>OX638258.1:3142241-7942241 GCA_951806755.1 Brenthis hecate | reverse complement strand
TGTTGTCAGATTTAAGCTGGCTCTCTAGCTATAGCGACAGTGATAGCCCAGTAACACGCTCGCGTGGATAACCGAGTAATGCGGGTTCAATCTGTCTCGCACCTCTGATATTTTCATGTGCGAATCATTTTTAACATGAAAAAGGGCTGTAAATACATATATTTTATTAGTTTCCTCACGGACTTAGACACAGATATTTAATGTAAAATCTTTATTTTCATAATGTAAAAAATGACGATTTAAAAGAGCTTATAAAAGTCTATTTGAATAAAGTATATTTTGATGGATTGATTAAAATATACGTACAAAGCAAGAAGCCGACTAGTCGGCACATCTCTAATTTTTGCTGGTAATAAATAAACTTAAATCAATATTCTAATCGGTGTTTTCTTGTTTACTTTTTCGTTAGATTCCGAGACCAGTGTAGGATTCATAATCTTGCATAAAATGGATAGTTTTTATTGTCTCAGATATGGAAAAATAGGTGTATTTAACGACTTGAAAAAACTCTTAACAATTAAATGAAATGTACGTTTTAAAATACCTCAAATATGCAAAGATTTTTAGTTTCTTATATTGAGCTATTTACTATAAACTTAAGCAGTAAAAAAAATAATAATATTACCGATTTGTTATAAAGTGATTAAATAATATTACTTATTGATAAGAAACTGCTGGAATTGAATAATAAAAATGATCCTTCTGTCAAAGAACGTTATGTTTTGTTTCCCAGTGATAATTAAACAATAGGAAACAAAGTACCTATATACGAGTACCTACATTTCTTAGATTAGTCATCAAGTTAATATTTTAATATAATAAGTATAAAAACATTAGCAAAAAATGCACAGACACACCTTCAAAGAATTATTCTACATTTTTATCTGATATAATTATTTGACATTGAAGTTTTTTTATCCTTAGAAGTACAGAAATGTTTAATTAAACAACCCAGGCTGCTATGAAAGACTTACAAAATTATTGCAAAATGTATATTTATTATTCAGTTAGTAGGTACTTAGTTTTATTGGTTTAAGTGGCCAGTTTGCCACAATTTATATGTACTTCTTCAATATCGCGTAGAATGGAGAGAACACGATTGAGGATTGACTGATAAAATAATATATTGTACTGAAATTTTATTCTTACTGGGAGGAGAAAAAGAAATCACGTTTGCCACAAACGTTATGTTGTATTTTTGTGGACCAAAAAGAACTAATTGTTTCATTTGTATCAGGATAAAAACCCAAACAAGACATAACCGATGAGACATACGTTTTGGCCCCAAAACTCAGTACTCCCATCAGTTTTAGTTTAGAGCAAAAAATAATTTATGTAGTGATTTGATACCTGTTTTCCATAATTATTAATTTTATTAACAAGATTAACACGTCATTTCTTTTTAAAAAGATAGTATTTAATATCAACTTTAATAGTGCTCTACTTGTGAGCTAAATATTGGTGTTTTCTTTAAACTTCAATCGCAATGCGCCACCTGAAGATGTTTTAGGAAGCTAAAAAAAGCTTTGAAGCTTTTCTGAACATTAATGCTTCTTGGGTTATAGGTCATTGATTGGTAATACAGGAATTTGAAAATTGAAAAAAAAAAAATCACTCCACCCTAATGTCTACCTAACCAAAACTAAAAAGCTGTAAATAAAAAATAATTTACAAAGATAAAAAAACCCGACTGCGAAAAAACCAAACTGAACAGATGAGGACTAGTTGACGAAGTTGCATAGTATTATGCAGTCGCCAGTCGGAGACACCGAGACATGTACATGTTTTATAATAGTTGGTGTATGTATGTCTCTGTCTCTGTAAATTATATTTTTACATAAATGAGAAACCTTTGCGGACTTGCATAAAATTTAGGTTATTCATTTAATTTTTTTACATATTAAACTAGCGACTCGCCTTCACTTCGCTCGGATTCGTCCCTAGGTTGCTTCCTCATTCAAGCTCTCATCCCCATTTTCAACCCCTTAAGGGATGGTTTCCGAGATAAAAACTGCCCTATGTCCTTCGCAGGGTCTCAAACAATACTTCTTACCAAATTTCATACAAATGGGTTCAGTAGTTTTGGAGCTCATTCGGTGTACAAACAAACGAACAAAAAAAACTCTCCTCTATAATATTGTAAACTGTTTTAATCACCAGCGTTTATCCTCATCCACGTAATTTATGTTACATAACCCAGATATTAGATTACACAATCTAATCCAAACCTAATATTTTAGAAGTCATTAGTTATTGCTGACTCGGAATTATGCGTAACCATATTAAACTATTCCTTATATACTTCCAGGCGCGGATCCAGAATAAATTGGGGGGGCCCCCCCCTAGGCTGAAATATACATATAATAAAACAGTAACTTAGCAAAATCTGACCAGGCACGGATCTAGTTTTCTATTAGGGAACGGTATGGCTTTGACAAACAGACAGACAAAAATTCTAAAAACTATAGATTCGGACTTTGTATCGATAATAATGTCTATTTCAATTACATTTTCCAAAAAATGTTCAATGTACATATTCGACTACAATTTTATTATATGTGTATAGATTTCTGCAAAAACTTTTTGATATTCATGAAACTAGGGGAATATAATCTTCAAAATACATATAATAACCATTTTTTTTTAATCGAAATGTTATCCGTTTATTCCTTCCTTTGTTAGACTTCAAACTTCTCTAAAAAGTATATTTGGCTTTGGGGGGGGGGGGGGGTCATGCCCCCCATGACTCCCCCCCCTGGATCCGCGCTTGTTAATACTTCCCTGCTAACATTTTAAAATCATAAAACTTCAGGTTTTAATTTGTTTGTTCCCAAACCGGATTCCGATTGGACTATAAATATTCATTTTTATAAGTAACTAGCGGCTCACCCTCGCTTCCTTCAAGTTTGCCACTAGAAAAGCTCGAATAGCTCTATCCCACGGGAACCGTTCATTTTTCCGGGATAAAAAGTAACCTATCCTTTGACCGGCAATATAATCTATACTATAATAAAACAGTAGAGGTCGAATGTCTGTACACAGCAAAAAAATACTAAAAACCGAGTCAGGGGGATGCAAGAAGACAAATAGAACAAATCCAGAATTTTTTTAATTTTTTTTGTTTGTTCGTACGGGCTAATCTCCGAATCTATTGGACCGATTTTAATGAAATTTTGCATGGTGGTACCTCATATCCCCGGGCAACATCTTAGATACATTTTATCCCGGAAAATTAAATAGTTCCCGTGGGATAGTTAAAAAACTATAATAACTTATACAACTTAGTATACAAAAACTACTTATTGGATTTTAATAAAACTTTACAATAACATAGTTCATACATGACAATAACAAATTGGCTACTTTTCATCCCGGAAAATTAAAGGGTTCCCGTGGGACATTCAAAAAACTATAGTAACTTATACAGCTTAGGACACAAAAATTACAGATTGGATTTTGATGAAACTTTACAATAATATAGGTCATACATCAGAATAACATATAGGTTACTTTTTATGCCGGAAAAATGTACGGTACCCGTGGGATAGATATTTTCGTTTATTTGTAACGTATTATGTTCACAACATAGACCCCAAAACAATAGTTATAAAAAAAATTGTCTGTTTATTTGTTTTTGTATGCGCGTTTCGCGCGAAAAGTAATGAATCGATTTCAACGAAATTTGTGAAGTGATAACTTATTACTCGAGTTTTTGTGTACTAAGCTGTATAAGTTACTATAGTTTTTAAACTAACCCACGGGAACTCTTTAATTTTCTGGGATGAAAAGTATCTAAAATATTGACCGGGGATATAAGGTACCACCATGCAAAATTTCATTTAAATCGGTTCAACAGTTTCAGAGATTAGCCCGTACACAAAGGCAAGCAGAGAAAAACATTGAAAAAAATCTGGATTTGTTCTTTTTTTCTTCTTACATCCCCCTGACTCGGTTTTTAACATTTTTGTGTATGTACAGACATTCAACCTCTACAGTTTTATTATATGTATAGATAGGTTGATTTCCCATACCAACTTTTATCCCCATTTTCACTCCCTTAAGCAACGACCACTCAGCCCAATAGACACCTCACGCAAGGCGAACACTTTCAGACAACACGTTAGACAAATTCGTCTGACTTGAGAAAACGATCGCGCGATTTACTTTAGTAGCGACCAAAGACACATTGCTTGAGACTCGTGAATTTCCGACACAAAAAATACAACAGACGCGCAACATGGCTCCCTGTACAAAAAAATGGTATGGAAATAATAGCCAAAAATGTAATTTAAAAAAATTGGCATCACTTTTCATAGGTAAGTGAATTTTAATTTCCAAATTCATTAAATGTAATTAAATCAGAGCTCAAGTTATATTGGTCGCAACGCAACTCGCGTTGATGTATTCGGACATTCTCGGATTATTCATCCCTTTTTTTTTCAATGCAGTTCATAGTTGCTATACTTTTCTTTAATTATCGGCACGTGTAACTAGTGCTGTACCAGTTAAACTATATTTTTTTAGAAATAAGTTATTTAATTATTATAAAATGCATGATTGTTAATCTTAATTATTGTAATTTTTTTTGCTTATAATGATGATTTTAATTTTACTTCTTATTATTATGTATTATTATCAATTTCTTTTGTATTATGACATTTATCTATAATAATATATATTTTTTTATTTTTGTACTTTTAATTCATGATTATTTATATACACTAAATGTAAAGAATAAATAATTGTAATAAGTACCTACCTGTATTTTTTATAAATAATAAGTTCATGTAAATGAGTAGTACTTAGTTTAGTTATACAGAGTGTAAGGAACAGTTTTCCGAAAACTTTAACCATGGATATACCTGTAAATAAACCTTAAATAAACCTGTATAAATAATATTAAGTATTCTATTATTATTTCATTATAGTAAAGAAAACTTGTCTTAATTAAAAATATTCTTTAAAACAAAATTATTTTACTAAATACGATACCTACCTACGATACGATATAAAACTTCTGGTTCCCATCACTATTTGTATTGAATTAACCAATCAGCGTGCATTTCAGACTTGACTGACAGGTTTGGATGCAGAAGTACATAAATTAGGCGTCTATAGGGCTAGGTGGTCGTTGCCCTTAAGGGATGATTTCCAGGATAATAAGTATCCTTTGTCCTTCCCAGGGTCTCAAACTATCTTCTTACCAAATTTCATCTAAATCGTTTCAGTAGATACAGAGATTACCCCCTACAACGTCATAAACTCACAAACTTTACCTCTTTATAATATTAGTATAGATAACATTAGTTTTTTTTTACCACGTTTAAAGGTTATTTTACATTTTATTGAAGTGAAACTTCTTAGAATTATTGTGATTTGAAACTCGATGAAACGGAAATCAAGCAGAAATGTGACATTAAAAAGAGACAAACACTTAAATATATAGGATTGAGCCGGCGAGAGAATGAGATAGAATACGCTGCCATGGTAACCATCGTTATTGTCTGACAAATATATTATATTCTTTCTTTATAAGATATTCTATAAATACATGATTGTAATATGGATTAATTAATTATTTGAGATAGAATACATTACACAGGAAGTGAAAAATAATAAATCTAATTACTGAATAATATGTAATATATATTTATGTCAACTAAAATGTAAATAACTTTTAAACGTGGTAAAAATATTATAAAAAATAAACCTTATAATTATCCTACTCCTGATACTTTATATTCATTTCATTCATTCGTAGGCTACTTTTCTGATGTTTACTTCTACCATGTGTGAAATGCACACACACGCACTTTTTTACATATAAAAGCTGTAAGGCCTTATCCAATCCAGTATACTTATCGTATTTAATGTAGATTACCCAATCTAATCCAAACGAATATTTTAAAAGACATTAATACCGATTTAAAATTATCTATGTTTGTGCAATATGATATTAAATTATTTTTTACGCAGACATTTACTAGAACATATTATAACTTCTTTTATAGATCCCAGACAATTGTTACGCTTTAATGTCTTAAGATTAATGTGCTTAGATAAATTATAATGTAACTAATTATGGAGATGACTGACAAAAACTCGTGCAATTATAAGAGTATATAACCACTAGTATTTTTCATTTTCATCACGGCTTTTACAATAATAATTCGGCAACATATTATACGTATACAAAATCTCAAAATTTGTCGTGATAAATTGTGATTTAATTTATTTAAATGTGATTGCGGTGAAGTCTCAGGGACTTCTTCAGGCTCTCTCTTTGCGCTTAAACCGATTCAATCATGAGACACTGAGCAAAATATAACACTCGTAATATATTATTGTATACGTATAATGTAATTATTAATTATGTACGTACATTAAATTTTAAGGACCTCGTCATAAAGTAAATTAAAATTATTGTATGTAAATAAATGTATGTGTTGTCCATTGAAATGTTACATTTTTTAGGGCTTAGCTTGTATTTGTCAGAGGACGCAATTTTATTTTTTAGATATCAAGAAGTGTTAGGTTAAATCAAAGTTTGTGGGGGTGCAACTCTTGTCCCACGGCCATCTTGGAAAAAGGGGTACAAATGTTTTTTATGGTTTATCTGACAAACTATATTTTACGTTGCAAATAAAATTCTCTACAACTTTGACCATGTAATTTTTAGTCGTAGAACCAAAAATAACATAGTTATAAGCGAAAATCGATGCAAATTTGAGAAAAAATATTCTATTTGTCGTTATAACTTCTTTTCTAATTATTTTACAAAAAAAATATCAGACCGTTATATAGAGGCGTTTTTAAGGAATAATCTTCATTATAAACTTTTTACATTTTATTCATCAATTAAGGTTTTACAGAGCTGCGAAACGTATATACTATTTTTCAGTATCCATAACTATTAACTATACATAAATATTAATGATTCGCCATAATTTTCAATCATCTTTTCATTATTTTTATGATAAACTTTTTAATTATTGATAACGCAATATTAATTGACTCTTCCCCACCACCTACGAGGTAGAGTCTGGAGGCGCGTTTTTTTACGTCTTTGTAACCGACTTCCAAAAAAGAGGAGGTTATCAATTCGTCCGAATCTTTTTTTTTATGTATATTCATTATTCACCGATTACTCGAAGACCCCTGAACCGATTTGGTAATATATTCTTTTGTTTCAGAGAGTATATACTTCCCAGGTGGTCCCATATAAATTTTATCGAAATCGGTCAAACGGTTTTTAAAAAAATTAACAATAAAAAAAATTTGAAACAAATTGTTTAATCGAAAATGTTATTAAAAAAAATTCTTACAAATTACCTGCTTATTACGTCTACACTAAAAATGGAAAAATAAATAGTAAAAACTTATAAAAAACTTACAAAATAAAAACCTATTTCTAGACATTAAAAATCGGTCAAGTGGGAATCGAATTCGCACACGAAGGTTTCCGTACCATCGTACATGTACTTTTTATTAATATGACATTTACTCTATGTATGTAATACATTAACTTCGATGATCGATTACGATCGCTATTAATTATTTTATTTTCCCATTTTTAGTTTAGACGTATAAGTAATTAATTAGTAATTTGTAACAAGAAAGTTTTTTATTCGATTAAGCCATTTAAGTTTGTTTGCTGCAAATTTTATATAAAGACATACTAAAAACTCAACCTTATTAGTAACATAAAAAATCAGGCTGTAAAATCCAATTCCATGAACGAATAAGTCACTTATTCGTTCATGTCCAATTCTAACGTATTGCGCTTGTCAAATGAAACCAAATAAGCTCAAACTCAAAGTATTTACTAGTATCCGTAGAAGAATTGCACCTTTTGTTCTCACCATCAGATCAGCTCCAAGATACCAAAGTACTAATATTACCATCGGAATTACAAACACTTGTAGAGTTTCAAGACAATATGACAATTAGAAATAGTCTAAGTAGATCAGTTAGTATACTTCAATTTTATAGTTTTTCCTGATTTTTCGAAAATGGTATTTACTATATGTCAAAGAAAATTTATCGGACCACCTCGTCGACGTATCGGACGACCTACCTAAGCCGTAAGATATATACAGAAGAAAATAGAACCCCTCCTTTTTGGAAGTTAGTTAAAAAACAATTATACTAAACAGTGCGGATCATAAAATTTTACCCAAGATTTGTTGTCCATTTCAAAAACAAACCTGATCTTATGAAGGCATAATTGTACTGGAACTCATCAAAATCTTTTACGGCTAACCAGAATGCTGCAATTCAGTCAGAGATTTCAGGACGTCTTTGATTTCTAATTGCAAACAGGCGGAACGTTGGGTGCTTCCTACTACTATTGGTAATTATACATACCTACATAATATGTCTCAAACATAAATATTATAACGGACGTACTTTACCTGGCGGAGATTACAGTCAAGGACTCTGTTTGAATGTGACCTTGACAAAGGCTATTTAGTATTTACCCATCATCCTTTCCAGCTGTCTCCTTCACCTTTATAAAGTTCTTCTTTCTAAAATCCATGGTCCTATAATCCTATTAATGTTAATTATTGTTGACTAGCGGCTCACCTTCGCTCGGGTTTGCTTCTAGACAAACAAAAACAAATCTATCCCACGGGAATCGTACAGTTTTCCGGGATAAAAAGTAGCCTATTTGTTATTCTGATGTATGAACTACATTATTGTAAAGTTTCACTAAAATCCAATCTGTAGTTTTTGTGTACTAAGCTGTAATAGTTACTTATAAGATCCTGCAGCGTCCCATCAAGGTAGGGGAGGTTCCTTTAAGCTGTAGTTACCCCTTAGCCCCCCTTCTGGATCCGTTACTATCATTAACCATTTGTTTTGCAACTGACTCGACCTTTTTCATTGTAATCGTTTATTACTATTACGTGTATTTGTATAAAGAAAGTCAATGAGACGTAATGATACTTATATAACCACTAACCTTAGCCTTCTTCTCCTGCCCATTTCCCAATCACTTGGGGTCGGCGTTGTACATTTTCTGTACTGCTGATAGGATTTGGCAAAGGTTTTACGACCGGCCGCCTGCCTGACGTCAACCCTCCTTGGGAATGCTATTGTCTCTCTTTATCTGAATGGTATCGCGGAGGTCTTGTAATATGCACTTTCGATTTTTTTGTCTTTTAAAACATTTTTTATACTATTACTTAATTTTTTAATGTTATTTTCGAATATATTTTAAAATAAATTTTGATTAAAATACACAATAAATTTTGTTTTGACCAACCTTAGCCTAATTATAATTATTTAAAGTCAAAAGTCTTTATATACAGATGTAACAAATGAATGGGACATGGAAGAAAAGTGCCTTAAATTTTGAAGTTATTAAATTCTACTCAAAGGAAACATTTCTTTATTTAAAAAAAAAATTATAACTGCATTTTTTTTTAATTATATTATTTAGTTTCAAGTAATTCTGATCATACATATTTTTCGGGTTATATTATAAGGTGTTTTCCCATGGGAATGAGATAATCTTCATATGTAGTAGAATATGTAGGTATGTCACTCTCCAGCTCTCAAACTATCTCCACATAAAAAATATCGCCAATCCTTCCCTCTGTTTCTACGTGAAAGAAAGACAAACAAACACACTTTTACATTTATAATATTAAGTATGGATATGTATGTATATAATAGTAGCGACTCACCCTGAAAAAATCCTTAAAATACAATTTTAAAAACACGTTTGGCGTCCTTTGATATCCTCTGAATTTAAAAATATCTTCTTATATAAATAAAAATGAATGTTGATAAGCGCATAACTCATGAAAGGCTGGACCAATTCGTTAAATTTTTTTTCGTAGAAGGTTTTAAATAAAGAGAAAAAAAATTAAAATAAGGTAAATATATATATATAAAACAAAGTCGTGTTAGTTACACCATTTATAACTCGAGAATGGCTGGACCAATTTTGATATTATAAATATTTTTTTGGATTGTATTATAACGTGTTTTCCCATGGGAATTAGATAATATTCCGCGGTAAAAAGTAGCCTAAATGTCACTCTCCAGCCTTCCAACTATCTCCTCACAATAAATAACGCCACTCCGTCACTCCGTTTCGACGTGAAAAAAGGACAAACAAACAAACACACTTTCACATTTATAATATTAGTATGGACTAGCAGAACTGGCGGCTTCGCTCGCGCTAAAACTACAAAAAAAAACTCTAAAAAGTGGGTTTCATAAAAACTTTCATCCCCTATTTTACCCTCTTTTGGGTTGAATTTTAGAAAACGCTGAAATACGTAACTCCAAGGAATAAAAAGTTTCATACAAACATTTATCCCCTATTTCATACCCTTGGAGGTTGAATCTTTAAAAATCTTTCCTTAGTGGATGCCTTCGTCAAAATTTCAATTTTCTAGCCTTAAGATTTTGTTTGGCCTGTGCGTTGATACATCAGTCAATCACTTTTGCCTTTTATATACACAGATTAGTTATAATTAATTGATATAATAATTAATATATATACACATATCGGTCAATATTTTTCATAGTTTACGTTTACGAGGAAAATCGTAGGTAAGTACAGTTCTCGAGGCGTAAGCTCAGCTTTGCATTTGTGTGAGTGATAGGCAAAAGTAAGGTTAGGCAAAAAAATCATATAAAAATAAAATCAATATTTTTTCAGAAGGAAATGCGGTTGAACTGTACAATCTATGACATCGATTTAAGGGAGGAGGGATGGTGGGGGAGGAGGGGAGGGGTGAGAGGGACTCCTCTTTAAAAGTAAAAACCGCGGAGGCTAGTAGTTTTCAAGATATTTAATTTTCAAAATTTCAATTCTTGAGGTTAAATTATTGTAAAAACAACTTTAAGCATTGCACTTAAGGTTCAATTTACATTATTTTATATTTCAACTAGAATAATTACCTAAACACAATTGGTGACAGCTTTAAGACAACTTTTGCGTGTATAATAATAGGTACCGGAAAAGTGGCTACGGATTATGAAAAAAGTTCTAAAAGTTCTAGTCGTTCTGACACTCGCCGGCCGCTACCGCGGCACGCTCGCTTCGCTCGCTCGGCTCGTGCGTTGTTTTAACTGTTCTAACCTAACCTAACCAACCTAGAAAGAAAGGTTTCTGCCAAAAAATAACTAAACCTATTTTAATAAAGGTTTCCTGCGTGGAAATAAAAAACAATTGCAACTGACACTAAAACTGACATTTCAAATTGGCGTCGTTTTTCCTGTTTAGCTAATTCTGACATTGACATATCACATAACCAATTTACTATGTACCACTTTATATCTGTTATTACGTACAAATAATCAAGATTTTAACTATTAAATTATGTATTTAACTACAATAATGATTGATAATAACTCAGAACATAGAATATTGTAATGAACTTTGTGAAAAACATCGATAAGTGCGTGTATAAATGTGGTAAAGTTACATAAAAAGTATAAACTTGAAAATTTTTTTTTTTGACAAAACTATTTGTTTCCGCGGTCTCAAACTTTATATATAGGCTTCTCATAGAGAGATCTATTAGTGAAAAAAATATGAAGCTTCAACTAGATGTCATAGATTGTACAGTTGAGCCGGAAATGCTGACATTTTAATTATTAAAAAAAGCAGTCATGAGGACTGGTTTTCGTGTAGTCAATTTAGTTACAGTAGGCACCATTTCACTAATGATAATAATAATATAATAATTCAAACAAAATAATTAATAATAATATTATACGTCAAGCTGCAAACGGTACAAGAGGTGAAATGCGGAAACGGAAAGTGCAGGGCAGGGAGATGACACGTAAGGGACGCGCCGCGGCTCAGGCCGCGCTTCAAAAACCAGCATAAACGGGTTTAAACCATGCGCGGGACGCGCTAAGCCACAACTCACAAGCCGTACCTCTCCGTACACAATGCGAGTACCGTACACTCACACAAATGCAAAGCTGAGCTTAAGGCGCGAAGACTGTACATAGTTTCATCACCATATATATTACCTAGGTCACGGAAACTTCAAGTACTTTTATAATATGTACCCATATGTTGTAGTAGTATAGTATTTATTTATACATTATATTTTAAAAAGGGATGAAAAGTCCCTAGTGTTTGAAAAGTTTTAGAATTTATATTTACTTTCTTATCACGTAAGTAGGTTAGGTTTCTATTAGGTTTATTTATTAAAGTTTGTTTATGACGCTATAATTTTTAGCCTCTGCAAACGTCAGTCTGTAATTATTCAGTATAATTCAAACACGGCGCGACGCGACGAGGTATAACAAGCGCGGTTCTCCTTACCGGCCCTCACCTTGAGCAGCTGACCCCTATTGCGTCACTTAGGACATACATATTAAAATGGAGAGCGCTAGCAGCGTTTTTTTCCGCCATTTAAATACATCGTTTTTGTATTTGCAGTTTTTGTCTTCACACAACTGATTCCCTAATATTAATAAACTTCTTGTCAACCATACCTATTGATTGTTTTTAAAATAATTGTGTATAAATAAAATACGAACATATTGGAATTTTAACCGAGCTCTGACAAACCGGTCCAAAACTATTTTTTATCTGAATTTTGTAACAAAATTACATTTGTTGAGACGTATAACTCGCGTCATCTAAAAACAACGACTACTTAGTCCGATGGACACCTCACGCAAGGCGAACACTTTCAGACAACACGTTAGACAAATACGTCTGACTTGAGAAAACGATCGCGCGATTTACTTCAGTAATCAGTAGCGACTACATCCGTGACCCGCGAACACATTGCTTGAGACTCGTGAATTTCCGACACAAAAAATACAACAGACGCGCAACATGGCTCCCTGTACATTAAAATGGTGTGGAAATAGTAGCCAAACATGTAATTCTAAAAAAATGGCATCTTTTTTCATAGGTAAATGAATTTTAATTTCCAAATTCATTAAATGTAATTAAATCAGAGCTCAAGTTATATTGGTCGCAACGCAACTCGCGTTGATGTATTCGGACATTCTCGGATTATGCATCCCTTTCTTTTCAATGCAGTTCATTGTTGCTATACTTTTCTTTAATTACCGGCACGTGTAACTAGTGCTGTACCAGTTTAACCATAATTTTTTAGAAATAAGTTATTTAATTATTATAAAATACATGATTTTTAATCTTAATTATTGTAATTTTTTTTGTTTATAATGATGATTTTAATTTTACTTCTTATTATTATGTATTATTATCAATTTCTTTTGTATTATGACATTTATCTATAATAATAATAATTATTATTTTTAAATTTTTGTACTTTTAATTCATGAATATTTAAATGCTATGTACACTTATAATTGACATGCATATAAGGTATATTATTATTACATTAATTAAATTGAAAATGTTTCATATGTATGTTGTAAGTGTGCTTTATACAAATAAATAAATAAATAAACAAACAAAACAAAAAAAAAACAAACAAACAAACAAACAAACAAACAAACAAACAAACAAACAAATAAATAAATAAATAACCTTATAGTGGATTTAACAAGTAGCTTAATGCACAAATACATTTCCACAAGGTTAGCATTTCTAACGAAATCTTCCATTCAGAAACTGACAATAAGAAGAATTTACACAAAGTTAATCCATCGATCATATACATGTATTAAAACAGTTAATGGAAAAATCCCAAGAATATAATAAAGCACTGTATATTTCACTGGTGGATTACAGTAAGGCATTCGATTCCATTAAGCACGAGTCGCTCTGGAAGGCTTTAACCCAACAAGGAATTCCCAAGAAATACATACACTTAATCAAAAACATATACATGAACAGCACGGCACAAATAAAACTAGAAACAACCGGCGAAGAGTTTCCTATAGCAAAAGGAGTAAGACAAGGAGACCCCTTGTCCCCAAAACTTTTCTCTGCCATCCTAGAAAGTATATTTAGGAACATAGAGTGGAAAAATGTTGGTATAAATATTAACGGGGTACATCTCAACTATTTAAGGTTCGCAGATGACCTAGTCTTAATCACTGACAACGCTAGTACATTGCAACATATGTTGCAACAGTTAGCAGAAGCAAGTAGAACAGTAGGGCTTACTGTTCTACTTGCTTCTGCTAACTGTTGCAACATATGTTGTAATGTACTAGCGTTGTCAGTGATTAAGACTTTCCATGAATAAATCTAAGACAAAAGTAATGACAAACAGAGAAGAAATAGCCATAACAGTAGATGACGAAAGCGTTGAATACGTAAAAAGCTACACATACCTAGGACAGTTAATATCATTCAGAGATCAAACGGACTTGGAAATCGAAAGAAGAGTAGCTTGTGCATAGAAAAGATATTGGTCACTCAAGGAGATACTTAAAAGCAAATATTTTTCAATGGCAGCTAAGAGAAAAGTGCTCAACTCTGGTGTCTTACCTTGCCTGACGTACGGAAGCCAAACGTGGGCACTAAATCAAAAACATCTTTTAAAACTGAGACCATGCCAACGGGGAATGGAGAGAAGCATGATAGGTGTCACTAAAAATGATCGGTTAAGAGTAGATGAAATACGTTCCAAAACCAAAATATAAGATATAATAAAGAAAGTAAGACAGTTGAAGTGGAGATGGACAGGGCACATGATTATTATAGCAAGATAAAATGGACAAAAATTATAACAGAGTGGCAACCACGCGATGGAAAAAGGAAAACAGGAAGACAGGCAAAGAGATGGACAGATGACTTAAGAAAAATTTGAGGCGAAACCTGGCCTAGAAAAGCAAGAGACAGAAATGAGTGGAAGCAGCTGGAAGAGGCCTATGTGTCACAGGACACGCTGATAACTAAACCGGAAAACCAAACGTGTTAGATTTAAGTTAGTTTTTATATTTATATTATTATATTATATTTGTGTTTAGTTCTTCAGCAATAAAGGCTTAATAATTTAAAAATACATTTCAAAAACAACTAAATGTAAAGAATAAATAATTGTAATAAGTACCTAATGTATTTTTTTTTATAAATAATAAGTTCATGTAAATAAGTAGTAGTTTAGTTATACAGAGTGTAAGGGACAGTTTTCCGAAAACTTTAACCATGGATATACCTGTAAATAAACCTTGAATAAACCTGTATAAATAATATGAAGTATTCTATTATTATTTCATTATAGTAAAGAAAACTTGTCTTAATTAAAAATATACTTTAAAACAGAAAATTATTTTACTAATTACGATACCTACCTACGATACGATATAAAACTTCTGGTTTCATCACTATTAGCAAGTGTCGCAACCTTGAATTAACCAATCAGCGTGCATTTCAACCCGCCTCCCCCGTAACGCTTACCTCAGACTTTTGACAGACAAGTTTGGATGCAGAAGTAATTACAAAAAATTAAATGAATACGTTTAATACATTTTTTTAAATTATTAACTGCATTATTATCAGACTCTCTCTTTGTACAACAATATACGTCAAAAATCATTTTTCTCTTTTCTATATATAAAACCATTTCGTAATTAAAAACTTTTGTGTGCGATGGTATTTCGAACTGACGAACCAATAGCGCGCCGGCAAGCATGCGGTGCGCGCCCCGCCGCCCCGCTTCTTACCACCAATTTGGCCGATAAATCACTTCTTCGCTTGACAGCCAGCGTTCTTTTTAGATGACGCTAGTTATACCTATGATTTAGTTTCAAGACCTTTAAAAACTTTTAAGACTCCATTAGACACTGTTTATAATAGGTACTAACAAATATTGTGAGCACTATGCTCAACAACTGTGGTTCACATGTTGACCTTGTATAATAATTAATACTTACATTTAGGAAAAAACTCTCGTGGGAGATAATACGAATAGAATAGAAAAAAGTTATTATATTTTTAATTTTTATATTAAGAATTAAAGTCTACTTAGGAAAGCAATACTACCAGTAGGTACTATAGATACAGTAGATTTAGTTATTTAAATCTATATATAATAAAATATAATAAGTAACTATGCGAAATCTAGACATGAAATATTTTTAAAAACAAGGACTGAACTTACGTATTGTACTTAGCAGAATTTTGACCTCAAAACAATACCTATTTAAAGAAATATTAATTAATATTTTATATTTAAAGCAAAGAGATGTTTGCTTTTCATGCAAAAAGTATTTATAAATTTAAAATTTATAAATTAGTTACATCTATAGATACATTAAAATTTAATGAAGTATCTGTGTATCAGTAATAACAGTATCTGTGCTTTAAATATTTTTTGGAAAATTTTATTGAAATACACATTATTATCGCTAACAGAGGCCGAACCTATAGTTTTAAGAATTTTTGTCTGTCTATCTGTGACCGCATCACAGAAAAATCACTGGAGGGATTTTGACGAAATTTGGTATGGTAATAGCTGGTTATCCGGGTCATCTAATATACTAATACGAGTATACTAATATATAAAACCTAAGAATTTGGTTTTGGTCATACAAAAGCGGGCGGAGCCGCGGGCAATGCTAGTATATTTATATGTATGCATGTATATTTTACATGCATACATATAAATATATGACATGCATGTATATTTTTTATATTTCATATTATTACATTTTACGTTTCTATGTTTTCGTTTTAAAAACAAAGTTTTAAGTATATTATATACGATACGTCTTGCTAAATTGTATATAATTAAGTAATTTGAGAACATGCTCTTTGATGAACTATGCTTAAATAATATTTGCTGAAATTTTAACATAACATTACTAATTGGCGCATTAAAGAAATACCTATTTGATTTAATTCGGAGTGGGCCAAGTTCATCGGACACGAAACAAAATTATTGTCGGCAGACAGCGTACACGGAAGGTTTAAAGCCAATGAGATCCGATGTATGTCTGAAACAGTGTGTATAATATTATAGTTAGTGACTATAAAAAATAATACGTTAACTCTTGGAAAAAACTTTGTAGGTAATAGGTACTTAGTACACGACGACATCGCCGCAACGTGGCTAATTATTCGCAAATTTAATTTACACGTTTGAAACCTAGCAATTTTTATTCTGACGTAATAATTACAACTCACGAAAAATTATTGTCTTTCAAAACGTGCATCATAATATGATAAGAAACAAGACTGGTTTATAGATAAGACTACATGCATTGAACTAGTGAACAATATATTGTTTAAATACATTTTAAGTGATATCGCAACTAATATCAAGAGCTGTCGGCTTTATATAGGTTCATATAACACAGCTACATAGCCTTCGCAGTTCGCAGACACGCGTGGAACGACTCACGCTTACCTCATTGGAGCTCACGTACGCCGCGTAGCGATCGTTCAAGTTCGGCCGGCAGCCGCGCTACTCGTTGTGTTCCGCTGTCCACGTTATATTCATACCCACGTCACTGCTCATTTTATTTCTCGCTCACTCAGCTCGACGCGGTTTTTCTTCCAGCTGTAGACTGTGTGTGTGTAGAGTTCAGACGACAGACAGTACATTTTTGGTAGGGACAGCGGCAGTTTGTGTCAATAATAGTGAAAAGTTTGTAGTTTCGCGTTAATTAAGTATTAAAAGTTTATAAGTGTCCTTGTTCTTTAATAGTGTTTTAAATTAACATAAAGGACTGGACATCAATTGCACAATGTCAGACAACACACAAGATATTCTCAAAGAAACTGCAGCGGCGGCGGCTATCAGTGGTTCACTGTTCAGTACTTTTGACATATTTATGCTTGTCACTTTATTTGGTGCAGCTGTTTGGTGGCTGTATAGTTCTAAAAAAGAAGATAAAAAGGATGATTTACTCCTTAGTAATTATGCCATACAGTAAGTACATTTTCGTGCCTATTTAATTCGATTTAAATCACGTCCTTACGCAAAAAAAACATTACAGACAATTATAGACAATGAATACGATCCTAATAATACCTATATATATTTTATAACTACACATTGCAAAAAAATGTATATTTTAGTAAAGAAGTTAAGTTTATAATCTTAATGTAAAATAAACCTTTAAAAGACCCTTCACGCTGGCTTATAAAAATATTGATAATTGAAGTCATCCACACGGAGCACTAAAATGGCAAATTCTCTGTAGCAGACAGCTGTAACTACTGAATACAGATAAAAAATATTAATCAATATTATGGAATCGACAAGAATAAGTAATTACTTAAGAGTTTATTTAAGTTAATTCTAAGTTCATCCGTATTACTTTATGAAATAAAATGCAAAATGTTTTCTTTCGGTTCATGATAGCTGTGAGCATAAGATACATCATACTGCGTATAGCATAGATTAAATGTAATAGTAAAAAAAACTTGTGTAATAGTAAAAAAAAACTTTATGTACGAACGTAAGAAGTTATATATTTTTTGGCGTAAAAGCGGCTACTCACATCCGCGCCGCAGGGACAATCTTAGGGCGTAAAAGTGGGGATGAACTTGAATTGCCAAATAAACTCATGGTTTTCCTCTAAATTTAGGGGTAAAAAAATTGCACCGGGGTTTTCCTTAATAGTACGACTTAAATATAAATAACGCTTTATAAAGTTTCTTTTAAAGACTTGAAAAAATCATATATCTTTAAATATCGTTGGCATCATTTATCCTTCATTTTTAATTATTATTTTCTAAGTTATCTATGAAATTTATTATTATTATTAAATGGTTATATAATATTAATATAATTATTATAATAATAACCATAAATAAGTTTTTTACGCTACTTGTAATCTTTTAAAATAAAAATTATTAAAAATGAATAAAATGATTATTAGATAAAAACCTACAGTTTTAAAATTATTAGTTAGGGGGTTTTAGGAATTTTTGGAATTACTCTTAGGGGGATAAAATTTTAGCAACACTGTCCTTTAATTTTTCAATAATACTGGGACCATTCATAACGCGTGCGCTTAGCTCAACATCTACCAGAACACTGAATAACAAACATGTGTGTAGAGACTAGAGAGTAGAGACAGCTCCGATATTGTCCCGACTGCCGTGTTTCCTAGATTGCCCCTGCGGCAGGGATGTGAGTAGCCGATCTAACAAAACAAAAATAGCTAAAGATTTCATCCCGTATGTCACAACTCTGTTTGTAAAAGGAATGCAGCTAAATTCATCATGTCGCTTTCATCTAACTTCATCATGTGGCTTTTTGGCTGTCAGTGTGCGCGCGCATCGTAAAAATTTTTTTAATCTCATATTTCCAAATGTGCCAAAAAAAGTATAAGTTAAGTTTAAGAAAATCTATACATATAATAAAAGTGTAATTGATCGCTGTCTGTACATAGAAGATATTTAAGAAAAAACTTTTATTGCGGGACTTTATTAACACAATAGAACCCAAAACAATGATTTTTTGAATATTTGTCAGTGCGTTTGTGCGCGCTAATCTCAGAAACGGCCTAACCGATTTGGGTCCGGTTTTCACTAATGTATTGTGGTATGCTTCACTTAACATTTAGCACGGTAATGTTATACATGCAGTATTGGAACTCGGCCCTGTCCTTGAAATAATTGCTTACCGCCGCGCGGTACGTTACCAGTTAACCACGCGACAGGGCTGTCCGCCTACAGTGTTTAAATTTCATCTACCTACTTGAGTTTCTTTCTAGTTTTGTGATTTCAAATATTATATTTTTAATTTAAAAAATATTTTTAGTAGATTTAATTAAAAAATCTCAAAGTTATAAGGGTGGTATGTGAGTCTTATAAATTTGAGATTGAAAAATATTTGCGCCTTGACTGAGACGTACGAAAAGTTTTCTTCTTAAATTTAATAGTATAAATAATCCGCATTCGGATAAAAAGTTTAATTAAAAATACTTTATTTTTAATTTTTAATGGAATTCATTAATTTTTATTTTTAAAACATATGATGTCTCGATACTTTTTTTGTTTGACATTAGTGAAGTTACGGGAGGAATAAAATGTTTATTTTCAACCGACTTCCTCAAAAAGGAGGAGGTTCTCAATTGGGCTGTATTTTTTTTATGTTTGTTACCTCAGAACTCCGTCATTTATTAACCGATTTGGACCATTTTTGTTTTGTTTGAAAGGGTCTCCAGTCTTCCAGATTGGTCCCATTTAAATTTCAAATAAAAAAAAAACCACCCCTAAGGGTGGAAAAATAGCTAATGATGAATTTAACCTACTTCTAATTATACATCATATTTACTTGAAACTTTGCAAGTGTTTCTATTTCCGTTGATAGTACAGTGGTGGATAGGTGGAACTCTTCAACGGCTAATAGTAGATACTTTGAGTTTGGGCTTATTTTGTTTGATTTGACAAGCCTAACACGTTAGAATTCTTACTTTGTTACTACTGTCTACACTAAAAAGGGAAAAATAAAAACAAAAGCAAAGCACACTGCTTTGCTTTGTATCGACTGGCACCGCCTTCGAAATTATTTGATTAGGTATGTATAGTAAATGAAAACTGCCAATCAGTTATTTTTACTTTTTAGTGCTTTTGCTTGAAGTCGGTTTTTATTTTTTTGTTAAAAAGTTTTTATTGTATCTAGTTATAAAAGGTTATATAACATAACCACCTTGTACAATTTTCGTATCCAATTATACGATCGGGCAGCCCCGGACGGTTGTCTACCAAGTGTATACCGAACTCGAGGCGCGTAGGTATAACTCGATTTTCGACCGTTTGTATGAAGATGGAATACTGTATATAACATTACCGTGCATTTAGTATGTTATGTTTTATTTCAATCGGTTTATAAATAAAAAAACTTGTGTGTGTACTTATGTATGCATGTAAGAACTTTAAGAAATTATACGCGTTTGGCCTTAACAGAACAAAATAGTAAAGATTTCATTCCGTATATCACAACTCTCTGTTTGTAAAAGGAATGCAGCTAACTTCATCATGTCGCTTTTTAGCTATCGATGTGCGCGCAAATCGTAAAAATTTTACTCTCATATTTTTTTCTAAACGTGCCAAAAGAAGTACATTTAAGTTCAAAAAGTTTTGTCAATTTAAAGAATTACCTATCAATAGTTTTAAATAAATGACTTTTTTTCTCTTAATCGTATAGTGTTACTATTGCCCTAATTGCTAATCAAAACAATAATTTTAAATCAACAGTAAATTCTATATAGTATATTTTATTCTCACAATTCATAGTCCAAAGAATTGCTACGTGAACATTGTAAAATTAATTCTATCTACTAATTCTAAAATTATATTACCTACTCAATTTGGTCACGCGGCTTGGTTTCGCGTGGCAACTACATTGATAAAAAAAGGTCATAAAATAAGCCTATGCGTTAATCCAGGATATGAGATACTTCCATATCGAGTTTTATTCAAATCCGTTAAGCCGTTGCAGAGCGAAGGAAAACCAGAGATAGGTATTGTTAGTTACTAATAAGTCTTTTCATTTGAAATATGTTTTGATAATTCTAATACAATATAACTATTCTAAATCATACACAATAATCCATAATATTATTTCATAAAATCGATACTACAAATACAAGCGCTTTATAACAACAGAAATCCTCGTCAAATAAAAAAATCAAAATTTTTAGGTTCCGTACCATTTTTAAATTATTTATCTATCAGTTTAGTTAGATTTATTATTGCATGCAATATTTTAAAATATGTCACAGAAGGCTTTTATTAAAAAACTGCAATGTCAGTTTTGTGTATCGCGCAGAGCGAATGTTAACATTGACTTTCGTAATATGAATTATGTATAATCATAAATTGTTTATCACGGTCACGGATGCGTATGTATGTGGAAAATGACACTGCGCAGTATTCAGAATTCTCTCATATCTCATAGCACCCATGTATCTAATATTCTTATTTCATTCGTAGTAGTAGTATGCACTGGTAGTAAACTTGTGTTAGTAAAGTCTATCTTATTATTCTTACAGTACACGGGATAGGCATTTTATGTTCGCAGCATTAACTGAGTCATATAAAGTTAAGCCAAGATAGAAGAAATAATTAAATTAGAAGGAAATAATTTAAGAGACCAAACTAGATAAAATGTATCACGAACAATTGCGTTGATGAATAGTGAAAGAAAGAGACGATGATATTATAAAATTACATACATACATATTATATACATACATATTATATACATACATATTAGATATACTGATACATTTTTTTTTTCAAAATGAAAACTAATAGCATTAATTAATGTCGCAGGTGCTAAACTAATAAAGTAAAACAAAATATCCCATAATTCTTAGAAGTGTATTTATGTTTTTTTTTTTTAAAGTTGGGAAATACATTTACGCATACATACCACCTATATAGGTTGGATTTTTTAGACGGGTCAGTAAGTGCAGGTACCTTAACTGTTATAGTTACAGGAAAACTTTCCTAGGAAACCATTCATAACTTTTTGAGATAATCTGAACTGCATTCAAAAATTTTGGAAAAAAATTACAGTGAGCGAAAAAAATACTAAAATACCAAAAAAAATTTTTTTTCGTCAATCGATCCTATTTCATGTAGGGATCAAAAGACTCTATGGGACCATTTAAGGTATGAGTACTAGAAATGACAGAAATCACCAAAAACTTTAACCATATATTTTGTACGGAAAAACGATTAATCAACTCGAAATATTCTTCGTTGCCAAACGGTCCTATTTCTTACTGCAATCAAAATATTCTTTGAGGCCAACTACAGTTTGAGTACAGAAACTACGGTAAAGACCGGGCTTACACGCAGGCATTTTTATGCAGTGGGCATAAGATAATTTTTACAGTGTAGTCCCATTTAAATTTGAAAAAAAAACCACCCCTAAGTATAGAAAATAGGGGATGATTGGTTTATACTCTTCCTACTTTGCTACTACATACTATGTCTACACTAAAAATGGAAAAACAAAAACTTCAAAAAATACCGAACTCAAAAAAAAAACACTAAAAAGTAAAAAATAACTGATTGGTAGTCTTCATTTACTATGGATATTTAATCAGATATTTTCGAAGTCTGTGCCAGCCGATACAAATTGAAGCACACCGACTTCTAAAAACATCTAATTAGGTATCTATAGTAAATGAAAACTCCCAATCAGTTATTTTTTACTTTTTAGTGTTATTTTTTGAGGTCGGTTTTTTTAAAGTTTTTTATTATTTGTCTCTTAGTATTTGCATTAGGAAAGTTGAAATTTTTTGAACAGATATATTCACGTCATGTATTTAAAAACAGCGATTAGGTTTACCATGATTATCATCAGACGGCGTTAGTATAAATAACCAATAATCGCATAATCATGATAATAAATTAAGCGCTACGATTGACATAGAAGTATTATTTTAAAATTGAGGATTAGATTAGATTTCCTTAGAATGACACGACACTATACAACAACAGTCTCATTATAGAGATAACATAATATCGAGTAGGCAAGTGTTATGCAACACTAAGTTGGAGTGATACGTGGAGAAAGGAAGTGGAAAATGATGGTACATTTTGTATCTTTGTTTTATTACATTTGCGCGTTAGATGGCTTTATATGGCGCATAATTCGATATGCGTAATAAATAATAGAAGAAAAAAAATGACATCTAGATAATGTCATAACGAAACCTATATATGTATATAATAACAAATCTATTTATTATATAAAATAATAACATGATACAGTTTGATAATCGATCTTTTTATACCAGGGTTGATAATTTTTGAAACCAAAAAAAGTGAATAGTAGGATAAAATGAACTGGAAAAGGAAGAGAATATAACAAAAATGAAAGGAAAAATAATTTACGGCCGATCTGACATTGAGAAATTATTAAAGTGGAAATAAGTTATGTCTAAACAGTATTTTTTCCCACTTTAGGCCAGCAGGATCTATACAAGTGACAGAAAATTCTTTTATAAAGAAATTACAATCGTCAGGTAGAAGTCTCGTTGTGTTCTACGGGTCTCAAACAGGCACAGGGGAGGAATTTGCAGGTCGTTTAGCCAAAGAGGGCATTCGATACAAAATGAAAGGCATGGTGGCTGACCCTGAAGAATGCGATATGGTATATATTTTAATATAATATTGTATTTATAGCATGATGTTAAATGTGTTTATTAAATTGTAATATAATTTTAGGAAGAACTCACTAAACTCAAAGAAATCGAAAATTCTCTAGCAGTATTTTGTTTAGCAACGTATGGTGAAGGAGATCCAACAGATAACGCAATGGAATTTGTTGAATGGCTCAAAAATGATAATGATCTTACAGGATTAAATTATGCTGTAAGTACATAATATGTTTAGGTTATAAGTAAGTTAAGGTAAGTTTTGGTAATAAATACTTAAAAATTCGTAAAATAATATAAAAATATTTATCTTAGAATTATTAAATTTTAATAAAGTAAAAAATATTTAACAATTTGTACATTCCAATCCATTAATAATTTATTTCACCAAAATTAATATGTATGCTTCCAATGTGTCAATAAGAGTCATTTAATTTAAATAACAATAATATTAACTCGGTTTTTTAGTGCAGACATATATTTTTAGTGAATCTAAAATTGATTTCATTCAATACGTTGAGTACTTACAATTAAGTATGGCTGAATAATACTTTAATGTAGTCCATCAAATCTAAGAAATACTCTTTGGCAGCTGTAAGACTGACTTGTTTTATACAATTTAAAAATATAGCAATACTTAATAGAATCACCAGATATAGGTGTGTAAAAATGTTAAAGTTATAAGTAATTTATAAACATTTAATTTTAATTGATTCTTTATAGTTGAAAGATTTTTCGTTTTTTAAGACATAACTCAGAAAGGGGATAAGTTTAGTGCAAAATTAATACTAAATAAATTATTTCGACATAAAAATTTAGTATAATTGGGTAAATTAAGTAATTCGGAAATAAGTATTGCTTTCGCAGAAATAAATGAATGAATGAAAATGAAACTTTATATAATTCTACTGAATTCTTGCCAAGAAACCGGTTCGATTATTTCTAATAGTATCTGGGCTACCGAGCTTCCCTCGGAGTTTTTGTCCTAAGGTACAATTTTCTTTTTGTTAAACTAAAAACTTGAATAAATATTAAAAGAAAAACAAAAGTAAAAATTTTGTATGCGACCGAGATTCGAACCCGGACACCTGTGATTGTTGATCTCGTACCTTGGCCGCTTGACCACGATGCTGTCCGAGCGTGCAAATTACCGACCATATTTTGCGTGGAATAATGCAAAAGAAAACTGCTAAGACTAATCTAGATCGATTTATGGCCCCCGAAACCCCCTTTATACTAAATTTCATGAAAATCGTTGGAACCGTTTCCGAGATTCAGATTATATATATATATACAAGAATTGCTTGTTTAAAGATATAAGATTGCAATATTTTACCGATACCGAAACTGAAATTGTCGCGA
Source organism: Brenthis hecate (assembly GCA_951806755.1). Lineage (NCBI taxonomy): Eukaryota > Metazoa > Arthropoda > Insecta > Lepidoptera > Nymphalidae > Brenthis > Brenthis hecate. Next base: position 7,916,876 of record OX638258.1, on the reverse strand, counting down.
CACTACCGTAAAGAGCTTAATGACGTACTCGTAGGTAATATTGTAATATCATCAACTCAATTTACAATTTGGGTTATTGTTTTTGTTTTTAGTCTTATGAGTTTCAACTTTAGATTATTGAATAGGAATGTTACATGTAATGATAATTAAATAAATAATATTTTTTTTATATTTTAGAATTCATTATATGGAATCATATATATACGTTTGATTAAAGTTATTGCATAATAAAAATTGCGAAACGTCAAAATGTAAATCTAAGCCGCGTTGTCACGTTCAAAGTCTGCTTTAACTAATTAGCTTTGGTCTAAGTTTACTTGTATACCTGTTGACACGTGTAATGTCTGCTTTAACAAAGTAGTTTCGATAAAAAGCTTTGAAATGAAGTTTACGTTTATAACGGTTAACACCTACATATACGGACATTAATGTGCGCTTTTATTGCAGTTTACACGATCAATGTAGTTAGCAATACTAATCAAATAATGTAGTTATCATTATGTAGACTTTGATCTTGTTGACGCGGCTTTATATTTGATAGACTATAAAGCCATAAAAGTAAATGTGTCTCTGCTTTTTTGACATTTGAAATGTCATTTGTCATTATTATTAACACGTCAAGTGTCAACTGTCAGGCTACATTGGTATAATGTTATATTTGGTGTCACTTGTCTGTTGATTACATTGAATTGAATTGTATATTTTCATTTTGCTATTCGGCTAGTTGCCTATTTTGTAAAGTTATTAATTAACAATAATGTTTATTATGTGCACAGTCAATTTATAGTAATTGCTAGGAAAATATATGTAAAGTCTTGCGAAATGTTAAGTTTAAGGTTACGTTATAACAATAATTTGAGGGTTTATAACAATGTTTAGCTTAGTTACTATTGTATCTCTGAGAATTTTACCTCGTTATGTCACTAAATTTTTATATAGGAAACAAACTAAGTCACCACTGGTAAAATTAAGACACATGGTATTAAATATATGTCTTTAGCAACAGAAATGTTCCTAGTTTAAATTGTATTAAAATGCAAATAAAACAAAAGTTTATTTTTAACTTTTTTTTAGGTTTTTGGACTTGGGAACAAGACTTATGAACATTATAATTCTGTAGCTACTTATGTTGATAAGCGGCTTGAAGAACTTGGAGCCACAAGAGTTCATGAACTAGGGTTAGGAGATGATGATGCAAAGTATGTATTTAAAATTATTAGAGAAACATATTTTAAAGTTTTGTTGTACAAACATTATATATTTCAAAAATAATATAAATTTTGTAGTATTGAGGATGACTTTATTACCTGGAAAGATAAATTCTGGCCATCAGTATGTGAGAAATTCAATATTGAAAGTACTGGAGAGGAACAGCTGACACGGCAGTTTAATTTAATAACACATTCACCAGATGAAATTTCACCGAATGAAATATTTACTGGGGAAATTGCTAGGCTACATACACTACAAAAACAGAGGCCGTAAGTTATCATTATAATAAATATAAATATTTTATTTCAATATTACTTGATATAAAAATTATTTTCACTTTTTTATTTTTTCAGGCCTTTTGATGTAAAAAATCCATTCTTAGCTGAAATAAAAGTAAACCGAGAATTGTTTAAAGGTGGTGATAGATCATGTCTGCATATAGAATTAGATATTTCTGGCTCAAATATGAGATATGAAGCTGGTAAATTGTCTTTTTTGGTCGGATAATAATTAAAATATTAAGACTATTAGAGTAAACACAAATATTGTTTATTTTTAGGTGATCATGTAGCCGTGTATCCAATTAACAATAAAGACTTAGTTGAACGCCTTGGGAAATTGACAGATGCTAATTTAAATGAAGTTTTTTCACTAGTAAACACTGATCAAGAAAGTACCAAAAAACATCCTTTCCCCTGTCCCACATCTTATCGCACTGCGCTGTCACACTACCTAGAGATCACAACATTGCCAAGGACCCATATTCTCAGAGAACTTGTTGAATACTGCTCTGATGAAGAGGTAAGTGTAAATTTCAGATCTTCTATATTCATTATTTTTTGAAGAAGTTATTATGTAGTTATTTCCCATTTATTTCTTTTTATTCATTGCTATAACAATAAGATTTTATTTTTTAGGACAAAAATAAACTTTTACTTATGGCCACAAATTCTAAAGAAGGCAAAGAACTATATCAGTCATTTGTGGTTGATGCATGCAGAAATATTGTTCATATATTAGAGGATATCAAGTCATGTAAACCACCTCTGGACCATATTTGTGAATTATTACCACGCATTCAACCAAGATACTATTCAATTTCATCCAGTCCTAAGGTATGTCATAAATTTTAACATTCTTTTTAATTAGATTGTGTAGAAAATAATTTTCTATAAAAAAGACTTAATACAAAGTATGTAATCAATAATTATTATTTAAAAATTGTATTTATTTATCTCATTAACATATTAATATGCTAAACATAACCCTTAAGACCAAAAAAACTTAAATGATCTTATTGTTCATAGAATATTTAAACATCACAAATGTATTATTTATCCATTGTCAATTATTGTTGTTATGAAAGTATTGGTACATATAATATTCCCAATAAATTTTTCAGATGCACCCTGAGACAGTCCATGTGACAGCTGTGGTTGTGAAGTATACAACTCCGACAGGAAGAGTTAACAATGGAGTGGCCACAACATGGCTAGCGGACAATAAGCCTGAGCCCGGCACCCCCGGCCCACGGGTCCCAGTGTACATTAGAAAGTCACAATTTAGGTAAGTCTTATATACTATTCTTTATTGCACTTATATGTAAAATAAAGAGATTAACTAACAATAAAATTAGTTAGCAAAGGTTGCCTTTTCTCTGGAAGAGAGCTCTTCCAGTCAACCTAAATAAGTTGGAGAGATAATATTAAAAAGCAGGCTAAAGTGCAGTTACTCAAATATAAATACTTAAATAAATATATATTATATATACATATAATAAAACATTATATGTATATACTATATACCATAACATATGTACATACACAAATACATGTCTATATAATATAATGTATAATAATAGTAGTAAATATAATTGTGGAATAACTTGGGTAAGAAGGTGCTGTTATATTTTCTTTTTAAAGGAGTTATAGAGGGACTTAATTGGATGTTTTTCGGGAGTTTGTTCCAGAGCAGAGAGTCTTTTTATATTTTACAATTTAACGGCGTATTTCATGTGCTAAATTGTGAACATTTCATCGATACAATGTCACTGAATGTACCCAGGGAAATTATAACGTAACTGATATTGTCCCTCGATATTCTAAGAAATTGAGATGATTGACAAATCATTAGTGAAATTATAATATAATATTACGAATTTTACTATAACTCTACAACAATTTGATCTCTTGGAATGTAAGACTAGCCTTGTGTAAAATTATTATAAACCAGGCAATGATAATAATAATTCTTACACAATATTACTATTTATATTATGCATATCTTCATAATAATAAGTCTGTTATAAAGGTCATTTAAAAAAAAGTTAACCTCAAGGCCACGTTTTTTAAACTCACAATGCCAATTCATAAATGACAGAGCAAATGTTTGCATCATATTTATAATTTTTTTATACTTTATACCCATTTTGTAAAGTTGAAGGAGTTTTTTGTTACAACGCGTTAATGTTTGATGATGGTAACTAGTTATCCGGATCAACTTAAAGGATACTTTTTATTGCGGGAAAATATCTAATCTCTGAGAAATCTATACTAAAGGTTAAAACGTAAGTAGGGACGCACTCTAGCGGAGGAACGAAGTGAGTTGCTAGTTGATATTGTAAAGACACAGAGATTGTTTATTTGATTGAACGGGGTAATCTCAGGAACCACTTGTCCGATTTGAAAAAATTTTTTGCATTAGATAGCCCGCTTATTCAGGAAGGCTATAGACTATATATTTTATAACATATAGTATATCTATTCAATATTAACCGTCACAACATACCTAGGGATGAACCCGAGTGAAGCGAGGGTGAGTCGCTAGTCTGCAATAGAAGAATAGTTTCAGCAATAGAAAAGTTTGTATATTACCTATATATGAAATATGTAGGTACTTTTAAAATCTGTTTTGATGGAAATAGAAAATTATTTCGATTTTATTGTTTTTTTAGTTATATTTTATTCTTTCACTTATGTGTATGTTATTGTTGCATCAAAAACATTACTAAGGGATATTTCAATCAGTGCAGTAGATGCAAATATTACTGCTTCATTTATATAGGTAAGTTGTTCACTATATAAAGTTAAATTTTTTCTAAGGAGGTTCGTTTGGAATAAATGTTGCGTGTTTGTATAATATTCTTCGTAGAATTACTCATTTCAAAATAACCTTCATTTAAATCCATTCCAGTAAAGCGAGGTCATATTACGTACTGGATTTTTAATAACACTGCGAACAATATTGGAAACATTTAACCCATTAAAAGTAAATAAATTACTTAGAAAAAGTTTTTATAAGTTTTTTTTTTGTTTCACAGCTGCAATTATGTGGTATCTGTGATTTTTTATTATACAATACGAATATGATTTAGTTTATTAGATACGTTTACGATTAGATACGTTTTAATTTTTTTTGAGCAGAACCCTAATTATAATTTTGAATTATTAAATTGTGTTTTTCTTATAAGTACCGTATATGATTTCATATACATTTAGTAAAACGCTGTTATTTTGACATTACAAACAGACACTTGAATTTTATTTATCTATATAGATTAAAAAAAGAAATATATTTTATTCATTTAATGTGTAATAAAAATAAAATTTCGTTGGCATCAACAATTAACAATTTCATTATTATCAGGGTAATACTTTTATCAAAATCCTCCGACTATTTACTCTTCATCTAAAAATATATGTTTATGTACACAAATACGTATGTAGAACCGTTTTGTTGCTGTTAACTCGCGTCATCTAAAAAGAACGCTGGCTGTCAATCTGCGCAGAAGCGATTTATCGGTCAAATTGGTGGTAAGACGCGGAGCGGGGCACGCGCCGCATGCTTGCCGGCGCGCTATTGGTTCGTCAGTTCGAAATACCATAGCGCACACAATTTTTTTTATTACGAAATGGTTTTATATATAGAAAAGAGAAAAATTGTTTTTGACGTATATTGTTTTACAAAGAGAGAGTCTAATAATAATGCAGTTAATAATAAAAAAAATGTATTAAACGTATTAATTTATTTTTTTGTAAGTAGATTAAACATTCTGCACTGAATCAAACATATTTTAATAATGAATAGAATTATATTTAATGATATTCTATCTAATATATTTTTCAATGTCCCTACCAATAACTAATATATGAAGCCGCTAGCGAAATGCTATGAAAAATAAAATAATAGGCTTAGTACTTTTGTGCGCGAGTATACCCATGCGCAAACATACCCTCTCCACTTTCTTCCAGCGTTCTTTTTAGATGACGCGAGTTATAGCGTGCGATTAATTAACAGCTATTACTTAAATTAAACAATGACAGCTTTTAATTTCAAGGTTTTGGAATTGTGTTTGCTCCATAAAGCCGCGTTGACACGATCAAAGTCTACTTTGACAAAGTAGTTTTGATGGCTACTTTGACGCAACTTTGATCATGTAAACGAGCAATGAAAGCGCACTTTGAAAGTTTGACTGTTGGGGTTTGGGAAATAAAATACGTCTGTATTGTAACTAACTTCTCTATTCTGTAATAATTTCTTTAACATAAAGGCAGATACACCAGATAATAAGTTGAGACATCGCCGCTATAGATGACAAGTAGTAGTGTTGACAGATACAAAAAAAATTAAGAGTGGATGAGCACAGATAAATGTTTTTATTGTACTATTAACTAACTATATATCTAACACCCTTCCTCAATAAAAACAGACAATATGCTCATCGACTCCTATTTCTATACTATAAATACTTCTATTTAAAAATACCTATAAAAAGTATTGACTTTAGAAACTAAAATAAAACTTATTCTATTAACAAATTCAAATCAATACAAAACTTCTTAAATTTTTCTCTATTTAAACACTTAGTAAAAATATCAGCAGGCTGTCTGTCGGTACATATATATCTTAAGACTACTATTTGTTTTCTAACCTTATCCCTTAGAAAATGATACTTTAAATCTATGTGTTTAAGTTTTCTATGTTGTTCTGGATTTTTGGATACATATATAGCTGACTGATTATCTACATAAATAATAAAATTATTACATTTTAATCCTATTTCTTTTAATAAATTTCTAACCCAGCATCCTTCTGCAATGCCTTTACCTAATGCTATATATTCAGATTCTGTTGAAGATAATGCTATACATTGTTGTTTTGAACTACACCATGATACAGTACACCCATAAACTTTCATTACATAGCCTGAGGTAAGATTTTCTACAAATTTTGTCTCCTGCTGCCCAGTCTGCATCTGTATAACCTAATAATGGAGTATCTTGACCAGCTTCATACATTAATTTATACTCTAATGTCCCCTTTATGTAGCGTAGTATACGTTTTAAAGCTTTCCATAACTCTAAACTTGCATAAACTTGAAATCTACTCAAATAGCTTAAAGCAAAACATATGTCAGGTCTTGTTCCTAACATAGTGTACATTAATCTTCCTACGAGTTCTCTGCACTTATTTTCTAATTCTTTAGTTTCACATAGTTTTCTTGGTAATTCTAATCCTTTTTCTATTGGTGTAGCAACTGTATTACAATTCTCCATTTTATATAATTTTAAAATATCTTTTAAATACTGTTTTTGATCTAATGTAATTTTATTATCTGACCTTTTTATATTAATACCTAAGTATTTAAATTTGTTATTATTTCCCAAGTTTGTCATATCAAATTCTTTCTGTAATAAATATTTTAGTCTTTCTATATCTTCTTTCTTCTCACATAAAATTATAAGATCATCTACATATAATAATAAGTAAAACTTTAAATTATTCTTGTAATAAAGACAATAATCTGCCTTGCTTCTTTCAAAACCCTGTTTGATCATAAAATTATTAAATCTGTCATTCCAATTCTTTGGAGACTTCTTTAGTCCATATAAACTTTTCTGCAATTTTAATACTTTATTCTTGTCAGCCACTTCTATACCCTTAGGCAATTTTAAATAAACCTCTTCTTCTATCTCTCCATTAAGAAAAGCATTCTTGACATCCATCTGTGATATATTTAAATTGTATTTACAAGCTATAGCCAATAAAATTCTTAGTGTTGGTAATTTTGCCACTGGAGCATAAATTTCACTATGATCTAATCTGTCTTGTTGTTGAAATCCTCTCACTACAAGTCTGGCTTTATACTTATTTTGTCCATTTTCCTTTTTAATTTTAAAAACCCATTTGGTTTCTATCGCTTTCTTATCCTCTGGTAAATATGTCTCTATCCATGTTTTATTTTTTTGTAATGCCTCTAATTCTGTCTGTATAGCTTCTTTCCATTTCTCCGAATATTCACTATTAATCACTTCTTCATAACTTAACTCACTCTTATTCACTGCTGTAAATCCTGTATAATAATCCTTTAAATGACTTGGTTTTTTTATAATACGTGACCTAGTTGTCTTTGTCCTGTCTTCTGTTATTTCCTCATCATTGTTATCATCGTCTGTACTTATATATGACTCATCATCTATATCAAGGTATTCTTCTTGACCACTCTGACTTAAGTGTTCTTCTGTATCACATGATTCATCTATGTATGATTGCCCATCATTACAACTTTCTTCTGTTTCATGGCTGCTATGTTGATTCCTTACTTCTGTACTATATTCTTGAATATTTGCCTCCCTTCCTGTGTCATATTCATGGTTTTTATCTTCTTTAAAACACTCCTCTGTATTTCTGGGTTCTTTGCCTTTTACTCTTAACTTGTTTCCGTCTCCTACTGTTACATATTTGTTGCACTCAAGCTCTCTATATTCTGTAAATAACTGCATATTTTTACACATATGTTCGCTTGCACCTGTATCTAGTATCCAACAACTATCATCATAATCTAAATTTACCACATATGCTTTTGAGACACTGTTATTACTTTTATTACATTCTCTACCTTTATTTAAACGCAATTTACAGTTATTATAAATATGTCCTTTCCTACCGCAATAATTACACTGTCTAAAGTCACACTGATTCTTAAAATGCCCATATTTACCGCACTGAAAACACTTAATACCACTGTCACTCCCATTATTTGATTTATTAGAAAGAAACTCTTTCTTTGGTAACTCTCTTCTGTATCTGGATTTATTAGATTTATTCGCCACAAATGCTTCTGTAGTCTGTACCCTGTTACCATTAATTTGCAGTCTCTCTTCTTCAACCAATAATCGAGCTGTCAGATTTTTTATGGTTTGCTCCGAACTCTGAACACTTTCCCATGCCGAGATGAAATGCTTATATTCTTGTGGTAGACATAATAATATCTTAGTCATAGTCATATTTTCTGATATTTCTTCCCCATGTGTTTTCAATTGATGTAATAACTCTTCTACCTGTGCCATAAATTTTGCCATAGGCCCTTCATATTTTAGATTGTAGAACTTCTGTTGTATTAAATGGATTCCTACCTTGGATTTCGCTTCGTAGACAGTAGTCAGTTTCTCCCACATGTCATAAGCTGTTGCACAACTTGTCAGTAGTGTTAGAATATTCTCTTCTACTCTCGTTTCAATTAACTCTTGAGCTTTCTGATCTTTATCTCTTTCTTCTTTGGTACATTTCGCGGTGACCATGTTGTATAAACCTCGCGACTTTAAAACAATGGATACCTGGAACCGCCATGTGGTCCAGTTTTGTTCGTTTAATATAATTGCCCGTTCCATTTTTATTTCGTAGAATATTGTTTTCTATATAAATATTCCTTTTTATAACTATCTGGGTTTCTTCTGTATTGCAAATTTTGTTGTAACTTTTCCTTCTATCGTGCCGCTTTGCACTTGCAAGCACGCTATAAAACCAAAAAAAAAAATCCTTATAAAAAGAATCATTAATCATCCGGTTTTATTACTCTTCTTTTCTGCCTTTGTGTCTGGGCCCATAACCTGTTGGGGTTTGGGAAATAAAATACGTCTGTATTGTAACTAACTTCTCTATTCTGTAATAATTTCTTTAACATAAAGGCAGATACACCAGATAATAAGTTGAGACATCGCCGCTATAGATGACAAGTAGTAGTGTTGACAGATACAAAAAAATTTAAGAGTGGATGAGCACAGATAAATGTTTTTATTGTACTATTAACTAACTATATATCTAACATTGACGTCGTCGTTCAATCAAAGTGGACTTGGAGCCGTGTTTATTTACACTTCCTTTCAAAGCTACTTTGTCAAAGCAGACTTAAAGCGTGTCAACGCAGTTTAACTTTGAAAAGCATACATTTTCTATTATTTAGTATGTATTATAATATTGAATATTTTAATTGACAGATTCAATATTTAATATTGATTATATTTGAAAATTAATAAATATGTGAAATTTTTTCCTAAACTACTCAAAAGTTCGTAAATACATAGTTGTTAAGTAATGCAAAATATATTTTTATCAAATGAGATATTATCACAGTTTAAAAGCAACAGAACCTTACCTTCTGTATCATTTATGATAATAAAAATTCATTGTCACTATGATTAAAAATATTCGAGATAAGTATAATTATATAATAGGTACATTAGCGACTCACTTAGGGTTCGTACCTACTTACGTTTTAACGTTTAATATAAGAAGATTTCTTAGAGATGAAACATTTTCACGCAGTAAAAAGTATCCTATATGATGATCCGGATAACCAGCTATCATCATACCAAATTTCATTAAAATCCCTTCAGTTGGTTTTCCATGATACGGTTACAAACAGACAGACAAAATTCTAAAAACTATAGATTCGGCGTCTGTATCGATAATAATGACTATATTTCAATAAGATTTTCCAAAAAAATGTTTAATGTACAGATTCGACTCATTCAGAATTTTATTATACCTATGTATAGATAAAATATAAGAGATATTAAATTGTGTCTGTTTGTGTTTCTGATCAATTTTCGTAACATAAAATGATATTACTATCTCATTCAGTATGCCATAATAAAATTATTTATGGGATATTAGTGTAATAGTCTAGATCACAAGTTGAAAATGGTGAAAATTAGAGATAAAGCTTCTAAAAATATTATGTGCGATAGATCATTGGATCCGGAATGACGTCTGTAAAAATGCATTTAAACTGTTTTTACACATGTAAAAAATTGCAAAAGTTATAAACAAAAATGAAAAAAAGAAGGTATATATTTAATTTTTCCCTATAATACAAAAACTGTTAATAATTATTATATTACTTAACCAAAAATTAAATATTGTAAAAATCTTATATATTTTTCGCTTCTTGGAGCCTTCTTATATATACTCATATACTTAACAAGATCAATTTTCACCATTTTCAACCTGTGACCTAGACATAAAGGTTTCCGCTTCTATGTAAGGCTTACTGGACGACCTTGAATAATGTATATGATTGGTGTTGTAAGTAAAGACAACCTCGTCGCACGTGCGTGCAGTACGTGTGTAAGTCAGTCATCTTAGTTTCCTTAAATAAAACTTGGCATACTAATTAAATCATATGTTAAAGTGGCTCGTAACATGTAGTTAAATAATTTTAGCAGCTCTCTTTCTCTACTTTAAATTTTATTATTACTAGTGAATAACCATGGTTAAACATTGATCATGTTTTATTAAGCTTGAGTATTGAGGTTTTTTTGTTAAAGTTACATAGGCAGATTTTCCGTCCTTAATAAATAGAGGTTTATCTGAGGCTACCTAATATCACGCCGCAGCTTTAGAAGAGGAGTAGGTAGTTTATACACTAATAAACGCAAGAGCATTTCAATAAATTCTAGCTTCATGGAATACTTCTTCGTATAAAAACTATTCCAAAGCTTGTAGATACTCCACAAAAATACATAAAATTCTTAGCTAATAATTGCCACGATAACTTTGAGACATTGTATAAACATTTTAAGTGAAACAGATCCTTGTAGTTTATTTTTATCAAAACGTCAAGGTTTATCTAACCATTCCAACTTGAAAAATTTGCATTTATATAATGAATATAATTTTTTGATCAACTAGTCATAAATTAGCTTCCGCGATCCGTGTCCCTTATCGTCTTTACGAACTGTTTATATAAAGCATTGGTGTAAAATATTACGCACTTCTTATTCATTACATTTCTTTATTGCGTAGTTGAACTTGAATTGATAATTTGTGTGGTTTCTTCCCAATACATACGTTTACATTAATATGAAAAAGGTAAAAAGGTGAATGAGCTTTGGCACATAGTTTATATATTATTAATTATTATGTCTTTATTAATATTTGGTTATGAAATATGAATGAAGAAAGCTAAATTTTATTGACTTGCTTTTGACTATCTTCTAAAAGCTGCATCGTGATGCAAAATAATAACGTCTTCATGAATTTCATAAATACATTTTTTTTATTTGTTTATCTGCACGTGCTAATCTCTGGAACGACTGATCTGATTTGAAAAAGAAAACTATTTTGTATTTTATTGTCTATTGCCTGTAACCTAGGCTATCTGTGTAACTTTGACAAAAGTACATCAATACACTTAATTAAATATGGTCCATTTTTGTCCACGGGACGATCACTAATATATTCTAAGGTTTTCTAATTTCTAATAAGTTTTCCTAATAACATTATAAATGAGAGCAATTAAAGATTTTTGTTATTTATTTCTATAATATACATATATCCAGGTTACCCCTCCAAACTCAGACACCTATCCTCATGATTGGTCCTGGTACCGGCATAGCGCCCTTCCGCGGCTTCCTGCAGGAGAGATCATACGCGAGACAAAACGGCAAGGAAGTTGGGGATAGCGTGCTTTACTTCGGCTGCAGACACCGGGACCAGGACTTCTTATACCAAGAGGTAATTGATTTCCCACTATATGTTTTATAATATATCTTGTATATGTACTTAAAAATGATATAATTTTGTCCTACACTAATTTCTCACCTTCTGTGAGGTCTACTTGTTTGGCCATGTTCATGACCTAATAAGTCTAATAAATAATTGAAATACCTTAATTTGCTATGCATTTATTTCTCCTATATATCGCTAAACCAAACACAATATCTTAGATTACTGAAATTTATTAGAGCTCAGATAACAGAAATTGTATAAAACCATGATAGGAGGTTTAGGCTTAAATTAAAATATTTCTAAATTGTTGTCATTAAAATGTCCACAAAATGAAACGTGATCCACCAATATTTTGTGTATCTGTAATTTTATTATCGCCAAAACTATAAAATCAAATGACATATTGTAAAGGCCAACTTTTATCTATACTAAGTACTTTTGATGATGAAATGACTTTTTATAAGGATTAATATTCCGTAATTCATGACTTAAACACAAGTTATTTTGACAAAACATTTTTTTTTAAACATAATAACAACTTTATCTGCTATAATATAAAAATTATATAAATGGTATCGCGGGTTTTTTTGTAGAACTATTAAAATTTTCATACATTGTTTTCATTTAGATATATGCATAACGCAATCACTTTGTCAGACAGCATCTAAGCAATGCTGTTTATGCTGATTACATCTACAACTAAGCAATGCTGCTAATGCACTAGTACCGTCATTTTTTCTTTAATTGTTAGGGCAATTTTAAATACACCACAACTCATCTTGGAATCCAGCCATAACACCAAAAACCGCATTTAACAAAAACAAAACATTTGAAAGTTTTCGGAATTACGCACTTCGTACGTATAGAAGGATGATAGATGCTTGCCTGCGGTTTCGGGGATGATATGGAGAATAATTGTTAATAATATTTGTTCATTTTGCAGGAATTAGAAGAATATCAAAAGAACGGTGATGTCCAGTTGCACGTCGCTTTTTCAAGAGATCAAGCTCAAAAAATATATGTGACGCATTTATTAGAGAACAATTTAGATCAAGTTTGGGATATTATTGGCAAGAGGAATGGACACATTTACATATGCGGGTGAGTTGCGCACAATCTATAGATATTATTATCGATAGAATTAATACTGTGTTAGCGTTACATGTCCAATATTTTTATCATTGAATGTTGTATAATCTGTTAACCTAGAAGCAGGGCTTCGGAACCGGTTTTAAAAAAAACCTGTTTATTTCGGTATTGTAATGGTTAATTCATCGCTCGTCCATTTACCGGTTAATGAATACGAACGGTTTAGTAAACTGAAATAATAATGGTTAACGGTTATTCTTAGAAAAGGTTAGATTTCGATTTTGATTCCTAAATAAATCGGTTAAATCACTCATAAGCAAGAAACGTACGTGTATCCTTCTACTAAGCAATCCACCATTAGCAAAGATTCGCTGAACGTAAACGCACAAAAACTAAAAAAAAGAAATTTTAATCGGTTAATTTTGATCATGAAACGTAAATTCAAGGTCAATGACTAAAACCGGTTTAAAAATTGAAAGTCCGAGCCCTGCCTAGATGTAAGTTAACGTGTATATTAATTAAATCTTTCTCATCAGTGTTTTTAGATGTAGGTAAAACAGTCGTCGTGTTTATTTACTTTAACAACACTTTCATAAAGTATTATCAGCAATTTTGTATTTGATTAAAGATTATTAGCATCCATGACACGGCAAAATGACAATTAAAAGTAAATGAATGGTAATGATTGCCTTCAAGACCAACGTATAAGCAGATTTAAATGCTTTATTTTTATTGGCAGCTAGCTACGTGACAATTACGTACTACTTATATTTTTACACGTGTAAAAAAATGATACATTTCATTAGTTTTTATTTTGTAATCATATTAAATATCCATATGTCCATCCATACATACGAGTATACATAATATGTACGTAAATAGCTCTAAAATACGAACAGTTACGTCTTAGCGATTTTTCCTTCCTATAATTATTTATTAACGATATGTACGCGTTTACATAGCACTAATATACCTAATAAACAAATGGAAATCAAGAATCGCATGTATACTAAACTTATTATTGTTATGACGTAATTTCTTACGTACATACTCGTATAATATGTACATTACACGACCAGGCGATCTTATAAGTGCAAAGTTAAAGACCAAATAATGACTAAGAAACAACATTCTGAAGCAGTTTAGTACTCATTTTAACAAAGACATTTGATTAGCTTTGAATTACACCTATTTCATTGAGATTGTGTAACAATGTGATTTTATTCAATTTTATACTATTCTCTAATCTAAGTACGCATTACAAAATCGTGACGGAAGTGAATCTCTCTGGCGTTAAAAGGTCTCTTATATAAAAAAGGTGTATTTCGCCAAACCGCTGTTTATTTTGGTATGTTTGTTTGTCATGCAAAAAAACTGATCCGATATAGTGACATTTTATGTTCAAAAATATGTAGATTATACTTAAAAGTTGAACGGAAGCCATTGACGATGAAGAGAAGAATAATAAATAGATAAAAGTTTTTACTTTAATGATTTACATGACTTTATTTTTATAAAGCCATACAAAATTCATACATTGTGCATTGTAAAATAAAATATATTAATATATATATATATATATATATATATATATATATATATATATATATATATATATATATATATATTTAATTATTCTTATTATTTTATAGTGATGCGAAAAATATGGCCGTGGACGTACGCAACATTGTTCTGAAGGCGGTCATGGTGAAGGGAGATCGCTCTGAAGCCGACGCTATACAGTTCCTTAGAAAACTAGAATCTATGAAGAAATATTCCGCGGACGTGTGGTAAATAGGTATATTGTAGTTACAATATATTTAAGTCGACCAGCTGTTCATTGCGAGCAATATGTAACCACTACCGAGGTGCGGGGTCGTCCGAATGACGTTCTCGCCTTTTAAATTATCGGAAGTCACTATTGTATTAGCTATTTACATATTGATTTATTTATATTCTTTGTTTTCGACGAAATTAAAGTACTTCTGGCGGGCAATCACTTTTATGGAGAGTTGAGTTTTGTCATAAAAATGTACAAAATACGTAGCAAGTAAATTATACGGAAGTATGTATTTAGAAGATTCAAGAAATAACAAGATTTTATAATGATATGACTTTTAGAACAATTTTGTCAATGATTTTGTTTTGTTTATTTGTGCTTAGTATAGGTTGTTATTGTTGTGTAAATTGAGCTATTAGTCTAATACATGTTACTACGTAAGTGGACTGGGATATATAAGAAAATGTGGTTATATTAAATTGATATATAAATTTGATTAAATATTTTATATAATACTTTGTTTTTTTCTTAACCTTTTATAATCTTATAGGTCGATGAATAAATTGAGATTGTTTACACTTAATTACATTATAATTAGCTTTTATATATATTTATTATTTGCAACAATAAACATATCTGTTTGCTTTATCGAAGAGATTGCGGGTTTCCGCATTTCAAGTACCTCTCTACCTGTAGATAATTGTACTAGATCAGCTCCCCCCCCCCCCACACGTGCGTCCACCTTGTCGTGGTGGGGGGCTCAGTAGTGCCCGGCAATATAGCCGGGCGCGAAGCCAAGAAACGCACAGGGAGGTGGCCCACTTCGGTGGGAGGTGGCCCTCTTCGGTGGGCGGTGTACCATGTGGGTTACTCCTGGTACTTCTCTGATAGCAGAGTGGACCTTGGAGCAACCCCTTGGTTGTTGTGGTCTGCTTCGGCAGGCCTGCCGTCGGGGCGTCGTAGTTTAATGCGTAAGCGATCCTGCGACGCCCCATTAAGACGGGGGAAGGTTTTGTCGGATTTTAGTGGGTAGTACTGGCTGTATTACGCCGGTGAGTCCCACACCTCGTGCGTAAATGCATTTCCCAACGTTAAAAAAATCAGCTATACTCAACCTGCGGCCCGTGGGCCGCATGCGGCAGCATCAAAAATCGCATTATAAGTGTAACTAAGCCAAATCTGTACATTAAATATTTTTTAGAAAATTTTATTGAAATAAACATTATTATCGATACAGAGGCCGAATCTATAGTTTTTAGAATTTTTGTCTGTCTGTCTGTCTGTTACCGCATCACAGAAAAACCACTGAAAGGATTTTGATGAAATTTGGTATGAATTATGATGATAGCTGATGATTCGGGTCAACATATAGGATACATTTTACCGCGAGAAAATAACTCATTTATGAGAAAAATTACAAAAACTGCAATGTGTATACTTATATGTAAAACCTAAGAATTTGGTCTTTGGTCATCTGAACGCGGGCGGAGCCGCGGGCAATACTAGTATGTTATATAACTACATATCTTTAAAAACATTACCTACTGATGACGAGGGCGAGACGCGTAATAAGGCGTGAATCACATTAAACATAGCCAAACATATTGCATCAAGCGGATAATAACTTTAATTTGAAGAAAATAATTTGTATTAGAAGAATTCATGATTGTTTTTTAATTTTTTTTTAAATTCTTTTAAAATAAACTGTATTCTACACTAAGTATCTATACATTTTACAAGTGAAACCGAGAAGACTTATGCATTAATTTTACCAACCATTGATAAAATCTATATATATAATAAAATTGTAACTAAGTCGAATCTGAAACATTAAATATTTTTTGGAAAATCTTATTGAAATAAACATTATTATCGATAGAGTCCGAATCTATAGTTTTTAGAATTTTTGTCTGTCTGTTACCGCATCATTAGAAAACTACTGAACAGATTTTGATGAAATTTGGTATGATGATAGCTGGTTATCCGGGTCAACATATAGGATACTTTTTACCGCGGAAAAATATCTCATTTCTGAGAAAAAATACAAAAACTGTAATGTAAGAGTATACTAATATGTAAAACCTAAGAATTTGGTTTTTGATCACCTGAACGCGGGCCGGAGCCGCGGGCAATGCTAGTATTATATATAATATAATATTATATATTAATTATTAATGAGACTCACGTTTTCGAATATTTGGTAATGGCAATACTCTCGAGATAAACTTACGACAGTAGACATGAACCTTACTCATTTGTGTATCGATACGGTATTATGATAAAAGAGGAAAAGGTGAATCTAGGTCATGAGGATGTTTTAAATTTTGGTTAGATTGAGATATACAACATCTAAGTATATAACAAAGGAAATAGCTGTTAGCTATTCGCTATGTTTATAATGTAGTAACAGTCTAATTGAGTTTTACTCTGAAGGGTTCCGTAAAAAATGAGTAAAAGTGTTTATCACAATAGATACTAAGCAAAAATAATTTAATAGTACCTTATTAGTAATCTTCGTTGTAGTACCTCTTCTTCTCCCTGCCCATTTCCCAATCACTTGGAGTCGGCGCAGTACATCTTCTGTACTGCTGATAGAATTTGGCAAAAGTTTTACGACCGGCCGCCTGCCTCACGTCAACCCTCCTTGGGAATGCTATTGTCTCTCTTTGTCTGAATGGTATCGCGGAAGTCTTGTAATTATTATGCACATTCGATTTTGTTGTCTTTTAAAATATTTTTATACGATTACTTAAATTTTTAATGCCATTTTCGGATATATTTTAAAATAAATTTTGATTACACAATAAATTTTGTTTTAGTAGTTGTAGTACCTATAACCTACTAATATGTATTTTTATATATGTAAGGAGATATATTATGTCCTCTTATCCTCCGGAAACCTTTTTCAAAAACTTTTTTCAACTTCGAAAGGAGATTATTAATTCAGGTAGCTATATATATTTTTGTATGTTACATGATAGTTTCGCTTACTGTGATCTAATTTTAATAAATTATTCTGTTATTTTATTGAAAGGGTAGAGGCTGATACCAAAAAAAAATAAAAAAAACTTCCATGATAATTAAAGGGGTAAGGGGAATTAAACCATAGTCCCCCACGATATTTCTTTACTAGGTACTACTAGGTACTATCTATATAAGTATAATACTCATGTCTCATGTTTCTTCGTCAACTTGTCCCCATCTTTTTACTTTGCATTTTACGCTGTCGGGGTTTTTTATTTTTAGATACAAATTAATTTTTTCTCTCTATTTCCGAGAGGAATTGTACAATCGCATTTTTAACAAATATCTATTCACTTACGAATTGTTTGTTATAACATAAGAAACGCCGCGAGAAATTATGCTTCTAAATATTTTATCAGTCCGTCCGTATTTAAATTTTATTAGATAATAGTGAAGTGCCTCGAGGATTTGACCTCGGAATTGAGTTACAGTCAATGAATGTATCCTCTTCGTAAAAAAATTTCGAGCGACTTATAAAGTCCACCTTTAACCAGTGTGGTAGACTATAGCCTGAAAACCCTTAAATTGAAGGAAGGGCTGTGTCCTGCAGTGGAAAGTCGCTAAGGACAAAATACAAATGACACACTATATTATGAGAATACATCTATACATATAATAAAATTCTAACTCAGTCGAATCTGTACATTAGGTAAATATTTTTTGGAAAATCTTATTGAAATAGTCATATTATTATCGATATAGAGGCCGAATCTACAGTTTTTAGAATTTTTGTCTGTCTGTCTGTTAGCGCATCACGAGAAAACCACTGGACAGATTTTGATGAAATTTGGTATGATGCTAGCTGGTTATCCGGTTCAACATATAGGATTCTTGTTACTGCTGGAAAATATCTCATCTCTGAGAAATCTATATTAAACGCTAACACGCAACTAGGGACGAACCCGAGCGAAGCGTGGGTGATTCACTAGTATATTATATGCTAGGTTCGTAGACATCTATATAACTGGTTCGCGAAGAAACCGGGTTAATCCCTTTAAATATATTCCAAGATATTTCAATTTAAACAAACTGGCGCTCCACTGTAAGTCAATAGATATTCATAATATTCTAAACATATAATTTATGAAATACGACACAATTATAATTATTTTCTGTTTTTGCTTGAAATTTTGACATTATTCTTAGATAAGTACCTAACTTTATCGCTTTATTTTCCACGGCTGACAATTCTAACTGTCAAGTTTAAACGCGCCTCCCGGCGCCCATGATGACCACGTCTTTAGTCAAAGTGTAAAGTTTTAACATACCTACTTAAATTTTGTCTTCCGTGTCGGAGAAAACCTTTTTCTATGTTTTAAGTATTTTTTGTAGTAGGTAAAGCATGTCTGAATATTGATGTCAGGCACAAGAATTAAAAAAAAATGGTAATGCCAGTAGCTCTTAAAAGAATTTTTATGATACATTTAGTAAAAAAATATATTCATTAAAAATATCAAATTAATTGGGTCGATTCACAATTTTTATTTTGTTTACCTACGTTCAATGTACTTTATTAACGTGTCATGGTTTTATTTTATTCAGAATTTTAGCGGCAATTAATTATTGTATGTATAATTATAGATACAATTGAGGTCAATTGTTACAATAAAAATTTCAATAAAATTTATAGTTAAATATATCGCTATAGTTCTTATTATGAAGGAATAAAATCGAACGTTTTTTAGTTCCACACTTTTTTGCTGAAACAAGCTAAAGTTTTGTGGGCCAGACAAAATATTGGAAAATATTTAAATAAGGCTGTATTAAAAGAAATTGCGGACAGGCATGTGATATAAGGCGCAGAAAAATAAAAATAAACTTGAAACATATATATATATATATATATATATATATATATATATATATATATATATATATATATATATATATATATATATATATATATAGGGGAAGTCCGGGCAAAGAGAATAGCCCAGGCAAAGCGAATACCTTCCATCCTTTCAAAACGGCGCATCCCACTAAGTACTTTGCATGCCACGCGGTCCCTCCCCTACCCCTCAGTCGTAAACGAACAGCGTTGGCGCACGGTCGCGCGTCGTTTAGGAAAAAAAATAAAAATAATAGAAAAGTGATAATTTGTTACGCAATTTTAAGGTATGTATTTTCATAATTACTCATTGTGCGTGTGGTGTTACTGTTTTAACTTTATTATATTTTTAAAGTGCATGTTTTAGTGTTGAAATACTGTGAGTTTTATTGAGATGTCGGTTTTGGATTTGATTTTAGGATAGATTACGTTCAACGAGTACCTCTAGGGCAATGTGAACACGGCTAAAGTGGATACGGTATCCACTTTGCCCAGTATGGGATTTATGATTTTATTTTGATTAATGGTTTTCGTTTTGATTGTTATAGATGGTTTACAAATATACAAGAAAAACAAATCAAGCCCAATGGAACGAGGATATTATAATGCTTGCAATAGCCGATTGCAATGCTGGTATTCCTGTGAAAACAACGGCAAGAAAATATGGCCTACCTTATGCTACTCTGTATAGGCAATGGAAAAAAGGTAGTTCGACTGCTCAGCTTGGGCGTTTTCGTAAAGTATTCAATGACCAACAGGAAGGTGACCTTCAAATGTATTTGCAAGAGATGGACAGCATTTTTTATGGATTAACTCGAGAAGATTTCAAAGCACTGGTTTACGTTTACGCAAAAAAAATAATCTCATATATCCACAAAGTTGGGACAAAAATCAAAAGGCTGGTGATGATTGGCTGGCAGGATTTAGGAGCAGAAATCCGCAAATCACTTTAAGAGTGCCAGAAGCAACGTCGATTGCCAGAGTTAAGGGGTTCAACCATCCACAAGTGGAAAGATTCTATGACTTGCTGAATAACCAAACAAAAAAACATAGTATTGACGGTACCAGGATCTACAACGTTGATGAAACCGGCATTCAAACCTCAACAAATAAACCACCTAAAGTTCTTTCGGTCAAAGGTAAAAAGCAAGTTGGCGTCATTTCCAGCACAGAACGTGGACAAACTACAACTATTGTATGTTGCTGCAATGCTACCGGATCGTTTATACCACGTTTTATGATATTTGCACGTAAAAGAATGCAAGATCGCTTGTTGGATGGTTCTCCTCCAGCGACTCAAGGAACTTGCTCATCATCTGGGTGGATAACTGGAGAAATATTTTTGGAGTGGCTTAAATTTTTTGTTGGTCATGTTAGGCCAACTGTAGAGATAAAAGTTCTGTTGCTACTAGACAACCATGAAAGCCACAAACATTATCCAGTTCTGGAGTATGCGAGCCAAAACAATGTCGTTATCTTGTCTCTGCCTCCTCACACCTCTAACAAACTGCAACCATTAGACGTTGCCGTTTATGGTGCATTAAAAATATACTTTGAACAGGGAATAAATCGATTCCAGAAGAGTCATCCAGGGAGAATAGTCAATCAATATGATGTGGCCAGATTATTTGCTCCTGCATACCTGAAATGTGCTACTCCTAACAACGCCATCAAAGGATTTCAATCCACAGGAATTTGGCCAATCAATATGGATGTGTGGGACGAAAAAGATTTTGCACCATGCTCAACAACGTTGACTGAGCGTAATACCGCAAATTCAGAAGCAACTCTTCAAGAGACCACCAATCGAGATGTTGGGACTACAACTTTTGACGATGATGTCCGACCTTCAACGTCAGGACTCCAAAGTTCATCTGGACTAAGTAAAACTTTGGAAAATATCCCAGACGATTTTTCAAGTGACGATGAAGTCGAACCTATTGAACCCTTGTCTGTAACAGTTCAACTTCACATGAAAATGAGAGACAAAAACATGATCTCTTGTCTTGGATCCAGCGATTCTAGAGATGTATCGCCATCAATCATTTCAGAACTACCTGAAAACATCTTTACTAATCCATGGCCTTTGACTCCTGATATTCAAGAATCATCTGGACAAATAACAAACACATATACTGCGCATGAGAATACAGCAATTCAAAACGCATTGGCTGACCAACATAGTATTTTATGTATGGAAACGGTTTCTTTAATCGAAAATACTCATTCAACACCATCGTCAATCATTAAAGAATCAGGCAAAATAGACCCAATCACAGTCAATGTTACTGGAGAAATATATCACCTACAAAGATCAAGATCATGCACTCCTGACATTCTAGAAATTTCTACTGGGCATACGAATCTAATAGATCAAGATGCAGAGACAGAACAAAGACTGGCCTCGGTCTATATGATTCACTCAACGCCACCTTTAAACATGCCAAATAAAGAAGATTCACTTGATTATAATGCCAACGAAACAATACTACAGCATTCTACTGCTCCGTCTTTATCTTATTTGAGTCCAAGAGAAATAAGACCGCTCCCAATCCCTCATGTTCCCATAGGGAGTCGTAAAAGAAAGATTCAGAAGTCTGAGGTGCTTACCAGTACGCCAGTAAAGGAAGAACAGAAAGCTAAATTTGTTAAAGCAAACAGCAAAGTAATGAAAAACATTAATAAAGATTTAAAAACAAAGACTGCGCTACAGAAAATTACTAAGACAACCAAAACTACTAAAACCAACAAAAATACTAAAGGTATTAAAACGACAAAAAACACTAAATTTAAGAAATCTAAAGACAAAGAAAATTATAAAAACTACGCATGCTACTTTTGTGGAGAAGTTTACATTGAAATCGATGGTCAACCAATTGATGATTGGATCCAATGTCATTCGTGTAAGCAATGGAGTCACGAGAAATGCACGGCTTACGAAGGTGAAGGTTTATTTCATTGTGACGATTGCAATGTTAAATAATTAGTTATATTTTTTATTATTTTAATGTTCTTTAATCTTTAATTAACCGTATGTCCACTTTGCCCAACAGTCCTATCCACTTTACCCGATGAGTTGGGTAAAGCGGATAGCGGTACTAATTCCAATATTATTAAAAGTTATAAGGAAAATATTGATGTTACGTTATTTTTGTTGATTATATCAAAAACTTTATTAAATACTGATTCATATTCATCAATTGTTTTATTTATGTGTCAAATGGTTTTCTTTCCATAAGCCATCAAACGTTAAGGTGTCTACTTTGCCCGGACTTCCCCTACACACACACATATACATATAACGTATAACTTATAACGTATAAGTGTTGTAACTATATATATGTTATAACTTTATTTTATATATATATATATATATATATATATATATATATATATATATATATATATATATATATAAAACAAAGTCGGATTTGTTACAACACTTATACGTTATAAGTTATAACTCGAGAACTGCATGACCGATTTTAATTATCTTTGTTTTCTTGGACCCTGAATAGCACAATAACTATTAAAACATCGGAAAAATTCACGAAAAAAAAATCGAAAACAATCTAACGTAGGTGCCTAGGGATGAACCTATATATATAATAAAAACTTACGATAATACCTTCATCTAACATATGTGTTGACGGTTGAAGGTGTCTATCTGTTTGAATTAGAACTTGAACTTGAATTAGAACTATATTTTTTTTAGGATCGAGCTGTTTTTTGCTTATGTGGGAAAAACAACGAAGGTAACAATTGAATGTAAATTTTGTTACCTTGCGAAAATAATATACCTTCTAGTAAAATACAATACATAATGAACCTAAATATTTATGCAAAATGGTCATTAAAATTTCGATAAAAGAATGTGAATGTGCAAGCTAAGCTTTGGAGGCCATTTACCCTATATGTATCGTAATTTTAACAAAAATTCGTTTTGAGTAAATTTTTAACGAAAAATCTGTTTTGTATAAAAATTATACCATAAAAAACAAATATAAAATTGGGAGCCAAGTTCAATATTAGAATATGCGTGGTTGTCAACTTCACCGACGAAAGAATTGCTATCTAAATGGGTGCCAAGTTTTGTAGATAATCCTGATATATTTTTTTTTATAAGAACACAACATTCACAAATAAATTTAAAACACAATTTCTTTTTTTTTTCTGCTACAAAAGTGTTTGCTATTTAAAAGTAGAACTTCTAAAATTTGAACAGTCGAATTATTTACACAGAGTAGATGGATACCTTAGGATAAATTGAATTTCAAGATTTGACTTGGCTAGTTTTTACATACAAGTTATCTTATATTCGGCTAATCACTATATATATCTTCTAAAAGCTATGCAAGTGACCGTTTTTATATTGTAAGGTCAACATGTCTCAATCTTCTAAAAACTTGCTTTACAGGCAGGCAATAATATATATATATATATATATATATATATATATATATATATATATATATATATATATATATATATATATATATATATATATATATATATTGCTAATATATTATTTATGACACGTTAGACACCAAAATTTTTTTTTTAAATGTGCGATGGAAAATAAATAAGAATCTGTGTAGTTATGTTTATAATATGGACTAAGTCGAATTAAGAACATTCTATTTTTTTTAACTCGGTTAAAAACAGGAAAAACGGTTAGAAACAAAGAATTGTATTAAAAATTTTCCAGTTGTTTTTTTTTCGTTTCATGTACGGGATAGGCAGAAAAATGTCGCTCTAAAAAATTAACTGCTAATACATAGATTTTGACTGGATAAAAATAAACACTTAAAAAATTTAACGACGAAACAATATTATAGTCAGAGTTATATCAATCATATGGGTTATTATAATCTCGATGTTTAACCTTCAACTTTTTATCGGAGTCATTTTAAAACTCACGGTTTAGCTTATTACAAAGGATCAATTAAGTAATATGACAAGTTTCTGTGAGATAATCTATACATATAATAAACACATTAGATATTTTTTGGAAAATCTTATTGAAATAAACATTATTATCAATACAGAGGCCGAATCTATGGTTTTTAGAATTTTTGTCTGTGTGTCTGTTACCGCATCACAGAAAAACCACTGAAAGGATTTTGATGAAATTTGGTATGGTGATAGCTGGTTATCCGGCTCCACATATAGGATACTTTTTACCGCGGGAAAAATATCTCATTTCTGAAAAAAAAACACAAAAACTGCAATGTAAGAGTGTACTAATATGTAAAACCTAATAATTTGGTATTTGGTCCTAATAATTTGACAACCTTTTAAAAGTTTAACCCAACCTAATAATTTGATATTATAATCTGTTATCTTTGTCATATGATTTTATATCTTTGTCCGCAAACTTCGACTGCGTATTATATTTACTCTAATTTACACCATCATCATTAAGTAGCAAAAAAGCAGCTCATATCTGATTATTAATTATATTTATTAAGCTTGCCTGAACAACGTTACCGATAGGCAACACATGCATAGTTTTAATTCTCAATTTCTTGTCTTTTGGTACATTGACTCGCAAGTACGCAATAGTCTATCTATACATATAATAAAAGTGTAACTGATCGCTGTACACGGAAGATATTTTAGAATTGTTGGGAGTCTTTAATAACGTAATAGAAACCAAAACAATGATTTTTTGAATTTTTGTCTGTGCGTTTGTGCGCGTTAATCTCAGAAAGCGGTAAATCCGATTTGGGTGCGGTTTTTCATTAATATATTGTGGTAAACTTTACTTAACATTTAGTATTTGTTTTTTAATTCAATCGGTTCATAAATAAAAAAGTTTGTCAATTTAAAAAATCACACAGGGATGAACACTAGAGAAGTGAGTCGCTAGTTGTTAATATTTATAGTATTACTAGTAGACCCCGCGGCTTCGCTCGCGCTAAACTACAAAGAACTCTAAAAAGGTAGGTTTCATACAAACTTTCATCCCCTATTTTATGGGGTATAAAGGAAATTTCGAAAAATGCAAAAATACGTATTTAATTGAAGTCTTATTAATACCAAGTTTTATGTAATACTGATGATAAATATTTTTTGGGTTGTATTATAACGTGTTTTCCCGTGAGAATTAGATAATCTCCTGCGGTAAAAAGTAGCCTATGTCGCTCTCCAGCCCTCGCAATTATCTCCACACAAGAAATCACGCCAATCTGTCACTGTTTCTTCGTGAAAGAAGAACAAACAAACAAACACACTTTCACATTTATAATATTAGTATAGATGTTTTCATACGTCGTAAGACGTCTCCCGAAGTGTGCTATCCATGCCTTTCTTGTCAATCGTATATATATTTTTAGAGATGTAAAATTATTACAACTATGCACTAAATTCTGTTTGACAGGGTATAAGAATAGAACACAAATAAAATACGCATTATTTTTAAAACGATAATTTATTGATTTAACCGCAAATATATTAGTTTATATACAGTAGGTAAGGACGACAAATAATTCAAACGGGGAGCCAGCACACTTTCATTTCAGTGTAATTTCATGTGAACTCTAAAATTGAACAACTTAGAACTAATAAAGAGTCGTCTAAGTCGCATAGCCTGCGAGTTCACTTCGCCATTGCAAACTAAAACCAAATCACTACATCTAATTTATCCAACGTATTAAAAATACTGAATTAATTTTCAGACACAAAACAAATAGCTTTTAGTATCTACTTAATAGATCTACTATTTACATAATCATTAACTAATGTCAGGAATATTGACATGCTCATTATAACATTCACCATTTACTCTCACTTCAGTCAATAGTATCAAAAATATAAATGTTTTGCACATTCAAAAGGAACTGTTTCTTAGCCACATATATTTGTTTGAGCATAGAATGAAAAAGAGTCAGTTGTCATGTTTAACCAGTCACATAGTGTATTTTAGTACTCATTAATGAATTCATCGACATATGAAGTGTTTCAGCAGAAGGCAATCACGCAACACATTGTACTTTGTTAGTATACACACATATTTAACAATAAATTCTATTCAATATACACTAATTTATCAACAATTTCAGTCAAATGATATATGCAAATACAACCTTTTTACATTAGTATACACACAATATAAGATTCTACATTTACAAACATAGCCGTAGCTAGGATAATCTAAAAGCCGGTCGACTTACTTAGAAATGGCTTTTTTATATGTTACAAAATGTTACAAGGTGGACCCTCAACTAGCTACGGCTCTGTTTCCAAAGTCCCCATGTTTTTGGCAGAAATCAATGTCTAAGATATACAGACAGAACTGGAAACTTTTACAACATAATTTATCTTAAAAGGCCACCATTGACAAGGCGAAATCGGTGAGACAGTATATGACGTATAATTTACAATATACACTGGCGTGCAAAAAAATCGGGCCACCCTTAATTTTAAGCATAATTTTTTGTTGACAATTCTTTGGTGAAAAAAAAAAATACCGCAAAGGTAATTAAGGAGATTAGACGCCTTTGTTTCCTTCAAATAAGTCATAACATTCCTGGAAATGCACGTGTGCGCTTAATTATAGTCAATTAGCAGTAATAAGTGAATATTTGCATAATACGGATTGAAGCCACAAATACTGTTTTTTGTTATTTTAGAAGCTTAGTTGAGTTCCAATTATTGAACAAGACACTTCTACTTTGATCTGCGATTATTAGAAATACTGCAAGATGGATCTGACCGAGGCTGAATCATCTCGAATTGTGACTGCTTGAAACTGGACAAAGTCAACGTCAAGTGGCTCAAGCTTTTTCTGTGAGCGGTTCTACGGTCCAGAGAGTGTACAAACGTTACATAGAGACTGGTGGCTTTGTACGACGACATGGTTCCGGCAGACGAAGAGCCACATCAGAGCGTGATGATCGATTTATTGTGTCATCAGCTCTAAGAAATCGTCATCGCACAGGGGTTGACGTTCGAAATCTCTTGAGAGAAGTGAGACGTGTTAATGTTAGCGAGTGGACAGTAAGGCGCCGACTTAGAGCCGCTTCTCTGACGCCACGCAAGTCCGCAACTGGCCCCAAACTCACCCCTGCACATCGAATTGCAAGATTACTTTTTGCCCGAGATCACGTGAATTGGAATTTGGAGCAGTGGAAGAAGGTTCTTATTACTGACGAAAGCAGAATGTGTTTGCATGGTGCCGACGGCCGTAATTTTGTTTACCGGCGACCAGGTGAAAGATATGCACCATGCACTATGCGGGAAACAGTGCCATATGGAGGGGGCTCAGTTATGTTTTGGGCAGGATTCTGTTACGAAGCGAAAACCTAGCTTATATTCATAGAAAATGGATCCCTTACAGCCGCTAGGTATATAACGGAGGTTTTAGAAGATCATGTGATGCCTTTTACTGGGTTCATTGGAGAAGATTTTCTGCTTCTACAAGATAATGCTCGCCCACACACTGCTACATCAGTAAGGCAGTATCTTCAAGAGGTCGGAGTGTCTACTATTGCCTGGCCAGCGCGAAGCCCTGACCTCAATCCGATAGAGCATGTATGGGACCATCTCAAAAGAAAAGTTAGAAGTCGCGCAGTAGTCCCGAGCAATATTCAAGAATTAAAAAGCGCCTTATTGGAAGAATGGGAGTCTATTACACAAGATTATCTAAAAAAGTTTGTCAAATCTCTGAAAAACCGATTAAAAGCTGTAATTAAAAATAGAGGCGGTAATACGCATTATTAAAAATCATAAAACCAATCGAAATTTTTTAATTTTCCCATTAATTTGCGGCTTACATTTTTATACCAAACTCGCAAAAAATCATTAAATTTTATTTTTCTCTATTTTCGAGCAATAATTTTTATTTAAATTATTCAACGATTATTGACTTAGGTACCTAGGGTATACAGCTACCCATATATAATAACAAAATTAATAAAAAAATATTATATCTTAAGTTTGTCCATTTTCTCTAGGTGGTCCGATTTTTTTGCACGCCAATGTATGTATGTATTATTAACACTGCACACGCGGAAAATACGTAGTATATAAAGAATGAAACAATAGAAATCAATAAAATGCAGATGGCAGTGCTATTAATTATTATAATGAGCATCCTGACCAACTTCTAAATCTCCTACAAAAATGTATCTAGAAAGGCAAAAATACGATAACTTACGCCAAATAACTCCTATTTTAACTATGAGACAGTACACTACTACAGTCATCGCTATGAAGTATAACAACAGTTCATTCATAAGCGTATTATAAGTGTAATTTGTGGGGCGACACAGATCAGAGGGCGTCATAGAACACCGACCGGCAACACCTCGCGGTGGTCATCAAACAAGTCCGGTAACGAAACGAGTCAACGCGTAAAATATAAGCATACCATACGAAGTAGTAAGCGTCTATTATATATAAGTATACAACATAAGATAAAATAGTAAATATAATGGGAAGTGCCAATGTGTGGGGGCGATGCGAGAGCGCGTCAGTGTGCTCACGAGTCCGCCGGCACGTCCCACTCCGCCAGCCCGCGGTCCACCAGCTCTCTGTTCAGGAATATCACTTGCTGTGGACATAAAAACATGTCAATTAACATAATATGTATAGGTTAATATGTTAATGAATGTCACGGTCTGATTAAAGGCTTATGCATACGATGACATTTCCACGCACTGTCGACATTCGCTTCCCAAACTTTTGTTACAATTATGTATCGATACGACGCAAATAAAGTGCACATTTCACTTTTATTATTTATCAGCTTAAAATATGTGTGGATATCGTACGTTAACGATACGCACGTCCTTAGCGCGTTTTTTAAAACGTGACGTGCGTAAGGTCTTATTAAGTGGCGTTCATAGGCTCTGAGATAACATGCGCAGTGGTATTGTCTCGTCATTACAATTTCGGACAGTATATCTATAAGACAGAATGTTTATTGCTTCGTGGGTCTATAAAAATGGATGTGCGACCATTATAGATACTTAATCTATACATATAATAAAATTCTAAATAAGTCAAATCTGTACATTAAATATTTTTTTTTTATCTTATTGAAATAGACATTATTATCGATACAAAGGCCGAATCTATAGTTTTCAGAATTTTTTGTCTGTCTGTCTGTCTATTACCGCACCACAGAAAAACTACTGGATGGATTTTGATGAAATTTGGTATGGTCATAGCTGATTATCCGGGTCAATTAATATACTAATATATAAAACCTAAGAATTTGGTTTTGGTCATATGAACGCGGGCGGAGCCGCGGGCAATGCTAGTTACTTATAAGATACATGATAGATATCAAGCGACTATAATTAGTAGGATTATTTTCAATCACTAGTGATTTACTTGTAATATCTCGCTTACAAATGAATAGCCTTAGTAATTTTAGTGATATTGGCCACTATAACCGAAATGTGCTAAAATATATATATATATATATATATATATATATATATATATATATATATATATATATATATATATATATTGTATAATAAAAAAACAATTGTACTTGAATTCAAAATACAATTACTTATATCACGTGAGAAATGGTTTTGTTAGTCTCTAATGTACTTATTCATCGTTGTAATGTTTCATTGTTAATTATATGTAAGTAGTGTACAGTACAGTGACTAGTTTTTTTAACAGCTGTTTAGTTTTATTTGTACACATACAAGCATTTTCAAGTCAGTTTGCCTGTATGTTGTGTGCTCGAGGCATCTTTTCACTTTCATTGTGTACTTGGCATATCATCTATACTAATATTTAAAGAGAAAAGATTTGATTTTTTGTTTGTTTATTTGTAAAGAATAGGCTCCATAGATGAAATTTGGTGAGAAGATAGTTTGAGACCCTACGTTTAACGTTTAGTATTGAATAGATAGATTCCCTTTTGCTCTGTGAAAAACAATAAATCTGAGGGATAGATTTGTACCATACATTTGTATGTGCTGTCCAGACTACAATCTGTCTCTGAGCCTTTCATCCAGACCCGTTCAGCAGTTCTGGCGTGATTGAGTAACAAACATCCATCTATCCAAACTTTTGCATTTAAACAATAATTTTTTTATCACTACATAGTATAAAACAAAGTCGCTTCCCGCTGTCTGTCTGTCCCTATGTATCCTTAGATCTTTAAAACTACTCAACGGATTTTGATGCAGTTAGAAGAATAGACAGAGTGATTTAAGAGGAAGGTTTATATGTATAATACATGCAAATTATAGTACAGAAAAGCCGAGAAATTCAAAGATTTGTATTTCATATTAACCGTTAAAACGTACCTAGGGACGAACCCGAGCAAAGTGAATTATAATAATGGGATTATGGAACTCCAACAGAAGTACATATAAAAAATACAAAAAAAAGTTCTGTAGACAGTATTTAAAATGTACCCCCAAATACTGAAGAACACAAATGCACTAGAATAGTATCGATAACATTACACATAATTAAATTAAACTAAATGTGACCAATAGAAGTAAATTATGTATGTGATGGAGGTTATCAATAAGGTGGCATTTAAAAGTAATTGTGTAAATAATAAAATAATTAATTTTATTACGCGAAACAAATTATAGTTAATTAAATCACAGATAGAAAGCATAAAATCTATTTTTAAATGCATTAAACGTGTCGAAAACAAAGTCTGCTGTTGGTATTGTGTTATATAGTCGTGACATTCGGGCTAAAGGGTGACGTTTCCATAAATTAGTCCAGCTTTGACTCATTTTGAGGAATAAACATGAATTTCGAGGTGATCCATCTCCCAAGCTGACAACTATCGATCTGATTTCAAGTGTTTATCAAGCTTTTTGACTAACAGAATTGAATTGAATAATTTTAAAGCATTGAATGATATTATAAATATTTATTGTATAAATAGTATTTTATATATGTAGTTTTTATGTATGTTTATATGTAATACGTTTATTGAGTACACTTTACGCACCTTTCCGCTTTCTGTTAACTTTTGTATCCTACTTCTAGCAGTTGCCTGTAAGAGATCACTTTTAGTGATAAGGCTGCCTTTGCACATTTCTTTAAATGTATTTTTTTGTATGTATCATTTTTATTCTTGTGTGCAATAAAGTGTTTAAATAAATAAAATATTTAAGATTGATGGCCTGATTCTCCTCATACTGAAAGGAGGCCCGGGCCCAGCAGTGGGATGTTAAAAAGGGCTGAATACATACATTGAAAGATATAAATAGGTGATAGATAAACTATTCAACGAACAGAATTTAATTCAAACTAGTTTTTACTCGAGGCAAATTCATCATCAAGGCTTCTCATGGTAAGCGAGGCGTACTTATATAAGAGTAAGGGGTAGCCTACATCTGTTCCCATGACGCTCAGCGCTTTAAGCGTTACTTCCACATTTCTAATCTTAAGTCCAATCTTCTTCACAACTACATAGCAATGTCAACATATTAGATAATCAGAACCCCATTGACCCAATATTAAAATAAATTATTAGAAATTTAAAATAAATATGATTTTTGAAATTTTCCTCATTGATAATTATAAAAAATATTCCATTAGACTGATAATAATGTTAGTGTATGCTTTTTTTTTACAGATTGTATTTAAGCATATATGTATAAAGAATTAAAATAAAATCTATGGTAATATTATAAAGAGGTAAAGTTTGTGAGTTTAGTTACTTTGTGTTTGTGATGTAGGGGGTAATCTCTGGAGCTACTGAACTGATTTATATGAAATTTGGTAGGAAGATAGTTTGAGACCCTGAGAAGGACATAGGATACTTTTTATCCCGGAAATCATCCCTTAAGGGTGTAAAAATGGGGATGAAAGTTTATATTGGGAAGAAAGCTAGAGACAAACCAGAGCGAAGCGAGGGTGAGGCACGAGTATTTCTATAAAAAGCTGTGCATACTTTTAAGTTAAATTTATATAGACAATAGAGAAGTATTATTGTGTTAATTTCATGTTTTATGTAAATTTAGTTAGCAAGTCCCATTTTTTATTCCTTTCACTCTCATATGAAGATATTTCTCACTTCAATAAAAGAGAGATCAGGCACAGGATTAATATGCTCAAATAGACAGTTGACGGTTATAAACTGCTTGATTTTTGTATGGCCCTACTAAGAACTTGCTAAAAACCTATTTCTGATCTGACCCAGGGCTTGTATCTAAGGTTTCATCCACAGGCATACAAGATAACCACTGCAGCTGGAGTAGTGTGTTATTGTGTACAAACAAAAAACACTTCAGCTTTATATAGTATATCTTTATATACGCTTGCTTAGTTCTTTGTCATCAAATTACAATTACAGTAATACCTGTGTGTTGAGGGTCAGGTAGAGAAGTGGTATAGTACGTGTGTGTTAAGGGTCAGGTAGAGAAGTGGTATAGTACCTGTGGGTTGAGGGTGAGGTAGAGGTGCACAAGCGGCAGGCCGGCCTCGTCGTAGCCCGCCACCTGCGCGTGCAGCAGCTGCCCGGCCGTCAGCCCCGCCATGATGCGCAGCGCCTCGCCGCTCCACTCCGTCTCTGATTTATATACACTTATATTATTTTGCAGTTCAAACTTTTACAATTATTTCTATATATAATTAATTTCATTTTAGGATTATTGAAGCACAGAGAATTTTTGACCATTGGATATTTTGTAATTAAGTATTTAGATCTGAATGATAATCATCAAAGCTGACTGGTTTCTATTTAAAATGTTGAATTTTATACCAGTGTATAATATTTATGATATCATGGTTGTTGGGATAACGTGAGATGGCATTTAGAAATATTTAAATAAAAAGATTTCTTTACTGCAATTATGGAAACAACTATATATGTAACTTAATGGATTTTTCCACTTAATGATTTTATGCTATTGATAACTTAATTGATTAATTTTAAGGTAATATGATTAACCATTATATTGTAAGCGTTTGTTAGTCAAAATTTTTATTTTAAAACATTTAAAAAAATTAAGATATTCAAAAGTCGTAGAAATAAGAGTATATAAGAGTTAATCTCTTTTCATTACTTTGTAATATGGTTATGACCAATTAAAACAAATAATGGAAAAGTACCAAACGAAATTTAATCAATTAGAAATGTAATATTAATTTAACAATCATAATTTAATTCTTATAGAAAGTTTATTAAAATAAGTAATTGAATTTGCAATTAAATAATAAGGTGAATGAAATATGGATAATAGTAATAAATAATGTAAGAAAAACAATCAGCAAGCATGAATTAGAATGAAGAAGCGAGATAAAAGCATGTTAAATAAATATACAATAAATTAACCATTATTGGCGGGTTTGACAAACGCCAGTAGCGCCTCCGTCGCCTGGAAGGGCAGGGTCATGAAGTCTGAGCGGATCTGCTTGAGCTGGTCGTTGTCCACTGTGAGGTAGCCTCCGAAGTCCACCAACTTCACTACAGATGTGTCATTCTCTTCCGAGGTGGAGATCACCTGCGCGCGGTACCAGTTGTTCTCGGTCGGCGCGGCGCATATAGATCCCTCTGTCGGTGAGAACAGATAATAATTGATTAATTATCTGATTATTGTTAAATGCGAAAGTTGCTATGTATGTGTGTGCGCGTGGGTTTTTGTTTACACTGAAACGGTTCAAATGTTAATGAAATTTGATATTATTAGGCTAGACACATTGCCGGATTCAACCTTAGCGCCGCCCCTGGGCACTATAAGAAATGCCGCCCCATTATCAAAATATTGCACAAAATGGATAAAGTTTTGATTAAGTATTTTTTTAGTGATTAATTTTTTTTAAAAATGCAAAAAAATTATTTGTAAATGTTTTCAATTTTTCGAAAAATGTGCTAGTTATTTATTTTTTAATTATTATATTTATTTCTTTGAAAATAACAAAAAACATTTTCGATAACACAAAGATTTTATTTAATCTCAACTGAGTCTATAACTTCATAAATTGTGTTACAGTTTCTCCTTGAACTACTTATACAAACATGTGATCTCACAACATTTTTACAACACATTTGTATATGAGCACACATTGCAAATGGGAATCTATGTTAATGTGTTATTTTTATTAAAAATAATATAAATGATAACAGTATATGTCACGATATAACCACTATTTTATTTTAAAGTAATTATTTTATTGCTATAAAAAGGACCAATGTAAACCAAATCAGTTTAACATAATATATCAAGGCAACTATCAATGTCATTTAAAAACTGGGTTATTTAAACTGGTACATTAATTCATAATATGCAAATAAATACATTAAATTTAAAATATTAACCATAGTAAATATAAGAAAGAAGAATTCCAATGAAAATTTAATAGAAAATTTAATAAAGACTTGTTTTGTTATTCCACAGATGTTTGAAATCGTAGCATTAAAATATAATAGATGACACACAAGTCATTGTTTGTGTTTTATTAATGTTAATATAACAAGTACAATAAATATTTAAAATAGGGCAGATGCTAACTAGAAAATATATCACTTATAAATATGGAAAAATAAATACAATATATTAAGATATAATAAGAATTCAATAAAATGTGAGAAAAAGTTGAGCAAATCAAGTCACCTTTCACTGGGCGCGGCAACGCCGGCACGTCGGGGTCCTGGTACGTGGCGGCCATGAGGCGGTGAAGCGCGTGCAGCGAGGGGAAGGTGGGGTGCAGCGGCTGCTGCAGGAAGAAGTGCCCCGCACTCACCAGGCACGTCATTATTGTGTCGTTGTTAACCGACTCCACCAACTGTAACTGATAGTGTTAGCATGCGATGTTTCATAGGCAGGTAGATGGTGTTCCTAAGATTATATAGGATTAAACAGTGTAAACTCTGTATAGCAAACATATATTTAACGATAAACTACTTAAAACATAGATATTGTTAAGATTTGTTTGATTAACATTGTTAATCATATATTGAAACACTATATAAACGTAACAATCACTCTCAATAATGAAAAAATAAGTTATTATTTAGACCCCAATAAACATGAATTTCACTGACCTTCAAAAAGAATACCGACATAAGATTCGTAAATATATCGTACGCACAATTCATAGAAATGTATTTATTGTAATTGCCTAGCACTTGTTTACTTACTGCACTCCTATTATCATCCTTTTCGTTATCATATTCTTAGTTGCATTCAAACTTTTGAACTGTAAACATGATGAGTAAACGAAATACTTTATATTGACGAAAAAGTGTAATTACTTCACGCAATCGAAAAGTTTAGAAAAACAAAAACAAATGTAACCCACGGGAACCGTACTTTTTTTCGGGATAAAAAGTAACCTATGTGTTATCCTGATGTATGAGCAACATTATTGCAAAGTTTCATCAATATCCATTCAATAGTTTTTGCATGAAAAAGTAACAAACATACATCCTAACAAACTTACGCGTTTATAATATTAGTAGGATACTGGCATAGTAAAAAACGACAACCAAAGTTACCAGATTATAATTCTGTTATATAAAGTATATACTAAATTCTAAGTTTATTGTTGTTTTCCTCTACAAAAACTCTTTATAACGTAAAAAAATACGCGGTACCTTCAATTTTGCTATATGGAGTTTACACTGTATATTATAATAGCAAATGATAAAAGAAAATAAATCATAATCAAACAAATATTGTAATTTAAATTAGTAAAAGAGATTATAAAATTTTAAATTTATTATTTTTTTATAACAGTAAACCACAGCACAGAATGACTACTTCAAGTTCAATTAAACACAACATAGTACATACTTGAAGGAACTCTGGCACAAGAGGAGTCAGTCTTTGATATAATTCTGCACTTATTTCTTGAGTAGAAAAGTTGGGGAACCTTTTTTCAGGGAATTTTTCCTTAATCATTTCTAGAGCTGCTTCAATTTCTGACTGTGATCCTTTAAAAAGCAAATTTTTAAAGTCATTTCTAACAATTTATAACAACATCATAAGAATGACCCAGTTTATGAGATAAAGTTACCTTCGATTGCACAAATTTTTTGTTTGACTAAATCTGGATGTCTCCTGACATAAACTGTTGCACCAGTTT
Organism: Brenthis hecate; assembly: GCA_951806755.1. Lineage (NCBI taxonomy): Eukaryota > Metazoa > Arthropoda > Insecta > Lepidoptera > Nymphalidae > Brenthis > Brenthis hecate. Next base: position 7,880,121 of record OX638258.1, on the reverse strand, counting down.
TTGCTTTAATTTTAGTAACAAATGAACCATATTTTCCTATTAACAGACCAACCAGGGTCTGTGGTATTATAAATTGATGAATTCTTAATCCTGTCTCAGATGGGACCATATTCATATTTGCTGGAGGTGGACTGGCTGCTTCTGAACAACCTTTGCCACTATCGCTGGAACCCTGAAACAAAAATGGAACACTTATATGCCATATTTTCCGACACATAATAAACAAAAAAATTATTATATTTATATATACTTTACCTCACTGTGATTATCTGAGAAATGACACATAGAGGGGCTAGCTAGTAAAGGATCCACAGGACTATGGTTTGCTGAATCTCGTTCTGAAATTCTTCTATTTTGTGATGTTGAAAATCTATTATCATTGTTACTAAGTTCATTACTATCACTAGACTCTTCAAGTACATTATTATTATCATTTAACTTTTCATTGTCTGCCAAAGTACTCTCCTCTGGCGCTATATCTTCAGACACTACAGCTTCATACTTTATACTATCTGGTAGTGAAATGTCTGCTTCAGAGTTATCTGATATATTTGCAGTTAGTATTTTATTGTCAGCTACATTATAGTCTTGGAAACTTAAATTACCATTTTTAATACATGTTAATTCAGTTTTGAATGATGGATATATGTTAGACTGAGAACTAGTAGCTATAGTGATGTCATTCTTAGAGCAAATCTCTTTAAACTTGTTTTCTGAAGTTAAGGACATCTTTTTTTCCTTCTCAATAGATTTTTTTCTTATAATTTTTTCAATTTCTAAGTCTATTTCCTCATCAGTCAATTCAAGGGGTGAAGAACGTTGAGAGCCACTTCCATTTAGCATTATGTCTATTGGAGCAGATTTAACTATTGAACATTCGACTTTGCCTAAAGGGGAAGCCTTAATTATTTCCACTTCAGATTTAAGGACTTCTGCCAGCTCCTCTTTTAAACTTTTTATTCTTTCTCTTCCTCCAGGGTCAGATTTTGCATACTCTCTCTTTTTTTTGAACCAAAAAATACCTAACAAGACTGCTATTGAAGGAACTGACCACATAAGCAATTGACGACAAGGTGCCATTATAATAAGCCACTTTAAAAACAACCTAAAAAAATAAAGTTTATTAAAGTAATGTAATTAATTCATAGCTCATAAATGGTTCATGGTACAAAAACATTAATGAATAACTTTTATTAAAATGTGTACTTATTATTTTTGTATATGTCCTAATTTTTAAAACTGATAAGTGCTAAGCAAGATTGGAGCTGAAAGTGATTATAGATAAGCCATCATGAAAATGTATTATAAATTGTTAAAATTAAAATAATAAATTAAACCTGAGTATAATGTCCCCAAAGTATATAATTGGAACATAATATTTGGGGTTACGAATTGTGTACAAAATGACCACAACAGATGCAATAAACAGAGACAAGATGCGTAGTTATTTTGAATAAGATGAAAACAAGTAAATATTTTATATAAAGTGGTTTATAATCTCTACTTGTTTTATATTTTAACGCCGGCCAGTTCCGTATGGAAATGGTTAGAAAATCACGCATGGGCTAAAAATGTAAAAGTCGTCCAATCAGCCTCTGCGTGACAGTATAGACACGTATACATTAATTTTCTACCCATGCTTTTTATGAGACAACCATGTGTTTATTTTTTAGTGTTAAAATCAACTTCATTGACCAGTGAGGGTCACGAGCAACGATAAAACCTTCACGAACAACACGTAAGCATTTGTACCAAATTAAAAAATGAAAGGTTACGCAATTTTTTGAATGCCAAATTTTTTAGTACCTAACAAAAAAAATTAACAAAAGGTATTCTAAAATTACGAGTGAATTTTTCAATACAAAAACACAAAATTTAATTGTTGTGAGCTTTTAATCTAAATATGAGCATATAATCAAAATTTCATTTTGTCGCCGGTAAAAAGGAAGATATAGTACTTACTTTATTACACAAATTTAGAAAATTACCACTTCTCAACAAAGAATACTTAATTGACCAATATATATATGTTAACTGTACTGAATTACTAACAAATTTCGCTCAATTAATTAAAACCAACAATCCACGTGCTCACAATGTTTTTTACCGAAGCACAACAAAATTCAATATGGCGGTGACAAGCTGGCAACCTAAAATTTTAAAAGAAATAATAACCATAGATTATTTAAGAGTTTTATTAGTCATCTATTTTTATAAAAGTATTTATTTGTTTCAAATATCGTATACGTATATGTATGTGTAATGACTATGTTGTGTAATGACTATGTTGTGTAATGACTATGATTATCAAAAAAAACAAGATATACTTCTTTTTTTTTTAAGCATTTGAATGGAAGCTGGTGTTCTGTAAATGATAATCTTTTTCTTTAATGATTTCTACTTTTTTTCGTATTCTTCTTAGCAAACCCTTTCATTTGATATTCATATTATGGGGGTGTATAAAAACAGTCCGCCATCTTTGAGAGTCCGCCATATTGGATTTACAATGACGTCACGTTGCATCATTTATTTGTCATTCATGCTTTGCATAATGACCCATCAATATCATAAAAGTCACAATGGAAACGATAAATCGCCATTTTGTAACATCATGGCATTTAGGTAATCGTGCACATGCATTCTCGAGAACCAAATATGTGTGCAAAATTTCAGCTCAATGGGACACTGGGGTCTGGGAAGTGGGTCAAACATAACTTGTAAGATTTCATTACAGACAGATACCGGGACAGGTGAAACTAAATAAAAGCTTGTAATAATTTTTATTTTTATCGATATAAAACACGTTTTGTGTATATACACACAATACCGGAATAAATATCTAGCGCAATATAGACATCACTTCACACTATACTAAAGGCAGATTTAACGACTAACTTCATATTGTAGTCGAATAACGACTAACTTCAAACTGTAGTCTAATTCTGTCGGCAAAAGAAGTATAACTTCAAAAAGCGTGTCTGACTCGCACATCGAGGGTTCCGAGGCATGTAATATGCTGAAAAGTGTGCAATTCATAATCTGCCGATTTCCACAAGCCGAAGCAACGAAAATCGATCATAGTATCTTATGTTAATCAGCCGCGCTTAAGTAAATCCTAAATTCCCCTCTTGGGCCTAATATTACAGTTTTCTGATTTTTCCCTTTACTTTTACTATAAGACATTGCTACTTACTGAATTTCATGATTCTAAATCAACGAAAAGTAGGTACCCTATAGATTTCGATTCCCTTGCGAGTGTCAAACTATACCTACGGCATAAAGGGCCGCGTCTTTTAATTGCGTTGATTTAGATGTTTAATTTTTTCACAGCTCCAAGGTATGTCAGACCTGAGTATTAGATATTAATTTCAATTTGATACCTCCACGCGTTACTGAGAAAAAGGGTCTTGACAGACAGACGGACGACAAACAAAGTGATCCTATAAGGGTTCCTTTTTTCCTTTTGAGGAAACCTAAAAAGCCCTAAAAAAGACCACTGAAAATTCCAGGATGGCGCTTTTGACATTTTTGAATTCTTTCCATGCCATTTTTATGCCATTGCCATTCCATGTCACAACTCATAGATACTGTTTGTTTTGTTAAGTGCAAGATTAATTTTGCTATATATTTACAAAGTATTACTGTATACAGATTACAGAGTGGAACAAAAGGAATGGACAAGGGAGAAAAGTACTTAAACATAAAGCTATCAAGTTTTACTCAAAGTTTTACTTTATTTTTTTATTTACAAAAAATAATTACTACTTTTTTTAAAAAGAGCTTATCTGAACTGATTGTCGAACCTACGAAAACACCGACACTATTTTATCGAACTAACCGAGTCTACGGTAAGGATAAATCTCTCGAACAAACCTTGTATCTTACAATTAAAGAAAAACTTTTAATCTTACAATATTTATGTACATATCGTTGGCTCAATGTTACAAGGTTCTGTTACAATTTTAGTACTTATGTAGTTATGAATGCTACAAGGTTCTATGTGTTATTAGCTACAATTTTGCAAAAACAAACCACTAGATAGCAGCACTATACCTACAAAATATTCAATGTTACATAGTTCTATGTTGTTTTTCTTTAAATCACAAAATGACGAAGTAACTAACCTAACCATTCAATTTTGGTTTTTATATTTTTTTAGAATAGCAAGGTTCTATGTTAAACATAGAACCATTCAATTTTTGCTTTTATTTAGGATAGCAAGGTTCTATGTTAAACAGAGGACCTTGCTTAGAGTTTTATTTACAACTAGCGGCTCACGCTCGCTTCGCTCGGGTTCGCCTCTAGAAAAGCACAAACAGATATATCCCACGGGAACCATTCATTTTTCCGGGATGAAAAGTAATTTGTTGTTAGACCGGCAATATAAGGTATCAGCATGCCAAATTTTACTAAATTACGTGCATAAGTTGTTGTGTAATAAGTTATATAAGTTACTACAGTTTTTTAACTATCCCACGGGAACTCCTTAATTTTCCGGAATAAAAAGTATCTTAGATGTTGACCGGGGATATAAGGTACCACCATGCAAAATTTCATATAAATCGGTCCAATAGTTTCGGAGATTAGTTCGTACATACAGACAAACAGACAGAGAAACAAAAAAATTGAAAAATCTGGATTTGTTCTATTTCTCTTCTTACGGGATGTAAAAAGAGAACTGACTCGGTTTATAGCATTTTTTTTTCTTTGTACAGACATTCGACTTCTACAGTTTTATTATAAATATACGTATATAAAGATAGAATAAATAACGTATAATAAAACAGTGATATATAATAATGAAAATAATTATAGCGTGGTAACCTTGGGAAATACCTCATAATATCCAAGCTCAAGTGGCAGTGGGCGGGGCACATCGCTCGTAGAACGGACGATCGTTGGGGACGGAAGTTCTGGAGTGCCGGCCACGTACCGGAAGGCGAAGCGTGGGCAGGCCACCCACAAGGTGGACCGATGACTTAGTCAAAGTCGCTGGAGTCCACTGGATGCGGATGGCGCAAGACCGGTTGTCGTGGAAATCTTTGGAGGAGGCCTATGTCCAGCAGTGGACGTGTTTGGGCTGAGACGACGACGACGACGATGACGAACCTTGGGAAATAGACATATAATATTGAGAACTTTTCTATAGACCTTTTTAAGAATTACAATTTTCTTGTACAATGTTTTGATCTATCTCTTAAGGTGGAGCCAGCCTTAGCCATATAAATTTCTAAGGACGATTCGGTAGAACCAGTATTTGTTGTTGAACCGTGGGAATGAATAATTTGCCTGTCGTAAAAGGTATCCTAAGTGTTGACCCGAGTACTAAGTTATCAGTATACAAAATTTAGTTAAAATCGGTTCAGTACTTTTTGCGTGAAACGCGCACATCTATTTGACTAAGTTAGTTTTATTATAGGTATAGATAAAAAAGATATTGCTTATGAGATAAACATTTACTATTCAGAACTTTTCTGTAAGAATTTTCAAGACCTACAATTTTTTAGTATATTGTTTTGATGTATGTATGTCTTAAGACTTAGCCAGCGGAAGGTTTCAATGGAGGACTCGATAAAACCAGTTATTGTATTTTCTCGTGGGAAAGAAAGATTTTTTTGAAGTAAAAGGTATCCTAAATGTTGACTCGAGTAATAAGTTATCACTTCACCAAATTTGGTTGAAATCGGATCATTAATTTTCGCGTGAAACGCGCATACAAAATCAGACAAACAGACATTACAGGCAAACAGACAAAAATTTTAATAACTATTGTTTTGGGGTCTAAGTTGTGTACATAATACGTTACAAATAAACATGAACATCTATCCCACGGGAACCGTACATTTTTCCGGGATAAAAAGTAACCTATTTGGTATTCTGATGTATGAACACTGTATATTATTGTAAAGTTTCATCAAAATCCAACCAGTAGATTTTGTGTACTAAGCTGTGTAAGTTACTATAGTTTTTTTACTATCCCACGGGAACTCTTTAATTTTCCGGGAAGAAAAGTAGCCGATTTGTTATTGTCATGTATGAACTATATTATTGTAAAGTTTCATTAAAATCCAATCAGTAGTTTTTGTGTACTAAGCTGTATAATTTATTATAGTTTTTTAACTTTTCCACGGAAACTCTTTAATTTTCCGGGATGAGAAGTATCTAAGATGTTGCCTGTGGATATAACGTACCACCATGCAAAATTTCATTTAAATCGGTCCAATAGATTCGAAGATTAGCCCGTACAAACAGACAGACAGAGAAACAAAAAAATTGAAAAAAATCTGGATTTGTTCTATTTGTCTTCTTACATCACCCTGACTCGGTTTTTAGCATTTTTGTTCTATGTACAGACATTCGACCTCTACAGTTTTAATATAGTATAGATTTGAAGTGAGCTTTAGATGTTCACACACAGCAGAATCTATGTATGCCTACAGTGGACAAGGAGTTCTATGAGGCAATATTTAAAGTGTAAACCATTTTTTATGATAATAAATTTCACATATGTACAAGTAATGCTTTTTAATGTTTATAATAGTTCAGATGACTCAAGAAAATTAATGCTTAACTTGGACATAAACTAATATCTTTTACTTATTTCAATGAAACAAAGTCCTAAGTTCTGGTTAAAATAAATAAAAATATTTTTTCGCTATCACAAAGTTCTATGTTATTTTAATTTCGATAATATTGTTTAATATCAAAGTCAATATCCAATTGTTAGTTCCTAGAAAGTATCATGTAGTCCTTAATTATGCTAATAAACTGTCACTTAGGGATTAGGACTAATAAGTATACATTTTTCGAAATTCAAAAACTTTAAAGTCAAATTACTAAACTTCATTAAAATTAACATAGAACCTTGTAATAGTGAGCCAACGATATGTCGACTCTAACTAGCATCGCGAAATAAAATACGTTTAAGTGCTTTACGCTCAGAAACTACTGAGCCCACAAAACTGCCTTTAGCGTAAAGTAAAAGTGTTTTTTTTTTGTAGTTTTAGGGCGAGATAGTTCAAGCTATATTGCTGAGAGATAGTGGTCTTATATAATTATGATATCTACATGGGCGGCAGAAATATTTCTAGGGGCATGAACGTGTATCTGCTTCTTCACATTAAACTACTTATTATAAATCTTCAATAAATTGAAGTTCAAGATTTGACTTGGCTATTGTTTACCAGTAAAGCAAGTTTTTAGAAGAGACATTTTGAACTTACAAAATAAAAACAGTAACTTATGTATAGCACAAAGAAGATATAAGTGATTAGTCGAATATAAGATAACTTGTACGTAAAAATTAGCCAAGTCAAATCTTGAACTTCAATTTATTCTTAGTTATCTACTCTGTGAAAATAATTCGACTGTTCACATTTAATAAGTTCTATTTTTAAATAGCAAACACTTTTGTAGCAGAAAAAACAAGAAACTGTGTTTTTAATCTACATAAAGTAATGTTGTATGTTCTTATGAAAAAAAAATCAGGATTATCTACAGAACTTGGCACCCATTTAGACTTCAATTCTTTTGACAGTGAAGTCGACAACAATATCATGACCTTTTATAAAGAAACTAATATTCATAATTCGTAAGTGACGTGTAAATTCAATTTTTTTTTATACTTTTGCGACTATTTGTTAGTGGATAAGGCGAAATAGGAAAATGTTATTTAATCATCATGGAACCTTTTCTCCTAAAAAAGAAACATTTTTTGCTATTACTATGATTGATATTGCCATTATATTTTAAAAGACACTCGGTGTTAAGCTATTGTTATTATGTTTTGGAAGGCGTAACATGTTAATAAAAATTAATTAATATTTTTTCAGACTTTTCCCTTTGTATGCACACGATTACCCATCTGGACACCAAATTTCAATTTTCTAGGTCATCTGGAAGTGGATTAGGTTTTACTACTATATGTCAGTAAGTCAGTGATAAAAATGCCGATTTTTAGACGTTAATACATCAATAACCCTTTGAGATATATTTATGAAATTGGGGATGTTAATCTAAGGGGATCTAATAAATGAATCAAATTTCAAGAGTTTATGTGAAATAGATTTTGAATTATTACGAGGTGAAAAGTAGCTCCAAATGGTTCGTGTAAAATTATATACACACGGTGCTGCGTTGCCTGTTCCTTTAGCTTGAACTTGGCTAGACACGCTACCGCATGTATTGATACGATACCTACAGAAAACGTTCGTTATTATTAAAAAACTCATGAACTTCCTAGAATTATTTACGCCGCACTAAGAGTTTATTATGTTTTTTTTAGTGATAATTTTGTTTTTTTTTTTCTATCGAGGAAACTACAAGTAATTGTGTTTCTAAAATGTACGATTTAAAGAATAAATCCTTAAATATCCTATATAATATTACTTGCTTAAATAATTAAAGTTTTAGTAATAACAATATGTCAATACAGCAAGGGATCAAACGAACACAATTATTTCGTAACTTGCGGCTCACCCTCGCTTCGCTCGGGTTCGCCGCTGGAAAAACAAATCTATCCCTCGGGAACCGTATATTTTTCCGGGATAAAAAGTAGCCTTTTCTTTGACCGGTAATATAAGGTATCAGCATGCCAATTTTTTTTAAATTAGTCCCATAAGTTGTTGTGTATTAAGCTTTAAAGTTACTATAGTTTTTTAACTATCCCACGGGAGCTCTTTAATTTTCCAGGATTAAAAGTACCTAATATGTTGACCGGAGATATAACGGACCACCACGCAAAATTTCATTTAAAACGATCCAACAGTTTCAGAGATTAGCCCGTACAAACAGAGAATAAAAATTGAAATAAATTTGGATTTGTTTTATTTCTCTTCTTACATCCCCCTGACTCGGTTTACAGCATTTTTTTCTATGTACAGACATGCGACCTCTACAGTTTTATTTTATGTATAGTCTAGCAAAACCCGCGGCTTTGCTCGCGCTAAAACTACAAAAAAAATCTCTAAAAGAAACTAAAAAAAAAAACGGAGTTCCAGGCACTAAAATGTAAAAAATTACTAAACGGAGGTTTTCATTTAGAATAGATAGATACCTAATCAGACATTTTCGAAGTCATTTAAAGTTTTAATTTTTCCATTTTTAGTGTCGACGTAATAAGCAGGTAATTTGTAAGAAGAAAGTTTTTTAATAGGTAACATATTCGATTAAGCAAATTATTTAAAAATATATTTATTTGTTGATTTTTTTATAAAACCGCTGGACCGATTTCGATATAATTTAAATGCGACCACTTGGGAAATATACCCTTGGAAACATACAAAAATTTTCCAAATCGGTTCAGGCGTCTTCGAGTAATCGGTGAACATACATAGATTCCGAAGAATTGAGAACCTCCTCCTTTTTGGAATTCGGTTAAAAGATGAAAACAATGTGACATAGGTACATAGTATTAACTAGTCAGAGACATACCCTCGTAATACACCTCGCTGCAAGGATGAAAAGTATTCTTATGTTGTATGTTTTTATTTCACTTTTTTCGCAGTCAGGTTTAATTTTGTAATACAAAAAAAATCTTATCCTAAATTAGGTACTTTTAAACCTATAAGTTGTATATAGGATGGTTGATCCTATAGTTGACCAGGCACTAGTTGTTGACCATTTGTGGCATTTAGTGTCAATAATAAGATTTCCCAGCACAATGTGTTTTTTTTGCACAATTTATTTTTTATATTTAAAAAATTAATTAATTTTTTAAATATAAAAAATAAATTTATTTGCCCGCGGATCAACCCGCGTTCAAATGATCAAATACCAAATTCTTAGGTTTTACGTATTAGTATAGTCTTAAATTGCAGTTTTTGTATTTTTTCTTAGAAATGAGACATTTTTCTGTGGTAAAAACTATCCTATATGTTGACCCAGATAACCAGCTATCACCATACCAAGTTATATCAAAATCTCTCCAGTGGTTTTACAGATTCGGCTTAGTTACAATTTTATTATATGTATAGACTAGCAACTCACCCTCACTTTACTCAGGTTTTGTCCCTAGGTATATTTTAAAGGTTAGTATATTATCTACACATATTCTTGGGAAAATATCTCATTTCTGAGAAAAAATACAAAAACTGTTACATAATAGTATACTAATATGTAAAACCTAAGAATTTGGTTTTTGGTCACCTGAACGCGGGCAATGCTAGTATGATATATAGCCTATAGCCTTCCTCAATAAACAGGCTACCGAATGCAAATTTTTCAAATTGGACTAATACTTCCTGAGATTAGTACTTTCAAAGAAACAAACTCTGCCTCTTTATAATATTAGTGTAGATAAAATTGATGTAATTTGCAAAGTAATTATTATTGTAATAAGATGATTAAATTATGAAAAAATAACAACAACTTCATACATTTAGTTATTTAATTATATACATTCCTTACAATTTTATATATTTGACAAGGATGAATTAATGGCTCAAGGAATGTAGAGTGAGATTTTGTTTCGCTTTTGCTATAAATGTAAACATATTTTTTACATTTTCTTAAATAAATAATTCTATTACTTTAAACAAACTGTTTGAATTTAACACAATACTGGGTGTCTTTACAATCTAGACACTATAGTACACAGCTACTTGTAATTTTAAAAACAAATTACAAACTCACAAGGTAATTTTATTTATAAAGGGGAAAATAAATTTACATTGACTTACTGTAGATGTTAAAATATGTAAAAATTATTTATATATTATCAACAGTGTCAGCTTCATCTTCTGAGCTAACTTCATCACCAAATTCAATGTCTTCATCCAGGCCATCGACAGAATAAACAACAGTCTCATTGATGCGTACGGTTTCAGGGAACTCTCCATAGGTCTTCAGGTTCCTTGCTTCGTCAGGAGTATATTTTAAGATGACATCAGCTTTGGCATCCTGATAATCTCGTAAGCCAATGAGTATGATGTCACCTTGATTTATCCAAACTTTTTTTCTTAACTTTCCTCTGATGTGGCAAAGACGTTTTATGCCGTCAAAGCACATGGCCTCTAAGCGGCCATTACCGAGCATCTTTGTGACTTGGGCGTACTCCTGTCCGTCTTCCTTGAAGACTAACTCACGCTTTTCAGTTTCATTTTCATTCTTTCCCCTCCTCCTATTTTTACCACCTTTTCCTTTATTCTTCGGCATAATTTATATAATCTTGAGTACAAACATATACAATTAAGTCTACGAAAATCTCATTGAATAGCTGTGTTGACTGACCTGTCAGTCTTAACATACACAGATTAAAAAGAGTGAAACACTTACGTTCCTTTTTTCACAAACGTTGTAAATCTAGCATAGATAATAAATTGTAAATGTGTTTCAGGGAAGACAGTTTATATATTATATCAATCTAGTTGCTTAATGCTTTGCCACAGACATAAAGAATGGGCTGAGCAATACTGTCATGAAATCTCCTGAGTAAAAGTGTTCTGTGCATGAAATTGACAAAGAGAGTTCAAACGAACGTGCGGCTAATACCCGTGTTTTATTTCAATTTGAATTTATAAATAGCATGTAAAAAAATATAATACTGAAAATTATAATATTATAATGGAATGTAAAAGGTTATACATATCTGTCTTCATTAATCATATTTCAATTATTTCAAAAGACTTCTGCCGCACATCCGTTTTGTCTTTATATTTTCTAGAGCCTTTCCGCCACTTTTAACTGACGGCTGGCAAAGATACATTAGTCCACTCTTTATGTTAATGGTTTTGTAGTCCATCTAATATGAATCTATCTCAAATATAAAGTGCTTACCATTTTTTAAAAGACAAGGAGATATATACCTAGATGTTATCTTAAATTATAAAAATATTATTTAAACTCAGACCAAAAAAAAAGTATAGACAGCATTGCGCACAAAAAGTGAGGCAAGTAATATGAAGATGATTTAGCCATATGAAGACAGCCGCTCCGTAGTCGGCCGCGAGTGAGTGAGTGCGTGACGTGCTTTTGGTAAAATAATAATTGCGAAATTAATCCGTCCTGTGTCATAAACTGCTGCAAAAACAATTCATGTTTTAAAAAAAAGTCTTCTAGGATAACTTTTCCCAAGTAAATAACTGATTTTCTGTATAATTTAAACAGAATCGCAAAAATATTTAACATAATTCTCCGAACACGAATTCTAGACGCTATTGTGTCAATGTTGCAAGTTAAGAACATTATGTTTTCCCAAAAGTAAGGGAAGTTCTGATTTTTGTACACGTTACAACTTATTTTTTTTAAATTTTATTATTGTATTTTAGTTTTCGAGTATATTAGGTATATTATTAAACGTAACTATTTATAAAATAAGTAATTCCGAACTAGAACCAATATTTGACACTGCCAAAAGAAATAAACTCAGACAACAAGCTAGAAAGTATAAATTACGTTATCAAATTCATGCACGCAAAATCAAAACACTTAATCAGAAGGTTAAAGGCTTTAAAAAGAAAAATGCGTAAAATTAGTTATAATTCTAATGAAATATGTAAGTTTTGTGTGGTCTTATTGTTAAATTATTAATTATTTTTATATAAGAATAAATGACTCATTAAACTAATTTACCTTTCATTTCATGTAACCAAAGCAAATAAAAAACAATACTACCTATAATAAAACTTCACCAATGTATATTTCTCGCACTTCGGAGTCGTAAGCACAACGCTTGCAACATTTATCTCTAGCACACATCCGCAAATCTACGCTATCTTACACTGAGTTATGCACACAAAGCCAAAACTTTGCCTCACTTATTTCGTCGCGTTTGTTTACAACGGTTCTGTCTATACTTTTTTATTGGTGTGAGTATTTAAAAAAAAAAAGATTTAATTGAAATTATATCGTTGTGACATTTGCCTATAACCAAATAATCAGTAAATGTAGGTCTTTTATTAATGTTATTAGTCGAAATTGAATGTAGATATTTTAGTTTTAAATTTATTTTAAAACTGCTAACAATAATATTCATTGTATTATTTTGAAACTTAAAGAAGAAAATTTTATTTACTTTATGTATATAAAATAATACAATGAATATTATTGTTCCATTTTATCATGGAAACCTCATCACCCCATTACGTATAAAGAAAAAAAATAATTTAAATAAATGTCAATAGATGGCATTATATGTATCGATTTGTTATAAAAAGATTATTTGTTTTTATAGAGAAGTTTGTGGAAAATAAGCAAAAGATAAAAATAAACCTATAAAATAAAATAAAGGTGAACGAAAATGAAAACATCTACAAACAAATTATTGAAAAATCAGCAAACAGATAATGGGTTTGTACATTGTAGTGTATATGGCGTATGTAGATGGCGTTTTCCTCTTTATGATTCGCTGAAAGTTTAAATAAATGCAGTAATGAATTTTACAAAAGTATGTTGTAGTTTTTACATGTTTGCGGATTAACGATATCTATTATACATTCAAGTAAACAAAAATATCTCGCTGAATAGCCGAATACTCGTAATACCCGAATTAAAGCTGTTCCATTTTTTTGGGGGTTGAGGCATCTGTATTAGCAGTATAGTATTATGTCATCTTTACATGAAAGAAAAAATACATTTTCATCTTTGTCATTCCGTCCAGCTTTTACCATAATTTAATCTATATTTTATACCAATACAATAGGTGAAGGGAGTTGAAAAAATCGCATCGTACAGAATCAAACTTGCAATCTCTAGGATATTAAATGTAACTACCAAGTAAAATGAATCATAAGTGCATAGTTTTAATAAACCAGGACAGTTATTATTCGATTACAATAAAGATTCTGGTACGACATTATAAAGGATTACCTACTTTTAAAGTGCATTTCTAGTTTATTTTTTTCTTACGGGTTGTGAAATAGTGTTTAAGTTTTGGTTAATGCTAGTTATGTTTAGTGATAGGTTGCAGTATAGCACCGTGCAGTCGAGTCGGCAAGGGGCGAGTGTGGGTGGACTGCAGGGGTGAGGCCAGACGGCGAATGAACTGCAGGAAGGGTTAATGCTCGCTTCCCCTGCAGCGGCCTGCGCTCGTCCACCTACGATCTATGCTAACGAATGCCTACTTAAATTAACACACTAATTTGTGACGATGTAACCAATCAAATGTCAATATTCCCTGTCTCTTATTTTTAGTTGGTTGTCAAATTTTGTAGCAGTAGTAAAGTAATTTTAACAGTAAAAAAGAAACGAAAAGTCATTGTCGCTTTACAAACTCTATATGGCGATATTTATTTGTATCTATCTATATTATATACTTTAACAATAAATATTAAGTAAAAAGAAGTTTCATAAGTAAGGGGTTTCCGGAGCTAATACTCCGATTTCGACAATTATTTCATTCATAGGTATTCGCCCTGAAAATTATTAGAATTGCCAATATTTATATTGAATAAAATTTTAACACAGCTATCATATTTGGTACACCCAGCCGGTAATAAATATTGCTTAGAGTAGCGTTGTATGTGTGCGCTTCCTAAAAGGTTATATATACCTAAGTAAACATTGTATGAGAAATACATATTTTCTATTAATCTCCTCACTACTAATAGGTAGATGTATCTGTATAAAAGTCGTTGGTACCATATTTCTGCTTTTCAACCGACTTCAAAAAGTAGGAGGTTCTCAATTCGACTGTATTTTTTTTTAAGTTTGTTACCTCAGAACTTCGTCATTTATTAACCGATTTGGACAATTTGTTTTGTTTGAAAGGGTATACTTCCAGATTGGTCCCATTTAAATTTCAAAAAAAAAACTACCCCTAAGGGTGGAAAAATAGCTAATGATGAATTTAACCTACTTCTAAATGTCATATTGACTTGAAACTTTGCAAGTGTTTCTATTTCCGTTGATAGTACAGTGGTTCGGTATTGTTGACCTGATCTGATGGCAAGGCCAGAAGGTGGATAGGTGGAACTCTTCAACGACTAATAGTAGATACTTTGAATTTGGGCTTATTTTGTTTGATTTGACAAGCCTAACACTTTAGAATTCTTACTTTGCTACTACCGTCTACACTAAAAAGGGAAAAATAAAAACTTTTTTACAAAAAAATAAAAACCGACTTCAAACAAAAGCACTAAAAAGTAAAAGTAACTGATTGGTAGTTTTCATTTACTATACATACCTAATCAAATATTTTCGAAGTCGGTGTGCTTTGGCTAAGTAACTAAAGCCTACCTATTAAATACTTACCTAATCAAATATTTTCGAAATCGGTGCCAGCCCATACAAATCAAAGCACACCGACTTCGAAAATATTTGATTAGGTATGTATAGTAAATGAAAACTACCAATCAGTTACTTTTACTTTTTAGTGCTTTTGTTTGAAGTCGGTTTTTAGTTTTTTGTTATTGCTTATTGAATCCTAAAGAGCGCGGTAATTGGCTCGAGGACTATTGATTTAGGGTTAATACTTAGGTCAATACCAGGTCAAGGTATAAGTGTACCTAATAATCTATAAAGGTATATAAAAATCCTTATTTTAATTAATTAAGCTAGCCTTCTTCGCTCAATTCTACGCAGGCATGATTTGTATAATAATTATTAAGTTTTATTCAAAATAATTATTTAAGTATTCCAAAGATATTAACATTGTGTTCCCCCCCCCCCCCCCCCGTCTCTCTAATTTCTAAAATATGGGGCAGAAAATTCTGAAAACAATAACAGCAATTTTATTGTCATATGTACCTAGTTTCAGAATGCTACAAAACTAGTTTAGCTTTAATATTTAGCCGACTTAATCCCTCCACAAACGCGGACACGCCGGCGTTACAGTTAACAATAGAATTCTTAGAAATTTAATTAATTTCTTAGAAATTTACCTGGAGGTGATATTATTAAACACTAGAAACTTATCCTCGCTTCGCTTGGATGAGTGTCTAGATGCCTAACAATATCCGAAAAAAGTAATGCAACGGCCATTTTTTTCGACTTCAATTACATTTATTATGATTTGTGACAGTAACCAAAATTTTGTCAAAATAAAAATTAGCCTACAGCACTCGGCAGTCGGCGGTAATATAGCTTCGTACTAGTGAAAGAATCGTTAAAATCGTATCAGTAGTGTTCACAGATTACTTACTCCCTACATACACACTTATACAAACATTACCTCTTTATAATACATATTAGTGTAGATGTAGATTTAAGTTTTAATAGATATGTCAAGGCAAGTAGATACCTACTAAAAAAAATTATTTAAATTAATAAAATGTTATATATTTAGGCAATAAAAACTTTAATAAAAAATAATTAAAACCGATTTCCAGTCACTAAGAGGTAAAAAATAACTTTGAGGCTCATTTACTATAAATACTTAATCAGATATTTTTGAAGTCGGTGCCAGCCGGCAATGCTTTAAGATATCTAATAGGTAAATATGTAAAGTGTATACGTATCGAAATTGTTTTGCTTTGCTTTGCATCGGTTGGCACCGACTTCGAAAATATGTGATAAAGTATCTATTGTAAATGAAACCCCCCGTTCAGTTATTTTTTACACTTTAATGGAAGTCGGTTTTAATTTTTTTTAGTCGGTTTAAAACGAATATCATCCAAGTAGGTGCAAAAAAAAAATCATAATTTTTTTTAGCTTCCTTGAAACGAATCCTTTTTATTCCTCTTCTTACGGTATGGCTATTAGCTACTCGTCTACTACGCTAATGTTCGCTATTCAGGCTGTACAGTTATGTACTCGATATCTATGCCGATTTAAAAAAGAAAATTTCTAACTAAAATTAAATGTTTACAGACATCTGTTAGCTAATAAGCGGGGCATAGCTTGTTTGGACTCACATTTCATGCTAATGCTGATATATGTATATTGATTTCACCTAATGTTGAAAAAGATTAATCTGTTAAAAAAAATATTATCTTATTTAATAATATTAAATGAGCGAGAGGTATATGTGCATAAATTATAACATGTTGTTTGTTTAGAGAATAGAAGAAGAAATATAATAATGTTAAAGCAAATAATTATTTTGTTTCACAAAAAACAGCCAAAGTATAGGACAAAATAATAACACAAATAAGTATCATAAAGCTCTTACAATTAGTATAAAATAATAAATTAAGATGTATGTAATATGCTTACAGAAAATAATTGCCTAATATAAATATAACGAGGAGAAACTTATCATCTAAAATAAATATTATTTTTGTCCATTTATTGTTGTTACTTTTTCTAGCAGAAGCTAACATTATTTATAGGCATGGAAATAAATTATTTATTAATCTTTCCGTCACATAAAACTTTAAAAGCGTCAGAATACATTTCGATGATGATGATAGTTTTAAATCGGTAAAAAGCTTATAATTGAAATAGTTTTGACATGCGTATAGGTATCAAGTGTGATATTATGTAAGTTTCATTGTAGGTATATAGCTTTTTCAAAATTATTTCTAATTAAGTAAATAATTATTAACATAAATAGTAAAGGTCATCCGCACTTTCTCTTTCATAATTCACATAACAATGACTACTTCTCTGCCATGAACGAATAAGTCACTTATTCGTTCATGTTCTCTGCCTATTAATTATGATTTTGGTTTAAGACAGGTACAAATTCCTATGATGGAAATTGTTATTACCCCAAGCATAATCAATCAACAAAGAAAATTGTTTTCTGTTTATATATTAATTAGGAAAGTAGGTGGTATATATGTACTATTATGTGTATAGGCCTATCCTTTGGTAACAAGGTCAGGGTACTGGGGAAAACGCGCTTGCGCGATAAAAGGTCAAGGTCGGATACCCTGGAAGATTTTCATTGAGTTCGACGACCTAGGTTCTTATTTCAGGACGAGTTGCTTCGGTACAAATTAGAACGTGTGACCTTCACCGTGTTGACCGAACAAACGGGCACGTGTATCTTAGCGTAGGCGTTTACGTTATTGAACTGAATCCCGTAATACAGATTCTGAACACTGATGTCGGCAAGTAAATACTCCCTATTGTTTGTCGATCTATTGAGCGATTTTTAGTTTGTACCCATGTTCTATTTTATGGACTGAACTGGGGCGCCTACTGTATATTATTTTTTAAAGTTCCCTGTATCCATTAGTACATGTGACATAGCCGTTTTATTGGGAGACTATTGGGTACATCTTCTATCTTCTATATAAATAAAAATGAATGTTGGTAAGCGCATAACTCAAGAATGGCTGGACCAATTTGGCTAATTTTTTTTTTCGTATGTTCCGTAAGTTCCACGGAAGGTTTCAATAAAGAGAAAAAAAATGAAAAATTTACGAAAAAAATATTAAAATTTATATGGTTAACGCTGGCTAAGCGAGGTGAGCCGCTAGTATACAATAAAGCTGAAATTTGCTTTTTTCTTAACTGTAAAACAATTTCGAAGACAAAATATGAGTATTGTGTGCACTGAAACTGTCACGCTCTAGTTTTTTTTTATGGGGTTAAGTAGATATAAATAATAAGTGGTTGCCCAGTGGCAAAATGAGACGTGTGATGTGCGCTAACCTGCACTTCGGTGGACTGTGTCCTGACTCCCCCTGGCATAGAGGGAGTCCCGTGCCCAGCATTGTAATGTTAAAGGGCTGAAAACAAATAATAGATGACTGTCTCGGTCGTCTAGTAGTTAGCTCGTGCAGCTGCAGAGAGGTCAAGGAGGGAGCTGGGTTCGAGTCCCGGGTGTAGTCATTGGGTTTTTCTGTCAAGAAAATATTAATATCCCGGAGTAGGGATGATTTCGGGTTTTTAGAAAGCGAATAGAAAGTGCACTTGTGTTTGTGCGCATACTTGTCATGTCTATACATATAATAAAATTGTAACTAAGCCGAATCTGTACATTAGATATTTTTTGGAAAATCTTATTAAAATAAACATTATTATCGATACAGAGGCCGAATTTATAGTCTGCCTGTTACCCCATCACAGAAAAACCACTGGAGGGATTTTATAGGGCAGTATGGTGTGTAAGAATATACTAATAGGTAAAACCTAAGAATTTGGTTTTTGGTAATTTGAACGCGGGCGGAGCCGCGGGCAATGCTAGTACCCTATAATAACCTAGCTAATCTCAGTGAGATAAGCCGCCGATGCCGATCAGGAGGCCATTATTAGTAATAATAGAGGAATAGTTTTTAGATATGGGCTATGGAATAGACATTGGCGCTCGCAAAAATAACTTTAATGTAAATAATATTTTAAAGAAATACAGATAAATAAAATTGATGTGTCTGTTTGTAATGTCAAAATAACAGCGTTTTACTAAATGCATATGAAATTATAAGCGGTACTTATAAGAAAAACACACTTTTAAAAAAAATTGTCTGTCTGTCTGTTTGTTCCGGATAATCTCTGAAACGGTTGGACTGATTTTGACGGGACTTTCACTGGAAGATAGCTGATGTTATAGGGAGAAATATAGGCTACTTTTATATTAGAAAAAGAGTTAGGGTTCCGCTCAAAAATTAAAACGTACCTATGGACGAACCCGAGCGACGCGACGCGAGGTTGAGTCGCTAGTTTTAAGTAAATTACTTAGCAATCACAAATTACGTTTTATCAATTCAATAGTAATGGTAACAATTTTTAAACTATTTGATTAATAATATTTTTAGAAGACACATCAAAACAGAATGCAATGACATAAGTAAATTACTTACACAAAATAATTAATAAATATGTAAGTAAATAATTAATAAATACGTAAGTAAATAGTTAAATATCGTCAATAGCGATTAGCGGGTGAAGGTGCGCGGGGCGGCGGCGGTCACGGTCGGGGACGCGGCCTTGACACGCGCAGCCTCTCCCGGGCTCCGCATAAGCGTTTTACATAATTGTTTAGTTTACATGCTAATATCTTTTTTCTTCGCATATAACTACATATCATTTTGTTATTTTTTTTATTATTAGAAACATTTCGTAAGAAGAAATAAGTATTTTTACAGCCTTAATCTTCTGGAACTCAGGACAATTTATCGTAAGGAATTGCAATGAAAATTATCCCTATCTACGAAGTAGGTGGCCAGATAACCGACAAAAATATAAAAAGTTATAGTTTAGAAAATTTAGATTTTCTAAATGGCATATACGAGTAGTAACATAAGTTCTATATTTTTTACCTGACTTCCACTTATAAGCAGGTAAATTGAAGTAGTTAATAGCTCGTGTCGTTTTCCGGAACGAACCAAGTATCAGAATGTAGGTAATTTTATAAAAAAATAATGATTTAGGGTTGTCATACCAACACACTCCAGACTAGAGGTTTTTTAGTAAAATATACTGTTGTCATATCGACGGGTGAAAGGCTATTTATATTTGGTTTCAGCGACATTTTCTTAACTTTACAGGAGATCCAATTTGATAATTTTTTTTGAACAAAAATTCATTAAATTGGCTCTCCTGGCGGGCAATGCTAGTTAGTTTATAATATCTTACTCATATTACTAGATCTTTCTTATATTAAAAATAAAAAAGGAACATATTTTACGGCACAACCATTTTACAAAAGGAAAAAAAGAGTGCGTGTGTGTGCAATTCACACATTGGTAGAATTCAGAAAAGTAGCCTACGAGAGAAAGAGATGAATATAGAGTATCAGGAGTAGGATAATTATAAGGTTTATTTTTTTAAATATTTTTACCAAGTTTAAAAGTTATTTTACATTTTTTTCTGAGTTCTGCTAGTAATTAATATGTTAAAATTTTTTAATGTACTCGAAGGTCGTGGCAGACACGAGATCTGTGGATTTTTTTATGCACACCATATTTTTTGTTGAGAAGTTGCTGGTTTGCTGAGAGGAATACGAAAAAACAAGCTTTTATTTAAGTGCTCTAAAAAGACAAAGAAGTATAACTTCTTACGTGCGTACATAACTGCACACACTTTTTTTAAATTTTGAGGATAATTTCAGTCGCTGCATAATTGATATTTCCAATTTTGATTTAAAAAAAAACCAAATTAATTATCGGATTATTGATAATGGACTGTATGATGTGGGGTTGAAAGAAAACAATCCTTCCAGATTTCTTCTATTTATTCGTGATTTTTCTTACTTGTTGTTGCTCTATTGACAGCTGGAGTCCGACTGATACAATTGTACCACTTAAACCTTATAATTCTATCACATATATTCCCGTATGTATCCCTTTCTTATATAAAACATAAAACTATTAATACGATACGATAAACTTTACCTCTTTATAATATTAGTATAGGCAGATTGTATTGTATATGAAAAAAACCCATCATATAGAAATATCACTCAATAGATTACGACACGGTCGCGGTTCCATACCTACGAGTAAGTCCTATTCTCCCTTTAACCATTTGTCCAAATTATATGCAGTAAATGGGAAAAGTCTTTTGTTTTAAACATTTAAGACGATAAATTTACTTATTTTGATAAGACTTTATAATTATTGATAATATGAACAATAAAAATGACCTACCGATTTAAATTATTTTTTTCATATAAAAAAACTACTTTTTGTGACTTAAATATAAAAGTTAGACATATATATGCTGTCGCTGACTTTTTTGTAGGCATTATTAAGATCTATAACTTTTCTCTAGAACATAATCATATATCTCTCATCGTTAAGACAGCTTTCGTAAGAAACGTTTTCATTCGACCGTTTTTTCTCCAACTTACTTTGCAAATCCGACTTCCATGAAAAAGTCTTTTCATTCTTCGGTTAAGTTATATACTTAATGAAATTTATAATTTGCTTGCTTAAATTTACTTAACAGCTGAAATATAGTATGTATGTATATTAAAAATATATAATGGTTCGTGAAGTATTTTTGCCCTGCCATATTACTAATTAAATTTTGACTGTATTTTTTGAATCAAAAAATGACAGCATTTTTTATAATCTGTCCATATAAAATAAAATTCTGACTGAGTCGAATCTGTACATTTAATATTTTTTTAGAAAATCTTATTGAAATAGTCATTTATTATCGATACAGAGTCTGTCTGTCTGTCTAGGAACGCATCACGACAAAACCACTGAACAGATTTTGATGACATTTGGTATGATGATAGCTGGTTATCCGGGTCAACATATAGGATACTTTTTATTTACTTGCGGGAAGATATCTCTGAGAAATTTATGCTAATCGTTAAAACTTACCTAGGAACGAACCCGAGCGGACCGAGGATGAGTCGCTAGTTTATTATATAATGTTACATAAAGTGTACATAAACATTGACAAATAGCACTGATTGGGAAATAGTATCAGTATTGAACGAGAGATGGCGCCACCTGTAACTAAATTATTTGTACATTACGTATATGTATTTGTCTTTGCTAATAATACCTATAGTAAAATAATCATTGAAGCAAACTATATTTTTAATTTAAAACCTGAGAGTGCATGAAATGAATATTAAGACAATAATTTTTTTGGAAGAAATCTCTTAAAGAGATACTTTATTTTGTACTAGCATTTCCCGCGGCTCCGCCCACGTTCAGATGACTTAAAACCAAATTCTTAGGTTTTACGTATTAGTATACTCTTAAATTTTTGTATTTTTTCTCAGAAATGAGACATTTTTCCGCGGTAAAAAGCGTCCTATGTGTTGACCTGGATCCCAACTATCATCATACCAAATTTCATCAAAATCTATCCAGTGGTTTTCCCGTGATGCGGTAACAGACAGACAGACAGATAGACAAAAATACTAAAAACTATAGATTCGGCCTCCGTATCGATAATTTCAATAAGATTTACCAAAAAATATTTAATGTACAGATTCGGCTTAGTTAGAATTTTATTATATGTATAGATAACATATATTTTATAGTACATAAATAAATAAATATTAACGTAAGTGAAAATGTAATGTTTTTTTACACATTAAAATGTAACTTTTTGTAGAGTTATGAGATAAAATTTTAACATTTTTGCTTTTCAATAACAATATTTTATGTTGCTAACGTTAAAGAAAATTGAAACTGGCCATTATCCACATATAAAACATGAAGTAGAAATATTATATTTCAATATTAAACATAACCTCTTATAGTATCATAATACATAAATCTCATTTTTAAAATAATTACGAATATAGCTAGTGTGTTGGACTATGGTCTAATGTCCTCTCTTATTAAGAGGAGACCCGTGCCCAAGTATTTATGTAAATGGGCTAAAAAATTAAAATACAGTTTTCATTATTATTACATATACTTCATTACCTGTATAGGTACGGATTGATAATGTCTGATTTCCATATTTAATGCTACCTATGAAAAAGGTGAGCACTATAATAATGGATCATAATCATTGAATGAAGCTGGAGTATTACACAGGGTTACTAGAATGTAATTTCATACTACCATTATGATACATTAAACGATATAATTGAACAAAATAAAAAAAAAACCAAGAATATCATCTCGAGTGTCATTGTCTCGACTGTAAAGTATGCAAGTCGGTAATCGTTTTTATTAGTGCAACAAATCAACAAACGTTAAGACCGGGAGTAATGTAAAAACCGTCATTCACCGCGGTGGCGGTCGGATACGGGTTCCCGATGGACTGGTGGGCAGGGGGAGGGGATCGGCGCGGGGAGGGGTCGGGAGTGCATCGGGACGTTGACTGTCTGGCTCCTGACTGCGTTATCTGCAGTTGCCCTTTCGTACGATGCACCGTAACCCTCTTTCCACCCTCAGTCCCCCAGTCGGGGACACCAGACTACTGCAGACCTCTCACCATTCTAGAATTTGCTATTGACCTGAAATAGCGTCGTAAATAAAATTTGGCAAAGTTGATACATTTAATTGAATGCAGTATTCAAACAACGTTGCGATTCTTATTTTAAGTAGAATATTGGTTATACAATTTATGATATTTAGTATGTTATA
The DNA here is from genome assembly GCA_951806755.1 of Brenthis hecate. NCBI lineage: Eukaryota > Metazoa > Arthropoda > Insecta > Lepidoptera > Nymphalidae > Brenthis > Brenthis hecate. Next base: position 7,856,284 of record OX638258.1, on the reverse strand, counting down.
TGGAACACGTCGGCTAGGTTTGTAAAATATGTGAATGTGTTCAAATATAGGTACTTTTCAGATAATTGTTATGACCATGCATTTCGGCGTACATTTGATATCGCCTCACTCAACATATAGATTATTAACTAAATCCCAAAGAAGTAATAGATAAAAATAAATAGGATATAAATAAAAATTCTATATTGTATTAGTTAAATAAATATAATAGGTTTTTACTCAATCTGAAGAGTAGATAATATGTATATGTGTATTTATTATTTATTTTGTATTCCTTTCATAGTGTTTATCAAAAGAAAAGTTTTCTTGGTTCGGTCTTTAATACTATTAATGTAATCTAAGGTTATAACTTAAAGAGATTTAAAAATAACAGCTTATAAATGCTTGAAATATTTATATCTCTTGATTTGAAAACAAATGCGATAAAGCAATTATGCTGGGTTTTATACATCAATGGAAATAGTCCCTTTATATATGTAGCAATATACTCTATGATAGTCCCTAAATGATATAAAAAATGTAGAGGCTATAATTAATCACAATTTTACATTATAAATGTTCTTGATTTATCCTTTTATTAACTTGTGATTCTCTGTGTAGAACGGAAGTGCAATAAGATATTCATTTAGTAAATACTAAATTAAATATAAAGTTGTATATGTAGTTTATAACGTACGTACGCACAATGAACAATGTGTGGGGCATTGTTTCTAGCAGCGGCTTCGTGTGATAACGATAACGTATAAATTATAGGCAGTTAAGCCTTGAACTCTAAGTGTAAAGACCCTTGAGTACCTTCTTCATTATTTCAATAAACCTCCATGTTTCAAGCCTTATAAATAAATGTCTACAACTTTAGTCATATAAACTGATTCAGTATGAAATATTACTAGTCGTATTTTTTTTAATTTTAAATTCTAAGTTCATGTGCGTTTTAACTACTTTAACTTAGTGACAGTTTGATCTAATATTATTTTTTAGGGCTTCTTACTTTAGATGTTAAATCCAAATTATAGATAGACATACGTGTGTGTGGTCCTACATCACGTATTTCTATCAGGTTTTATCATTATAAAAGATACAAACATTATTTTTATAATTTTGCTCTCTCTCTTTCTTTTCTATTAAAGCTACTTAGTACTGCGCTTGAAACTTAGAAAAAAAATATGAAATACATACCTATACGGCATTGTAGTTTACAGGAAAAAGATTTTAGTATTATAACCCAGTCCGACTTGCAACGAATCATCTATAGCGCAATGTATAGAAGAATCGAACCAGAAAAGTAATAATTAGTACCCACATCTTTTTTATTTACAAATAAGTGAAAAAATAAAAGTGGTATTAGATAAAATGTATTTTATATAATTTAAAAAATATAAATTTATATTATATTTTTATTCAATGCTGTAATCGTCAGGCTCAATATATCGTTGAATTTAATAACACGTCTACAATAACGTATAATTAATTATTAGATCAATTGTGGAGTCTCTATCATACAAATATAAAACTATATATTTAAAAAGTGGTAATTTATTATATAATCATCATATAAGGTTTTTAATTCTAAGCTTAATTTAAATTTATATTGTAAGGTTGCATTTTTATATATTAAGTTTTTTAATAGAAAATAATATATTTGAATAATTTGTAATAATTTCTGTATAAGGCATTTATGTGTTTAAAAAAAAATAAAAAAAGGGCGCGGATATTCACTTGTTTTCCCGCGATTTTGCACAGAGATGTCGGCACCACCCTGTAGATCACTACGAATTGTTTGTAATACTGAAAATTAACATTATAAATTATGTAACTCACTGACGTTTATAAAAGTACTGAATATAAGAATATAAGCAAGGAATATCTCGAAGTTTTATTAGGGACCATACAATATTATATTAAACATTTTAGTACATAGAACCTACTCAAGCGATTAAAGTGCGAATTAGCAAATTATTATTTGTACAATATAAGGCTTATTAATTTGCTTATACACTCTCGAGCCGTACGCGTATATATAACTTCATTGCATTCACTAATATTTCCCTTAATCAAGTACATCATATAAAACTATGACCTCTTCACAATGTTATTGTATATACATTTGACTTTTATTAATCTCAACTAGCATTGCATGCGGCTCCGCCCCCGTTCAGATGACCAAAACCAAATTCTTAGGTTTTACATATTAGTATACTCTTACATTGCAGTTTTTGTATTTTTTCTCAGAAATGAGATATTTTCCCGCGGTAAAAAGTATCCTATATGTTGACAACCAGCTATCATCATACCAAATTTCATCAAAATCCCTCCAGTGGTTTTTCTGTAATGCGGTAACAGACAGACAGACAAAAATTCTAAAAACTATAGATTCGGCCTCTGTATCGATAATAATATCTATTTCAATAAGATTTTCCAAAAAAAATATTTAATATACAGATTTGGCTTAGTTACAAATTTTATTATATGTAGGTATATATAGATTTTATTATATGTATAGATTACACTTAGAATTGTATTACTTTATCAGATATCTTATTTTTTTCCTGTAATTGACACGTTCGACCACAAAATACGGCTCTGCTACTGCTTAAACCAACATTCTCTTAATATTACATTTGGTCGACTTTTTAAACGATTAAACGTTAGTAAAGTTTTTAAAGCTTAAATTTTACCTCCGAACATTATATTCCTTTTTGGATACAAATCTAGAACAGATTTATTTTTAATTGCTGGAGTTTGCATGAGGTCTCATCAGGAAGAAAAAAAATTAGTTCGAATAAATTTCATTAGATTATGTTATATTATGCATTTGTTATTGTTTATTTGTGTTATTAATTAAATTATGTTATGTTTGTCTGTCGTATGTCGCGAGCACTACTACTGCCTTATCTCTATACATATAATAAAATTCGAAACTGAGTCGAATATATACATTAAATATTTTTTGAAAAATCTTATTGAAATAGTATCTATTATCGATCCAGAGGCCGAATTTTTGTTTGTCCGTCTGTCTGGGAACGCATCACGAGAAAAGCCCTGGATAGATTTTGACTCAAGTAGTGCGAGGATGAGTCCCTACTATAATAAGTACCTAATATAAGGCTAACCAGAAACCTTTATTATTTCATTATTTTATTCTATGCATCTACTCAAATGCCATCATAGTCATTTTACTCGGAAACTATTCGTAGATACTATTTGGCTGAAAATGGATAGAGCTTCTTCCTAGCATTGCGAACCGCGTTACATTGAAGTAATCGCGAGTTTACATACGTAAGATTATATGAAAATATGAAAAAGTTTCCAGGTTGATTTAAGTTTTTATTAGAAGAAATGAAACAATAAGAACAAAACAACTTTTGTTTTGAACTTAGTTCATTTTTTTGCATCAACATGTTTTGTATATATTATTTATTTGAATGTAATATACATATTATGTATTTGAATAATTAACTTTAATTAGATAATTAATTATTATTATGAAGATTAAGAGTTTGTTATTTATAAACATACATTTTATATTGTTTGAACTTATTCTTTTCACCTTATATTTTAAAAAACATGTTATGTTATTTCACATCACGTCTAGATCCTTAAGAACTAAGAGCTAAGCAATTATAAATATATAAAATAACACTAGCAAAGCCGTAAGCAAAAACTAGTGTAAAATAAAGTGAGCCCTCTCCAAAAATATAACTATAAATACCTTATTTTATACATAATTGGTAACATTACAGTGTAATGAACATTGCCTTAGGTCAATTGGTACCTGTGACATTGTCAAGGTTCTCGAGAATTGGTTTCGCTAAATGTCAAAAAGGACGAAAATCTCTTCGATCTCCTTTTTGACAAGTACACAATGAATGTATTTTATTTACACTACTAGCTGGTAAACATTTACACGAATATAATATTATACTATTTCATATTAAAAACTTTTAATATGTCTATCAATTTCAGTAATTATTCCACTACTTATAATGCTAGTTAATGTTTATTTCACTACTAATATTCCTAAGAATAAATGATGGTTTTGAATATATCTTTATAGGTATCTATCCTGTAGGTACAACCTGTTATAACCTCAGTTTGTAGTGACTACTCGCTGTGCCGGCGGTCACGAGTTCGATTCCCGCTGGGTGATGAGATTGAATGTTTGTACTCCCGTCATTGGTGTTTATATTTATATTATGTATATTGTTTGTATACAAAGTTATGTATATGTAGTGTTTGAAGGAGGCCTTCACCTACGAGGGGTTCTTGCAAGTAATAATTAAATATAAAATTAGGATTAAGCATTATTTACCTACTTTTTTATGCTCATTAAAGAAAAATATAACATACATAATAAAAAATAAAAAAACAAAAAAATATATACACTTATTTATTACTGTACTATCTTCTTTCTTTTCAATTAATTGTTTGCTTACTTTTGTTACTCTTGCAAGAAATAAAAAGACCTTTTTTTATTTATGTGTTGTGTATCAGTTATCCGGTATCTATAACACAAGTCTCGTAGCTTACCATGGAATTAGATGGTGCTGTGTGTTAATGTACTAACATATTTAGAACATATTTATTTTTATTATTGAAATAAATATTTATTACATTTATCTAGCGGCTCACCCTCGCTCGGGTTAGCCTCTAGAAAGACAAAAACAAATCTATCCCAAGGCAACTGTTCGTCTTTCCGGGATAAAAAGTAGCTTATGTGCTATTTCAAATAATAATCTATCTCTGTGCTAAATTTCATCCTGATCCGTTCAGCTGATCTGTAGCCGTTCAGAGTAACAAACATCCATCCAAATATCTAACTAAGCTTTCGCATTTGTATTATTAGTAAGTTTATTTGGAGCAGATATCACGTAATATACAAATAAAATAAAAGCACACTTTTAAATAAAAGTTCTCTCAAAAAGCTTAACGATATACTTATTGTTCTGAATTGAATATTTTAATACATAAACTATCGATTATTATTGTATATTGTTGACAACCATATTAGATTGTTATAGTTTTTAATTAACAACATGCATAAAGAGTAAGTAGGTATAACAGAGCTTTAGTAATATTATTCTACTTCAAGTATGTCTAAAGGTTACTAAGTACATAAGTATTCTATATCTTATGCCTTCACGTTTAAAATACTCAGTAAAGTGATGTGCAGTTTTGGGCAAATCGACCTTGAGATCGCGTCCTCGGGCCGTGTCAACGACAGCGGCCTCGGTCGCTCTCCCCCGTCGCTCACCCCCGGTCAGACGCCCTGCGAAAATTCGGGCGATTGCAACTGGAATCAGGGTTGCCACCTGTTATTGGTACTTGGAAAATATTATAATTATTGCAATATAACATATTTATATATAAAAAATTCTCTAAACTTTTAAAAATAATGAGTTGCGTTAATTTTTTTATTATTTAATATGTTTGAGTTTTTTATTTAATAATCTTATGCCACTTGTCTTGTCGGAGATCAATCAATAAAGATTTTTTAATTTATCTGCTACATTTGTTGCAAAAAATATAGCTTTACATTTTTTTTGATAGCAAATAGATCCAAAAGACGAAGAAGGTGAAGCACAGATTCACGTCCTTCGTGCTCCTATAAAAGAAGTGTAGATACTAGGATAGGCTTAGCAGCTGTGATCAAAATAGGAATACGAGCACATATACACGGAAGCCAAGCTGCAGGCAGTACCTACGTAAGTACTTTTAGGAAAAGAAGGACATAAAAAATGTAATATCTAAATATTTTTTATATAGTTCCCTTTATGTAATGTATCGTATTTTTGTTTTATTCGATGAGATATAAGCATAATATCTATAATTACTGTCCAGTATAACTAACACTTTTTATTCCTTACAGCCGAATTTATATCGCCAAATTAAACACAATTTTGCCCTTTGTTTGAAATTTAATAATGATTATTGTTGTCATCGCTAGTTACATAACGTAGACCTTTTCAGTTATTGATAGCTATTTTGAATGAAAAATTTTCTTCATTGAAGTAAGTAATTATCAGGTTCCCAATTATAATCGATTCAATAAGTAATATTTAAAATTGTAAATATAAAGGTGATTATTTTTATTATTATTTATAATTTAAAGTTATTTAAATTTTTGTACAAGCAAGGTACAACACTAAGGTTTATCGATTTGAAATAACTTGCCAACATCCTGAAAACGTTTCTCACTCGATGCCAATTAAAGAAACAAGTGACATCAAACTTAATTTAGGTAAGTACAACGTAAAAGATATATTAAGAGTTTAATGTATTTTGTGATACTTAATTAATTACTTTCATGATATACTGTTGGAGGAATCGGAAAAGTCCAAATCTATTTTTTTTCTTTATGACTTAATAATTTAAAATAACTAAATTGTGAATGGATAATCTTCCTTGATATCTTGAAATCCCTATCTATATTAAACAATAACAAATAAATCGTGGTTCACATTTATAGCCTGCGAATTAAATGAAAGTATGTTAACATGCGAAGCCACAAACAAAATATGTATACATGTAAATATGCGGCGACCGTAGAGTTATACCAAGAAAATAATATTTATTAGCAATGTGAGCAGGCATTTATAAAAAAAATATTAATTAAATTAGCTTTAATTAAGTACTATGCGCCTTTTTGTGTGAGAATAATTTAATTATTACACACCTTTTTTAACTTTAATAGTTCTGTTGTTTATTAGTTATTATAGATAAATGAAATCTATATATTGGAGATTAGTGTAATTTAATTCTGAATAAGAGAATGCAAAATCAGATATATTGCCTTTTACTTTGAAACAATATTTCTAAAAGCCCAAGATTGTACAAAGTTATGTACACAAAGAGTAGTTCATCAGAAACATGCATTGCACTTATGAGTGCATTGATGTATATACTAACATAATGTTGTAATTATTTTGATTACGCTTAGTGTTACAACAATATAACTGTAGCTGCATGATTATTTACTCAGTTGCATTTAAAAGAACTATGTTGGAATGGGTTGCGGAGAGCGAAGGAGGCAGGGGTATGAGGGCGACGACTGGCACCGAAGTCCGACATTGAAATACCCTTGCAAGGGCATTCCACTACTGCAGTCCTCAAGGCTCGCAGGGTCGAAACACTTGCGGACTATATTTTGAACTGAATAGCAGATCACAGTAAATCATTGCTCCCTTTCCTAGTTTAGTTGTTTTATAGATATTTCTCAATCTAATATGTAAAATTAAAGAGAATATAAATGGTTAATAATATGTAAAATATGATTTTTTTATTATTTAATATATTATGTAACAAGTAAATAGAAAATTTATAAATATCTAAGTACGTAGTACTAATATGATTATTTATTAATTATTTGCATTAATTTCAAAAATTCTTGAACTCTTTACCCACTCTTTAAGAATTTTTACCTAATATAATATTTAAAGCTTATCTTAATAGTATTTTTAACAGTTGCCACAAATTACAACACCAAAAAGTGACGAAAACAAAAATTTATTTTATTTATTATTAGGGAAACATACAGTTTTATAGCACAAACAACATATAACAATAAAAATAGTACATAAACCAATAAAGTTTCCACAAACAAAAAATTCATACAGTAAAAGAGTAGAGATTTGACAAAACAACAACACTTGCTATCATCAATATTTAGAAATATTTTATTATTACTTACAACCACGGACTTCTTACGTATATCATTAGACACGTGGTAAAATTAAATATTCTAAGTTAAAAAAATAGCATTTTGAATTATTTGATCCAAGTATTGTTATTTGGTAGAAATGATTAAGTTATAGATATTAGCGACGTTCTTTATATCCAGGGGAAGAAGTATATGTCTAGCCGGTGCATATTGATCGGTTGAGGTCGCGACGTCGGCTACGCCAGGGGAAATTGGATGCACTTACACCGAATTTTATAGATATCTTTTTTTTAATTATCGATTATATGAAACAGGTAAATATATTATCCAACTGGATGCACTTGAAATCATTGAATTAATACTTAATTGAACTTTTTATTACATCTTACTCTACAATATTATAACTATTAATTAACGATTCTAAAACTTTTAAACTTTTTATATAATCGTGCCATTACAATTATATTATTATCAACTTAAATATTTATTTCCAACCATCAAATATAAACCATCATATGTAGGTAATCTACATATATAAATGTGTAGATCACGCCATTACTTTAACTCTACCAAACGAAAGAAAACATTTATGGTCTACTAAAAATCTGTAAACTGTGAATATTTTTGCTAATACATATAGAATAGGTTTATTGTGCTTGACAAAAAAAAAGATTTCTATATGGGAACATAAGAAGTGTATATTTGTCTTATTAATTAATAAAAATAAAAGTGTTCCATCGACAATAGGGTCTTGGACCGTAGTAATAAAATGATGTGATGTTTTGTAAAGCGGTAGTTTATGGGGCTAGAATTCATTATTAAAAGGAATAATTAAATAAAAGTCATGATTTTACCTTATTTTTAACATAATTATTTTTTTATTTTAATATCAAAATCACGTGACTACAAACGCCAATTACGGTGCGTGACGTTTTAAATTTATTTACGTTCCTGGTCAATATCATGGCGAACAAATTTATTCGAGCTGACTACTCAAATCATGTAACGATGTCATGATGGAGACGGAATTTTTCGCTAAAAACCCTGATTTTATCTCGGTGGAATTCAGAAATATAATAACTGTCATATTGTAAGTACTAGGTATTAGACAAATTAAAAAGGTGTAAAAATCTGATTAGTCTTAAAATAATCGAAGGAACCTAAATAATCTCTAAGCATACCGTCATAACAAAATACAGTATAGTTCAATAAATATTTTATGCTGTAATGCATACTTACCTCAAAATTATCTTCACAGACATAAATCATTGATTTTATGGATTGGTTTTTCCAATCTCGCCAGATCTTGCCAGATTTATCATGAGACACAAGTATAAACAATTTAATACTTTTCATAAAATAGTCCAAGACCCTATTATTACGTATGTTTAAACAATGGTGTAGCAGGTGTATGTACTTTTGACTTTTTTTTAGTTTGGCTTCGAGTAGTACTATTTTTTTATCTGTCTGTTCTCTTTTAATTGGCCAATAAAGAGATATTACTCATAGTATTATTCAATATTTCTAGATAACGGTGTCACAATGGTATAATGCATAAGCTTGCATGCGTCGCGCATGCGGCCTGGGTCTGTGTCGGGAGTCGGACACCCTCCGACGGGCCGCGTGTCCTCGTGCCCTTCCCGGGACAGCCGACTTTCACTCCCGAACTAATCTATACAGTAAGCTCACTATACTACTATACAGCTTACACGCAATGCGTATTGCCCTTGTGCACATGAAGGATTCTTAAGACTTTAATTTTGAGACCAATTTCGAATGATTTGAAATTATCACGATGTTATACGATATAAATTATTTATAAAATATCATTTATTAGAACTTTGCCTAACTTAACTTCCTTAGCCAGTTGGTAATTTTACTAGTTAGATACGTACGTATATTTACTATTGAAAAACGGTAATCCGTGGAATACTTTTATATATGTTCTCTTTAAGTTGATTTTTTAGTACTCGATTTTTTGGCCATAATTTAAATGTTAACGAATGAATATTATATGGGTTCAATGCAATCGAACTTACACCAAGTTACTTCGTAAATAAGGCAATATTCATATTATCTTTTTATTTTTCTTATATTATGAGAAACTTTTAAATTATTATAGTTGTAAAAATTTTAAGCAATAATTATCTACACATAAATCGATTAATTAATAATTATGATTAAAGAATTAAAATGTGATTCATGTATGCTTATGTTAGTGTTACAATTTTAACTTCGGGTCTTTATACTGAATTGCTAATGCAAATGAAAATAAATTTCGACTTGACTACATTGAAACCTGTCGCCAAAATAGACGTAAGCATCAACGACGGCGGCCGTGAGCCTTCGGTGGCAGTGACCCGATCGCGCCCTCCACTGCACCGCCTATCGCCTCCCCTACTCCCTTGCCGTTCCTCCTTATCCTCTACACTCACGAAGAAATTGAAAAGTGCCATTTTCGAGGGCTTAGTTAACAAATAAATCATGAATAAATAATATATATGTTTATCAGACGGTAATTGTAATTTCATTTTTATGTACGTTTTCACGGCATAATTCTTTTACCATCATATTCTCTTGTTTTTTTTTCTACAAAATCTGTTTCAATTGGACGTTTTAATATAATAAAATTATTTTACTTCACATTTCAAAGTGTGAAATATTTTATAATGAAATCGGCGAGTTCAGGGTCAAATGAAATGCTGTATCAAGCATTTTATATGTAGATAAAAATTTCGTGTATTATCTTCTTTTAGCGATATACGAGTAACTCATTACGATTTAAGCACATCCCAGATACATGATGTTCAATGGCTGCTATATCTATCTAGATGCTTATCACTCCTTATCAGTGAGCGTGTCGAAGTGATCATTGGGGATCGATCGCGTATCGCCACGATTTTCCATCATAATTAACGAAATAAATTATTTAATTACCTTACCTTATTCTAATTTTATTAAACTAAATTAAAAAAATACTATTTATACCAAATTTTTATGGGCCATAGAGCATTCAGCATTCTTACGGAAGAAGACTTGTGTGAAGGTTATTTAATAAGTTACGAATAATGCATTATGCTGACTTTGTAGTACATGCTCGATATCTAGACACGCGGTAGTGTGTCAAGCCAAGTTCAAGCCAAACGAACAGGCAACGCAGCAGCCGTGTGTTATATTAAATACACGAACCATTTGCAGCCACTTTTGATCTCTTAATAACTCAAAATGTATTTAACATAAACACATGAAATTTGGCTCATTTATTAAGTCCTTTTAGATTAACTAGAACCTCAAATTTCATAAATCTATATTTATGAGCTATCTCAAACCGTTATTGAGATATTAACATCTAAAAATCGGCATTTTTATTACTGACTGACTGAAATATATATTAAAAACCTAACCCACTTCCAGATCACCTAGAAGGTTTAAATTTGGCATTCAGATGGGTAATTGTATATATACAAAGGAAAAAATCCGAAAACATGAATTTTTATAATTTGAAATATTTTACAAGTAATCAATTTTTATTAACACCTAGCCTAACTACCCTAGTCTTTCGTAATTATAATAGCAAATACTTTTTCTTTCGTAAACGAATAGGTTTCAGAATGAAAGGTCGCTATTATCGTTTTTCTAAAGCAGATAGAGATTTTTTTTTATGGCTACAACAATGTTTGCTATTTATAAATATAACTGCTTAAATTTAAACAGTCAAGATATTTACGCAAAGTAGATAACTTAGGAGTTATCATAAATTGAAGTTTAAGATTTGACTTCGCTATTTTTTACCAGCAAACCAATTTTTTAGAACAGTAACTTAAGTTGACGTTACAATATAAAAACATTAACTTGCTTATAACATAAAAAAGATATAAGTTATATATATATATATATGTATATGTGAAAACTATCAATATATATCTGTATAAAAAAAACAAGTCAAATCTTGAGCTTCATTTTATGCTTAGTTTTCCAGCGAACGTTGTCATAGCAGAAAATAACAAGAAATTGTGTTTAAAATTGATTTTAGAATGTTGTATATTGTAATATTTTAAATAAGAATATTTCAAATATTCGCGTAAATCTAAGAAATTATTATGTTGTATATTCTTATAAATAAACTCTCAGGATTATCTACTGAACTTGGCACCCATTTAGATCTCATTTTTATGGTCGGCGAAGTCGATATTGAACTTGGTTTCCGTTTTCACATTTATGTTTTTGATATTCCTTGTTACGCTATATTGTGTTTACATTCCCGCAAGCCTGCTGTGATATCAAAATCATTATTTTGTTCCTTATTTTATAAATAACACGCACAAACAAATATGAAGACTAAGCAAAGGGTTAGGTTAGTTTAGTAATAAAATAGCATGAAAAGTTTATTTCTTTGGATTTCACTTTTATAAATCATGAATAAAATCTATACTTTTATAATGGACCTCACTATTTAGAAAATCACAGTAATTCGTACGAAATAAAGAGTTGAAGTATTATTGAAGGTCTTCCCCAGCGTCATCAGAAAAAAAGTCATTGAAGGTAGTGTTTGTATTCTTACGTATATTAGATGTAAATGGGAATTTTATAATATTTATGTTAAAATATTTAAGTCATATATTGTGTCATGTATCGTTTTATGAGTATATAAATATTTTCTTGTATAATATATAAATATTATCTTGTTGGTTTAAAATATTTTAACTTTTTTAAGAGTAAGTATAATATTTATTTTGTAACTAAAAATACCTATTAAAAATAACTGGTATTTTTCTAATAAGAAAATCACAAACCTATGCATGTATATTTTATTATTATAAAATTTAATTATTTTTTTAATAATTTTTAGGTGTACGAAAAGGGCCTAAAATGAAATAAGTTATTTAATTCTTTATTTCCAAAAGGTGGTACAGCCAGATATTTGCTTAGCACTTAATAAATCTAATTTGGTACATACAAATATTTAAAACATAGCATCTGCAGCTGAACTAGGAGACCTATGCATCACTGCTGAAATCGCAGATATATTTAGTTGATAGTTGTAAACTCTAGCAGAATTTTTAATGGGGAACTTAAAGATCATTGCACTGAAGAGGTCAGAACATAAGGTTAAAGTTGACGTCGGGTGTGTTGCAGGCGGCGTGGTGTCGAGTGCTGGGCGGGCGGTGCAGGACACCTGAGGGCGCGGGCGAGGGCGCGCGGGGATCGCTGCAGATTCACTTTCGTCCGGCCGCGGCCGCCACCACGCCAGTGAGAGAAAGTTGGTCGCGGCGAACGAACGATTCCCGCGAGTGAGCGGCGCGCGCCGACCCACTGTACGCGCGATATATCGCCGCCCTTGTAAACAGATATCGTGATACACATGTAGACATATGACGATAAATCATAGATCTGTATGATTTTTGGAATTGTGGGGATTTGTTAAAAGTTTTCCATAGAGACTTAAATAAACTATATTTTTTAAACTATTTAATTTGATAAGATAATAAAAATGCAGTGCTATAAACTGTCGCCGAAACGCGAACCCTTGGAACATGGGTTCGACATGGAGATGATGGGGGGTGCTCGAAGATTGGAACTCCCAGCACCTCCTGGAAAAGAGTTCCGAGCGCCGTGCTTGCTGCCGGCGCCGGCGCCGCCTCCGCCGCCGACACATTCGGTTATCCAATGCATGCGTCCACCACCGCCACCGCCACCACCATCTCGTCTTCACAAGCCACCTCCTTTCGAGGAACCTTCTAGTTCGATTCCAGACCTAGGTAAGTCTTTTATATATTCCGAATGTCTTATATGCCGTTCAGGTACTACCATCACAGGTAATTCAAAAAAGGCAATAAAGTAAATTGTTAAAGGAAAATATAAATATTTTTTTATACATATAAAAGTTAATTTAAATAAACACAAAAAAATGAAATTATTATCTACATCGTCATTACAATATGATGATACAGATAAGACTATTTTATTACCTTACCTTGATCATCACAGGCTTATACTTCCTGATTTGGAAAATTGTAACACTGCGTTACAGTTACATGGCAATTTCCGGGTGATGACGATGATTAACGAAGGTCATATTTATTGCAAATACAAATATACACAGTGCTTTGATTACTCTTATTATACACATTATACATAAATGTAAACAAAGTAAGATTATGAATGTCTACATATAGATAATGATGATATAACTATATCGAATGCGGATGCTCAATAGAAGGATTTTTGCACAGTATTCAAGGATTTATATTTATTATAGAGTGCGTGTAATTGTAGGTACTTATTGCTTGTAATTATTATTCTAAATATTGTTAAATATTTTATTTAATGACTTCCATCTTTAAAAATATTTTCAAGTGTTATATTTAAAACCCGAAATTCTATAATGAGCAACTTTTAAAGGGCTAATATATATATATATATATATATATATATATATATATATATATATATATATATATATATATATATATATATATATATATATATATATATTTCTTAATAATAATAAAAGTGAAAGTAAAAAAAATGTAAAATTAGAACATACGAGAAACATGTTTTCAAGTGTATTATGTTTCTGCTCTATTGTAAATACGACAATCCATTTGAGCATTAAGTATATACCGTATGTATGTTTATAAATAATCAAAATTAGTTTAGAAAGTAAAACAAACAGAGACTAACTAACTACTAAAAGTTAGGGGTTCCAACCACGGTTCTATAAAATAAAAATGAAATGTCGTTGGTAAGATCATCAATTTGAAATTACTAGACAAAGGTATTTTTTAAATGTTTATACCAGTTAAAGCAAAGTTTTTAGGAAAAGAAATCGATAAAAAGGCCCGGAATATTAGAAAATTCAGGGAAAATTGATTTCTTTTTCTATAGGATATTTTTGTACACACTCAAAGATGAAAACAAAATTGAAATTTGGACGACGTCTATCAGGTCACCTAGTCAAAATATTTAACGCAAATAAAAAATATCTGCTTATATTGAGTGGAGTTACGAAACCTTTAGTGATCGAGTCGGATTCATAATTGACTAATTTTATTAAAGCTAACAATAAAACCACGTGTTACGTTTATCTTATAGTTTGTTTTTAAACAGTATTAAACTAATCTTTTTACAGTGGTAAATAAAACCTAAAATATTTTTATCATTATTGTCACAGCAGTGGAGTGTTGGACAAGTGATTAAAATGAAAGCATACATTTTATAAACATCTGCAAGAATTAATAGCTGACGCTAGTAATTTATCTTCTTATTTAGAAATCGCTAAGAATAATAAATCAATACTGATATATTTACACCACTCACGCTATGTTTGCTTACTAACAGAGAGAACTAAAATCATTCTCTTATCAACATATGTTACTACCTAGTTAGTACTTACTTATAATATTTCAAAATTATGTTAATTTTCTGATCATAAGGCGACTGTCACTAATATATATTATATTATACATGTATGTTTGTATTAATAAAATATTGCGTGATGATGGCGGAATGAATGTGGCCAGTCCTGAGTTCTACAGCAGAAATTTTATTGCATATTTTTTTTCTGTTGGTTATGAATTAAAAATAGCATAAAACATATTGGATACTACAGATACAAAAGCTAACGACAGTTGAGGTACGGTAGAATATGAACCAGTCTGACAGTGTCCTCTACGACGCAGATCAGCCACCCAATGCAATATCTCGATATTGGCAGAAAGTAGAAAACGCGATAAGGATCCAAAAATTATACTTATAAATTCACGATGATGTTCTCCTGACCGATTCCGGTCACGGCGGGCAATCTCATTGAGACTAGCTAACTGCGCAGGAGATATTATAGTGCAAAAGTGTACGCGCAGACACAAGTGCACTCTCTATTCCTGTCACTCTCATACTCCGGTGGGACGACTGTTCGACACGACCAGTGAGAGTTGAGGCGCAGGACCGACGGCTTTACGTGCTCTCTGAGGCACGGGGGTGAAACACTGCCAACTTCCCAACTCCGTGCTGTTACTGAGAAAGACACAATAACTAAACTTGGCCCGACCCGGGACTCGAACCCAGGCCCTCCGGGTATGCAGCCGTACATGCTAGCCACTACACAACCGAAGCAGTTATTTTTTTTTACTTATAAATTATGAAATATATGACTGAAAATTGAGAATAGGCTGCTGGCTGGTTAGTCACTATAGTCCGTCTATCTTACAAGGGTTTCAACATAGAGCGATATTATTCATGTGAATACATATGTATATTCATAATTATTACACATCAGAGAATATATATTTTATAGTCCAAACAACTTGAAAAGAAACGTTGAATTCTTTGTTATGCCTATATTCATAATAAATATTTAAGAATCACTATATATACACAATATTTTTTAACTTTAAACATTTTTATAGTTAGAAAAATAAGTTAAAAAAATATTGTAAAGTAATTGGTGCAATTTTCATTTTGTTAATTGTGGGTAGGCTGTCTGTAACAACTATACCTTCAAGACATGTAACACCTCAGTCTCTCCCGTGACCATGGATGCTGTAAAGCATTCGAAACGTCGGGAAACAAAAATCAAAATAAATCCACGAAATAATCCGAAAAGATAGTTTTATTGAAAAATATCAAACATTCACGTAAATCTAAGAAAGTATTACACTATATATGTATTTTCTGTCTTGAATTATACTATATGAATTTAGAAAGATTTATTACTGACTAGTAGAACCCGCGGCTTCACTGGCGCTAAAACTACACAAATATCTAAAAATGTAGTTTCATACAAACTTTCATCCGCTATTTTACCCCCTCATAGGATGAATTTCGAAAAATGCTGAAAGACGTATTTATTTTATTGAAGAGAATTAATACCAAGTTTCAAGTAATTCTAATCATACATTATTTTTGGATTGTATTATAAGGTGTTTTCCCGTGGGAATTAGATGATGTCCCGCGGTAAAAAGTAGCCTATGTGTCTCTCCAGCCCTTCAACTATCTCCACACAAGAAATCACACCAATCTGTCACTGTTTCTTCGTGAAAGAAGGAGAAACAAACAAATAAACACACTTTCACATTTATAATATTAGTATGGATATGCACTCACACGAATATTAGAACTCCTAACTGGACAGGTTCCTTGTATGATGGATGATGACAACAAAGATAAAATTATATATTAAAATCACTAATTATATTAATAATATTAAATATGTTGGGACGTTAACACACAGCACTATCTAGTTCCATGGTAAGCTACGAGGCTTGTGTTATGGATACCAGATAGTTGATACACTACACATATATAGCTTTTAATACATACATATTATAAATATAAACACCCATGACTGGAATACAAACATTCGTGCTCAACACACAAATAAATGCCCTCAGCAGGATTCACACCCTCGACCGCTGGCACAGCAAGTAGGGTCACTACAAACTGAGCCAAACGTGTCGTCAAATTGTGAGCAACTCACACAAAAATATTAATAAAAACATTAGGTGACATTATAAGCCAATATCCACAACGACCTATAATTCTATTCTAGTTGTGTATTGTAGTTAACTATTCGAAGATATTATCTTTGGACTCTGAAAATAGCTAAATAATTCATTATATAAAGTTAGTTAAAGATTTAATTATATTTAGAAAAATCTAAGATTCCAAGATTCGATCACATCATCATCATCACTAGTGAAAGTAATAAAAGCATGTTAATAAAAAAGAATTTACCACTAATATCACTTATTTTTTTAACTTACAGAGTAGTTTCACCTTCACCTGATGAACTTGATAAATTATGTAAATAGACGTTCATAGTCTTTGCTTCTATAGTTTATTGTTATTTTTTTTAGATAGGCTTTGTGACATCTTACTCTATTACCAGATATCCATCGACATACAACCTATTTCAAGTAGCCCTACATTGCAATTTATTTATTTTAGAACAATTTGGCCGAAGCATTTGTATAATTCGCATAATCCAGTGTCATTCAGACACATACTATAATATACTTTTGATATTTTCATTAATTAATTGTCAAGATAATATCTCTACCTATAATAAAACAAAAACTTAGCGAAATCTATACATGAAATATTCTTTTAAAAAAGATGACTGTAACGTATTGTGTACAGAATATAGATTCCAAAACAATAGTTATCAAAATTTGTGTTCGCGTTTTACGCAAAAAGTACTGTATCGATTTTAACGAAATTTTGTATAGTGATAACTTATTACTCGAGTTAACATTTAGGATACCTTTTACTACAGGAAAAATTTTCATCCTCACGGGAAAACACAATAACTGGTTCTTTCGAGTCGTCCTTAGAAATTAATGCTTAGCTAACGCACTACAAAATTGTAAGTCTTAAAAACACAAAAGTTTGACAGACAAAAATTTTAAAACTAATATTCAATATATATTCGTTTTTTTTTTGAAATTCGAAGTGAATTATTTAAGGGGCAAAATGGAGTGGTAAAGTTTATATGGTATTTTTTTTATCATCAGTATTACTTGAAGCTTAATATTAACGTTCTGGTAAATGTAAAAATAGTAAGAATATCTGCCGTTTTCATTGTTAAATTTAGATATTCAGCTCCAAAATTACAAACAAAGATAAAATATACACATACAGATTATTCGAAATCCATCCTTTGAGAGGATTAAAATATTTTCAATAGGGAGGTAGGTTCTGACGCTGAATTAACGAAACATTAAAACACTTCTATAGGTTTATTTTTTTATAAAAACTTCATTTTGTTGTGAAGTGTTTTGTTATGCATAATAATAATAAAACGGTACGGTACCTACTTATATCGAACAAGTAATTTAAGTATGTATCTATGTACCTAGCGTAATATGGTAGTATTTATTGTTTTGATAAAAATCGGAAAAAATGGTAAAACTTGAATATATGAAAATATAGTTTTATTACAAACTAGTGACTCACCCTCTCTTCGTTCGAGTTCGTCCCCAGCTTGTTTCCCCATACAAATTTTCAACCCCATTTTCACCCCCTTAAGGAATGATTTTCATGATAAAAAGTATCCTATGTCCTTCCCAGGGTCTCAAACTATCTTCTTACCAAGTTTCATCTAAATAGGTTTAGTAGATTCAGAGATTACCAACAACGTCACAAACTCACAAACTCAAATCACAATTAGCCTCTATAATATTAGTATAGACTATATAGAGTTGCCGCGCTTCGCCCGTGTATTTCTTATTTATGTACATCGCACCGCTCCTTACATATGGGTCACATACACCTTTCTCCGGGCTATAATATGATGGTAGCTCCAGGGTAAAATGAGTTCAAATAACCAAAAATAAAAATTTCAGCTTTATATATTAAAAAAAAAAATGCTTGTAAATTTTTCTTGATTCTGTCGAGTCGTCCTCAAAAATTTCTATGCCTAATGCTGGCTATACCTTAAGAGATACATCAAAACAATGTACTAGAAAATTGTAGGTCTTAAAAAATCCTACAGAAAAATCTTCAATAGGGCAATTTTTTTTCTAATGTACAATCGCAATAATTATTTATATCTATTTAAATCGTACCTAGGGACGTACCCAAGCGAAGTGTGGATAAGTGGCTAGCTAGTTCGGTATTTTTTGCACAAAATTTTTAGTTGTTTAGCGTGATACGTATTGACGTGTATGAAAAATGATTATGCTAATAACGTTTTCGCGAATGGAAGATTAAATAAATATCGCAAGGTCAGAGCGACGAACGCGTGGTGACGGCGCGTCATTCGGTGTCATTAAGGTCACACTGACATTGGTTCGATAGCAGTGACAAAATAATAGTCATATCTTATCTGGTAATGTCAGCAGCGCAGGCGCAGGTGCATGCGACCCCTGCACCCATACTCTTCGTATATCCCTAATGAGCAATTAGCAAGTACGCACTTGGATTTTTTCATAATATTTACTTATACATAATGAAATCTATATTTTTTCTATTATTATAATAATTATTACAGGATTTTTATCATAATTATAATAGTCTCAAAATTGTACATACTTTTTTTTGACAAGTGTACTTGTATTTAGGTATGTTTTTAAGAGTACCGGGTTTCGTAGAGTAAGCCAAGTCACTTGTCTTACTCTACGAAATCGATACATAAAGTGTTATCACCACAACCTTCAGTAAGAGAAAATTATTTCCTACTAATATGCACAACATATTTTCTCATATGGATTGGTATTAGAAAGGTATTAGTATTAAAGAAAAAAATTAAAATATGTTTTGATTTATTTTAACTAGCCTGTGTACTTTGTAAAGTTTAGACGACACGTTTGGCTCAGTTTGTAGTGACCCCACTTGCTATCGAGTTCGAGTGTTCGAGTCCCGCTGGGGGCATTCATTTGTGTGATGAGCACGAATGTTTGTACTCCAGTCGTGGGTGTTTATATTTATAATATGTATTTATTTAAAGTTATATATGTGTAGTGTATCAACTGTCTGGTATCCATAACACAAACCTAGCTTACCATGGAACTAGATGGTGTTGTGAGATAATGTCAAAAAAAGTAACTGCCCTTTTTCTGTTTTGTTGATATTATGAAAAGCTTATATTTTAGTATTTATTTCAAGCGGCCGTCACACTTATAATGTGTTGCTTGAGTAGGTTTTTGCCTCCACTAAAGAATCATGAATTTTAAGTGATATGGAACATTCTAGTAATGTGATTAAAAAAATCATGAATTTTATTTCCTAGTTCCTTTCTAATATTTCTATTCTAAATACTATTTAAAAGATTTTAAAAGCATACATTTATGCAAAATTTACTTATATATGTTTCTTTTTGAAATTACTTAAAGGTAATCAAATGCTTTATGTTTTTTATGTATATAATGTTTGTTTATCTAATACTCATTTGTTCCATTATAGATATTACAGATGCAAATTGTAATTGACATCCTTCATATCGACAACATATATATTCAAGGTTTAGTTTTCCTCAGTAGATTTTTCTTCTATATATATATATATATATATATATATATATATATATATATATATAATGTACATTCACGATGATTTTTAACAAAAATATATTTAAGAATTTCTTTGTAGTGATGAAATTAACTTTATTTTCGAGTTTTTGAAACATAGAAATCATTTTTTATCTTTTTCTGTTTGAACCAATTTACATATTTTAATTTCAAAGGAACTTATAGTTGATAAAAATATAAGTACATACATAAATCATACATATAAAATATAAATTTAGTTTGTTTTGCTTGAATAGAGCTATAAAAACTCGGAAATATTGTCAAGTAATATAATAAATAAAATAATGTATATATAATTAATACATAAAATTAAAGAGATTTGCTGAAATTAAGTCTTTAAAACCATATTGTAACATTAAAACCGTAGTATAGTATTACGCATATTTATGTAACGCAAAACAACATACATACGTAATAATGATAGAATATACAGGGAAGTGTCGGCACAACCTTGCTGGAGGTCACCTCGCGTCACTCGGTACACTTACAATACATAAATTGCTTCATAACACAAGCAGCTATGTCAAATCAAATTAATTGTGTGTATAGTGGTTTAAACTGGTCAAAAGCGTATAGAGTCGGACGGCAACAAATATTTTACGAGTCGTATTCAACCCATCGACCCTGCCTCAGTCGGCCTTCACTTTGATCCCCGCGCCACCCCTTATTAATTTGACCGAGTAGAGGTCATGGCCACTAAAAGTTAACGTGTAATAAGATTGATACTAAAATTAACAAAATAAAACATATTTTTCTCTGTAAACTATTTTAATCTTATATAAATAAATAATGACTATCGTTTCGCTCTTAGTACCTACAGGTAAAATATAAATATTTATGAGAATAGATATTAAATTCGCAAAGATCGAGTAACATGCTGTTACGTAATGCAATCTTTATAGCCAAAACATAAACACGAATCTCGATGTTGAAACTAGTATACGGTATAGGAAGCAAAATAAACCTTTAATAAACGTACAGCAGCTACGATCTAGCAGTACGACAAGGTCAAGGCACAATTATAACATCGATGTACCGAGTTACGGGGGCCAAAACTCGATTTTCTTCTATATCATTTTTTTTCGATTGTTCGTACAATTGTTAGATATTATATTTGCTTTATTTAATCTAATTGAATTAATATTTTTAAATTAAAAAAATATTTAATTCATTTTTGTTTAATGCTATTTTCATTTACTTAATCAAAATAACAGTAATACATATACGATATCAAATAATTTGATAGGTTGATTTAGCTTTATATTTCAAATAGACATATTATATCGCTATATATTACAGGAATTAAAACAATTATAGCAATTTTTAAACATTGACTATATGTAATATTCAAAAAGATAAATATCCAGTTACATAAACGTTATGATTGAATCAAACTCGTAGCTAAAAATATTATCGTTCTTGCATCCGCGTTTTTGTTGCTGGTGTGCATTGAAGGCCATTGATAAGAAATCTCCTATGTTGCAAACTGCATAGTGCATTCAATATTTCTATGATACGAGTATATGTAGATATTCAAAACTTTATAGTTTTCAAAACAAAATGTGATTGGAATATATAGAGATCTAATCTCTCTCTTTTTTATCACTAGCTTGTATAATAATAATAGCCCAACTAAATAACCGCAGACTGAATATACAATGCCACAAGGTATAGCAAGACGATCACGCCCCTGACCCACGCACTTCAAACGCGTTGCCATGGTCACGGTCGATCGATGCAGGGATGCACCCGGAAAGATGTCTCGTACACGATCATTTTTCGTCCACAACTATTGTCTTTAAAATTAAGATTTTTTCTATTTTCATACTTTAATTATAAAAGTATTACCTACAAAAATTACAATTAAGGATACCCTATTAAACGATGCTGTAATTTATTTACTTTTAGTTTAAAAGATAGATAGTAGAATTCTCATATTCTTATCCTCATATCGTACCCAGCTCTCGTTATTTTTAAACACCAGTACATTGACCTATTCTCAGATCTGTCACGTTTAACATAACGCAGCATTCATATTTTGATCTTTATTTTTATTTTCCATATAAGCTTGAAATTCTACGTATGAAAATTTGTGAATTTACTCAAAAATCATGTCTGCTATCAGTTTTTTTTAAATGTATATGTAACCTAAAATTAGTGTTAAATTTTCCATCATCTGTTTTTTATTGGCATTTGTGGCATGACAATTGTTAGGAAAAACACAAGGACATTTCATTTATCTATTCTTGTAGGCAATTCGAACAAAGATTGATTATATATAAGTAACTTATGTACTCGCTCTAAAGAAAAAGTGAACTCTGTTCACGACAAGAAAAATATTACTAAAAAAATGAAAAAATAAACTAGAATTCTAGATGTTTCTTTTTCTCCTGTATCAAACATACAATGTATGTTTTTGTATTATCCAAATTTTTATAACGCTTTACGTTAAATAGAGACTCTTATGTACTTTAATGACGAAAGACCGTAGCTATTTTGGGTAATTTTTCGTACTATGTTTTATAACAAAAAATCTTAAGTATTACCAAGATAGGTAAATGAAAATAATCTTGTCCGACCTTCGCAAAGTTCGAGATAAAAAATAAACTCACGTAGCAAATACATTAAGTGTTTCATCGTTAAATGAATTGCTTCATTATTACACAGCGGCGGTGAATGCATTGTTTTTTTTCTTATTGTCCACAAATAGTAAAATCTAGAATTGTCTATCGATCATGTTAAATGAGATATAGATTATGTGCTAGAGAGTCTTTGTTACCTGGATATTAGAAAACTTGAAGAGGTC
This sequence comes from Brenthis hecate, assembly GCA_951806755.1. Lineage (NCBI taxonomy): Eukaryota > Metazoa > Arthropoda > Insecta > Lepidoptera > Nymphalidae > Brenthis > Brenthis hecate. Next base: position 7,832,790 of record OX638258.1, on the reverse strand, counting down.
TTCATGGCAGTTAGTATGCAATACGTTATAGAATTAGTATATACACGCTCTCATGTCTCTATTCGTCTTCTTCAATAAAGTGTAAATAATTTTTAGAATATAGTTAACTGGCATTGCCCGCGGCTCCGCCCGCGTTTAGATGACCAAAAACCAAATTCTAAGGATTTACATATTACAGGATATTATAGGAGTAACAGACAGACAGATAGACAAAAATTCTAAAAACTATAGATTCAGCCTCTGTATCGATAATAATGTCTATTTTGATAAGATTTTCCAAAAAATATTTAATGTACAGATTCGGCTTACTTACAATTTTATTATACGAGTATGTATAGATGATGGTTGACTGTATTTCTACAAATATCAATGATAATAACCGTGATAGATTCTTAATAGTACTTGTTACTTAGAATAATTGGTAAAAGCGTAACCATAAACGCATAAATGCAGTCAAAGTAATACAAATACACGCTCAATCCAAAATAAATATGTATGCAGATAATATACAGATGTATTGACTATTGTCAATATATCTGCATTATCTGTACATATATATATATATATATATATATATATATATATATATATATATATATATATATATATATATATATAATATATATATATATATATATATCTTTTACTTGTACCTACTAGGCGAATGTGCATTACGAAATGCATCGTGGCATATTCTTGACTCTATAATATACATAAATATCTCTGTTAATATATTTTTCAACTTCATTACTCCGCTTGTATGTATTTATATTGTATTATGTTTACACCTATCATACATCATCATTACTATTATAAGGACTCTTAGCTAAATATAACTTTTTTTTTTGTAAAAACTGCACATTATGTAATAAAAATACTTAAACAAACACTGTTATTTCTCAAAAAAACATGAAAAGATTACTATTATTATCTATTTTATTTAAATACTAGCGTTGCCCGCGACTCCGCCCGCGTCATGTAGATAACCAAAAATCAAATTCTTAGGTTTTACATATTAGTATACTCTTAGAATGCAGTTTTTGTATTTTTTCTCAGAAATGAGATATTTTCCCGCGGTAAAAAAACTATCCTATATGTTACCCGGATAACCAGCTACGACCATACCAAATTTCATCGAAATCCGTCCAGTGGTTTTTCTGTGATGCGGTAACAGACAGACAGACAAAAATTCTAAAAACTATAGATTCGGCGTCTATGTCGGTAATAATGTCTATTACAATAAGATTTTCCAAAAAAATATTTAATGTACAGATTTGGCTATGTTATAATTTTATTATATGTATAGATATTTTAAAATAAATTTTGAAATGCTTTATACCATAAAAAACGATGTTACTAAAATGCCTTAAGCTACATAGATAATACTAGTTAGTTACTATTTCCGTCTGTTTACATTGTTGCCTTCCAGAATCACTTATTATGTTAACAAATGAAAAACACAGAGTTCACGGTACAAATTCCATCTTATATAAACTACATGTATTACAGCATTGAAAATGCACTTCGGTGCAGTTGAATACCAGGCTCGCATAAAACAAAAGAATAGACAAGTGTTTGCGATGTAACAAATGCATTTTAATGTCAGCGCATTTTATTTACGTTCCTATAATAAAATTAAATGGTAATCCAACTAATTTCACTTATGTAAGTGATTTTGTTTTACACTCTTACATGGCGATTAGATCCTAAACTCTAAATATAAATCTTACTTCAACGTATATTGTACATGGGTGGTTTATAATACGAATATATTGCCAAAACATTTGTAACATTTACGCTGTCGTTATTTTAATAACAAAGCTATTGTGATCTTGCTATTGAAAACCATTAGAATACTGCAGATAGAGTTTAATGCATCTGATTCTTACTTAGACTTTACTAGCATTGCCAGCGGCTCTGCCCGCGTTCAGATGACCAAAAAGTAAATTCTTAGGTTTTACATACATACTCGTATGTACGAGTCTTAGTATACTCTTACAATGCAGTTTTTATATTTTTTTTTCTCAGAAATGAGATATTTTCCCGCGGTAAAAAGTATCCTATATGTTGACCCGGATAATCAGCTATCACCATACCAAATTTCATCAAAATCCATCCAGTGGTTTTTCTGTGATGCGGTAACAGGCAGACAGACAGACAGACAAAAATTCTGAAAACTATAGATCCGGCCTCTGTATCCATAATAATGTATATTTCAATAATATTTTCCAAAAAAATATTTAATGTACAGATTCGGCTTAGCTACAATTTTATTATACATATGTATAGATTTCACAAAGCATGTAAATAGTAAGTAATTATGACATCGGACTGAAAGCAAATATTCCTCTCGCTTTTACTTGATCACCTATTGCACGCAGCGGTTACGTGCCGTGTATAGGTGTGAGTTAGACGCAATTGGTGTTGCTTTCTAAGCAGTGAAGGTGAGGTGCAAGCTCGTTGCACTTGTAGTTCAAGTTTAGTGCAGCGCGGGCGCAGGCGGCGCGGGAGGGCGCGGCTATTATAGAGATCGTTGCACATCTAACGCCCTATGCAGGGGCAACGAACGCGCACAGCTGCCCGGGAAATAGATCCCGTCTTGACTATTTCAGAACGCACTTGCTTAGATACCAGTTCCTCTCTGCTCCTCCAGCACCTCGTAACGTGAGAGGCAAAAACTGCTCGCAATGAATGATAACACAAACAACAATATTTCTAGTAACTATAAAAGCCACATGTACTCGTACCATGTATGGGATTGATATCCGGTGCTAATAGCTTTTGTCATTAATATTGTGCGTACGCATAGTTAAAGCTTTGTTATTACAGTAGGCATTTTCAAATTAATATAGCATAGAGATTAAAAAATAATTTTATTAAGAAAATATTTTTTTTATATACGCGTTTAATATACACGCAACCATCATATAACGCATTAGTAAGTAGTTCGGCCTACTTTGCGAAGTTCAGCAGGGCGTTGCACTTTACGAGTAGAAACGAATCTAATGCGCGCGCGTTGAAAGTGATTCACATACTCTCTCTACGCGATGAGATTTCAAATCATTCAATAACATTTAATAGCTTGGAATTTGTAAAGCTAAATATGACAGCATGAAACTTAATTATCGTGGTTGCTGAAACACAAATAAATTACAGCATATTATAGAGACTTGATATATTCATCATATTGTTTACTGACTAATTATATTATTATAAGTTAAAAATTATAAAAAATGAGTGTGTTTAACCTTTATGCGCGCTTGAAGTAAAACTACTTTGGCGCTGTGGCAGACACTGCAATTAAATTAAAACAAATCAAAATATTAATACTATAATTTTTATAAAAAATATTAGTAATAAATATTCATTTTTAAAAGTAATCATTATTTTAAAATTATTAATAATACTTATATATGTCTATAAATATATTTTTTTAATTATTAATAATAAATTTCACTCTCTCTTCCGTGACACTCATTTTTTTAATGTATTGACTTATTATGTAGGTACCACTCAAGTCAAGCCTAAAGAAGTTTTACTTCAAAGTTTACAATAATCTCAATTGAAAATGTAATTTATTTAAATATAATATAAAATAATTAAATATATAAATTATAAGGAAGGATACATAGACTAATACATAAGTAAACAGAATAAGTGGCTCGGCTCAGCTCGGTAGGTTAAGGTTATATTTTTTTGCATATAATAAATAATAAATATAATTCAAATAATAAATATAAATGCGTTAAATTCTATTGTGAAATCAGTATAATTTATATAGAAAGTCTTGCACCTAAAAATCACTTATTTTACATTATAAAACAGAAAAGTGGTAAATATTCGTACAAATAGACAATAGTCGGACGAATAATATATTTTTTATTCATCCGTTTATCGGGCAAATAGCAACAGCCTCCTTTATTTATTATTCGTCCTATTAAAGGACGAATGGCAAAATCCAACTTATATTGTGGTGCTTTAAGAATTTAGAAATTTTTATTCTTGCTCATATGGTGAACCCAGTTGCTACCGAAAATATATAATCCGAAAATTTTAATAAATGCCGATTTATATGAAATTTGGTAAGAAGATAGTTTGAGACCCTGGGAAGGATGTAGGATACTTTATATCCCGGAAATCATCCCTTAAGGAGGTAAATATGGGGATGAAAGTTTGTTAGGGAGAATCAACCTAGGGACGAACCCGAGCGAAGCGAGGGTGAGTCGCTAGTATTAATTAATTTTGGTAAGGTGACTGGTTGATTGAAAAGCGTGAGACCACGTGTAGGCTCCATATAATACGTAAACCGCATATAATATATAGTATACATATGTATGTGAGAACACATTTTTTATACTTATAAATATTATGTGATCATTGCATCGTCTCATATCAATATATAGTAAACTCTCAAGTCTCAATAAATTAAAGTTTTCATCTTAAAATGTGCAAGCAATAGGTACCAATTCTTTCTACTTGATAATTGATAATACTATAGACAACGAAGAATTTGTTTATTGTATATAATACCTTTATTATATAGTAATAAATAAATTAACACTTACATTTCGTTTCGCTCGGAACATCACTATGAAATATATATTATTGTGTTTTCTTGCTTTTATCAAAATAAAAAAAATCTCATATTGATCTTCAAAAATATACACTTAAGAATAATATTACTTCTTATTAGTGATAAAAATTTCAAAACTGGATCCAAATCATAAACTTTACCTTTTGTCTGTAGTCTCAAGTCTGTGAGTAATTCATTACAAGATATTAAATAGTAATCATCCAAGATATTTATATATCTATATTAGTTACCGTATAGTAACATAATAGATGCAGATAATTAATAATATAAATTAAAATTGTGTGACAAAATAAATAAAAACAAAACTTATAAACATAACTAAAGCTATTTTATTAAAAAAACACTAATATCGTTTAAACATCGTGGGAGATTACAGACTTCTACATGGTTAGTTAACTCGCCATTGCTCAGTATATAAGTAGCTTGAACCCAGTTGACTGGGCTAGGAATGTGGCACTAGAAAAAAGACTGCAATGTTAGAAGTATCTAAGCACGCGAGTGCAGTGGCCGGGCAGTGCCAGTGACCTGCCACCTCATGAGCTGCGCACTCGTAGAAGCGCTACGAGACCAGCTACGAAACTATGTTTGTGCGCGTGATTGCTCATTATGTGACCAAGTAGTACACTTTCTATAGTGAACGTATCTACCATGTGTTATTTAGTAAGCGTTAGTCGTAACCAGTATAATTTATATAAGTTTATGCAGATTGTACCAACATATGAGTACTAATTTTTTTTTATTCCTGCTTCCTGTTTTTGTCATTATTGTTTTTGCTAAGTTTCAAATAATATAATTAATTTGTTATTTATGAGTCGGTTTCCTTGCCATTAACTTTAAAATATGTATTTACAATATTAAAAATATATTTTTCACAAGACGACAAATTAACGTTCAAAACTTATGAAATGCCCTTGCTTATGAACCCAATGAAATACTTATTTTTATTCAGAAATTGTTCTCTTGGGAGAGCCCCTAACGTGTGCGAGATCAATCAATAGTACTGGGAATCCCTTCTGAGTGTCCTGAATCAAGGGTGACTAATACCTGCAATACAGTCATATGTGTCATTAAAAATTGGTTTATGCTTTTAGCTATGAGAGTAGATTTTAGAATCACTTAAATCTTATTTACATAAAAACTTATATACCGTGTTACAAAAATAAATAATGTAAGAAAAAAAATAGAATAAAACCAGAGAATCCACAATACTCATAAGCGCTTTTTAACAATTTTTAAACTCAGTATTAATTACATAAATCTATACATCTATACATATAATAAAATTCTAACTAAGTCAAATCTGTACATTAAATATTTTTTAGAAAATCTTATTGAAATAGACATTATTATCGATACAGAAGCCGAATCTATAGTTTTTCTAAGTTTTATCTGTCTGTCTGTCTGTTACCGCATCACAGAAAAACCACTGGAGGCATTTTGATGAAATTTGGTACGGTGATAGCTGGTTATCCGAGTCAACATATAGGATACTTTTTACGGCGGGAAAATGTCTCATTTCTGAGAAAAAATACAAAAACTGCAATGTAAGAATATACTAATATGTAAAACCTATCATCATATACGGTCATCTAAACGCGGGCGAAGCCGTAGGCAATGCTAGTTGCTATATAATTTAGTATTAAGTAATACTATGTTGAGACTTTTAGTAACACTTGAAAAATCAATTTCACGTGCTTTTTTTATGCTGGTATGCAAGCTTCTAATTATAAAATCGAGCATCCGTTATTTTATAATAATTACTAATTACAAAATTTAAATTTTTCTAGAATATTTAAAAATATGTTTACTTTCGCCATTAATTGTCACATAGAGTAATCTATAATCTATCTATACTATAATAAAGCAGTAACTTAGCGAAATCTGTACATGAAATATTAAAAAAAAACTATGACTAGCGTATTATGTATGTACTCGTCGTAGTATTTGATTAATTTTCCTGCTAACAACAGCTAAGCTCGAGCAGAATTTCTCTTTTTACTATGACACTACACTGTAAGTAATAACTAGTAAGTACATATATTATTCCCAATAAATTATTATTTATTAGCATTTATTATATTATTTTTATCCTTTTTAATTAAATAATGTACATAACATATTGTAAATTAAAAAATATTGCAATATATCTGTATACTATTCTAGTTTTATTGAGAAGCATTACAACTACATTAACATTACCAATATCAAATTCAGTGAGAGCGAGCCGATCCACTCGTGGATTTTGCTGTTTGTCAGATTTCGCATATGAAATTAGCGATGCGATGCGTCCGCACGACCCGGCCGACGACCCAAGCCGTTCCTCGGCGTTTGACCTCTGCTGCGTTGCTCTCTAACGCCGGGTGCTGTCTAAGGTAGTTTACCAAATATATGCATTTCAAAATTAAAACTTACTCCTATCATTTATGAAAACAGAGTACACAGTTCGCTCGTTTTGATTTCGTATTCGGCCTCTTAAAAGTGAGCATGGACTTACGGTAGAGTTATATGACGTATTTCACTTAGAAGATTTAAAGTTCAACTTTAAATCTTCTAAGTGAAATATAATTGTTTTATGTGATCTAAACGAATGTATCAAAAAATGTGATTATTTTCAGATGATTTTATTCATTCTTTTTATTATTTGTACTTTCTTCATTTACAGATGCTTTATATATATATATATATATATATATATATATATAATAATAAAGATAAAATAATAATACATATATTAAAATTCTAACTGAGTCGAATCTGTACATTAAATATTTTTTTAAAATATTATTGAAATAATCATTGTTATCGTTACAGAGGCCAAATCTATCGTTTTTAGATTTTTTTTCTGTCTTTCTGCGACCGCATCACGAGAAAACACTGGACAGATTTTGGTGAAATTTGGTATGGTGATAGCTGGATCCGGGTCAACATATAGGCTAGTATAGTATTATATGATCTGTGATATATGATACTTTTTACTGCGGGAAAATATCTCATCTCTGAGAAATCTAGTAGTAATCTAAGTAACTTTATGAAAACAAATCAAAAACATTGAATTGGTCATATAAGTCTTTATACAGGAATATCATAACTTATCACCGCTATAAGGCTAATCAGTCAGTCACTACTTAACAAACTAGTCAAACAGACAACCTCAGCATAACACGAAGAAGTTTTTATGAATAGCGTAAGAAGGATCAAGGGAAGTACAAGGTAGTTAGTATGCGATTCGAAATCTCACTCGTTTATCCTTTTTTCGCGCTGCAGTGCAAGTGAGATGCCGATCTTGGCTCTACAACGTTGCGAAGAATCGTAATAGGGGCGCAGCACGAGCGGGTAAGTCGTCGGCCTCGGCCAAGGCCCTCGCGGTCAGGGACACACTATCTAACTCGATTACAATTACCATAGCAGCATAGCATTAGAATATATTTTTATATTGTGCTTTTTATGCAGCTGAAGTCAAAAAACTTTTGCCTTCAACAGCCGTTCTTATTATTATATTTTTAAACGATTTGTAGGATTTCTATATATAACGTGAGTATTTCGTATCGCAAATAAATATCCTAATCTTTATATGTTCTTTCGTACATTTTTAAATATATTCAGTAAATATTTATATAAATAATATAACATATTTACAAAATAATTGCGTGAACATGCATTATTTCGTTTATTTTCATAGCTATCTTACCATAATACTATCTTTTTATGTCGTATAATTAATTCAGCAATAAGTAGTTTTTGAAATGGATTTACTGCGATTATGATTTTTATTTGACACATTATATAAACATATTCTATATACATTACGTAGAATTACTATAAAGAAGTAATTTCATATATGAGATGCATAACATACGTACATTTTTTAAAATTTAATAATTCGAATCACTCTCTTCTCAGATTTTTAACTATTAATAATAGTATATACATCAAATGCACTATAGATTATATTATTGCATAAATATTAGCTTAACAAATATATATTAAAAAAAGAAAGAGTCGTCTTTCTCATTAAAATGTAAACGAAGCAAGGTAAAAGCTCTTACACGACGTGTCTTAGAGGCTGTCGAATAAGCCCTTTAGGGCTTTGTAGTTGCGTAGTAAAGGCATAACAGACGGTATTGTAAGGTGTAATCATACAGCGTGTGTAATGCAGTCTGTATGTATGTCGACACGCTGGCGGTGCGGAAACGAGGTGCGTCAGACTTCTCCCGTCTAGCCTCACACCCACGTCCACCCTGTCTGCAAATCCCCCTGCGCCTGCTTTGCACCCTACTCCCTGTAATTCACTCTCACTAACCCACTGCAGCACAGTCAATCATGCATATCGCAGACTAATTCAAGGCAATGGTCGTGTCGTGAACAAACTGAGAAATTAGGATATAAACTGTTTCGCTTAAAAAACTATATAGGATACCGTTAAAGGGACTCAGTATTTATAAAATAATGATTAAAAACCCTTTACATTTATTTTTCATTTATTATATTAGGTACCTACTACAATGAGAACTTTATTAATTTAATTATTTATTTACGCTATTATATGAACTTGTTTTAAATTATATTAAACTGTATAAGTTCTCTATTAAAATAATTTAACTTAAAAACATTCCACCAAGTAATCGTAGGTATTGGTACTTTGCAAAATTTATTCATTGCTCCCTCTGACATAGATTAAAAAAACAATGAAAAGTGTTTGCAGTTTATTATAAGCCTATTCTATCTTACATTTCATTCTTCGTGAGGGTTTTGTTCATGTCACACTACATCACTTAAAAGCGTCGATGCATTCTGTTTTTATAATGTCTGCAAGTCGTCGGTGAAAGCACGAGGGTGGCGGGAACGCAGACGTGCGGGGCGGGCGGCGTAAGGGAAGTGCCCCCATGTCTAGACTGGGTCGGTAGTTTTCCGGGATTCAGCTAGCTTTAACTGCAGTCTGTTCACCCACTCACTGCACCATTATACATATACGTGTACGTACAACCGTCTGAGGGCCCTCGTCGCATCAGACGCAGTTTTGTATTACTTTTTCTTTACGTAGACGGCTAGCATATTCAGGGTGGAGAAATGAATGCTCTTGTCTGCAATGGATCCTTTAGGCGGTGGAACAAAAATGAGCCAACTTGCTACGTAATATTTGCTGTCTGTGTCATAAAAGGGGAAGATATCCGATGAATGCAGGAGTAGAATGTGTTTGGTACACTGGTAAGGGTTTACCTACTTTCATGTGCTTATCGTATTACGGATGATTTAATAAGAGTGTGAGAGTTCAGTTATGAGTCTTATTTATAACTAGCACTAGCATTGCCCGCGGCTCCGTCCGCGTTCAGGTGACCAAAAACCAAATGCTTAGCTAAAAGCTAAGCTAATTTAAGTACTCTTACATTACAGTTTTTGTATTTTTCTCAGAAATTAGATATTTTTCCGCGGTAAAAAGATTGTATATGTTGACCCGTATAACCAGCTATCACCATACCAAATTTCATCAAAATCCCTCCAGTAGTTTTTCTGTGATGAGGTAACAGGCAGACAGACAGAGAAAAATCCAAAAAACTATAGATTCGGCCTCTGTATCTACAATATTATCTATTTCAATAAGATATATCAAAAAAATTTTATGTACAGATTCGGCTTAGTTACAATTTTATTAAAGGTATGTATAGATGATACTTAAAATAAATCAACTGACAATCCATCATTTGCTTAATAAAACATAATGATTATTTTCTTAAAACTTAAATAATAATAATACTATCGCTTTTCTATACAGATTATGTATTTTAAATTAGAAATATTATAGATGAAATTTTGCTCTGCTAAAAGCTTTAGTTATCAGGAAAAGTCTCAATAAAGTATTTTTATTTCTGGAGAGTTTTTTTTTACATTTAATTTAGGTTTTTACAAATCTATTTTGTTTATATGTCTATATATGTGTGTATCATATCAAAGCTCTATATGTCTTATGTTGGCTTTTGAACATAGATTAATAGGTTTGTTTCTATGAATTTCAATTGCTAGAGAAACTACCGGATGTAATGCTTACTATGGAGTTTCTGGTTGCAAGCTAAACAATTCATACGTTCAAATATCCCATGAACTAGTAACAATAGCACATTTACACATCAGTGTGGTTTTGTTATAATGATACGAAGAAAACGTATGTACTTCTAAGCCTTAGCCTACTCGATATTTCATATTTATTTTCTCACTAGTGACTCACCCTCACTCCGCTCGAGTTCGTCCCTAGCTACGTTTGATCGGTATATAGACGGTAGTATAGTATTTCTTAGAGATGAGATATTTTCCTACAGTAAAAAGTATCCTATATGTTGACCTGGATAACCAGCTATCATCATACCAAATTTCTTCAAAATCCCGTTCCCGGACAGACAGACAGATAAAAATTCTAAAAACTGTAGATATAGCCTCTGTATCGATAATATTTCAATAAGATTTCCTAAATAATATTTAATATACAGATTCGACTATACTATTTATGAAATTACATTTCGTACATTACTATAATTCTCTTTAGCGCAATGATCCACTTATAGATTTGGAGCTTAAACAGTTGCTTAGTCTTCCTGCCAACGTCGAACGATTACAGTCTCGAAATAGTCAGGCTAATTGTGTTTCATAACAAGTCTGAAGGGTCGTAGGAGGTATATTTAGAGTGTGCGGTGTGTTGAGACGAGGTGGGGGCGGGAGTTCGACGCGGAAGCGTAGGGCGGGTGGAGGGCGTTGACCGTGAACGTGGGGCGGCATCGATCGGGCGGCCATACCCTCGCGCAACGGGAAAGTGTACCCCGCCTCGTGTCTCGATGCGTCTACTCACGTCACTCGATTTGCAGCGCCGTCATCGAACAATGATGTCATTAATGATGCAAACAATAGCTACGAATGTTCTTTCATAAGATACATGAGTTCAATATAATGCATGACGAGAAATAAGTTTTTTTATAACTATTTTCTACTATTTTAAAGTAAACATGGATCGCGATTATTTTCGTAAACAGTAAATTTTCAAAAATTAATTTAAAATTAATTAAAGCATCTTTTGATTTAAAAATTTTATGAGCATTTGCCATTTACAACTAAACAAAATACATGAGATACTCGTATAATGCATATTTTCATATGCGTCTATATCTATCGTTACATTTCGACACACAAGCTATCCTAACTCAAACCCTCTTGCCTTCCTTCCCTCGATGTAATAACGAAATTAAAGTTAGTAGGGTGCTTTGGTCACGGGGGTAGAATGCGGAAGTCTACAATCTGTATAGGAACTGCGTCTATTTGAAGAACTGTGTTAGCATTTTAACGCATTCTTTATCTTGTACTATTTATTTCGAGCAATAAAATACTTATAAAAAACGTTATGGATACAATTTATACACAATATTGATAAAATAATCATAAAATTATGAAGACCTCTAAATAACCTCATAGTATTTCAAAAATATCAATTATTATCATTTTTAACTGTGTGTTAATTTAAAAAGTGCCGAGTTGGCGCGGGATTAGAATTATACAAGCCAATTTTTTCCCTCGTCGCGTTTCAATCTTTTCTGCATAGTTTGATAAAATTATTCTTTATTTAAAATGACTCATTTTGTTTTCTTTTTTGTTTTTATTTTTAGTTGTTGAGTTAATATGAACAGGTGTTAACAAACTACAAAATTTCTTTCGTTCTTTCAGCTAGCTCAATCTACTTGTAGGTACGTCATGTTTTTTTTTAAAAAGTAAGTTACAAAGAAATTGGTTACCAAAAACTAAGACGCTAACAGCTCGACCAAGCCCGAATTCCTTATAGACAGCGAGATGCGATAACGCACGAGGGGCGAGGCGGCGGCGTGGGGAGTTGAATGTCGGGCAAGGGCGGCGTGAGCGGTGAGTCACGGCCGCGATCAATACTGCAGTAGGAAGTGCGTGCCACCTGCCACCACCACCCACCCGGCTAGCTGCACTTTGACACTGCCTCTACTGCCCCTATGAGTCGATTTCGGTTTGGCTACAGTTAATGTAAACGTTCGTTGGTTAAACGCTACGCTTTACATACATAAATTGTGACACTCAAACTCTATGTGTCAGTATCATGAAACACATGTAGATTTTGAACAACATTTTTGATAAACATGAACTTGTATTTAATTAATATGTAATATATACCTGTTATAAATATTCATTTATTTTCTATTGAATACTTGTTTACTTATTTTAATTTTCGTCCATGACATTATTAAGGTATTTGCAAAACGAAACGTCCTTTTTTTCTTATACGACTTGAAATGCCCTTCCTTTTTTATTATAATACCAGTTAACATCTAATATATATAAATAGAATTGAAGTGTCTATTTGTAATGTCAAAATAACACCTTTTTACTTTACATATGAAAGTATAGTATACGGTAGGTGCTTATAAGAAAAAAAGCAATTTTTATAATCTTTGTCTGTGTCTGTTTGCTAATCTCCAAAACGACTGAACCGATTTTGACGGGACTTTCACTGGCAGATATCTTTCACTCGCAAGAAATGAATGTGTACCTAGTATATACTTAATAAGAACACAAATATTGTTCTATTCAATATATCAGTTTTTTTTTTACTAGCGACTTACCCTCGTTACGCTCTCGTGCGTCCCTAGTCGTACGTAGATTTTGGTTACAACTTCATCAGTTCTAATTTATTTGCCCGGAACGCTAATTCTTTTTCTAAAATAAAATTAGCCTAAATTCTTATAACATCTGCCTGTGAAAGTCCTGTCAAAATTCGCCAAACCGTTTCGGTGATTAGCCGAAATAGAGAGACAATTTTTTTTTCTTATAAATATCATATACTTAATTCTATCTATATTCTATATTATTAATGATATAATTAATGTATAATAAAAAGCCTATTTTTGACATTACAAACAGGCACTTCAATATTATTTATTTATATAGATTTTACTATTTACTAACCATCGCGTCGCACTATGGAGTATTTGATCGAAAAAGCTGGCCAAAATTATTTTTTAGTATTTTCCTACTAAGTTGCCTATAGAATGCTATTATATAGAAAAATATATTTTTTTGTCCGTAAATATTGATTTAGTACTAATTTTAATACAAAATAATGTATTTACTGTCGTTTAGTATTCATTGATGTTTTCTTATGGGTTAAATTTTCCATGAATTTATTTACTTATTACATATGAACTTTCCTCAAGAAACTATAAAATATTAGCGAAAATGCAGCGAAATCCTTCAAGTAGTTTAGGAGATATATTTCAGTAACACAAAAAATGCAAATTGGTTTTATTTTCGAGTCTCTAGCACCAGCTGTAATTATTAGGTAGCTGTAATTGTAGGTATTATTACAAAATCCAAGTTGAATTTCATCAAGAAGTATAGTAATATGGGCACTTGATTTTAAAACTACGAGATATATTTTATATAAAACTGAATTAAAAGAAATATATTAACTCAAAATTTTATTGTTTTTTTTTTAAACCAAAATTTAATCTTCAGCGTTCAGTCTGAATCTTCTTCATCCAGGTTTTTCAAATCTTACCGGGTAGAAATATCTGCATTGCAATAGTGGAGAACGGGTTTGACATACATTGAGGCTTGGGTCTCATACTGCTCAACAGAGGATCAGACGTTAATAAAAGTCTGTTAAGGGTATCAAAATTGCATTGTTCGTGGGAGAATTTTCTTGAAAAGTTTTACCTGAATAAGCGAAAATGCTTATGTCTATGCATATTAATTATTAAAGTCATGTAAGGTCGCCCAACATTAAGTGCAGTATGATGAGGTATATCAAATGTACCTTTTAGCCTTTCTCGGTTTTTGTTAAGAAAATTGCTTTTTGTACGATTTGCGGCCGTCCAACGAGTTTCCATTTCTTTCTTGAAATAGGAAAATTTTCGTATAAAATCAGTTTTACATTCATTTGGGAATGAAGGATTTGCAAGGATGCTGACTTTTACTGAATCCAATTTATCGGCATAATTTCGCTCCCTATGTTTTTAAGCATATTAAATATCTCCAAGCATGTCACTATCTTAACACCAGATGGTCCTAAAACAAGTAAAAAAAGACTTTAAAAAACATTGGCAAAATTAACGTGGTTTTGGTAATATTCGATTTCAAAAAGATTAAGTTCTATTTTAGAACGGGCAAATTTGGGCAGGGTTTTTTTAATTAGTTATTAAGGCGACTCTCTGGGGATATCAAAAAACTCAAAATTATAACCGCATATTACCCGCTTGTATTACTAATATGCTCATAAACATTTTAAACTCAAAAATATAAGTAAATTTTAAGTACACTTCAAATAATATTATTTTTACATGTTATGTGAGTATATATTTCTAATATAATGTAATATAATAGTACAACATACCTGGCTCAACATCATCCATTAGGAAAAGCACCACAATTATCTCCACAAATTCTATTAAATATTTATAAAAACCAGAAAAATATCGTACTATGAAAACGTAATATTTAGTCAGTACACGAAAGCAGTCTAATGACGACTGGTGGCAGAAAGTTTGTCAAAATAAGGACAAACAAAGGCGATGTACAGGTACCTGGACTCTTCTGCTTACCCAGGTACCTTTTTTATTTATGAATTCAAGTTTTTGTATTATTGAATATTGGCCAGCTTTTTGGTTCAAATACGCCATAGTGCGTCGTCACGTACATCGATCGTCTTATAAGACATATGAGGTATATAGAATAAATAGTTATTTTTATGATGATTAACTTTAAGACAAAATTCATGGAAAATACATTTTCAAAGTATATTTCCAATATTTCTAATATTATTATTTATTCATTTATAGAAATAATTAACATTTACAAAAAGTAACCTCGATGGAATTTTCAAAAAAAAACTCTTGTGTATTTCGTACTTATTAGACATAGCCTTCTAGGCTTCGCGTTTTTATTTAGTCATATTAGTGATTTTGTTTGAACATACATAACACGTAAATACCTGACTTTTGGTGCAGCTTTTGTAATTGCAAATCACACAACTCTATATAATATATTTAATTTTATCCATATTTGTGTAACTTTGTATACTGTGTTTATTTAAAAAAATGTGTAAATATGCATTATGCACCATTCACGAGTAAAGCTAGAAACTTTTATATATTTACCTTTAAAAAACCTAAATCACTTTGAACTCTATTGAATATAGCAGACACGATATTTTAAGAGAAGATATACGACGGCAATAATTCATTAAATACAAGATATAAGTTCAGATAAAAACTAAAATACGCTCAAAAATTCTTATAAAAAATGAGAAACATATGAAATTATTAAATTAAAAAATATTTTTGAACAAAAATGAAAAGAATCTAAGAAAAAAGTAATATTCCAAAACGTGCAAACAACCAGCTTGTACCATCTGTATACTCGTATTGTCTAATACATAGTCTTCGAGACCTACTAATTAACACTCTGACAGCGGATGAGAAGTAACTCTACAAAAATAACATGATACCTATCTGCGAATTGTCTATATCAAAAAGAAATCAAACGAATTAATATTAAAGTAGTTTATAATAAAAGTTAAATGTCAGCAAAATTATTTTAAAATGTCAAATATGCGCGTAAATCTAAGAAAGTATTATGTCGCGAGAAGGTCGACTGATCTTTTCTTTTGTCTTTAAATTTTACCATTCTCTTGGAATAAATTATTTAGTTCAAAATAAATTTTTGAACTAATTTATTTATTCCAGATAAAATGATTTTATAATATGACTAGCGATTACTAGCGTACCTAGCGCATCGCTAGGGCCTAACAGTAACCTATGTGTTATCCTCAAGTCATAGTCTACCTGTGTTCTAAATTACATTAAAATCTGTCCAGTCGCTTAATCGCGAAAAAGTATACACACATGCAAACTTTTAAATCTATATATATATATATATATATATATATATATATATATATATATATATATATATATATATATATATATATATATATATATATATATATATATAAAAGGCAAAATTGATTGACTGATGTATCAACGCACAGGCTAGAAAATTGAAATTTCGCACACGTATTCCTCATATGACGAAGGCATCCACTAAGGAACGATTTTTCAAAATGCAATCCCCAAGGGGGTGAAATAGAGGATAAAATTTTGTATGTGTGAAATTTCGTATGAATTGAATAAATAATGAATTACGTATTTCAGCGTTTTCTAAAATTTAACCCCTAACAGGTTAAAATAGGGGATGAAGGTTTTCATGAAACCCACTTCATTGAGTTTTTTTATAGTTTAAGCGCGAGCGAAGCCGAGGTTTCTGCTAGTTAATGGTAATAGTAGTCTGATGAATAAATATTTAGTTTTAATATTAGAACTTCTTTTTATTTGATGCCTTGGTACAGCTTTCAAAAAATAATTATCTACAAGATTATATTATTGCTTACTACACGATAAAGTAATTGTACCGTTTCGAAACTAATAAATTATACCCATTAAATGCATGATATAATTTATAATACAATAATTTACAATTTGTGCTAAAATAAAAATGTACTCTCGAAGAAGACGACACGACGTGCTTTACGTGCCTTCGAGACACGTTGTTGTTACTATACCTTTGTCATACCATGTCATAGGATCCATCAGATTCAAACCAAACGACAGTCTGCAAAAAGCTAAAAATTCTTTTTAGACGTAATAGTTTTATTCCCTCGTAAAATTAATTCGTAACCATTTTTTGTGTTGACTCAAAAAGTAACTAAATTCATTAAAAACATATATTACACTAGAAAAAAATATTCAACTGCATTATCTGTCAGCCCAAATTCCTAATTATGCTAATAATAAATCAAATTATTATTAATGGCTGTATACTGTATACCTAGCTGAATAGCTATGCTTACTTTAAAAAAAATCGTTCAAACTACTTGTTTATGTCTATGGAACTAAATTGAAAAAAAAAAAACAAAAAGCCGAAAAATAAACAAATGTTACATATAAGAACCTACATAATAATTGTCTATATTATATCTGTAACAAACAATATTATATCATCCAATGTTGATGACGACTTTTCATAAGAAATGCAAATAAATATTTAAATAGAGTTTTTATATATGCCCTTATCATTTGTTATTTATAAGTTTAATTATCCTTTCTGACATTGTGTGCTCTGATGGCTTCCTATATTATGTGACGTTTTATCTAATCTGTTATCTAATCTATGACTCGTGGTGCTTGTGGACAAGGTCAGTATCAAAATTACTGATTATAGAAATCTAAACAAAACATAATTTGCAGAAACTTTTAAGGTCGAAAGATTCGTATATTTTTAATCTTGAATAAAAATAAAAGTATCAAATTAATCGAATGTTATGATAAAATCATGAAATCCAACAAGCAGGTAAAAACAATTTTAGCATTAAAAAAAAAACGAATTCTAATGAGACGTATTTTGCCTGACCAGGACTGTGCTACTCTACTTGAGCATGTTTAGTGGCATTGAGAACTAATAATAATAGGTGAACTTGACATTGAGAGCAGAGGCTCGTCATCACAACGTTGCTCGCCGTCTCTACCGCACCGTCCGATTGCGCTGAGGTTAAACAAGGACAGATAACCAATCTTTCTGTGTACGCGACTGTTTGTAGGTCAGTCGTGTATTTGTTCCGGACGATAGTCAGAAAGTCGACTGGAGGTTACATTGCACACTACATAGTTATTTATGTTTCTTCTTATCATCATATTCAAGAGACGAGGTGCCATTATGATGCCTCATCAATTTGCTACGTCGATCGTAATTGATTGGACTAAATATAAATAGTTAATGTGTAATTTAAGAAAACACTATTAATAATTGTTTAAGGCTTTAATTCTTTTTGTAACTCTTACATAATATATATTATTTATATGTGGTATGCCTAGCCTACAATCTTCTAAGTTCTAATTGGTTTTTCACCATCGCATGACAAATGTCTTGGCGCCACCGAGCACAGATTAAATATATCTCAAATATAGCACACCTTCCTTTTACAAACAAATAAAATCTTATGATACTTACCCTTTATAAATCAAATATAGCACAGTTAATATTTTCCAGATATCTTTCATCCAACACTACCGATCCGCCCTGGATTCGCCCAAATATTAAGTAATAAGTATACAATACAAACTTCCTTTACTAAATATATGGGTTGTATTATTTGTATTAATTACTAAATACATTACATATGTACAATACTAAATTATTAATTATACGAAACACCTCGCGCGCTACCTGTCGCGTATTGATTGGTATTTGGTACCCATAGTACGTTCCGACAATTTTACGGATATGAATTTTTATACAATAACTTACGAAAGCTTTATCACAATCGACGGAATGATATAGAAACACATTTGTTACAAACAGGCAAATATATGGACATATTTATTTAATTTAATATGAGTAGAAATGAAATCGATGATGCTGCAGATATTGATTCAATTCTACATTTTCTTACTAAAACATTCAAAAATTTAGTTTAATAATATTTATCCCGAATTAATAATTTTTAATTCGGCTCAGGATGTTTTTTATAACAAATAGCTTCTTTATATAAGTACTAGCATTGCCCGAAGTTCCGCCCGCGTTCAGATGACCAAAAAGCAAATTCTTAGGTTTTACATATTAGTATATTCTTACATTGCAGTTTTTATATTTTTTCTCAGGAATGAGACATTTTCCCGCGGTAAAAAGTATCCTATATGTTGACACGGATAAACAGCTATCACCATACTAAATTTCATCAAAATCCCTCCAGTGGTTTTTCTGTGATGCGGTAACAGACAGACAGACAGACAGACAGACAGACAAAAATTCTAAAAACTATAGATTCGGCCTCTATATCGATAATAATGTTAATTTCAATAAGATTTTCCAAAAAATATTTAATGTACAGATTCGGCTTAGTTACAATTTTATTATATGTATACATTACCTTTTCGTCGGATAACGTAATAAAAGATAATGTATAATTTCAAATTTGTGTTAGTAATTATTGATATTGTATAAATAATACCTATTAATTTGACCGAGTGCAATTTAATATGCCATGAAAAACATATTCAAAAGCCATATTTTTTATGATTTAGCCTAGCGTAATAATAATATTATAATTTTATTTGTCCTTTAAAATAAAACAAACTTAAACATTTACTCTCAAGCGATATCTGGTGGAATTTCCGAGAAATTATTTGCTGCAGCATTATGAAACTTCGAAGCCTTCTTTGTTCAGGAAAAGTCCGCTAGATGGCGCACTTCATGAAGCCTTAAACTTAACACTTACATTCTTTCAGACCAGATGGAGCCACTGGAATGAAATAATATACAAATTGATTGACGAGTTCTACTCTATATTGACTTAAAAACTTACTGTTATATGATAAAAATAATTCTTGAATACTTTATTTCGCGATACATTTTACTGTCCTCCTTTACTATCACAACACGGTCAATTATTGTAAATAAATTGCCCCTTTTACATTTTATCTGTGTTCTTGGGATCATGTTGATCTAGTTTTCACTCTAAACTGCTTCATAGCTCCAAATTAATTTTAATAATTAGGTTTTCCTTAAATGATCATTAATTTACACAATATTATATCGTATTTCTTGTATTATATATTTTATTTACTAAATTATTCGCTTTTGCTATGTGTTTATTAACTAATTAAAACAGCTCAGAAGGGTTTTCCAGGAAGACAAATATTTGGCAATTAACAATTATATTTCTCGCTTTTTCTGTATACTCATTTTACATTTATATTTATTTATTATATTTTAGTTGTCCACCCGCTATTACTACCAATTATCAAAGTGAGCCTCGCAAATATATTTAGTCTTATGCTCATTTTATTATTGCATAATAACGGTTTATTTTTAACATTTTCAATGCTAATTCTGAGTATATACCATGCTAAATATTATATTCAACATTCCGTAGTACACGGGTACACCCGCCGCCCGCCGTCGGCCATAGTGACGATGACGCACGAGCACGCCGCCAGCGGTCGTCGCTCCCTTTACAGAAAAATGACGTTCTTGACTCAGTTTGTTTATTGCATATTTACCCGCGTTTACGTCATTTGTTATTTATGTGCGCCGACATCTTTCTACACAAAATATTTACAATTTACATGTTAGAATATTCTATTGATAGTGTAGCTTATATTAGGTAATTATTACTCAACTAGCGTTGCCAACTAGCGTTGCTCCGTCCGCGTTCACATGACCAAAAACCAAATTCTTAGGTTTTATCTATAAGTATACTTTTACATTGCAGTTTTTGTATTTTTCTCAGAAATGAGATATTTTCCCGCGGTAAAAAGTATCCTATATGTTGACCCGGATAACCAGCTATCACCATACCAAATTTCATCAAAATCCCTCCAGTGCTTTTTCTGTGATGCGGTAACAGACAGACAGACAGACAAAAATTCTAAAAACTATAAATTCGCCATTCGGCCTCTGTATCGATAATGTCTATTGCAATAAGATTTTCCAAAAAATATTTAATGTACAGATTTGGCTTAGTTATAATTTTATCATAAATGAATAGATTTAGTTGATATTCAATCAGCTATTACCCGTAGAGTAATTGTAATTAATTATATATATACCAATACTAGTAATAAGGAGCTTATATCTCAAGTTCGGTTTAGTGCTCGTGTAAATTGAAGAGCATAATATTTTATTAAGAAAAATATTTTGTTTTATAAAATCTTAAACGGCATAATATGGTTACATAGGTTAATTATATTAATTACCTTGTAATATAGATATCAAATACTTTATAATTACTTGTTATGTAAATATTAGTGCTTTTTAGAATTTGGAGCTTCGTTTACGATCCCCTTATATGATGATTTCGTCAATCTATCCGTACGTCACGTATTTTTCTGAATCTACCAAACAGAAAAAAATTAGAGTAGATATACAGATACGAGTATTTTACTAAATATGTAGTTGGTAACAATAAAATAATATAAATGACGAGAAAGTCCAATTTTTCGAGATAGTTTGTAAGCTGCTAATTTACTACTCATATTTATTAAAATGTTTTACACGCAACGAGTGTTTGTTCCTAGTACCTACTTGATTTATTTATGTTTGATATGTTTAAAAGAATTTTTCACATTTTACAACTAAATTACTTTACTTGTATTATTTAATGAAATAAAATCATCTCATTTCTTCTTACAATAAATAGGTATTATTTAAATTGAGCCTAAACTCGAAGATTTTCCTAGGAACTATTAGAG
This sequence comes from Brenthis hecate, assembly GCA_951806755.1. NCBI lineage: Eukaryota > Metazoa > Arthropoda > Insecta > Lepidoptera > Nymphalidae > Brenthis > Brenthis hecate. The sequence goes on along the minus strand of OX638258.1, from coordinate 7,810,893 downwards.
AACTCTATTATCAACGTTCTGATAAATCATCACTTCAGTTCGTTGGTATCAAATTGTTATATTGTTATCTGAATTCACATACATTAAAAAGTTTCAAATGAATACGACAAATAGAACTAGAAGAATATTAAAAATCGAGAAGCTTATGGAAGCGCGTTAATAACAGATTTGTTATCTCTTCAAATACAAGTTCTATCATAACACTCTACGTAGTTTTATTAATGTTAAATAATAATTTGATTTTTTTAATAATAAATTACTTATTAATTACTAGCGGCTCACCCTCGCTTCGCTCGGGTTCGTCGATAGGTACGTTTTAAATAGAGATAAATAGTTATTAGCCAGCGCTAGCCATATAATTTTTTTCGTTTATTTTTCTGATGTTTTAATACTTATTATCCTATTCCGGACTAAGAGAAATCCAAAAATTCAAATATCATAAAAATTGGTCCAGCCGTTCTTGAGTTTTATGTCACGTCACACGAGAACGCAATCGAACGGGATAAAAAGTATCCCATGTCCGTCTCCTGGGTCTAAGCTACTTCCCCACCAATTTTCAGCCAAATCGGTTCAGCCGTTGTTGAGTTATAAATAGTGTAACTAACACGACTTTCTTTTATATATATATAGATTTACTAATGTCTTATATTTATTTTTTATTTGTTTTATTAATACACTTTATTGACTATTGTACATCACAGTATACATATTTAAATAGCCAATATAAATGTATAGTAAATAGTCAAAACATACATTTGTATTTGGTAAAAAATGAAATCCTTATATGTATCGACTTAAATATATTTTTGTAGATTCGTTTGTGGTATTTAAGCTCATTTAGTTAAGAAAATTATATCTAATTTATAAATATATTTATAAAACATAAAAACCGACTTCAAACAAAAGCACTAAAAAGTAAAAAATAACTGATTGGTAGTTTTCGAATATTTTCGAAGTCGGTGCTTTACTTTGTATCAACTGGCACCGGCTTCGAAATTATTTGATTAGGTATGTATACTATAAAAAACTACCAATCAGTTATTTTTTACTTTTTAGTGCTTTTGTTTGAAGTCGGTTTTTATTTTTTTGTTAAAATGTTTTTATTTTTCCCTTTTTAGTGTAGACGTAGTAGCAAAGTAAGAATTTTAACGTGTTAGGCTTGTCAAATCAAACAAAATAAGCCCAAAGTCAAAGTATCTACTATTAGCCGTTGAAAAGTTCCACCTATCCACCTTCTGGCCTTACCAACAGATCAGGTCAACAATACCGAACCACTGTACTATCAACGGAAATAGAAACACTTGCAAAGTTTCAAGTCAATATGACAATCAGAAGTAGGTTAAATTCATCATTAGCTATTTTTCCACCCTTAGGGGTGATATTTTTTTTTAAATTTAAATGGGACCAATCTGGAAGTATACACACAAAAATTGCCTAAATCGGTTAATTAATGACGGAGTTCTGAGGTAACAAACATGAAAAAAATACAGTCGAATTGAGAACCTCCTCCTTTTTGAAGTCGGTTGAAAATTAATGTAGCTGCAAGAAGTTTATGAACAATTTGTACTGCTACTTGATCATAGATGGCGCAGCTTGTACTTGACGTGTATTAAAACTTTAAAGAGTGATATTTACGTACATATATTAAGTCAACGTAATTAATTGCAAATACAAACCAATTAAAAAAATACACGTAATCTTTAAGAAATGAATGCACATATACATTTGTTTCTGTTATATTTTGAAAAAGAAAAAAATATTTAATAATACAAATATTATAATAATTATTGTAATTTACGTAAAGCAAATTAAGTATTTTTTAGTAATAAAACCTTCAAAATGAAAATACTCTCAAATTCGAATTACCAGAAGATATAAACTTAAGATTTAACTCATCGGTACTATCTAATACCTCTTCTGTAATAAAACATTTGTAGAAAATAAAATGCCAAAATAAGTAATGAAATATATATAATGCAATAATCATTATATTAACTAAACCACTAAATCAATCAATTCACTGTTAACTTAATGTCTTATAGCCTAATTAGAATAATTCTTTGCCTGTGAGATAGTTAAATGGTGAGAAGCAATAATGTAAAAGACCTTCGTTAGGCTCTATATTGATATGATAGTAATGTAATAAAATAAAACGGTATGTTGGAGAAGGGCGGGCGATATCGTAACTGTAGCTAACGATAGCGATGTTGCGATGCAACCTTGCAGAGTTTGTTGCTCCGGTGCGGAGGGCGCGGTGGAGAGGGGCTCTAACCTCAAGTGACATGGTCCTGCGTCGGCTATGACATACCACGATGCACTATGCCTCTACAACCTATGCTTACGCTTTTACTTCGAATAGATTAAATAAGTAGAATTTATTTAAAAAAAATTCTAGACTTGATTGTCTATGCTTTCTTCGTAAATCGTACATGTAAGACGTATAAAGATTCGTCAAAAATTAATATAGATTAAATATTTCCAATACTATTTAAATTAATTAAAACTAAAAACTTCTGATTTTGATTAATTAAATAATTAAAATCATTATAGAAGTTATAGTGTGTTCATTTATGCAAATTCTTGAATAAATCTCTTTATTAGATTAATCTATATTTCTATATATATACTATCGAATATATTATAGAATAATAAACATGGTTGTTATTGTACCCAAATATTAAACATATGTTTTGCATTTCAGCAGCACCAATTAGATCTATCTATATACATTTAAGAAGTTATTGATAAAATTTTTTTTATCTGTTTTTGATGTTAGTCGTTAACTTCACTTTCCATCAATCCGAGGCCGCGTGTTGGCCTGAAAATAGGACGTATAATATTTCTTTGTTTTCGTCTGAGTTAATTTCCATCGCCCCTCGGAACGCTAGCTTGATCTCGTTGTTCACCCAATGACGTGACCTATTTACAAATACAATAGAATGGCTGTCACTTGTCGCCTCTGTAACTGTATGACACAGAACGTAAAATACTTTTTTACCATAATGTTTAGTACCCGTTACTATCCGTAGCGTCTCAAATGATGATTATTAAAATAAAAACATTTGCTATTTACATGAGTACATTAAATATTTTTTTGGAAAATCTTATTGAAATAGACATTATTATCGATACAGTGGCCGAATCTATAGTTTTTAGAATTTTTGTCTGTCTGTCTGTCTGTTATCGCATCACAGAAAAACCACTGGAGGTATTTTGATGAAACTTGGTATGATGATAGCTGGTTATCCGGGTCAACATATAAAATATCTCATTTCTGAGAAAAAATACAAAAAAAAACTGCAATGTAAGAGTATACTAATATGTAAAATGCTAGTATGAGAAAAATTTGAAAGTCACTCCATACTAAGTTCCTAAGAGTATTATTGGGAACAATAGATCCACTGCAAAGGAAACATTTTTCGTCTATGGTACTCAGTCTATAAATTTGATTCAACATCAGTGGAACTATTAGTATAAGATAAGCTGTAGCATCTCACGGGGTGATTATTCTGAAGGTCGCGTCGAGCTGGATCCAGCGTCACAAGCCCAAGTCTCCGTCGTGATATCAATATACAGAATGACGATACGCAGTGGTCATGATGGTATTTTAAAACTTCATTTATCACGCAAGAGATAAGGCTTATTTCTGAATAATGATCGCGTCGGTCGGTGGCCTTACCTCATTCGAGTTCATGCACCCGCGCGAAACTAGGGCACGTACCTCGTGCGCCCCCCTCCACCTGCGCTTGCTGCCCCCTCGTCGTCCCGTTACCTACCACTAGCTTTCATTGAAATGTTACTATTACTCGAATTTGTAATCTCGTACTACGTTATTAAACACTACGATGATATCGTAACTTTAAATGAATTGTCTTTTAGGCCAATTTTGTAAGTATTAATTACTACTTGCTCATTGTATAAGTTGACTCAAGCTCTGCCACGATTTGTTTGCGGACAGATTGCGGATGCCCTAACAGTTTATTTGATTCCATTAAAATCATATCCAAAAATTTGGTATTTAAAATTCCTTATAATCATTAGGTATCATTTTAAGCGTTTCTTAGTGACCATGACATTATTTACGTATTTTTTTCATAAAGCAACACAAGGGAAATGCTGTCAACCCGAGTCCACTGAACCAGTATTGCGCGATATAGTGGTTGCGCAAGCGCACGGCGAGAAAGTGCGAGTAAAAGTTGACGCAACCAGCGTGCAGCGTCACACTCGCTAGCACGTCACACGCGTACATGTAATCTTATGTATACCAATAGTATACTGCTTAGACGTGCCATGCATTGACGACTCCCGATTATAATCGAAAGAGTTATACAATAGTTATTATTCGTTCACGTTACTAATAAAAATAAAATATACTTTAATTAGGTGATCATTGAATGCCCTGAGTAATTTTATGATTCATTTTGCTCTCGTATAAAATGATATTATTGTTAACTTCTTTTCATTATTTGTGTCGATGAACTGAGCCTTGTATCAATTTCAAAATAGACAAACAATAATAAATATGTAAAATACGCATAGGTTTCGTAATATATAATCATAATAACATGTCTCATACATTTTTTTTTATATTACCAAGTGCAGAATTAATATTCGATAATTCTAAATTTACCTAAAGCTAAGTTGGTACCTTCAAGGTGTTATTACTTACCTCGATGTTATTTGTTAACCTTCAGAACGTTATAGTAGATAGCGTCCACCAACCTAACGATTGCTGGCCATCATCAACCTTAATACAAATCTATACATATAATAAAATTGTAACTAAGCCGAATCTGTACATTAAATATTTTTTCGAAAATCTTATTGAAATAGACATTATTATCGATACAGAGGCCAAATCTATAGTTTTTAGATTTTTTGTCTGTCTGTCTGTCTCCGTCTGTCTGTCTGTTTGTTATCGCATCACGGAAAAACCACTAGAGGGATTTTGATAAAATTTGATATGATGATAGCTGGTTATCCGGGTCAACATATAGGATACTTTTTACCGCGGGAAAATATCTCATGTCAGAGAAAAAATACAAAAACTGCATTGTAAGAGTATACTAATATGTAAAACCTAAGAATTTGGTTTTTGGTATTCTGTACGCGGGCGGAGTCGCGGGCAATGCTAGTTGTAGATAAATTAAGAATTTATATTACACATGCGACAAATCTTATTTTTCAAATCAAATGGTTAAGACTGAAATTCATGATCTATGTCTTTGCTCTTATTCACGTTGAAGCTACTAAAGCATTATTATAATATTAGATAGAATCTATCCCACAGGAACCGTACATTTTATCCGGGATAAAAAGTACCCATGTGTTATTCTGATGTATGAGCTATTTTAATGTAAACTTTCATTAAAATCCATTCAGTAGTTTTTGCGTGAAAGAGTAACAAAAATCCATAATCTATAAATCGAGACGTCCAGCATCGATATATCCACACAAACTTTCGCATTTATAATATTAGTAGGATGGTCATTTTTAATATAATATTTAATTAATACCTACCAATTCTAAAATATTAGATTTTATAAAATGTGATTAGTTTTTTATTTTAATTATATAATATGTATGTTTATCGGTTGTTGCAATTTAATATTTTTTACTGAAATTATAACAGTACATATATTCTGAAGTTGGTAATTTTCAAAGTTGAGGGTTGAGAGGGCGGCGGGTGAGAGGCAAGTGGGGAGCGGAGGTGCTCTGTGGCGACAGAAATAGGGCGCGGAGGACAGAGCAAGGCTGCCCCGGTTGCCGTTCGTCGACCCGAGCCCGTACCTACGAGAACGTATCTACGGGCTGTACGAGTGTGTGCGTGCCACTCGCTACGATTATAATACGGTTCACGCCATATGCGCCTCGTATCTATTGTTGACGATGCATCGGGCTAATTATTATTGCGTCGGTATACTAGAGTTATTTCAGCCACATTAAAAATTCTATTAATACACATGGAACTTCCTCTTTACTTACACATACATGTAATACAAATTTATATTGTTTTTTCTGGAAATGTAAATATTTGATCCAAGAAGATTTTTGTTTAAAATATGTCACGCCATCTATCGCAGAATAGGTGCAACAAAATACTGAAAATGCTTAGCCGAAGCAATTGTCCTCTCCACCTCTCCCCCGCGATAAGGGCACGAGTTCGTTGCCCCGATAGAGGCTGACCTCAAAAACGAGGACACTGCAAAATTAGGACGATGTCAACATAACGACTTTAGCGCCATATAACTTCATACAATTTTAAGCTCTATTTATTAGTAGAAACGGTATTTTATTAAATAAATCGATTATACTACATACATTTGATTAATTAAGCAAATACGCTGACTTCGACAGCAGTGAGCTAGGTTGAAGTATTTCACTCAGTCTAGGGTAATAATAGAGTAGGGCTTATTAAAAATATGCAAATTCCTTTCTTAAAGCATGCAACACTTAAGGTAGCATAATGTTATGTATATACGTACTACGTTTTAAATAAAACTATCTTTTCGGATTTTTTCGCGGATTTATTTGGATTTTTGGTTCCCGACGTTTCGAATGTTTTATAGCAATCATGGTCACGGGAGAGACTGAGGTGTTAGATGTCTCGAAGGTATAGTTGTTACAGGCAGCCTACCCACAATTAACAAAATGAAAATTGCACCAATTACCTTACAATATTTTTTAACTTTAAGCATTTTTATAATTTTAATTAATTTTATAATTGAATATGGAATATTATTTATTTAATTTTTGCTGTTATTATTATAATTATTACAATTTTAAAAGTATTAATTAGTAATATATATTTAGTGTTGCCACTACTATATTTATAACCATAAAGAAAAATGTAAAATATAGTATTAATTATTTAAGCCATATAATTGTTCTCTGTGTAATTTAAAAAGATAACATTAATTAAGGATAATCATTTTAATTTAGTTTGCTATTATTTAAAAAGACAAATTACTAAGCAACACTTTAACGTGAATATTTGACATTTTAAATAAAACTATTGTTTTATTTAAAATGTCAAATATTCGCGTAAATCTAAGAAAGTATTACTATACTACGTTTTAAGAACAAAAACATTTATAAAAAGATTTAAAGCAGAATCAGACATCCTATCGAGCTTTTTTAATTATTTATAGTTTATACAATAATTTTACGTTCATACTAATAAATTTATGTATTTTTGTTTCAGGTAAGACGAATTTATGAAAATTAAATAGAACTCCAGTACACGACGATGGAAAACACGTAGGTTATCATAACATATATATATATATATATATATATATATATATATATATATATATATATACACGCCAAAAATCACGTTCATATACATACTGAAATTTTGAGCCTATGGAACCAATCTCAACATCTTATTATGTGAAGGACGTCTTGTTATTCGATAAAGGAATGTTGCGAATAATTATTACAAGATTTCTTTAATTTACAAAATTATTTTTAAATATTGGAACATTGACTATTTTATTCGTTAATAATACTTTAATGAAAATACCCAATATTCATTTTAAGAATTATTTTCCTGTTTCGCTGTACGATACATGGTCTTATTGCTACTTCAAGTTATCGCAGTACTAAACTAAATATAATATTTTAGAAATGTAAGAATCAAGAGTATTATATTCAAGTAGTAACTAAATCCAAAATCTCTCATATAATAAGGTACATTAGGTGTACGTTTTTAATTCTTTTGTTTATTTTCGAAAGTTTGAGACTCAGTGAGTATGTGAGTAAGCGAGTATGTGAGTGAGTGAGTGAGCGTGTGAATGATTTAGTGTGTTCTGCACGGCTTTACAATGGCTGAACAGATTTGAGTAAAAATTGGAATTGTAATCAGAAATAGTATTATATCCTGAACTAGCTGAACCCGCAGCTTCGCTCGCGCTAAAACTACAAAAAACTCTAAAAAGTGAGTTTCATAAAAACTTTCATCCTCTATTTTACCCTCTTAGGGGTTGAGTTTTAGAAAACGCTGAAATACGTAACTCATTATTTTTGCCGTACTCAATAAAAAGTTTCATAAAAACTTTTATCCTCTTTTTCACCCCCTATGAGGTTGAATTGTGAAAAATATTTCCTTAGTGGATGCCTTCGTTATATGAGGAGTACGTGTGCGAAATTTCAATTTTCTAGCCTTAAGGGTTTGGCCTGTGCGTTGATACATCAGTCAATCTATATATATATATATATATATATATATATATATATATATATATATATATATATATATATATATATATGTATATATATATATATATAGATTAGCATAGAGCCGAGAGCCGTGACAAAAATAGTTATAGATATAGTAGCTACAATTAGTAAATAATAAATATGATATTTATATCATTTAACACTCTCCTCAAGTATAAAACGAAAAAATAACCTGTGTCACTCATTCGAATAATCTAACAGCTCGCGTGATACTCTTGTTGAAAATTGCAACAAACGAAAATTGTTTTAACTGTTTCGAAGATTAGCAATTGTAAAAAGGCAAACTTGCTAGGTTTTGACATAGATAAATCCAAAATTATATGAGCTCTATTGGAAAGCTTTTTAAAAAATAAACAAAGATTTCAATTTTATTCATAATTTTATAAATCTTTAATGTCTCAAAACTTAAAAATAGATCCATGCCGATCACGTGGCATCCTAATTATCATTAGACACGTGAAAGGAAACGAGGTTGAGGGGATTATTCTGAAACGTTATGTGTGTCCGATAACGAATGCAGTGGAAATGTGAATGCATTGAGCCGGACTAAATATACCGCGGTCGTTGCACTGCAACTGGGTCGCTCCCTATACCACCCTTGTATATATCCAACTATACTCTGACTGAGTATAATTTCTACCAATTGTTCTGGATGTTTCTGATGAAAATATGTGACGTATAGGTCAATTCGCCCTTTATTTGTAATATGTTTCTATAGTTATCGGTTGAATTATTTTGGCTTAATTTATTTTAAGTATTATTTGCTCCTTTCTTTTAATATTTTATACGTGATTAAAGTATAAAGTATGAAGTTAATTATTGAATTTGCATAAGCATTACTCTTCAGGATCGATAGCTATAAAATGCACACAATACAACAACTAGCATTTATAATATACTAGCAGAATCCGCGGCTTCGCTCGCGCTAGAACTACAAAAAACTATAATAAGTTAGGTTTCATACGAACTTTCATCTCCTATTTTACCTTCTTATGGGATGAATTTCGAAGAATGCTAAAACACGTATTTATTTAATTATATTGAAGATCATTAATAATAAATTTCTGATCATAAATATTTTTTTGGGTTGTATTATAACGTGTTTTTCCGCGGGAATGAGATAATCTCCCGCGGTAAAAAGTAGCCTATGTCACTCTCTAGTCCTCTAACTATCTCCTCACAAAAAATCACGCCATTTCGTCATTCCGTTTCCACGTGAAAGAAGGACAAACAAACAAACAAACAAACAAACAAACAAACAAACAAACAAACAAACAAACAAACAAACAAACGAACGAACGAACAAACAAACACTCACTCACATTTATAATATTAGGATGGAAGAGGATTTTAATTAACCATAATGTGCGCAAAACATTTTTAAAGTACAGTAGTTTCTTTAAGTCACAGAGTTCCTTCCAAACTTTTTATCTTACTTCTTATTGTTACCTTCAGATAAATTAAGAAAGACATTCAGTTACAAAATGTTAAAGCTTGTTGTATACCTCAAAATGTATTAAAAGTTTAGCAATACAATCTAAAGTTTTTCCACAGAAACGTGATTATGGTGTGCCCCATGTCTTAAACCTATCTATGGTCCTGGACGGTTTTGAAGTTAGATTGTTTTGGACAATGCGTGTATTTTTCCTTTTGCTGGGTTAGCTGCTAGGCGCTAGGCATAGAGCGGTGGGGGGCTGTGAGGCGCGCGGTGCGGGCGGGTGTCGCAAGTGGGGTGCATGGCCGGCCGTCGGCACCGCGCGACCCTGACTGACTTATCTTGCGAACGTGAGCCGCGCGCAAATTCGCATTCTAATGCTGGCGAATATTACCCGCGGATTATTTACTGCTCCATTGCTATGCACTCAAATATATCGGTTAAATTCTGTATTATGAGTTATATGGACGAAAAACTATATAAGTTAAGAGACGCACCAGTTTATAGTACAAAATACAAATATATTAACAATTTCAATGGAACAATCATTATTTTACCAAAGTAAAATAAAAGTCTAAGATAGTGAAATGCAGTATTAAAGATTTAGAATGAATTTTTATCTTAATCTATACTAATATTATAAAGAGGTAAAGTTTGTGAGCTTGTTAAATTGTGAGTTTGTGCCGTTGTAGGGGTTAATCTCTGGTTCACTGAACCGATTTAGGTGAAATTTGGTAAGAAGATAGTTTAAGACCCTAGAAAGGACATAGGATACTTTTTATCCCGAAAATTGTCCCTTAAGGGGGTGAAATTGGAGATGAAAGTTTGTATTTTGAATCAAACTATTGACGAACCCGAGTGAAGCGAGTGTGAGTCGCCAGTAATTTTTTATCAAAATAAACAAAATATGTATATTTCAATAAAAAACAAAATATGTAAATTGTGATAATAATAATTATTTAGAACTATTCATGAAAAATATAAACTAGAAACTCTCAAGGTTTAGCATACAATTGTAAACCTTACCATGAAAATGACATAAGTAGTATCTATAATAGAGTAATTGAGTTGTTTTCAAATGACATATTTTTTTGTAGGTATATTGAGATTACTTCTTAAAATATCTACATAAATTCTATATCAATTTATTACTCTTTTGAGTATTATAATTTATAATTTTTTGTAATCTAATTTGAGATCATGACACTGATTGAATTATTACACTTATTTATTAGCATGTAGTTAACAAGGCAATAATGCATAACCTCGTTGGTATGTAAATCTCTTAGTACCTACTTATATTAATAGATTTTGCGAGAAAATAGCGAGAAAATACGCAAATGCGCATTACAATAAAATATATACAATATTTTTACGGCTTTATAATGGCTAAACGAATTTGAGTAAAAATCGGAATTGTAATAGTATTATATAGAGCCGTGGGAAAAAAATTATGGATAAATCAATTTAACAGAACAGAAATCATCCTTTCTATCATTATTTTTCTATTTTAATATAGAATTTCTGGTAGAGATCTCTTAAAGAGATAAGTCATCCTTTGTGCACATGGTATCTGTTTTAACTTGTATGTTTTTTTCTAGTACATAAATAAATAAATAAAATAAATAAATATTTTTTATCAAACACATTTGGTGTCACAGCATAGGCTGAAACAAGCGATGTCGTGCGTTGCCATTTAAAATGGGTTTATTTCACCTTGATATAATGAGTTACAGGTAGCCTTTAGGTATAGTAAGAGGTGAGTCTAGGATCTTAAAAGCAGAGTGGCAGGGAGCGGCCGCGGTCGACTCGGACTTTGTAATACAATCGGCCTAGTCAGCGTTCGTTGCCCCGCAGCGTCGAGGCCGTAACACAGCCGAGTATGCCCGAATGCCAACGGAAATCGCAGATCGAAGTCACAGAGTTGGCGCTGAATTCAAATTCGCTTGCACAATGCCTTGTGCACAGGTTGCACTGTTCTCGATAAAGCTGCAGTTATGCCTCTTATAAACAATACGTCATCTACGCATCAGCATCGTATCTACGCTGATGCATTGCTTTCATGTAATTTAACATAATTAGTAGCAATGAAGCGCAATCACATGGAAAGAAACTATGTTGCAGTTGTTTTTATTGTTACATAAACTTTTTGTTAATCGTAATATTTCAAGAAAATCGCAGTCTTTATAGTAAATAAAAAAAAACATATTTTGTTTAAAAGAAAAGAAGCAAATTAAAAGGAAACGATATATAAAATTGACGTTGAATACAAATTCTACTTTAAAATACGCTTCGACTATTTCAAACATAATATGTATAACAAAGCTTGCACTCGTACACAATATTTAAAAAATTACATAATGGAAGTGAGAAAGCAAGCAGTCTCTTGACACTTTAACCCAGTACGGCAGAATCCGGAGACGTTAGTGCGACGCACCCAATTCGCGCTCATTAGTATGGAGACAGACTCGCCACTTTCACTCTCACCGAGCAATAACAAGTGTTACGCAAGACGCTGCTCGACAACTCTCTACTTGCTCGTCTGCTATCTCGGCAGAGAGCAAGTTAGCCCCACCAGAGAGGCTGCGACGCGCTCAAACGAGATGAGACCATAACTCTCGCAAGAATGGTGCAACAGCTCTGCGAATCGACGTAAGACACATCCTCGTACCTAATGACGAACACAAAAACGAAAGTGTAATGTTTCGATTTGTTCATAGTGGGTCAGCAGAGTAGGCCAACCGGGGGTCGACGCCCGCGCAGCCTCGTGAGGTGAAAGTGGCCCTCCTCGTCCCCGCGCGCTCCCGCTGCTCCAATGGCCGTAAAGCGCGTTGGCTTAACTTACCTGCGCACGCGCTTGTTTTTTGCAACTTGGCCATGGGACCTATTACGATAACTACGAAACAGTACTACAACTGCAAATATATTAAGACATGACCTTTATTGTAAAATCACATGACATCATAAAGTGTTGTAAATATATATTATTGCAACTGAATCAATAGTACCTACAGTACAAGTGTTTCCTTAATAATTCAAAATTATTTCCATTTGACAATTTCATATTTTTCCAAAAATATTTAAATACAAAAGTCTGACCAAACCTACCTATATAAGCTGTAGTGGCTAGCATGCACGGCTGCATACCTGGAGGTCCTGGGTTCGAGTCCCGGGTCGAGCCAAGTTTAGTTATTGAGTCTTTCTGTATAGTAAGCCTCAGTAACAGCCCGGAGTTGGGAAGTTGGCGGTGTTTCACCCCCGTGCCTCGGAGAGCACGTAAAGCCGTCGGTCCTGCGCTTTAACTCTCACTGGTCGTGTCGAGCAGTCGTCCCACCGGAGTATGAGAGTGATAGGAATAGAGAGTGCACTTGTGTCTGCGCGTACACTTGTGCACTATAATATCTCCTGCGCAGTTGGCTAATCTCAATGAGATTGGCCGCCGTAGCCGGAATCGGCTAGGAGAGCATCATATAAGCTAACTAGCGACTCACCCTCGCTTCGCTCGGGTTCATCCCTAACTTGATTTTCCATACAACCTTTCATCTCCATTTTAACCCACTAAAGGGATGATTTCCGGGATAAAAAGTATCTTATGTCTTTCCCAGAGTATCAAACTATCTTCTTACCAAATATCATAAAAATCGGTTTAGTAGATCCAGAGATTACCCCCTACAACATCACAAACTCACAAACTTTACCTCTTTATAATATTAGTATAGATAAACAATAAAACGATAAAACCCTTTATTCTTAACATAATGAAAAAGTTAACCGATATGTAGTTGTAAATTCCAGATAGGTAAGGTACCTAATCAAAACGTATTTACATGGTAATTGAACTTATAAATTAACTAGCTGTCCGCGGATTCGCCCGCGTTCAGACGACCAAAAACCAAATTCTTAGGTTTTACATATTAGTATACTCTTACAATGCAGTTTTTGTATTTTTCTCAGAAATGAGATTTTATAACAATTATTATACAAGGACTATAGACCTCAGTATCTGGTATAAATTTCAGCATACTACGTTCCTGAGAAAATCTGTGGTGACACACGGACAGACCGACGGACAGACGGACAAGAGAGTGATCTTATAAGGGTTCCTTTTTACCTTTTGAGGTACGGAACCCTAAAAATAAGCTTATGGAAGTGTTTGAGTTTTTCGTTAATTCATCGTTAGAACGTTTTAATAGCAATTTTTAGGTTAACTGCACTCTGAAAATATTTTACTTTTCAGCTGAATACCTAAATTTAACAATAAAAATGGCATATATTTTTACCAACTTTACATTTACTTCTTTTTACCTTCTCAGGATCCGAATTTAAAAAAAAAAATTGGTTTTGTTTGTATTGAAAATTGAAACATTAATAGGTACCTATAAGTATATTAAGTTTCAAGTAATTCTGATCATAATTTTTTTTCCCATATAAACTTTACCAACCCATTTAAACCCTTAAATAATTCATCCCGAATTTCAAAAAACCTAGTAGGTATACGTATATTTTTTTAATTTAAAAATGAATATTTTCGTATATTTCAAATAAAAAATGACAGAGTTTTAGTCACACTTTCATCTCCTATTTTCCTTAGGGAATTCCCCCTTAGGGAATTAATTTTGACAAATTCTTTCTTAAATGATACAGTATAAAATTAATATCCTATCACAATTTTAAACTTCTTCGTGCTTAACGTCAATAAGTCAGTCAGTCAGTGAGTCCCGACATTGCCTTTTATATAACTAAGTTAGGGGAGAGGTGGCAAGAAAGGGACATTTTTGATATTGAGGCTCTAGAAAGTGATTGAGATAATATTTGGAAATGAATCCTCCATTATTATACTACTGAAATAAAATGCACTAATTCTCTTTTCTTTATTCTTAGTTATTTAATTCCTCATCTTAAAAAAATGTGTATTTTGTCCCTTTCAATAATAGCCTGTATTGAAAGGGACACAATAGTTTATGAAACGGACAGTAACTAATATAAAGGAAAATTACTTTACACTTTGCCACACATGTTCTAAAAATATCAAGTATTAGTACAATAACTACTTAGGTATGTTTCAGAATCAAAAAAGTGTCTGGAATTATTATTATTATTCATTATTACTTTTTTATATCTTATTATTTTATATATATTATATAATTGCTTTTTTGACATCATATTTTTAGAAGATGTGTAGCAAAGTGTAATCTTACTATTTTCATCTTACAGACCAGAATTAAATACGTATATATTATTTAAACAGAAATCAACAATATCATAATCTTCAATTCTTAGACATAAAACAATTATTACTTATTAGATATTCATATCTTAAAATATTGTAGGCTGGCTTCGACTTCGAAAATATCTGATTAGGTATCTATTCTAAATCAAAGCCTCCGTTTAGTTATTTTTTACATTTTAGTGCCTGGAAGTCGGTTTTTTTAAGTTTTTATTTTTCAATTTTTGGTGTAGATGTAATATGCAGGTAATTTGTAAGACGAAAGTTTTTTAATAACATATTCTATTAAACAATTTATTTAAAAAAAATATTTATTGTTGATTTTTTTAAAAACCGCTCAACCGATTGCAATAAAATTTATATAAGACCGCCTGGGAAGTATACCCTTTGAAACTAAACAAAAATTCCAAATCGTTTCAGGTGTCTTCAAGTAATCGGTGAACATACATAAAAAAAGATTCCGACGAATTGAGAACCGCCTCCTTTTTGGAAGTCGGTTAAAAAAGTAATAAACTTAGGTTGTTTTTCTTCATTGGAGGAATATTCGTCAGAGTTCTCGACAGAACCAGTGGGGGTTTTAAGAGACTGTGGTCGGTCTGTCACAAAAGAAGATAAAAAAATTTCATCTTGACAGCCAATCTGACAGAGATGCTGTTCTATAGTACTTCATTCACTGCATCTTCAATTTTGTGTGCATCGACACGCGTTCTCTTTTAAGGTGGCATTTTTAATCTGTAAAAATAGCAGTTGTGAAACGTCCCGTTCATAACCGTTTGTTGTGTCCCTTTCATAAATATCATACCGAAATTGAATACATAACCACAAAATTTGAAATTTTAGATTAAAATGTACTGACTTTTTGTTCTCGTATCTGTTGATCTCTAGCTGATCATAAACAGTGGATAACAAATAAATAATTAACACGCAGCACTTGGCAAAACGTTTCGCCATTATAACAGAAAAAATACTTTTTAATGTCAATAAAAACAGTTACACGACTACGCCAACTTTGAAATGACAGCAGTGTGAAATTAGTCGCGAACGAAAGCTTATCAGGACTGTCATACGACATATATAGTGTTGACCCAAAATTGTTTTTATTTTGCCAGTTATTTAAATCATCCCTTTCAATACGTGTCCCTTTCATACCACTTCTCCCCTACTGTTTTATTATATGTATAGATAAAAATAGATATTGCGAGTATAGCTTAAGAGATAGACATATGATATGGCGGTCTTTTCTGTAGGCCTTTTCAAAACCTATAATTTTCTACTACATTATTTTGATGTATCTCTTAAAGTTTAACCAGCGTTAGTTAGTCATATAAACTAAATACGACTCGATAGAACCAGTTATTGTGTTTTCCGGTGGAAATGAAATGTATTCCTGTAGTAAAACGTACCCTAAATGTTGACCCGAGTAATAAGTTATCACTAATCAAAATTTAGTTAAAATCGGTTTATTACTTTGCTTGTGAAACGCGCACACACAAACAGACAAACAGACAAAAAAATTGATTACTTTGGTTTTGGGGTCTATATTCGTACACAATACGTTACAACCATTGTTTAAAATAAATTATGTACAGATTTCGCTAAGTTATTTTTTATTAGTAATTAGTATATGTATGATCGTAGATATAAAGCGGCATGCCGCATACTCTATGCGAAGTGCTTTATATAACCAAATCAGACAGTGGTTTCTAATGATTGAATAGACTCATCTTACGTAAATATAACGTACTTACCTACATACGTAATAAGTGTGAATTATATAACGTTTACTTCAATATTTGATCTTATATCAATTATTGTAAGCTTTATAAATCACTAGCAGCTCACACAACGGCACTCGCTTCACTCGGGTTCGCCTCTAGAAGAAAACAAACAGATCTATCCCACAGGAATCATCCATTTTTCGGGATGAAAAGTAATCTGTTGTTTGACCGGCAATATAAGGTATCAGGATGCCAAATTTTACTAAATTAGGTACATAAGTCGTTGTGTACTAAGCTGTATAAGTTCTAACTCTTAAAAAAGTGTTCTTTTCCGGGATGAAAAGGATCTCAATTGTTGGCCGGCGATACAATGTACCACCATGTAAAATTTCATTTAAATCAGTCCAACATTTTCGGAGATTAGCCCGTACAAACAGACAGAGAATCAAAAAATTTGAAAAATAAAAATGAATTTGTTCTATTTCACTTCTTACATCCCCCTGACTCGGTTTTTAGCATTTTGTTTCTATGTACAGACATTTGACCTCTATAGTTTTATTATATGTATAGATAGATTAGAATGCTATAAAAAAATAATTGTTCTCAATAAAATAAATAAGATAATAAATAATATCTGGTTTTGTGTTGAACACGTGTTTCGGTTGCCGGTGTAAAACAATCGATACATCGACAATAAAAGCAAGCGCGCTAATTTGTATTTAGAACGAAGCTGTTATGTTAATAACATCATAACGATACTCTCGATAATTCTAGAATATCTGAGCCGAACAACAAAAAGTAGTACCTCGTTCTATATGGGATTATAATATTTACAAGCGGCTGTGACTTAGATGGGTGAACGCTTGATAAAACGAGTCGAGGTTAAACCGCGGGCCGTGTGGCGGTGTGGAGCGCGAGCGGTTGCGACAGCTCGAACAAAGAAAGCGGCAAAGGCCCGGCCTTGGGGAGTTCGTCGACCGACTTTTGCGCGTCGCAAGGTTTCGCCAATCGGACTTCTAGCGGCTCCAGGATATTGCCAATTTTATTCAGTTCTCAAGGCTGCTCTGTCCGGGGCGAGCTTCTTACTTTTATGTTTAACCAGGGGTTGTTTTCCGCCTTTAAATTTTATTTCAAGGTAGTCTTTGCTTATCTCTAAATAAAAAAATGAGTCTCGTCGCTTAATCAGAAAATATGTTTGGGCAGAGTTGTATTTTTATACACATTTTCTTGTTTGTTCAATTTTTTTTACATTGAATGGCAGTAAATGTAGGTCAAATAGATGAACAGGGATGCTTAAATTGTTTTAATTTATTTTCCGAATCTCTTAAGCATGTTTTTACCTTTATTATTATTAATACATACATATATATATATATATATATATATATATATATATATATATATATATATATCAATTAAATATGATTTATTTATTGAAATTTCGCTGACACCAACGACCTAAATTTAATCTTTTTTTTGACATACTAATACAATTCCATTTTTATATTCATGACTTCAAAATTATGATCTCAAAACCTAGTTTCATGTTAAATTTCCTTTAACTCATGACAGCATAAAAATAAAAAAATGTTCGTTCAGTTCAGTTCGCTTCGTTCAGTTTTAAAATAAATGTTTCCTTTATTTTTTATAAGAGCTATAAAGTTTTACTATATAGTACATTTGTACAGTAAAATAATATCTACATTTAATTTTTATGTTAGGGAACTAAAGGTAACATTAAAATCTATACATATAATAAAATTGTAACTAAGCCGAATCTGTACATTAAATATTTTTTGGAAAATCTTATTGAAATAAACATTATTATCGAGACAGAGGCCGAATCTATAGTTTTTAGAATTTTTGTCTGTCTGTCTCTCTGTCTGTCTGTTACCGCATCACCGAAAAACCACTGGAGGGATTTTGATAAAATTTGGTATGGTGATAGCTGGTTATCTGGGTCAACATATAGGATACTTTTTACCGCGGGAAAATATCTCATTTCTGAGAAAAAATACAAAAACTGCAATGTAAGAGTGTACTAATATGTAAAATCTAAGAGTTTGGTTTTTGGTCATGTGAACGCGGGCGGAGCCGCGAGCAATGCTAGTAGTAAATAAATATAAAAAATAACTTTTAATATATTAAAAATTAGGTATACCTAATTAAATAATGATTAAAAAATATTTAACTAATAGATATTACAGTAGATAAACACTTGATTAAAATTGGGAAATACCTCAATCGTAAATTATTAGAATTTACATTATTTTGTTCTTCTATTTTCTATTATCTAGCATCCATTAACCCGCTCTCGTTAGCTCAAACTGTCCACATCCTATATGTGTTTCAGAAACTTGCTTTTCTCTTAATCAACATCTAATAAAATATTAATTAAAAAAACTTTCCACGAAAAACACTTAATAGGCCGGAATAAAAACTTACAATCTTCTAATATATCCTACATAGGTGATCAAAATGTGAGCTATGTTTTTTTAACTCGTTTTTGTTTCGTGTAAATAAATAACATAGCATTTATAATGTATATATAATAATTATATAGTACCTAAGCAATTTTAAAGATTAGTAGAAGTATAGTAGAAATAATAAGATTGCTATTACGAACATACTGTCATATGGATAGATAGCAAGTAATTTACTGACAAATTCATTTCAGTGCATTAATAAAAAATAAAAGAATTTTAATTTAATAAAATTTATGATACGTGATTGAAAAACAAATATGTTATATACGAGCATAATATCGGATCGGATTTAAAAGTTATAAAACACTGGTCACATTGAAGTTACGTAAATCAAAGATTCTTCGTATTCAATAAGGTCCTACGACGTACAAAATAATGTGCCTAACGACCCTGAATGCTAAACGAAGTGTCTTGTACAGTCTTTTATTGTTTTATCTGTTATTGTCATATCAAACTTCATTTTAGAATTCGATTTATTAACCTTGCCTTTTGTATAGAAATATCTATATATAAAATTGTAACTAAACCGAATCTGTACATTAAATATTTTTTGGAAAATCTTATTGAAATAAACATTATTATCGATACAGAGGCCGAATTTAAAATGTTTGTCTGTCTGTCTGTCTTTTACCGCATCACAGAAAGACCACTCGGAGATTTTGATGAAATTTGGTATGGTGATAGCTGGTTATCCGGGTTAACATATAGGATACTTTAGACCGTGGAAAAATATCTCATTTCTGAGAAAAAATACAAAAACTCCATTGTAAGAGTATACTACTCGTATATATATATATATATATATATATATATATATATATATATATATATATATATATATATATATATATATATATATATATATATATCACCAACCTGCAGTCTCTTATTGTACACTGTACCTACAATACTTAAGTTTTATTGATGCAATTCCATTATTTCCAGTTGCCATAAATATTTTAACTTATGAACAGCCTCCAATAATCGTTTCAAATACTTTACTTATGGAACAATTAAATCGTTATATAACGCAGATAAAATTTGGAACATATTGTGTTTAGAGACGTTAAAATTTTTGTTATATTTAACATAATTTACATTTGTCAATTAACTTTTAGAGACGACATCCTACTAATGAGAAGGTCCGTGGTCCAGATAATTTCTTTCGTAGAAATAAACAACGTAACCGTTGCGTAACGATTTTAATGTAAATGTGTTTAAATATTTTAAATTGTTTAGATGATTATAATTATTATTCTAAACTAAATTATGTATTATTATATTTATACATAATTTAGTTTAGATGAAACTATCAATATAGCAAACTTTCTATATCTTTAGTAAATTTTCTTGTTCAATAATATTATACTTAATTTTACCAATTATATTAATTATACATTTTTTTAATGAATTTACAAAACTGATATACCTACAGATGATATAAAGGAGCTGATTTACTACATACTTCCTTAATGTAAGTTGATTATTAGAACAAATAACGCCTTCTAGATTTATAACATCATGTCTATATTAAGAAATACTTAAAATATTTTATTTCCTATTTATGTATAATCAGTCCATTATAGCAAAATAAAATTTACTTATAAAAAATTTCTTTCGCTATTTGCTATTATTATTGTCACAAAGTCATAGTATAGTGTTTCTTTGCCAGCCGTCAGCTAAAAATGGCGGAAAGGCGCGACAGAGACGAAACGAATGTGCGGCCAGGAGTCTTCTGTATTAATTGAAATACGATTAATGGAGATAGATATTTATAACCATTATATATTCCATTATAGTATTATATTTTTTAATAAATTATAATATTAATAATAGAACGTAATGTTTTTTTTATATTTCATTATAGTAAATTCAAATTGGAATAAAAGACAGGTATTAACCGCACGTTCATATTCTCTCTTTCTGGAGAGTGGTCAATTTCATGAGATTATAACTCAGTCTATTTTTTAGGTCTATGTTTTTAGCAAAGACAGACATACTGAGAATATTTATGTCATCCCTCAGAGTATTTAAACGAAAGACTCGATTTGTATCTTTTTGCTAAGTATTTGCTAAGGATAAAAATTAGTTTTTGTATATAGCAAAGGTTTTACGGCTGTACGTTCATTTTGTTGACGTGGTATTGAGCATTGCAAGCGGTACATTAATTTAAACCAAATTTTAATTAATTTTAAAGACTTAAACTATTCGTTTTTTTCTTACCTTTCTTTTAAAAGTACATAGGTATTATTGTATAGTGTTAGAGACGAGATATATGTGAACGAATTAATTTACAATTGTGTTTCGAATATGTTAAGTGGTAAAGAAAATGTTTGTTTATATATTTCTCACTCTAGACTCAATATTGGACACAATTTTCTACTGCAGGTTATGATGTTGATGATGCTGATGAAATTAAAATTAATAAACTGGGTCGTCAAAGTGTTTCATCCTGTGATCTACAAAACCTGACAGCAAAATAAAATTTAACAACAACCTCCTAACTAAAAAGTCGCCATTTATAGCTTAATTTTATATATTTAAAAATATATATATCTAAACGTTAACTTTTATCCTGTTTAAAAATTTCAATTTTCATTTTGAAATTGAAATTCGCTTATTATAAGTACTGAGATTGGCTTATTATAAGTACCCAACAAGTAATATTATTTGACCACATGTTTCTCATCAATAAATTTAGATTATTTAATAATAAAATTCCTCCAAATATCTAAAAACGTAATCTGCAAATATAGAAGAACGACTTTCACCAAAGTAGAGTACTTAGATGTGTAATAAACGTCACTCATACTGCGTTTACAATGCAATTAGAAAGTGAATTGTACAAGTTTCAACGCAGCTCGTATACTATCAGAAGAAAGCGTATCTATAGTGTAGGAAAGTTGGTATGAGGGAGTCGAGGTAGGGGTATGCGCGCACGCAGCACCAAATGTGGTACACTTTCGATCTCAACTCGCGTCGGTGAGAGTTGCACGAAAATGAAAGTGGTGCGTCATTATGGTCCACTTTCCAAGTTGAGGTCAAAAACCTCTCAAGACTCTGGTATGTTCTAAGCAAGTTAATTAAGAGTCAACGTATCACCTCGCGTCGTATATAACTTACTTACACTAATGTGGTAATCGGGCAAAAGTTGCGTATTGTATTATAATATTTACGTCTGAATAGTTTCTTGTTAAGAATGTGCTTAGTAATAAATAATAAAGATAAACGAAACTTTAAGTTATTTTTGGAAAAATCTCATGATATAACACTGGTTTTGTTTAAATAATTGTTTTGTAAAATGGATGTTCCTATTTTTAAATTTACATATATAAATATAAATTAACGCCATATCATATTATTACTTTAATTTATTATAATAGCAAAAATGTATAAAATTAATAATTTAAACTAAGTATGTGAAATCTGCTACCTCCAAAAACAGGCATCGAAAAAAAAATAGTATAAAAAGTTAGTGTGCATATCAAAGTTCACAAAGTAGGTGAAGCCCAGTAATATGGGACGAGGGGTGACGGGTGAACGACCTCTTATGACGTCAGCGCGACCTGATGCTGCCCGGAGCGAGCTTAACCCGAACTATGACCTGATCAACTTTACTTACATATTATATAATACCAACAAAAACCTTAAAATAATTATTGTCATTAGGCATAATTAACATAATCATACCCTTAGGCTGAATACGACAGAAGTGCAGTAAAATATTTACTGAACTTTGCTAACCATTAAAAATCTTATTCAGTTGTTAAACAATAAAATTATTAAGCACGTTAAATATTTATATTACAATAACAAACGAACGCAAATATACCATAACGTTACCGTGTAAAATATTTTTATTAGCGTTTCTCGAGGCATATTATTGATTTACCTACTTTATACCAAATTATTTATTTTCCCTTATTTATAAACTTAACAATTTATTACTTACTAGCATTGCCCGCGGTTCCGCCCGCGTTCAGACGACCAAAAAGCAAATTCTTAGGTTTTACAGTTATTATACTCTTACATTGCAGTTTTTGCATTTTTTCTCAGAAATGAGATATTTTCGAGCGGTAAAAAGTATTCTATATGTTGACCCGGATAACTAGCTACCATCATACCAAATTTCATCAAAATCTGTCCAGTGGTTTTCTCGTGATGCGGTAACAGACAGACAGACAGACAAAATTCTAAAAACTACAGATTCGGCTTCTGTATCGATAATATGTCTATTTCAATAAGATTTTCCAAAAAATATTTAATGTTCAGATTCGGCTTAGTTACAATTTTATTATATGTATAGATAAATACAAGATATAACTAGTAACTACAGTAGAACAAAATATGGAAATACGGTGCTACCAATTTCAATATTTCCTAATTCTTTGTTTAGGATACGACGAAAATTAGATAGATATAGAGACGAAAATTTTTAATGCATTGCTGAAACCTGTTATGGAGTTCCATAAGCAAGTATTTATCCCTCTGATTCACTATATCCGGTAGTCATACAAATATTGGTTTAACTTCTATTATTAGCGAAATGAAGTTATTTATTTAATGTTTAATTTAAATTATTTAAATTTATCCACTCTGTAATGTTTTATTATATTTAAATTTATCCATTTAATGTAGTATCATAAATTGAGAGATAGTTAAACTTTCAGAAATCGCATGAAATAGTAAATACCGAACAATGATCAAATAAAATTGAAACTGAATCACATATGTATGTATAAAATGACTTTAGATTTATTTGGTTACGCTTTTCATAGAATTATCGATGGTCATAAAAATGTCATGTTTACGGAGCTCGCGGGCACTTAGCGGTATATTAGTCGCCTTGGCCTATAAACTCGTCTCCGCTCACCAGCGTTTCGCCAATTCTAGATTTAGGTTTTCAGTTCAGTGGGTTGAGCTGGACGTTTCCAATTCGACAACTTATGAGTTCAAGTAACACATTATTTTGCCCATTCGAATGTTTATACAATATGGTAAATTAAATAAAGGCGCGGCACGCTCATTTTCATTTCGCCCAAATTGCTTAGGTCGCATCGTCCTTGTCATAAGTTTGTAACATAACCTCTCTTACTAGCTCTGCAACCGAAAAGAGTATAAATATATAATAGGTATTTAATATTTATTATTATTTTGTTAACCAATCATAATTTATTTTTGTATATGTTGTATTTTCAAATACTTCTGTTCCATAATTTTAAAAACAACTAATATTGTAGAGCATCTACAAACACTTTTGTTTTTAAAACCTTTATTAATTTTCGAAGGTCAGTGACAACGAAGCTATTCATAAAAATTTTGCCATTGTATATAGGGATATAGATAGGAATTGCCTTTTACTATAAAATCATTCACGTAATATTAAAATATTTTTGACGAATCATGATATCTGTCTGATCGTGATAAGACAGGTTGAATAAAACAAGGGGCTACGTAGGGGCGGGCGGCGCGTAGAGCATCTACGCGCGCCCCTGCGGCGTGCGGCGGCGTAGCGCGGACGCGCCATTCGCGTTGATACCGTCGCCGATCGCACGCGCCCCTCTCGCGTCGGCTCATGCGTCTCCCGCCAGACATGACTGTAACAGAGTGCCGCCGTCATCTGGACCCTGCCGGTGACCCATCCCACCAAACCAATACCGATACCGATGTACTCCTCGGCAGAGTTCTCGCAGGTGAGCCTCGATCAGCTGATCCGTCATGCCATTGTTTACCGCCGAAGCCTATGTTTACTTTGTGTATTTTTGTTTAGAGTTAAGACATTGTCATTGTATTGTTTTTATGACGCGATACAGTTTATTGTTTTTACTTTCAAGTGCCTTCGTCAGCATAATTTAGCACTTTTTTAGCACACGAATACTATTACTAACGTTTAAAATTTAATTCATTCAATTAAGATTTCGGGTTCTATCGTTTTTATAATAATTATAGTGCTTTATAATAAAATTAAAATGATAAAATGTCCTTTTCACTTTCCTGTGAGTCGAGACGTAGAGAGGGCGCGAGAGGCGGGCGCGCGCTGCAGGCCGCGAATCTAGGTCAAGCGGAGTTCATTGCCCCGGCCTTCCCGGCTATATTCGACTTCGCTCGCTAATCGCCATCGCCTGTATCTTATATGTCGGTTACCTTTGTGCTGATGTGTACTTATTTAAAATTTATAATTTTTATTTATTTATATAATCAATTTTTAAATGATTTTTTGCTTTTGCTTATTGATGTAATTTTAAACGTTTTCGGTATTTTAACGCACTTAAATAACATTTATGTACTATTAAAATTAGTAATACATATTATATCAACATAGATGTTTAAACAAATTAAATTGAAAAGTTTTGATTTTTGGATTTATCAAAGCAATACTACCAAGTACCAATACCAAAAAATAAGATTATTACAATAAACTATGGCACTAAAATTTATTTAAATTTTCATTTGATACTGTCAGTTGAATTTATATTCTATAAAAAAAATTAATTCATTTTATAATAACTATTGCATTACATATTTACAAAAAGATTGAACACTACGCCCGACATCATCATGGTCGAGTTGGATTTCGCAAGTATAGCCCATCGCTGAATGCCATTTTATTTTGGAGGCCGCGCACACTAGGAGGGCCCGCGGTCAACGGCCCCGCGCGCTATCTAGGTCGCCTCGGAATAACCTAGCGCCGATACTCTAATAATAATCTAAACCAAACCTTGGGATCTCCTGTTGTCCTACTCTAACGCGTTAAGCGCCTCTTACTAAAATAGCGACAACGCACATTTTGTAATACTCGTCTTATAGACGGTTACTAACTAGGTTTCACTATCTCTTTCTCTCTTGAAAGCGAAGTTTGCTTGAGTAACTAGTTAAATGAGATACATATTTAAAACTTCGTCTAATTTATCTAAAATAACATAATTTCGTACAATGACTACATGTTATTAATATAATTCATTTACATTTTTTATAATCTGTATCTATCTAATAAATTAAAATTTGATTATATCGATTAATATATAAAATTTTGTTACATCATATTATAATTTTGACTAACAATTAGTAAATTTGATGAATACGTTCATTATTAAAGCATTTATAAGTTTACTAGAGATATTTGGAAAATATATTTTTACAATATAAAATTTGGAACCAAAACTGCGTGCTGTGACGTATAGGCGGACGCGAGAGCGGCAAAACGAGCGGCGCAGGCTTGCGCGGGACGAGGCGCGGCGCGAGCGGCGTGTGGACTTATTGCGATCAAGGCCTCGAGTTCGTTCACCCGCTGCAATTAGGTCACGCTCGTCGCGTCGCCCTGCCCCGCGCACCTAACACACAAATAACTGTTTAAAACTCACACTAATGCCCGATTTCACCAACGTCACCTAAGTTTAAGGGATCCCCTAAGCATGGTTAGGGGGTTGTTAGGGGACAGTTTCTGTTTCACCGACAGTTAGGGGTCACCTAAATATTAAAAGGCCCCCCTAAATTTAGATGCTCGAAATGTGGGCTTAAAGACAATCGTAAAACGAAATTTAATTTAGGGGCTAGTTTAGGGGACTTTTAAGCTAGGGATCCCATACGTAGGTGGTAGCTTATGGGTTGTTGGTGAAATCGGCCATAAATCTGTTCCTGTAATGTCACAATAAGCTAACAACTTATATAATTACTTTAATTGGTAATGGTTGGACAACGGATGACCCCGAAGTCGGTAAATTTAGTACAATCGTATTTTCATTCGATTTATAAAATACGTTCGTTAAGCGGTTCAATGAAATCAAGAAATAACGTAGGTCTTGGATAATAAAATTGTTGAATCATATATTCAACAATAGGCACAATGAAAGGTTTGGTTTGGTAGGCCTATGTAATAAAAATATGTAAATATTAAAAATATGCAAAGTCAATAAAAAAAAAACAATTACTGAATAAAGTATTACGATATTGGCATAACTTCAATCTAAATTTTTATAAGTACAATAAAGCGGTCATTGTTTTCAGCGAAAGTTGTTGAGGAAAAGTTGCAATTTGTAGTTTACTGGCGGCAAATAAAATTATTTAACAATTCAACACGTAAAACACTGTTCTGAGCATCCTTTCTATTGTTTCGTATATAAGGAAAAAAGTTATCAAAAACATAATTAAATGTAGTAAATACATATTTATATTATTTTATATACTATCTTGATAGGCATTTAAAATTTTCATTATGAAAGTACCAAGTACCAACCATATGAGATGAGATTGTAATGGACTCGGTTGTTAGGCAATTGTGGCTTTAATTAATTTAACCCGGTCAAGCGCTTGATCCGCGTATTTCTCATTTATTTTTCTATACGAATTGATATCAATACCTACTCAGAACTATATGCTAAAGATATTTTCATATAAAAGATATACTTTTTCATATAAAAGAATTTAAGATCTAATAATACTAAATTAATATAATTTTAGATTGATATATAGTTACATAAAAAATATAAAACGTATATTAATTTAACGTATTAATAATATAAGCATAAGCTACTCTGATGTACTCACATAGTAACAAAACAAGGGTTGAATAAGTAAATGCGCGAGAAAGGAAGGGGAGGCGGGAGAAGGGGACGAGGCTACAGTGCAGGTCGACGCCCGCGCCGCCCTGACCCCAATTCGATGCTCGCTCGCGTCACCGCGGACCTCTCGTCCAGGCACACTGAGCGGAAAAAACCCATTGATTGTTACAACATCGCCACTTTATGAAAATAATTCAGAAGGCTTTTAAGTATTTCATATTTTTAGCTAACAATACGACCTTTAAATTTTTATTTACTATAAAAACTTTTTTTAATTTCGACACGATGATTGATTTTTCACATCTCAAAATAACATATGTCGACTTTTTAAGTTATCAAACGATAACAAAAAAATAACTTGCAATGCAATAATTCCTCATCTAAAAGAAGTTCATTTTGTAACGCATGCATTTCTCCTTATGTGATAATGATTAATTATATGTATGTTGTAGGTAAAGAAAGACCACAAAACTGTACTAAGTGTGTCAGTGACTTTACAGTGGTCGGATTTTTTACTCCTCATGTTGTTTTCCTCTTAACCTGCTGACCTGACCACGTTCTAAACAAAATTACTGGCATGGATTTTGAGAGCGGAAAACACAAAATCTACTCCATTACCTCATTTTTAGACAGTCCATTTCAAACTGTGTAAATATTACGAGAAACATTAAAAACTCTGTTTCTTCGTAAAAACCATTTACAGCCGACCTTAGATGTTAACAGTTGCTTTTAGTATTTCTTTCCTTATATTTTAAAGCTTAAGTACATATATTCTATATTTACATAAAAACAACGAGGCCCACTTATTATTTATTATACTCCAAGTGTTAGTACTCTATATTTAGGACGAATGATTACATACGTAGTTGTGTATGACTCCACAGATGTTACGTTTACATTAAAGTTGATGATTAAGTTCGTTTGAGTCAGCGTTGACCTAGATATGGCAGGCAGTGTTGACGGTAAGCGGGAATCTACTTGCTCCAAATACTCTGAGAGTAGGTTAGCGAGGAGTCATTGACCTCGGAAAATCCTTCGTCAGCTATTCCCAGGTACCAGCCGATATAAAATATTCGTTAATTCTTTTTAGTGTAATCGAGTTTGCTACTTTCTTATATAATAAAGTTTAATAATGTTAATTACGAGAAAAGTTAAATTGAAAATAAAAAAAAACAGATATATGTATTTAATTTAGCATGAAATAAAAAAATTAAAGTATACATAATTTAAATCTCTAATCTTCTTTAAAATAACCAAATTTTCTGCGTATCTACAATATATATAAGAAATATGTATTCTTCAAATATATTTTTATTACATTTAAGAAATGTAATCCTATCTCCGATGATTTTAACGTCGTAAACAAACAAATATATAAACTATAGACAAAAATGACGGAATAAATAATTTTACTGTTACTCTGTTTTAAAAACTTTCAAAAAATATTAAAACGACAATAATTATACCAAAGAAATAGGAATCAGTAAACCTTTACAAAAATATATCAAGAAAATGTCCCTTCATTAGTCAACGCCATCTAGCGCCGAGTAGCTCGCTATTATAAAATACTGCAGATGGCGCTACATTCATGTATTAAATATTTAAAGATTATATAATATTACGACCCACAAACGATATCATTGAAATGATATTTAAATATATTTTTATTAACTCTATGGTCGTATACATGAATTATAAAAATTACTAAGCGATAAATTTTAATTACATTTATTTTGTTTCGTATTTTTAAAGTTATTTTTTTTTCGTTTAGTAATTACTAATATTATTTAATTTATTATCTACCTACCTACCTGTCAAAATGGGTATATGATGTGATTTTATCACCTCATATTTATTCTATTAAGTTTAAATCTAAAAATAACGGGGTAGGTGAGCTCAGGCAACTGTGGGTTTGTGGGGTGGAGATAGCAGGCGAGGCGGTGCGACCGTGAACTCAGCCGACCCTTGTTGGCGTACTACGTCCCACACATAGTCTGTCATCTCGTTTCCCTAATGTTAGAAACACTGCTATCAATTCGCATATGATTCAAGTTTATCTTTAATAAATTATATGCATTTATAAACTTATTAATTTTCTATGATTTAGATTATTACATATACCTTTTTTGACATGATCTCTATAGTAGAGAAATAGAATTACATAATTAGTCTTTACAATTATATTTTTTTAAATCTGCCATAAGTGATGTAATAAGAGAAGTAGCTAATTATTATAAATTAAGGCAGACGAGAGGGTGGTAGGGGGTAAATTAACGTCACGGGGCGCATGCGCGGCGGTCGCCCACGCGCTCGCACCGCGTCCTGCCACCGCTTTCGCGCCAAACTGTTCTCGGTTGCTCGCCGCGTGCCAGTCCTAAACCTATTCCGCAAATTCGTCAACATCAACAATATGGAAGTCAGACACGCGGATAATAATATATTGCCGCCAGATCAAGTAGCCGGTAAGAATTGTTTTAAATCTATAGACAACTTTAATAAATTCTCGAAGTTCGGTCGTTCAACTTTAACCTTAATACTCTATTGAATCATGACGTGCTACGTTTTAGTAGTAATTATTAGGTGGAAAAGATAGTTTATTAAATCAAATAATACAAGTCCTTGATCAATAATTATTAGTTTCTGATATTTACATGTAAATTAAAATAATACTCTATTTAATTAAAGTAATGTAGAGCTGAGTTGCTATTTAAATTTTATTTGCCGCCAAGCGTAGTTTTACTATTTCGTTTTCGTTCTTTAAAAAAGAACGAGATGTTTTTTCTATAAATATGTAAGTAAATATTAACTTTGCTTTAATTAAATATGATACCTACATATAAAATAATAGCATTACCCGCGGCTCCTCCCGCGTTTAGATGACCAAAAACCAAATTCTTAGGTTTTACATATTAGTATACACTCTTACAATGCAGTTTTTGTATTTTTTCTCAGAAATTAGATATTTTCCCGCGGTAAAAACTATCTTATATGTTGACCCGGATAATCAGCTATCATCATACAAAATTTCATTAAAATCTGTCCACTGGTTTTCTCGTAATGCGGTAACAGACAGACAGACAAAAATTCTAAAAACTATAGATTCGGACTCTGTATCGATAACAATGTCTATTTCAATTACATTTTCCAAAAAATATCTAATGTACAGATTCGACTTAGTTACAATTTTATTATATGTATAGATTATTTCATGTTACTGTTACTGTAACAAATCGTTAATTTCAACCCTACTGTGGAGGTTATAAAATTCGGAAACGGTGACCGACTAGAAAATAGTGTGCATGAGCATGTCGCATTTAGACCGGAACCTGTTACCCGTCCGCAGCCCTCGACGGTCGCCACGCTCCATCGCCCATGCGCCTCGCGAGCATGCATATTGCATCGTGAACTCACATCCGTCCTACTTTTATGTATATCCTCTGGTCATATATGTAACGTATGAACTCTGTATCGATTTATCGTCCGTAGCGATAATCGATGTTGTTGTAACTGATTGACTTACTTCAGTTTCGTTTTCAGTGTATATTATTTGTAGAATGAAAATACATTTTAAAGAAACTTTTGTTATTATTTCTTGAGTTAATCCCTCCACGACCGCGGACACGCCGGCGTATCAGTTGATAATAGATTTCTTAGAATTTTAATTATTTTCTTAGAAATTTGCCTGGAGGTGCTAAAGAAAAGATAATGTAGAGATTAAAAAATAAAAAAATATATGAGATATAAAGATAGATATCTCCGAGTGAATATAGAATCTAGCTTAACTTTTGTTGTAAGTTTATTCTGGATTCAACAGAAGTTGACTTGGTCATATATAAAGTTTTCTGAGTACTTATTATCATGCATTCCTAACGTTCTAGAACCTTACGAGCTTCACTCACATCGTCATATCACTTTATCCTTCTCGGCCTATATTATAATGACAACGCAATAGTCTTTCAAGTGTAAATGTTCCTGAAATATAAAAGAAGGCATATTACAGAGAACGGTTTCAATCTTCTCCAGCTCGAGGGCCCCTTTCAAGAAATTGTAAAGCAAGACTCAACGTCGCCCTACACAGCTGCAGAGAAAAAAATAGGTGTGTGACTGAGTATGCGTCTAGTACGCGACTATGTACTTAGAGTGCATCGCTCCCGGGCGGGTGTCGTCGCACTGCATATAGGCCAGTGCACGCGGTACCCAGGCCCCTCCCCGCGGTCTACACGCTGCACCTAGCGATTTTCCATTTCCATCGTCCCGCTCGCTAATTCCAGTGCGCCGCGACGCGCGATGTCGTAATGCAGAGAAATTTCACAAACCTTTCTTTGAAAGTGTATGTTACCTTCCGCTAGAGACATATGTATAAGTATCGGATACATCGGTCGAGGAAATCGGTGTAATGTAGCTAGCCCTTATGTCATTGCCAGACAGTCAAATATAACTATAGTTTTAAGAAAACATACTAAAAACAAAGTTATATTACTAAGTTAGTTTATAGTGTATTTCACAACTTGATATAAAATGTTATGTCAACTTTATTATTTTTTAATATTCAAAATTCACTTATGACGACTTAATAAAATGAAATTTAGCGAATTAACAGTATATAATAAAAACATACTCGCGTAATCGATAAAAAGGTTAAATATTAGCTTCAAGGAATATGGCTATCAATATATTATACAAAGTAGTGTTAAAAGCAGTTATTTTGTTTAAAAGTTAAAATATCTAAGTTACGGTCGGTGTGTCGAGAACGTCGTACGTACGCAATGCCAGCGAGTAAGTTACGGCGTTATGATGGCGAGTGCACGGATGTAGTTACAAGTTCCCGCGGTCGTTGGCCGCTTGATGCGTGCGCGACTCCCCTATATCGAATAAGTGTGGCGCGGAAACTAATTCTCGTTCTCACTGTTAGCGACAAACGTTGCGACCACGATGCGTTACTTTCAGTCTTTTGTTAGGTCGTACCTAAATATATTTAATCGTAGATTGGGACTTTGAAACACGTATTTAAAGGCGATTTCACTGATATATAATTGTTTGTTGACACTATGCAATTAGTGCTTTAAATTTTATTATGAATGCGTCAAATATGAATAAGTTATAATAATGCAGAGCGAATGCGTGAACGCGGAAACGGTTAATGCCGTTAGGTAACTGTACAGGTCTAGTCTAGAACAATCCTGTGCGGACCTGGCGATAGGATCGGACGACACGTCCTGAATTGATGAGCATTTTCGTTAGGACACATATAATTAATGAAAACCCATAGTATCTTCAATCTTATTTATAGTTTCAATCATACGATATATTATTCTGATAATGAAAACTTACTTTACTCCAAACATTCAATTAAATTATTATCATTATGAACATAAAAATAAGCTGTTCGAAAGCTTAATTACGAATAAATCAAAAACTATTTATAGCTTTGGCATAGGTAAGGGATACCTATATGAAAACCAGGGTGTAAGGTGAATGACCGTGGTCGTCGCATTGTCGTGCGAGTATCGCCACCAGCACACAAGTGACACTTCACACAAGTTCTGCCCGCTGCATGTAAATTCGTCCTATGACATCACTTACTTTCCATCGTATTGCTCAATCGTTTATAAAAACATTTACTTTATCATTAATTGAAAAGTGTATTCTGTATTATTTCTTTATAATAATAATATAAAGAAATAAAACTAATAAATAACAATATTTTTAAATCTTATCGGATGAGTAATATAAATATCAATCAAATATTTACTAAATAACAAAGGCATATATTTTATCTATATACTTTTTTGTATAGTGACGTAAATCGTGTCCTTGAAGCAATTCAATAGAATAAATCTGATAGGGTCACTCACCTTATTAACATGCGCAGTACCTAGTAATAGATTGTATAAAGCACGCTATACACATAACCACATAATAACTCTAATATTGTTTAATATATCGTATTACATAATACAAAAATCATGTATACAAACGAATACCAGCAATATTGTAATAAGCGTAGGCAACAATAATAATTAATAGGTAGTATGTGGCCTGCCTAGTGCCTAGCAAGAGCATTGCCCTTCCGCGTATAGTTATCGTGTTATAATCGAGTTTTAAATTTAGTTTAGTTGTACACTAATCGAAATTCAAACGTCTAACAGAACAATGGAATAGTAGAAATTTTTATATACTAAGTATGTAGATACTTTGAAATTTATATACCAGTCATTTAGAATATTTTGTGTAATTTTATGGATACTGATTTAACCGTTTGTAATGCAATCGAATCATTTTATTTATTATTTTTTTCGAAGACTTCAAACTGTTCTCAATATTCTCTTAGAGCTTCAGTGAAAAATATCTTCGATTACACGCTCCACAATACTGACTCACGATACGTGTTAACATTCAGTATCTCTTTATTTTACACCAAACGATTTACATATTTCTATGTACTATGTGCGATTTTTAAATTGATACCCATCCGACGTAAATATAATTTTTACAGATAAATCAACTTTCTAATTTAAAATATATTCACTTAATATGCAGGATAAGTTTAAATTCATAAAGTTCTTTAATATGTATAAGAAATCCTTTGTTTAGTAACATATTGTGAAGCGCCTGCATTATCAGTGACATACATAGCTTGTTCGATAGCGCAACTCTGATAAGCCGAACAAAACATCGTCTCGGTACATTGACCCAGAATTATATAAAAAAAGTCCTCAATTTTGATAACGATGTGACAATGACATTTCGTGTTGACCGCGCATTACTCAATGGAAATTTTATGATTTTGTCATACTTCAATTTTTTGGAGACAATTTTTGTTAAATAATTATCTATGCATTATATAATAAAATTCTAAGTCAAATCTGTACATTAAATATTTTTTAGAAAATCTTATTGAAATAGACGTTATTATCGATACAGAAGCCGAATCTATAGTTTTTAGAATTTTTGTCTGTCTGTCTGTTACCGCATCACAGAAAAACCACTGGAGGGATTTTGATGAAATTTGGTATGGTGATAGCTGGTTATCCGGGTCAACATATAGGAACTTTTTACCGCGGGAAAATGTCTCATTTCTGAGAAAAAATACAAAAACTGCAATGTAAGAGTATACGTATGTAAAACCTAAGAATTTGGTTTTTTGTCATCTGAATGCGAGCAGAGCCGCAGGCAATACTAGTAATAATATATTTTATTATTTCAACTTATACTTTCTATATGCAATCACGTATAAAGTCAATGTAAGTGATTGAGGTGCAACACGTGGATGTCTGAAACTGGACGGAACCCAGTGGCCGTGTGCTCAAGCACGAGCCGGCGTACTTGTAGAGCGGATACATGTCAACTTTCTCGTAGTTACGTAACGCGACTCGCGGAGAGATGTACTAGAACGTTCGGTGTCATCGACCACGGAACTGCTTACGACACTCGCTCGCTTGCATTCAGATGGTATTTCGAGAATGTAAAATTTTTGTAGTATTATTATTCCAAATTTGGTATTTTGTTTGTGAATGACGTTTGTAAAAAGTTGTTTAATTATTTCACAAACTATTTTTATTTTAACAACTAATCTTAATGAATCCTGTATATGAGAAGCAGAGTATTATAGAAAGACTAGCATTGCCCGCGGCTCCGCCCGCCTTCAGATGACCAAAAATCAAATTCTTAGGTTTTACATATTAGTATACTCTTAAATTGCAGTTTTGTATATTTTCTCAGAAATGAGATATTTTCCCGCGGTAAAAAGTATCCTATATGTTGGCCCGGATAACCAGCTATCACCATACCAAATTTCATCAAAATCCTTCCAATGGTTTTTCCGTGATGCGGTAACAGACAGACAAAAATTCTAAAAACTATAGATTCGGCCTCTGTATCGATAATAATGTCTATTTCAATAAGATTTTCCAAAAAATATTTAATGTAATGATTTGGCTTAGTTACAATTTTATTATATGTATAGAAGAGAAAATAATATTTTTGATAATGGAATATTGCAGACTAGTATAAATTAAAATAAATGGTAGGTATGCAACTGAAATAAATATATTTACATACATACATACATAATACATATACATGCCTAAGTGTAGGAATACACTTCGGAAACCAAATTTAAATTATTACGTCTTTACTTTCACGTTTCTTTAACTATTCCGAGTCACTTTATTTAAAAAAAATGCTTTTCTCTTATAGTTACATTAGTACAATATATAATGTTTCAATATAAAGTAATGTACTTATTATCAACAACTTGACTATAGTTAAGGAAAGACAAACAACAGGTATATGTAAAGTATTTCTAAAAACTAAGATTTAAACTCAAGGCAGGCAGGATAATTTTCGATGTATCTCTTAAAAATGTGTCTAAAATTAGAAGGAAAAGCTGAATCATGTACATGGTACAAAATGTTAATAACCACAAAAATTCAATTTGTTTTCATTAGTGGTCAAAAATGTAGACGTTATATCGTTTATTTAAATAAATTCTCAAAACCATTTTTTTTAAATAAGCAGATTGCTGTATCAATTTACAGCTACAAGATTGATTTTCGTATAAAGATATACGTACGTACATATAACATATTCTTTGTTACTAATTCTGTGATATCTATGCTAATATGTATTATAAATGTGAAAGTGTGTTTGTTTGTTTGTTTGTTTGTCTTTCTATCACGTCGAAACGGAGTGGCGGATTGACGTGATTTTTTTGTGTGAAGATAGTTGGAGGGCTGGAGAGTGATATATGCTACTTTTTACCACGGGAGATAATCTTATTTGATCAGGATTACTTGAAGCGTATTAAATGCTCTTCAATACAATTAAATAAACACGTGTTGTAGCCGTTTCGAAATTCATCCCATAAGAGGGTAAAATAGGGGATGACGGTTTATATGAAACCTACTTTTTTAGAGTTTTTCTGTAGTTTTAGCGCGAGCGAAGCCGCCGATTCTGCTAGTTTATTAATAAATCGTTTTTTTTTTAACATAAGCACAATATACAAGTTTTTATAAATATGGTGATATTGATATGATAGATTAAGCTTGAGTTGTAGGTATCTGCTTCAGTGAACAGGCGAAGCCGTAGGTCATCGCTCGCGCGGAGGTCAACGTCGGAGCGCCACACGTTGTAGCTCACAAGTTACAGCTTTTACGACAATATCTGATTTACGGCAATTGTCGATACCAAGACTTTAGTACAGCTTCCTCATATTGAGTTCAAATTGTTTTATACTGTTTATAAATATTACTTTACTGATTATTGTACGTATATTAATTAATTATGAAACTTTGATTCATCTCTCGTTAATAGTAAAACGCATGATAAACGCAATATAAAAAAAATAATATTAACAGCTTCATCGATTATACTCGATCAAAGATAAGCGAAACTGCTAGACGTAACCAACGTGAAATTTGCGTATAATAAGAAAATGTATACAATTTTATATGACACGTATCATCATTTCAAATGGACTTCAGTTCAGCTTACTTACATATATACAGACTAACATTGCGCGCGGCTCCGCCCGCGTTCAGATGACCAAAAACCAATTTCTTAGGTTTTACATATTAGTATACCCTTACATTGCAGTTTTTGTATTTTTTCTCAGAAATGAGACATTTTCCCGCGGCAAAAAGTATCCTATATGTTGACCGGGATAACCAGCTATCACCATACCATTTTTCATCAAAATCCCTCCAGTGGTTTTTCTGTGATGCGGTAACGGACAGACAGACAAAAATTCTAAAAACTATAGATTCGGCTTCTGTATCAATAATAATGTCTATTTCAATAAGATTTTCTAAGAAATCTTTAATGTACAGATTCTGCTTAGTTACGATTTTATTATATGTATAGATTTTTTGGCATTTTGATATTTCCAAGTCAATGTGAGAGAGAGTGGGTACGTACAATCGTCAGCTCATGCAGTCATGATTGTATTTAGGTCAATATGAAAACAATGATATTATTTATTTTGGATATGAATTATTTATATATTGAGTTTATTTGACTGTCGTCGTTTACTTTCTTCGATATATGTCATGTAGGTCAGTAAAATAGTAAATATTCCTTTGTATCTCTTTTGAATGTTATCAACAAGTATTTGTCTATTGGATGTAAACATACTAATAATAATCGATAATACTAATCGAAATCACAAATGTATAATAGTCATGTTATAAATATCGGTATGGTGTAGTATATGACACACGGTATGTTTATGGTGAGAGTCATTAAGATTAGCGGACAGCTTACAGAAGTATAGAGGCTAAGGTACGCCGTGACACATCAGCAATTATAAATGTAAAGGCGTCATTGAACCCGTGTTATTGCGAAACAACGGAAACCAGTCCAGCGCCCCTTCCCCTCACTGTCCCTCCTCGAGAGCCTCGGCACTCCTCGCGCAGACCTCTACACCTGCTGCGAATTTTTAAATCCTAGATTATAGTTGACATGCGGTCAGCTTCAATATGACGTGATAAGCATGCATAGAGGACCGGTTACATCACCTTCAGCTACAAGCGTCAATATTATAAGCAATTACTATAAAATTATTTTTATTATTTGAGATTATTTCTGTAAAATTATAAAAATAGGACTATCTTATACAATTTGTCAAACACTTATAATAATTATTGTAAACATTGTGTGAATCACTCATCAATTAATAGACTATGCTCTTAATTACTGACCTACGCTCGGAGATAAGAGTAAAAGAAGTTTATTTTTATACAGCATTGTAAATAAATAGCATCTAATTATGTCATCGAATGATTATGCTGTCGTTACATCTAACAACGACGACCTAATAAGTGACGTGGCCGATAGTGGTGTAGTCAGGGACATCGGCCGCGCTGCCTCATTCGCAGGAATCGCAGGTAGGCTAAGGGGTTAAAGAACTCCAGTGCACTATATCAAATATCATTGAACTCGCGCCGTCCTGCTCGCGCAATGCACCACCCTGATGCATCGCCTGCACGCCTCATCGTGCGAATCCTGTTCGATTACGCGTTACGCATGCGTATGACATGATCTATACCTATAGGAAGGAGCATATCTACGATACGTATGCACTACGTTTAACCGCTCAATCAATCGTCAGATAGGATCAAATATCAGGTTATTTTTTTACAAATAAGGACTCTAAAAAGGCAGTGGTAGCCCAGTGGTAACGCGCTTGCTTGGGAAACCGAGTGAAGCGGGTCCAAATCCCGGGTCTCGCGCCTCTGATATTTTCATGTGCGAATTATTTCTAACATGATTACCACTTGCCTTACGGTGAAGGAAAACATCGTGACGAAACCTGCATGTCTGAGAGAACCTAGCAAGTTTTCGAAAGACATGTGAAGTCCGCCAACCCGCACTTGGCCAGCGTGGTGGACTATGGCCTGATCCCCCTCGTATTGAAGGGAGGCACGTGCCCAGCAGTGGGACGTTAAAAAGGGATAAATACAAGGACTCTAAATACATTAAAATATTTACCTACTTGCGGCTCACCCACTTCGACTCTAGAAAAACAAAAACAAATCTATCCCACAGGAACCATATATTTTCTGGAATAAAAAGTAGATTATATGTTATTCTTATGTATGAACTATATTATTGTTAAGTTTCATTAAAATCCATTCAGTAGTTTTTGCGTGAAAGAGTAACAAACATCTATACATGTACATATACATATCTACATCCTCACAAACTTTCGCATTTACAATATTAGTAGGATTAATATTTCTGTACCTTCAACCAATGTTAACTATTTAGTATTTACTCTTATCTATTCAGAAGCCGACGTCAGTTTATATATTTATACATATAATAAAATTGTAACTAAGTCGAATCTGTACATTAAATATTTTTTGAAAAATCGTATTGAAATAAACATTACTTATTATCGATACAGAGTCTGAATATATAGTTTTTAGAATTTTTGTCTGTCTGTCTGTCTGTCTGTTACCGCATCACGAGAAAACCACTGGACAGATTTTGATGAAATTTGGTATGATGATAGCTGGATATTCGAGTCAATATATAGGATACTTTTTACCGTGGGAAAGTATCTCATTTCTGAGAAAAAATACAAAAACTGCATTGTAAGAGTATACTAATATGTAAAACCTAAGAATTTGGTTCTTAGTCATCTGAACGCGGGCGGAGCCGCGGGCAATGCTAGTACAAGTATATATTTTATGTTCTACAAATACTGACTATAAAAGGGGAACACAATAAGTATAGAACTACAGTACACACACGGTGGTGAGAAAACCTAATAATATGTTTATAGCATCTGTTACGTAACGGTGTGTACCTTGATTAGATGCATCATGCAAGGAGCAACCATATGTCAATAATCAAGTGTAACGAATGGAAAGTTCAAAGAGGGCATCGACATGGACTTGGCCTGCCTGCCAGTCAGGCGGCGGTCTTTACCGTGCACTCGCTAGAAAATCGAACTAATTCGCACTTTACACGTCATTTGAGCTAGAAGACGATATCGAACCAATCAGAAAGAGTTCTCTAGGGATAATGTTGCAAAAATTTTTTTTTACTATGTCTTCAAATAAATCATCAGATTTCATAATTACTTTAACAGAAAAGTTTATTTTATTATTGGTTATTTACCTTATGCCTAATTTTAAAGTTTAGACTTAGCTGAACGTAATATTCTAAAACATATAATCAATCTTACACCTTCTAAGCCATCTTTACATTGCTTCGTTTAAAATACGAGAATTAATACGTGACAGACAAAAGCGATATGTTCAAGGTAAAACGATAAAATGTTATTGAACTTGATAAAGAGAAATTTAATTGCACGTAGACATACGTATTGTTATTATAATACGTCGAAATATTCCATTACGCTATGACTCTTTAAAACTCTAGCTATTGTATTCCATAAAAAATTATAATCCCTCCACGACGACGGCGGACACGCCGGCGTGTTAGTTAACAATAGATTTTTTAGAATTTTAATTAATGTCTTAGAAATTTACCTGGAGGTGATATTCAATAATAATTATTATCGATTGAAAGAAAAATCGTTATAATCATAAAGTCGATAGCGCGAATCGTGCGCCCCGGTGACCGGACTCGGGCGCACTAATTCCCCAAATCGCGTGGTTTCAATTCCCACAGACCTAAAAACTTGCTAAGGAATGGGAACTACAATCTCACCTAGTTACCCTTGTTGATTACCAGTTCAGTTTGTTGACTATCTAAACTGCTTAAAAAATATTTTATATTAAAAGATATTATATAAATGTTGTCAACATGTTATTTATACTATATTATCTAATGTTATAAATCTGAGGTTTGTTTGTTTGTGCCTTGAGGACTTATCTCTATATCTTCCAGTCAGAATTAAACAATTTTTCTTACATTTTATAGTCTACTTATTGAGGAAGGTTATTTAAATTGATATTTAACCCTCACGAGCGGAAAAAAAATACGCTAGTGGAGCCGCGTGCAAAAATTTAAATATTTATTATTTTCTAACTATGTACATATTATGTTTGTAAATTAAAGAAACGTCAATAAATTAAAAGATATATTGTCAACATGTTATTTATACTGTGTTATATATAATATACTAAGTATGTTATATATAATATATTATAAATGTGAAGTTTAGTTTTTGCTTGTTTGAAGGCACTTATCTCTCTCTATATCTTCCATTCAGATTTGAACAATTCTTATTGCATTTTATAGCCTACTTATTGAGGAAAGTTATTTAATTGATATTAAACTCTTAGAAGCGGAAAAAAATTTACAAAATTTCTGTTAATTTAAGGCTTTAAAAACCTGTTATTTCATTTCCAGTTCAATATTAGATATTTCTATTTATGTTTTACTAAACATAACGTTCATATTACCTAACCTACCTGGAAATGTAAAATTAAACGCGCTATTGTGACAAACAACGTAATTTTTTTAACAATAATGCTTTAGAATTGTTAATGAACATCCAGTGGAATTACTAATTCCCGCGATTTAATTAATTTTTATTAAATAAATCAAATCAAATAAAAATATAGGTACTTTATTCAAATAGACTTTTACAAGCACTTTTGAATCGTCAATTTTACATTTTTAAATTTAAATTAAATGTCAGTGTAGTCAGTCCGTGTGGAATCTACCAGCGGTTTGGAAGGCAGTTCTGCTGAGAAGAGCCGGCGAGAAACTCAACAGTTGTTTTTTTAAACTCAACAGTTGCTCTTTTAATTTATTAGATTTTAGAATATCATGAAATAGGATATATCTGATCAAATAGCAAATACCTACTTTGTACTTTTTAATTTGCCGTTTATACTTTTTAGGTCGTTGGTAGTTGCTAGTCTTGCTAAAAACATAATATCAACAACCAAGAGTGTGATCGCTTTTGCCGCGTGTGCATGTGTTTAGTTATCAACTTCGTCGATACTTGTTTACCGCGCTGTGCGCAGACCTTGAGATTCGGCAGCGGTCACTGGCCCGAGCCTTCACGCCGACATTATACATTTTTTATCAACCGCCCAGCTATTTGCTCTGCTAAACTCCATTTAGACATTTTGCTAATCTATTTATGTTTTCACGTATTAGATTTGAGGTTACTTTGATATTATTTCTTTGTTGATTCATATATATCAAGGAATTTCATTATTTCATCATTACTTTTTCCGTTCTACTAATTTAACTGGGTCAGCATCAAAAAACGGATATAAATAAATATTAATTGCGTGTAATACGAAGTACTTTTCTATAGTTTATTAATTTTTAAGCAATATTTTATGTTGCTTATTTACGCGTCAAATGTCGCTAATATTCAATTTAATTTTGTTAATTTGTACTAGTGTTTGCCGATTTGTGTAGTTTCAAGGACGACCAGCCCAAGTTCAGTAGCCACCTTCAACTGTGAATGACACGATTTCGTGCGTTGACCCTATACATTTCCTGTGCGGCAAATAAGACTGAGTTGATTTTGTTATCGTGACCACGTTTAGTAATATTAAACTATAACTTAGAAACAATGAACATAGGTAGGCATGAGCTATATCGTATCGCATATTAATATAATACCTACTATAAACAGTTTTAAAATTATATAAATTTTTATTTTACTGTTCTCATTATAATACTTACCTATAAAAATATTAATTTCATACAGGTAAGTTCACGAGCTATCATCGCAGTTCTCCTACATTATCGGTAAGATTGGGCGCTAGTTATGTTTGCACGCAATGCGTTCTCGTTAGAGCACAATGCACCAGGCAGCCGACTGCAGTGGTGAAGTCAGTCACCCCGTCCTAACGGCGCTCGCCCTATAGCCGCTTGACTCGCGAACAGCCACTGCCGTCATCGCACCGCAATTGTCGTGCAATCGCTTACTAATGCAACTGCAACTGTACTCCTAATGCATACTTAATATCTTCACACCGATAAACCCTCGCGCCTCCCGTCCCAAAAACCTATTCTTTAGCCACAAATCACCCAAATAATAAAATACGTTGAAAAGCGTTAATGATGTCCGAATGTCCTGCTGTGTCCTTCACCAAAATCACTACAAAAATTGCCACAGTTACGGTCATTGTTAAATTGCAGTGTGTAATAACAATTGAACAATTGTTAAGCAATAGATTGCATTGACGTAACAATTTTAAGATTTTTTTGCTGCTTCTATAGAAATTCTATAAAAAAAAAATGATTTTTTTCTAAAAATGAAACTAAAAAATGATTATTACTTAAATAACGTATTTATCAAAATCATGTGTTGCGATAAAATAGATTTTTATCATACATATGTGACAATACGATGTTGTGAATATATTGCAAAATATCCCGCTGGTATTTTGTCATTAATACTCATATTTAAAAGGGAATCGTCGTTTGCTAAACTATAAGATAAAAATACAATGCATGCGCTGCGCTATCTGGGAATGTCGGTGAATTTTCCGAACAAAAGGAATTTTAAAAAACTAATCTTTAAAAAAAGCAATCTTCGGTTTTTGTCCCATAAAAAGGGTTTTAATCGAACTATATTTTTTTATGTTCAGACGAGACTTCTATTTCGCGCATGTCATACAAAGGTCCTATGGCAAAAAGTTGGATGTTACCTGTTCGTGAAATCTGAGTAGAAAAGAAAGGGTACTCTTGATTTTACTTCATTTTTTGCAGAAACGTAAAAATTGTATTCTTAAAAATGAAATGAAAAGGAAGTCAACACAAAGGTTAAAAAATCTTATTGCCTTTTGTGCATATGGCAGATGCGATAAATTTAGTCGTTGCTCTATGCCCTAATGATGTTATATGGGTCATAAGAAATAAATACTTATTATTTATATAATAATTCAAAAATCCCTAAAAGCCCTAATGGATTAATTTAAACTAACTTGAGCGCGGGTAAAATGTATTTATACTATAGTGGTAACTGTTGCTCCATTCTCTTATGTCCAAACATCGATCTATATTCTAGATTAATATATAAACTATTTTTATGAATCTGAATTCAATTTATTTAGTGAACGATGGCAAAGTGGTACAGACACGGTGGGAACCGTTACACGCACTCGCGGAGTTGAGTGCACGCGCGAGCGGTCGCCGACACCACCAGTTATTACTGTCCCCTCTCCTCATCAAAGAAAATTCTTTATTTCTGTGTTACATAACACAACAACTGTTGGTAAATAACTTTTCCTCAATATATGATTATAGTGTTTAGATGGCCCGGTGCCTGCTGTTTTTACCACTTATGACGTGGCATACGAAAACATGTGCGAATATTCCACGCGTTCCAAAGAATCTCCACGCCCAGTTAAAGTTTCACCGCCAGCAGGAAAACGAGACTTTACCCACAATAGTCACTACTCGCTACCCATGACAGGAATAATTACCGATTGTCAAAAAATCGAAACCATCCGATTATACCTATCGCTTCACTTACTGAACTTATCGCCGTATGTTCTACCAACTGTCTTTAATTATATAAATTATTCGAGGTTGAACGACTGCTTTATTGTTAAACATTTTTTATCGCTGAGTGTTTCATGATTACGATTATATACTTTCCACCCCTCTCTTAAAGACGGTTTTAGATCAAAATAAACTTTATTAGAACTTTTTAGTCTATATACAAGTAACGTTAATCTGATCCTACGCAAAATATTGTTACTTAAAACAAACCACAGTTTTAATCGAATTAAACTGTATAAAGTATTACAGTGACGATTAAAGACAGTAGAT
This sequence comes from Brenthis hecate, assembly GCA_951806755.1. Lineage (NCBI taxonomy): Eukaryota > Metazoa > Arthropoda > Insecta > Lepidoptera > Nymphalidae > Brenthis > Brenthis hecate. The sequence continues at coordinate 7,766,002 of OX638258.1, read as the reverse complement.
ATTATTTAAATAACATCGTAGGAAGAATCTATGCGTCAACATTATTATGAATATATAATAATATTATTGTTATTCAAAAGATTACGCGTACCATCAGCGCGGGGGCGCCACGCGGTAAAAAAGTGATTGAAACCAGTCTGTGATGAAATGAAAGTCGCTTATAGGTAATACATATTACTTTCTCTCGTTGGCTTGCACTTAAATTTAATGTAAAACTAATTTTGTTAGCAAAAGTAAAAATAACTTGTTTCATCCTAATTTAGACTCAGTGTCACATTTTGGTTATATACTTATTAAAATTAGATGGTTTAACTTATATTTATAAATAGCGACTCACCCTCGCTCGGGTTCGTCCAGCTTTTTTTAGTTTTACTTTTTAGTCCTGTTCATCATTAAAGCGTGTTTTTTATGGTTCCGTACCCCATAAGTTAAAAAAGGAACCCTTATAAGATCACTCTTGTCCGTCTGTCGGTCTGTCTGTCCGTGTGTCACCACCGATTTTCTCAGGAACAGGTGGACCTAGCAAGTTGAAATTTATACCAGATACTCAGTTCTATAGTCCCTATTAGGTGTATAAAAATCAAAGTCCTGAGTCAACACGATAAAAAGATATGGGCAAATTTAGATTTTCGCGAAAACTTGTAAGTATCAAAATGTACCTTAATTTTCAATTTATTTTTATTTTGGAAAGACCTTGCTTTTAACCAAAATAGACAATTCTAGGTCAACCGGAAGTACCCTATAGGTTTTGGGTCGAAAACCTATATGGTAGTTCCTGTTGACCTAGAATCAAGAAATTTGGCAAAAAGTAAGGTCTTACAGCACAAATAGAGGAAAAACTCCAAAAAATAAAAAAAGTTGAAAATTAAAGTTAAACAAACAGATTTCCTACAAATTTGTACGGAACCCTCGGTGCACGAGTCCGGCTTGCACTTGTCCGGAATTTTTAGTTTTTTAAACTATAATTTATTTATTTATGAACCGATTGAAATAAAACAAATACAAAGTAAATGTTAAGTGAAGCTTACCACAATAAATTAGTGAAAACCGCACCCAAATCGGTGAGCTGTTTGTGAGATTAGCTCCTACCAACTCACAGACAAATAGACAAACCGACAAAAAAGAATAAAAAGTCTAAAAATCATTGTTTTTGGTTCTATTGCGTTAACAAAGACCTCCAATAATAGTTTTTCTCAAATATCTTCCATGTACAGACAGCGATCAGATACAATTTCATTATATGTAGGTATGTATAAGTGACATTAGGATGTGATAAAAATTTGAAATACTCAAAATATTCAAATTGTTTCACGTCAACAACAAAATTCCAAAAAAGTATTATAGAGTAAAAGTATAATATAAAGTTTGTATTCTTTCTATACATTTTTTTATAGATATAGGAAGGTAGTAAATACAACCTTCCTTACCCTGTTTAGTTCAATTTTTAACAATTATTTACTACTTCAGTTGCACACTGTCCTTAATTATGTTATATCATAAGAATTAAACATAGACGATGACGATAATGATTGATTCATCTGTCTGCTTATAATATGTAATATTAATTTAAATAATTAGTCAAAAGTCAAAACTTGATTTGTTATATGAATAGTTATTGTAATTTTATGAATATTTCGCTTACCATTTTTCTTTTAGTTGCAAATTTTGACAACTCTATTTGGGGAGGTAAAATCCGTGATTTAAATAAAGTCAAGGACCATTTGCGTGGCAAACAACGGCAGGGTCAGTAGACTCGAGCGCGCAACTGTCGAAATTATCGCTGTTCTACACGCGTCGCCCGGCCAACGAACGCGCCAAGGTCATGATGGACTCCTCCCCTCCCCTCGCGATTATCTCCTTACCATTTTGTTGCTCCAGCCTCAAATTGCGCACTTTATTGCCAAGACTTACCGGCCACAAAGGTTCAAGGAAAAATGTTTGAGGCTTCAACGAAATTTGAAAATTACTTGACCCTCTGCCAAGAAAATGTCATAGTAACACATATAGACTATAATAGACTAGTGATTTACTTCATTTCATCTTTAAAGATCTAAATTAGTTACTTAATTATTAGCCTAAAATATATTATCAGTTTATAATTTAAAGTGTAACATAAAAATATTTTGTTAATTTAATTTTACATATCAAAATGTTATGTAAAGATTTCATTATATTATGTAATAGGGGAGTTTGTGTTGGATTATATTAAATTAGTGAGAGCGCGTAAAGGAACGCGGCTGCGGAAACCAAGAACGGGACGCGGGGGAAGGCAGGTGGTAACGTCAACGCGCGGCCGTGAACTTTCTTCGGACACGTTTTCAGTATCGAATGCTGCGCAGTATTCCGCGCCACAGCCTGCCAAAGCGCCTGTAACCCCTCACCTCCACGCTCTGATTCACATTCTTAACAAAAGTAGTGTTAAAAAACAATTTAATAAACATCGGCGAACTAGTATTTTCAATTTTGTTTTCGAGAAAACACTTATAAAAATGTATCTGGTTCGAGTTCAAGTGGATTTATTGTTTATACTTTCAAAAAAATGTTGATACAATTTCGCCGTTTACTAAAAATCAGGACAAAATTATAATTTATTTTACTCTAGAAAATTTTTTTTACGCAGAATTCATCATGATAGAAAGATAATATAATCGACACAATGTATAAAAAAATGAGTTTTATTGCCAAAAATAATATTATCAATAGATACATATTTTAATTAATTATTGAAAAGAAAAATATCTATGATACCAGCACCATAATTTCTTGAAAATGTTAAATAAAAAAAACAATCAACAGTAATTATGCCGATTATTTGTTGATATCTGCAACTAATCAGACTGAGTAAATGTAACAGTAGGAAACGAATACACGATCGTCTTCCTCATTCTCGTCGCTGTTGTGCAGTTGCAAGTAATGTAACGTAACGTGCACACTGTACTGGCGCATTATACAACCATGTGCATCATCAACCAGCCTGCGCCCGCGCCGCTCTGATTACGCACGAGCACCTCACTGCTCTAACATTTACAAACTATTATATCTTCTTGTACCGTCATACACACACAGTCTCAGACCTGGATTTTAAATCCTACGGTCGATTTCAACGCTCCAATTAGTGCTTTCGCGTTTTATTTTGTTTGGCTCCACAAAAAGACAAAGTGTAAATCTTATTTCATATTCATTCACGAATAGGTTCGTTGTGTTTTTACTATTCCATAATATATCTATTTAGCAAATTCGCATTATTTATATTCGTGTTGTGTTCCGTACGTAGTCGTCCTCTACATGGAGCAGGAAGTCCCTCTTGGGAGTAAATATCAAGGTGAATTACACGCAAAACAAATCAGAGGGAAAGGCATTGATTATCTACATTTTTATTTTAGTTTTCTGAAGACTTCCTGAAATATCGACCTAGTTTAAATTCAAAATTTACTTTTATCACGAATATCAATTACATTTACTTGTAAATTAGTAATAGGCACGTACGTATTTGTGATTATAACTTACTATGTTCTAAATAGTATGAACAGGCTTGTTACCGAGACTTCCTCAAGTAGATTTTGCCTTGGAACTATTGGCATTGCGGTTATTTCGGTACTTTTTGACATTGACAAGTTCTTATTATTCATAGGAGGAAGTTTTTCGATTTGTGCTATAAATCAATGATGATTTACACAACTAATGGTGTCCAGTAGGTGTTATTTAGTGCTAAAATCTTTAAATATGACTTGACTCGTTGGTGGCAACTAGCATCTGTGGCTATAGAACATGAGGCTGGAGTCGAATTGCTATTCCATCCAAATATGAAGGTGAATACATAAATAAATAAATAATGAACCTGTATTTTCAAGTATATAAGTAATATATATTCAGTTTCTTATTAATCAAAGAAAAAATCTATTTTCGATTCAAAAAACTTCAAAAAGCTTGTCTTACCCACATTTACCTTTCCGCGCAGAATTTGAAAAATATATGTTTCAAAAAAAAAACTAAACAGTATAAATATCCAATTTTTGTACAAATTTTGTCACCATTTTTCTTCGTTACTATTCATCTGATTCTAAAAATTCTTTCACTAGTAGAAAGAATTATTTGTTAGAATACTGACGAAACTGCTAGAAGTGCTCGTAGAGTGTAGTTGACATCCGAGCTGTTGAAAGTATGAATATATGTAATTAGTCATACATCATAATAATATATGATTTTAACGCTTAGAAAAAAATCAGAACATGGGGCCCCAACAGCTATCACGTAGCCATGTAGGTACTCATGTAGTGATGTAGCCATTAATTGAACGCAGCCGACAAATCGACCTTGGCCTTGGCACGGGTTGCCGAATCGCCGAGGTCGGTACGATTGAACGCATCCGGATCACACGGCCTGTATATCGTGCTGCTTGTTCATTCTATTAATATTAACACATCGATCGACTCACGTCATGTCATCACTCGTTAATGAGCTAATACCTTCAGCTGTTACTATTTTATGTTGTTTAATAATATATCACTCAAAAATTTACAACAATCGGTTTGACATCTTGTTTATGCGTTAATGAGTGAAAATAAATTATGTGCGGTCTGTGGCTCTTAGTTAAGCAATTAGTAAATTTTAAAGTTTCAATTCATAACTAATTCTTTATAAACTAATAAATAATCTGAACTGATCTACAAGATCTGATCAATGTTATGTTTTGCAGCAAGTCGCAACAGTATGACGGGGTAATTGACTGTTGCTGACCTCGAGCTGCCTCGGAAAAATTCGTAAAAACTCGGCTCTCGTCGCTACTACCAGTTTTTTCACATGAAATTTTAAAATACACGTATGAATTCTTAAAAGAAAAATAATTTAGATTCATATATTGTACATATTCTTCCTTCTATCTTTATTAGGTTTTATTTTTAAATATAAATACGATTTGCAACTTTAATTCAATATGTAGAGCATGTCGTTTAATACAAAAGTTAGGTATAAAAATTCGATAACATGGCGAGTTCGTGTTTCGAATACGCTTCATATAACCGCATGTCTCAGCGAGGCCTTGACCGAGCCCGTCGTCCGCGACGCAAAACATTCGGCACATCATCAGTCGTGTCCACGAAGCTCCACGTGACCGCTCACAATTTTTCTTCGAATTTACCGATTACATTCTCTTATTACAACGTAATTTAATATAAACATTCATTCCCTTCTACGTGACGTATACAACTTACAAATAATAAACAATTTATATTAATTAACATTTTGTATTAATGAGTAGGTACATTTAAAAAAGGTTTGCGCAGTTTCTGTTCTGGTAATAAATTTTCGTCTAAAAAACGTAATACTTTCCAAAATTATAATTAATATTATCTTCATAACACTCAATATTCGCTGGACCTGTATATCCGGTGGAGCCAGGCGTGTCCGCCTAGCCTTTGTGTCCTTGGTCCAGAACCATAGGAAGGCCGTCCGGCCCCTCAATTGTTACATTCAACTTTCCAGAGGACACTGGCAACCGCGACGAATTCGAGATATCAGCGTCACGTTATCTTAGAAAAGCTTTCTAATAATAGGCACTTTATTTTTTACATCTCTTTCCTCTTTTTATATTTTTATCTTTATAATATTTGACTTCGATAATGTTGCAATTTTAATCCGGATATAAAAAAACAGAAACCATAAAGAGAAAACAATATGGTAGTCGGTTTCATTTTTTACTCAAAAAATGCAAAAACTGCATCCGATATACCTACCAAAAGCGTTAAAAGTGAATCGATCCTATCGTACCCCGAATGTGGTCAAAGTGAACAGTGCAGGCTATACATGTGGCCAACAACAGACATCAGCTTGTGTCTTGACATGAGCATTTTAAGTTCTATAGTCAGGCTACTAGAATTGAACTTTCTCATAATACTTACATACAGTGTATATTCTACCATGTAATTTGATATTGTGCGTCCCGATATTAAAAAGTGAGGGCAGCGGAAGGAAGTAAAAAAATTGGGCACCCATTCACTTTCACGCATTTATTCGAAGTGCACATATGGCATTGTTGTTGCATTGTCTGTCTTTATTAGAACTTATGTAACTCATAATATTTTCGTATAAAAGATTTCACACCATATATATGTAAATATTAGATACAAATATGTATTGAAAAAATAATGACTACTTGAAATATATCAAGGATTTGAAGAAGCAAGAGATTTCATGCTAAGGAAAATGCTGTCGGGGTGATGATGCAACTGTATTTATCTACATCATTAAAACACTTAGGTTTTCTAATGTTTTCTATAATAATAAAACTTTATTAGCAATAAGTTTTGACACTAAATTTACACTAAGCGCAAAATAAAGCTTATTACAATTTATGTTACTTACATCGGTTCGTCACTGCCGACTGTACTAGGCCGAGCCTGTATTACAGACGACAGATCTATGTCCTTTAAGGATTTGTATTATTATGGCCACCATTGTCAGATGAAATAAGTTTCACCTTTAATAAGACGTTTTATATGATTTAACAAAAAATGTTAAAGCAAAAACGCTAACGTTTTTTGTAGCTTTTCAAAATCCAAAAAACTTTTGCATCCTTTGCACAATTCTATAACCATCCCTGCGTCCATGTGGGAGGATATTTGCGAAACCTATAAAAAGTACATCTTTTGTTAAGGAAACGAATTGAAGCTCAATAAATTCGGCAAAAAGTGATTGCACCTTTCTGATGATGTACAACCCTTTTTACTGTTAGCGAGAGTTTTTATAACATAATAATAAATATAACTTATAAGAAATTCGAAATTATTACTTCAGTGTTTCCTTGAAACACCTTTTAAAATCAATCAATACCTACTTTACAAAAAATATATTACATATGGAAGCTCACAAGGTATTTCCTAATTTCTATAAAACTGTTGCATAAGACAGAAATAAAATTATTATGTAATCAAGAGAAACTGTGTTGTTCAGTGCTAACTTTTCAAAACAAACAAACAACAGAATAACGACAAAGATATAGTAGGTAGGTACACTTTTTTATTTATATATGTAAATTTTAATATAGGTGAAATAATTCTGTTTATTCTAAATACGTAGTACTGTTACTAATTTTACATTAGGTACACACAAATTAAAAATATTTTTTCAGATTCAGAACTCTTGTGTAGTGTACAAAGCGCCTGCGCGGGTGGTGGCCTTGACCGGCCTGCGCCAAAATTTCCAGGTCGTTCACCCGCTCTGACGCCCACTGCCACTCGTCTTTATCTCACATAAATAAATTCGCTCGCAAGCTGATATAAATCTTAAGCCCACGGACTAAGAGTGTAATTACACTGTAACCGCTAACGTGAACGTTATATAAAATCAGTCATTTATGTACGTATCGGTTATAGAAACTTGTTTATCAATAAGCCTTTGCATGCTAAAAAGACATTACCTATTGTTGTTTCAGCGTAAATCTGATGGACATTCTAAAATATATAAGTACTAGCATTGCCCGCGGCTCCGCCCGCGTTCAGGTGACCAAGAAGTAATTTCTTAGGTTTTACATATCAGTATACTCTTACAATGCAGTTTTTGTATTTTTCTGAGTAATGAGATATTTTCCCGCGGTAAAAAGTATCCTATATGTTGACCTGGATAACCATCTATCATCATACCAAATTTCATCAAAATCTGTCCAGTGGTTTTCTCGTGATGCGGTAATTTTTGTCTGTCTGTTAAGACAGACAGACAAAAATTCTAAAAAACTATAGATTCGACCTTTGTATCGATAAGAACGTCTACTTCAATAAGATTTTCCAAAAAATATTTAATGTACAGATTCGGCTTGGTTACAATTTTATTATATGTATAGATTTTATTACGATCACACAAGCTATCCTCAGGTAGGTTCGGACTGTAAACAAATATCTAATACGTTGTTATCAATACAGAATTGGGAACAGGTGTAAGCTGTATTTATTTATGAATGTATTTGTATAATTAAAAATGTCATGTTCCTTATTTATAAATTAAAATTATGTAGGTACTTACAAAAGAGTGAATGCAAGTTTCAAATTTTATCTTACTGATTACTGATTAGAAAACAAAGAAATAAAGGAAAATTTACTTTACGTATAATTGCCACGGTATTAATAATATGTGTAACATTACCGTGTCACTGCTTTTGCTAAGTGTGATAGATGTGCATTGTTTGTGTGATGTAATAGAATATTTATGAATGTTCTCAGGTATATCAAGTGTTTAATCATATATACAAATAAATAGTATTTTGTTGCTGTTTCCGATTTTATTCGATTGGGAAACATTATGGCAATTGCTAAAGGGTATCCCGGAAGTGCAATCAGTGCTAGGCTAGGAGGCAAGCGGGCCGCGTCGGCAGCAGGTCACTCCGTCACGCGGCGACCTACACAGTACGCGGCGCTCGCCATCCATTAGCTCGATTTCGTGTTCAAGTTCACTCGCGTCCCATCACCAAAAATATTTTAGTAGTGTGACGCAACCGAGCTGCGTCCCGCTCGAACATTCGCGCGCTCTTAGTCCGCACCGCTCGCGCGCGACCTTGGCCGCGGTGCGCCCGCAAGGTTCAGGTCTTCGAACTCAGCGCGCGGGCGGGCGGCGGGGCGGGGGCGGCCCGCCCGCCAATGGCTGGCCGCGCTAGTCTGCGCGCGCTCATGATTGGTCCGTGGAAGACGCGGCAATGACCTCGGAGACCGGAGTTCGAGGCTCGCTCCGAAACGTAGACCGACAGGCTTCGTACAGCCATAGAGACTATATTCGTTCGACGGGGACCGCCGTACCGCCGAGGCGATTGTATCGCACGGAGCGCCGATCATTTCGCAGACTTTCACTCTTAAGGGGAGCCTCGCACGGTTACGAACAGAAGTGCGCGCGGCCCAGCTCAGTTCGTCGTTCGAGCTCGAGAAAGATAGACGCACGCGACGCGAGCAGTGTTAGTTTCACGCGAGCGACCTTCATCCTTCGCGACGTGCCGATCACGCATTTCAGTTTATGCACTCGTGTCCTATATTCTAGTATATTGTGCATTGGACAAATGTTCAACGACCACGGGTTCAAATGTGGCTTACGTGTAGTGTAGTGTAAAGTAAACTGTTCATTACTTTTGTTTAGTTTAATCATATGACTCTTAGTGATGTCTCCGGACACCAATCTTGGGCGCTATGATGCGCCAACAGCCGACACCATGATGAACTCTGCTCATAAAGAGAGAGAACCAGAGCTGCATATAGGTAGGATTCGCCCTTTGCAGGCTGCCAGTACTCCATTTACGTTTCTTCTACCGCTAAAATAAGCATCATTACAAAACACTTATGTACCCAACAATAGCATTAGTTCAGATTAAAAACAATAGATGTATTGATATTAAGAAAAGTTTTTATTGTTATTATTTATAATTTTAGTTTTATTTTATTACTGCACTCATGTACCACAAACTTTTTGTATACATATTTAATACTAATCAATAATATTATTTATATTTCGTACAATTACATATACCAACTAATATGCGATTATATAAAATTTGAGTAGTTTTAAAATTTATTTAATTACATATTATACATACGAGTACCTTAATTAATAGGTGACATTTCACCTTAGAGGTAATCCTCTAAGGTACAACTGATGTATTGGGTGCAACTAGCCAGAGTTTTGTTAGAATAGGCACGCAAAGCAAAATCAGATACACTTTCTCAAAAAAATACTTACGTTTTAAAGTTTTCCTGAAAAAAATTATAAACACAAAAATAAAAGAAATTATATTGTTGTACTGGTGCCAAGTAACAGGTTATCCATAAACCAATTATCCGAATAAAAATTTCGAATCGTCTTAAAATTCATTAATTATTATGATAATTAAATAAATTACTGCCTGCCAGTTGATAGATTGGTAACCTGTTAATCATTTAAAACAAAAAATATTCTATTAACTTAATTTAGATGTACATCAATATATAGTAAAACCAGTTCTCTTTCTTTGTGGAACAGCTGATCACACTATAGTAACACGGTAATATTATATACCATGCATACACATACTACACATATTACATAAGTATTTTATTTTAATACTTTTAGGATATTTAAAAATCCATGACAACGAAGAAACATTAATTTCTTGAAAAGTATAACTACTTTGTTCAAGATCTATGGAGTAGAAAGTAAACATTTTTTACTGACTGGTAAATACTTCTTTTCCTCTCCCTAGCTGACAAATTATGATCTATACATACGTATAATAAAATTGTAACTAAGCCGAATCTGTACATTAGATATTTTTTGGAAAACTATATTGAAATAAACATTATTATCTATACAGAGGCAGAATCTATAATTTTTAGAATTTTTGTCTGTCTGTTACCGCATCACTGAAAAACCATTGGAAGGATTTTGATGAAATTTGGTATAGTGATAGCCGGTTATCCGGGTCAACATATGGAAAAAATACATAAACTGTAATTTAAGAGTATACTAATATGTAAAACCTAAGAATTTACTTTTTGGTCATATAAACGCGGGCGGAGCCGCGGGCAATGCTAGTCTAAAATAAATACTACTAACATTAATCGATTATTTTCTATAACTTATAGTTGTTACACTTGATTAAAATAAAAATATTTTCTTTGTATTTTTGATTAATCGTTTCATGTCCTAACGCTGAATGAGATTGAAAATTTTTAAAACTAATATATATATATACCTTTAGTTTATATGTCAACGAGAGTTGGTTGCAGAACGAAAGTTTAATGGATTGATTGTTAAATATTGGTATAGGGCTCGTAGTAAACAATTAAAAATCGTTGTGCAAAATGTAATGCACTTCACAGAAGAATAATGACATTTCGCCCCCTTGCCAATCGATGGTGTTCAATAGAATCTGCAGGGAGTCAGTGTAAATTAATGTTAAATTCCTAATGATTTTATCGTTTTCTATTGATTGTATTTAATAGTATTTTTCAAATTTGAAAAATAACAAAAGAGTCAACCGTCTCGTCTGAGAACTCCCAACCCTTTTTACTATTTGTGTAATATTTAATAAATGATGTACACACCGATTAATGTGAAATTCGAAACAACCATTAGATCGTTGAGCTGGCGGGTTCAATGAAACGCTGGCTTCCGCTTTGGAGCGGCTCAACACTTTTACTTTTCTCTTGAGACTAGTTTCACTACTGACTATATAGTTTATACGACGTTCTATTATAACAATTATATTATATTAATGTTGCAAACGACATCATAGATATTATGCACAGACCTACTTTATAATATGACTAGCATTGCCTACGGCTCCGCCAGCGTTCAGATGACCATAAACCAAATTCTTAGGTTTTACATATTAGTACACTCTTACAATGCAGTTTTTGTATTTTTTTCAAAGAAATGAGATATTTTCCCGCAATAAAAAGTATCCTATATGTTGACCCAAATAACCAGTTATCATCATACCAAATTTCATCAAAATCCGACCAGTGGTTTTTCCGTGATGCGGTAACAGACAGACAGACAGACAGACAAAATTTCTAAAAACTATAGATTCGGCCTCTGTATCGATAATAATGTCTATTTCAATGAGATTTTCCAAAAAATATTTAATGTACAGATTCGGCTTTTTTATTATCTACATAGTAATACATATATGATAGTAAAAAGTTTAAGGTTTTATACGTAAATTATTTTCAAAAAGAAATTCTATACGTAAATCGATTTACGTCTATGCAATGCTACATAATTTAACATAATATAACGTACGTGCTTAAATTTAAAATTAACAATGTATTTCAAACTAAATGTTAGTTTAATGTCTAAACACATATACATATTTCTAATAATACGAACATGTTATCCGAATAGGAAATATGTACCGTACGTGATTGAAGGAAGGATGTTGACTATTTATTTATTTACAAACAAAGATCGCCCTGACACACATCCACAGCGCCCCGTACACGGTGTGAGTGACTCGTTATATTATTGTATCTTTCTCCTGCTGCGCGCTTGGGCGCAAGAATCGCACGTTACGTGGAGCACTTTCTAGCGCACTTTCCTCGCCTCTTTAATTGACGTAACTAGCGAGCGACTCTCACACGCGCTAAACAGAAAAACGTTCCGAGTTACATCACACGTAAAGAAATGAACGCGCTAATGCATTTACAACAAATATTCCCTAACCTGCTTTTCCATTTTACTCTAATCATAGCGTCTCTGTTATGCAAGTTAATGATAAATAATAAAGATGTAACCATTCGTGTTGCAACGAATTTATTCAATGTCACTAAAAAAAGAAAGTAGCACCATAGAAAGCGATCGTTACGAACGTCGACCCGGAGCGAGTGGTTGAGGCCAGAAATAGAAAGTTTGTTCCTAAAGGTTGATATACTCCCTTAACAAATAAACAAACGTAGTGAAGGGAAAGTGAGAGCAGACGGGGGCGCCTAACGCTCGAACCTGTTCCCGATCGGGTCCCGGCAGGCTCTCGGCTCACGTCGTCGTCGGCTACACCCGCGCTTCTGACCTCTACGTCACGCCTAATGCATCCGCCCGCCATCTTATCTACCATTGGCCCGGCAACAAATCGATTCAGTCATTAAACATTTTAGTTATTGTAAAACTTGGTCATGTTTTGTTTAATATACTATCAGTTCAAGAATACGTCTTAAATTGTTGATCGGTTTAGCTATTATATAGCTTTAAGTAAACTATAACATGTGAGGCAATACGTACACACTCTCACTAGAAAGGTCAACGACTTCCCTCAAGTGCAGTAGACACATCTAGCGCTTTCTAAAATAACTATTCAATGTCACCAACAGACGCAACATGATCCCTTGCGTCACATGGTTTATTACCAGCTAATACGATTTGTAACTTGCATAAATAATGCAATTATATTTTTTGCAAAATTAACCGTTAATACTTATTATTTAACATAAATATGACATTTGAAATGTACTTTATCGACGAAAATTCAAACAAAAACAACTATAAGATTGTCGTACCGCTCTCCATTTATGTTTATCTACCATAAAACTAATTAGTATACTTATATACTATTACATCATAGCAACGATATTCTATATTTACTTAATCGTATTGTTCGTTTGTTCCAGAGTTTGATGGTACCACGGTATTGTGCCGTGTCTGCGGTGACAAGGCTAGTGGATTCCATTACGGCGTCCATTCCTGTGAGGGATGCAAGGTATGTAACATCATTTATAACAAATCATATTATATTATTGCTCTATTTTTCCTTCTCTTCCAGCATACTCACCAAAACCTTGTTTATTTTTAAGCCGTGCCATGCCAAAATTGCCATTCACAAGCGTTAACATACCTATGTATATACTTACGTATACAATACTTAATATATAACAAAGATAGTATCCCTTTTTGTTGTACCTTAACTTTAAGTATTGCATTCTCAATATCCTGCATAAAAATTATGAACGTTGTAAAGATATTAATAGCTATATAGGTATATGAGCTCGTTGGTCATTCGAAATGTGATTTAATCTGTTCATCTAACTGATATTAACATTTATGCATAGGAGAAAGTGATTACGATATTTGATAGATAACATTTATCATCTTTAAACATATTGACGTCATTCAAGCAGAACATTCACTTAGAGTCTTGTACTAGGTGATGCTTATAAATATTTATTTCGTAAAAGTATATAGCATTTATTTATAAACTGTATACACTGGAAGTGTTTCAATGTCCTAGAGTTTCAACAGCAAGGCCGCGATACACGGAAGACAATCTCTGTACACAGATAACAAAGCTCGACCATGATATTTTTGATGTATAAACTATAAACATTCGAATTCTTCGCTAATTTAATTTTTGCCATACGTAAATAGTATGTGTTTTTAATACAAATATTAAAATAACCTAATAGTAAGTAGACTAAAAGATTATATTTCCATCGCATTATTTTTCAAATTATAGTTAACAAAATAATGGTTCGAAACACTTATGGGGTCGCCGGGTCCGTAAGGTACCTGATGGCCTCAAATTCGTGGTCAGTCCATAGCACCCCAGTTCTATAAGTCGTATTTTTGTTGTTGATACCTGCCGGCCTGTTCGGCGCAATCACACGGGAACGGGTCGCTATTCAAAATGTTTTATATATTTGATTCCTTTTATTTTTTTGGCAAAAGGGTCGTGGACTAGTTAACCTTAACCTCCATAGCAACTATTATTAATTTTTAAGTATACATGATAATTCTAAGAAATTAAAAACATATTTTTCAAATACTACTCTAATTAGACATGAAATAACAATCTATATGTATATATAGGTCACTTTTAGCACCCGACGCCCGCATGCAGTCTTTCTACTCAAATACTTTTTGTCTCAGTGTGGAAGACTTCCTGTATTGTTTTATTAAGTGCATTTGTACCGTCTGGAAATTTAACCAAAACCACTTACTTGCTTGCACGTGGGACTTAAATACGGGTCGAATATTTTAATGCAATTAAATCTATCTTTTGTGGGAATAGGATTGTTATTTGTTTTACAGAAAAACTTTAGTAAATCATCACGACAAGTATATAAATAAGATGATGAGAAAAACCACTGTTTTAATTGTGTGGTGGTTAAAGGTCATATTTATGTGTGCAAAGGCAAAATGAGGAAGACGAGAATAGAAGTGCAAGTGTAACAAACCGGTTATAAGTTACTAGTTTGGTCGCTCGGGACAAAGCGTGCCCTTGATGACTGCGTCTGGATCGTTGTAGGGTAGATTTGTTAATCTTTATATTTATCTATAAAACTATTGAGAAAAAATAATGTCCTACTTATTTTTAATCTTATTATTAAAAAAACTGAATTAAAAAAAAATTCTTTAAATTAAAATAAAAACTTATAATTTACTAGCATTGCCCGCGGCTCCGCCCGCGTTCAGATGACCAAAAACCAAATTCTTAGGTTTTACATAATATTAGTATACTCTTACATTGCAGATTTATATTTTTTCTCAGAAATGAGACATTTTCCCGATGTAAACAGTATCCTATATGTTGACCCGGATAACCAGCCATCACCTTACCAAATTTCATCTAAATCCCTCCCAGTGTTTTTCTGTGATGTGGTAACAGACATACAGACAAAAATAAAAAAAAACTCTAGATTCGGCCTCTGTATCGATAATAATGTCTATTTCAATAAGATTTTCCAAAAAATATTTAATGTACAGATTCGGCTTAGTTACAATTTTATTATATGTATTAATGTAAAAAAGTCAAAAACATTGTGACAAAATAACGTCAAACTAGCGCCAACTGGTGATAAATTTGTGGAAAACTCAAAGCTGTAGTTCGGCTATTCGCCGCGAGATGTCGCTACGATCGGAAACTACCTAAGCTATCTTGTATGTTCAATTGCGAACGAAAATTGTGAATGAATGGTTTTTACGGTCTACTACGATCGGGGCACGTGTCCATACGCACTGATGTCAACGACCTTAGATTATTACTACACGTTTTATAAATTATAATCTATTATTTAACAAATATTTAATAATTTTAAGGCAGTTAGATAATTTAAAACATATATTTTATAAGTCTCTAAATGCATAATAAATGCTGCTGAAACAATATTTTTATTTTTAATTGACTACTAGAGTATATCTGATAATTATTGTAGTATAATTTAATTATTATTAAATTAATATTTTTACATTGCATTCATTCATTATAAAAATGTTTTCATATAATCACACAAAACTTTAGTAGCAATATAAAAGCGTTCGAAACATTTAGTGATAATACATGAATCTACTACAATAGTAATTTTTCATTGCTATGCACGTTCTTTGTTCATACCGTGACCGACATATTTTATCGTGTTGTGGGTCGCTTATTTTTTCGGCACCGATCTGCAGTACAGGGCTCGCGGTCGTCGACCTGGCTTTAACATCGGCTCTCCTACAGCCGCAGCCTCTCCTTGCCGTAAGAACTTTTACGGTCAACGAATGTATGTACGCAACATGAACGTAGCCTACATTATTTTTTAACTGTCAGTTTATAAGTTCATTGATCTCTCGGTATTAAATTTTTAACAAGAACATTATTTCGTGATGTTTGTGAACGAATAAATTTACGTTTAAGAATTAAAGGTAATCAATTAATGGATTAACACTAGTTTTAACCAAGACATAGTAAATATTACTTTGAAAATTAAAAAAAATGAATTTAAACTTTGCCTTTCATAATTTATAAATAGAGTAATAATTAAATCGTATACGTTATCCTCTTATATAAAGAATATATTCACAAAATTTTACAGTAATCCAGGTAAATGAGTTATGAGAATCGTGTACGTTACGAATACAGATTCGCGATATGTCAACGGGAAGTGAATCACAAACATGAGTCAGAGGCTTTGTTATCAAGTGAATATCTGAGCACCGGCGAGCACGTAGAGTGGACTGTTAGCTAAAGCGGGGTCGGTCATCGGTCGCGGCTACCTTAGAAAGAGTTGATGCGTCAGCATATTTTGTTGAACCAATGTTAGCAGTCATTGTCCGCGAAACCGTTAGCCGCCGCGCTAAGCCGCATCGCTGTCGCTTACAGCTTGCAGTGTGATAACCGCGAATGTTCTCGAACATAATCGTGTTATTGACGTTTACATATCTTAAATATTTTCATTGAGTAAGGACTCGAGTCTGCAATTTTGAAAGGCACATGTAAATTAATTATTTATGTCCTTGTACTTAGTTAACCTTTACACCACCTGTGTATATTGTGTTTTGGCGTGTTCCTAAAGGCTTGTCATCATGTTAACAATATCTATGAAAAGTTTAATCGATAAAGCATAATAAAAAGTATTTCTTGTATTTAAGGACAGATATCTTAATACATATGTACATATATACAAGTTTTAATTATATACAATATTAGGTACAGTTAATTCGGTCAAAAATATTCTTTAATATTTCGAATAATGAAAACTTATTATGTTATAAATGTTTCAAATCAATACGTATTAATTGAAATAATGAAGATTTTGTGAATTGTAACACATATATGTAGGTATGTGATAATTTTGGAATATGCTATACCTATATTTAAATGAAATAAGTCGACTTAGATGCAGCGTTCATATATTTAAAATATATATTATTTACTGAAAAATCTCTTAATAAACTAATCAGTTCTATATTTTTAAAATTAATATTAATCATTGGTAAAAAGGTTTCAACAATATATGATAAGTAATTCAGTTATAATTAACAGTACACTAACGAGACAAATAGATTAAATTTTAAAGGAGATTTAGAACTATATAAATTTACTATTTATATTCAATACATAAATATGCGTAGTAACAAAACAATAAAATATTTTGTACGTATACCGTGTTTTACGTTGCCCTGGTCTCATCTACGTTAGTTTTTTGTGAGGTTTTGTTTTCGCGGCAGCAGGTCAACGACCGCACGGCCGGTCACTGCCCGCGTTGCGACCAATTATGGGCCACTCGTACAGCGCACAATGGATCGATGGCAGTACGAAATTGGGTCAGCGACCCGAGCGCCTCTCGCCCCGCATCACTCCGGTACAGCTCTGTACAGCCTCCGCCTAATCTCTAGAGTAGTAAACTATGTATATTACTATTAATTAATATTTATCTTATCTGGTACACGAGTATCATAGTATTTATTTAGGCGTTTAATGTCACCGAATCATTTATATATTAGAGTTATTTTTGTAAAATTTACTAAGCAATATAATAAAATATTTATTTCGGTAATCTATATATAAATCATAATAGTTTATTTTTTCACATTATATTCTTAGAAAAAAAAGAATTATTTCTTACCTATTTCGAAAGAATGATTAGTTAAGTAAGAAAATTTATTATAATATAGTAGTAGGTACATCAAAAGAACATTTATAAAGTACTAGAAAAAATCGACACAGAATATATATTGAACATTATAGGAAAATAATAAAGGAGTCTTTTAAATCATCTTAATTTTTAAGACAACAAATATATATTTTTGTCACGATTACTACCACTAAATTTAAATATGTAGTCATTATACAACTCATGTTTTAATTTAAGATAGGTACGCGAGGTTAAAACAATTTTATTTTTTATTATATTATAAAGAAACATACAAAAAGTGAGACTAGGACCTTCCTACACACACCTATGTAACAATAAAGATCCCTACACATCCATGATCAGTGGATTAGTGGTTCTACTAATTTAACGCAATGTAATAAATTATATTGATGGAACTCTATTACATGAACTAAAAAGATATCACTATTATCTATACATATATAGACCACAAAAAATTTGTAGGACTCGTCTAGATCTACTACGACTAGTAATTAGATTGTTTCACCCCTAGCAAGGAGCGCGTGCGCATTGAGGTAGGCCATGACGCATAACTGACGTCATCGGGCGTAGAGTCGGTCGTCGCCCCGAGCTGGCAGTGTCCTAGCTCCCGGGCCGCGAGGGGTGAGGGGACCGTGCAACGCTCTAGAACGCTGTTGTGCAATAGAGCGGTCGTCGACCCGGGGTGAATGGCCTCGCGCCGCGACGCCCGCCGGGATGCGCCCGGCCTATATCCGGCGCACCGGTGCAGTGGCAGCGGCGCATTCTAGAGCGACGTGGACACCGTTAGGAGCGCGAGCGGGGTAGTCGAGGCGCGCGGGGGCCGGGGCACTCTCACTTTCTCGGGTGGGTCGGCGGCCGGCAAGTAGGTCGCGCGGGTAACTGTGCGCCGCACGGCGCAGCGCCCGCACAGTCCGCTGTCGGCCACCACTCGCGTCGGTGCAGCGCACTAACGTTAAGTTTAGGCACGAGACTTGTTTCGCGTAAGCGTTAAGTGACTAGGGCGTGCGACGGTGATAGTGTCCAGTGTGTGGTACTTGCTAGCTTGTGAATGGTGCTCGGTATGGCGTGCGGCGCAGAGTTGCGCGAGCGGCACTCGGTTTTGGTGAGCATGCTTGAAGCGCGGCGAGAGTCCAGCGACTCTGGCTGCTCGAGCGATGAGAGTTCCGACTCTAACTGTAGCTGTGATCCTCAGGGCTTCTTCCGCCGCTCCATCCAGCAGAAGATCCAATACAGACCCTGCACTAAAAATCAGCAGTGCTCCATCTTAAGAATTAACAGAAATCGGTGCCAGTACTGCCGATTGAAAAAATGTATTGCCGTTGGAATGAGCAGAGATGGTGAGTAAAATTATATATTTTTTCTTACTTATAGTTTACTAGGATCATTTTATAGCAATCAAAAGTGGAACAATGTAGCGTCAATGAAAAAAATGACCCAAACAACAATCCAATTTTAATATTGCATCGATTTTGTTTTAGAAATGTTTAAGTCCAACTTTAAATCATTAAGGCAAAATTCATAAAAGCCCAATGTTTTGTAAAGTATTTCTTTGTAAAGTAAATATAAATATTAAAAATATCTGATATAGTCAATCCTTAGTAGCGACTGAGTTGAATAAATTAACTTATTGCAATTCATATACATACGCAATGAACACAGCAAGGTTGATCGTGTACCCTCTCGTAATAAGTCTGTAATCTGAACGGGCCAAGTGGGTCGCGAGGCACGAGTCGAGCGCGATTGCTACTTCGCGATCAAATCCTATTTCGTGGTGCTGCAAGCGGGGCAGAGGGGCGCGGGGCGCGGGGGTCGGAGGACGTGTGCGGTGTGGGAGGTCGGTTATGCAAGCGCGGGTGAGCGCACGCTAAGCGGGTCGACGGCCGTCGTCGCTCCGCTCCGCTCGTTGCGACACTTACATCGCTTACGCTTACCGCTTTAAGGCTAAACGCGGTGAAAGCGGAGAAAGGTGCATTTCGTAAGCGCGAAAGTGAAATTTTGTTTTCACTTTCGTAAAGCGGTTCATCGCCCTTGTATAGTTTCTCTAGAATCATAACAAATGCAATAGGCTTAATTCATTACAATATTTACATTTTTTTATAATAATACAAATAATTGGTCATTGTATCATTTCACCATGTGAATCAGTTAAATTGGAGTATTACTTACAATGATAATTTTATGACTGTCTAATTAAAAGTAACATTTTTAAAATTATGACTTATTCTTAGTGGTATTTATTTTTAATCATAACAATAAATCCCATTTAATTATATGTATGTGCCACATTAAAATATACGTACATATATATGTATGTATATACTATATATATACATACTTATAATTTTTTTTAATAATTTATTAACAACAATTAGTTGATACATGTTGTACGTATAGAGGTTAAAATATAGTAAAAATACTATTGTCTCGTTACAATATTTAGAAACGAACCATAGAAATGTAATACTTTAGTTTTGCTACTCAACAACAGATGGCGCTTACTTCTTACCAACGTGTTAAAATGAAAGGTGACCATAGAACGAACGTGATCTTTAGCTTAAATAAGGTACTTGATTTAAAATATAGGAATAAATAATATATTATTATTTATTATATATTTTTAAATAATTGTAAAACGAATTAGAAAGGATATTTTAAACATTTTAGGGAAATCACTTATATGGATAAAAATTTCTTTGTACATTAATAAAGATAATGAATGATACCTATAAATTTTATTTAATGCTGTTTACATTTTACATTATAATAAAAACAAAAATCTTTACATCTTACTAATAAAGTTTGTCATTAATTTATACTTTTGAGTTTTACGCTTAAAAAGATTAACATCTACGCAACACGTTTTTTATTATTAATTATTGTAATTACAATAACAAAACAAAACATACCATGATAACTATTAATAAATAGAAAAGTTTACACGCAATTGAGGACTCGATACTCGTCTTGAGAATACCAAAGTAGGTAATTCAGTAATAGAATAATTTTACGAGTAGAAATTGGGATTGTAGAGCTAAAAGTATGAGGGAGTCCTGAGAACTGAGAAGTGAGGTGAGGACGGGAAGGCCCACAGCGGGGCAGGGGCCTGCGCGGAGTTTATTGACGGCGCCCCCTCCCCCCTCCTAGCGCGCGCCCTCCCTCCTCAAGTTCAAGGTTGGCGCGGCGCGCGCCGCGGCGCAGTGCGAGGGAGTCCGGCCCGCGCATCGGTCGTCAGCCCTCTTGTTATCGCTATGTCAGTGCGTCGTTCCGCAGTTCGCAACGAGAACTCGAGGCTCGCTCACAGTGATTGCTCCGTAGCAATACGTTGAATTATATCGCAAAATACGGACGGATATTATCAAAACATTGGATAGGACCGCACACGGATTACAGTGCTTGTGTCTAATATTTTCGTGCTATGTGACACTTGTTATAAATAATTAATAATCTACTACAGTTACCAAACTCTTTTATGAGTGGCTTTTGGCTGTGAAATATTTAGTTAATAGTGTAAAAAATTATTATGGTCTCAGATATGGGTGAAGATTTGCCGATCCTTAAAGGGATCTTAAATGGAGTCGTCAAATATCATAATGCTCGTATGTATTATTTTTTAAACTTGTTTTTTTTTTCAATGTAATTTAAATATATTTTTTTAATATTTTTAAATTATTAATTTAATCATTATAAATAATAATTATGAAAGGAGGGCATAAAGGAATCAATTTTCATTATTATACTTTATTGTTATTAAGAGTTACAAGAAAGAATAAGAATGACAATATTAATAAATAATAAGATTTTATGAATTTATAAATGTTTTGTAAATATACAATAATTTACTAATATACAATAATATTAACACATTTTTACTTAAAACTACTATAACAATATCTTAACTTAAAAAATTTTGTTTTGGAACATAAACTTAATTTATTATTGAAAATGGAATTTATGTAAACGTGTTCATACAAATAATATCATATCATTTATGGATAACTTTCCAATACAATTACTTTTTCCTTAATATAATTGACACTATTAGTTCAAATACGGAAATATATAAAACAGAAAACGAGAACATTTGCATGAATAACCGCGAACAATAGGTCATGCATCTGGCGTGGCATACTTAAGGCAGGGAAAGTCGGGAGAAATGGCGAGAGGGCACTCTCCGCTTTCGTTTTCAATCGTGCGCCGAGCGCGAACACTTTCACCGGCGCACGGGCACGAAGGCCACAAGCGGCGCGCCCGCCCCCGACGTATACTACCTTTCGATCCGCGATGTGAAGAGCGCGAGAAAGTCGTAACACTTTTTAGCGTGACCTCGCGGTTCGCGTATTGTCATTCGTTTCGAACTAGTTCACCGAATTGCAATGAGTTTGTTCGAGTCTTGTATATAAAATACGAGGGTTAACTATCAGAACGGGCGATGAACTTCACCCCCTCATGTCAGCTGCGCATGCACATGGCCCGCCGTGCACCCGCATATGCGCTCGATATACGACAGCTGCGATCCAATCATACATAGCTCCTAAACGCGACCTTGGTCAACAGACTGATTGTTGAGCTTTAGTAATTTTTAAATATAAAACAACATTGAAAGTTTTGTTACAATTATTTATGTGAATTTTCTTTTGTTACAGCTGTCCGATTTGGACGTGTACCAAAACGCGAAAAAGCGCGCATCTTAGCGGCGATGCAACAATCTTCATCGTCTCGTGCGCAAGAACAAGCAGCAGCCGCAGAGTTAGATGATGCTCCACGGTTGCTGGCGAGAGTGGTACGCGCTCATCTCGACACCTGCGAGTTTACCCGCGACCGCGTGGCTGCCATGCGCGCACGTGCTCGTGATTGTCCCACCTATTCTCAACCCACTTTGGTAACTATTTTTATATTATGAAAGTTATCTGAAATATAATTATAACTTTTATTACCTTCGTTTAATAAAGTAATATTTAAACTAATGGTAATTTCTTTTGTTCTAGGCTTGTCCGTTAAATCCAGCGCCGGAATTGCAGTCTGAGAAGGAATTTTCTCAAAGATTCGCTCACGTTATCCGCGGCGTGATCGACTTCGCTGGTCTCATACCTGGATTCCAGTTACTCACTCAAGACGACAAGTTCACATTGTTAAAGAGTGGTCTTTTTGACGCATTATTTGTGCGGCTTATTTGTATGTTTGATGCTCCTCTGAACAGTATAATATGCCTAAATGGACAACTAATGAAACGTGATTCTATCCAGAGTGGAGCTAACGCACGTTTTTTGGTAGATTCTACATTTAAGTTTGCTGAACGTATGAATTCCATGAATTTAACAGATGCAGAGATAGGCCTTTTCTGCGCCATAGTTCTAATTACCCCGGATCGCCCAGGCCTTCGTAATATTGAATTAGTAGAAAGAATGCACGCCAGACTGAAAGCGTGTCTACAGACCGTCGTTACACAAAACAGACCTGATAGACCCGGCTTCCTACGAGAACTAATGGACACTCTGCCTGATTTACGTACATTAAGTACGCTTCATACAGAAAAACTTGTCGTTTTCCGCACGGAGCATAAGGAATTGTTACGGCAACAAATGTGGGGTGACGAAGAAGGATGCTCCTGGGCAGACTCGGGCGCCGATGAGTCTGCTCGCAGTCCTATTGGATCAGTTTCTAGCAGCGAGTCTGGTGAAGCTGTAGGAGACTGTGGGACGCCATTACTTGCTGCAACATTAGCTGGACGCCAAAGGCTTGATTCTCGGGGCTCTGTGGACGAGGAAGCCCTTGGTGTAGCTCACCTGGCTCACAACGGGCTAACAGTGACAGCAGTGCGCCCTCCACCACTTTATCGTAAACTGGACTCCCCTACCGACTCCGGTATTGAGTCTGGAAACGAAAAACATGAAAGAATTGTCGGTCCCGGCTCAGGCTGCTCGAGTCCGCGGTCGTCGCTAGAGGAACATTCGGAGGACAGACGACCACCTGCCCTCGCTGACGATATGCCTGTTTTAAAGCGCGCATTAGAAGCACCGCCAATAACGCGCCCGCCTTTCGATGTGCCACGTCCACGCTCTCTAATGGAAGAAGCGTACAATCGTCATAAAAAGTTCCGTGCTATGCGCCGTGATACGGGTGAAGCCGAAGCGCGAGCTGTGCCGCTAACTCCTTCGCCACAGCCGCCTCAGCATCCGCACCCAGCGAGCCCCGCCCATCCGGCGCATTCGCCACGTCCTCTGCGGGCATCTCTCTCATCGACACACTCTGTGCTGGCTAAGAGTTTGATGGAGGGCCCCCGAATGACGCCGGAGCAACTGAAACGCACGGACATCATCCAGCAGTACATGAGGCGCGGCGATGTGGCAGGCGCGAGTGGCGCGAGCGAGGGTTGCCCGCTGCGTGCCGGCGGCCTGCTCACCTGCTACCGCGGCGCATCCCCGGCGCCCGAGCCCGTGCTGGAGCTGCAGGTGGACGTCGCAGATGCGCCACTCAACCTCTCCAAAAAGTCGCCATCACCACCGCGCTCCTACATGCCACGCATGCTGGAGGCGTGAGGCCGGCCTGCGGAGCCGTACGTCTCCGCTACCCCACCCCGACCTACTTTAAATTGAATAAACTATGTAGTTAATAATCGTTCGCAAATCGGTTTAATATATTATATGTGATAATTCGTTTAAGACGCGTGCGAGAGTGGCCGGTGCCGGACGAGGAGAGCGCAATAGACTGATACATAATTTAAGACTATATAAGTATAATTTATAATGCAATGCAGCGCCGGTCGCGGTGTGTTTGTGTGTGTATTGTATGTGCGTATGTGAGCGTGCTCAGTCATTTGTTTGTTAATGTAAAGACAGGTTGTCGAATTAAAATAAAACAAACTTGTAAAAATTATTTTTTGTTTCTTTTACCTCTATGAACTATGAATAAATTACTAAGTCAATGTCTTGACTAGACTTTCTTTAGTCTATAGAAATTATTTTAAAAGAGATATTAAATACTTGATACTTGAGTTTTGAAACAAATTTTTAATTAAAAATTATTGATATCAATTTAATGACAAAACACCTGACAAAATAGTTCATTTAAATGTTATCTGAAAAAAAAACATTTTTATAGAAATGAATACTAAATTGAGCAATGATCAGTAAGCATGTACAATCACTTAACACATGCTAAGTAAAAATTCTTATCTAGACAAAGTACACTACAGAGACGACTAGCTCAGGTTGACGACCGACCTAGGCCTCGGACGGTCTTCCGCTTCAGCCTGCGACTGACCTGCAAGTTTCCTTCCGCAACGGTATAATACGAGTCATTCTGTTATCATTTCCTCAATCTGCTGCCGGTATTCAAAATCACACTCTAATTTGACATTGAGAATACAAATAATATATACATTTATGTATTGATTTTAATATTTATATAAGTCCATTTAAGTTAAAATAACAAAAAGTAATCTCTTGAAAGCAGAGCTAATTTTATAGACATTCTAGATTAACAAAACTTGTAAATAAAAATGTATTATATATTAAAGATAGTTATAAGTAAAAAAGCAGTTTTAATCTTAATAATCAAACTCTTTAGTAGCTACGATATTTATTTAATTTACATAAAAAATATTACAAGTAATCACATAATATTTGAAATTATTGAGATCGGATCATGCAAGATCATCATATATGTATAGCTTATGACGTTTTCGTACAGAGTCCTAAAACTATCGATTTTCTATCAAACGAAAACATTTAAATCAATATTTCTCAAATTAAGGCTATTTTTATTTGATACAATGATGAAAATAATAGTGAAAGAAAGAAAAAGTTTATGATATTGATTGATTTTTGTAATAAAAGCTAATTATTGTGCAACAAGATGATATTCGATAGCGGCTATTGACCGAGAGCTGAGCGCATGTCGCCGCGGGCGGTGCGGCGCTGCCCGACCGTGTACTTGACTCCTGCGACCGGTGCATCGCCCGCCTGCACTCCTGCCTCCGTCGCCCTCCCAGCGAGCCTCCCTCACAGCCTCCCACCCAAGTAATCCTTCCACGGGTTATTCGAGGCATCTTCCTAGTGCTTTAATCATATATTCTCTTTAGAAACGTGTTTAGATAAATTACAATACTCATGATTTATTAGCCTCACAAAATAATGTAACAAAATATGTATAACTTTAGATAATATCTTATACTACAATGATAAAATACTTCTTTATCTACTTATTTATATAAGTGTATGAATATAAACGATTAGCTACCAATAACATTTGCAGGCAGTTAGGTAGTTAGTGTAAAGCTGTAAATAGTCAAGGCGAGAGACCTTCAGGCGACACACGGTATACGGAAAACCCCGAATGGCTGCCCACGACCTTGTGCGCCGAGGTCGCGCCCGGGCGACGATCACGGAAACAGGAGAGCTTAATAATCTTATGTATATACATACATACATATTAAAATAAATAAAAACGGGAATATTTGTACATACAATATCTTAAAAAATAAGTTGTTGCTGAAGTCCAAAACAACATTTTTTTTTAATTTTTGTAGTACATATTACTTATGTCGATTTTTTATTGTATACATACTTTACAATATTTTCTAGCTTAAAAAGGTACAGGGTACTTGTTATTTCATTTCGTTCATTTGTTGTATACGTAGCTTCGAGCAGTTAGCAGGTATATTTTCAAGGGATGAGTATATTAGATTCAAAGATATGGTTTAAACTTCTCGAACCATGGTATGGGCCTCCCCATACCATGGTTCTAGAAGCTAATAAGTAAATGTGAAGATATGAACGTGCGCATTTTAGCTGTAGCGGTTACAAAGATTTGGGTGAAATGCGGATTGGAAATAACTTATTTTCTGAATTAAAATAAGATACTTTTTATTGTCGTAGCACGTAAACAAAAACTAATAATATAGTTTTTTAATTAGTGTAATTAGCATTAAAATTTAGATTAATATATCACAGATAGGTATAAATTTTGACCACCTCTATAAATGCACAGGACCATTAGCTTCTGTTATTATTTATTTGATGAATCTTAATTTAGTTTTTTAGATGTTTAAAATTTAAGTCTACAAACGAAAATGTGAATCAGTAATGTGAAATAGACTTCTTTATAAATGAATACAAATCTGATAAATGTTTTAAATTTCAAAGCCTTAAAAGCTACCAAGGTCAACGACAGAACTTGAACAAAACAATTCGTAAACCCAAAGCTTATTTTACAAAAAAATAATACAAAACGAACGATGCTGTGTCCTTGCAGTACATCCACCTGTTGGTTAACAAACAGCTTTACCTCTATGATTAATTGGCCAACTCGGTCAGCGATTACTGCCAGTTCACTTAACTGGTAATACTTGGAGGTATATTAAATTTTGCATGAGGTGGTGGGCCGTTGGTGGTAGGCGCACTGGGTCGAGGGGTGAACGTGGGCGGGGGGAGTCGCGCGAGGGTTGCGCAGGAGGTGAGGAGGAGGAGGGGAGAAGGGGTGCGGGGTGCGCAGAGTGCGGGCGGTCGGCTCCAAGGTCGCAGAGTCACAGCCGGGCAAGGTCGCCATGTCCGCGCGTGCCCGTTCGCCCCACCGCCCCTCACACCCGGTCACACCCTAGATTTGCGTGGGACGCGACCTTTATCACGCTCCGGAGAAGTAATTGTATATACATACATAAATACTTAATGTTTTTTTCAGGCTTACGTAACGCACCGAGCAAAGTTATCAGTTTCAGGAAAATGTGTACATATATACCTACCTAATCTGATTCTCACATGTGTCATTGGATGAAGTATCTACGTAGTATGTAGTTTATTTACTTATACCTACCGGTTGAAGTCATCTATTAAAATATCAAAAACGTAATTATTTCTATTAAACATCTAAATCAACAATTATTATAATCACAGATTATGATTCAGGCAGAGTTATTGTAGCTACGTTTTAATATAAAGAAATAGTAAATCATACTGTTTGTTCATAAATGTATTTTTTTTTTGTTTTATAAAGGGCTTTGTAGTATTTATAAAACAATTATTATAGGAAAGATAATAATTGTTAAGTAAACCTGTTTTTATTACTGAAATTACTTTAGAGAAATCCTGTATACCCAGCACATACCTTAGATTCGAAATTATGTTAAGATTTAATGGAATCATTTGAGTTTAAAATAACAATTCATAATATGTAGATACTTTATAACATACACTTGTCAATAAAATATATCATAAATGGGCCAATATGTCTGTTTACTTGCATTATTTATAGTACCCGGGCGACCGAGCTTCTCTCGGAGCTTTAACCCAAAAGTATAATTTTCTTTAAAAAATTTTATTAAAAACTAATAAATATAAAAAAAAAACAAAAGTAAAAACTTTGTATCCGACCGGGATTGGACCCCTGACACCTGTGATTGTCAATTTTGCTCCTAGGCAGCTTGACTACGAAGCTTACCGCTTACAGCTTACCGAACGTGCGAAATTATATTTTTTATTTTTTGTGTGGAATAATGCGAAAGAAAACTGCATGAAAACTCGAAAACACGCGTTTTCCCAGACATAAGACTAATCTAGATCGATTTTTCGCCCCCGAAAACCTCCCACATACCAAATTTCGTCAATGCCGTACGGTTAGAGCCGTTTCCGAAATCGCCGGTATAAATAAATAAATATACAAGAATTGCTCGTTTAAATATATTAGAAAAAAATTGGAGCAATTTGTCTAAATAGCCTTATACAAGCATCTGTCTACATAAATACGTATAATGACGTCGCAATTAACCTGCGTCCCACGGAACAAAAGTCAATGCCACTTCCCATTTCTCTATACACTTCCGTACGCCAGATATAATTTAAATTTAATAAATAGCATTCGGTATTATAAATTAATTGACAATTACATTATATGGTTTCACTTAAGGTTATAGGATGTTTACCAAGTACATAAATATATTTAATTAAAAACATCTATGATAAAAGCATAAATAGCATAAAATTAGAATACAGGCAGGCCTTTAGTCCCCAATCAACAAAATTTTTAATTCATTCATCTTCAGAAAACTGCTGGCGATGATGATGTTACGTAAAAATTAAAGAATTTGATGATGCGATTTATCGATACTTTTGCTCAAGGAGTAACAGCATTAGCTGGCTTGATCTAAGAGAGTTGGTCCCTAAAAAACTCAACAGCGACAAATTCGGTAAATGTTAACTGAACCGTGGCGTCGCGTCGATGTTGTTAGGAATAAAGCATATAGAGAAGATTCGAAACGAGTATATTAGCTCTGTTAGTTGTAGGGCCTAAGTTAGGACATAGCTTTTAATATAGAGTCGGTCGTGCTGGTAATAATAATTAATGTGTGCTGTAGATCGCTAATGAGGATGGCATTCATAGGGAAACATAAGGTGGTCTATATGTAGAGAAGGATGCTAACAAAAACGATCAACGAATGATTTGTATGAAACATTGTCTATATTATGTATGTAGGTACATTCTAGACAAGATTGACGCTAGGTTTCTCTTCTCAGTCGTTCACTCTAAACTAGACCACTCTGGTCGTGGTTGATGACGGTGCATTTTCTCTGCCAAATGCAGCCCCTTCGATGCGCCTCCATTTGTTGCTGTCTTCAGCGTTTCTTGAACATTGGGCTTTGCTTTCCTCTGTCAGTTTGATGGTACTACTCTACAGGTCGTATTTTACAACGGATTAGACAAAGCTTGGTGGTACAGGTTTTATGATATATAGTTTTTTTTGTCGTCGAGGATTTTTGATTGGAGGGTGTCTTCCTCTAAAAAGGCCAAAAAGGGGGCTACTGGATATCTCCGCCTTATAAGATCCGATTTCGATGTTCCTTTTTTTATTTGAAAGGTTATTGCAAAAAAACTTAAAAAAAGCGACTTCTTACTACTTTTTTTTTGTTTTTATTATTCCATTTTTAGTGTATAGGCACACAGTAGTAACAAAATAAGAAGAAAGTATTTTAAAAATTTTGCAATTGAAAAAAATCAATCATCTCTATTTTTTACACTTAGAGATGGATTTTTGTTTAATTTAAATGGGGCTATTTCGAAATAAGCCTCTTTTGAACAAAACAAAGAATTTTGCAAATCCTTCTGTATATCACGAAAAGTGAAATCCTTTTCTGCTTTCATTAGCTCGAAACAGATTTTAATTTTATAAAATTTATAGCAAGTACAAGGTCCCAAGATTTTACAATTACTTATAATGAATAATTAAATGTAATTTAATTTATAAATGTAATTTAATTGTAATGACAATGAATATTATTTGGATGATTTTCTCTTTTTTTGTGTGTGTATATGTAAATTTACACATGTTTGTTTGTGTGTATGTATCTATATATGGATTTATATATGTATCTATTTATCTAAAAGTATTTATATATATATATATATATATATATATATATATATATATATATATATATATATATATATATATATATATATATAAACGTGTCAAAAAACACACCGTCTACAATTTTTATGAAAACTTACTCCCCACCTCAAGGTTGCCTGGAAGAGATGCTTCCAGCGATAAGGCCTCCTGCTGTGCATCTTTTCTTTGTGTTCTTTATTTATATTTTTGTTTCTTTTTTGGTGTACAATAAAGATTTTATTTATTTACTTTATTTATTTAAATTTTCGTGACATTTTTTAAAATACTAATCTAAATACAAACAGCTTAACAAACACCATGTACGATGATTATATTAATATAATCATTAATATATTGTATTATTATGAATAAACCTAAAAACATCATTTTTTACTGACTACAGGTAAAACGCGTCTCATACAAAAGCAATTTTAGACCAGTGTCGATAATTTTTGAAACAAAAAAATAATAATAGTAGGATGAAACCCAAAAAAAAAAAATAATTTACGGGCGATCTGAGGTCGGGAAATGGGAGAGGGAAAACTAAAAAACTTACCCTTAAACACTCACCCTTCCCCTTCCCGACCTCAGATCGCCCGTAAATTATTTTTCCTTTCATTTTTATAAAATTCTCCTCCCTTTCCAATGGGTTTCCATCCTACTATCATTTTTTTTCACTTTTTATTATTTTTTAAAGGCTTCTACCCTGGTCTATTTAGACATTTCACTCCTACGAATAGTATAAATACGTTTACAGCAATTTTAAAGTCAGTTTACCTTTTTAGTTACCAAGAAATTATAAATCCTTTGAAACGGTAAACAAAATGCTGAAAGACAAATATTTGATTTTAAATATTTTATTATTTATCATACATACATGGCGAATTCGTTTGAAAGACAACGCATAATTAAATTGAGGTGACTATTTCCTCATTCGTCGTAACGACAATAGTGTGAGCGCTTATCTGTTACGTGAAAAGCTTTGTTATCAACTCGAATTGTTCGCTAATACTTCCGTCCTCGACCTCTGAGACTTACAAATAATATGTATGTAAGAGTATATCACGTTATACGTGTTGTAAATACTGTTACATAAAACTGTTCTTGATAAAAAATTGAGTCGCAATTTTAGTATTAACAATGTAAATAACTAATGGAATTCATTCATCTTTTATTAAGTGCTGGCACTGACTTCCGACCTTAAAAAAAGATTAGTAGGCATAATATATTAATCTACATATCATAAATACCTTATAAGCTACTGAAGCTATTTTCATGACAATTTCATTGTTTGTCATTTCATCTGTAAGAGACAAACAAATGAAACGAACATTGAATTTCATTTAAGTAGTTACTATGTATATAAATATATATATAATATATATATATATATATATATATATATATATATATATATATATATATATATATATATATATATACAGCATTGCCCGCGGCTTCGCCCGCGTTCAGATGACCAAAAAGCAAACTCTTAGGTTTTACATATTAGTATACTTTTACATAGCAGTTTTCGTATTTTTTCTCAGAAATGATAATTTTACTGCGATCAAAAGTATCCTATATGTTGACCCGGATAACCAGCTATCAACATACCAAATTTCATCAAAATCCCTCCAGTGGTTTTTCCCTGATGCGGTAACAGACAGACAGACAAAAATTCTAAAAACTATAGATTCAGCCTCTGTATCGATAATAATGTCTATTTCAATAAGATTTTCCAAAAAATACTTAATGTACTGATTCGGCTTAGTTACAATTTTATTATATGTATAGACACAAAAGAAGTTTAGACACAATTTATTATAGAAGAAGTAAAATATACAAGAGTGAGTTAGAGATTTTAAATATACAGATATAGAAGTACCTATCTGAACTGTATAACGTGAACTGTGTGCCAATTTTAATTTTTCTGTTCCATTTCTGTTCCCTAAGATTGAAAGAGAAAGACAATGAAAAAAAGAGTTATTGCTATCTTACCAATAGTGTCTGAGAATTTCTGAGCCATGATTAGAGAGAACATAGATTTTTTTTTACATTAAACATTAAAATTACGCATCTACGAAAAAATATTTTAACTACTGACACATTTGTATTTAACTTCTTTTAATGAAATTGCTACATAACTTGAAAATATCAATTTTTGGAAGATGATTAATAATAACTTTTGTTTGGGAGAGGCTCAATTAATTTTTAGAATAATGCATTCAACTGTAAACAATACAAGTGTACCACAATCTTCACACAAAAAAACATGTTAAAATATTTGCAAAGTTTTGTTACAAATCAGTATGAAATGAAACCTATAAAATGCTATAACTGCGAGTAGAGACACAAACGCCGCGTTCATCCTTCACAAGGAATTAGATACGTAGCAGTAGGTTGATATTAACTTGCCCTTAATATTCCCGTCCTGACCTTGAGAATAGGCTTTTCGGGGCTGAATCTAGGTTAGGTACGTTGGGCGAAAGGATCGAGGGCAAACGCAATTAAGGACAGAGACTGTACTAGATCTAACTAAGGGTCATGAATATCTAATCTACACAGATAAATAAAATTGAAGTATCTGTTTGTAATTTCGAAATAACTAACTTTTTATTAAATGCATGTAAATTGTATACGGTACTTATGAGAAAACCACAGTTTATTAATTTTTTGTCTGTCTGTTTGTTCCAGCTAATCTCCGAAATGGCTGGACTGATTTTGATGGGAACTTCACTGGCGGATAGCTGATGTTATAAGGAGTTACTTAGGCTACTTTTCTTTTAGAAAAAAGAATTAGGCGCCGTTCTAAAAATTTAAAACGTGTCTAGGGACGCCGGATCCTAGCGAATCCAGGGTGAGGATCGCTAGTTAAATAATAAATTCCTAAATGCCTGGGTATTCATTTATCTTTGGTATGAAAATCATTTGTTATATTATATTATCATAGAAAGATTAAATGGCAATTTAAACTGCTTTAACAAATGCGTTATAATTTTTCCAATTATTTTACCCAAGTAAAGAATGTTTTAAATTATAATACATCTATTTAGACATAATATTCATAAAGTCCTTCATTCCAAAGCAAATATTTTATTTTATACGAGCGACTTACCCTCGCTTCGCTCGGGTTCGTCCGTAGGTACCTACATTTTTTTTGAGTGGAACCCTAATTTACTCCTTATAACATCTCTACTCAACCTCAACTCAACTACCTGCCAGTGAAAGTCCCGTCAAAATCGGCACAGCGGTTTTGGAGATTAGCCGGAACAAACAGAGGACAGCCAGACGAAAATTTAAAAAATTGAGTTTTTCTTATAAATACCGTATATAATTCCATATGGTTTCAGTAAAAAGCTGTTATTTTGACTAAAAAAAACTTCAAATATCTCAAAATCGACTTTGACGAAGTTACGGCCTTCTTTTTTATGACGGCAGTAGAATGATTTATTCTAAGTAGAAACAGAGTTTGTAATCAGCACATCGCAATCAAGATTGTAAATTACATCAGTCGGAAGATAAATTAGTTTAAAAGCCCCCTAGTGCCTCGAATTGAAATGATTGCATAATTCATTTTTAGTCCTAGTGAGGTTGCAAAGGTCGTGGCAAGGACGAGGGGTCGCGATCCATCGACCGCTGTCTCCATACCTCACCTTATAGTTATTACCTCAAATGTTTTTTTAGGAAATTTACTGAATTTTATTACTAATAACAATAATAATCTTTTTTACATAGAATAATAAATAGTAAAGAATTTTTATATGTAATTCGATGCTTCTATGAGATTTGCTATTAATAAAGTTATATTGTAATTGTTCATTGTTTAATAAAAATGTTAATGTTAACGTCTGAAAGGGCACTGTAAGGGCACATAGCAATTAGGTCAGTGAGATCATTTGCCCTTGACCTACGTCAACACGTCTTTCATAACACTCGCGGTCCAAATACAACGGATGCCAAGACAAGGGCGTTTGCAATTGTGAACAAAATAACATACCTACATACTACAATGATAATAATTTGTTCGTCCGAATATTATTTACAAGGACAGAGAATGCTAGGAAAACATAATTAATAAAAAGGTTGAGTAATCATCAATTTTATTGCTTATCAATTAAATATGTAAGTTTTTTGATATAAAACACGAATAGACATTTTACGTTATTCATTAGGTGTATGATTAAAAAATATGAACACTTAATAAGTTTTTTAACTTCTTTTGCCTACATTTTGTAAAATAAAATATAAATAATTTAAAAAAACATGTAACATGTCATTGTGATGTATGTATTGTAAAGATTAGTTTATTAAAAAAATTAAGTTATAGATACTGCTTTACTTAAACCTTAATTACGAGTAATATAATTATATGGAGTGTCTTAATTGAGCAAAATAATAAGCGCTATAATTTGTAAAGCAATAGGTGATCTTAAAAACGAATACAACCCGATAGCACTGAAAATAGCAGTTTGACTTTACCATGACCTTGCGCAAAAATACGATTGACGTCTTAGTTACATCGGTACAAAGGAAAATTGCGTTTTCGCGAATTATTCCGGGAAGTTTTATATAAGGCGAGTAACGAGCTGGCTGCTGTTATTCAGATATCGACGCACACACACCAGGACGGGGACTATATCTTCTTGAATATATTCTATCTGCGAAGAACGGCGCCTGTGTGCGTATGTGTGACATTGAACTTCACTCTTCACGCGGCAGCGCACGAGTTGCGTAACTATACAGTGTTTCCGTTTGAGATCGGCGAGCGCCTTATCGCTCTCTAGTGCGAATCATCCAAATTGGAGAGACTCGTTTAGTAGTTTTTATACTTCCATGTAGGTACTCGATGTCGAGCAGATTTATAATAATAGAAGCGCAACTTATTTAAAAAAAAAAACTAAAAAAAACAGTCTTTATTCAAATAACACAATGGTAACAAATGCACACAGCCCTAACTCCTGAACTAGAAAATTGTGTTTCAGGAGCTATTGTGTATTGCATTTTATCTATAATGTATTGCATAAAACAATTCCAGTTACCGACGACACGTGAGTTTCGTGAAGCCAATATTATATTCTTACAGAAGAAAATGTCCGACATAATTATTTGTATATGTTTTATGTCATATTGGTACATATTTTTTATATATAACTCTCAAGTAGGTAATTCTTGTTTGTCAGTATTTATAGAAAATACTTGTGTTAAGATAATATCAATTACATGCGTCAGCTCTACGCGCGTGTCATAGTCACGTGTTAAATTTGACTGTGACATTGACATTGGATAAATTAAAACAGCAGGTACCTACAGATTGTGTTTTGCAATATGAACAACAAAAAGCGCCCTCACTCGCTAACATTTCTACAGCTTTGTTTTGAAAAAAAAACTTGAATACTAATGTATTTTAGATAACAAAGAATTATGTATCTATTATATTTTAGCGGTAAATAGGAAATATGTATTATAGTTATGTATGTACATTGAGCATAAAATAAAATCCTAAGCAGTCGAGGGACCGTCAGGAACGAAATTCCTCACGCCTTTCCTTCAATTCTGAATGTAATTTGATATAAAATGTCTATTGGCACACTCCATGGATATAATACTTTAGCACGGAACCCTTAGAGGCATGGATAACTTAAATGTATATAAATAGTAAATAATTAACACTCATTAAACTTTATTATCAAAATATAAAATGTTATTAAGTTACTTTTACACATATTTACTGCAATTTCTGTTTCTTAAATCTCCTTTACAAAATTGCAATATTCATATAATGTAATTGACTTTTAATAAAATTATTAGTTATTGATAAACGATCTTATTTAACGAGAGTATACCATCGAGCACATTTAACTAACACGTGATGTAAGTAGGTATAGCGGCCAGCGCTTGACGATAACATCCAAATTATGCCGGACGGAATCGAACGACTTTTAACGCTTTTTCGTTATGTTACGATTTCTACCTATCAACTTGTACCGCAACCCGTGTTAAGGAACTTCGTTCTAATTATAAATTTACATTAAATAAAGCTTCCTTCAAGCTTGAAACTATCGGGGGGCACGGCAGTGCCATCCTTTTCTCGAAACGATTCAGGGCATTTTCCTCCCCCCTATATCTTCGTTACGGATGAAGCTAAAAGCCTGAATTTTCAATGACTAAGAGAACATAATATATATAAAATTCATAGGATAAATTATACTTGAATACTCAGCCAAATTAAGGAAAGTCGAGCTTTATGGATATTAAAAAGTGGTTACACTTTAAACAATTTAAAGAATATATTATCATGTTCGGAGACTATCCTTGGACTAAACGAATTGCAAAGTAGCACTAGCGCTTCCGTGATTCGTCGAGGTCGAGCTGCGTAATAACTAATTATGATATTTGCTGACGCTGTCGCTTACCACTTTATACAGTGTACAACCGCAAAGATGTCCATATCGAATTTATTTGTTTGCGTGACAGATTTTACGCATAATAGGTATATAGGTATAATAGTTATTGCGAGTTTACCTTAGGAGATAGACATATGCTTTGTCGACTTTTCTGTAGGCCTTTTTAAGACCTTATAGTCTTACCTATAGTCTAGTACGTTGTTTTGATGTTTTTCTTAAAATTTAACTAGCGTTAGCCACGTATGTAATTTCTAATAGTAAAAAATATTCTAAATGTTAACCCGAGTAATAACTATGTAATTAAATTAAATATGTAAATAAAATTTAAACACAAAATTTTGTTAAAATCCGTTTGGTAGATATTGTTCGCGTGAAAAGCAAACATATACAGACAAACAGACATACAGAAAAACATACAAAAATTAATAATTGTTTTGGAATCTATGTTCTGTACATAATACGTAACAGTCATTAGTCTCTTAATAAGAAATAACAGAAATTTTAAATTTCTATTTGTAATCCGGGATGGTCCCGCAAATGTAAATGTTCAGTTAAAAATTAAAATAATCATAAACAATTTTTTTTAAATAAAACCATTGACTATATTAAAAGTTAAGGTATAAGTTAATTCTAAAATTTTAATTTCTCTATAAATAAAATTTAAATGACTGCGCGCGAGCAGCGCGGGACCATGCAGGCGGCTGTGTGGCCTATCTGACAGTACAAATAGCTGCAACCTTGAGATTCGGCGCGCGCGACAAGGTCACCGCGCAAATCGTTATCACAATGACGTCATTGTGTGACCTCCGAGAGACCTTCGCTGAGGTGCCCGCGCGATAACGCGAACACTGATGGCGACCGATAGTACGTTACCGCCACGCTGCGGCCGCGCGCCGACCTGTGTTGGACACGCGCCCGGCTTTACTTACACTTTACTGTTCACATTCTTGATTTGATCTTCAGAATAATATTCCTTAAATCTCTTTAAGTAACTCATTCATATGATTACGAATTAATGGCTAATAACCAAATATCTTAGTTAAAATAGTTCTGCTTAAGTATAGACAATATTTTGTTATATGTACTTTTTTATATAACATAGGTACATACCTGGGCGACCGAGCTTCGCTCGGCGTTTTTTCGACGATGATATAAAAATTGCGGCTTTTTAGAAAAGAGTGTGTGTATAGATAAACTTATAAACCAAAACCTTATCTATATACCAAATTTGATCCAAATCGTTAGAGCCGTTTCCGAGATACACGTTTTTTTTTTTAATTTACTCGAATATGCAAGAATTGCTCATTTAATATTAAACTTTAATTTTTATATAGATTAATATTATGAAATTTTAATTGCCTATCTCTTTAGGTGTTCCAAAATCCAATGTGATTTGGAATACAGCCAAAAATAAAGTATAAAGTAATCGAAATCACTTTCTACATGCTTATCGTTTCTGTTCGCAAAAATATATTCCGCTGGCCTTGAAATTTCATGGCCGCGCAAAAATATCGACTTGACATTCTAAGCGATTTTGCTATCTTTGAGTGGTTAACCAGGAAATGTTGATTAACATTGACCACGCCTCGCTGTTCGAGGTCATGCTTAAATTTTAGATAACACGATTCATATACGTATTGTTCATATAATACATCATTTCCAAATTGTAATTTGTCATAGGTAACATAACAGATTAATTTTATGTTACGTTGGTACATAACATAAAATTCATAATATCTATCAAATTATATGAATTCGTCAAAGAAAATTAAATGAGCCATTCGACTATCCACTTTCTGGTTCTAACATAAAATCAGATTAATGACAACAAACGAATATATTATTTTATTCGAAATAGGTTAAAATTGAGTTTTTAGTTTGGTTACACAGTAAGTTACAAATAGGCAAGGTAATAAAAGCGTTTCAAATTTCAATAAAAAGCACATAAAAATGAAGTAGCATATGAGTGCCTAAGTCATTCAACCGATTAAATTGAAACTTTGGTGTATCATCAATATAATATGTGCGCGTGTGTATGTGTGTGTACATCAAATTATATTCACGAATGTCCAGAACTCAGAAGATATCATTATCATGAATTTACTCTCTAATAGTAATTACCAGTACACGTACGTTGTACAGATATCTAAATAATTTTATTATTTACGGTTTAATCCCTCCACGATCGCGGACACGCCAGTTAATAATAGATTTCTTAGAATTTTAATTAATTTCTTACAAATTTACCTGGAGGTGTTAATTAATATAATCATAGTATTTGTAGAAGGTTCAGATTTATTTTAATTACCATTTAAAATGTTACATGACATGAGTG
This sequence comes from Brenthis hecate, assembly GCA_951806755.1. Lineage (NCBI taxonomy): Eukaryota > Metazoa > Arthropoda > Insecta > Lepidoptera > Nymphalidae > Brenthis > Brenthis hecate. Next base: position 7,727,029 of record OX638258.1, on the reverse strand, counting down.
CACTTAACACTACCCTGTGTAAATATATTGTGTTTATTTTAGCTAGAACTACAAAAGTCCAGTTACCGTGTAAACTCGTTAAACATATATGTATATAAAATTCACGATAAAGTTTTTATAGTATTGATAACAATAAAAATACACGTGTTGATGATATTCTGTAGATACCTACAATATTGTTTTTACATTCATTTATATTACGCTGTACACTGTTTATAAATTATGATGATATCCTAATATTATGAGAAAATAATTAAAAAAAAAAAGAATAACATGTTATGCAAATAAAGCAGGGAATACGTCATTTCTGTTCTTTACAGTCCGACAATAAAAAACAGAGTTACGCTTTCAAATATTTCTGCTATTAAATTCGCAACCTTTGACTTTGGGATGCTTATTGAAGATATTTAAATGAATATTAATATAAATTAATAAATTATAATATTTAGAATCAATAATTACCCAAAAATTGTATAAATATTACTTATTTCTATAAATGTGAAAAGGTAACTTGTTTGTTACACATAAATAATAATAATCTACACATTTAATAAAATAGTAACAAAGCGATATCGGCAAATGATATATTTTTATAAAACAATGACTGTTACATATTGTGTAGTTACAGAATATAAACACCAAAACAATAGTTGTTGAAATTTTTGTCTGTTTATCCATTTGCTTATTACGCAAAACTAGGTACTCTTTAAGATTTTTGACTTTTTTTTACAGAGATAGCTTATTATTGAGTCGGGTCAATACTTCACATCCCTTTTACTACTTAAATGTTAACCCGAGTAATCAAAAGCAAAAAAAAAAATATCACCACACAAAACTCAGTTTTCAACTAATTAATTTCAACAACTATTGCTTTGGGGTCTATATACTGTATACAACACGTAACAGTTATTGTTATTAAAAAATAAATTTGACAAAAAAAGATACATCAAACACCGATTTAATTATTACAACCTCGGGAGCTATATTTTTATTAATTTATATGGAAACACCGACTGTCGTTACAACAAAAATAATAAACAACACTTTCGCATTTATAAATATAATTTAATTACATATATTATAAAATAAGTGTGACATGATTTACAAATAATGTGAAAATATCTATCTGCCTAGATATTAGGGCAATGTATATATATATACATATCTAGATCAATGCGTTTGGGCGAGGCATTCTCGACCTGAATCCGAATACGGACATGAGAGAAATCTTAGACGGCTCGGATGCTGTGTACGAGAAAGGTGTTCTGTGGTTTACAAGAGAAAGGATTTCGTCCTTAACAGGCTATTCTCATGGCTAAGTTTTAGTATTTTTACTATAATTACAGGTGTAAAAATAAAATATTAAATAGTCTTTATTGTAATACAAAGCTGTTCAACGTTCAGGGAAGTATTGTGACTTGTGCGTTATAGATTGTTCTATTTGATAAACATGCAAAAATACCTTTATCTTCATATTAAATTATACATAATAATACTATTTAATACTATAAATAAACTACTGCATGCAACTTTAATATTTACATTTCTATTGATTTTGCACAAAGGCGTGAAGAACTAAGAGCACTAGCTGGATCTCTCTCTCTCTCTCTTGGTCTTATCTTTTAATTTAAAAAGAAATTCGAAACAGACAATAAAACCGTGTTAATTTAATTCTATTACACAAAAAGTGACAGCTGACATTTGATTTTTAAATATATAATTATTTAATCTATACATATAATAAAATGCTGAGACAAATCTGTACATTAAATATTTTTTAGAAAATCTTATTGAAATAGTCCTTATTATCGATCTACAGAGGCCGAATCCATAATTTTTAGAATTTTTGTCAGTCTGTCTGTCTGCACGGGAAACCACTAGAGTTCACGTTTCAGAACTCTCATACACTTTTATATATAGATAGAGAGATAGATAAAGGAACAAAGATAATTAGTTTACTTTATCTATTATCTACACATATGATAAAATTCTGAGTCGAATATGTACATTAAATATTTTTTAGGAAATCTTATTGAAGTAGTCCTTATTATCGATACAGAGGCCGAATCTATAGTTTTAGAATTTTTGTCTGTCTCTCTGTTACCGCATCAAGGAAAACTACTAGAGGGATTTTGATGAAATTTGGTATGGTGATAGCTGGTTGGTTGGTCATAATATAGGATAATTTTTATATAAATAACTAGCGACTCACCCTCGCTCCACTCGGGTTCGACCCTACTTACGTTTTAATGTTTAGTATAGATTTCTGAGAGATAAGACATTTTCCCACAGTAAATTAATTATAGTTTAATTATTAATATTTAAAAATTGTAAGTATATGAATGTGCAATCAAACACATAAAATTAATATTAAAAGTATGACATTTTGCTTTTAATTTATCTCCAAGAAGGGGAAGATGTTTTAGATGGCACATACACTTTCAAAAAGAAATATTTAAATATTTATTAACATACAACTTTGACCTCGTTAAAATTTTATTATATCATGTGTAGATTTTTTAAGATAAGCAAAAAACTTTCATTTGGCTCTTTGCTCTCTCCATATTTTACTTAACCAGAAAGAGAAAGTGAGAAGTCTATTAAATTACTAAAAAAATATATTTTATACATAGATATAGATTTTTCAAGTTTATGTTAGAATAAAAGTATCTCTATATGTAAGGCTTTTGTTGGTCACTAGGGCAGTAAACACATGTAGTACATATTATAAGTGATATCACCTCAATTTCTCTGCGATGCGGAGCTTGTCGAGAGCCGACAGTCGTGTTGTTGCAGGGACCTTACTTTTATTACAATAGATGGAGAAAACGAATGGATGCTGTCATCGTATTTTCGGCTCGCTTGACTTACGACTTACAAAATCTACATACAATCATCATCGATGTAGGTCAGGGCAGTAGGCCGCATAATCACACATCGGTGTTCTCTGAATGTTTCGAGTTAAAGTAGAAATAAGTTCATACAATTTATTTGACGCCATTTTAATATTTTTCCAATATTTCAGTAATATAATGGTGTTCGTTTTTATAAAAACAGAAAATCTGTAAGAAATCTCGTCAGGTCACTGACCTCAATTTCTTACGCATTTTTCTACACCAGATTTGATGACACTGTCTCGAATAATATTTTCTTATTAAAAGCGGCCAACAAACAGGACGTAAAGACAAACGAGCTTGATGACCGACCGTCTTTTTTCCTTGAACATTTTAAAGGTTAAAATTAAAAATACAATTTTTCAAGAAACGATTAATTGCAAGTGCATCAAACAATATTTCAATTCGAAATTTATAAGCTGTCTACAATGAGTTTGGACAGAATAAAAATTTACGAGATTTAGCGCGATCGTTTATGTTGCTGTATTTGTTTTTTATTTATTTTATTGTTGACAAGTTCTTAATTTTCTTGATAGTTTTGAAATTTTCGTTATAATTTATATTATTTTTTGTATATAAGTAAACAACAACATTGGAAGTATTGTATATTAAAATTAGCCGTTGCGATGAAGAAACGGCTAGCTTAAAGGAGTAGGTACCACCACACGTGGAGACTTGCGTGCAACCCTCTAGTCCCGTCAGCACAACGTGACTGGGCTGTTTACTGAGTTCGCCTACGCAATCATTATTTGCGAATACTACGCAATTTTCAAATTTTAAAAGATGATAGATAAACACTTTATATTATATACTCCTAGTAATGGAATTTTTTATTAACGTTGTTGATTAATTTGATATTACTCTTATTGTTGCATTTAAACCAAATGCGATTTAAAGCAATTCAATAATCAATCGGTTACATATGAGAAAGTTTGTGTATATATAATAATATAATATACCCAAACTGCCTCGGTGGTCTAGTGGCTAGCACGTCTGCACATCTAGAGGTCCTGGGTTCGAGTCTCGGGTCGGCCAAGTTCAATTATTGAGTATTTCTGTCAAGAAGTTAATAGAGAGTGCACTTGTGCTTGCGCGCATATCGCGCAGATGGCTAGTTTCAATGAGATTGGCCGCTGTGGGTGAAATCGATCGGGACGACATTATTATATACACAATATTTGTAATTGCTTTACGCTGAAACGGCTTTGGATGAATTTTCGTTCACAAACAGTAGCTGGAGTAGTATACAGGTTGTGTTTAGGCAATCTAGATGCTAAAAAGTAACGAGGGCAAGTAGCTAGTACATGTCACTGTACAATGAACGTATTATACCTTATGATAACTAAAACATTTTTTTTATTAAAACAGCGTTATTTTCTCTTCGATATTGTTTTGCATCCAGTGCCGGATTCAACCTTAGCGCCGCCCCTGAGCAATGTAAGAAATGGCCCCATTATTGAAAGTTGCATAAAATGGATAAAGTTCAATTTTTAAATTTTTGATAAATTCCAAAAATAATTAATTTTTTTGGGAAATAAAAAAACAATTTCGATAACGTAGTTTTTTTATTTATCCTTCGAATTTTGCTGCCCCTGAAAATTTGTCGCCCTGGGCACTAGCCCCGAGTACCCCTAGTGTAAATCCAGCGCTGTTTGCATCCACATATAAATATTAGTGTCCGACCGAAGCTTCGGCTTCGGCTTCGGCTTCGGCCACCTTCGGCCAAAAAATCCACCTTCGGCGAAACATTCGGCTTCGGCCCAAAACCCGGCCGAAGCCGAAGGTTTCGCCGAAGGTCCGAGCGACCGTCGAGATTGAACGAACTGTTACGTAAGTCATGAGGCGGCGGGGAGTCACTGTCAAAATATCACATTGCATGCATGAAAACAAGTTCGTACGTGTATTTAAACGAGTGTTTTTGAGAGAGAAGGTTATGTACAAATATGCTTAGTAAAATAGAATATTATATTATTCTTATAACTTGTTGTTTGCAAAACAGTCATTACCTCATTAGTTCTATTGTTATTGTTACATTTATTTTAAAATTTCTAATATTTTCTAAACTGTGCATTTAATTGACCAACATTTAATTATTTACTAAGAAGTTAGTGTTTGTTTATTTTATTTATTAGTCTAGTTTTGGTCTAGTCGAGTAAAACAAAGACTGATCGGTCTAATTGTAATTTGTGAATTACATAATAAAGAAATGATTATTTTTTACCAGTAGGTAAATCACAAAATCACAAACTTTTATTTATCTCTAAACCAACCATCTCTATGATATATCATCAACTTCTATATGAGACAGTCAATATAAACCTTCAATATTGAGGTTATTTGAGGTATTGATACAAAATTAATTACTGAGTGCTGAGAGAATATAAACCTTCGGCTTCGGCTTCGGCCGAAGGTTGTGGCGATAGCCGATTAATCGGCTACGGCTTCGGCTTCGGCCAAAAATAGACCTTCGGTCGGACACTAATAAATATACTGACTGGAACTTAAAAACACGCCAACTTATCTAAGGATTTTATTAATCTTGAATGTATTTCAGGGAAACCTAGCTCAGGCGTTAGTTTCTATTATACTCAGTATTTTGTGATTTTCTTATGTTTGTGTCTTATTTGAAGAAATAATTTAGAAAGTTTTAAATATAAGGTAAACATAAAATACGTATTTTGCGATTTTAGAATTGTGCAATGCGCATTATTCGATGAATTATTTTTGTTCTGAAAGTTTCGATTATACCTGTTGTGAAAACCGAACGAAGGGTATCGTTAAGAATATTTTCTTTCAAGTGGAATGCTATCATCAAATTCTGACACCATTTCGTGCTGGCTCTGAAAGTCAATGAAATTAGATATCTATTAGAGCAATAAGTTTCTCAAAAGCCTTAAATTTTTCTTTTTCAGATTTTTTTTCTAATATTACTGTAATTAATCTTTTTAATATTTCATATAAACATCGTATCATATGCATATTTTAGAAACAAAAACATTTTACATCAATATAAAAGTGTATGAGAGTTCTGAAACGTGAACATTTTAATAAATGATCATTAGCTGTTAAAACATTATCTCTGTAAATTGTTTAAAGCACATTTCAACAGAGTCACTAATATTTGCCAGGCGCATTTTTTTTAATTTGGCGTTTTCGCAACGAGTGGGCGATTTGTTTACAATTGTGATGTGTGTGATTTAGTACTTTAAACACGTTCGGTAGTACGGCAAGTATGCTGTGCAAGGTCATGACGTAGTTTAGTAGAACCGATTACAATGGCTAATATTAGATATTACCGCTACTAATACCTAATATTTATTAATTAGTAGGCAGTTATGCCACCCGGATCAAACTACTACCAGTGATACTGTGTTTTGCGCGGAAGAAGCTTCTAACTACAACAAAGTGCTTTACTATATTAACGTTTTACGTAATTAATAAATAATATATATTTACCGGTGTATGACCACATGTTCCAACAATCCGCCCTGTATGTTTGTATGTACGCAATTTCGTTGCGTTTTCTGCATACACTTGTAAATTGATATGCCATGTCATTAAATCTGTACATATATTTTTTAAATATAATTTTTGTTATAAATACATCTAATATACGATATATCTGAATAATTCATGTACAATGCTCCTAAAACTAAACGCCTGATTCAAACTTAAAGATAAATCCACAGAAAAAGTTATGATTAATATTTTTTATAACTAATTTTTGTCAATATTATAATATATATATATATATATATATATATATATATATATATATATATATGACATCTATTGGTTCCCACAGGAACCGTTCATTTTTCCCGGATGAAAAATAACCTGTTGTTTGACCGGCAATATAAGGTATCAGAATGTTAAATTTTACTAAATTAGGTGCATAAGTTGTATAAGTTATTATAGTTTTTTTTAACTATCCCACGGAAACTATTTAATTTTCCGGGATAAAAAGTATCTAAGATGTTGCCCGGGGATATAAGGTACTACCACCCAAAATTTCATTTAAATCGGTCCAATAGATTCGGAGATTAGCCCGTACAAACAGACAAACAGACAGAGAAACAAAATATTTGAAAAAAATCTACATTTGTTCTATTTGTCTTCTTACATCCCCTTGACTCGGTTTTTAGCATTTTTTTGCTATGTACAGACATTCGACCTCTACTTTTTTATTATAGTATAGACAAAAATGTGATTTCTTGGTTTGCCTTTCTCCCACGCAGCAATAGAGCGACGCGACGGACAGACGGATAAACATTGTCTATATTTTTAATCGGGGTACCTACCTTAATCTCGTAGGACAGCAGCCATTTGCAAAAAGTTTCTTAGAAACGAGGTATTTTTAGACATTTACAAATATTATTGTATATTTGTAATGATAAAATTTTCTATAAAAGCTATTTCCTTATTGGATACTTAAACATATACACTTACATATGGACGTATAGTCGTATATGTATATCACAAAATAAACAACGACATAAACCTTGCAGTCATACTAGGAAACGTCTAGATAAATTGTTATACTCAGTATGGATATTATAAATTGATAAGTCGATTCAAATAACTCTAACCCGGAATAGAGCGGTGACTCGAAGGATAGGGCAATAATAAAATGATTTAGTATGAGGTATTTACACAAGAATACCTTCACTAAAACAATTACTTATGTGTATTTTGTTTGGTATTTAGTGATTTTTATTGGTTGTTTTAATGCCCGATTTCACCAACGTCACCTAAGTTTAAGGGATCCCCTAAGCATGGTTAGGGGGCTGTTAGGGGACAGTTTCTGTTTCACCGACAGTTAGGGGTCACCTAAATATTAAAAGGCCCCCTAAATTAAGGTGCTCGAAATATGGGCTTAAAGACGATCGTAAAACGAAATTTAATTTAGGGGCTAGTTAAGGGGACTTTTAAGCTAGGGATCCCATACGTAGGTGGTAGCTTATGGGTTGTTGGTGAAATCGGGCAAATTCGGTTAATTCTATTGTTATAGAAGATATGATTAGAGCAAACTCAGAAGTACACCCGTTTCGTAGATTTAAATCCTTATAAGGTGCGTACGGGGGAGGAGTGTTGGCGACCTTGTAGCGGCATCATGCGATATTTTCGCTCTCTACGTTAATACGGAAGACTATTTCAAGAGTCAGGGTCGCGGCATTCGCGGCGCCCGTCACCCGCGCCGGTCGCCGCTCGCTTACTGCTTACGTGTGGGCCGTGTCGGGTTTCCTCTAACTCCACCCCTAATAAAAATTGTTTTTAAAGAAATATGTATCATTTATATTAATAATTAGTTTATATAGTCTGTCGGATATAAACAAATGATTATGTTTTTCTATGACGATTTTTTTAGCTATTGCGTCACACCACGTCATATATTTTGTATTATTGTTTCTCATACAATATTGCTTTACATAACAAACCTTTCAATAGAATTGTTAGTTATTTAAACACAATAAATTGTTATTCTCCCAGAAGATCAATCTACAATAGCATGTAATATCGATGTTCTCGTGGACCGCTTGGATGACCTTAGCCCGCTTAGTGTGAAGGCAACCTATAGACATGTAAATAGACAGGAAACCAATCCAATGTCAGGAGCTCAAGTCACATAAATCTTGCTTTTATTAACCACTAGCATTGATCGCGGCTCCGCCCGCGTTCAGATAACCAAAACCAAATTCTTAGGTTTTATGAATTAGTATACTCTTACAGTGCAGTTTTTGTATTTTTTCTCAGAAATGAGATATTTTCCTGAGGTAAAAAGTATCCTATATGTTGACCCGGATAACCAGCTATCATCATACCAAATTTTATCAAAATCTGTCCTGTGGTTTTCTCGTGATGCGGTAACAGACAGACAGACAGACGGACGGACGGACGCGATCAGCTAATTATAAAATAAAAAAAATTATTATTTGAAATAAAAAATCAGATATTTTATATTTAAAAAATAGCCTTTAAATTAATAATAAACGAAGTAGGTATATAAACAAATCATTCGAGATGATACATTTCTATTTTCTAAACAGATACGCATTTAAGAGACTATTTTTATTATTTACAATTGTCCGCTTGCGTGGTAGGCACGCTTCTACGTTGATAAAAAATAGTCTGTGTTAATCCAGGCTATAAAGAATCTTCATCCCGAATTTAATTTAAATCCACAGACCTACTACAGTACCTATGAAGAAGTAACAAACTCACACCCAATTATAATACTACCTGTAATTCTTTTTGTTTCGTATTATTTGAATGAATATTAATTACCTACATAATGAATATCGTTAGTATATTATTTCTTTTAAACAGTGACAGGTTTAATATTTAAATCTATAGTTATTTTGTTTCGTTCTTTAATGCTACCTTTTGGCAAAAAAGTAATAATTTTATTTGCGGATATTCCTTGTATATTGCATAACAATTTTCAACGAGTGGAAGGACTTGGAAGACAGGCTCCCAACCCGCCGGATCACGCCGCCAGCTACGAGTGTCCTCGAGCTAACCTCCAACACAAGTACATTGTTCCACAGTTGTCGTTAGCCGGGACCTTGAACTTTGTGTGCTCCGCGGTAAACATGTTTGCGCAGTAAGCACTGCGCACTCGATATTGCTATGACGTCTTACTTCACCCTATAGGTATATTAATATGTACTTAGCTATATCTTATTTATTAGCCTATTCTGCTAAACGTCGGCACGTGGCTGTACAAGGACAATATTGGTTTAACGCCTACTTTTGGTAATTATTTTATAAATGTCGTCCTGACGTCGTTCGATTAGGTTTCAATGATTTATTAACTAATCTGTTATTTGAAATATTATATATCTATGTACGTATAATAGACACATATGTACAATAAATAAAATAAATAATATTAAAAGACATTTCAAATCTATTAACTAAGTTATAGCTGTTTTTACTAGTTACTTCAGATTTCATCCCTAAAATGTATATATATTTCTACTCAATACTAACAATAAACAATATAAATTGTTATTAATAAAATTATAATAATTATAGACAATTTATTACCTTGTTAACATATCTTCGCAGTTTCCGTATTATAATTAAAATTTTAATATATATAGTATTTATGTTCGTAATGTCTTTTGTGACGTAATCGACTATGGTGACCGCGGCACGATGGCGGCAATGCATGGCGGTGGCCGAGATAATGAGCGCATCAAGGCCGACGCGTGCTAATTACAATTACCGTGAGTGGACATTCTTTGTTCCAATAATGATTAATGCCGGTCGCGAGTGTCGAGGAGTATCGCAATGAGATAACAGGAAGCGTGCGTACTCGCCAATGTCATCCGACAAGGTCATTCAGTAAGTATTGCAGTTGCAGACCGCTACACATGCATCTAACAATACGCTACATACTATCTAAACATTTTTAAGCAGTTACCTTCTATTTTCTAACTAATAATTTTTTCCGAGGGTAGGAGTGAAACGCAACACACGTCAATTCGCAATCAGCTGATTTATTTAAATTTAAAATTGAGAATTAAGTTATATATTTACACTATTTTAACATAATATGTGCATGTGAGTACTTATTTACCCACCAGCAAGAATACTCCTCGTACTTATTCACTTAAATCAAGATTTGTTACATCCATAACTATGGAATCCATCAAGGAGTCTTTGTCTACACTGACTGATATGTTTAACGCCCGGATGAACGAATTTCAGCAAGACCTGCATAAAACTTCGTCATCTGTTTCATCTAGCGCCCTGCCAACTGAATTTAATAACTTCAGGAGCTTCATTGTTTCCGTGTTAAACACTTTGCAACGTCAAGTTGAATATCTTGCTTTAGAGGTTGACCGGCATGAAATGAGAAGAAGGCGTAAGATGATTCTTTTCCACGGTGTCCCAGAGATTAAAAATGAAGATAGTGCAGCCAGAATCACAAGTTTGATCGCTGACCATCTCGATCTGCAGAACTTTTCTACCGAAAGCATTAAAGACTCTTATCGCTTAGGCCGCCCCGCTGACAAGCCTAGGCCTATCGTAGTGAAATTTAGCGATGTTAATGTGCGTAATAAAGTGTGGTTCGCCAAAACCAAACTCAAGGGCACTGGTTTCACCCAGTCGGAGTTCCTCACAAAGAGTAGGCACGAAGTGTTTTTGGAGGCAAGACAGCGTTTTGGTGTCACCAAGTGCTGGACTCGGGACGGGTACATTCACATTATAGCCCCTGATGGGGCTCGGCATCGTGTGGAGTGTAAACTGGATTTAAGTGTAATTCCGAGCAATCCAGTTATATCACCGCAGAACGTATCAGTTCCCAAAACAACAGACAAAGTGGTGGCTTCTCGCGTTAAACGAATAGTCAAAAAATAGTTAAATTATTTTATTTTCCTTTTGTTTTAGGTATTAGGCCATATTAAATATTTAATATTGTTTACACACTACAATTACTTTATAGTATAGACAATAGTGTGACAGATTATATGAACAAAGTGTAACGTAGATAATATTTTATTCCTTATGGAATTTTAAGTTCTGTACACACGATACAAATTTATCAAATATCAACTATTTTTTTTTTTGCCATTGTTTATCAAAAAAATTTTTTTTTTGGGCTTTGTTTATTTTTATTGTTTGAGTTTATTTGTTTTTTTTTTAGTAATTTAGTTTATATATTCATCTTAATGCCTATTACCTAATTTATTTAAATTATTTTGTTTTTCTTCTGTATTTCATGTTTGTTTTTTTTACATTGTGAAATTTTTCTTCTTTCTTGCAACTGGCGGGTGAGTAGTATTTACTTGTTACTTATATTATTTTTATTTTATTATTATCTTTACATAAGAAGCTATTGAATTATTATAATATTTTATTATTATTTTGTTTATTTATCTAGTTTTAAAACTATACATATATATTTTAATTATTTTATCTTAATTTTATATTAACATAACATACATATATTATGAGTTCGACTGATATTAGCCTAAATAATTCCTTCTTATCCTGCACTACTTCTGAAGGCGATAGCAGCAACGACAGTTATCACAGTATCCTTTCACTTGGCGAGACTCTCGATTTACATTTCTCAGATGTTCTGAAAAATTTTAATCTGGTTCACATAAATGCTCAGAGTATTCCAGCGCACTATCCTGATATGTTGTCATCTTTTACAAGTAAAAACATTCACGCTATATTAGTGTCCGAGTCATGGCTTAAACCATGTCTCCCTTCAACATCTTACTCTCTCCCAGGGTTTCATTTAATTAGAAATGATCGTACTGGACGTACAGGAGGTGGAGTAGCCATTTATCTACGTTCTCATATTCCTTTTTCAATTGTTAGCATGTCTCAACATCAGGGGAACGTAGATACCGAACATCTTTTTATTGAGATCGCATTATCTCACTCTAAAATACTCCTGGGCGTTTATTACAATCCGAGTCATACGATCGATTATTTCTCATCATTTGAAACTCTGTTAGAGCAATTTAAGCCTTTGTATGATCACACTTTGTTGATGGGTGATTTCAACACGTGTCTTCAGAAAAATGATCATAGAGCTAATCGTCTTTGTTCTCTTATAAATGCAGCCGATTTAAATATTCTCCCACTAAATCCTACTCATAGATTTCCAAATTGCGTACCTTCTCTTCTTGACCTAATCTTTGTATCTTCCACCGACCTTGTTGCAAAACATGGCCAGTGCTCTGCCCCATTTTCTTACCATGATCTTATATATTTATCTTATAAATTAAAACCGCCAAAAGCAAAATCGAGAATCCTTCTGCAGCGCAATTTTAGTGGTATCAATTTAGATAGATTACACGCAGATGCTGAAAATATCGACTGGTCGGCTGTTTTTAATGCAAGCACAGTTGATGAGCAAGTATCAATATTTAATTCGCTGTTAACCCAACTATATGACATCCATGCTCCGGTTCGCCCTGTTCGTATGAAGCATCTTCCGGCTCCGTGGCTTACTCCTGAAATCAAAAAACTCCAAGGAAAAAAATTTGTAGCGAAGTCAAAGTACGTATCTAATCCTAATGATGACAATAAGGCCAAATATATTAAGGCTCGCAATCGTTGCAATATAGTGTGTAGGGATAGTCAACGACGCCATATCTATAAATCTATCATCGAAGAGGATGATCTAAATAAAATGTGGAAGTTTCTCAAATCCCTTGGAGTAGGCAAATCTAAGCAAAATATAAATCCGCACAATATAAATTTAAATCTGATAAATCAGCATTTCTCTTCTTCTACTACTGTTAATAGTACAAATAAATTAAACACACTCAACTATCTTTCAACTTTACCTACTCCTGATTTTCCTCGTTTTACTTTTAGTCAATTTTCCGAAAGTGATGTTAAGAGAAATATTATGGCAATAAAATCTGATGCGGTTGGGGCAGACTGTATAAGCCGTAAAATGATTCTTCCCGTTCTTGACTATATTGTTCCTATTATTACTACCATTTTAAATTCTTCAATTAATTTCAATCAATTTCCTTCTTCCTGGAAAGATGGGCAAATCTTTCCTCTTCCTAAAATATCTAGTCCATCTTCTTTTACTGATTATCGTCCTATTTCTATTCTTCCTTTTCTGTCAAAAGTACTCGAACGATTGGTTCACCAGCAATTGAGTGCTTTCCTCTACAAACATAATCTTTTAAATTCCTTTCAATCTGGTTTCCGTCCTAATCATAGTACGACTACGGCTTTAGTCAAAATAACAGATGATATCAGGAAAGGTATGGACCATCAAAGACTTACTGTGATGGTTCTACTAGATTTTAGTAATGCTTTTAATACGGTGGACTTTGACATCTTGCTTGCCATTATATCTTCTCTAAACATATCTCCTGAGGTTGTTGACTGGTTTCGTTCTTACTTGTGCGATCGCCGGCAACGAGTTCGGATTGAAGATTCTTACTCCGATTGGTGCAAAGTTACTGCCGGTGTTCCACAAGGTGGCGTGTTGTCTCCTCTCTTATTTTCAGTTTTTATTAATACTATTTGTCTCCAAATTTCTTCTCACTACCACCTATATGCAGACGATTTGCAAATTTATGCCGTGACACCTGTGGCTGATTTACCACAAACAATAGAAAATATTAACAAAGACCTCTCCTCTATAGCTACATGGGGTAAATCGTACGGCCTTAACTTAAACGCAACGAAATCGCAGGCAATCATTATTGGCAGTCAAAGAATGTTGTCAAAAATTAAAACTGTACAAATACCAGAAATATCGCTAGATGGTGTTAAGATTCCTTTTCAGGAAAAAGTTAAAAATCTGGGTTTACTTATTGATCAACACCTGTCATGGGATCCGCAAGTGAGTGAACTGAGCCGGAAGATGTTTGGAGCGATTGCTTCTCTTCGCAGATTGCGAAATTTCCTTCCGATACCTACCAAAATTGCGCTAGCAAATTCACTCCTACTACCGATTCTTGATTATGCTGACATTTGTTATCTCGACATCAAAGAGGAGCACTTGAATAAACTTGAGCGACTCCAAAATCTTTGTATACGGTTTATTTTTGGCCTTAGAAAATATGACCATGTTTCTCAATTTCGTAAAAAGCTCAAGTGGCTCCCAATCCGATTCCGCAGGAATACTCATATTCTTCATCTTCTCTACTGCGTGCTGTTTAACCCTTCAACTCCTATTTACCTGAAAGAGCGTTTTGAGTTTCTGGATGGTTCCCATGCTCGATCACTTCGCTCTGCTCAAAATTTCCTTCTTAAAATTCCTACTCACTCTTCCTGTTTCTTCACAAATTCTTTTACAGTAAAAGCTGCTCGATTGTGGAATTCTATTCCTTTAAGCATTAGATCTGCCAAAAGCTTAGATAAATTTAAAAAGTTATTAAAAGATTATTATATGTCTCTTTAAGTCTTTCCCTTAGTCCTTTCCCCTAATATCATCGTTATTATTATTTGCTCTATTATCTTCTAGTATCTAATTCTATTTACTATTTGATTGATTTTTTTCTTTTTTATGTGTGTGTGTAAATTTTACGCATATAAGTATGTATGAATGTATGTATGTATGTATGTATGTATGTATGTATGTATGTATGTATGTATGTATGTATGTATGTATGTATGTATGTATGTATGTATGTATGTATGTATGTATGTATGTATATATATATTTATCTATAAGTATTTATATATAATAATCGTATTAAAGCAAGTACACCGCCTACCGTTTTTATGAACATTTACTCCTCCACCTCAAGGTTGCCTGGAAGAGATCGCTTCCAGCGATAAGGCCGCCTGCTGTGCATCTTTTCTTTGTGTTGTTTTTTTTTATTTTATTTTATATCTATTTTTGGTGTACAATAAAGAATATTATTATTATTACGTACTTCAAAAAAAATTTTCTTGTGTTTATATTATGGGTGGTTCCAAATTTCATTATAAAATCATCTACATAAACGAAGCGAAAATATGTATCTGGTAACATTCCAAAAAAGTAAGAAAACTTTACAAATATACCGTGAACACCCAAATTGAGTACTCCGAAAACTTCGAAAAAGTGTCACAAAGTAATAGAACAATGTTACAGACAATTTTATTTTGTAACGTAAATAGAAATATTATAATGAACGTGATTAAAAATATGAAACATACCTACTCCCAATATTGCCATTTTGTACTTTACGTATGACAGACGTGATGAAAATATACTTTAGGTCGTAACTAAGAGAATTGATATTTCATTGATCCGTATCTTATCGCCATAGTGCTAATCAGAGAAGCGACAAGACCTTGAGGCTCACCCTGAACATTTTTATCCGTGTATTTCGCAAACTGTAGTAAGTACCTATATAGATTACAAAAAAATATTTTCATTGCTTTTAGTGATTTGAAAATAAAAACATCAAAGATTTTAAAGGCATAACTGGCTGTTATAATCACGACTGTAATATCTATAATAAAAATATTTTTAATAAGATTACACAGCTTCCTGGTCCATAATGTTTGCAACTCGGAGCGATCCGTCCACTTTGCGGATGATAGATAGCGAGGTCAGACTGATCTAGGAAGTTAAGCGATGTGACCTCAACCTTGCGCGTGCGAAAAAATATTCGGTAGTAGTGCAGAATCCCTCCTCACTCCTCCCACGTTTGCTCGCATTATACCTAACGATCTGCTCAGCCGCTCCACATCTATACATATAATAAAATTGTAACTAAGCCGAATCTGTACATTACATATTTTTTGGAAAATCTTATTGAAATAGACATTATTATTGATACAGAGGCCGAATCTATAGTTTTTAGAAGTCTGTCTGTCTGTCTGTTACCGCATCACAAAAAAACCACTGGAGGGTTTTTGATGAAATTTGGTATGATGGTAGCTAGTTATCCGGGTATATAGGATACTTTTTACTGCGGGAAAATATCTCATTTCTGAGAAAAAATACAAACTCCAATGTAAGAGTACATTAATATTACAACCTAAGAATTTGATTTTTGGTCATCTGAACGTGGGCGGAGCCGCGGGCAATGCTAGTATATTATAAAATTATCCAAATAGAGCCGTTAAGCAGCTGGTGACATCTAAGTACAATATTGCGCAATTACACATAATACGTCCATGAGGTAAGTATGTGATCTGTTGTACTGTATGGGAAATACCTATTTTCACTTATTATTTTAATGATTTTGTAATGTATATAATATCTATACATATAATAAAACAGTAGTATAGTAGTATACATAGAAATAAAAACCGAGTCAGGGGGATGTAAGAAGAGAAATTGCACAAATCCAGTTTTTTTTCAATTTTTTTTTATTCTCATAAACAGACATGTTTGTATGTTTGTACGGCCTAATTTCCCAAACTGTTAGACTGATTTAAATGAAATTTTGCATGGTTTTACCTTCATTCAACAAGTCAACATTTTAGATACTTTTCATCCCGGATAATTAAAGTTCCCGTGGAATAGTTAAAAAATTATAGTAACTTATACAGCTTAGTACACAAAAACTACTTATTGGATTTTAATGAAACTTTACAATAATATAGTTCATACATCAGAATAACAAATAGGCTACTTTTTATTCCAAAAAAATGTACGGTTCCCGTGGGACAGATTTGTTTTTTTTTGTCTAGAGGCGAACCCGAGCGTAATCTAGTATTTAATAATTTTGTCTTAAGTCTAAAGTATGAAATTATAACAATACGAGAAGCCATAAACAATAAATATATATTTTTTGCTAAAAATAAATTTAAAAACAAATATTTTTATCTTAAAATATTATCAGATTATAAACGTACATTAATGTAATCAAATGTGACCGTGAAGAGCTGACGTATTAGCAACATAATATATAGGAATGGCAGAAAATATCGCCACACTGTCTTAGCAAAGAAGTAACTACTCGTATTAACGGAAAAGATTGAAGGTCATTTTTATTTGCGGAAAAATAACAGGTTTTTTAAATTATTCTAGAACAACTAAAGTAAACAAATTTGAGTAGAAAAACACATGTGTTTTTCAGTGAAAAAATGGATAGTCATAATATTCCTTAGAGAAAATGTAAAATTACCTTAAACGGGAATCTTGACTCATCTAAATAACAATAAGCACTTTAATGTTATTCATGAACTTGATAAATATCTAGAAACTGCTGAGTAACATGTAATAAATATCGCAGGTACAATATACATCTATCCATATGTACATTTTACATCATACATATCTCTATAAAACTATTGAATAACTATTATAGAACAACTTTAATAAGTAATTTTGAGTAATTTTCATAATTTACGATTGGTATTTCTTACTTACGAGTATATTGGTCAGTGTTTGAATGCTAGAGTTTAATATTTTATAATTCATAATATTTGCAAAATTGTTATCTATATGTCTGTTTGTATCCTCTTGTCACCATTCTATATGAAACCAAATTTTAGCGAGAAAGAGAATAGACGAAGAACAACAATCGGCCGATCATCGACAGTTAGAATAACTCGCGATCGGCTCCGCGGAAGCAAAATTGTGATATAAAATTATATTTTTTTCAAATTAAATAATTCATAACTACCTAAATAAACTCGACGATTTTTGAAAAAAATCAAGTAGCCTGGGTGTTATGGCAATAATTTCCCATTGTTGCCGTTGTTCTCGCATTGTTGCGCAACAGTATTTATCAAACATTTGAACGCCTTTCAATTGCTATCGTTGGTTGTATAAACAGCGATGCAGTTTCTGTAAACGAATCATTTACTTATCAACGAAATTTTCAACACCTGCAATGACAAACATTGTCACTCAATATTGTATTGAATTGAATTTAAATTTTCAATATAATATGAAAATTAATATCTATGTTTAAAACCTTATTACTAAATAATAATGTTATTAATTGGAGGTGAACGATTTATTTTGTGTCATATTGTGCGAATAAGTTTCAAATAAAAATTAGAGTAATAAATAGCGGACGACATGTGTTAGATGTTCTTAGAAGTTTCATACATATCTCTCGATAACAAACTTAAAATTGTGATGTTTACATACTTTATAATGGAAAATTCTTATAATTACATAATAAAGTATAAACCAGATACTACAGCTTTTTAGTATAATAATAGTCGAGGCGTAAACAATTCTATCGATCGTGTTAGTGTACATAAGTTGAACGACATTATAACACTGTAACTTGACTTTACTAATTAGTCTGTAAGTCAAACAAAGTAAATAAAGCATGTGTTTCTGTAAATAACGCGTGCATACAGGAGGTAAACACTAAACATGATCCACGCGACCTTAGGATGCAATACTAACATAGATCAAACGACCTTAATCTTGAACGATAGAGTCGACGCACCGCGTTCGAGTAGCGCCCTTGCCTTATCACAATAGCAACACTTGTCTACACTCAGCTATCGGCATATTCTAATATATTTTTTTAAATAGGTATTTATTTAATTTAGTTTTATGTTATAATATTTACATATTCATATATAGAAATGGAAATAGAATATTTATTAATTAGTAAAAAAAAAACGAAACCTAGTTCATTAAAATTTACATAATAATTCGTACATACATAGTATTTCGAGTTTATATATTTTTTAAATATTCTTTTTTAGTCTTGTTACAGAAAGGTGTAATAATATTTACACTTTATCAAGAAAAATAAAGATGTAAAATGTTTTAGCCAATGGAAATTTCTTTTGAAGTTTCAGGGATACCAATGTGTTTGGCATGATTAATACCTATTTTCTCATAATTTCTTTATTTTATAGAATCACCGACTATGTCCATCACCTCCAGGTAAATTTCTAAGAAATTAGTTAAAATTCTAAGAAATCTATTGTTAACTGACACCCCGGGGTGACCGCGGTCGTAGAGGGTTTATAGGAAAAAGTAGAAATATCAATCAAATCAATTAATTTGATTGATATTTCTGATCTCTCAATCATGTGAAATAAAAATATATTTGATATAGTTAGTTTTCCGTGATCCGATGGGAGTTTTTTTTTACTACAGACAGCATAATTGTAGCCCGGTAATGTAATATGTAATATTACCGTGATTGTAGTCTAGCAACATTTATATTAATTAAATATAGCTAAACCACAAGAAAATATTATTAGAAAAGTTATAAAATAATGATATATAATAATATTTATTAAATATTTAATCACAGAAAATTTAATTTTATGAACTCATTTGCTTAATAATAATAAGCTATGTTGGAATTATTTTACTTGGTTTCGATTGAAAATTATCCTTTTTTAAAGTGTTTTGGAACAACAAATAATTGTTAGGTTTTATCAAATTCTATAGAATTTGTAGTGATACTATGTAAGAAGCACATATAAGTAATAAGCTAACAAAGAACTCGATTGTATAATGTATACAAAATAAATAAACTGTAGTGTGTAAAGTGTTCTAGGAATTAAAGTTATACATTATAAATACAAAGAAGGCCTTAGAGTCCAGCCATACTCAACCTTTTTTTTATAGGAGCTACAAACACGTTTCAGTCATGGTATGAAGGGCCGCAAGCAAAAATTATTTAGGTCTTAATGAAAACGTAATTCCAAGTTAACGATGAAGTTACTTTTTTAACAAAGATATGTTATAATGCGATTTTTGATGCTGCCGCATGCGGCCTGCGGGCCGCAGGTTGAGTATAGCTGCTTTAGACCATCTAAAGAAGAGCTTAAAATGTATTATATATAAAAATAATATAATCACTTGTGTCGGTATCATCAGCAAAATGTTATTACGCCACAAGGTTTTTTGAACAATATTTATAATATTTTCAATATAGCACGGTGCGGATGATACATTTCATAATCAATACCTACCTACATATATAATATGAATTCCAAAGGGACAATACTCAATTAATTTTATCGATAAAGCTTTTCAGAGTAAAATCTCAAATAAAAATATTTCTCTTGTACTGTGTTTCTTTTCAATTAAAAAAAAACATTTAAACATAACTTTCTCAATATTATTATATTATGTGATAAAAAAAGATAGATAAACAAAACAAAGCTAAATTAGTTACGTAGAAAATAAATTACGTAGGTATATAATTTATATTTCTCGTGCTTAATTTATTTATTTAAAAACAAAAATTTAAATAACGTACAAAAAGCACTTCCAAAAAAATAGAGTACCAATATATCAAAATAAATCCGCGAAAAAATCTGAAGTCTTATTTAAAATGTCAAATATTTGCGTAAATCTAAGAAAGTATCACTTTCCATATAATGAATATCGACCATCTATCGTAACAATAATGTCCCATCACTAAGACGTTATGTTACATGCATAACAAATCGTATAGTTTTTTATATACATACTGGTTAAATTTCATTGACTTATGTATTTGATAAAAACGAAAGTATTCGAGAAAAACTATTTTTGGGGGCCTTTATTAACACAGTAGAACCCAAAACAATGATTTTTTGAACTTTTGTCTGTTTGTCTGTGCGTTTGTGCGCGCTAATCTGAGAAACGCCCTAACCGATTTGGGTGCGGTTTCACTAATGTATTTTGGTAAGCTTCACATAACATTTAGTATTTGTTTTATTTCAATCGATTCATGAATAAAAAAGTTATGTCAATTTAAAGAATCACATGAAACATTTATTTGAAAAAAAAATGCTATAAAGTACTGATCAGTTGATTTGGCTGAAACTTGGTTAACTATATTCATAACTTGTTAAACTATGATGATAGAAAAATTATATAAACACCACAAAGTTAAAAATCGGTCAAGTGCGAGTCGAATTTGCACATGAAGGGTTCTGTATCATTGTACATGTACTTTTTAGGGTCCCGTGCCCGAAAGGTGCCAACGGAACCCTATTACTATGCGTACACTGTCCGTCTGTCTGTCAGAGGTGCTGTAACTCATGGACCGTAATAAAGAAAGAGAGTTTAAATTTTTACAGAGTATGTATTTATATTGCCGCTATAACAACAAATAATAAAGATAAAAATAATAAAATACAAGAAACATTTTTTTAACGTGCGTAATCGATCATCGAAGTTAATAAACTACATAAATAAATAGTCCAATCGGAATCCGGTTTGGGAACAAAATATTAAAAACCTAAAGTTTTAGGATTTTAAAATGTTAGCAGGTATATAAGGAATAGAAATTCGTAAAATGCCCGCCATGACCAGCTACCACAGAGAAATTGGAGATTGGATTTAAAAAAAACTACGACAGATCCTTGTAGAAATATATCTTTTTTTTTATTACCATTTAATTCTATAATAATTAAATAATTAAATGGTAAGATATTGATGATAAAAAAGAAAAGGATCCTTTTTCATTGAAAGTCGAATATCTCAGGAAAAAACCGACGTAAAGGTTTAGTAAAAAAAAATGTTTGTTCATTTTTACATTTTTTATGATTTTTTACCAAAACTATGACTAAATTATGTATATATCGCTTCAGCTATACTGAAGCGATATATACATAATTTAGTCATAGTTTTGGTAAAAGCCCGATTTTCAGCGGAAGTGCGACATCGCCCTGGTGTCGTGAATTTTGGGGCTACGTGGTTGATTGGAATGTTACGAGTAAAAGATGCGCCTGAATGAGGGCTACAAAATGCAAAAAAAATTGAAAACACTCAAAGGCTTTTTGCGGCGCTTCTCGTTCGGTTTCGGTCAGAAAAAATAATCATATCTCGAAATGAAATAAGATATCGAAAAAATAAAAAAATCCCAGATACAGAGTTAGATTTATGACACTCGGACTAAGAGTAAAAGTCATACATTATTATAAAATCCCTTAGCTATTTTTATTTATTAACATTTATTTATTTCTCACAGTAATGAGCAATCTATTAATATTTATGTATTATTTTGAAACATTATTGTTTGGCTTCATGTTTATTCTTTAGTCTGAGAACTTTGACGACATTTTTTTTGTCATTGGAACCAATTTAGGAATTCAAGAACTATTAACTAGTTTTATTTCATTACTAACATGGGGAAGTGAAAAATATATGATGCAGGCTTCGAGTAATAGGTACTATAAAATTAAAATATTCATATTTCCTTTTTCGTCTTCTTCAAACAAGTTAAACCTGTAGGGGCGTATCTATTCATAAGGACGACTGTAGCTCAAACATTACTCATACCTCATCTGTTACGATATCAGTACTGTACATATAATGACAAACATCTGCTGCTGGCCACTGAATCATAACAAGTACAGACGTCATTGGATAGGAGCTTGCGAGCCTCAAACAGTTCCTACCTGAATCATGCCTCACATCGCTAGATTGTAATGACCCTGAACAATAAACGGCAGTAAGCAACATATCTACATAAAGTTCAATTCATCGCTTCGCAAAATATTCGAAGACTTCCTTGTTTGTCATTGTGATATTTTTACTTGTTAAATTAATAATAAAAATACAATTTACTGCCAAGGTTAACCCAACCCGACCTTGTTTACTAGAAACCGATGTGTCAGTATATGTGTATTAATATATTAAATCCATAGCCGTATGTGTTGTTTCTGAGCTTTTGTTCCTATTCTTTTATGTACGATTTTGTAATTATTAGAAATAAACTGATTTATTTTTTCGATATCAAAATGGTACCTAGTACCTACTCTAAATAAATAAATTAACCTTACAATTAATACATCTGTAACTCCCTAATTAGAAAGTTTGAGTTAAGTTTTATTATATTTAAATATTAGTATTGCGGAAACGTTACGGTTTCACATTAGACGAGTGACGCGGTAAGGGCGTTGATTATTTTATTATAAATATGATTACCTACCATAATCCTACTAATATTATAAACGCGAAAGTTTGTAAGAATGTATGTATGGATGTATGTTTGTTACTCTTACGGCTGAACGGATCTGGATGAAATTTGGCACAGAGATAGATTATAGTCTAGAATAATACATAGGCTACTTTTTATCCTGGAAAAATGTTTTTGTTTTTCTAAAGGCGAACCCGAACGAAGCAAGGGTGAGCCGCTAGTTTCAAATATTTTTCAGTCACTAGATACTGAAATGTGATTTTAGCGGTCTTATAGGAAATTCCACTTTATTATCGCGCTGCTTATTTTAGAAGGCAATCCATATTTTCCAGGAAAATCCTATTAGTCATATGGTAATCGCTGCCTACCATTACGCTACAGTTGTTCACGAGTAAGTTTATATTATAAATTATTAGTAAGTTTATATTATAACAAATTTATAAATTATTTTCTATTAATAATGCAATACTCATTTTATTTGAGTAGTAATGTTGAATGATTGAAATTCGATGACAGTAAAATTAAACGTTTACCCCTGTAAAAGAAAGCGTACATGAAAAGCGAAAAAAGAAATCGAAGTCATAGGATGATAAAAAATAGATAGATAAAGACAATTAAAGCTATGTTTGCAATATCTCACGGACAGCATCACGAGCTCTCTGGAGCACTGTGAATAACATCACGAACTTCGCAATATCGTTGTGCTACTGAAATAGATATTCGTACCTACCTACATTACTTTTTTGTTATACACGGAGCGGCTTACCCTCACTTCGTTATGGTGCGTCCCTAGGTATTTTTAAATTTTCTTGAGCGGAACCCTAATTATTTTTCTGAAATGAAAGTAGTCTAAGTTACTCCTTATAACATAGCTATCTGCCAGTGAAAGCCCCGTCAAAATCAGTCCAGCCGTTCCGGAGATAAGTCGGAAGAAACAAACAAAAATTTTGAAAATTGGGTTTTTATTATGAGTACCTAAGTATATAATTCTTATACATTTAGTAAAAGCTATTATTTTGACATTACAAACAGACACTTCAATTTTATTTATCTACATAGATAAATTTCTTTTTTACTAAAATACAATCAATAACAATTCATTGGTCCCAACCAGGACTTCATAGGATTCAGCTTTATATACTAGTCTCTCATTCAATAATGCAGATAAGTATACCGCATAAAATATGGTTTTAAAACTTATCTTACCCAACTGCAGCGAATCGCGAAGGAGGGTTATGTGTTTGACATATTATGTCCGATCCTATGTTCCCTCGTAATTACTAGACAGCTGAACCAATTTAAATGATTCACATTTCGTTAGCATCATCTTGATACCGCAAGTGTCTTAAATAAGGTATATGAATGTTATCAAAATAACGGATAAATTGACAGATTACAGACGCCAATTTGTGTCTTTATAAAAAAAACATTCATCTAAATCCATCGAGTTGGGTATCAAAATGAAGGTTTTTAAGAGGCGATAACAGAAATATTTATAACTTATACCTATGCTTAAAGGTAATTTGTAATAATAAATCTTAAAAAATTATTACTAGTATTGTTCAGACTAGATATGAGACGGAGGAGTATTTAGTTACCTTTTTCTGCTAGAATGTAAAATCTTATTGTTCTTTAAAGTCACTATGTTATTTAGTTTAGTTTTTATTATAATTAAATCAAAATTCGAATCGAGCAGAGATTATACGTCTCGAGCGGGAACTAGACGCCATCCATGACATTCATTGGGAATACGTACCTACGTGGTTTAGTAAAGTTAGTTGATCGTGGTGGATCTTAGAGAGTTATGTTTTGATATTATAGTTGGAATTCGATGATTGACGTCTGAAAACCCGCCGCTCGAATAAATTATTAGAATTACCGTTTCAAGTTTATAACATTGTGATTTCCCCCGTTAAAGATTGAATTCTTTATTATTTGAGCCCTCATAACGCCCACAAGATTAGTAACCACTAAAGATGATGTTCGTAGACTATGGATAACACGACATATATTTCTCAATTTAGTTGGAAAAAAGTAAAATAGCATTAGGTATACGCATGAATGAAGAGTGGAATGAAAACTCATTCTTCTTCTTAATAAACCTACGTACATATTGACAGAGATTTATCTTACGATTAATTAAAACACCTACGATATTTTATATTCAAAAGGGACATTCTACAGATACAAAATATTTATTGAAACTGTATAAAATACAAACCAAGGCAGATGAAGATTAAAACCATTGCGAGGGCATTTGAAGGTCTTTGCTCTTAAGGTTCAAGGCTTAACTTATATATTATCAGTATTGTACTACACAAGTACACGGCTGCAAAACAATACCACACACCTTGTCTATTGTATTATTGTCGCCTATTTAAATAAAAGCATGAGCATTGGCTATACGAAAAAAACACATTTCTATACGAGCTTAGGTTCAGGGATTCGAAATTAAATGTTCTGGTGCCTGGTCTGGAGTTTCAGTTCAATTTTGGTTTCGGCAGAAAACCTTACAGACTACAGCGACTACGGCTGATATTGAAATTACCTTCGTAACCTTTAGTGCGGCCTTTGGGAACGATCAGCGACGTAGTGAAGAGCTTTTTTTTTAAATACAATATCTTGTAAAATTGCCTTGCCCCAATTTTTTAATTACAAAGTTTGACAAACAGGATTAATAACTGACCGTAGCCCAAGCCATTTACGATATATTTCTTTATGTATTATGTTTAATAACAATACAATTCATTCGGTAAGCAAATAGGTGAAGGACGATGTTACTTCGGTCAAGAACGATTAAATAGTTTTAAACCTTAGTATGTCATATAATTAAAAAAATTAAAATCTTAATTTAATTATAACAAATTATAAAGAAAACTTTAAAAACTCTACCTAATCTTTATTCAAATAAATTCATTTATTTCGTTAGCAATATAATATCGTTCATTGATCACATTAGTACGTGAAGACATTGACTCATAGATATGTAATCAACAAAAAATAACTTTAGAGACATTGAATGGAAATCCGAATGTGTGTCAAGAGTGCGCGGCTGGTCGGCTGCGTACGCGCTGCGGTACGTTTCAGTTGAGCACTGCATCTGCCGCTTGGACCGGGGGCGTCATTGTTACTACGAACGTTCGACCAAACTTAATTGGCCCGACCTAGCTCGTAAAAGCGTTGTAAAAAGTGTGAAGGTCTGGCGGAGGTAAGGACTCGGAAAGAGGTCAAGTGTAATGCTTCGTGTTCCACTGACCTCATTTTGAACCGAACGTCGCGGCCGTGGGGCTCGTTTGCTCGCCTTTCATTTAAAATATGTTTAGGTGAATAGTTCCTTTGTTTTTGTATAATGAGGAATAAAATAAAAATAGAAACATCGCTCTTTTTTTTAAATATTAGTTATTTTAGATCTTTTTTATTGTTGTAAACGAATTTATGTAACTATAAAAGTAAACTAATTTTATGATTAATAATATTTATTATTTTATACTTTATACATTTTTTTTATATTGTTTACCTTCAGTTATTTAAAGTTTTATAAAAGAAATTTTAACTCTTATTGTGAAGTAATAATAAAAGTAGGAAATCAAATTAGCAAATAAATTAAATGAATCGATACATGTGTATGTTTGTATACAGTATATTATATTATACTAGCGGCTCACCCTCGCTTCGCTCGGGTTCGTCGCTAGGTACGTTTTAAATATATATAAATAGTTATTACCCAGCGTTAGCCATATAAATTTTAATGTGGTTGATAAGTATTCTTAAATTTTATAATTTTCATAAGAACCTTCTCCTGACAATAACAATGACAACAAAAAAATAGTTAAATCGGTCCAGCCGTTCACGCGTGATGGCGTGACCAAGGGAAATAGGGATTCATTTATATATATATATATATATATATATATATATATATATATATATATATATATATATATATATATATATATATATAGATAATATAAGTATTATATAATATACATCATACATATATGTCGCACATTGATCATATTTCTTTTTAGTTTTGCTCCGTATATAGAGTGAGTTATATATTTTATTCTGGTTAATTTATATAGAAACCTATCTACTTAATATATAAATAAAATAAGAAAAAACAATATAATTAAAGATTAATAGCTTTAGCGTCCTTAAGGTTATGAATTGTAATTTATTTTACCTCTATAAAGGCCATAGTAGTACATATTGTATTTTTTAGTTCTTATTAACGAAACAAAAATGATATATACGGAAGTTCATTGCGGGAGAATTAACCTCCCGCCGTCGGATGAGACCTTCAGCTGCTATAATCATCGATTCGGCCGCGAAATCAGAACACTGACACACATCGGGCCTGAATAATACCATACACTCCATAATTCATAGAAACCTTGGCCCCAATGCCTCGTGTCCGAGTCTTCATGGAGGCGCATGGCGAGAGGCCGGGGAGATACAAAATAGGTCTAGACAAAAGAGTCTGGTTACTGATGTGTAAAAAAAAAGCATTATTAAATGTTATCCCACGCTGCCTTCAGTTTTAAGGCGGAAATGCCAATTGCGTGACAACAGTGTTACAGTTTTGTTTTAGTAGGAAATGTTAAATGTTGCCCATATCAAAATGTTTATTAATATTACACATTAGTTAAATGTTTTTGTAAGTGAATTTATAATTGTAACTTAAAAAAATCAAATGTAATACGAAATCCAATCATACAAAAACTTTATTTATATATACATATTACATACTATTATCATATTTTTTTAATTTTTGATTTCTGGCTTTTTGTTTTTATTTGGAAAATTAATCATCTATAATAATTAAGAGAATAGTAAAAAATTAACATAAACAAGGAGACAATAATCTGAGTTTATGGTAAACTAGCATTGCCCGCGACTCCGCCCGCGTTCAGATGACCAAAAACCAAATTCTTAGGTTTTACATATTAGTAGGTATACTCTTACAATACAGTTTTTGTATTTTTCTCAAAAATGAGATATTTTCCCGCGGTAAAAAGTATCTTATATGTTGACCCAGATAACCAGCTATCATCATACCAAATTTCATCAAAATCTGTCCAGTGGTTTTCTCGTGATGCGGTAACAGACAGACAAAAATTCTAAAAACTATAGATTTGGACTCTGTATCGATAATAATGTCTATTTCAATTAAAATTTCCAAAAAAAATATTTCCTGTACAAATTCGACTTAGTTACAATTTTATTATATATGTATAGATTACTGAGTATTAATATCTTCTTATTAGTTACGTAAGTTAGATCTACAACGTTTGACGAGAATCAAGGCAATATCACATAATGTTAGTCGCCTTCACTATTCTTATATTATGACCTTTATTTGTAGACACCAATTGTCTTTTTTCATATGAAATCCTTGTATATAATGAACAATGTCCTTACCAAGTGAGCACTTGAATAAATAGTTATAAGGAATTACGTATCACCTGAAAGGTCATCAGGAAATGCCTAATATTTCGTTTTTATTTTATAAAACATGTACATTTGCTAACTAAAATTAAAGTTACTATTTTATTAAAATTCGTATCACGGTAACTATTGTTCACATCCTAATATGAAAAGTTGACACTTCATTCATTAACACTTTATTATTGTATCTCATAAATAATAAATTTTATTCATAGAATCGAATCATTCAAACAACAAGAAAAATATATAAACACTAATAGAATGGCAGGTAAGCCGACAACGTCCTTTGTACCTATAAAGTAAATCGCTAAAGACAGACTTTAGACTTTATAGCTATTGCTTAAACTTTAAAGGGTTTTTGAAGTGAACAAATAACAGGGTGGCCATTTATGTAGGTAGAGACTTAAAACGTCATGAAATCACTACATGTCAAAATCCCTCGCCACTGAGTTTGTTTGTTTGGGCTAATCTCAGAAACTACTGTACCTACGGATTTTCAAGAATAAAGAGGGATAATCTTGGTTGGCTATAAAGCTGTTATTTAGAAACATTTTGATAAAATTAACCTATTGGTTACTGGTATGTTGATATTTGTGAATTGAATCGAAAAAAATCGTTCTTTCTTAGAAATTCCGAAATATTGTAAGATCGAGAGGCATCGAGGGACGCTAGCAATACCCTAGACTTTAAAATCTACCTGAACTGAGAGGATGGAGAAGTTCGCGTTTTTAATATTAGATATAATATTATTTACTGACTGCATTGGTGGTCTAGTGGCACGTACGACTGTAGATCCGGAGGTCTTGGGTTCGAGTCTCAAATCGTGTCAAGTTTAGTTATTGAGTTTTTCTGTTATAAAATTCTTAGTACCAACCCAGACCCATTGTTGTCCCACCGGCGCATGGTATATGAAACAATATACTATAACTGGTTACTGAATATATCTCAATGAGAATGAGAATTGAGATGTCTAATGAAATATGATCAAGACTGCTTTTAATTAAAATAATGTATTTTTTGTACGATTTTACTTTATATTCTGATAATGCATTCCCGTGTAATAATAATATTTTAGTTTTTAGGTTTCATAATATTATGCAGACCAAGAAAATTGAAACTAACATAAAAACTTTTTAACAAAAAAATAAAAACCGACTTTACCAAAAAAGCACTAAAAAGCACTGAAAAGTAAAAAAAAAACTGATTGGTATTTTTCATTTACTATACATACCTAATCCAATATTTTCGAAGTCGGTGTGCTTTGCTTTGTATGGGCTGGCACCGACTTCTAACGTGTTAGGCTTGTCAAATCAAACAAAATAAGCCCAAAGTCAAAGTATCTACTATTAGCCGTCGAAGAGCCGTAGCCGTCTGGTCTTACCATCAGATCAGGTCAACAATACGTAACCACTGTACTATCAACGGAAATAGAAACACTTGCAAAGTTTCAAATCAATATGACAATTAGAAGTAGGTTAAATTCATCATTAGCTGTTTTTCCACCCTTAGGGGTGGTATTTTATTTTGAAATTTAAATGGGACCAATCTGGAAGTATACACTTTCAAACAAAATAAAAATTGTCTAAATCGGTTAATAAATGACAGAGTTCTGAGGTAACAAACATAAAAAAAATACAGCCGAATTGAGAACCTCCTCCTTTTTGAGAAAGTCGGTTGAAAAAGAAAACACGTCTCCCGTGGACCACGGGTGAAGATGCAAGCTAAAACCATTATTTTAAAAAATACCATTTTGTATGAGTAATAGTAAATCTATATGTTTATGATAGTATGTTGCAAAATCCAACGAAATGCGTACATCGTACTCATAATATTTAATTAAATGATAACATGATAATTCTGTAAAATGATGGAGAAAACAGACAAACAGTGTTTATTTATAACTAGGAGCTTACCCTCGCTTCACTCGGGTTCGTCCCTAGTGAAAAACAAAATGAAATTTATCCCACGGGAATCATACATTTTTCCGGGATAAAAACTAGCCTATGTGCTATTCCAGAATCTATAGCTGTGCTAAATTTTATCCAGTTCTGATCAACCGTTCTGGCATGATTGAGTAGCAAACATCATTTTTTTATTTGGGCTTTGCTTTTGTAAAAAAAAAATAGTAAATACCCATATGTGCACAATATGGACTAGTTAATTTAAAACCATCTCATTTGTACTTGCAAAGTATAGAAATGCATTCTATATTTTGTAAAATCTTATATAAATTTATCTTTAATTTTTCTTCAAGTTTAAAAACAGGGTCAACAATCAACAAACAGGTAACACGTCATGTCTATAATAAAGTTTTTGTCTAAATGATGAACTCATAAGTAATTTTTAAATTTAGTCCTTATTAACTACTTACACGAGCGCGATTATACATTATATGACATATTATGTTATCTTTATATGAAAGCGAAAAATCCTGGGACCTCAAGCTGCGTTATTTGATTATACTTGATCTTGATTTGTTACATTTTTAAATGATAAGATGTTATCAGTAATATAAATCCCTATTAAAAGTCCAACAGCTTTAGACTTATGTGCGATAGACAGGAAAATTAGAAAATAATTCTATATACCTCTAACATCTCCTAAATTTTATCCTTTGGAAATAATTCAGTACAGTGTGTCAGCTGATATATAGGGGGAAGTCCCGTAACGCCGGACGGCACCTAGTGCTGGACACTCGCATTATCTCGAAAAGTAATAGCGTGATCTATTTAGAAATCGATGAAAGAGGTGCGGGGGGACGTAGCGATACAGGGTCATGGGACGCAATTTTTTAGTGACGCGAAGAGACACGGTGAGAGTGGAAGATTTCTGGTTTTGGCGGGAAAGCGCTGCATCACATAAATTTCAAGTGAGTATTACTGCTTTGGTTTTGTTTTTAAATGTTCATGTTAGTTGTTACTAAAGATAATTTTCCAATGTAATTAGAAGATATTTAAATTTTTTTATTAGTTTTCTACAGTTTTTGTATGAAACACGTAATTTTAAGAGATTTCTTGTCCCCTAGTACCGGACACGAAGATGTCCCTTAAGACCGGACAGTTTATAAGTAATTTTTTTACTTAATATTTATAGTTAATATAATAATTATTGTACGTTGTTTTAGGGGACAGCAAAACGAGCATATGTAGAAATGGGGGAGAAGAAAAAAAGAGGAAAATGGGACCAACAAAGCCTACAAATTGCAATAGATAAGCTTTTGTACAAAGAAATGAGTTTAAGGGAAGCTTCAACGCGCTGCATATCCCAAAAAGCACGTTACTGATACTACCAATAATCGGTGGATTCACTATTACCTTTTCACTCGAATATGAGCAAGTTTTAGTAGACCACGTAAAAAATTGGTCCAATTCAACGATGAAAAAGGAGTGTCTAAAGTTAGATTTAGATTTAGCGGAAGTTATGAAGATCCTCCATCATTTGGTTGCTCATCTACGTCTTGCAATGCAGAACTTTTCACTAATTTTGTATCAGAAGAATCAACAGACCCTGATCAGAAAATCTACCAATGCTAAAGTATATCTAAAAGTAAATATCTAGAGTGTGCTTAGAGGACCATGATGAAGACTGAAAAAAATGCTCCAGCTGCCTAGAGTTGCCTCATGAAGCATGTGCAGACATTCATGAATGTGCAGATGCCTATATATGTGATCAATGCATGATGTTTTGATAATGTCACATACTTAGGGCTCGAAGCTAAGTCCGTCTGGTACTAGGTGCCAATGTCAAAGATCGCGTTGTGTGTTACCAAAACTTACTGAAGGTTTCTAAATATGTTTATGCAGAAATTATATTTTTGTTGATTTATTTTGATTTTATATTTTGTTGACTTAAATAATTCATAATATAAATAAAGTTACATTTTTTGTAGTAGTTTTTGTTTTATTTTCTGAAAACCTTAGGTGTCCGCCACTGGGGGACTTACCCCTACGAACCAGGGCCGAATTAATCATGTCGGAGGCCCCAAGGCAATGCAATTCTCAGGGCCCCTTCACCCTTTTCTAACTTATTGAAAAACATTTCTTCCTATCACATTGCATTATGTGCATTATTTCGTAATTACGCTATTAGGTAGATTTCATTGAAATCTAACTATTGTATTTGTCCTCTTGGTGGAATTTTCACCTAATTATTAAATTTATCAAATTAAATTTTCGCTCGATGAACCATTTTAATTTGGTTTTTCTCGGTACGTGGGGCCCCTAGCCGATGCAGAGCTATAAGCAGTTAGTTGCCTACACTACCTAATGGATAAGACAATGTCTAATATGAAAACCTATATCCATGTTGTATGTACACTACGCCAAAGTGTACTCATTCCATAAACAATTTTATCATTTATTATTTACAAACTGGTATAATTATTCAAGTATTCTAATAGCTGGACAGCAAAAATAATTAATTTATACATACGTTGAGTTATATTTGTGTTCTTAAAATTTGGTAAAATCTTTTAAAAATAACCTCTATGAATGCATTTAGACTCTATTTTGACATTAAAAAATCGGGTTATTTAAATACATTTATGTTTTTTTTATTATTGAAAACATAGTATAAATATTTTATTACAATTCACAAGGTTAAAATAAAATAATTAACTAAATTACCTAGGTACTTTAAGGGATTAAGGTAGATTGAAGTGGCCTAAGAACTAATATTAGAGTTTAGATCGAAAACAAGTTGGTAACCCTATCAGTAACCTACATATTGTCCTACATAATAAGTAAGAAAGTAAACCAGGCAGGCAGAGCAGTGCCGCATCGCTTGATATAATGGTCACGGTAGACGGATCGTCCTCCAATCAAATAACCAGTTGAAGCACGTATTGTTAAAATGACCGATAAAAATCATTCGTCTTTCATTCTTGGAGAAGTCGTACGATATTACTTCAAGGTCTTTTGACGGGCTGACCTCGGCATATCGGTCGCGGAGGACAGACGGTCGCAAATATTTGCGCGCACTAAAGGCGCGCTCGGGGCGGGCGGCGGGCGGCGGGCGGCGGGGCGCGCAGGTGACCTTGCCGCGCGTCTGCCGCACGACCTTGATCTTGAGACGACCGCGAGCGTGCCCTCGCGCTCCGTGAGCGACGACACCTATGCTCCGCTCAGTAACTATATCTGCCATTGTAATGCCCCATTAAACACATGAACCCGACTCATCGGCTAACCGACCAGGCACCTACTTCCTTAAGTGGCCACACAATTGATATGAATATTTTCAATTGATCAGCAGTGATCCTATATTAACAATACCTATATCGTGTCGGTAATATTAGATAGGCGATGTATTTGCTCGTTCCACGCGATTTAAAAAAAAAATCTAATTCATTTCTTTTATTTTTCGAAAAATATTCGAACAATAGGAATTTGCTGACCCTCGTATATCTCTACCACTCAAGCATAATTTAAATTTCGTTTAATATTAATTATTATTAACCTACTACTTCAATTTTAAAGCAGACAGCCATGTTATAGTAAATTCAAAGTACAATATTCATTCGATTTTCTTTATTATATTGATATCTTATAGACCCGTTTAGTCATTGCAATGAGTTAAAAAATGTATGTGCTTATTAATTATTATTCCAAGAAGCGTGTGATAATTAAAAAAACAATTAAAATACTGTACAAAAAAGTTTACTCTTAAGCACGAAATCAAATCGAAGGTCGTAAACGGAAAACACTGGACAGCACGTGGACGCAGCAACCTTGCGATATCTGCATCCGCTGATAGCGTGCGCTGACGCACCCGCGCATTTCTCCGGCCCTTCCTCCCACACCCCGCCCTCCATCGTGGTCCTCCAACACGCGTGAGTATAAACTTACACGTGGATAATGCACTTGCATAAATAGTTTACATATTAGACGCCGCGTTTACTACTTGTGTAATAGGCATATTAAGAAGATAATGTACTGAGATATGGAATGGTTATTAAAATGTATAATAATTTTAGGCATGCTTTATTTTATATCCGTAAGAGAAACACGCGATTATAGATTACATAATATATGTGAAAAGTATTCAAGGTTAAATAATAATGTAAGCAACAATAACCATTAGCCAATAATACTCGTATTAATTAATTATGGAGCAACCTGCGTCATAGGAAATTTTTCAGTATGAATAATACTGAAAAATTACTAACTAAAAAGTAAAAATGTATACAGCTCTCATAGCTAAGTGAAGTTATACCTACTTCACTTTAAACAATAAATGTTATCAAAATCAGACTATTTTAATTGATAGAAATCGGTCTAGTACAAAACTGCTTGGCTGTTTTAAATCGTAACTATTAAATTAATATAATTTAATCTAACCTCAAAATTTCTTTAAAGTTCCATCATAAGTGATAAATTTTTCTTTGAGATTACTTATTCATTAAAAAATACGTATAAAAACAGTTAATCACTTGCGAAGATGTGGCGAAACATACACAAAAAAAAATTTACACCTACATAAATTTAATAGATACCTCATCCATTTTTTAGTTAATCAAAATCAAGATCAATAAAAATCTCTATTTTTCCTTTGTTCCCCAAAATTGGGTTTGAAGTAAGGTAAGTGTAGTGTTGTGATGGTGATTAACAAAATTCTTTGTTTGAAACTTAAGTTAGAAAGTTTATAATTTCAACACTTACGAAAACTAAATACAGAAGGCATAGAAGACACTTTGGACGAAATACATTAAACAAGGCACGAGATATATAAGAAATATATAATCCAGATCAAACATAAAATATCGAATTATTGTGAACAATAATTATTAAACAAATATGGCATGCAATTTCGAACCGCCGATTCCGATCTGAATTTTAATATTATTATTTATTATTATATGAATGTGTTAT
Organism: Brenthis hecate; assembly: GCA_951806755.1. Taxonomy (NCBI): domain Eukaryota; kingdom Metazoa; phylum Arthropoda; class Insecta; order Lepidoptera; family Nymphalidae; genus Brenthis; species Brenthis hecate. Next base: position 7,691,533 of record OX638258.1, on the reverse strand, counting down.
GTTACGTATACATGAGTGTTTGTGTGCGTGTCTGTATTATATAAAAGTTAACATATATAATTTTTTAATTGTTGGGACATTAACATACAGCACCATCTAGTTCCATGGTATAACTCGCGTCATCTAAAAAGAACGCTGGAAGAAAGTGGAGAGGGTATGTTTGCGCATGGGTATACTTGCGCACACAAGTACTAAGCCTATTATTTTATTTTTCATAGCATTTCGCTCGCGGCTTCATATATTAGTTATTGGTAGGGACATTGAAAAATATATGAGATAGAATATCATTAAATAGAATTCTATTCATTATTAAAATATGTTCGATTCAGTGTAGAATGTTTAATCTACTTACAAAAAATTAAATTAATACGTTTAATACGTTTCTTTTTTAATTATTAACTACATTATTATCAGACTCTCTCTTTGTAAAACAATATACGTCAAAAATAATTTTTCTCTTTTCTATATATAAAACCATTTCGTAATTAAAACTTTTGTGTGCGCGATGGTATTTCGAACTGACGAACCAATAGCGCGCCGGCAAGCATGCGGCGCGTGCCCCGTTGCCCCGAGCCGCCCCGCGCCCGCTTCTTACCGCCAGTTTAACCGATAAATCGCTTCTGCGCAGCTTGACAGCCAGCGTTCTTTTTAGATGACGCGAGATATAAGCTACGAGGCTTATGTTATGGATACCAGATAGTTGAAACACTACACACATATATAACTTTAAATACATACGTATTATAAATATAAACACCCATGACTGGAGTACAAAAATCCGTGCTCATCACACAAATGAATGCCTCCAGCGGGACCCGAACCCGCGACCGCTGGAATAGCAAGTAGGGTCACTACCAACTGAGCCAAACGTGTCGACAAAATTTAATTATAATATTATTTTGAGTCGCTAATAATAATTCGCCTGCTTTTTAATTTTTATACGACCGGGTGTAACGGGGGTCTTACAGTCAGACAGTGATTTGTTTGATGCCATTTACATTTTAATAGATAAAAATAAAACTTAGTCGATCATTATTTAAACTTTTTTTCTATGGTTTATAATTATTTACAATTAACAATTTTTTTTTGAAAACATCCATTACGTTTGATGATATGATTTAAATTTTAACAGTAGATGCCAGATGGGAATGTACGAATTCAAATAAAATAATTTTGTGAGTAGTATTGCTAACTAACAAACGAAGAGATATAAAAGTAAATAGCATACTTTTTTATACGTAATTTTTTGAGTAAGTTATTTGCTTAAGGTGCCTGTTACAAGTACAATGTATATATATATATATATATATATATATAGTATATATATATATATATATATATATATATATATATATATATATATATATATATATATATATATATATATATTTCAAATCGACATTTTTTTCGATTTCAATGAGACAGCGATAAGATCAACAACTTGCTCTCAGTTCAAAAAATAAATGTTATCGTTGTGATAAAAGGTTTCAATAATAAAAACTAACACAAATATATAAAAAAGTATAACTATGCCCTGGTACTTACGTGTACAGAAAAACATTATTTGATACGTATAAATCTTTTTCATTAATTTAACCATAACAGCGAGTTGTTTACAAGATATTAAGTAGGTAATAAATAATAAACTAACATACCTATTTTACCGTACCCGCAATAATAAACTTTTCAAGGACATTATAATGACACCTTCAAAAACTTAAATATACAAACATTGATTGTTTTTCATTCGCTTATTGAATAATCGTATTGTTTTTTGTTTATAAAATAAACATACCAAATTGGTATATATGGCAGTTTTATATTCGATTAATGCCATAGCCCAGCCCATAGGCTTAAAAAATATATAATACTAATATATTAATGTTTATAATTTATAAGTATGTCTGATTAATAGAATAATACCTAATTATTGTGTATTAATTATTATTCTATTAATCAGACATACTTATAAATTATAAACATTAATAAATAAGCCCAAGGGAGGGCTATGTGTTTGACCTATGTTCTCTCGTAATTACTAAACGGCTCAACGATTTTGATGATACATCGTTAGATTCGTCTTGATAACGCGAGTGTCATAGGGTATATAATATGTAGATATAATTAAAAATCAAAATCGGGTATCTAACTAATGCCCGATTTCACCAACAACCCATAAGCTACCACCTACATATGGGATCCCTAGCTTTAAATTCCCCTAATCTAGCCTCTAAATTAAATTTCGTTTTACCATCGTCTTTAAGTCCTAATTTCGAGCACCTTAATTTAGGGCCTTTTAACATTTAGGTGACCCCTAACTGTCGGTGAAACAGAAACTGTCCCCTGATAGCCCCTTAACCATGCTTAGGGGATCCCTTAATCTTAGGTGGCGTTGGTGAAATCGGGCATAAGGCTGGTGCCTTAGATACGCGATGTGTGTTTGGAAAAAAATTCGTCCGACCCAATAATCCAATAGTCCAAAAATACAACTCATACCTATATTTAAAAGGAATTTGGGATAAGAGTTTTTTAAATAAAACTAAAAAATCTAACTGAACATAACTAAAAAGGTGTAAACAAAAAAAATAATTTTGAAAAATAAAAAACCAGACTGCGTCAACTTCTTCTCATCTTTTTAGTACGCTTTTTACGCAGTCGGGTTTTTATTGTTATAAATTTACTAGCGACTCACCCTCGCTTCGCTCGGGTTCGTCCCTACTTACATTTTAACGTTTAGTATAGATTTCTCAGAGATGAGATATTTTCCCGCAGTGACAAGTATCCTATATGCAGTTGACCCGGATAACCAGCTATCACCATACCAAATTTCATTAAAATCCCTCTAGTGGTTTTTCCGTGATGCGGTAACAGACAGACAGAGAGACAAAAATTCTAAAATCTTTAGATTCAGCCTCTGTATCGATAATAATGTCTATTTCAATAAGATTTTCCAAAAAATATTTAATGTACAGATTCGGCTTAGTTACAATTTTATTATATGTATAGATTTACTGGTTAGAGTAAATAAAGACCTGTAACTGTTGAATTACTTTTAACTGCAGGCTTTTACCTACTTAAATCGATACGGCAATAAAAGTTACCTGAAAAATAAATTACTAAAACTTCCAAGATTGAATTATATAATAAAAATTACTTTTGGTACCTACACCCAAAATGTCTCAAATATAGGAAGGAATACAATGTAGATAGAAAATGGGGACAAGGCGACCTTATCGCATAAACATCGATTTCTTTCAGGCGACCTTTATGTATAGAAAATAGCAAACTGTATCAACGTTACAAATTAAATTACATAAAATAATACTAACACGTATACAATAATAACAATTCACACCGAAATAAATACTGTGAATATATAAAACAAAAACACGATAAGTGAAGAATTATACTAATACTTTTATTATTATTGTATAATTCAGAGATAAGATCAGAAATATGTAAATATAAATATGTATAATGATGTTGCTATGAAAGCTATGAAAATTTTAGTCTAGGAAGTAAAAAAAAATACTTTCTTCTATTAGGTACATATAATAAAATTGTAACTAAGCCATAATCTGTACATTAAATATTTTTTGGGAAATCTAATTGAAATAGACATTATTATCGATACAGAGTCCGAATCTATAGTTTTTAGAATTTTTGTCAGTCTGTCTGTCTGTCTGTTACTGCATCACGAGAAAACCACTGGACAGATTTTGATGAAATTTGGTATGATGATAGCTGGTTGGTTATCCGGGTCAACATATAGGATACTTTTTACCGCGGGAAAATATCTCATTTCTGAGAAAAATACAAAAACTGCATTGTAAGAGTATACTAATATGTAAAACCTAAGAATTTGGTTTTTGGTCATCGTAACGCGGGCGGAGCCGCGGGCAATGTTAGTAATATAATAATACTTTACATAAATAAATTGCATATAGTACATATTTAATATGCGAGTCCCTTTTAACTGACCGATTAAGCGAACAGGTGAATCAATAACATCAGACTTGTAACTCATTCAATGCGACCGCTCAACTGATGACATAAAGCGCGGCTTAACCGCCGTTTCGCAACAGGAAGGGGTGACATTTGCATGACCGACACACTTTTTTCTAAACAAAATGGTTGGATACTTTGACGTCAACAGTCTGTCAGGCAAAAACTAACAAGGTCATATTTCAATTATGTGCTTACTTATTATTATCGGTAGAACAAAATGTAGACATTAAATACATTTTAATTCACGTAAGTAGTGATAATTAAATATAAATGATCATGTTATTAACTGAATAATTATATTTAGTCTAAAAGTTAAGAATAATAAAACAGTGGAGCAGTAATTTGTTACATGTTACATACATTAAATATTTTAATGACAAAAAACAAAGTACATAACAGTTTTAGAAAGCTGTTGGGTGGAAGGCATTTTTTTATAATTTGAACTGTTGTTTTAATTAAAAAATATATAATTCAAATCTAAATGAAAATATTTTTGTACCACTGGTTTAATCCATCTCACTGGGTTCTCTTGTATTCAGCTCTTTAACATCCCACCGCTGGGGACGGGCCTAGGTTCAGTACGAGGGGAATCAGGCCATAGTCTACCACACTGGCACAAGTGCGGGTTGGCGGACTTCACGTGTCTTTTGAATACTTGGTAGGTTCTCTCAGACATGCAAATTTCCTGACGATGTTTTCCTTTACCGTTCATTGGGTTCTCACTTTGTTCAAAATAATTTTATTTTATATAAAAAAATATTATTTTCGTATGTTTTTTAATTTGGCCGTTAGTAATTCTCAAACTGATTCATTTTATTGATTGTTTGTTTTATACGTATAACTTAGGTATCTATCAGTTTGATTGTCAAACACATCAACATGGCCTGATGTAAAATAGCTGCTATAACTTCCTGACTATTATTCTGTTTTATGCGAGTCCAATTACTTTATTTAGAAGAGTTAGAACACTAGACGTAGAAGACTGTGTCAAGGTAGTTTTATGAAATGTTGTAAATAACTTAGAGTATAATATACACGCATATTGAGGGGAAATACGTAAAGTACGCCCTAGCACTACTTAAATGATGTAAAAAATAATTACAACACTATCACTTAACTATTCATTTATACAGATTCTTTAAATTACCATAGCCATTATTAGACACATTCCACTTGTTTTTTTTTCATTCTTAAAAATTACATAACAAATAAATACATTTCGATTTCGATTCCACTATAAATAAATAAAAAAAGAATTTCAACTATTTAACGCAAGGCATACCTACATAATACATACACATGGTTCCTACATCTTACTATTCATAAACTAGTTAATATTATAAATTATAATATGTGACTAAGTTTGTTACGCCTATTTTTTAGGTTAGTTTTTCGGTGATACCCTCACCTCAGAGGCGTTGCGGGTCCCAGAACTTAATGGACGGATATGGATTTGCGTTTTCTCACTTTTACATTAATTAGCAGAACAAATCAAGATCAAGCTTCCTTTTACCTTTGACTAATAAATGTACAATCTACTAATGTTGCATTTGTAGGATCCCTAATGAAACTTCGAGATATTCATTGCTTATATTCTTATATTCAGTACTTTTATAATCGTCAGTGAGTTACATAATTTATAACCATAATTTTTAGTATTACAAACAATTCGTGACTAGTCACTACAGGATGGTACCCACATGTGTAAAGGCGCGGGAAAACAAATGAATATCCACGCCCTTTTTTTATTTTTTTTAAAACACATTCCTATCGGCCAAGGTCACATAAGGAAATGCCTTATACATAAATCATTACAAATTAATCAAATATATTATTTTCTATTAAAACACTCAATATATAAAAATGCAACCTTACACATTAGTGTTTGTTACATACATATTACTTACCTCTATATGGTGTCTTTTTAAACTCATCGTGATGTCGTGGTGGTGGTTCATTGTGTAAGCGATCCATTCCACAGAAGAGGGTAAGTTGGGTTTTAGTCGGTAGTATTCGCTTTTGTGGCCGATGAGTCCCACATAACCCGTATGTATGTAGGTGGTATGAGAAAATTTATTTATAAACGTTAAAAAAAATGTCTTTCTAAATAAAATAAGCATTTAAAGTTATTGATTTTAAAAACTTATTATATGATAGCATTAGAACAAATAGTGACCAACAATAACAATAACAAAAATTAACACTATTAGTCATGACTCACATTTATTTTCAAACACAATAACAAATAACAGTACAAATTATTGACATAGTATATTTGTACATTGATGTTTATTGAAAGGCATGCTATGCCTCAGCTGGAAAACCAGATCGAGAATTAAAATCCGCTACCCCCTTTGTTTTAAGCCGAGGGAAAGAGTCACGTAAAACATCATAATCTCGTGGATTTAAATATGTTTGATGAGTTTTTTTTTATATTCTAAGTCAATTTTTAGACAATTTCTTCTACTACTCTGCGAAGCCCGGTATAAAAACTAAAAAACGAAACTTTCGTAAAATTTGTAAAATAGAACTTTAAGTTGAATAGATACATCCTCTCCGATGCAAATTGGCTACTTTTTTTACTTGTTGTTTTATTACAAAATCAGAAGAACTGTACGTGCTTACTGGGTTTGACGGTTGTTTGTGTTTGCGATAGAACAAAAAAGAACTATAAAAAGTCGTTTCTTGTATCATTGAAAACTTACTTTATTTTGATAGACTGACAAATAAACAATTTTGCATATATTATAAGTAATTAATTTGTTAGTGAAGTTAGCAATTAGTAATTAATTGCTAAATAACAACTAAAGAGGAAGCTACTCATTTACTGAGGTTACATTTATTTCAAATTTGGCCGACCTTAAACAGAAGTAGAACCATTACATATTTTAACATCTCTTTATACACTTACGTAACCTACACGTCTTACCTAATATGTCCTACCTACCTATTAGTAGCTAGTTTATGTTTTATTATTTCTTGAATAATAAGCAAAACAAATGTAAGGAGGTTGGTAACACCTTAAGGTATGAAGGTAACATTGCGGTCAACGTGTTGGTCAGACTCCATCATTTTCATACAATAGTCGTTATGGGATACAAGTGCGTCAATCGTATAAAAGTAATTTACTCGGCAAGGATAAGTTACAGGAACACCACAACAAGGTGATTAAGTTAGAGTTAAAATATTTCAACCTAATGGAACAAAATTTGTCCTTTTAACAACGTCAATCAATTAATTCGTCTCCTTTTCTTACAATATCACGAGACATTTTTAGGTAAATTATAATTTCTCTGAGCATATTCAGTGATATTTGTCAAACAATGAAAAAAATTTGACAAAAATTACTAGATATTAAAAACCGTTAAATTGTGAAACAGTCAATGATTGGGTCCGATTTAAACATCTTTTTTGATGCGCAGGTTGAACCATAGACTTGAAAAATAAAGGCATAGAAATGTAATATTTTTAATTATTAATCATTTAATTATATTCATAGGTTTATTAGTAAGTATAAGTACTTTTTTTTACAAAAGAATCTCAACTTGTGATATACATAAGTGTTCAATAAAATATTAGAATAGTTTTCACTCAAAATTATTACTATTACCAGTGATGACACAGTTTGTCCCATTACTTCAACTTAATTTGTTTTTCTAGCCCATATTTAATGTATCAAATAAAAAATAAGGGAAATAAAAAAAAGACCTAACGAGAAGGCTAAAGGCAAGAGCGACGTGTAGCGTAGCACTCTACACTCTCTCAACCTATGTTATCCGAGTCGGATCTATCACCTAATAGAAAATTAGCCTACCTAATAAAAAAATATAAGGTTTGGTTAGGTATTGTTAGATAAAAGTTCGAAATGAACAGTTCGAACTTTAACCATTAAATTAGTACATCTTAGGTTTTACTGGAAAATCTTAATCCTAGTTTAAGCTTTTACAGTACATACATACATATGCTTGTAAGTGTATATGCTTTATAAAGTGATTTGAGAAAGTAATTACATAATTAAAGTGCACGATACATTGTAAAATAAGATTTTGTATTTTTAACTTTTAATGGTTCGTATTAATTAGAAATAGAACAAGTCTGTCGGTGTAATGCAACAACATTTTATAATTAGCGATGCACAAACGAAGTGGCTTCGAAGGAATTAGGTCGGTGTGAGGTGCAAGCGCGGGGGAGGGCAGTCGGAATTCGCGTAACGTTACGTCAGCGGACGTCGGCCTCGCATCGGTCGCTGACCCGCGGCTATCTCTAGCCCGCGGTCGCACGCGCACGCTCTCCGCTCACACTCTCGCCTCGACAATCGACTTATCCTTGTGCAGGCCGGTGACTCCATTTAGTAGACACTGCGCCCATAAGTCAACTCAGTATAAATCATCTAGATATAATGTAGTTTATATGATAAATTGTAAAATAATATGTATACAGTTATTAGTAAACAATAATGGTCAAAACACTCGGCCCTCCTTTGTGGTTGAGTACGATACTCTTGTTTAAAATATTTTCTGTCACTTTTGTTTTGAAAAAAGAACCGTTGCAAACTATACATCATAATATTTGAATCGTGTCACGCAATGTGCTCGAGGTTCTTGACCTCCTTCAGTATATCCCCCACGCCTTCTCTGAAGGTATACATTGTTCAAAACGGGAAATAATACGGTTCATTCGATTTGAGGGCATAGTCATAACGAAAATAGACAAAGTTTACGATCAATACTAAAGATATGGTAATCTTATTTGTTAGAAAGCATAATATAATAAGCGTTTTTAAGAAAATCTTGACTTTTTTACTTAGTATACCCAATGAAATGTAATTAAAGTATTTTGGCTATAATAGTTGAACAAACTAGGAGATCAATATATTATGGGCAAAGACTGTTAATAACATGTACTTAGTTGAAGCTAAAATTATATTGAGACAAGTATCTAATTACACGAAAGATAGCGCCTAAAAGAAAAGACTAAGAAAAGTTCATACTTCCTTTGTTTCTGCTTCCTACAACAAAGGATACTTAGTTATTATAAAAGCCACTTATGTTGAGGGTGTGCAGATAAAGCATCACAAGTCATTGGACCAATCCTAACGTTAACCGCAAACGAATCTGCAGTGATATTACTATAATTATTTATGTTTTTATTATCACATAGTGATTCTAATAATTACATACCATTTTGCATTATACTTAAATTATTACAAAGATTTGTAAATTTACAAAAGAATTTATTATTTTATAAATTAATTAAACATTTTCACGTTATAAATTATCAACATTTAAATGTCATGACAATAATTTCAATTAACTAGAAATGTCTTGATCCCATGAGAAACTTTATTCAATAAAAATAATAAGTCAATAAAAAATATTATTCGCTTATTAATATATTAACTTATTATATTATATAAACATATTCGTTAATATGATCATTTTGAAATATACTACTTACGAGTATGTACTAAAGAGACAAAAAACTAAACAGTATATACTACAGCCTATAATTAGATTATTCGTTATTTTTATTTATAGCTTTACGTGACAACATAAATAATTCAAAGATAAAGAATAATATTTTTAAATCGAGAGAAAGTCAGAGGTGCGCGGGCGCGGGAACGAAGTAGGCCACTTTCATTTTCATTAATTTCTTTTCGGATGCATCGCGTTGGACATTTGCCATTCAGCTAAGTCGTTATATAGTTTTCTATTTGCAATACAAATGAAACCGCTGTTAAAAGTAACACTTATTACCTATATTACTTATTATTACTTTATTTTATTTTCATGCTAACGTAAAAAAGACACGTGTTCAAATAGCAGAAAGGTTTTTTTCTTCATAAAACTTGCTTTCAGGATGGACACTTAGACACTACTGATGGATTAGATGAACACGACCATAGTGGATCAACATCTGAAGTTCTTAGTATCGGCATATCTAATATTTTATGCTTGAAAAATACAATTTATAATATTAATTAAATTACACTTAATTCTTACGACTACACTACATTTTCGAAATTTTTTTTATCATAAATATATAATATGTATGTGTATTTAATGTCACTTTCTTAATATTATATAGGTATTCGAAAGTTTGACCCCGCTCAATGCATTTGTTCGAAATTCAAAATGGAGAATACTTATGTACATACATCTTGAATAAACTTTTCGTACACTACATACCAAGTGAGTGGAACCGCGGGCAAGGATTAGACTTGAAATAAAATTCTTGCAAAATTTATTAACATTAGCTCATTTTTTTTATTATTTCACCTGAAAGTTTTGAATAATGATAAATACTGAAATGTAAACCGGATTTTAGGCAAATGGGCGCCAAACGAAAAAATAACGAAGCAAGAATGCAGCATCGAAAGTTTACTTTCTAGGCCACTCTGCACCGGCAAGCTAATCACGCACTTTTATAACACAGGAGTTTTCTAATAGTATTCATATTCAATGTAAGCAAATTCATAATGAGATTTTAAACAATTATTTCTCAAGCCCTTGTATTCTTACTATGGAGATTTTTATTATAACACTCAGATAAATATCTATTACTTTAGAAAATACTTGTTTGTACGGCCGTTAACGGCCTAACAAGGCAAATTAACTAAAAAAAGATGTTACTTAAGCAATAAAAATTATAACATACTTTATTTAATTTATTATATGAAGATGTCAGCTCTACTTTTTTAAATTCATATTAAACTAGAATTATATGTTTTTCTGAAATTAGAAATTGTACTAAAAGAAAAATGGAAATTAATGATTAGTTATAAATTCACAATTTTAGTAATTTCAATATTTACCAATATTTTTGAACTTTATACGGTGGATAATAACTGTCTCCGTTTTTATATTTATATTTTATATAGATCTAAAATGTAAGTTTTGAATGACAAATACACATTCGAAAAAAATATGATTCAAAAATTTGCTCATTGTATCACAGGTCATAAATAATGTGAATGTGTGTGTACTGAATCTCAGGGCCAGTCGTTCAAAGTAGCAGGCATAGACTTGAGAGGATTGCTTCTCACATGGACATTTTAGAAGAATCAGACAGAACATCCACCAATGTGGTATACAAAAAAGTTCTTGATTAAATTCTAACTTTTTGTTCGCGACTTTTCAGTGTACAGTAATTTAAGTGAATCTAGAGTAATAATATACATATAAATATATCACATCATATAAATTCAATGGATATTAAAGATAAGCAAATCCTTAGCTTAATAAAAAAAGAATGGCTGTTAGTGTGTTTGTTAAAAGCTCATATTAGCCGAGTTGCATGATTCTTAAGTCGTAAACATTGCATGCGAGTTGTATCATTGTACTCTCTTCCTATAACTTTAAAAAGATGAAGTAGAAAATGTGCAAAAAAATAGAGGTAGGTATTGGAGCTTGCTAAATACTATAAATGAAAATTTTACAAAATATATGTAAAATATCAGCTGAAAAGCTAATATTTTATACAGATGGATATTTTGAGTTACGATCAGTAAGCTTTAAGAAATAATATGATACTCGAGCTTATTTTTGCTAATAATAATAAAATATAAAATGTATGTATGTATGCAAATTCATAATGAGATTTTAAACAATTATTTCTCAAGCCCTTGTATTCTTACTATGGAGATTTTTATTATAACACTCAGATAAATATCTATTACTTTAGAAAATACTTGTTTGTACGGCCGTTAACGGCCTAACAAGGCAAATTAACTAAAAAAAGATGTTACTTAAGCAATAAAAATTATAACATACTTTATTTAATTTATTATATGAAGATGTCAGCTCTACTTTTTTAAATTCATATTAAACTAGAATTATATGTTTTTCTGAAATTAGAAATTGTACTAAAAGAAAAATGGAAATTAATGATTAGTTATAAATTCACAATTTTAGTAATTTCAATATTTACCAATATTTTTGAACTTTATACGGTGGATAATAACTGTCTCCGTTTTTATATTTATATTTTATATAGATCTAAAATGTAAGTTTTGAATGACAAATACACATTCGAAAAAAATATGATTCAAAAATTTGCTCATTGTATCACAGGTCATAAATAATGTCATTAATAAACAATGTTCATTATTTAATATTTATCACTTGTTCTTTTCAGTCAACTCACAATGTGACATACATTTCAATAACCTCAAGTACGAAAACCTAAATATCAGGACTGGTTAGCTATAAAAGAAAGTTTTTTTTATTGGAGAACATTTTAAAAGAATATCTTTTGCAAGATAGGGAGCAGGTCAACTTGGGTATATAAATAATAGAGTGGAAAAGGTGAAATTTAGCGGAGCGAGAAATCGACGGGATGCAATGTTTATTGTAACGAGTCCACGATGAAGCGTGCGCGCAAGAGAAACTGAAAGTAATGGCGCCGCATTCAACCCACTTTCACTGCTCTGCAACGCGACTGCGCGAGCGCTGTCTCGCGCAGCCGCATGTCCACAACCCAACTATACTAACATACAGGCTACACACAGCTTCTTTGAACATCTATTTTATTATTCCATTATATTTTAATTGTATATAAATTGAAATATTTAATAGAAAATATTTATATAAGCGTCGTAGTTCTTACATCAATATTTATTAGAAAGCTTAGTAAGAGTTATATAGCAAAGCTAATTTGTAAAACCGTTTAAATTTAATTGTTTTGGGGGGCCTGATTTTAAACTGACGGACATCGGTCAACGATAATATAAATGTATTATGTTTAAATTATATTTGTAACTTTTTACACTTTAATACTTTAAGTTCATATAATGAAGATTTTATGAAAAGTCGATCATAGTCCCTAAACCTATGATCAAGTCTAATTAAATGATCCTAAGCACATTCCATATAATATACCTTAACCTAAATTTTCATAAAGTTGGGTAATGTTCAAACTATCCTTGGGTAATGAATGTTAAGGCTATCATATTATTGTTCACAAAATCCAAGCTAAAAACTAAAATTTCATTACTTCTATATAAAATTTCTCATAAGATATCAACTCAACATAGTTTTGTACAGCTGGACAAATTCTCATCAAATATAGCTAAGACCTATAAGCCACCTTCAAATTAAAATTGTTCAATCTGTTTGGATTTACGGCACAAAGACATAGATACATACACGCATAGAGAAAACAAACACCACACACACACCAACACAACAGATATCAATCCTCTTTTGACTTCAAGAATAAGTACATTCAAGAATCTGTACATTTAATATTTTTTGGATAATCTTATTGAAATAAACATTATTATCGATACAGAGGCCGAATCTATAGTTTTTAGAATTTTTGTCTGTCTGTCTGTCTGTTACAGCATCACAGAAAAACCACTGGAGGGATTTTGATGAAATTTGGTATGGTGATAGCTGGTTATCCGGGTCAACATATAGGATACTTTTTACCCTGGAAAAATATCTTATTTCTGAGAAAAAATACAAAAATTGCAATGTAAAAGTATACTAATATGTAAAATGTAAGAATTTGGTTTTTGATCATCTGAACGCGGGCAGAGCCGCGGGCAATGCTAGTACTTAATAAATTTTTGTTTCATAACATCGTAACCTAGATACGTAAATATTTCAATTTCCAAATAAATACTTCTCTTTTGTTTATATGTATAGTAGAAAGAAAGAGAAATTTGCTTTAATAGTATTGAAAGTAGTTTTCTATAGATAAGTTCAATGTGAAATTTCTCCAGCGCACAATCCAAAACTAACAAAATAGCGTTGATATTTTCCTAGACCTTTCTATATCTTTTTTTTTACATATTATTTCTATTATTCATATTTTTTATTTTATACATAACTCTTCGTATTGGAATATATAGTTCTCATATTCATGAAAAATTAAAAGAGGAAAACAAAAATAAATGAAGGTATAACAGCTGTTACAAAATAAAGCTCTAGCTAATAAATATGACGTCTATATATGAGCTTTGTGAACATATTCTACGAATTATCCATCAGATAAAATTCAAATATCTGTTTAAGTGAAACCTAAGTTATTTGCTTGCTATAGCAATTATACGAGTACATAACGAAACTTGAAAATTTTTATACCGAATACTTTCTTAGATTTACGGAAATATTTGACATTTTATATAAAACTAACTTTTCGGATTATTTCGCGGATTTATTTTGATTATTGGTTCCCGACGCGACGTTTCAAATGCTTTACAACAATCATGGTCACTGGAGAGATTAAGATTTTAGACATCTCAAAGGCGTTATATACTTGTTACAGACAGTGCCTACCCACAAATTTACAAAAATGATTTCAAAAATTCAAAAATGGCACCAGAGTACCTTACAATATTTGTTGATTTTAATTCTAAACATTTTAAACTTTTAAATAAGTATTACAATTAAATACAGTAATATTATTTATTCAAATTTAGCTGTTATTATTATAAAGTACCTGGGCAACAAAGCTTCGCTCGGAGTCTTTGGCCATAAGTATTTAAAAAAAGGCTTTAAAAAAAACTAAAGGCTTGAATAAATACAAAAAAAAAACAAAAGTAAAAACTGTATCCGACTCCCACTTTTCGGGTATAAATAGAAAAAAAAAACGATCCTAGGAAAAAGTTGATGACAACTAAAATTGCAAGAAATTAAATTTCAAACAACTCGTAAAAACACAAATAGATGTCTGTAAAGCAGTGCAACTGTCGGAAGGAAAACCACTAAGCCTATATTGAGACGTAGTCTCCCAGGCTAATTTTTGAGCCGAATTTATAAAGGTTTCTAAAAGAGATTCTCAATTCAGCTCTATTTTTTTATGTTTGTATGTTACTTAATACATATTTTCTTCTACTGTGAACTGACATTGAAATAGAAAAAACGTTAACATCGGGTAATAAATTTTAAATAATAGTAATGTACTGAGATGTATAGGTTATTATCTATCCATTTATAAAAATATTATGTGTATATGTATAAATATGTTGGGACATTAACACACAGTCTAGTTCCATAGTAAGCTACGACGCCTGTGTTATGTATGGATACCAGATAGTTGATACTCTACACATATATAACTTTAAATATATACATATTATAAATATAAACACCCATGACTGGAGCACAAATATTCGTCATCACACAAATTAATGCCCCCAGCGGGATTCGAACCCGCGACCGCTGGCACAGCAAGTAGCGTCACTACAAACTGAGCCAAACGTGTTGTCAAATATATGTATATAAACATACGAATTTTAATTTTTTAATGAGATTAAGTTTCGTTTGTATCGTAGTTCTTATTTTATCAAAAGTACCTGCGACAACAAAAACCTCACTTAGATTAATTACCTAAAGCAATAACTATCAATTTAAAAAAATAGTTCTATTAATAATATTTTTATGAACTTGGTAAATATAAAGGACGCAAATAGAAAAAAATATTTAGTAAACATTTTTGGAATAAAATAATATGTGCATATATGTTTATATGTGAATTTGTTATTTAAAAACAAGAATGCTTTCTAATATAAAAATATAGGATAAAATATTCAATTTCAGTACAAAATTCAAGCAAAACCGGATTAATTAATTATTATAATTAAAAGTGTTGATAAAACAATCAATTCCTATAGATAAATTGTATACATCTATACATATAATAAAATTGTAACTAAGCCGAATCTGTACATTAAATATTTTTTGGATAATCTTATTGAAATAAACATTATTGTCGATACAGAGGCCGAATCTATTGTTTTTAGAATTTTTGTCTGTCTGTCTGTTACAGCATCACAGAAAAACCACTGGAGGGATTTTGATGGAATTTAGTAAGGTGATAGCTGGTTATCCGGGTTAACATATAGGATACTTTTTACCGCGGGAAAATGTCTCGTTTCTGAGAAAAAATACAAAAACTGCATTTTAAGAGTATACTAATATGTAAACCTAAGAATTTGATTTTTGGTCATCTGAACGCGGGCGGAGCTGCGGGCAATGCTAGTGTTACAATAAATACACGTTATTGTAGACATTGATATAGAAATATATAAAAGTAACACACTTTTATACATACTAACATACAGACACACAAAATAGACTCGAAAAATATTTTCCTTTTTTTTTGTCGGATGTGACGCAAAGAAAAGAATGTATGCTAACACGAAGATTAAGATAAATATTATAGACGCGTTCTTAACACTTTTTCGTCTCCATTTACATAAATTTGGGTTAATTAATAAAACTTTTTAAAGTATTTAAATTAAATGTTCCATTAATTTATCAATGTATAACATTAATAAGCTTATCTATAGAAATCATGATTATTTGTGTTCTTTTATTCATTAATGTTATAACATTAAAAAAATACCGACTTCAAAAAAAGACACTAAAAAGTAAGAAAGAACTATTTGGTAGTTATCATTTACTACAGTTACTTATTCAGATATTTTCGAAGTCGGTGCCAGCCGATACAAATTAAAGCACACCAACTTCAAAAATATCTGTTTAGTTATCAGTTATTTTTTAGTTTTTAGTTTTATTTTAAGTCGTTTTTATTTAAGTTTTTATTCTTCCATTTTTAGCGTGGACATAGTAGTAGCAAAGTAAGAAGAATGTAGGTATTTTAAAAATTCAGTAGGTGAAAAATCAATCATGCTTTATTTTCTATACTTAGGGGTGGATTTTTATTCAAGTTTAAATGGGGCCAACTTTGAGGTTACCCTATCCAATAAAAAAAGAATCATCGAAATCTGACTACACTATAAAAACTTATGCGTGCTCAAACAAAAAACAAAAAAATACGTGTCGAATTGAGAACATCTTGTTGTTTTTATCGGTTAGTAAAAATTATATTTAAATAAGTTAAATAATAACATTAAAAATATTTTGCGATACAAATAGTTTTTAACTATACGTTTTTTTAATTTTAAATCAAACAATGCAAAGAATAAAAACTATAGTTAAAAGTTGGTTCAAACTATCAAGTACATATAACGTAACATAGACGTAAAAATGTACATGCAATTCCACAGGTTTTATGAACTACCGTTAATAAAGTAATTGTTTTTGAGTACTATAGCATAAAACAGGTGAAGTAAGTGCAGTACCCAATGGTCAACGAACGTGGAGTGCAAGGTGCGCGTTGCACAGGCGAGCAGTCGCACAGTCGAGGCGCGACGGTGTCAGGCAGTGTCGCTGAACCCGCACGAGTCAAGGGCCTCGGTCGACGACCGCCCGCGGCCTGTGTTTCGCCCGCATAATACACAAACGGACAGCCCACTTTACTTGCAATCAGCCCAACTGCATTAACTAACACCTTTCCGGTGTTTACCAACATTTTTTTTATTTATGTATATGAGTTACTTATTAACTTTAACAATGTATTCCTGTTCATATGTTGTGTTACTTAAAATATTTCCTTATTAACTCGGAAATTGATTACAACTTAGAAAAATGAATTGTTTTATTTTTCAAGTATATTCAATAAAATAGTAAATATAAAAAAATGTATTAGAAATGTGTAAAACTTACGTATAGCCGATTACATCTACGTTCTACCTAATGATTAATGATCCATTTAAAAATTCTTGAAGTTTCGATTACAACATACTTACATATAAACAGCGGTATGCGTGTCAACGCCCTCGATATACGAGTAATAGGCGCATGAATTGCAACAATTTCATTGAAAAAAAAAACAATAATCGCCCGTATACATGGGTTTCATACCTACAAGCTGCAGGTTGTCATGGTCGGTCATCGAACCGACTACAATATACATAACGTGTAATTCCCCTTAAATATCTCGTAAAAATAATAAAGTATAACATAACTGCATCATTCATACTGTAATTGAGAAAAATATAATACAAATGAAAAGTTAAGGATAATTTAAAATATTGACTTAAAAGAATTTTTACTTTTCGATTTATTATTAAGAACGTCGTGTCTGTTAGTATGCTGTATATTAAATTTAAAATAAAACGTAAAGAATTATTAATAGGCTGTTTCTATTCGTACTTAAAATAAGGATGAATAAAAAATATATTAATAGTCCGACTATTGTCGGTTTGTACGAATATTCACCACTTTTTTGTTTTCTAATGTAAAATTAGTGATTTTTAGGCGCGGCTCCTGGAAACTTATTCTTTTAAATCCCAACGATTTTTAAGTTTTCGAGTTTTTAAGATTAAAAAATTATTTGTAAGTGTAGGAGTTTCTGTATGCAAAGAAAAAACTACTTATTCTACTTATTTATTAGTCTATTTGTCCTTCCTTATATATCACTACATATTATAAAACAAAGTCCTCCGCCGCGTTTGTCTGTCTGTCTGTTCGCGATAAACTCAAAAACTAATGCACCGATTTTCATGCTGTTGTCACCTATGGATAGAGTGGTTCTCGAGGAAGGTTTTAGTATATAATTTGTTAAGTTTTTGTAGACATTGGCTAAAATATAACGATATTTGTAGGAGGTGTCGGAAAAAAATAAGCCGTCTGGGAGCTTTCAACGAAAACGCCGCCTAAACTCTTTGAGATATAACAAAATAATGTATGGTGGAATTGTGCATTTGAAAATTTAATGTATAATTTATTAAATTTTATATGATTAAAAGAAGATTTCTCTTGACATATTTGTTTTATTTCAATACCGCTGACAATGAAACAAATAACATTACATGACCTGTGTATGTACAAAAACAAACATAAAACAAGAACTGTAGTAGTCAAGCACTAGCGCCAAATTATAAGAATAATCTCGATTACATTTATTTTACCCTAATTTAAGAAAAGCATCTTTTGAAAATAACCTTTAAAAGATATATCGAAACATTAACAAAGTGGAGAAAGGCCAATGAAGGTACACGTCAGCAATTAATCGCAAGTTTTATTGTCGTATACATTCGTATAACGTGTGGAAGGTATTCGTAATAAAAACGACAAACTGAGACCATTTCGACGCTAACCAATAATCCATTTCGGGTAACGACCGTTCGGTGAGAGGTTGATCTTCGTTCACCTGCGTCTAACTGTCAGTAAGATACGATAGAGCTTTGTTTTGCGACGGCTGCTCTCCTCGCTCGTGTTCCGTAGTTATGACCGTGAACGTGGTCGCTCACCCGCTCCTCGCACACTAAACTTAAAAGCTTTATTGGGCGGGGGCGGCCAACTGTCCGCAAGATTTGTGTAACGTTTCCGCAGACATAATACATCTTACTACTCGATGAGAGTCTTGAGCCAGCGTAAGAAAACGAATATATATTAACATTATATTTTTAACATCATTAGCATATCATTTCACGCATTAATAATACAAAAGAAGCACTGCATTTGGAAGACAATAAAATCAAGTATTTTTCGTATACTTATACGATTAAGTATAATCGGTAAGTATGTGTTAAAAGTTACAAAAATACATGCATTAATTACCGACGCAAAGGAAAATACTTACACGTGGAAATCAAACCTGCAACCGTTGCGTCAAACACCGTTCAAGGTAACAACTATAATACATAGTCGTTATAATATCGGAATAATTGTATTTTCCGTGCCTTCATAAAGGTATGAGGAAAATTAATACATATATGGTTTTCCCATTACAGTTATTTTTTTAATCAATAGCTCAAATCTATGTAAATATTTTTTTATTTCTAATATTAGTTGTCGTAAACCATAAGGTGTAAATAAATCCAATAGTATGTAGGTATATATTGGTTTTATAAATTTTATAAATGTAATAGCATGTAATAATTCAATGTATACATTTCTTTGCCTTTATAATATTATTATTAAATTACTTTGCCTAACTTATACAGTTCAGAGCAATAACCTTTTCTAAAGAGGTTCGAGGCTAACCAGGTTATCGTTCTATGTTTTTTAATTATGCTTTCGAATAGCACGAAAATCGAATACCTTCTCAGATTACCTCTTTATTTTATACTAATTTTAAACTTATCTATATTTTAATTTATTTATAGTAAAAAGTAAGTAGCTACAATCTTCATATTCTGAAAAAAAACTGAAAAAGCATTTTTATGATATTCTTAAATCTTAAATAGGTAAGATCTTAAATTTTATTTAAAACTAGCATTGCCCGCGGCTCCGCCCGCGTTCAGATAACCAAAAACCAAATTCTTAGGTTTTACATATTAGTTATACTCTTACTTTGCAGTTTTTGTATTTTTTCTCAGAAATGAGACATTTTTCAGTTATCATCATACCAAATTTCATCAAAATCTGTCCAGTGGTTTTCTCGTGATGCGGTAACAGACAGACAGACAGGCATAAATTCTAAAAACTATAGATTCGGCCTGATCGTATCGATATTAATGTTTATTTCAATAAAATTTTCCAAAAAATATTTAATGGATTCGGCTTAGTTACAATTTTATTATAATATGTACCTATAGATTTTTATTACACTTATAATCTATTTCTTGTTATTGCTAAGAAATTAGATAGACCTAGTCGATTTGGTCTTGACATTAAATATTTTATCTTCTTATAATAGTTATAATTCCATTGCCACAACACGAATTTGGCAAAATACCTTTTGATTTTTTTTTAGATATTTACATTATAATTTATTTGTAGGCGCTTAGTTAGGTACTATAGTTATTACTATCGATTAAGACAACATTATTTATGCCCGTTCGATGCGCGCGGCAGCCAAAAAGCGACATGAAGAAGTTAGCTGCATTCCTTTTACAATCGAAAGTCGGGATGAAATCTTTAGCTATTATTGTTCTGTAACGCCAAAGAAGGATAACTTCTTACGTGCGTATATAAGTACACACACACGTTTTTTTCAGTAGAAATTTACAATAAAAGAATTTAAATATATATTAAATTCTACATATTTGCATGTTCAAAACAAATGTACACTATGTACTACATAACATCATCTACACATATAATCTATCTATCTATACTAATAAATGGAGAGCCAATTTTTTGTACGGTTATATTGCGATAACTAGTGAACCTATCGGAAAAATACTCATACCATAAGATGCAGCGTGTTTGGAGAAAGTTTTAGTATATGATATGTTGGTGATTAATGTACTATGCGGGCGGAGCCGCAGGAAAACGCTAGTACATATTATAAAACAGTAAGTTAGCGAAATCGATGTGCACATTTCACGCAAAAAGTACTGAACAGATTTTAACAAAATTTTGTGTATGATAACTTATTACTCGGGTCAACATTTAGGATACCTTTTACTACAGGAAAATCTTTTATAATATTATTTATTAAATCCCATACAATAACTGGTTCTATCAAGTCGTTCTTAGAAATTTAAGAAATACACCAAACTATATACAATTTACATACTCGAAAATTTTAGGTCTTAATAAGTCCTACAGAAAAATCTGCAATAGCATAAGTCTTTCTCCTAAGGTATACTCGCAATACTATTCATCTCTATTTTAAATGTACCTAGGGACGCATCCCAGCAAAGCGAGGGTATGTCACTAGTAAATAATAAATGCTTTAAAGGTCATTTAAAAGTAATGCCTTATTAGATAATTCACTCGTCTACGTGAAATGTCAAAAGACTAGAAAAAAAGTCTCTACTTACATTTACTTTATGGTACAAAATATTTAGTGGATGAATCGGTTCACTATCATGTGGAATACCTTAACAGTATTAACCCACCAGGCCTCCTTTCTCATAAACTCCTCCAGAAGATTGGCACACCTGTAATGAATAAGCCACCTAAACTATTTAACGGGACTAGACAGCGAGTAATCTATAAAACATTGTAGTGGCCACTGTGTTTGCTGGATGTGTTTGAGAGAAGTCAGTATTCATGTCTCGAATACCACGATTCACGAACAACCTCTGAATTTAAGGTACGTCTCTGAATTAAATCTAATGTAATTCTTCCTTAACATTTGCTTCGCAAAGACCATTACTGAATCTCAGGGCCAGTCGTTCAAAGTAGCAGGCATAGACTTGAGAGGATTGCTTCTCACATGGACATTTTAGAAGAATCAGACAGAACATCCACCAATGTGGTATACAAAAAAGTTCTTGATTAAATTCTAACTTTTTGTTCGCGACTTTTCAGTGTAGAGTAATTTAAGTGAATCTAGAGTAATGATCTAAATATATGACATCATATAAATTCAATGGATATTATAAATAAGCAAATCCTTAGCTTAACAAAAAAAGAATGGCTGTTAGTGTGTTTGTTAAAAGCTCATATTAGCCGAGTTGCATGATTCTTAAGTCGTAAACATTGCATGCGAGTTGTATCATTGTACTCTCTTCCTATAACTTTAAAAAGATGAAGTAGGAAATGTGCAAAAAAATAGAGGTAGCTTGCTAAATACTATAAATGAAAATTTTACAAAATATATGTATAATATCAGCTGAAAAGCTAATATTTTATACAGATGGATATTTTGAGTTACGATCAGTAAGCTTTAAGAAATAATATGATACTCGAGCTTATTTTTGCTAATAATAATGAAATATAAAATGTATGTATGTAAATGTATCGCAAAATCGTAAAAAATATATTTGTAGGTAAATGTGTTTGTAAAAAATACACAATATTCGGCGATACGGCACCCTCAATACAAGAGTCAAAATTATACTCATTCACAATCATACACATTTGAAAATCATTACAGCCATCAAATTAGTACTAATAGCATAAAGCCCAAGAGTTATTTTGTAGTTGTAGCACGAGCTAAGCCACAGGTTCTGCTATTCTTCGTATAAAATTCGGATTAATCTACGTAAAATGATAAAGCTTTATCAGTAATAACAGTTAATTTAATATGTTATGTTTATTAAAGACTAGCGACTTACCTTTGCTTTGGTACGTTTTAAATGAATATTAAATAGTTACTACAAGTGTACCTTAGGTATTATCCTAATAATGTATATGCCATTTTAGAAATAAGTAGTTTTGTTGTTTTTCTCACAGATTAATTTAAAAATACGCTTGGATAATATCTGCAATTAGCCAATAAGTAATTACGAAAAAGAACTTTTGTAACTATTACTGTAATATTTTTTAACAATTAAAACAATTTTTAATACTAACATCGTGTTTTAACCCAATTATCTCGTGTAATAAAAATATAATAATAAAAAAATATGTCAGTTGTATCTTTATTTTATAAATTTCCGTTTTTACAAGAAAAACGTAACAAGTGCTGACCTTTTTTAATTAAACTTAAATAATTAAAGTAAATACAATACAATTGTTCTCTGAGAGCAATAAATTTTAATAATAGAATAGTTGCGCAACATTTCGTCTTTTGAAAGTTAGACAAAATATGTTTTAAAAATATGTATATAATTTCAAAACTTTCAAAGACGTTTTCTGAAATATTAGGATTTTTTACTTATCACGTTCTTGTCGCATATGAATTATGAACGATAACATATTCTTGTCGATTTTTCTCTAGACCTTTTTTAAACTTACAAGTTTCTAATACATAGTGTTGATATATATCTTAAGGTTTAGCCAGCGTTAACCATATAAACTAAGAATGGCTCGACAGAATCAATTATTGTGTTTTTTCGAGGGAATGAAAGATTTTCCTGTAGTAAAAGGTATCCTAAATGTTGACTCGAGTAAAAAGTTATCACTACACGAAATATAGTTAAAATCGGTTCAGTAGGAACTTTTTGCGTGAAATGCACATAGATATACAGACAAACAAATTTCGTGCAGATTTCGTTAAGTTACTACATATTTTATTATATGTATGTTTACATTTGTGATTGTTTAAATTTAAAAAGAACACTCATATGTTTTAAATATTGTCAGAAGGCGTCCGTGAGTAGTGTAGGTAATAAGATGTTAGATATATATTAATATCGATATGTTTCTGAAATGGAATGGCCTGGAAGAGTACAGAGGGGGGAGGAACGTGGTGTTTGAGTGGAACGTCTCTCGTGACCTTGCGAGGGCGAGGTTACCCCCGCGCCCTGCACCTACCTGCTCAGTGCTCGCGGACGTCACTAACCGTCATATCTAGGTAGATATTTATAATATTTTGTAGGTACAAATACTCAAAATCTATTTCCAAATATATTAAATAACTATTTACATATATTATGTTTCTTTTCTATTATATCTAACATTTTTAATTCTTTTTAATTAGTGACTCTTCTTATTATGATTTTTGGCATATAGTCAAATGATTAAAATGTATACTACTACAATAAATATCATGTTTTAAAGGGAACTTTGACATTTAAAGTTTATCTATCACATACATAGGAAGTAGTTATACTCCACTCTCGTGGAGTGCGAGGGAACACCGATCAATTGACCTTTACCCAGGATCCGAGGTTAGGCTAACACTTATCTATACCTAGCTACTACATTTTAAATACAAAATTATACTTTATAAGTATTTTGTCAAAATGTTTGAATATGAATTTATTACCTAGTTAGTACGTATTAAAAGACAATGTCATAAAAAGAAAATATTGATTTATATCATATCATTGCAATAATATGTATCGTATGAAACTTTCCCTCCATGACATTTACAATACTTCAAAGGCAATGTGACTGGGTCATAAAAATGATAGGTAAATAGAGCAAGCATTTACATTCAATAAAGTACATTGGGTGCGGAGCGCGGGCGTCGGGCTCGGGTGACGGGCACAGCTCGGGTCGGGGCGATGACGGCTGCGGCCTTGGCCGTGATCGCGCGCTCGATATAGCGCCAACCGCCTCAATCCGCCTAACCGACACCCTCCCGCCCCCACCCTTCATTTCCCACTCACACCCAACGTTCTAAATTTCTGAAACTCTCTGGCTATTTTTGTAATAATAAAGGTATCTAACGCCACCTATCTAACAATAAATTACAACGATGACAATTAACTAGTAGCCATAATATACGAGCGAAGTAAATATAACCTCATGAAAAAAGGGGAATACAGGTTTGATGTTTTAGAATGTACGTTGTACATACATACTTACGTAATTCATATAATTTTTATTATGAGGGAATCGTTCGTATGTTTAGAGGGGTCAAGCGTATATATATAAGTGTGGATATTAATATACTCAAAATCATTTAGTAGGCAGACAACGTAGTTGGAACGAATCAGAATAAAACACCAAGGTCGAACAGAATGATATCATTTATGGCGCGCCTGTCCCTGAACTCTAGCCGTTAGGCGCGAGTGACGCACGAGGACTCAAATACCACCGACCCTGAACTTATATAAAAATACAACTTTGGTAATATCATGTGCCTACGTTCAATATGATTGCAGGTCATCAAGATTATTTTACTAAATACACAATAGTACCTACTGGCTACTATAATATTATTATAGAAGAAAAATTTCTTTTGAACTTTATGTGGTTGATAAAGGTACTTTTAAGCTATGTTATTAAAAACGCGTGAGCCGTCCATTCAAAACATTCATTACAAGTACCTAATCTCTTTCTAAAATATAATGCAAATTCATTTGGGTATGTACGATTACTTAGTAAACTAAAAACCAAGACCATATATATGTAAAGCATTTTAATAACAATGCATTTATTGTTTACAAACAACACATTCCTAGTTACTTATTTAGCTTTTTTTCCTTTTTGCTTAGACCTTGCGTTCGTCTTCACTTTCTTGCCGCGGCCTTTAGTTTTTTCTTTAGCCTTTTGCGCGCGCAAATCCTTCTTCATTCGCGGATCAACCACCTTGTAGTGTCCCTTCACGCCGGCGGGTCGTTTCATTTTTTTAGCTGTTGTATGTTTTTTCGCAACTACATATGTTAGTTTCTTTTTGCCGTCCGATTGCGCTTTCTTATAAAGATGCCTAACTTGTTGAGCTTTCTCTCGTTCAGACATATCCGCGTTTTCCATCACGGCTTCGACCTTCTTCTTAGCACGCTCCATCTTTTTAATCATGCGCTTCTTCTTTCTAGCCTTGGCTTCAATTACTTTCTTTATCGGCCTCGAGTTAATATCTTGTAATCGGTTCTTATATTCTTCAGTGTATTTCTGGAATAAAATTTACTCGATTTATTCACGTTGTCTCAGTCTATTAAAAATGTTGTTTTTGTTATCTTTACATACAATAAAATTGTAACTAAGTCGAATCTGTACATTAAATGTTTAAAAAAAATCTTATTGTAATAAATATTATTATCGATACAGAGGCCGAATTATGGTTTTTAGAATTTTTGTCTACCTGTCTGTCTGTTACCGACAGTAACCTCTGTCTGTTACAAACGTAAAAACCACTGGAGGGATTTTGATGAAATTTGGTATGGTGATAGCTGGTTATCCGGGTCAACATATAGGATACTTTTTACCGCGGGAAAGTATCTCATTACTGAGAAAAAATACTAAAACTGCATTGTAAGAGTATACAAATATGTAAAACCTAAGAATTTGCTATTTGGTCATCGGAACGCGGGCGGAGCCGCGGGCAACGATAGTATTAAATATTTTTGAAAGAATTGTGAAATTTTATAAAATACGTATCAACAGTGTTTATATTTTTTTATATCTGTTGTATTTCTCGAACGTTTTATGTAAATATTTAAGAACGGCCAGTCAGATTGCAATATTTATTTTTTCATACAGGTCTGGATTGAATTAAAAATAGCTTTGTCACTTGACCGATTGAACTGAAGTTTTAGCCCCCTTTAGAGAACTCCTATATGATTATATATAGTAAAGGGTCTCCTATATGTATATACAAAAATTCTAAAAACTATTGATGCAATTGATTACATTCGAAACCGGAAACCCGAAATGAATACCTCCTCCATTTTAAAGTTGATCAAATTCTCTTTTGGAAAATTCTCAAAGCAGCCCCAAAGCAAAGTAACAAAATGGGTCGAGATACACTCTCTCACAGAAAACCGATCGTCCAGCATCTCATCTTTCAGATTGCGAGCCTACTGTGAGAGGAATAGACCATAGGGAATGTGTACTAGTATTTGGACTTATACTAATTAATTATTCACCACAGTCCCGCGCAGATGGCTTGCGCGGAAAGCATATAAGGGAGCATTAACTAATAAGCACTATAAGCATGATGAAAGTCTGTCTAAATGTCTATTTTCTAAACTTTCTGTGATTCTGTTCTATTACAAAGTTAAATATTTTAAAGTGTCGTTACACCAATGAGTCTGTCAGTAAAAAAATATAATATAACTAGCAGAACCCGCAGCTTCGCTCGCGCTAAAACAGTTAAAGTACAAAGTAGCCTATGTCACTCTGCAGCCCTCTAACTATCTCCATACAAAAAATCACGTCAATCCGTCACTCCGCTTCGACGTGAAAGAAGGACAAACAAACAAACAAACAAACAAACAAACAAACAAACAAACAAACAAACAAACAAACAAACAAACACACTTTCACATTTATAATATTAGTATGGATGCTATTAGGTTTTTTTTACAAAACGCAATACAAACCTCAGGTACTGCAATTTCTTTTTTCATATGTTTCTTTTCATCTTCAACAAACCAATCTGGTAAATTTTTGTCGTTAAACGCGTATCGATTCCAGCCGTCATCCAATAGATCACGTTTGAATTTTTTAGACGTAGCCAGCATTGTGCCTAAGGCAAGAGTCTCTGCATCCATTTTTAAATTTTTCTTGAGCCTTTTTAATTCTAAAATACGAAACAAAAAATAAAGAAAGTAATCAAACAATGTAATATTTATATTATCTATACATAGTATATATAAAACAAAGTCGTCTGCGTCTATCTGTTTCTCCGCTTACTCCTTCTAAACTACGCAACGTATTTTAATATGGTTTCCACTAATAGTTAAGGTCTAACTATTTTTCTATATAAAACGTACCTAGGCACGCACACGAGCGAAGGGAGGGCAAGTCCCTAATATTCCCATAAATACTATATATATATATATATATATATATATATATATATATATATATATATATATATATATATATATATATATAAAATACTTATAATCCTTGCCTTCGGACCGCAAAAGCGTTTAAACGTACATCCCGTACAAGTTTTTATTTTGAAAGTTTGAATTATTAAAATTAAATAGTATTTTTGTAAGTGGACTATGGCCTGATTCCCCTCGTACTAAAGGGAGGCCCGTGCCCAGCAGTGGGACGATAAAAAGGGCTGAATAACAAATAGTATTTTTTGACAACAAATATCATATTTGCTACGATGAAGTACTAGGCGCACATAAAGCAATAGTGGTCGCGGGGTGATGGAGCAAAGAAGATAGCAACAGCTGAGACGGAGTAAGTGGGCGGAGCCTAATCAATTACGTAGTACCTCTTGCGCAAGGTTAGTCACAAACTCAACGCCTGTTATAATTTACGAGCAGTAACGACAGCGTACGTAACTGCAAAAATTTTCTTATATGGCTTAAATAATTAAATTTAAATAAAGAAAACATAAATAACGACGCAATATGTTTAAAACACCACCTAAGACTCCCCCAAATCAACATCCATCACGATCGGAAACCGATCTTCGGAAGCTACATACAGATGAAAACTTTCAAGGAAATATTACCAAACGAGCCAAGCGCAGATGCTTGTCCGAAGAGGTTATGCAGGACGACATGGAAATTTTTAAAAATGAGATCAAGAAAATGATATCTGAAATGATTATCACCCAAAATTCCCGACTAGATAAACTGGAAAGGCATACCATGGAAATAAAAAATCACTATACCGAAATAAAGTCTACTAACATTGAACTTGAAAAATCAATGACAACTGTGTCGGACCAATCGCTATCCCTCGAACTTAAAATGACTAGTCTTGAAAAAGAGCGTAGCTCCATGGCAACTAAATTATCCACGCTGGAAGAAAAGGTGGAATCCTTTGACCGAAATCTTATTAAAACCTCTATCGAACTCCGTAATGTACCCAAGTGAGTCAATGAAACGAAGAGTATGTTATATGATATGATCTTTCATCTATCTCATCACTTAGGTACTGCAACGGAACCTTTCACTATTCGTGACATTATAAGACAGCCTTCTAAGGAAGAAAACACCACTTCAAGTTTAACAGTTGAGTTCTCAAACACACTAATGAAAACGAAGTTTCTGACTGCTGTAAAAGAATTTAACAAACAAAATCCCAAAGATATAGTGAACTCTACTCACCTAAACATAGCAACGGCACAGGTAACACCTATTTACATTACCGAACAGCTTACTTCTCTTACTAAAAGGCTTTTCTACCTGACCAGAAACTACGCTAAATCACACGGATATACCCTACTGCTGGACGTCGAATGGGCGAGTACTATTGAAAAAGAACTCTAAAGGCCAGTCTATATTAATTAAAAATGAACAACACCTCCATCAATTGTCATCAACCAAAACCTGACGGACGGTAAAATCTGACGGATCCCTGGCTCATACGGCAAAGGAAAAGGCAACTTTGCTTGCCTCTCTTTTTGCCCAAAATTCATGTCTAGACTCTGGCAATGCTACTCCACCACATCTACCTCACTGCAGGATCTCAATGCCTGAAATTGCGATAACTAATAAGGAGGTTAAGAGAGTATTGTGTCGTCTAGATGTGAATAAAGCCAGTGGTCCTGATGGTATACCAGCAATAGTCCTTAAAACATGTGCTCCCGAGTTGTCTCCGATACTGACACGTCTGTACCGCCTTTCTCTTAAGACTGGAATAGTGCCTAAATCCTGGAAGCTTGCCAATGTGCAACCAGTGCCCAAGAAAGGAAGCCATGCTGACCCTGCCAATTATCGTCCGATCTCAATCACCTCCATACTCTGCAAGATTATGGAGCATATATTGAACACTCGTCTTATGGCATACCTAGAACAGAACGATCTCCTTAGTGATCGACAATATGGGTTTCGCCGGAATCGGTCGACTAGGGACCTTCTAGTGTATGCCAATCACACCTTTGGCGAAACTATTGACCGAAGCGGGGAGGCGATTGCCGTCTCCCTCGATGTCTCAAAGGCCTTTGACAGGGTCTGGCACGCTAGCCTTATAAATAAGCTTTCAGCCTATGGCATATCTCCTGGCCTGATCGGCTGGATAAAAGACTTCCTGAGCGACCGATCACTCAGAGTTGTGGTTGATGGTTGTTCATCACAACCCTTAAAGACCAACTCAGGAGTTCCTCAGGGGTCTGTTTTCTCTGCAAACTTGTCTCTGCTGCATATCAACGATCTGCTTATACCCGGTATCTATGGGTACGCAGACGATAGCACTATTGTAGAGAGATACCTGCCGAATCCTCGGGCCAGTAGAGATCAAATTCAGTCCGAAAGAGAGGCCATGGTAGAGCGGTAGAATCTCACACTCAGGACAGTCTCCACTTGGGGCGATGCCAATCTTGTGAGTTTCAATGCCACCAAAACACAGGCGTGCCTGTTAACCACTAAAAGGAGTCCTTTCACCTTGACTCCTACTTTCCGGAATGTGCCTTTGGAATACACAGAATGTCTGCAGTTGTTAGGGATGGACATCAGCCCCAACATGAACTACGGGCGGTTCATCGAGTCTAAGGCTAATGTCGCTGCGAGGAAAGTTGGCATCCTTGCAAAGGTCCGACAGTATTTCACGCCGGGACAGCTTCTTGTTTTATATAAAGCGCAAGTCCGGTCGTGTGTGGAATACTGTAGTCACATATGGGCTGGTGCTGCGAAATGCCATCTGTCAGCCTTGGACTCGATTGAGAGGCGTGCCTAAAGGCTTATAGGTGACCCTACGCTGGTAAAAGCTAACTTACAAAGCCTCGATCACCGACGTAGGGTTGCCCGCCTTTGTGTATTCTATAGGTTACATTTCGGAGAGTGTGCGCAGGAACTACATGAATTAATTCCCCCATCCCCTTTCCATCATCGGACAACCCGACGAACGGCTGGTCTCCATCCTTATGTCGTGGACATTCCACCCGTCCGCACGAAGCGTTTCGCTACGTCATTTATTATACGTACGGCTAAGGATTGGAACAACCTGCCTGCGTCGGTGTTTCCGTCCGATTATAATATGGGTGTCTTCAAGGCAAGAGTGAATAGGTGGCTACTGAATTAGTGCGACTTACCATCTACGACTGTGTTACCACTTACCATCAGGTGAAACGTGGTCAGGCACTAATTCTGAATAGTATAAAAAAAAACCGCATGACTATCTTTGCTTTATCATTTGTCTACTTATAATATTTACTTTATGATAGTCTTAAATTTAGTTATTCTAAGTTATTTTAACATACTTTTATACACACCTAAGATTATCACACACACTTTCAACATGCAAATCACTACATATAAACACCATTCACCGCCCCACCATAACAGATATTATTCATCATATACACAACAATATTGCTACGTTTATACAAACATTACAGTGAATCTCGAATTTTCTATTATTAATTGCTTACGTCATTACGCTTTTCAGATAAACTACAAACTAAACACAAATAAAACAAACTTTATTCATCATTCCGCTCTACCCATTCAAAAACGAAACAATGACTGACAAAGTAAACTATGTGAACAACAACATTAATCAACTTTCTATATCTATAAGTAACACATGCTTGCCAGAAGAGACTCATAAAATAATACACCAACCAAATAACTTCCTGAAAATACTATCACATAACATTCGATCTATCAACTGTAACTTCCTACGTCTGCAAACTCTCTTACACCGTATTACCGTCGATTGTGATCTTATCGTCTTAACTGAATGTTGGTTGCCATGCTTAAGTAACTCTTATATACCGATTTTGCAAGACTATACAATATTCAAGACTACCAAACATATAAATCAAAGTGATGGTGTCGTTGTATACTTAAAATCTAACCTAATAGCTACATACGAAGAACCTGACTTTAATCAATCAGCCTCTGGCCTTATAATAAAGGTTAGTTTTGAAATGGCAATCTTGTGCATTTATCACTCACCATCAAAAACAATACAAATAATTTTCTGCTGGCTCTTAATAACATTCTTTCTTCATTAAGTTACTTCAAAACGGTTGTCATAACAGGAGATATAAACATTGACATTAAGCCAACTTCACTTGTTATAAGCTTTCATGAATATCTGAACTGTCTTGCCTTTCACGGCTACTTACCTGCACACACCCTTCCAACTAGGGGTGGAAACTGCTTGGATCACACAATTCTAAGAACTAAGATTCCGGCTTATACATTTGTCTATAAAACGACGGTAACTGATCACTATTCCACGCTACTCTGCATTCACAAAAAATATACGCGAACGTCGACTGCTTCAATAACTACTAAAATAGACAATGAAGGGCTTGACGAATCAATGTTACAATTGGATTTCAACCATCTTTTCCTCTTAAAGGACGCTAATATAATTATGGATAAGCTCATACAATTGGTTACTACCGTAATTTCCAAAAATTCGACAACCAAAAGAGTTCTGGATCACTCCCGGTTTATTAAGGTGTATAAGAAATAGAGATGCCTTACATAGGAAGGTAAGTAAGTCTCCAGATAATGAAGTGTTAAAAATCACCTACAAGAGATATAGAAACTTTTGTACTAGTATTCTAAAGAAAGCGAAGAGAGCTTATGACACACAAGAAATTAGTAAGGCAAGCAATAACCCACAAGCGCTATGGGATACACTTAAGCAAGTAACGAACTCTATTAAAACTAAAAACTCCTCAACACCACTACTTACATTGTCTCCCTCACCAACTGAGTCGTGTAATATAGTAAATTCATATTTTGTAAACATTGGCGAGAAACTAGCAAGTAATATAATTAACGAGTGCAAAAACTAACCGCATAACATATCAAATGGCCTACAAAACTCAAATGATACACCATCAACATCTTCCCTGGTCCTCGACCGTACAGATCCTAATGAGATTATTACAGTTATAAATTCCTTACGATCAAGTGCTGCTACTGGCTGGGATGGCATATCACCCTCGTTCCTAAAGAAATACTCAACCACTCTGGCACCTGTCTTAAGCCACATATTTAATCCCTGCTTTGAGACTGCTGTCTTTCCTACTTCACTTAAAAAAGCAATCATTCATCCAATCTTCAAGGGAGGTGACGGAAGCCTTCCAAATAATTACTGACCCATAGCAGTTCTGAGTGCCTTATCGAAGGTACTCGAACGATTAATTAATAAAAGGCTAACACACTATCTCGAACACTTTAACCTAATATCACGACAACAGTTTGGCTTTCGGAAAAATAGATCAACAAATGACGCTGTTCTAAATTTGACTGATTATGTCGTACAAAATCTAAATGAAAACAAGAAGGTTCTTACTGTATTTCTAGATCTAATGAAGGCATTCGACACCATTCCCGTCACCACTCTTATGCTCAAACTTGAAAAATTAGGTGTCAGGGGGTTACAATTGGATCTACTTCAGAATTACCTCACAAACCGTTCGCAGATAGTCAGGATCGATAACCACAATAGTGATGAGCTTCCCATCCATTACGGGGTCCCTCAAGGCAGCACACTAGGTCCCACCCTATTTCTAGTTTTTATCAACGATTTATGTAATCTTAAAATCCCAAATGCTAAAGTTGTATCATATGCTGACGACACCGCTATAACTTTTATTGCAGATACCTGGTCCGATCTTGAGCATATGGCACAACTTGGAATAAACTTAGCCTTAAACTGGCTACGTTCCCACATACTGACTGTTAATATCTCAAAAACTAACTTTGTTACTTATTCGATCACTTCAGCCTCTCAACCAAATTTTCCATTATCCCTCAAAGCTCACACTTGCTATACACAAACGTCAACCTCTTGTCAATGTCCTAACATAACTTCAATTAACTGCATAAAGTACCTAGGTATAATCATAGATAAAAATCTAAATTTTAAAGCCCATATTAACCTAATTACAGACAGAGTCCGCAAACTAATATATTTTTAAAACTCTAAGAAGTATTGCTAACCAAAATATTATACGAAATGTTTATTTTGCACTGTGTCTTTCTATTGTTACTTCTTGGGGTGGAGTAGCTAAAACAACTTTAAAACCGCTAGAGGTCGCACATAAAGCGATATTGAAGGTAAGTACCTTCCGCCCAATTTTCTTTCCCAACCATACAGCTGTATAATAAATACAACGTTCTTAACGTACGCCAGCATTTTATTCTACAAACGATTCTTCTGCAGCACGGCAAGACTCCCTACAGAAAAATTAACAAACGTCGAAAAGGCAAAATCTGTTCACTTCCACAAGCACGGTCAGAATTCTGTAAGAGATCTTCCTATTACCTAGGGCCATCTTTATACAATAAGATTAGTAAAGAATGTCCAATATTCGGCTTATCCTACTACAACTGCAAAAAAATGTTTTTTTATTTCTACTTCAAATTACATCAGTATCGACATATGAAATAACATAAAACAGGAAGAGAGGATGCAATATCACATCTTCAATCATCACCAATCTCCACTTTCTAAACATGTTCATGTCTTTATTGTACTAGATTCTAGAACACTAAAATCATTAACGCTTCGATAAGTGACACGCTAAAAATATTCCTGAAGGTACAGTTTGTTAACAGAGACAGGCACACCTGTGCCCAAATGGCATGCATATAAGCCACAGAACAAAGAACATAAATAACATAACATATGAAACACCCTAACTTGACAACAGAATAAAACATGTCTAGCTCCTGGACTATCTATATCTATGCAAAAAATTACAGTAATCCATTGTCCAGTACCTGTGTGATAAAAGAACAAACACAGAAACGTACTTTTGCGTTTAATTAAGTAGTCATTAAGTAAGTACATATTTATAAAATTAATTAAACTCTTAATGTAAATAGAATCAAATAAATTTTATTCAACACATACCAGGATCCTGAGAAACAACTTCGAAATCATCTTTTTTATTAGCTTTTGCTCGCGAGTTAGTCGCAGGCGCTGGCACGTTCTCTTCCACGTCGTAATCACTGTCGGAAGATTCATCATCAGATGTTTCATCACCACTTTGTTTCCTTTTTGTACCAGCTTTTGTATTTAATCCTTGCTCAGTGTCACTCTTGACTTTCTTACCTAAAATATGGCATTTGATTCATTATTATATGCAAGTTATACTTAGAGTAAAAGAAAAAAAAATTGTTTTATTCAAAAAATATCATTTGTATAATAAATATTATAAATGTGAAAGTTTGTGAGTATGGATGTTTGTTACTCCTTCACGCCAGAACGGCTGAACGAATGTGAATGAAATTTGGCACAGAGATAGATTATAGTCTGGAATAATACATAGGCTACTTTTTATCCCGGAAAAGTGTACGGTTCCCGAGTGATAGGTTTGTTTTTTTTTTCCTAGAGGCGAACCCGAACGAAGCGAGGGTGATCCGCTAGTTGGTTATAAATAAAACATAACTAAAAGATTATTTCTTACCTTTTTCCCGATAACTTATAGCTAACTTATCTAAGTCAACACCTTCATCTTCTTCCTCATCAATATCCTTAAAACTATCTTTCTGGAACCAAAGCTCAGCTTTCATTGACCTCTTAGACACTGGGTCAGTATTATCCAAGTCTGTCAGTAACGGATTATTCTTGGGGATTGAAGGTGTTGATTTAATCTTAGCATTTCTTAATGTATTCAATTTTGTTATTTTATCCATTTTCTTTGACTCATTTTCTGAATCAGATAATGCTGTAAAAATAATAAAAGAGAATTGCTTCAACCATTAAGGAAGATATAAAGATATTAGATATCTTAAAGTAGTTATTGGACTATATAAAATTTACAAGCAAAATTTATATAAAAAAAATTACAAAAAATATACTTTTGCTAAATTGAGACTAAATATTAGTATTATAGGTAATGTGTGTTTGAATTATTAAAAACAAGTTTACTAATTTTTCATAATATCACAATCCAGAACTAAAGTACTTGCTATTTAACCTCCAACTAAACAAAAAGACCTCAATCTAGCCATGAGCTTGTTGATAACAGTTAAAATGTATATAGTATATACCTAGTGGTTTTTTAATGGTTTAATTTTATTATATGGAAAATAAATTAAAAAATTATAAAATATATTTCAGATTATTAACCAATAAATTTCATATTATATTTAATTATTTTGTATATCCTATTTACCTAAGGACTCCTTTTCATTGTCACTATCTAAATCAGATTCCATTTCTAGCTCACTATCTGAGTCCTTATAATAAAGTCCAGATGAATCTAGCTTTGATTCTTCCACATCATACTTCATATATTTAGGTTTTGATTTTAACACATCATCTGATTCCCCATCCCTATCTACCACAATGTCCGGTGCTTGGTCCACTATCATTTTTAATTGCTAGAATTAACAAAATTTTATATACATATATGTTATTGCATTAAAATAATAATTTCGATTTTTTTTTCTTATAAAATATATTAATATGTTTTTAGTTTCATTATTTTATTTAGTTCAATATTTACACAATTATATTTTTACAAATTATATACTATAGCATATGGATGTAATTTATTTTTACCTCATTATCCTTGATGTCAGCCAAAGTAAACATGTCATGACTCTCCAAGATGGGCCCATCATCACCTTTTAACACCATTTTAAGATTCATTTTTTCAGCCAATTTTTGTCGTTGCTTGTTTAACTGTTTTCTTTTCCGTCTTAGTTGCCTTCTTTCTTCATCCTAAAAAAATATATAGTATAACTATAGATAGAGTACAAAATGTTTTAATTTTCCAAATACATATTTAGATTTTAATTTACTAACCTGAAGTTCAGCTATTTCAGTATCCACCACATCATTTTCATCATCAGAACCCTCTTTGCTAGGTATTTCTTCATCTTCTGTCACAGATGGTACCTAGTAAAAAGTATATTTTTTGTATTTATTATTATTGCCAAATATTGTAATTCTTGTTATTGTTAATAATAAAAAAGTTATTAACATGACATACATGTATAATATATAAAATTATCTACTTACAACAGAGGGGTTTTGCGAAGCTTTCCAGTCTTTAATATGTTTTAACCAACTCAATATTGCTTTGACATCTTTTCTTCCAAGGACTTTAATATCTTTGCAACATTCTTTTATTTCACTTGTAGTCCGTGGATGATCTACTACATCCTTGTCATCTAATATAATCTATAAAAATATTTATAGAAATTAAATTTAAAATATTATTATTTATACAATAATTAAAAATGGTTAATATCTAGTCTGTTTTTTATACCTCAGAACATCCCTGAAGCAAGTCAATTGGATCATCTTTTTCCAGTAGTTCTGATACAGAAATACCTTGATAAGTAGTATAATCATTTTCCTTGTATCCTTCAGCCTTAGCCTTCTTCTGTTTCTCAGGATGTAAGATATTGTTACGTTGTTTTTTTACTATTTCTAAATCTTCAAAGACATACTTTGGATCTAGTAATTTAGGATCTATACTGTCAGGAGCAATATATCCTTGACATACAACGAAAATTTCAGATGATTCGTTACGAGAAGCTTGTGGCTTTGTAGCATGAACTTTTTTAAAGAACTGCTTTAATACCCACAATAGAGCATGATAATCTTTTGATCTAAACACCTTTGTAACAAACCAACCACCTTCTCTCAAAAAATGAGATGCTAGTTTCATAGCACTCAATGTAAGTGATGCCTGTTGATATGCATCATGAATCCAGTTTAGACCAACATTTGGTGCACCATCATGTAACACAACATCAGCTTTCCACGTTTTTATTTCCTTCTTTATGGCGGCTTTACATTTTTCTGTTGTAATATCTTCGGTAAGGCTTATACAACCAGGAACTTGCTTTATAGGAAATAAATCTACACCTATAACTACACTGGAAACAGGCATATTCTGATGTGCCACCTGCATCCAACCACCGGGCGCTGCACACAAGTCGATGCATACTCTTGACTTTTGAAGAAATCCAAATTTTCTATTTAACTGAATGAGCTTAAACGCAGCTCGGGAACGATAACCTAAAATAATATTGTATTTTTTAAAACTTAGGTGCTTTTTTCAAACTAAATAATTTTTTTATAAAACTAACCTGTCTCTTTTGCAAGCTGATAGTATTTATCTTTTCGCTGTTTTCCTACTTTTGTCTTCTTCCCCATGGTGCTATATGTTTAAACCATAAGGTGAATTTAACGAGTATAAAATTAAATAATATACAAGTAATCTTGTAAGTGAATATTTAATGTTTTAAAATTCATGACAGAAAGTCCACAAGTCACAATGTTAATGTTTATTTTCTAGGTTATGTTTTTACTTCTTAACAAATTTTTCTTATAATATACTAGTAAGCAAAAGGTTTGATCTATACGTCCAATATTTATCGAAAAAATAAAAGCTTTAAAAAAAACAATTTTAATAATAAGTGTTAATTTAGATATTAAATAAATTTAATACATATCAATTATTAAAACTAATTCTAAAATTATATAATAGATAGAAGAACCCAATAAAAAAACAGCTTGGATCTAATTATACACTCGTGACCGTGTTACGTTACTATTGGTTAAAATATATTTACGGGTAATCGATATTAAATGCTACATCGATATTTGAAATAATTGTATTTTCATTTAGTATTATTTTTATTATTTGATGCAATGCTGAAAATAATGTACACTAAATTATATAATTTTATTATATATTTTACTATTTTAAATATTTAGTTGTTTTATTTGCATGTAATAAGTACAGTATAGATTTTATTTATTTCATTTTAACGCTTTATTGGTAGTATCAGTTCAATTTCATTCTTTCATAAAATAACTTGAAATACTAAAAAATGTTTTATTTTTGTCATAAATACTTATACTGTTTTATTTTTTTATTTTTAAACGATTATAATCGATAGTCATATCGATTTAATATCGATTATAAAATGTTCTAGCAATTTACCACTCAAGTCCAATGTTCACTCACAAGTCACATTAGTCATTACGTACTCCATTTTATAAATTACGAGAAACACAATAGAAAGTGCATTTGTGTATTGAAAAATTTGTGATTACATTGCATCATACAATAATAAATTTTACGCTGTTTAAAAGGCATTGCGAATTGTGTGAAATTGAATACACTTAAAGTATCTCGACGTAAATAAGCGATCTGCTAGTGTAAATTATCAAGATGACTCCAAATTTACAAACTTTCATAAATAGCTTCCAAAATCGTCTGTAAGTATTTTCTACTATAATCAGTCTTTAAAAAGGAAATTTATTGCTTCATGGAATATATTTATCATGTAGTAAATAAAATACCTACATGAATTTGTTGTGATAGATTGATTCTGGAATGTTTTTAAATGCGTCATATTTTTTTGTTATATTTTTTTATGCAAACAATACGCTACTTCAATGTAATGTAATAATTTTACTATATTGAAACATGACTTGCATATAAGTATATATTTTATACGATAAACGTACTAAATTATAAGTATTTTATAATATGTTCTTTGAATATCACATAAAGAAATAATTTAATGATAAAGGGAACCACCCGTACGTCAACATCTCAAAAATGTTTATGGGACACTTATGATGACCTGTGGAGCAGCTTCAGCTGGAGTGTATGTTGATATGTACACAAGGTTCCAGGCAGGATTGCTGTCAACAATTGTTGGTGCAGGTCTTATGTTAATGCTGATTGCTACACCTGATAATGGAAAAAACACTAAACTGAGACTTGGATATCTCCTAGGGTTTGGTCTATCTTCAGGTAATTTTTCTAGGCAAATCTTTTATGACATTATTATTATGCCTTAAAGATAGTAGTAGATTAGATTATGTAGTAAAAAATAATTCTCCACTTTTAAATATTATTTAATTATATTGTACAGTGCACAGACAGTAAGATATTTGAAAATTTGGAGCATTGTGCCTATAAGATTGAATGCTCCATATGTTGCAAGTTTAAACCAAACCTAAAAATGTGAAACTAAAAAGTCATTTACATTTATCCTTACTTTGTATGAGTTTATTTACATAATTCTCCTCAATAACATAATAATGAATCAAGCTACCCCTCACCAACTTGCAATCCTGGGCTACAGTTGAGTAAATATGCCGCTGTGCATACAGCTGGAATTTTATTTTTATAGATATTCATTTATCTGTATAGTCAAGACAAAGATTTAATTTTAAGCCAACCTTAATTATCTAAACCAGCCAGGCACTGTGACACTGAAATAAAACATAATTTTCTCACATTTGTTATGTAAATGTATTATTATTTATTACCTTTTTTACATTATATTATATGATAGGATAATATATGCCATGTCACACAATAAGCAGATTGTGAAAAACAATCTTGTTTTCTTTTAAAGAGATTTATAAAATTTTGTTACTAAATGTAAAAAAATATTTTCAGGAATGGGTATGGGTCCTTTGTTGGAATATGTGAGCTTTGTTGATCCATCTATAATTGTCACAGCTCTATTGGGTACCACACTAGTATTTGTGTGTTTCTCTATTGCTGCCATGTTGGCTGAAAGAGGAAGTTGGCTGTTTTTGGGTGGCACTCTTATGACCTTGCTCACTTCCATGTCTCTCATGACTTTGGTTAACATCTTCATGCAGTCTCACTTGCTTTATCAAGTAAGATATATTCATAAATATTTGATATACACAAACGTTTAAATATCAACAGTAACAATATTTCCTATATTTCAGGCTCATTTGTACCTGGGACTGATGCTCATGTGTGGATTTGTTCTGTTCGACACTCAACTAATCATTGAGAAACGTAGAATGGGCAATAAAGACTTTGTGCAACATGCCCTGGAACTATTTATTGATTTCATTGGAATGTTGAGGAGACTTCTTATTATCTTAACACAAAAGGTACAATTAAAAATCTTAGAAAAAAATAATAAAACTAATTATAACATACAAATTTCATATGACAATTATATTTCTATTAAAACTAGCCAATCTCTATAACTAGTAGTGTTCACATCACCCCTAAAGTCTAAATTAGAATTAGAAACATATTGAATTCGATTTTATGAAAGTCCTACAGCCATTTTTTTTAGAAATATTGATATTATGATAATTCTTTTTTTACTTCCAGGAGGAACAAAATCGCCGCCGCAAACGTGAATAAATTTATATTTGTTATTATAAATTAATCTAAAAAGTTTGGTGAAATTGATTAAATCTGTAACTCATGCTTTATTTTTATCTTATGTTATGTGTTCAGAAATTTATAAATTTCATATAATTAAATAAATTAAAACACATTATTTGTTTTACTTATATCAAACCACCCACATGTTTGAGAATAAAAGTGATAAGTTAACAGAATTTATGTGATAAGATAATATTATGATGTAAAGATATAGCTTGATAAAACATGAAAAATAGCCTATCTCCTTCTATTTACTTAAATTAAATAAATTACATCAATAGTATTTAAATGGATGGTGGAAATTTTACGATTTGGCCATTTGCTCAAACGCGTCCTTATGTAACTATACGACAATTTAATATCCACGAAGACCCAGTCATCCTAGGATAAAAGCAGACTTATTATGAATCATAAAATCTATACATAAAATTATAACTAAGCCGGAATCTGTACATTAAATGTTTTCTGGAAAATTATATGGAAATAAACATCGATACAGAGGCCGAATCTATAGTTTTTAGAAATTTTGTCTGTCTGTCTGTTACCGCATCACAGAAAAACCACTGGAGCGATTTTGATGAAATTTGGTATGGTGATAGCTGGTAATCCAGCTTAATATATGGTACTTTTTACCGTGGGAAAATATCTCATTATTGAGAACAAATACAAAAACTGCAAAGTAAGAGTATACTAATATGTAAAACCTAATTTGGTTTTTGGTCATCTGAACACGGGTGGAGTCGCGGGCAATGCTAGTTAGAAATAAGTACATATATTATATATGTTGGCCCGAATAACCAGCTATCAGCGTACCATATTTAATTAAAATCCCTCAAGTGCTTTTTTTGTGATGCGGTAACAGACACAGACAAAAATTCTAAAAACTATAGATTCGGCCTCTGTATCGATAATAATGTCTATTTCAATAAGATTTTCCAAAAAATATTTAATGCACAGATTCGGCTTAGTTACAATTTAATTTAAGTATAGAAGAGGGTTTGGGTAGTTACTGTTTATCTGCGGCAAAGCCCAAAGGACGATTATGTGTTTGACCTGTAGATAAGTCCGAACCTATATTCCCTTGTGATTACTGATTTTGATGATTCATACGTCATTCGATTCGTCTTGAATCTTGATATTGCGAGTATCAGTACGGTATGTCGACATCGCACATCATTAAAAATCAAAATGGCGGATCCCTAGGTGACAATTTGCGTCGCAATTTTTTTTTCATCTGAATAAATCGAGTGGGTTATCAAAATACAGGTTTTTCAAGAAAACAAATTGACGAAAGAAAGTACATATTAGATGTACACGTTTCAGAAACAAACGCGACGAAATAAGTGAGGCA
Source organism: Brenthis hecate (assembly GCA_951806755.1). Lineage (NCBI taxonomy): Eukaryota > Metazoa > Arthropoda > Insecta > Lepidoptera > Nymphalidae > Brenthis > Brenthis hecate. The sequence continues at coordinate 7,649,058 of OX638258.1, read as the reverse complement.
AAGTTTTGGCTTTGTGTGCATAACTCGGTGTAAGATAGCGTAGATTTGCGCATGTGTGCTAGAGAAAAATGTTGCAAGCGTTGTGCTTACGACTCCCAAGTGCAAGAGATATACTTTGGTGAAAAGTTTTGTTATAGGTAGTATTGTTTTTTATTTGCCTTGGTTACATGAAATGAAAGGTAAATTAGTTTAATAAATCATTTATTCTTATATAAAAATAATCAATAATTTAACAATAAGACCACACAAAACTTACATATATTAGAATAATTATAACTAATTTGACGCGTTTTTCTTTTTAAGGCCTTTAACCTTCTTATTAAGTGTTTTGATTTTGCGTGCATGAATTTGATAACGTAATTTATAATTTCTAGCTTGTTGTCTGAGTTTATTTCTTTTGGGAGTGTCAAATATTGATTCTAGTTCGGAATCACGTATTTTATAAATACTTACGTTTAATAATATACATAATATACTCGAAAACTAAAATACAATAATTAGATTTAAAAAAAATAAGTTGTAACATGTACAAAAATCACAACTTCCCTTACTTTTGGGAAAACATAATGTTCTTAACTTGCAACATTGACACAATGGCGTCTAGAATTCGTGTTCGGAGAATCATGTTAAATATTTTTGCGATTTTGTTTAAATTATACAGAAAATCAGTTACTTGTGAAAGGTTATCCTAGAAGACTTTTTTTTGAAAACATTAATTGTTTTTGCAGCAGTTTATGACACAGGACGGCTTAATTTCGCAATTATTATTTTACCAAAAGCACGTCACGCGCTCTCACTCGCTCGCGGCCGACTACCGAGCAGCCGTCTTCATATGGCTGAATCGTCTTCATATTGCTTGCCTCACTTTTTGTGCGCAATGCTCTGTCTATACTATTTTATTGGTCCTGAGATAGGTATATATTAATAGTTGGTTTTTTTATTTTTGGAAATAACTTTTTTACTATACGATTATTTGAACTTCGTGGAATAAGATAAATATAATGGTTGAAATCTCATTATTTTTGCATAAGTTCTATAATTATACAAATGACGACTTATTCATAATGTACCTACTATTTTGAGTAGAATAATAATTATAATTGTAAAATAGAATGATGGTAATGCATTGAGCAGTCTAGAACTAAGTACTAAGTAGTTCTAGAACTAAGAAGTCACGGAATTGTAACTTCCGGTAGGCCGATATCTGCACCCGACTTCTAACGACTTTAATTAAATTTATAGAGGTTTTCCTTAAAATGTAATATAGAATAACCTTTGAGGTATTAATTATGATTGTTTAAATATACATCAAAACATACAATTGAATTGAGCAACTATTGTTTATTATATAACGGCTATTTGTGCTTGGAGAAACTGCAGGAACATATTTTGAATTGAGAATGGATTGACAAATCACTTTTGTTTCTTTAGCTTTGTGTGACTTCCTTAGCTATCCCATGTAAAGGAAGTGGTATAGCCTGTAATATATAACATGTAATGATTTTAATAAAAGAGAATGCATAAAGTTTATTATTTTATTTTAAATAAATAGATAACAAAATAAATCCTCAATAAATTTATGCAGAAAAGTAAGGCACTTGTTGCAACATAGATACCAACATCATAAAAAATCTTATAATAAATGTGATCCTATATGTAGGAAGGACTTATTAGGTCTTACAATAATTAGCTAGAATGTTTTTGTTCATCAGGGTGTATTTTATTATTTTCATATAAAAAAATCTTCTTAGCTTTGTTTATTTCATCATTAATCAAAGTATTTATTAAATTTTTCATGGTTGGTTGATTATCTTGTTCTCGAGATATATTTTGTCTACCGTTTCCCTCTTCACTAAATCTTACTTTATTTTGATTGATTAAGTAGAGCCTTTTAGTTTTGGTCCTACAACAGCTAAATCGCATAGAATTATCATTCCTGTTCGAATTCTTCATTATATATTCATAAGTAGAAATGTCTAAAACTGATATATAGATATGAAAACATAACAAATGCAATAATGCACATGCAATAGCTAATCCACTTATACAAAATGTGACTAGAAAAGTTAAAAATAATATTGAGTTCCTACAATATTTTGAAACTTCATTGTCAGCTGTTTGAGTACAATTCATAAAATTAAGTGCTGCAGAACTAAATTCATTCGAATCTTTAAAAAACAGAACAATATCTGTTAAACATAATATCGAGGTAAATAGTGATATTAACAAGGCAGAAACAACGCATATTATGAAGGCTATATAATTTCGTCGTCCGATACAATTATTTAGCCATTTACAGTGATGATCGAAATGATAAACGCATTTATTGCATATGCCACAATGCTTAGTTTTCTTATCAGTAGTGTTTATATTACATAGGTGACATCTTCCATTTTCGATAACGTGGGCGTGGATTGTGCGGTCGAACTCGGGGACAGTGTTAACTTCTTGTTTTCTCAAATCACTTTCACTTGGATCCAACAACAGAGCAGCTAGATGTGATACGACGTGAAATATGTATAATAAACTAAATATTCCAATTGATGCGAATTTTAAGTCGTCAAATTGTATTTGAATTAATAAAACAAAGTTGAGTAACGTTGCTATAACAAACACCATCCATCCTAGAACTTGGAGGTAGTTTAAAGGCAGCTGTAGTCCATGTATCCTCCTTTGAGGTCTCTGCGTTTGATGAGAGGTACAACATTTGTGCATTTAAATTAAAAATTAGCACTGTCTCTTGTCTTTGTTGCCTTATCACTGCGAAAACCAAACAAACTTTTTAGATATGCGCGCGCAACGGAATAATTAGTAATAGATGAATAGAGAGGCACAATATATAAAAATATAATATCCATTGATTCTATTTCTAGATACTTACGCGACCTGACCTTTGTATTAATGAAATAAGTAGGTACCTACCGGTTAACATTGTAGGTAGATTATCAGCATATAGTAATGCGCAATTAAAAATATTAGTCTTGAGTTATCCTATGTAATGGGTCATGGTAAAACTAGACTTTGTAGTTTTGTTTTGCTCATACGTAATTTCGTAATGTTAACATTATATAATTCGTTACAGCGCCATCTTTTATTTAGGGATTCATTCTTCGCGCCATAAGAAATCTACGTTGTAACTTTATTATTAAATATTTATCTATTGTTTAAACACATATATTCCGGGTACCGGGACGATATGGTTAATGTATCTACTACATGTTGAAACCACCCGCATGGTTGTTTTAAATTAGGCCTATGGTCAAAGTCAGCAGGAGTTTCGTAATAGCCACAACCCATTCTCCGCAATCGCATATCTGTACTAATATTATGAAGAGACAGAGTTTGTTTGATTGAACGCGTTAACCACAGGAACTATCTGATTTGAAAAATTCTTTTTCCATTACGTAGCCCGTTTGTTTAGGATTAAGGCTACAGGCTATATATCATCATGCTACTACCCAAGGGAGCGGAGCAGTAACCATAAATGTCAACAAATCGGGCAGACTTCTGTACATTATTGTAAAACTGATGTTTATATAACTTATATTTAAGTGCTTTAAGCTCAGAAACTTTGGTCAAATACTCATCGTGTAGTACATATAGTATGAAATAGGCAATTACATATATATAATCAAATTTAACGCGGGTGAAACCGCGGGGCACAGCTGTATGATATAAAGTGGGGATATGTGTAGTAGTTGTGGACTAATTAAAAATATACACGTAAACATATTTGTTAAGTGTCTGAATTTGTTCTCAAAAAAAAAATGTATATGAAAATATATCTTTATATTTTTTATTTTATCAAGAAATATACAAATTATTATACATAACATAAATAATTGGGTAACATCTACGTGTTTTCAATTCTGTCTAAAGCAAATTTTTTTGCCATTTCTCGCCTTGTGTGTACTAATATTCTGTGTCCTTTACAATCTAAATCTTCTTCAAAACATTTATTTCTGCAACATTTCTTGCATAGCTGATATACACATTTTCCTCCCTAGAAATATATAACATAATCATTAAAATAAATTAAACTAGTATTCATAAAATCAATTATATCTATACTTATAAATTATAATATTAAAAAGAGGCAGAGTTTATTTGTTTGTTTGAACGCGCTAATCTCAGGAACTACTATTCCGATTTGAAAAATTCTTTTTACAGTCAATAGCCCGGTTATTGAGCAAGGCTATATATTATGCTACTACCCAAGGGAGCGGAGTAGTAATATAATATATAATCTACGATCCATGTGTATTCAGCCCTTTTAATGTCCCACTGATGGGCACGGGCCGCCCTTCCACCACGCTTGCCAAGTGCGGGTTGGCGGACTTCACATGTCTTTCGAAAACTTGCTAGGTTCTCTCAGACATGCAGGTTTCCTCACGATGTTTTCCTTCACCGTAAGGCAAGTGGTAATCATGTTAGAAATGATTCGCACATGAAAATATCAGAGGTGCGAGACCTTTGATTTGATCCCGCTTCACTCAGTTTCCCAAGCAAGCGCGTTACCACTGGGCTACCACTGCCTATCATACCATCCATACTAACCATTAAAACATACCAATACGGCTCACCCTTGTTTCGCTCGGGTTCATCCCTAGTTCATTTATAAACATCAAAACATATTTATTAAATACTAGCAAAACCCGCCGATTCGCTCGCGCTAAAACTACAAAAAAAATTTTTCGATTTTATTCTATTAGTAATATTGTATGGTAGTCTGCCCGATTTGTTGACATTTATGATTACTGGTCAAACAAACAAACTCTGCCTCTTTATAATATGAGTATAGATTACTAAACCACTCATTGAGTACTAATTTAGTAATATTTATTAAATTACACAATATATCTCTTGTGTCCCTTATAGACTAATAAATCATAAAGCTAAACTAAACCACTCGATATTACAATGAAGGAAATATTATAAGAAAATGTGTATGTCTAAATGAATCTAATTCTTTAAAAACATGTGTTCGTGTACTATCTGTGTGGGACCAGACTAAAGTCTAAATCCTTATATACTGCATTGAAAGGAAGTATATGCTCAGCATAAGATATTAAAAGCGCTGAGCGGAAAATAGTGGTGAACCTAGTATTAGGAGTGTTGTTTCAATTAAAACAGAGTCTAAGAATATACTTTCACAACCTACATAAATATTATATGACCAATGAATGTAAATTATAAATAAATGATTAAAAATGATCTTACTAGAGGATTAGGACAATTTTCATTAACACAAATATCACCAGTCCTGCTAGATTTTAGGTCTAAATCAGATCTAGCTGGCCGTCTTAATATCCTCCTCATTTTTTTCATTTTCTTTCTGGATATTATATTACCATCAGTATCCTCAAGTGTTCGTTTTACATCATTGTTGTTGTCCTTAAACAAAGATTTTTTTTTTAATATTAGGTCTGTGTATGTAATGATGGAAAAGCTAGCGTTAAACAACCTGGACTGGTCAATTGCTCTAGCCCACTGGACTGGGAGCTTCAGGACAACGCTAGACCACACACTGCACAATAGACAGTTGCTAAATTAGAGGAGGTGCTATTGGTATGTCTTTGACACCCATCATTTTCCGAAATTTGAACAATTTGTTGCAAAAAAAATCAATTCCATTGAGGCAGTCAAAACCGCCTCCAGAAATTTTATTGATTCTCGCTTCCACAATGTTTTCAGCAAAGGAATCAACGAATTACCTATAAGATGGCCAAGTGCATAGATAACAATGGTATATACTTTGATTGATTAAATATATAATTTCATAATTCTTTTTTCGTTTTGCTTTTTCCATATAAAACACCAAAGTCATATATAAGGACCAATACTATTCTCATATCAAAATTGCTTATTTAAAAGTTACAATACTACTTTTAGCCTGACTTTTTTTAAATGTAATAAGACATTATTTACCTTATGTTATCCTTTAATTAAAGCAGGAGTTTGCCACAATATAATAAAAGAATATTTTGATTTTTAAAATATTCTTAAAATTCTAAAAATGATCAGAACAGAGAGAAACAAAATGATGAAAATAATACCTGTTTTTGATTTAATTTTTCCATCTTTTGAGTGTGCTCTTCAGGAGACATTCTCACATAAGGCTGACATAACCATGGAGGCAAAATTAAATCAAAGCCATTCCTACTAATGCCTTCATTATTTTCAAGTTGTATTTTTCCTTCATGATACAATAAATATTTTTCTTTTATTTTTAAGCAAACTTGCTTAAAATCATCCAAATTTTGAGCTGTGGCTAAAAGTTGTCTTTCTTCATTGTTACTTTTAATTGTAAAACTAAAAAAGTTAAACATATTAAGTAAAAGATTTATATTACTATTTAATTTTAAATTAACAAAATGTATCATATAACTTACATTTTATGAAATATTTTAAATAAATGGCCTCTTATATATGAAGAAGGGCATGGATATTGTTCTACTAGTTCTAAATATTCTAATGCAATTTCCCATGTTACTGCATTTATACCTTCAAAGATTGCAGGATTTGTAAGGTTACCTTCAGCACTCATAACACCATCTACTTTTGTATAATCTATGCACCTATATACATCTTGCAAGCATTGGATGTTACCATTTGCAAACATAGGTATAGAGACTGCTTCTCTAAAATCAAAATTGAATTAATTAGATAAACTTAAATAATATATAAATTTTCTTTTTTTGTTGTTTGAGCATATGAACTAACCTAATAGCTTTAATATGCTGCCAACTAGCTATACCTGTCAGTGGTCCTTTTTGCTCTCTCGTCCTTCCATGAACAGTCAGTAGCTTACAGCCTGCTTTTTGTAACATTAATGCATACTGAACAGATTTCTCTATACTTTCAAAAATCCTTACTTTACATGTTATAGGCACTGAAACTGCTTGAGTCATTGTAGTCACTAAAATGAAAGCATATTTCATACATTACATATGATGTAGTTAAAGAAGTTAGAATTTAATAAAGAATAAATATTTTTACTAACCAATTTGTTGTAGTAATATCCAATCATCTTGTAGGAAAGAACCATAATGGCCCCGTTTTGCTATTGATTGAGGGCATCCAAGATTTATATCAATAGCATCACAATCAGTTTCTACAAATTTAGCTGCAGCAGCCATTGTATCGGGATTGTTACCACAGAACTGTCCAAAAAGTTATAAAATTAGTTTAAAACATACTAAAATATTTTTCAGGTTTAATCTACATAAATAATAAAGTAAAATACCTGGACGATCAATGGCCGATCTTCGTTACATGTAGTAAAATTTTCTTTTCTATATTTGGGATCTTTAGTAAAAACTGTACTATGAAGCATAGGTGTGTAACATAATGTGGCACCATGTCGTCTACAAAGAAGTCTCCAAGCCAGCTCACTAGCGTCGACCATAGGAGCGACTACAAAATATGGTCTCTTAATACGATCAAACCATTCAGAATGCATTTTATTTAAAATTCTATGTTTAAAATAAACTGTTTACAACAGTTCACAACAATGAACCCCGCATAACCTTATTTTGTCAATATGACATAATGACTTATGATTATGACACTAGTGACTACTGACTAGTGAGCATCTAGTGAGTAGTGAGTGGTACTAGCCTACTAGGTAGTTAGTCAGTAGTCACTAGTCATAGTTAGAGAAATAGCTAAAGATTTATTTGACGATCACAACCATAGACCAAGAACAACAATCACAACTGGTTGTGGACCTGGATCGCCCTTAATAATTTTAAGATTGAAATATAAATTTTACTTAAAAACTCTACCTAAATAAGATTGATAATTACTTTTAAACTAAAATAGGGAAAAATGACTGCATGGTAACTTAAAAGTAAACACCCTTAGAGGTTGTTTTATTTAAATTTTTATACAAGATGTCATAATGTTTGAGAAAAAAAATTGATTTGGCCAACTTGGTATCTATGATCTGATCTCACGCATTGAGAGGAGATCTTTAATACCCAGCATTACGTTACAAATTATTATTGTCCTATAAATTTTCATGAAACTTTAAGAACTGGTATTCAACATAATATCTAGCTGCGCCATGTCTTTTTTACGCCATAACTTTAGAACAAACAAGTTACTCTTTGGCTTAACTAGTTATTTCTATGATGCAGGACAAACTGGTTTAAGCTAAGCTTGATAGAACGAGCTAGTTGATGATATAGACTGAACGGATTGATCCTAGTCTTATAATATTAGTATGATATCTATACTAATATTATAAAGAGGCAGTGTTTTAGATTTAACGTAGGACGAGCTATTGCTGTAAGAGCTGTACGACGTGTTTTTCATGCTCTATTTAAAAGAGCTTCAAAATTTATACAATGACCTACAGGAGGTCATGCTATTGAAATAATGCGTGGATTTGAATGAGCCAAGTGGTTTTCCTAAAACAATTGGAGCTATTGATGGGACTCACATTCGTATAAAATTAATGCTCCAAAACAGAATCTAGTAGATTATATTAATCGGAAAGAATTCCATTTTATTCAGCTACAGGTTTTTGATCATTTTTATTTTTAAATATACTATTAATTTTGGTAAGCATTTAAAATAGATTAATATACAATTAAATTTTTGGTAGCTGGTATGTGACCCTGATAATACATTATTACGTTGGATATCCTGAATCTGTTCATAATCAAAGAGTTTTTCGTTTGTCAGAAGTTGCGGATTATTATTATTGAACGATGACGATGCATTACCTGAAAACAGCCATATTCTGGGCGATTCTGCATATGAAATACATCAGCACTTACTCCTTATCGAGACAATGGACGTTTAAGTGAGAAACAAAAAAAAAAATAACTATCGTCACTCAGCTGCTCGAGTTATTGTTGAAAGATCCATCGGATTATTGAAAGGACAGATGAGGAGCTTATCACATGGTCTACCGATGACAAGGGTAGATTTAATGACAGAGGTTATAGTTGCATGCTGCGTAACAACTAATAATATTTGTATTTCACGAGAAGATGAAATTATTGTTGTCACTATACCTGAACCCAATGAAGGAACTAATGGAAACAATTTACGGGAAGTAAGACGGAATGCAGGAATTCTTAAAAGATATGTTATAATAAATTCTTTGTAATAATCAAAATAACTAACGGCAACTTTACTAAAATATCTCTTGTCGCATCAAATAATAAAATTTTCACGCTCGCCATCTTTATTGCTTTGTTTTTAAAATCCCGCTAATTCTCTCAATGCTCCTCGCTCACTTCGATCCACCTCTTAAGATGGGTTGTCTTGAGCGCAACGTGAGCGTAAGTCATGACGTCATTAGTGGCGCTTTCACCGCGACCATAACGATCGTAGTCGCCGTGTGGAACGTCCAAACGAGTATTTTATGCGTTGTGAGCGCTTTGTGGATAGCACCACATGTAATCGGTTTTAATAGGGTTGTAGTCTGTATCCTGTGATTTATCAACTGACACATGTCAATTGAAATTTCAAATGTCATATGTCAGTTGTTTATTTGTCATCCATGGTTGAGTTGTTGACCCAATTGAAATAGACCAAACCGGGCTTTAAATTTTAATTATTATTAATAATAATACGGAGATAGTATATGTTTAATCATTTTTAATGTATCAATTATTTATTTTGCATAAGTTCATTTAATTTCTCTTAATATATTCGTAGAATACCTTTACCATCATGGCACACGATATTATGGTAATCTGTTTACTTATTTATGACATGCTTTATTTAATACTATTGTCTTAATTGTTGTTTTTCTTTATTTCAGAGTCAATTCTACACTTGCTTAAATTTACCGCTGCAAGAAAAAATTTTGGAATTGACTAGACTTGTAGATCAATCTGGTCCTAATAAGGATTTACAATCAATATTTCCCCAATTAATAAGCAACATTTTTGCGCCTTCAACACAAAATGGTTGGAGCTTAAGACAAGTTACTTTTGAAGCCAATAGATACGAGTACCAGGCTCTCGTTAGTTTTTTAGAACCACAAGGTCCTATGTTTCGGTTATGTTACAAACTTTTATCTGACCCTCAATTGAAATATAATCTTCCGTTAAACTATTTACCAGTAAGTAAAATATTTTTTATTGTTAGTTACATGGTTTTAGTTTTTCATATTTACAGTAAAATGAAGAACATTTTATATAATTTCAGATAGACCTACAGATGTCTCTTGAGAGGGGTAGATGTCCACAATTTTATGCAGATATTTTAACAATGGACTCCCAATCAATGAATGTGGTATCACTAGCTCTAAGTATCCTTTGAAAAGATATCTAGTCATAAATTTTGAAATTTTTGTTTAGATCATAGGATATTGTATCTGAAAGAGTGAGTTATGTTTTTATTTTTAAATAGTAGAACTGTAAATGTAGTACTGATGCAAAGTCTTAATATATATAGATATTTTAAAGACATGGAAAGAGGCAGAAGATCAGGAGGCAGAAATTACTAAAAATAACATTGCAGTTTTTTTTTATTAATTAATAGAAATAAAATATCATAGTTAAACAAATGCCTACAGTTAGTAAATCAACATCAAGGGAGCTGTGAATAAAATAAGCTACAAAATTCTAGCAAATTGGTTTTAGAAAGGTTTTTGTAGTAAATGTTGTAGAGATTCAAATTCCTAATTCTAAGTTGCAAAAGTAACACATACTAAAAACCTTAGATCTTACAAAGCATGCATGTATGATGAACATTATACATTATTCATACACATGTGACCATCAACAATATATTTTTCTAAAATCTGCAGCTTACTTATTTTTTCTTCATTGTAGTAATAACCAAACCAAAAAATAATGTTTATTTTGTATATAAAATACAAAATTCAGTGATGTTTTATGTATATATATATATATATATATATATATATATATATATATATATATATATATATATATATATATATATATATTTTTAAATTCTTACTACATAAAAACAGATCCTTTTGATTACTATATATTTCACTTTGGCTTGTATTTAGTGAACAATAATCAAAATAAAGCCTTATGGGAAAATTGGAATAGTGTATATTTTGCACTAGCTTGTGATTATCTAATGCATTTCCTGCCTTCAGACCCAAATATACCTATTTTACCACATATCCCACATTACACAGGAAAGGTACCTATGGCTGCACCTCTGCAAACTGCAAACAGGTATGTACATATATATTTTTTTATTATAATAAATATAACTACAAGAAAAATATTATTAATTTTTGTAACTATATTTCTAGGCCTTTGTACTCTCCATCACTGTTATTAATACCTGACTTGTCTGGCATAAGCAATCAGCATACTACTTCTCAAACTCAATCTAGAAATGAGGTGTGGAGGTCTGAGACCATTTTGCAGGTCTTTATTGATTTATGGATGAGTGTGGAACAGTTTAATAATATAAACATTGAGGTAAGATACAGATTATATATTTTTATCAATATTTAGTAGGTTCAATTTCCACATTTCAAATTACTTTTCAAAGTTCAACACTAACAGAAATAGAAAATGAAGGTGAATACAAACATATTATATAGAAAACATTAAATAGCAAGATCTTTAATGAATAATTTAATATAATAATAAATAAAATAATAATAAATAAAATAAATAAAATAAAAATAGCCTTTATTTCCTCTGACCTTTCTATATACATACAAATTTAAAGATATTTAAACTACATTTTTTTTAACTAATTTGTTCTTAATATATGTATCTTATATATATATATATATATATATATATATATATATATATATATATATATATATTTAACTAAGATTTATATTTATCAGCTACCGGTTCAGGCTGCCTTGCGACATAGGCCTCCTCAAATTCCTTCCACATTTGCCTATCCAGCGCTGTCCTTCTCCAGCCCTTAGGAAGATTGTCCTCCCATTTTTTAACCTGTCTCCCTCTACGTCTTTTTCCATTCCTTGGGTACCATTCTGTTACTTTTTTGGTCCACTTTCCCGTTTGTGTTCTCATCATATGACCTGTCCACTTCCATTTTAATGTTCGAGTTCTTACTCTCACGTCTGTTATTTTAGTGATGTTCCTGATTTTTGTATTTTTCCATTTATCTTCCAACCTCAGGCCCAACATACTCCTTTCCATTCCCCTTTGGCATACACCTAGCTTGTGATCTATTTTCTGTGTTAGTGGCTAGGTCTGACAGGCGTAGATAAGACATGGAAGGATACAGGTGTTATAAACCTTCCTTTTTTCTGAAATGGAAACAGATTTATTTTTCATAATTTCCCTTATGGACCAGTACCTTTTCCAGGTGTTGTTTACTCGCCTATCAACTTCCTTATTCAACAGATCCTTTGCAGATATTACTTGGCCAAGGTATATTTATTTGTTTACGTATTCGATCTCTTCGTCGGCCACCTGTACTGCAACTTTGTTCTTGTTTGTCAACAATTTGGTTTTACTAGTATTCATTGTTAATCCTGCCTTTTTACTTTCTGTTGCTAGTTGTTGTAACATGATTTGTAGAGTAACAGGATCTTCTGCGAACAAGATGAGATCGTCTGCGAACCTTAGGTGGTGTGATTTTTCTCCGTTTATATTAATGCCGAAGTTATCCCAGTTGAGTTGCCTAAATATATTTTCCAAGACCGCGTTGAATATTTATGGTGACAATGGATCTCCTTGTCTAACGCCTTTCTGAATTTTAAATTGATCACCTATACTTTCAAGTTGTACCTTTGCTGTGCTATTCTCATAAATTTGCTTAATTATCCTAATGTATTTACTCTCCACTCCTTGATTTTTTAATGAATCCCATATGTAGCTATGCTTCAAAGAGTCGAAAGCTTTATTATAATCCACGAAAGCCAAGTAGTACGGGCAGTCGTATTCGTTGCATTTCTCAATTATTTGTTTGACGGTGTGTATGTGATCAATCGTTGAGAAATCGGAGCGGAAACCAGCTTGTTCTTTAGGTTGGTTGCTGTCTAGTATTATAGTCAAGCGTTTTAATATTATCTTTGTGAACACTTTGTATAAGTTTGCCATTAAACTGATGGGTCTGTAATTGTTTATATCATTTTTATCGCCTTTTTTATGTAGGAGTATTATTGTCGAAGATGTCCACTGCGAAGGGATTTGTTCTGTTTTCAAAATTTCGTTGCATATATGTGTAAAAGGTTGTATTATTTGTTCCATGGTGATTTTTAGCAATTCATTAGTTATCATCTCCAGGTGCTTTCCCTGCTTTTTGGGTTTGAATAGCTCTTCTTACTTCGCTTTGCATTATGTGTGGGATTGGTTCTTGGTCTAGGTTATCTTTTAATGTTGTGTTGTCTGTATGTTCGCTTTTATCATCAGTATATAATTCTTTGTAGAAATTTGTTGCTGTTTTTAAAATATGTTGACGTTTAGTAGTGTATACTTTTTTATCTTTGTTTTTCTTTATTATTTTCGGTATCCATGTTCAATGTTCCTTTAGTTGTTTCAAAGCTATTTTAGTACCTCCTGTTTTGTTTATTTGTTCCCTTATAATTTGAAGCCGATGTGATTTTCTATAGCTTCTAATAGCTTTTGAGATTTCTTTACTAATGATTGCTATTTATGTACGATTTTCTTTTCTGTTTTTTAACATTTCTTTTCTTTCATTGATTTTCAATCTGGCTTCCTCGCCGAGCTTGTCATTTGTATCTTTTCTTGTACATTTGCTTATTTTAACTAGCGTTTCTTCTAACATGTTATATTTATCTTGTACGCTATTCTGTTTTTTTAACCATGTCTAATGATTGTTTTATTTCGTTTAAGATTTGTTCTGGTATATATAATGGGGTCCTGTTTGTTTCCTTGATTTTTTTTTCTCTGTATTTTTATTTCTTTGCATGATATAGTTCCTCTGACAAGTCTATGATCTGAATTAAAATTTAAATTTGTGACCACACCGACATTTTTGAAAATCCTGGGTATATTGGTAGTTATAAAGTCTATCTCATTTTTATCTTTGCCATTAGGAGACATCCATGTCCATTTTCTGTCATTTTTCTTAAGAAAGAAGGTGTTCATTATTCTTAAGTTGTGTTCAAAGCAGAAATTTATCAATCGTTGGCCATTATCATTCCTCTTTCCCTGTCCATATTTGCCTACGATATACTCTCTTATATTAGGTTTGTTTCCTATTTGACCATTGAAGTCTCCCATTACTATCGTGTTTCTATTTACCTTTTGCATTGCTTTTGTAAGACTATTATAGAATATATCTTTTTCTTTCTCAGTTGCTTGATCAGTTGGGGCATAAATTTGAAGGATTGAAAATGGATTTTTTAGGCCGGGTAATTTTATATTTAAGATTCCAATTCTATCCGATACTCCGATAAATTCATCTATATATTTTTTTAATCCTTTTTTTGACAAAAAATCCTATACCGTTTTTTCCCTGAATTTCTCCTTTGTAGTAAGTAGAATATAAAATCTTTAAATTCTTTTATTTTTTCTCCGGATCTTCTAACTTCGCTGAGTCCAATTATGTCCCATCTAATATCCTTCAATGCTTCTAAAAGTTCAATAAGTCTTTCCTCAGTTCTTAGCGTTCTTGTATTCAAAGTTACTATATCTACTTTATTTATCTCTTTTTTTTTGGTTGGTTTTATTGTTTGATGGTATGGAAGAAAATGAGTTTGATCTCGCTTTCAACATGTCGTAGGCGTTAATGCTTTTTGTTTTGGTATTTGAGGACACATTAACTTGTTTTTTAGGGTTGGCATATATTCCTGGTGATGTTGATTGTTCTCTCTTCCTTTTTTGTATAGTTACATTATCTTCTTTTATTATCAGTCTATCGTATTTTATATACGCAAAATTTCCTTTGGCTCTTTCCTCTTTAAGTTGTTGCTGTAATAATTTTCTTTTTTCTAGCACCGCTTTTGGGTAATCTTCAACTATGTAAACATCTCTTAGATTTTTCTTGTTTTTTAAAATTTCTGCTTTTTTCCAGTAGTTCATGAACGAGATCAAAAGAGGTCTAGTTCTCTCATCCTTTTTATTTCCTATTCTGTGAATGTTTTGGATATCGCTACTATCAATAGAAATGTTAAGATCATTTTTTATGATTTCTTTTACTGCTTTAAGTAGGTCTAATGAGCTTTTCTCTGTCTCTTCTAATCTAAAGAGTAGTACATTATTTCTTTTCTTTTCATTTTCCAATTTGTATATCTTTTTTTCTAATATTTCAACTTTCTCTTTTAGCTTTTTATTTTCTTCTAGTAGCGGCTGTAATTTTTCATCCATTTTTTCTAGTAGATTGTTAGTAATCGTTTTGGTTTGCCTATCCATTTCAATTTTTATTTTGTCAAAAAACATTTGAAATTGCTGATCCATGTTTGTGAATGAATAATTTATTAACATATAAATTTATGTTAGTGAGTAAAATATTATAATATAATTGGATTGCATTATTGTAATTTTCTTGAAATTTTAGATGTATCAGCGAAACTATTCTTCGGCTAGTTCAAGTCCAGAGAGAGTTAGAATAGTGCGGGTGTTGGTGAAACATATACATTCATTTTCTGCTAAATATCATTCCGATCCTGCTGTCAGGTCGTCTGCACTGCGAAAATATGCAAGGCAAATTATGTGTTCAAGAGCCTATCATTATGTTAAACATCTGGTCATGACTTGGCCTCTAGATGCTTCTTTCAGACTTGTTATGGAATTGTGGCTCAGTCTCATTCAGCCTTGGAGATATACAGATAACAGTATAAATCAGGACAGGTAATTGTTTCATTTTTTTTCATTTTTAAGAAACACCTGTTCTTATATTAATTACACAAGTATTATGCACTTTTTCATTAAAGTAATCTTTACATAGTATAAAATAAAGTCATTTCTGCAGTCTGTTCTCTTAGATCTTTTAAACTACTCAATGGATTTTAATGCAGTTTTCAGCAATAGATAGTGATTCAAGAGGAAGGTTTATATGTATAATACATGCATATTATAGTACAGAAAAGTGGAGAAATTTAAAGATTTATATTTCATACTATCCGTTAAAACGTACCTAGGGACGTAACCGAGCGAAGCAAGGGTGTTGCTATATAAAATAAAAACATCATGATATAGTCGAATGTGTTTGGATAACACTGGAATTAAAGTATAAAAGATAATAATATAGCCTTTATTCAGAGAGTACAGTACATATTGTGAATATTATAAATAGATTGATCTCCTATTGGCAAGGCCTCCTCCTCCAACTTTCACCATTAAGATCTATCTTAGAGCCACTCTTGTCCAGAACGGTCCTAGTGTTTCTCACAAAACGTCCTCCCACATTCTTTTGTGACTTCTTCCTAAAGTTGCCTTCTCTGGGGTACCAGTAAGTCACTATTTTGCTTTTAGAATTAATAAATATGTTGGTCAATTAACCTGTTAATAAAAATAAAACATCCTAAATGCATATGTGGAACTTATTAATTTTATTTCAGTTGAATATTTTTTGTACCAATATGAGTATGTTGTTATATAATATAATGACATTTAATATTTCCTTTTTAGATTTCCAGGTACTCAACGAAACCAAGAAGAAGGCAATGTTGGTACTCTCGATGCAAGTTTCACACAGTTTATTGCTGAGAACTTCCCTGCTTATACTTGTATCTTTCAATTGGTCTTACCGAGATTCATGAGGTTAGATCTTTCAGCATACAAAAATGCTGTTATGTTGTTCCGATTGGGTAAAGTAAGTACTGTAAATGGTATTTTTTTTTTAATTTAAAAGTTGAGTTTACTACTCAAAACTACAATGTGTTTGACAAAAAGTGACAAATCTATACTTATATTAATATTATAAAAAGACAGAGTTTGTTTGTTTGAACGCGCTAATCTCAGGAACTACAAATCCGATTTGAAAAATTCTTTTTGCATTAGATAACCTGTGTATTGAGGAAGGCTATAACCTATGTTATCCCGGAAAAATGTACGGTTCCCGTGGAATAGATTTGTTTTTGTCTAGAGACGAGCCCGAAGCGAAGCGAGTGTGAGTCGCTACTTTGCTATAGTCTGATTTTTAATTCGACGGAGTTCTGACATTTCAGAAGTGTTGTCAACTTTGAAACATTGTCACTAAAAACCGAAAGCATTTTAGCAAAATAAAAAAATAAACCTTTCTTGAAGTTAAGGTTTCAATTAGAAAAACTAAGACTTAAAAAAATATTGATAACTCTAAAATGGTAATTATTTTTTTATTATCATATCATTGAAGTCACAATAATTATTAAGGAAATTATTTTTCTATTACAGGAATCCCTGTCCAATAATCCATAGGTTGCAAGCCTTTTTTTAATAAAACCCCCTTGATTGTAAAATATTTTGTTTTACTCTGTTTTATTCATTTAACCATTAATAATTTACATTATAGTTAGCGTGCATTGATTGCACAAAACAAATACTATTTACAATGTCATACATATAGTTTACTAGATCTAATTCTGTTTCATATTTTTTGTTATTTTATATTAAAAAATACAAAGCAGAAAAGGTTTATGATATCTGAATTGTCAAAGAATGATAGCTGTCATATTTCCGTGGAATTAAAAATCAGACTTTAGTACTATATAAAGTTGTGGTTGCGAATCTTGTATGGAGGAAGTGTAGTATTATTGAATATAATAGTCTGCACATATCTATCGTATATTTTTGTTGCACAACTACATTGGTGATAATTATTTAACAAACATTTCATTATAATTTAATTCAATATACATATGTATAATAGATCTTTCACTTAATTATTCCGCTACAAAATTAAAATATAACTTTTTAAATATATTGAAGAAAATGATTAGTTACTCTAACCGATAAATATTTTATGATAAAGATTAATTTGATTAAAAAGTTATTTTAAAATTGTTTTAGGTGTTTTCTCAACCACATCTAGTTCCCATTTTGCTAAATCTAGAAAAAGCTATAAGAGATAATGTATCTGGACTGCACAGTCCTGACAGCAGCTATAACAATTCAAACTTAGAACAAAGGTAATTTAGTTAATTTTATTTATCTTTAAGTAGTGGAGTCTTATTGAAGTACATACACGGTAATGTAATGCATACAGTATTCCAACTCGGGCCTGTCCTTGAAATCATTACCTACAGCCGAGTGGCACGTACCCACGCGACAGGGCTGTCCGAGTGCCCGCCGGCCAGTGTTTTAATTTCATCTACCTACATGAGTTTCTTTCTAATTTTGTGATTTCAAATATTAAGTATATTTTTTATTTAAAAACTGCTATTAGTAGATTTAATTTAAAAATCTCAAATTTATAAGGGTGGTATGTGACCCTTCTAAATTTGAGATTTAAAAATATTTGCGCCTCGACTGAGACGTGTACGAAAAGCTTTATTGTTAAATTCAATAGTATAAGGAATCCGCAATCGGATAAAGAGTTTAATTAAAAATACTTTATTTTTTATTTTTAATTAATTATTTTTTATTTTTAAAACATACGATGTCTCGATACTTTTTTGTTCGACATTAGCGAAGTTACGGAAGGAATAAAATGTTTATTTTTGTATCCAATTATAAAAGTTACATAACCACCTTATACAATTTTCGTACTCAATTATACGAGCTGGCAGCCCCGCACGGTTGTCTACCGAGTGTATACCGAACGCGACGCGCGTGGGTATAACTCGATTTACGACTACTCGTTTTAGCTACACGTATAATGGAATTGTAATACACAAGTGGGTGGCGATAGCTAAACAAGCCATATCGGAACTGAATATGACAACCACTTTTGAATATGACCCCATCTGGAGTGAGAACAAGAGAAACTTCACGCTTGAATTTGTCAAAAAAATTCTTTCGGCGAAAAATACCGCGGACAGAAATCTAGAAGTTTATACTGCAAAATTAAATCTACAAAATACAGGTAAAAATTAAGTGCAATATGCAATAATGATCATAATTCTAGAAGTGTAATTCGAAAAGTGTAAAAATGACAGTAATAAAATTAAAAAAAAAACAATTGTTCTTCAGCTTGTATTGATGATTATGCTTTTGACAATAACATTTTTCTGTAAGTTTTTATAAAGCACTTATTAAGAAAATGAATTTAAAAAATATGTATTCATTTGATACATAACATTATGTAAAATTCATTACCTACAGGTTTCTGGAATTCCTTAAAACATTGGCTGATGATTGGAAATACTGAAGAAGAAGCGGCGATGTTGGAAGAATATAAAAAAGTTCCTATTTACTTAACCAACTGTATTAACTACTTCACTAATATATTTGGGGTAAATAATATTTATTATTTATACACTTGCTTTTGATAGACTCTTAATGATTTTTTTTACCAACTTTAAAAAGAACGTACCGGAATTCGGGTGATTTGTGTGTGTGCGTGCACGTGGGTGTGTGTGTGTGTTACGTAATATGTGAACAGATATTCCCTTTTTTGTTAAATAAGTGGATAAATAGATACGTCAAGGAAAAGATTTATATTGGACCACCCATATAAAAGTAGAAAAAAAAAAATCTAGTATGTGTCCTTTGGAATAATAAAAACTAAATACTAGTGGAACAATGAATACTATTTTTGTAAATACAAATAAATATTTTACTGCGCGGCCAATAGAATAGTTGTTGTACCTCTTTATTTATTACTTCATACGACTTTTGATACAAAAGATTTTTTGTCTATTTTTAGCTAAACGAGAATATGTTGCTGCCATTGGAATCTGAGTTGCTGGACAATTCTATTGAACACTCGTCATTTGCAAATTCGAATAACTTTACTCTTTCAATTGCACAAAAAGTAAATAATTGTAATATATTAAATAAAAATTAACATCAAACATAGACTCATTAAAATAAGTAATTTATAATGACATTTTTTAAGTCCTTTGATTTGTGAACTTTATAGTAGGTATAGTTTATTATGCATAAAAACTATTTCATGTAAGCTGATAAAAAAAACTTTTGATGTAATTTATACTATTTTAGCTTCGCAATAAACCAGCGGGTATTCAGTACATGGGAGACCCGGACCTTATGCCCATCATGTCATATGAAAACACAATACTTGTTAGGATATTATATCAAATATCTACAAGACTGAATGAGTTGGTGAGTAATATAAATATGTTCGAATATATTTAACGATGATTGATTTAATAAACAAAATTAGTCAAATGCGAGTTGGACTTGCGCATCATTTGTATTGTACATTTAGCATTAATCAGTGCCAGATTCAACCTTAGCGCCCCTGGGCATTAATAAATGCTGCCCTATTATTGAAATTTAGCATAAAATGGGTAAAGTCAAAATTGTCGATAATTCTTTTTTATTATTATTTTTTGGAAAAATGCTATAAATTAATTTAATATTTTTATTTTTTTTCAATTTAATTTTTCGAAAAATATACTAGGTAGTTATTTTTTTTATTATTCATTTTTTGAAATGCTCCTAGTGTAAATCCAGCGTTGCCACTAACTTAGAAGCAGCACTTGGGCAAATTTTTAGTTTACTTCAGGATTATTAATAATTTAGGAAAATAGTAAAATCATCAAACAAATATTAAATATTATAGTTTTATGTAGTAAAGCAAAAACAAAAAGAGCTTTGAAGTCATTCTTCTTGTATGGATTTTTTTCGGAAGGGGCATTTCGTGAAGCGAACTCCTGAATATAACGAATTTCAGAACCTCGGTTTTTCCACCGTCCGTTTGACGGGAAATACCCCATATCTTTTATTTTTATTTCTTTAAGTAAATTCATGTTCTGTGATGCTTTTTGTTAGCTATTATGGTTTAAGAGATTATGTTAACATTTTTAGATAGAGTATATTTATTAATAAAGTTCCATTACATTTAAGCCATATTCAAAACCTCCATAGATATTCAATAAGCAAATTAAATTTCCAGTATGGCGAAGAGTTCAGCAGGTTATGGGGAAGGAGCGACCTGTGGGGGTACGTGGTGCGGGAAGTGCTGCAGAGGCCGGTGACCATCCACTCGTACGTGAAGGAGTGCAGCTACCAGCGCGTGGAGGAGCGCGCGTTGCCGCCGCGCCTGTCGCTGCGCCGCCTCGCCTCGCACGCGCTCTTGCTGTGGCTCGGCCTCGGCTACGTACTCTTCAGGATGCTCTCCTATAGTGGCATATTCTATGCCTTCTTCCTTATCACCATTTGGTCGATATTTATACTGACTAAAGCTTCGTTGAAGATATTAAGAATAATAAATGAATGATGTTTGAATATATTTTTTGATACTGATTTAGTTTTTTATTTAATTGCTATCAACTTTTCTTTATATTGCTCGGGTAGGTTTAGGTGCCTCACAGTGGCTATGTGGTGGTGACTCCAGGATATATCAGTGTACACTGTACACACACATATAAAAAGTCAGTGGGTTTTATTTACTTTTATAAATATTTCTTAAATGTTAACAATTTGTTACCATACATAATATGAATAAACATATATGTAAGTTGTATATACTTTCGTAATCGCCTCTTAAAATTTCTTCATTTTGATACTGCACTCGACGTTAGGTATGGAAAAAAATCCTGAATCAAATTGCGCTTTTTTTATTTACATTCACACACTCATGTTATCATATATCACTCATGTTATCATATATCAACGTATTAATCGTAAAAAAAATTTGAACATACAGATGAAACACAACCCTTGCGCTTCGCCGAAGGCGGGTAAAATAGTTGATTATAAATTATAGTATAGAATATAAATAACAAATTTACGGTCAGTTTTCTATACTGTTTTTAATTTGTTTTAGAATAAAATTAGATGAAATTTGTAATGCAGAAAAATTAAAATATCAAAAATAATTTTTCTTAGGTATTTAATCTGACAAGCTTAAAAAAACAATTAACATAATCTTAAGCGTGAACCAAATTCGAAGACTTAAATAATTCAATTCATATTATTTGAATATAAATGAAAGGTCCATCCGATACTTTGTATTTACGACAACTAGTACGACACTTATAATATTGTATTAAAATGATATTATTTATAGCCAAATACTGCAAATTATTGGAGAATAGTAAATAAAAAAAATACGATGTTGTTTTTCTCTATTACATTTATTTGGATCGAGCGAGGCTAGATTTTACATGAAAAGTAGCAGATTCAATGGAATTAAGTATACAGATTTTTCCTTAAAGTCTTTACACACTGCACACTACAAACCTCACTTAACTATTAACCGGTAGAAAGTCTGTAGTGTGTGAGACTCTCACAAATCCTAGTTCCATCAGACGCACATTTATGGTAGCGAAGCTTCACCTCTTTGATCACCATCATTCGCTCTAACTTCAAACCGACCAATTTCTACCACTCAATGTCTCAGTAGTACTTCTTCAAAGTGATCTCACCATTTAAATAGACACATGACCGATGACTCAGTGTACTAGCAGTACTTCTTGAGTGTGAGTTTAGGCACAATGTTCATGGCGGCGAGCTCCTGGAACAGCAGCTTGCAGGCGTAGGGCATGTCGACGGCGGAGACGGCGGCGGAGGAGCGGCAGGCGTGGCACCACGCGCGCGCCGCCAGCCGCCCGCACGCGCCGCAGATATCCGCACTGAACGCGTCCGACGCTAGCATTAGCCGCTCCATTAGCAGCATGCTGTATTAATTATTACGTAATTACTATGTTATTATTAATGACATTATTATAAAAAAATTGTAACTAATGTACTCTTTATCGTACAATCTATAATGTAATTTTTTAGTTTTTGTATATTATGTTGATAATTATGTTTGATAACTAAGCTTATGGTAAAATTATAATGATTTTAGGTCTATTTAATGTAATTATACATATAATATTCATACTGCTAGAACGATAAGAATATTATAAGTTATATTCTTTACATTATATCTTTATTAATAAAGATTATAATCTTATAAATAAAGAACAAAAAATGATATATATATATATATATATATATATATATATATATATATATATATATATATATATACATTTATCTACATAATATATTAGTTTTTGGCAACAACGCCATAAAAGGAAATATGTAATTTATATATATGTATATACATATAGTATAGCATATTTTAGAAAAGTTTGGCTTTAAATATGTCATTTATATTACTATTAATTTCATCAACAAATAGATAACAATATTAAAAAGTACTCATTACCTTATTTGTACTGTCCCATTTCCACTTCAAATCGTTCACTACAGATTGAAGCAAAAAATATTGTATTCCAAAAATGTGTTACCTAGCACCATATCCGATGAGACAGTCGCGTTCCATCTCCCCCAGACGCAGGCCGCCGTCGCGCGAGCGGCCCTCGGTGGGCTGGCGCGTGAGCACGGCGCGCGGCCCGCGGGCGCGCGCGTGCATCTTGTCCTGCACCATGTGCTTCAGCTTCTGGTAGTACACCGGCCCGGAGTATATGTACGCCTCCAGCGGCTCGCCGGTCAGTCCGGAGTAGAAGATGTCCTTCCCGTGGTAGTTGTAGCCGTGCTTCTCTAGTTCCTTGCATACGTCGCGGACTTTTGAACCGCCGAATGCTGTTCCTGCGTTATTATAACATTGAAGAAATTAAAATTATATAAAAAAATATAGAAACGGTAATTATACAATATTTTAATATATCACTTTATTTATTATTACAAGTGCGAGCATTGGTGTATATGTGTGATTACGCCCGCGTATGAGTACGTGTGTATGGGTGCGTGCGTGCGTCCGGCACCTAGAAAGGCACCAAATTGAAGCGAGAGAACACGTTAAACATTGTGAACTTACCATAATGAAATTTGCCCTCCATTAAGCCAGCCTTTCCCGCCAACAGCTCGATCGTCTTTCCAACCGTCATTCTGGAAGGGAATCCGTGAGGGTTCATGATCATATCTGGACAAATGCCGCGGTCGTTGAACGGCATGTCCTCTTGCTGAACTATCAATCCAGTAACGCCTTTCTGGCCGTG
Organism: Brenthis hecate; assembly: GCA_951806755.1. NCBI lineage: Eukaryota > Metazoa > Arthropoda > Insecta > Lepidoptera > Nymphalidae > Brenthis > Brenthis hecate. Next base: position 7,625,090 of record OX638258.1, on the reverse strand, counting down.
CCGAGAACTGAACTTATCACCAATTTCTGGAATTCGGGTTTGTCTTAGCAATATTTTTATGAGAAAGGCGTCTTCAGAATTCGATGATACCATTACTTTTTCTATGTACGACTCGACTGGACCTTTGTATGTTATGGGGACGTCTTTATAGTCGATTTGCTGCGGTTGTCCTGGACCTATTGGGTTTAAAGTGGCCGGTGGCATTTGTTTGTTGATCAACACTTGCCGATTCTCAACCATTTCACCGGGCGCTGCAATACCGTCTGTATCCAACACTTCATGTGCCTTAATGACTTTACCAGATACCGCATCTCTAGACGGACCCAAAATTCTATCAGACGTCTGATTACTGTAGCGTTTCATGGTAGTTTTTGCACTCTTGTACACCAAACAACGTCCATAACCTCGATCGATGGAAGCTCTGTTTAATATCAAGGCGTCTTCAATATCGTAACCGCTGTAGCTCATCACTGCGACGGTGGCGTTTTGGCCGGCGGGCAGTTTGTCGAAGTTTGTTAGCTCTATTGTCCTTGTTTTCACCATGGGACATTGAGGATATACCAAATTATACATTAATGTATCAATTCGGTTTTTTTGATTGTAGCCAATTGTACCTGAAATATAAACAAAATGATCCTCATATCATTGCATAGAAAAAATATTTTTTATTATATATTTACCATATTTATCAACAGGTTAGCTCAATGATATCAAATTATTGCACTTAATATGAAAATTGTGAGTAGACAAAATAGAATTTCAAAATTTGATTACTTTGAAATAAATATAATATTTTAGAAGTATTACAAATATAGAAGTTCCATGAATAAATGACTATTGATTTTAGTTTCAGCTAAAATTCCCATATAAATTATTCAATATTTAACTAACCCATGGCCTGCTTGCCCATAGCGCATTGGTAAGTATTTCTGGGACTCTGATTGTGATGCGGATAAGGGACGAGTCCCGCACATACTCCCAATATAGTAAACGGCTCTATCTCCAAATGCGTCGTCACGTACGGATCTATCTCCAGCTCGACGGTCGCTATGTGACTATCATTTTCTTCATTCACGTCCAAATATTCAATCAAACCATCTGTTAGAAAGTCTTGAAACTTTCTAATACCTCTATTCAATTCATTTATATGCAATTGCTGGACTAATGGATGACCCTTTTCTACAATGATGTAAGGTCTGCAAAGTCTTCCTCCATCACTGCAAATATATACTGTACGTTGTTTATGATTCGGGTATATGGAGACAAAGGCTGATATCAGACCGCGTCGTCTGAACATTCGGAATATCTTGATCAGCTTTTTATACTGTCTTGTCACACCTAATATATTACCTGAAAATTATTATGTTCAAACATTATTTAAAAAGTATATTATAATTCTCCACTATCTGTCAATAATATGCAAATAAAAAAATGTTTTAGTTATACTGGAACATGTTTTTATATTGATAGATAAAAACGTATTATATAGGAAATTAAAATAAATAAATTTTGAGCACTTATTGAGTAGTTTAAGATTAAAATTCTTGTATCAAAATAGCAAAACTATACCATTCAGAAACACCATGTAAACAGCTGGATGGTTGATTTCTTCTCCACCCAAAAGCCTTACATCCTCGACTCCTGCGTTACACGCGAGTCTTGCTATGGGGGCTTCGGAACATTCTGTTGTAATATGCGTCATAAGGGCCAAGTTCTTTACCAAGCCACAAGCCTCGCCCTCAGGGGTGTCTGAAGGGCAAAGCATACCCCACTGAGATGGCTGTAACGATCGAGGCCCGGAAACTTTCCTAGTTTTCTCAAACTGAGAATTGACTCTTGTCATCATACCTAAAGCCGATATGTAGCTAAGACGGCTAAGAACTTGCGTAACGCCGTGTCTTTCCATTTTAAATCTTTTAATTGTCCAATTTCCCTAAAAACAAAATATAACTTATTATATTATGATGTATATACATACATATATGTATATATTTTACGTATTATATTCATATGTTTCATAGAACTAAGAGTGTCGCCAAAAGCTCTATTCCTATGTAATTCAAATAATTGTATTGGTAAAAGTTTGAAGGTAGTAGTAGTTTATTTAAAGCTATGTACCATAACTGCTGATGATATATGAATCTTTAGTATATATGGATATATAAATCTTAAATATATAGTATAAAAAGAAAAAAGATTCAGTCACTAAATGAAGTGGGGATATTATAGAAAGAGATATTCTTATATTGGGTGACTTGTTTTAGTTTGACTATACTTTAGACTTTGGAGCATCTTGTAACTCCGTTTACACAAACCAATGTGTTTATTATGTAGGTACAGGTTATCAATACAATTGGACTCACTACTTCAAACATATAATTATCTGTGATGTAAGGTGCATTACAGACTTCAAAATTAACCAAAAACACTGATTTTATACAATAATGGAACTTCAACTAGAGTACTAAAAAAATAAATAAACTTACACTGGATATTGCTGTAAACAATCCATTGGCAATAAGGTCTGGCCTCATATGTTTCACTACATCAAATGGGGCAGCTTTTACTTTTGGTATTATTTTGTCAGCTATAGATTTCAATTCCCAATTAAATCTTTTAAACAGATCTTCAAACATGAGAGCTAACAATGATCCAGCCAATTCAAGCCTTTTATTACCATAGTAATCAGGATCATCAATGGCTGCCTTGTTATTTTCTGCCTCTATTACCCTTTTAACCATAATAGCCAAATATATAGCTTTTACATAAAAATTATAATTCTCCACAGCCACATGTGCTAGAATAGTTGTTGCTAAGAGATCTCTCGCTTCATCTATGGGAGTTCTAAATTTGGCGTTTGCTGTTTGAAATCTGTAAGGATAAATCATTAAAAAAATATGGATAAAAAAAGTCTCTGACTATAGATTACAATTTTAAATGATCATTTATTTCTATTTGGATAACATATTATTACACTTTATGCATACATGTATAACTCGCGTCATCTAAAAAGAACGCTGGAAGAAAGTGGAGATGGTATGTTTGCGCATGGGTATACTCGCGCTCAAAAATACAAAGTCTATTATTTTATTTTTCATAGCATTTCGCTCGCGGCTTCCTATATTAGTTATTGGTAGGGACATTGAAAAATATATTAGATAGAATATCATTAAATAGAATTCTATTCATTATTAAAATATGTTTGATTCAGTGCAGAATGTTTAATCTACTTACAAGAAATTAAATTAATACGTTTAATACATTTTTTTTATTATTAACTGCATTATTATTAGACTCTCTCTTTGTAAAACAATATACGTCAAAAACAATTTTTCTCATTTCTACATATAAAACCATTTCGTAATTAAAAACTTTTGTGTGCGCGATGGTACTTCGAACTGACGAACCAATAGCGCGCCGGCAAGCATGCGGCACGTGCCCCGCCGCCCCGCTTCTTACCACCAATTTGACCGATAAATCGCTTCTGCGCAGCTTGACAGCCAGCGTTCTTTTTAGATGACGCGAGTTATAGTTAAATCAAATTAATAACCTTTTTACTTTAAGTTTACTTCCAATGTAGGCAAGAGCTTGATTTTGTGTAAAAATTTTTAAGTTGTGGCAATCCATAATACATGGTGCCATTTTCTTGACAATTGCATCATCAGTACCGACTAGTTGCATTATTTCTTGGTCACTGCAAATACCCATTGCTTTGAAGGCCACTGCTATGGGAATGTCCTAAAAAATATTGTATAATAATTATAATAACTGACAGACAATAAATTAAAAGTGAGCAGGACTATGAATTTAAAGTGGGTTAAAGTGATGAATGATTTTGTTCTTAAAGAGATACACCTGAATATGTAATTGTATTATTATTTATTATATACAGATAATTTTCACTTACATCAGACAAGGCATTATGTCGTAGCACATATTTTCCATTTTTTACAATAACATTTGTTCTTGTTTTCTTTTCATGGGTTGAACTTGTAACTTGACATTGAATGGCCCCTTTAAATTCATCAACAATCATTCGATTCCGAGATAATTGCTCTTGAATTAATATTACTTTTTCTTGGCCTGAAGAAAAAAAAAAGGATGTGTGACATTTTTCAACAAAAAGAAACATTATATCATATTACTATATGAAAATTGTTTTATACTTACAATTATAGACATAAATAAATTACTCTTTAAAATAATAAAATTAAGCTTTAAACTAACATTAAATCTAAGAAAAAAATACTAAAGAATGGATTCAATAATTTAAAATAAAATTGGAAATCACAAGCAAAAGAGAGACTTTATAGGAAAATATGGCCATGGACATCAATGTATATTAGAAAGAATTGGCGAGGCCTATGCTGAAGGGCATACAGTAGATACAGCTGATGTCAAAAACAAGATTTTAATTCAATTAGCTTAAATCTTTATGTGAGAGAGGGACAGGGGGAAAAATGATCTAGTCTAAATCTGACTGATGGCTGGCATGATACATCCCTAATGTGACTTCATCATTCAAAGGCAAAATTGATTTATGCTCAATTAGCCTGCATAAAAGCCATAAAATAAATACTATTTATTGTTTAATTAATAATTGAATAAATATTAAATCCAAGTAGGATTACTATAAAATTATGTATTATTCATAATTTATCAAATAAGCATAATTAATATCTAAATCAAATGTTTTAACCTCACACCTCACCTCTTATGATAAAATAACCACCAGGATCATGTGGACATTCATTCAACTGAGCCAATTCAAAATCAGATTTATTTGTCAAAACACAGTTTGAAGATCTCAACATTAACGGCATTCTGAAATAATTTATTAATCAGGAAAACAGGAAAATCAATAAAATTGTGTTGAGAATGATTTATCCAATTATACTTACATGTACTTCTAAGGTTATACTCAATACTATTGAAAAATTAAAATTATTTAAACTTACCTTCCAATTAATTGTTTATTTTTAATAACTCTTTGATTGCCTCTTATGTATTCTATGTCAACAGTAATAGGTGCAGAATATGTCATATCTCTAAGTCGACATTCATGAGGAGTAGTAGGTTTAGTAACATTAAAACCTTCTTCTAAATCTGGTGTTCCCACATATGCATTTAAATATTTAATATAAAACAAAGGATCTGAATCGCAAAAGACTTTTTCATTAGCTTGAACAATTTTTTTGATTTCTACATTTATAAAATAATTAAATGAATCTATATGTTGTTTAACTAATCCTTTTATTTGGAGAAAAGAAGGAACAAGTTTCCATTTGTCCTGTGAAAAGCCACCAAAACACTTTTAGTAATTATCTCAACGTTTAAAACATTATAAAAAAGTAAAATATCTGAATAATAACTAACCTCTAGAGTTTTAATTGGTTCTCTTAAGCCTTTTCCTGTGTCCCATTCCGAATGCTTATTATTTATCTCCCCCATAGTGGTTATTAAAACATAATATACATTAGATGTTTGATTTTTATTTTTATTCGGTACCTTTAATGTATAAAATGCACGACTTTTTGAAGTTCTGGCACAACAATTGAACAAGAAGTAGAACAACTTGAAATATGTCAGTGTCACATTGACAATTTGTTCACGATTCGTAAAATATGATCCAATTTACGCAGTACATACAGACGTTACAGACGTATTTCTAGATTAACTTCCTATTTACATTTAGTTTATGATTGTTCCTGTTTTCCAATCACAGAGCATAATGCCGTACTTTGCCGCACAATGCCGAAGCGTGCTAATGCTTAAGTGGAAAGTGAATCAGTTTTCAAGTGCACCAGCAGAGGGCACTAGGTTCAGTGTTGAAAGAAAAAATATAACTAATATGTATATAATATATAATAATATATGTATAACGTTGATATTATAAATTATATAACCAACTAGCAACTCACCCTCGCTTCTCTCGGGTTCGACCCTAGCTTGCTTACCAATACAAACTTTCATCCCTATTTTCACTCCCTTAAGGGATGATTTCCGGGATAAAAACTATCTTATGTCCTTCCCAGGCTCTCAAATTATCTTCTTACTAAAGGGTTTAGCCGGATAAGTATAGCGAACCGGCCCCCTACCGACAACCTATATTGAAACTTATTTACACATAAGTTTCGACATAGGTTGTTGGTAGGGGGCCGGTTCGCCATACTTATCTGGCTATCGCTATACCCTTTTATCTAAATCGGTTCAGTAGATCCAGAGATTACCACCTACAACGTCACAAACTCACAAACCTTACCTCTTTAAAATATTAGTTTAGATAGATATATAACATATAACTAATTAATATATAATTATATAAATAAAATATAAACAAATATTACTAACGATAATGTAAATATAATTATGATCAACGCCACATTAAACAAAAAACACTTCTCATATTTTTTGTTTTTGAGTTGGTATCCTTGCGCGCATTACGCCAAGCGGCCAAAGAAGTACTTTTTAAAATGCTCGATTGAGCGGAGCGTTGCTGTAGTTGAAGTTGGAACATCCGAAGTTAGAATTATGCCGCATAATACGCTTTAATACTCTAATTGGAAAACAGAGTGTTATATGAGAGAAAGTTGTTGTAAGAAAATCTATATTATCTGTGAAAAAATAGCCAAATGTATTATAATCTGTACTTATAGTAAAAGTAAAATCGGTATTTGGGCTAATAAATTGTACATGAAAATAAAACTATTTAAAAGCGAAACAATATTATTATTACACATTCTTGACTATAGAAAATGTCTTCAGTATGTCCTGATATGGTCTAGCTACAAATTCAAAATGGTGTATGAATCTATTCCCAGAACGGTTCGAATAATCTTGCTTGGGGACCCAGGTGTCGGTAAAACTTCACTTATTCTTTCATTGGTTACTGAAGAGTTTGCGGAACATGTTCCTCCTAAAGCAGAAGAGATCACAATCCCTGCCGATGTCACCCCAGAGCAAGTCCCTACAAACATCGTTGATGTATGCCGTAAGTTTCATAACAACCGAAAATGATTTATTTATATAAATAACGGTAAGACAATAAAATGTTTTATGGTCTATTGTTTTTTTTAGTTACTGAACAAACTTTAGAGCAAGTTGCAGAAGAAATTGAAAAAGCTCATGTAATATGTATAGTGTTTTCTGTGGATAAGCAAGAAACATTAAATAAAATTGCCTCTTATTGGTTACCATTTGTAAGAGACAATTGCCCAGATGATTACAGAAAACCTGTAATTCTTGTTGGAAATAAAATCGATTTAATTGATTATTCTGTCATTGATGTAAGTTCATTGTTAAATTAAATATATTATTTACACTAATACTGGATTTGTAAAACATTGTTTTAAATTACTGATAATTTTATATTCCAGAATATTTGGGACATAGCTGAAGAATATCCTGAAGTGGACAGGTGCATAGAATGTTCAGCAAAAACCTTAACAAATGTTTCAGAAATGTTCTATAATGCACAGAAAGCAGTATTGCATCCTATTCATCCTATATATTCTATTGAGGAACAAGAGGTAAAAATTAAAAGGAGTTTTTTTTTTAATCTTATTTTTTGTAAAAAAAAAATATTTAAAATAAAACTATCTTTTCGGATTTTTTCGTTTCTGACGTTTCAAATAAATCTGCGAAAAAATCCGAAAAGATAATTTTATTTAAAATGTAAAATATTCGCGTAAATCTAAGAAAGTATTAAAATTAAAAAAAAAATTTTTTAGCTTACAGAAAGGTGCAAAAAAGCTCTAACTAGAATATATAAGATTTGTGATCTTGATGGTGATGGTCTCATAGATGATTATGAAATAACAGTATTCCAGAAGAAATGTTTCGATACTCCGTTACAATTGCAGGTCAGATCGAAACTAGATTTGACAACTAAAAGCATATGCAGAAGTTTCATATTATTTTAATCAATGTAAATTTTCTTATGAAAATCAAAATTCACAGTTCCAAAGTTAAAAATAAAGAAATTAGAATATTATTGAATGTTGGGAATTATTTTTTTAGGTACTAATAATTAAAATTTTCTTTATCTTCAGGTTTTAGATGAAGTAAAATCTGTAATTGCACAAAATATTGCAGGTGGTATAGAAAATGACTGTATAACAATGAAAGGTTTTTTATTTTTGCATTGCTTGTTCATACAAAGAGGTAGGAATGAGACCACATGGACAGTTTTGCGCAAATTTGGATATGATGAAAGTTTGGAATTAACACAAAATTATTTATACCCTAAGTATGTTTACTTTTACTTACCCAAGTTTATTATTTTGATTATTTTATTTTCCCTTTTTCATTGTCATTCTAATACTAATCTATATAAAACAAATTTTGTATAGGTAACAATATTTTTAAGTGTGAAATAAATAAAATCAACAAAGTGAAGTTGGGATAGATTATGAGATAAAGTTATTCAGAAACTAATATCAAAGCATAATTTGTATTACAGCATTAAAATACCTGTTGGATGCACTTCTGAACTCTCATACAAAGGACAGCAGTTTTTAACTCAGTTATTTGAAAAATATGACAAAGATAGAGATGGCATGTTGAACCCAACTGAATTAAAAAATGTTTTTTCTTGTTGTCCTCGAATTCCATGGCACAATTTACGTTACACAGTACCAACCAATGATAAGGTACTTTACTAACTATAATTTACTTATATAACAATAATTTATTCATTGATTCATTAATATTTTAAATTATATTAATTTATATATTGAATATATTTTGTTGTGATATAAATCTCATAATTGATTTTTAATAATATATTTTTATTGTATCACAGGGTTACTTAACTCTACAAGGTTGGATGTGTCGGTGGACTCTTATGACTTTACTTGATTTACAAAACACAAATGCATACTTAGCTTATCTAGGATTTAACTTTTTGGAGAATGATACTCAAAAATCAGCAATACACAGTTAGTATAGAAAAAAAAATCTATTTCACTCTATATATTTGTTTTTAGTAATCCAAATACTAATATGAATATCTTTTTTCAGTAACTAGAGATAAAAAGGTTGACATAGCAAAAAAGCAATCCAGTAGAAATGTATATCAGTGCCACATCATTGGACCTAGATCTTGTGGTAAAACTTCAATGTGTAGAAGTTTTTTAGGTATAGCACATAAGGTGAGGCAGAGTTCAGTTTATTGATTGAAATGGTTTTCAAATTAATATTGATTTTATAATGACTAAATAATATAATAAATATTTTGTCTGTAATTCCTCATGCTGTTTTTTTCTATACTAATATATAAAGAGAAACAATTTGATTTTTTGTTGGTTTGTTTGTACCGAATAGGCTTCGAAACTACTGAATCGATTTAAATGAAATTTGGTAAGAAAATAGTTTAGAGACCCTGGGAAGGACATAGTTATCTATTACTGGGAAGGATATAGATAGTTCTTATCTCAGAAATGATTTCTTAAGGGAGTGAAAATTGGGATGAAAGTGTATATGGGGAATCAGCCTAGGAATCAACTGGGAATAAATTTTAAAATGACCAGTACATATAATATGAGTAAAACAGGATAATTGAACGTAGACTGGCACATATGGTTTTACCCTTATTGGTAACACATCTTTCCCTGTAATAATCCAATCATTAGTACTAGTACTTATAATCTTTGTGTTTTCTGCCCTTATATTAAGATTTCATTCGTTTGTTTTTTTTAGAAAATTAAACCAAATACACACGAGCGAGGCGATGGGAATAGCGCAGAGGGCAATTGTTGTATAAACACAGTGCTTGTTTATGGACAGGAGAAGTATTTAGTTCTGAAAGAGATTTCAATCACCCGAGTGTCTGATCCCCTGCAACCCCACGAGGTGAACTGTGACGTCGCCTGTCTCGTATACGACGTAACTGCCTGTAGATCATTTGAATACATCGCTAGAATTTACATTGTGAGTAGATATCAATTATTGTTTTTTTTTTAAAGTATATAGAGATATTGAATTTGATATTTAATATCATAATTTTTTTAAATTAATTTAACATTTATGACTAAGACTATAAATGTTTAACATAATGTAGCATTACAAAAAACACTGAGGCTTGTTTGCGTTAGTGTTAAGTTTTACTTAGTTACTATAAGCAAAAGTGAAAAGAAAAGAATATTAAAAGTACCGCAAATTGTAAAAAAAAAGTGATAAATAAAGTGTTGTAGGTCGCGTCTGATTGACATTGTTTACATAAAAATGAATCTATACAAAAATTAATTTGAATAATTTCAGAAATACTTTGCTGAAAGTCACATTCCCGTTTTAATCGTTGGTACAAAAGGCGACAATATGATTATAAGACAAGAATACATTTTGCAACCAGAAGTGTTCTGTAATAAATACCAATTGCTACCTCCACAATTTTTCAACATCAAAGAGAACAAACAAGATGTGTTTGTGAAGTTGGCCACCATGGCAGCATTTCCGTAAGTATTGTTTAAAATGCCTTCAATAAAATAAATCTTATTTTATATATACATATGTATATATTATATAATCTTAGTTTCGATAACTAAACTCCCCATATTAATGTAAGTAACTAATGTTATTTCTTTTTTTGTTGATTAAGTCTTTTGTCCAAATGATTATATATATATATATATATATATATATATATATATATATATATATATATATATATATATATAGTATTTGTATTTTTTAATCTACTAATTAGTAACTTTAGCCATAAGCCATTATAGAAAAAAAATGTAGATCAATGGATAATGTTGTGTGATTTTTTTTTTCAATTTGAAATATCATGGTTACACTACATAAAAAAATGAATCATCTAAATCAGATTACTCTTTAAATCGACATTCATGGTTTGCGTCTTTTAATAAACGGACCTTAGTTTCATTTTGATTGGTTGAATCATTAAATGTATTAAATTACATTAATACATATATTATACAGTATGAGGTCTCCATTTTAGTATCATAGATTAATATTAGAAAAAACATTATTTTAACTATGTTTTGGTCAGTCAATTTCAAGCTGCTTGGATTTTGTTCAGCAAACACAGGTTAGTATAATGTATTAAAAATCATATAAATATGTATATCGTTTACTTATAAGCACTGGGGCGCCCGAGTTTAGCTCGGCGTAGTCGCTCGTTTAGTAGGTTATGGTCCATTGGCTACAATGTAAACGTACCACAAAAATTTACGAGGTATATGCGCTATATGACATTGTCAGCATGACGGCAGACATAAAAAGGCTCTAATAATAAAATTAGTTATAAAGAAAGATTGAGTTTTTTTAGAAAAGACACCTATAAAGAACTTAAAAGCAAAGCCTTATCTAAATACAAAATTTCATCCAAATCGTTAAGTCTCGAAATAAAATATATAAATACACAAGAATTTGATACTATAAGATAAGATAATAATATTATAAGATAAATACAATTAATTAATAAATTACATTATATATTAAGATATTATTTTATTTCATTGACTGAACCATTTTTATTTGCATTACCGATTACGTCGTTTGGTAGGTTGCAAAAAAACTGTTTCTAGCATTAAAAACACCTTTTTGTTATGGAATTTGTGTTTTTTCAAGAGTACAGAATTCAAAATTATTAAGGAAGTTTCCGTAAAAGATTAATACTCAGGAGTTTATATTAAAGTTTTCTGTTTATTTAAACCTACCATACTTTTTTGGTTGTATAGTTACCATGCTTACATGAGAAAATTCCGACACTGACAAGGACAAGACTAGTGTAGGTGGTATTGATACTGAAAGTGGTACTGACATTGACACAGGAAAAAGAAACTCTTATTAATAGTAAAATGTAAGAAATTAGAAAAGATTCCTCAATAAAACATTTATTTCCTATAGATTTTTTCTGAAAGAAAAAACAAAATTAGAAAAAAAAAAACAATAGCAAACAATTTTTTTTATGTTTTTTTTTCACCATAGTAAAAAACACAGTCGTTCTTTGCCATGTTACATCACTAGTAGGTCCGTGATAGTGGTGTAGGAAAACTTTCCATATTGATATACATAAGTATTTCTCACGGTTATTGAATTACGAGTATGTACTAATGTGAAATTTTCTTTCTATAATATTATTTATTTGCCTAAAACCCTGTCTTCAAAAAGACATATATATACACGTAATAGTATAGCGAGCTTAAGTTCTTAAAATGCTTGGAGTAACGCAAGAATTGCTCATTGATCAGATTGATGATATTGATCATAATAAGAAGGCTACAGTAGTTCGATTCATGCAAGTAATTTAATTCCATAAATAGCATATATTACGACGACTATAATTTATGTAATTTCCATGATTATCTCCCAAAAAAAAAGTCGTCAACCTTTAAAAGCTGCTTTCCAAATGTATAATTTTAGGTATGGCATTCGGGTTCGCAGACTTCAAAGTCTCCCGCACGCTTTAAACGATTGCCTGATCTAAACGTTTTCATTAAACGATTATATTAAAAGTAAGCTACGGCAATATCATAAGCATTCTATGTGCATGTTACGTCCTGCGTAAAATAAGGTATTATATTAATTATTAATAATCAACAGACACCTGAAGCATTTCGCAAGTTTGGCGGGAGAAAACTCGTCCTGGTGGAAGGCGGGTATCAGCGTCGCCGCGGCTACCATTATGGGCCTTATGCTTATCAAGATGTTGAGTTTCCAGCGTCACTAAAATATAATAGCTAATGTTAATGTCACGTGATAATGAGGCAATATTAAAATAGACGCTGTTTCTTTTAGAATACATCCAATACAAGCCAAAGATGTGTTTTGCGTTGTGCGTACATAAATTATTTTAATTTAATTTCCGTTGTAAATAAAATGTTTTCATTTATTTGGGAGTTTATTTTATCTTAAGTATCTAACCGCCATATGACGTAGCGCCGGATAAAAAAGAGATATTTTTTATACTTTAATTCTGAGAGCATTGAAGATCAAGAGATTCAGGATGATCATTTATATTATAGTTTAAGTCCACATACGTAATACTGACATAGTTTTGAGTTCTTATAACTATTAAGTTTACGAGAATTAAACAATAAACCAAACACTTTAGAATAAGTGCTAAAAAACGTCATCTCAAACTTTGGATCGCAGAGCAAATTCTGTTTAAATTTTCATTAAAATATATGAACATCTTACATTTAGTGATATTTAAAATTAGAAAAATATAATCCAAAGACATGTTGCCTTATTACAATATTTCAGAAATCAATTCTGAAAACTAACAATTTCACTATAAGAATTACAAGGAACAGCTAAAAAAGTATGGATACGACCAATTCCATCACATCTGAACAGATTATGTTATGGAAATAAAATGATTATAAAAACATCAATACAAAATAAAACAACTTCAAATATTAATTCGGACAGGAATCATTTTTTTTCTACTGATTTTAACCTCCGACGAAAAAACGATGGGAAGTTATAAGTTTGACGTGCTATGTGTGTGTGTCTGTCTGTCTGTGGCGTGGTAGCTCCCGAAGAGATTTTGTTTTTGTTTTTTCTTTGAAAGGTGAATTATATGGAAGTGTTCTTAGCTATGTTTGATGAAAATCGGTCCAAGATGGCCGCCGCCACAAAATAGCGGATTACATATTTTTTCAATATAGGTATCAAATGAATTAGGCTTGACTAGTATAATACACACTATGATAAATTTCAAATCCAAGATGGCCGCCACCACAAAATGGCGAATTACATGTCGGGGTTACTTTTAAATTTTTAATTTATATTTTATAAGATTGAAGTATTGTGCCAGTTATTGTATTGAGTATTTGATGGACTCCATAGTTATAGAAATAAAAAAATATAGTAGAGTATAAAAACTTTGTAATTAGTACTCACATATGTTTTAAATCTGAAGTTGAAAATTTTGGATGCCTTTTGTTAAGTAAAGGACACTTTTTAATGAATATTGCTGGCAGGTAGAAGCTTTTATACATTTTTTTTTTAATTGAAAAAAAAAAATTATGAACACCTACCCTAAAAGCAACAAATACTAATTATCACTAAGTAAAAATACATACGTAGCTATACTAACCTCCTCCCATATAATGTTCAGCACGTCTTCGATGTTCAGTTACGTCGTCAAAACGAACAAAGGCGTGGTATAATATATAAATCATATATTTTCGAAGAGCGGTGCCAGCCAATGCAAAGCAAATCTAATATATTTCGATACGTAAAACATATATTTACCTATTAGATATTCATATCTTAAAATATTGTCGGCTGGCACCGACTTCGAAAATATCTGATTAGGTATCTATTCTAAATGAAAACCTCCGTTTAGTTATTTTTTACATCTTAGTGCCTGGAAGTCGGTTTATATATATTTTTTTTAAGTTTTTATAAATAGTTTTTTATACTACAACCTTGTTCGCTTCCGCTCTATGGGGTACATTGCCTACAATTGGTATTTCTTGTTCACCCCACCGATCATAATATTGTAATCTAATAAGGCATGTTTTAAGCAATTTTGGTGCAGCTACAATAAACATTTAATGCAACATGATACTAGTTTAAGAGATGCAAATAAACATATTTTTTACCCGACTGCGCGATGTAAAGGAGGGTAATGTGTTTATCAGTCTATGTATGTATGTATGTACATATGTATGTTTTTTCCTTTGTAGCACTCTAGAGACCAAACGCGTGGGCCGATTTTAATGATTCATATGTCGTTAGATTCGTATTTACGCGAGTCCCATAAGCTATATATAGCCTATGATACTCGCGTTATAGTTAAAAATTAAAATGGCGGATATCAGGCGCCAATATGTGTGTCTGTAAAAAAATCTTCCAAATCAATCGAATGGGGTCTCAAAATAAAGATTATTGTGAACACAAAAAACAATTAAAAGAACACAAGTTACATGTTTAAAGGTAATTTGAGATAAGAAATTGCTAAATATTAGGTCTTTACCTATGAAATTGTCGCTTAATATACAGAAAGTTAAAGTATTTTTTTTATAAATATTTTTCATTTCTATTAATCAAAATATACACCCATGCTATTGATGCCAATTTGATTCAAATGGACCAATATTGTTTTGATGCTAACGTTGAAAGCTGCTGCTATTTCAGCCACAGATCGTCAGCTTCCACTATCGCCATGAATGCGTCGTTACTGATTTTAGTTTTCGGGCGACCACGGGGTTAATTTTTTAAGATCAAAATTTCGATGTTGGAAGCGTTCAGACCAATAATGAGTCGTGCGTTCGTTTATAGTGTTCACTCGACACTCCGTACACGTCATTAATGTTGCGAGCCGTTTGTGCGGGATTGCTACCGCGATGGAACTCGTATTTCATAATTACTCGTATTTTTATTGTGTTCATATTGATGAAAAACAAATGTAGTGAAAACAAAACACTAATTAATAAACAAACGACTGAATTCAAAAATAGAACTCCATACTTTTAATATAAAATTCATTTAAATTTAGAATTTATTGCCAGCCATTCATAAATTACGTTTCCAATGGCCAGTAAGTATTGTAGAACGGCAATTTCAAAAGACCTATTATAACTTCAAATTTCTAATAAAATTAAAAAGCTGTTAATAAAAAATACATTTCATCCTTGTCGCGAGATGTACATGTGTATGTCACCAACTGCATAATACTTTATTCCTTCGTCAACTTGTTTTTATCTTTTTAGTTAGCTTTTATGCAGTTAGGTTTTTTTATTTTTATAATGTTTTAAAGTAATGTGTAAGTTGAAATTATATCTGTAACTAGCATTGCCCGCGGCTCCGCCCGCGTTCAGATGACCAAAAACTAAATTCTTAGGTGTTACATATTAGTATACTCTTACATTGCAGTTTTTGTATTTTTCCTCAGAAATAAGATATTTTCCCGCGGTAAAAAGTATCCTAGGATCGCGCGCTACATCGCCCGGTTTATATAGCTTGAGCAGGCGGTCGAGCGATGCGGGGCAGAGGGGATGGACTCGCCGTAGGCATCTCAATGCTCGCCAAGCATTAAAAATGTTTCGCTACTAATTACTTCTAACAACGATATCTCAAAAACTATTCATCTGATTGATTTAGTGTAAAGAGCAATTTTAATCTGCATTAAATTACTAAGCTAACTAAAATATTCATTTGGATAAGGATTAATACCGAACTAAAGAAAATAACTTTGAAAATAACGTAATGTTTTTAATTAAAAATGTTAACATAAAAGTGGTTATTGTAAGTCAACCGTAAGAGATAGAGATATGCTATCGCGGACTTTTTTGTAGCATTTTTATAGATTTTGAATTCTCTAGTACATTACTTAACTGTATCTTTGCTAGTTTACGCGGCGTTCGCGTGGAAAGTTCCCATTTGGCGAGATTTTTTGCGACCTCTTCAACATTTGTCGCCGTATTTCAGCTAATTTACATAAAAGCATAATAAATTATATACCTAAACCTTCCTCAAGAATTACTCTTTCTATTGTTGAAAACCGTATAAAAATCCGTTCAGTAGTTTTCGAGTTTATCGCGTTCAGACAGACAGGAGGACAGACAGGAGGACAGAAAGACGCGGCCGGGGGACTTATTTTTATAATAAGTATAGATATAAAAATCGTACTGTTTTAAAAAATTCAATAATTTTTTTTAGAAAAACAGTTAAAATAGTTATAAAATACTAAATTTCATAATAACGTCATGCTAACACATAATGCTAAAAAAACATCAATGAAAATATTCTAATGAATATTAAAAAAGCCTTCCTCATACTATCCAACACCGTCAAAAATGGCGGCTCGAATTTGGGTTACGTGTTATTATATTATTAATTACTTAAAATCTAATAGAAAATTTACAAATTCAATTATACGTAGCTATTTAGTTATAAATTAAAATCATGTTAATAAAAATATTATGCTATCACTAGTGTTTTTTTTTTCATTCAGAATAAGTGAAAATATAAGGACTTAGCGCGCGTCAATGCTAACGATGTTTGACAAATATAACAATTTCTGTATAAAATCTTTATTCAATACACATCCTATGAAATAAAAATTGTTCATTACTTACCCTTTCATTATATTCCAATACTTATACTAATAATTTTACACTATTTTATTAATTTTTTACTCACAAGTATTGAGTTCGAAGACCGCCAAAATCTAAATAAATTGTTTGCACAAATTACAAAAAATTATGTTATTGGAGTTATTACTTTTTTGACATGTAGTATGATATTATTGCTTGTATTTTTCTTTACACGTTACAAAAATTAGATAAATATAAATATAGTTTAAATGCGAGAAATCACACATTAAATCACATCGGGACCAATCGACCTTTAAAAGGCCGCTTGACAGACAGGGGTTTTTTTGACATCGACCTTTAAAAGGTCGATCGACAGACGAGGTATTATGCATTAGTACACTTCGGCATTGTGTGCCAAAGTACAGTATTATGGTCTGTAATTGGAAAACAGGATAAGCAAAAGCATAGACTAAATTTTTTTTTCATAGAGTCTATCATTCATATTTCATTCATTTCCTTTTCCACAATGCCGAATTACTGTCACTGTCGTGTTTCCGTCGGCCATTACTGTATAATTGCGGCACGGTGTGTGCCGTTAAGTAAAAATTTAATGACTAAAACTTTATCAAAACAAAAATAAGCGTTAGTTTTAGTGCATACTTATACTATCAAATCTCATAATGGGAGATCGTAAGTACATTTCACTACATATTACTGTTTAATTATTAATTTCGTTAATAGCATGACGTTAATATATTTGCGGTTACTTTTAGCTTACGCATCTAGTGATTATACCGGTGGAGGATATCCTGCTCAGTACTCAATGCCCCCACCAACAATAAGTTCAGGTGATAGCAGTTATAACCCTGGACAACAGCAACAAGGAAGTTATAATCCAAGTGGTTATACAGGGCAAAATTCAGGTCCTGCTTGGAACCAACAAAGTACAGGAAGTAAGTGTTCAATTCGGTAGCATACGAGTTCATTATTGTTGTAGTTAATATATAATCTAGCATGTAATATTTAATAATTAAGCTCAATTAATTCATACATACTCATTCCTAATTTAATTGATTTTAATATGTAAAATTGTTCTAACTTTTATTAGGTTAAATCATTATATTATTATAATTATGACTTATATTTAATGTAGGTTCTAGTGGCGGAAGTTATGGGGGTAATCAGCAGGACAGCAATTATAGCCCCAGTTATGGGTCATCTAATTATGGAGGTGGAAGCTATGATCGCAATAATGGTAATAATTATAATGTAAGTGGAAGTGAACGAGGGGGAAACAGTTATGGAAACAATGATCGTGGAAGTAGTTATGGAGGAAATGACCGAGGCAGCAGCAACTATGGAGGGAATGATCGCAGTGGCAGTGGTTCCAACTATGGGGGAGACAGAGGTGGAAGTGGCTACTCTGGTGGTGACCGAGGAGGATATGGAGGAGGTGATCGATCAAGCTACAATAGAGATGGGGGGAATAGAGATGGTGGATATGGGTAAGCATCTTTTCTTTATTGTTTATTAGTAACAAATGAAAACTAGTTATGCATTTCAAAATTAAAATAATACCATTTACTTAGACAGTGGCTGGACCATTTTAATATATCACAAGATTTTTATAAACATAGTATAGATATTGGCTACTTATTTCTAAAAACATTCTTTGTATACTAATTTTACTTTTCATAAAGTGTCAAACAGTATGAAATTTATACTGGTTAATCCATAATAATTAATGTTAATCATCTAGCAGTTTTCCTGTATGAATACAACATCTGTATGATGAGATGGAGGTTATAAAAAGCTAAAATACCAAATTTAGGTGTCTTAGAAAAAATTGTATAATCTAGTAATGTTGAGTCTAAATATAGCTGGATTTTTAAATTGCTATGATGTTGATTTTTGATGGCGTATAAGTTCTGCATGTTTTCAGTTCCAACAGCACTTGAGTAGTGTTTTGAAAATATAAGTAACAAGGTGAAGTATTGATCAACGCTAAATTGTAACAAGTGTTGCAAAATTATTTTTCATATCATCTTAATTTAGACCAAAATTCTTTTCATTCTCAACATTTTTGGTTAGTTAATATTGGTTTTAAGGTATGGTAAATAGTAATTTTATAAATTACTGTATATATAATATAGAAAAAAATATTATTGGGTTGAATAGATAGTTTAAGAGAGTTAAAGGAGTATGTTTTGTGTATTGATAGGTTATGTTGTTATTATGTTCGTGATGATTAATAGGATTTTATTTCATGGATTTGTTAAGGTTAAAACGACATATGAAATGAGTAAAAAATTAAGCAATCTTGCAAATAGCAAGGTATATGTCATATAAGGTATATGTCGATTCTTTTTATGGATTACTATAATGTCTGGTAAAAAAATGGAAGAAATTTGTAAATAGGTTCTAAAAAACAAAAGGGAGGGCTTTGATAATATATTAAACAATTATCTGTTAGTGAAATTCTAAAATGTTAATACTATAACATTAAATAATAAAATTTAAATTGGTTTTGAAAGAGGGATTTTCATAGATACTTTGTCATAGTTACAATTAACCTTTAAATATAATGGTTAGGAAATCTACCATTCTGTAATTATACAATCTTCTATCATTTTACTATGTATATATTTTATGCAAAGGATATTGAGAGAGGCATATATACAATGACTTATATACAATGTTTTTTTAAAAAGAATCATCTTCAGTACAAAAATATTAGGATTTTTGTAAATTATACTATTATTACCATTTTTATAAAGAATTACTATATTGTGTGGTTAATTTGTCATTTTATGAATAACCATCGTAATTATGTTTCCTCTATAAATAATACATAAATATTTTAAATAAATCTTACGACAATTGTTGGAAAAAAAACGTTGGAATTTTCTCTAAAAGAATGAGAAAAAAATTGTGCATTGCTATTTGCCAGTGTCTGACACTCGACAGCATGCAGTGGTCTTGAACATCTGTTTCTACATTATCAATACAATCTTTTAAATCTTAGATCTCCCTTGTTTATTATATCTGTATATCATAATTGAAAAAGTGTTAAAATACATATTGATAATTCTTCTCTTTACTCTGTACGATTTTGCAAGTATTTGAACATTTCGTAGACGTAATTATATAAAAACACTTTTTCAAAATATGCCTTAAATATGTGCATGATTCGTCGACATTGCAAGAATATGTTTCACACAAAAATGTTCTAAGATTTTCAAGGTATCAAGGTAAAACATATTACAAAAGAAAAGGATTCAACGTCGAAACGGTCACAGATAAAAGCGAGCTTAGTTACATCTGGCGCGCTTCATTCGGTGTGCCCCCAGCCTGCCCGGTGTGAACTAAATGGTGTTTTTATTGTTTTAGTGGCGGCGGCAGGGGGGGTGGTTATAATAAAGGTAAAGCTCCTCGCTACGCGCGATTGGTGCTGTTGTCATATTTTTAATTTGTATTTTAAGGGCTGCCAAATATTGTGTGTAAATAAGGGGTTTTCTTCACTTCTTGGCTGTTGACAAAACTTAGTTTATGACGTTACAATTAAGTTATGTTATAGCATAGCAAGGGGTGTGCGGCAGTATCTACCAAATAGAATTTGCGGTGCTAACAATATATACACTATATATTATGTGAGTTATAAATTTATACCATCTACAAATTATATTGGTATTTTTTACGTATAACCAAAAATTATACAGCATACGGTTGTTTTGTATATAATAATACTTAATTTTGTGCGTAATTATATTTAATTGGTGAAGTTATTGTCTTTTTATACATCAGACTTTGGGTATTGATATAAAAAATGATTGTGGTTGTCTGCTCTTTTGTAGATATCTTTACAATGGTTGTTATTAATAAAGGTATAATTTTTAAATTGTGAACACGGGTACTGATAAGTATTTACGTTCTTCATATATTTTAAGGTTATGAAAAGAAGTAACATTTTTGTTCAGAATCTTGTAATTTGGATGCTAAGTCAGAGTTATTACAACAATTGTCAGCAGTCTAGCAAAGTGTGTAGTAAATATGCGACGGTGGTTAACAATATACAGAGTGCATGGCATTGAATCCGTGTTTTAGAAATTATTATTTTTTTGTCATCTAGTAAATTAAGCATATAATATCTTAGATTTCAAAAGTAACACTGTAAAAATTTTGGCAGCCCTGCGCTTTCCATCTTTATTGAATGTGTAATTACGTATATAGTACAATTTATATCGTGAATTTGATTATAAGGGGGTCTTACAATATAATGTGGTTATTTTGAAACATGTAAGGAATAATAATATGCAATAAATGAAGTGCATGGTCTGAAAAATAAAACGTCATCAACATTTCTTTGGTAAAAATATAACAATAAAATATGTGATAGAAAATATGTTAGAGAAGGATTTGAGATTGCTCATAAACATTCTTTGTGGTTATAGTAAAAAAGTGAAAGAAAAGTTTATTTTAACTTCAATATTGTTTTGTCGATTTTTTTTATTGACTTTTTAAATTATTCGTAGGCGGCGGGGGTGGTGGTGGCTTCAGCGGAGATCGGGGTGGAGGTGATATGATAACTCAAGAGGACACAGTATTTATTCAGGGCATGAATCCATCAACTACAGAGGAGGAATTGTGTCAACATTTTGGGGCCATAGGCATTATCAAGGTACTTAATATACTATCTTTATAGTTTATACTATTAATAATATGTACTTATTACTGTTTAGTTCAAAGATGTTGTTGATAAAAATGTATACGACACACTCTGATAACGTTAATACACTCGCCGGCATATTTAGCGGAACACAAAAAAGGTCCATTATTAAAAAAATATGGTTTTATTTTAAAATCTACTTACTACACTTCTTTTGTTATTTAAAGTTTCATTTGTTTTACTTAAAATGAGATCACATTAAAAACAGATTTTGCGAGTAAAGGCTATTTGTGAAAAATGGTACATTTTTGAACTTTTCATATAACCGGGAAAAGTGAAAATTAATATTAAAATAACAATTAATTAAATTAGAATTTGTGATTAATATCGCGTATTTCCTCCACGTGCTTTTATTAAAGTTTCTACCCGTCTAGGCATACTGAGAATGATGTTATCGATGGTCTCCTGGGATAGTCTCTGCCATTCCTCAACTACGGTGATTCGCAGTTCACCCACGTTGGCAGGAGCTGGAATTCTGGACTTAACTTTGCTTTTCAGCAAGTCCCAAACGTGCTCTATTGGGTTCATATCTGGTGATCTCGCCGGCTACTCCATAACAGTGATATTCATATCATTAAGATAAGCTTGAGTTACCCGAGCGGTATGCGGCCGAGCATTATCCTGCATAAAAACAAAACCGTTACCGATATATGGGGCAAACGGTATGACATTTTCTTCTAAAACTTCTCTGATATAGCGTTCTGCAGTCAGACTCTCTCTGTCAATCACTACCAAGTCTGTGCGAGCTCCCAAACAAATGCCCGCCCAAACCATTATTGATCCACCACCGTATGCAACTGTAGTTTCAAAGTTTGTCTGAATGTATCGTTCTCCTTTGCGTCTGTATATTCTTTGCCTGCCGTCAATTTGATTTAAGAGAATTCTACACTCATCACTAAACAATACCTTACTCCATTGGTCCGCGTTCCAAAGTCGATGTTCCTGAGCAAAAGTTAACCTGTTTCTACGATGATTTACCTCGAGCCTTGGAGCATTGGCGGGCACAAATGAACCCAAACCAGCTTCTTCGAACCTTTTTCGTACCGTACGTTCACTTACGGTTACACCCCGCACTGCTTCTAACTCATGTCGGGCTTGGACGGCTGTCAAACGGAGGTTCCTACGTACACGAAGCCGAATGAAACAGTCATCCCTACTCGAAGTGCGTCTTTTTCTGCCTTGTCCTGCTTTTCTCACATAAGTACCGGTCTCCCTGAACCGTTGGATACTGCGATGGATCGTTGAAACTAGTCGACGAAGATCTCTGGATATCACTCTGTGGGTTTGACCATTTCTTCGCATTTCGAGTGCCCTGGTAATCTCCGTTGGGTCTAAGTCAGGCATAATTCAGTCCTCAACTCCAAAAAGATACGCGATTAAAGAAAAAACTAACAAAAAACAGTATTTCAATGAAATTTTAAATCAAACTCAGAAGGAAGAAATACTCGAAGTTCGCTCCAGATAAGGTGTATTTGAATAAAATTAAAACAATTGCATAAAATGTGATGTTCAGTTGTTTTCTTAATTTGAAAATATTTCTTTTTAAATTAAATGACGTATAAACCAGCCAGCAACCTTATATGATACTGATATCAAACCTTTATTTTATGTTCCGCTAAATATGCCGGTGTGTTTATATAATTACGTAATTGTCGTTTCTACAGACCGATAAGAAAACTCAAAGACCAAAGGTGTGGATGTATAAAGACAAAGCTACCGGTCAACCTAAGGGCGAAGCTACAGTGACATACGAAGATTCTAACGCCGCCTCGTCAGCCATTCAGTGGTTTGATGGAAAGGATTTTAATGGCGCTACTATCAAAGTATCTTTAGCTCAAAGACAAAACACTTGGGGTGGTAATAAGGGAGGAGGCGGCGGCGGAGGGTTCCGTGGAGGCCGAGGAGGTGGCGGTGGAGGAGGCGGCGGCGGTGGTGGTGGCGGTGGCGGCAGCCTCGGCGGCGGCGGTGGTGGTGGCGGCAGAGGCGGTGGCCCGCCTTCCGGAAACCGCGCCGGCGACTGGCGGTGCCCCAACCCCAGCTGCGGCAACACCAACTTCTCGTGGCGCAAAGCTTGCAACAGATGCAATGAGGAGAAACCAGGCGGTGGCGGTAACGGCGGAAGCGGCGGTGGTGGCGGTCCCCCGCAAAGCGGCCGTGGTGGTAGTGGCGGCGGCGGCCCGCCCGGGCGCGGGGGACGCGGCGGGGGCCGGGGTGGTGGTGGTGGCGGCCGGGGCGGCGGAGGCGGTGGCGGTTGGGGCGGTGGCCGGCCCGACCGCAGCGGTGACCGCGGCGGCGACCGCCGGGGCTCCGGTGGCGGCGGAGACCGGCCCGGCGGTGGCGCCATGAGAGGCGATGGAGGGTAATTATTATTTTTTCTCATATTTTATTATTTTTCCCAAATCGTTCAAATTTAATGCCGACATATACGGGATGTCCGGTAAGTAATGGATAACCTCGCGGGAACTGGGGGGGGGGGGGGGGGGGCACCTCGACCACTTAAAAATATCTGTGTGCCCCCCCACACGCTTGACCCACATCCTTTTGTCCAAATATGTTATTAAATGGATAATTTAGTCAAAAGATTTTTAGGCACTCAATTAATATTTATCTGCTTAAACACTTAAAAAAAGACATTAATTTAGCATTTTGAAATATCTTATTAATTTTAATTATTTTATTTTCAGGGGCCGAGATCGTCAAAGACCTTATTAGTTCTAATATGATTCTTAATCTAGTTTACAATTAATGTGACAAAAACAGACTTGTATTGATTGATACATTTTAGATAAGATCATATTTTAATTTTCAAATACCTAAAGCACATGTGTTGCAGTACTCTCAAGTGAACTTTTTATAACATAGGTTTTTGTTTATGACATAATATATTATTTTTATTATCTATGTATTATATGAAATAAGTAAAGCTAGGTATGTTACAATAGAAGTTGAAGTAAGAGTGATAGTGTGCACGAATTCGTCAATGGTACATTTAATACTTTGCAAGAGTATTATAAATCTTTAACCCTAAGGTGTTCCCATCTAACTAAAATAAACTGATACCAATCCATCTACTGTTTTGTTTCATTTTCTATGTATTGCTTATTCCTACCAACAGCACAAGTAGTATGATCTCACTATCATGGTTTTTTTTTATTTCAGTCCATTTTGCTATTAAATAATTGCTAAAATCCTTTCAACACACACAAAAGCACCCTAATACCTTTAAAAACATGCCCTTCTGAGGCCGATAGGTGCATTTTTCATCTCTGCATGATTCTACTAAACCTCACTACCATAATAAATACTGTGATAGAGTACATTTTACAAAACATGTACCATGAAAAATAACAACAGGCATGAAAAATGTCTAAACATATAATAAAATTGTAACTAAGCCGAATCTGTACATTAGATAACATTATTATCAATACAGAGGCCGAATCTATGGTTTTTAGAATTTTTGCCTGTCTGTCTGTTACTACATCACAGAAAAACTACTGGAGGGATTTTGATAAAATTTGGTATGATAGTAGTTGGTTATCCGGGTCAACATAGTATAGGATACTTTTTACTGTGGGAAAATATGTCATCTCTGAGAAATCTATACATAGCCTTAAAATGTACCTAGGGTCGAACTCGAGCGGAGCGAGGGTGAGTCGCTATTAAATATAATAATATAAATAAAATATACACAAATATTACTAACAATAATGTAAATAAAATGTTGATCAATGCCACCTTGAAGAAAAAATCACTTATATTTTCTGCTACTTTCTAATTCGAAGTTGAGTATTATGCCGCATAATGCGCCCTATTGCTGTAATTGGAAAACTACACAGCACTCCCTCTTTTTTTAAAAATAGCACCCTTCTCTCGGTTCAAACTCACGAACTTAAAATAGCCTATGTGTTACTCGAACTGTGTACTCTTATACTAAATTTTATCTAAAACCGTCCAGACCGATTTCGATCCGCTTCAGCGAGTAACAAACAGCGTACCCAAACCACTTTATGTTCCGGAAAATAAAATAGTTGTAAAAAAATTCAAAGTTGGTTCAAACCTATGCATCGATTTAGATTAGTATTAGTGATCCTGTATCATTGTATACTTTTCATCCAATGAGCCGCTGAACAGATTTTGATAAAAATTGGGCAATGGCATCAAAGACAGAGATAGGCTATCTTTCCCTGCTTTGCTTACGACGCCAGCGGATTCAGGACAATTTATACAGATACAAATCATATAAAAGGGTAAAATGAAGTTAATATGGGAAAGAGTATTTGATTATATTGGCATATGTATACTGCACTCTACATCCATACTGTTATAAATGTGAAAGTGTGTTTGTTTGTCTTTCTTTTACGTCGAAACGGCTTGGCGGATTGGCGTGATTTTTTGTGTGGAGATAGTTGGAGGGCTGGAGTGACATAAGCTACTTTTTACCGCGGGAGATTATCTAATTCCCACGGGAAAATATTTATGATCAGAATTACTTGAAATTTGGTATTAATACTCTTCAATACAATTAATTAAATACGTGTTGCTATTTTAGCATTTTTCAAAATTCGTCTCATAAGGGGGTAAAATAGCAGATGAAAGTTTGTATGAAACCTACCTTTTTAGAGGTTCTTTATAGTTTTAGCGCGAGCGAAGCCGCGGGTTCTGCTAGTTGTATATAAAAATGGTCCGCTCATTCAAAAGTAAGTATAAAGACTATCATCACCTCCACTTCTGTTCGATATTTCTGTAACGGCCTTACAAGGTTATTTTTAGAGGTGAAATATAGATAGAAAAATAGGGTTTAAATTAATTATAAAATACAATTAGCTGAATTAAGTATATTTAAGGTTTAATTATAATAGCAGTCACTTAATAAATTCACATTCACACTTGACTTAAGCTTATGATATTCGTAGACAGAGTCCATTTCAACAATCATGAGTTGGTAGGTATTTAGACGTATTTATTTAAGTGATGTTGATCAAGAACAACAAAAATCTTATTTTTAGAAGTTGCTGAACAATACTTTATGGAAAGTCGATATGTCTGGCTCTACATTTGAGTTAGTACTGTACAATGCTGGCTTATTACTGCTCCTGTAAAGAGAATTAAAATTAAGAAAATTAATTAAGACAATATTTTTCATTATGATAAATGAAACGAAATAAACTTTATTCAATTAGACTTATTACAAGTGCTTTTGAATCGTAAATTTAATGTGAGCGTCAGTATAGTCAGTCCGGCTCGGAAAGCAGTTCTGCTGAAAAGTGTGCAAGAAACTCAACAGTTGCTCTTTTAAATATCGAAGTTACCTTTATTTTATTAACATAACAATATAGATAGACCCCATATCTATACATAAATAATAAAATTGTAACTAAGCCGAATCTGTACATTAAATATTTTTTGGAAAATCTTATTGAGATAAACATTATTATCGATACAGAGGCCGAATCTATAGTTTTTAGTATTTTTGTCTGTCTGTCTGTCTGTTTGTTACCGCATCACAGAAAAACCACTGGAGGGATTTTGATGAAATTTGGTATGGTGATAGCTGGTTATCCGGGTCAACATATAGGATACTTTTTACCGCAGGAAAATGTCTCATTTCTGAGAAAAAATACAAAAACTGCAATGTAGTATTTACTAATATGTAAAACCTAAGAATTTGGTTTTTGGTCCTCTGGACGCGGGCGGAGCCGCGGGCAATGCTAGTGAGTCAATATTACTCAATTCCACACATTTTCATCAACAAGAAACTCTTGAACAGTGTAATACGCTTTGCTTAATACAACATTTTTTATTTTATCTTAAAATTTTTAAAGAGGTAAATCTAGGACATTTTGTGGAATCTTATTATATATAATCTATTAGAGTCGAAATCTAGGCGTAACAAGCTTTTTTCTATTTCTAGTGTTTATTGTGTGTCTATCACTGTTTTTTACATAACCTTGTCTATCATTGTGGAACACCCATTTTTAAAAGAGATCCAGAAGATTTTACAATATTTACATCAACCCTCTGGATTCTCTGATTGAGGTACGAAGCAACAAGATCAAGCCCAGCGCCCTGATTTCATTTCCATTATAGTTTAGTTTAAGCAAAAGTGTTTGATGATCTACACAGTCAAAAGCTTTAGACAAATTGCAAAATACACCAATAGGATACTGCTATTTCCCCCGTGCATCGTAATTGTGCCTAAGAAGCGCAGCACCCGCATCAGTTGTAGATTTACCTTTGGTGAAGCCATACTGATCACTGTGCATAAAATTGTTATAATAAAAGAGATTACTTAATTGGTTTAAAATTATTTTTTTCAAATGCTTTGCTTAAAATGCTGGGAGTGTTGAAATAGGCCTATAATTTCCAGATTCAAACCTATCACCACTTTTAAACAAAGGTATTACATTACTATATTTCATTTAATCAGGGAATGTACCGCTATCTACACATTTATTAAAAATAGAAGCTAAATAAGGAGCAATATTCATTATAATATGACTTAGCAATTTTCCTGAAATACCTCATAAGTCACCGGTCTTTTTGTTTAAGGTTTTAAATATTTTCACAATATCCACTGATGAGACATGTTTAAACACAAAGAAATTATTACATTAAATAATTAATGTAACATTAGATTTTAATATTTTAATTGTCTCTGATGGAGATGATTTTAATGATTTAGTTACGATCAAGGGTATTTCTGAGAAAAAGAATTCAGTCAATTTATGATCCGAAGTTATGCTAATGTTATTAATATTTAAGCTAATGGATTCTTTAGGAGCTTTAGATTTCCCTGTAATGTCAGCAATTACGTCCCAGGTTGCTTTAATTTTATTATCAAAATTTATGATTTTATTTTTTACAATATATTCACTTCACGTGGGAACATTTAAAAAAAAATGAGAAATGTTTTACTTTTATATGTTTTACTTTTACTGTACTGTAGCACGGTAATGTAATGCATACAGTATTCCAACTCGGCCCTGTCCTTGAAATAATTACCTACAGCCGAGTGGCACGTACCCACGCGACAGGGCTGTCCGAGTGCCCGCCGGCCAGTGTTTTAATTTCATCTACCTACTAGAGTTTCTTTCTAATTTTGTGATTTCAAATATTATATTTTTTATTAAAAACTATTATTAGTAGTTTTGATTAAAAAATCTAAAATGTATAAGGGTGGTATGTGACCCTTATAAATTTGAGATTTAAAAATATTAGCGCCTTGACTGAACGAAAAGCTTTATTGTTAAATTTAATAGTATAAAGAATCCACATTCAGATAAAAAGTTTAATAAAAAATACTTTAATTTTTATTTTTAATTTAATTAATTAATTTATATTTTCAAAACATACGATGCATGTCTCGATACTTTTTTGTTTGACATTAGCGAAGTTACGGGAGGAATAAAATGTTTATTTTTGTATTAAATTATAAAAGTTACATAACATGACCACCTTATACAATTTTCGTATCCAATTATACGATATGGCAGCCCCGGACGGTTGTCTACCGAGTGTATACCGAACGCGACGCGCGTGGGTATAACTCGATTTCCGACCGTTTGTATGAAGATGGAATACTGTATGTAATATTACCGTGACTGTAGATTTACCTTAATCATTAGAACAAACAATAATGTATAAAAAATCTAAAACTTGGTAAATCTCGAGAATAAACTTAGTGTTTTCAATCAATACTTGCCTAGCTGAAGTAGATGTTGAGCGAGGAGTGACAAGTAGACAATTCATAGGTTGTCCATCCAGTTGTCTATTATGGTACAGATCAACAGCTACTTGTGCATCTTCAACACTTTTATATATAACTTCAGCTGTTCCTGGTCTAACCAAGCGAGATTCCACCATACCACCAACATCACCAAACAGTTCCTAAAATTCAGTCATAAAGTATGCCTTATCTAAATATTCATTTACTATTGTTGTGAAGGATCTGCTTGACCTTCACTGCTTATTTATTCAACTCAGGATGCAGATTTGATTTTTGCATGGGCAAATGAAAGAAGTGGGTGTGGGTGGCAATATATTCTAAACTATAGGAATAATTAAGTATATATTACAAGATACACAATTGAAACTTATATTAAATTTAATAAAAATCTATCCAAAATATTAAAACAGTAGAAATATTGCTTGATTCATCATGATGCCTATTATACAGATCAATTTCTGGACCATTATGGTAGGTATACCGTAACTTACACTCATTAAAAAAAAATTGGCATCACACCCCCTTTTAAAATTCAGCTGTGTAAATAAAATGTATGTACCGACAGATTTATCAACAATGCCCAGACCAAGCTGTTATGCCTAGAATCGAAATTGTCTTACGACAACACTTCATTAATATTTTTTTGGCCAGAAAAAATAGATGAGTTTTAAAAATATCAAAATATTTAAAAATAGTTGCAGGATTTGAGTTTTATTAAATTAGTTTAGGTAAAGAGAGGCATCACATTATTTGCCATCATCTAATCTCAATTTTAGACAATAAACCACAGTTTAAAATGAATGCAGTATATAGTATTTTTTTTATTTTTCCTATTAAATTGTCATTTCTTTATCTCCATATAGCCATTTTTTTTCAAATCCTTACCTCAATATCTCCGGCTGTGACAGTGTTACGTAAATTACTAACAATGATCCTGTATTCATGATTGGGTTTTTCAGGTTTCTCGGTTTTATTTTCACTTCGTAATGATGCCATTGGCCTTTTCTTCAAAATGGAAGGTGGTCTTGGTGGACTTTTCTCTTTATCTATTACAGCACTTCTACTACAAAAAAAAAATACTATGGATCAAAATCTTTACCAATAATAGCTCTGTCCATTAATCATAATTAGTGTTATAAGAAAAAAAAGGAAAAAGCAAATATTCCAAATAATCAAAAGAAAACAGTATAAATAAATTACAAACCAAGTACCTTTGTATGTTATTGTTATGAGTAACTATTTTGAGTTGTAAGCCTGTTCTTCCGTTAGAAAGTGCTGTTCTTACTGGGACATGATCCTCTTCCATTGGATCATCAATAATTTCAAGATCATTTTCAATCGTCCTTATAATTGGCTTCAAAGGTGTTGCTAAAACAATCATAATATATATTATGAACAGAAACAGAAGTTGTTGCAAGTTGAACTTTAAAAATATCATATTTATATTTACCCAAGCTTCTAGATTCTATAGATCTGTCCATTGTTATTCTTTTATTAGTGAAACTTTGATTTCTAAGTGTTTTTCTTGTTAATGGCTGTGAAATTACTTGTCTTGAACGATCTGTAAATACTAAAAAAAGAATATCTGTATTTATATTTTAACTAGCAGAACCCGCACCTTTGATCGCACTAAAACTACAAAAATAAAACTAAAACGGTTGGTTTCATACAAACTTTCATCCGCTATTTTACCCTCTTATGGGATGAATTTCAAAAAATGCTAATACACCTATTTAATTAATTGTATTGAAGAGCATTTATACCAAGTTTCAAGTAATTCTGATCATATTTTTTTGGATTGTATTATTGTGTTTTCCCTAGGGAAAGAGATAATCTCCTGTGGTAAAAAGTAGCCTATGGCACTCTCCAGCCCTCCAACTATACCCACACAAAAATTATGCCAATCGGACAAGTATTAGTATAGATTATGCTAGTCATTTTGTCAGTCTAGTGTATGCCAAACCTTTTTGGAAGTCTGCTGGAAGTCAACATATATTATTCTTATATTATAAGACATAGTTTTACGACTATCTCTTTGGTCCTATGGTTTGTTTACTTTGAAGAAGGTATGGTTCCTTATCAAAGAAAAGATTATTCAATGCAAGTTTTAAGAAACTTAAATTACAGAGAAGCATTAGTATCATTTATCACTAAAAATATAATTATAATTTTTGAGTATTTCCAATCATTTACCTGGTTCCATCTTTGCATGATGTTTTGTAAATTTTCTAGGAGTTTGAAAATTTGATCCTCCTTGCACATTCCCCATAGCCTAATGTATAAAAACATAAGTAATGTATTAAAATTATATAATAAATAGTATGTAAATAAGGATATTTTAAGTTTTACATTTCTTATATTATACTAATACTTTTAAAACAGTCTTTTAAAGCTTTGTTTATCAAAAATAAAGTCATTATTAGACCATACTAAATATTTTTTAAAGATAATTTACCCTTTTTGCTCTCATTTGCTCTAGTCTTAAGCGTGCATCTTTTTGCCTGGCAAGTTCTGCTAACTTTTCCCTCGCATCTACAATTTGGGTACGTTTTTTTGATATTATTTTATTTCTGGCGTCTACCACATTTTGTTTAACAGGTGGCTTTTGTTTATAAACATTAAATTTGTATCTGAAAACCAAAGTCAATTAGTTAAAATTATGAATTATAACTGTAAAATTTAATGCAGTTTACCCTTTAACCTCGAGCACGTATAAAGAATGTGCTTCAAGTTATTGTTTCATTCATTTACATCTAATTCACCAAGGGTATTATTACAATTCCATAGAATTATATAAAGCTAGGAGGAACGTTACTTAGAATTTCTTTTCTTCTTTTTCTGTATTATATCATCTAAACTCATATCAATATATGAGGCCATTTTAGTAATTATAAATACTACACTGGACAGCGATTAATTTTTAAAATTGTCTTCTTTAGTGTCACTTGCTACAGTTCTAGCTATCACGTTCGCGTTAAATATCGTTGAACAGCTTATTTTGAAGTTAAAAGATGTATTAAGTAAAGATTAAGAAACAACTCTAGTAAATAGCAATAGGTATTCACATAAGTCATAAACTATACAGATTAAAGATTACTTAAAGTACACAGACAGTCAGCTGTCACTTAACAGATATAAATATTTTACATGCTATAGAGTATACAGTAAAGGGGATGTATTTTGCTTTTCCTCCCGCCAGATGTCGCGATCACTATAGCCCTAGTATATTGTAAAGCTCTATAGCGTAGGATGGATTTTTTTCATTTTATTTAAAATTTAATTAAAATGGCAAATTGTGCAAGACCAGGATACAAAGGAAAAGGATATCATTTATTCCCAAAAGACAAAAACTGAAGAAATTGTGGGTTAAAGCAATAAGAATACCAAAATTGACAAAATCACAATCTTTATATTTAAGGCTTATGTAGACATTATTTAAAGAAAGTGATTTTAAAAATCTTTAATCGCCTACAGGTAAATATTCTTTTTAATGCTTTTTTACATATTAATTACAGAGTTTTATATAAACTTTCATCCCCCATTTTAACTCCTTATGGGATTGAATTTCAAAAAATGCTAAAACACGTAATTATTTAATTGTATTGAAAAGCATTATTGCTAAGTTTCAAGTAATTCTGATCATTAATAATTCTTTGCTCATATTAACTTTATTACCCCCTTTTTTAAGGGATGAATTTCGAAAAAAATCAAATAAATACATTTCTTATTTTTTCATCATAAAGCTAAACACCACTTTCTGTCTATCTCACATTAAGAATGATAGAGTTTCATACAATCTTTAATCCCCTATATCGGATGCCTTCATCAATCATATAAGGAATGCGTCATCCAATTTTTGCGTTTCTACGACCAGCGGTTTATGCTGTGTGTTGATCCATCAGTCAGTCTCAGTCAAGGTCACCACAGGATGCACTTCTCCTTCTCAATTCTTCATTCAGCTGGTTTAACTTCTGGTACTATACATTGTACAGGTAAGATGCGAATACAATAGAAGCAAAAAATCAGGTATAAAAGAGATATCACAATAAATTGCTTAACCTCAGACTGAATGTACATAGGCGATACGTGTGGTGCCCACCTTTCTAGAAGTCTTTCCCATTGTCTATAGTTTTTAATAATTATCTGTGGCTTTGTTTGTGAATGACATGAATGTGATTGTGTTGTGAGCCATTGTGATTTGTGAATACACTGAATCTGAATTGTGGCAGGTGGCTCATGTAATGTTTTTGTGACGACTAGAATATATTTTATTGAATTCTTACAATTGTTTAATAAATGTTATTAATTAGATGTGTACATAAATTAATAACATGAAGGATTGACATCAGCTTACCTAAATTGCAAAGTTTGTGACTTGATATTCATTTCATTATTCTATTACGAAAATGGAGCAAGAAAGAGAAGAAGGTGAAATGAGCGATGACAATGAAATGCTAGTAGACGATGAAGAAACCCATACTATTGATAATAACATAAGTAGTACCTTGGTATGTAATAAATTAAAACATCAAATTATAAAACCAGTGTTATACTGTGTCAAATGCATTTAAATTATTCGATCTTCTTTTTCTACAGTTTTATAAAGCTGATAAAAACGGACTTATCGTTGAAGAATTAAAAAAAGTGGATGCGTCTAAACTAGAAGAGCGGGCTAAAAGATTTGGGTTAAATCTTTCTGGAAACAAAGTAATTACACAACATCAAATTGATGAACTGTATATTAACTTTGGAATTCAAAGTGGAAATGAAAGACATTTTAGGCTTGACACACTTCATTTAAATGGTGTTAGTGGACTAACTACAAAAGCAATTTTTGAATATCTGGAGGATTATAAACCTGTTTCTTTAGAATGGATTGATGATAATTCTTGTAAGTAGTCATTGTTTTGAGTTAAAAAAGTATGCTAAAATGTTTATTTGTTTTGATTTTTTTTATTCCAGGTAATATTGTATGTCAAGATCATATATCTGCTGCATTAGCTTTATTAGTGCATTCTAGAGAAATAAAAAATGAAGAGATCCAAAAGATGTTATTGGATAAATCATCATATCACTGGAGAGAAGCAATGCCACATCCAAAGGGAGGTACAATATTGATACGATTTGCTACAAATAGTGATAAGAAAATTGCTATAAAAAAGCCAGAAAGGAAATTGAATGACACTTGTGATATGGAAATTATAAATAATCCAACTAAAAACCCATGGGGTGATTTATGTAAATCATGGGGAGTTTATGACCATCAAGAAATATTTAAAAGGAAATTTCCTAAAACAAATTTTGAAGATCAATATGATGAGCCAATTGAAACTATACAATTAAAAAATAAGAAACTTGCCATGCGTCTTGGAAAAAGGAATCATAAAGTTGAAGACAATGAAGATAGTAGTAGTTCTGATTCAGAATGGAAAAAAAGGTCTAAAACTCCCAGAATGAGGATGCATGCTGATGATGAGGAATCAAAACAAGTTAAACAAAAAACTTATCAATATGATGAGGAAAATAAGAGTAGTTTTGCTCCATTATCGATTGAAGTGGTAAATTCAAGAAGTACATTTATTCCAAGAGAAACAAAAATAGTGTCTGAAAAATTTAAATATAAAGAAAAAAAAACGAGTTATCCTTCTAAAAATATTCAATCAAGATTAGGAGTTAAAGTAGTACAAGATCAATCAAATTCTAGTGATGAATATTCATCTGATGAAACTGACCAGTATACAATGAGTAAAGTGCAAAAAGTAACAAATCATGGTAAAAGTTCTGTGTGGTCAAGATTAGAAGCTAATGTGGCCAAAAATACAAATCAAAATGATTTAAGACAAATTTTGACAACAAGAAAACATAAATCAGATGACCTACGAGAAAAATTGAGTAAATCTAAACAATGTAATTTACGTATTGAAATAGACAATAGTTATACTGATGAATAAATCAATTTTACAGTTGTTTTTTCTTAAATCAAGTATATATTTTTTTATAATGATGATGTTTTTATTATTTTCCCTAAAGATTATTTTGCAATTTATTTTCACTTATCATTATTTTTTAAACTACAAGTATTTTATATGCAAGTAACATTCTGTTAAAGGCAACTTTTATTTCTATTATGTACTCGATAAGTACATGAATATAAAATAATAATGAACACACTAATCTCAGGAACTATGAAGATGAATTGAAAAAATCTTTTCATCTTAGATAGCCTATTTCTTGAGGAATGTTATAAGGCTATATACAGAGTCGATTTTTGAGATGAAACAGTAGGGGCAGGTACTTTAACTGCTATAGCTACGGGAAAACGTTCCTAGGACACCACCCATAATTTTTTGAGATAATCTGAATGGCATTCACAGATTTTAGAAAAAATGTATGTTGCGAAAAAAATGCTAAAATTGCAAAAATATTTTTTTTTGTGGTATGGCTTCTGAATAAATAATATAATACCAAACCTTCAACTTAATATTGCCATGTTGTGGATAAATAAATTAAATTATTTAGAAAAAAAAACCGACCGCGTAAATAACGAACTAAAATACGAGTATGTTCCTGCGTCAACTTGTTCTCATCTTTTTAATTCGCTTTTTACGCAGTCGCGTTTTTTATTTTTGTAAATATTTTTTTATTTGTTATTTTTTAGCATTTCTCATTCCAATATACATTTAACCATATAAGTTGTGTATATTTTTGTAAGCCATTTATATAACGGCTTTTATTTTGATAACCCACTCGATAGGTTTTGAGAAGAAAAAGTTTTTGGCATTTTAATTTTTATAATTTTCATATAACTAGTGTCACTCTCAAAATTAAGACGAATATACCTCTTAAACTAAAATCTATCAAGTTGTTTAGTTTATAGAGCGTGCCAAAGAAATATACATATATATACATACACTCTAAAAAACATAACCCTCCTTTTGGCGCAGGCGAGTAATAACTTGTTTAGCTTTTACAAACCAGGCACAACCACAAAGCACCTTTCGCTTTGAGATATTTAATAATTATTGATTTCAAGTTATCTAAGATGTGAGCCAATCTAACCTACATATTATGTCGGATTATTCGCCCAATAATGCTCATGAGCGGATGAAACGAAAGCTACGCCACTTTTCAGCTTGTGGCGACACGACAAACTTTCAAATTTTATGCTTTTTGATATCAACTAACTCTGCCTCTGTCATATTTGGTTATTTATGTTACTTTCATAAAAAATAACTGAAAAGAAATAAAACAATTGTTCAAATTAAAAAATAAAGTATATTAATTTTGTGCATTTATAGGTATACTTCAAGTGAAGGTTAAAAGCAAAGAACAGGGAATGTCACATTTTTTTTTACTGGTAAAGAAACTGTCTAATGGTACTTGCGTTCCCAACCACTGGTTTTTACAAAAACTTAGATGTCGCTAAATATACGTTTTTATCTACGCACAAAGCAAAAAGAACTGAGAATGTCCATGATGTACTGGTAAAGAAGGTTTGTCCAAAAATTTACATAGTAAAAAAATTACTGCATGCTTTGATCTGAATAAAAATATTTTACTTCTAAAGTTTAAATTGTTTTTTCCTCATATTCTATTCATTAGGGCATTCCCTGTTCTTTGCCTATAGGCACTTGAAGGGTACACCCTTCACTGCACTTACAATAGATGTTAAAAGTAAATCGAAGTTTATTGCCGTTAAAATGGTTACTATGTTAAAATAAATATTCGAAATATAGTGTAGACATCAAGTAGCAAAAAGAGAAATATCAAAATAAAAGAAGACACAACGAGTATTTATAACATTCCTAGAGATAAATAATGTGATTTAACATTACCTAAGCTTGGCGTTTAGGTTGTTCTTGTTTAGTCATATCTATAGGTACTTACATATAATAAAATTGTATGATGACTACTACTTACATATAATAAAATTGTACTGATCACGATGAAAGATATTTGAGAAAAACTATTATTGGGATCCAGGGTTCGAAACGATAATTATCATGATAAATATGGGTTGATAAATATCTTTGATAAATATAATTGAAAATATTTGATTTGTAACTCTTCAAATTGTCGATCAGCTAACTGAATTCTCTCAATCAGCTCAAAAAACTCAATCAGCAAACTGAGTTAATGCAGTTGAGGAGGATGAGGATGATATTCCAATCATAAAGGAGTCTGCCTACTACACCGTCTCATACTATGACCGTGCTATAAACGTATCAGGCACGGAAACAAGCGACACGGACTAATAGTAGTCCGTTTCGTCCACTAGAACGTATCATTCGCGTGTCATATCCGTGTACATAGTTCAAGTTTTCTGAGTCGTAGTAGTGCCTGTGTGTGCGTACGATGGCTATTAGAAACTTGTCCGACAGGGAATTAACAATGATAGCTATTGTTTTAGACAAGGAAGAAAGAGAATAACATCAGTCGATCACGACGTTACTAGGTTTACGCCGTTTTAAAAAAAATAATTTAAAAGAAAATATTATCACTAGAAGTCAAGCGACAACAAGTTTATAACGGGCTTAGAGCGGTCATCAAACGCAGTTATAGCCCGTGTGCTCACCGTTTCGTCGTCCGCACGCACCGGTTTGGCAACGTCGCGTGCCAGGCACGGAGCGTATCGGCACCTGCAAAATATTCTTGCCGACAATTATTATTAGCTTTCCATGCACGGCACGCGACGGTGTTTGTCGGTGACGGAAAGGTCTTGGTCGGTGATGGAACGGTCTAGTGGGCAGTCTCATATTTTTCAATACAAAGAATATTTTTTTGCCTGACACGGTTCTAGCACTGTCATTGTATGAGACGGTGTAGTGGGCAGAGATCTTTAATTTAATTATATAGTGCCTATATAGTTGGTTAAATTTATTCAGTTTTTATTTCCAAGTTTGTATGTCAAAATAATGAAAAAATAATAATAATAAAAGATTACCTTGATTGTTAAAATTGTATAATTTATTTTAACGTAAATTATGACTAACAAAGATCGCTAAGTTTATATCTGTTTGATAATTATCGCGATAATTATCAAAAGATATATTTATCTTGATAATTTCATACCCTGTTGGGATCTTTATTAATGCAAGAGAACGAAAAACAAGGATTTTTAGATTTTTTGTCTGTTTGTCTTTGCGTTTGTGCGCGCTAATTCAATTGGTTCATAAATAAAAAAAAGTAATATCAATTAAAATAATCACCTAATTAAAAAATAAATTTCTATTTATTTTTACATAAAGCATTTTTTAACAGTTAGTATAATACTTGTTAGTCATTAGTAGGTAATAGGTATAGTTACAATTACGCAAAAATCCAGTAAGAATTTAATAAAGTTGGCTCATTATATTGAGTGTGATTGCAGTATAAAATATAATCAGTACAAACGGAAAAATGTTTGAGATGTGGTGAATAGACAAATGCGATTTATTTCTTAATCGTGTATCAAATGTGAAGAATGTCAATGGAACAATTTTTATTATCATAGTCAGGACAATGATCTGGATTAGATATATTAGTTTTCAATTCAATCACTACAGTAGATAGATAGATTTGCTTGAATTGAAGATTGAAAGGCAGTTAAGACAATAGGGCATTTTAAGTGGATGTGGACTAAGTAAAAGCAAATATAGCATAAAACAAGCATCTTTATACGCCAAAGTCTTCTGTATCTACTGCAGTAATTTTTATCTTTAGGTAGACAGAGGTATATTTTTACAATATACGTAATGCGCAACAAAAAATCAAGTGATTGTGCAAAACGTAGGTTTACTAAAATATTAGGAGAGTATTTCGAGCCCTTATCTAGGGATTAGTTATTATTCTCTTGATATGAGTATGGGCACAGTGGTACTGTGGTTATATTTTTATTATAATAATTTTCAAGTTAATGACTGGCGTAAGTATCTTGCCCTGGTATTCCTTCGTGATACTCAAAAGAGTATTAGGAGATAAAAAAACTAATTTAATATAAATTGTATAATAATAATTAAATCTTAAAAAACAATTATTTGTGTAAAAATAATCCTATGTAATTGTTAATATATATATTTTAATTTATAAATGGCATATAGTGTATAAGTGGTATATAGTGTATAATAGAAGAAATCGAGACCTTTGTTTTAAGCGGTATAAAGCGTATATAATAGTTTAAAAAAGCAAAAAAAATATCAAATGCTAAAATTGCTTCCATTACATTCTTTCTACACTTTCAAAAATATTCATGTGATATTTTAAAGCTACCGAATGGATGGATTTTCAACACTTTGTCTCACATCTATGTATATAAATCAAGACCAGTAAAAAAATATAGGTTTGCACGTTTTACTTGAATTGCGAAATAAAAATTGTAAACAAAATGGCGGTGCTTTGTTTACTTAGCAATTGATATCTACTAAATGCTTCGTTTAGTGCGCTTGTGTTATTTTATGAATTAATAATAGACGTTTTTATATCAACATATCTCAAAAAAAAAACTAACATCAATGTCTAATTTTTGACGAGTGCTGTAAATCCATGACAGTTATTCTGTACATAATTGTAACCAATCCAACCGATCGCAATTATTTAGCCAATCAACTTTACAGGAATAATATACTAATAATTATAGCAAATGCAATATCACAGATTGTATATCAGCACCACCAGCACCAATACATGAATCTGAGGAACTAAATCTTTTTGCACAATTTTAAATACATAATTTTTTTACATTTTTGCCCAAGGGCCTATGCACATAACGACTTTCTAACGCGATTATGATGCGCACGGTAGTATCGATAGTCATACTTTTTTTGGCACTTTTGAATAAATTATGAAAGTAACATTTTTACGATGCGCGCGCACACCGACAGCTGAAAAGTGACATGATAAAGTTAGCTGCATTCCTTTTACAAACAGAGTTGTGACATACGGGATGAAATCTTTAGCTACTTTTGTTCTGTTACGCCAAAGTATATTATATAGTTAGTATTCTTACGTGCGTACATAAGTACACACATACGTTTTTTTTTATTTATCAGCGCAATAATAAGCGAAGACGATTATTATAAAACTCGCGTTTATATATTGTGATGTGCATAGACCCTTAGCTGGACGTAGTCGGTTCATAAGGTACATAGAATGCACATCTTAATGTTGTGAAATGTAATATGTCTGTATCACGTAGAATAACATGTCATTCAGTTTACAGTCTGCCGAAACATTTGTGCAAAGTAATAAAATAAATGTAAACTGGCATTATTCTGTAACAAAAGTATTCATAAATTCAGTTAAGTACCAGTGTGACAAGTACAGGTGAAAGAAAAACGAAAAAGCCAAATTTTTCTACAACTATTACAACTATGTTATATTCACATCGAGATTCTTTTAATGGATGAATAAAGTTTTTTTTTAATTTAACAACAAAAATGTTCACAATTCTTTTTCTGATGAAAATTATAACATGAAATAATTTATATTCATAAGTATTTAATATTTTGTACAACAATATAAGAATCAGATACTTTTGAATTAGGCTTAGTAGTGAGTTCTAAATGTACAACAAACTGGATTTATTCTAATTTTAAATAGAATTGATATGATTTATTCAAATTATTAAATATTAGTTCGCAATAACTTACTAAATTATAAATTGTTTAGTTTAGTAATGGATCCTACATCTTAAAAATACCTTTACAAATCCGATATTTCATATTCCTTTGATTTATTGGAATGTTTCAGTCTTAAGTACTTTACACGCCATTTGAGTTATTATACTTATTAAGATCTTTTTCCGTACCTTTCAGGGTTTCGTACTTATTGTTTTGAGCCGATATTTATAGCCAAGGGCTATAAAAATGGTGATATAAGTAGTTTATAATCAGTTAATTTATTTTTATATAAGTTATTAATATTAATTATTTGTATATGGATATATGTCGTCTTCTCCCTGCCCATTTCCCAAGTTACTTGGGGTCGGCGCAGTGGTTTTCCTCTTCCACTCTTGACTATTAATAATCATCTCATTATTAACCGCTTTCTATTTCATGCCTTGCCTCACACAATATGTCCAATGTCCATCTTTGCTTTGGTCTTCCGCTTCCTCTCCATCCATCTAAATTCATCTCCGTCACTCCTCGTCACATGCGTTTCATCCTTCCTTTTCACATATTCATACCAACGTGGACGATTTTATATAAATATAATATAGTATAATGATTAAATTTTATTTAAAGTAAATATTTGTTATAATACGAAACCCTTAACACGTACGGCACTCTTATATTCTATGTTAGTAGTAAAATAAAATTATGTGTAAATAAATTCACTTCGGATTTTTCTCCTTGTCTGTTTTTTCTTCGTCTTTTTTCTTGGAAATAAGTGTGTGTTTTGCTTTTTTCAATTGTTTCTTAACTTTGTCCTTTACTTTGTTCTTTTTAACGGGTGTGATTGCGTCGGCCGACTTCATTGATGAACTGTTCGACTCGCTGTGCCTTTGGGCTGAAATTTGATAACATAAATATGTTATGTAAAAAAAAATTAAAAGACTTATCGACTCCATTTGTTAATACTTTCTTTATTTGCTGTTTAATTCAGAAAATAGATTTTCTCTAACGATATTCCTCTAATAGATTTTTATTGTGGAAGAGATCCCATCAAAAACATGAATGTGAAAATGGGAGCAAAGTTCAATATTAAGAATATGCGTGGTCGGGGGTTGTCAACTTCACCGACAAAAGAATTGAGATCTAAATGGGTGCCAAGTTCTGTAGATAATCCTGATTTTTTTTCATAAGAACATACAACATTCTAAAATAAATATAAAACACAATTTTAAAAGTATATTCTGATTTGAGGGTGTAAATGTGCACCTCTCTTGGAAGCGATGGAGGCGGCTATGGCGAGGTCCTCCTGCCGCTCGCGGCGGCGCTCGGCGTCCAGCTGCTGAACGAGCTCGTCGCGCAGCCGCACGATCTCCACCAGCCGAGTCACCAGCTGCTCCTCGCGCACCTGCACACATATCACACTTATGGCGGATCCCAATTACTTATCTGTACATCTATACAGATAAATACTATTGAAGTGTCTGTTTGTAATGTCAAAATATCAGCTTTTTACTAAATGCATATGGAATTACATATATATATATATATATATATATATATATATATATATATATATATATATATATATATACGTTATGTATAAGAAAAACAAAATTTTTAAATTTTTGTCTGTCGGTATGTTCCGGCTAATCCTCCGAAACGGCTGGGCCGATTTTGACTTTCACTGGCAGGTAGTTGATATTATAAGGAGTAACTAAGGCTACTTTTATTTCAGTAAAAGAATTAGGGTTCCACTCAAAAAATAAAATGTACCTAGGGACGAACACGAGCGAATATTATATAAATGGTTCTTCAAATACATATATTAAGATATTTATACGCATTTTTGGCTTAACGACTACAACAATAACTTTGCCGCTCAATCATTTCAGTTTATTCAAAATTAGTCTTTTAGTTTTAATTATTAATTATTATCGAATACAGTGTTATCCTGATCAAGTAAAAATCATTTTTTATTTACTTGTAAACATTTAATGTACCTATTATGCATTCATAAACACCTCTCTAACAACCGTTATAAAATAATACGTAAGTATATAACAACAGTAAAACCTTTTCTTCATGATTAGTAAACAAAATTGTTACAAGTATATGCAATTATGCAAATAATAAGGTATATATACAACTAAATAAAAGTACTTAATATATTATGAGGAACCTGAAAATCTATTAAAACAAGTAGCAAGGACTTTCCCATATGCGTAAACACTCGAGCATAATAAGTGAGTAATCTATACAAATATTATAAAGAGGTAAAATTTGTGTGTGACGTTGTAGGGAGTAATCTCTAGATCTACTGAACCTAGATGAAATTTAGTAAGAAGATAGTTTGAGACCCTGGGAAGGACATAAGATTCTTTTTATCCCGGAAATCATCCCTTAAGGGAGTGAAAATGGGGATAAAAGTTTGTATGGGGAATCAACCTAAGGACGAACCCGATATAAAACTACTTCTGTAATAAATTGAAATCTGAAATGTTGCGTATATAATATACATCGTACATAATTTAATAATGTAAGCGTTTTGTTTTATTATTCCTAACGAGGGTTGATGTCAGGCAGGCGGCCGGTCGTAAAACTTTTGCCAAATCCTTTCAGCAGTACAGAAGATGTACTGCGCCGACCCCAAGTGATTGGGAAATGGGCAGGGAGAAGAAGAAGGGTTTTGTTTTATTAAAAGATTTGTCACAGTAGTATTTAAAATGCGAGAGTTTTTAAATGTGTGAATGTGTATGTACATATTATGTTCTGTACTTTTTAATGTGTAAAATGCAAAACGAGAGAGAAAGGTAAAATCGCTTAAAAATGATGGAAAGAGCTGAGCAACTAAAGATATAGCAAATTTTTTATTCAGCCCTTTTGAGTCGACTGTGGCGAAGCCCAAAGAAGGGTTATGTGTTGACCTGTAAAATTTCCTCATAAATAAATACTAAACGGCTCAACCGATGTTGATGATTCATACGTCATTAAATTCGACTTGATAACGAGAGTGTCATAGGGTATATGGATATTATTAAAAATCAAAATGGCAAATTTTAAGCGCCGATTTGTATCTT
Source organism: Brenthis hecate (assembly GCA_951806755.1). Taxonomy (NCBI): domain Eukaryota; kingdom Metazoa; phylum Arthropoda; class Insecta; order Lepidoptera; family Nymphalidae; genus Brenthis; species Brenthis hecate. The sequence goes on along the minus strand of OX638258.1, from coordinate 7,580,949 downwards.
GACGAAAAAAATTGTCCGAACCTATTGAGTGGGGTAGACCAGAGACCATAGTGGCGAAAGAAAACAAAGTTTATGAACTTTTGAACAGGGGGTTTACCTCATAAGATAAATAATAAGTTAATAAAACCAACGTCGTATGTATTAGCACAGTCAACAATATATGCACAATCTAAAATAATTTATCAATAAAGTGTTTCCGTCGTGTTAATAAGAATCTGTAATTGTACGTGTTTCGATATTGGGGGACTTACCTTATCGGCGTCGATGCGATTTACAGCGGGTTGCGATTGTATTATCCGAATTTCATGTTCTATATCCGCTTGTTCTTGTTCCAGTCTTTGTTGTCGCCGTCTAAATAAAAATTTAATATATTTCAAAATTATTTTATAATTTCATTTCAATTTATAATAGTACATGTATAATATAGTGTTCAAATATACCTAGAGTATGACTTTAGAAAACCTAATATTATTGTATTTTCAAATAAAAGTAATTTAAGATTTTTTTCTTTATTTAAATCCCGCCACGACCGCGGACACGTCGGCGTGTCAGTTAACAATAGATCTCTTAGAATTTTAATTAATTTCTTAGAAATTTACCTGGAGGTGTTAACATTAAAATATAAAAAAACGAATGTCGCAGGAGAAAACTATCACTATGTCTTCAAAATAATCCAAAGATATCAAAAAGTGAGTGTGAGTGTCCTTTAGTAGGTATATAGAGAGAGTGTTAGTTCGATTGCTATTGATATTGATTTGAACTTACGTCACATAATTAATCTTTCAAAAAATACTATTTAATTATTATAATTACCTAAGCTTTTGCCTGCGACTGTGCGTAATCTACACACATAAATAAAATTAAAGTGTCTGTTTGTAATGTCAAAATAACAGCTTTTTACTATATGAATTTATGTACGGTATTTACAAGGGAAACACAATTTTTAAATTTTTTATCTGTCTGACTGTTTGTTAAGGCTAATCTCCGAAACGGCTAGACTCATTTTGACGGGACTTTTACTGGCAGATAGTTGATGTTATAAGGAGTAACTTAGGCTACTTTTGTTTTAGAAAAAGAACTAAGGTTCCACTCAATAAAAATAAAATAATAATAATAATGTTTTCTCGATCGATTTCGGGCACGGCCGCTAATCTCATTGAGACTAGTCTGCGCAGTAGACATTATAGTGCACAATTGCGCGCGCAGACACAAGTAAGCACGGGGGTGAAACACCTCCAACTTTCCAACTCCGGACTGTTACTGAATCTTACTAAACAGAAAGACTCAATAACTAAACTTGGCCCGACCCAGGACTCGAACCCAGGATCACTGGATGTGCAGCCGTGCTTGCTAGCCACTACACTACCGAGGCAGTTGCAATCTGCCATTATTTAGATTTAGAAATATAAAACGGCACCAAATGAATGATTCGACAGGGGCGTCTAGATGGTTAAAGCCGGTACTGTATAAATGTATCAAATCGCCTAATAATCAACCTAAACTAATAAAAATGTTTGCTAAAAGTAAATTATTTTTTTAACGAAACGCAAATAACCTATTTGCGTTTTGGTAGGTACGTCGAGTTATCTGAACTTATATCTTTATCAGCAGTAAGTTTATCTAAGCGACATTCTAAATATTTATTCGATTAAACAAACATTTGTACAACGAGATTTTTCTATTTTATTTAGACTAGATTTGCGAAGTAAAAAAAACAAATCATGTAAGGTGACATTGAGCCTTTGCTACTTAAATAAAAAACCTTGATAAACTAGATGATTACAATATATTGTCATCTAAGGTCAGTCCTGTTATCGATATCACATGTTTAGCATTACGTTTGTACGTATAAGGTTTTGTATGAATGAATGAGTTTACTCACATATACATTAGCTCTGTCTGTTTCCTGAACAGGTCATTTTTCTCGTTGACCAGTTCACATAGTTGTATGACAAGATCTTCGATTTCCTCCTGAGGCGCGGTCGGTCCGTCGTCACCTAATGAATTACATAGGTTTATTTACAAGCAATCACTTTTGATCAATTATGATGTCAGTACAATTTTTTCTTTCATTGGTCAAGAGGACGTTCTAATGTTTATAAAATGAATGTTGCAGACGTTTCTGTTTTGATTAAAGGAATCTTAAGGCTCGATCCACACTATAGTGCCGACCACAGTCCGTTCTCGGTCCGATATCGGTGTGCTAAAGTATTTTAAAAAAAAAAAAAACTTTGCTGGAGTGTGACTGTACCGGAACTTGATTCTTAATGATAGTGTGAATACACTTATTGTTTCTTGTATAAAAATACTTTACCAGACCGATATTCTACTGAGAAAGAACCGCGATCGCCACTATAGTGTGGATCGGGCCTAAATATCCTCCGGCAATTTTTTGCAATAAAATAACAATCATAATACTTGACGTATTGGCTTGTATAGAAATAGAAGCTGTAGTATAGAAGTCTCTCTCTAGTCCATGGACTGTCTCTTTTGCCATAACATGTCCGTCTGTGCCACAGCACAGATGAACGTTTCATCATATCAACATTTCCCACAGGAAAGCAGGATGAACCAACAAACACACTTATGCAATTATATACAAAATTACTAAAAATCTGATGAATAGATATTATCTTGCTAAGCTGTTTAATGAACCATATCCTATCTTTAATAATAAACAAAAAAACCAAACCAAACATTATGTTATCGACTTAGTGAAAAATATAATAATCGAAATGATAATTAGCATTAAAATTTTGATTTCTTTGTATTAATACTTTCTGAGATATACGCGAATATTTGACATTATAAATTAAACTATCTTTTCATATATTGAGGTTTTATATTATATTTTTGTTCCCGACGCGACGTTTCGAATGCTTTACAGCAAATTTGGTCACAGGGTTTGTGGAATCTTTTACAACAGATAAACAAACAGAGCCATTAGAACTCGAGTCAAAGAACATAATATACCGTTTACGTAACCGTCACAATACAAAGTCTGCGATCTGTCAACATAGTCAAGATTGACTTAGTGATTAGACATTAGATTTGATAAACCTCAAATACGCACAATAACATCGTTTTCGTTTTAGAATAGTTCACAAAGATGTTAAATTAAAAAAAAAACTTCTTAATTTGAATAGGGAAAATGGCTGGGTGCTGCCACAATCGTGAAATCATATAATTAAAATAATAAAATATAAAACCAAAAATAAACATAATAGACCGTTAGACGTACTAAGCTCATACTTTGTAGACTGTGGATCATAATAACAATCCAATTTAAATAAAACTGTCTTTTCGGATTTATTTGCATTTTTGGTTCCCGACGTTTCGCGAAATAAAACCGCACAAAAATCCGAAAAGATGGTTTTATTTAAAATGTCAAATACTCGCGTAAATCTAAGAAAGTATTATAATGACAATTCAAGTTAATATTATATAATGTTTTTTTTTAAATGTATACATACATATGGCAATATTTTTGTTTAATAGTATGAATTTTAAATAGCAGCTATTCGAATTAATATTTTTGTTTTTATTTTTCTTATTATAAGTAAATGGGGCAATAACGTTGCTTAATATTTAACTTTTTAAATTTATAACTATAGTCAGTATATTTATAATATGATTAATTAATAAAAAAAATCAAAATTGCAAGAATTTGGGTTATAGCAACCAAAATAAAAATATTAATTTATATAAATAAATTATTAAAACGTATTAAAATTAACAAATATTGTAAGGTACTTCGGTACCATTTGTTTATTTGTTCCAAATTATTGTATAACTTTTGTGGGTAGTCTCTCCCGTGACTATGTTTGCTGTAAAACATTCGAAACGTCGGGTTAAAAAATAAAAGAAAAACACGACAAAATCCGAAAAAATATTTTCATTTAAAATTAGAAAAATGAAGGAGTACCTATATTTTTATAATATGTGATCATCATGCACGTGATGGCAGTTGCTTAGCTGACTAAGAATTAAACAATGCGTGTCGTGATGTGCTTCGTGATTGTTATTCAGAACATGCTCACTAGAATCCTATCATAACGAAGGCTAATAAACCTCAATTTTAAACGATATAACAATTTTTTTTCAACGATTACGATAATCCTATGGATTAACTTTCTTAAGTATTTAATAATTAATTATATTGTTTTCAAGTTAAAATGCTTCTTATTTTAGATTAGTCTATTCTTATATGTTGGGATATTAACATTTAACACACAGCACCATCTAGTTCCATGGTCCTACGAAGCTTGTGTTATGGATACCAGATAGTTGATACACTACACGTATATAACTTTAAATATATACATATTATAAATATAAACACCCATGACTGGAGTCAAACATTCGTGCTCAACACACCAATGAATGTCCCCAGCGGGACTCGAACCCGCGACCGCTGGCCCAGCAAGTATGATCACTACAAACTGAGCCAAACGTGTCGTCATATACATATAACCAAAAAAAGCGTAAAATAACGACAATAAATTCAAAACATTATGAAAGCGTGAATAGCGACAATAGTGCAAAAGTAAATTTACCCTCACACTTGTCCCGTATCATCTGCTCTATGAGCACGCCCTGACGCTCGAGACCCAACTGCTGGGTTTCCAGAAGATCAAGTTGCACCTGCAGCTCTTGTACGGACATCTGCATTTTGACTTCTCTTCGCTCTGGAAGCGGAAGACCTGGGGCGGGGCCCTTAACACGACGTACACCTGTAATTTACTCCTAATTGTAATTCTGAACCAATATCATTACTGGCTGCGTTATCACGATATTTTCAAATTTTGAGCACTTGGAATATTTTATAAATCAATTTCATTATGATTTAAAAAACTATATAAATATAGATATCATATAGTTAATTACAATTATTGTAGTTATACAGTTGTTCTTATTAGATAAAATATGGTTATAGATAAAAGAAAGGGAGATTTGATTCTAGATAATTGTAGAGCTGCATATGTGTGAACATTACTTATGGATAAACTGACAGCAGCAAACTAAAAAATAGGACGAACAATACGATATTGAAGCATAAGCACGCTATATTTAAGAATCTACTACCTACATAAAATTATGTAGGTAGATAAAGCAGAATTCTTAGTAGGTATTCCATAAATTTTGATAAAATTTTATATTATATAAAAGATCATTTCCGGATTAATCAGCTATTGTCATTATCGATGCTTCGTGTAGTGTTAAGTATCTACTATTAACATTGCTTAGAAACATTAATCAGATAAATATTACTAATTGAAACTTTAATCATAATTTAATTATTTGTAAATCTCTATCAGATACCATGCTATGACTTAATCTATATTATTAAGGTGATTATAAGGTGATAAAATAATTTGTTACTTTTTAAACAAAAAAAAAAAACAAGTCGATATAATACTAACCATCAGACACGTTCCGGATACCTAATGAATCGATTCCCTTCTCTACGGACCCTCCGCAGCCAGACACAGTCGAGAGACTGTCCGGAGGAGTGGGCGCAGGACGTCTCTTCTTTAGTTTAGGTGTTGATTTCCCGAATGATTTCTTAAAAAGATACGAGTAAGTTTAAAAAACTTAAAAAAAAGCCGACTTCCAGGCACTAAAATGTAAAAAATAACTAAACGGGGGTTTTCATTTAGAATAGATACCTAATCAAATATTTTCGAAGTCGGTGCCAGCCGATGCAAAGCAAATCTAATATATTTCGATACGTAAAACACATATTTACCTATTAGATATTCATATCTTAAAATATTGTCGGCTGGCACCGACTTTTTGGTGGAAGTCGGTTAATACTTCTTTTAGCGCGTTATGAAAAAAATGATCAGTGTTTTTTTTACGAAGCGACAGATTTAATCTACAGTATGAAGTTAGTCGTTAAATCTCGCTTTAGTATAGTGTGAAGTGATGTCTATATTCAAGACATTTATTCCGCTATTTCTGTATACACAATACGTGTTTTATATCGATAAAAATAAAAATTATTACTTAAAAATTCACATCGATAAGCTATCTTTCTCGCACCTATGGCTACGCATAAGCCTTTTTTGTAGTACTCATTTGTAAACTTTATTTACGTCTGGTAATTGTTTAAAACCGGTAAATTTGTCTGGCGATTTGCAAGTATTATTGAAAATTACTAAATAAATACGTGATTAAAATTTCAGATTGCCAAAAGTATGTTTTTGGGGATTTTAATAAAATATCTTTGGAGAGGTCTGGTAATACTTTATAACCGACAAAAACGTCTGGGATTCTTTTTATTGAATTATATAAAAACTAAATTAAAAGAATAAACAAAAATCAAGTTGCCAAAAATAAGGTTTTTTTTATATATTTTTTTACAAATGTTATATACTGCGCAGTAACGAAATAACCGAAAACGCTATATCAGACTCGCGGGACTGGACTCGCTAATTGACGAAATTATATTTTTTCAAAATTTCAACTTGTCAAAAGGACCTTCCCAAAATTCGTCACCAGCTCTCGGGCTAAGAGAACGAGTCATGATGTTTGAAAAACAAACATTTATTTTTACAAACTTTGCTATATATAATATATTATTAGATGACGTAAGACATATTTTTCGCATAGGTATGAAGATGAACCTTGGGTATATCCCAGGTTCTTTATATAAAGAAAGTTCCTGATTTGTAGAACTTAGTTGTCTATACTTATGAACTTGGTACCTATTTAGGCTTAATATTTCAATTCTATATCCTATAAAGCAAAATTTAATTACTTATTCATGAAACCGTCTAAAGCATATAAATTATTGATTTTATCATGAATGCAATTTTAAGTTTAATAATATTGCTGTATAATATTGTAAATAAATAAAATTGTCTGTCAAAGGAAAATTAAAGTTTAGAAAAAATGTAATTGAGTACCTACTACATACATAATGTAACTAAGTAGTTAGTTGACAATGCTTTAGCACAAACTCTGCCACACGTACTGGAATTTCCATATTCATATGCGTAATAACTAATAAGGCTATCAAATGTTACATAAATTAAATAACTAAGTACATATTGAAATCGCGTCTATTATTTCCTTAGACGAACTCATAATCATAAAAATTGTTCTATTATGTTAGTTAGTAATATTAGTACTCTTATGGCCGATTTCACCAACAACCCATAAGCTACCACCTACGTATGGGATCCCTAGCTTAAAAGTCCCCTAAACTAGCCCCTAAATTAAATTTCGTTTTACGATCGTCTTTAAGCCCATATATCGAGCACCTAAATTTAGGGGGCCTTTTAATATTTAGGTGACCCCTAACTGTCGGTAAAACAGAAACTATCCCCTAACAGCCCCCTAACCATGCTTAGGGGATCCCTTAAACTTAGGTGGCGTTGGTAATATCGGGCATTAGTATTTTCTAGTTAAAAAACTGTATTGCAACGGACTTTGAACAATAAACCTCTTGAGGATTGACAGCCTTTCACTTTTCATAAATGATTCCTAATTATTATTCCAAATAACATACGCTTTCCAATAACTATATCGTAATATTGTGAACATTATATTTAACTATTTGAATCATTAAAAGTTTAATAGTTAGCTTATATTTTTATCGCGTGTATTATTTATATATTAAAATGGAGTGATAATATATATCCAAAGTATCTTATGAAATATATGCAAGATTTAACATTACAATAAAAATGATGTTATCGATTCATATGAGACTGTCTAGTGCGTGTGACCTGAATAGAGTATTCTCAGTTATTTATACTAATAATATTATAAAGAGGCAGTTTGTTTATTTGTTTGTTTGAACGCTCAGGAATTCCGATCTCAAAATGCGATTTGAAAAATTATTTTTGCATTAGATAGCCCGTTTATTGACTAAGGCTATAGGCTAATATATCCACATGCTACTACCCAAGGGAGCGGAGCAGTAGTATATATATGTTCTATCTATTCCATACGAACCGTTAAAACGTACCTAGGGACGGATCCGAGCGAAGCGCGGGTGAGCCGAGGTAAGCTAAAGCTAGCTAGCTAAAGAGGTAGCTAAAGTTTTATTCCCGCTTATAAAATTAAGTTCTTTCGTGTTGTATATATTACACTATGACTAGTATAATAAAAATCCTTTAAAACGTTAACCTTTTCATATAAGTTTTTAATTGTGTGGCTACTTCATATTTGATGTTAATATAATAATGGTTATTGCGCCAAAATTTTTGTTACCTGATCTGAATGTACGGTAGAGGTGTGTGAGCTGAATGAGGATATACTGGCCACGTCGTCCATGGACGTCGAGGGGAGGTCCAGGTGTTCCACTATGGGCGGGGGAGGCGCCTTGGGCTTCCTGCGCCGCGGCGTGCTCGAGGGCAAGTTGGGCGTACTTGACGTTATTGGGGACTTGTGCATGTTTGAGCTAGTCGGGACATTTACTTATATATCAGAATTCATTCTCGGGTTCGAATTCGTGTTACAAAGATAAAAAATAACTTATATAATACTTTTTAAGAATTACGAGAATATTTGACATTTAAATAAAACTATCTTTTCGATTTTTTCCTAAAACCATACTCTCTGCCGTGACCATTCACGGGAGAGACTAAGGTTTTAGACGTCTCGAAGGCATTATATAGTTGTCACAATCGGGAACCAAAAATCAAAATAAATTTGTGAAAAAAACCGAAAAAATAGTTTTACCTATAATAACACATAACTATCATTAGACTTCTCTATCCTATAGAGTTCTATTATGTACCATCTGTTCAGCCATTCCCGATTTATCTCCACCATCCATACTAATATTGTAAATTATGAAAGTGTGTTTGTTTGTTTGTCCTTTTTTCACGTCGGAACGGAGTGACGCATTGGCGTAATTTTTTGTGTGGAGATAGTTTGAGGACTGGAGAGTGACATATGCTATTTTTTACCGCGAGAGATTACCTGATTCCTACGGGAAAACACTTTATAGTACTATCCAAAAAAAATATTTACGATCAGAATTACTCGAAACTTGGTATTAATGCTCTTCAATAAAATTAAATAAATACTTGTTTTAACACTTTCCGATATTCATGCCATAAGGGGGTAAAATAGAGGATGAAAGTTTGTATGAAACGACCTTTTTAGTTTTAGCGCGAGCGAAGCCGCGGGTTCTGTTAGTAAAGAATAAATATACCTATGTTTCTCTGATTTAATCTTTTATATGGTAGAGAGGTGTTTACCTCTTAAAATCAGTTTAACATGTTTAAGCAAGACAGACAAAATATTTTTTTATCGTTCTTCAGTCTAAACAAAACCTTGGAAAAAAATTAAAGCATTCCCTAACGAAACACAAATAAGATATTTTGTTTTGCTCTACTTTTCTTAAGCTAGAATGCTACTTAACACATATTTTAAAGAGAAGTTAATTCTCAGATAATATCTTTTTAGCAAAAATATTAAAAAATAAAAAGCGTTACCTGTTACTTCTCGATTCTTCATCAGATGATGGTTCTTCACCATCAGACCAAAAAGGATTATATGCTTTAATGTGGCGTTTTCTGAAAAAAAAAAAATTTTCAAGAACGGAAAACTTCAAGAGTGTGTTTTTTATGCAATTTGAAAAGTGAGAACATACAATGGTGTAGATGTTTGTTCACCGGACACTTTAGGTGGAATTGGAGGAACTTCATCGTCTTCATCGCTACTCCCGAAGGGATTTGTGCTGGTTTTTCTAGGCTCTTCCTGTTCATGCTAAATAAAAATGCATGCTTTATATAACCCATAATATATAAAATTGTCACGGTGCAATCCATAGGTTAAAGCTCTGACAATTTCATTTCTTAGCCTTTTTATGGCATTAAAAGTTATATAGAAAGAGTTAATATATAAAATGTTTTTTTTTTTAACCATTTATATCAAATAATAATGTTGTAATATGTCAATGTGTCCAATGGAAACAATCAGAGCCCGCTCTATGGTAACCTTACCCAACTAGTTCACACTTACCTCGTCTTCATCGTCTGAAAATGGGTTTAAGTGAACAGGGTATTCTTTTTTTGGTACAGATAATGCTTCTTTCTTAGCTATATCTGTTTTCTTTTCAATTAAATGTTTTCTTCGTCTAGGTGGTACAGTTATAGTGATTTCTTGTTTATTTTTATCCTCACTAAACATTGAACTATCTATATTTGATGTGACGCCATTTTCTAAAGCAATTCGGCTGTCATCTGTTATATTATCATCATCCTCTTTATATGTAGATAAGCTACTGTTGTCTTGAACAACAGAACCACTTTTGATACTGTCATTGTCTTTGTGTGCAGGCTCCACCATTTCATTTAAAGCATTATCAACGTCTAATGTATCATCATTTAATTGTGTTTGTAAAAAAATGTATTTATCTTTATTGGTCTTATAAACTTTCTCTGGGATATTTTTATTCATATTTTGATTATTTAAAAGGCCATCTGTTTCTTGTCTATTTACATCTTTACTAATTACTTCAATACTTTGATTTATCTTACTTGGCTTATCAATGTCACTTAATTTATATTCATCTTTATACATTTCATTAAAATTTTCTTTTAAACTAATACTAGCTACTTTGTCTTCAATATTTGTATCTTTTTCTATGTTTTTTTCAAAAAGATTTATTTTTTCTGCAATCACAAAACATGTAGGCTCTTCTGTTAAGTTGAAGATAATAAATATTCTAACTTAGAAATATTTCAGATTTTGCACTTATAAAAATGTTTAAACAGATACTGTTTTTTTTAATAAAATTTTTGTTTTAGTTTGAATACATAATACTAATAATTTGAATACATGAGTAATAAATACACTAGTACAGTATAATAGTATAAGTTACAAATACACTTAAATTTATTGGTGCTAGTTTTAAATGAAGTCTTTAAAATGGTTAATAAAACAACGTCAGAAAACGTTAATAATAATATAACACATAAAACATTTATAAAGGTATTTAGAAGGCACATGAAATATTAAATATAAAAGTGTAGTATATAGCAAAGTACTTAGTTGGTTCTCACCTAATATCGATTGAGGCCTTGACTTAACTTTTTGTTCAATAAGCTGTTCATTTTGTATTGATGGGCCAGAGCTCATATCACTATTAAATGCCAGCATTCCTATTTGATTATTGTTATTAAATTTAGGTAGAGATTTTTCATTTTTGCATGAATCACAAGAAAAGTTATTCGTATCAATAACATGATAATTTTTTGGATTTAAATGCCCCATACATTTAGAACAACGGAAGCATCTCCTGTGATAGAGCTTTTGTGAAACCATGAGCCGCTGGGCCAGATATACTGGCAAACTACAGATGGCACACTTGTCAAGAGCCACTTTTCCAAATTTTATAGGAGTCTAAAATAGTGATTATAAGGAATAGAATTAAGAATATAGAAATAACATCACAAAAAGAGCAGTGCATAGTAAAGCTACATGAAATGCTAAAATATCAATACTAACAGATCCATGACTTGATGGTGATGATGTTGCTTTCGATTCACTCTCTGATACTTTTGTATTTACTGAAATTAATAATATTTTCATAATAGCATCATTTTTTCTGTCATACTGGGTAAAACCTTTTTGTAAAATGTTACTTATTCAATATCTATAACATACCTGTATGACCAAGTCGCTGATAAAATTGAGATAAATATGTTAATATAGATAGCCTATCTGGAATTTCATTCTCTACCATATCTTCTGGATCTAAAAGAGATGGAATTCCTAAATATTTTTCTGCAATGCTGTAAGCTAACTGATTATTCTCATATATATTTTCAGGTTTCAACTTTGATATGTCTCTGAAATTTACATAGTGTCTTAAATGTTTATTAAATGAATTATTTAAAATATTAGCTTTTATATAATATAATTACTTACATCAAGTCTGGTCTAAAGTGGTGGACAAGAGCACAAAATGCCATACCATTCCTCCAAGATGTTGTCATGTTATCTATTTGGACTTCAGGACAGTCTTTTACTAAACGTTTACACCACAACTCCAAAGCTTTCGTTCCTTTTACTTCAGTCATTTTCAGATTTTAGATTGTGGAACTTTATAGTTAAAACATCAATTTAATTTCGATATTTCTAACATTTATCATATTATATGATGTGTAAAACTATTGGTTACAACATGATGGTTATCATAATTTCAAGAAATTAATCTCTTTAGAGATATTTAAGTATGAATCATCTATAAATAAGTTTATTGATAACTGAAAAAAAAATGAATTGTGTTATAATTGCGTGTCAACAGTCAAAATAATTTTTTTCTTGGTTAAAACTTTTAGCCATAGTTTACACTTCACTTTACATTGACAAACGTTGATGACACTGACATTAAGACTGTTAGGCTTAATCAGTTAGTAGTTGTCAGCATGACAGCATCTGTTATTTCAGTTGCTTATGCTCCCTGAGCATAATGCCGCACTTTCGCGCACAAACACGAACAACGCGAAAACACTTATTATTTTCTGCTACTGAGTTGGTATCCGCTGCGCACATTACGCCAAAGCAGTAATTACTACTAGTAGTACTTTTCAAAGTGCTCGATTATGCGGAGCGTTACTGTTGTTGAAAAATTGAAAGTCGAACATTATGTCGCATAATGCGCTTTAATAATGTAATTGGAAAACGCCCGCTATTGCCATGTCAGTTTTATTATTAGTAGAAAAATAATATTATACATCATACGTCTGTGGCCAAAAAAAATAGGGAAATAAACAGTACTACAGAACATATAATCCATACTAATATACTAATATTATAAATGTGAAAATGTGTTTGTTTGCTTGTTTGTCTTTCTTTCACGTCGAAATAGAGTGACAGATTGACGTGATTTTTTTGTGTGGAGATAGTTGGAGGCCTGGAGAGTGACATAGGCTGCTTTTTACTACGAGACATTTGCCCGATTTCACCAACAACCCATAAGCTACCACCTACGTATGGAATCCCTAGCTTAAAAGTCCCCTAAAGTAGCCCCTAAATTAAATTTCGTTTACGATAGTCTTTAAGCCCATATTTCGAGCACCTAAATTTAGGGGGCCTTTTAATATTTAGGTGACCCCTAACTGTCGGTGAAACAGAAACTGTCCCCTTACAGCCCCCTAAACATGCTTAGGGGATCCCTTAAACTTAGGTGACGTTAGTGAAATCGGGCAATTATCTCATAACCACGGGAAAATATGTTATAATACAACCCAAAAAATATTTATGATCAGAATTACTTGAAACTTGGTCTTCAATATAATTAAATAAATAAGTGTTTTATGGATCGAGGTCCGGCTGCAAGACGTAACAAACGTTCATAGCGTATTTAATCAAAATATTTTTTATATACAATAATAAAAGTTTTGACTGTGGTGCCTATTAAAATAAGCCCTCTAGTATTTTTAATTAAATAAATAATAATTGACTTTTTGGAATAAAAACGATGCATTGTTATTAAAATGAAATAAACTCCACTTCACAGAAATATACGTAGAGATCTTGAAAAATAATAGCTGCCGTTGCGAACTTGGCCGCAACCTCTTCGCAGCCATATGTAAGCAGGTCATATTTTGTTACGTTTCTACGTTCATGGCGTATATTCATCATTTATATGTCAAATTAAAGCTAATTTTTTTTTTGACCTGATACATTTTTACAAACTTTCACGTTTATAATATTAGTAGGATTATTGTAAATTGTTTGTTTGATTGAATTATTTAAATATATATTGTGATTATTTATGCATGTAAGGAATAAATAAAGCTTCATTGTTATTATTATTATATATTTTTTAAGATCTTTTTAAATTAAACTATTTAATTATTTATTATTCATTTATTTGTAGTTTTAACATAACATTATTTTTTAAAATATTCTGCGGCAAATTCCAAGAGCATCAGGTTTGTATCCCTCGGGGCATTGATTCGGAACACTTATTATATTACGCCATGATCCTTCACTATGATTGGGTTCATTAACAATATTGACTTCACCGATATCACTTTCCTTGACTTTTCTGTAAAGTTACAAAATTATATAATTTAAATTTATTTGATGGCCGATGATGGCAGTACCTACAATAAATTGATCCCATTTAACAGATCTGCAGATGGAGCCAATAGACGAATCCAATACTTATACATTACAGTTGGTTAAGTTTCAAAACTCAGTCAAATAATTTTTTTAAACAACATTAATTTAGCCATTGCATTGCAGCTTTTCCATTTATTTTCTATTTATTTTTCGATTACTTAGCATGACCTTGGGCTTAGGATTGGGTAAAATGTCATTCTACAATCGTTGGAGAATATAAATCTAAAAAGATTATATGAATCATAAATTATTATAATTCTATGGACATATCTATATATATAAATAAAAATGAATGTTGCTGAGAACTCTCGACTACAATAAACCTATTTAGAACAGCAATTTTGAAATAAGTAGGTATCTACCTAAAGAAAACGAAGCAAAAATGCTACCTTTAACTTTAAAATGATCGACAACGTGAAACGAAACCAATGCAATTGAAAACTTATTAATATATTTTAAAACTGTGATACCTTCTAAGATATGCATTAAATTTAAATGATGTAAGGCCCAGTTTAAGGTCAGTTTTAATCTAAATTAAATGTAACATATTTATTTAGATAAGGATTAACACCATACTAATAAAAACACTTTCGCAAATAAAGCATTATTTTAGACCCATTTTGTGAACTATAATAACTAAATTATATTTAAAATTTAAAAACTCCCGACAATCTTGGACCGATTTTCATGAAACATAGCTAAGAACCCGACTAATTCACCTTTCAAAACAAAAAAACATAATCAAAATCGGTTCACCCGTTCGGAAGCTACGATGCCACACACAAACCTGTCAAATTTATAACACGCCTTCGTTTTTGCGCCGGGGGTTAGAAATGGTTATTGTGAGTGTACCTTAACAGATAGACATGTGCTATCGCGGACTTTTAACTTTTTACTAAGGGGGTAAAATAGGGCATGAAAGTTTGTCTGAAACATTTTTAATAGCTTAAAAATCGTTATTAATTCGTTCTAACGCTGAATTATTGAAACATTAAAACACTTCCATATGCTTAATCCTATTATTATGTTAATATTATAAATGCGAAAGTTTAAATGGATGTTTGTTACTTAATCACGCCAGAACGGCTAGACGAATCTGGATGAAATTTGGCACAGAGATAAATTATAGTCTGGAATAGTACATAGGTTACTTTTTATCTCGAAAAATGTACGGTTCCCGTGGGATTAGGGATACTTTTTTTTTCACAGAGCATGGTATTGACTATTTATTCCATTCTGAATCTAACCGATAAAACGTGCCTATGGACGAACTCGAACGAAGCGAGGGTGAGTCGTTATTGGCTATAGTATAATTAATGCTGTGAATGCTTTTTGCCACGGGACGGATTATAAATAAAACTATCTTTCTGCGTAAAAAGAAAGTATCTCTTAACGAATTTTGATACGGTTTTCACTAATAGAAAGAGCCACAAACAGGAAGCGAGGTTAAGTTGCTATTTTTATACTTAGTGCCTGGGCCACCGAGCTTCGCTCGGAGTTTTTGGTTAAGGACTACAATTTTCTTTAAAAAAAACAAAAAAAAGTATACCTTTGTATCCGACCGGGATTCCAACCCGGATACGTATGTATGTAAATCGTGCATCTTTTTTTTAAAAAAAACAAAAAACTTGAATAAATATTAAAAAAAGTAAAAGTAAAAACTTTGTATGCGACCAAGATTTGAACCTGGACACCTGTGAATGTTGATCTTGCACCATGGCCGCTTGACCTCGATGCTTATACCCGAGCGTGCAAATTACCGACCATATTTTGCGTGGAATAGCAAAAGAAAACTGCATGAAAACACAAAAACACGCGTTTTCTCAGACATAAGACATAATACAGAAGACAGATGTTGTTATGATGTAAATAGTATATACCCAAAAGGTTTTCAGTAAATTAAAAATGACCCCTGTATATACAAGAATTGCTCGTTTATTTATATATTAGATTATAAATTTTTTGAGATAAAAGTACCTACAGCGATTTTTTATAGTATTGACCAAATACAAATCTTCCAGAAAATCAGCCTGAATATAATTTGACCATTGACACCTAACACGTATATAGACTATTCACTAATTGTATATTGTAGCCTTGATTATATTATTATTATTATTTAGTAATGTTTAAGGCTATCGGTATTATATGGGTAATACATACATATACTGGATATAAGCTGGATCTGCAAGTTTGAACCAAATATCACGACATTGTCCGTTTATCCATTGTTGCCCGTCACGACAGTTTGGTGGTGCTGTTATCATATTTCTATCATTTAAGTTATCCGCAGACCTTGAAAAAGAAATTGTATAGTACATACAGGCTTATATTTGTGCTACCGAAAATTCCTAAAAAACTTATTAAAAATAAATAAAAACTCTTTTCCAGACCCTTAAACGTAAAAACTTAAAAAAAATTACGGTCAAGTGCGAGTCGGACTCGCTCACCGAGGATTCCGTACTTTGTAGGAAATCCGTTTAACTTTAATTTTCAACTATTTTTGTTTTTTTGGAATTTTTCCTTTATCTGTGCTGTAAGACCTTGCTATTTGCCAAATTTCGTGATTCTAGGTCAACAGGAACTACCATAGGATAGGTTTTCGACTCAAAACCTATAGGGTACTTCCGGTTGACGTAGAATTGTCAATTTTGGTTTAGAGCAAGGTCTTTCCAGCACAAGTAAAGGGAAAATCCCAAAAAATAAAAAAAAAGTTGAAAATTAAGATAATTTTTGGTACTTACAAGTTTTCGCGAAAATCTTTTTATCGTGTTGACTCAGGACCTTGATTTTTAAGCACCTAATAGGGACTATAGAATTCAGTATCTGGTATAAATTTCTATCCATTCTTAAAACTAGGTAGGTACCTACATTTTTTAAGACATATAAAAATATAAATAAACCAATCACCACGATAAAACAGTAGGTACCAAGAATTACACCTAGAAATTACATAAATTACAATTGCAAAATATGTAAGAATAAAGTAGAAAAACTACACCGATCTCACTAACACGTTGTTGACTAAAACATACTCGAGCGAAGTCCTTTATAACTTTGGCATCATCCTAAATATAACCATTGATGACACTTACTATTCACATACTAATTATATGTAGCCTTGATTATATTATTATTATTATTTAGTAGTGTTTAAGGCCATCGCTATTATATGGGTAATACATACATATACTGGATATAAGCTGGATCTGCAAGTTTGAACCAAATATCGCGACATTGTCCGTTTATCCATTGTTGCTCGTCACGACAGTTTGGTGGTGCTGTTATCATATTTTTACCATTTAAGATATCTGCAGACCTTGAAAGACAAATTATATAAATAAGTTATAAGAGTGTTCCCTAAGAGAAGTTCGGAGTGCGTCAATAGGTGCCTTTTGTATCCTACTTCCTGATGTAGAGATGTCTGTATGTATAGATGTATGGTTGCTTGTTACTCTTTCACGCAAAAACTACTGAATGGATTTTAATGAAACTGTACAATAATATAACTCATACATCAGAATAACACATAGGCTACTTTTATCCCGGAAAAATGTACGGTTCCCATGGGATAGATTTGTTCTTGCTTTTCTAGAGGCGAACCCGAGCGAGGGTGAGCCGCCACTTTTTTATAATTTCAATTTATTTTTATGTTATTTACATTGCTTAAAGCGTATTTATGCGTGAATGGATAAGAAGGAAGGAATACAAAGGAAGATCTCAAAGGATTTTTTAAAGTATTTATTACTATATATGTATATTATATTATATTCCTACTAGCAAGTCACCCTCGCTCCGCTCGGGTTCGTCCCTAGGAACGTTTTAACGTTTGGTATAGATTTCTCAGAGATGAGATTTTTTCCCGCAGTAAAAAGTATCCTATAGGTATGTTAATTTGGATAACCAACTATCATCGGACCAAATTCTGTCCAGTGGTTATCTCGTGATGCGGTTACAGACAGACAGACAAAAATTCTAAATTCGGCGTCTGTATCGATAATAATTTTCCAAAAAATATTTAATGTACAAATTCGACTCAGAATTTTATTATATGTAGGTATAGATTATTTGTAAATATTGATAAGATCAAAGAACGCAGTGACAAGTGGCACTGTATTTTGATATATATGTATACAATATACATACATATCAAAGAGCATAGTCAAATGAAGTAAACAATGTTCTATAATACGCTCTGTGGTCTTAGACTTACAAAGAATTATTAGGTGAAAATATAATAAAAAGAACATTTTCTTTTTATGAAGTATTTGTGTGGCATTTGTGATGTTAATATTGTATCTGAATATACTTACGTTTTTAATGGAGGAGCTGGTGTCATATATTTTAGCCAAATATCGCGACATTGTCCGTTTATCCATTCCTGCCCAGGAGGGCAGTTAGGTGGTACTGTTATAACATTTCTTCCATTAAATTTTTCATTAGGTTTTGCAAAAGAAATTGTCGAAGCACTTAACATCAAGAGTACAAACAACATCGTATTACGATAATATCACGGGTACTTTAATATACAAAGAAAAGATGATCAACTGATTAAGAACTAAAGCAAAGATATTTTATAATTGTATTTTATCTTTAATTTACTGTTGAAAGATAAATTCTAGAATTGAGTGTGATATGTTATCTATTACGTTCTTTATATTGTGTCGTAGACAACATAATGGACTAAAATCCCACCGCAAGATTGCTACGTTCATAGCGTATTTAATCGAAATCATTTTTTTACATACAATAATAAAAGGGACAATATGTTTTGACCGGGGTGCCTATTCAAATGTGCCCGCTAGTATGTTTAATTAACTAAATAATAGTTGACTTTTTGGAATAAAAACGATGCATTTGTTATTAATTATACTCCACTACTCAGAACTATTCGTAGAGATCTTGAAAAATGATAGCTGCCGTTGCGCATTTGGCCGCAACCTCTTCGCAGCCAGGTGTAAGCGGGTCATATTTTGGGACGTTTATACGTTCATCGCGTATGTTCATCATTTATATACCAAATTAAAGCTAATTTTTTCTGTACCTGATAAACTACGTCTGCCTATGTAAAAGTGGCAGCAAAAGTGGTTGCGAGTCAATAAAAATGTTTTTGTTACATTTATACGTTCTTGGCGTATATTCATCATTTATATATCAAATTAAAGCTAATTTTTTTCTGTGCATGATAAAATACCTCCACCTATGTAAAAGTGGCCGCAATGGAAAGAAAAGAAGGAAAGAATATATATTGTATGTCATTTGTCAGACAATAACAACGGTTACCATGGCAAAGATAGATTAAAGTGAAAGAGAGTTAGCGCGTTAGTTATCTGTTTGTTACCCCACCCCGGTCAAAACATATTGTCCCTTTTATTATTGTATATAAAAAACGATTTCGATTAAATACGTTATGAACTTAGCAATCTTGCAGTGGGATCTCGATCCATAAGCTACACTAGAAATATATTTACTTATTTTATTATTTATTCCCTAATTTGATATTTTTATGAAAATTAAAACAGATTATATATATAAAAAAATGGTTTTGCAACTTAATGTTTGATTTACAGCTCCATTTTTAGTCGATATTTTCGGCGGACAAGATACAGCTGGCCAAGCCTAGTCTAGAGCAACATTACAAGCAAGTTCTGTAAGTGCGAGTACCTCCCCTGCACAGGCGCGGATCCAGAGTTAAATTTTGGGGGGGGGGGTCATAGGCTGAAATTATGACCAGGCACAGATCTAAATTTAAATGGGGGGGGGGGGGGGGGGGGGGGGTCAGATCCTGAAATGTACATATAATAAAATAGTAACTTAGCAAAATCTGTGCATGAAATATTTTTAAGAACAATGACTTTTAAAAAAAATTATCAAGACCTTTTTATGGCCTTAAAACTTTAGCAGGTATATAAGGAATAAAAACCCGTACACTTTTTCAATGATTATAAAAAAAATGTAGTTTACAAAGTAAAACTTATCGATTTCTCCAGTTTTTTTTTTTCATTTTTAAGACTGTTTTTACAGGACGACCGTACAATATTTTTATTTCTTCAAAAAGTAGAGTGGAAGATGAAAAATGATTCCTATCTGAAAATTGAACGACAATTTTTTTAAATGATCCACCTACTTAAAATTGGGGGTCATTTTAAGCCTCCCGAGAAACGGCTAAACATTTCAATTTCAAAAAATTGGTTATTATATGTATTTTGAAGATTATATTCCTCTAGTTTCATAAATATCAAAAAGTTTTTGCAGACATTAAACATAATAAAAAAGAACAAGAAAAAATTAAAAATAGTTTTTCTTTGGAAATATGTCGACAAATTTGAGGTTATTGTAATAGTCGTAGATTTTTACTAGACCTACAACTTTTGTAAAGAATATTTTACGATAAGATGTCACATTGTTGTGACATGTTATCGTAAAAATTTAATTTTAAAAATGCCCGAAATTGAAAAAAAAAAAATTTAAACGGTTTGCTATACTTGTCTTGTTTGCTATAAACATCTTAAAAAACATAAAACTTCCGGTTTTAATTTTTTGTGTAGCACATCGCGATCGGACTATTTGTATATCGCTATTTTAAATTAAAGAAAAACTTAATAACGAATAAAAACTTAATTTGTTTCGAATTAGGACTCAAAAAAATTGTATTATTCCTTCTTTTCTTAGACTTCAAACTTCTCAAAAAAGTATATTTGGCTTTGGGGGGATGATCTGGATCCGCGCTTGCCCCTGCATCGCTTACACTATGCTGTAATAGCTTAACTAATCATGACAACACGATTGATTTTACCATGGAATTAGAGAAGAAAGATAAATTAAAAATTTAAAAAACCCTTACGCAAATTAATTGTCATTTGACGATTACACTGGCACGCGTGAAGCACTTAATCGAGTAATCATAAGCTAATTTGACTTACATCATTTTGGAAAAGAGCTGATACTCTTACACTGCTGGACCGATATTAACTAAACATAGCAAAGAATTACCGCAAGGAAACTGGCTTTCAAATGAAAAAAAAACCGCATCGAAATTGGTCCATACCTTTGAGAGCTACGATGTCACAGACACACACACACACAGATACAGACAGACAGATATCGACGTCAAACTTATAACACCCCTCTTTTTGCGTCGGGGGTCAAAAAAATAAATCCATTACCAAATAAATTTTAACGGATGTATTTAGTTTTTTTTTTATGTTTACCTTTATAAAATAAATAACAAAATAATGTAGGAAAATAAAATAATGGATTATTAGTTAATACATTCACTAATATTACAATTTTACTGATTCTGTTAAAAAGTTAAAATTTTGTACTGTGTATTCCTACATGGCACTGCGTTCATTTTAAGAAATCTTCGTCCATTTCTAACAGCCAGTCAGTTTTGTATAGTTTCCCTGTTTTTATTATCTACATATGTAACATGGTTAAGTTTCAAATGTTTCATTATTTCGAAAATTCTTTGGGTTAAAGTTTAAAGTCTACAATTTAAATATATATATGTATGTTACTTGATTGTGTTTATACTGGTGGTTATAACTTTATCTACAAACGTGTAATAAATAATTTATAGTTAACACCTATTAACATTCACCTGGAAATATTTACAATTATTCGACTTTAAACTAAATATGAATCTCGCATTTTTCTGTGGTAAAATTTGTTATTTCTTTTCTAAATATTAAAATAACTCTACTAAAATATTGTAAAGGTTCTTAATGAAGATAATGCAGCCTCCAAATACCTATAGGTATACTTGCGCAATAAGCGTTCGTGTCAAAGCGATGCCAGAGTACGTATAAGGATATTTTAATAACTCTCTGATAGAATCAATAACTTTAGAAGAACTGGGAGGGCAGTATTTTATTACAGTTACTCATGGAGACGTCAAAATTCACGATCGATGAAAGTCAATGTGACTGAAAGCGAACTAGCTACCTACTGCAGCTGGAACCTTATTAGGTCCTCCACATGAAGTCAAAGTGCTAAGCACTATATTTGTAATTTTCTTTATACTAAATAAATTATGTTTTTTTATTAGGTATAGCTTAATATTAAGTTCTTACTTCTTATACTTTCATACTTAGAGATCTTAGAGTGATGTGTATAGTTTTTTATACTAGAGATATTTTTAAATTAAGAGCTATTAATAAGTGTATTCTTTTACAAATTAATACTCAGCAACCCAAAATTATAGTTTACAAGCTGCTCACCCTCGCTTCGCCTGGGTTCGTCCCTAGTGAAAAACAAAAACAAATCTATCCCACGGGAATCGTACATTTTTCGGAGATAAAAAGTAGCATATGAGCTATTCCAGAATATAATCTATATCTGTGCCAAATATCATCCAGATCCGTTTAACCGTTCTGGCGTGATTGAGTAACAGACAGCCAGCATCATAGCGTAGTATTTATTTAAGGCACAATATAGTTGTCTAAAAAGATTTTATTGATCAGTGCTCTCAGTTGTGTGCTACTAATACTTCTTTTAAGGTTTATGCGTGACTTCTCTAGTTTAGAGTTGGCTCATTCTAAATTGCATAAAAACGTCCAATAAATAATAAAACAAAAACAAACCTCCTCCACTAAAATACAAGAAGTTTTTGCAGGAGTAGGGTATAAATACTTTAGATGTAATATACACGTAGATATTACAAATGACCCAATATCTAGTTCAAATATATGAAATGAGTGGTCAAGATAAATACAGTACCTAAAGGTGACATCCTCACGACACAGATGACCTCTATAAATATAAGGACGTAAATTATCGATTAAACGGTCACATCATTCAATCGGTATTCCATTCTATCCTCCAAAACAAGGTTCAAGTCTGTTAAATTTATCAATTGGTTCTCAAGATGGGATAAGTTTCATATCATAAACAACTTATCATTTTGAACGTTATTGCATTAACATAAGGTTTCTGGTTTCATTTCAATGTTGACAATGGTAACAAGCTTAAACGGCACTTCCGCAGAAGTTAAGCGTTACTATTGGAAAAATAATTTTAGTTTTAAAAATTACCCCATTTTTTAAATTGATGTGAGGATGATAGATACTAGCTGTTAATTTTTCGACTCATTCACATATATTATTAGGTATTCTAATAATATGTAAAATTCTCTTAGCAGGATAGAATCATCAAGCAAGTCTCGGAACTTTGTTCTACTTACGCACTGTCAAACTTCAACTCTTCTTCTTGCTAGCCTCTTATTTTAATCACAATATAGTATTATTAAGATTTATATATAATCAAGAAAATATCAATTACCAATACCAATTAAATAAACTATCCTCTACCTCTTGTCAATCCTTTTTACCAAAATTATGGAAAACTGTCTAAATTCCCGTTATTAAAATCTAAATAAAAGTTGATCCCGGAATCAAATTATAATTTTTACCAAGTCCAAAGTACAGCCGTCTTTAAATACTATAAATTATTATTGGTTGTTTGTATATTGATAACATAGTAAAAAATGGGTGCGTGCGCAAACCTTTACGCGTGGGTAAAGTAAAACTTCTTCGGCAAATATCGCAATTAAATTAAAACAAATCAGTAATTAAATAAGACATATTAGGCATTTTACAATTTACCTGAACCTCATGAAGTAATAAAAAAACATTAAAGAAATTATATGAAAATTATAGTTCATAGGAATTGGAACTACATAGTTTAATGGAAGTTATATTTACTCATAATTATACTATTGTAAAGTGTATATATAAGAGAGAGGGAGAGAGAAAGAAGATATATATATATATATATATATATATATATATATATATATATATATATATATATATATATATATATATAAAGTAGTAGAAATATAACTTAGCAAAAATTAGTAGTATACAATAAAGGGACCAAGTATTCGAATAGTTTAGAATTCACATTTATGAATGCGATGTACTCCCTAAAAGTAATGTAATTTATTACGATATTCAATGTATAACTTTCACACTTTTACGGTTTCATTTCATGTAGTTATTCTGCTACCTTCGTAGTAACTTTATTGATTCTACGAAAGTGTTTGTTTGCGCGTGGCCAATGGTAGCCTCGATACCTACATGGGTAGATCTTTCTATTTTTAGCTTTTCATAACGTGACCTAGGGTGGGTGACCAACGACTACGTTCCAGAAACATACTAGTTTGAACAATTGATACGATTAGACGTTGTTAAAATCGTGCAAAGTTGAGTGTCATATACAACAAGTGAATCTCGTAATCGATAAAATGATTAAAAAAACGTTATTCATATCATTTATGGTGATTATTTTAGTGGCATGTAATATTGAAGGAAAGAAATTATCTCGAAGTCGTAGTTCAGGTTCAGGTCGCAGTACTGGACGGAAAACAAATTACAATCCTCAGCCGGCCCCTACTTCTATAAGCCACCCACAGCCATCAGCACAGAAACCAACACTATTTGGATGGCAAGAAAAATCAGCCCAAAATGCTAAAACACCAAATAATCAAGGCCATTCATATCCATCAAGTAACACTGGTCTCTCTGGTAACAGTAAGCCAAAACAAACAGCAACTCAACAAGACAATATACAAAGAAGTAATGTGCCTTTACAGCAATCCGCTCCAGCACAAAGTAATAATCATCAAAGTCATGCGTACCCTGCGAGCAATAGTATGTCTGGAAATAGCAATTCAGGAACTGGTGTGGGATATCCTCAAGGATCGGGTTTGTCTGGTTCAAATGCTGCTTCACCACCTCATCAAGGAATTAATTCGCCTAATAACTATAAACCTCAAACTTATCCACAAGGATCAAATTCAGGTCTGCCAGGATCAAACGTAGCTCCTCCTCCTTATCAAAGTAATTATCCAACGAATAACCATGGTAATACATACCAAAATCCTCATGGAGCACCACCTTCTTACATGAATTCTGGAAACAATTTTAATCATCCACAAGGGCCACCACCCCCGTACTTTGGACACAACAGTGGCGGATACGGTGGGCATGGATATAGTCCACAGACACCTGGATATTTTGGGAATTATATGAATAATGGACGGAATTCTGGAGGTGTAAGTAGAACAGGAAGTGCTTTGACTGGAGTAGGGATTGCGGGTGCTGGAATAGGAACAGTTTTAACAGGGTTAGCATTATGGAATTTAGCCAGATCGACGGGTCATAATCAACACACTGTTATATATGATAAAGGTCAACCTATTGCTGTTGTACCTGAAGGTAATACGGCACCTGTAGTTGATCCTATTTTAGGAGACTTAGTTAACTGTACATTGACTATAAATAAAGATAATGTGACAGAAGTCCTTGCAATTCCTTGCTCAATAGCAACTTCATTTACACCAGACGCGACTGTTAAAGATGTAAGTATGAATGATAATGCAGGAGACACCACGAAATGTACAATAACTGTAGTAACAAAAGGTGGAAAGGAATTTATGACAACCATACCCTGCTCGGTTCTACTAAATACAGCAGCACAAAATAATGTTACTGAATCGCCTGTTATTGAAAACCCGCCGATCTTGACAAATGACACGTCAGTGCCCACAAATGACACGTCATTGCCCACAAATGAAACGTCAGTTCCAACAAATGATAAACTTCTTGCAGATCAGCCGGCTGATCTTAAACTTCCAAATATCGATGTAAAAAATGAATCAACAGCTTTAAATTGCACTCATGATGAAGAAGGGGAAATAAGAGATCCAATAAATCCTTGTTTTAGTCTAAAGCACAACCTTACTGTAATTCCTTTACAAGAAAATGAAAATCATAACAATTGAATATATTGGATAAAATATATATATATATATATATATATATATATATATATATATATATATATTATATATATATATATATATATATATATATATATATATTTAATAATATAATGTATAATAAATATTTATGTGATTATTTAATTTATATATGTATGTAGTTACTAACATTTAGTACTAAACCAATTTGTTTCAGCACTTAGGTACTCAAATTCACATTCAAAATTTTCTATTCAATATTAAAATATTATAATTTTCTTTACGCCACTGTGGTTAATAACTATGTATTACTACTAACGTTTAATAATAATCGTTGTAAAACATAACATAATAAATACATGAATAGTACCTATATGTATGTACTCGTATTATGTTATATTTTACAACGCTTAATAAAACAAATTGTTGCCTATATAATTTCAACTTTTTTTAAATATATTAAAAAATAATAATCCAAGTAGGATTTTAAATATATTCTCACATATTTTGATGCTATATCTGTTTGTAAAAATATAATATTATTTATTATTAAGAAGTAACTGAAAACTTTGGAAAATAATTTTAACTACATACATTTCTATATATTTTCATTCTATAATAATGTGAATTTAAATAATTTATGTAAGCAATGTTTGAAGTTAAGATTTTATTAATTGTAATGTTATGTTAAATTAATAGCTGCCTGAGCACTAAACATTTTAACAATACCAAATGTGTCCCTTCTTTACGCACTTTATTGAAATTTCAAACTGTATTTTTGGATCTATTCTAATCATTAAAACATTTAGTTCCATTCTAACAAAAATCCAGTTAAAATTAGTGTAAGCGATTGAATAAACAAACAATTAGAACCTTGACTAAAGATCGAAGCTGATACTAAGATATATAAACACGCTCCCTTATTTAACCTGCCTGTTTATTTATTTTTATTAATATTAAGGAATACTTTATGAAAAAGATGTATTAGCTTTTTTATTTTGAGTCCAAAAATCTTTCCTATCCACCAGTACTGAATGCTACTAACTCAAGCTTGTTAACTCTTTTGAGTTAATCAACTTTATTATTTCCAATTTGGGCCTATGCCTAGAGCATTAAAGGCAGTATACATTTTTATATATATTATATGTTTCTATGGGACTTTTTTTATTAAGTCAATACTTACCTCTCTATTTGCTTCTAAAGTAATAAACTTTGTGTCCCAAAAATTTACAACGGCAACAGGCGCAAAGTTAACTTTGTGTCTCATACAAATATTATGAAATATAAAGGTATCTAGCCGTCAATAAAATTTATATCGGAGAATAGCATTGCCCGCGGCTCCGCCTACGTTCAGATGACCAAAAACCAAATTCTTAGGTTTTACATATTATTATACTCTTACATTACAGTTTTTGTATTTTTTCTCAGAAATGAGATATTTTCCCACGGTAAAAAGTATCCTTTATGTTGACCCGGATAACCTGCTATCACCATACCAAATTTCATCAAAATCCCGCTAGTGGTTTTTCCATGATGCAGTAACAGACAGACAGACACAAAAATTCTAAAAACTATAGATTCGGACTTTGCATCGATAATAATGTCGATTTCAACTAGATTTTCCAAAAAATATTTAAGGTACAGATTCGGCTTAGTTACAATTTTATTATATGTATCAATAAATGAGTAAATTTTAATTTTGCTTTGAATATTTGTTACCTACTTTTATTATGTTATTACGTATATATTATAATTTAATATTCCTTTATCGCGACCCTCGGTGTGAGAGTAAAACTCGCCCTTGCCCGATTTTAAACAGAAAGCGGACTTAATTTTTTTGCCCTTAAATCTGTATAATATATACACATAATTAGCAAAACAATGTATTCTAAAATTGGCATACAGGTACGATGTGGCAGAAGTCGTAAAGATGTAGAAAAACTTATCCCTTTCGGAACATCAGTGTTAATCGTGCGTTATCTTTTAAAAAATTCTAAGGGCGCTATATTTTATTTTATTGAGCGGAAACAGCTTCGATCGTTAGTATGTTAATCTATTAGTCATCCATGGTACATTACAAGCACTGGGCAGGACAGAGTGACGTGGTGTGACCTGTCAAGATCTACATTATGTATTTTGACGATGCTGGTCAGCGAAGATATATTATTTTTCAATGTAAACTTTATTTTAGTTTAAATTTTTATAAGGAAATAAATAGTACTAATCATTATCTATTGTAACTTTAAATTTATATTGTAAAATTAAAAGTTCATAGTTATACAAAAACACGATCGTGCGTTGTCGGTCGTAGTTGTTCTAAAAAAGGTGAAAATTCATGTGTGATGTGACTATTGCAGTATTTTTTTCATCAAAACTTGGATATAGTGCAAAATTTGCGTTAAAATTATTACTAATTTCTGGAGACATTGCATGAGACGAGGGACCAGCTGTTACTATACTCGACCGGTAGGTGGAGATCGCCCACACAAAATTACACCATGTGATGTCCAGAGCCTTCTTTTTTCTATGAATTCAAATTTTCAAATTCCAATTACAAATACAAAATATTTTATTCATCATTAAATTATAATAATTTTTGACTGAACGTCATGAGAATTCAGTATCTCTTCCTTTTCAATGTCGGTCAAAATTGTCCCATATTTAATAGTAAATTAGTTATTAGATCCGTTTAAAAAATGTACTATTTTCTTGAATTAATTTTAAAATCACAATTTTTTTTCTCCAATGGCTGGAAAAACAGACTTTTCTTAATAGGAAAAAATTTTTCCATTTTCTCCCGCCAGATGTCGCGATCACTATGATCCTCATATTTTCATTAGACGACATGCTTGGCTCAGTTTGTAGTGATCCTACTTGCTGTGTCAGCGGTCGCGGGTTCGAGTCCCGCTGGGGGCATTCATTTGTGTGACGAGCACGAATGTCCGTACTCCAGTCGTGGGTGTTCATATTTAAAATATGTGTGTTTAAAGTTGTATATGTGTAGTGTATCAACTATCTGGTATCCACAACACAACCCTCGTAGCTTACCATGGAACTAGATGGTGCTGTGTGTTAATGTCCCAACATATTTATTTATTATTATTTATTTATTTAGTCATTGATTTTTATTTATATAGATATACATGAATGTCTTTATATTCCTTTTAAAGTGTAGTATGTCATGTTTGACTTTATATTTACCTACTATATTTAATAAAACATATGAGTATTTTATTTTGCATTTTATTCTCCACTCTGTCTAACAAAAAGCAATCTTACTTTTTCAATATATAAAATATATTTATATGAAAATATCGATATTATCGATATCACATATCGACATGTGTAATATACTTACGTTTACGGCACAAGTTCACTTGTTTAAAGATTTTAAATTACACAAAAAAATAGTGAATCGCGCGCGCTTAACTTGATACTTAAACGATTTCTGACGCGTTTATTTTTAACGCTGTCAGCATTTAATTAAAAAATAATTTTATTTAACAGTTTGCGTATATCACACATTTAGCATAAAATAAACTAATTTTGTCGTGTAATAAGTGATAAAAGTGTAGCGAGTAAGGTGGTGCCTATAGGCATCAGCGGGGCTTGACGGTAACGCTGGAAGTGGCACCAGCGGGGTTCAAGTGGTTAACCTCGGATTAAATGTAAATAGATCATACGTGTAGCGTCCTCCTTTCAAGAAATCTTTCCTATTGTCAAAAGTGACAAATGACAATCTTGAATCTGCATTTCATTCGTAATCTGTGGTTTTATTTACCTTGTAAACATGGATTCATTTACTTATACCTTGTAAACATGCGAAGTATTAAAAACAATTTATTTTATCAGAATTTCCTAAAATATTTAAGCTTTAAGCAGAATTAATTATATAAAATATTAAGAAGCTAATATAATAATATTCTATTCTTTTTGTTCACTACACTTAAATTATGATGTATATTATTAATAATTAAGAGAGCGAGCTAAATATTGATTTTAACTTAAAGTTACTAATCATTATATATATCTGAAAATGTCCGATCCGACAATCCAAACCTTTTGCTGCCACCATTCAGGCAATAAAGAAGATTTAGCTATCAAAATTATGGACGAATTTAATACGGAATCATATAACACGGTCTGTTTAGTTTCTTCAACGATTGGAATTTTAGGCTCCCTCTATCAGGTAAGGTATATTTCAACAGCAACTACACGTAAAAATAATCTATTCGGTATTTAAATACATTTTTTTCTACTTTTCATAAATCTGAATAGATTATACCAAGAAATGCGTCGAGTTCTTCGAATGGTTATGGGGCACAAAGTTTAACAACTACTCGAGGGCGTCACATCATAATCTGGTTAGCTGTAGCAGATTTACTGGCGTCTCTAGGTATATATTTTAAATTAACCTTCATTTTTTGTATTGAATTAATATGTTATTTAAAATAATACACTTTTAGGTGTTCTAGTCAGATCATCTCTGTGGTTACAATACAAAAACATTATGCCAATGCCCAATGATGATGTTAGCGTTTTGTTTTGCAGTATAATATCTGTAAGTTAAAAATTGATATTACATTACTTTTATCTTATTTATATGTTATTGTTAGATTTTTAATATTAATTTAATACTAGCACTATATTTTAACGGCTAGTATAGATTTCTCAGAGATGGATATTTTCCCACAGTAAAAAGTATCCTAAATGTTAACCCGGATAACCAGCTATCATCATACCACATTTCATCAAAATCTGTTTAGTGGTTTTCTCATGATGTGTTCCCAGACAGATAGACAAAAATTATAGATTCAGCCTCTGTATCAATAATAATAACTATTTCAATAAGATTTTGCAGAAAATATTTAATGTACAGATTCAACTCAATAACAAAGTTAAGTAAACTAAACAATTAGCAAATTAAATTGTTATATTTTTATAATGTAAAGCAATATATGGTATTTTAGGCTTGGACTCAATATTTCTATACAGCTACTTGGTTCTGGACAATGTTCTATGCTGTAGATACTTGGAATTCAATTAGAGGCAATAACACACATCCAATTCTCTATCATTCTTTAGCTTGGGGAATACCTGCTGCTACTACAAGTATTGGCTTATCTATATTGTACATACCAAATGCTAAGTAAGTAAAAAAATAGTTATCTTTCCTTTCTGTTCCATTAACAAGTTTTAATATGTGATACTCTAATTGCTTATTGTTATTCTATTTTTGATTTTTTCTCTTTACTTATAGGTAATAATCAGTCACTTATAGATCAGTCATTTATCAAGTAACATCAAAACTGGTTAAAGTTAAACCAATTTATCCTTTATTTTCTAATTATTTTATATAGTCTTTGTTGTAAGTCATTTTTTAATATTTATTTTTCTCAATATTAATATTAAATTACCATAAAAACTAAACAAGATATTTTCATCACTAAGTACATTCAAGGTATGAAAAAAATTAATACGCAAAATATTTACAAATATTTTCAGATGTCATAACATAACATCAATTTCAACTGCTTTCTTAAGAATACTACCAAATTACTGTGCAACATATTTGCCTATTGCAATGGTAATGGTAGTGAACCCCATTATATATATAATGGCAAGTAAAAAGATTGAGATGGCCGTAGCGCTTCCTTTAGCACAGGTAGAGTATATTATATTTTTAATAATTGATATTTTTTTATATGGATTATATTTATTCTTTTGTTTGTTCTAATGTTTTTAAATGCCAAATGTACAACAAATAAAAAAAATGGTTATGTGGTTGGATAGAAAAGTTAGTATTAACCATTAGAATCCAAAGGAACATTTCCAGTTTTGATGAGGTGTTGCAGGATAGCTTATGCACTCAACGACGACGCCCCTGCGGGGTAGCACTGGCTCTCACGATCCAGTCTGTTATTTTTATTTTATTTATTTGTAATATATATCTTAATATAATCTATGTAAATCATTAAATTAAGTACATTTCTAGTGTAAGTTTAATCCTAGAAGAACATATTATATATTTGTTTAACAAGTACACCTACACAGACTTATATATATTTCAAAGGTAACATATAAATATATCTAATATATTTAAACGAGCAATTCTTATATATATATATATAATCTGAATCTCGGAAACGGCTCCAACGATTTTCATGAAATTTAGCATACAGGTTTCGGGGGCGATAAATCGATCTAGATTAGTCTTATGTCTGGGAAAACGCGTGTTTTAGAATTTTCATGCGCGCACAGTCGGGGTTCGAATCCCGGTCGGATACAAAGGTATATTTTTTTTTGTATTTATTCAAGTTTTATGTTATTTTTAAAAAGAAAATTGTACTTTTGACCAAAAACTCCGAGCGAAGCTCGGTGGCCCAGGTACTATTATTAATGACTGCACACTGGCACAGTATATCATTTAAAGTATATATAGACTTTAGAAAAGCGATTACATTTATAACATGATTTTAAATAAAGAAAAATAAACCGTGGTCGTTAGATGTAAATAAAATACCTACCAATTTAAGGCCATCAGCAATACCTAAGCAACAAGAACGTATTTTTTTTTATTTCTATTGTGGTCGCCGCATATGAGTTTAGAGTAACCCAACCCATTAAACCTTACAGCTGTAATAAACAGCTGTAAAATAAAAAAAAAATTGTAAAATAAAATTTATAAATCTTTACTACCAATTAGTTTTAAAAATTTTTTTTGCATAAGCTACAATTTTCAGATCATCGATCCACTATCTTTTATTATATCCATATCCTCTAGCTAGAGTCTAGATTAAATAAAACTTTATATTTTAGGATTTCTTAGCGGTTTTATTTTGATTTTTAGTTCGAATGCAGCAATCACGGGAGAGACCCGAAGTCTCTGAAGTCACTCGTCAACGTCCCGAACCAAAAACCAAAGTAAATCCGCGAAAATATCTAAAAGATTTTTAACAAAAAAAAAAAATCGACTTCAAAAAAAGCACTAAAAAACCTGATCAAATATTTTCGAAGTCTGTGTGCTTTGTTTTGTATGGCCGGCTTTGAAATTTAAATGGGACCAATCTGGAAGTAGGTATACACTTTCAAACAAAACAAAAATTGTCTAAATCGGTTAATAAATGACGGAGGTCTAAGGTAACAAACATTAAAAAAAAAACATACAGCCGAATTGAGAAC
Organism: Brenthis hecate; assembly: GCA_951806755.1. Lineage (NCBI taxonomy): Eukaryota > Metazoa > Arthropoda > Insecta > Lepidoptera > Nymphalidae > Brenthis > Brenthis hecate. Next base: position 7,547,903 of record OX638258.1, on the reverse strand, counting down.
CTCCTTTTTGAAGAAGTCGGTTGAAAATGTCAAATATTCGCGTAAATCTAAGAAAGCCTGTAGATTAAATTAATTCTAAAATAGGATTCTTTTCATTTTCCAGTTTACAAGTAAAGAAAGAAGAGTTGTGGATACGCTGAGGCTAAAATTTTTCTTAATAAATGCTGTATTCTATGTTTGTTGGTTGCCCAATCTTGTCAATGGCGTCTTGGTGTGGACGATGTGGTTTAACATGCCTGTTAAAGTTATTATTACTATATGGTATATTATGGTGAGTAGCCTTTTTAATTTTCACTATTCGCCGTCTCAGTACTTATTTGTCCAATTGACCCAATTACCGAAAATTTTTAATACAGAATTATTTAAAATAAAAGTCATTTTATGTCAATTCTATTGGTATAAAATATACAGTTTACTTTAAAAAAAGCTGAATAGATATATTTTTTATCTATGTATATGTAAGGCTGTGGTGCAGGGTTGGATCCAGAGCCTCAAAAAAATATTGTACATAGAGAATAAAATTATACTACTTGTCCAAAATTATACTACGTTTGACATTTCATGTTTTTCACGTTTCGTTTTACGGCGTTTTTGTATTGAATTGAAATAAACTTGAATAAGTAGCGAAGAAATGACTTTTAAATTTGTTTCGAAATATGTTGAACACGAATGCTTGTGGAATATTAGGTCCTTGCATTATAAAAACAAGCATATGAAACATTCCGCATATTTCGATCCATTTTCGTACCCATAGCTTCTTTTTATTAATCACACAAATTTCCTCATCCACCTCTTCTAAAATAGCCGTTACGATCAGCTTAATCAGTTTATTTACTTTATTGCGTTGTAGGCTGTTCATCTTGCAAAACACCACTCACTTGTAAACTGTACTCGACCAAAGTGCGAACGATTTTTGGTGAGTAGCGAGTAATTTAGCTACTAAATTACTCGCTACTAGACTAAAATACTAGCTTAATGCGAACTAGGCTTAAGCCACTTACTAAATTTTGGATCACTCTCCCATTCGACTCCGTATATTTTTGTTGTCTATGTTTTTTCTTCACTTTTAAATCGCCTCTTTCAACGCGTTTCTTCTTTGGCGTCGAAACACCACACTCTTGTTCGCCCTCACTTTCACTCATGATTACAAATTGCGACTACAAAATAGTTTATTCTCAAAATTGTCAAAGCGTAAGAAACAATAATGTACACACGTTACACACTACAATTTGTACTAGTTTAAAACTTTATATTAATGTATCTATACTGCAACAATTCACTGTCAAGTTTTATACTTAGTCAAAATATTGCTATGAACATGATATCGTCTCTCTCGCGGTTATTTATAAATCCTTCTTGTCAGAACGAATGGAATAGTAAAACATCACATGGGGAATCCCCGCTAACCTTCTCATTGCCTGATTTGGTGTTGTCGTACGTTCAGAAATTCCTAAGATTGTAGGGTTAATATTAAAAAGTAAAAGTACTCACCAATAATACAAGTCGGTCGACCTAAAGATAAAATTATGGTATTTTTACGTAGTATAGTGGCAATACGATACTACATACTACACACTATGAAATAATGGTACAAATAGTATAATTATACTACGAAATCCAACACTGCTGTGGAAGCCAGCGCTAACGCGCTAACTTGAGAAACCGAGTGGAGCGGGTTCAAATCCCGGGTCTCTCACCTATGATATTTTCATGCGCGAATCATTTCTAACATGATTACCACTTGCCTTACGGTGAAGGAAAACATCGTGAGGAAACCTGCATGTCTGAGAGAACCTAGCCAGTTTTCGAAAGACATGTGAAGTCCGCCAACCTGCACTTGGCCAGCGTGGTGGACTATGGCCTGGTCCCCATCATATTGTAGGGAGGCCCGTGCCCAGCATTGGGACGTTGAAAAGGGCTAAATACAATGTATGTATATAAATCTTAGAAATAAAGCTTTGTTTTTAAAATAGATGAAAAACTCTCTACTGTGAAGTGCAATAAGTATTGTTAGCTTGAACAAATAAACACTAAGGCGACGCGACGTAATGTTTTAATATTGTGGTATTTTTAGTACTCCTCAAACGAGACTTTTTACCGCGGGAGATTGTGTCATTCCCACAGAAAAACACGTTTTAATACAACCCAAAAAATGTGTAATTCTTCGATACAATTAAATAAATACGTGTTCGAGCATTTTTCGAAATATATCCCTTATGGGGGTAAAATAGGGCATGAGAGTTTGTATGAAATTTACCTTTTTAGAGTTTTTTTGTAGTTCTAGCGCGGGCGAAGCCGCGGATTCTGCTAGTATAATTATATCTTTTATGTAACAACATCAAAAGTTGCCTAAAAGTAGAATTTTATGAAACATCCTTTGTAGAGACAAGGTTTTTACTCATGTATGCAAACAAATTGAAATATTTATTTGGAACACTCTCGAGAGAAATAAGCAACCTTTCTCAGGAATATTTTTATTTTGTGGCCATATCTAAACCATAATCCATATCAAAACTCGAGTCAAACACTTAAATACCTAGTACCTGGGTGACCGAGCTTCGCTCGGAGTTTTAGGACAAAAAAACATTTAAAAAAACAAACTAAGAATTTGAATAAATACAAAAAAAAACAAAATTAAAAACTTTGTGTCCGACCGGGATACGAACCCAGATACCTGTGGTTGTCAAACTTGCGCATTGGCCGCTTGACCATAATGCTTATGTCTGAGCGTGCGAAATTATCGATTATAATATTTTGCGTGGAATAATGCAAAAGAAATCATAATAATAATAAAGCTTTATTTATTGTATACATGCTTACTTATAATTTTAAATTATAATTACTCTTACTTAATTAACAATTTTAAGCATTGTATTTTAACAGATCATATTTATAACTTATTTGATTATACTTAATTTAACTTCAATTTTTGGTTAGGGACTATTTATTAACTTATAATTTTTAACTTATAATTTTTAACTAATAATTTTGTAATCTGGAATTAAATTATTTTAAAAATCTTTAATATTATTTGAAATGATATTGTATATATATAAATTATCATTAATAAATAAATAAACAATCACAATAAATTAAATAATTCAATTGAGTAAATACTAAACATTTCACAATAATAAATATAAATAAAATTTCTTTCCATACATTAATTCTGACAATAGTTATAAATTAGGTATTTAATTTCATAATTAAATGTATTTATTTAGTAAATGTCTTTTTCATGTATAGACCCCTCTCGGTTAAAAGCCTTCTCCAAAGTAGTCCTGCATAGAGCTCTCCGTTGGAGATTATGCTTGTATGACTGCAAAGGGTTTCTTTTCAAATTTTGTTTCCAATATATAATTGTTTCCTGATATGCCTATAAAGTTTATAATTTTATCTTTGTGTTCTTTTGATTTGTTGTAGGAAATGCTGCTTTTAATTCTAGAAGTTTTTCTGGTGAAGATATGTATACCTTTGTTCATTGTATGTCTGTTTTTCTTTGGAGGGTTATGGTCGAACTCCCCCATAGTGACCGGCCGTACTGGTGGATAAAGATGAGGAGGTTCCTACAGTGTTTAATATACTGTATCTTGCTGTGTTGTTTTTAGTTGTTCCTGGTTATCATTTGTGTGGTTGAAAGTTAATTTGGGTTTTTGTAAAATAAAGTCTTTATATTACCAGGTATGGTTTCCTTTGTATGTTGTTTATTTGTTAGTTTTTGTTTATAATTGAGGTAAGGCGTTTCTGGAGATACAGGCAGACTTCTTTTTTATTTCCGTTTAGTTTAAGACTATTTTTTCCTCTAGTTCATGATAGGATTTTTCACCTTCTTCTACTCTGAACATAACCAAATTCTTGCGCCTAATGTCTTTCTAAATTATTTATTGAGGTACTTTGTTCCTGGATTTTTTTCTCAAGAACTTCAATTTTTATTTGTAAGTGTTTAAATTTCTCATTTAAGTATATTATTGTTGATTGTATTTTTAATGTCTCCTTTCATTTCTAACATTTCTGTTTTCTGCTGTCTTATTTCTTGTGGCATGTTTATTAGCAACTTTTTTATCTCCTCCATCTTAAGTGTGAAGTCGGAAGTAGAAAAGCTGATTGAAAAAGAGCACCAATTATACCTAGTTAAATTGCAATTTTATACAGAGTATTAGTTTTTGAGGTTATAAACTTGTTTTAATATTTTACGCTTCCACTTCACAAATTATTTTGTTTTATTGTCATCACACACAGAAAAGATGGTTTTGCACTGATAGTATTTATATGTTATGTTAATTGTCACTTTTGTATTTGTTTGGTAGGTGAATTTTTAAAAGCTCATTTGTTCTTCAACACATCTAGACTTGGTGATGTTTACATATTGCCCATAGATTTTATCGATTAAAATTTCTTAAAATTATTATTAAATTAATTAAAATCTAGAATTTTTCTTTAGATTATTTCCACTTAAATATTTTAAACTTGATGTAAATACGGACACGATATTGACAGTTGCACAGTGGCGCCTCCCACCCACCAGAAGTGACAACTGACAATGCAAAAATTGTGAAAATGCAAAAGAAAACCGCATGAAAATTCGAAAACTCGCGTTTTTCCAGACATAAGACTAATCTAGATCGATTTATCACCCCCGAAACCCTTTGTATACTAAATTTCATGAAAATCGTTGGAGCCGTTTTTGAGATTCAGATTATATATTGATATATATATATATATACATATATATATACAAGAATAGCTCGTTTAAATATATAAGATAAGAAAATTGTAAAGGAACGACAGACAGTTTTACGTTCACTTCGAGGTGTCACACCGCTAACTTTCCAAGTTCAGACTGTTACTGAGAATTTCTTAAGAGAAAAAAATCACTATTTAGTCCGACCCGAGACTCGAACCCAGAACTTTTGGATGTCTAGCGGGGTATACTAGCAACTAGACTAACGAAGCTATAATAACAGCAAATAGCTAAGAAAAGTTTTAAAGTATTTTCGGGTTTTAACCAAAATAAATTTAGCCCGCCTAAACCAGAGCAAATAATATTACTAATTTAAATGCGAATATGTGTGATATTACACATAGGCTCCTGTTGTAATAATAATATTTTTCAAAAGGAGGTACTGCTTGTATAAAATATACAAGTACCTATAATGTAAATATAATTATATTTATTATGTATATACTTAATATATGCATATACATTATGTATATAGTATAAATTTAATATACTCGTATTATATGCATATAATATATAAAGACATCTTGGGTCGCGTCCGATCGAAGCGAAAGTATGTCGCTAGTAACAAATATATGGTTATTTAATTTCTAGGCTCTATTAAACCCCATGCAAGCTTTACTCAACGCTATGGTGTACAGAAAATGGAGTCCTATTGAAAGAAAACTGAGACCGATGCTTGCAAGCGCCCACAAAGACTTCAATCTCCAAGACGAACAGTCTCCGTTGCTAGGATCGGAACCGCCACGCTTGCCGCTCTCAGCGATACCGCCCGCCATAAACAACTATGCGACGTTGTAATATAATTTGTTTTTTTTTAAACACTTTGTACAATAAAGTTTGACAGTTTGTGATGTGATAATAAACTTTTGCACTTTTTATGTTTTGAGTTTTTGTTTTCATTATAAACAAATTTAATTTATTGAACTAGTTACTAGAGTTTTACAAGCGTTTCTTAAATGTCAATATAAAATAAGTTATTGTGGTCCGTCCATCTGTCCATGAGGAAGCCCGGAAGGTATTTTTGCTGAAAAGAGTTACTCAACATATTTACAATAGCATTATTTCGTTTTCCTTTCAGATTTTTTTAAACCATAATATACCTTTTCAGGACCTACATTTTATATCTTTGATAATTTTACACACTTGAAAAACGAATCGATATTTTTAATATCAATTGACATTTATTTGAACTTATTTTAGTTTTTGTGATAAAACCCTGAGAAAATACATAGAATTAATAATTTATACTAATATTATAAAGAGGCAGTTTGTTTGAACGCGCTAATCTCAAGAACTACTAATTCGATTTAAAAAAATCCTTTTACATTAGATAGCCCATTTTTTGAAGAAGGCTAGGCTATATAACACCTTATACATAATTCGTTGGCTTACTATTACAAGGTTCTATGTTAATTTTAATGAAGTTTAGTAATTTTTACATAGAACTTCGTTATTTTGCTATCGTAAAAAAACAACATAGAACTATGTAAAATTGAATATTTTGTAGTTATAATGCCGCTATCTAGTGGTTTGTTTTTGCAAAACTGTAGCTAACGACACATAGAAACTTGTAGCATTAATAACTAAATAAGTACTAAAATTGTAACATAGAACCTTATAATAGTGAGCTGCAGAATCTGTACATTAGATATTTTATGGAAAATCTTATTGAATTAAACATTATTATTGATGCAGTGGTCGAATCTATAGTTTTTAGAATTTTTGTCTGTCTGTTTGTCTGTAACCGCATCACAGAAAAACCACTGGAGGGATTTTGATGAAATTTGGTATAGGTAGTGATAGCTGGTTATCTGGGTCAACAAATAGGATACTTTTTACCGCGGGAAAATATCTCATTTTTGAGAAAAAAAATACAAAAACTGCATTGTAAGAGTATACTAATATGTAAAACCTAAGAATTTGGTTTTTGGTCATCTGAACGCGGGCGGAGCCGCAGGCAATGGTAGTATAATATATATTTAGTCTATCTATAGCAAAAGTTAATCCCTCCACGACCGCGGATACGCCGGCGTTACAGTTAACAACAGATTTCCTAGAAATTTACCTGGAGGTGTTAAATCATACTTCTTTTTAAGTTTATATTATAGCAATTTTTATCAAGATTTTACTGAGGAAAATTTTATTAAAATGTACTACTTTTTAAAACAATGTTTCACGATTGCTTTATATTTTAAGCAATAGGATATTGTACTTGGGTAATATCTTTTTCCAATGCTCTTTATTTTAAGCTGAAGGTGATACAATAATAAACATAAAGTATTATACATTTAATTTTAATATATTTTTTCCTTATTATATTTATTTACAAAATATATACTTATGTATAACAGTTACTATCACACTTTCATATATGATAATTTTCATTTTCCGGTGGAGCCATGGTTAAATCGGTGACATCTTTCACGATCATATGAGCTATCTGCCAAGCCATTTCCTCTTCTACTTTAGATGTGTTTGTTGGCACAAATTTACTTACCATTTTTTTAAGCACTGACTTGTCTCTTTTATCCGGGTCAGGTTCAAATTTTGATTCAAACCTTCCCAAGCTATTAATTCTACCTAGACTCAAACCGTCGTGCTTTTTTCTTTGCCACAATGAATCAGCATTATACAGTTGATTAGAGTCAATTGTCATGTCAGGTACGGAATGGTTGCGCTTTTTACGAAAATGAGAATCGCCCATTGCTAAAAGAGTATTTCGAGTACTTATACTAAATTCACTACTGCAATCAGAATGAGATTTGCAGTTGGGGGACCACAATTGGTCAACTGATTTAATCATTTCTGACAAGTAAGTATAATATAATTCAGATCCTAAGAATGTTTTTACGTATTTATCAAGAGTTCTATATATAATTTTATAAGGTGTGTCAAAACATGCATATATTAAATGAATTTCACTGCAAATATCACTTTCAACCTTCAAACGGATGTCTGTCGGGAAACCAATAGGGTTTGTCGCTTGAAGGGAAAAATATTTATCATAAAGGATAATAGCATCCCCTTGAGCAGGTTCAAGGGAAGATGTGTTGCCATTAATTGTGTTGTCTCTAAAATGCATCACAGCTATTAAAAATTCAAGTAAATTACTACATGACTCTTGTTCTAAGAATTCTGTAAAATAGAATAATATAGAATCATTGTAAAGAATGTCCTTGAGATTAATGCTGCCACTTGTTAATATATCTATTTGTGATTTAATATAAAGAGGGCTATTTTGAAATCCACTAAAGAAATTTTTATCAATCTGTTGATACAATAAATCCAAGACTGGTTTGAAACAATCTTCTTTTACACCTTCTGGTTGGCATATGTTTGATATAACTAATTTTCTTACTGCATCTGTTAAATCTAATTGAACAGGAGCTTCTAAGGCTACATACTTTTTAAACAAGCTTATAGCTCTCTCAGTGACATCTGTGAACTTATTAATATTTTCATTTCTAAGTTGGTAATCACTTTCTAAAGTATCTCTTAAATCTACACAAGAACTAGTAGAGCACTCACTTTTAATTTTTCTTAAATTGGTGGTGCTCATCCTCCAACCAAATTTTTGTAACAAAAAGTTATCACAATTCTTTTCAAGCTCATTATCATTTGGATGGTTGTCTAAGCTTTTCGTATGACTAATTTTTGGATGTTTTTCTTCATTATTAGTATTGATATTTGACGCTTCTATCTTAAAATTTTCTAATTCTAGCCAACATTTTAAAAGGTATTGTTTCCCAATACCTTCCATGTACATCATAAAATAATTGATTGCTGTTTTTTCAATCAGTATGTCATGTAAACTTATTGATAATTTGGATTTTTTTTCAAAAATATTAGAAATATCTGAAAATCAAAATTACATTAAAAATTTTATACTAGTAATTTCAACAGAAATAGCATGACACAAAATTTTATGAGAAGAATATTTAATTAGTAAGATTTTAAAAAGAAACATACAATTCTAATCAATTTTCTTGTTAATGGTTTCAAAGCGTGTGAGTACAGCACCGATTACTCCGCCAATGTCACGTAGAATAATGAACATATAAAATATGTTTATAATATATTACATACATACCGTCGTAATTTTCATGAAGATTTGTGTCCAGCAAAGAAAATGGTAAGTTTTGAGAATAGGGAGTTTCAGGCGGTCGCACTGGACAGCCAGTTTTCCCCTTTGCTGAAATTACACGTATATTAAGGAAATTATTAAGTAGAAAGTTTATTACATCAATACCAAAGGTAAAATTATAAAAAACGAACCTGCGCTTTTCCAAAACTTAATCATTTTTTAAACAATTATTAAATTGTGTTTGATATATAAAATCAGAACAGCCCAAAATCCAATCCCAAAAATTCATTAGTCGTTTCATAAGGGTAATGAGATGAACAAATTAACAAGTATTTTGTAAATAAAGTATAACAACATTCTTACGTTTCAATAACAATGATAAACGTCAAAATGACGTAACTGTAGAGATTTTCATATATGGCAATTTTAATAGCAATGACCATTATAGAGCGAAGTTACACTATAAGGACAGAGTGAACACTGATAATATTAAAAGTTCTATTTTGCCATATGTATTACTAAAAGCAAGTGGTAGCCCAGTGGTAACGCGCTCGCTTGAGAAACCGAGTGAAGCGGGTTCAAATCCCGGGTCTCGCACCTCTGACATTTTCATGTGCGAATCATTTCTAACATGATTACCACTTGCCTTACGGTGAAGGAAAACATCGTGAGGAAACCTGCATGTTTGAGAAAACTTAGCATGCTTTCGAAAGACATGTGAAGTCCGCCAACCCGCACTTGGCCAGCGTGGTGGACTATGGCCTGATCCCCCTCGTATTGAAGGGAGGCCCGTGCCCAGCAGTGGGACGTTAAAAAGGGCTGAATACAATACATATAATACAATTACTAAACTTTTCTTTCTTTATATTTAAGAGTTTATTCGTATTAAATCAGCATCGACGCTTTTATTTACTTAAAAAAAAAAAAATGTTTCCTTTTTCTTATTTTATTACACCATTTCAATAGTTGTTTTTTATGAGCCATATTTATCAGTCTTGTTGGTTTAGTAGCCATGTACATGTACGGCTACATAATCAGAGGTTCGAGTCTTGGGTCGGGCCAAGTTTAGTGATTGAGTTTTTCTGTTGAGAATATCAACTCTTGGCAATCAGTAATAGCTAAGACTTGACGGTTTTTCACCAAAAAAAAGAATATACCTAATAAGAAACGTAAAATGTGTATCGCCTGAGACTTGTGTATGTTGTAAGTATATTATAGTAAAAGCTGTAGTTTACCGTTACCTTCAAAGTATAAATGCCAAATGTGTGTGTGCGTAAGTTTTTGTTATTGTTTATAGGTACTCGAGCCACAATAAAGCTATAATTGCTGATTGCGTAGTAAGCTCGACAAGGTTTCATGTACATTGTATATATATATATATATATATATATATATATATATATATATATATATATATATATATATATATATATATATATATATATATAAAAGTTTCAAGTAACGAAATTAGGTGATATAGCAAAAGTATATTCATCGTTTTTTATATATAATAGACGTGCCATGGAGCTACTCCTACGGTTAACTCTGCTGTCAGAGAAGTACCGTCTACCGAAGTGAGCCACCTTCCAACGAGTCTCTTGGCTTCACGACAGGCTGAATTGTTGGACGCAAAGTAACCCTCTTCCTCCCCACCACGACAATGTCAACGAACAATGGGGAGGATATCCTAATAGCATGGGTTGACATTTATTTATCGACATTACACTTCTCTAATGGAGCACTGGGCAAAACTAGTAAATATAAAATTTATTTCTTTGACCACAATTCTAAATGTATGTTATGCCGACTTTACTTGATCTGTGTGTACCTTCTATAGGATATACTACATGATACGTCCATTTGTATATTTTAACATATTTTACGAAAATTATGTTAGAGTACCTATTTTAAATGGTATCTTCTGATTCCATCGTGTTTGTTTACCTCATCGGACTAATAGGTACTTTGAAAATAAATATTTGTTTAAAATATATATATATATATATATATATATATATATATATATATATATATATCATTAGTAGGTACTACATAAAATACGTGCGTGATACAAATTATTTACAACGTTAACGCAATTCATCGGACGCAGTGCACTAGCGGAGGCTATCGACCTTCTCGCGGTTACTTGAAATAACTGTTATGTTGATGGAAATAACTTGAAGCACAAAGCACGCAGGGCGGCAGGTCGTGATGTTTAGCCAGTTGCGCAAGTTCGCGGGACTCGGACGGAACTAGTCTTGTCTTAACAATGTTAGTCGTTTATTTTGTTTTCCTTCTGTCACAATATGGATATTCATCTGTGTTGGATCAACGTCAAGTAGGAGATTTCAATGTCCAAGTAGACGTTAAGGATGTACAAATATTTGCAATGATGAAAGGAGATAAAGAAGAATATGTGGTAATGTATACTAATTTTCTGATGCTTCGGGTTTTCTTATTTTTACAATTTTACAGCTATTAGCAAAACATTTATGATTTGGGTTTATAAATGTTTTTCTTTAGTCTAAAGGCTGTTTTTATATATATTATTTTTTCAGTCTTACATATGTAAGTAGGTAGGTGATTAAATTATAGGTAATAGGTACTAGCGAAGTAAGGTTCTAAATTCCGGTCCTGTAAATAACTGATATTTTTACTAATGTAGTAAAAATGCGTAAAATGTGTTCATTGCTGTTACTATTTTACGTAGCTTTTTTTACATATTAAATTGATTAAAGATTACATCATGACAGCCAAAATAATTTAGCAAATAAATCATTATTCTAGCCTACATTATAAAAATAAGGAATTTCGTTAGGTAGAATAAATAGTACGTTACTTTCATATTTCTTTTAAACATAGTCAAAATAAAAAAATATATCTTTTTTAGAAACTTTCGAAAGTAACGAAGAAAATAATTTTTAAACGTATGTACAAGAGGTACATACGCACATACGTTTAAAAACACGTAAAAAGTATGTCCAATTTGTTTTCAGGATTACGATTATGCTTACGACTACTCAGAATTTACAATAAAACCACAAAATCGTACAACACCTAAACCATTTAACGGTATGAAAACTTCTACGCAGAGAATAACTACCTTAAATGGTACAGTTACAGAGGCCATAAAAGATAATTCGACGGCATCATATCCAGAAGAATTTATTAGCACCACAAGCTCAGATTATCTCTCTAATACGACAATAAAGCAATTATCTGATGAAAATTCGACACAAGCCAAAGAAACGAAGTCCACTATTGTACCAACTTTAAATACAACTGTTAAAAATTGTAAAAGAGGTTTTATTTTAAACCAAAAAGGGGAATGCCAACTTAAATTAAATAGTAATGGAAATGCGTAAGTATAAAATTTGTAAGACTTTTAACAATTTATTTATGTCTCATTCTTTTAAAGTCTTAGTATTAACCACATTTACACATCGATCCTTAACTATTTATAAACAGTTAAATAATAAATAAATAAATAAAGGAAATTCTAATTTTAACCTCTTTAATGATTGAAAAAAAAACAGCTCTTATAAATATATACTGTATGTTCTTAGATTACTTTGTCTGATCTCTGGCTCTAAATTTTAATGATCACCAGAATTTGTTTTGTGTTTGCATTTTTTTATATTTCACACATTAAAAAAGTAGTACCTAATGTTTACTTGGCAGCTTCCACGAAACCGCCATCTGTAGTCCATTAGAAATATAATAGAGCGGCTTAAAATTGCTAAAGAGTATCTTATTATCCGTACCGATTTACAGATTTATTGGACACATCTTGAGATACGACTGTAAAATTATTTTCTTTTATGATTAGTTAAACATGGTTTAATAAAAAATTTCAAACCTGTTTATTGATAGCGGGACTGTCGACTTTGATTTGATTTGCTTTAGCAAATTTTAATCGAGCAGTGATTTCTTGAAACATGATATAGATACAGGTTATTATGATATTATGTACTTATTGTTTACGGCGGCTCCACCCGCGTTCAGATGACCAAAAAATAAATTCTTAGGTTTTACATATTAGTATAGGTACTCTTACATTGCAGTTTTTGTATTTTTTCTCAGAGATGAGATATTTTCCTGCGGTAAAAAGTATCCTATATGTTGACCCGGATAACCATCTATCACCATACCAAATTTCATCAAAATCCCTCCAGTGGTTTTTCTGTGATGTGGTAACAGACAGACAAACAAAAATTCTAAAAACTTCGGCCTCTGTATCGATAATAATGTTTATTTCAATGAGATTTTCCAACAAATATTTAATGTACAGATTCGGCTTAGTTACAATTTTATTATATGTAGGTATAGATGTTTCAGAGTATTGTCAAGAAAAATGCACATATCATAATTATTAACAGATAAGTAATTATATGATTGAGTTGTAAAAAATCATTAGGCAAATAATGATAATGATACCTTTGAAAAAAAAAAATTTTATTCTTTACATTATATTAAACTTGTTTTTCGTATTATTATGCAATTTCAAAAACAAAATATAGAAATTCTCGTCATAAGTCATAACCATGTTAGTTAATATTAAAACTATTACAATTTAAAACTTTCATCCGCGGCCCCGCGGACGTGTAACGATTTTAAAAAATAATCCGGACAAGTACGAGTTGGACTCGCACACCGAGGGTTCCGTACAAATTTGTAGGAAATTTGTTAAACTTTTATTTTACAACTGTTTTTATTTTTGTGGAATTTTTCCTTTATTTGTGCTGTAAGACCTTGATTTTTGCTAAATTTCGTGATTTTAGGTCAACGGGAAGTACCGTACGTTTTCGACCCAAAACCCATAGGATATTTCCGGTTGACGTAGAATTGTCAATTTTGGTACTTACGAATTTTCGCAAAAATCTAAATTTACCCATATCTTTTTATAGTGTTGACTATACACCTAATAGGGACTATAGACCTCAGTATTTGGTATTTTCAACTTGCTAGGTCCACCCGTTCCTGAGAAAATCGGTGGTGACACACGGATAGACAGACAGATGGACAGACGGACAAGAGAGTGATCTTATGAGGGTTTATTTTTTACCTTTCGAGGTACGGAACCCTAATGAGGCCGTCAGCGTATAATCGACCTAACCCACTGACAGCTACTTTGGAGAAAATGGCTGTTTTAAGTATGTTCATATATTTTTTTATATAACCCTAACTTGAGTTTCAAAGGATTTTTTGCGTTTTTAGCTTATTTTCTTTTGAACTTTTGTTATAGACATCTAATAACTATTTTTCAAAAATAAATGTGGGTTAAACCATTTCTTTTTTTAAATATTTTCAAATTTTTTGAAATACATGTGATGTGAGGGTTAGGCCAAATCGTATGTAATTTTATTCCAATTTTATTATTATTATAAATTTTATTTACGATAGCAATGGCAGTGCAAGTACACGTAGATAGACAGAATTTTTTGTGGTTGTTTTGGGCCTTGGTATCATGCAAATGAGGGTTATAACTTATAATCTTAAATATTTGATTAAAAATAGAAAAAGAAAATGATATTAAAATGTAAAAAAAAAAAAAAAATTAAGCAAAAGAAATGAAATAGTGAGTGAAAATTTACCATTTTACTAATAATTGCAAAACCGGACATTACTGATTTTAATAAATTTAAAATGAGTTCATAGATAGCCCTGTTGGCATTTTACGCAAATTGTATAGTATATGATCCCAGTATAAGACGACCTTCACCGACATGTAGAGAATGGAGGTAAAGTATTTTATTTCAAATTAAATATGTCAATACATACACTGCAAATGAGTTGATTAAAAAAAATCAGTCCAGAATATGACTAATTAGCAATTAAATTATTTTAAACATTTCACTGGTTTGGTTAATCGAAAAAAATACATACCAATCGAAAGTATGAAGCCTATAGAATATGCAAACGTTAGGTTGACTATTTTTTCCCGTCACAACTCTTGGGTAGGCAGATATAAACAGGTAAATCGATACTAGGAACTGGCACTGGTCTGGTTAATGAAATAAAGTTAAGTTAAAGATTAGATTGGTTCTTAGATGAATATTCAAAACCACTAAGGGTTCGTTAGGGATCAAACACCTTTCAGGATAAAAGACATTGTGGAAACAACTGAAATAGAAAGCGACTAAGAATGTTCTGAAGTTAGAGATCACAATTTGCATTTGCACCATACCAAATTTCATTTGATTTTCCGTGATGCGGTAACAGACAGACAGACAGACAAACATTCTAAAAACTATAGATTCGGCATCTATATCGATAATTATGTCTATTTCAATAAGATTTTCCAAAAAATATTTAATGTACAGATTCGGCTTAGTTACAATTTTATTATAATATGTACCTATAGATGATTCGGATGCTTAATGCTAGTGTGTAAATTCAAAAACTTTTGTAATATGTAATTGCTTTGCTCATAACGGTCGCAGCGCGCTTTCTCAAGAAAGACTAACTAACATTGCGTTTATCTAAATATTGATAACTAGTCTATAATTTTAAAAAAATTTTATTTCTTTTATCAATAGACAAAATAAAAACAAAGCAAAAATTTATCATAAAATAAAATATATATAATAAGGATGTTGTGTTTTATACAAAAAAGAATATTGTAATTAAATATAATACAAAAAGGATAAAAATAATAAGACTAACCACTTCCATCCATCCTCTCGAAATAACTTCCATGCTTCTTTGGTTTTTCATCCGGCGCCACCGCCTTTTCGTTCTTCATTCTACGTATGGCTCCTTTCACTTCATCCATAGGTACTTATAGTTCGTACTAATCCTATATTTTCAGCCTTTTTGTCAAGCTTTCCACTGCATTTATTCTCCTCATTTATAGAATTTCAAAATAGTCCTTCCAATCCTTAATTTTAACATTATTTGAAAGTACCTCACCTGCTTCATTTTTCGTCTCTCTCTCCCTTCACTTTAGTCTACAGAAAGTTATTAAGAGGTAAAGTTTGTGAGGTTGTATGGAGTAATCTCTGGATCTACTGAACTTATTTAGATGAAATTTGATAAGTAGGTAATTTGAGACCCTGGGAAGGTCGTAGAGTACTTTTTATCCCGGAATTCATTCCTTAAGGGGGTGAAAATGAGGATGAAAGTTTGTATGGGGAATCAACCTATGGACGAACCCGAACGAAGCGAGGGCGAGTCGCTAGTGAACCAATAAAGGTGTTTTTGGCCGGCCGGAGTATCTAGATTGTTATATAGTTTATTTTGTACTATTGCTCTTGCTGTCGCAATTGTTTGCTTAGCATTTTTCTTCCCTACATCATATTATTCCTTCTTTGCCACTTTCAAACTTAAATTCCGTTTACCAACATTCTGCCAATCGTTAAATTTCGAGTTCTTTTCTTTCAGTACACTGCACTTCTTCTGACTACCACCATGTACCTATCCTTATCTATCACTCTTGTCCCTTTAGAGTTTAGACTCACCCGAAATCTCTTTTGCTGCATTTCTGGTTTAGGCGATTGTGTTTGACCACAAAGTACCTACCTACTTAATCTAACAGTGTCATGTGTAGGCCAATTTTATAAGTACCTACACTGTTTCAGAAGCCTTAAAGGTTATTTTTTAAAAGTTATTATAATTATCATATTCTATGTTTTTTCTTACCTATATATATATATATATATATATATATATATATATATATATAATATATATATATATATATATATATAAATATTGTAACTATGCCGAATCTGTACATTAAATATTTTTTGGAAAATCTTACTGAAATAGACATTATTATCGATACAGAGGTCGAATCTATCGTTTTTAGAATTTTTGTCTGTCTGTCTGCCTGTTACCGCATCACGGAAAAATCACTGGAGGGATTTTGATGAAATTTGGTATGATGATAGCTGGTTATCCGGGTCAAATTATATAAGATACTTTTTACCGCGGGAAAATATCTCAGTTCTGAGAAAAAATGCATAAACTGCAATGTAAGATTATACTAATATGTAAAATCTAAGACTTCGTTTTTGGTCATCTGAACGCGGACTGGAGCCGCGGGCAATGCTAGGTAACCATAAAATATTACCTGTCGTCACGTGGTATAAAAGTAATTCGTAATTAATGGTTACATTAAAATGACGCTATTAATTTCCCTGCAATAAAAATGATAAAATATAAGAATACTGTTATCGTATTTGTTTAAAATTACGCCAATAACAACGTTAAAACACATTATGCATCGCCCTTGTGATACACAGTAAAGTTGCAAAAATCCATAATATTGTTACTTAAAATATACTGCAATAAACCCGTAAGTGTTATTAGTGTAATATTTTACCTATAACATTTTCGGTAATATAAGTGCTTACATTGCTAGGTTTTGGCTACAGATAATTGCATATTGACATCATATGTACATTTGACAAAAAATTAGCTTTCATTTGATGCATAAATGTCCCGAATATTCCCATTGGTTGAAAAGTTATCCTACAAAAACAATAAATCATTTCTCCTGTAAAAATTTGGATTTTATGATTACAGACTTATTGCTTGGGGGCATCGATATTATTTCTTAGTCTGAGGCAACAGCTAAGCACATTCATGCTTTATTGTTTTGTTATATTCATATATTGTTGTTAGTTCTGGAATTGTGAATGAATGGATGATGGGTGATGCGACATTTAAAAATATTGTTTTTATTTGCTGAATGATACACAAAACTTCTCTTTGTTACAGGTTACTGAAATTAGTTAAACTATCACACAAGTTAAAACTTAGAAGAGAAAATAAAAGCAATCATAATCCATAATCAAGATTTTTTATTAAAACTTAAGTCATTCATAGAGATCAATGTATTCATAATTATTTGTTGGTCAAATATTTGTGATCCTAATAAAAAGACTCTTAATAAATATCCATATCAAATTGTTTTTTTTTTATAATCAGGGTTTTATTTTACTAACCTGTCAACGACTGCTGAGCCACAGGTGGCTCGGTTAACAATTTCTTAGAATTTAACTGCGAGGTGTTAATCGATAATCTTGAATGAAAAAACTATGTCATTTGTTATTGTTATCTGATTATTTATATTTTTCACTTTAAAATAAAACTAAATAATAGTATTTAATAATTTATTTGTATAATATGTGCATGTGCAGTGAATTGTGCTTATAGTGTTTGTTAAAAGTCTATCCTATGTGGGACGGGCACTAGTTTTTCATGTTTTGTACTATTTGGCTTGAGCTTTGACTATGAGATTAATTCAAAATATAAAAAAAACAAAGCTATGATATACAGAAACATGAATTTAGAGCATATTACATATTTGTATCATCGTTTAACACCACAATCATTTAAATATCGGTTAGAGTTTGCAAAGACAAAATAATAATGGAATAAAAGCACCAATTGTAATGAACACAGGAATTAACACCGAGTTATCATCCATTGAGTATGGATCAGGGGTTTTAGGACCACTTGCACGGCGAGCTTTTGAAGATTTTTCTTCTACTTCTTCTCTTGGTTCCTCAGATTCAGTTTCAGGCCAAACTATTGGTGGTAACTTTGGTACTTCATCTATGGTACCTCTCATAACAAATAAGGCATTGATCTTTGGATTATCTCTGTATCCTTTAATAAATTCAACTTTAATTTTACCTCCTCTTATATCAGATTCTTCATCATTATAGTACAATTTGCCATTTTTAATTGAGTATGGTACATACTCATCATGTGCTACACCTCTTCCAACTTTACTAAAAATATCTAAGTCTGCTACGATTGTATGATCTCCATTCAAAACAACGTCGAAAACTTTCATGTTAGGTGCATTAAAATAGACTTCACTAAACTTAAGCACTAAAACATAATCACCATCCCTATTAGCAGGAATATCATAACCAAAAGTGCTATGGTGGTATCTTTCTGTTTGGTATAAGATTTCATCTTTGGAATTGACCCTTCCTATCATCACTAACTGTTTTCCATAGTCAGATGCAGTGCCTACTCTTCCTTGTAATGGATCCTTCTCATAATGTATGCCATAAATATCTGTATGAGCTGGACCGCCCGCGTTTATAGCATAGATTATTTCCCCCAAGCCGGTGGCACTTTCCAATAGACAAAAAATTAATATAAGTGGAATTACTAAAAGTCGAAACATATTTTAGGAAATTAATTGTATTAATGTACAAGATAGTTACTGCAATAATCAGTGTAATTATTTATTCAATTCGTTTTAGCACATTATTTTAGCAAATACTACAAAAAGTAATGTATTTGCATACGTATAAATAACCGGCAAACCACAATCTATCCATCAATAATCCAACTATAACCACAAATGACAAAATCACAATTTGTGGCACATTTCACATTTGTAGTTGTGTCAGTGTTGCCAGTTGCCACTATGGATACAGATAATAATTGGCTTGAAGCTAGCTGCACACTATAAAATTATTAAAGCTTATAATTGATTTTTTTTTAAATTACACAGACAATAACTCACATTAACTAGCGAGTGAAACACTTCTATTTTTCATATAAATTGGAAAATTATATGAAGTGAATGTAACTGTAGAAATAAGAGGTATATATTTATTTGTTTGGGTACATTTTTATTATTTACTAGATTAATAGGTTCAGCCCAATTTATAGCACTGCAAGATTTATCTCCACACTTGCAACGTTTATCCGTGATATAGTAGATAATTTATAAGTCATAGATACATTATAACCAACAGAAGGTACTTTTGGATGTGAAATGATTGTAGAAACAAATTCTAAATAATATAAATATTATTTATAATGAATTGATTTTTATACTGTCTGAATTATATTCTTTTCGGTACTAACTCAGTACCGGATTCAGCCTTAGCGCCGTTTAGCGCCTTATTTTATCTATACAGATAAATGAAATTGAAATGTCTGTTTGTAATGTCAAAGTAACAGTATTTTACTTTGACATTATGCATATAGTTATACGGTACTAATATGAAGAAAACAATTTTTAAATTTTTTGTCTGCTGTTTGTTCCATCTAATCTCCGAAACGGCTGGACTGATTTTGACGGAACTTTCACTGGCAGGTAGCTCATGTTATAAGGAGTAAATTAGGCTACGTTTATTTTAGAAAAAAGAATCAGGGTTCCGCGCAAAAAATTAAAAACCGAGCGAAGAAAGGGTCAGTCGCTAGTTGACAATATGTGTTAAATTTTCTGTAATAAAAGGTTAAGTTCCCATTAGCTCTTTGTTTACTTTTAGTTAATTACCTAAACCTATGGAGTAGATATAGTTACATATATATTATGGCAGATATAGGATCGAGGACAATTTATTTCAGAATTATCAAACATGAATTTATCTATAAAACATTGGAATTTAATGATAATATTGCAGACCTATAAATTATAAAATAAATAAACTCACGCAGAACCAAAAAAAAAACGCATGATAATTAATTAATCATAAATCCTTCTGTAACCTCTTTTTATCTGACTGCATTAAACTGCGGTGAACGAATATGGATAATTAACATAATTGTACAAATAAAATATAGTATATAATATTATAGGTAAAACTGCGAAAAAAATATTGAAAAAAAAAACCGAAAAAGTTGTTGACCAGACAGATTTTCTTAAAATCTCTTGTAGGGGCCCCTCTCTTGTGGAGGCCCCGGGGCTGTAGCACCGGCTGCCCTCCCCTATATCCGGCCCTGCATATACATAATATGACACTTAAAAATTTTATCTTTTTATTACGTATATATACTAGCGATTCACCTTCGCTCCGCTCGGGTTCGTCCCTAGTTACGTTTTAAACTTTAGTATAGATTTCTCATGGATGAGATATTTTCCCGCAGTAAAAAGTATCCTATATGTTGATCCAGATAACTTGCTATCATCGTACCAAATTTCATCACAATCTATCCAGTGATTTTCTAGTGATGCGGTCACAGATAGACTGAGAGGCAGACAAATAGACAGACAAAAATTCCAAAAACCACAAACAACAACAGTGTCAACAGATATTCGTATTTGAAGTTTTATGTCTTTTCCTGATTTTCTCGAAAACGGCATAACTTCTCTATATAAAAGAAAATTTATCTATGTAAAGTAGCAAAATCGGTCAAGACATCTTTGAGTTCGGTGAACATACATAAAAAATATGTCGTATATATTAAAAAGAGTGTGTGTCTTTGAATAAATTAGTAAGTCATAGCCAATTGATTATTTCACAAAATATGTATACGTAATATAAATTATTTACACCAGGTTGCATACTCAATAAAAAATACTTGCAATATTGAATGGGGTTTACTTGCAAAAATATGTTTTTTTGTTATTGCTCTATTATTTTTGACTGAGCTTTCGTTATGTATACCTATTTAATCTTTATTATAGTTTTTATACATTATTATAGTTTCAGGAGCTTTAATTTAAGAACTTATTTATTACGATCATTCGCTCTCAGAAACTGTGGCAGGTCATTCATTGGCTACTGTCATGTGATATTATCGATATTTTCATTACGGGTGCCTTAATTCATAATCTATATTGCCCATCAAGATGACAGATATGAGGACATGAAACGACGTGAGCCTATTTATTAGACAAATAAATATATAACTTTAGCTATAACATCCGTTTTCAGCGCAAAATTTATAATAAACTTTTAAGATGGCCATTGTAAATGGATTTTATATAACCAGTAGTAGGTGAATGTACCGACTTGATTCATGGAAAGCAAGATATTCGGTGGGGCAAACCGGGTACAATGTAGCGGGGTACCGTAGTACGATAGTCCATAGCAAATATCTCTGAAACTAATATGCCTTGCACAGTCTACACCGCCCCTGTCTTTTTCCTACTCATCTAAACTTATTACTATTTTGAAGTCAAGTAGATATTATTTATGCATATAAAAACTATAGACCAATCGGAATCCGTTTATTTTTATGAGAAAAATATATTGAAAACTTGAATTTTTATGATTTTAAAATGTTTAGGTGTATAAGGAATAGAAATTCGGAAAATGCCCGCCATGCCCAGCTACCCCCGAGAAATGGGGGGACGTAAAGCGTTGAAAAATAGTTTTTTTCAATTTCCGGCTTACTGTGACGTTCTATCGAAAAATGTTTTCTAAAAAAGTTGTAGGTCTAGTAAAAATCTACATCTTTTATAAATAACACTTTTTACAATAACCACAAAGTTTTCGAGATATTTGTAAAAAAATCGGTTTTTAACTGTTTCTTGGTTTTTTATTTGTAAATTCTAGAATAATCTTTTCATTTCCATGAAACTAAGGAAATGTAATCTTCGAAATACATATAATAAATTAAAAAAAAAATTAATTGAAATGTTTACCCATTTCCGAGAAAAGTATGTTGTATGGTCTCGATAGGTTGAAAACCACCCCCAACTTCAAGTGGGCGTTTACATTGAAAAATTTTTTTGTTCAATTTTCAGATAGGGCTCCTATTTTTCGTCTAGAACTCATCTTTTTGAAAATATAAGAACATTGTATGGTCTTGTAAAATCACCCTTAAATTTTTTTTTAATTGGAAAAATCGATAATTTTTACTTTGTATACTACATTTTTTTCAATTATTATTGAAAAAGTGTACTTTATTGACCAAATTTTTATAAACTGATTACACCAAAGTATTTCTCGGGAAAAAAAAAAAATGGTATCCTTAAGTTATTATGTTCACAGTTCATGTTCAATATTTTGTTCCCAAACCGGATTCCGATTGGACTACTACGAGTGTTTCCGTTATAATATTATTTACATAAACTCAGAAATTAATGCTAAAGGCAAAATGGTACACTAGGATAATAATATATTCGGTATAGTTATTCGGTAGTATAAATAAATTCGGTACTATTTAAGTTAAAGCGTCAATTGATAGGTATTAAATTATACCACTGTACTGTAAATGCAGCAAATTCTAAACCAGTTTTCAGTAATATCTAATCATACAATATTAAAATATAGGGAGATATTTATATCTAATATCTTTACATATGATAAAACTGTAGAGGTCGAATGTCTGTACATAAAAAAATATGCGTAAATCGAGTCAGGGGGATGTAAGAAGAGAAATAGAACAAATCCAGTTTTTTTTTTCAATTTTTTTGTTTCTTTGTCTGTTTGTCTCTCTGTACGGGCTAATCTTCGAAACTGTTGGACCGATTTAAATAAAATTTTGCATGGCGGTATCTTATATCCCCGGTCAACATTTTAGATGCTTTTCATTCCGGAAAATTAAAGAGTTCCCGCGGGATCCTTAGAAAACTATAGTAACTTATACGGCTTAGTATACAACAATTTATGCACCTAATTTAGTAAAATTTGGCATGCTGGTACCTTATATTGCCGGTCAAACAACAGATTACTTTTTATCCCGGAAAAATGAATGGTTCCCGTGGGGCAGATTTGTTTGTGTTTTTCTACTAAATTAACTGCTAACTCTGAAGGTTTACCTCTCTTAGATCCCTAAGACGATTTGACGCGATTCTATAACATAAATTCATGAAACAAACCTGCATTAAATAAATCTTATGTAATAATATTACGTACACATAATCATATGTAATATGTAAGGCAAGCTAATTATTCTAATTACGGCTTTACATAATGATATTAATTTCACACTTGATGAAAGCTAGCGTTCCGCGCATCAACTACGTCCGTAAATAACGAAAGCTTTGAATTACCAAGCTTAATAGAACACTAACCACTTGAGATTTGATGGCAGTTTATTATAATACTTTACTAAGATCGTGGTAAAGGAACGAGATATGTAAATATGGACACTCTTAGGGGTGGTATTTTATTTTAAAATTGAAATGGGACCAATCTGGAAGTAATAGGGGTTAAAGTATGAAATTGCCGATTTGTACTGAAAAATTGAAATCCGTTTTTTTTTAATTTATCATATATATTTAATCAAAATAATTTCCATTATTATCTATACATTGCTGCCGTCTAATAGGAAGGTCATTTATGCCAAAAATGTACAGTTCCCGTGGGATAGATTTGTTTTTATTTTTCTAGAGTTAATAAATAGGGGGCTGAGTAAGTAATAAAAGAAATATCTGTCGCTTATAGAATTGTTGTCTGTCTGATTGTCTGTCAGTTTGTCTATCAGGTTATCAGTGTGTTTCAAATCGCATCAAATGAAAACCACTGTTTTAAATTCAAGGGATCGGTAGTATATTCTTAGTCCGTTTCTTAAGTTTATAATAATTTTGTCTATATTTATTACCCAATTGCCGCGAAGCCCAAAGGAGGGTTAAGCGAATCTAAGGGGCCAATTTGTGTCTCGAAAAAATTTTTTCGTTCGAAGCAAT
This sequence comes from Brenthis hecate, assembly GCA_951806755.1. Lineage (NCBI taxonomy): Eukaryota > Metazoa > Arthropoda > Insecta > Lepidoptera > Nymphalidae > Brenthis > Brenthis hecate. The sequence continues at coordinate 7,523,738 of OX638258.1, read as the reverse complement.
CGAGTGGGGTATCAAAATACTGGTTTTAAGAGGCAATTACAATAAAAGCTTTAAAGAAATCGACTTTCAGGCACTAAAATGTAAAAAACTACTAAACGTGGGTTTTCGTTTAGAATAGATACCTAATCAGATATTTTCGAAGTCGGTGCCAGCCGATGCAAACCAAATCTAATTTATTTCGATACGTAAAATACATCACAAATTGATTTATAATATTTTAACTATAATAAGAACTGTTCATACCTATATACATAGTTTAAAATATTGGGTTTTAAGAAGTATTTTAACGGATCCTTAACCAATTTAAAAAAATCTTAGACTACTACTTATCTTATTAGTTAAATAGTAAAAACTTTTAGCGAAGTGGAGAAGAAAAATACGGAAGGCTGACCACACCACCGTGTGGGACACATAGCCAGGGAGAGAGAGAGAGAGAGTAAATACTTTTAGCGTCAATAATCGCTATTCAATAAAATCTATCAATAATGTTTTTTCTAGTTTTTGACATTGGTAGGATATTCTTCATCCATCATAGGATAAAAGGTGTCAAAATAACTGAAACTTGTCAGGGTGTTCAATTCAATTTTGATATATTATTATGCTGCTCAATGGCGATCACTTTGAGGAACATATTGAGGATTGCGTCATTTTTATCAAGTTATTCAGAAAGTTATAACATCTTACTGTTCGGAATGAAAGCGTAAATAATAATATGTTGATGACTTGTGTTACTAAAATATTTTTATAGCAGTTTTTTAAATACTTTTAGGGTTCTGTAGACAAATAGCTAAATCAGAAACCTAATTTCGCCATGTCCATCTGTCGGTTTGTACGTCGCAGCCATTTTACTCGAAGACTATTGGAGCTATATTTCTGTTTGGTACGTAGTTGTCTTATTTCCCCCAACGCACGTTCACCTTGTCGTGGTGGGGGGCTCATTAGCGTCCGGCAGTTCAGCCGGGCGCGAAGCCAAGTAACGCACAGGAAGGTGGCATCGGTGGGCGGTGTGCCGTGCGGGTTGCTCCTGGTAGTTCTCTGGCGGCGGAGTGGACCGTTGGAGCAAACCCATGGTTATTGTGGTGTGCTTCGGCAAGCATTTCCCAACATTAAAAAAAAGAGTTGTCTCGTAAAGAAGGTAGGTACGTTTAATACTTTTTGAGACATACATATATTTTCCATTTTACGAGTACGGTTACGGTATTTATGCCGTCAATAAAATTAATATTGCAGATAGATTTTATTATTAATTCCAGAAAGTATGTGAAAAAAATATTAATTCTATAAAACACTTTAAGAGACGTGTAAAAACCAAGAGTAACTTATTTATTGAATGTTTTTATGAAATTGACTAAGATATTTTTTTTCATGCAAATGCTATATACATATTTATGTTCACTTACCGACACACAACGCACGTCCTATATCCTCATGTGAACCCACGATTCTGAATATTATTGGTTCATTTATTTCATACTAGCGTTACGTTTTAACCATGAACGAATTAGAGACAATTCGTTCATGGTTTTAACGTTTAGTTCAGAGGTATATTGACCTGAATAACTAGCTATAATCATACCTTTCATCAAAATCTGTCCGGTTTTTTCGTGATGCGGTCACAGACAGACAGACAGATAGACAAAAATTCTAAAAACTATAGATTCGGCCTCTGTATCGATAATAATGACTATTTCAATAAGATTTGCCAAAAAATATTTAATGTACAGATTCGGCTTACTTAAAATTTTATTATATGTATAGATTAAAATTAACAATAACCAGATTTTTTAAATAAAATTATCTTTACGGATTTTTTGCGGATTTATTTTGATTTTTGGTTCCTGACTTTTCGAATGTTTTACACCAATCATGAAAGACAGAAATTAGCAAGTATAACCTGATTCTTACATTACCTTAAATTTTTATTACATTTGTAAATAAATTTGTAAAACCCAACGTATATATGCCTACATTAGAAGCAGTCTACGAATTCGTATCCAAAAGGCGGGAAGATGGATTGCTCACAAGGGAGCTGCCCGACCCTAGGGTTGATATCTAAAGCTTTTACATCTATGAGAGTTGGTCAGGACAAAGAGCTAGGGCATCATTTAATTGAGTGTTTGTATATAAATTATATAAATGTATAAGGAATTAGGATAAATTCACGATAATATGTACTACAACATTTCTGAAATCCAAGATTTTTTTATATCATTATAAATAATTAATCCCTCCACGAGCGCGGACACGCCGCCGGCGTGTCAGTTAACAATAGATTTCTTAAAATTTTAATTAATTTCTTAGAAATTTACCTGGAGGTGTTAATAATATATACTTTAGATGATTATTAGTTTTATTCCCTTTTTGGCCGAGTGGTTAGCTATGTATATAACTATTTCAAGTTTGAGTTTTTTTCCCAGAGTTGAGAAGTAGGTAGTATTACAGGCGTGCCTCGGAGAGCATGTAAAGCTGTCGGCTTCATTGTCCGCGTTCTTGTCCTACGTTATTATAACTGTGAAAGGAATACAGAGGGCACTTAAATAACAATAGCTCCGGCACATATGCATAGGTTATATCAGTAAGTGGGGTCTAAAAGGCACAATTTATTATTTAATTGGACGTAGTTATGCAAAATGGATCCAGCCCACGAAAACCATTTTTTGAGTTATCGTCACCTACATATTAACTTAGATACAGAAAGTAGATAAAATACCCAATATTTAAGAGGAATATCAAATAGAATTACGATCTTGATTTTGATATACCTACCAATTTTACTAAAACTCCTATTTTCCCAAAAGTAAGTTTTTGTGGTTGGATCTATTTTGCATAACTACGTCCAATTTTACAGTAGCTTTCTAGAATATTAAAATTTTCTATGTAAAGGACAATATTCGATGTTGTATAGTGCAAAAACTGCGACATGTTGAAAAATTAATAAACGTTGTATTGTGTATCGAACCCGCAACACAGCGTAGTTGTAATAATAGATAAACAATGGGTACTGTTTTTTCAGTTTGGTACGTATTAAGATCGAGAAAAACACAGTGGGTTAAAACAATAAATACTATCCAAGAAATGTTTTTCGTATAGACCTGTTAAGTGATGAGGTCCACTTTTTCCTAACGTAGTGAATTACAAGTATATTAAACTGCGTGCGATTTGAATACCCAAATAGAGATAAGTGGTGTTATGCAATTTTGGATTAAAACATTCGTCGTCGTTGTCGTCGTATTCAACCCTTTTTAACGTCCCACTGTTGGGCACAGACCTCTCAATACGAGGGGGATCAGGCCATAGTCCACCACGCTGGCCAAGTGCGGGTTGGCGGACTTCACATGTCTTTCGAAAACTTGCTAAATTCTCTCAGACATACAGGTTTCCTTTCGATGTTTTCCTTCACCGAACCACAAGTGGTAATCATGTTAGAAATGATTCGAACATGAAAATATCAGAGATGCGAGACCCGGGATTTGAACCCGCATCATTCGCTTTTCCAAGCGAGCGCGTTACCACTGGGCTACCACTGCCTATTAAATTAAAACATTACAATAAGGATATCAATATTCAGGCTTTTATATAACGTCAGTACCTTAATCTATATATTACTCGTGCATACTTTGCAAGCTTTTAAATTTTGCGAAATAGATCACTGTGTCAAAATATGTTTAGGTGGACAAATTATGGTAAACAAATTCAATAACAAAGTTCCACTTGCAAAACTGAAAGCAGAAAAATAACACAGAAAAATGTTTTGTAGTACAATCTTATTAAGATTTACACAATACAATTATTAAGTCTTATTTTAAGGCAAAGCTTTTTACTCTTATTAAATAATGTTTATCTAATTCTTCTATACTTTTAAACTCGAAAAATGCTAATTGCTCGTTATTTTTTTTTGTAAAAATGTATACCTACATATTGATGATGATGTTCTCCTAGCCGATTCCGGCCACGGCGGCCAATCTCATTGAGACTAGCCAACTGTGAAGGAGATATTATAGTGCACAAGTGTACGCGCAGACACAAGTGCATTCTCTATTCCTATCACTCTCATACTCCGGTGGGACGACCGCTCGACACGACCGGTTAAGGCGCAGGACCGACGGCTTTACGTACTCTCCGAGGCACGGGGGTGAAACACCGCCAACTTCCCAACTCCGGGCTGTTACTGAAACTTACTATACAGAAAGGCTCAATAACTAAACTTGGCCCGACCCGGGACTCGAACCCAGGACCTCCGGGTGTGCAGCCGTATATGCTAGCCACTAGACCACCGAGGCAGTTACCTACATATTATATCTATAAAGACTATATATTTTATTATTTATACTCAAGTAACTTTTATTATCTATACAGATAAATAAAAGTAAAGTGTCTGTTTGTAATTTCAAAACAACAGCTTTTTAATAATCAAATATGAAAGTACGAGTATGTACGGTAGGTAGGTACTTATAATAAAAAAACAAATTCCGTCCGTCCGTCTGTTGTCTGCCTGTCGTATGTCTGTTTGTTTGTCTCTGAATCGCCGAAACGGCTGGGCCGATTTTGACGGGACTCTCACTGGCAGATAGCTGATGTTAAGAAGGAGTAACTTATACTTTTATTTAAGAAAAAGAATTAGGGTTCCGCGCAAAAAAATAAAACCTATGATATTGTGAACAAAATCCGCGTGCCTAGGGACCCGAGCGAGGATAAGTCGTTAGTCTATATAAATAAAAATGAATCACCGAAATGTATGTACGCACATAACTTCCGATCGACTGCACCAAATTGGATAATTCTTTTTTGTTTGTTATTGTCAGGAAATTGTATATAAAAAAAAGAAAAAACCTTTTTTTACCAAAATAAGATTTTTTTAAATCTCATGATATGAAAAGTGAGTGAGTAAAATAGTTTTTTATTATCCCTTAAGGGTGAGAATGGGAATGAAAGTTTATTTGGGGAAGCAAGCTAGGGACGAACCCGAGCGAAGCGAGGTGAGTCGCTAGTCAATAATAAAAATTGAAGCAAACTCATATCACAATAAAAAATAAGTATATCGGAGACATTTATCGTGTAATTACTTAGTGATTAAACACATTTTCAGTTTATAATAGTTTCATATAAACCGGCGCGCAGCTTAAGCCAACTTGGCAACTTGACTTCACTCAATGCGGGTGATGCCTATGAAAGATTGGCGTAGACATCTTTATCTCACCTCATCCGTAGATTGTTGAAGAGTTGAGGTATTAGGAAGTCACAAATGAACAACTCTACTTTTAAGTTTATTAATAAACTAGTATAGTACGAGTATTATATGATCTGTGCTTAGGAGAATTATGTATGTTATTGGAGATTATTCTGTACGCCTTTTCAAGACCTACAATTTTTTAGTACGTTGTTTTGATGTATGTCTTAAGGTTTAGCCAGTGGAAGGTTTCTAAGGAGGACTTAATAAACCAGTTATTGTGTTTTCCCGTGGGAAAGAAAATTTTTCCTAAAGTTAAAGGTATCCTAAATAATAAGTTATCACTTTACCAAATTTCGTTGAAATCGGTTCATTACTTTTTGCGTGAAACGCGCACACACAAACATACAAACAAAATTTTTAATAATTATCGTTTTGAGGTATAAGTTACTGCTTTAATTAGAAAACATGTACAGATTTTGCTAAATTACTGTTTTATTATAGTATAGATAATACTATTAAATAATAACAGTTATGAAATGTACTCGTAGATGCTTCTGAGTAAGAGTTGTGGTTGATATTTATTTAAAAAAATTGTATTTTAAAATGTATTTGAAATCCTCGGCGAAGGAATTTTATATAACGCATGATTTATCTCCAAATTGAGCGATTGCTATTGCAGTCACGTTCTTGATCAACATATTTCTTATACCTGATTTTACGGCATTGTTATATATATGTATATATATATATATATATATATATATATATATATATATATATATATATATATATAATATTCATAGTACTGACTGACTGATTGATATATCAAAGCACAGCCTTAACCGGAGACATGAAGTTTGGAGGGTGTGTTCTTTGTGAAGTGTAGGTATACACTAAGAAAGTTTTTTGAAATTACTAATATCCTATACGGCATGGTAGACGGGCTCAAGGCGCGAGGGTGGTGTAGGGCGTGCGGGGGAGCGGGGGTGTTCCTGAATCATTTCGAAAAAAAATATAAATATAAAAATAAGATCCAAAATGTTTTAGTCATTGTAAATAGGCTGCTGCAATAAATCTACATTCGGTATTATTTTAATTATAGGAAAACAATAATATTTCTTTTTTTCTGATTTAATAAGTTAATGTTATTAATTTATTAAACCAGGGGAATGAACTCTACTTTATTTCGCGACTAATCGTTGTAGGCTCTAAAAGTCAAATAAAATACACCTGGATTTTGTTATGAAGTTTATTTAGTCCAACATATTTAACTCGTTCCGCTTCTATGTTACCTGTGTTATGGTCACGGAATGGAAGTAACGAAATGCTGACTCTCTAAAAATTTTTTTATCATTATGAATTAACACACCAAATCAACAGGTTTAATATCAAATGTGTATCACTGATAACTAATGATGTTATAAAAACAATTTACAATAAATATATTATTATACTTACTTCAATATTGGTTTTGGTTGAAGAAAATCAAAATCAGACTGCTACTAAGTGCCTGTTGCTGTTCTCTCGGTGATCCACAAAATGCACGTTACGATATTATTATGTAGTCTGTGTTTCGAAAAATTTTAGTTTTATTACGATTAAACTGCTAAAATTGTGGTTTCGGAATGGAATTTTCCACATTAAGTAATTTATGCCCTTGCCAAGACTGAATTAATTTAATATTTTATATTCCCACAAAGGAGTTTCTGTTGCTTAAAAATAATTCGTTAAGTAACTAACTCTACTTAACGCGGGTCAGCGCAAAAACTTGTTACAAAATTTTTACAAGTTAAGATAGTAAAACCTTTTTTTACTAAGAAGTCACACTACAAAATATTATTAGAAACTGACCACAGATGAAGATATTATTTTCATGATTGTTTTTAGTGAGTACACATACTAAAAAAACATAAATGTTATAATATATGGGACAACCAAAAATACACTTGTACATTTTTTTTTGAAAATGACCCTTCTGAATTAATTATTTATAAAGTTAAAGAATTTGCTATTCTGTTAATATATTGTTGTTGTTTAGTTAATATATTGTAATAAGAAGTACAGCCGTTTTCATACATACAAGGTTTCGGTGTAAATATGTAGATCCATGACGGTTCTGTAGCGGCAGCGTGTGAAAGGACACTGCGTATGTGACTACTGGAAAGATCGATAGTTTAAAAGTGTCAAAAATGTTTGGGAAGCACTGACATAAGTTTACAAAATATTACTATGCATTACTTCACAATTATTTGACTCCGAAAAGTTAAGACAGAGTTTGTATATTTTAAAGGCAGTGTGTGTGTTTGTATTGTAAAGGCAGTGGTAGCCCAGTGGTAACGCGCTTGCTTAGGAAACCGAGTGAAGTGAGTTCAAATCCCGGGTCTCGCACTTCTGATATTTTCATGTGCAAATCATTTCCAACATGATTACCACTTGTCTTAACGGTGAAGGAAAACATCGTGAGGAAACCTACATGTCTGAGAGAACTTAGCAAGTTTTCAAAAGACATGTGAAGTCCGCCAACCCGCACTTGGCCAGCGTGGTGGACTATGGCCTGATCCGCCTCGTATTGAAGGGAGGCCCGTGCCCAGCAGTGGGACGTTAAAAAGGGCTGAATACATACAATGTATATTTTGGATAATTACTTTTCTTTTTTGTTATTTGTTATAAAAAGGAGCCTTCGGCCATCTTCTGTATTCAACCTATCTTTGCTACAAAATATGTCAAATAACTTGATCAGTTTGGATTATTTTTGTAGTACATTACAATTTGTTTTATTAGATTTATTACCCGCGTCGGCATGGAGACGGTACACGCGTTTGGGGTAAGAAGTGATTGCGTGTGTATCTGTTACCATTTTTCTCGGAAACGGCTAGGCCGATTTTGAAACTTTTTATTGCTTTGTTTAAGTTTCATTCCCGAGCCTGTTCTTAGCTAAGTTTTATAGTGTTATAAGCTGCCGTAGGGCGCTACAGTATACCCAGGTGTCTCCAAAACGGCAAGTATTTTTTTTTACTATTAAAATATAGAGTTCAAAAATAAAAAGCCCACAACCGAAAATTGTGACATGAAAAAAATTCAAATAAAAAAAATTAAAAACCCACGGCATTAATAAAAACCTAATTACAAATAAAATTTATAATCATTTCAAATAATCAACGAAATAGCTATAAATAAAACAGTATAAACATATATTTCTCCAAAAACAGTTAAATATAATTTATATTAATGAAGCCAATAAAATTATAAATAATTACACTACCACAATAACTATAGAATACTAGCGGCTCACTTCACTCGGGTTTGCCTCTAGAAAAACAAAAACAAATCTATCCCACGAAAACCGTATGTTTTTCCGGGATAAAAAATAGTTTATGTGCTATTTCAGATTATAATCTATCTCTGTGCCAAATCTAGATCTGTTCAACAGTTCTGGCGTGATTGAGTAACAAACATCCAAACATCCATCTAAACTTTCACATTTATAATGTTAGTAAGATTATTAATACCATCGTGTGTCGTTTCAATTAAACAGATAAAAAAAGCTTGAGACTTATTTATTATGCTTTCGATTATAAGGTAATATTTAGTATATGTCTAAAATTAAAATAGAATCTTATGTATGTATTATACGTACATACGAATCTACGAACAGAGAGCCTATCATGGACTTTTATATAGTGATTTATTTTCGATGTAGTTCAGTTTAGAACCTTAAACTGAATCGCTAGTTTTCGTACCACACCAGTGTTGTAAGTTGGATCGTAACTGAATCAAACTGGTGCGAATTGAAATAATGACATTAACGTTTGAGGTTAATTTTAGATTCTGTTTAGGCTGCAACCTAACGACTTATGAAACTCACGTTACGAAATGCCGAAAGGATTCATTTCAGGTCGTAATGAGAGTTGATGGTAGAGCCCTTAGAAGTTAATTTTAGATATTATAATTTTCGTATTTACAATATACCTATACATGTAATAACATTGTAACTAAGCCGAATCTGTACATTAAATATTTTTTGGAAAATCTTATTAAAATAGACATTATTATCGATACAGAGTCCGAATCTATACTTTTTAGAATTTTAGTCTGTCTGTTTGTCTGTCTGTCTGTTACCGCATCACGAGAAAACCACTGGACAGATTTTGATGAAATTTGGTATGATGACAGCTGGTTATCCAGATCAACATATAGGATACTTTTTACCGCGGGAAAATATCTCATTTCTGAGGAAAAATCCAAAAACTGCATTTTAAGAGTATACTAATATGTAAAACATAAGAATTTGGTTTTTGGTTATCTGAACGCGGGCGGAGCCGCGGGCAATGCTAGTTGTAAATACGAAAGTAATATGTAAGTGTCAGCTAGTACTTACTGACCGATCTACGACAGTAAAATAACGAGGATAAAATGACTTACTTTAGTAGAAATTATCCATAATTTTATGTCCTTTCATTCTTGGGCTTATTATCAATGTGATCTATTGTGATAAAGGTCAAGAATTAAGGAATTCTCTTGATTATTATATGCTATTTTGGTACTAAGCATACTACTTAACTTATTATTTTTTTACAATAGAATAACATTTTTATAGGTATCTACGATAATGAAGTAAGGATGTTGCTGAAATGTTGAAAAGTGAAAAAAATGTAGTCCCAAACCTATTGAATGGGTTATCAAAATAAAGGTTTTAAAAGGCGACAAAAAAAATATTTGGAACTTGTCTATTTAAAAGTAATTTATTATTATTGGTAAAGTTTAAGTATACACAAATTACAAAAAGTAAAAAATATTATTTTAAAAGAAGCCAAAACCATAATGAAGTAAATTAAATGTTACTAATCCTACAATTTTTAAATATCTTTAAAAAGATTTTCTTTTTTGTTCCTTTGTTAACATTAAAAACATGATATAGTTAATTATAAGAACTATTTGACAAAATCCCGGTAAACATCAAGTTTAAATATAAAAGAGTTAAAACACAAAAGAACAACAAAAATGTCAAATACACAAGGTATTTTTTGTTTACATTCACTTTATTTTGTTGTGTGTTGTGAATGTGTGGTATTGATCCATTTCATATAACGGAAACCTTTCTGAAGTGTTTGCTGTTAGACGCCTAAACATTACTTAATTGATAGTAATTGTGAGAAATATTGTTAAAATAAGTCCCCAACAGAACTAAATCATACACTTGAGTGTATTTTTTTGGTTATACAATTTAGCGGAAACTAACCTACCTTACTATTTCAAAATTATTATATCTATATTAAGAAATAAGATTAAATTAAAATTTAAATAAAGCAAGTAAGAATAATTTGGAACTTGGTTCATTAAGTTAAGGGTTATTCGTATTTTTTATATTTACTTACAGTTTCAATTCAATTCATTTGTTTCGTGGCTTAGAAATTATGCCCAGTTTCAAACATTAGCTAGCTTTTGATGTTGTCATGTGATTGTCAATTTGTAAATTCTTTTATGTGAAATTGTATAATCGGATTCCCTGGTTTTTAGGTTCCTACTACATGTTTCTAGAATAGGCATTTTTCATTACATTTATTGTGAATGGACTCACCATTACAAATTATGATATTTTTTTTTACTTCAGTAAAATACATATATGTTTCTTGTAATTGTGTAGTACGAAAAGTTCTAACCTACTTTTCGTTCAAAAATAAAACAATTAAATTTTTGATTTTTAATAGTGCTGTTATGGGTCCACTTATAAAAATAAAAGAATGTACAAATTTACAACACTATATTAGATTCTAAGGCTACACAAATTACAATCTACAAATAGGTACTAATGAAACTGAACTACACTAAAAAGGTCGCTATACTGTGAAAAATCCTAGCTATTTACAAATTATAATGATGCTACTTAAATCTAATGAATATGAAGGGCGCCAGGAGAGTTTTTTTTGGGGCTGCACAGCTGATCACAGCCTTTACGTGGAACTCTGCCAAAACCTAGCCACGGCTATCCCAGTCCACAGGGATTCTTATTGGGATTGTATTCCAGCACCTTAAGGGCGTTACGTTAGGCTACAAATAGAAAATACACATATTGAGACATATATATGATAATATTACATCATGCTGTGCCTAACGGTCAAATGAACTTATATGATACACTTACCCCTTTTGTTTCTGGATAAGGGACGTGATAGGTCGAAATGTTACTTATATACTTCGTATTTCGTTACGGCATTGACTTAATTTAACGAAATAAATATGTCTTACTACGATCTTCAAAACGATCACAAATTGCATAAATAATCTCCAGATGATTGTCTTTAAGGACTTTGTGGACGCCGAGCACACGTTCATCACGGCTCGCTCCTTGTACCGCAATGCCTCACCTCGTGTCATTCCTTTAATAAAAAGACACTAACCGACACGATAGCTAAAAATTAACAAAATCAAGAAAAGTAAACCGCGCGTGAGGATAATTGAACTCTTAAATGTCGCATAGTACGTAACATCTAAACTGTAGCCAAATCCGCTGAGCTATCATAACTTAGTAAATTGTAATGAATTTACTGGTCATTATGTGTACTCATAACAGTGCCTATTATACCGAAATGATTGTTCTATAGATACCTACTTGAATTATATTATTATAATTTACTTGTTTTCGGCCGTCACATTCGCTTTATTAGTACGTTTAAAAAAACAATGTGTTTATCCAGGATATAAGTTTATTCTGAATATCATCTCCACCCTGAATTACACTAAAATTAGTCGTGTCGCTATACTGTGAAAAATTGACAAGCAAACACTCACATAATTACTTTGCTTTCAACCTAATCTATTTTAGAATAATTAACTTATTAAATATTTTACTCTTCTAAATTATGAATCTTTAATTAATAATGGGTAGATACAAAGGGGGACAGTGTAACAAAAAAGGCATTTCTATAGAAAAAAAAAACCTTTTATTAAATCGACTTCTTATTATTTATTACATTTTCGTAGATTGACGTACTCTGTTACACTGTACACCCCACAGTTAAAAAAATACATATAATGTTAAAATTTTATAGGTTAGAAATTGCAATTAATTTTGTTTATTATGTATACACCAACTAATTGAAGATTAGAAGGAACATATATTTACTTATTAGACATTATTAGTTTTTCAACTAGAAATAATATTCACAAGCCAATTTTTTTACTCATTTTTTACAAAAAAATAAATTAAAATCAAGCATCCTTCCATTCATGCAGCAATTTACGTCTGATAACAGCTGTTTAAGATGGCAAAGTATAAGATTAACAAAACATCTCTGGAGAGTTCCGTAGACAAGTAACAAAGTACGGTTGTCCATTGTTCCCCACTTGACCTTACTCTTATATATTTTGTTAACAGTATTTCTTTTTGTTTAAAAATGTTATGTATAACCCGATCTGTATTTAAGCATGTTAGATATCATAAATATAATTTACCTATATATTATTTATAAATCATAAATTTGTAACAAAAAGATACAATTGTAATATTAATTTAACTGCTCTCAAACTCCTCAACATAGAAAATGATACGTTTACAGTATTTAATTGTAGAATTATTGCTTGGGTTTTAGAATTTAAAATATACGCCTGTATCTCGTATACGGGATCTCTTATGTAATATAATATTTGGCAAGTGTTCAAAATCTTAATAGTTTCAGTCATTTATACTTTATCAATCTATCATCACGTTATATTTCTCAGTAAATCTTCGTTGTTGGGATTGATAATGATATTTTAATAGTATAGTATATAATCTTATATTTTTAAGTGGTATATAATCTTATATCTTTAAGTAGTAGTAGTTAGTGTATAATCTTATATTTTTTATAATCTTATATTTTTATCTTTGATTTTTTTGCTAAACTTTTACATTTTATATGGTAAAAAATGAGCATTTGCGAGTCTGACTCGCTCAGCGAGGCTTCCTTGGCACGAAATATTAAATTTGTTATGTTTAACGTACGTAGTTTGTTACATAAAAAAGAAAAGAAAATGTCCACAGTAATTATTTTATCGACTTCATAAATAAATTTGTCTTTTATACCTACTTCTATGGAAATATAGTATTTTTTCTGGTGGGTGTTCATCTCTACTATCTTAGATTTTTTCAAAATTTTCTATCCCATGCTTCTTTATAACTTTATAAGCAAATAACTCTGCGAATATTGGCTCGAAAAAAAGTGACAAAATATCTATTTCAATTCTTGAGACCGATCTAGGAATTACTCTTCAGTAAGGAGTGCCACCTGTTTTTTTACAAAGGACTGACCGACAAACATAATGAAATCATAAGGATTCGTTTTTGTCTTTAAGCTATAGAACCCTAAAAATGAGTGACATTTTCATTATTTCTTCCGATTTCGTGACTCTCTTCATACATCATTTATTGCTTATTAGCGTCATATAGGTTTAATCTAGTTATACAGATATCTAGTTTGGGAGTCAGAGGCTTCAACAGGCTTATGTAATAACAAACAATTGTGTCATAAAGATAAATTCTATATTCTATTCTATATCATTAAATTGTTTAAATACTATGGCATTGATTAAAATGATATATTTGCAACAAATTATTAACCATTTGATTTACCGAGTTACGCTTACATAATAGAAAAACTATTCGTTTTTGACAGTTTCCAAACTAAACTTAAAATTCCTCCGGTGATTTTTCTGTGATGCGGTCACAGACAGACAGACAGACAAAAATTCTTAAAACTATAGGTTCGGCCTCTGTTAGCGATAATAATGTGTAATTCAATAAATTTTTCCAATATTTAATGTACAGATTTGACTTAGTTAGAATTTTATTATATGTATAGATATTCTAAGATTATAACGATGTTTTGATTGTATTAAATACTTACATAGTTCATGGCGGGGTGCGTGTAGTTGTGGCTGGCGGCGTTTTCCCTGTAGAGCGTTTAATTCAGGCGTTGGCGGTAGATTCGTAGCCTGTAACAGTCACTATGAGCGCGTCTCTCGTGGAGCACGCCCTTACGGCGCTTCGGTACTAAGTAGCAAATGCGTAATCATTTTTGACTCTAGTCGTGATACTCTGGACGAAATCTTGGCGAATTATCATCCCTTTACTCTACCACCCGCCGGTTTTAGACACAGTTGGATTGAATATTAGTCTGGAAAACTTTACGGTGACCAGTGAATGTAGTTTTTATTAAAAAGTGGTAAGTTTTAGTAATTTTTGTTATATTTCTAGTAACATTTTAATCAGACGTAAACGGAAAAAAAACTTAGTTAAAATATCTAGTGGAACTATAGACGCCACATAAAAATGTTAGTCGTAGGCTCGTAGCTTATTTTTCTTCCTTTAACATTTTTCAAGAAAAGCTTTTATTCGATATTTTTAAATATGATTTCAAATTATTATTAAATATCAATATATTCTTACAATAATATTAATGAAATTATTTTATTAATAAATTTATTATATAATGAACCTCTGTTGGACATATCAACTATAAGGAAAATTATTTTGTACTTTCATGTCAAAGTTTACTTAGATTATATACATACTCGCTTAATGTAAGCTTCAGACTTGCGTGGGGTTTGTTTATACTTTCCTCAAAGAATAATAAATAATATAACAACCGTTATATTGTATGAAAATCCTTATTAGGTAATATTAATAATTAAAGTGTTTGTTGGTTTTGTGTTTTTTCACGCAGCAGTAAAGCAATGGATCGATGGACGTGATTTTTTTTGCGTAGAGATAGTTTATGAGCTCTAATATTATGTACTTTTTACCTAGCTTCACAAGATTCTACAAGTGTTTTACTCTTGTTACATGCCTGTATGTATGTATATGATTTTTTTGGCATGCTCTGTAGGTCTATCTTACGTGTTTTAACATGCAAAATACATATAAATATTTCACGAATTAATGGATATAATATTTTCACGAATTAATGGATATAATGACGACCATAGAAATAGAGGAATAAAAAACATTTTCAGTTAATAATAGGTATAATATTTTACGTTATCGTTTCATTTGTCGACAATTTTTTTCCTGACTGTTGTCGAAATATTGAATACATTTACGTTTGACGTCATTAGACATTTCCATTTAAAGTTTCTTTCTTATAAGATTTTTTTTTCGATAAATGTAATTTATTCAAATATATCTGAAAGTGGTAAGCCTATTTATATATAATGTCTGTATGAATAGAGGTATTTGTTTCATTTATACATTTTATAAGTTACTATAAAAGTACATAATACTATACTAATCCATACTAATATTATAAATGTGAAAGTATGTTTGTTTGTCCTTCTTTCACGTCGAAACGGAGTTACGGATTGGCGTGTTTTTTAGTGTGCAGATAGTTGGAGGACTGGGGACTGACATAGGCCACTTTTTACCGCGAGAGATTATCTCTTTTACACGGGAAAACACGTTATAATAAAATTCAAAAATATATTTATGATCAGAATTACTTGAAACTCGGTATTAATGCTCTTCAATACAATTAATTAAATACGTGTTTTAGCATTTTTTGTAATTCATCCCATAAGGGGGTAAAATAGCGGATGAAAGTTTGTATGAAACCTAACATTTTAGAGCTTTTTTTGTAGATTTAGCGCGAGCATATGCTTATATCTCATTCCATGCGATAAAAGTGGACGCGTATACAGCTCAAGCGACAAAGGGCATAGTTATTTTTTTCATCAATTTAATAAACATACACACACATGTATACACTCATTCAATATAAATGTGTCGAGGTGAAAAAAATGTAAATTCTTATGTGTAACGCCAGATCTATTAAAATTCATTTTAAATCAATTTTCTTTCTGATAGGATCTATGATATAATAAAATTTCCATATTTTCAACTAGAATTAGATTTACCATATTATGTAGTTTTTAAAATAAAATAAATGTTCTGTTTAATGTTTATAATCCAAATATAATCTCTTACCAACATATTTTAGACTTAATTATCGTTCTATTTTTTATACAAAAAATAATAATAAATGAATGTTTCAGTAATGTAATATTAAAAATGAAGAATAGATTAAATCTAGAATTAATTAAATAATATTTAATTGAAACGAAGAAGACTTTCGTCTGTTTTAACTCAAGCGAGCTCGTAACTGTAATAATAATTAACTCACCACTATAGTGATTGTGTGCAAGAGAAAGCTAATTACGAAATATTTTTATAGAGTTCAGTAAAGTCCCTGACACAGCCATTATTACGCCATTTATATCATTATACAGGATTATAGAAGAATTATTTCTTAGAACAAAAAATAATTTTAATGTAATACATATATAAGGTTTGAATTTTCGAATATAATGAAAATTATTTGGAGAAAGTTTAACAAAACTTTGTTTATTAAAAAAACGTTTAAAATATTCAAAGGTTTCCGGAAAATTTAAAACTTACGTATAGTTTTCTTGCAGAAGTTTCTGACATTGTTGCTGATATTTACCTATAAGAAATATTTTTTTGGTTTCCGATGTTTCAAATGCATTGCAGCAAACTTGGTCGGGAGAGTCTCTCCAGAAATCCGAAAACATACGTTTTATTTAATACTAGCATTGCCCGCGGCTCCGCCCGCGTTCAGATGACCAAAAACCAAATTCTTAGGTTTTACATATTAGTATACTCTTACATTGCAGTTTTTGTATTTTTTCTCAGAAATTAGACATTTTTCCGCGGTAAAAAGTATCCTATATGTTGACCCGGATAACCAGCTATCACCATACCAAATTTGATCAAAATCTCTCCAGTGGGTTTTCTGCGATGCGGTAACAGACAGACAAACAGACAGACCAAAATTCTAAAAACTATAGATTCGGTCTCTGTATCGATAATAACGTTTATTTCAATAAGATTTTCCCAAAAATATTTAATGTACAGATTTGGCTTAGTTACAATTTTATTATATGTATAGATGTCAATAACTCTCTTAAATCTAAGAAAATATTAAATAATGAGCAAATAATCATGCAATGTTAGTTTATACTTGCTTTAGTAGTTCGTTAAGTATTATGAAATAATATTAATATAAAAAAATTCAGAGTATAATTTTTGGCACACATTTTTGTAAACATTTTTGAACATCTGTTAACATATCTACTAACTTTTCAAAGTGTTTATTTTACTAAGAGTTATAAAAAACAATGCGTGTTATGTTTTCTTAAATGTAAAAGATTTATTGTAAAATTTGATGAATATTTTATTAGAGTTTTTGCTCATTGAAATTACTTAGGATTGTTTAAATGAGTTTTAGATATAAGAAAAATCGCCTTGATTGCTGACTGCTTGACCGACTTGTAGTTTCTAGATTTTAATTATTTTAATTGTCATCAAAGTAACTTTAATTGCTTTTATAAATCTAATACAATAGCTTTCTTATTACAGATATGCTTCTATTAAATTATATTAATTAAATATTAATAAAGAATCTTAATTATATCTATTTTAAGAAACTAAACAAATATTACGAAAATTCAGTATCCTATAAAACATTTTATCGTGTCATAAAAATACAGTTGAAAATGAATAGTAACATCAAGCTTATTCTGCATAAATAGGGGCATAAATTTAAAATTTTTAGATAACGATGAAAGTTTAATGGAACTGAATGGAAAGTCATTGCTGAGTAATTGAAATAAAAATTCGAATATAAATAAAAGAAGATTGATAATGATAAAGTTTTAGCGGTCCCCCGACGTGGTGACGCTCATCATCGAAATATTAATAGGTACTTTTAATGAAGTTAAAAGTCCAGGAGAGAAATTTTATTTTTTTACTTTTTAAAGTTTTTTTGTGTCAGAGGTTACTTAAAATTTTTAAATTTTATTTTTATGAAAAGACATGAAGAACACCTATGAAATAGTCTTAAGCTTGCAGACTGAATGATTTCTATTTTAATATCTAATATATTATAACTTATCTGCCTTGGCCCCTAGGGTTACTGCTCGCCTATATCACGTATTAAATTTTTAATCCCGGTTAGATTAGACTCCTCTTTCTAGTGTAAAATTAAATGAACATGTTATGTCATTATGAAGCTAATGTCACTGATCCTTGCAATTCTCATAAAAATTAGCGAGGATATGAAAACATTCCCCCAAAGCAATACTGCTATAGCAGGTACTGCCTAGTGTATAGTGTGTACCGACAAACTAATTAGTTTCTACAGACTCATTAGGAACTACCTTCTGAATACTACCTTGAAACTTTATATATTATAGGCTATAGTAACTTATTCTTTCTTATAAAATATTATTGTAATATATGCGTAAGTATTTTTTTGGTACTGGTAGTTTAGTGGGAACGCTCGCTTAGAAAACTTTTAAAGTAAAGTAACTACAAAAATGGAACAAATAAATAAGTGAATATGTTGGGACATTACACACAGTAACATCTAGTACCATGGTAAGCTACGAAACTTGTGTTATGGATACCAGATAGTTGATACACTACACATATATAACTTTAAATATATGTACATATTATAAATATAAGCACCCACGACTGGAGAACAAACATTTGTGCTCATTACACAAATGAATGCCCCAGCGGGACTCGAACCCGCGACCGCTGGCGCTCCAAGTAAGGTCACAACAAACTGAGACAAACGTGTCGTCGTCGGAACAGGTAACTATCTAGCTGTTGAAGTGAGTTAGATTTACTTTAGAAGTCTCAAACACTGTTCAATATAAAGAAGGTAGGTCTATCTCGAACTCAACAACAGGAAAAGGGATTGTCAAGGAAGGTGAAACTATTTTTCTGCACATTTTGCGAAAATAAGCCTAATAAGATATTTCAGAATTACTTCGGAAAAATCTCCTTGCTGAGCTTCCGTAGTATTATAAATGCGAAGGGCACCTAGGACCACTTGTTGGAAATATATCAAACTTTAGTGACCCTTACTCTCTGCTCAACCGCGTGATTTGAAAAATTACTAACCTTTTTTACAGAAACTTTTTTGATATCAGAGATAAAAATAACTTGTATCACTCAAGTTAATGTTGGTTCCTATTAGTGTAAAAGTTTTCAGAATCGGATTACTAGTTTAGTAGTTTACCATTCATTGTATATCTAAACTCACAAACTGCTACTTCTGTATAATATTAGTGTACTGTGTAGATAACTATAAGCAAAGAAAATTCAATTTGCCGTCGTCCCGAGTAACATCTTAGTGGCGTTTTAAAACAATTATTTACAATTGTGAAATATCATTTTATACTTTACATAATTCTAAAAGGCAAAGTGAATTAAGTTTCTTAAAAACAAATTCCCAAATCAAAGGATGTTATAATAAGTAGGTAAGACTCTGGACATCGCTGTGTTAACGCGTTTTTTATAGTGAGTCAAAATTAAGTCAAATATGCTAAGAGACTTTAAAAATCTTCAGTGACCAACTCTACCGGCTACCAGTATTATATAGTGTTAAATAACAATGATAAAGGTTTATGTATTGTGTGCATTGATTAAAAATATATTTTTTATTATTTTTTATAATAAAACTTTACCCAAATGAAATTAATAGCAAAATTTATCATATTAATTAAAAATGGGTCACGCTTTTTAAATCAAAATAAATAACTGAATATTTTATTATAATCTAATCAAGTAATCAGTGGTGGAGATAGTTCTCCTGCTATAGGAGTTCGTTCGGTACGTGAATAGAATTTCTTAAGGAGCATTTATTAATATAAGTTACACAATAATATATTTATATATTATATTACACATTAATATATTAATATATTATATTGCACATTAATATATTATATTATGCTTTAAGTAATTGTACCCGTATAACTAGATCATTAAATTGTGTTGTAGCTGTGCTGTAGTTGGAGTACATCTTTGTAAACTTTTAATTGCTTTTACGACAAAAGAAGGATTCTATACAATTTTATTTGAAAACGTAAATTCTAAGATGTTCCACTTTATATACGTATATATAATATAAGCTACAACTAATAAGTGAAACTCATGTAGTTGGTAAGGAAAAGGGTTGGGTAAATGTAATTAATTGATATATAAAAGTTTTTTTCGTTACTTATGCCACGACTTAGGCATTTTCCGAACTGGTGTTAGAATTATGAATTTTAGTTAACTAAATAGTGCGATGACATTAGTAACCCAGTAGTAATTAGCTCTCTTGGGAAACCGAGTGAAGTAGGTTCAAATTCCAGGTCTCGCACCTCTGATATTATGTGATTACCACTTGTCTTACGGTGAAGGAAAACATCGCGAGTTAACCTGCATGTCTGAGAAAACCTATCAAGTTTTCGAAAGATATGTGACGTCCGCCAATTGTCCGCGCATTTTGTCAGCATGCTGGACTATGATCCGTGTATAGCAGTGGGACGTTAAAAAGGGCTGAGTATAAAATATAAATAGTGCGATAAACTATAGTGATTTAATCATAAGCAAAATATTTACTTTATTTGTCTTTTTATGAATAAAAGCTAACCTATGATGTGCGTTGTGCAATAGAAGGTAACTTTTATGTGAAAAAAAGAAAAGTGTAACGGAAATCAACAAAGAAACTAATTTTGCATGTGATAAATAAATCGAATATGTTTTTAATGTATTTGTATCTATTGCTTTAAAGAGTAGTAGTTCAAATATTATAATCTGTTTGAGTTAAAGAAAACATCCCAAAATAAATGCAAATGGATTATATGCTCAAAGACCGTTTAAATATCACCGATTTCATCATACACCTAAAATATACCGGAGTAAGTAGTTTTTTTTATCAAAGATATATGAATATATTTTCTGTGAAATAAATATTTTACTCTAAGTGTAATGTGTTACAGTAATATATACAGTATGAAAATATTCGTACAAATTTTCAAATGCCCAACACCTACTTTTCGTATAAAATTACTCCAAGTATGCAGACTATTTGTTTAAGGTATGTCGTAATTAGGGATCATGGTTAACATTTTGTTTTCTCACTGTCATCAACTTAAAGTTTTTAGTTATGCGTCTTAGTCCATTGAAAAGTTACATTTGGGGTTGCATTTGTCAGAGGACGCAATTTAATTTTTTAGATATCATGGAGGGGTTAGTGTAAAGTTAAATCCAAGTTTGTGGGGTTGCAGCCCTTGTCCCACGGCCGCCATCTTGGAAAAAGGGGTACGAATGATTTTTATGGTTTATCTGACAAACTATAGATCTCTCGAAAAATTTGTTAAACCATTTTTGGCTGCAAATAAAATTCTCTACAGCTTTAGTCAAGTAACTTTTAGTAGCAGAACCAAAAATAACAAAGTTATAAGCGAAAATCGGTGAAAATTTAAGAAAGAATTTTCTATTTGTCGTTATAACTTTTTTTCTGATCATTTTACAAAAAAATTATATCAGACCATTTTTATAGAAGCGTTTTTAAGGAATCATTTTCATTTTAAACTTTTTAAATTTTATTCATTATTTAAGGTTTTACAGAGCTGCGAAACGAATATAATATTCTTCAGTATTCATCACTATACATAAATATTATTGATTCGCCATAATTTTCAATCTTCTTTTCATTATTATTATGATAATCTTTTTAATTATTGATAATGCAATATTGTTATTAATTAATTATTGACTCTTTTCCTCACCACCTACGAGGTAGAATCTCGAGGCGCGTTTTTTTACGTGGTATAATTACTCCGTCCTCGGCCTTTTTGATGGACCAGGCTGTGGCTCAGGATCTGGTTGACCTTCTATACTTGAGGGAAAACCGCCGAAGGAAATAGTTGCTGCAATGATGGAATGACCAATCGATTAGAGTGTTAACTTCCTTCAGGAAATTAAAGCCTGCGGTCTTGCTTGTGTGAAGGTTATATAATACTTACCCTACGACTTACCCTTAGACACCTAGACAAAAACATATCTATCCCACGGAAACCGTACGTTTTTCCGGGATAAAAAGTAACTTATGTGCTATTCCAGATAATAATCTATCTCTGTGCCAAATTTCATCCAGAATCGTTCAGACGTTCTGGCTTGAACGAAAAACAAACATCCATCCATCCTCACAAACTATCACATTTATAATATTAGTAGTATGGATTATTATGAATTTTTAATTCGGAGTGTATAGTAAAAAAAATCTGAGTCATATCTATAGATTTACGAACAATGTATGAAAAACGTTTTATATGGCTTCTATTATGCGATCATCATCTAGTATAGACATATTGCTACGAATGTACAACTAGAATATAAGAGACATACCGCTGTAAGTAAAGTTTTGCTTTCCCTAGGGAAGTATAATGTATGCTAGTGCAATTTACAGGCAAAAGAAACACGTAGAGCTTTTCGTAAATGTACGCTTACGTTATATACCCTTATATATTTATCATGTATCGTGTTTCATAGTAAAGTTTAAAGTTTTTGGCAGCAAGAAAAGAAAGTCACTTTACTATATATTATATATTATACGTTACTATATATTATATGGTATATACATTGTTATAGAGGTACTTATCTATATATATAATAAAATTCTAACTAAGTCAAATCTGTACATTAAATATTTTTTAGAAAATCTTATTGAAATAGACATTATTATCGATACAGAGGCCGAATCTATAGTTTTTAGAATTTTTGTCTGTCTGTCTGTCTGTCTGTTACCGCATCACAGAAAAACTACTGGACGGATTTTGATGAAATTTGGTATGGTCATAGCTGATTATCCGGGTCAACATATAGGATACTTTTTACCGCAGATAAATATCTCATTTCTGAGAAAAAATACAAAAACTGGTTGGAATAAAAAACGATTATACTATATAGATTTTAGCAAGTTAACTTACTAAATATGTCAAAAACTATTAAAAATAGATAATCTTGAAAAAGTATATCAATAGCACAATTTTATTCATTAAAAAATTATTTTAATAAAATTAATTTTTGTATTATTTAGATATTTGTCAATAGATGTTGCCATGTGTCTTTAAAATACGTAGTTTTAATTCCAAAAAATTGAATGTACAAATTGTTAAAATAAATCTTTATGTCATGATAGTATAATCTATACTAATAATATTATAAGCGTGAAAGTGTGTTTGTTTGTTTGCTTGCCCTTCTTTCACGTCAAAACGGAGTGACGGATTGGCGTGATTTTTTGTGTGGAGATAGTTGGAAGGCTAGAAAGTGACATAGGCTACTTTTTACTGCGGGAGATTATCTAACTCTCACAGGGAATAAATACAATCCAAAAAAATATTTATTATGAAACACGTGTCTTAGCATTTTTTGAAATCCATCCTATAAGAGGGTAAAGTAGGGGATGAAAGTTTGTATGAAACCCACCTATGTAGATTTTTTTTGTACTTTAAGCGCGAGCGAAGCTGCAGGTTTTGTTAGTACTAGTATAGTTATGCATCATTTATATATGACACCTACTAGCTATTATCCTCGCTTCCCTCGAATGTGCCCTGTGCCTTTTTACGATACATTTATTGCTTTATTTCAAAATTTTCTGACGTCATTTAAAGTTATTATGATCTCTGTCAGCAAATACATTTTTATATGGATAAAAAATAGCCTATAGCACTCGACCTGATGCTGCTTCCGAAAGAATTTTCTGAATTTGATCTTCAAAGATTACCTCTTGCATCCAAACTTACAATATTACTAACTTATAAAACCTACTTAAAATATTTGTATAGATTGTACTACAATTTATAAATTATACTTAATATTATAAAGAGGTAAAGTTTGTGAGTTTGTGACGTTGTAGGGAGTAATCTCTGGATCTACTAAACCGATTTAGATTAAATTTGGTAAGAAGAGAGTTTGAGACCCTGGGAAGGACATAGAATACTTTTTATCCCGGAAATCATCCCTAAAGGGGGTAAAAATGGGGATGAAAGTTTGTATTGGGAACCAAGCTAGGGTCGAACCCGAGCGAAGCGAGGGTGAGTCGCTAGTGTAATACTATGATACTAAAATAAAATAAGTAACATAAAAATCTATTGTTGAAATATTTTTTATTATTTCTGTCACATTTCCCACAAAAAGTTTTTGATATCTTAGTAAGCTCTCTAAGTAAGATTTATTATTATCTATAAAGTGCTAAGTTTAAATATGACCGGAAATGAGCGATTTAGACTAGAATAAAGGAAGGTTCAGTGTATGATATTATTTAAATTAATTTAATAAACATAAGATCTTAAAACAAGACTTAGGTTTCTTGACATTTAAAAAAATATATGAGTGAAATCGTATTAAGTTTCTGACCTTTTTTGAGATAAACGAACTGACAAACACATATATACAGGTGTGATCAAAAAGAAGATCAAGAAGAAGTGAAGAGCATAGACAAGATATCAATAAAAATCGTTGAGGAATATAGAAATCTAAAAAGTACCTATATGTTAATGACGTGTTATTCTATGACATAAAGATGAATTGGTCATTTTAATATAATTTTTCTAATAACTATCCTCCAAAATATATTGTTAAAGGACATCTTGCCTAAGCTCCCTAGTTTAATTTTCTCTTGAAATATGAAACCCTAATTAAATAAATAAATATGTTGAGACATTAACACACAGCACCATCTAGTTCCATGGTAAGCTACGAAGCTTGTGTTATGGATACCAGATAATTGATAAACTACACATATTCACACATCTTGGATAAGCTTTATAATTTTTTGTTGTAATGTTTTATCATGGTTTTAGGATTGATTTAAAAACTATTTTTCATTTATAATTTAAGTTACGTTGCTCGGGTATAGTGACATAACCCTAATCGATTTTATATTCACGCACACGATGTATACACATTTTCACGATCAGATGACGTGCTAAGAGTAGTAGAAGGGCTAAGCTCTGATCTAATCAATATATTTTAAATCGGAAAAACAGATTTATAAAATATCCATATAAATGCCAAAAATGAAAGCACGTGGAGATTAACAGGTAACTAAAGTGAAAAAACTCGGCGTGTGAAAATCTCGGACGGTTCATGTAACATACATTTAATATAACTGTTTTACCAACTGAAGGTTTGATATATCATTAGACTTTTTATAACGCCTGAGGTAGCGGAGAGTGGGGCGGGAAGTGAGACTTTAGATGAATACAGCAATGAAAGAGATATATGTAGAGACATATGAAGTTCGTTTTCATACTCCGTATTTATGCGTCACTGTATCAGTTATTTAAGTTAAACGTTATCGGTTCGTCATGTCCGTCTGTACGAATATCACTGCCATTTTATTACTTGGTTCTATTTATTGGCAAAGCTCAAAATTATAACGTAAGCGTCTCGTATAAACTCTAGAAAATCTAAAAAATAGTAAAAGAACTTTAATATACTTTAACAAAAAATTCTTTAAATAAGATCAAGTATTTGTATGACATACAGCAAGCAGTTACAAGATATGTGACTTTTTTTAGTTACAGCTTTTGTGAGTTCACCGACCGAAGAATGAATGTTCATAGTATCTCTGTTTTCATAGTATCTTAAAGAAATACTATGAAATACTAACTTATTTTTATAGTCGACTAGCAGAACACCGCGGCTTCGCCCGCGATCAAATTATGGAAAAAATAAAAATTTTCGCTACACATATTTTATTATTTGAAAAAATAAGTTCGTGTAAGTTTTATTATTTTTATGAGATGTAAGCAAAACAAATTTAATTTTAGCGGTCATAACTCAAAATACCCAGTATCTTAAAAGATGTTAAACAAAGGTTACACATTGTGAAAATAAATTTTCATTTTAGGTATTTGATGATTACCACTTGCCTTACAGTGAAGGAAAACATCGTGAGGAAACGTGCATGTCTGAGGGAACTTAGCAAGTTTTCGAAAGATATGTGAAGTCCGCCAACCCGCACATGGCCAGCGTGGTGGACTACGGCTTGATACGTTTAGATATATTAGATATATGAAATATATAAAATAGCGATATCTTATATGACCTTGATACCACGATAGTACTCAGTCTTCCGTAGATGCTCTAAATATGCCACTGTCAAGATCTGGAACGATTCTATTGCCGATAATAGACATAAAATCGATAAATATATCGTTATCCGCGATAAATAAAAGTATAACATTATTAAGCGACATTCGAACCGATGTTATGTAGGTTGTCTCTTTTGTAAGAATCTATTACGTACCATTATGTGAATGGTAGTTGCTGATGTAAATTCATAATAGCCTATTGTTTTTAAAATCGATGGACTATACATACATACATACATACATACATATATAGACTCCAAAATGGCTTGAGCGATTTTGATAATTTTTTCACACAACCTACAGATTAACCCAGCGGGTGATCCTGTGAAGTTTGGTAGCGGTCGGAAGTTTGAACGCGAGCGAAGCAGCGGGAACTGCCAGTTATTTATATTTCTGAAAGCACAATATTAAAAAATTAAAGATAATTAATTTATTAAAAATGTAATTCACAATTGGGTAAAATATCGTGTAATATACATGAAAATATACGTTCATGTTGAGTTCCTCCTATTTCGAAGGAAAAGGGTACAACAGATAGACAGATAGATACACATCCCATAAATATATTTTTTCCTTTTGAGATACGTCGTATATATTGTATGTGCTGAGCTGAGTGCATCTTTACATTGTTTTTTATTATGTTTTTTTTTGTGTATTGAAATTTGTGTCAACTTTAAAATCGATTTAAATGATTTTTTCATTAATGATTAGGTATACCTGTAGTGTGTCATATAAACAGGAAAAATTAAATTATATAATAATTACATTTAAAGAAATTCTAAAGTCAGTCGCTATGACTAGCGCCTCAATTAATATTATATTGTTTACCAGCGACTCACCCTCGCTCCGCTCGGGT
The DNA here is from genome assembly GCA_951806755.1 of Brenthis hecate. NCBI lineage: Eukaryota > Metazoa > Arthropoda > Insecta > Lepidoptera > Nymphalidae > Brenthis > Brenthis hecate. The sequence goes on along the minus strand of OX638258.1, from coordinate 7,496,718 downwards.
TCGTTCCTAGTGGAAATTTAGGTTTGTATGTATTTTTTAATGCCGAATCATAACATTTTTTTTTGGGGTGGACCACCCTTATCACTTAGGGGTATGGAAAATAGATAGTAGCCGATTCTCAGACCTACTGAACACGCATATAAAATTTGGTAAAAATCGGTAAAGCCGTTTCGGAGGAGTACGGTAACTAACATTGTGACATGGAAATTTTATATATTAGATTTAAGTTTTTATTTCGAAAAATATTGAAATATTATATCATTACACATTATCATATAATTGGCAGAAATAATCAAGTACCAAACACTACTGGATTTGTATATAATATAGCATGAACATTGGTCGATACTTTCACATTATTGATATTCCATGTTAATTTTAAACAGATGAGATACATTTGAAAGCGAAAGTTTCATATCATTAACTTTGTTCATAAATTGAACATATATCTAATACATACAGAAATAGGACGGTTTGGCAATAAAGAATATTTCGAGTTGATTAATCGTTTTTCCATACAAAATGTATGGAAAAAGATTTTGGCGATTTCTGTCATTTCTAGTACTCATACCTTAAATGGTCTCAAAGTCTTTTGAACCCTACATGAAATAAGATCAATTGATATAATTTTTTTTTGGTATTTTAGCATTTTTTTCGTTTACTGTACATTTTTTCTGAAATCTGTGAATGCAGTTCAGAATATCTCAAAAAGTTATAGATGGTTTCGTAGGAACGTTTTCCTGTAACTATAGCAGTTAAGGTAGGTACCTGCTCTTACCGTGCCGTCTCAAAAATTCATCCTGTATAAAGCTCCGAAATAATATATTATTACTAGCATTGCCCGCGGCTCCGCCCGCGTTCAGAAAAAATCTTAGGTCTTACATATTAGTATACTCTTACTTTGCAGTTTGTGTATTTTATCTCAGAAATGAGACATTTTCCCGCGGTAAAAAGTATCCTATACGTTGACCCGGATAACCAGCTATCACCATACCAAATTTCATCAAAATCCCTCCAGTGGTTTTTCTGTGATGCGGTAACAGAGAGACAGACAGACAGACAAAAATTCTAAAAACTATAGATTCGGCCTCTGTATCGATAATAATGTTTATTTCAATAAGATTTCCCAAAAAATATTTAATGTACAGATTCGGCTTATTTACAATTTTATTATATGTATAGATATTTTAAATAATATATTAAGTAAAATAGCCCCATGGGGGTTTTTAAGTAATATTATTGTAATAGAAATAATGCTATATTTAATGTTTATTTACTGTCCCACCTCTATGTATGACTACATAAATAACGTATACGTGATAAGCGACGTTACGACTATTTGTGTTAGTAGAGCTTTTTCTATAATGGGTTTTCTCAAAGACATGATATACGACTACATTGGTTTCTTAGGAATACTGCCACATATAGTAAGTACTGTCTTTATGAAATAAAATGGCCGTGTATATACCTACCTATACATATATTGTCATCCATAGGTACTTACTTTTATACGCTACATAAATAATCATGGTCACGGGAGAGACTGATTGCTTTTTTCATTATATATATATATATATATATATATATATATATATATATATATATATATATATATATATATATATATATATATATATATAAGTAAAATGTCATATTATATATGTATGTAAAAAACGAAAGTAACTTTTGATCATTTGATGTTTATTTATTCTTAGGGGGCATCCATTAATTACGTGAGGCGTTTAGGGAGGGAGGACGGGAGGGGAGTCCAGCAAAACCTCACTCAATCTCACGTGAGGGAGGGGGTGGTCTCGGCAAATATCGCGTACTTCTTTTCCGCAAGAAACAGTGTAAAATTCCGAAAAGACTGGGTTAATTTAAGTAAAAAATCTTTCTCCACTACAATATGGCTAAACCATATACATATAATAATATTCACTGCGGTTTAATTATGCACTGATAATTTAACTATTAATAAATTAATTTTTTGGAAGCAGTTTATTCATGTTTTAAATATGAACTAATATTTTTCAACATTCAATAAATATTCGTTAATTATTAATAAATATTTATTAATAGTAAATAAATTATTTTGGAGTGAATATTTCTTTCTCATGTATATACGAGTATACGGTGCGATGTCAAGATTAATTATAAAAAAATAACGCCACTTTTTGTAATAAACATACGATGCACTAATAATTTTCACTGAAAAAAAAAATTGTATAACTTATACCATTGTTTTATTATTAATTTTATTTTCTTCACATTTTAAAAAATCTCACATGAGATTAGGGGAGGGAGAAGGGGGGGGGGGCAAAATCTCACGAAATCTTCGCTCGGGTGCGTCCCTAGGTACGTTTTAATTTTTTTGAACTGAACCGTTACTTTTTTCTAAAATAAAAATAGTCTAAGTTACTTCTTTTAACATTAGCTATCTGTCAGTGAAAGTCCCGTCAAAATCAGTACCCGTTTTGGAGATTAGCCAGAACAAACAGACAGAGAGACAAAATAATAAAAATGTGAATTTTTGTTATTAGTACCGTATATACTTTCATATGCATTTAGTAAAAAGCTGTTATTTTGACATTACAAACAGGCACTTCAATTTAATTATCTGTATAGATTATGTATTTTAATTTCTTTCCTTTTTTTCAGAAAATGTGTATCGGGATTAGCAGCAGCAGCTATATAGGCGCTCTACATATTTAGCAGAGGCATCTTAAAACCTTAAAATGTCTAGTACAGAAGTCGGTGGTGATGATCACGTGGTGGCGTATTGTGACCCTGGTGGACCAAACTTCCAACGTATTTATGTAAAATTCCATGGCTATATAGCACTTATAATATGCCTCCTCGGATCTGTCGCCAACTCCGTCAATATTGCCGTACTTAGTCGAAAGGAAATGATCTCCTCCACCAATTCTATTCTTACAGCGCTTGCTTTTGCCGACCTTCTAGTTATGATAGATTATATACCGTTAGCCCTTCACATATATACTAATATCGCAGAAGCCCTCAATCGAAATTCTTATGCGTGGGCTCTTTTTGTATACTTCCATTCCATATTCAGTCAAACTTTTCACACTATATCAATTTGGCTAACGATAACATTGGCAATATGGAGATTTGTGGCAATTAAATTTCCTCAGAAAAACAAGACACTATGTAATAGAAGAAACACGAATATAGCTATAGCAGTTGCTTACATTATTTGTCCGATTGTGTGTCTTCCAATTTATTTTGCAATGACTATTCAGGAACTACCTACAAAGAATAAAGAAAGTGATAATAGTACAATAAATGGAACAAATTTTGCGAACGGTTCAGAAATTGAAGAACCAAAGTATGCAATATCTATGACTCAAAATGAAAATTTGCTAACTGCTATATTTTGGATTTATAGTGTTTTTCTAAAATTAATACCTTGTATAGTGCTATCCATTTTAAGTGTATGTCTTATAATGAAAATGAAATCAAGTGATAGAAGAAGACAACAACTGCTAAAAAAAAGTGCTATTACAACAAATGAGGTAATTTTTTGTATATTTTATTCAATTTGTATACGGTATACCTATCCAATATAGATAAGGAAATAAAGAAGCTCGTATAATTCAATCAATAGGAAAACACTTGGAGGAAGTTATTTGTTAGTTTTTTTATGAAACCCTTATGAATGAAACTGAATAAAATTTTCTACTACGCTATTATACAATAATATTTTCATTGAATATAAATTATAAAATTTACATTTTCTACAACGATTCCTTTCTATATTTCCTGGAATAACGTAACTAGAACAACTTATAATAACATTCCATAATTTACCATATTAAATACTAGCATTGCCCGCGGCTCCGCCCGCGTTCAGATTACCAAAAACCAAATTTTTAGGTATTACATATTAGTATACTCTTACATTGCAGTTTTTGTACTTTTTTCTCAGAAATGAGATATTTTCCTTCGGTAAAAAGTATCCTTCCTATATGTTGACCCGGATTACCAGCTATCATCATACTAAATTTCATCAAAATCTGTCCAGTGGTTTTCTCGTGATGCGGTAACAGATAGACAGACAGACAGACAAAAATTCTAAAAACTATAGATTCGGACTCTGTATCGATAATAATGTCTATTTCAATTAGATATTCCAAAAAATATTTAATGTACAGATAGTTATAAATTTATAACTATATATATATATATATATATATGTATGTACAGATTCTGTAATGTTTTACTTTAGCCTTAAAATACATATTATACGAGTATCATTAAATATAGGCGGCTGACTATTTCTGTGCTACGATTTCAGCATATTAAATTACATAGAATATGTAGATTGGTCCAAGTGACTTTTCATGGAGTGGTAGCTTTGCAACGAGCGTTTATAATTATTCTTACACTGTACTAAATCGCGTATTTGCAATCGCCCACGTGTGTTTCTATTTCCATAGTCAAGTCATAAACACGTTAAAATATAAGAACATTTATGTGAGCAATAAGATGAACAACATTTAGTCGACATTTGAATTTACTATTAATCGTGAAAAATATATCCTACTTCAGAACGTAGACCAGTTGCTGATCTATATAAATAATTCATATACATTGAGGTAGAAATATTCACCCTTTATAATTTATGTAATAAAACTCAGCAAAAATGTAGTGTGGTGTTATAAATCTTCTATCGTCCTTGCAATATACGGACGAGGAATAGATAAGACATAGTAGAATAAGCAGAAAAACTAACTGCCTTATTTATAATTCAGTGAAACACATTTATACAACGTATATAAATAAAAAAACTTGTAATAATGGAGTAATTTTAGGGAATTACAATTATATATAATTTCTATCCTCAGTAGTTTAAGAGATTTGGCGGGGAAGGGTGTTTGCTTATGAGTTATTTGAGAGGTCTTAATTTTCATATGTACTCGCATAATGGTACCGTCACATTCGGGTAATTTGTCTTCAAATCATAACTTATATTATGTATTTGTGACAGCCTAGACACGAGCAAGGCGTTGCCTTAGGCGTGGCCTATCAAATTAATCGCCCTTAATTTGACGGAAAGTGGCCAACAAAGTTATACCCGCAAAGGAGACAGCAAATATTTTTTTTGATAAAAAATATTTTATCCTTTAAAACCTAAAAACACACTGATATTACAGATTACCTTTTCCTTAGGGCGAAAAAGCTCGTCTTAACGAAGACAACAGCAAGCGTACTGCCGGCCGGACAGATCGTACGACACGTATGCTCGTAGCTCTGCTGGGGCTGTTCCTCGCAACTGAACTGCCCCAGGCCTTATTCGGTCTGCTAACCGCCATTGCGCCTCATCTTTTTCAAGTATGCTACTATGCATTTGGTAAGTATTTTCTGTATACTTAAATATATTTTTTTTAATATTATTATTACTAACCACCTCCTTTAATAACATTCTAACACAAAAAAAATGTATACACCAATTCTGTATTCAACAATTCTGTTTGAAACCTTGGCTTACTGTTAGATAATTCAATTTCCTGGTTGGCCCAAATAAAGGATGAGCAACAAAATTTGCAACAATCGGATGTTTGGGGAGATGGAAAAAAGTTTTATTCACTAAAATCAACATTTATTTAGCTTATTCTTTTTTGCTTCCGATTTAGGATTATACCAATTGTGATTAATTGACCTTACAAAAGAATAACTTGAGAAAATACAACTAATCAACATAAACATACATTTGATTCATTTATGGCTTATGTACATAATTGTATATTGATGACAGGTATGGCTCAGTTTGTAGTGTACCCTACTTACTGTGCCAGCGGTCGCGAGTTCGAGCCCGCTAAGAGCATTTATTTGTGTGACGAGCACGACTGTTTGTACTCAGTCATAGGTGTTTATATTTATAATATATATGTATTTAAAATAATATGTGTAGTGTATCAACTATCTGGTATCCATAACACAAGCCTCGTAGCTTACCATGGAACGACGGTGCTGTGTGTTAATGTCCCAACATATTTATTTAAAAAAAAACATAAATTTTATTTGATACAATTCTCTTTACGTCTCACAACCGGACACTGATAGGACTTGTACAAAGTACAAATGTCCACATTTTTTCTTCCATATTCCAACCTATACAATCCGCAGCCCCCCCTTATGTAAAGGAATGTTTCTGTTTTCTTGGCACAAATTATACGGACATTGAGTTCCGATCATGGTTCGATAACCGTCTAAAATTGTAAACTTGTTGTACTCAATATTACGTCAACTCCTTTACGATAACATGCGTCAAATTATGGAATATTTTGCAATCAGAGTTTCGTAATTCAGAATTACCTATTATTTTTAAACCGTTTAATATAAGACCGGTTATACGGTTTTATACGGTTTTATTTAGTTTGCCCTATTTGTTTGGGTCAAAACTAATTGAAACCCCTTTTCTTTAGTAATTGCAATTTTACCATTTTTTCTGATGACAATACAATTGAATATATTTAGTATCATTGTAAATTCAAGATGGCCGCCGACACAAAATGGCGGTTTACATATTTTTCACAACCTCCTCAGTATGGGTACTAAATGAAAGGGCTTTACACGTAGAACACAGTGCACGGCGGATCATTTAAAAAAAAAAAACTAAAAACTTGAAAATAATATGGGTATTTTTTTTTAAGTTAAACGGTTTTATTGAAAAGAAAGAATAATGATGTAGATAATGTACTAAAAGCTAAACATTAAGGTAGGTCCTAGGCACCAGTCATCACACCACTCTCCTCATCAATCTAGGGCATTGATCAGACTCAAAAATAAAATCGGCGTAGCGTAACCTGAGTAAATATCTAACGCATTATCTACATCATTACTATCTATTTTTCAATAAAACCATATTAAATTAAAAAAAATACCTATTATTTACATAAATATACGATTACATAACCATAAATATAGTAATTATATATTTTATTTTAATTGCATTATCACGATATGGAGAATCCTCTTAGATTACGTTGCCTACAAGAATGGCTGGTAGCAATAAGAACGTCTTTGCATGTCTTTCTTCTAACTTTTTCGTACCTAATAATTTGTAGTTTCTGTGTTATGTGTACAATAAAGTTTCTATCTATATATAAAGTCTAGACTTATACATGTAGTAGGTATATCTATTACATTACACATGCTACAAGTATTTAGTTCAAGGAAACTTGAAATAACATTTTTATAAATTCTGTAGTTTAATATTTCTAAAGAAATTTTTAGTGAAAGATTGTTATAAATTAGATTTCCAAGAGTTTTTAATTGGTATTTACGATACTATGGAAAAAAGTGACTCAACTACGCGATAGTTAATCTAAGGACAATGTATACATATTAACAGTTTTTAAGACTGCGCTGCTTTTGTCTCAAATAAGTCAAATAATAAATAAGTAATCTATACATATAGGTAATAAAATTGTAACTAAGCCGAATCTGTACAATAAATATTTTTTGAAAAATCTTATTGAAATAAACATTATTATCGATACAGAGGCCGAATCTATAGTTTTTAGAATTTTTGTCTGTCTGTCTGTTACCGCATCACAGAAAAACCACTGGAGGGATTTTGATGAAATTTGTTATGGTGATAGCTGGTTATCCGGGTCAACATATATATATTATAATTGGGAGTTGCAAAAAAAAGTTATGTACGAGTATAGACTCGCCTTAATAGTAAGGCTCTATTGAACAAATTTAACTTTATTTATAAGTAGTAGCACTATTTTGTGATAATGAGTGTCCTCTCAACCGAACGAGACGAGATATCCATATTTATAGAAGCAATATAATCAGTTTCCAATTAAATCTTTGAACAAATAATTATAGAAATTTAAAACAAATTAGTTATAAGAATGAATTATAATATTTTCTTACCTAAAACTATACTACATAAGTTATATTAACTTCAAAAGCATACTTGAGATCATTAAGCCATTATTTCAATTTTTTAATTGCAAAAAATACTATAAATAATGAATTCTTGAAAAACTAAGTGATTGTGAATAATTTTAATCATTTATTATGATTCTTATTGGTACATCCATACTAATATTATAAATGTGAAAGTTCGTTTGTTTGTTTGTTTGTTTGTTTGTTTGTTTGTTTGTTTGTTTGTTTGTTTGTTTGTTTGTTTGTTTGTTTGTTTGTTTGTTTGTTTGTTTGTCCATCTTTCACATCGAAACGGAGTGACGGATTGTCGTGATTTTTTATGTAGAGATAGTTGGAAGGCTGGAGAGTGATATAGGCTACTTTTTACCGCGGGGTCTAATCCCCATGGGTAACCACGTTATAATACAATCCAAAAATATTTATAATCAGAATTACTTGAAACTTGGTATTAGTGGTCTTCAATAAAATTAAATAAATACATGTTTTAGCTTTTTTCAAAATTCATCCTATGAGGGTGTTAAATAGTGGATGAAAGTGTGTATGAAACTACCTTTCTAGAGATTTTTTGTAGTTTTAGCGCGAGCGAAGTCGTGGGTTCTGCTAGAATAGTAATATGTATAATTGTGATATGAAATTGTATAATTTAGTGAAATTATGGGTTAATAATAAAATTATCTTAAACTGTTAGAAACTGAACAATCACCCATTTGACATATTTTACTCCTGTATATTCTATGGGCTACCAATTATTATTGGTTACGGTTATATAAACGGTTTACGTAATTTAAAATGAAATTTTCGAAGTAATTCTTACATCCTTATAAAAAATATGAAAATCGATCCACAATCAGTGCAGATATCGCGTAGCATATACAAAAAATATTTTTCCTCCAAGACTTTAAAGCTTATCAATAATAGATGAATATTATAAATTATAATGCTTTATGTACTAATAAGATGACTATGTGCATTGAAGTTAAATGCACACGTAGATGAAATAAGGCATGCCTTTAGCAAAATATCAAAGATTGAACCTTTTCCCACCATATTGTTTGTTGTTTTGATCAAATATAAGTATTAAATTATAAAATAAAACTATTTGCCTAAAAGAATTCATCAAAAAATATCCACGCTCATATCAAAGTTCTGGGATTAAAATGTCGCACTTTTTTTTGATTAACCAACTTACAAGAAAAGACACAAACATATATATATATATATATATATATATCTTATTGTATTAAGTGATTTGGATGGGCTTAACCAATTTTTGAACACTTTAAACCATATTTCATTAAGGTGGATCTTAACATGGTGTGACAGTATAATTTAATTTGGTATCAACGAATTAATCTGACTAAAACCACAGATCACATAATATTAAATGTACTGTAAAACTTAGAATTTTGGCTCATTTGGTTTATATATTTCTAGAAGTTTATTATTAGACTTGTATCTGAGTCAGATTTTAAAAGTTTGTCAGTAACACCAAAAACGAGTTTTAGTATTTCAATTTTTTATTAGAATATTTTACATCCTTTTATTATGTATTCATATCTAATTAGATTTGTTTTTCTATATATCGGCTGACACCGACAGCAAGAATATTTATCACATTTTAGCGTCGTAAAGTCGATTACATGTTTATATATAAATATAATACATACGTATAAAATTGGATATTTACGGACTGAGAAAATTTTTGATCTTTTTTCACTGTCCTAGACCTCTAGTGGTTAGCGTTATCTCTATTGAACGGTTGGTCCTCTGGCTTGAAGATATTAAAATATATTTCATATTAATATATTTTTATTTAGAATTTATTATCTGTCTCTCATCGAGAGGTGCAAATCGTGTGGGTTCAAATCTGGAATGGTTGACAAGAAATGCTTTACTGCTTTCTGAACTTTAGTTATCATATTGATAACTCACAGTTTAGGCATTACTATTTCTCAGGGTATATGTACCAATATACAGGGTATATGTACCACATCTAATTATTAAATATTAAATGCGCATATTTAATTATTTAGGAGTAGGTATGTTCTATCCTCTATGACATGACATAATATGATCTTTAAATTTTCAATTTCATTGTAATTTAAGTAGTGTTATAAAAACGTTACGGAGCTCTCTGAGGTCTTGATTGAATTCGATAAACATTATGATCCCTTGCTCGTAGGCACGTCGTACAAGGCACTTAAATAATGTTACTGGCCTAAATCTATTACGTGAACACGACACTCCACACTTTTCTCGTCAAGAATAGACAAGGTGTCAAAGAACGTTAATTCTTAAGATAGATAAACAAATTGTTATTTCGCTTTCTTTGTATTATTTAGTTATACAATAATATACAATCTTTTTATTTACGTTCAGTTTACTGAAAACTTTTGTAATACTTATTGTTAATTCTATTTCAAACGGATTCTGAATTTTATTTAGTGAAAATAGATTGTAAAAAAAAACCTCGTGTAGGACGGAAGTTATTTTTGTGAATTACTCAAATATCAGAAACGAGCTCTGTAAAAATTTCTGATGAATATCTGAAAATGTAGAGCTTAAGTTATTCAATATTAGTTTACTATGTAGTCGATACTATGACTATAAATAATAGTCCTTTTACGACGTAGTACGTTATCCCAGTGTCGAATTTAATCAAACGAGATTAAGTGCCGACAACTTTTCAAATGCGCAGCACATTGTTACCTTTACTCTATGTTTTCAACCGACTTCAAAAAGGAGAAGGTTCTCTATTCGACTGTATTTTTTTTTATGTTTGTTACCTCAGAACTCCGTCATTTATTAACCGATTTGGACAATTTTTGTGTTGTTTGAAATTGTATACTTCCAAATTGGTCCCATTTAAATTTCAAAAAAAAAAACCACCCCTAAGGGTGGAAAAATAGCTAATGATGAATATAACCTACTTCTAATTGTCATATTAACTTTAAATTTGCAAGTATTTCTATTTCCGTTGATAGTACAGTGGTTCGGTATTGTTGACTTGATCTGATGGTAAGGCCAGAAGGTGGATAGGTGGAACTCTTCAACGGCTAATAGTAGATACTTTGAGTTTGGGCTTATTTTGTTTGATTTGACAAGCCTAACACGTTAGAATTCTTACTTTGCTATTACTGTCTACACTAAAAAGGGAAAAATAAAAACTTTTTAACAAAAAAATAAAAACCGACTTCAAACAAAAGCACTAAAAATTAAAAAATAACTGATTGGTAGTTTTCATTTACTATACATACCTAATCAAATATTTTCGAAGTCGGTGTGCTTTGCTTTGTATGGGCTGGCACCGATTTCGAAAATATTTGATTAGGTATGTATTTAATAGGTAGGCTTTAATTACTTAGCCAAAGCACACTGACTTCGAAAATATTTGATTAGGTATGTATAGTAAATGAAAACTACCAATCAGTTATTTTTTAATTTTTAGTGCTTTTGTTTGAAGTCGGTTTTTATTTTTTTGTTAAAAAGTTTTTATTTTTCCCTTTTAGTGTAGACAGTAGTAGCAAAGTAAGACTTCTAACGTGTTAGGCTTGTCAAATCAAACAAAATAAGCCCAAACTCAAAGTACCGTTGAAGACTTCCACCTATCCACCTTCTGGCCTTGTCATCAGATCAGGTCAACTACACCGAACCACTGTACTATCAACGGAAATAGAAATACTTGCAAAGTTTCAAGTCAATATGACAATTAGAAGTAGGTTAAATTCATCATTAGTTGTTTTTCCACCCTTAGGGGTGGTATTTTTTTTTGAAATTTAAATGGGACCAATCTGGAAGTATACCCTTTCAAACAAAACAAAAATTGTCCAAGTCGGTTAATAAATGACGGAGTTCTGAGGTAACAAACATAAAAAAAAAACATACAGTCGAATTGAGAACCTCCTCCTTTTTGAAGTCGGTTGAAAAATAAAAACCGACTTCAAACAAAAGCACTAAAAATTAAAAAATAACTGATTGGTAGTTTTCATTTACTATACATACCTAATCAAATATTTTCGAAGTCGGTGTGCTTCGGCTAAGTAATTAGTCTACCTATTAAATACATACCTAATCAAATATTTTTGAAATCGGTGCCAGCCCATACAAAGCAAAGCACACCGACTTCGAAAATATTTGATTAGGTATGTACAGTTAATGAAAACTACCAATCAGTTATTTTTCACTTTTTAGTGCTTTTGTTTGAAGTCGGTTTTTATTTTTTTGTTATTATAAGTATTTAGACTTGAGGATTGAGTTCGTGCTTTGGAGAGGATGTAAAGCCAAGCACTGCGAATGATTTTGAACTTGATTTCTAATAATATAAAGTAATTACATTGGGAAACGTGTAAAGTCTGAGCATTATAGAAATTGTTTCATTTACACTTAAATACGCTTCGCTGTGTTAGAAATAAGGTTCAATAATTATTTACAGAGAGAAGCCACTAAGACTGTGAGTGTTAATGAAATTACGTAAAATTCTCTGAGCATTTGTTTATACAACATAAATAATAATAAATTATATTTGTCTTTGAATATTACTTATCTGGTATTTTATTACTAATACTAGCGCCTTACTCTGGCTTTGCTTGAGTTTTAATTTTTTGAGCGGGAACCTAATTCTTTTTCCAAAATAAAAGTAGCCTATGTTACTCCTTATAACATCAGCTATCTGCCTCTCTAAAATCGGTCCGGCCGTTTCGGAGATAAGCCGGAGCAAACAGACAAACAAAAAATGTGTGTTTCTTATAAGTTCCGTATATAATTTCATATGCTGAATGTATGCAATCAGACAGACAGACAAAATTTTTAAATATTGTGTTTTTCTTATAACTTCCATATATAATTTTATATGTATTTAGTAAAATGCTGTTATTTTGACATTACAAACAGACACTTCAATTTTATTTATCTGTATAGATTACATTTACAGATATTAATGAAATATGCAGGTGTTCTTCAGCTGCTGAACATTGCTGTTACATCAATGAAAAGAGATATTAAAATTATTTTCCAGATTTACACTAGTAATAGATTTTTTTTCTTTTTGTCACTAAAACGTTTAATTTTTTCCTTGGATATTGGATCTACTTTGTTTACTACTCTATACGTATTATAAATTAGTAGTTTATTTAGATTATAAACTATATAAAAAACTAAACATTAAAGCTAGGTTTTTTCTTTTCAATAATAAACTTTCGAATTTCAAATATCCATAAAAAACTGAAACATTTTAAAAGAGTTTAATGAAAAGCTGATTGATAATATTCATTTTTTTGTTTACACTTACTGAAGCTGTGAATATTTTGCAAAAATTCTTTGAAGTTCGAACATAAAAGAGCTATTAGGTGATTTGTTTTAAATTGATGATTGAGTAAGAAGCAAATCATTCGTGATTGAGTTAGATTTTATTCAACTCTGGTAGAGCTTAAACAAAAATTTCTTCAAATGGAAAAAAATAATATTTTTCGTAAATAAAATATACACCATCTTATTATAAGAATATAAATATATAATCTCATTTAAACTTATCTACATTGTCAGAATTAAGAAAAAGTAATAAAAATAAATGTAATATGTACTTACTTATAAAAATAATTGTGAATGTTATTTTTATTTTAATCAAGGTCTAAAACAATTTATTCTTTATTCTCTACAAATTGCAGAAACGCAACGCAGAAAAGAAAATGTAAACTTCAGATAGAGAAAAAGATTATTTAGATTTTTATGTAAAGTTTCTTTTGTGCAATTAGTTTAGGAACTTTCCATTTTTCGGAAAATTTGAAAAATTCATACAATCAATGCAAAAGAAATTTAAATATAATTTTTTTTACCAAATTCAAAAGAGTTAGTTGTAGATATTCATTTAGTAATGCTTTTTTGTGTATATTTTACGCACGCCGATATATTTTCTAATGGTAAATCGATTTTTATGATTTTTTTTAAGAAATAGTTTACACTTACCTCAAAAATAGTTCCATATTTTTCAAGAAATATTTTACTATAATAAAATGATTATTTTTTAAGCGATTTTGAAATTGATCTAGTTTTTTTAAATAATTTATTTAAATTATATTATGATATGATAAAACGTCAAGTATTGATTTAATCTCTGTACAATTCTTTGTTTATGAATATTTGTAATCTACGCATAGATGTTTGTTTGTATTTCGGTGGGTTTCTAAAGCGTAGCATTGAAACCATTCTATTTGCATTTAAGCCAACATTTCACAATGGAATATATAATGAGCCCTTATAGGTAGCTAATATGTAGTTTCAAAGCTTGTAACCATTGTTAGAATTAAAGCAAAATGAAGTCAGATGGAATTCTTTATTATCAGGTGAGGTGATGGACTTGATGGCGCTTGTTGGATCCGCCGTGAACTTCGTTCTCTATTGCAGCATGAGCCGACAGTTTCGTTCAACATTCACTCGGCTGGCAGGCAAGCTGCGACCTTCGCTGGTCCACCAGGACAGCGAGCGCGCCACCACCACCACAACAGTCAAAACGTAGCGATCGCGATCCGCAGTCAAGACGGCTGCGCATTTGTGAATCTTTTAACTATACTTATTCCATACCTAACACAACTTTTTATTTAGTATGGATCTATATTTTATTCAGATCGGAGCTATGGGTATGATTTGTTGAGTGCAGTGCGGCAGCAATTTCGTTGATATAAAACAAGATGACTTTGACAAACTTCGACATCATAAAGTTTGTCTAGAAACGAGTAGTGAAATATTACTTTGATGTTGTAGATTTACATTTATATGATATATTCATTTTTATATGATATAAAATATTTTTTTTTTGTGTAATTATAGGCTGTCTTCGAGGCAAATATATAAAAGACAGCAATAAAGTAGCTGTTAATTTTCTTTTAAACGATGTTAACTAATTTAATTCATTGTACTAGACAAGTATTTAAGTAATTATTTAAATAATGATTCAATGTTGTATACAAGCAGCGTGGGAACTTCAAGCACTATAATCGAGGTGATCGAATAAAATATATATAATACACTACTTACTTTAGCTTATTTGTAGAAAAAAAAAATTACATTATAATTGTAATGAAAGGTGCTTAATTTTAAGTAAACTATGTTGTAATGCTTTTAATCATATAATAATTAATTCAAATATGATAGTGAAATGTATAGATTAATAAGCAAACTTTGTTTATTTAGAAATATCAATGTTATTTATATATTGAACATATTGTGCTATATACGATTATCACTATTTAAAACACAATTTTATACGTTATCCTAAATATATCTGAATCTCTTATATTTCATATACTCAAATTATTATTTTTTAATGGTATTTTAAACATAATATAGAACATAAATATATTTATAATGATATCAATCAACAAATATACAATCTTAAATTCATATTTGTAATAATAAATAGATTACTTCATTATCACAATACCTTATACATATATAATGTCAACAAGACAGTGATGCTTAATTTGGGTCATAAGGTCATAGATATACTAAGACGTAGTGAAAATTAATGGACCGATTTTATTGCGACAGACTTGTAAATAGCTTTTAGGTTAATCGTCCAAATCTGCAATGCCTTTTATTAATTTTTTCGACGAATTTAAATTTGATTATGAAGTGTCACTAACGATAAAATATTTTAGATACATTCTATTATCTCAATATTTCACTTTCGATATTTTTAATTTTGTTTAAATTGATTTTTGTTTGTGTTCAGAATATAAGACTTAATAATAAATACCCATTAAAAACTAAAATTATAATTAAACTTTCTTTGATTCACGCGAATATTTGATATTGTTATAATTTTGGTCCAATTTGCACCAAAGATCATTTTATTAAAAAGGTAAATCTATGAAGCTCGTATTATCAAATATTAGAAAATTAAAGGCGTTAATGATAGGTAATAACATTTTTTGAAAAACGTTATTTTGTCTTGTTTAAATTAAATCATAAATATGAAACATACTGGGAAGTTTTTTGATTGATATATGTACATATATTCAAAATGGTATAATTGTATGAATGTAGTTGGTATAAATCAATATAATATTATGTATACCTTATTTCTTTAAGTTTTATCTCATTACATTGTTATGCATTTTTAAAAAGAGATTCTATCCTTTTAATTGAGCATGACCAATATTGGGCCAATAGCTTCTTGTTGACCTAACTCAACAATCTCGACTTCCTTTCAAAAGTTAATTAACGTTTCATTCGGGTACTTTCATAGTTCCATGCTGATTTTTAAAAGGGCAACTCCGTTAACACATGACGGACTATTTTTAAAATAAAAAATAATAATTTCGCGATATAATATAAGTTACTCGATGTTTATATGTAATATTATATAGGTAAGTGTTGTAGGGACTAGTAATTTACAAAAATATGATAAATTGTTGTAAAATAATATTTTTAATATTATTTTATATTTTAAAGGCTCAATAGCTAAGAAAACAAGCTATTGAGCCTTTAAAATATCCTTTTGTATTTAGAATAACTTTCTAGTCTGAAAAAATTATATATTGTTTATATTTATTATAGGTATGTAAAGAACAATCTAATTAATTCTGTTAGATATAAATATTATTTTCTATTTTACGGCTTAAATTAAACCAATATAATGAGACTTAATAGTGAAATGTTGTAGTTTGTATAATATGTCGTAGAAATGTTTACAGCTAGTCAAAATTTTTGTATAGATCATAAGTGAGTAATAAAAAAAGTAAGTCAATTATTTCTTGTTTATTATTTAAACCAATTTTTGAAGTGTGTTTAAATATTACATCTAGCTAGCGATTCACCCTCGCTCCGCTCGGGTTCATCCCTAGGTAGAAAAGAGGTAAAAAAGCTTGGATGGTTTATGTAAACAGTTTAATAACAAAGTATCAACCTTATTAATGGAATCTCGTTAGTAAACTCAATGTTAATAATAGAATTACTGAGCAAAGCCCGGGTAAAGTGACAAGATTTATCCGCAGTTTGGGAGGATTTAAAGAACTAGGAACACATGCACACAGATATTATATTATACAAAGGTGAAAGCAGATTATGTAATTTACCCATACATTAAATATACCAATTAAAAATATTGGAAAAGCAAAATAATGTTGTATATTTAAAACAGCCACTTCTAATATACTTGTTTACCAAGACATTGAAGAGATCCTCAATATTCTAAGTTGCAAATATTTGTTAAAAGCTTTTAATACGATATTCTTCATCGATGATACGATGTTGTACGATGTTTGTTCATCAGAGTTTTTTTAAATATTGGATTGACTTTTATTGGTTTTATTTATTTACTAGATACTGCCGAGGGTTTGCTTGATTGAAATTTTCATTTTTATTTTTATTTAAATATTGAGTAACAAAATTTACAATAACAATTTACGCTTTACAGTATTACATACAACACGATTAGTCACTACAAGGTGATACCGACATTTTTCACTTTTTTACCTAATATGCGGGCGAGATATCAAAATGCCAGTCCTTTTTACTTTTTTGAACATTACACTTGGCTAAGGTTGCATAAATAACTCCCCTATAAATTAGTTAAATATATTATATTGTCTATACATAGTACATATAAACCAAAGTCGCTGCCTGCGTCTGTTTGTTTCTCCGCTTACTTCTTCTAAGTCACGCAACGGATTTTGATATAGTTTTCACTAATAGAAAGAGTGATTTGGGAGGAATGTTTATATATTTAGTAAATATTTTAAACAAAATGGCTAAGCTTAGACGGTGTTTTGTCAAAAAAACTGTTTTCATCCGATTATATGGCTAACTCTGGTTAAACCTTTAGAAATACATTAAAACAATGTACTAGAAAATTGTAGGTTTAAAAACGCCTACAGAAAATTCCGTAATATCATGTGTGTATCTCCTTTTTTTTTTTTTAACGTTGGGAAATGCATTTACGCACGAGGTGTGGGACTCACCGGCAAAGCCAGTACTACCAACTAAAACCCAACAAAACCTTCCCCCGTCTTAATTGGGCGTCGCAGGATCGCTTACGCATTCAACTACGACGCCCCGACGGCAGGTCTGCCGAAGCAGACCACAACAACCACGGGGTTGCTCCACATTCCACTCTGCTATCAGAGAAGTACCAGGAGCAACCCGCATGGTACACCGCCCTCCGAAGAGGGCCACCTCCCACCGCCCACCGAAGTGGGCCACCTCCCTGTGCGTTTCTTGGCTTCGCGCCCGGTTGGGTTGCCGGGCACTACTGAGCCCCCCCACCACGACAAGGTGAACGCACGTTGGGGGGGATATGTGTATCTCCTAAGGTACGCTCACAATAACTATTTTTAAAACGTATGTACCTACGGACGCAGCCGGGCGAAGCCAGGTTAAGTCGCTAGTTATATATAAATATGCAACCTTACACAATGCCCTTAAGAGAAACTCATTTTCAGGCCCTGAGAACTAGGAACCAAATATATATATAAAAATCATTTTTTTTTGATTATACCATTAAAATCTTAATTTTATTTGCAACGGCCAAGTTCTCTCCTATAAACGAATATTATATCTTATTTAGTTTATAAATGAAATTATTTTACAGAAATGTTCTATTAAAAATTATGATCAGACTTCGGTCTTTACGGATTTTATCGCGAATTTATTTTGATTTTTGGTTTCGAATGCTTTACAGCAATCATGGTCACGGGAGAGACTGAGGTGTTAGATGTCTCAAAGGTATTAGGTACTATATACCATATATACAGACAGCCTACCCACAAATAACAAAAAGACTACTACTAGGCTACGTTTTATCCCGGAAAAATGTACGGTTCCCGCGGGATTTTGTTTTTGTTTGTCTAGAGGCGAATCCGAGCGAAGCGAGGGTGAGCCGCTAGTCTAAATCTAAATTTACAAAGTTGTTTACAAAATGCGATTAAAAGAAAAAGAATCTAAATAAAATTAATGTTTGTAAATATATTCAATTTATTTGCACAATTCATTAACATTTTCCGGCAATTTAAATTTACACTTATATATAAAAGGATTTCGTGGAAAGTTTATTTCTACTGTTCAATTTAATTATAATTTTACTTTAAAAAAGTGCATGTAACTGATACGCTTCAGTTTTAGTTTTAATATTTTTGGCTACTTATTTCGAGTTTGACAGTTTTATAGACAGACTAGCGGCTCACCCTCGCTTCGCTCGGGTTCACCTCTAGAAAAGCACAAACAGATCTATACCACGGGAACCGTTCATTTTTCCGGGATGAAAAGTAACCTGTTGTTTGACCGGCAATATAAGGTATCAGAATGCCAAATTTTACTAAATTAGGTGCGTAAGTTGTTGTGTACTAAGCTGTATAAGTTACTATAGTTTTTTAATTATCCCACGGAAACTCTTTTATTTTCTGGAATGAAAAGTATCTTAGATATTGACCGGGGATATAAGGTACTACCATGCGAAATTTCATTTAAATTGGTTCAATATTTTCGGAGATTAGCCCGTACAAACAGAAAAACAGACAAACAGCTCGCTCGGGTTCGTCCATACCTACGAATATGTTGTATTATCTCTTTAACTATTTGTCCAAATTATATGCAGTAAAAGGGAAAAGTCTTTGTTTTAAACATTTTAGACGATGAATTTACTTATTTTGATAAGAATTCATAATTGTTGATAATATGACCAATAAACATGATCTACAGAGTTAAATTATTTTTTTAATATAAAAAACTACTTTTTGTGACTTAAATATAAAAGTTAGACATATGCTGTCGCTGACTTTTTCGTAGGCATTATTAAGCTCTACAACTTTTCTCTAGAAGATAATCATATATCTCTCATCGTTAAGGCAGCGTTCGTAGGAAACGTTTTCGTTCGACCGTTTTTTCTCCGACTTACTTTGCAAATCCGACTTCCACGAAAAAGCCTTTTCATTCTTCGGGTTAATATATAGCCTATGACACTCAGAAAGAACGTGGTTTTCTATTGGTAAAAGAATTTTGAAAATTGGTTTAGTAGATCAAGAGATTATCCCCTACAACGTCACAAACTCACAAACCCACAAACTCACAAACTCACAAGATCACAAACTTTACCTCTTTATAATATTAGTATAGATTAGATGAAACAAATGTGCTTGTGAGATTTGTGTAGTAACTATATCAATATTATAAAGAGAAAACAAATGCTTTTGTATGTTTGTTTATAAAAGATGAACTAAAAATCGGCTGAACCGATTTAGATGGTATGATGATAGTTTGAGACCCTTGGAGGGCATTGAGTTTTTATCCTGGACATTATCCCTTAAGGCGGTAAAAAGGGGGATGAACGTTTGTCTGGGAAATCAATCGTTTCTCAAGTAAGGGATATAAAACTCATCATACCTATGTATGTGTATAATAATTGTTTACACTTTAACAACATGATTATTCACTACCAGATGATACCGACATTTTTCACTTTTTTATCTAATATGCGGATGAGAAAGAGCGAGCGAAATAAGGGTGAGTCACTAAGTATATAATAACAACATATATTCTTTCTATCTTTTTAAACAAGGAAAGATACAAGTGACGGTAATGCGAGTTTTGTCATCCTTATCGGTTCTACAATCCTTATTTCCTTTCCTTCTTTCTTTCTTATGCTTCTTTCTTTATTCTTTTATACCACAAATAATACCTATTAACTGAATTTTTTCATTATTTTTTTTTATTAGAATTTTTATTATTTTCAACATTATAAATTACTTTATCTTTAATATTAAAAATAAAATAAAAACCCCAATTAATTATAAAAATATTTTTTTTTACATAACTATTAAAGACTGTTGCTATCAATGTTGCTGTCATTTTTTCCTTTCACTTAATATGTTTTTCTCTTATCCATAAGCTAGAGTGTAATATTTTTACTTTCCCTAGTTCTCATCTGGAATTCAATCATTTTAATGTTTTTTTTTAATTTGACGATGCGTTTGGCTCAATTTGTAGTGACTCTACTTGCTGTACCAGCGGTCGCGGGTTCGAGTCCCGCAGTCATGGGTGTTTATATTTATAACATGTATGTATTTAAAGTTAAATATGTGTAGTGTATCAACAATCTGGTATCCATTACGCAAGCCTCGTAGCTTACCATGGAACTAGATGGTGCTGTGTATTTATGTCCCAACATATTTATTTATATTTATGTCAATTCTTTATTTAATGGCTTTAATGCGTGCCAGTTGAGTACGAATTATTGGATGTCTTTAGGAGTGCTATTTTATAACAGCTTCTCTCTTTTGTTGGTATATGCGAAATGTTACGTGAATTATGACGTGAATTCGTTCAATAATGGCTCATCGACTCGCAGGATATGTCTAATATATTATGTTTTATACCGTTGGCTTTCGTTCCGTTGCGTTGGCAGAAAAGTATTATCATCTGCCAAGTAATCTGTCTTTAGCTAGGTGAGATTTTGATTGATTGGTTCATCCTTTATGTAATTTTCTGACCAGTGAGAGCATAGCTGTTACACGCTGTTATTACTTTACCTTCCAAACTCTCTCATAAATAAATGTATAAATTAATTAATATTTTATTATATTGATATTTCGGATGTCATCGATGCAAAAGTAAAAACAAAAATCGTCAATAAAATATTATGGCGCCCTATAGCTGATGTTTCTTTGAGGGATATTTATGAATAGTTAAGGTCAACCTTACTCCAACATTTAATTTGTTTGTAAAAACTGCAAGTGGAAGAGTAAGAAAATCAATTCTGGATATCAATTTTGGGCTGCCAATAATTATAACTTGGGTTTTAGAAGAATTTTATTGATTTTGATTTATTGATTTTAATAGAACACTTAAGTTAGTATTTATAGTAGGTATATTATAGTAGGTATTTTATAGTAGGTTATAGTGTTTTCGCATTTTAATTTGTGTGAATTTCTTAATTGTGTATCACTAGCGGATGAGGCCTAATGTAGATATCAAGATATAATATGTAAGATAAGAGATAAGGGCCTCATGGTGGTATAGAAATGAGTTTTATGGCCAAAACGTGTGTTGGAGTAGACTTTAGGGCAGTCGTACGCTAAAACTATTCATTTTATAAAAAAGGCTACTATATATATTATATTTCTTTTTCTAATTTTGATTTATCATATTATGAGTGGAAAAGAAGATATCGTCAAAAACTGTGTTTGGGCATCCAAGACTACGGCGTGAGCAGCAAAGCTGCGAGATGGCAAAGTGAAAGTTGCAAATTCGCAAAGAGCACGTCGAAATCTATAAAACCACCAATTTCCAAAACTCCCGGAAATCTTTTTAAGCACCAAATATTTATAAAGGAATTCCATTCTGACATCAAATAAATTGGCAATTTTTTCTTGAATAAAGATCTATCTAAAGGTACAATTATGGTACAATACAATACAAATATCTAAAGATACAATTATGATACAATACAATACAAATATCTAAAGGTACAATTATGATACAATACAAATATTTTTCGAGTAAAATGGCTGTGACATGACGTGACAAAAATCAAAACAAAACAAAATCGATCCAAAAAATGAAAAACAGGAAACTAAGTAAATGAAATAATAGATTCTTAAACAAAATTTCACAATCATTTTACAATTTCACTGATATTAGAAAAATCTGTAATATTGTAAAACTATAAGAATTATATAGTAATATAAGGTCCATGCTGAAATTGACGTTTTGTCGAATTGGCCAATTTTATCTCTAATATCTGGCGTTTTGTTAGGAATTTCAATTTCAAATTTATTTCAAATTTAGGCTTATGTATTTGTGTTTCGAATTTAGTGATTCATTTGTTTTTGTGCCATTTGATTTTTCTTTGACATCGTTCTGTTCACAATATGGAAAACTTAAAACATCGCGTTATTTACAAATACCAGCACCAGCGCTGCAGAAACAGCTCGAAGAATTAAGTATGTGATGATGGGATAGTTACTGTAAAAGAAAACACGGTACGTTTTTGATTATCTGGAAATTTTGACTTATAGAACAAACCCTGTGGATGGTCGAAGACGCTAGTTGACAATGAAGAATTAAAAGTGATCGTAGAAGCGAATCCATCGCAAACCACGTCAGAGATAGCGGCAAGCTTCAGTCTGAGTGATAAAACAATTTGAAATCACTTGAAACAAAATGAAAAAGTGAAAAAGCTCGAAAAATGGGTACGACAGATTAGCATTTTTTTTAGGAATTTGGACACTTTCTTGCAAGGACAAAATTCAATTCCGATGAGGCAGTCAACACCGCCTTTAGAGATTTTATTGATTCTGGCTCCCACAATTTATGCAGCAAAAGTATCAATGGATTACCTATAAAATGGCGAAAGATAACAATAAAAAACATACTTTGATTGATTAAATATATAATTTCATATTTTTTTTCGTTTTTCATTTTTTCCATATAAAACGTCAATTTCAAATATAAGGACCAAATAAGTTTCTACTGCGTTACGAGTATACTATAGTAGTGTTTGCATTTTATGAGTTCTTTATTCAGGTCTGTAAAAGTTATTGAATCGAAATTGGTTGTTGCTATACATTTCTGTATACATATTAAATATGTATTATATTATATAAAAGTTCGACAGCTTTCGGGTAAGCTCTACACTGTATTATCTATTCAAGCCAAAGGAAATATTTCGAAGTATAGTCGATCAAATTGGGACCGTTCTTCTTTATATGAGATGGACTTTCTATACTAATATATTGTATGTACTAGTATTTATACCTTCTGTGATTGGGAATATCGATAAATTACCCATATTGATCGGTCTGACTTTTTATTAGACATTTACAAGTTGGGAGCTTATAATGAAAAACTTGTCATGAGTAGAATGCGTAGAATGATTTATTGCAAAAATGTGACTCCTTATATAAAAAAAATGAAAAAAAAAAAACAAAATTTTAGACTAATGAAAATGTCTACATTGAAATATTAATAATCTTAAAATTACATAATCGAATAAAAATCTTAGTATTATTTAAAATGCGATTGGTCGTAAATATGAAAGAAAGGAAAATAGCGTGAACTTATTGCTCTTTGATTCTGGGAAACGGACGGATCTGTAGTCTTGCTACGCGTAGTAATAGACTTGTACAAACAGTTCATGTCAGAATTACGAGTATATCCTATTTTATGCGGACAGTATAATAGCTTTTTTCAGAGTTCATTTTTATTGTTTCATTCGACACAAACCGCTCTTTAGAGCTACGAGTAACTTTTCTGTGTTTCACGAGACGTCGAGAGTAGTTACAGACATATAGTGATAGAGTCCCAAAACACAAAATCAATTGAACAAATTCAAAGTAGTTTTAATAAGTTGTAATTGTATTAAGCGCGTTATTCAAACTACATATTTATACATTGGTAATGTATCTTCTTGTGTATAATGAAAAAATATCATTAAATTAAATTTTCAAAGAATTTAAAAACAAATAAATATGCAACTATTGACTTGAACAAAAAATTCATTTTGAAACGTTACAGTCTAGTCAATAAGTGCCTTTGAGGTCAACTTTTTTTAGCAGTCTCGGAAAAATATGAACGAATTGCTATTCGATTCGGAATGGCATGTACGTAGATGATTTTTGAAAAAATCAAGCTCTGCTTGCAAAAAATGCTAAGGTTATAAACAATTAACTAAAAATAAAAAAGGAGGCTTAGATTTTACAAATTTCTAAAAAACTAATTGAGATTTTACAAACATAAAAAAAGATTTAAAAAGATTTAATTTTATATAATTAATAAATATTTTATAAAAATTTCCTTATCTTTTTTAATCTTTTTTTAGATTTCTTAAAACCGATTTTGATGTTGTTTTTCGTTTGAAAGGTGAATTATTTGGGAGTGTTCTTAGCTCTGTTCGATGAAGATCGGTTCAAGATCGTCGGTTTTTTTTAATTTTTAATTTAATCATGTAATCATTCAAAAAATTATGGAAAAGTATGAATAGTCTGGAAAATTGAGGGAAAAAAACTGAGAATGTTTTTTTCCATAGGGCTATGGATGAACTTAAAGAACGTAATGGACAGAACAACGTCCAATATGTCCAATATATATATATATATATATATATATATATATATATATATATATATATATATATATATTACCATTATTAAAATTCTCATTCCAATTTCAAAATTGACACAATACTGAGTTCAACACTGTTCCTTGCCGATGTCGATATTTTGAATTAGGACATAGTAGTATTCATAAGTAGACTGTGCTTAATAACTTATTACACTTTGCACTCTGTTCGCTATCTACTCGCAAGGGATCTGGCTAACTTTGAATTTCGTGCAAACTAGGAATTTAATTCAGTAATTACTTGCAGAATTTGGGTTAAGATAATAGTTATATACAAATATTTTTCTCCGAATGGTAATATTTATAATAAAAATAATATAATATTGATATATTACAAGTGAAAATGAAAAAGCTTTTTTAAAGAGTTCTTTACTTTTGAAGTATTTTTCATTTAGATTTTACATGAACATAGTTTACCACAAAGTGTATTCCAAATATCGAGTATTTACCTCCAGAAAACATTTTATAAGATTAGCTTGTGAATTTATGTTTTGAATATTCCCGTGTTTAGCATAAAATAAAATTAAATAGTATTTCGACGATGATAAAAATACATATATTTAGAACACTACAAATTTCTATAAAACACATGTGTATAATATATTTGCTCTTTAAGGGTATCGAACTGTTATTTCCCTTTTTACAATGCAGTTAAATCTTAGTAAGCATTTATTTAATTCAATCGATATTGATTTATTATTTTTCTTTTATATTAACCTTAGTCAGCAATTGCATTGTTTCTTTTTCAACATTAATTCTAATTTCATTTTTAAAGTTAGTAGGACTCAGAGCCCCGGATAGATCGGACATAGATTCCGAGACGCATTAAAGTTCGTAAGTCAGAATTTATAACAGTTTTGTGTGTGAACTTTGTAATAAGCTTTTAGGTTTAATTTGTGGTTTTTTTTAAAATAAATAAATATGTTGGGACATTCATACACAGCACCATCTAGTCTTACCATGGTAAGCTACGAGGCTTGTGTTATGGATACCAGATAGCTGATATACTATATATATATATATATATATATATATATATATATATATATATATATATATATATATATAACTTAAATACACATATTATAAATATAAACACCCATGACTAAAGTACAAACATTCATGCTCATCACACAATTGAATGCCCCTAGCGGGACTCGAACCCGCGACCGCTAGTACAATAAGTAGGGTCACTACAAACTGAGCCAAACGTGTCGTCAAAAAGGCTTACGGGATCGGCCTCCTAACAGAACGAACAAACATTACTTTCGTGACCACTGCGCTAGGTACTGCAGAAGTCATAGACCATAAATGACTAAATGGTGTACGTATCTAACTCCGTGCTTTGTCCACATTAGTTTATTGTTTCTGTAGATCGTGACAAACATCATCGTCGGGAGAGTAAATTGTCAAAAGTTTGATCGAAGCGTCTAGTCCTCTATCTCCTGAGAGAAAAAGATACATCTATATGGATTTAGTCGTTATCTTATACATATTATATACGCGCAATACCTATTGTAACAAAAAGTTTTCCATTATATATATAAAATGAACATTTTGAATATTTTTAGACATAAAAATATATATTCTTATATATATGTTCTATATTTCTGGAGAACTAGGGTTGTACCCTCCACCTATAAATTCGTAAGTTATAATATAATTTATAGTTATTATTTAATTTCCTTACAAAATATAGGTTCAAAAAATTTACTACTTATTATTAAACTTCACATACTCGTAAATACACAATATAACTGGTGACAGGAGAGCTGGCTCATTTTTAAAATTAGCATTGCCATTGAGTGTGGGAATGCGCCTAGCATTCTTGCTACTATTCCACGCAGACATGACTTGTACAGTAATAATTAAGTGTTTGTCATTTGTTTTGTATATATAATTAGATATATTTAGAAGTAGAACATTATGGTTTGATATTAAATTTGTAATAATATGCACATACGTGCATCTTTACAATTATTATAAACTTTAGTACACAATTAAACAAAACTTTTGTTCCCTAGCGTTTAAACTTGACCAGGCGTTTATTTTAATCATAAGACTCTTCCAGGACAATATTATATCTTAAAAAAAGTGTTACATGTCTCCAGTAAATTATTATTTAAGGCGCCATAGGCGGAAAGCAATGTTTCATTGGGGGGTAGAGTCCCCCTATCCCCTTTGAGCGAGCTACGCGTTGGGAACATTTAGGTACTTGATTTTACTTTCATAGGCATTTAATCAAACTTTTGTATTTTGGCTTTATTTTGCCTTTTCCATTTTCATACGATTTGTCAATAGCATCTTACTACTATTATAAATTCGAAAGTTTGGACGGATGGATGTTCGTTACTCAATCACGCCAGAACGGCTGAACGGATCTGGATGGAGTTTTGTCACAGATTATAGTCTCGAATAGCACATAGGTTACTTTTTATTCCGGAAAAAAATGTAGAAAGTACGGATACATTTGTTTTTGTTTTTCACAGAGCTAGGGATCGAGTATCTATTCCATACTAACCGTTAAAACGTACCTAGAGCCGAACCCGAACGAAGCCATGCGTCGCTAGTGTTTTAATATATATTCTATATTTATTGCATTTAATAGATATTTTCGTATCAAAAGCACAATAGAGTTGGCCATATCCGATACCCATCTTACGTCGGTAACCGATGGACGGAGACATGGACCGAGTTAGGCGAGCGCAAGCTCAAACACCAGGTTTTCGATTTAACTAAAATTGAACTAAAGTTGCATTTTTACTGTTTATAGAATTTTATAAGCGACTCATTTATCTTAGTTTATTAGGAATACGTTGTTAATAAAAATATTTTTTTTATCGAGTCAAAAATTCAAATGGTGTTCTAAATATATGATATGCTATAATATATTTTCTATTTTAAAACTATAAGAATTTTAGTAAAATTTAAATTGAAATATCTTAGAAATGCACGAGCCATCTTTGAATCGACGCGATGGTGGCTAAAGATTAAGCCTACTAGTAAAAGTAACAAATCTACAATTAAGTACGCTCAAACAACGCTTTAAGTAAAAAATGTTGTTTTTCATATAAGTAAATTAATTATCGGAAATTGTTCTGAGAAATAGATTCTTTAAAACTAAATATCAGCGAGATTGCATTAGATGAACGGTAAGCGTTACTACATACATCTGTAAAAACAGTACACTTCAAAAATACTTATACAAATACTAGCGGCTCACCCTCGCTTTGCTCGGGTTCGTTCCTTGGTACGTTTTATCGGTTAGTATAGAATAGGTTATGTATAACATATAAAAAAGTTGGTGAGTATTTGAAAAAATGAAACAAAAATATCCCTTACTTGAGAAATGATTGATTCCCCATTCAAACTTTCATCCTCCTTTCACCCTCTTAAGAGATGTTTTCCGGGATAAAAACTATGCTATGTCCTTCCCATGGCTTCAAACTATCTCCATACCAAACTAATTCAGTCCAGCGAATTAGGCGTGAAAAGGTGACAGACAGATAGATAGTTAGAGTTACTTTCACACTTAATATTAGTATGGATATATAAAGCTGCTTTTTTTGTGTTGCTAGTCTAACATCATCAGTTTGGGTTGAACGTTGATAAGCAGTCGCGACATTGCCTTAAATATAAAATAAAAATAGTTATTGCGAGTGTACCTTAGGAGATAGACCTTTTAGGCCTTTTTAAAATCTACAATTTTCTAGTACTTTGCTATGATGTATCTCTTAAGGTTTAGCCAGCGTTAGTCAAATAAATTTCTAAGGACGACTTCATAGAACTAGTGATTGTGTTTTCCCGGGGGAAAGAAAGTTTTTTTTGAAGTAAAAAGTATCCTAAATGTTGACCCAAGTAATGAATTATCACTTCATAAAATTTCGTTAAAATTGGTTCAATACGTTTTGCGTGAAACACGCACACACAAACAGACATACCTACAGGCAAAAATTTTAATAACTATAGTTTGGGGTCTATATTATGTACATAATACGTTACCGTTATTATTTAAAAAAAATATTTCATGTACAGATTTCGCTAAGTTGCTGTTTTATTATATGTATCTAGACTAGCATTGCCCGCGACTCCGTCCGCGTTTAGATGACCAAAAATCAAGTTCTTAGGTTTTACATATTAGTATACTCTTATATTGCAGTTTTTTGTATTTTTTGCCAGAAATGAGATATTTCCCGCGGTAAAAGTATCCTATATGTTGAACCGGATAACCAGCTATCACCATACTAAATTTCATCAAAATACCTTCAGTGCTTTATCTGTGATGGGGTAACAGACAGACAGACAGACAGACAGACCAAAATTCTAAAAACTATAGATCCGGTCTCTGTATCGATAATAACGTTTATTTCAATAAGATTTTCCCAAAAATATTTAATGTACAGATTCGGGTTAGTTACAATTTTATTATATGTATAGATAATAAATACCATGAAAATATGTCTTTTAATATAGCAGCGTCATAAGAGGAGTTCAGTAGTAAGTATTTTCATATTAACTTTGTTACTTATTGTCGTTGAGCCCTTTCCTTAGTTGCGTTTCTTGCGTTCTTTGAATATTTCTTCTGTCCTCACTCATATTTGTTTTCTGTGACATGGATAACTTTAATATTACGACTGTATTGCTTATTCTGACCTTGTAGCGAAGTTTATGCACAAAATAAGAATTTAAAGCATTTTCTATATTAGTACATTGAATATTTTTAATAAAACGTTTTGAAGAATCTTGGCGGTGGATTAGGATCGACTCAAAACTAACCAATACCTAACTCCTAAGTTTAATTTCAGTCAACTTTTTGTCAACTCCTTCTACTAATTTTTGTTATAAAACGCTCTTATCGTTGTGAGATAATGTATTATCATTTTTTAACAATATTAATATGAATAAAAACATAAATTTAGCATTGTTAATAGTAATATTTACAATAATATACACGTGAATAACTGCAAATCCAAGGCAGTGTATAAAGACGCAGATTGTTCTGATTGAATTTAGAGACTACCTATGGTTTGATGAGATACAGCGATTATATTTATAAGTGAACTTAATTGCTGTGCAACGAAAATAAAATTTATTTTCAAGATTTTATGGTGTGACGATGAGTTGGCTTGTGACGTAATTGCACATTTATTTTAATACTATAATTAATAAATCCATACTAATATTATAAATGTGACAGTATGGTTGTTTGTTTGTCCTTCTTTCGCGTCGAAACGGTGTGGCGGATTGGCGTGATTTCTTTTGTGAAGATAGTTGGAGGGTTGGAGAGTGATATAGGCTACTATTTACCGCGTGAGATTATCTAATTCCCACGAGAAAACACGTTATAATGCAATCCAAAAAAATATTTATGATCAGAATTACTTGAAACTTGGTATTAATGGTCTTCGATAAAATCAAATAAATATATGTTAGCATTTTTCGAAATTCATCCCCTTATAGGGGGTAAAAAAGGGAATGAAAGTTTGTATGAAACTACTTTTTTAGAGATTTTTTTGTAGTTTTAGCGCGAGCGAAACCGTGGGTTCTGCTAGTAAATTAATAAATATGTAGTATGCAATCTATACTCTCCCTATCTTATATTTTTAAGTCAATTACACTATTGTACGCTATCTATGATGGCTTTATCAAATAAAATATCAAAAGAAATTGACAATATTTGTTAAAAATTGATTTTAAATTGTCTTGTAATTTTAAAATTTAATACCTACTATTGTATAATTTAAAAAATAATAAAAACCATAATGAATAAAAAAAAATTGTAGCAAAAACAAAATAAACAAGCTGTGAAGAACTTCAAACTTTGCGTTTCCTTAGATACGCCCCTGCCGTTGATTGTTGTTTGCGAACGTACTTGTATCTTATTAAAGGCTTTAAGCCGTTAAAGTTGAGAGCCCAAACGCACTATGGCATCCATGACTCTGATTGTGGTCACAGTTGCTTAAAATCGGTCGCTAGCTTGAACAAGAATAGACCCGTTATCAAGTTTTATTTAGTACTAGCGGCTCACCCTCGCTTCTCTCGGGTTCGTCACTAGATACGTTTTAAATATATATAAATAGTTATTACCCAGCGTTAGCCATATACATTTTAATATGGTTGTTAAGTATTCTTAAATTTTATAATTTTCCGCGCAATTTTTTAATTTTTTTGTTTCATAAGAACCTTCTCCTGATAATAACAAACACAACAAAGAAAAAAAAAATAGTTAAATCGGTCCAGCCGTTCACGCGCAATGGCGTGACCAAGGGAAATAGGGATTCATTTTTATATATATATATATATATATATATATATATATATATATATATATATATATATATATATATATAGATTAAATAAAGACAAAATCGACTTGGTATTGATGGCTAATATTGCCAAAATGGAGACAAAACAAACAACAGAGACAAACAAGGATAAATCTATTTATGGACGAGTATTTAATAAAAATATTTATATACTGTTTTAGGATAATGAACCTGAGATAGGATAGAGATAACTTTTCTAAATAGACTATGTTGTTGAAAGAATTCAACGAATTATTGAAGAGGAGCACTTCTAAAGTTAAATTTTGGGGATGGGGATTAGAGACTGAATTATCTCGGAAACTGTACATCAAACATATGTATTATACCTAAATGATAAACAGAAAAATGTATTATTGTATGATAATTAAAAAATAATAGGAAAAATAAATTGAAAGATTATTATATAGCTTTGAAAAAAAAAAATTTATTAAAAACTTTATGTTGTGTTAAATGATAACTTCGAATCTGCTGTTTTTCGTTTCGTTTTACATTTTTGATCTCAGAGATTATTTCTTAAAAATATATTTTTAGGACCTAGGCTCTAAGTTACACGAATGACACTTTTCTACAGCATAAAAATCTTACTAACAGCGGCTGCACTTCGTCGATATTGCACTATGCAAGTGGCTAAAATAGAACATGTAGGTAAGCCATATAAATAATCTCCAATAAATTTAATTTTTTACCGCAGTTAGAGTCAGTCAATAAAATAGTGCATTAAAGAATTTATAATAAAACCTAAAACTAGAATTAGTACCTACTAGGGTTTTCTATAGTTTAAATTTACTACTACTAGTCAAGTTATAAGTTTTTCATGTAAACTTTGCTTGCTTTACAGTAGCCTCAGTGGTTTGGTCTGGAGTTTAGATGTTGATGAACCATGAAAACAATATAAAGTATTTGATATTATTAAAAAGATTAAATTATTGAAGTTTTTAAATGAAATAATATAACTTAATAGTTGTTCGACACGATAAAAATATCTTAAATAGAATGAATAATGTCATTTGCCGAGAGATTTTTTTTGCCACAGTATTAAAGTTTAATAGAAAGTAAACTATTGAGCTAGAGAAAACGAACTTCAATAACATATAAAGAAGTAGACGGCCATTATGGTTAATTGATTCCATAATAAAGATAAAAACCTCTAGAATTCTACATATTATATACATGCTTTAACTAAATAATAATACGATCATCCGTTTATTAAATAAATTAGTTAACTTTAACTTTGTTTACGAGGTCATATAAATATATGTTATATGAATTATTATTTCGGGAGTCGGTATTTCTGGATAGAAACAAACAAACATCATGTCACTTGCATTAGATTTATGCCTGTAAGATTTAGGAAATGTTACTACCACTTATTGTTGCTTTTTCTTCTTGAACTTTCATTTTTAGCCTCTTTTTAGCCGTATGTTGTGGATCTATACAGCTATCCCACGTAACGAGCATTTTTGTACCAAACATTTTTCAATTGTTTTCGTAACTTTGATGACCCAGATTCTTGTACGCAGTAGTTTCAATCTGTGTTTGTAATAGTTCTTTTAGATAAGTATTATGCATAGCTCCGTGTTAAATTGTGTATTTTTCCTCACTGAAATACATATATTATAGTTATTAATATAACACTTTGACAATAGAAAGTTGGGCCAAAATTAAACTTTTAATTAAAAGCTTTACCGAAATGCGCTTCGTCTCGATACTTTTTTATTTGGAAACAGCTTTGGATAAACAAAAAAATGTGCTCTATGTATATTGTGTAAAGTAACCAAATAAAATATCATTAATCATATTTTTAACAACCATTAACCAAATTCTTAGGTTTTACATATATATATATATATATATATATATATATATATATATATATATATATATATATATAAAATGATATATATATATATATATATATATATATATATATATATATATATATATATATATATATAATATATATATATATATAATACTTGTTTCAAAATATAACATTTTATTGCAATAATCACATAATGTAATTAATTCCTAATAAAATTACTTATTGAAAAACGATTTTATTTAACGCCATCGAGCACATTTAACTAACACGTGATGTAACAAGTATGGCTTGACGCTTGACGATAACAAAAGTTTTTAAAAAGATAGGTTTCATACAAACTCTCATCCCCTATTTTATCCCCTTATGGGATGAATTTCGAAAAATGCTCTCTCCTGCCTTTCAACTATCTCCACCCAAAAAATCACGCCAATCTGTCTCTCTGTTTCGACGTGAAAGAAAGACAAACAAACACACTTTCACATTTATAATATTAGTATGGATTATATAAATAATGTAATTATTTTTAACATTCCATTCAAAATGTTAGACCGAATATACCCTCTTATTTAACACTTACATCGAAGAAAAATCTCGTGATCTCAGCCTATTCCATTTCATTAACCAGCGTCAGGTGCGTGGGAACACGAATGCCGAAATTCTGTTGATTCGCCGTAAAATATTTGGTTTTTCTGCAAAAATAAACTACATCAACATGTTTTTATAACATATTTTTATATGTTTTGGATGTGATAACATTGAATTGTTAATCTATACTGTGAAAAAAATACTTATACTACTAATATAATATACATACGTAAGATACCCTTATTATGTATACAAACATTTTTCCGTGAAGATCTTGACAAGGTTGCGATAAATTATTATTATTACTTATGTTCATATTTCATTCTTGGTATTCGGATTTCACATTATTATTTACACATTTGTTTAGGAAAATTGTATTGTAGGCATAAGTAATTTAGTGGCTAGCTGAATTTCCGGAGGTCCTGAGTACGAGTCCCGGGACAGGCTAAGTTCAGTTATTGAGTTTTCCTGTGAAAAAATTCTCAGTAAGAGCCTGGAGTTGTGGTTGAAGTTAGTGATGTTTCATCCACGTGCCACCGGTGGTGTCCAATTGTCGTTTCACTGGAGTGAGAGTGACAGGAATAGCATTGCACTGTGATTGCTCGCATACTTGTGCACTATCTTTTGCGCACATGACAGCTACATTTATGTCTTTGAAATTTTGCAATCTTGTTTAGTTGATAGAAATAACTTAACTCTGCAAACAGAATTTTCTCTTCACGAGGACACTCCTTAACAGATACAAAACTATGCACATACTCGTATTCACATGTTGTTTTATCTTGATAGCTCAACATAACCTTATTTAACTTAACTTGTTACTAATGGGAGTAAAATGGGGGTAAATATATTAAACGAATTAAAATATAAATTTCTATTGAAGTAATGTGGCAAATATATAGTAAATAATAATAATAAATTTTATTTCAAGTAACTTAGACTCATATTTTGTTAGTATACAAAGTGCTTATATTCTATGTTAGTACTTACATTCTAGATACATTTTAGATACATATACTTTTAGATTCACATACGTTTATACATTACTAACAAGAGATAGCGCAGCAGTGATTAACATATCTACAATCCAACCTACTGGCAATCACTCTCATGATGCTGTTGGTACTATACCGTAATCTATCCACCAGGGATCCACATCTTTTGCGCATCGTGGCATAGAAACAATTAATCCTCGCTGCGAACATACCTGATGCACTACAAAAACGGGGTAATCCCAACAGCACCCTAAAGGCATTATTGTATTGAACACGAAGCGCGTTATATGATTTTTGAGAGTACTTGGCCCACAGGTTGCACGTGTAAAAAGTTGTACAATATGCTCTGAACAAGGTGAGTTTAACACTATGAACAACGTACAAACAACCTACGGGCCAGCATATTCGCTCTCACTGATAACGCCCTTCGTTCCCTCTCTATATCCGTGTCGTCTTTGAGGTCGGGGGTCAATATATGTCCT
Source organism: Brenthis hecate (assembly GCA_951806755.1). NCBI lineage: Eukaryota > Metazoa > Arthropoda > Insecta > Lepidoptera > Nymphalidae > Brenthis > Brenthis hecate. The sequence goes on along the minus strand of OX638258.1, from coordinate 7,461,479 downwards.
AGGTATTTAAATTTAGACACAATTTCTAAAGTTACACCATTAAGGGCAATGGGTGGTACATTAAATTTTGATTTACCTTCGGCCTCAAAGACCATCACTACACTTTGTTTAGTATTGTAGATCAATCCATGTCTTTCTACATAGGCCATAGATTGTAGATTTTATCTTGAATTAATTGGTTTCCGAAAAGCTTCACATGAGATAAGACAACGTTGCCTTTTATAAATCAATAGTATTTATTATATGATATGTAACGATAAAATTACCTGGCAAAAATTATAACAAAATATTATCTAAGAGATGAGTAGGTTAGTATTAACCTGGTTGATTTAATTAAATACTATCCCGCTCTGAATAATCTAATCGTTGTTTTTCGACAGTTGGCAATATTTTACCAACACAATCTAAAACTATATATTGATTATTCGTATATGTGCGATCTATTTTCAAAGAAAATGTATTGTTTCCTTTGGGAAATAACTCTGTCACCGATGTGTTACTGACTGGTTACTAGCTTTTTCACTTTATTGCTAAAATCGCTGAACTTTTCTGTGAAGTCAGCTAGTGTTCGAGAAATTAGATAATCATTTATAATATAGAAAAATTGGTCAAGTGTGAGTCTGACTGTATAATGTATTGAGTTCCACTCCAATTTTTATTATTTTTTAATTAGACTAAGGAATTGTCTGGTATTTTATATGAGTCACCTACCTACTAGTATCTACCCAACAATGTAACTTTATTAGCCTTCGGAATGAAAAGGGTTTCATTTTAGCCTTTTGATTACGGAAATCTAAAAATAAACTAAGCTACATTAAAATAATCGAGAAATTCAGTTCGTAAAACGTAGTCACGTGTCAGTTTGATTGGCGCATTAATTGCCAATCTTGTGATCCTACGGTAGTTTCGATTTTCGTGTGGTATTTCACACTATATAGTTGATCTTACATTTATACATTTATTCAATACTATTTATGGCAACAATTAGTAATTAGAAGAGAAATAGGTAAGTATGCTGTAGTAGTGTTGGTTATAAATATACCAATATATATATATATATATATATATATATATATATATATATATATATATATATATATATATATTTATTTGCAGAAATATACAAAACAGATATGATTTACTTATAATTTTACAATGGACCCACAAAACTGTTTGCACAGTTTGTCTGTGGGATCAGAGTCTCACGGTAATCTTACATTATGATATTTAAGGCTATTTATATAGGTATATTTTACAGCAGCAACGTGTATATGGTAAAAGAGTATATTATATGTATATCACAAATACATATATAATATGTAATGTGTGAAGATGTGTGAGTCAGATAATGACTAATTTTTAATAATAAAAATAGAATTACAATGAAAATAAAATCACTTAATTCGTTTAAAAGCTACTTTGAGACAATAAAATTATAAATTAGATGGATTCATCCAAATAAAAAAAAAATTTTAACGTGAATATATGGAATAACATAAAACAAACATGAAAGGAAAACAAAGAGCAGCAATTAAAATTTGAATGTTTGAATACTATCTGTATTTGCAACGATATGTACATTAGGTAAGTTAATTATTCTTGCATATGGATTTCCATGCGAGTTGTCATGCTCTTTTCAAACGATGCCATTTTTTATTTCTCTAGTATCGCTCGAGATATTGACTTGTTAGCTAGCTGCGTTGTTATCTCCAGTCTTAATTGCTCCAGTTTTCTTCATAAGTAATATCTATTTTGTTCAACAGTATAAAGGAATGAAAAAAGTATATAACTTTTTTCGACACTGAATATTTTTAAAAATGCGTGCTATCATAATAGTAAAAACCGAGTAGTTAAGCGAGTGAGAGAGTAAAACAGGTACTTTTTATCATACAAAACTTAACAGATTATAATCTATACTAATAGTATATAAAGGTAAGTTTGTGAGTTTGTGAGCTTGTGACGTTGTAGGGGGTAATCTCTGGATTTACTAAACCGATTTAGATCAAATTTGGTAAAAACATAGTTTGAGACCCTGGGAAGGACATAGAATACTTTTTATCCCGGAAATCATCCCTTAAAGAGATGAAAACGGGGATGAAAACTTGTATTGGGAAACAAGCTAGGGATGAACCGATAGTATGCTATATATGCAATAATACTTTACCTATACAGTTGAGATGAGATATGCGATTCTCTAATTAATCACGGTCTCTAAGCATAATATTTATAAAGGAGTTACATACATTTTTACACTTCTACTCAAGCTGATATCGTTATTAGGCGCAAGAGTTTGCCCAATGTCACTTCTACTTATATTAGAACAGTCATTATACTTTGTGTTGTTAAGTTAAAGTAATAAATATAAGTGTATATCTTAAAATATAGAGTGAAAAAAATATAACGCCACTTCTGTTACGTTCATAATACTGAACTAATTATAGGTTATGTAGAGAATTAAAATGAATACATCAAGAAAGATTCTCTTACACATTATATTATAAATATATTTTATTAATAATATATTTTTCCGTTACATGAAAGTTCTAAGTAATTCATAAACCAATAGAATTAATAATGTGTTTCAGCGCATCTGAGAAAGTTTAAATTTTTAGCTCAAATATTTTAACATATTTGTGTTTCTATTATAAATAAATAAATTAATTAAAAAGTATTTATTGCCATAAAAAAGAGTAAAAAGAGTTAACAGAATCAGTAAAAGCTTAAACTAACTTATGGCAAAGGCTAATAACTCAGCTCATGTTGCTAAGACCGAAATCTCAAGCAGCGCTGATTTTCGGTTAGACCCAGGTCCCTAGGGTGTTGAGCGGGAGCAAGGCAAGAGAACTATTCCTCCAGTTAACCTCTACAGCAGTTAGAGAAAAAACGCAATTAAATCAAAAAACAATAAGAAATTAAAAAAAAGTGTGCGTGTGTGTGTGCGTGTGTGCGCATGTGTGTGCGTGTGTGCGCATGTGTGTGTGTGTGTGTGTGTCTGTTGTACCTATTTAACTATTATTCATTTAAATAAAAATACTAATAGCTCTGCTCCCATAATATTTAAATAAAAAGATAATTAAACTTAAAAAGTTATAATTTAACTCTACTTTGTATCATCACTAACATTTTAGATTAAAATGTGCAAGAATATTTCTTAAGAGCTCGGGGTAAATTGCTTTGAACTCTGGAAGAATTGGTCTAGGAGAATGTGTCAATATTTTAAATTGTTTGATTTCTTTATTAATGTAAATTAAAATAAATTTTAATTTATTTTATAGATTTGAGATGAAGTGACAAAGGACATTGCCCATTATAGGTATTGATTTGCCAATGCATCGGCCATCAAGCACTTTGTTTTCTGGGAATTTCATTTCAGATAGAGAAAAATCATATATTGCTTAATGGACGTAAAAATTATATACGTGACATACGAGTATATTTTTGTTTCTATCGTAAATAAACAGATAATATCCTTGGAGCTATAGAACAAAATAATTGAGTTAACACATAATAATATTATATAGCCAAATATTGATAATAATATAATACTTGTACTCATATGTTTTTTTAATTGATATAATAACGACTATTTTTTGTAAAACGTGATAATGATTACAAAGACAACTCTCTTTTGCTTTGTTTTATTTATTTATTTAATTAGGATCACCAACATGATATACAGTAACTTAAGAAACATACACAATCGTATAAGAGAGATTTAAATCCAACTGTTAACATACCTATAGGTAACCACGATACTCATAAATAGTTACACATCATTTAAAAATTAAAAATTAACAGTACTTTAAATTATAAAAAAAAATTAAGACGTAGAGTATGAGTAGAATTTCAACTAAAGAAGAAGGAAAAGAAAAAAAGCAATATCTATCATGAGAAAAAAAACATATTTGCAATACAATAGTAAAAGCAATACAATAGTAAATACAAGTTAAAAGCTATCACCGTAAGTAACTCTTAAGCAGTTTAATATCAGAGACTTAAATTTTTCAATTTTATTAGAAAATATGTCGATATCCGAGTTTCTGTGTAAGATGTTATATTCTTTTAATATTCGATTTATAGGAGAGTAAAGGATCAAGTTTGATTTGGATTTGTAAATGTGGAATGGGTTGTACGCGTTATAACGAGGTATCCTTGTTGGGACATTTGTTTTTAAAGTTAAGACTAAACATGGGCAGTCTATTCTGGCGTTTACCATTCGATGTAAAATTGTCATATCCAACAGACTTCTACGTATCATTAGTGTGTCTAATTTATAATGTTTAACTCGGTCTTTATATGTTGGCAGTCGATTAATTAAATTTTCGCTATAGCAAAGATGCCAAAAAAATCTTTTTTGAATTCTTTCAATATTCTTTTTATAAATATCATAAAGAAGATTCCAAATAAAACTGCAATATTCTAGGTAGCTCCTAACTAATGCTTTGTAAAATAAAATCTTTGTAAGGGGATCACGGAAATCCTTACAATTTCTGATAACAAAACCTAATATTTTATAGCTTTTATTCGTCATTAAATCAATGTGTTTGTTGAATTTTAGTTTGCTTTCAAAATTACACCAAGATTTTTAACAAATTCTACCGTCACAATACTGAGTCTTTTATTATATACACATAGTGTTTGACTTCTAATCTTTCTATCTTCTATATCTTTAAATCATCAGCATAAAGGAAAAATTCAGAATATCTGAAGCAATTGCAAATATCGTTAATGAAAATGATAAATAATATTGGTCCTAAATGGGACCCTTGAGGTACTCCAGATTTAATGAAAAAGGCGAAGGACAAAAAACCATTAGTGACTACAGTTGCAGAACGATTTTTTAAATATGTTTGAAACTACTGCAATAGGCAGCCCGAAATTCCAAGCTTTGACAATTTGTATAACAAAATATTATAATCAACCATGTCTAACGCCTTTAAAAATCTGTATAAATAACGTCAACCGATATTCGGGAATCCACAACTTTAATTAAATATGCTTGATATGTCAGGAGGTTTGACACAGTTGATCTAGATGTCATAAAACCATATTGATGAAGTGGACATACCATGGACTCAAATAATTTATCAAAAACCGGAAGGATTGATATGGAACGATAATTGCCTATTTGGTTTGCCTTACCTGGTTTTGGAATTATTGGAATTACAAGTGATTTTTTCCAGTACGCAGAAAACGTTGCAGTAGTAAGAGATTTGTTAAATATGCTAGTAAGAGGATATGATAAACCTTTAGCACATTTTTTTGCTAATAGCGACGGGATCCCATCCAATCCTGCTCATTTGTTAGCGTACAAAACTACTTAAACTGATTTATATAGTTTTGTTTGTAACAACTTCGAGTAGTAAGTTTGTACTAACTTTGAGTAGCAAACAAAATTAACGTAAATGTGCGTTAATAAATTAAACATTGATATCGCTATAAAACAAGATATTTGTCGAGTCCGGGAAGTAAATACGGACCTTCAATGACTACAAACATCATTCTGGCGTGTACAGAGCCTAAGCGGGTGGAAAAAAATAATAAATAGGACTGTTCAAACTAAATTCGTGTTAATCATTTTGTTTCTTCATTCGAGAAAGGCACTGAAAAATTAAGGTAGTGTTGTATATAGTGTGGGTTATATTGTATTATTTTAATATAAAAGTGCGTATAATTGTAAACGAATTAAAAGTGTAGTGCTATAATAATAATTCGATGAAGTAAATAACTAGAATTCCCTCGTATACCACAATGAGTAAACCAGAAAATAATGAACATTCGAGATACTCGTATTTATATAATTCCAAATCGTTATAAATGTTTAAACTCAAAAAATTCTATCTAAATGAATATCTTGTATTAATTTGAATATTTATATATGTTCATATATATTCATTTCTTATTGTTAAATATTGACCATATTAAGTTTCGTTCAAAGGAAAGATTCATTTATTCTTAAAAATTTTAATAATGGCGTTTAAATATTTTTTTATACTTAAATGTTTACCTGTGCCGGTGCTCGAACCAGCTAAAAATGCAAAAAAAGAAAACAATATCACTATTTTATTAAGCTAATCGAATCGATAGGTTAGGTTAGAATAAAATCTCTCGTAGAAACATTGATCTGGCCTTAAAAAACTTTTCAATTTATAAGAATTTTCCTCTCCTAAATATAATAAAATTATGTCTAGAAGATATGTGTAATTTTATAATTCAAACACCTTTTAGGACTAAATTATATGTAAAATTTTATGTATAGATATTAATAATAGGTAAGATTATTAATTTCAGTCTGTGTTCACTAAACACGGTCTAGAGATAAGCGACTCGACAGAGACATCTAGGGATGGTAAATTTTACAATGATAACGTTGGTATTAATTTTGTATAAGGTTTTTAATTATTTTAGAGCAAAAATACTAGTTGGAAGTGGTAATTGGTTATTCAAAACGTATAAAACAAGTTTGGATTAACGTAACATTTTTCAGCATTGAAAGGGGTAGTCCATATTATAGAACTACTCATATATTTATGGGTGATGTTTCACGACTGCTTTCGGGAAAAGGTTCAAAGGTTAAAATATTTGTTAATTACAATTTCAGTATTTTTTTATTTACTATACTGTAAGCCGTTAAAGTTCTACCATATATCTAATATTTTCGTGATGGTGATCGCACCTCTATCTTAACTTGGCGTTATTATTTAAAATGAATGATAAGAGTGTATTGAAGTTTTACATAAAATCTATACATATATTAAAATTGTAACTAAGCCGAATCTGTAATTAGATATTTTTTTGGAAAATCTTATTGAAATAAACATTATTATCGATACAGAAATACAGGCTGAATCTAAAGTTTTTAGAATTTTTGTCTGTCTGTTTGTTTGTCTGTTACCGCATCATAAAAAAACCACTGGTGGGATTTTGATGAAATTTGGTATGATGATTTGATAAATTTGGTTTGATGAAATTTGGTATATGATTTGGTATGACGGGTTATCCGGGTCAACATGTAGGATACTTTTTACCGTGGAAAAATATCTCATTTTTGAGAAAAAATACAATAAACTGCAATATAAGAGTATACTAATATGTAAAATCTAAGAATTTGGTTTTTGGTCATCTGAACGCGGACGGAGCCGCGGGCAGTGCTCGTTTATGATAAATGTAATTTATTTTTGTTATAAATTTCTTATTTTTCATTTCATTCAGGTTTTTTCATTCATATAAACTTTGATGGACACATTTCAATAATATTTTTTGTACTAGGTATATAATATGTTTTCGTAGAATTACTATTATAGGTATTTCATTTTTTTAACCTTCATTGTTATGGTTCTCGACCGAAGATGCTATTTAGGTTTCTGGACAAAGGAGATCTACTATAATTGTGTAATGAATTTAAAGGACAATGTAAGGCTTTGAGTATTGCCCGCACAACGATTCTCCATCTACCTAAACTTATCTCATTAATAAATAAATTTAATAAAGCGAAATTATATTTAGGTTAGAAAAAATATATACCTATTAATATTTATTTTTATAAATTGAAATAGTATTTGTGCGATATTGTGTAAAACAGTAAATATTTTAATACCTACTGTTATAATATATTACACTAACATAGCCCGCGGCTCCGCCCGCGTTCAGGTGACCAAAAACAAAATTCTTAGTTTTTACATATTAGTAGTATACTCTTAGAATGCAGTTTTTGTATTTTTTCTTAGAAATGAGATATTTTCCCGCGGTAAAAAGTATCCTATATGTTGAACCTGATAACCAGCTATCATCATACCAAATTTCATCAAAATCTGTCTAGTGGTTTTCTCGTGATGCGGTAACAGACAGACAGACAGACAGACAGACAGAAAGACAGACAGACAGACAAAAATTCTAAAAACTATAGATTCGGACTTTGTATCGATAATAATGTCTATTTCAATTAGATTTTTCAAAAAATATTTAATGTACAAATTCGACTCAGTTACAATTTTATTATATGTATAGATATTTATTATTATTTTATTATTGTTTAAATATAACATGAAAGTGTTTCCGTTTGTGTATCGTACGTATACGTTTTCTTTATAAAATATTGTACAGAAAATATACTAATTTAAAAATTGGCACAAGTTCATACAAAACAAAAAAAAATCTATTACAGGCTGAATTTTTAAACTAATTATACGTTTACCTGTTCTATTATACCCGTACCTGATCTATTTTAACAAGCAGTGAAAGCTTTACAACATGTAAATGGGAGATGCCGTCATTCTACATTAGATACAATTAGTACTTTAAGTTTGAGGATCCCGAATCTGAATATTCAATCTACCTTTACATTTCTGATGTTAAGCTATTTTATTACTTTAATGGCTGTCCTTAAAGACATCGTGACCTCTGTACCTTTAAACAGCTGTGACTAAAAATATTCTATTTCAATAATTAAGAGTCAAGACAAACTTTTTAAGAAAAATATAAAAATAAGAAATGCTCTAACTGTAACTATTCTTTTTCAGTAAGATAATTTTTATACTAAGAAGTTTTTATCAAAGTTAAAATGATTCATGACGTGTACCTATATATGAATTTTTTAATGAACAAAATTTAACGTAGAGCTCTTATAATTTTAAAAGAGGTAAATAATTTTATAAAATGTATTCTATTTACATAATTTTTTTTATGATACATTTACATTACAGTAACTCGATAGTAAGATTTCATAAATATATGTATTTCATTGTATTCTTTTAAGATTTTTGTGCTTATTATCTTCTACTTATATATAAAACGTAAATGTTTATTTTTTTTATTGATTCGTTATATTCTATACAGATAAAATAAAATTGACGTGTCTGTTTGTAATGTCAAAATAACAGCTTTATACTAAATGCATATGAAATACGAAATGCATATGAATATACGGTACTTATAAAGAAAAACATAATTTTATCATTTTTGTCTATCTGCCTGTTTGTTTCGGCTAATCTCCAGATCGGCTGAACCGATTGTAAAGTGACTTTCACTGGCAGATAGCTTAAATTTTAGAAAAAGAATCAGGGTTCTGCGAAAAAAAATTAAAACTCATGAAATTGTGAACAAAATCCGCGTACCTAGGGACACACCTGAGCAAAGCAAGGGTAAGTTTTAGTGTTGGACATAATATTATGTTAATGATTGAAATAATACTTCACTTTCGAGTTAAATATATTATTTTTGTTGTTATACGTACTTCAGTATTATATCGGAGTCAGCTGTCGTGTCACATAAAAGATCTTGCAGAATAGCAGTAATATAATTTTACCTTAATTGCTTTAAAACTAAAGCAATTAAAGTGAAATTATGTGTAATTACTTATACCATTCAGGTATTTAACCGGGCTTAGATTATTAAAAGTAAAAGTATTATTTATATTTATATCCCTGGCGCAATTTTAAAATAACTGCCTAATTTTTTACCTTATCTGTAATATAACCATTCAAATAATAATAATAATAAAATTTATTCCTACAAAACATTAATTGATCTCGTATACGTGATATTAGGTTGAATGGAAGCTTTGTTAGAATTTATTAGTTTGATGACCAAAATGAAAAAAAAATAATAATTTAATTACACTGTACACTGTCTTTACAATATATGTACAACCATTTTCTTTTGTGTCTTAACAATTACAGGTTTATTCGTGTTAAGATTATGTATGTGCTTATAAAGGTCCCGATTTTTCTTTTTATTATTACAATTCTAAAAGCAGTGATTTTTAAATAATGAAGAATCATAAAGTATAACTACGTCCAAGAAGTATTATAGAAACCAATTAAGCAAGTTATGGGACTCTACTTTGAGATATTAGGACGAGCTTTCATAATTGAGTTCATTAGCACCATTCCTACGTTTATTGCATTTCATATTTACCTGAATGTTAAATTTATAATACTAGCGGCTGACCCTCGCTTCGCTCGGGTTCGTCTCTAGCTTGCTTCTCCATACAAACTTTCATCCCCATTCTCCCCCCCCTTAAGGGATGATTTCCGGGATAAAAACTATTTATTTCACTTACTCACTTTTCTTATCATGAGATTTAAAAAAAATCTTATTTTAGTAAAAATAGGTATGTCCTGAATAACAAACAAAAAAAAGAACTATCCAATTTGGTGCAGTCGATCGGAAGCTATGTGCGTACATACATTTCGGTGATTCATTTTTATTTATATAGATTAGTTATGTAATTGTACTTTTGATCATTTCTTTAAATTCAGTTCTAAAATATTTAAGTTTTAGTCTCTGCTACGGCTTAAAGTTTAAACTCGTTTGATTAAATTATTATTTTTATCGCAATAGATAAAATAAAGGCGAGTTATCCTAATAAAGAAGTTAGATATTTTTAAAACTATTTAGAATTTCTTAACGAACATTTAAATACAAAAATAAATAGTATCAACTATCTGTATACTTTATTATTATAGATAAATTCGGGTAAAGGTGAACTGTTGTGTTCCAGGAACTATGAAGGCGAGAAATATTTATTCCCTGGAAGTGGGTTAGAAGTACGAGTATATTGGTTAAAGCTTTTCAGTAGAAATGTCAATGGTATCAACAGATATCAAAACGATAAAGGCTGTACACAAAATATATGTTTATAATTAATCATTGAACAATTTGACGCACTGTCGAAACTTTGACATGGGTCCTCGGATCGTTGGGGCGAGGCTGGACAGATGCTTGTCACATATTTCATCCATGCTTACGGTAAGTGACAGGTAGAATTACTATGTAAATTTTCCTTAACAACTAGGTAAGTTAAATATATTAGTTAATCACACAACTATTATAAATGTGAAAATTTGTATGTGCATGTAAGTAGGTTAGTTTTATATGGATCGATAGATGGACTTCAATGAAAGGGAATAGTCAAGGGAATTTAGTCTATAGATAAGATTATTATTTATGAATTGGAGAAACACATGGCTTCTGTTGGTAATAAAATTTACCTATAGTTCTCCACGTGCATGTATTTACTATATATATTTTTGCCTCTATATAATAATATTGTAAAAGGCCTAGGGGCTACGTAGGGGTGCATCAGAGCGAAACAAAGGTAAGTAGCTCGTTAAAAATATTGGTAAAGAAAATAATATATTATCTACTTATATACTAGCAACCTCTCGTCGTTCAGGCCCTCTTTACACGTTCACTCCCTGCTCGAGGTAACCCTTTTGAGTAACTTGAAATATAACAGTATCCAAGAGGAAACACTAGATGATGACACTAGACACTAGATGTGATAAAAAGTACCAATAAGGAATTTATAGCTTCAAACTTATGCTGTAGTGAAAGAATTGTATGGAGAATTTTTAAATAGAGAATATTTGTTACGTGCCTTTCTTTACGTGACTTTATTAAAAACTAGCGGCTCACACTCGCTTCACTCGGGTTCACCTCTAGACAAACAAAAACAAATCTATCTCAAGGGAACCGTACATTTTCCAGGATAAAGAGTAGCCTATTTGTTATTTATGACCGGGGATATAAGGTACCACCATGCAAAATTTCATTTAAATCGGTCGAACAGTTTCGGAAATTAGCCCGTACAAACAGACAACGAAACAAAAAATTAGAAAAATATCTAGATTTGTTCTATTTCTCTTCTTACATCCCCCTGACACAGTTTTTAGCACTTTTTTCTACGTACAGATATTCGACCTCTACAGTTTTATTATATGTTAAAAATAATATATATTTTATTCGTTTAATTTGTAAAGGTGTTTTATCCACTGAAGTTTCTTTATTAAAACTTTAGAGAACTTTTTAACTGTTGAGTGCAGTGTCTAATATCTCAGAGCTAACGAGGGATAATCCCGTGCAAAAGGAATATTTGTGTTGTTACTATAGGCCTGTTGGGTTAGTTCAAACAAAACGCGACTTTGGACCCCGTCACTCTCACTCACTTGTTCTAATATAGGCTGAAAATGGAAACCGGATATGAATGTCACTTTGTTATTTATGAATGTTGTATGTTTATGTTGTAATCTCCAAATGAGGTATCCAGAAGCATATGGGGTTAAAGAATCTATAGGACTACTATATGTATATAAATCTTTATTACTTAAGGTCCTTCGTTGCTCTTAGTTTGTATTTTTTCAGGCTAATCTCAGAAACTGCTGTACGGGTCTTCATACGGTTTTTACCCATAGGGAGAAGAATTCTATAGGAAGGGATATAGGATATAAGCGAACGGAAACTAAATAAACTATCGGTATAATAATATTAAATTGCAGTCAGTATTATGTTAGTTTAAGGTTTAATTAAGTGCTATATGTTTTAAAGTCCATGGGACGACAAGTTGCAGGACCAAAACCACGGCTTAATGTGCTCTCCAAAGGGTTTGAAATGTACCACCGCAAACTTCGCAATTCCGAGCTGTTACTGAGTGTTCCTTGATAGAAAAACCCAGCAAGTATACTTGCAGCAATCTGGGACTAGGATTTAGGTCCTCCGAAGCTGCAGGCGTATTTTAGCCACCAGACCGAGTGGGCTGTCTTAGAAATACATAAGTGAGAACTGTTTAAGTTTATTAGTTTTCAAAATAGTTTATCTATTCACAGATAATAATATATTTTAAATATATAATATTGAATATCGATACTATTCTAATTTAACACAACTAACTTCCTTATATAATAATAAATGGTTGGTTTCTGGCCCATGATATTCTGGAAAATTTTGAATTTTATCGATTTTAAAATAATTTATAATATTCGATATGCTATTTTTTAAACGTACAGTAAATTTTTTACCATTATTATTAAGGTCTAAATTTATTCTGGGCCAATCTTTAAGAATGTTGAACACATCGCGATGATTTTGACAAATTCTTTGTTTCATAGATTCAGTACATGCATCTTTCTTAGGCGTCGGTTCATATGTGTTTGTACTCCGATTTAAGCGAGTCACATGTGTATTTGTGGTTTTACTAACGTGTATAGACCAGGATTTCTGACATTGTACTGAAGCTTCATGACATTTGCAAATCGGTTGCCCTACTTGAACATATTTGGATGAAAATTGCTTTTTTTCATCATTCTTCGCGCATGACGTTTGAGGAACACAGTCCGAAAGAAATGTTACTTTATGATTCACCTCTTTACTCTCTGCAACTTCATGTAATTCCTTATCTCCTTGCGATTCATCAGTTGGATTGTGTTTTGCATTATTGCTTACAAAACTTTTGCGAACAATGTTTATCAAATCACTTGAAGGATCATTCACAAGTTGAGCAACACCCCACAGATATTGGGCCATATAACATTTTATTTTTGAAATACCTTATGTCCTGTATGATGACAAATAATGTTTAAAGATATTTAAAAAATATCAATGTCTATTTCTTGACATCAAGCTAAAAAGGTGTAATATTTCATATTGCAATGTACATAATATTTCGAGAGTCACGAAGCGTTATAACTTCATATTATGCACAAAGCTTACAATTTAAATACATAGTAAGATTAAACTTTGGAGCTATTGTATTTTTAGAACATAACAATTCCAAAATTGCGTTCTAAGGTAGTTAATGGACGTTTTTTTATTAATAAAAATCAATTAAAGATGTATTATTAAATTATAATAAATTTTGATACTAAATTCTCCCGTGGCCATGATTGCTGTAAAGCATTCAAAACGTCGGGAACAAAAAATCTAAATAAATCCGCGAAAGAATCCGAAAAGATAGTTTTATTTACTAAGTTTAATATTAATTTTTATTACATTAAAAACTAATGTAACCTTATCCTGCACCTATATGACTTTACCACTCATTCGATTCCGATGATATTTTTTGGTAAATTGTAGTGTTCCCGTTTCTAAACAAAAAAAAATATAGCTATGCACTTTGAAAACTCAAAATTTCTGAATTACATAAAAAACAAAGACTTAAAACCAGTGACCTTAAAAAAAGTTTTTCGTGGTAAACAACGAGATAATAAAATATTTATATAATATTTATATTATTCTCAGCTCAAATATAATGTAAAGGTAATTATTTCAGAAATATCCTATTTTGCGAGACATTGATTATAGTATTATCAGTAACGTATAATGACTATACAAATATTTTTTAAATTAAATATATATTTAATAATAAATTAATTCTTCAAAAAAAAATAAATTTAAAAACGGATACAAAAACGCAGAAATAACTTAAATTACGTAAGTTTTAATTAGAAAGTCACATGTATTATTGGAAGTAATTAAGATTGCAAAATACATCACAAATAAACAGAAAAGTTTTGGAATACGAGTAGAATAAGTGAACCAATTACTCTGTAAATTTACAGCGCAAAATAAAATCTATTAACTATTCTTCTATAAGTTTATATTATATTACTATAGTTATACTATTGATTATAATAATATTAATTAATTACGCATGCGCACGCACAAACACGCACGCACAGATAATTGCTTTTTGTCTCAGGAATAGTCCAACATCATCACAAAGTCTACTACTGTTCAAAATATTTAAACTCATAAAATTTACAGTCATTTATATGTCACAAACATATTAGACTAACACACATGCACGTACACTATAAGTAACATCCAGTAAAATAACGCAACATGATATTTCAAATCTCATTATAAGACAGAAATAGGCAAGAGTCAAAGAGACACATGTTACCACTGAATTTTACTATAAAATATGATTAAGTCTGCTCTTTCAAGCGAGGAAAGGGGATGACGGTACGAATAAAAGCCTGTGTAAATATAATAAAAATCATAGCCGAAATGTCGCTCAGTCTCGTCCATGATAAATTGCAGCACTCCAATTAGTTTCCCTTTTCAACAATAATTATAAGTGAAAATACGCAGAAAGGACAACAAAAATTATTGCTCTATCACTGACAACCAACACATAAAATATTGTTGCGAAAAATTTATTTCTTTGATTGGTAATTTATAATAATCTACCTTTGCATTATTATTGTTGAAGCATTTTCTTCGTTTTATCTAATATATTTAAACGAGCAATTCTTGTATATTTATTTATACCGGCAATCTCGGAAACGGTTTTAACGATTTTGCAGAAATTTGGTATGTGGGAGTTTTCGGGGGCGAAAAATCGATCTAGATTAGTCTTATGTCTCGGAAAACGCGTGTTTTCTAGTTTTAATGCAGTTTTCTTTCGTATTATTTCACGCAAAAATATGGTCGCTAATTTCGAACTCGGGTATAAGAATCGCAGTCAAGCGGCCAAGGTGCAAAATTGACAATCACAGGTGTCCGGGTTCAAATCGCGGTCGGATTTTTACTTGTATTTATTCAAGTCTTTAGTTTAAAAAAATAAAGAAAATTGTACTTTTGCCAAAAATTCCGAGCGAAGCGTAATCGCCCAGATTCTTGGTACTTAATTGAAGTTTTTACTATAGAACACCGTCATACGAGTTGAAATTTATCTCTTGCAAAAAGTTACTCAAATCAAATCGTAGCAAGTTCTGTCCAATAGACGCTTCTACAATTTTTTAGTAGTCCTAGTGTGATATATTAAATTATTAAATTAATTTAAACTAGATATTCCAAGTTCAAGATTGCTAGAAAATATCGCACTTCACTCTATCAATTATTATAATATTAATCCAAGGTCCCATTATGTTAATACTTACACAAATATTGTTCTGCAGTGGTCCGGAAAGTGGAACCCTCGGTGCACGAATGTGATTGGCCATGGTCGTTTTTTAGGGTTCCATACTTCAAAAGGAAAAAAGAAAGCCTTACAGTTTTCTTCGTTGTCTGTATGTCTTTCTGTGTGTCAAGACTCATTTTCTCAGACACTCGTGGAGGTGTTAAGTTGAAATTTATTAATTTGATATTTTAAATACTTAGATCTGCCATCTCTTGGAGCTGCGAAAAAATTAAATTTCTATGTTAACGCAATCAAAAGAAACGACCCTTTATACGGCATATTTTGACCAGCGCGAGGGAATCAAAATCTATAGGGTTTTTCTTGATGACCTAGAATCATGTTTGGCAAGAAGCAATGTCTATTTTTATTTATATTTTTATTTATATATTTATTAACACCAACAAGACACACACTAACAAAAGCATAATAATATAATTACAATAAATAATAAATTCTAAGTGCTGTCTTAATTACAGGTGTTACACACATTCCATAAAAGATATAGACACAAATACAAGTAGTGAATTAAAATAAACACAAAAATTATGTGAATATTATATAAATTAAATTGTATATAAATTGAATCAGAAATTAATATTATATGATAATTTAAAACATGCATCATTTCATAATTATACAATCGTTAAACTTAACAAAATAAACTCTATAATACAAGTAAAGCAAAAACCGTAAATTTGTAGTTACATTACAATTTTTTAATGTGATTATAAATTTATTTGTATTTATTTTGTATTGTGAGACCAACACTTGTGCGACGATTTATTTTGTTGTACATACATAAGTACATGTTCACGTAGTCAAATCTAGGTGAATTCATAAAAACATCAAATTCAATATATATTATTACGTTTTTATTTACTAAACAACGAACGGACGGAATGAACTCAATTGTATTCTTTATTATTTTATTAAGTTACTAGTTTAACTGCATATTATATAATATCTATAACAAATTCTGTAAGCTTTAAATGAAATCTGCCACGACAAGTAATATATTTTATGAACACCCATTTCTTTGAAGCATTTTCAATATTTTCAAAAAATGTAACTTAATTTTTATACTTTTAAATATAAAAATGGTATGCTGACAAAAGAAAATATCGCGAAATAATAGTCCTTTGTATAGCAAGCTAAAACTAAGTTAGAGTTTCGGTATCACAAGTTAGTTAAACTTTTAATGGTGATATTAATTATTATTTCTCGATTTACATTTTAGTATTAGGATCTCTTTGAAGACAACTATATAAAGAGAACGTCTTTCATAAATTACATAAAACAAATGCACACGATAATTTCGTTAGTAGGTATGTAGATATGAGATGATCATATGAATATTTGTATTTAAACAATAGTTATAAATTTAAAAATTTGTTGGTTTTACATATATTTAAATACTAGCGACTCACCCTCGCTTCGCTCTCGTTCGTCCCTAGGTTGCTTCCCCATACAAATTTTCACTCTTATTTTCACCCCCTTGAGGGATGATTTCCGGGATAAAAATTACCCTATATATATCCTTCCCATTGTTTCAAACTATCTTCTTACCAAATTTCATCTAAATTGGTTCCGTAGTTTCGGAGCCTATTCGATACAAACAAACAAACAAAAAAACGTTTTCCCCTTTGTATTATGAGAATAGATAAATAGATTATAGATTAGGCGAATGCCTAATACTCTTAAATTAGTTAAAATATGTTTAATAATAGTAAAGCTTTAGTCATAAAGCATTTTTTTTCCAGAAACTTAATTGCTTTATCCATAATCCAATTCTACTTTGATATCATCATATTTAGAAATCGATACTTTAGTATTTTGTTAGGTAATACTACCTACTTTACGTATTAATAATACCTAGTTGTTATCAAGGAGAGGATTAAAGAAAGGTCGCAAACGTAATTCTAAAATGTTAAATCCATTCATCTTGATAAAGGAAGGTAGGTAAATGGTTCTAAGTTAAAAGCTATTTGAAATAAACTAAATTCATTTTTGAATATATAATTTATTATAGTATCTTGATATTACGATACATTAGTCATTATATGTATATAGAGAATACATTTAAAAGTTAAATCTATACATATAATAAAATTGTAACTAAGCCGAATCTGTATATTAAATATTTCTTGTAAAATCTTGTTGAAATATACTTTAGTATCGATACAGAGGCCGAATCAATAGTTTTTAGAATTTTTGTCTGTCTGTCTGTCCGTCACATCACGAGAAAACCACTGGACAGATTTTCATGAAATTTGGTATCATGATAGCTGATTATCCGGGTCAACATATAGGATACTGTTTACCGCGGAAAATATCTCATTTCTGAGAAAAAATACAAAAACTGCAATGTAAGAGTATACTAATATGCAAAACCTAAGAATTTAGTTTTTGGTCATCTGAACGCGGGCGGAGCCGCGGGCAATGCTAGTAAGGTATAAAAACAAAGCAACGATCTAGTTAGTATGTACATTTTTTAAAAATTTGTATTATTTTGTTGTTTTATTTATATAGGATAATGCTTATAGAATTATGGGTCATCGCCTAATATTGTTTTAGGCGGTTTCAATACAAACTTGTTTTAGATGGTTTATATATAAACTATAAGTTATTATAACCCTCCAGATATTGCGGAATATAACTCGAGTTCTGAAGAACCTATTACAAGACATAACATCTTTACTTACTTGTACTTATATATTTAGAAGGTACACAAGTTTAACTTTAATTTATATCGTTAAATAAAAATAATATGAATAGTATAAAAAAATGAATAGATTGATCTCAAAAGCTACTTGAACATTTAATATTGTCAAAATAAAATAAATAAGTTGTATTAGCTCAATCAATGACACATTTTCCAAAGTCTATTTTTTTTTCAAGTTTACGCACATTCGTAATATAGGTAGGTATCTATTATTATTATTATATCTGTTTAATTAGTCTAATAAGAAGTTACTACTGTGTTGTTCAAAAGAAAGCGTCAATGATGCTTATGATGATTTTTATAATCAGGATCAAGCGTACATACTATGTAATATATTATAAAAAAAATCCTCAACATATTTAAATAGAAACTCAATACATTATTATTAATATTCTATGGCAACACTTTTATGTCATTTAACTGTTACTATCTTGTGTTCCCTTTTGTTTGAAACACACTGTCTGACGAGGTCTTGAGGTCAGACTAGAAAAAATATAAAAATAATATAAATATTATTTCCATTCTGACGTCAACAGAAAAATCAATGCTAAGACTAGGCATATGCCTAATTTAAAACCCTAAAAATATGAAAATATATGCTAAAGATAACGAAAAATAAATTTCAGTGACAAACAAAAACCTTATAAATTACTAGCGACTCACGCTCGTTTCGCTCGGGTTCGTCCCTACTTACGTTTTGACGTTTAGTATAGATTTCTCAGATATGAGATATATTCAGGCAGTAAAAAGTATCCTATATGTTGACCCGGATAATCAGCTATCCTCATACCAAATTTCATCAAAATCCCTTCAGTAGTTTTTTCGTGATGTGGTAACAGGCAGACAGACAAAATTCTAAAAACTATAGATTCGGCCTCTATATCGCTAATAATGTCTATTTCAATAAGAATTTCCAAAAAAATATTTATTGTACAGATTCGGCTTCATTACAATTTTATTATATGTATAGATAATATCATTTATTCAATAAACATTTTAAAACATTTTACGTACCTACTTGAGTTATAAATTGTCAAACTTCGTAGCAAAACATCTGTATCTATAGCGGGTTATGAAATACAATCCAATTTCTACGTTGATATATTGTCATGTAACATTGTTACATCTAGTCATATAACGAAAACGACATTTCTGAGGCTAACTTTTATTGCACAGTATTGAGAAAAATTTCCGAACTATAAAGTAAAAGAACATTTTTAGTCACATGCAGATCAATTTTGATGATATTAGTATAATATTTTTTTATATTCCTAGTAAAATGAACAAAGAGAACATAGCAAAACTTATTTTCAGTTTTCGCTTTGTTATTTGTATATTATCGAATACATAGCGCCAAGGCGAGCGATCGCTGTCCAAACGTCATCTTCAAACAATTTATATATAAATCGTATTTCACAAAATATAATACTTTTGCCTTCTAACAGTTTTAATTTTCAAAGTTCAGATGTGGTTAGATATTAAAGGGACTTACTATTAATATTTCTCTTACATATACACCATAAATTAACATTGGTTATTTTTTAAATTAAGTGGAATAAAAAAATATGCTCAAAATACGTTAACTGCTTTGTTATATAAAAAAAAAATATCAACTTCAAATTGATGTAATATTTTCTGATAGAACGCCTTTAAACTGGCTTCCGTACTTGCATGTAAGCGTAATATGGCTCTGAAAGTCATACAGAATTCAGGAAATGTTGTGGGTTGAGCTTAACCGCTAAGTATGATCACATTCTTCCTACACAGTGAAGTGGTTATACGAACGTTTCCTTTCATCAAAATGCTCACAGAAAACTCTTTTCATCTATACTAATATAAAGCTGAATAGATTTTTTTTGTCTGTAAGACTATGTGGGTACATAATAAATAAATGTACGAGCCGATTATAAAAACATCCGTATAACATCCGTATTAATATTAATTACTAGCATTGCCCGCGGCTCCGCCCGCGTTCAGATGACTAAAAACCAAATACTTAGGTTTTACATATTAGTTTACTCTTACATTGCAGTTTTTGTATTTTTTCTCAGAAATGAGATATTTTTTCGCGGTAAAAAGTCCTATATGTTGACCCGGATATCCAGCTATCATTATATCAAATTTCATCAAAATCTGTCCAGTGGTTTTCTCGTGATGCGGTAACAGACAGACAGACAGACAGACAGAAAGACAGACAGACAGAAAGACAGACAGACAGAAAGACAGACAGACAGACAAAAATTTAAAAAACTATAGATTCGGACTCTGTATCTATAATAATTGTCTATTTCAATTACATTTTCCAAAAAAATATTTAATGTACAGATTCGACTTAGTTGCAATTTTATTATATGTATAGATTATTAATAATATTATAAATATGAAAGTTTGGGAGTATATATGGATGTTTGTTACTCTTTCACGCCAGAACGGGCCTGGATGAAATTTGGCACAGAGATAGATTATAGTCTGGAATAACACAAGGCTAATTTTTATTCCGGAAAAATGTACGGTTCCCTTGGGATAGGTTTGTTTTTGTTGTCTTAGAGGTGAACCCGAGCGAAGCGAGGGTGAGCCGCTAGTATGTTTATAACGACATATAACCGTGTTAATTTTCTAATAGGTGCTTCGTTTGGGTGTATATAGTTATGATTACACCTCGTCCATCCGCTCTAGATTAAGATTTACTTAGCATAAGAGAGACGCAAACTCAGCGTCTGGTCGGCCCACCCGGCATCCGCCGGCCGAGTATGTATTTAGACATTAAAGGAGCCTCAAATCGGCGACATGTGTCTCATTTAGTTTTATTTTTTTTCTTAATTTAGTTTTAAGTTAATATAAATAGTTTTCGAAACGCTCCGAAACCAAAAGTGGCGCAGCCGGGGCGGATTTTCTTATAGACTCTTATAGAGTCGTAGGGATCCGTCGAACCAAACAAATATTCTTTTGTGTTGCGGGAAGCAGAGAAAACCGAATATGGGAGTAGCGGTCATGTGGTGAGTCAAACTTTTCGCCAATCCTTGTTCCGCTAATCCTCCCGTATTTTTCATATTAATTATATATAAGTAATTGTTATTTTTGAGATCAAACCTTGCTCATTATAACTTTGTTAAGCTGATATCACCGTATGAAATTTTTCGGTCTTATCTTTCTTAGAATAGGAACATAGAGTACTTATGAACATAGAGACTTCGTTTAATGATTTAAAGAAATTATATTGATTTAAAGATATTAAATTGTTACATAATTAAATATATAATAATAAGTTTAAATTTAAAGGAAATTAATAAATACTTAAATGATTTTATAATATAATATTTTATAACTTTTAGAAATTATATTTTAACAAAATATCTTTTAATTTTTAAATTTTATTTCTTTTTAAATCGTTTTTTTTGTGTGTGTTTTATTATAAGTGTGTGTTTTATTATAAAATTTTAATTTTATAATAATTTTTAATTGTGTGATTTTTTGTAAAAATTTCTTATTATTTAAAGTTCATATTTAAAGCCAGTTGCATCCTCTAATCATTTCATTACTCTATCATCATGGCAACCACAACCGTATCATGTATGTGTGATAAAAGACAGCTAAATCTTTATTTAAGAGATGATGCAGCTGCGCTCTTGTCTGAACGAGAGGACATTGTTACATGGTCCACATTAAAAGCCTTGTTAATCCAACATTTTGGAGACCCTCGCAGTGAAGAGTACATTAATATCGAGTTAGAATCTTTAAAAATTAATCCAGGTGAAACTTTTCTTATTTTTTTGTAATAGCATATAAGGTGTTCGGTCGCTATTAATGTCGAAGGTGATTTCCATTCATAATTCAGATTTAAAACTTGCGAAGTCAGTTATCTATAATAATACAGCTCTAAGCGTGTTTTATATAACCTCCCGGGAAATATAGTGTAATAAAAATAATAACTGGTAATCTGGATCACGATGACGCGGTTAAGTACGACGGATTTATCCCTAATTTAAATCATAACCAAATTATTATTTCAAAAAACTGACAATAGTCTCTAAAATGTTTGATAGTTTCATTAATGTAACTGAAAGAATGAACCAGAACTCTGTGTACTTTCATAATCGTTTATATCATTTAAATTTAATTTTTAATTCTGTAAGCTTAACTTAACGTATAATTATTTTAAGATATATTCATTAGCAATTTTTCATGAACCTGTAAACAAAACTCTAGCCATATTCCTAAATATCCTTACCTTTTGGCGAAATGATTAAAGTTCTTACCACTTGTAAAATCATGTCGTTCATTGTCGACTAGCGATCAATTCCTATGCACTGCAGACAATCGAGCTTTAAAATATGAACGTACCTGTACAAAACAGCTCATGACGACCTGACTCCCATAAGCAGCATCAGGTCCAGATCGAAGAAGTTAAAATTCAGCAAGCCAATTCAGATTCCTGGCTTCCCTACAGTACAAAACACTTACCAAGCAACGCGGCCATGAGGTCAGTAAGCAATTTCTATTTGGCACTTACCTGATGACTATCGATGAACCCTGTGACCTGGAAATTCATGGAGTTCGCTTCCACCATAGAACTCTAATAGAATCAAATGTCATTAAGAAGATTCCAATTATTACACTACCCCAATTCAGAACGGATATGACTCTACCTAGCGCAAGTGTACTCAACATGAAAGGAATTAGTTTAGATAAAGTGAAATATATGGCTTTTTCGTTAAAACATAGTGCGGTAATTGAAAGTGCTTTAAATAATAAGAAAGACAATAAATTCAGTGAAATCTTAGGTTACATAACATTTGTGTTAATAATTTTAAGTCTTTTCATCTTAATATTTTATATAATTTGGCTAAAATCGCCAATATGTTTATCATTTAAGCAAAATTATCGGAAAGAATCCTAAATCGATCCTTCCGATAATTTTCCTCTTAGGGATGGAGGAGTTATGGTTACACCTCGTCCATCCGCTCTAGATTAAGATTTACTTAGAATAAGAGAGACGCAAACTCAGCGTCTGGTCGGCCCACCCGGCATCCGCCGGCCGAGTATGTATTTAGACATTAAAGGAGCCTCAAATCGGCGACATGTGTCTCATTTAGTTTTATTTTTTTTCTTAATTTAGTTTTAAGTTAATATAAATAGTTTTCGAAACGCTCCGAAACCAAAAGTATATAAAAAATATTTAGAATTTTATTATTTTATTTATTCTACGTATTTGTATTTTGGAACGGTACAATCGGATGGATTTGTTAATTGAAGTATTTTAAATTATGTTTGACAGGTTGGACATGGCATGTGCTCGAAATCCATTGGACCAAATGAATTGGTTTCTCTGAAAATTAGATGGAATTTAATTTGCACGATGTTATTCAATTAATTTTAAATCCTTTATTTTTAATGGAGTTATTTTAAATTCACATACTGACAGACACAGTAAAGAGGTATCGGTTATTCAAATTTTCGCTCAACTTTCCTACGTGGTTATTTTTTGTTACACGTTTTGTCTCAATCTACAGTACTTTTAACGATAGGTTTGAAGTTAAATGTTGTTATTAAATTGTTCTCTTTAAGAATAGGAATCCTCGGGTTTCTTTAATGTCAAATTGTAGATTTTAAATAAAAGTACTTATATTTGCAGTTGTGGAAATGCACTTATTTAATATATTTTTTATAATACTATGTGGCATAAGTACAAAGTACCTGGCCGACCGAGCTTCGCTCGGAGTTTTTGGCCGAAAGTACAATTAAAAAAAAAAGAACAAAAATTTGAATAAATATAAAAAAATAACAAAAGTAAAACTTTTTATCCGACCGCGATTTGAACCCGGACACATGTGATTGTCAATCTTGCACCTTGGCCGCTTGACTGCGATTCTTATACCCGAGCGTGCGAAATTAGCGACCATATCTTGCGTGGAATAATGCGAAAGAAAGCCGTATGAAAACTCGAAAACACGCGTTTTCCAGACATAAGGCTAATCAAGATCCACCCACCCTACCCATAGAAAACTTCCACTTACCAAATTTCAGCTAAATCGTTAGAGTCGTTTTCGAGATCGAAAAAATGCGGAATGTAAGCATGCCTGCATGACTAAGATAGCTTTTAATGTATCTTATATAAAACTAACGTCCTCTTAAAAGCTTTTTCTAAGTTACTTTTACACAAAACATTCAATAGGTATTTGAAATTTTGTATCAGGATGGATAAATTTTGAGGCCAATTCTTCCATTGGGTAACCCAAATGGAATTATATTAGTTAAACTTACTAATCCTATTTCAGAAACAGATATATATTTTTAGTTAGTTATAAGATTTATATTTGATTTTACGATTTAATTAAAATAGGTTAGACACAATATGAGGCAGATTAGATATAGACTCTAAATAAAATGAAAGCGGGGCGCCAGGAATAAGGATGAATTTTCAATGTCAATAGTTTCAAAGAACATTTAAAATATTGTGTAATGAGGTATAATTTTTACCTATATAATAATATATAATTATATTGTAACAAATCTCATATTTCAATTATTTTGATTGATTTTTTCGTAAAAAGAACAAATTGGGTGTACAAAAGGTTGATTGCTCGACTAATTGACAATCTTTGTGATCTTTCCATGTAACATGTTTGTATTGATTATACATGCTGCGAAGTATACTATGTTTCAGATTACGCTCAGATTTCCTAATGAAATCATGCAATATCTGTGTCCGTTATTTTATTTTTATCTTATAAATGTAATTATTGTAGTTTTTGTCTGTGTTTTTGAAATAGCCCGAGCTAAATGGTTAATTACGCAATATCAAAACATTCATTAAAATAATTAATCTGCCTGACTCATTGATATACAAAACCACAAGACACACAGTCAGCCTCTCAAAGTGTCCTCAAAAAGAGCTTTTCAAATAATCTTCAATTGCGTGGGCGTGTGCGAGTACCTATAGAGCGGACGTCCGAAATGCCAAAGGGATTGTTACAAATGTAAAAATATTACACTTAGAACCTTAAAAAAGGATGAAATATCATATTTTCGATAAGTAAAAATGTTAATTGATATGTTTTTTTTTGTAATATACATATATTACTAGATTAAAAGAGAATTATTTGTTTTTTAAATAATTTGTTTTTTATTTAAAAATATGATTGTTGAAGCACGATGAAAAACAACATTTAATATGTATGAGAATCGAACCCGCAACCTCTTATACGGTAGACAAATAAGCACTGAGTTAAGGTAATTGTAATATAAATCTATTTTGCCAAATCATTTTTCAGTTAGAGCATAACCAAAAAAATATGTTAGAAGTTTTTTAAGTACAATATAAGACGCTCGATTACGACGGAGATGGTCTGCAGATCCAACAAATGATGATGAAATATCCTCTTGTGTTTTTCGTTTTATTTTTTTGGATAAAGCATTCTCATTATATCTAAAAAATAAATTGTGAAGTAAGTTTCTTGTTTCAGAGAATCTTCGAAAGTTGGGCCCTTAAATAAGAATAAATTCGTATTTTTTTTTTCTTAAGACTATTCCTATATTTTATTACAAAAAGAAAAAAATCCTTTAAATTTATTTTCCTACCTCTCAATTCAAATTAAACAAATCACTCCATTTAAATTTTAAAATTACATGCTTCCGCTAACCATATATTAGGTACTAACTACTAACCTCGCAAATTATGAACGCTAGTTTGTATTTGTATCGACTATCAAACTATTCTTTACAAAGTCAATAGGGAACTATTCCAACTCAATTTAGTTGATTGCAATATTGGTAATCAATTCCGCCAAACGAAAAGTTTTGGCTTCGGCTAATAGACACGTTAGGAACATAGAAGTATAATATGTTTATTATAGACTACTATTTGTAGCTTTGTACATATGTAATATTACTATACTAACATTATAAAGAGGTAAAGTTTGTGAGTTTGTGACGTTGTAGGGGGTAATCTCTGGATCTACTGAATCGATTTAGATGAAATTTGGTAAGAAGATAGTTTGAGACCCTTTTTATCCCTCATATCATTTCTTAAGGGGGTGAAAATGGGGATGAAAGTATGTATGGGGAATCAAGCTAGGGACGCCCCCGAGCAAATCGGGGGTGAGTTGCTAGTTTTTATGAAATTTAGGAGCTTTGACAAGATGTTTTATAAAACTGACATGAAAACGTGACTGTACAATCGTCGAGAAATAGAATTTTTAACTTGTATTAAAATAATGAACTTAATCGTTATGTCATAGAAGGACAAATGTTATACCCATATTTTTTTATTTCTATTCTTCAACAATTGTATAATGACATCTTGTCAAGCCTCTAGATTTTATTTCATCTACAACCACTATATAGAACGTAAACCACGCAGCTCATACAAAGTGAGGATACAATATGGCTTTACGGTTATAAATCAAATAAAATAAATCATAGCTATATTTTTATTTCGTCGTGTTTGCAATAATCAAGTTTCAATTGAATCTGTCTTACCTTCATTGATTTATCTTAATTGAAATCATCGTTTAAATAATGTCAAATATTCTTAAAACAATTAAACTTATTATTCACTTACCTATATAAAACTAGCATTGCCCGCGGCTTCACCCGCGTTCAGATGACTAAAAACCAAATTCTTAGGTTTTATATATATGTATACTCTTACAATGCAGTTTTTGTATTTTTCTCAGAAATAAGATATTTTTCCGCGGTAAAAAGTATCCTATATGTTGACCCGGATATCCAGCTATCATTATACCAAATTTCATCAAAATCTGTCCAGTGGTTTTCTCCTGATGCGGTAATAGACAGACAGACAAAAATTCTAAAAACTATAGATTCGGACTCTGTATCGATATTAATGTCTATTTCAATAAGATTTTCCAAAAAATATTTAATGAACAAATTCGGCTTAGTTACAATTTTATTATATGTATAGATAACACAATTCTTCAATAGGGAGATATTGAAAACTCTCGGTAAACACATTCAATTGCACCGACTGTTAACACCGCTTCATCCAAGTTGCGTCCAGACATTGTCACGTTTACTGGCTTAGATGGATTGTTCAATTAAAATGGTTAGCGCATTATAGATATTACATATACGAGTAGCTCGCCTGAGAACGTATTTTAAAAGCAATGTGTAACTAAAAGATATTTAAGACAGTGGTAGCCCAGTGGTAACGCGCTCACTTGGGAAACCGAGTGAAGCAAGTCGCGCTTCTGATATTTTCATGTGCGAATCATTTCCAACATGATTACCTCTTGTCTTAACGGTGAAGAAAAACATCGTGAGGAAACCTGCATGTTGAGAGTACCTAGCAAGTTTTCAAAAGACATGTGAAGTCCGCCAACCCGCACTTGTCCAGCGTGGTGGACTATGGCCTGATTCCCCTCGTACTGAAGGGAGGCCCATGCCCAGCAGTGGGACAGTAAAAAAGGGCTGAATACAAAATGTATTTCTAGCAACAATAGTTAATTATATTGTGATCAATCAACTTTTCCATTTTTAGCTAAATCTAAAACGTTACATTAAAATATGATATATACACTACTAGCGTATTTCTGCGGCTCCGCCCGCATAGTATATTAATATCGTATACTAAAACCTTTTCCGAAACACGCTGCATCTTATGGTATGAGTATTATTCCGACTGATTCTGTAGTTATCGCAGTATAGCCGAACAAAAAAATCGGTTTTCCATTTATTAGTACAGATATACGTATCCTTTAGGAAACTTGTTAAAAACATAATGCGCACTTCCAAATAAAGTAAACGAAGATCTATAAAGCATTTCCAGTCTGTAAAAGGTTCTTTAAAAGCTAAGCGTGTTTACGTTTTATAACTAAGAAAGCTTATGCCTAAGCTTGAATTTCCAAACAATTTAAAACTTGGAAGACATTCTTAAAGGACCTTTTAAATCCAATTCCGAATTTGATTCATCATTGTATTACAATCTTAAGAAAAAGCTTTTTAAAGTTCTTTTGTTTTCACTTCGATTGACATAAAATTGAAAGCTCCATGAAAAGTTTTTTTTGCACTTAGTATAATTAGAACACATGAGCACATTTATTTACAAACTAATAATGAGTACTGCCGTTTAAAATTTTACGCGTTCAATCCATTAGTTCACGAGTTAGCAATTTGACGGGTTTAATTTCCCTTTAATGAATAGCGTTGCTTTTATGAAATAAAAACATGCATTTTAATAATAAAGAGTGTTGTGAGATATTTTCGATAAAATAAATGAAGTCCGTATTCAAGTATTTCAAATCTGGGCTTATATATTCCATAAGCTATATGTAACATTATTGAAAGCGTGATTTATTTAAAACAAAAAGTATGTGCGTATTAATCCTGTGAGTTAATAAAATATTCTAAGCATGTACTTTTCATAAATTCGTTCAGCTGGTCCTTCGTGGTAGCCCTATACATTCATGGCTGTCATATTACAGGGGATTGTAACATGTATCAATATTAATATGTATATCTATAATCCTACTTTTCTAAATAAACATTTTATTACTGCTTTATTAAGCTTATGATTTAATGGTTAATATGATGAATAATTTTTTACAGTAAGCTGTTCAGTTCATCACACTCGCCTATTTATCTTGATCAGCTTTACGGCAAAGCTCTAAACTAAAAGAGCCCTGGTAAGATTCTGTCTCTACATAAACTTGAGGGTAGGTATAGAGCATAAAACTGCTATGACCCACACTGGGGAAAAGTATACGATTGTTTAAATGGCTTGATATATATATATATATACATATATATATATATATATATATATATATATATATATATATATATATATATATATATATATATATACATATATCTGAGGCTAATTCTCCAGGCTTCATTAAAGCTGTAGTTGTTTTTTCTTTGTAACTAGCTAGTGAAAACCAAAACTTATTGATGCTTACACTCCCTAATCCTGAAATAACTTAATATCATAAAATTATATAGTCATACTTACGTATAAAATATTTATAACTAACGACTTACCCTCGCTTCGTTTGGGTGCGTTCTCTATGTACGTTTTAAATTTTTTGAGTCCGCTTAAACCCTAAGTTTTTCTCTAAAATAAAAGAATCTAAGTTATTTCTTATAACATCAGCTATCTGCCAGTGAAAGACTCAACAAAATCAGCCAGGCCATTTTAAAAATTAGCCGGAACATATAGACGGACAAAATTTTTTAGATTTGTTTTTCTTATAAGTACTGTATATAATTTCATAATATGCATTTAATAAAAAGCTATTATTTTGACATTACAAACAAACACTTCAATTTTATTTATTTGTATAGGTGTTATTTATTTTCTTAGATCCTTTAATACTGAATAGCTGCTGTTTGTTGACCATTTGTACTAATTGATATTGATAATATTGATTAATAACATATAATTTCATTCATTAAAGTCATTAATTTTATTTATTGAATCTCTTTCTACATGGTTCAGTCAAATGTTATTAACATCGAGTACACCATGTTCAATTGGAAAAACAGCAAAACCTTACTTCAATGTAGTTCAATAAAAGACTTATTGATATTAAAATATAAAATACTAGCATTGCCCGCAGCTCCGCCCGCGTTCAGATGACCAAAAAGTAAATTCTTAGGTTTTACATATAAGTATACTCTTACAATGCAGTTTTTGTATTATTTCTCAGAAATGAAATATTTTTCCGCGGTAAAAAGTATTCTATATGTTGACCCGGATAACAAGCTATCATCGTACCAAATTTCATCAAAATCTGTCCAGTGGTTTTTTCGCGATGCGGTAACAGACAGACAGACAGACATAAATTCTAAAAACTATAGATTCGGGCTCTGTATCGATAATAATGTCTATTTCAATGAGATTTTCCAAAAAATATTTAATTTACAGATTCGACTCAGTTACAATTTTATTATATATATAGATAAATTTTACTTGAGTGTTCAAAGAAAATTGACACCGAAAGAAAAGCGTTAATAGAATTAAAATTTAAATTGAATTTTTCTATTAATCACTCGGAGATTTCATAATCACTACGTCTGATTAATTGGAAAAACATGGTCGATGAGAAACTATGTCACATGAGTCCAAATTCCAAAGGAAAATTAGGTCAAACTAGGAAAACTCTTGAGATGTTCACTATATGTACTAATTCTACATACAATTTAAAGTGCTATGTATTACATAGAACTTTCTTTTACTCCATAGATATAAAGGAAAATTACATATTTATTATTATTAATCTGTACTTAATATTATTGAATAAATATTAAATATTTACATTAATGTCATTTTCAAAATTCTTATTGACTGTAATTTGGTTTAATAAAAATTCATAGAACCTAAACAATTCCATTCGTAATTCATCAAAGTAAGTTAATTAGCAGTCGGTAAACAACACTTTGCAAATTACTCGCTATCCCTCGTTATATATTACTTAATTACCTCAATTAGAGCTTAATAGTCTTATAAGCAATGCTTTAGTTTATTATATCTATACATATAATAAAATTGTAACTAAGCCAAATCTGTACGCTCAATATTTTTTAGAAAATCTTATTGAAATAGACATTATTATCGATACAGAAGCCGAATCTATAGTTTTTAGAATTTTTGTCTGTCTGTCTGTCTGTTACCGCATCACAAAAAAACCACTGGAGAGATTTTCATGAAATTTGGCATGATGATAGCTGGTTATCCGAGTAAACATATAGAATACTTTTTACCGCGGGAAGATATCTCATTTCTGAGAAAAAATACAAAAACTGCAATGTATACTAATATGTAAAACCTAAGAATTTGGTTTTTGGTCATCTGAACGCGGGCAAAGCCGCGGTCAATGCTAGTTATATAATATAGTATTTAAACATGTCAGTCCATATAAATAATTGTACCCACGAAAAAATTTAAAGCTTGGTTAGGATGCTTTTATACTCTACTGTTCCCGGAAGTATAAATAAAGGA
This sequence comes from Brenthis hecate, assembly GCA_951806755.1. Classification (NCBI taxonomy): domain Eukaryota; kingdom Metazoa; phylum Arthropoda; class Insecta; order Lepidoptera; family Nymphalidae; genus Brenthis; species Brenthis hecate. The sequence goes on along the minus strand of OX638258.1, from coordinate 7,430,114 downwards.
GTAACTGATCAATTTGGGTGTACCTACATTTGTTTTGTGTATGTCCCAATATTTACGCCATTTACGTAAATTGATTATTTATATGTTATTTTTTAATATTATCGGTTATCCCTGAAGGGATGTCCCAAAAAAACAAGAAAAAGTTCAACATTAAGGGTATGTTTAGTATTATTTTTAGTATATTTTTTGCACTATATTGCCCGCTGACATCTTCTTCCACATCCAGGGGTTGACTGGAAGAGATCTCTTTTAGAGATAAGTCCACCTTTATGAACTATGTTTATTTTTGTTATTTTTTCTGTATCATATTTTAAGTGCAATAAAGAATATAATATTTTCCTGGGTTGTTGTACATTTTTAGTTAGATAGTATAATTATGTTACTGTTAAGAACTGTAGAATATATATAAAAATAGTAAATTATACTCACCCATACAAATAATAGGTATACAAAACATAAAATTTCTAATGTTATTGAGGAAAAAAACTCACTAGACAAACAAATAACAAGTTACTTGTCTATTTTTGCATGCAATCCACGATTCATGGTCATCAATTGGAATTTAAGATCAACCAATATAAACTACTCAGGATCATACTGAATAGCTTTTGGTTAATAGTAGATATGTACTCGTACGTGTATTTCCTGCTATATCTGTTTAAATGAATATAAAATATACATTTAAACTTATTTTTTGACAATTCTATCATCAATATATATTTATTTAATTATATATTTATATAATCAATTCATCAAAATATATTTATTTAATTATAAAAAAGAAACGAAGACTTTATACACGTAAAAATGAAAAATAACCAGTCAAGTGCGAGAGGGCGTCGTGGGCCAAGTGTTCTGTACTACTTCAAAAAACTGTGTGTTGCGTGTAAATATAAAAACACTGAAAAGTAAAAAATAACTCAGTGGAACTTTTCATTTACTATATGTATCTAATCAGGTACTTTCGAAGTTGGTGCCAGCATTATTAAATAGCAATATTCAATATCTAATTATGATAGGGTATGAACTTTAATTATTGTATAAAATATTGTACATCAATTTGTGATATAAGCCTTGATTTGATTTGCATCGGCCAATTTGATGCCAATTTTGATGCGAAGACTAACAAACTAAAATTCGCTTTTATTTGTAACACTAAAAAATCAGGTGCTAAAATCCAATTCTAACGTATTGGGCTTGTCAAATAAAATCAAATATTCTATTATTAGTCAATGAAGAGTTCCAATATCTACCTTCTGGCTTTACCATAAGATCAGCTCGACTATATCGAATCGCTGCACTATCAACGTAAATACACTTACAAAGTTTAAAGTTAATATGACAATTAGAAGTAGGTTAAATTTTCAATAGCTATTTTTCCACGTCAGGAAGGGAGGTCAAATTTAAATGGGACCAAACTGGAAATGCGAGTATGAATACACTTTCAAACAAAAAAATAATTTTCAACATTGATTAATAAATGACAAAGCTCTGATGTAACAAACATAAAAAAATACAACTGAATTGGGAACCTTCTCCTTTTTTAGAAATACGTTGAAAATAGGGAATTATTGCACCATCTTTGTTGGAATTAATGTAGATATTTATGCATTGCTTAGTAACGTTGATCGATCTAAAGAATGAAAAGTTTTGTTCAATTAAACTTTGGGAAGATACTGGGCCTTCTTTAACTAGAGAAAATCTCAAATAAAGCTAACAAATAAAATCACAAATAATAAGTACCTATTGCATATGACATATCTAGATAGCGATATATTTGCTCTTTTGGGTATTCTCTTTATGTAGGCTATACTTTGATAATATTGGAATTAAGATCTTGGAAGGGTGATTATAAATTTGAGTGATCGAGCCGCTTATCCGATAAATTCCCAGGGACTGTTTGCACTGATAAAGGAAAGCTGTGACACCCTGATATGCGATATTAATAAATATATTCAAAAACCTTAACTTCAGACTAAAAAATCCATAGAAATTTTTAGCTATCTTTACATAAAATATCGTTGTTATTAGTACGCGAATAAATCTTAAAATAAAATTTCGGTTTTATTTTTTTGTATAAAGTAAATAAAAGTATACTTGCTACGCGTGTTATTTTTATGAGATGAAGTAATTAATTAATAGAAGCTCGTATTTAAATCAATGAATTATTAAAACTATTACTATAATAATTCTAAGTTGTTACATCAAGCAAAACTATTTATTGAAAATTAATTTAAAAAAAACTTAAAAGAATTATGTAATATAAAACGTTTATTCCCTTGGTGCAATTGAATCGCGGTGATTGCTGCTGCTTTTCTGTTTGTACAATATTCAGTGGAACGCGCACAGATTTTTTATAAATAAAATTTGTAATTTCAAAAAAAAAATATTACTTGCAACACGGATATTATATTTAAGTAATTTGTCATTTTCTTATGAAAAAAAAACTCTCTTACTATTTTTTTATATTAATACTAGCGACTCAGCCTCGCTGCGCTCGGGTTCTTCCCTACGTTTTAAGGTTAGTATAGATTTCTCAGAGATGAAAATATATATATTTTTCCGCAGTAAAAAGTATCCTAAATGTTGATCCGGATAACCAGTTTTCATCATACCAAATTTCATCAAAAACTGTCCAGTGGTTTTCTCGTGATGCGTTCCTACACAGACAGACAGACAAAAATCTAAAAACTATCGATTCGGCCTCTGTATCGATAATAATGACTATTTCAATAAGATTTTCTAAAATAATATTTAATGTACAGATTTGACTTGGTTAGAATTTTATTATATTTATAGATCACTAGCGTTGTCCGCGGCTTCGCCCGCTTTCAGATAACCAAAAACCAAATTCTAAGGTTTTACATATTAGTATACTCTTACATTACAATGTTTGTATTTTTTCTCAGAAATGAGATATTTTTCCGCGGTAAAAAGTATCCTATATGTTGACCCGGATAATCAACTATAACCATACCAAATTTCACCAAAATCCGTCCAGTAGTTTTTCTGTGATGCGGTAACAGACAGACAGACAGACAGACGGACAGACAAAAATTCTAAAAACTATAGATTCGGCCTCTGTATCGATAATAATGTCTATTTCAATAAGATTTTCCAAAAAAATATTTAATGTACAGTTTTGACACAGTTAGAATTTTATTATATGTATAGATTCTATGACGTTCTATTGCCAACAAATAACTACTCTCTATAAAAATATGTATGAAGCTTTTTGTAGTCTATTAAACCTACCATACTAGATGATTTTAATGCGACAATATACAAGTGACAAATTAAATATAACGTTTATAAAATTTAACAATTTCATTATTATAAAATACGTAAGAATTAGAGTGCTTCTAGTTGTAAAAAATAAACAGAAATTTAAAATATACTCTATTCAAGTAGATTTTCATAACAACATTGTATCATCAATTTCACTTTGTCACCAAGAGTCAGTAATATTAATCCGTCGGGATGCTTCTACCGACTCGGAAAACATTTTAACTCTCGGGAGCCGGCTGGAAACTGAATGAATTACTATTTTAAAATTTTACGGGTATAGTATTTTTCATATATTATATGGTATCCATCTCATGTGAGAGCTGAGGCATCCTCAATTCATTTCCTAGTGTAAACTTTACTTACCCTACTTTCTACTAAAAGATTTATTTAACTATACTTTAACCTAATGTTATCTTTAACTTTTTGAATACTTTACGTACATATTCTTAATATTTCGACACTATCTAGCTATATGTTAATATATTAAAATTGTTTTGAAAGTTCCAATAACTATGTACTTTAATTAATTTTAGTTGACATACAAATACAAAAAAAGTGCTCGCATTACTTAGTAGTACCTGGGCCACCGAGCTTCGCTGGGAGTTTAAGGTGAAAAGTACAATTTTCTTTTAAAAAAAAATTAAAAACTCGAATAAATACAAAAAAATAACAAAAATAAATTATACCTTTGTATCCGGCCGGGATTCGAACCCGGACACCTATTGTTAGTCTTGAGCCTTGGCCGCCTGACCATGATGCTTATACCCGAGCGTGCGAAATTATCGGCCATATTTTGCGTAGAAAGAATATCGTATGAAAATTCGAAAACACGCGTTTTCCCAGACATAAAACTAATCTAGATCGGTTTATCGCCCCTGAAACCCCCTGTGTTCTAAACATGAAAATCGTTGGAGCCGTTTCTGAGGTTAAGATTCTTACAATTCTTGTATATATATATATATATATATATATATATATATATATATATATATATATATATATATATATATATATATATAGACATACATACATACAAGAATTGCTCGTTTAAAGATATAAGATTTTTTGGAATAAGAAAAAATCCTAAAGAAACCAATTGATATCTAGAGTAATAGGCTACTAGCCCGCCTTTCACACTGTAGAAGTCTGAAAAGTTACAAACAAATAAACACATTTTCACATTTGTAATATTGGTAAGATTAAATTGGGATCGAGTCCTCAGTACCTATGCCTTTTCTGCGCATTATTGTACTTTTTTATCCAGTCTTATTCTTGTGAAAGTATTATAAAACGCATTTGATGTCATGGAAATACAAATAGAGTGCTTCTAAAGCCAGTGAATTCCATACTAACAAGACTATGATATTTTTTATGAGCATGTTCGGCATAAAAGTTCCGTGGGATCTTGCATTGTAGCATATGAAAATATCATTGTTACAGGAAAATATTTATTGCTTTTCCTTTACCTTTACGGTTATCGAATACGGTTAAGTAGAATAAATTTTGATAGATAAAACAACTATTTATAGGTACGAGTAGGTAACAAAACGTAAGTACTGAACGCGTTCCTGCAACAATAAACATAAACGATCTTGTTTAATAATCTCTGTAAAACTAACATTATTTTCATAATTCATTTGTTTACCTTGTCTCTTTGTTACTGTAGACGTCAGATATATTCGTAAATATTAACTAGATAGATGATACGACCAAAAATATAATTGTTATTTATAAATATTTTCACCCATTCTTTGTTATTTAACACTTCCAGGTAAATTTCTAAGAAATTAAATAAAATTCTAAGAAATCTATTGTTAACTGACACGCCGGCGTGTCCGCGGTCGTGGAGGGATTAAATTCTAAAATATAAGTAATGAATAAATACTAATATCAATATAAAATAGCAGTAAAACTTACAATTTATAACTCATATAATAACGATATTTGCACATTTTTTTATAAAAAATAACAACGAAAGCAAATTTAGTGCATATTATGTACATTTCAGACATTATGCAGAAGTAGTGTATAATACGAGTATATGTGGGGGCGGGGATCAACTTAAAATTTATTTGTTCAATATCACATCCAATTTGATACGAAATAAAATTTATATCGCGTGTTGGATACAATTGAGGGCGATAGATGTTCGAGCAAATATGCGAAAATCGTCATTCATAGCGATTCAATCAGTTTTATATTCTGTTCGTAATACTTTATCATATGTATAGCAGCTATCCTTGTATTGGGCAAATCAAACAATAACTATAAGGATAAAAATAAAATACAATGGTACAACAAATTATTAGAAATCATAAATTATAACTAATGGCAAGATTTAATCGCTAAAAGAAACAAGTACTTTAAAAACGCGATTTTATAACTCGCACGTTTATGACCCCCTTAGGGGCTGAATTACTCAGCCTGAGTACCTTGCTTCATGTGTGGGCGACATCTAAACAGTAAGAGCAACTACTATCGCGTGTTGCTGACGTCAAGACAAATAGAAACATAGAACTTTAAAACCGCAATAATATAACTTTTATCATTTATATAACATATTAAACTGTAGAATTGTAAATTTTTATTTGACCTTTATCTTTCCCACTATAAATCAGGAATAAAATAGATGTGTGTGGACTCACGTCCAGATGATTGATAAGCTCGTTAGTGGCTTGACACGTCGTCATTACTGTAGGGCTACACGTTCTTTGTTTATAGCCTACAAATCATAAAAAATTAAATGGAACAGTGGTGTAACATTCATAAAACCTTTATTTTTACTTGATAAAAATATACGTTTTGTTACGTATACGAATAACACTCCTTTATTGTAGAGCTTAAATTAGTGAATCAAAAAATATATCTACATATTGCACTTCAACGTGACAATATTTACTATACTTTGTAAATGAAAAGGGCACTTGTTTAATTAACAAGTTTAACAACTATACCTACTCTGTTTTAACCCTATCGTTGGAACATTTTCCCTTAGTTTTCCTGACAGCCAACAAGTACCACTTTATTGAATATCAGGTCCGGTGATCTCTCAAATAAGTCACGGTCAATAACAATGCCACTTATGCCCGATTTCACCAACATCACCTAAGTTTAAGGGATCCCCTAAGCATGGTTAGGGGGCTGTTAGAGGATAGTTTCTGTTTCATTGACAGTTAGGGGTCACCTAAATGTTAAAATGCCACCTAAATATAGGTACTAGAAATACGGGCTCTGACGATGGTAAAACAAAATTTAATTTAGGGGATTGTTTAGGGGAACATTTAATCTAGGGATCCCATACGTAGGTGGTAGCTTAAGTGATGTTGTTGAAATCGGGCATTAGACAACTAATATTTTATGTGGCTATGATTTTTTGTTCCCAAGTGGAATGCTATGAGTTTGTATTATGAAAGTAAGTTTACAACGCGTAACGGTTGCTTGACCTATGTATTTGTATGGCAGTACGCTTACTAGACGAATTTTTGTCACTTAGCCGGATGTGTGTTGAATGAAATTGAGTTGTGTAAATTTTTTATTAATTACTACTCTTTTAATTTTTAAAATACGGATGAACGGTACGTACTTTTAAAGAAAATTGTAGTAAATTAATAAATATGTCAATAGCTTTTGAGATATGAGATGTTTCTGTTACACCTTTTTTACTTAAGCGACCGTAAAATAAGAACAAATACCGTAAATCGCGTAAATATTAAATATTTACTTTTAACATAATAATTTACTCGCAAAAAGTAAGTAAATTAATAATATAACTAATTCATGTATAATTCGTTTTGTTTTTATTTTCCTCTGAATATTTTGGAAGTATGAATTGCAGCATTTGTCCATTTCCAAATTGAACACCTTTTGCTGTCCAGCGACTGTTATAGAGGGCATTCTCTAGACGACAGTGGGAAGTACGGACAAAAAGTTTCCATGACAAAAAGTTGAAGTGATGGCAGGACCTGATCCTGTATAGTTGTAAAATAGTGCGTTTTATCATAGAATAAAATTAGACAACAAGCTATGAAAGTCTATTATCTTGATAAACTATTTTCCTTTGATTTTTTTTTGTTAAACCCTTTATTAACCTTTCCTAACAAAAGCGTTTAATTTTGCGTTTTTGTTAAAGAGCTATATAGCAATTTCTTTTATCTTTTATAACAAAAAGCTTTTTCAATAAAGAACGCATGCAATGGACATGAAATAGCTGTTTCAAGGAAAATGCCTTAGGCTTGCTTTACATTACAAATAAAAACTTCAGTGAAATATGAAAATGTTAAAAAGATTCTAATTCTCAATCATTTTTTTTTCTTTTACTACTGAAATTATGTTATTTTGCTTAGTCTTTATCTAAAAACCTGATCTTTCACTTTCAGTATAGAGTCTTATCTTATCAAAACAAAGAAAAGCTCCAAGTTCAAATTAATGTCAATAGACGGCATTAAAGAATGCGTCATTATGCAACGACTTTCAAAAAGGTTGGTTAAATTAATAAGAGTTAAAAATATATCCCAAAAAGGCATATTATGGTTTTAAAACATAATTTAAGTGAAGATAAAGCAAATAATGCGCTCGTACATCATAACATAATTTTACTGATTATTATTGAAAAAAAAAGGGGTTTGTAGTGCATATTTAAAAATGACACTTTCACTTTTAATGAGTTGTTTATTAGGTTAAACACTGTTAAAGTCATTGAAAGTTTAAATCAATGCAGATAATATAATGACACATTTTGCAATATAAAATACTAGCGGCTCACCCTCGAATCCTTTAGAAATACATATCCCACGGGAACCGTACATTTTCCCGGGATAAAAAGTAGTCTATGTGTTATTTTGATGCATGATCTATATTATTGTAAAGTTTCATCAAAATCCATTCAGTAGTTTTTGCGTGAAAGAGTAACAAACATACATCCATACTCACATACTTTCACATTTATAAAATTAGATAATTCGATAGTATGCGGAAGACAAGCCCATGACAACTTTCAATTTCTTTGTATAAGATGGAGGATTTTTGCTAGTATAGTAGTATTATGCCATTTAGCTAGTGTATTTCTGCCTGGTCTACCTGTCTGTCTGTGAGAGATATTCAAAGCTATTAAAAAATCTGTTAAAAACACGAATTCCAGACACTAAAAAGTAAAAATAACTGAATGGGGGTTTTCCTCTATTTTAGATACTTAATCAAATATTTTCAGTCTGCGCAATGTGGTATATAAACCAACTTTTGTAGGAAGAAAAATCTGTTTATCCTAAACATGATCAACTAATCTAATATTAATAATTAAACCTAGCTATTGCTTGCGACTTTCTGGCGTAATATACATATGTATTTCCTTCGTGAAAAGTAAATACGATTCTCACTTTAATTTTCGCAGAAGGGAAGCTCAAGATATACGAGTACCTTTAGATCATTTTATTGAATATTATTGACAGGTCTATCTATATTACAATTGTCTAAGTTTTCAAACATATTCAGATTTATTGAAATCCGTCCAGCCATTTTCGAATGATACTCGTGTAGACAGATATTTCTATTACATTTCTCAAACACATTTACATCAAATAACTCAATTCAATTCTTCGTTTCATCGCTTTGCATGCAAGTTGAGCGAAGGTTAAGTCGCTTTTCAATCGAAAATATTGGCTAAATTGATACCAAATATTGTATCTATTCTATCCAGAGTGAAATAAGTTTTCAACTAAGTTAGTTAGTCTAAGTTCTCAATATTTGAGGAATTACTATCTGTCTTCATTTCGATGGTCCATATGGCAGACACGCTTTTGTTTCCAACTAAGCCAACTAATGTTTCAACTAAGCAACTATTTCTGCTTAACAGAATAGAAACACAAGTTCCAATAATTGTTTACATCTTTTAGGAATTTGAAGGATAAAATTGATATAACTTACCAATAGGTAAATTTCTACCCACTCCGAAAGTTTTTCATTTTCGTCTATTTTTCAACCTACGATAATCCTCTACCTCGAAATAAAAAAATAAAAAATCAGTAAATGGCATTTTGCAACTAGAAGTAAAATCAGACAGTCAGGCTATTAATATATAAAACCCATGCACAATTTCTAACAAATATCTCTTCAAAAGACGTAGAATGTGAATAAATTATATATAATATTTTGAAAATAAATGGTTATCGGTGGAATAATTGTTATATTTATTTTATTTTCTAAGAAAAAAAAATAATGCTGTAAAAATCCTATTATCATTAAGTACTAAACTTATTATAGTGACATTCGCCATTCTTTTAGGGTAAAAACTAAAAATGTTACAAGTTCATTTACTTTTTACCGTCAACATAGGTGTGGACCAACAGTGCGTCTTTGCCTGATTTATGTACTTTTATTTTACAAAATAGAAGTTAAAACATGCCTATTTCATTACTAGATATTATATGTAATTACAATCTCCGTAGAGTTACTGAACCTAACAGTTGGTATATCGTATTAGCTTGTTATTATCACACACTATATACGCTGTTGTGACAAAGCTATTTCTTTGCAAATAAATCGATCGCTTCAATATTATGCATGTATCTTCATTCTTAGCATGATACTTAAAAATGTAAACATTAAACAGAAAGGGAGGTAGACCAATAAAAAGTGATAATCATCTATAGAAATAAATAAAATTGAGATCAGAGATGTCTGTTTGTAATGTCAAAAAACAGCTTTATACTAAATGCAATTATGAAAGTAAAGACGGTAGGTAGGTGATACTTATAAGAAAATACAACTTTTAAAATTTTTGACTGTCCGTTTATCTGTTTGTTTGTTTTGGCTGGACTGATTTTGACAGGACTTTCATTGGAGTAACTTAGCTTAAGTTTTATTTTAGGGTTTCGCGTACAAAAATTAAAATCCATAAATTAATGTAACTGCGAACAAAGTCCGATTCAAATAGGGAAGTATATTACATGATACATAAATTAATATATAATAATAAAATGATAATTGAACAGAAGTTTGTAATTTTCATTATTTATTATTTAACTATTTTTATCTGTTTAAAACGTATCCAGGGATAAACCCGAGCGAAGCAACGGTAAGTCGCTAGATGGGGTAATATAAATGAGGTAATTTGAAATATTATTCAAGCGATATTCCCGTTATCTTTGAATTAATGCTCTGAAAGTTAAAGATAAAGTTTTGTTATGAACATATAATTAACGAGTAAACTTTATCTAATATAAACATTTCGAAATGCTATGTAAATACTAGTTAATATATTAATTTGTTGTTCACCACGAACAGAGGTCTCGCCTTTGTTTGTGGTAGGTATGTCGATAACGAGTTGCCTACCGCCTACGTGTCAATCAAGAAAACTAGTATTTATCGTGCATAGCCGAAATAAACACACATGCTCGCAATACATTCGCATTTAAAATATAAACGTGATAAATATTGTCTGTGGCTTTTCTGTGTGTGTAAAAGTAGGAAGGAAATAAAACTAAAATCCCAAGTTAAGGATGAGAAAAGTTGGTTCTCGATTTTTAATAAGGGGAAGAGTTAAACATTTAAACTTTATTCTCCATACAAACTTTCATCCCTATTTTCACCCCCTTAAGGGACGATTTCCGGGATAAGACAAAAAGTCTTCCCAGGGTCTCAAATTATCTTCTTACCAAACATTTAAATCGGTTCAGTAGATCCAAAGACTAGACCTTTAACGTCACAAACTCACAAATTACCTCTTTATAATATTAGTATAGATTTTAGGTTTTAATAGTCAAATAGCAAATACTTATTATTTATACTTCCCTCTTGCCTGTCTGTCGTTATGCCATAAACATTTTAATAGTTTTAATTGGAATTGGATATCATAAAATGAATAATATTATTAATTTTACGAGTACAGAAATTTGTAATAAGATTTGACAAACCTTATCATAAACGTTTTACCATGTTCTTGCTTTCTTTTACAGATGAAGACAACAAAAATGTGATATTTTAATGATAACCCATAACAATCTGATGAAAGCGGAGCACTCGAGATACTCCTAACTTTTTATTTATATTTCAATAACATTTTTCTTATAATTTTTTCAGTACATTAAAAACATTTTAAAACAAATAATAAATGTTAATGTTACTCTAGCAGTGGCAATTGATACTGTGTTATGGTATGTATCACTGGTTATTGACTAGGTTACCTATGTATATAAAAGATAGAAATGAGGGCAATCCCGTGGATAGGAACAAAAATGTACACAGGAATGTACACTAAAATAATCTGTGTACCTAACGTCAACGTAAAAAAATAAACAAATAATAAAAGCAAGGGTAAAGTGATAGAGTTACATAATTTACTAAAGATTTTGTGACTAAGAGAAATGGCACTTCCGTGCTAGCATTCACGTGTTTGCTGTTCTAAGTGTTTGATAAGTATTAGGTAGGTATATACAGGGTCATTTTTAATTTACTGAAAACCTTTTGGGTATACACTATTTACAACATAACAACAACATCTGTAAGAAAAAAATATCTTAAATTTAACAAAAATAAAAATATTTTTATTGCACCTTCTAAATGGTAATAGTCCAGCATTAGCAAAAGAAAGTGCGTGTCCGGTGGAGAGAAAGGGGTGGAGGGGTGTAGGAAGCCGCGTTTACTCATTTAAACTTGGCCAGATGCAAAACTTTAAAGTTTAGAAGGTGCAAAAAAAAATATTTTTATATTTGTATGAAAATAAAAATTTAAGAAACATTATTTTTTCTTGTTACAGATGTTGTTGTTATGATGTAAATAGGTTAGGTAGGTTCCCAAAAGGTTTTTAGTAAATTAAAAATGACCCTGTATATTAAAAATATCTAGTGCAAATAACCGGATTTCAACTCTATCCCAGACTCAAACATCGTAACAATAATATTGAGCAGAACTTCTTGATTACTTCAGAATTTCAATACCCATTGTTTATGCATGACAAGGGATGTAAATAATTAATTACTCTTGAGTCTCATTCTAGAAAATGTTTGCAACTAAGGTGTCAGATTTTTGTTATGTTCATCTCATTTAAAATAAAAAGCAATTTTTTTTATTAATCGTTAGATCCTAAGAGATATTAAAGATGTAGTTTATATTTTCTACCAGCCTTACCTTGTGAGGTTTTTACTTACTCCTCATCCTTGTCCTTTAAGTCACCAGATGCCTTGACGTGAATGAGAATGATTAAAGTTAAAAATAACCAAATGTTTTTTTTTCTTAGATTATTATGTCTACAATTGTAATCTTTCTGTAGTCTAATTGAATGAAGTGACTTTTCAATGGTACAGGTTTAAAAAGACTATGAATAAAAACTTTTTTACAAAAAAATAAAAACCGACTTCAAACAAAAGCACTAAAAAGTAAAAAATAACTGATTGGTAGTTTTCATTTACTATACATACCTAATCAAATATTTTCGAAGTCGGCGTGCTTTGTATCGGCTGGCACCGAAACATAAAAAAAAACAGCCGAATTGAGAACCTCCTCCTTTTTGAGGAAGTTGGTTGAAAACTGAATAATAGGCATTTGTCTAATATAATTTAGCTTTAATATATTAATTAATTATTTCGATTTACTGACCCCTAAAATATGAAGACGCGACAGATAATTTATGAATTTTCTTGATGAATCCATTTAAGCTTATTATTTATTAATTATTACAATGTGCCGTCGTCTTGTACATTTATGATGGAAAGAAACTTGAAAACTCGATCGTCCTCTATAAATAATTTATTTTTTTATAGATTTCATTAAAACTTATTTCATAATGATTTTTTTTGTAACCCTTTTGTATATTTAGTAGTAAATATATAGACTTAAAGGTTTCTCTCCTAATCTTTTCATAGTAATTCCTGAGGCGTCACTTGTATTATTCGCATGTGGTTTTTTCACTCATAACATCTAAACAACATTTAAACAACATCTGTGTTATAACTGAGCACGTAGAACGGGAGGTTTAAGATAGTTCAACGCTTGATGTATGCATACAAATAGCGTACTAAGCATATCTAAAAATATTTACTAGATACACAATCTAAACCTCGTCATAATTTTATTATGTAAATTTTGAAGTAGATACTTAACAAGGGATATTTAATTGCAAACAATTTAACTTGTTTATTACTGTTGAAGTTAATTTATCATAGATATACTACCGTAAAGACAGCTAGGCTGAAATTTACGAGGGTCTGCAAGGTATAACGTGTTTTATGTAGGATTTAGTTTGGTAAATATTGTGGAGAGGGCGCTAAAAGTCAGATCTGCGGTTACCTGTAGAGGGCATAGATGACGTTAGTTGGTTCGAATGGTTAATTTATAGCATTTACACGTCGTACAAGTTGTAAATGTTTTTGACTGACTTCAAAAATTTCGGCTGTATGTTTTAAGTATAGTGTTTATGTAGTATAAACTGTTTCTTCAAGAATTGTGAATAGCTTTTGACAATTCGTTTTATTCCTTTTTAATCTATACATAATATAATAAAATTGTAACTAAGCCGAATCTGTACATTAAATATTTTTTGGAAAATCTTATTGAAATAGTCATTATTATCGATACAGAGGCCGAATCTCTAGTTTTTAATTTTTTTTTTTCTGTCTGCCTGTTACCGCATCACAGAAAACCCACTGGAGGGATTTGATGAAATTTGGTATGGTGATAGCTGGTTATCCGGGTCAACATAATATATAGGATACTTGTTACCGCGGGAAAATATCTCATTTCTGAGAAAAAATACAAAAACTGCAATGTAAGAGTTTACTAATATGTAAAACCTTAGAATTTGGTTTTTGGTCATCTGAACGCGGGCGGAGCCGCGGGAAATGCTAGTGAATAGATATAATCTATCACTCTAACTTAGGTGACCCCATATAATACTTTCTAGATTTACGCGAATATTTGCCATTTTAAATAAAAAAAAAGGTTTTTTTTTGTATTTTTTCTTACTTTTATTTCTCTTTTTAGTTTCCGACGTTTCGAATACTTTACTGTAAAATGGTCACGAGATAGTTTTGATCCCTATATTGTAAATAAAAAAATCTATCTCTCAGAGTGGAATAATTACTTGTAATTTTGTTGAATATAAATATGTTCTGTTTAAAGTACTGTAGGTACCTATTTGATATTTGCTACTTAGTTTTTCAAGTTACGATTTTGTCTGTGCTTTTCTAAAATAATTTATGATAATGCTTCCATGAGTTTCATACTTTTAGTATCTAGCGATAAATTGGCCTCTAAAAGTGTAAAGAATATAAATTGCTTTATGAAATTTTTACTGCCATTAAAACGCTGCCAACATTTGACACGTGTAAAATATTTTACTGAATTTCGGAAGGGCTAATATATTTCATAGCTCGTATAAAAACTGCACACACATAGAAAGTTATTTTCAATTTTAATTTTAAATAGAACATATATTATACATATATAGTGTCAGTACGGGACAAAAGAAATAAAATGTTTTATGTACAAGTAATGTGTACGATGTGTACGATATAAAAGGTGAATCTATAGTTTTTAGAATTTTTGTCTGTCTGTTTGTGACCGCATCACAAGAAAACCACTGAAAAATTTTGATGAGGTATGTTGATAGCTGGATATGCAGGACAACATATAGGGTACTTTTTACTCCGGGAAAATATCTCATCTTTGACAAATCTATATTAAACTTTATAATGCAAAATAAATAAGTCTAATAAAATTAGAAGATATTTTCTGTTTAATTCAATTCAAATATAATTTAACTTATAATTTTCACTCATATCAATCTTAATGTTTTAGTACTGAAATTAATTAATCATATATGTGGAACAATTAGAGAATAAAGGCGAGAAAAGGTGAATTCTTGATAAAGGTATATATATGTACGTGATGGTGATTAATAAACGCTGGGTTGATTTCCTTCGCTAATATTATGGTGTATACTGCCTCGGTGGTGTAGTGGCTAGCATGTACAGCAGCACACTCGGAGGTCCTGGGTTCGAGTCCCGGGTTGGGCCAAGTTTAGTTATTGAGTCTTTCTGTATAGTAAGTCTCAGTAACAGCCCGGAGTTGGAAAGTTGGAGGTGTTTCACCCCCGTGCCTCGGAGAGCACGTAAAGCCGTCGGTCCTGCACCTTAACTCTCACTGGTCGTGTCGAGCGGTCGTCCCAACAGAGTATGAGAGTGACAGGAATAGAGTGTACTTGTGTCTGCGCGTTGTCTTGTGTGTGCACTATAATATCTCCTGGGCAGTTGGTTTTTTCGATAGATTTAACAATCCGTCTTTCATGCCGTAACGGAGGAATAGATGGGCTTGATTTTTTAAAGAGTCAGATAGGCTTTTGCTTCTGTACATCAAATAGTTTTAGTGGTTTACTTGTATATGAGAAAAGAAAGCTAGGGACGCTAAAAGAGTCTCCAGTCAAAACATAACTGTTTAATATATATTATACAATATCTTGCTTACGCAAGATAAGAGTAGAATTTCATTAAAATCTGCATCATTAGGACAAGCAATTTTACAAAAAAATAATAGATTAAATAATCAAATTACATTTAAATTTATTAAGACTTCCTTACATAATTACTTACTGTTAATGAAATAATAAAACCAGGTGGTTTTATTATTTCATTAACATGTTGGCGCGAACAATATATCTTCGCAATAAAATACAAATATTTTTCAATTAATCTGTACGCCTGTCGTATAAATAATCTTTTGACAGAAGTTTTACGAGAAGGTAGAGGAATTTATAGCAGGTAATTAAGGTTTATTAGTATGTTAGCTGTTGCCCCCGGCTTTATTTATTTCTTTAATTAATTTATTAGGTTTATTTACAATCACAATAATACACGCAAATATAAAAAGTAGAACTAAGAACTAAAAATTAAATATAGTGATATAGAGTTTTACATAATCGTGGGACTGGAGAATTGTAACCTAGGATTGTTCGACGAAGTGGAGGACAAGGTCACGGTAATGATACATACAGTATTCCATCTTCATGCAAACGGTCGGAATTCAAGTTATACCTACGCGCCTCGAGTTCGGTATATACCTATGTACTCGGTAGACAACCGTCCGGGGCTGCCCGATCGTATAATTGGATACGAACATTGTACAATATGGATGTTAGGTATATATAACTTTTATAATTGGATACAAAAATAATCATTTTATTTCTCCCGTAACTTCGCTAATGTCAAACAAAAAAGTATCGAGACATCGCAAGTTTTAAGAATAAAAATTAAAGTTCTGTGATTAAACTTTTTATCCGAATGCAGATTTTTATACTATTAAATTTAACAACAAAGATTTTCGTACACCTTAGTTGAGGCGCAAATATTATTAAATCTCAAATTTATAAGGGTCACATACCACCCTTACAAAATATTTTTTAATTAAATCTACTAATAATATTTTTTAAATAAAAAATATAATATTTGAAATCACAAAACTAGAAAAAAAACTCAAATAGGTAGATGAAATTAAAATACTGTATGCGGGCAGCCTGTGGCGTGGATACGTGCCGCGCGGCAGTAGGTAATTATTTCAAGGACAGGGCCGAATTACAATACTGTATGTATAGCATTACCATGACAAGGTGGAGTGGCTTACGTAGAATTCTTACTAAAACTCTTGAGGCTTTTATTTAGCCATTTGGGGCAGTCAATATAGCAGTTCAGTAGTTCATGAGTAAACAAAAGACACAGAAATCTCGACGTTCACCCAAAGCGGACATTCCGCAGAATGCCAACCTTTCTTTGTATGAAGGAATTTTCTTGGCTTTACCGGTACTGAGAGCTAGATGATATAGAAATCGTTTCTGAATACTTTACAGTCTTCCGCCAGCATATCTTATGCATAGCGTCATTGACGGCAAACAACTGGACCATAATCTAAGATCCTCCTAGTAAAACTAAAGGAGAGTTTTTATATTTAATTTTTTTTTATTTCTTGCTTTACGTAACTTTACTCTGAATTTCATAACTTTTTTTTAGCAAACGATTATCTTCAATCTAATAAGTGATAAACGATGATTAAGCAGTTTTTGAGAATTATAATTATGATGTTTATTTTATCTTATTTTAACTTTTAAAAAAATAATACTTTTACACATATGGGTTTAATTTAATTTTGATCTAAATAAAAAAATAAGACTGATTTGCTAAAAAATAACTAAACGGGGGTTTTCATTTAGAATAGATACCTAATCAGATATTTTCGAAGTCGGTGCCAGCCTACAATATTTTAGGATATGAATATCTAATAGATAAATATGTATTTAACGTATTGAAATATATTAGATTTCCTTTGCATCGGCTGGCATGGCTAGATTCGGCCTCTGTATCGATAATAATGATAATATCAATAAGATTTTCCAAAAATCGACTCGGAACGACTCAGAATCGACTCAGAACTTTATTATAGCTATATCGTACTCACAGCACAGAAATAAGAAAACAGTCTTTTATACGAATTATCGTTATCATTACATTTTTCTCATCTAAAGCCAGATATTACAATTAAATATTATACAAATATTTACATCCTATTGTGAAATTGATTTTGTTTTTATTTTCATACAATTTACACTCAGTTATATTCAGCTGCTGACACAGTGAGCAATTGTTGTTATAGACGCAGAGGAATGCTTGCTTACGTTTATTCCAATTTACAGAACATAAACATTTACGCTTTTAGCATTTTTGTTTGCTTTTCCCGTTTAAATTATAACAGCTACTCTGAACGTAATTAGTATTACAGAATTTCATTAACATTAATATGTACACAAATACTTAACTGGACTGTATTAGCCGTTATTTGTTTAATATGAAGACGATAATAAAGACGAGTGAATATAAAGTATTGAATATGTGTAAATATTGTAGTACATATATGAATACTGATAAGTGTAGTGTAAGAAATAAATGATTTCGAAATATGGGTGGTTGTTATAACTTTCATAATATTAGTCTATGGTTGGGTGCTTTCAAAAGGATAGCCCGATTTTGATGGTGTTTTTGAAGGAAAAGTTCTTTACGCACGCTTGACTTGGGGAGTAAGCTGGTTAATGCGTGACGAGAGCGTTACGAAAAGTGTGACCTGGCGAGGCGAACGTTTGTTGCCATGGTAACGGTTGTTATTGTCTGACAAATGATATATAATATTATATTCTTTCCTTAAATGACATTCTATAAATATATGATTGTAATATGCCTAATATGCGTTATTTAATTATTTTTATTAAAATTTTAAATCATTCCTTTTACAAACAGAGAGTTGTGACATACGGGATGAAATCTTTAGCTGTTTTTCTTTAGTTACACTAAAGAAGTACAACTTCTTACGCGCGTATATAAGTACACACACACGTTTTTTTAGTATCTCACCTATCCTAATTATTTAAAACATAAATTGAGTTTCATAAATAGTACCGATAACCTACAAAAGTTTTACTTCTTGCGCGTGTACACATTTATACAGGCACTCTTTAATTTTTTCTTGAAAATTATAGCTTCAGCTGTGCTTGTTTAAAGCTTTAATATTTTATAAAAATTTATTAAGCTTTTAAGTATAAAAATGATTTGTTTCTATGTTCATTCGTTTCTAATGGCGTTGGTTGCATACCATCAGTTGTTATCCCGACTAAGAATTATTGGCACCGATTTTGTTTTGTTTTTGCGTTTTGCTCTATTTAAGCATTTTTATACTTAATTTTTAAAAAAAAAAAGTATAATACGGCAGCAATACCTTGTCTTTTCAGACAAAAATATAATAATAATACCCGAAGAAGAGCCCGAATTCGAGCCGCCCAATTTCTTTATGGAGAAAGGGTACTTTATACTAGTATAGCATATTTATTACTTTTATTGTATTGTGTCATGTATGTATGGAATAATCCTGCAAAAGTTACAAAAATAAATTCGATCTATTGTTGACCCTTAAAAACGTGAAAAACGAATCAGAAAACAACATGAGTAAAATGCTTTAACGTATTAAAATAAATAATTAATTTTATGCTAGATGAATGATATAATACCTGTTTTATTATATAAAAATAGAACAAAGGCGTTTTGCTGGCTGTAGATGATGAAACTTTTATCTCAATCTCAGATGAGCAAAAGTATATTTGTATTAAAAAATAGACGTAGCCATGAAGGTCACAAGAGATGGTAAATAGGTTTTAAGAGGGAGCTTGAGACGTGATAAGAAGCTTAGTAAACTTAATTGCTTAGGCAACTAGGGCTTCTAACGTAAAATGGAATATATAAATTTAATGAGTATTTTAGTGACCATAAATAAACGAATGGACTATAATCATTAATTTGCAATTAAAGGAGGTATAAATGTTAGAATGTTTCTTTAATTATTATGAAATAAAATTCCTTCAATGAATTACACTTTAATTATTTTATTTAATATGAATTAAAATAAGATTGAGCCATCTGAAGTGATTTTAAAAAGCTGTCCCTAACATTACCTATTTTATTATCGCAAGAAAATACTTTTCAAAATACTACTAAAAAGAAAAACGAAAGAAGTGCCCCTCCCGTGACCACGATTGCTGTAAAGCATTCGAAACGTCAGCATCAGGAACAAAAAAAAACCGCAATGTTAGTTTTATTTAAAATGTCAAATATTCGTAATAATCTAAGAAAGTGAAAAAAAGTACCTATTATAAGAAAGAAGTGGTGATGTTTGTATTAGGAGATAATATTTTTTCCCTCATGCTGAAACGGCTATCGGGATTTAGATGAAATTTATACAGATAGACCTAGAATAACTGTAATGGGCAATAGTCCAAGCAATAGTTTATAATAAATGCGAGGGTACATATCTTTTTCACACCGTATTCAAACTTAGCTGACAAAAAATAAATCAAGTAGCTATTATAACTTAAAAGCTTTTTTTACGACATAGGTTTCTTAACTGTAATTCTAAATTCTAATTACTTTTAATAAAATCTCAATATTGTACGATATCGTACAGAAAACAAAGTTTTATGATTTTATGATTATATTAAAATAGTAATAAAAAAATATCATTATAATTATATAATCATTACTTAATGTCCTATAAAATAACTAGTTAATGGATTTGTTCTTTGTTCTTTTTAATATTTGAAAGGTTATTTAGTAAATTATTAGAAGTAAAACATATTATCCTGTTTTAGAGTAAGCAATTGTTATAACTTTCTTTAGTAATTAATTTTGTTTCTATATTTAATAAATGTAGTTTTTCAGACTTTTTGGTTTTTTTTCTTCATACTTGATACTTTATGCTCTTGTGTGTATTGAAGCAAAAGATTTCATGTATTCTTTTCAAAATTCAATTCTTTAAATAAAAAGATATTATTTTACTGTAACAATTTACTAAGGATTCCGTCTGACTGTGTTTTAATTCTATAACCTATAATAAACATCTTATTTAAAAACTCATACTTGGAACAAACCTATCCCACGGGAACCGTACATTTTTCCGGGACAAAAAGTAGCCTATGTGTTATTCCAGACTATAATCTATCTCTGTGTCAAATTCCATCCAGATTCGTTCGGCCCTTCTGGCGTGAGAAAGAGTAACAAACATCCATACATACTCACAAACTTTCATTATTATCTCTATATAAAATATATATATATATATATATATATATATATATATATATATATATATATATATATATATATATATATATATATATAGTCTCTCCCGTGACCATAGATGCTGTAAAGCATTCGAAACGTCGGAAACCAAAAATCAAAATAAAACCGCGAAATAATCCGAAAAGATAGTTTTATTTAAAATGGTTGTATTAAATTAAATCTTTATTAAGTTATTTTATACTTTTTAGTTTTTGTTTTTTTTTTTAATTTATTTTTCAATTAATTTGTAGTGTTAATTCTGACTTCTTAAATTTAATTCTTCAAAGTTTTACTCTATTGGCCTTACATCTAAATAGAAATAATAAAATTTCAAATATAGATATACTGTGAATTGTGATGAATAAACAATGTGTCCAGCGTCATAAATATTGTTTTCTTACACCATATATTATTTGATGGTAGCCTGATGTTTACGCATATTTGATCCATATAATTTAATTATTTGTCTAAAACAAAAGGGCAAGCGTTTTTTAAATAGTTTAAATAAAGCTTTATAACTTAAAAATTACTCTATAAAATGTTGAACAAAAGCACTCATTGAAATAAACAAACGGGGCAAATCTTATTATCTTTACGTAGGAGAAAGAGTACGAACATTTTGTTAGCCCTGAGATGATTGAAGGCAAATAGCCTGGTACGATCTCGGCTCAGCAGTACCTCATTTCACTCGTTACAAGAATAAAATTACTTGTTACAATATCTTATCAGAGAACTTAATTATTTTGTTCTCAAGTTTATTTTTGTTGTCAGAGACACTTGAGGTAATAAAAAGTGAGTTTGTTAGGTGTTTATTTATTTACTAGCATTGCCCGCGGCTCCGCCCGCGTTCATATGACCAACACCAAACTCTTAGGTTTTATATATTAGTATACTCGTATTAGTATATTAGTTGACCCGGATAACTAGCTATTACCATAAAAAATTTCTCGAAATCCCTCCAGTGATTTTTCTGTGATGCGGTCACAGATAGACAAAAATTCTTAAAACTATAGGTTCGGCCTCTGTTAGCGATAATAATGTGTATTTTTTATAAAATTTTCCAAAAAATATTTAAAGCACAGATACTGCTTCATTAAATTTTAATGTATCTATAGATGTAACTAATTTATAAAGCTAAAAAGATTGTTTTTTGATAATTTAAACACGGGCGGGGCCGCGGGTAATTTAGTAGTAATTCTAATAAAATCATAGAAAGTCTAATTTGTACATTCAATTTTTGGAATTAAAACTACGTATTTTAAAGACACATGGCGACATTTATTGACAAATATCTAAATAATACAAAAATAAATATTCATTAAAATAATTTTTTTAATGAATAAAATAGTGCTATTGATATACTTTTTCAGGATTAGCTATTTTTAATAGTTTTTGACGTATTTAGTAAGTTAATTTACTAAAATCTCATACAATACTATCATCGTATTTTTATTCTAACCAGTTAATGTTCTTTTTCTCAGAAATGAGATATTTTTCTCCGGTAAAAAGTATCCTATATGTTGACCCGGATAATCAGCTATGACCATACCAAATTTCATCAAAATCCGTCCAGTAATTTTTCTGTGATGCGGTAACAGACAGACAGACAGACAGACAGACAGACAGACAAAAATTCTAAAAACTATAGATTCGGTCTCGGTATCGATAATAATGTCTATTTCAATAAGATTTTCTAAAAAATATTTAATGTACAGATTTGTCTTAGTTAGAATTTTATTATATGTATAGATTAATAATGTGGAGCCGCGGGCAATGCTAGTAGTAATTATATATTCATATTTGACATTTTTAAAACGTCAGGTAATTTATTAATAAGAAAAAAGTATAATGAAACAAATTCATATTTAAATAAATTTAAGTTGATAATTCATATTTTATTACATGTTTATAAATAAAACACATACGTGCTCAGACCACCGCTGCAAGCTTTTATAACATGCCAATTAGAACCGCATGTACGTGAACAGGAATAACAACAGATTTTTATACACTGCAAAGACTAAAATATGAGATTGTTTACGTTTTAAATTTAATTAAACATATATAAAAAACGTTGATTTCCAGTACTAATTACTTTCTAAAAACAGACATGTAAGCTTCTAAATTGTGATGTATAAGTAATTTTGCTACAAAATTTAAGCCCAAATTCCGTGAAAACGCGTTTATTTTTCAACATAAAAATACCCCATATATTAGCTGGATATGTACTAAAACTAACAAATAGGGTACCAAATTGTACGAGACAAGATTGGGTCATATGAGCTATTTTTCATGCACCCGCATGAAAAATAGCTAAAAAAATGTTTCTTACAAATTGGACCCGAAATTTAAAAAAATAAGCACGTGCTGAAATAAACTTCTCACCTTCATATAATAGTATAAAATTGATGAAGGTCACCTATAACATCATGCTGTAGCTTTGAGAACTGGGGAATAATGCATATAGAAATTAAGCAAGCTGAGCTTTGTGCAGTTTTCTTCATACAAATTTTGATTATACGCATACCTACTATTCTAAAAAAGGTTTAACAACGTATAAGATTTTCTCTGGGATTTGTATAAGTATTTTTATAAGCGTTCGTACATTTTTTTTATTTTAATCAATTCGTATTTTTTTCACATGGTGTTTATAAAACTGTATTTCTACCGCAAATTATTTTTCCTTCTACCAACCTTCTCTTACTGTAAAATGATCTCGAATTATATAAATATAACGTATCTGCAATTAAACCTTTCTTTTTACACCTTAAATCTGTTAATTCAAAGACACATGGTATTATACTATATGAAGGAAATATGAATTTTTGAAGCTATTACCTATTACTAGATTTCCCAACAATATTGTACATAATTGTATTTCCATGAAGTATTTTCTAGAATATAGATAAATTTCATATTTTTAGGTTAAAGACAAAATTCGGTCTAATAGTTTTCATGCTATTGACGTTTATTTTAATATCATTATTTTATTATAAGTAGAAAACAGTAAGTAGTTAAGTAGTATATTAGGTTAGCTTCTATTTAAAAAATTAATGAGCCTAAATTAAAAAATACCTTCTCCTTTCTCATAGTTTTCCAGGGTATTTCTCCGAGATTGCGTTCTTCGTCTGATTTATCTGGCCAAAAATTATTTTCACTTTTGGCTCTATTCAACATACTCTTATGATTAAAGACATGCCAAATAACATATATTTGAATTACGCACTCATTTTAATCAAATAATTTTTGAGATATTTAACCTGATTTTTTTTGGGTCCATGAATCAAAATTTGTGACAGATGAATCAGAAACAGGAATAAAAACAAAAAAAACCAAGTCTGTATAATATAATATTACTCTTTTTATTATTATAATTAATTATATATTTATATATTATTAATTGTAGTTTTTTTATTAATTATTAATTTTATAATAATAATAATAAATCTTTATTTCGGAACATTTTTCCATACAATTTGAAAAGTAGGTAAATCAAACTAAAATTAAATTATAAACTAAATAAAATAAATACAAAGGTTCCCTACATTAAGATCAATAAATAAAATTAAATATTTAAACTAAAACATAATATGAAAATTCCTTTAATCTATGTCTGGAGAAATTTGGCCCAATATCTTCTACAGCTTTCATGATAGAATTTGTGCTGTCATTTATCCTCTGTCTCAGACATGCGATCCTCTTTCTTATGACAGCAACAAAATCATCAGTTTGTGCCTCGTAGAACATCCACGACGCACAAAAATATCTAGGTAGTCTAAAAATTTGAAAAGAACAGAAGAAACATTGAAAACGTGTACGTAACAATAGGCCTTAAAGAGTGTAATTTTAACCTGGCTTGCATACGCAGCAAATCTACGGGCCAACATGTCTCCACGCATCGGCAATGCTCTATGTTCCCTCTCTATGTCGTTCTTATCTGTTAACATTTCCTTTATTATATGTCCAAGGTATTTAAATTTTATAGCACGATCATGCTTAACATTATTTAGAACAACGTCAGGTACATAGCCAGATCCATTTTTATATTAAAATACCATCGTAACTGATTTTTTACTATTGTAAACATCTTATTGATGGACTGAGCAGCACCATATCACCAGCATAGCTATGGCTATTTGTACTGCATTCGTATATGTGACATCCTATACTATATATTATATCATTTTTCTTTCGCTGTGTCACAGTCGCGGTGTCGTGATGCTTGGGACCAGATCTTAATGATGATTGTATGATAAATAACTTAAATAAAATGTACCACTTTATGATTCATATGGGTTTTTGACCACATGAATCAGACGCAGATAAATCAGAATTTTGCCCAAAATCTTCGATTACCCGTGACATATATTTACATCGGTATTCGCTTTTAACCACAAAAATCTATAACTCAAACGTATGTTTTGGGGCAGACATTTAAGTTTTAAAACTCTGTAACATAATTTGTAAACTAGACATATTAATCAGAAACCCACCTGAATCAAGACCATATGAATCAAATACTTACTCTTGTATCTCTTGATCGACGCTGACCTGGCCGAACGTCTACCTTCGGGCCCGTTCGTCGCACAACAGACTACCCCCCATGCGGGTAGTGATGGTCTCACTTTTTGTATTTCGTCGAGTACGATCGAGTGAAGCGCGCGCCATATTAATCAGGATTTTATGCCGGAGATCTTTTATTTCTTAATTTATAATAAGTAAACTAACGTAGATATAACTAAAAAAAATGTTGTTAAAAGATAACTAATCTTCTTTCGTAGTGATTATAATTTATATTGTTTTTTCAATAAGATAACGCGTTATTTATAATTTTGTTCAGAAAAATGGGGAAAGGACACGTCATATGAAACAGAAGAACGAGTTTCAACCGATTTTTTTATATATTTAGCATGCAAATGGAATTGGTCCAAGTTAGATAATAGTCTAAGGTGCATTAAAAAAATATTTTAGGCCGTTTTATTAGTTAGTTACGGAGATAAACCTCCAGAAATCGAAAATATAAGGCGCTGAGAAATACCCTCCACCCTTCATCCTAAGCCTTGAAATTCCCTTAATGCTTGGAACATTCGCGAGTTCAAGTCGCATTTTTTATCTTTTTATATTATATTCCAAAATTCCAAAATAACAAATGCTTTCAAAGCGGTCATTATAATTTCAACTCTTAGAAAATTCGTAACTCCTCAGAGATTTTCCCAATGTCTTTCGTAAATCTTAAGTTACAGTCTTTATATTAAGATATAAAATGAAAATAATATAAAAAAGTATACATTTCTTTATAATAAAAGTCTCCTTTTCTATATTTATTTTACGAATTAAAAGAAATAGATATTGGGTATATGTATCTATAATCAAAAATCTTTTTAAAATATAATAAAATGTCAAAATTATTGGTAAAGAATTCAAATGAAAGTTATAAGACAATTAACACACTTTTTAGTGTACCGTGGTGGATGGGTGTGTTAAGGGTGCCAACGAAACCCTATTACTAATCCTCCGCTGTCCGGCCGTCTGTCCGCCCGTCTGTCTATCATAGGACTGTATCTCATGAACCGTAATAGGCAGAGAGTTGAAATGTTCAAACAGTGTGTATATCTATTGCCGTTATAACAAAAAAATAATATCAAATCAAATCAAAATATACTTTATTCAAATAGACTTTTACAAGATCTTTTGAATCGTCAATTTTACATTTTAAATTTAAATTAAATGTCAGTGCTGCGAAGAACCGGCGTGAAACTCAACAGTTGCTTTTTTTAAAATAATAATTGTGTACAATATTGTAATACAAAAATTATCTATTTATCCTACGTGAGACCCAACCAGACATTAGTTACACGCATTGATATCTACGAAGTATTCCGTGACAGTATAATAAGCCTTATTGAATAATACATTTTTAAATTTAGACTTAAATTTTTTAAATGGTAAGCCTAAAAATGAATTGTGGAATTCTAATATACATGCGTACACTTTGCCCCATAAACGATCTATTCACTTTTTAAAGACGAAAGCCAGGCGTTACCAGTTTATCCTTATTTCTAGTGTTTCAACTTCTCAACGGTCAATAGTAACAGACACGAAATTTTATATACATAGGTACTTAAATATTATAGTTCGTTCTACATACTACCACGACTTGACTGCTGCATCAAGGGTTGGCTCGAAAAGAGACATCACCTTAGCTGTCAAACACGTTTTTTATTCTTTTTAACGCATTAAAATAAAATAATATTTTTTTTACTATTATTTTTTTATTATTCATTGTAACACAAGTTAGCAAAAATTAGTTACTAACGTAAACAATATTAAGTTACGTTTAAAACTTCTATTTTTATTTGGAACAATCGGTGGGAATTTGCTCACATGTGTTATTTGTTTAAGGAAACTTCCATATGTTGCCCGTTTCTTTGAAAACGGCAATCTTTATAATCCGGTATTCTATACAATAACTAGGCAATAAATAGGTATACCAAAAACATTTCGGTAATGTATGAAATATTTTATACTTTGCCAAGGTATTCTATACGATACCGAATATGCAGCCGGTAACGTGTGTAAAAGACGAGAGACCCTAATGGAGAGACGTGTAGGCAGGCAGTAAACGCACTGCGGCTAGTTTACTTGCTTGGTTAACGCTTCGCTCCCGCCTTAGCCTTCTCAACCTCCGTTATCCAAGTAGGATCTATCTTATAATCAAAAATTAAACTTTACTAATAAATAATCTAATTAATTTTTAGAAACAATCTACTTATATTTTATAAACATAAAAATGTTAACACCGGTTTAATATGAACAGAATACAGATAGTCCTCAGACAAACCTTCAAATTAATTAAGAAATTTATTTATAAATTAATAATAATATTAAATGAATTAAGTAGTACCCGCAAAAAAAAACTATAAACTAGTCACAGATAACGATATCAAATAACCAACCAAAATGTATTTTACACATTGCTGATAGATCAACAGATACTCTATACAATCCCTTGGAATTGTACTCGTATACATTACCTTATAACATGAACGAATTAACCACTGGACCAGACATATATGCGGATGTATCTTTAACGGTCATGTCAGTAACCAGGGAATTTTAGCCTAGGTCGTTTGTTTCTTGTGTCAGTCTCAAGCACTTACTTGTCAACAAAACATCTCCCAAAAATGACTAAATGTTCTGTTAAATGGTGTAAAAACTATAACGGCGGAAGCAGCACTATTTCTTTTCACTTGTAAATACATTATTTTATTACACTTATTGTTATTTATCACAAAATTTTATTAAATGTAAAATAAAATATCATATTATCCAACTATGTTAAATATAGTCGATATTTCTATGTATTGTTGACATCTGACAACCATCATAAACGGGCTGGATTATACCATTCAGAACAAATGACAAAACTGTCGAGTGAGTCCATTTGACATCGACTAGTGCTTGACATTGTCGAAAAATATATCGATATTTGACGAAATAACTGAACGAATTGTGTTATTTGTACAGTACAATAACATAAAATACTTTTATCACAGTATCCTACAATCTGATGACAATAAATTTATAAAAATGTTTTCTAAATCAAATAAAAAATATAAATGCAAAAATTATAATTAGTATGTGTACTTAATTTTTATTTTTTATTTTATACCACATTTATATACTTTGGAATATTATTCCATTGTAATAATAATAAAGATCATTTTATTTCAACAAATAAATTACACAAAATCAAACAATAATGTTTTAGCACTAAACTTCTGGGTTGGCGATTTGTAATAAAACACTTTACCACTTGCACTAATTATTTTACTTTCACGATCCAACACTCACTTTTTCACAATTTGCAATCACTTTTTCTTTTTCCTAATTTCACAAATGTTTGTTAAGAACTGAGCAATATTAGGACAGTGTCACATTTACATAACTACCCGAGACGATCGATTGCCAATTAAAAAGTCCAATAACAGAATCAACAAAATCACTTTATTTAATTAAATTAGCTTAATATTTTTTTTTTAATTTTTACATAATAATATTTATTATATATTAATGAAATATACACCCGATATTCATTTGTTCATTAACATTATTTTAGGCCAACAGAATGTGCCATCAATGCCATCGTATTTATATAAATCAAATTAAAAAATAATTATTATTTGACACATTATTATTGCCTCTTTAATTCATTTATTTTACTTTATTATAATAAATACAGATATTTTAAATTAAAAGTTGTAAAATATGATGACTATGCTAACCAATGTCTAAAATGTCATTCATTGGTTCATCGATATATGTATTTTATCGATTACGTTCAAGTACTAGAAATATTGTATTGTGTATCAGTGTTTATAATAATGTAATAAAATCTTTGTGTGCGTTATGCGTCACTTGGTTGAACTAGTTTTCATACATTTGTATTTTATGTCAGGTCCAGTCTCTAATTCGTCCATGCCTTATAAGTACCTTACTAAAGTATGTAATGGACAATAATTTTCATAATATTTCATACATTGCCTGGATGCCCCAATTCTATATATTGCCTAGGTACTGTATAGAATACCTGAATTATACAGATGGCCGGTAACATATACCTACATATACCGCAACGCAAGGCTTAACTTATTTAGAAACATGTACAACATGTGTATATTTACTCTATCGTTTCATTTTGTATATTTTAAAAACAGTTTCTGTTACTTTATAATATTAACTAGAGACACCCTCGCTCGGGTTCGATCCTAGGTACGTTTTGACCGTTAGTATAGATTTCCCAGAGATAAGATATTTTTCCGCAATAAAAAGTATCCTATATGTTTACCCGGATAACCAGCTCTCATCATACCAAATTTCATCAAAATCTGTCCAGTGGTTTTCTCGTTATGCGTTTCCAGACAGACAGATAAAAATTCTAAAAACTATGGACTCGGCCTCTGTATCGATAATAATGACTATTTCAATAAGATTTTCCAAAAAAATGTAATGTACAGATTCAACTCAGAATTCTATTACATACTAGCGACTTACCCTCACTTCGCTCGGGTTCGTCCTTGGCTTGCTTCCCCATACAGACTTTCATCCCCATTCTCACCCCCTTAATGGATGATTTCCGGGATAAAAACTACTTCACTCACTCACTTTTCATATTATGAGATTTAAAAAAAAACTATTAATTTTCTTCTATACAAAACTCTTTGACAATAACAAACACAAAAAAAAGCATTATCCAATTTAGTGCAGTCGATCCGAAGCTATGCGTTTAGAAACATTTCGGTGATTGATTTTTATTTATATAGATTTAGCCATTTAATAGAAGTACATATGTATCTCAATGCCTGAATATTTTTTTGCTGGGAGAAGTTACTAAAAGTATCTATTTCAAATTAAGATTAAATATAAATACTATATTAATCTCCATCGCTGGCGTAGTAGCTAGCTTAGGACTCTCTGGATTCGAGTTTCAAGGCAAAGATAAATTATTTTATCAAGTAATTCATTGTTACGACTAATCATGTCGCAGTGAAAAGTTCTATGCCGCGAAAAGCACTTAAAGCCGTCGGTTGTGCCGCCGATTGTCTTTGTCGCCGTCTGCTTGCTGTCGGACAATCAAAATCTATTCTAATACTATAAGTGTGAAAGTTTGTGAGTATGGATGCTTGTTACTCTTTCACGCCAGAACGGCTGGCTACTTCTTATCTCGGAAAAATGTACGGTTCCCGTGGGATAGGTTTGTTTTTGTTTTCTTAGAGACGAACCCGAGCGAAAGCAAGTGCGACTCGCTAGTGAACAAAAATAAATGCTTTTGATGGTATTTATTCAACGTCATTTAATTAATTACCTACTTATCATTTGACGACACGTTTGGCTCAGTTTGTAGTGAGTTACAGTTACCAGCGGTCGCGGGTTCGAGTCCCGCTGAGGGCACTCATTTGTGTGATGAACATGAATGTTTGTGCTTCAGTCATGGGTGTTATATTTATAATATGTATGTATTTAAAGTTATACGAGTATATATGTAGTGTATCAACTATCTGTTATCCATAACACAAGCCTCGTAGCTTACCATGGAATTAGATAGTGCTGTGTATGAATGTCCCAAAATATTTTTTTATTCCTTTATTTATTTATTTATTTATTCATTTGTGTCAGTTTTAGATTTTAATTTGTGGTATTTATTTAACATAGGAGTAGTAAATGGTAATGCTATTTAAAAATTAGTCAAAACTAAAGTTCGTTAAAACTTACTCCTTCACATACAAACAAATGATTTAGGAAATATAATGACATATCATATCATATATGAAACCTTAATCCATATCTAGCTTTCTTTAGCCTTCAGAACAAAATAAATAAGAAATATGTATAGCTGACTAGGGTTTGCATTCCATTTAAAGGGTGCTCCATATGAAGAGGCTCTTTGATTCTTAAAACGAGTCAAGTTGCTAAATCGATACGCCTACTGAAAGAAAATTTTTGAGAATAATGTAATTCAATGATTTCTGTAACTGTTGTAAAACTTTCAATTTTTTTTTGGTAGTTTCTACATATAAATAGTTAGATAGGTTGGCTTTTGTACTTTAAACGGAGAGGGGAAACTCATTTCATATTCGGACGTGATATGCTCATTAATTGAACCGATCTTCATGATTCTAACGTAGAATAATTAGTGATATACGAGTATGTATTTGAAATCGGCTTAGATAGCTTTTTAGTGAAAAATTAAATTAATTAACATTCGTAATGAAATTTCATATTCAATATATTAAGCTTGCCACTCATACATATAATAAAACTGTAGATTCGAATGTCTGTACATAGAAAAAAAATGCTAAAAACCGAGTAAGGGGGGTGTAAGAAGAGAAATAGAACAAATCCAGATTTTTTCCATTTTTTTGTTTCTCTGTTTGTTTGTCTGTTTGTATGGGCTAATCTCCGAAACTGTTGGACCGCTTTAAATGAAATTTTGCATGGTGGTACCTTATATCCCCGGTCAATATTTTAGATACTCTTTATCCCGGAAAATTAAAGAGTTCTCGTGGGATAGTTAAAAAACTATAGTAACTTATACAGCTTAGTACACCTTATATTACCGGTCAAACAACAGGTTACTTTTTATCCCGGAAATATGAATGGTTCCCGTGGGATAGATCTGTGTGTGAAGCGAGCTTATTAAGATAAGCTGAAATTCGCCTTTCCACTAAAAATATGACGTTGGCCTAATCTTGAGTGTAAAATACATTTAATCATAAACATATAATCTTTTATTTGAACTTGGTAGAACTTTAAAAAGCGTGTTTCTGCTAATAATGAATTTTGTACATAATTAAGTAGCAGCATAAATTAATGTTATAAAAGTGATTCGTCTAACTACACGCAAGATTAAATTTTATGCGTGTTTATTGTATATTCTCTATAACTTAATTTCGCTATTCTTTTGAGAAAATAATTTTCTTAAACTGTAATACCCAATATGATACCTTAAACTAAAAAGTTATATAAAAATCTTCATTTTTCTACATATTTCACTAAAAGTTGTCAATATTTCGTAACAAACTAAATTAAACTTTCAACATTACTAGGGAATGGGTTTTTACATGCATATTTCATTATACTTGAGGTAGAGATTTGCACGATTGAGCTAAAGATTTATCTCTACCCATAGGGTGTACTTACAATTTAAGCAATTCTAAGCACGAATAAAATGTTAATATGCCACGGGGACGATATTTCTCCTTAAGTATGGTAATTAGGATTTGTTAGTCCTTATTTTACCATTTTCTTTTATATTTTTAGACTACTTTGCTTTGCTTTGTCATATGTATTTTTTCCCTAATAACTATAGATAATCAAAAGTTTGTATAGGAATGTTTGGGATGGAGGATCATAACAAAAAATAGACTTATTGAATTAATTAACTTGTCTATGTTTTAATTTTTAAGTATAGTCTGTACTACAAGGAATCCCATCGAAATCCTTTTAGCCGTTCCTCAACGATAAGTGTTGCCCAGTGTTAAGTGAATCTGTTTGACCTATATGGACAGAATCACCAAAATCATGAAATAGTAAGTGTAAAATATATAAGTGTTTCATCTACTAATTTCTTTTTTTTTGCTTTTTGTCTTCACTTCATGGTTTTTTCAAATTGTATGTCCATGTAATTTTGTTATTGGTAAAGCTATGTATTAGTTTGACGACACGTTTGGCTCATTTTGTTGTGAACCTGTGCCAGCGGTCGCGGGTTCAAGTTCCGCTGTGGGAATTCATTTGTGTGGTGAGCACGAATATTTGTACTCCAGTCAAGGGTGTTTATATTTATAATATGTACCTATGTGTTTAAAGTTATATACGTGTAGTGTATCGACTATCTAGTATCCATAACACAAGCCTCGTAGCTTACCCTGGAACTAGATGGTGATGTGTGTTAATGTCCCAACATATTATTATTATTATTAATGATTTTATTATTCGAAGATACACATATGTAGGCATGATACAATTTTTGATAAGTTCTGTATTTCAAATCGATAAATTAGTATTATTGTGATCCCCATGATGTGAGTGGCCTGATCCCCGTCGTATTGAAGGGAGGCCCGTACCCTGCAGTGGGACGTAAAAAGGGCTGAATACAATTAGTATTAATAAACCAAGCTAACTATTTACTTTAGTCAAATACAATAACGCTGATTAATGTAGACGTAGATCTTCCAATTCAATAAATCTGTATAATTTAATCATTAAACTAAAATTAATGTTTAATATTATTTATCTTCAAGTTTAAAGATATCTCAAGTCTATTAAGTTACATTTTCAATAAAGTTCACGCACTTATAAATTAATCGCTTAAAAATTAAAGTGAACGTGTTACTTATTTTTTTATTCTAAAATAGGTTTCCTACATATTTATCAATATATATATATATATATGTGTGTGTGTGTGTGTGTGTGTGTAATGGTAGTGGTAGCTAAGTGGTAAAGCGCTCGCTTGGAATACCGAGTGAAGCGGGTTCAAATCCCGGGTCTCGCACCTCTGATGTTTTCATGTGCGAAACATTTCCAACATGATTACCACTAGTCTTAACGATGAAGGAAAACATCGTGAGGAAACCTGCATGTCTGAGAAAACCTAGCAAGTTTTCGAAAGACATGTGAAGTCCGCCAACCCGCACTTGGCCAGCGTGGTGGACTACGGCCTGATCCCGCTCATATTGCAGGGAGGACCGTGGCCATCAGTGAGACGTTAAAAAGGGCTGATACATATATATGTGAAAATTGTAAGAATACAATAAAAAAGGTATATTTAATGAAATGTTACATTAAATCCACATAATATGTATTTCATAATATTTATTTTTCAAGCTTAATTTATTGTAAGGTGAAATAACTTTCTCGAATAGAAAAGAATTCCGTCTGAGTAAATATTATTATAGTTCTTTTTAAAAGAGATACCTAAATAGAATCTTGCGAAATATATTTCTAGTAAGCAATGTAGTTTATTACTTCAGTGTTGTACTTTAACTAATTTGTCCTGATCTCCAAAAAAACATGATATTGTACTCGTATTGAGGTTATCATTGTCTCCTTCTGAAAAATAGAAATTGTTCATTTGTATTATATAAAGAGTTATAAGTACTTGATGATAATATAATGAACAGTTTAAACGCTAATGGAATGTCAAATAATAAACCTTTCAAAAATTATGATAAAAAAGGCGTAAAATTTAATTTACGTAATACGTAATAATTTTGTTTAATTGTAATTTCAATGCATTTTATTATAAATAAATATATTAAAATGTTAAAGAAATATCGTGCTTAGTTTAAAACAGATAGCAAGGTTAGAAACAAAATATTTTATACTAGCGGCTCACCCTCGCTTCGCTCGGATTCACCTCTAGGAAATTAAAAACAATCCTACCCACGGGAACCGTACATTTTTCCGGGACAAAAAGTAGCCTATGTGTTATTCCAGACTATAATCTATCTCTGTGCCAAATTTCATCCAGATCCGTTCAGCCGTTCTGGCGTGAAAGAGTAACAAACATCCATACATACAAACTTTCACATTTATAATATTAATACGGAAGTACCTACGTAGATAGTTTATACCTACTGTATAAAGTCCCTAGATACTACGAGTATAGGTCCCAACTGTAGCTCTATTAAATAAAAAAAAATATTGTAAATTTTTTTTGGCACTGCAACGAAACAGCCATTCAGGTAATTTGTGATAAAAAGATAAACATTATTATATGGAGTGTTAAATATGATTACAAAAAAGTCAATTGCTAAAGCTGTTTTGACGAACAAAAATTTATCATCATATTATGTCTAAGTACATAAGAGTAAATATGTGTATGTTTAAGCTGTTCAAAATATAATTTATATTAGTCAACTTCCAGTTCATTTTAAGTCTGAATAATTAAAATTTTTGTTTCGTGCTTACAAAACACCACAAACTTAATTAAAATTAGAGATAAATTTCAAGTTTGAAGGTTTTTAATTAAGTTTATTATTTCTAAGGGGTAGAAGAAAAAAAAAATGAAAGTCTGCATGTCTACGGTATCACTAGAACCATTTTTTATTCAATTAATTTGATTATATAAATACCAAAAATATAATATAAATTGTAACCTACTACTTGAATATGTAAAATTATTTTAATAAATAAATATCTCGAAAAAGGCAAGTTAGATGGTAAAAGCTAGTTCAAAACCTCAAGTGGAAATTTGTCATTTATTCCTATCTAATCGTAACAGGTTTATTTTATCTCTTTTATAAAGATAGCAATCACGACTATTCTCATTTATCGCAAGTGCAATTACTTTAGCTGTTGAGCATTTAAGTTTTTATCTTATTGGCATAAAAGAAGGCCATCCTATTTCATCAGAAAACTAAGGCATTTAAAAAAGATTTTAGTAAAAGTTATCATTTAGTTGGGCACTTAAATGACAACCTACTTATATATAAACATGTTTTTTTTAATTTGAGTTTTGTCTTTGGCTGCTAATACAAAAGATGTAATAATAAATAATCCTTTAAAAATTGGCTAACTCTTTTTGGGAAGATATTATATATTTCATAATAATAATAATAATAATAATTCATTTATTGGGAAATATATTATTTAAAAATCATATCTATTTAATAGAATAGAAGTATATTGCTTACAATGTAATGTAATGTTGCTTAAGTTTCATTTTATAAGTACACTAGCGACTCACCCTCGCTTCGCTCGGATTCGTCCCTAGGTACGTTTTAATTTTTTTGAGCCTATTTTTTACTGAAATAAAAGTTACTCATTATAACATCAACTACCTACCAGTGAAAGTCCCGTCAAAATCGGCTCAGTCGTTTTTGAGATTAGCCGGAAAAAAGTCTTTTGACAGGCAGACAAACAGACAAAATTTTAAACAAATCAATTTAAATTAAAGACCTAGAGTATGTATGTTACAATTAATAAAATAGTAGTTTCAATTTAAAATTCATGTTTTATAATTAAATACTTTTTTAGAATATTGAAACCTATGGAAGGATATGTTACTTTTAAAGTATTTTAAACATAATATTATTAAAAAGTACATAATGTACTAATGCTATCGCGATATCGGCTTTTTGGGTAGATAAAAACCAAATAAACCTATGACCGTTTTTATGTGAATGTAAATCTATATGGAACTAAATAATCTTAAAATGTACAAAATTACTTAACTTTGAAAGAATTTTCAACGGACAGACGGACGGACGTTTTAGACTCTACAACGGAGTTCTCTTTACTGTCTTTGAAAATTTTCAACATTTTACATTTGAAGTAGTTTCATGATGTTGTTAATATCATATTTAACGCAATGGAATTATAATATAGATCAAAACTAATAAATCAGTAAAACAAATTTTGAAATCTATCAATAAATTACCGAGATATTAATTTAAATTTCGGTCATTTAGTCGTGTGACATCACGAAATTATTTTAACAAGCGCAACATTTAAAGTTTCATAACTTTTTCATTTGATTCATTTCATTCTTTTACATTTCGCTTTTTAATAGGTAATTCTATCATATTTTTGTTATATTTTACTTGAATTTTTATAATTAGTACATAATAAAAGGGAACATCTCCATTTATCTTTTATGCAAAAGAAAAATTGAATAATTTCAATGCATAAAATAATAAAAGTATAATAAATATTTTATAAACAACTAGGGACTCACCACTCGGGTTCGTCCCTACTTAAGTTTTAACGTTTAGTATAGGTTTCTCAGAGATGAGATATTTTGCCGCGGTAAAAAGTATCCTATATGTTGACCCGGATAACCAGCTATCATCATATCAAATTTTATCAAAATCCTTCCAGTTGTTTTTCCGTGACGCGGTCATAGACAGATAGACAAAAGTTCAAAAAACTATAGATTCGGTCTCTGTATCGATATAAATAAAGTCTATTTTAATAAGATAAATAAATAAATAACTAAAATTTTCCAAAAATATTTAATGTACAGATTCGGCTTAGTTACAATTTTATTATATGTATAGCTTTTTATAGTAAGTCAATATTGTTGTTAATTAAATGTGAGACGCGGACTTTTATACGTAAATGTTTCAAAAAAAAATTAAAGTAATAATAAATACCACGAAAGCTATTAGGTGGTCTTTAGGGGTTAAGCGTCAGTCATAATTGTATTTAATAGGTATTTCTAGGTACTAGAGGCTCTGTAAAGGTGTCATAAAAGTGGCCTTTATTTTTTGATATTAAATGGCGCAAAAGTCTTAATAAAATACACGTTTAAATAATTAAGTACCGAGCTTGCTTTGGACTGCGGGTTTATATACTTCATTTCAAATATTTTTCTCGTATCTTATACGGTGAAATGACCACACTGCAAAAGAAATTCGACAATATTTTTTTACTACATCATAAATGTGTAATATATGCGCAATTATTTCTTTATTATATCATATACGCAATTATTTCTTTATTAACAGACAGACAGACAAAAATTCTAAAAACTATAGATTCGGCCTCTGTATCGATAATAATGTTTATTTCAATAAGATTTTTCAAAAAATATTTAATGTACAGATTCGGCTTAGTTACAAATTTAATTTATGTATAGATAACCAAAAAATAATCTATAAAAAATAGAAATTATTAGTTCGCGTCTAAGAAAAGAATAATAGAAATATCGGCCCTAAACCGTTGAGTCTCATGCAATATGTTACCATTGCATACCATTCTGGATCAAATAAAGTATGGTATTATTAGGACAGTAATATCAATTTATTGTGAGATTTAAAAATATTGATACTATAAATGTGAAAGTTTGTGAAAATATTTAAAAGTTTGTAAATTACACGTGCACCTTTATTATATTATTTATACTATTTATTATTCAACATTAGAAAGTATCACAGAAATTCATTTATTAATTATTCTATATATTTATAATTTATAATTTGACTGATTTTATATTTAGTGAAAAATGCTACCTTTTATTTATAATATTGCTTTAATGCTAGTTGTTTTACATTATGTATCTACATATAATATATATGTATGTGTAAGGAGTTTGTAATTAGGTTAAGTAAAAAATAAAAGTGAATGAAAGTGGTTGTAAAATTAACTGTGAAATAGAGTGAATGAACAAATCGTTATAGAATAGACCGTTGCTATATACTCGTAAGTGCTATATATAAGAGTGCGTGAAATGAAATGTTGGCGAGAGTCGCAAAAACATCAATATTGGATCATACTACAAGATTACTATAAAGGTTTTAGCACAGTTTCAAAAATGTTTTTAGTATGTATTATTTATTATTCTGTTAAGCCGCACAAAAGCCCATATCATGTTGTATCCTTTTTAAGGCCAATATCGTACTTACAAAGCGCGTTTCAGTATTCAATAACGTGTCAAACTTTTCTAATATCGCTAAGAGGGTGAATTGATGGTATGTTAAGCTCTAAAGGTATTTAGTTTTGTTTTTTAAATTACTTAAGGGGTAATGTTTAAATTAATTATACGAGTAACTAGTGACTTATCCTGACTTCGTTCGAATCCGTCCCTTGGTGTCTTCTACTTCTTCATCTTTGCATGACTTTTTCCACACTTAGACAATTTTTGAGGACGCGTTATTCTTTCCATTCCAGGGCGTCCCAGTAGTCTAGCAGAGATTTATATATTAAACTCCTGGGGCCTCATTTTTCTGTGCATAGGTATTCCAATTGGTGATACCTATATTGAAAAGATTATTATCGAGATGGCACACATAAGCACACGCACACACACTCACGCATAGATCACGCACACACACAAACACACACACGCGCGCGTGCACGCAAGCACTTTCGTATTCAATACTAACGATTCACCCTCGCTTCGCTCGGGTTCGTCCCTAGGTTGATTCCCCATACAAACTTTCATCACCATTTTCACCCCCTTAAGTAAATCCAGAGATTACCCTCTAAAACCTTACAAACTCACAAACTTTACTTATTTATAATATTAGTATTAGTATAGATTCATAATAGATATATAGATTCATAAAAGAAGTGTGATTTCAGTTCAAAATTAATAGTTCCAAATTCTTTTAAAAATTGAATAACACGGTTATTTCCATGGACAACACATTTAAACATGGACACGCTGTTTTATATCTCTTTAACTGTTCATTTTATGCGTTGTTTACGTGTCGAACATTTAACTAACAACTAATTGATGTAACCGTTTTTTGAAATGTATATAAGAATTTAGATACAAAACTAAATACGAGTTTTGTAAATTTTGAAATTACACGAATTAAGTACTAAGCCCTTTATATTTTTTTTAATTTTATGATAACATTTAATTAACCCCATATACCCTATATCATTGTCGGCGACGGAAAACCTATCTTCGAGTAACGTGTGTATTAATATAGGGACAATGTCATTTTAGCGTATTATGAATAATTGTTGTAAATATGAAATCTCATTCTTATTAGATTTATTATGTTAAAATAAGTTCTAATTAGTGTAATAAGGTTAGTTTAGAGTATTTTTTGCTTATTTGAATCATATAAGACTATTTAACATTAATTTGAAAGGAATAGGTACGTAAGTAAAATGTTAGCATATAATTACGTAACTTGAAAATGAGATTTTTTGTTTCTTGCAATAGCATAATAGTTTATGTTTTAAATAATAGATTTTATTATAAAACTTATAATAAAACAAGAATTAGGTCGATAGGACTATCCGTTCAAAAGTTATAAGGGAAAATGTATAGTAAAAATGTAGCAACCTAGAAAGTTAGATAATTTTGTTTTAAGACTTTTTAATTAATTATTATATATTGAATATTATGTTTTAATATTGTATAATAGTATGTAAGGCATGTAAATAAATAAATATGTGTAAGGTGTTTTACTGAAAACATAAAATAAAAGGACTCTCAAGGTTTCGGTTTAGGGAAATTTTACTCGAAAAATGAGCTCAAAGTACGCGGATCTCTGTAAGGTATTAACGGGCCAAATAAAAGGCGAGCCATTTCTCGATTCAAGTCAGTCGCAAGTTTATATATGTAGCAATATACTCTATGGTCGCAAGACAGCCACCGAAGAGGCAACAACTAAAAGGAAAAGGGAGAACCGAAACCAAGAGAGAAAAAAGGAAAAATTGTGTTTTTATTTCATCGCCTCTAAGTATAGTCTCCTGTCAACGAAGAAACCCTAGTGGATCGGGACCCAAGCTACGCATTCAGGGGTGCGTGGTGGCGTACATTACCAGCGAACGGACATACTGCCGTGTACGCCAAGAACGTCTGGGAGATTGTCCCAGGTCGACCTCCGGGTACTAGACATACCCTGGTTCTGGTCGTCCGAAACAATCATCCAAATGCGTCCAGTTCGTTCTCATACGTAAAATGATTGGTCAAATATCTTAACAATCTATGTTTATGTAAATAGCATGCAAATATTTATCTCGACTAACTCCGCTGTTTTCAGTTGATATGAATAAGTTATTGTTACGTTTATCATATTCTTAGTGAAGTAAAAGAAAGATTTTACGTGTTGAACAAAAAATTTGTGAGTAATTTAGCTTTCTTATTTATATTTTAAATTAAATCTATATTCAGAAATATTTCATATTTCATACTTACCTTTATTTAAAGAAGCTATATATGCTCTTAAATTTTGCTATAGACTGTTCTTATACCTAAACTGTGTGGATGTTTTTGATATATTTGACATTTTAAATAAAAAAGTATATTCTGCCGCGGTTTATTTTGATTTTTTCACCCCACGTGTCGAATGCTGTACTTACAACAAACATAGTCACGGGAGAGTTTCTCCCGAAAAAAATAACCCTCAATAAAATCAGATAAGATTTGACTACTTCTTGACGACTTGTTAATAAATTACGTTTATTCAACAAAATCCATATTTATCAATTAGGCCAAGACCACATATATAAAAACTTAAAAAAAAATACAAAGTGACTTCAAAACACTATAAAGTAATAAAAATAAGTAAATGGGAGTAAATGGGAAAAATAAGTAATGGTAGCCCAGTGGTGACGCGCTCGCTTGGGAAACCGAGTGAAGCGAGTTCAAATCCCAGGTCTCGCACCTCTGATATTTTCATGTGCGAATCATTTCCAACATGATTACAACTTGTCTTAACGGTGAAGGAAAACATCGTGAGGAAACCTGCATGTCTGAGAGAACCTAGTAAGTTTTCAAAAGACATGTGAAGTCCGCCAACCCGCACTTGGCCATGGTGGACTATGGCCTGATCCCCGTAGTATTGAAGGGAGGCCCGTGCCCTGTAGTGGGACTTTAAAAAGGGCTAAATACAATATAATTTAACATACAGTATTTTTTCGTTCTGTATATATTATTTTTCTCCTAACACTTAGTTATGAATTATACATGTAATAATAATAAATATTCTAAATATGTGAAACAATTTAAATAATTTTTAATATACTTATTTATAGTATTACATCGTCGGCCATAAAAAGGCCTGGGTTTGCACATCTCCTTTGAGCATACCTAATTTATATCAACATTGGTACTCAATTACTTGCTTAAGTAATCAAGCGATAAGCTGAACTCTGATAGTCTCTGGTCTTGTATTTATTTATGAAAGTCCAGGCTTGTAAAATCATTTTATTAGAATTATTAAAGCTTTGCTATATGCATATATTATGCTTTTTTTGTAATTTTAAAGTTACAGAGATATTTTTTTAATCTAATTTTACTTCATTATCTATATTTTTATTACTTTCGATATTAATCAAATTACGCGTAACATATTTTCAATATAACAACACAACAATGATTGCAACACTATCGCAAGGTAGCATAGATATTAAATTGCTGTAAATGAACACTAATAGAAAGAAGACAAACATACCGGAAGTCGCAGAACTAACTTCGACCGATTTTATGATAGTGACCGTATTTGGTCTGCCTATAATGCTTATAAAATTATAGATCAAAGTTTCTATATGAGATAACGTAATAAGAACTGTTATAGTTCGTATGATCTAAGTTGTCCTGTAATCTAATATTAGTCATAGTAGTAATCTGTTATTAGTTCTAAAAACAGCCAAAAGATCACCAACCACCAAACCAATCACCGCCAATTAATAAAATTTTGTGTACCTTACTAAACAAAAATGTCATAGCATTTTTATAATAATACTAGCGATTCAGCTCGGGTTCGTCCCTAGTAGGGGATATACGAGTATATAGGGGGTTCTTTAAATTGACGTAACTATTTTATTTATGGAACGATTGAAATAAAACAAATACTAAATGTTAAGTGAAGCTTACCACAATATATCTAATCAAATCAAATCGGTTAAGCCGTATCTGAGATTAGCGCGCACAAACGCACAGACAAACATACAAAAAATCTAAAAATCATTGTTTTGGGTTCTATTGCGTAAATAAAGCTCCCAATGATAGTTTTTCTCAAATATCTTCCATGTACAGACAGCGATCAGTTACACTTTTATTATATGTATAGATTAATACAATGTAAGATAACTTTATAACCAGTGCTTATGAAGTTAGTTTAACGTAATATTCTTTACCGCATGTTAACGATATCAGACATTTTTAGATGCGTGTAATTTTTATTATAAGAAACGAAAACGAATAATAATCTACGTGACACGTTTCACGTTTCCGAAACATTTGTTATTAATTTAAATAACTATGACTATCTTTAAAATATTTAATTAATTATATATATCCATACTAATATTGTGAGGATGGATTGATGGGTGGATGGACGGACGGACGGACGTACGTACGTATGTATGTACGTATGTAGGTATGTGTGTATGTATGTATGTGAAATTTGGCACAGAAATAGATTATAGTCTGGAATAGCACATAGGTTACTTTTATCCCGGAAAAATGTACGATTCCCGTGGGATGAATTTCTTTTTGTTCAGGGACGAACCCAAAGCGAAGCGAGTCACTAGTTTTAAATAAGCGTTAGCGTGTATGCAAGAATTAGTTACCAGATTAATTAAAGTATTTATTAGAAGAAAGTAAAACGAGAAGCTTAATAAAACAACTTTAAGTGTTTTATTGCGATTGCAGTTTAGTATACTCGTATAATGTACTTAAGTAATTAATTAAAGGTGTTTTTTCGTGCTACTACTATATTTATTTTCTTCTAATAAGTAAATACTAATATTGAAATTGGAAAATGGAGACCTTTTAACAAGAATATTCTTGTTAAAAGGTCTCCATTTTAAGAGTAGGTTCGAGGGTGTTGTCGTA
The DNA here is from genome assembly GCA_951806755.1 of Brenthis hecate. Classification (NCBI taxonomy): domain Eukaryota; kingdom Metazoa; phylum Arthropoda; class Insecta; order Lepidoptera; family Nymphalidae; genus Brenthis; species Brenthis hecate. Next base: position 7,386,389 of record OX638258.1, on the reverse strand, counting down.
ACAAACTCTTTTTGATTTCATTTTTGTTTAAGATTTAAAAAAAAAACACTTCTGACAAGAACTGGCGAAAAAAACTGAGTATAGTTTTTTATTTGTAAGTTAAATTATTAAATGGATTATAATACCTTGTTGCTACAGCAGTAGTTATATTATTCTAATACAAAATTATATTTAAAAATATTTACTTTAGTAGACAACTGTCAATTCAATCAATCAATTCTATGCTTAATGTTATGTAAATTGTGTTGTAAATAATAGATATCTATTACCATATGCTAATTTAGATTTCAAATAACATAACAATACTAAGTACGTATGGATATAACTAAGATAGCTGTAATTGAATGCTTACAATTACAGCATACCTAAGAAACTTTCCCTTTGTGTACTGTCTTCGTAGACATCAATTGCGTATTGGAGAGCTCCAGCTCCCTCAGACAAATGACGTTGTACAACCAACAACCAATTTCGATACTAAAAACAAATACCGAATACATGAGACATATTCTGACCAAATGAAATAACGCTTAGATTTGTAATTTTTAAACATTTTTATAAGTGATATCATAAAGCCATTACGCTCTATAATACTGTAATTAAATAAAAGTTCGTTTCTGTTATTTAATCAACCAATCTATCAGCCGATTGACGTCTACTGCTCAACGAAAGCCTTTTTTTAATGTTGGAAAGTGCATTTAATAATTAATAAAAAATTGCCAAATAGCAATTGTATCAATTAGTTATGAGGATTGCACTAGAAAGTTTTTGTTGCATTAATAAATTAAATGTTTTGTTTTTTTATTCTTTTAATAGAAGAATTTACTTACGAATATTTCTATGTTCTAGCCTTTTAACTGAGGAATATGAAAACTTAATTTGCATTTTACTGAATAAAAAAGAAGAAAATGTTGTTAAACTAGCGACTTACCCTCACTTCGCTGATCGCTCAGATCGTACGTTCCTAGGTATGTTTACGCTTAGTATGGAATACATTTTTTTATTCAAATATTTTTTTTTAATTTTTTTCCGATGTGTTAATAGTTAGTCTGCTATTTGGGGTGCAGAAAAATCCAACAAGAGGAGGATGTACGGGTGTTTTTTTCTTACTCTGTCATAAAAAACTACTGAACGGATTTTGTGGGAATTTTCCAGTTCCAGTAGTCCTACTGCTTATACATAACAACTGTATTAATTGTAACAAGTAAGACTATAATTTATAAACATACTCGTAGGTACCCTAGGTATATATGTAGATAAAAATATTTATTGTGGACGTTTTAGGAGATATACACATACCTACTATCGCGGGCTTTTCTGTAGACCTTTTTAAGATCTGCAATTTTTTAGTTCGTTTTAGACATTTTCTACAAAATATTTAAAAATTAAAATTCAAAATTCAAAATATTTTACTCAGCATTAATTTATTACAATTTTTTAATGAACGTTATGAGTCTACTACCAGTTCGAAAAGAAGAAGCCTCAGACCTGAGAAGAACTGGCGAAAGAAACTCAGCGGGACTAATATTATTTCATTATCTTTTCAACCGACTTCCTCAAAAAAGAGGAGGTTCTCAATTCGGCTGTATCTTTTTTTATGTTTATTACCTCAGAACTTCGTCATTTATTAACCGATTTCGACAATGTTTGTTTTGTTTGAAAGTGTATACTTCCAGATTGGTCCCATTTAAATTTCAAAAATAAAAATACCACCCCTAAGGGTGGAAAAATAGGTAATGATGAATTTAACCTACTTCTAATTGTCATATTGACTTAAAACTTTGCAAGTGTTTCTATTTCCGTTGATAGTATAGTGGTTTGGTATTGTTGACCTGATCTAATGGTAAGGCCAGAAGGTGGATAGGTGGAACTCTTCAATGACTAATAGTAGATACTTTGAGTTTGGACTTATTTTGTTTGATTTGACAAATTTAACACGTTATAATATATAATTCTTACTTTGCTACTACTGTCTACACTAAAAAGGGAAAAATAAAAACTTTTTAACAAAAAAATAAAAACCGATTTCAAACAAAAGCACTAAAAAGTAAAAAATAACTGATTGGTAGTTTTCATTTACTATACATACCTAATCAAATATTTTTAAAGTCGGTGTGCTTTATTTTGGTTGACTTAAATAGTTCCCCGGCACTATGATTTGTAAATTAAAAAAATAGATAAATAAATTAATAATAAAAATTGTTTTTCAAAATAATCTTTAATTTTTAATTTGCAAACAAGAAAATGAACCTATAAAAGCTTGTTTTTTTTTTTAATATTTTTTTTAATTTAAAATTACTTCTGAATAATATACGTATTTATTAGTAAATACTTTTTTTTAATAAATAAGAATTTTAAGGAAGTATAATAATTAATATGGCTTTACACAGCAAATAATACCTCTTTTTAAAAGATTTATCTCGTCTACAAATATTTATTTGAGCTGTTCATGGCATCTGGAAAGGTAAAATGACTTTGCCAGAGGTTGCATGTTCCATTTCCGGTGAAAAACCTTTTAACTTCAGTTCAGTTATTGACGATACAGATATCTTGTTAAGGCAAGACCAAATATTTATTATTTGTTATTATTTTTGTCGAAAAATATATCCAGACATGTCGTTTTAAAACTAATCTTTTTCTTTAACAGGATATCTTAAAATATTACCTACTCTACGTTCTGATTTCCAATATAAATCTTTCCTTTATTCTTTATGAAGGTAATAAATTAACAAACCTATATAGCAGAACATTGATCAAAATATGTTCTAACGCTATCGATTTCCTACATGCGGGTACCTATAATGTTGGTACTTGGTAACCCTAATTTTTTCTTTAGTTGCTTGCTAGAACTCACGTTAACACATCGACACTGCTAAATTATTTACTTTTAAAATTTTATATGTAGTATAAATAATATGATAATATATGCGACTAATAATTACCTCAAAGTTTTCGAGATATTTGCAAAAAACTCGGTTTTTAAATTTTTCTTGATTTTTTATTTTTAATTTCTAGAATAATCTTTTGATTTTCATGAAACTAAGGGAATGTAATCTTCGAAATATGTATAATAAATAAATAAAAATTGAAATGTTTAGCTATTTCCGAGAAAAATATCTTTAGCCTTTAGGTGTCGAGAAATGGAAACGTATAGCTTATAACAGTGACAGCCACTCAGCAAGCCACTAATCTATACCTACTACGAGTAACAATATAAATCTGAAGGATTTGTTTTCTTTTATAGTTTGTTAATTTGAACGTACTAATCTAGAGAATCTCTGAAACATTTAAAAGCTTATATTATTTTTTACTAGCGAAAACAAAAACAAACCTATCCCACGAGAACCATACATTTTTTCGGGATAATAAGCAGCCTATGTATTATTCCAGACTATAATATATCTCTGTGCCAAATTTCATCCAGATCCGTTCAGCCGTCCTGGCGTAAAGAGTAACAAACATCCATACTCACAAACTTTTACATTTATAATATTAGCATTTAAATTATTAGTATAGATTTACATACTATACTAGAGTTAGATTAAATAGCTACTTGAAATATACTTTTTGCAAATTAGTAAAACAATTTTACCACAAGTTTTTATTAATAAAACAGTTATATATTGAAAAAAGCAGATCAAATAACAGTTTTTCCTTATTTGTTAGGTCAAGTTTAACAAATTGTACTGATTAATTGAATGTAGGGTGGGTCTTGTAAATTCTGAGATGTAAAATAGAAAGAGCTCGCATTCAGAATTTTCAACGTCAATTCATGATTGATTGTGATTGAAGATGGACTTATTTTTAATATACGACCGAGAAAGGTGATTTATAAATCTCACAATCACGATTCATAAAAAAATTGATCGAGCTTTTCATAATCTTGATATTAATAATACCATTCTTTATTATAAAAGGCGTTGAGTCGTGTTTAAAATATGAAGAAAACACGTCAAGAATGTGGTGAAGAATATTAGATTTTCAGAATCTATCTGCTGTATTTGTGTGAACAGATTTATTATAATTTATATCACACAGTGACCTTTTTAAAGTGTTCGAATAGCTGTATTACAAATATTTAAAGAAAATATATTTTTTTACGTAATAAAATATAAAATTTTAACTATTTATAGCAATTATAAGAAATTATTTAAAAAAATTGAATGTTTTGACCGATTTTCGATGCACCATAATTGCGCATAATATATAATGAGCGTCTATTTCCAAGCGAAACCATTAAAAAATTAAATAACAACGTGGCATTCTAAAAAAATATAAGATTTGTTAAATTTTATAATAAATAAATTTAGTGAACCGCTTAATATTCTTAAGTAATTAAAACTTACTCTTGGTTTACGATTATAACATTTTGGACAAGTAAATGGATTTTTTTTATATAAGAAATAAGTTATAATAAAATTCTGAAGTAATTTTCTTTACGATATAATGATGATAATTTAATAGTATTCGTATTTTTTCTGGTTACCTGGTCTTTCAAATATGAGCAGCGACACAAAATCTGGAGAGTAAGGGCAGCAGTGCGGACTTCGTCGCCAACAGAGTCGCACGTTTTCGCGCGTTTCCCCCCCGCGATATCCTAGAAACACGAATAAACAAGTGATGCGAACATTTATCAACTCTAACACCATTTATACTTTATGCACAAACTGTCATACGAATATCGATCATGCTGGTAAAACATTCGGTAAGTTTAATATTTAATAAGCTTATGATTTTAAAAGTTATTTCTAAGTTTAACATGTTCTAGGTGGACGTAAAATGGTTTATTACAAAAATGTATTGAAGATAAAATTATTTCATATTAATCTCTCAACTATAGTTTTGATAAGCAAAGTAGTTTAAGGGACTTAGATAAAATAGCTATTTTGATAGCATTACACAAAATACGATATGAACAACTCATTTATATTATGTTTTAATATTTTTTTATAATGTGTCTACATACATATGTAGAGTCGTAAGAAGTTGTTATTGAGTGCACCGGAATAACATTTTAATGTGATCGTAGTACGTATTATAAGTTAACAATATATATTCAATAAACAGAATAATATGCCTGTCTACATATTATGTATAGCAGGGTCAATAAAACGATCTCTCATGGTTACAAGTTCTGACTGAAGTCGATTACATGACAATAGCGTACTCTTTTGTCGGTGCCTTTTATTGTGGCGTCATTAGCAGAAATTTGTGAAGATCCAAAGTAATATTATCGCATTTATTATTTTGTACTTACTCTTTCTTCTGATAAAAAGCTATGTTAGTTCTAATATAGAACAAATGCTCCATTTACCATATACTCGTATGTATTTGACTTTTTTTATTAATGAAATTATAGTCTATGACTTCATCACGCATTTGTTTTTAAACACAGCCTTATATTTAATTAAACATACTCTTCTAATACAGTTAAATTATAGTATGTATTATTATTAATTTAAATAAGTATATCGCATTATTTAAGAAAAATCATTTTTACTAAGCAAAGCGTCAATTTTTTCTCGATGCTCGTAGCACAGTTTTTATACAAACTCTTATGTAGGTAGGTATCTTAATTACCACAATTAATGTGGAAAATAACAGACTTTATAAGTAATTTTTTTTATAATTAATATGAAAGTATCTTTTAGGTAAAACCTCCTTTTGTTAACTAAAAAAAATAATCATGACCATTGATTGGGTCCAATTTTAAAAAAGCAAGATCAATTTGGAAGAATTACTTTATTGAAATTCAAACTTTAAACTTTAAACTTTCAGCGTCGGTGTTGAAATCGCCTCTAAAATTTTATTCAAACCCTAAATAGTGGAAATCAGTTGGGGCAAGGTTTGGTGAATTTTCAGTTGAAACTTTTATCATGAAGAAGAAATGGACTAGTGCATTTAACTATACTGGGTTGCTCAACAAAATTTTTATCATGATTAGCAATTTTTTACAATAATTATACCCTCTGCAGTAATTACTTAGTGTGTCAGGTATCAAGCTGTAATGAATAATATAGACACATTCCCACCACAAACCACAGTTTTTGTTGGCTTAAATTGCGTTCTCGACATTTTTGATGTCTTAAGTGACCTGTTTTGATGCCTCATTTTAGATTATCATACAACATCCACTTCTCATCACAAGTTACAGTTCGATTCAGAATCCCCTTTGTATGCCTATTCAAAAAGTTAAGACAAGTTCACTTTCTAAGCTTTTTTATCTTTCCAATTTAACGTAAATGATGTAGAATCGTTTTGTTATTCTGTGACGTTGAAAGATGCTAACTAACATTGACGTGATTTAAGATGAATCTGCTTCCATTATAGCTTTTAATTCATCGTTTCCGGTTTTGATCTTCGATGGGGCTCGTTGTTGAGATCAAAATTTCTAATACTAAAACTCGTCGAAAGAAACACACGTTCACTGTCTGGCAGTTGATATTGCGTAAAAACTGTTTCGTTGATGCGATGATGGAACTCATATTCGAAAGTGTTCAATTGTAATTAAACCGTGGTTTAATCAAATTGCACACAACAGCGATGACTCTGATGATGAAATATAATGGGAAACAAATAAAACAATTTTTTAATATGTATGTTATAGGCCATTTGAACTTGGAATTCTAAATCGAATGCAAGATACTAAACTTCAAACTAGCTAGTATTAAAATTTGGAAATTTTATAGATACTTATATAATTAATATATACCCCATAATAATTTCAAGAAATAAACATAACACAATGGGACAATAATTTAAGTTAGTTATTTTATTCAATCTATAACTGTTTTAATAATATCTACATTTAACTTGTGGTAAAATTGTTTTACTATTTATGATGAATAAAAAAATATATATGATGTAAATGAGAAATAATATAAGATTTGAAATGTTCTCAGAGATTCTCTAGATTAGCACGTTCAAATAAACTATAAAAAACCAATTCTTCAGATTTATAGATATTGTCAGTAGGTATAGATTAGTGGCTTGCTTAATAGCTGTTACAGTTATAAGCTATTCATTTCCATTTTTTGTAATTTTACTGTCTCTGTCGAATATAAAATGTCGAAATTTGGCCTATATTAGTAGTAAATGTATCCCTAATCAAGTTCATACTATATTAAAATAAAATGAACAGCAAAAATAAAACAGTTTTTTTTATTTACATAATAAATCCTCAATTTAATTTGATGCGCAATAACTAATTTGTAATCATGCAGCAGTCTCCTGGAATTGGAAAAGAATTCTAATAATCAACATTACATCGAATTTTTTATACAATCACATATATTAGAACTTGAAACTAAATACACAATTGATAATTAATTATTATCTAAAATAAATATTTTATTATTATATAACAATTTTATTATTATATAACATAAAGTTGTAAAATTGTTTAGTGTAGTAATAATATTTTTTTATATTTTCTTAAATAATTAACAATGTCTTTTGAGATTATTTTTAGGGCATAAATATAAAATATTCTGTATAGATGTTTATGATTTCCTAAAATCATAACTGAGTAAGATTTTGGGTAGAATAATTTTTATTATACTGTGAATGGCTCTAAGAGAGCCTTAAAATTTTTACGATCAACGGTTGCCATTTGACCGACATTCATAGAAAAATAACGAAAAAAAGCTTGAAGAATAAATCTAGACAGATTCAAATATCAGAAGATTCTTATATAAAATAAGTATATTTTGAAAATTCAAAGGAGGAATTTAGAGATCGTAACACTTGTCTGTCTCTTCTCACTGATAACACGAGAGATAGGCATATCGTGAAGTTAAATCGTAAATATGAATTTATATGTTTGTAAGCAGCAACATTACTATGCTCCTTATTGTATATAATTAGAGATTTATACCTAGTTACCTTCGAGAAGTTACCTTAAGAATGAACAACACGTAACATGTACATATGTATTAAATCGCTTTTACTATATTAATAATTAAATCTATACATATGTATATATAATAAAAGTGTAACTAATCGCTGTCTGTATATAGGAGATATTTAAGAAAAACTGTTATTGAGGGTCTTTATAAGCGCAATAGAACCCAAAAAAAAGATTTTTAGATTTTTTGTCGTTTTAGCCAAACAGACAAAAATTGTGTTTGCGCGCGCTAATCTAAGAAAGGGCGTAACCAACTGAGATGTGGTTTTTACTAGTGTGTTGTAAGCTTCACTTAAAATTTAATATTTGTTTTATTCAATCGGTTCATAAACAAAAAAGTTATATCAATTTAAAAAATCACCTAGAGACAAACTCGAGCGGAGCCAGGGGGGTTAGCTGGTATATAATATAAGAACAAAATTTATTTTATGTAATCAATGAAGTTATTACATAAAACATGCTAGCTCATCTTTCAAATCTCACTTTAGCACACAAAAAGGACAGCTTTCCGTTAATTAAAAATGGATGCCATGGCATATTAAGGTGATCCCCAATTATATGGTTTTGTTACGAGCTATTAAAAAACAAAAACTGTTACTTAAATTATGATGGTTAAAAAATTGATGATAATCAATATTTAAAGTAATAATAGCATTAATAAATTCATTAGAATTAAAAAAGCTCAAGATATTTGTGCAGTATTCGAAAAGTATAACATTGTTATTTTATACTTGAAACAAATACTAGCGAGAGTATCTCTCAGAAATTAAATATGAAATGACAATATTATGTCAAAACCATCATAACTCATAATTTGAAGATTCTATTTACATTTTATATAAACACTAGCGGCTCGGGTTCGCTCGGGTTCGCCTCTAGAAAAACACTGATAGAGATCTATTAGTTCCCACGGGAACCGTTCATTTTTCCGGGATAAAAAGTAACTTGTTGTTTGACCGGCAATATAAGGTATCAGAATGTTAAATTTTACTAAATTAGGTGCATAAGATGGTGTGTACTAAGCTGTATAAGATACTATAGTTTTTAACTATCCCACGGGAACTCATTAATTTTCTGCGATGAAAAGTATGTAAGATGTTAACCGGGGATATAAGATACCACCATGTAAAATTTCATTTAAATTGGTCTAACAGTTTCGGAGATTAGCCCGTACAACACACACAAACTTACAAACAGACAAACAGACAGACAGAGAAACAAAAAAATTGAAAAAAAATTGGATTTGTTCTATTTGTCTTCTTACATCCCCCTGACTCGGTTTTTAGCATTTTTTTGCTATGTACAGACATTTGACCTCTACTGTTTTATTATAGTATAGAAGTTTGCTGATTGTCATTTGATGCCAATCTTCTGAAATTTCATTAGTCGGTTTGATTAGGTAATGCGATACACTGGTAACGAAAATAAAAGTGCGTATAATATTAAGATAACGAGGGTTATTTGGCAGCCTTTACTTAACAGACGTATAACAACTTGTCTTATTACGCGCCTACAGTGATATTAGGAACAAAAATAATGTGGGAAAAACGTCCATATATATATATATATATATATATATATATATATATATATATATATATATATATATATATATATATATATATATATTATTTTTTTCTATTATTACAAATGTTTAATGTTTTCTATTGAGACGTAAATAATTATAAAATTAATATTACAACTATTAAGTTACTTTGTTGTGGATACATATATATATTAAAACTCTATAACAGTACTAAAAGAAGCGAGTAAAAAGTCACATCGCGAAATAAAATCTAAATGGCAGACAGAATGAGTAAAACGAAACATTTATTTTCCTACACGACGATAAAAGCCTTTACCTCAAAGCCGCCTGTTGTGAAAGACAACTATGATTGTCCACATTCATTAGGTACAACAGAATTATGGTAAGATGCTTCACCTATTATATCCTATTCAACCGTATAGGTATTTTACTGCAAAAACCATTATCTTAATCTTAATCGGTAATATCAATTAGATAAAGCCATATTTGTATTTCGTGTAAAGTATTGCTATTGATTTTAATACGAATGAATTTTATTTACAAAATCATAACACCAACATTATAATAAAACGATAAAGATAAAAAATTACGTATACAATGTTAGCAACAATATTTATTTTATTACTATGATCATTTTTGTGAGCCGAGTAGGTATATACTGCAATAGATTAAGCTTAATTTCATCGCCCTAATCCGTGATTGTGGACTAAATGAAAGTTTTTGTAATGAAAGTCACACTGAACCAGTACGCTTTAGCCTATTGCAATCAACTTTAAAAAATATATTTCTTGGACGTTATAAATGCGAGAGTGAGTGTGTACTTAATAAGTAAAATATTAATCAATGGATTTGGATGAAATTTAGAATGGATAAATCTTATATTCTGGATTAGGGCTGAATTTTATCTCCGTAGCTACATAGCATTAGAGACATGATAAAGAATTTTCAAAGACAACATAAGTATTTATTTTGATATAACGTTATTATATTTACTTATACTCAATTAATAGGGATAATATATATATATATATATATATATATATATATATATATATATATATATATATATATATATATATATATATATATATATATATCATGTCCATTAATGTTACATACTCTATAGTTACATAATAATTTTAGCCTATTTACTTCTTATTTCTTTAGGGAAATGTAAACGATATTACTCAAGGTAATGTATTTAAAAAGATCGATGAAAAGCTTTGCGTAGATTAGACAGTAATTTTTACGACTCTGTTAATAAAACAGTAACTATCTGTTAACGAACGGTAAAGGGTTCTAAAACTAAAGGATTGGAAAAAGCTTCTTTTTTGTATATTATTAAATAAATCTTATTAAATGTTGTCTAAGTAAATGGCACTTTAGTCGCGAAATAACAAACATTAAGTACCTGATTAGGCTTTAAACTGTACTAATAAAGAAAAGAAATACTTTTAATTCAGTGTTGTAATTATTTTTTAAGTTCTTCAGATTATATTAGGTATTTGAACATATTGAAAGTTTAAAACAGGACTTAGAAATGTATACATTGTATATTCTAAATTCAATTAATTTCCGTACATAATAAATATTTTAACCATAGAATGTAATGCATTTCTGTCTACCACCTGCATATATAGAGGTGGTAATGGGAACTCATTGGTTGAAAAGCCAATTGGTTTATATTAGCAGTGCATGTATGTAATTTGTTGGTCAGTGCTATGGACACCTGTTAGAGACTAACATACTAGAACTTATGTATTAAGAATGAATTTGGTTGGTTGTTGGTGTTCCTAATAAATTAAAAAAAAAAAGGAAAGCAGTACTTCCCGTCTTAATAGGACGACGCAGGACCGCTTACGCACTCAACAACGATGCTCCGACGGCTAGCCTTTTTTTTTTTTAACGTTGGGAAATGCATTTACGCACGACGTGTGGGACTCACCGGCGTAATACAGCCAGTACTACCCACTAAAACCCAACAAAACCTTCCCCCGTCTTAATGGGACGTCGCAGGATCGCTTACGCATTCAACTACGACGCCCCGACGGCAGGTCTGCCAAAGCAGACCACCACAACCATGGGGTTGCTCCAAGGTCCACTCTGCTATCAGAGAAGTACCAGGAGCAACCCGCAAGGTACACCGCCCCCCGAAGAGGGCCACCTCCCACCGCCCACCAAAGTGGGCAACCTCCCTGTGCGTTTCTTAGCTTCGCGCCCGGTTGGATTGCCGGGCACTACTGAGCCCCCCCACCACGACAAGGTGAACGCACGTTGGGGGGGAATCCGACGGCTAGCCTGCCGTAGCAGGCCACAACAACAAAGGGTGCCACGGTCCATTCTGCTATCAGGGAAGTACCAGCAATACATATTACATCACCCGGGCCGTCTCCCAGTGTGACTTTTGCTTTCACATCCGGCTGGATTTCCGGACGCTAATTAGCGCGAGTGTCTCTAACCGTTAACCAATCACGATAATATTATCTCGCACGCCGACATACATACATATAAATAATATAATAGATAACATCTTCATATCCTTTTTCATTAAATAGTTCCTATTGTAAGGTTGCATTTTTATATATTGAGTGTTTTAATATAAAATAATATATTTGATTAATTTGTAATGATTTATGTATAAGGCATTTACTTATGTGACCTTGGCCAATAGGAATGTGTTGTAGTGACTAGTCACGAATTATTTGTAATACAAAAAATTATGGTTATAAATTATTTAACTCACTAGCGATCATAAAAGTACTGAATATAAGTATATAAGCACGGAATATCTCGAAGTTTTATTAGGGACCTTACACTATGGAGTATTAGTATCCCTTTCTTATCTATCTACTACTTCAATGGTAAAAATTGCCCGAACAACGTGTAGGGACAGCCCTAGGGAAAGTATCATCTGTCAAACACATTACCCATGTATTTTTAGTCTATGTATGGCAACCGTTCATTAATGTTCTCCGATTACCTAGATACTAAAAATTGTATAGTTCGGATTAAAAATACACTCGAATTGAGTACCTCTTCTTTTTTTGAAATGAGTTGTACAAATGAAAAAAAGCGAATTCCATACTACTAGAATGAAACAGTGGTGAAGTTTTAAAAGTCTTGTAGTGTATAACTCGCGTCATCTAAAAAGAACGCTGGAAGAAAGTGGAGAGGGTATGTTTGCGCATATGTATACTCGCACACACAAGTACTAAGCCTATTATTTTATTTTTCATAGCATTTTGTTCTCGGCTTCATATATTAATTATTGGTAGGAACATTGAAAAATATATTAGATAGAATATCATTAAATAGAATCCTATTCTTTATTAATATATGTTTGATTCAGTATAGAATGTTTAATCTACTTACAAAGAATTAAATTAATACGTTTAATACATTTTTTTAATTATTAACTGCATTATTATCAGTCTCTCTCTTTATAAAACAGTATACGTCAAAAATATTTTTTCTCTCTTTTCTATATATAAAACCATTTCGTAATTAAAAACTTTTGTGTGCGCAATGGTATTTCGAACTGACTAACCAATAGCGCGCCGGCAAACATGCGGCGCGCGCCTCGCCGTCCCGCAGCGTCTCGCGCCCCACCTCTTAGTAAGAGGTAGTAAGAGGCTCTTACTACCAATTTGGCCGATAAATCACTTCTGCGCAGCTTGACAGCCAGCGTTCTTTTTAGCTGACGCGAGTTATACGCTAATAAATAGCCTCGGAGAATCCATATCCATACTAATATTATAAATGTAAAAGAGTATTTGTTTGTTTGTGTGTTTGTCCTTCTTTCACATCCAAATGAAGTGACGGATTGGCGTGATTTTTTATCTGGAGATAGTTGGAGACCTGGAGAGTAACTTAGGCTACTTTTTATCATGGGAGATTATCTCATTCCCACGGAAGAACACGTCAGAGTACAACCCAAAAAAATATTTATGATGAGATTCACTTGAAACGTGGTGTTAATTCTCTTCAGTACAATTAAATAAGTACGTGTTTTAGCATTTTTCGATATTCATCCCATAAGGGCGTAAAATAGGGGATGAAAGTTTGTATGAAACCTACCTTTATAGAATTGTTTTTATAGATTTAGCGCGAGCGAAGCCGCGGGTTCTGCTAGTAATGTAATAAAGTAAAAATATCATTAAATTGCATAGAGTATTGCTGTTGTAATAAACGGTATATATGAGTGAAGGCGAAGTGAGTGTTTAATTGGTTTCAATTAAGCTCAGCTTTATACGAGCGTATTCTTATACGAGCTATCCAAATTAAATGAAGAGTGTTTAAAGCTATTTTAGTAGAATAATGAAATTGATATTATCTTTAGAAATGAATTCTTTATTTTTGAGTATATCAATTACCGTACAATTTGAGAAATATTAAACTTATAATTAATAAATAAGTATTACTTACTTTGTTAAAAAAAAATTGTTTTTCTTACCAACTATTTTCAAGACAACGCCTACAGACTACTGCCACAAGTCATTGATAGACTAGGGATCGGCAAGCCGTTTGCAACTCTTTGAACGGACAATTGCGGCTCTATAGGTTACATAAAATTAATTTGGACGGACAGAAATGCATGTATATATTAAATAAATAACATTGCTGATTCAAAATATTTTATTCAGCATCAAATGATTACAATTTTTTACTGAACGTCATGAGTCTACTACCAGTTCGGAAAGAAGAAGCCTCAGATACAGACCTGAGAAGAACTGGCGAAATAAACTCAGCGGGACTAATATTAACTTTATATAGTATAATAAGGATTGCATTTTAGCTTCCATCTTAAAATTGAGTAAATAATATTGCCGCAAATGTAACTAGACCTAACGATTTTTTTCAACCGACTTCCTCAAAAAGGAGCAGGTTCTCAATTCGGCTGTCATTTATTAACCGATTTCGACAATTTTTGTTTTGTTTGAAAGTGTATGCTTCCAGATTGGTCCCATTTAAATTTCAAAAAAAAAATACCTAATACTAAGGGTGGAAAAATAGCTAATGATGAATTTAACCTACTTCTAATTGTCTATTGACTTGAAACTTTGCAAGTGTTTCTATTTCCGTTGATAGTACAGTGGTTCGGTATTGTTGACCTGATCTGATGGTAAGGCCAGAAGGTGCATAGATGGAACTCTTCAACGGCTAATAGTAGATACTTTGAGTTTGGGCTTATTTTGTTTGATTTGAAAAGCCTAACACGCTAGAATTCTTACTTTGCTACTACTGTCTACACTAAAAAGGGAAAAATAATTTTTTTTTAACAAAAAATAAAAACCGACTTCAAACCAAAGCACTAAAATGTAAAAAATATTAACTGATTGGTAGTTTTCATTTACTATACATACCTAATCAAATAATTTCGAAGTTGGTGCCAGCCGAGATACAAAGCAAGCACATAAGTTTGTTTAAAGTCGGTTTTATTTTTTTTGTTAAAAAGTTTTTATTTTGTAATTTAGATTGTTATTTCTTTAAATTATAAATACGTTACAACTCTTTTATTTTTTGTAACTGATTTTGTTTAAATTTTTATTATAAGTATAAATGCATGTAAGTAGTCGTTATTGTTTTTTTTTATTTCAATTTCACTTCTGGTTCTTAAAAATATGTGATTCATGTATTATTATTATATTAATGTTTCTTATCTAAATAGTCCTGCCGTAGGTTATACAACTTTTATTTATAAATCTTCCACTTTTCCTTAAAAAGTTGTTAAATTCCTGTTATATATAAACTGTTTTTTGAATGCTAAGCGATGACATAATAATAATGTTACTTCAAATAAAATCTTTCCAGTTGTTTACGCGTGAAACGAAAACCAATTAACACACAGACAGACGTACAATTCTTGTTAAATTATAGCATAAAAGAAATTGGCGGTTCTGTGAAGTTTTGGAAATCGATATTTTTGATTCTACAGGCTCTTCTTTTGCCGACCCCTGCTATACTCGTAAACTATAAGCTATTAATGTTTATATACCCAAGTGTTATGATCTGCAATATTTGTTTACTTAAACGTGATTCATTAGAACGATTACTTTTATTCACATTTTTATTTCCACGCATTCATTAGCATTTGTTTTCATATATTTCCATTGGACAGTCAAAAACTGATTGACATCATTCAAAATAAGAAGGCATTAAAAAGCCATTTTAAACGTTATTTCAAAATATACGTTATATTAATAAAAATAGCTTTATTTTTAACTTTAAAATGAGTTTTTATAAGAACCTTTTTTATGAAAGATCTATTTACTTTGAAGTATTATTGACAGTATTTTTATTTGATTTAAAAAGAAATTTGAGGAAAAAGAAAACCATTACACGAGTAAAGTGTTTCTAATAATTAAAAAAGAACCTAGCAACGTTTTTGATTGATTTTACGTAGGAGGAAGAAGTAAAGGCAGTGGTAGCCCAGTGATAACGAGTGAAGCGGGTTCAAATCCCGAGTCTCGCACCTCTGATATTTTCATGTGCGAATTATTTCTAATATGATTACCACTTGCCTTACGGTGAAGAAAAACATTGTGAGGAAACCTGTATGTCGTAGAGAACCTAAAAAGTTTTCGAAAGTATTAAAAAGAGTCATGGCTACTTAAAATTAAGGTGAACAAATAACAAATACCCGTATGTGCATTTCTTTAAAACTAGTCAAGATAATACTAAGTATAAATTGAGCCCGCATGAACCATTTAGTTACCTATGCATTACGGTATTTTAATTGATTCTATTTTTATTATTGCACATTGATATAATGAATAAATAGTGAATATAGTAATATATAAACATATGAATTCGTGGAAAACTGTACGAGTCATCCATCCTTTAGACGACACTTTTGGTTAAGTTTGTAGTGACTCTACTTGCTGTGCCAGCGGTCGCGGGTTCGAGTACCGCTGTGGTCATTCATTTATGTGATGAGCACGAACGTGTGTACTCTAGTTTTGGGTGTTTATATTTATAATATGTATATAATTAAAGTTATATATGTGTAGTGTATCAACTATCTGGTATCCATAACACAAGCCTCGTAGCTTACCATGGAACTAGATGGTGCTGCGTGTTATTGTCCCAATATATTTATTATTTATTTATATTACAGACATTAGAATACAAACATTCGCGCTCATCACACAAATGAATGCCTCCAGCGGGACTCGAACCCGCGACCACACAGCAAATAGGGTCGCTACAAACTGAGCCAAACGTGTCGGTATTCTTAGTCTTTATTCACTATTTATTCATTCTATCAATGTGCAATAATAAAAGTAGAATCGATTGAAATAATTAGGTATTCACCAACAAACCGCGCATCTGTACATATAATAAAACATTAACTCAGCTAAATCTGTACATGAAATATTTAAAAAAAAAAATGACTGTAACGTAGTGTGTACAGAATATAGATCCCAAAATAATAGTTATTAAAACTGTGTTTCAAACAAAAAGTACTGGATTGATTTTAACTAAATTTTGTCTAGTGATTACTAATTACTCGGGTCAATCAATATTTAAGATACCTTTTACTACAGGAAAATCTTTCCCACGGGAAAACACAATAACTGGTTTTATCGATAATACTTTATGGTTATAAATATAATAATGGCAACACTAAATAAAGATCACTAATTTATATTTTTAAAATAGTAATAATTATAATGATAATAGCAAAAATTACATAAATAATATTCCATATCTATACATATAATAAAATTGTAACTAAGCCAGATCTGTACATTAAATATTTTGTGGAAAATCTTATTGAAATAAATATTATTATCGTATTATATTATTATATTACAGACGCTGAATCTATAGTTTTTAGAATTTTTGTCTGATTGTCTGTCTGTATGTCTGTCTGTTACCGCATCACATAAAAACTACTGGAGGGATTTTGATGAAATTTGGTATGGTGAACATATAGGATACTTTTTATCACAGGAAAGTGTCTCATTTCTGAGAAAAAATACAAAAACTGCAATATAAGATGTGTAAAACCTATGAATTTTATTTTTGGTCATCTGAACGCGGGCGGAGCCGCGGGCAGTGCTAGTTCAATTATAAAACTAATTAAAATTATAAAAATGTTTAAAGTTAAAAAATATTATAAGATAATTGGTGCAATTTTCATTTTGTTATTTGTGGGTAGGTTGTCTGTAACAACTATACCTTCGAGACATCTAACACCTCAGTCTCTCCCGTGACCATGATTGCTGTAAAGCATTCGAAACGTCGGGAACCAAAAATCCAAATAAATCCGCGAAAAAATCCGTAAAGATAGTTTTATTTAAAATGGTTCTATCGAGTTGTCCTTCGAATTTTATATGGTAAACGCTGACTAAACCTTAAAAGATAAATCAAAACAATATACTTTTTTGATGATACAAAATCACACCTTAATCGGACGCTAAAACAAGGTTTTTAGTATTTCTAATTTATCAAAATATTTGTTCAATATTTTGACCGGTTACTCTACATGCGACCTTAAACAGAGGTCTTATATATGGTGGAGGTACTCAACAGAGTGCAAGGTATCCCCCTTATGTTAATCTACCGCGCTTGAGTAAATTCGAAAATCCCCTCTTGTACTCCCCTACTACGAGTATTAATAAAGTATATTCATTGCACTTATCTTAAAACTTTATGAAAACTTTAAGTGTTGAAAATATATTTGAGTTGTTTCAAGAATAAAGATAAGCAGAAGGTAATAAAATAATTTGCTTGAAAGTTTTAAAATTTTCATATAGAAGTTATCTTTGAACATAACTGAACAAAACTTAAGTGAAAATAATTTACAATAAGTTAAATAAGTTTTATGTACTTACCAATTATTAAAAAAATTAACACCAATTAGTGATTAGTAATTTTTTCCGCAAGAAACAGTGTAGGATTGCGAGAAAATTGCGAGAAAACAGTAAAAAATGTTTTTCCCCTAAAATATGTCTATCATATCAATCATATATAATAATATTATTTGCGGTTTAATTATGCACTGATAGAAGAATTTATTAACTACTTACTACTACTGAAAAATTTTACCTATATGCACTCACAATTATAGGACAACACAACATGCATCATATTTTATAAAAATAATTTAAAAATTTACATTACATTAAAGATAACTTAATTTTTTTAAAACAATAATAATAAAAATAAAACTTAAGAATACATACACAGTTTACTACAAATATTATATTGTACTGTAACAATTCTCACATTTTGTGGTAAACACTGAAATGCTATCATGTCCTATGTCTAAGTCCGAGTCACGGGTCACACACAAGTTATATGCAACCGACATACGAACCAGCGGCGCGTTCCTACCTATTTAGTTTTACAAGCGCCATATGTAAATAATATGCACGTATATTAAAATAATAGTACCCATATTGACTTAAGTATTTATTAAGAGTAGGTAAATACACCTTTAAGCACGTCATAACAACTGAGTTATTGAGTCGCGGATTAGTATAGGTATGTACCTAACTAATTAATAAATTTGTGGATCACTTTTAACGGTCAAATATAATAAATTATAATTGTCAGCTGAAAGTACCTAATTGCCTCAAATATGAAAATGATTAACCTTTCCTAAACCACGTGCATAAAAATTACATCTCAAACCATGTGGGGTTTCTCAGACCCCAAGCATTATCATTACAAGGAATGTGTAATTTGTGATTATTTGATCTATTAATTTCAAAAAATACTATTTTTTGTCTATTTAAGGGTAATAATAAAACGAAAAAAGTCAAATAATAAACATTTTTAATCTTTTACAACAAAGGAACAAAACATAGTATTTTTTTACAAACTAAAACATATTATCCGCTTCTTTGGCTTAACTTCTACAATAAAAAAGTAATTAAACACTTCTCATATAACTCAATTTTTCTATTTTTCCAAATGAACATTATAAGGTCTTCATGAGATCCAGGCTGATTAAATTCGGCATAATTTTTGCAGTATAAGCTTCAATCAACGTAGTATTGTTGATCGAATAGTAAAGGTGAGCATGCTCTAAGCATAATAAAGGTATATCACAGTGCTCACAAGTCAAAACTGTATTTATTTGGTTTTCCGATATTTCTTCCTGTCACATTCTGAACGCTTGTCTTAGATCTCGGCATTTTTGATGGTAGTTAAGGGGGTGTTTCACCAAGCAATTTAAGTAATCGCTTACGAGAATCTTTCGGAATCTGTGTATTATCTTTGCGGTTTTTCTAATGTTCTTCAATCAAAGCCATAACCAAGTTTCGAATGAAGTTTCTTCTATGATCAGTTTTATTTCGATACCATTATTCAACATCTGTATAACTATTGCATTGATGCCAGCATGGTTTAAGATTGAAAATATATAGTAAGGGGCTAGCGGTTACAATTACGAGAAACGTCATACGTTCTGGCAAGCATGAGGTTGCCTGATACTATGTATTATGTATGAAAATATTTGAAAAAAGTACCCGAAATTTTAATAAAGTGTTCAAAATTTGTTTTGGATTAGTGGTAGAGTTTTCAATATAAAATTTTATTTAATATAATAGATATGTTTTAGTAAATATAATAGATACAAATGTAATGTGTTTTGATACGATAGGCTCGCTGTACGGGCAGGTGAACATGTTAATTTGAAAATTATTAATTATTACTTTTGTAGTATAACAAGATTAAAAAATAAGACACAATAAGTACGTACAGTGGCAATTCCTTCATCCTATCTAGAAAACTTATCTCAAATGTGAAATGCTCCAGGCTTTACTATATTTAGTTGTCCTAATTTATGTTTCTATTGAGAAGACTGTGCTCTTTCCTCTATATTTTTAAGATTTATTTTTCAAATAAATGAGCTTACCTCCTAACTGTTTATGCTCGTAAAGTATATAGCACTACGTCAATGTCGGCGCATTATGTTTGTTTTGTTTCATCTTTTAATAATATAAAATTTTATACGCATTCATTATGATTCAGTTTTTACAACGATTTCGCATATACCAGTGTGATTTAAGATCGTATGTAAGCCATATGTTAAATACTACAATGTACTACATTTATGATATAAAAGACTGTCCTACCGACTGCCGGCTGAAGACCTTGATGCTATAATAAGATATTCCAATATCACAACCGTTTTATTTCCTGACAGAAAGATAAATATTCGATCTCAAGCGCCTACGCGTCCTTGAAATAACTATGAGTATATGAACGGATCTAGTGCTCGTGCTAAATAAAATGTTTTTGTTACAGGTTATGCAGTTAGAAAAAGTAATTCAAAATAAGAGAGAGTGCGAACTTGCTACACTCCAATGACTGAACAAATTGCGAATGAATTGCTAGAATGGCCAATGCGACGGATGCGTATTGCGTACCCGGCGCTACCAATTTCAATAAAGCCTACAGTCGTCTACACGGATATATCGCCATAGTAATATGTATTATCGGCTCCGCCACCAACTCGATAAATATCGCCGTACTCAGTCGCCGGGAAATGATCAGTTCTACAAATTCGATTCTCACAGGACTTGCTTTTGCGGATCTCCTTGTCATGTTGGAATATATACCTTACGCTTTACATATGAATATCAAAATAGGCCCACAGGTGAACAAAAATACATACTCATGGGCGGTTTTTGTTTATTTCCACTCCATTTTCAGTCAAACCTTTCATACGATATCAATCTGGCTAGCTGTCACGTTAGCAGTTTGGCGTTATGTGGCCATTGCTTTCCCGCAGAAAAACAGAACTTGGTGTAGCAAGAAAAACACGACTTTGGCAATCGTTAGCGCGTATGTAATATGCCCTTTTTTGTGTCTCCCTATTTATTTTGCGATGAATATAGTATCGAATGAAGTAACTCCACAAAACAATTCACAGTTTGCAGAGGATTTATCTTTACCGCAAAACAGGACCGTGTATGTGTTAGAAATGTCAAAAAATAAACATTTAGTTACTGCTATCATGTGGATTTATAGTGTTATTTTGAAGCTAGTGCCTAGTATAGCTTTGTCAATATTAAGTACTTGTTTGATTTCAAAGTTAACAACAACGGAAAGAAGAAGGCAACAGCTATTAAAACGATCAACGATTGGATCCAATGAGGCAAGTATCATTTTTATTTCTTTTAAGACTCGAATATCTGCTTAAGAAAAATAATTGATATTTTAAATATATTCTGCATGATATATTTTTAATTTAGAACTTTATTATTTAAGTAAGTTACAAATGAATTTTTAAAGGTTTAATCATTTTAATCTTCACATTTTCCTTATAAAATCTTGATTATATAAAACTAATATGTTCTCAACTTATACAGTTTTAATTAAATATATATTCATAATTAATGTATATCTAATTAACAAAAAATATTCAAACTACGTTACCAATTTTTTTTTGTTTTTTTTTTTTATCTTTGTGCCAATGTTTGCTCAGTGCATGGTATGTATCAATACGCTTATTTTGTATTTTCTTGCTAAGCGTGATAAATAGTTGATGAACAAATAGATTAATATTATTCAACTTTACTAAAAATTCAAAATTTTTTTTAGTATAAAGCTAAAAATATGCAATTCAGTTCAATTCGTTTGTCATTGGTTTCTAAAAATATACAATATTTTTGTAAATCATCAGTCATTTTCTTGCGATAATTTTACTTTTCAAGTTCTTATTTTTTAATATAGAACTTATATCTTGAGCTGCTCTCAAAAATTATAAAAACGTAATATTTTTTATACTATATTTTCTACCGATTACTACCGAGTTACATTATTATATGGTTCCAAGTAATACAATTAATAAAAAGGGAAGTGCCTCGAGCAATGTTCGTAGAATCGATTATGTTAAAATAGTGTACCAACACTATAACGACAACACAATGAGGGTGAAAGAAAAAAGTCACGTTCTAGCATTTCTCTCACGTACAACATGTAGTTAAAACGTACGCTTCCTTCCGTAGGTACTGAGTAAAAAAAGAAAACAAAGCAACACTTCACTGCCTTCTAACTTCTTCCTTATTTCTTTTTATATTTATGTTTAGTAAACCATATTGAGAACTTATTAAGCTTACCTTTTTCAATAAAGCTAAAACTAAATCCATATACTGTGTGGTAGTATGTCTACTACTGTGTGGTAGTAGCCAGTTAGATTATCTATACATATAATAAAATCGTAACTAAGCCGATTCTGTACATTGAATATTTTTTTGGAAAATCTTATTGAAATAGACTTTATTATCGATACAGGGGCCGAATCTATAGTTTTTAGAATTTTTGTCTGTCTGTCTGTCTGTTACCGCATCACGGAAAAACCACTGGAGGGATTTTGATGAAATTTGGTATGATGATAGCTGGTTATCCGGGTCAACATATAGGATACTTTTTACTGCGGATAAATATCTCATTTCTGAGAAGAAATTGAAAAACTGCAAAGTAAGAGTATACTAATATATAAAACCTAAGAATTTGGTTTTTAGTCATCTGAACGTGGGCGGAGCCACGGGCAATGCTAGTAATATATAAAGCCGTAAAAATAAAACGTAAAAATAAAGATATGCCCCTTTAATATAAATATGATTAGTTAAAATAGCATTGTTCAAATAACTATGTACTTTCAACTTAAAACCCACGTAACGAAGTAGTGCGTGGGTGAAAATTGATAAATACCTTTAACCATACACGCTAACTTCAATATAAAACTATAACTATGAGCAATTATAGCAAGTGATACTTTTACTATCTATCGGTTTTAAATGTCTTTTATAACACCACACACCTACGATATTCCAATTAAGTGTGTTCAATTATGTAATGGAAATGAGATATCTCCATAACCTTTCGAATAGTTGGGAAATAAGCCACTTAGAAACAAGAATTCGGATAATATTACGTCTGCGATATTTATCGTACGATTTCATGTTAGAGTACTTAATAATCCAAGTGATTATAGGTGTTTTGTAAAGTTTTTAATAATAATAACATATATTCATTTTTTGTATGTTTTCTTTTAAACTTTGACGTCAACAGTGACGTCGAAACGTAGCTCTAACAACGTTTTAGTGCTATTATAAGTCAAAAGCGTGAAATTAACCTTGGCGTCAACGTATAGAACGATCATTCGTTTGAAATGTTTTTCCTAAATCAGCGTTTAAATAATATACAAATACCTACGAAAAAAGTCATTCGACTGTTTATCTGTCCGTTTGTCCCTTGATTGTACTTCAAAAATAGGCGTATAGTAAAATACTAGTGACTCACACTCGCTCCGCTCGGGTTCGTCTCTGGGGTGGGGTCTGGGAGGACCACCCTTATCCTTATCACTTAGGGGTATGGAAAATAGATAGTAGCCGATTTTCAGACCTACTGAATACGCATATAAAATTTGGAAAAAATCGGTAAAGCCATTTCGGAGGAGTACGGTAACAAACATCGTGACATGGAAATTTTATATATAAGATGATGAATAATTTATTTACATTCACTAAGTTAGAGAAGTATTCGGAAAAGTACCTACACAATGTAATATAAACCAAGGCCACACTTAATAACTGCACAGGAAAATATAACCCACAAACAAAATTATATCCTATAGTTTTTAAGGTTTTTTTTTATATTTCTAAATGTACGAAACCTCATATTCAGGTAAGTACTCAGTTCAGGTAAGTCCAACTCAATTTTCTTTTAAATTGTATATTAAAGTTCCATCAAAACTCGTAGGCTTAATAATTATAGTTATGAATTATGTAATCAGTGGTTATAGAATATAGGGTAGCTGTAGAATAAAGAAAATCTTTGAATACAGAAACGTATTCATATTGGATAATTGACGACACGTTTGGCTCAGGTTGTAGTGACCCTACTTGTTGTGCCAGCGGTCGCGGATTCGAATCCCGCTGGGGGTATTCATTTGTGTGATGAACACGAATGTTTGTACTTTAGTCATGGGTGTTTATATTTTGATATGTAGGTCTTTAAAGTTATATATGTGTAGTGTATCAACTATCTGGTCTGAATAATACATGCCTCGTAGCTTACCATGTAACTAGATGGTTTGTGTGTTAATGTCCCAACATATTTTTTTTATATAAAATTTAAACATTCCCGGTTTTTCTTAGTAGCCTACTACCAGCTCGTGCCATTGGCTTTGCCGTGCCGTATTACATTTTAATTTTTAACCCCTAGAACTTTTTTTTCCATTTTTAATCAATACGAATTCTGTTGAATAAATTTAACAGAGATACTAGTTATTTTTTTAGAAACTGTTTTTTTAGATAAAAATCGCTAAAAACGAAATAAAAAAACAGTCATGGAGAATAATTTAGAATTTTTAATGGTTACACAAATAGTTTTAAGATGTCATTTTATTCTGATAAAACGATTAAAATGGATTTTTTAGCCACTGTAAAAGTTTAATGCTGTATATTTTGTTTGCGATATTAATTACAAAATAAATTAAATTTCACATTATACCTATTATTTGGCCTTAAAATGTATTGCCAGCAGAAAATGCGCTAGAGAAGTATCATTAGTAGTAGCCCCGCCCCGGGTTACTTCATTATGAAAAACCCCTAACGACGGGCTTTGAATAAATTATACGTAATACGCCTATAATGATTACTGCCTTTAAAGTAACCATCATTTTTATTTCTATTAAGTATCAGTCTGTTTCGAATTCTCTTTGATTAAAAGATACATTAACGAAAAACAAATTAACACATCTGTTGCTGTTAACCCAAAATGTGAAAATATGATTACGTCGTTTCACTCGTGTATACATTCAAATATTAAAATAAATGTGCGATATCAAAATTATACAAAGACATAATTACGTATATATATATGACATAATTACGTATATTATATTTGAGGCAGTGGTAGCCCAGTGGCAACGCGCTCACTTGGGAAACCGAGTGAAGCGGGTTCAAATCCCGGGTCTCACACCTCTGATATTTTCATGTGCGAATCATTTCCAACATGATTACCACTTGCCTTAACGGTAAAGGAAAACATCGTGAGGAAATCTGCATGTCTGAGAGAACCTAGCAAGTTTTCGAAAGACATGTGAAGTCCACCAACCCGCACTTGGCCAGCGTGGTGGACTACGGCCTGATCCCCCCTTGTATTGAAGTGAGGCCCGTGCCCAGCAGTGATTGAACAAGATTTAAAATGTTAATTAAAATCTTAATATACTCCCTCATGAGATTTACAGGCTTTTAAAATATCAGACTCAAATTAGGTTGAGCCTTTGAATTAAGACATACATATCTTTCATATTTACATTTTTACGTGTTTTTGAGCGACTATAAAAAGGAGGTAGTAAATTCGTATGTATGTTTTTTTTAGGATATCTTACTCGGATATCAAATTATATATTTTTTCTTTTAATTAATAATTTCTATCTCAATAGACCCCATAAATTACAAAAAAAAGGAATTATGTGTTTCAGTGAAAAAACTTTGAGTTATTTTTTTCTCTTCAATTTTGTAGATATATCTTGTGGTTCGTAAAGTGGCATAGGTTATTTTATTGACACTCTTATATTAACTTCATTTGTAAGTAATCAATTGCGTGGCCAAGTATTCCGATTTAGTCCACCTACTTCTTTTATTTAAGTTGTATCGAGTTGACACTTTGCAAGTAGGTATAATTCGGACTATAATACAATAAACTGATACTTTTAATTGTTTTTATTAGTTTTAACCATTACCATACATAACAATTTTTAAAAGCGTGCTTATTAATTATACTAGCATTGCCCGCGGCTCCGCCCGCGTTCAGATGACCAAAAACCTAATTCTTAGGTTTTACATATTAGTATATTCTTACAATGCACTTTTTGTGTTTTTGTATTTTTCTCAGAAATGAGATATTTTCCCGCGGTAAAAAGTAGCCTATATGTTGACCCGGATAAGCAGCTATCATCATACCAAATTTCATCAAAATCTGTCCAGTGGTTTTCTCGTGATGCGGTAACAGACAGACAGATAGACAGAAAGACAGACAGACAGACAGACAGACAGACAAAAATTCTAAAAACTATAGATTCGGACTCTGTATCGATAATAATGTCTATTTCAATTAGATTTACCAAAAAATATTTAATGTACAGATTTGACTTAGTTAGAATTTTATTGTATGTATAGATGTAACTCTGTTGTTTAAATAATCAATTAAGCTTACATATTTTGAGTAATTATCTAGATTCGATGTACTCTTACCACGTATCTGGAATATTTCAGATATGAAATCTCATTATGTAAGAGACTTTATTTGACAGAAAACTCGCCGAAACACGTATTTGAAACAAATATTCAAAAAGGTAAAGTCCTAACTTGACTTCGTTATAGCTTTTACGGTTATAGCTGACACGAACGTGTAGATTACATAGTATGTTATTATTTTAGGCCAATGTTTTAGTAAGTTTTAATACGTGCAAATTACTTGCAATTAGGTCAATATCACCCGCATATCTCATGTAAGGAAAACAAAAGTATTTATTGTAATATATATATATATATATATATATATATATATATATATATATATATATATATATATATATATATATATATATATATATATATATAGTATAGATTTCTCAGAGATGAGATATTTTCTAGGAGTAAAAAGTATTCTAAATGTTGACCCGGATAACCAGCTATCATCATACCAAATTTCATCAAAATCCGTAAAGTGGTTTTCTCGTGATGCGCTTCCGAACAGACAGACAGACAAACATTCTAAGAACTATAGATTTGGCCTCTGTATCGATAATTATGACTATTCCAATAAGATTTTCCAAAAAACATTTAATGTACAGATTCGATTCAGAATTTTATTATATGTCTATACATATATAGATCTATGTCTAAAGATTAAATAGCTTATTAAATTACACATTTTCAAAATGCTATATAACATATTCATTGCTTGATTAATTTACTTCATTATTATATATATCAAAACTTTGTTTAATATGTACATCCTAAATATTTTATAAATTACTATATAATTATTTTGTGTCTCGTAGCGACCTACTGTCATTTAATTTGGGTCCTAATTAACGTGCAAGGTCCTACAGTAAGTTTTCGCAATTCCCGCAGGACCAATGACAGGTTTAAAAGGTAGAGTTTAGGCTACTTTTATTCTACTAAGTACTAAATGAATCAAGATCGGCATAAAAGTTACACCTTCAAACACATATTCGTATTTTAAAAAGAAGCAAGGATTATTTAATGCCATTTATAATAATAGGTCTAGCTTTACACAAATGTAGAGAATGTTAGTGATCCATTGCATCCCTGATACAATTTTCTGGGTCAAAAGTTAAGCTCTACATTGTGGTGAATGTAATAAATAGAAATTCTCTCTATTAATTCGTCCAGCGCATGAACCATTCTTATAAACTCAGAAGGCCTCGCTACGACCAAATTCGAGTGGATAATTTTCATATAATATAATTTTTTATAAAACATATAAATGATGTGCGAGACCCGGGATTTAAACTCGTTTCACTCGATTTCCCAAGCGAGCGCGCTACCAGTGGGCTACCACTGCCTTATTAGTTATTACCGCTTCTATCTATACATATAATAAAATTGTAACTAAGTCGAATCTAATATTTTCTTAAATTTACGCGAATGTTTGACATTATTAAATAAAACTATCTTTTCGGATTATTTCGCGGATTTATTTTTATTTTTGGTTCCCGACGTTTCGAATGCTTTACAGCATTCATGGTCACGGGAGAGACTGAGGTGTTACATGTCTTGAATGTATAGTTGTTACAGACAGCCTACCCACAATTAACAAAATGAAAGTTGCACCAATTACATTACAATATTTTTTAACTTTAAACATTTTTATAATTTTATAATTTTAATTATAATTGAATATGGAAAATTATTTATTTAATTTTTGCTATTATTTTTATAATTATTACAATTTTAAAATATTAATTAGTAATCTATATTTAGTGTTGCCATTATTATATTTATAACCATAAAGAAAAATATAAAATATAGTATTAATTATTTAAGCCATATAATTTAAAAAAGTTAAAATTAATTAAGGATAATAATTTTAATTTAGTTTGCTATTATTTAAAAAACAAATTACTAAGCAACACTATTAATATATACTTTTACAAATGAAAAATGAAAAATATTAATCAGATAAGCTGTCATTTTGATCTACACAGTATGAACTTACTACATCTGCCTGTCTGTTATGTTTATATTTATTATTAGATTTTATTATATTAATAACAGGATCCCATGACGATGGTAGTACCCAGCCATCTTCCCTATTGAAATTTGGATGTTTTTTAATTTCAATGGCTTCTCGAATCATTCTAGGGCGATATCGGTTTTCTTTCGCCAGGATTTGAGGTCTATCGAAACGAATATAATGGCTTGGGCGGTCCTGGCTATGTTTGCAGACAGCAGATGTTGTATTGCGACGGTGCTTCACATCAGCTATGTGTTCTTTGACCCGGGTTCTAATGGATCGCTTTGTTTGTCCAATGTAAGAGAGTCCACAATCACAATCAAGCTTGTAAACTCCTGCATCTTGTAGAGGGATGTGGCACTTGACAGGTGGTAAGAACTGACTAATTTTCCTTGGCGGCTTGAAGTAAGTTTTAATTGAAGCTCGCTTTAGAATGTAGCCAATCTTGTCAGTGACTCCTTTCATATATGGCAAGACTGCAGGGACGCGCTCGACTGTGGCTGGTTTCACTCGGTCACTGTGACGCAGGCGCGGCACTTGCAGCTTGTTGTCACGCAGAACTTGCTTGACATGTTGCAGTTCTCCGGCCAGGTATTGCTCGTCACAGATCCCGCGCGCTCTCTGAAACAAAGATTTTCTCACGGTAGCTAACTGTGAAGGATGGTGGTGAGATTCACCGTTCAGGTACCTATCAGTATGGGTCTTCTTTCTATACACAGTATGACTCAAGGTGTTATCTGGGTTTCGTTTAACTAATACATCTAGGAAAGCTAAGGTATTGTCTTGTTTTATTTAATAAGTCGAATCTGTACATTAAACATTTTTTTGAAAATCTATGTTACTTAATTACAGTATTTAGTTAAAAGCATTATATGGTTGTTTTCACAAATGAAATATTTTTCATTTTACACTAATTGGAAGTGATTCATATTTCTTTTGTTATAAATATCACTTCTGTTTCTTACCTGCGACTTATTGTGCTTGTGTATTTCATTACCAATTAACTTACCAACAGCTAAATGCTAGAGCTAAAAAAATAATCTATACATAATATAATAAAATTGTAACTAAGTCGAATCTGTACATTAAATATTTTTTTGGAAAATTTAATTGAAATAGACATTATTATCGATACAGAGTACGAATCTAAAGTTTTTAAAAATTTTGTCTGTCTGTCTGTTACCACATCACGAGAAAACCACTGGACAGATTTTGATGAAATTTGGTATGATGATAGCTGGTTATCCGGGTCAACATATAGGATACTTTTTACAGCGGGAAAATACTTCATTTCTGAGAAAAAATACAAAAACTGCATTGTAAGAGTATACTAAATACTAATATGTAAAACCTAAGAATTTGGGCAATGGGGCACTGCTAGTTTAGTACATATATTTAAAGGCTTCGCAAAGTATAAACCGATTAAATTTCTTTTTACGGCTCCGTACCTCAAGAGGAAAAAAGGAACCCTTATAGGATCACTTCGTTGTGTGTCTATCTATGTGTCTGTCAAGACCCTTTTTGTCAGAAAACCGAAAAGTTATCAAGTTGAAATTAACATCAAATACTCAGACCTGCAATCTCTAGAATCTGTGAAAGAATCAAACTTCTAAGCTAGCGCAATCAAAAGATATGGCTGTTTGCCTATGTCTCATGTTTTGATACCTGCTAGAAAACTCGAAAGGAAATCAAAACTTATAGAGTGGTTCCCGTTGACTTAGAATCATGTAATTTGGAAAGAAGCATTGTCTTATAGCACAAATAAAGGCAAAAGTCCGAATCATATTTTTGCGATTACGAACTTATATTTGCTGTTGATAAGCTCACCGCCGCCTATATCAATGTAGAAATAAGAGTTTACTAACGGCAAAGTAAAGTTTGTCCTACAACACACTTTATCTTTTCGTTAGAGCAATGTTTTGTGCTTCTCCTTCCATCCGTGATGGACGAACTATTTACATACCCACAAGTTTGTACAGAACCCTCGGTGTCCGAGTCAGAATCTTACTTGTTCGATTTTTTTAATAAATACGTATATACCTCAAGAGTGGTGTCCCAAAGGGTAGAATTTAATAAAAATCACATTTATGATGTACCTCTTTAATTAAAAAGTAGTCATTTCAGTGTCGCTTAATATTGTCAGGACATTAACACACAACACCATCTAGTTCCATGGTAAGCTACGAGGTTTGTGT
Source organism: Brenthis hecate (assembly GCA_951806755.1). Lineage (NCBI taxonomy): Eukaryota > Metazoa > Arthropoda > Insecta > Lepidoptera > Nymphalidae > Brenthis > Brenthis hecate. Next base: position 7,355,509 of record OX638258.1, on the reverse strand, counting down.
TATGGATACCAGATAGTTGATACATTATACATATATAACTTTTAAATACATACATATTATAAATATAAACACCCATGACTGGAGTACAAACATTCGTGCTCATCAGACAAATGAATGCTCCAGGCGGGACTCGAAACCGCGACCGCTGGTGCAGCAAGTAGGGTCTTTACAAACTGAGCCAAACATGTCGTCAAAAAAAACTAAAAAATATCATTAAGATACAATCTTGACATAACTTTTGACTATTTCATTCAATGAAAATATATTTTTAAAGCTTCCGCTGGGCACAACGATCACGCAAAGCAAATTAGTAGAGTTTGAAATTAATGGGTAACTTGCCCACACAAGGTCTACAATTTGCAAAATTTCTATATATAAGTATTAATATTGGAATGAACAATTTAATTATTACGTGCGTTTAGCTGTAGGCTATAATTATATTTTAACTTTGCTAGTTCACTCAACTGTTATTAACTTCACACAAAATTATTTCACTCTATTTAACTTGCATATTAACAGGTTTCTATCATTTTACCAGACCAGAGATCAAAAGTAATAATTGAAAATGTACTTGCTCTCAGTATAAAATATAATCAATTACTTTATACAACATTATTCGAAACCATTTTATAGCTAAAAGCCTAAAGAGAATTAGGTATACTACAAGAAAAAATCTGATATTAAAAATACACTTTTGCTTCTCTACTTTATTCGATTTTCGTTAAATTTTCAACCGACTTCAAAAAGGAGGAGGTTCTCAATTCGACTGTATGTTTTTTTTTATGTTTGTTACCTCAGAACTCCGTCATTTATTAACCGATTTGGACAATTTTTGTTTTGTTTGAACGTGTATACTTCCAGATTGGTCCCATTTAAATTTATAAAACCACCCCTAAGGGTGGAAAACAACTAATGATGAATTTAACCTACTTCTAATTGTCATATTGACTTGAAACTTTGCAAGTATTTCTATTTACGTTGATAGTACAGTGGTTCGGTGTTGTTGACCTGATCTGATGGCAAGACCAGAAGGTGGATAGGTGGAACTCTTCAACGGCTAATAATAGATACTTTGAGTTTGGGCTTATTTTGTTTGATTTGACAAGCCTAACACGTTAGAATCCTTACTTTGCTACTACTGTCTACACTAAGAAGGGAAAAATAAAAACTTTTTAACAAAAAAATAAAAACCGACTTCAAACAAAAGCACTAAAAAGTGAAATATAACCGATTGGTAGTTTTCATTTACTATACATACCTAATCAAATATTTTCGAAGTCGGTGTGCTTTGGCTAAGTAATTAAAGCCTACCTATTAAATACATACCTAATCAAATATTTTCGAAATCGGTGCCAGCCCATACAAAGCAAAGCACACCGACTTCGAAAATATTTGATTAGGTATGTATAGTAAATGAAAACTACCAATCAGTTATTTTTTACTTTTTAGTGCTTTTGTTTGAAGTCGGTTTTTATTATATTAAAATATCTACGTAAAAAATCATTAGTAATTAAATATGTTTCTTCAGGTAAATAAATAATGTATATTTGCCCTATATTATAAAATATAATGAAATAAAAATTGTATAGGTTTATTCATTGAAATTAATATGTTATTAGTGTAATGTATTCATAGTGAAAACCAAAATTAATGTAAATATTATTACGCGTCACATAAAAATCATAGAACTCGACGTGACGTGACTCGACATCGATTACCTATTCACCACAAAATTGAATGTCACATACAAGAAGCAGAATTGACATGTGACCATTCAGACGAAAGTGGCCCAAATGTAAAAAAAAAAATGTGTTAGAAAAAAATGGATATTTCCTACATTTTCATGTATCATCGACTTGTCTTAGGAACAAAACGAAGCAAAAATATGGAAACTTCTTAATTACAAAGCTTGTTAGTTTGCAGTTTCTTGCAAGCTGAATTAGAACCATTTCCTCTTATCCTACAGAGTTGAAATTATATTTTGGTTCAGTTCGAAGGCAATGAATTTTCATGATAATTATGAATGGCTACTCCACATACGGTTGGCCAACTCCTTAACGGTTAACAGTAGATACACGTTTTATACAGGTATTCAACCATAGCCAGTTGTTTAGTTCGCTTGTAAGGCTTTATGTAATGAACATACATTAAATAACATACAAAACAGTCGTGTAAAAACTATGACGGAAAGGGTCATTAATACTTAACAGAATATATTATGTCACATTGATTATAGTTAGTGTTTATTTCCAGCCAGAGAAGCAAACCTTAGCTGAGGAGTCCTCGGCGAGGCGGTCGAGTCGGACCGATCGGACAACCCGCATGCTGTTGGCCGTCCTTGGCCTATTTCTCTCCACGGAAGTACCACAAGGCCTGCTCGGTCTTGCGAGTGCACTAGCGCCAGATTTCTTCAAAAGCTGTTATAGTTTATTTGGTAAGTTTATAGCAACGAAAAAAGGCGTAGCAAGATAAAACATTACGTTTAGTCTAATTAGAACTACTGTGTAGTGTATAATGTAAATAATACTTATACTATATAAAGCACCCTTTATATAACATGTACCTACATTAAGACTAGAAAGCAAATTAATTTTGAATATATCTATTACGAACCCATTATTAAGCCATTATATTGTTATCTATGAAGCAATAATAACGTCTAAGTAAGCCACGTATAACATTATAGCAGTTATATTACTTACATATATTAAAGAGGTAGTTTTTAATAATATTAGAAGTACTTGTTAATATTCATTACCATTTAATTTAAAATTAAAGTCATATTGAAGTCGCCCAGTTATTCTCAATACACCTTCTAATACATTTAAAACTGGCCAATATCGAGTCGAAACGCACAAAATATTGGTATGTATTTAGTAGCAAAACAAACCTTTCACTGCACAACACACTTTTTTTGAGTGGAATTCACATGGTTTTTGATGTGAAACATCTATTTGTGCGTCTTGGCAGTAAGTTAGCGTGGTGTGCGGTAAGCGGTGGCATCACGCTGTCATGCCATTATGCCCCTTATACGCCACCGTTCTCAACTCCCTTGTGTGTGCGTGTGCGTATACTATACACGCTCCATTGTAAATTTTCTCTTAAAGTCTCTATTAAAAAAACTTACATATTTTCTATTCTGCTTATGAATATATATAATCCATAATTATTGTTATAATTAAAATAATAAAACAAATATATTGATTTTATTAACGATTTTTTTTATTTTACTCCATATTTCTTTATAGGATTTTATTAATTATTAACTCGCGTCGATGTTTCACATCTGCCGGGCGTCCCGTGACGGCCAACTTTTTTTATTATGAACTAGCGACTCACCCTCGCTTTGCGCGGGTTAGTCATTAGCTTGCTTCCCCATACAAACTTTCATCCCCATTCTCACCCCCTTAAGGGATGACTTCCGGGATAAAAACTATTTCCCTCACTCACTTTTCATATCATGAGATTTAAAAAAAAATATTTTAGTAAAAAAAAAATTCTCTTAAATTTCTCCTATACAAAGCTTGTGCTGACAATAACAAACAAAAAAAAAAGATTTATTCAACTTGGTGCAGTTGATCGGAAGTTATGCGTGTACATACATTTCCGTGATTCATTTATTTATATAGATTGTTGTTTCAATTTAGAGTTTTACGATATATCCGCACGTTCATTTGACGTTTGTTCGTAACAACAGCATTTTTACGTTAAAGGAAAACAAATAATTATACTAAAATATTTGGTTATTATTACAGTTATAACAATCAAAGACGATTTTTTTAAATAATTTTACATAAGTCTGAGTAATTAAAACAAAAATATGTTGTTATGTAAAAAAAACAACATTATATCATTGATCAACTTTTTTGTTCATAAAAATGTACTGAATATATTTTGTATATATTATGTATTATATTTAAAATGGCGACTTGATTTTCTCGGGTTCGTCCCCAGCTACATTTTAAATAGATAGTGATAGTTATTGCGGGTGTAGTTTAAGAGACAGACTTATGGTATTGCGGAGTTTACTACGACTATAGGCCTTTTTAAGACCTACAATTGTCTAGTAAATTGTTTTGATTGTATCTTAAGGTTTAGATAGCGTTAGCCATGTAAATCTCACGGCCGCCTCGACAGTAACTGTTATGATGCTTTCCCGTGAGAATAAAAGATTTGTGTAGCAAAAGGTATAATGTTGATCGGAGTAATAAGTTATTACTACACAAAATTTAGTTGAGATCGGTTCAGTGCTTTTTGCGTACAATTGGCGTAAAAATGCACATAGACATACAGACAGAGAGAGGTCTATATTCTGCACATAATACGTAATGCTGTCGTTTTGTTACTATTTTATCATAATAATGTGCTATATACATATATGTAAGTAGGTAATATCTCCGGTCAACGGCTTAACTCTAGTACACTTACACATAAAATTATTTATTGATGTGTAACAGAGGTGAAGAGTACAGAATATAGGTACTTAAGTATTTAATACATATAATACCTATATAACACAATTACTAATCCCCATATTCACATTACAAGCAAAAACATTACTTCCCGTTCTCCGTCTCAAATATAGTGCATACGACTTCAAGTTATCTCTTACAGTTTTTCAATAAAAAAGTTTTATAATTAATGATATAAATGTGTTTTAAATAAAACTATCTTTTCTGATTATTTCGCGGATTTATTTTGATTTTTGGTTCCCGACGTTTCGAATGCTTTACAGCATTCATGGTCACGGGAGAGACTGAGGTGTTAGATTTCTCAAAAGTATTATATAGTTGTTACAGACAGCCTACCCACAAATAACAAAAATGAAAAATTGCACCAAGTACCTTACAATATTTTTTAATTTTAAACCTTTTTTATAATTTTAATTAGTTTTATAATTGAATATGGAATATTATTTATTTAATTTTTGCTGTTATCATTATAATTATTACAATTTTAAAAATATTAATTAGTAATCTATATTTAGTTTTGCCATTATTATATTTATAACCATAAAGAAAAATATAAAATATAATATTAATTATTTAAGCCACATAATTATTCTATGTGTAATTAAAAAAAATAGTTAAGAATAATAATTTTAATTTAATTTGCTATTATTTAAAAAGATAATTTACTAAGCAACACTATTACTATATACTATTATGTATATTTATGATATAAATGTGATTTAATATCCTAAGACTACTTAAAAAGTTTCATAACAACAACTTTAAAAAATAATCAGATAACATAACGACTTTGCAAATTATTTTGATTTAAGAGAGATTTTACATAAAATTTACCGTAAATATAAATTTGTCGTACATTTTAATAATAAAATAGTTTTATAAACGACTTCTAAAGTCTTTTATTAAGACAGTATACCATAGATTTATGATTAGTTTTTCTTGTTCCATTGATAGATTCGGTGCTACCCAAAGATTAAAATAGATTTTATGGCTGCCTAAATTAATTACCACAACCTCTACGTTACATTAAATATAGCTAAGACGCACGTCATGTGCTGAGAATTCGCTAATAAATTAAACTTGAGTTATTACCTGTTGTAGCGTGAATAAAGTGAGGTAAAAACTTATTTCTCGATTGAAACGTTAAAATGCGTTTAATTTTATCTACACTCTCAATTATTAATTTAAATTGTGTTATTGTTTAGTAGATGTCTTTATTGTACATCATATCTTATATCTTTAAACGAAAAATTCTTGTATATATATATTATCTGAATCTCGGAAACGGCTCCAACGATTTTCATGAAATTTACCATACAGGAGGTTTCGGAGGCAATAAATTAATCTAAATTAGCCTTATGTCTGAGAAAACGTGTGTTTTCGAGTTTTCATGCAGCTTTATTTTGCATTATTCCACGCAAAATATGGTCGGTAATTTGCTCGCTCTGGTGTAAGCATCGTGATCAAGCGGCCAAGGTGCAAGACCAACAATCACAGGTGTCCAGGTTCGAATCTCTGTTGCATACCAAGTTTTTACTTTTGTTTTTTTTATATTTATTCTAGTTTTTTGTTTAAAAAAAAAAGGAAAATTGTACCTCAGGCCAAATACTCCGAGCGAAGCTCGGTAGCCCAGGTACTGAACAATAAAGACAGTAAGTTATAAGCTAGAACTTGCTGTCAAGTTCATTTCTAACAGTTTTGTTTTAGATGTCAGTAACTTTCTAAGTTAAAACTTTTATTTGTCATCCATGGTTAAAACTTACACGGAGTTGGCCTAATGTTGACGTTTATACTTTGAAATAAATGAAAAAAAAAAGTTTAACTAAAGACTCGTGTTTTTATTAGTGATGAAACGATAACGATTAATATACGAGTATATATATATATATATATATATATATATATATATATATATATATATATATCGTTAGTAACTGGTATCTTTAGCATTCACTTTTAATGCTAAATTAATACTCGTAGTTGGTTGTAAGATCATACTTATACCTGATAATTTATAATTCATATCACCATAAAAGTTAATTTTTGTATGTATTCAACCCTTTCTAACGTTTCAGGCTAGGCTAACCCAATAATGCGAGGACCACACCGCTGGCCAAGTACGCGTTGGTGGATTTTATATGTCTTTGGAAAACTAGTTCTGTCATGCACATACATTTAAATTATCTAAATTTAGACTCAATTCAATTTCTATAAAGTAATTATGTACATTACAGTCTAATAACAATTCTCAGCTTAGATAGCTGTAGGTACTTTCAAATCAGTATTATTTTAAGATACATAATATTTTATACAGAACGATAAAATATCGTACATATCAAAAAGTTGTAATAAAAATAGCCCGAAGAGCAGCCCGAATTAACAATGTCCATTTTCTTTATATGGGATGAGGCATCTGTACTAGTATGATGTAATCTGTGGCAATAGTTACTTTTTAACAAAATAGGCACGGCACATCTACTTAAATAATAGTATTTCGTAAAAAAGTTGTATTTTCTTTTTGAAATTTGACGACATTTTTGGCTCAGTTTGTAGTGACCCTACTTGCTGTGCCAGCGGTCGCGGGTTCGAGTTACGCTGGGAGCATTCATTTGTGTGATGAGCACGAATGTTTGTACTCTAGTAATGGGTCTTTATATTTATAATATGTATGTATTTAAAGTTATATATGTGTAGTGTATCAACTATCTGGTATCCATAACACAAGCCTCATAGCTTACCATGGAACTAGATGGCGCTGTGTCTTAATGTCCCAGCATATTATTTACATATTATACGTTATCATATAATAGGTATTACTTATTTATCAACCGACTTCAAAAAGGAGGAGGTTCTCAATTCGACTGTATGTTTTTTTTTTATGTTTGTTACCTCAGAACTCCGTCATTTATTAACCGATTTGGACAATTTTTGTTTTGTTTGAAAGGGTATACTTCCAGATTGGTCCCATTTAAATTTTAAAAAAAAATACCACCCCTAAGGGTGGAAAAACAACTAATGATGAATTTAACCTACTTCTAATTGTCATATTGACTTGAAACTTTGCAAGTATTTCTATTTCCGTTGATAGTACAGTGGTTCGTTGTTGTTGACCTGATCTGATGGCAAGGCCAGAAGGTGGATAGGTCGAACTCTTCAACGGCTAATAGTAGATACTTTGAGTTTGGGCTTATTTTGTTTGATTTGACAAGCCTAACACGTTAGAATCCTTACTTTGCTACTACTATCTACACTTAAAAGGGAAAAATAAAAACTTTTTAACAAAAAAATAAAAACCGACTTCAAACAAAAGCACTAAAAAGGGAAATATAACTGATTGGTAGTTTTCATTTACTATACATACCTAATCAAATATTTTCGAAGTCGGTTATGAAAATCATTTCAAATTCAACAAAAATACCACGTAATATACCCACAAAGTAAAAATAAAAACGACCTATTCCTTTTTGAAGTCAGCCAGAAAAAGAAAATAAAACCTGGTCGTTTGAAGTTAGCCATTTTATTTCATTTTCTTTTTATACGAAGATGCTTATGAAGATTTTGAGTAATTCCAAGAACTAGATAGATAAATAATCCATACTAATATTATAAATGTGAAAATGTTTTCGTTTGTTGGTCCTTCTTTCACGTCGAAACGGAGTGACGGATTGGCATGATTTTTTGTGTCGAAATAGTCGGAGGGCTGCAGAGTGTCATACTTTTTACCGCGGGAGATTATCTAATTCCCCCGGGAAAACACGTTATAATACAATCCAAAAAAAATATTTATGATTAGAATTACTTGAAACTAGGCATTAATGCTCTTCAATTTAATTAAATAAATACATTACGTGTTTTAGAATTTTTTGAAATTTAACCTATAAGGGTATAAAATAGGGCATAAAAGTTTGTATGAAACTATTTTTCTTGAGATTTTTTTGTAGTTTAAGCGCGAGCGAAGCCGCGGGTTCTGCTAGTTATATTTAAGTTTAACTCTAAGCTTATATTATTTGTTTAAGTTAAGTATTAAATAATATAAACTAATTTAAATGAAAGATTAATTACCTCGTTATCTTTATTAAACATGTAGGGCGGATGAGAAATGGCTGTTCTAAATTCCTAATCCGCTCAATGTCAACCGACTCAACAAATCTGAATTAAGTCTAAATCACACTTTACACACGTGTTACCATATACAATTACAAGTTACACCCTTTACTGAAATATCATTTGCTCTGTTACTACGCAAATCTCAATTTCCGTATCAAATCTATACATATAATAAAATTGTAACCAAGCCGAAGCTGTACATTAGATATTTTTTGGAAAATCTCATTGAAATAAACATTATTATCGACCGATTCTATAGTTTTTAGAATTTTTATCTGTCTGTCTGTTACCGCATCACGGAAAAACCACTGCAGGGATTTTAATGAAATTTGGTATGGTGATAGCTGGTTATCCGGGTCAAATTAAAGGATACTTTTTACCGCGGAAAAATATCTAATTTTGAGAAAAAATACAAAAACTGTAATGTAAGAGTATACATACTAATATGTAAAACCTAAGAATTTGGTTTTTGGTCATCTGAACACGGGCGGAGCCGCGGGCAATGCAAGTATTTACTATAAAAAAAGAAATGTCTAACGCGACTTCATTTGAAAATATGTCGCATATTAATGACTTCAATCAACGTTTGTACTAATTTGATGTGTCAATTAAAACGAAAGAGTTCCGTTTTTCCAATTTACTATATTTTTTAACCCGCGACGCAAAAAGAGGGGTATTATAAGTTTGACGTCGATGTCTGTCTGTCTTTTTGTATGTGTGTTTGTTTGTTTGTTTGTTTGCGCGCGTGTGTGTGTGTGTGTGTGTGTGTGTGTGTGTGTGTGTGTGTGTGTGTGTGTGTGTGTGTGTGTGTGTGTGTGTGTGTGTGTGTGTGTGTGTGTGTGTCTGTGTGTGTGTGTGCGCGTGCGTATGCGTGTGCGTGTGCGTGTGCGTGTGCGTGCGCGTGTGTGTGTGTGTGTGTGTGTGTGTGGGTGTGTGTGTGTGTGTGTCTGTAGCATCATAGCTCTCAAACGGATGGACCGATTTCGATGCGGTTTTTTTGTCGGTGTGTTTTTTATCGGTCCAGCAGTATAAGAGTGTCAGCTCTTATCCAAAATGAAGTAACGCATTATGGCGTATGATTACTCGATTAAGTGCTTCACGCGTGACAGTGTAATCGTTAAATGACAATTTGCGTAGAGGTTTTTTTAAATTTTTAATTTATAATAATTATTGTATAGTAAAGTAAAACTTTTTTTTCTCTATATATTATTATTTGCTTATCTATATAATATTAATATAATATTTTAATAACAATTGTATATAATAAGTAAGAAAAAACAATATCTGATGAGGATTATAAATCCACTGCCTTCAAATAAGTATCTATTATACATTATCATGTTAAGTGTACATTTGTCTGCGTAATATCAGACTTAGTGTGTCGATTACGAGAAGGCGCACATATTGAATGTGGGGGGGGACCTTTTATATGTACCTACTTACGACCGGGATTACGGAAAATAGGATCGCATTATCTGTGTTTATAGATACTTCTCTGCAATCTAAATTAAATCTATGGATTTAATTCAATGAAAGTAAAAGAAAATTGAATTAATACTATAAAAATTATAAAAACTTACACAGGTCCAGGTTCGATATCTTTTTAAGATATTTGGAATAACATAGCTTAGCGAACCACCTTACAAGTCAAATATTTTCGTTCTATAAAAAGTGATAGTAGAGTAATAAATGAATATGAACGCTTTCACTACGGCGCTAATAATACGGTGCGAAATAATATAGGTACATACGAGTATGTGCATACAGAGATTGCATCAATGCTTGATGTAAGTCAGTGTTTCCCAGACATTGTCATGCCATGGCCCGGAAATTTTCATACTGCCCCTTCGTGACCCACTCCATAGTTTATAACCCCCAAACCAATAACTTTCCAAAGTAGGTATATTTCGGTATCAGCTATTTAGTGAGAAGTAAGCATCTGCTTATTTTTTTACCAAAGAATACAATTTTTCCGCAAATGATGAAAGTTTTATCCTGAGATCTGGTTCCAGTTCAAGTCGGTTTCTATATTTATTTTTAGCTTTACACTTATAGGTGGTGACAAAAGGCATCAAAAAAGTTATTGCTTGATTAGCTAATTTTGTGTATTCTTGACGACAAGATAACCAAAAATCTATCAACAGTCTTGTCTCGAATATGTCGGGAATGCTGCGACCCGGTATTTTATTTTGATGGACCGGGTCGCGACCCGCCAAATGGGAAACACTGATGTAAGTCATACCGTTACAACCCTTGGGTTCGATTCCTGGTCCGTCACATAAGTTGTACTGACAGGCTTATATAGTGTACTATTATTTAGGTCGCTCTAACCCGCGTTTAATGACCGAACAAGGGTCGAAGGAAAATTCAATTCTGGTACCTAATCACTATCTTACTCAGTTTATTAACTAGTTTCTATCCGCGGTTTCCTCAGCGTGAAAATGTTCTATCTTTTATATTACGAATATTTTATTTATTTACTTGCATTATATACATTACTAGCACTGCCCGCGGCTCCGCCCGCGTTCAGATGACCAAAAATGAAACTCTTAGGTTTTACATATTAGTATACTCTTACATTTCAGTTTTTGTATTTTTTCTCAAAAATAAGATATTTTCCCGCGGTGAAAAGTATCCTATATGTTGACCCGGATAACCAGCTATCATCATACTAAATTTCATCAAAATCGCTCCAGTGGTTTTTCTGTGATGCGGTAACAGACAGACAAACAGACAGACAAAAATTCTAAAAACTATAGATTCGGCCTCTGTATTGATAATAATGTCTATTTCAATAAGATTTTCCAAAAAATATTTAATGTACAGATTCGACTTAGTTACAATTTTTTATGTATAGATTATGTATCCAGCCATTTCTGGTATGCAACGTTATCTCACGCTCCTAGAGAATTTATTAATATGCTTTTTATACGGGGTTTTGTTGGATTTTTACAAATACAGGCAATTCAGATCTATAGGTACTAATATTATAAAGAGGAAATATTTGTTTGTTTGTACCGACTAGGCTCCGAAACTACTGAATCAATTTAGATGAAATTTGGTAAGAAGAGTTTGAGGTGCTAGCTGGGAAGGACATAGGGTAATTTTTATCCCGGAAATCATCCCTTAAGAGGGCTAAAATGGGGATGAAATTGTGTATGGGTAAGCAACTTAGGGATGAACCCGAACGAAGCGAGGGTGCGTCGCTAGTAATACATACAGGGAAATGTCGAAATACCTTAGTTTTTAAGTAAGAGTCTGAAGATTCATAAGAAACACAATATTATTCGACGTTCCTTGATAGTCTCACCTAATAATAGGCTCAAAACTAAAATGATAATAAAACAACATTCAAATTGATGTATTGTTGTAGTTTTTCAAATCAAATCTGTGTAACGACTTTGACGACACGTTTGGCTCAGTTTGTAGTGACCCTACTCGCTGTCCCAGCGGTCGCGTTGGCATTCAATTGTGTGATGAGCACGAATGTTTGTACTCTAATCATGGGTGTTTATATTTATAATATGTATGTATTTAAAGTTATATATATATATATAAATATATATATATATATATATATATATATATATATATATATATATGTGTAGTGTATCAACTATCTCGTATCCATAACACAAGCCTCATAGCTTACTATGGAACTAGATTCTGCTGTGTGTTAATTTCCCCTCATATTTATTTATTTATTTATTTATTTATTTACATATGATGAAATTGCAATTATCCAAACACCTTTACTTATTGCCACGTTTATAATATTAATGGGATAGAATGTGTCTCTTGAGAAATAAATTGGAAAATGTATTAACATAACGAATTAAAAGGCTCCGCGAACGAACCCCATTCTTATATAACTTTACATATTTAGATGACATAATTCGTTGACTCACTATTACAAGGTTCTATGTTACAAGTTTAGTACTTATTTAGTTATTAATGCTACAAGGTTCTATATGTCATTAGCTACAGTATTGCAAAAACACTAGATAGCGGCACTATAACTACAAAATATTCATTTTTCATAGTTCTATGTTGTTTTTTTTACGATAACATAATAACGAAGTTCTATGTAAAAATTACTAAACTTCATTAAAATTAACATAGAACTTAGTAATAGTAAGCCAACGAATTATGTAATAACATTACCTACGTATGCCTCATATTTGCTAGGCGGCCGGTGTTATAAATTGTTCTAAACAAAAATGATTAAACTTAAAAAGACCCGATCTTATTATATTTTATAGCTTAATCGATATTAACATTTTTATGCGATCGTGTAAGGCATTACTCTAACAATAATAACCATTATTATTTATGGAGAGAACTCTAAAAATGATAACACAACAAAGATTTTATGAAACTAAATAATTTATATCTATCCATGCCACTTTTGAAATTGAACAGAAAAACATCTGTAACATGCTTTTGATATTCAAGAACACTAAATTTGCTTATAGTTTAATCAACAAAGTGAGGTATGATAAATTGCCTGTACATGCAAAGTAAACGATTTCAGCGATGAACAGTCGCAGCACGAGTTTCAAATATAAATATATATAAAAAATATATGTGTTTTTTTTAATTCTACACACATTTCAAATTTTAAGTTTATAAGTGGTAGCCCAGTGGTATAACCGAGTGAAGCGGGTTCGAAATCCGGATCCCGCAGCTTTGTTATTTTCATGCGCGAATTAGTTCCAACATAATTACTACTTGTCTTACGATGAAGGAAAACATCGTGAGGAAACCTGCATGTTTGAGCGTAGTTAACAAGTTTTCGAAAGACATGTGAAACTGGCCAGCGTGGTGAACTATGGCCTGATTTACCTCGTATTAAGGGGAGGCCAGCAGTGAGATGTTAAAAAGGGATATATACAAACATTCATACACACATACGCACATTTCTTTTCTTCTACAACGTCATCCATTGCAGTCGCAATGACTTATTCAACAGTATCTGTACGATGTGTAACATACACTTACACAGCTGTACAATAATGTGGTTATATTCCTATCCAACATCGATTAGAGAATCAAAGTGAGGCTATACCCAGCTACTAATTAATTGATTGAACATACCTTATTACTTGTAAATTGGTTCTACCTTCTCATATTTACGTATATTAAATACAATGTTATCTATAATCAAATTATTGCGTTTAAAATTATAGTTATCATGTTTAGGATCAATTACAGCTTACCTTGGTAATGTTATTACAATCATCCATTAGTTCTCGATTTGGTTCGAGTTTAAAATACCTATTAAATATTACTTTCAATAATTATTTCGACAAATTTTATATTAAATTAAAAAAATATGTTTAGATACTTTATTAGATTTACGGGAATATTTGACATTTTAAATAAAACTATCTTTTCGGATTATTTCGCGGAGTTATTTTGATTTTTGGTTTCGGAACCATTTTATCTTCATTTTTTGTTTTATCTTCATAATTATCATCTTTTTATTTAATTATGTCTAATATTTCTTCTTCGGAATAATTTCCGTTGAAAGTATTGTGGAAGCTCTATCTCAAATTTTTACAGATTTTTCCGACTCATAATTCAAATGTTACAGGTTTTTTACTATTTTATGATTTTTTTCACTACTCATTTACATGTATGGATTGTTACCCTATTTGAATTGTAAAGAATTGTCTTGTAGTTTATATAAAACTAACCTACTAAATTTCAGCAATGTAGCTCCAATAGTCTCCGAGTGAAACAGCTGTGTCAAACGAACAGACTTTCAGACGGAAAGACAAATATGATGAAATTGCAAGGGCGAAAACCTTTTTAGCCATTTGCTTACGGAGCCCTAAAAAAATTTAGAACTTCAAAGGTTGCCAATATTGTTCCACGGTTTCATGTGCTTCAATTTATATTATTTATACTACATTGCCTTTAAGAAGACAATTTAAATTTTGTTTCTCAAAAGACATAATTATTTTCAAAAATTAAAGCTTTAATATTTTATTTACTCAATAGACTATTGCTCGTGCTACTGTGCTCTGGAACATGCTCTCATATTTCAATAAATTTCACAATAAAGACATGGATCGATAGCAGCTGCTCGTCTTGTTTCGAATAAAATCGTCTGGAAAAGTCACACGCGTTTGTACGCCGGAAATTAACTTTGTGTAAGTTCTCCCTTAGTTCTTCTTGCTAATATTATTACAAATACAATAGCCTTAGGATCGATCTGCTTTTTTGGCCGATTTTATAAAGGAATCGAGATTTCTCAGTATTTTTGTAGATATCTAATCTTATACAATATATTCGCCTATTATTAATCGATTTTTATAACTAGTGTTCACCCAATGGTCGAAATTCGTTGACGACCATTTTTACATATGATATTTTACATATGAATTTAAAATCAACATTTTTCCAAAAAAAAATTTTTGATAACACTAAATCTCTTCAATATATACAAAACAAAAAAGAAGAGAAAATATTACTGAACTGTTTTGTCTTTGCCTATTAATACATAGATTTTTATATATATTAGGTACATATTATTCACTTCATTCTATTTATTTATAAATTCAATTTTCTAAAAATTTCAGTTAGTAAGTTTATGAGTTTGTGAATTGTGGGTTTGTGACGCTGTAGGGGGTAATCTCTAGATCTACTAAACTGATTTAGATGAAATTTGGTAAGAAGATAGTTTGATACCCTGAGAAGGACATAGGATACTTTTTATCCTGGCATTATCCCTTAAGGGGGTGAAAATGGGGATGAAAATTTGTTTGGGGTAGCAAGCTAGGAACGAACCCGAGCGAAGAGAGGGTGAGTCGCTAGTATATTATGATTATGAAGTCGGTGTAGCTTTTGTTAGTAAAAAGTAATTATAGTTGCATAGAGAGAGCTTATATGTCAGCGAGATTAGTTTACGATGCATGAAGTTGGTAAGAAACTATTGCAATAAATATTTTAGCCATAAGCTCTTAAGTGTTATGCTATCTATACTGAGTCTTATTTAGAGTCTTTTAAAAACATTAGCAACAAAATATTCAAAATCAATTTATTTTATTTCTTAAATATAAATATAAAAAAAATATTTTCCGTTTAGCTATCTATACATAAAATAAAATTGTAACTAAACCTAATCTGTACATTAAATATTTTTGTAAAGTCTTATTAGGCATAAACGATACAGATCGAATCTATAATTTTTAAATTTTTTGTCTGTCTGTCTGTGTCTGTCTGTCTGTTACCGCATCACGAAAAAACCACCGGAGGGATTTTGATGAAATTTGGTATGATGATAGCTGGTTGTCCGGGTCAACATATAGGATACTTTTTACACCGACAAAATATCTCATCTCTGAGAAATCGATACTAAACGTTAAAACATAAGTAAGGACGAACCCGAGCGAAGCGAGAGTGAGTAGATAGTATATTATAAGAATTCGTTAAATAATAAATAATGTACCTAGTAGATGTTCTTGTACAGAAAACAGCACCTGCGCAAAATAAGTTAAAAGAACGCTACATTTGTTTTGCTAAGCTTCGAGCTTTATTTTTTTTTGTCGTTATTTTTTACAAACAAGAACACATCTATCTCTTAATAGAAAAAAAAGCGATACCACTTTCTGTATTTGTATTTTTTAAGCTTTCTAAAGATTTTCACCTTTATTTAGCAAAAGTTTTAGAAAAGAAAATATATTCATTTATATGAAATTTAATTATTGTCGGGAAATATTTTGTGATCAAGCCAAAAAATGCTTTAAGCTTAATGTCTTACATATATTAAACTAGCGGCTCACCCTCGCTTTGCTCGGGTTCGTCGCTAGGTACGTTTTAAATAGATATATAAATAGTTATTAGCCAGCGTTAGCCATATAATTTTTTTTTGTTAATAATATTGACAAATATTGACATTAAATATTTATACGATACTAACGTCACTCAATTGTTTTGCCTTCCCGGAATATCTCCACTAACACTTAAACTTTATGTTATGATATTAAAATTCAAATTGACTTTTAAGTATTATTACGAATCTTTTGTATGGAAGTATAGAAAAGTGTTATTTTTAGACTTTTTCAGGCAATTTTTCGGTTCAGCTACTCTCGAGATTTGCGTTTAGCAACAGATTCAGCGATTCATTTTTATATTACAGAGAATACTCGTTATATTGAATTCTAAAACAATGCCTTTAGTAACATTTGCGCGGTCACATTTCATGTTCTCGCTATTAATCATATGTATCAATATTTGATCAAAAGTAAGTGTTATTCCCAAAACTGCTTTATCAGGTAAATATTGTTAGTACTTAACAAAGTTATTGAAATAAAAAAAGGTACTGATTTGGTACAATAATTTTGTTAGTTGACTTATATAATATAAATTGTATATATACGTATGCTATACGTATGTATACCAATGAATCTTTGAAGATAATAGCGTTTAAAGATATAAATTTAACCATGAAGACGGATATTATAGGCTACCTTTTATCCCCGCCCCGCTTATCATGCGATTAAGTGAGCAAATCTATTAATATAATATAGTAAAATAACGAAACTGCATTAGGTAACTCATTTACGATATTCATTCGTTATTACAAGCTTTCGTCTATACATATAATAAAACTGTAACTAAGTCGAATCTGTACATTAAATATTTTTTTGGAAATCTAATTGAAATAGATATTATTATCGATACAGAGTCCGAATCTATAGTTTTTAGAATTTTTCTTTGTCTGTCTGTCTGTTACCGTATCATGAGAAAACCACTGGAGAGCTTGTAATGAAATTTGGTATCATGATAGCTGGTTATCCGGGTCAACATATAGGATACTTTTTACCGCGGGAAAATATCTCATTTCTAAGAAAAAATACAAAAACTGCATTGTAAGAGTATACTAATATGTAAATCTAAGAATTTGGTTTTTGGTCATTTGAACGCGGGCGGAGCCGCGGGCAATGCTAGTATCATATAAATTGTGTAATGTAATAAATCGTTGGATTTAACGTAAATTTTTTTTCACCTTTTTAGAGCATTTAAATAAAAGCTTGTTTTAAAAATGTTTTTTTTTACTATTAATTTATATACGCTATCGTTATTAGTATGAATCGCTAAAATAATTCATTTCATGGTTAATGCTAGTAGAAGCGTCAATAATTAAAGCCATAAAGGAGTATACAAAAGAAGAAATAAACAAATAGACGATGCACAGAAGGCGGCATTATAAGGTATCTTTTCTTGGCGACATTAGGGCGTAGGAATGATTATATGAAATGGTAGGCGCTGTACTTGCTACTATATACACAAATACATATCCCAAATACATACTTATGTACATATAGGGTGACTCAATAAGGGTGCCCTATTTCATTTAAAAATAAAAACACGTATTTATTAAGTGAGTTGTAAAATTTTATTGCATTGTAAATTAGACATGTTCCGATTAAGTGTGGACTAAAATATCCAGCAAATGGCTCCCGTGACTCTGATGACAGGCTTTTTTTACTCTTTTTATGAAATTTGCACTCTTATTGAGACAACCATTACATGCATAGATAAATACATACATAGTACATAAATGTAGATCAAATAAAAAATGTAAAAATTATAATATATAGAGACACTAATGAGATAAATAATATGATTTTAACAGTAGCTTAAAATTATTTAGACTTAGCACACCTGATATTTATTTTAAGAGTATTCCATAAGCTTGCAGCTTTTACTGCGAAGGAGTTGGCAAGGAAGCAGGAGTGAGAAGGAATTTTAAGGGTAATGTTTCACTAGAGGGAGGTGATAGAGTGCTTATATAGAGCTCTTGACTCCATAAAATTATTTAAAAAAAAATCACATCGAGTAATTGCTATTCTAGTATTGTAAGTAAAAGCAAGATGAAGCAACAAACACATATACCATTCCACTTTATAATATTTTTGTCCAAAGATATTCGTCAGCAAGGGCTAGAACTATATTTGAATTAATGATCATTTTCATTTTAAAACATAATTAGGTGAATAAAATTATAAATGTTTCTAAGAAGACTTTATTATGTATAACAAAATCTAATTTTAGCTTTTTCTTTATTTCTCGCAGGAGATTTAATGGATGTCTTGGCGCTATTCACATCTTCGGTCAATTTTGTGCTGTATTGCAGTATGAGTAGACAATTTAGATGTACATTCGCTAGACTCGCTCGACGAATGGTCTACTCCACCGAAGAACCGGCAAAATTTGGTACTAAACTTGAACCTACGACACAGGTAAGCAATAAAAGTTCTTTATTATTACAATTTTTTAAAATTATATAATTTTTACACAAAGAAACATAAAAGTAATTATTGACCGCCTTGAGTCTTAAACTTTTTATTCAAAAAAGAATTGTGTAATTCGATCCACAATTTTCAAAGATATCAAGTATGCTACAAAAAAAAAGTACCCGCGTTTTGGAATTGGCCAAAATATATTGCATGCTCTCACGCCTATAAATACAAATAGGCCATATAATAATATTATGATAATAACTTGAGCAGACTGACGTTATTTTGAAATATTACGTAAAATATACATACGCTTTATCATGAATATGAAGTGGCGAAGTGGGCACTGCAAACAAAACTCTGTTTTCATTATTACTGGAGAGCTTTGTTAGTTCCGTTATAGTATCAAGTAATCAGGAACTCAATATTTGTTTTGCTCAAATTCTGTATTTCTATTAATATTATGTTACCTTATCTATCTATATATATAAAAATGAATCCCTATTTCCCTTGGTCACGCCATCACGCGTGAACGGCTGGACCGATTCAACTATTTTTTTTTTGTTGCGTTTGTTATTGTCAGGAGAAGGTTCTTATGAAAGAAAATATTGAAAAATTAACGAAAAAAAAAATTAAAATGTACATGGCTAACGCTGGCTAATAACTATTTATATCTATTTAAAACTTACCTAGCGACGAACCCGAGCGAAGCGAGGGTGAGCCGCTAGATCAGTTTGGTCTTGACGTAGTGTTAAATGTGTCTGCTTTTATTTTATTAGCGGCCATTGTTGTAGTTAATAATAGTACCTACTTAGATTTTAAGTCTAACCATAAGCTTTCAAATACAATCAGTTTTATCTAAATCGGTCGAGTAATGTTTGTGTGATGCTCAATCAAAGAAACAGACAGATGAAAAGTTCTAAAAGATTTAACGTCAGATAAACCTTAGCAACGTTAACATTTTCTAACAATTTTTATATAAAACAGGATTCAGTTTTATAGTGTAGATTTAAGATTATTACATTTAGAGTTTAGTTAGTTTAGTTAGTTTTGAGTTTAGTTTAGTTTAGTTTTGCAAATTGATCTTTTAATTTAAAATTATAATATTTACATAAATAATTGAAGCATTTTATAGTAATACCAACTCTCGCGACTCCGCACACATTTATGAGAGCTATTTTTGCTTTTGGATATCTACTCGTTATTTAATCATTTAAAACTCTACCAAAGTATCCAAAAGTTTTATGGAAATATATCCAATGCTTCCTTCTAACTGTGCTTTAAGATAACTTGCAAGCTAAAATATCTATATTGTTAAAAATAGAATCAGATATTCAATCTATACTATAATAATAAAACTGTAGTTGTTGTCTGTTTGTACTGGCTAATCTCCGAAACTGTAAGACCGATTTAAATGAAATTTTCCATGGTGGTACCTTATATCCCCGGTCAACATTTTAGATTCTTATTATCCCGGAAAATTAAATAGTTCCCGTGCGATAGTTAAAAAACTATAGTAACTTATACATCTTAATACACAACTTATGCACCTAATTTAGTATTTGGCATGCTGATACCTTATATTAACGGCCAAATAACAGGTAACTTTTTATCCCGGAAAAATGAACGGTTCCCGTGGGATAGATCTGTTTGTCCTTTTATATATGCACCGCTAGTATAAACTATAATATAATGACTAAACTTCATCATGTGAATTCAATTTATGTAAAATAAAATAAATAATATTCTTAGTTCGTTGAAGAATTTAAAGTGTGGTTACGTTAAAATTACTTTCCTGCGGCTAACCCTTTAAACGCTGGGATAAAATCACTAAGTGCGAATGAAATAATGTAGAATGAAATTTCCTTAAGTGCCATTATCGGCTCTAAATATAAATTCTGTTTTTACTTCGTTAGTATCATAATTTTATTCAAAAATCGAAGTGCGAACAGACTGGCGATGCTTCATATTATAAGCAAGTTTGATTCCCGTCCGAGGGAAGTATTTGTTTTTGTACTGAACTGGTGTTTATCTCAATTTAACAAATATATTGCTGCGGTAGTCTGACAGTTGACGAGCCACCTAACATTATATTTTCAATAATAGAAGGTGCTTTAAATCAATATGCATATTTACATCATCATCTCCCTGCCCATTTCCCAATTACTTGGAGTCGGCGCAGTACATCTTTAGTGTTGTTGATAGGATTTGGCAAAAGTTTTACGGGCTGCCTGCCTGACATCAACTCTCCTTAGGAATATGTACATATTATTATATACTGGTATACCAAACCCCACATGCCCAAGTTCAGACGTTGCCTATGTAGTGATGCTTACTGAATGCTAAGCTTCGTGTTATTTAGACAAAGCCATAAGGAATTCAATCCTAGAGTTATCTGTGTTAAAGTTAAATACTATATAGAAAGCTTAGATGACTTTGTGACAATTTTATAATAATTTTTAAACATTAATTTTATCACTATATATCATAAAACAAAGTCCTCCGCTGCGTCTGTCTGTCTGTCTGTTCGTAATAATCTCAAAAACTACTGCAACGATTTTCATGTTGTTTTAACTAATGGATAAATTGGTTCTCGAGGAAGGTTTTAGTGTATAATTTATTAAGTTTTTGTATACATTGGCTAAAATATAACGATATTTGTTGGAGGTGTGGGAAAAAACTAATCCGTTTGGGAGCTTTCAACGAAAACGCTGCCTAAACCCTAGAGATAGGTATAACAAAATAATGTATGGTGGAATTGTGTATTTTATTTAGGTCTACAGAAAAGTCCGCGATGGCATATGTCTATCTCTTAAGGATAACATACTATATCTTTACATAGTATAAAATTTAGTCGCTTCCGCTGTCTGTTCACTTAGATCTTTTAAACTACTCAACGGATTTTAATGCAGTTCTCAGCAATAAATAGTGATTCAAGAGGATTTTTTATATATATTATACATGCATATCATAGTACAGAAAATTCAAAAATGGGTATACCATACTAACTGTTAAAACGTACCGCGCGTCGCTAGTATATCTATAAAGAATCGCGCATTTACTTTCTTTAAAAGCATATCTATGTTTATAAGCATCAGTATATGTAATACTAATCTATATAAAGCCTGTGTGTACATAATACTAATATACAAGATACAACCAGCAGAATATCTATTGGTAGGTATAAACATGATTCTCATTGTGAAAAAACAGTGTTAGGTCTAACGATCTAAATTAAATATTGAGAAAATTATGAAGCCTAATGTTGCAATTTTATTAAATTCACTGGCGAAACACTTCTCAGATATCATTTTCAGATAATTGCTTTAAAGACCTGAAAGCAAAAACTCGAGTGGTAACATTGTCAAATAAATAAAGGCAAATGATCAAGAGCCTGTCACTTTAGGAAAACAATATCAAAGTGCTTTGCCAACAATAAAATCCCCTCTAAGAAATACAACTATCCATACATACTAAATTTTCGCTCATTTATCAACGATCTTTTAAGTCTTATTTTGGATAATGCCTACGATATAATGTATTGAACACGTACACATACAAGACACTATATTTCACAATATGCGTACACACAATGTGTATCACAATACTGCCTCGGTGGTGTGGTGGCTAGCATGTACGGCTGCACACCCGGAGGTCCTGGGTTCGAGTCCCGGGTCGGGCCAAGTTTAGTTATTGAGTCTTTCTGTATATTAAGCCTCAGTAACAGCCCGGAGTTGGGAAGTTGGCGGTGTTTCACCCCCGTGCCTCGGAGAGCACGTAAAGCCGTCGGTCGGTCCTGCGCCTTAACTCTCACTGGTCGTGTCGAGTGGTCGTCCCACCAGAGTATGAGAGTGACAGGAATAGAGAGTGCACTTGTGCCTGCGCGTACACTTGTGCACTATAATATCTCCTGCGCAGTTGGCTAGTCTCAATGAGATTGGCCGCCGTGGCCGGAATCGGTCAGAAGAACATCATCATCACAATACTAATTATTAGAAACTTCTTTTCTAAAGCAATAAATTATATATATATTATATTGTGTGTTGGGTACTTTTTCCATTACGTAGTTTCCACTAAGTCTATATTACTTCATAAGAAGGTGCTTTTTAACTTTTCATCGCTTGTGTAGTCTTCGTCATAACGAGTAAGATATTATAATAGTTGCCGCATTAAAATATGCGTCACAGAGAGTATTTTTCTTTTTCTTATAACTAAATGGCCGAGTGTTTTTTTTAAATTTAACCTGAATGATGTTATTTTTGTAAAAGATGAAAAATACGACATTGTTCCAGGTCACCGGCCCGCTATAGCGACAGATTCCCGCCCTCAGCAGGGTGGTGGAGAGTATTATATAGATTTGAACAGGTAAACAATTAGGATTTGCTTTTATTGAAGTAATTCTACTCGGGAATCGAATACCGATAAATTGTAAGGGTTCCCCGCTTTCATCAAAGCGTTTCAGCTTAATGAATGAAACTTAGCAGACTTATAATTTCAGAAATTAAAACCTTCTATTATATAATGACTGTAACAATAAATAATATAATGTTATTAAAGCCGTATAATAATTATAGAAATGGTTATATTAAATTTCAGATTTAAATCTACAATACGAGTGTATTTACTTTGTGAGCCGAAGCTTGATTATCGCCTTAAAACTCTGGGTATTAAAATCTTAGTTATTTTCTTAAACCTAATCATTCCCTTTTGTGAAAATGAATTACTTATTATAAAATGAAGATTATTTTATCATTAATTTCATTTTGATAAAAAATTGTTTTTGATATTCAAAACAAGCTTAGGTATTATTTTTGCTATTTGTTGAGCATTCGCATCAATCGCTGGAAAAATTGCTGAACCAATCCCGATAAAAACTTGCGAAGATGTACGAGTAGCTCATATTCTCAAAATTTACTTAAGCTACAAAAATAACGGAAGAAAATTAAACGACACTGGATTATCAGTTGTACGTAATATCTAATATTATGCAAACCTTCATGAATATTATAAATTGGAGAGTTTACTATAACTTAATATAAAGATGATAATTGTTGTTTTAGATCTAAAGTAGATGTCTTAAACAAAATCTTGAATTAAATGGAATAAGGTATAGAAAATTGTGTAAAAATATTTTAGCAGTATTTAGAAAATTTTCCATATCATATCATTTCCATATCACCTCGAAAGCAATAAGTTCTTGTGAGAACGTAAACGGAAGCATAAAAATCCATTACGTTTTCATAATGACACCTCTACCTTAAAATACATTTTGCTCAAATATATACCTATTATGTCGCTTCGCGTTAAAATGGCACAGATTGTTACTAGCCTTTTGCTAAGAGCATATTTTTTTGTTTATGAGTTAGTAGTTAAAAAATCTCTAATTATTTCTTTACTAAAAGAAAATTACACTATCCGGCTTAGTAACATATACTATATTTTATCGGCTTTTATATAAAATATTTTCAATTAGTACATTAATATAAGTATGGCATTCATTAAAATCAATTTGAAAGTAACAAGCTTCTCATGTAGATGATCTTTTAACGCTCTTAATGCTTTTAAAGATTTTCTAGATATATATCACGATCCATTAAGAATAAATAAAAGTTTATAACTTTTCCTACCGACTTACCCTCGCTCCGCTCGGGTTCGTCCCTAGTGAAAATTTAGGTTTGTATGTATTTTTTAATGCCGAATCATAACATTTTTTTTTTGGGGTGGACCACCCTTATCACTTAGGGGTATGGAAAATAGATAGTAGCCGATTCTCAGACCTACTGAATACGCATTAAAATTTGGTAAAAATCGGTAAAGCCGTTTCGGAGGAGTACGGTACTAACATTGTGACATGGAAATTTTATATATAAGATTTATTATATATATATATATATATATATATATATATATAATATATGTCAGTAGCAATATCTAAAGGAGTTGTTTACATCTAATATTATAAAGAGGTAAAGTGTGAGTTTTTGGGGGTAATCTCTGGATCTACTAAATCGATTCAGATGGAACTTGATGAGAAGATAGTTTGAGACCCTGGGAAGGACAGGATACTTTTTATATCGAAAATCATCTCTTGTGGGGGTGAAAATGGTGATGAAAGTTTGTATGGGGAATCAACCTAGGGACGAACCTGAGCGAAGCGAGGGTGAGTCTAGCTTTCTCTCACTAGTGGGCTTGGTATATATTAGTACAATAGAGACTTTCATTGAAAATCTCGTTTGTGATTTCTGTTCTAATAATCGAGACAACAACGTTATAACATTCTTCATTTTATTGCTTTGCTTTGCTTCCACTTTATTGGTCCAAAATTTTGGTGAACTATGGTCTATGTCAGTTAGTTTAGAATATTGTTAAAATTTCATAAATAAAGATATAACTTATAAGTATTTTGAAGTATATTATAAGGGTTTTTGAAATAACTCATGTTTGTTTTTTTCAGGTAATGTGTCCCAGTCCAACCTGTTAAAACTATATAACATCTAACTCCACATCACAACAACACTCTACATCTAACTCTCTACCTAATAATAAATAATTAGTTTATTAGTTACCTTAAATTAATATAAAAATTATAATATTATTAGTATAATGGTTGTGTATTATACTTGTACATTTTTCCTGAAATAATTAAAAATAAATCTTTTGTAAATATAAAATTTTTACTAGTTTTCGCGTCTTTTGAGCCGAGACGCAAAAACTAGATTATGAAATAAAATTTCTAGCCATAAAATAATAATTAACTTATAATATTGTAATTTGCTAATACTTGTACTTTTAATATTAGGGTCCAAACATTCTTCGGATATAAAATTTGTACACGTGTGTGTTTATTTGATAAATATTTCATAAAAGTATCTATCAAGTGTAAAATATTAACTTTAAACTTTCAACATTGTTTTTACCTACTTTATTTAAACTTTTGTAAATGACTATTTTGCATCGTAATATTATTGTTATTATATTCTTTTATAATAATTATTTTAAATAAGTATAGCAAATGTTTTAAATAAAAGATCTTTTTTTCAATAAAATAAATATTTCAATTAAAATTTAAAATTAATTTTATTTCCAACATTATTCTTGCATGGATTTTATTTGTACAAATTATCAATAATTAACTATAAATTAAGAAAATCCTTCCAGCCGTTTACAAGCTATGAGCTCTTTTCGATACGGTAAAAGGGTATAAACAACTTCTACAGATCTAATCGATTCGAAACTTGGTATCCCTATACTTTAATGACATTGCAATGCTATGGTAACCTGATGCCTGATATTGCAGCATCACCTGGAATCTGCAAGACTGAACTCTTTACAAAAGTACTGCAGAGTTTTTGTGCTTAGGCTCATTGAAATTAAATAAATAACATAAAATATATTGGGACATTATTACACAGCACCATCTAGTTCCACGGTAAGTTAGAAGGCCTGTGTTATGGATACCAGACAGTTGATACACTACACATATATAACTTTAGATACATACATATTATAAATATAATAATACTAATAATACCTATGACTGGAGTACAAACATTCACAGTCACACAAATGAATGCCCGCCCCCAGCGGGTCTCCAACCCGCGACTACTGGCTCAGCAAGTAGGGTCATTACAAACAGAGCCAAACGTGTCGTCAATGAATAGGTTATTGTGTTGGGGTATTTTTAAATGTTTAATTTAAGAGTTATTTATTGATCATACAAACATATTTTAACGGTCTAGTTACAAGTCAAAGTCACAATATACTAAAAGTCGACATCCACGCTAAACGTGTTAAGTTAAAACGACAGTGTTATGTCACCATATTTTCGTCTTCGTCTTTCCAATTTATTTAAAATAATAATTGAAGTTTTTCCTCCCAAAAAAATATCCCTTTTAAAAAATATACGAAGCACGAGAACCCAAAAAGGCGTCATCGCCTTCGTGGAATGGAGTGGAAAAGTTTTCATTCCTTTCACTATGAAATGAACTTTTCCATCACAATATACAATAATTATTAAATACACGTCTAAAAACATCATGACCAAGAAAACATTTTTTTAGTCGAAAAATTATATGTAAACCTCTCTTTAAACTATTTATTTCATTGAAAATTTCACAATATTAATAGCTTTACATAATCTCTTAATTTATAATAATATTGCAGATATTCAATTACGTATACAAAAACGAGTTCGCTGTTACGCTCCAAATATTAGATCCCATTTCAGAACGAGAATTTTGTTTTCATTTGTAAATCAACTTAATTAGAATCTCTAAAATTTACATTTATGACTACCGAGTTAAAATTAAAGTTACATTGGGTTCTGAATTAACTACGTGATACTGACAAAGTAATAAATGGTACATACATTCGAAAGTAGTCTGAGAGATATAAAAATATGTTTATCACGGTATTTCGGCTGCTTTCCTTATGTGTTTACGGTAAATAAAATGCGATTCAATTTTTTATCAATAGCCTTCAGGCGCGCCCATTCAACAAAGTACTTTACTTCGCCAGTATCATAAAAAATGAAAAGACATGAATCCTATTGATTGCTAAAATAATATATACAAGATTAAATTACAATAAATAAAAATCAAATGGCAGAAAACAGCAGTTTGTATGACAAATTTTACCTAATATGACTCAAGTTTAATCTATACATATAATAAAATTGTAACTAAGTCGAATCTGTACATTCAATATTTTTTGGAAAATATAATTGAAATAGATATTATTATCGATACAGAGTCTGAATCTATAGTTTTTAGAATTTTTGTCTGTCTGTTTGTCTATCTGTCTGTCTGTTACCACATCACGAAAAAACCACTGGACAGATTTTGATGAAATTTGGTATGATGATAGCTGGTTATCCGGGTCAACATATAGGATACTTTTTACCGCGGAAAAATTTCTCATTTCTGAGAAAAAATACCTAAACTGCAATGTAAGAGTATACTAATTAGTGTTGCCCAAATTCAGTCTTGGTCTTGCAGTCTTGGTCTTGTTCTTGCGTTTTTGCAAGACCAAGACCAAGAACAAGACCGCGTATTTTTAGCAAGACCAAGACCAAGACTGACCGTGCAAGACTTGAGCAAGAACAAGACATAGCCTGCAAGACTCTTGCGTCTTGCAGCTAGGACTTAGCGCTATTTCACTGAGTAGTTAGGTGTAACAGTTCGGTGTATAGGTAGGTACGCTTAGGAATTCTATGAGACGCAAAAAACTGTATCAAAGAATATGAAAAACTGGACCTATGCGCATTACGACTAATACCATAAACATAGCGAATAAAAAAATTATTAAAATCAAACTGAGTGCATGCATAGTTATGTTTTAACCATCGGCACTTTGATAATGCGGCATCAAAGGTTTTGTACTTACTTCTCAAAGAAATTTGCCGACTTTTTCGGAAGTACATGGTTATGATACACGCGCCGGCGGCTTCTTTTGAAATCTAAAACAATCGTTGGCCGCCACGGCCGAAATCATACATTTGACACTATTTGATTGCCGCCATAGGCGTAGGTATACTCATGCAAATAAGGGCCCTTCCGCACTGCGATATTTCACCGCGCGATTTTTATTCTCGCGTATTATATTCCGTGATCGAATGTACTTATTACGCACTGCGAATAAAAATTTCGTACGATTTTTTGTCAGTTTGATGCAGTTCCCGACTGAGACAAACGTCTAAAATGATAAATCTACTATATTTACTGAGACATTTTAGTAATCTAAAATGATGTTTTTCTACATTAAATATCAAGAGCTGCGAAATACAGTAAAAAGTTTTTTCGGATATTACAGAATGACTACAAAATCATTCGATAAACCAATAGCGTCGTGCACGACTGAGCGAAACGCGCGAATTTTATTTCGGCAGTGCGGCCATAGCCATACATATTATATATACTGTACAAAACTTTCGCACGGAATAATCCGCGCCGCATCGCGTTCAATTTGCATCAAATCACAGATTTTTTTTCCGCGCGAATTTTTAACCGCCAGTGCGGATACTCCTATAAGATTCATTGTGTTACAGAATTGCGGGAATAAAAAAACGTGCGGTGAAATATCGCAGTGCGGACAGGCCGTAATTTCGAATTTTTTACACGCTTTATATTATTGTTTGATTTGCGGCGGCATCCTTATCATAGAGCCGGCACGTGGCGAGGCGGCGCGGTAGAAAGCAAGGAACGTACTATAAATAAAGGAATTATTTAATTCCAGTCATTTCCAATTGAGCTGTGCTTCGAGTCTAACTTAATAATTGTTTTTACTAATTCTCGTTGTTTTCTAAAAACGTATCACGTGTACAATTTAATATGAGTGACGAAGATTCAAATTATTCTAGTCCGAGTAACGAGAGTTTGAGTCACAGATCTAAAAGACCCAAAAGCAAATTTGAGAATTTTTCGAAATAATTCATGCATCCCAAACTGCCTTCTGTAAAATTGTGCCAACATAAAAAAGATTGAAATAAAAATGAAAAACAGAAACACTTCAGGCTTAAGGAAACATCTAATATCTTTCCATAAAAAGGAATCAGAAATATTTCTTCCTGTTAAACCAAAATTCAGTGGAGATATCACAAGCTTTTTTAGTAACCGCTGAAGAAGTGGACAGGTAAGAATATTTATTTAACAGTTAAAAGAATTTTAACTCGCGTAGCTATTCATGCGATACTTTCAAAAACGCCATTAACTTACGTAAGTACACTGATAGAAGGATTTTTTTTGGGAGTAAATAAATCAATTTATTACAAACTTTTTAAGTATCTTTTTGGATGGGAAGAAATATTTTTTTACTGTTACCAACACTTTTTTAGGATTAATTAAATCGCTTTTTTATTAAAACAAAAATTTTTTTACTGTTAAAAAGCTTTAATGTATTGAAAAAAATATTTATTTTCCACCAATAAGATTTGTTTACGGTTAACAAATATTTTATTTGTGGTCCATTGTTGATAGATGGCGGCACTCATGCGTAGCTTTGTATGTATATATAATAGCCATCGTATGCCTTCCACGTTTCCAATGACTCTGAGAATAATCATGTATTTAGTTTTTATTACTGGGGCAATTATATCTGATGGGCAAAACTATTCATATTTCTTCCAAAAAAATGTGTAACTATTGGACTCAATCCCCATATAAAAAGCTATCAATTAATATTACAGAAAACAAACGATCCAGAAAACTTTATCCTATCAATTTTCGATGAATATTTTTAAACCGTTAAAAATTCATGTATCGTCAGATGGCTCTTATGTAATATATCAAAGAAATTTGATTTATTGACTCGTATACGAATACCAACGTATCGATTATAATAGTGATTATTTTAATTTTAAATGTATAACCGTTGTCATAAAAAAAATGAATTATATACTATAATCAATTCATTATTTATTATATTTTAACTTTATTCGTTTCATAAAATTTCTAATTCTCTGTAATTTTAATAATTAGAACAATGAGCGTAATGTTCAAGGGCTTTTTTTGAATATTAATAAATTATTTTTTTATATGTCAATAAATCATTTATTACATACTAATAAATATTTTGTTGCCAGTAAAAAATATCCGCTAACAAATGATTTATTAACTGCTAATAAATATTTATTAGGAGTCTTCTCTCTAACAAATCATTTCTTAACTGGTAACAAATCTTATTAGGTACAAAAAAATCCTTCTATCAGTGTATTTTTGAGTTAGTGGTGTTTTCATCTAGGGTGCGACATATTAAGTATGTAATTATCGTCTTAAATATTTTTATAAAACACCCATATTTTCATTTAATCGGCCAGTAACAACTAGAGTACTTTATTTTGGTAAAATTACAGTACAGTGCAACCTTAATATAACAAATATCAATTTAGACGATTTTCTCGATTTAACAACAAACAAACCTCCTCCTCTTATACGCTCAAACCTAGTATGTTTTAAATAATAATACAAGATTTTATTGTTTTTGTTTAAGTCGGAAAACAGCAGTGAC
Source organism: Brenthis hecate (assembly GCA_951806755.1). Lineage (NCBI taxonomy): Eukaryota > Metazoa > Arthropoda > Insecta > Lepidoptera > Nymphalidae > Brenthis > Brenthis hecate. The sequence goes on along the minus strand of OX638258.1, from coordinate 7,324,677 downwards.
AACATCACGACAGCTACAGTTGATTGGGTGGGTGAAAAAATATCTTCCCTTCTCATTTTTCGATGACGAAGCTACACAAGTATATTTTCGACGTATTTGCCCTAATATGGTGTTTCCTAAAAGGTCTACACTTAGAAGGAAAGTCAAAGAGCGATTTGAAGAGCTCCAATTGAATCTCAAGGAACGACTTCAACAATTATCATCTAAAATGTCTTTTACCATTGATTGGGTGGACGTCAATTGCGGTAGGAGTTACTACGGGGTTACTATTTCATTATATAGACAACGAATTGAAGTATCAATCTGTAGTTCTTGATTTTATACCATCACGCGGTCGACATACTGGGGAAGATATTGCAACGATTTTCCATGAATATTTATTGGAATATGGCATAATTGATAAAATACAAGGTAATCACGGTCGACAACGCAACTGCAAATACCAAATTTATGTATGAACTGGGCAAACAGCTGCCGCCACACTTTGATTCAGACAATCAACATTTCCGGTGCTTTGCTCACATTTAAACCTTGGTGTACAAGATTTATTAAAGACCTTAGCATTACACTGTGAGTCTGACACTAACCGCGCAAGATCAGCAGTACGAAGACTAATGCAGACGAAACTGAGGATGAGGAAGATGAAGAATCTGCACCAAATATTGCTGACTCGCGTACATCTGTAACAAAGTTACGCAGTATTTCCAGTAAAAATAAAAAGAAGTGAGATAGTCAAAGAAGAAGTTTCAGTCTGCTTGTGAAGCAGCTGGCGTGCATCAATCTAAAATGCCATTCTTGAACTGTCCAACGAGATGGAATTCCACACATGATATGATTGGATTTGGTTAAAAGTGAGAGCGGGCACACTGACATATTGTGCAGTTCTGTCACCGAATTAAATGATTTTCAAATCACAGCTAATGAATGGCAGGTACTTCGAAAAATTACATAAATTTCTAATAAACTTTAAACTTTTAAGTACAAAACTTGGTGGAGACAAATATGTTACATTACCGCTAGTCATTGTATCATTCAATCTCTTGCGAGATAAAATTGAATCCATGGTAAAAAACAGTTAGATGAGAAACCTAATCGATCTGAAGTGGATGAAAGGCTCATTCTAGCTTTCCAAGCAGCTCGAGACAAAATGCTTAAACATTACAAGAAGAGCAACTGGATTTATTGTACTTCTTTAATTTTAGACCCAAGGCATAAGGCTCAGACTTTTGACCTGACAATGTGGGGGAAGCAACTTAAAACAGAAAGTCTGCGCAAGTTCAAGGAACTTTATGAAGAATATAAAAGTCTACACTCACTGAACAAATCTCTGGAATTACCAGAAAAAAAACTGAAGTATGTGATGAAGATGAAGACGTAATAGACTTTGATAAACTCTATGAATGTCCCTCGACGTCATCTGGATCTTGTCTTCAAGGCTTAGTGATAGACGAGTTGGAGGAGTACCTGAGAAAACCAAGAACTGCCAGCTCGGAAGACATTTTAGATTGGTGGAGGACGCATGAGACAGAGTATCCGATTTTATCGAAAATGGCCCGTGAGTTTCTCTCAATACCTGCAACTTCAGTACCTGCTGAGAGGTTATTTTCTAAAGCATCATTAGTAATTAGAAAACATAGAAATAGGTTAAGTGATGAGTCAGCCAGATGGTTACTTTGTATTACATTCTTGGTCAAAAAAATTGATATAAAGTATCATAACCTGATGATAAAGCTGTTGATTTGTGTTGTATTTATTTTTTTATTCAAATAAATGATAAATCGTAAAACTCCTTTTTATTAAATTTCTTATAAGTTGAGGGTTTCAATCTCTTTTTAAACAGATAAGTATTGTTCTTTAAAATACAGTCAAGTTATTGTAAATTAATTTGTTTTTTTACATGTTTTAGCAAATGTAAGCTTATAAATCATAAATGTTTATTAAGAAAAACAGGTTACTTCCATGGAAAACGACATATAGTCAGGTTGATTTTTTCGAATTTCTTATCAAATCTTCAGTTATTTATTAATCTGCTTGATCTTTACTATGGCTATATTCATGTTCAAGCTCACAATGTTCCAATTCTAATACGTTTTTCTAGGATTTAAAGTAAACTTTAATAAATAGTAATAGACTAATAGGTAATTGCAAGACTTGGCAGGACCCTTGCTCCAGGACAAGGACCAAGCCCAAGACTGGGAGCGCAAGACCAAGACCAAGACCAAGACCAGGTGTATTGGCGCAAGACCAAGACCAAGACTGGCTAAGTCTCGTCTTGTTCTTGCGTTTGGGCAACACTAATACTAATATGTAAATCCTAAGAATTTGGTTTTTTAGTCATCTGAACGCGGGCGGAGCCGCAGGCAATGCTAGTTATATTATAATATTTATGTTAAGAAAAAAAAACAAAACTAATTTTGTAAAAAAATATAGTTTTTAAAATTTAATTTATGGATAATTAAAAAGTAATTGTAGATTGGTCATAAAAGGTTAATTAGGAGTAACAGCCGTCACACCTCTCACGTTAATTGATTCATTTCATATCACAGGACTCATAATTTTGTAATTCCACGCCTTTTCATTAGCAGATATGCCACGTTGTTCTATCATAAACTACTAATGCCTACGGGACCCGTTGTCAAAAAGTATTTTACGTTTTATGGTCTCATTTTTCTCAATTAACACCATCGATATCTACTATTATTTGCCTATGACTTTTCATGTATTTACACTAAAATACTATAAGATTACAGAGAACAGCTTGAATATATAATAAAATTACGAGTACCTAGTATTTACTTATAAAAAATTTCAATATTCAAAATGAATAAAAGAGTTATATTAAGACTAACACGTTTATAAAAGTCTATTTATACTCGTAAGTAATGTATAAGAATGAAGTAAATTTTGATCTGAATTTCATTTGAAAACGTCAAATGTCTAATTTTATTCTATAAAATTTCTTTTTCATAAGCTATAGTTGAAGATAACAACGAACAAGAAAATGGGTCAATGAATCTAGGTCAAGAGAAAATCTGGGAGTGTTAGTACAAGATTATATCTACCTACTTTACAAGTGTTGCATGCATCATAACCACATATATTTTTGTGATTACCTAAAAAAAATTACTTAAAAAACCCTTATAGGAGGATATTTTCGCCTATGTTTGACAAAGATCTTTTTCCTTAGAGCGCGTGAATGTCTCTAGGAATCTAGTTGAAATTAAGATAAAATATTTTGTCAAAGGTCCTTTAGATCTGTAAAAAAGTTTCTAGGTTTCCAAGTCAACGTAAACAAAATACAGTGAAATGGCTATACTAGGTATATACATTTTAACACTCACAAGTAAATAAAAACTTGGATCAAAATAGGATAACTCATCAAGTTTTTTTTGTATTTCCGCTAGCTACTATAAATGCTTCTAGAGTAGTATACAATTTCCCAAATACAAAAAATTATGACGTCCAAAAAATGAATATCGTGGTTATATAATAGTAGTGTAAATATGGCCTAACATTTAACGCATCAAATTAGTATGTTAAAACATCACAATTATTTCGTGCTAACTTGCATAACAAAGCATGGGCGTGGGAGTCAGTCTTACACTTATCCAATTTTTTATATCTTAATGTAATAAATATAGGATATACCTAATAATCGCTTGCCAAACCTCCCAAGCGAAGTAGCAATAGGAAGGGTGCATCGATCGTAGAACGTCGTCTTCCTTCGACTATGCGTGGGTTTGCCTCCCACAAGGTGGACAAGAAATCGGAGAAGACAATGAAAGTTGTGGAAAATACTGAATGCGGATCTTTACTGGAAATTTTTTGGGGAAACTACGACACGATAGCAAAGACGAACATTTATCATCATCTATATTTAAATATATTTAATTACGGAAAATTTAATTCTCTTTGAATTAAATTGAAATGAAGTCTATTTTTTTTAACGTTGGGAAATGCATTTACGCATAGCACCTGCATGCATACAGGTGGGACTCACCGGTAAAGCCAGTACTACTCACTAAAACCCAACCGAACCTTCCCCGTCTTAATGGGGCGTCGCAAGATCACTTCCGCACTCAACCACGACGCCCCTACGGCAGGTCTGCCGAAGCAGACTTCAATTTTGTTGCTCCAATGATGTACTCTGCTATCAGAGAAGTACCAGGAACAACCCGCATGGCACACTTCTCACCGAAGTGGACCACTTCCCAGTGCGTTTCTTGGCTTCGCACCCGGCTAGATTGCCGGACGCTAATGAGAACCACGACAAAGTGAACGCACATTGTGCAGATGTGAAGTCTACCTAGATGAACTGTAAAAAAGAAATTAGTTTTAGTTTCCACATGTTTTTGCTAGTGCTATCATAAAATAAAATACTAAGTTCCTTATTTTGTTATCCTCTGTAGTACAAGTTTATAACAATACAATCTAGTGTATAATGGTATTGATTTTTTATGGGTTATAAAATGAAACAGAATTATATACATTGTGAATACATTTAATATCAACTCACCAAATTGACGTAATATAAATCGTACAGTGTACTGTACCAATAGAAGCACGTTTTCTATGGTGACTTGCCTTTCTTTACGTTAGTTCATGCATTACATAAACACATGATTACTACACTTCGTGGCCTTAAAAACCAGCATTACCTACTAAAATCCACAGAACCTCTCTCGTCCTAAGCATCGCAGGATCGCTTAACCACTCAAGCAGGACGCCCTGATTGCTGGCCTGCCGAGGCAAACACTAGGAGCAAACCGTATGGAACACCGCCTGCCTAACTAGGTAGGCCGCCTCCCGTGGCTCACCTCGGTGCATTTCTTGGCTTCATGTTGGGCTGGATTTACAGACACGAATTAATGATAATTATTTAATAATATTATATTTTGAGGCAGTGGCAGACCAGTGATTGTCGAGCTTGCTTGGGAAACGAAGTAAAGCGGGTTTAAATTCCGGGACTCACGCCTCTGATATTTTCATGTGCGAATCATATCTTACATGTTTACCAATTGTCTAACGGTAAAGGAAAACATCGTGAGGAAATCTAAGAGTATTTAGCAAGTTTTCGAAAGATATGTGAAGTCCGCCAACTCGCACTTAACCAGCTTGGTGGACTATATGTAATATCTGCGAAAATAACAATTGCAATTTTTATTTACAGAAGATAAAAAAAAACGTCTTTCTCAGAATTTTATTCGTCAAATGTTTTACGTCTAATGAGTCATCGGAAATAATTTTCAAACTTTTTTAACTGGGATTTTTCGCAGATATTGAACTTCTCGACTAGACTATGGTGTTATTGGTCTAGTTAACAAAAATCTATCTAGAGCGTTTCCCGGCGCCATACTTATTTTTGAAATGAGGTTTTTTTTTCATCGATATATTTCTACTCTATATTTGCTCTAGATATGGATGCTCTACATGTTTGATAAGTTGGCACAAATTCTCAAATAAAAAGGACGATATATAAATATACAATACATTTTTTATGTAAGGAGAAATTTATTCATCTCACCATTTCATTTAATAAATAACATATCTGAAAATCATAAAACCGGATCGATGAAGGTTTCATGCCTTTCGAAATTTAGTCTCATGAAAAAAAACTGGTTAAAAATGGCTGCTCGTAAAGATCATGTTGACCTATAAATATTAAACGTACCTATGCATAATATTATGTATACGTTTAATTTTACAAATGTTAGACACAAATAGTATAGGATAAACTCACGACAGGTTCCCTCGTGCAGCTTCACATCATTTTAGTGTATTATCATCAGAATTGAAAACTTGTAATAAAACAATGTAAAAATTCAAACCTGTCATAATTCACAACTATACAATGCCTGTCATATAGATTACTTACAGAAAATTGGGTTTTGTGTTTACTTAATTCTATAGCAAAAGTTTTTAATATTTTAAGCCGAGAACACAAAGTTTATGCATGAAAATACGTTGCTTAAAGTCCCTTTTGATTAAGCACTTCGTGCAACTGACTGTTGTTCTCTTATTTTGTGTGTGTAACATTAACCCATGTAAATATCGTCGACTTTGTACATTTTTTATAATCGTCGACTTTGTACATTTTTATAATTTTTACCAATTTAATAGTATTTTTTTTATTGGAATATGTATACTATTGTGGTAATTATTCAGTTTTTATAAAATTTTAAAAACAAGACTTTTTTTCTAATATTTACACAGACTTGATGACCAATCGTAATTGTTTTAAATCAATTTAACTCTATTTATTTATTTATTTTCACTACATTTTGATATTACTTAAAGTCAATTGTTAATATTTATATAATTCATATTTTTTAAGTTGAACTCACAAAGAAGATTACAGAGTAATGGTTTATCAAAAAATAACAAAAGAAATAATTTAATAAACATACAAAGGTTGTCTTATTGCTGTAATGCTCTGTCAGACAGCCTTTGGTAAAAGGATTAGAAGTGAAAAAGGGACAGTGCAAATTCATATAATTGAAGTATATGTGTATGTTTTAAAATCATTGGTTGATTTTTACATACATAGATACTTAAATAAATACATACATATTAATTAATTTTTTTATTTAATTTAAGTTTACCAACAATTGCTTACACAATATACATAAACAGTAGGTATACAATTTTTGTTATTCTTGTAACATTGTAACAATTACCTCCACGTGCAATTTAGTCATAATAGTAACAATGTTGAGAAGTCGATAAAAATAATATGTACTTATTATATAACTTATACAATACTAAAATAGTTTAATCAACTTTAAATAAAAAATATATATTTATTAGAGGCTCACCCTCACTTCCCTCGAATTTGCCTCTAAAAAAACAAAAACAAATCTATCCCTCGGGAACCGTATATTTTTCCGGGATAAAAAGTAGCCTATGTATTATTCCAGATTACAATCTATCTCTGTGCCAAATTTAGTGAAGTGATTACTCGAGTCAACGTTTAGGGATACCTTTTACTTCAAAACAATCTTTCATTCTCCGGGAAGATACAATAACTGGTATTTATAAAAATATTTTAACGACTTTACACAAAATTATATAAAAAAATAATATTGACTTGACTGGAACGGGTGCTTCAGATAGACGGAGATAGACGGAGATAGCCGGAGATATCCGGAGATAGCCGGAGATAGCCGGAGATAGTCGGAGATAGCCGGAGATAGCCGGAGATAGCCGGAGGTAGCCGGAGGTAGCCGGAGATAGCCGAAGATAGACGGAGATAGCCGGAGATAGGCGGAGATAGCCGGAGATAGCCGGAGACAGCCGGAGATAGCCGGAGATAGCCGGAGATAGCCGGAGATAGCCGGAGATAGCCGGAGATAGCCGGAGATAGCCGGAGACAGCCGGTACTATATATTGACTTGACTTGACTAGATAGACGGAGATAGACGGAGACAGACAGAGATAGACGGAGATAGACGGAGATAGACGGAGATAGCCGGAGAAAGCCGGAGATAGCCGGAGATAGCCGGAGGTATCCGGAGATTGCCAGAGATTGCCGGAGATAGCCGGAGATAGACGGAGATAGCCGGAGATAGCCTGAGATAGCCGGAATAGCCGGAGATAGCCGGAGATAGCCGGAGATAGACGGAGATAGACGGAGATAAAAAATAAATAAATAAGAAAACAAACAAACAAACAAACAAACAAACAAACAAACAAACAAACAAACGAGCGAGCGAGCGAGCGAGCGAGCGAGCGAGCGAGCGAGCGAACGAACGAACGAACGAACGAACGAACGAACGAACGAACGAACGAACGAACGAACGAACGAACGAACGAACGAACGAACGAACGAACGAACGAACGAACGAACGAACGAACGAACGAACGAACGAACGAACGAACGAACGAACGAACGAACGAACGAACGAACGAACGAACGACGAACGAACGAACGAACGAACGAACGAACGAACGAACGAACGAACGAACGAACGAACGAAACGAACGAACGAACGAACGAACGAACGAACGAACGAACGAACGAACGAACGAACGAACGAACGAACGAACGAACGAACGAACGAACGAACGAACGAACGAACGAACGAACGAACGAACGAACGAACGAACGAACGAACGAACGAACGAACGAACGAACGAACGAACGAACGAACGAACGAACGAACGAACGAACGAACGAACGAACGAACGAACGAACGAACGAACGAACGAACGAACGAACGAACGAACGAACGAACGAACGAACGAACGAACGAACGAACGAACGAACGAACGAACGAACGAACGAACGAACGAACGAACGAACGAACGAACGAACGAACGAACGAACGAACGAACGAACGAACGAACGAACGAACGAACGAACGAACGAACGAACGAACGAACGAACGAACGAACGAACGAACGAACGAACGAACGAACGAACGAACGAACGAACAAACGAACGAACAAACAAACAAACAAACAAACAAACAAACAAACAAACAAATAAATTGTATATTTATAATATACTTTAATAAGTAATAGAACAAATCCAGATTTTTTTCAAATTTTTGTTTCTCTGTCTGTTTGTCTGTTTGTACGGGCTAATCTCCGAATCTATTGGACCGATTTAAATGAAATTTTGCATGGTGGTACCTTATATCCCCGGGCAACATCTTAGATACTTTTTATCCCGGAAAATTAAATAGTTCCCGTGGGATAGTTAAAAAACTATAATTACTTATACAGCTTAGTACACAACAACTTACTCGTATGCACCTAATTTAGTAAAATTTAACATTCTGATACCTTATATTGGCGTTCAAACAACAGGTTACTTTTCATCCCGGATAAATAAACAGTTCCCGTGGGAACTAATAGATCTCTATTAGTGTTTTTCTAGAGGCGAACCCGAGCGAAGCGAGGATGAGCCGCTAGTTTATAATATTAATACGGATGTAGGACTTATTATTAATAATATTTACGAATAATATCTGTCTTTTACAATAGAAAAAGATAACATAAAGAACGTTTACTATTAAAATATAACATACGTTTCTTATATACATTATACATACACTAACGACTCACCCTCGCTACGCTCGGGTTCGTCCCTACTTACGTTTCAAAGTTTAGTATAGATTTCTCAGAAATGAGATATTTTACCGCAGTAAAAAATATCCTTTATGTTGACCCGGAAAACCAGCTATCATCATACCAAATTTCATCAAAATCACTCCAGTGGTTTTTCCATTTTCCAAAAAATATTAAATGTACAGATTCGGCTTAGTTACAATTTTATTATTTAAAATGAATAGCTAGCATACACATATAAAACAAATTCTATAACTAAAGAAATACGTAATAATTAGTTAAACGACATTTAAAAACGTTTTGATTTCGAAACTTCGATTTGATTTGGCGAACATCGCGAGGAACCACGTTTCATAACTTTATGGATTTAACCGTAAAAGAATTGCCATAAAAAGGTGAGATGTACGAGCGGCTATCTTTTCGCGTTCTAAGTTCGAATTTATTATAAAACTGCGACGTTACGAGTGTATGACCACTGGGTCTGCGAATATGGACCGATTTTTAAGTGACGTCAAAAATGAGGTTTTATTCCCTGTAGTCATGTCATGTATGATGTATGTTTTATTGTACTAGCATTGCCCGCGTTCAGGTGACCAAAAACCAAATTCTTAGGTTTTACATATTAGTACACGCTTACATGGCAGTTTTTGTATTTTTTACCGCTGTAAAAAGAATCCTATATGTTGACCTGGATAACCAGCTATCACCATACCAAATTTCATCAAAATCCCTCTAGTGGTTTTTCTGTGATGCGGTAACAGACAAACAGACAAAATTTCTAAACACAATAGATTCGGCCTCTGTATCGATAATAATGTTTATTTCAATAAAATTTTCCAAAAAATATTTAATGTACAGATTCGGCTTCATTACAATTTCATTATACGTATAGATGAGTATATATTATGTGGTATCTTTGTTTATTATGAATATATAATATATTTTATATATATAAATAAGTATGGTCTCATGAAGTTGGTATAATTTTTTTTTTAAATTAGCAGGTGTATGTTACAGTCTTCGTAAAGTTATAGTCTGTAAAGTTTATTGGCGTCTTGGCGAGGTGCAGGTTAAATGTAGTTCACTATCATAAACTTCAGTTCAATAAAGTTTTGTGGCAGCTTGTGTATTGCTTGTAAAGACCACTTCTGTTTTTGTTTCTAGCCAGCTTCTGGAATAGCACAAATAATTTAGTGACGTAAGACTAAATTACGTGTTGTAATCTGAAAATTATATACAAACTCTTTATAAGATATTCAATTATTAAAAAAAAAATCGTACTACTATTATTTATTATTAATCACATGTTTTTATATGTTTACGTTTGTTAATCTTCGCGCTGTACCAGCTGGACAGAATTAGATTTAATTTAGTATACAGATAGATTGTGACCTGTAGTAAAATATAAACTACTTTTGATAAAAAACATGCCAAAATATTGCAGTCTGTGTAGTACAGTGTACATCCGTATTATTATTGTAACTAAGTCGAATCTGTACATTAAATATTTGTTGGAAAATCTAATTGAAATAGACATTATTATCGATACAGAGGCCGATTCTATAGTTTTTAGAATTTTTGTCTGTCTGTCTGTACCGCATCACGAGAAAACGACTGGACAGATTTTGATGAAATTTGGTATGATGATAGCTGTTTATCCGGGTCAATATATAGGATACTTTTTATCACGGGAAAATATCTCATTTCTGAGAAAAAATACAAAAACTGCATTGTAAGAGTATACTAATATGTAAAACCTAAGAATTTGGTTTTTGGTCATCTGGACGCGGGTGGAGCCGCGGGCAATGCTAGTATATTATAATATTATAAATGTGAAAATTTGTGAGTATGTATGGATGTTTGTTACTCTTTCACACCAGAACGGCTGAACGGATCTGGATGAAATTTGGCACAGAGATAGATAATATTCTGGAATGCTGGGCACGGGCCTCCCTTTAGTACAAGGGGGACCAGGTCATAGTCCATCACGCTGGCCAAGTGCGGGTTGGCGGACTTCACATATCTTTCGAAAACTTGCTAAGTTCCGTCAGACATGCAGGTTTCCGCACGATATTTTCCTTCACCGTAAGACAAATAGTAAATAGTGAAAATTTGAGGTAACTTCAGAAGACAAAGGAAATATTCAAGATAAACCGATCTCAGCAAACTTTGGTCTTGTAAAATTTTAATTAATTTACTTAAGCGAAAACGTTCTTTTGTTTCGCTTAAAATTAAAAATGTTATAAAACTATGTGAATAAATCTAACTTTTATTACATTTTCTTAGAAATTCTTAACTCTCATATTTCAATTTTTACACAGTAAAAAGTTAAAGTTTTTAACTGTTACTGTTGTTAACTGTACTGTTTCATTCTGTTAACTTTTAAAATTTTGGCTTTATATGATGTGGACTTCATGACATGTGTACACACAAAAGATAAGATTTGTCTAGTAATATGAAATTAGACGTTAAATGTATGAACTAATACAGTTTCATTAAAATCCAATCAGTGGTTTTTGTGTACTAAGCTGTGTGTAAGTTACTATAGATTTTTAGCTATCCCACGGGAACTCTTTAATTTTCTGAGATGAAAAGTATCTAAAATGTTGATCGGGGACATAAGGTACCACCATGCAAAATTTCATTCAAATCGGTCCGACAATTTCGCAGATTGGCCCGTACAAACAGACAAACAGACAGAGAAACGAAAAAATTAAAAAAAACTTGATTTGTTTTATTTCTCTTCTTACATCTCCTTGACTCGGTTTTTAGCATATTTTTTCTATGTACAGATATTCGACCTCTACACTTTTATTATATGTGTAGATAATATCTTTATGCATGCAAATACTTTTTTGTAGTCTGTACGTGGGCAAAATCGGTTGTTCTGCTAGTAATTAATATGTTAATAATTTAATTCAGTTCCTTTGGTACATTCATTTTCAATGTACGAGTACTCTTAGGTCGTGGCAGACACGAGACCTGTGGATTTTTAAAATAGAGATATTTTTTCCGATTAGCTACGGCTAATAATAATTTATAAATTCTGAGAAAAACCTAAAATAACCGTGTCATGCATTTTTTAGATAAAATAATTCAAATATATATATGAAACTTACACAAATATTTACTGCAACCAAGATAATGGTCACAGACACTATTTTTTTGTTTTAACTATATACTGAACCAAACCAAAAGATAAATTCAAAATTAGTTTGAAATAATCCATTAGTTTACGAAACTTGTGCTTACCTACCAACGTAGTTATTTTTTGCCTTTGCATTGCAAAAATAGGAAGTAAAAACATTTATAAAAAAGCACTTATTAAAATTAGCTACAAATACAATGCCCAGTGAATATCTACCAAACAAAATGGAAATTTATATTGTAGATCGTATTACGCTGAGTTAGCGTAAAATATAAAGTTTATACGAACTAAAAGTATGATATTTTGTTAAAACATTCGTCATTTATCATTTTTTATATTAATAACAACAATGCAGTTATGTATGTATTTGTGAGTGTATGTAATGATTTATTTTTTTATATGTATATTTTTTGTGGTAGGTACATAAATAAATAATATAAATTACTAGCGACTAACCCTCGCTTCGCTCGGGCCCGAAAGTCATCCCTTAAGGAGATGAAAATGTGGATAAAAGTTTGTATTGGGAAGAAAGCTAGGGACGAACCCGAACGAAGCAAGAGTGAGTGGCTAGTTTTAAATAATAACAAACTAAATTAAAATTATTATTCTTAAATACTAATATTATAAAGAGGTAAAGTTTGTGAGTTTGTGAGGTTGTGAGTTTGTGACGAAATAAGAAGGACATAAGGCCATGCAGTATTTTCATGCTTTAAAATATAACTCGGCACTCCTAGAAGCCATGAAACTAAAGAATTAAATTAAATTAAAAATATAATTCACCGAGCAAACTCCTTCGTATCCTCTCCAATCTAAATAATATTGGCAAAGTAATGTGTGCTTAATTACTGGCACGTTTTGAAACCATTATCAAGAAAATTGAATTGAAACTTCGATCCCAGGAAATTAAAATTTTGAGTACGATGAGATATAAAGTAATTATAAGTCACGTCATCATTAAAATATCTTGTTGTTTTATAAAATCAGCGTTAACGTTTACCCGCGGCTTTGAATGCGTTGTTTATTTATGTATAATTGTTATGATTTTAAAAGTCTTAATGGAATAGGGCATCTAATCTTTCTCAATAGATAAGCTATAGGTATAGTTCCGAAAAATAACAAGTTTATACAAACAAATCTATCTATCTATAATATACTCGTATATATAAAAGGCAAACGTGATTGACTGATGTATCAACGCACAGGCCAAACCCTTAAAGCTAGAGAATTGAAATTTCGCACACGTATTCCTCATAAGACGACGGCACCCACTAAGGAAGCATTTTTCAAAATTCAACTACCAAGGAGGTGAAATAGGGCATAAAAGTTTGTATGAAACTTTTTATTCCTTGGACATATTTGCATGAAATTTCTGCTAGTGTTAAAATAAAAGGAGCCAACATAACTAGCGTTCCCATTTCATGCCTTTACGGTTTGAATATCAAAAAAACTCTAATTAGAGGTACATAGACATTGTTAAGAACTATCGACTCACCCTTGCTTCGTTTGGATTCGTCCCTAGGTTTCTTAGGATTCTTAGAGAGGATTCTTAGAGTCCCTAGGATTCATTTAAATTGTCATATCTTTTTTATTTATGAACCGATTGAAATAAAACAAACAAAATGTTAAGTGAAGCTTACCACAATACATTAGTTGTTACCTTATCCAAATCGGTTGAGCCGTTTTTGAGATTATTTTGGCTACCGGTGTGCGCGCGTATCGTAAAAATTTTACTCTATATATTTTGCTCCAAACGTGCCAAAAGAAGTATAACATAGGTAAGTATAACACACATAAATAGGACATAATAAGAAATATAAACCAATGTTTTAATATACACGGAGCATATTCAAAGCAGATACTTATGTAATTGGAGATTTTTTGAAAAGTAGGCCAACTATCCGGCTTTTACCCTTATAGAATTTCCAATAGACCTAATATTTCATTTACATTTACACCGATTTTTTGCCAAAATCCGTCTTATAGCTTATAAGACATTTATTTACTGTAGGCCTCCAGTCTATGGTTTGCCAGAATTCATCCTGTTTTAATTAATTTTAAACTTCTAGAACAATTAAAGTTTCATCAATTTTGTACTATATGAGTACTGTATAGTAGCAATATTTAAAGCAGAGCTTGCTTTGTATATCTATTTAGGATATATAGTGAAGTCAATATTATACATAACGGACGTATGAAAAAAGAAAGCAAAATTTGAACGCCCTACGCAATTTTTACTCCATTGCCTCATAAATATGTACTTATCGTAATATTTTACTTACGTGTCATTACTCTTGTAACAGTCGAAAATTGGGTTGGCGAATTATATGGGAGTTGGAGCTGATGAATTTTATTGAAGTTTTTGTTAATTTTAGGCCATTGTAGTTAGTTTCTAATGTTCTAATAAAGTTACTTCAATATCATTTTATTAAATGGCAAAGTACGACAGTGTCTTTAGTTCAAACTACAGTACTCTAGGGTTAATTTTTAAACTATCTTGTTAAATCTAATAAGCCCTACTAGGATTTAAACATACAGTAAATATAATAAGAATAACAGTCATATTTAGACCAGGCAAACTAAAAAAATTTTGGAGTACTAACACACTCGCAGAAAGTGCGTAGCTCTCATTTACCATGAAACGGCCCCTTAAAAAACCTAACCTAAATGTTGAAAAGAGCTATATGAGTTGGCACATGTTTTTTTTCGCGATTTTAGTTTGTTTTTCTGGTTCCCGACATTTCTAATGCTTTACATCATGGTCACGAGAGTCTCTTTCGTGATCAAGATTGCTGTAATAACATAAATCCGCGTAAAAATCAAACAGATAGTTTTACTCGAATTAAGAATAATACACCTTTGTCAAAGCTGGTAAAAAATTCAATATGAGCGATTCTCAACGAACAATGCGATATTGTGATGTAAGAATTACGGGATTATGTCAGACGCCGAAATTGTTTTATGTACATTGTACATTGTATGTACATAAACATATATTCGAGGACGCACTCTCTGTATACGTGATTTAGGTTAGCCTAACAAAAAAAACCGCAAGAGCGTTGTAAATATTAGACGTGGATTATTAAATATTATATTTACATTACCTCATTTCACACAGTGAACGTGTGCGAGGTTGATTTAGAAAAATTATTGAGGTTGGATTTATGTACTTTCAGCGAATAACCATATTATAGAGTACGTGCATATAGTACGTATGTTATAACACAATGACAATATAGCTGTACTTCTTATTATTTATTTATATCTTAGTTTTAATCTGTTTTTATACAGAAAATTAGGTAAACAAAATTTATAAATTTTAAATGTTTTAATTATTATAATTATTATTATTTTAGTATAAGCGCAATCAATTATTTTCCTTGTCAGCCTGCATTTGCTTTATTTTATAAAATTTTAAAGTGGCTCTTTTTACTTGTACAAATTTTTACACTTTATTTTAGTAATTTTATTTTCTTCTTATATTAGCGGTGTATGCCTGTAATTTGTAGATACCTACTCTCTCTTTTTTTAATGTCTATAAAAATACGTTTTAATTAACCATGAATCAATAATTTTACGTTACAAAACTTAATACATTATCCGTACTGTTATGTAATTAAATTTGTACATAAATTTATTATTTCTTTGGAATTTCTAGCCTTCTACCTGTTTTATCGCTCATCATTCAAAGTTCAAGTAAGTTCAAAGACCATAGGTTATTATTTATTTATTTATTTATACTTTATTGTATACCACAATCATAAAGTAAATACAAGTAAACACAATATCAAAAAAAGAGACAGAAACAAAAGTGTGCACAAAAGGCGGTCTTATCGCTAATTAGCGATTTCTTCCAGACAACCTTTGGGTTAGGAAATATGGAAGACTATACTGGGTGGGTGGTGTAAATATTAAATATTATATACAATACATACCACAATACAACCTAATACTTAGAAATACTACATATATATCTATGTATATAATATATATCTATAAATTATACTAATACATATTTAAATTAAAATTAATATAAATATTGTACAATGTCGACTTCTCATTTAGAAAAATGATCTAAAAAATGATTTTTTACAGATTTTTTAAATATTTGTAATGATTTGGAACTTTTTTTGTGAACAGGCAAACTATTCCAGAGTTTGGTTGCTTGTACAGAGTAGGAGTACTCGAAGAATTTACTTAAATGTACAGGTATTCTTAGCATCAAATTCTCTGAAGATCTTAACCTATTCGTATGAGATCCTAGAAATTCAAACTTCTCCTTTAAATAAGGCGGGTATGTTGGAATAAATAACACACAGTACAGAAGAGAGAGAATGTGTAGATTCCGGCGACAGGTTAGTTCGCGATTTACGCATTTTCAAATAAAGCAGTGGTCACGCTAATTAGTTATTGTTTTAGAGTTGAATGCGCTCCGACTATATTTGTTGGTGTGTGATATATTATTGCGACTGCGACAATTTTTGTTTCTATAAAAATAGTGGGATCTAAAAGAATAAGTTTTCAGCTCAGTACTTTTTGGTTTTAAGATAAATATTTTACATCCGATTAATTATAATTTGGCACATTCTTACGGAAGAAAAATGAGACGTGATGAAAAGAAAATTTGTATGTATGTTTAATAAACGATAGGTATAAATAAGAAAACATGATATTTCAAAGCGGGTACTAAATTTTTTTCATTTGTAACGTAGTGTTATCGGACGAATAGCAACAACCATAATAAATCCTATTGTTATCCATAAAGATTTTAATATAAATAAATCGAAGAATTATACAATATGTTCCCAGCTGAAAGCTTCCATAATTGCTTCTGAGATTTAATGATGTGATATAGAATTGCCTGAGGGCTGACCTAGAACTTCAAACACCATTTCCGTTCTCATCCTTCTATCGTCGCTAAGAGCAAGTTTAAATGGTTTAGTTTTACCTCCATACAAAATTAAATTACAACAGTTACCATCATATGTTAGTAAGCGATTGTTATAAAGTTAAAAGGGGGAAAACAAAAGGGTCCCTTTAACTAATAACTCTGTAAAAAGGTATTCTGCATGAAATTGAATATAATAATGAACTAAGTATTAAGTACAAAGATTTGATATATCTTTAATCTATCAATTCAATTAGGTAATATTTTAAATATTTTTACTACACTCTATATATACGAGTACATATATTTTTTATTACTATTTAAAAATAAAGAAGACAAACCATGAAAAAAGGTCTATCAATATTTCTCAACCATTAATATTATAAATATTCCATTTCTCAGGTAAAAACTATATATATATATATATATATATATATATATAGCTTTAAAACTGTGATTAGGACAGCATCAATCTGGCGTACTGCTGCTTGTAAACATAATTATCTTCGAGAGAGATACGAAGTATAATTAAGACAAGACAATAATTATCGTAATACACATGAACATTTTACGTGTAATAGGTACGTCCAATCCCTTTTACATATTCAAGTAACTATCAAAAGCAAATGTGTTCATATGAAAGGCTTATATTATCTTATTTAGTAATACTTTAAGCTATGAAGAAGATTAAAGGAACAACGAAGCTTTGAATATTTAACTCAAACCATTTGTTAGAAAACTAGCGACTCACCCTCGCATTGCTCGGGTTCGTCCTTAGGTACATTTTCGGTTAGTATAGAAAAATAGGTGGGTATATATATATATATATATATATATATATATATATATATATATATATATATATATATATATATATATATAACAACTACAAAAAACTGCCATTTTTAATGTTAAAGTTCTCTCTTTGTCGCTGAATTAATTAAAAATTGAAAAATTAAACACATCCGATTAGTTGTACAGTTATTGCACACCTATTTTTGCGCATAAATAAAAAAATAATAAAAATAATAACTTTAGATACCTAATTACCCCAAAATTGAGAAACGAACGATAATATCTGATGATTGTTTAGTTAAAATTAATGGTATTTCTTAAATATATTTCTTAAATATACATCACTATATTAGAATGTAGTTTGAGCACTAACTAGTGTCGCTCGGGGCTGCGCCCGTGTATCTTAAATAAGTATTATTGTTAGGCTCCTAAGGTTTAGATAGACCTTTCTCCAGATTCTAGACATCATGACTATAAGAAAGTTTTTCATAATACGGACGGGTAGTACTAGAGTACAAAATAACAAAGAAGCAACTCAGCCAGCGATAGGTGT
Organism: Brenthis hecate; assembly: GCA_951806755.1. Lineage (NCBI taxonomy): Eukaryota > Metazoa > Arthropoda > Insecta > Lepidoptera > Nymphalidae > Brenthis > Brenthis hecate. Next base: position 7,306,224 of record OX638258.1, on the reverse strand, counting down.
ATATTAGTAAAAACTCGTATTTTATTGGCCAAAACCATTTTCAACCGACTTCAAAAAGGAGGAGGTTCTCAATTCGACTGTATTTTTTTTATGTATGTTACCTCAGAACTCTGCCATTTATTAACCGATTTGGACAATTTTTGTGTTGTTTGAAAGTGTATACTTCCAGATTGGTACCATTTACATTTAAAAAAAAATACCACCCCTAAGGGTGGCAAATTAGCTAATGATGAATTTAACCTACTTCTAATTGTCATACTGACTTGAAACTTTGCAATTTTTTCTATTTCCGTTGATAGTACAGTGATTCGGTATTGTTTACCTGATCTGATGGTAAGGCCAGAAGGTGGATAAGTGGAACTCTTCAACGGCTAATAGTAGATACTTTGAGTTTGGGCTTATTTCGTTTGATTTGACAAGCTTAACACGTTAGAATTCTTACTATGCTACTACTGTCTACACTAAAAAGGGAAAAATAAAAACTTTTTAACAAAAAAATAAAAACCGACTTCAAACAAAAGCACTAAAAATTGGCTTTGGCTAAATAATTAAAGCCTACCTATTAAATACATACCTAATCAAATATTTTCGAAATCGGTGTCAGCCCATACAAAGCAAAGCACACCGACTTCGAAAATACTTGATTAGGTATGTATAGTAAATGAAAACTACCAATCAATTATTTTTTACTTTTTAGTGCTCTTGTTTAAAGTCGGTTTTTATTTTTTTGTTAAAAAGTTTTTTTAAAAAGTGTTTATTAATTTTTGCACTGATCTTTTAATATAAACTCTGGCAAGTACCAGTCAAACGAGATTCTATACTACTAAATATTATAATTCAACGCAAGTATTTACAAACATTTTCTTTGGAAAATCGTTTCGGCTTAAAAACATTATGAATATGGAAAAATGATTTTATTGTTTCATACTATTGCAAGCGAAGGCGCGAGATAAGCGCTGGTGTATTAAAAAAATATGTGGGTTTTCTTTTAAGTATAGTCTATATTAGCTCGAAGTTGTATAGATGGCAGTGTTACATCCGCGGATTTCCGAGACCACGTAAAGTGGGTCTTACGCCAGATCCCCCACCAGTCGCATCGCATTGCCGATATATTAATCATTTATATCTACGAGTATACATATAATAAAATTGTAACTAAGCCGAATCTGTACATTAAATATTTTTTGGAAAATGTTATTGAAATAGACATTATTGTTATAGTATTGAACTAAGAAGAAAGATGAGAAAGTGCATGTGCACTAAAATATCTACAGCGCACATGGCTAGTCTCGATGAGATTGGCCGCCGTTTCGGAAATCGGTCAGGAGCATATTATTGCCTTCATACCAAAAATCTAAATGATTAGTCTTTGAACCTTCGCTGCCTTAAAAAGGGACAAATTAGCAAACGTATCAATGAATATTATCATTTTTATGATTTGTGGTATAGAGAGGTATGTGTGTGAGTCTAAAATTTCGATGTCGCAGGTTCGATCCCGCATAAATTTATTTAGAGACCGCACCAAATATTGTCATGGTACTAATTTCATAAGCATGAAACTAACATGACAATAATACTTGTTATTATTTTACCAACTAAATGTCATTTACAAGTTACAAGTCCTTTAGAGATATAGATTGTGTTTGAATAGTCTTGATTCCATTCAAAGTGTTTCAGCTCGATTTTCAAACAAGATATCATCTCTGAGAGGATCATTCGACCCCTCACCTCACAGTAATCTAATCAAACTCGTATCATTGTCAGCTAACTCAATCTCGAAAACATGAGGAGACTAGTTACAATAACGTAATTTTTGACAAATTCTATGCAAACATAGATTCTTTTATTATAATAAATATTTATGACATATTTTATTTGTATGTATGTATGTATTTATTCAACATTTTTTAGCGTCCCACTGCTGGGCACGGGCCTCCCTTTAATACGAGGGGCATCAGGCCATAGTCCACCACACTGGCCAAGTTCGGGTTGGCAAACGTCACATGTCTTTCAAAAACTTGCTAGGTTCTTTCAGACATGCAGGTTTCCTCACGAAGTTTTCCTTCACCGAAAGACAAGTGGTAATCATGTTGGAAATAATTCATTCGCACATGAAAATATCAGTGGTGCGACACACGGGATCTGAACCCGCGTCACTCGGTTTTCCAAGCGACCACGTTACCACTGGGCTACCACTGCCTTATCTATTTCATTTATCTTTTTATTATTATTATTATTTTATTGATATACTGTATTTACATTTTCATAAAATGGTACACTATAAATACGACGAAATCGCAAGTGTAACGAAGCAGGTGTACAGTAGATGCGATGATAAAATACATAATAAAAAATATAAATTTAGGGATATTGCAAATGTACGGTACATGAATAAAAAGTAAAAGATAAATAAAATTATTTAATAAACGTACCAAAAGTTTCTTATTTCGGGTATTTAATAAAATTGTTATTAATGTAAAAAGTTCGATTATAACTACAGTATATCATTTTACAGGTTTTTTATTGCTGGCTACAAATAAGAACTTACAATAAGCAGAGGCATCTCACACTTTACCAATTCAATATACATACATACATGTATTACCTAAATAAATATATTTAAATACTAGCATTGCCCGCGGCTCCGCCCGCGTTCAAATTACCATAAACCAAATTCTTAGGTTTTACATATTAGTATACTCTTACATTGCAGCTTTTGTATTTTTTCCCAGAAATGAGATATTTTCCCGCGGTGAAAAGTATCCTATATGTTGAGCCGGATAACCAGCTACCACCATACCAAATTTCATGAAAATTTATCCAGTGGTTTTTCCGTGATTCGGTAACAGACAGACAGACAGACATACAGACAGACAGACAGTCAGACAAAAATTCTAAAAACTATAGATTCGGCCTCTATATCGATAATAATATCTATTTCAATAAGATTTTCCAAAAAATAATGAATGTACAGATTCGGGTTAGTTACAATTTTATTATATGTCGCGAAATAATTCATTCATATCTACATATATCTAAGTAGGCAAAGATAAAACAGTTCAGTACCTTTTTCTTCTCTGTTTGTAAGCCGTTTTACTTTTCTTTGCTTAGTACCTATTGACGAGCTTTAGTGTCATCAACAAACAAAATGATTATGGCCGAATTTCGAGCACTGGGTGAACACTAGCTATAAAAATTGTTCAATATAAAAGTTTAAAAATAGAAATGAAATAAGAATTCGACATTTTTTGAAGCTGTCGACTTATCTATACTAATATTATAAACAGGTAAAGTTTGTAAGTGTGTGAGGTTGTAGGGGGTAATTTTTGGATCTACTACACCGATTTAGATGAAATTTGGAAAAAAGATAATTTGAGACCCTCGGAAGGACACTTTTTATCCCGGAAATCATCCCTTAAGGGGGTGAAAATGGGGATGAATGTTTGTATGGCGAATCAACCTTAAATAATATAGAAAGAATATTCTACATAGAGGATTGGTTTTTTTTTACACAGGACATCCACAAAAAGAACAGTCAAATTAAGCACCTCCTAACTTTGCAATGGAAAAGGTTTTTTTTGTTCTGTTATCATTATTTTATTATTCTTTAACGAGTTGCAACGTAAACAACGCTTGCGTAACGATAAGTAATATTATTGTCAATAACAAAGGGATGCACTTTTATCTATGTTTGTTCAAAGATAAACTTCTGATTTGCAAATTACAGCAACATGTCGCACCGGAATATCAACATTGGCGTATTTAATTAAAACGTGTAGATAAAAAATCTGTAGATAATGAAAGCAGAAAACATGTTATACTCCAATATTAATTTTATAAATTTCTTGAAATTTTGTTTACAAGTCAACCTCATTAAAAGTTTTTCAGAACGCATCTATTAAATTAAACAATCCTGTTAAGGGATATCCTACTCAAACAATTATAAAAGCTTTTGACTGCTCATTTTCAAAGTTTGTGAAGTTTCAATTTGTCAAAGTATATAAATTAGTTATTGTATGATAATAAATTAAAAAATTATTTAAAAAAAATATTTAAAAAAAATTATGTTATATTAAGGCAGTGGTAGCCCAGTGGTAACACGCTCGCTTGGGAAACCGAGTGACACGGGTTCAAATCCCGGGTCTCGGACCTCTGACATTTTCATGTGCGAATCATTTCTAACATGATTACCACTCGTGTGACAGTGAAGGAAAATATCATGAGGAAACCTGCATGTCTGAGAGAACCTAGCAAGTTTTCGAAAGACATGTGAAGTCCGCCAACCCGCACTTGGCCAGCGTGGTGGACTTTGGCCTGACCCCCCTCGTATTGAAAGAAGGCACGTGCCCAGCAGTGGGACGTTAAAAAGGGCTAAATACAATACATATACATTTTTATTTAGCCCTTGGCTTTTTTTATCAACTTAAATTATTTAACTTCATCGCAATAACAATGTCAGACTGGCCTATTGTACGTACAAAGTATTGATTTAGTCTGCGACTTATCTAAAAATATTTCTAAGAAAAATAAATTAATAGGAAAATAGTTCAAAAAATATGAACAAATACACGTTTTAATATAAAAAAACTCTGTCTAGCTATTTTGGCAATTTAATTTTATAACTTTTGTTATTTATATAATCTCCATTTATTATCCGGTGAAAATTCTTTCGATTGTAATAAAAAAAAAATCATGACCGCATACGTCCATAACGCAAACCTTTCTATCTATCGCAAAATCGTATCTATCGCTTAACTGTAAAACTGACTAAACTCACTAACCTATCCCATTTATTACTACTGTAATATCTATAGTATTATGTCATCTGTACTATTACTTATATTATATCAAGTTAAGTGATTTTTAACTATACATAAGACTCGTTCTAATAGATATTATCTCTTAAATTTAGACGTAGATGTTTCTTCAATAACATGACTTGACGGAGCCGTGTGTAACAAAATATTTATGGGCTTAGCTAGACTTGGGTTGTAAATCCTTGCCACGGCTGCCTCGAGCGAAGTTGATCAAGACACACTAAATCAACGGTGGAACACTCTACAAGTCGACAGCAACATATTTTATCACAATAAATTGTTAAGTTTTCCACATTCATGTAGAGTAAATTGATGTTCGAACCATTGTTCGAACATCAATTTTATACACAAATGTTCGTTTTATCTGCAAGGTAATCCTTGTTTTAAATACAAATTGTAGTAACTGGCTTATTTAAACAATATAATATATTTTATCAGAACTTCCTATAATATTTAAATCTTAAGTATATTGTATTTTTTTATATCAGACTTTGCCCGCGGCTTCGCTTGCATATTTTATTCTAAGAGTTTGCATATAGCTGATAAGCCGGGTCAACATATAGAATACCATGAACTAATTAGGTTAATTCGTTCATGTAGAATACTATTTACTGAGGAAAAATATTTCATTCCAAAGTAAAAATACAAAAACGGGGTAGAGTAGGTATATTGACACTATAATCATTTTAAAAAGGCAACTTGTGTAAGTTAATAAATCTAAAAAAATTATAAATGCCTTATTTAAAAAACGATATCAAATAGCGTAACTTTACGCCAAAAAAATAGGCCACGAAAATTTTACTATATACGGTTTTTAAAAGTTCGTCAAACGATGTCGCCAGGAGTTTTTAAAATACGTAATTTGAATTTCAAAACGAAATTAATGTACAGACATGACATCTTTATATTAGAAGTACTAATGTTTGGCCGCAGACTCGACTGCTTTAGGTGTTTAAATAACTGAATAACTCGTCATCAAAAAAATTAATTTAAAAATCGGACAAGTATAAGTCTAAATTGCGCACCCCCGGCGCGCGAATCAGTTCAAGACTCGCACTTTTCGTTCAATGTCTTAATCAGATTGGATCTACAATTTACAAACGTTTTCTTTTAAATATGGATTCGGTCAACAAAACGTTATTTCTGAAAAGTATATGAAACTATAGTGTTTTTTATTTTTTTTACACTCTAATCTTTGGATATACCAATAAAAACTCATTTTAGAACCTATAGAAAAGTGGTTCCAGTTTCTATCAAATCGCTAAAACTATTAGGCAATATAATACACACAGGTGGAACCACGGGTATGCTAGTCAGTATATAAAATGCAGATGACAATAAAATCACTTAATACTATCGTGCTTATCTGATATTGAAACCTGGAGGCGAAAAGATAGTGAACTCTACTATAGCTAGTAAGAACCCATGCAATTTTTGGCTCATTTGATTTGACGAGTTTTTACGTAGTAATAGCTACGCAAATGTATGTTTTTCATTTATCTATAGGTACATATAATAAAATTGTGACTAAGCCGAATCTGTACATTAAATATTTTTTGGAAAATCTTATTGAAATAAACATTATTATCGATACAGAGGCCGAATCTATAGTTTTTAGAATTTTTGTCTGTTTGTCTGTCTATTACCGCATCACAAAAAAACTACTACAGAGATGATGATAGCTGGTTATCCGGGTCAACATATAGGATACTTTTTACCGCGGGAAAATATCTCATTTCTGAGAAAAAATACAAAAACTGCATTGTAAGAGTATACTAATATGTAAATCTAAGAATTTGGTTTTTGGTCATCTGAACGCAGGCGGAGCCGCGGGCTATGCTAGTTGAAAATCATAATTATTTAAAAAGTCGTAACAGTTTTATAGTTAGTTATTAGTACATTTACTTATTTAAATAGTATAGTTATTTATTTAAGAATGGCGGGATGTTGTTAGGTCATAACTAAGTAAAGGCGGGTACTAGTATTAAATGCAAAGTGGTGAAAAGTTCGTAACTTTGTAAATAGCTTTCTGTACTCTGATCTCCAACCTTAACTTGATTTAATCATTTATAAGCAAATTTGTTTAATTCATGTTTTTATTTAGTAGATATTAGATAAGTATACTTTTTAACCGACTTCCAAAAAATAGGAGGTTATCATTTCGTCGGAATCTTTTTTTTTCTATTTTTTTTATGTATGTTCACCGATTACGCGAAGACACCTGAACCAATTTTGAAAATATATTTTTTGTTCTAAAGGGTATACTCGTGTATAACTTGTAGGTAAATAAGGTGGTCCCATATAAATTTTATCGAAATCGATAGAGCGGTTTTTTTTTAAATCAACAATAAATATTTTTTTTAAATAAATTGCTTAATCGAATATGTTATTAAAAAACTTTCTTCTAACAAATTATATATTCAATGATGGAAACTTTTGCGATTATAAAAAATAGTTTGAACAAACTGATATCATTACTATATTGGCGTAGTTGTTCATTCGTTGTATCATAATATTCTCTAAAATGTTTCAACGTAATAAAAGATCTAATGATCTAAAAAATGAACTATGAAACTTTTCTTTAATGTTTTAATTTTTAGGTCAGTCGAAGTAATAAATGTCACGTTTTTACTTTTTTTTTATTACTGTAGGAAAATATTTTTGTCAAGAAGTTATAATTTTATTGAATGTTCTTTCCCTAATGAGATGTACGAAGAGAACATAACGACATCACTTACTTTTGACGACTTCATGCCAGATCTACTTCTTCTATACATATAATAAAATTCTAACTAAGCCGAATCTGTACATTAAATATATTTTGCAAAATCTTATCGCAATAGGCATTATTATCTTTAGAATTATTTATTAATTTTTAGAATTTTTGTCTGTCTGTCTGTCTGTCTGTCTGTTACCGCATCACGGAAAAACCACTAGAGGGATTTTGATGAAATTAGGTATGAAGGTAGCTGGTTATCCGGTTCAACATATAGGATACTTTTTACCGCGGGAAAATATTACATTTCTGAGAAAAATTACAAAAACTGCAATGTAAGAGTATACTAATATGTAAAACTTAAGAATTTGGTTTTTGGTCACCTGAACGGGCGGAGCCGCGGGCAATGCTAGTATAACATAAAATGAGTTAAATAATGATTCTCTCCCAACCAAAAGCAGAAAAAAATCAGCTATTTCTTAAATACAACCTAACCTCAATTCAAGGTTGAAAATATTCATTCATTTATTTATTTATTAGATTCACCAGTGGTTAGTTACAATAATACAATTTATTATTATATGAGTACAACTTTTTTAAGTTCTTATAGCTAATTGCACTACCTTTTAAGGTGAATACCACGTGCAAATTTGGAGATTTTGTAAAATGTTTATATTATATCTATGTTACAATAATAAATTACTATTATAAAATATTAAATTAAATAAATAACAAAATACACTAACACAATTAAAATAATACACAAAAATGAAAAAAGATTACTAAGATTCATAAATATTTTATTTTTGTTTTTTCACAGAAACTTCAAAATCTATAATATTATATTAATCGAAATAATAGATATTGTCAGTCACCCCCGTTATATCATTCGCCATAGTGGAACGAACAATTTCATTTCGACAAAAAACCCCGTCATTTTTCAATAAAAACTCCTCTAACTACAAAATAATCATTATTTTTGAGCAACTTTTACATGCCAGCCGTGCAATGTCTTTATTATCGCGAAATACTTTTTTAGGGCAGTCCTCCTCCCCAATGTTAAAGCCAACTGCCCTCCACCATACATCTAGACTCGCCCGATCTTGGGATTGGTAGTGAAGCTACCAGGACTTTCAAGATACACCTTCACAACAACAAACATAGAAGTGAAGGTGCCTTTTATATTTATCAAATAGCTCTCAGAAAAAACCTCCCAAAGGAAATCCAGGACAGTTTCTAGTACCCGCCTAAAATACTGTCAAAACTAAATAATGCGCAAATACTAAATAGACAAAATTTAGCACTCCTTTTGTCGGTTTCCAACATTGAAAGACACATATTTGAACTTACTCTTAGATAGAACCAATTCATGAGGGACAGTACCTATCCCTAATGTCCCGCTTTGCTTTAGACTGAATAAAGACAAGTGTCTCTATGTAAGGCAGTGGTAGCCTAGTGGTAACGCGCTCGCTTGGGAAACCGAGTGAAGCGGGTTCAAATCCCGGGTCTCGCACCTCTGATATTTTCATGTGCGAATCGTTTCCAACATGATTACCACTTGTCTTAACGGTGAAGGAAAACATCGTGAGGAAACCTAGATGTCTGAGAGAACCTAAGCACTTGGCCAGCGTGGTGGACTATGGCCTGATCCCCCTCGTATTGAAGGGAGGCCCGTGCCCAGCAGTGGGACGTTAAAAAGGGCTGAATACGTCTCTATGTAATGTTCCTCTACCTCAGAAAGTCGTCACTTTTATTATAAAACGCACTTCACAATTTCTGTCAGCGCTCTGTATATTTAATTAAAATATTACTTTCCTTAATGTTATTAGCGAAATGAACCTTTTATTCATTTCAGGTTAAAATAATTCTTTATTTAAATATCTTCTTTGTATTTGGAGCAACTATAAAAAGATCATAATTGACTGGATGAAAAACAATAATGTTTTTTATGTATTTTAAAGATAATATTTTTTTATGTTTCTATAATACTAGCATTCGACTTTAATCATTATTGGAAATTTAAGGAAAATATATATAGAAAAGAAAATAACTATGTACATAAAATATGTTTTATTGACAACATTAACTAAAAAATATAGTGCCTTCAATATTACCAAGAAATAGAATTTGGTTTCATTTTCTAATGTTACTAAAAAAAACCTTTATTCAATAAAGTGAAAAATTCAATAATATGTTTGATTATTCCAGATATTCTCCATTCCAGATGCCATGATTTGAAATTACTCTAAATACAAGTGCTTGTATAGATTGTTACATAAGTGTCTTACAGTTTGAGTATGACTCTACTTGTTAATTCAATTAGTACTCTGCTCATATAATAATAATTTACAAAAAGGAATCTTAACGCTAATAAAGTATTTTCTATTTGCTAAACAATATTTGTGGATGTCTTTTTAAGCTACACGGTACAAAAAAATAGTAGCATGTATTTTATATGTAGATTCAGAGGTCCTGGGTTCATATCTCGAGTTAGCCAGAATATAGTTGGCCCAATAACAGCCTCTGGTAAGAAAGTGTCAATAATTAGAAAACTAAAAGTTGGCAGTTTTCTTCTAGAACAGTTATCCGAACTATTCAGTGTGTACCAACATTTATTAGTTAATCTAATCTCTTATATCTTTAATGTTAACGTGTTATATTAGACGTAGTTTATTGAATTAATTATTTAGATACTGTCTCGGAAATAATGCCTTCTTGACAAACACTTAAGTTTATGTAGCGCAATGTCGTGACTTGGTCTCTAAGTTAACGAACACTTGAACGCAAGGCGCATATTAACTAATATATTTTGTTGGAAAAAGGTTTTATCTCAAACTTAACAATGCTTGTTAAACACAAATTATAATGTAATGAACTAATGTACATGAACATTTGTTCTGAAATATTTTATTTATTGAAAAATCACACTACTATTATAAATTCGGTAAGTAGATTTGTTTGTTATATAAACTATGGGTTACTTCTTCACATTGAAATGGCAGATTTTCAAGATTTTTAGATGAACAAATTTAGTACATGCATACATAAATAAAAGATTATAATGAGTCCAAAGTTTTGCCAAAAGGTAGCGGCGCTGCCTTTTAATAATTTTATAACGCGTGGGTATCAATTTTCTTACAGAAATACATAAGATGAAACGAAAACAAATAAATATAAAATATATAAATAAATATAAATATGTTGGGACATTAATACACAGCGCCATCTAGTTCCATGGTAAGCTACGAGGCTTGTGCTATGGATACGAGATAGTTAATACACTACACATATATTACTTTAAATATATACATATTATAAATATCAACACCCATGACTGGAGTACAAACATTCGTGCTCATCACACAAATGAATGCCCCCCGCGGGACTTGAACCCGTGACCGCTTGCACAGCAAGTAAGGTCACTACAAACTGAGCCAAGCGAGTCGTCAAAGGACAAAACAATTTTATTTTATTATTAATTTTATTATAAAAATGTGAACTAAAAACGTAATATCTCAAATTTGACTTGAATCATGTCTTCAGATCAGCTCGTACCATAATATTTCATCGTAACCGAACAACACACAAGTATACCAAGCTCCAACTCAATCGGGTATCAACGATTGCTTGAAAATGATTTACAAATTAAACTTACATATAAACATTGCAAGTAAATAAAAAGCTTCTTAAAAACTTTAAAATTAGAGTTAACTTGTATATTTACTTACCTATTAGATATTCATGTCTTAAAGTTTTGTTTTTCTGCTGACATTGTCGGCTGGCACCGACTTCGAAAATAAATGATTAGGTATCTATTCTAGATACCTAATCATTTATTTTCGAAGTCGGGAAATGAAAATCCCCGTTTAGTTATTTTTTACTTTTTAGTGCCAGGAAGTCAGTTTTTTTAAGATTTTATTTTTCCCATTTTTAGTGCAGACGTAATAAGCAGATAATTTGTATAAGAAGGAAGTTTTTTAATAGGTAACATATTTGATTAAGTCATTTATATAAAAATAATAAATTTTTGATTTTTTTAACCGCTCGACTGATTTCGATAAAATTTAAATGGAACCACCTGAGAGTTATGCCCTTTGAAACAAAAAAATAATTTTCCAAATCGGTTCAGGCGTCTTCGAGTAATCGGTGAAGCACCATAAAAAAAAAGATTCCGACGAATTGAGAACCTCTTCCTTTTTGGAAGTCGGTTAAAAATAGTCATAATTAATGTATGTAGGTACATACATATAAAATATATTTAATGTAATTTGTCCATTTAAGAAAATATAGAAACGTTTAAAATTAATTTGAAGCTGGTTGATGACTGTTTTGTTTGTAAAATAACATTGTTAGTGATATCAAAACAGCACTCTCAGTACTTAATACTTGTTTGGTTTGGAATTAGGTAACAAGAAATTGAAATGTCAATTCAAAAACTTTGTCTTAACTTTGTAACACGAACGGCTTTAAAGTTACATTTAAAAGTTAGTGCTCTCAAGAAAACTACTCTTTTGAAACCTAATTGGTTTTCAAGCTTTTAGAGATCATTATGAATGTTTTATAATGACTATAACCAGTATGTAACAGTTAAGAAGAATATAAATGTTTTTGAATTGATTCTCTTTTAATCCTATCTAAAAGAATTATATTCTAAGTTTTTTTTTGATATACAAAATCAAAAATCTTAATTATTTAAAATCTCTAATTGCGCATAGCCCGAGATAGGCTGGAATCATTTTATAAGATACTTCAAGTGAGCAATTTTCTCACGCTTCGCTTGGGTGACCTGGAAGTGCCTGACAACAGCCTGTCATCAACCACAAATATACACACATATTTTGTGACATGTTGTATTTATTTGTTCTAATACTTTAACATTTCTTCAAGACATTCATCAGTTGTGTAAATAATTGTGTTTCAATATGAATTCGATTTGTAAATACTACGTCAGAAATCTGTAACTAAAGTAAACTAGGTTTTCGATATTCATGTCTGCTAAATTGGTAAAAATCGAAAAGAAAGAAAGAGTCGTTTCGTATTTAAAAGATTTGAAGCCAACACCTGCTACACTGAACATTTCTTCCATATAATACATTCCATACAATATTTCTTATATAATATATTTATATACATCACATTTTTACATTCGACTATATATTCGCTACTATATTATATACTAGTAGTATGTAGTACTGAATGAAGCGGATTCAAATCCCAAGCATCGCACTTCTGACATTTTCATGTGCGAATCATTTTCATAATGAAAACCATTTCACTTTTCACTTTTACAGTGAAGGAAAACATCGTGAGGAAACCTGCATATCTAAGAGAACCTAGCAAGTCTTGAAAAGGCATGTGGAGTCCGCCTACCCGCACTTGGCCAGCGTGGCGGGCAATGGCCTGGTCCCCCTCTTATTGATGGGAGGTCCGTGCCTAGCAGTCCCACTGCTAAAAACTGCGTTTAAAAGAGTTGAATAAATATGAATATATATTGTAATATTGTAAGAACAACATCTCTCAAACAAACATTGTATCTTACAATTGAAGAACATGAAGAAATCTTACAATTCGTACATATCGAATCGTAACTAGCATCGTGGAACAAACGGACGGGACATGGAAGATAATTACCCTAAATATGGAAGATATTTACGCCAACATTTATTAGACGCCAAATCAGGTTAGTACTTTAATATAAAATTTTATTTTTTATTTACAATAAAGAAAATTATAAAATTGTATTTTATTGGTAAATAGATAACATAAGTAATTTTAACACCTCCCGGTAAATTTCTAAGAAATTAATTAAAATATTAACTGACACGCCGGCGTGTCCGTGGCCTTGGAGGGAATAATATTGTGATGATACGGACCCCTTTGTATTCTAGCCTCAGTTGCACTTGACCTATTTTTTCTTAAAAGTCAATAGATTAAACAATATAGACTTATATCAGCCATATTATTTTATCGAAACATCAAGATTATTCATTTTATTCTTCCTTTCGCTGTTCTTAACGTTACAGTGAAAATGTCAACCTATACCTATAAATCTGGAGTGTTTGTCGATAAAGGTGTAATGACATACATATATTGACAATTTCGTAGACGAGCTCATCAAGTGTTTCCATTTTCTTCTAACTTATTTTACATATTTATGATCTCCGAATATATTAAAAATTTTCGTGTCTTCAATATTAGGTTCAAAAAGCTTTTCCCAAATAAATTACCAAATAATATTATAAAAACTGATTTTACATAAGGCCAGGCAAGGCAAAAGTAGCATAACTCACATTTTTTTATTAAATTCAAACTATTCTAAAGATGAGAAGTTTTCATTAACAAATTAACTAGGTGCAGTTTCTGTTATGTTACTATGTTACTGTATCATTCCTGCTAATTGAACTGCCTCGGTGGTATAGGGCTAGCAAGTACGGCTGCACACCCAGAGTTCCTGGATTCGAGTTCCGGGTCGGGCCAAGTTTAGTTATTGAGTCTTTCTGTATAGTAAACCTCAGTAACAACCGAAGTTGGAAAGTTGGCGGTGTTTCACCCCCGTGCCGCGGAGAGCACGTAAAGCCGTCGGTCCTGCGCGTTAAGTCTCACCGGTCGTGTCAAGTAGTCGTCCCACCGGAGTATGAGAGTGACAGGAATAGAGAGTACACTTGTGTCTGCGCGTACACTTGTGCACTATAATATCTCCTGGGCAGTTGGCTAGTCTCAATGAGATTGGCCGCCGTTTCCGGAATCGGTTAGGAGAACATTATTATTATTATTCCTGCTACATGTCTCGGTATTCTAGTCGCTAACATGTAAAATTAAGTTAATAATACTCTAAGTACTACACTTAGTAAGCACATGATCAAATTTCCTACCTAAGTAACAGCGTGTTAAAGTTTCAGCTAAGTATTTAATTACTGCGGCTCTCCCCGAGTTCCTTCGAGTAGAATAAACACCAGATGATTAGAGAGTCCGCGGGAGATCCGCGTGACCCTTAATTTGCAATTTAGAGCAAAGTAAATAAACAGCTTGCCTCTTCAAGAATAAAGTGCCAAGGACAGTTATGTAAATCACATCGCGTGATTACGGATAATTACGACGATGATAATTTGACGACACGTTTGGCTCAGTTTATAGTGACCCTACTTGCTGTGCCAGCGGTCGCGGGTTCGAGTCCCGCTGGGGGCATTCATTGTGTGATGAGCACGAATGTTTGTACTCCAGTCATGGGTGTTTATATTTAAAATATGTTTTTTTTGGACATTAACACTTCAATCTTAATATTGTCTTGTCTATCTTATATTTATTCTATTGTAGTAATCATATAACTTTTTTACTAAACAAAATGCCATCTTCAACATAGGCATATTAAAAAATCGCTGTGTTCTTTGACAAGCATAATTATACCGAAGTAGACTCTCTAAAGTTGAAATCCTTAAGTGAATTTAAGTGTCACTGTTACGATGAAAGACGATCGCAGCTTCAAACCTCCTCGAGTGTTCCTTATAGGTTTTCAATGTCTTCATTTTTCAAACATATACATACAATAATATAGGTCATGTTTTCTGCTAATATAAAATCCGAGTCCAATTAATATGTAAATTTTCTTCTACTCTTCTTTGGGACCGGAAAATATTTAATATGTTAAGTGAAAAGCTCTTTATTAAATTTTCTATTGTAATGAAGCTTAGAGTATTTACGCTCTTTGTATGAAATAAAATATGAGTTGAAATTTGTTATGCGAAGATATATTTTTACATCAGTATTATGTTATATACTGGCTTTAATTCGTAACTCCAGAGTTAGATATGTACATATATAATTCCAATATTAATTGATGTAGTAGAAGTTGTTAAAGTTAGTAGCAAATATCTTACGTCACTGGCACTAGCTATCTGAAGATCTTTTTAACTATTAGATACTTATTGTAAATGAAAACTTCTATTTGAATAATTTCCTTGTTTTTCGAGCCTTAAAAACAAGCCTTAAAAATTAAAAAGGAACAGACTTACACTTCAAGAAAAGAGACAGAAAATGGGCTATAGGGTTAACGAATAAAAAGGTAAATAAATATATATTACCCATCCCTTTTTTACATATTTTCAACTAATAATAAATACCCTTCATATGTGGAAATATTCTTTATCTTCCTGCAATTCAAACACACTTTTAAATACATTATTAATGTACTGCGTTATAACCGCGTCCAATCTATTAAAATCGATAAGTTTCTAAAATTATTGTAACTAATTTACCTACTTACTAGAAGATAATAGCCATTGACCACTTTAAGTAGTTTCAAAATGTGTCTGTTTTCTACAACTTCGGTATAACGACTCGGTCTATATCAGCTACAGTTATATACAAATATCTATACATATAATAAAATTGTAACTAAGTCGAATCTGTACATTAAATATTTTTTGGAAAATCTAATTGAAATATACATTATTATCGATACAGAGTCCGAATCTATAGTTTATAGATTTTTTGTCTGCCTGTCTGTTACCGCATCACAAGATAACCACTGGACATATTTTGATGAAATTTGATATGATGATAGCTGGTTATCCGGGTCAACATATAGGATAAATTTTACCGCTGGAAAATATCTCATTTCTGAGAAAAAATACAAAACCTGCAACGTAAGAATATACTAATATGTAAAACCTAAGGATTTGGTTTTTGGTCATCTGAACGCGGGCGGAGCCGCGGGCAATGCTAGTTTGTTATAATTTTGTTATATTAAAATCTTACTACGAATAAAAATAAAGTAGATAATTTAAAGAAAAGTCCAGAAAAGTTTTAAGTTCAATGGACTTGGTGCTAAACGCGCATAAATTGCTTCAATGAGAAAAATTTGTATTCTTATAAAATGTCTACCGCAAAAAAACTTACGAAGTGTAGAATTTACATAATTTATTCAGAACAGTTTACCAACGTCTAGAATATGTTCCTATAATTTATTAGATTAACGCTGTGTAGTAATCTACAAGGATGTAATATGCTCATTATGAGTACTTTGCTCATAACATACTCCATATTGATTACTGAATTGGCTAAATTATCTGTTCCTTCCCCTTAGTTTAATATTTATGCTTATAAAGAAACTATGATGAACTCGAAATAGAACATGGGTCATTTTACATATGTATGTATAATATATATGTATACAAATTGTGATAAAGTTAGATTAATAATGATAATAAATGTTGGGACATTACACACAGCGCCATCTAGTTTCATGGTAAGCTACGAGGCTTGTGTTATGGATACCAGATAGTTGATACACTACACATATATAACTTTAAATACAAACATATTATAAATATTAACACCCATGACTGGAGTACAGACATTCGTGCTCATTACACAAATGAATGCCCCCAGCGGGACTCGAACCCGCGACCACTGACACAGCAAGTAGGGTCACTACCAACTGAGCCAAACGTGCCGTCATAATTATAAAAAAAAATATGTTTTGTTACTTTATTATAGTACAGCCAATTTCATGTAGTTATGGTTCATCGTAGTATTCATTTATCGAAATGAAAGAATTGACGACAATTAAAATGCGAATCATATTGCGAATTTTACAATGACTCCCTTTACAACTACTTCGAAATCTTTCGAAGTAGTTGTAAAGGGAGTCATAGCTTTTAATAACAGACATTATCACAGTTGTAATTTCCTAATTTAATATATTATTTTATGCCGAAGAAAAGCTAATTGTGTTGGACAACATTCAATATAACTTAACCTGTCAAATGGCGAGATCTGACCACCTCTTCTCTATCCGCTTCTATCTTTTCTCTCTTTCTCCATCCATGTCTTTCCTTTTCTTAACTCCTTCGGATGGTTTTGAGTAATAAGCGAGATTTGCTCCTGGTATAATAAGTAGATCATCATGAATCATAAACGTCACTATTTAGGTAAAATATTTTAAAAGTCGAAATGCGTAAAGGCATATAAAAGCATTACATTACTCATAGAATATTATAAGTATCGTAAATAGGAAATGGTAGAGATCCGAAATAATTATATAATACGAATAAACAGATCAATTGTAATCTAGTTCTATTCAAGATCTCAGAGGAATTTTTACTTTTGAGAATACTAATGATGTTCTCCTAGCCGATTCCGGCCACGGCGGCCAATCTCATTGAGACTAGCCAACTGCGCAGGAGATATTATAGTGCACAGGTGTGCGCGCAGACACAAGTGCACTCTCTATTCCTGTCACTCTCATACTCCGGTGGGACGACTGCTCGACACGACCAGTGAGAGTTAAGGCGCAGGACCGACGGCTTTACGTGCTCTCCGAGGCACGGGGGTGAAACACCGCCAACTTCCCAACTCCGGGCTGTTACTGAGACTTACTATACAGAAAGACTCAATAACTAAACTTGGCCCGAACCGGGACTCGAACCCAGGATTAAAATAATAGAATACTAATAAAATGCCACCCAATCTACCTTAAACATTAATTAAATAGCAACATACGCAAAAATGTCAATTTAATTTGCCAGTACGTATTTTCTGAATTTCAGCAGAGGATATTTTTTGCTTAGATAAAGTAAAAGTGAGAACGATGTGTTCTGACTTTTACTTTACCTACGACGTTTGTACAGAAATAGTTTAATGTTTCAATTAAATACAAAAGACAATTTAGATTCGCAATTATGCAAAATTCTGAGAAATTGTGAGCCACCAACTGTTTCTTTTTGACAAATTCAATATTCTCGTCGTGATGTAAATTTGTCGTGGCGCCCTAGATTATTAATTATTATGTAAAAAAATATACTTCGGCTTAATTTTTTGTTATTATTAATTATATAAAAGTATTATCTGATCAATCCATCTAACTACGGACAAGACAAAAAATTAGGTTAACATTTTGTTTTCTTAAAAAGAGCTTTTTGTAATTTAAATATCAATCAGCTTTTGACTGCACCTCTGCACGCGTAATAAAACAAAAAATTAAATATCATAGATAATTTGTGATTTGGTTTACTATATGTAAATATAAATATGTTGGGACATTAACACAGCACCATCTAGTTCCATGGTAAGCTACGAGGCTTGTGTTATGGATACCAGATAGTTGATACACTACACATATATAACTTTAAATACATACGTCATACATATTATAAATATAAACACCCATGACTGGAGTACAAACATTCGTGCTCATCACAAAAATGAATGCCCCCAGCGGGGGCACTCATTTATGTGATGAGCACGAATCCCCGGTTCCTGAACCCTCGAACCTGCGACCGCTGGCATAGCAAGTAGGGTCACTACAAACTCAGCCAAACGTGCCGTCAAAACTTACTTCATCCTGATCTTTATATTATGTTTTATTGAGGTAGTTACTAACTTACTCGATCAGATAAATAACTGGGAATGGATATTGTCAAACGAATATGTTCACAATAGAAGACGAAATTAAACACTTATGGTTTCATATCCAAAGGAATAAAATACTATTACTAAGTTCCCGATGTACTTTTAAGCTTTATGATTAAATTTTTCACAAAATAGAATGTGTTATTTGAGATTTCATTATCTGGCAAACAATCACTGTCGCAGTTCACTAGGGGCTTACTTTTACTGCTTATTACTTTACTTCAAATTTTATCTAAAGACTTATCTGGTTTAAACTTGTTGAGTAGATTGCAAAAAATCAGTTTGTATAATAAGTGGTTTTTGGTGAATTAAATTAAAACAAGCGCGCTCGCCGTAGCATGCGTTTTAATTAAACTTAGCTTTAATAAAAAATAGCTTTAATACCTATATATTTAAAATGTTATAATTTCAAATTCGTTACCATAGTTTTCATAGAACCCTTCGTCATCGTTTCTATATAATTTTTGTTTATTAGATGTTTTTTATTAGTTTCAATTTTTTGTTATACAAACTTTGATATAATAGGGAAAAAATATCTAATAAACAAGGAAATGGTCAATGCCAAAGTAAACTTTTTGTAGGACAGAATATATTTACACTTGTTCATGAATCACTAGCGGTAGCTCACCCTCGCTTTGCTCAGTCTCATCCCTAGGTACGTTTTTAATAGTTAATATGGAATAGATATACTATATAACGTGTTTTCTCGCAGGAATTAGATAATCTCCCGCGGTAAACAGTAGCCTATGTCACTCTCCAGCCCTCCAAATATCTCCACGCAACAAATCACACCAATCCGTAAATCTGTTCCGACGTGAAAGAAGAATAAACAAAAAAACACGCTTTCACATTTATAATATTAGTATGGATGGCAGAACTCTACTATCTGATCGAAAAAAATCCTGAGCTAAACGAAAACATTGCAGATAAAATTGTTGTACGTGCTATGTATTGTATATTTAACATATTTTATTAATTAAGAATTGCTTGAGTTGTCTTAAATTTAGCATTTGGTAAGAAATAAATGCTCAATAATTTAATTCTCTTTGTTAGCGCCCTCCTAGCTCTACTATAACGAGCTTTAGCTTCTAACAACCCTCATATCGCTGGAATATCACAAAAAAAATATACCTACGTAAAATTTCAATTTCCATACGTATAAATAGATATTCCATATATATGTACATAAATAAATATTATATATGAAGTAATTTACTAACTACAAGCAAAGGCCTATTATCTTCTCTTCAAGCAGGTGTCACATTGTAAAGACATAGTTCATCTCGTTAAACTACATTAATTAATCAAGAGAATGACATAATAATTCCTTTACAATGATAATGGTAACTTGAACTGCAGACCGTGTAAGTAATTCATATTTAATGACTTTTTAGCTATTAGTTTTTATTTTATTGTTTTGAGACTGCTGCTGCTAATTTATTTAAAATTGAATTGGGTATTTCGTTTGAAATGAATAAATAATTTTAAGTATCGTAGTAGCTCTTGGTGCAAATTTATAATGTTAAACTACCTCAGCAATCACTAGATTACAATTAATTACAATTAAGCCACTAGGCTTTGGTGTGCATTTGCAGATTTCGAGGTCCTGGGTTCCAGTCCCAAGCCGGTTAAGTTTAGCAATCCGAAATTGCGATATTAGCGGTAGTGCCTCGGAGAACAAATAAACCTGTACCTAATATGTCATTATCATCGGTCAGAATGTCTTTCCACCGAAAAGTAATAGATAATGTAAATTGTACACACACACACACACACCTCTGTACTATAAAATCCCCTGCGAAGATAATAAGTCTAATGTCTAGAGATACTGTATTTTAGGATTTATGTAATACTTACTTGTTCATACGTTTTTTTTACTCTTCTATTATGTACCTATGTATTTATCATGTTTGGTATTTAAAATCAGAATATGTCGAAAAACATCGCAACAATAATATTGTTTTAAGAAAGTCCTATCATTAGTACCATTTGCACATAAGAACTATGGAGTTTATTTTTGGATGGGACCGGGTGGAATTAAGCGTGAACATTACTAACTGTGGAAAGGGTCAAGCATTTTTGTCACGATTTCGCATGGACATGACTTGTGTAACATATATTGTACAGTGTATATTATACAAGTTTAGCTTAGCATTTAAAAATTTCAATTTCATTCATATATATTATACTAGCAGAACCCGCGGCTTCGCTCGCGCTAAAACTACAAAAAATCCCTAGAAAAGTAGTTTCATATAAACTCTCATCCCCTATTTTACCCCCTTATAGGATGAATTTCAAAAAATGCTAAAACATGTATTTATTTAATTTTATTGAAGAGCATTAATACCAAGTTTCAAGTAATTCTGATCATAAATATTTTTTGGATTGTATTATAACGTGTTTTCCCGTGGGAATGAGATAATCTCCCGCGGCAAAAAGTAGCCTATGTCACTCTCCAGCCCTTCAACTATCTCCACACAAAAAATCACGCCAATCCGTCACTCCGTTTCGACGTGAAAGAAGGACAAACAAACAAACACACTTTCACATTTATAATATTAGTAATTAGTATGGATTGTTTTGGTCTACACACGCGGGCGAAGAGCACTTGATTTATACACTTAGGTTTTTATTTGAATTTAATACCGGTTTTCATCTTAAAAATAAAATTAATCTTAAAATGAATATAAGGCATATTACATATATTACGTACATTACGTGTTAACGTTTAATATTATATATCGCATATATATTTCACGCTGTAAAAAGTATCCTATATGTTGACCCAAATAACCAGCTACCATCATACTAAATTTCATCAAAATCCCTGTATTGGTTTTTCCGTGCTTTCACAGACAGACAGACATACAAAAATTCTTAAAACTATATATTTGGTCTCTGTATCGATAATAATGACAATTTCAATAAGATTTTCTAAAAAGTATTTATTTATTTATTTTTAATAATATAGATTTTAATAATATATATAAGAATGTAAAAAATTTTGTACAAATAATTATAACTTTAATCTTAAAGAAAAAAAAGCTTTGGAATATTGTTCTTTATTCTAATTTGTTGGAAAACCCTTTGAGATATAAAATTTAAAAATTATTTGTGGATGCTTAAGTTTTGAAAGCCTTTCAATCACATTTCAAGGGTAATAGACACAGTAAGTAGGGTAGCTAAGGTTGCTTACGTAGGAGGCTATAATTACAAAGTTCTGATCAGTGTTGTGTGTAATAAGAATACTATATAATATAAAATATAATATATATTTATTTTTTTATTTAATTATTTATTTCAGGAAATATTTACAAAAGGATCTAAAATATGTAAACAGAGGCCCATAGCACGTAAATCTTAAAACTAACATATATATTAATTATAAAACTTAAAAACTATTTAACACGTAGTGCAGGCAGATACCTATGATCAAGCAAAAATTACTCTAGAAGATGGCTGCAACCTGACTGCAGACTACAGAAGACATGATAATTATTCTACCTCTTTCATATTGTTTACTATTGTCCGCCTAGTAGCGATTTCTTAAAAAAAAGGATTATATTTTAAAGATTAATAATAGATTAAAATAATTATTAAATCATTTATTTGTAGTATTTTTTGATATATTTAGCACTTTAATATTTAAATACTAAATTTCATGTATATCACATTTTGATTTACCCTTCCTTATATAACTGTAAATACATTTTATGACTACTAATATGACTATTTTCCGTAAATTACAGTTACTATGCTTATTTATAATTGGCCTTTGTCTCGAATAGGTAGGTAACGCATCTTACATTGGAATTTGGAAGCTAAATACACACTAATATGTACGTTTAACTTTATATTTCACACGTACATATTTTTTTAGTAACAAGCGATAAAAATAATACGCTTTACTTTTATGATTTTATCTATATATAGGTATCATAAAATTGTAACTAAGCCGAATCTGTACAATAAATATTTTTTGGATATTCTTATTAAAATAGACATTATTGTCGATACAGAGGCCGAATCTATAGTTTTTAGAATTTTTGTCTGTCTGTCTGTTACCGCATCACGGAAAAACTACTGGAGGGATTTTGATGAAATTTAATGTGATGATAGCTGGTTATCCGGGTCAACATATAGAATACTTTTTACTGCGAAAAAATATCTCATGTTTGAGAAATCTATACTAAACGTTAAAACATAAGTGGGGACGAACCCGAGCGGAGCGAGAGTGAGTCGCTAGTATCTTATATTTTTATAATATAACTTACAATTAGATGATGATGCTCATTGTTATGAGTGCATTAAGAGTAATATAGTAAGTAGTAGACAAATATAATTATAATATGATGTTCTCCTGACCGATTCCGGCCACGGCGGCCAATCTCATTGAGACTAGCCAACTGCGCAGGAGATATTATAGTGCACAAGTGTACGCACAGACACAAGTGCACTCTCTATTCCTGTCACTCTCATACTCTGGTGGGACGACTACTCGACAAGACCAGTGAGAGTTAAGGCGCAGGACCGACGGCTTTACGTGTTCTCCGAGGCACGGGGGTGAAACACCGCCAACTTCCCAACTCCGGGCTGTTACTGAGGCTTACTATACAGAAAGACTCAATAACTAAACTGGGCCCGACCCGGGACTCGAACCCAGGACCTTCGGGTTTGCAGCCGTACATGCTAGCCACTACACCACCGAGGCAGTTAAATATAATATACATAAAATACGAACTGCCCTCGCTACACTGATTTCCTGCCAGACGCCACTAAAGTAACTTCGGTCGGAAATCTCTATTTGGTCTCTGTACAGTGTTTAAAGTATATAACAAAGTATCCACAAAGGCGAAAGTAATTAGAACTGTTACTGTTAAGTAAGTAGTTCTGTAAACTGGTGTCGTTAGTTACAAAAACAGCCACTATTGTATTGTATTATATATTGGACTCGTTTTCCGTACTTAGACTCGCATTTGGTCAAAAGCGCAGAAACTTACTGGAAACTTCACAGGCTTCGCGGAGCGACCTCATCGGTCCGAGGATTTCTAAAAAATACCCACTAGCTACTAAGTCTATTTAGCGCCAGAACTCTGTCGGGTCTTTTTAACTTGTAATATCTTATATTCGTCAGGTGCCACTTGAGTAAAAGTGGGATATGCCACTCAGAAGTCCCAATTAAGTCATGAAAGAATTTTTATATGAACAAATAAGTACGTTCATTGAAATAAACATTTGAATATCTAATATACGCAAATGTTTATCTCAAGCGAGAACCAAATGCACTTCAGTGTAGATTTTGTGGATAGTCATAATTTTCAACACCAATTCATAAAGCCGAGTGATTTTAACGTCAATATTAGATATATAAGGCTAAGGAGCAATAGCAATTAATCCATACATATAATAAAATTATAACAAAGCTGAATCTGTACATTAAATATTTTTTGGAAAATCTAATTGAAATAGACATTATCTATAGTTCGATCTTTCGGTTCGATTCTATAGGCCGAATCTATAGTTTTTAGAATTTTTGTCTGTCTGTTACCGCATCACGAAAAAACCACTGGAGGAATTTTGACGAAATTTGGTACGATGGTAGCTGGTTATCCTGGTCAACATATAGGATACTTTTTACAGCGGGAAAATGTCTCATTTCTGAGAAAAAATACAAAAACTGCAATGTAAGAGTATACTAATATGTAAAACCTAAGAATTTGGTTTTTTGGTCGTCTTAACGAGGGCGGAGCCGCGGGCAATGTTAGTTTTCTATAAAATATAATAAACATCATTAAATTGCTAAAAGTCTTTTGAAGTAACTCTATCTATAAATTGTAACTAACAAGCTCTATTGTTCCTTTTGCATTCTTCCACTGGCAAAGTTGAATACACCCTATTATAATTTTTGCGATACGCTGAGAGCATTCACACAAGCTTCACTGAATTTCAAAAATGTAGTCCTTTTTACCAGCTCTATACGAACACTCTAGTGCCTCTCCGACCGCGGCTATTACGTACCTGCTCCGTTAATTATTTTTTTATTTTTTTGATAAACATAGAAAATATTTTGTCAAAAATACGACTATAAGACTTTTAATGAAGCTTTTATGTTGACTTAGCTCTACATTAAATAATAATTAATTAAAGTAATGTGTCCGCCACATGAATAAAGATGGGTAAATGTTAAAAACATTTACCCAGATTTCAAAGAATATGTCTTCAAAGTAAATAATATGTTCTAATTGGTTGTGCATATGATTTGTTTTGTTTTTTATTTATTTTTTTTATAATTTTCACTTAGTCATTTTTTTTGTTGTCCTTTTTTATTATATTCTTTATTGCACTTAAAATATGATACAGAAAAAAAAAATAACAAAGTAAACATAGTTCACAAAAGTGGACTTATCTCTAAAAGAGATCTCTTCCAGTCAACCCCTGGTTGTGGAAGAAGATGTCAGCGGGCAATATAGTGCAAAAAAAATTACTAAATATATACTAGAAATAAAGGTAATAATAATCACTTATATACATACATATATATATTTACATATATTACATATAAAACTATATAATACTATACATATATAATACCTAATGTAAAGACTACTTATACATACATACATATATACATGTACATAGTTAATATATAAAATATGAAAATAGAGAAAGGTACTGATTGATACTGTCTACATTTGTGATAATAAATAATTTTTTAATTTACATTTAAAGACATAGATGGGCTCTCATGGATGGTTTTGGGCAGTTGGTTCCATAGTACTGCGGCATGGACAGAAAAAGAATTTTGTTGGAATTTAGTATTGCTCCTAGGAATGTCGACCATAGAAGTACTGCAAGATCTTCTGGAACGTGTAGGGATTGGTAGAAAGTTAAAACGGGAACGAAGGCAAGGAGGGAAATTTTGATTTTTAAGGATATTATAAAGGAATGATAGGGTGTGCATATTACGGCGAAGACGGATAGGGAGCTACTTTTTTAGTGTTTTTATTTTGCAGTAACTTTTGTTAAAGTTTTTATTATATTGTTTTAATGTCTAATTATCATGGCTAATTTTAATGGCTAATTATCATGTTTACTCTACCTGTGACATATTTATAGGTGGAAACTTTGCTGCTGTGTGGATGTTTTTGTTTGTAATTATTTTTAAGAATTATCTCACTGTTTATTTCCCAAAAGTTAATAAATAAATAAATATGATGTAAAAATAAAAACAAATGACATATCATTTAAAATCTAAAATATGAAACTGAAATCTAATGCGTTTTTAGAAACATGTTAACTCACTACTGAACGGATTTTGATGTAATTTGAATGAACAGTACAATAAACTTATACATCAAAGTAATACATCATATTGAACTACGAAACGCTCGTTAAGTTATATACATACATATGTAAAGTATTTCAATAGACACTAATCTTTCAAATTAAAATCATAGTGATCTAACTAAAGTTTTTTAAACTACTATTACTTAAAGCAAAATAATTTTCGTTGCTCCATTAGGTAATGAATAGTTTTAAAACTCGGATTAAATGTACACACACACAAATACATTTTCTTAAATTATTTAAAATTTTTAGTAGGCAATATGGTACACCTTGGATGAAAAATGTCAAAAATTTTAACACTTACCAACCACTTGTCGATGACCACAATTTCTAGGAATATGTAATATAAATTTTACCAGACCAAAATTTTCACTGATTTTTGCTATATTTATAGAAACTTGCAAAATCTAATGATTATATAGGAGTACCTGGGAGTTGGTAAAAAGTACAATTTTCTTTAAAAAAAACTAAAAACTTGAATAAATACAAAAAAAGTAAAACTTTGTATCCGACCGGGAGCCGAACTCGGACACCTGTGATTGTCACTATTGCACCTTGGCCGCCTGACCACGATACTTATACCCAAGCGTGGAAATTAGTGACCATATTTTGCATTCCATGCAAAATGCAAAAGAAAACCGCATGAAAACTCGAAAACCCGCGTTTTCCCAGACATAAGATTAATTTAGATCGATTTTTCGTCCCCGAAAACTCCCACATACCAAATTTCAGCGAAATCGTTAGAGCCGTTTCCAAGATCGTCGGTATATATAAATAAATAAACAAGAATTGCTCGTTTAAAGTTATTAGATTGTAAAGGTAAAAAACATTTGCATTTTTTTAATGTTGGAAATGCATTTACGCATACCACCTGCGTAGTGCAAACATACAAGTATAAAAAGACTCACCGGCTAGAAAAGCCAGTACTACTCACTAAAACCCAGCAGAACTTTCCCTGCCTTAATGGGATCCCTGTCCTAAGTGGGGGTGACCAGACGGACGAGATCCGCTAAGAAGTTGCACCAACGGTCTATTCTGCTAACAGAGAAGTACCAGGAGTGAGTATCACACAAAATACATCACCCATCGAAGTTGGCCACCTCCCACTGTGTACCTGAGCTTTGATAGATTGCCGGACGCTAATGAGCCCTTCCACCACGACAAGGTGAACACACATCGGGGAGAAACATTTGCATACCATTACCACTTATTAACAAGATTCCGGTGTATTTTTTTATCGTGACGGATTTTAAAATAAGAAAAGGCTAAAAATAAACATGCAATTGATTACGATGTTATGTGTGTACAATTAAACTAATAATACAAAAATTTCCAAAAAAAAGAATTATAAAACCAAGGACTATCATGGTGATGAAATAAATTCATTTATATATTTAATATACTCATCATATTTAACTCACTGTTGTAGCTTTCAATGAACTTAAATAAAAAATCCATATGAAAGTTTAAATTAAAATATTTTGTTTCAGATTTCCGAACGAGAAAAACAAAATCGTCGAGAATTGAACATGGATTTTAACAAAAATATTTTTTTACGAATTGTTGTTTTATTCACTCTTTAAAAAGTGTATTCAGAATAGAATGTTTATTTTACAAAGCTATATACCTTGTTTTATTAGAATTTAGACGTTAAAAATGAAATATAGAATAAAATATGTATTCGAAAGCGTATAAACTTCGTAAACAATCCGAGCTCAACCGGCGTGTTAGAAAGCAAGTAATGAAATGTGTTGAACTTCGTAACATTAACATATCGCAGTAGAGTACGTAAGAGTCGCTCGTCGAGCCATCCGTCGAGATGTCAGTGAACTTAGCAGATCATTGTCCAGCAGATCAAAAAAAAATGTGAGTTCTATTCGCATGCACCTGAGTTCTACAGTTCCTGATACTTTTTAGAAATAGTTCTGGCGTTTTTACCTTAAAAAAAGTCAATTGACAAAATGATCTGCTAACTTCCCGTAGCAGATCATTTTGCACAAAATCAAAAACAAATGTGAATTCTTTGCGCAAGGAGCCGAGTTCTACAGTTCCTGATACTTTTCAGGAATAGTTCTGGACTCTCGTCCAAGTTCCAGCAGATCAAATCCGAATTTTTGAAAAGTCGGATAATACCATTTTTAATGTTTTAAATTATTGCAAAAGCTTAGAACTCTTTCATTTATCACAGATCTGTACCAGAACTCTAATGTAGAACTCGATTCGAGTCCAGAACTCACGTCCAAGTGCCAGCAGAGCATACCTGAACGTTGGAAAATATGAAAAAAAAAAACACTTTTCATTGTTATAAATTAGTTAGAAAGGCTAGAAGTTAGAACTCTTTCGTTTATAACAGATCTGTACAAGAAATCTAATATAGAACTCGATTCGAGTCCAGAACTCACGTCCAAGTGCCAGCAGAGCATACCTGAACGTTGAAAAAAAAGAAAAAAAAACTATTTTTATTGTTTTAAATTATTTAGGAAGGCTAGAAGTTAGAACTCTTACGTTTATAACAGATCTGTACCAGAACTCTAATATAGAACTCGTTTTGAGTCCAGAACTCACGTCCAAGTTCCAGCAGAGCATACCTGAACGTTGGAAAATATAAAAAAAACTATATTTATTGTATTAAATTATTTAAAAAGGCTAGAAGCTAGAACTCTTTCGTTTATAACAGATCTGTACCAGAACCCTAATTTAGAACTCGTTTCGAGTGCAGAACTCATGTCCAAGTGCCAGCAGAGCATACCAGAACATTGGAAAATATGAAAAGAAAACTATTTTCATTGTTATAAATTATTTAGGAAGGCTAGAAGTTAGAACTCTTTCGTTTATAACATACCTCTACCAGAACTTTAATATAGAACTAAATTCGAGTCCAGAACTCACGTCCAAGTTCCAGCAGAGCATACCTGAACGTTGGAATATATGAAAAAAAATTAGTTTGATTGTTTTAAATTATTTCGAAAGGCTAGAAGTTAAAACTCTTTCGTTTATAACAGATCTGTACCAGAACTCTAATGTAGAACTCGTTTCGAGCCAGAACTCACGTCCAAGTGCCAGCAGAGCATATCAGAACGTTGCAAAATATGAAAAAAAAAAACTATTTTCATTGTTTTAAATTATTTAGAAAGGCTAGAAGTTAGAACTCTTTTGTTTATAACAGATCTGTACCAGAACTCTAATATAGAATTCGTTTCGAGTCCAGAACTCACGTCCAAGGACCAGCAGAGCATACCAGAACGTTGGAAAATATGAAAAAAAAAACTATTTTCATTGTTTTAAATTATTTAAAAAGGCTAGAAGTTAGAACTCTTTCGTTTATAACAGATCTGTAGCAGAACCCTAATTTAGAACTCGTTTCGAGTGCAGAACTCATGTCCAAGTGCCAGCAGAGCATACCAGAACATTGGAAAATATGAAAAAAAAAACTATTTTCATTGTTATAAATTATTTAGGAAGGCTAGAAGTTAGAACTCTTTCGTTTATAACAGACCTCTACGAGAACTTTAATATAGAACTAAATTCGAGTCCAGAACTCACGTCCAAGTTCCAGCAGAGCATACCTGAACATTGGAATATATGAAAAAAAATTAGTTTGATTGTTTTAAATTATTTCGAAAGGCTAGAAGTTAGAACTCTTTCGTTTATAACAGATCTGTACCAGAACTCTAATGTAGAACTCGTTTCGAGTCCAGAACTCACGTCCAAGTGCCAGCAGAGCATATCAGAACGTTGCAAAATATGAAAAAAAAAACTATTTTCATTGTTTTAAATTATTTAGAAAGGCTAGAAGTTAGAACTCTTTCGTTTATAACAGATCTGTAGCAGAACCCTAATTTAGAACTCGTTTCGAGTGCGAGTGTTTAAAACAATGAAAATAGTTTTTTTTTTTTCATATTTTGCAACGTTCTGATATGCTCTGCTGGCACTTGGACGTGAGTTCTGGACTCGAAACGAGTTCTACATTAGAGTTCTGGTACAGATCTGTTATAAACGAAAGAGTTCTAACTTCTAGCCTTTCGAAATAATTTAAAACAATCAAACTAATTTTTTTTCATATATTCCAATGTTCAGGTATGCTCTGCTGGAACTTGGACGTGAGTTCTGGACTCGAATTTAGTTCTATATTAAAGTTCTCGTAGAGGTCTGTTATAAACGAAAGAGTTCTAACTTCTAGCCTTCCTAAATAATTTATAACAATGAAAATAGTTTTTTTTTTCATATTTTCCAATGTTCTGGTATGCTCTGCTGGCACTTGGACATGAGTTCTGCACTCGAAACGAGTTCTAAATTAGGGTTCTGGTACAGATCTGTTATAAACGAAAGAGTTCTAACTTCTAGCCTTTTTAAATAATTTAAAACAATGAAAATAGTTTTTTTTTTCATATTTTCCAACGTTCTGGTATGCTCTGCTGGTCCTTGGACGTGAGTTCTGGACTCGAAACGAATTCTATATTAGAGTTCTGGTACAGATCTGTTATAAACAAAAGAGTTCTAACTTCTAGCCTTTCTAAATAATTTAAAACAATGAAAATAGTTTTTTTTTTCATATTTTGCAACGTTCTGATATGCTCTGCTGGCACTTGGACGTGAGTTCTGGCTCGAAACGAGTTCTACATTAGAGTTCTGGTACAGATCTGTTATAAACGAAAGAGTTTTAACTTCTAGCCTTTCGAAATAATTTAAAACAATCAAACTAATTTTTTTTCATATATTCCAACGTTCAGGTATGCTCTGCTGGAACTTGGACGTGAGTTCTGGACTCGAATTTAGTTCTATATTAAAGTTCTGGTAGAGGTATGTTATAAACGAAAGAGTTCTAACTTCTAGCCTTCCTAAATAAATTAATAACAATGAAAATAGTTTTCTTTTCATATTTTCCAATGTTCTGGTATGCTCTGCTGGCACTTGGACATGAGTTCTGCACTCGAAACGAGTTCTAAATTAGGGTTCTGGTACAGATCTGTTATAAACGAAAGAGTTCTAGCTTCTAGCCTTTTTAAATAATTTAATACAATAAATATAGTTTTTTTTATATTTTCCAACGTTCAGGTATGCTCTGCTGGAACTTGGACGTGAGTTCTGGACTCAAAACGAGTTCTATATTAGAGTTCTGGTACAGATCTGTTATAAACGTAAGAGTTCTAACTTCTAGCCTTCCTAAATAATTTAAAACAATAAAAATAGTTTTTTTTTCTTTTTTTTCAACGTTCAGGTATGCTCTGCTGGCACTTGGACGTGAGTTCTGGACTCGAATCGAGTTCTATATTAGATTTCTTGTACAGATCTGTTATAAACGAAAGAGTTCTAACTTCTAGCCTTTCTAACTAATTTATAACAATGAAAAGTGTTTTTTTTTTTCATATTTTCCAACGTTCAGGTATGCTCTGCTGGCACTTGGACGTGAGTTCTGGACTCGAATCGAGTTCTACATTAGAGTTCTGGTACAGATCTGTGATAAATGAAAGAGTTCTAAGCTTTTGCAATAATTTAAAACATTAAAAATGGTATTATCCGACTTTTCAAAAATTCGGATTTGATCTGCTGGAACTTGGACGAGAGTCCAGAACTATTCCTGAAAAGTATCAGGAACTGTAGAACTCGGCTCCTTGCGCAAAGAATTCACATTTGTTTTTGATTTTGTGCAAAATGATCTGCTACGGGAAGTTAGCAGATCATTTTGTCAATTGACTTTTTTTAAGGTAAAAACGCCAGAACTATTTCTAAAAAGTATCAGGAACTGTAGAACTCAGGTGCATGCGAATAGAACTCACATTTTTTTTTGATCTGCTGGACAATGATCTGCTAAGTTCACTGACATGAGAATATACTCGTATGATACATAAGAATGCTCTATATACAGTTCTACTATAGAAATAAGATCTTTCTTAACCCATTGACTACCGAATACGAAGTCTTTTGTAATAAATGTAGTATAATTTAAATAAGCATAAATAAATGTTTTTATATATGAAAAATCTTTTTATTTTTATTATTTAATAGGTTGTATAGGTAATGAAAAATGATCAAGGCTATATTTAATTTTTAACTCATAAATTAAAAAAATAAAGAAAACCTCAAGACAAAAAGAAACAGAAATTCAATAAGAAAAACGATCCCTTAAAAAGTAAAAAAAAATCAGGCAGTTTTTTATCTCATTTTATCCTTTTTTACTATCCATACTTACTAATATTATAAATGTGAAAGTGTGTTTGTTTGTTTGTCCTTCTTTCACGTCAAAACAGAGTGACAGATTGACGTGAATTTTCGTGTCGAGGTAGTTGGAGGGCTGGAGAGTGACATAGGCTGCTTTTTACCGCGGGAAATTATCTAATTCCCACAGGAAAACACGTAATAATACAATACAAAAAAATATTTATGATCAGAATTACTTGAAACTTAGTATCAATGCTCTTCAATAAAATAAAATAAATACATATTTTAACATTTTTCGAAATTCATCCTATAAGCGGGTAAAATAGGGGATGAAAGTTTGTAGGAAACTACCTTTTTAGAGTTAGTTTAGATTTATAGCGCGATCAAAACCGCGGGTTCTGCTAGTGGACGAATAAATATAAGAAAGTACATAAATATAAACCTTTATTATGGAGAATGAAAATATTTTAGATTTCTTAAAAAAAATGTATGACACATTAGTACCTATACTAAAAGGATTTTGGTGTTACCATAACCAAGTACGAATTATTTTTATTTCACCCTTGGCTCTGTTTTATCAAAATGTGAGAACTTAATTCAAACTTTTCTCTTAAAAACTTAGAAAAATTCTTCGTTTGGTTAAATCCATACTAATATTATAAATGTGAAAGTGTGTTTGTTTGTTTGTTTTTATTTCACGTCGAAACGGATTGACGGATTGGCGTGATTTTTTGTGTGGAGATAGTTGGAGGGCTGGAGAGTGACATAGTCTACTTTTTATCGCGGGAGATTATCTATCTCCCACGGGGAAACACGTTATAATTCAATCCAAAAAATATTTATGATGAGAATTACTTGAAACTTGGTATTAATGCTCGTCAATAAAATTAAATTAATACGTGTTTTACTATTTTTCAAAATTCATCGTATAGGGGAGGTTAAATAGGGGATGAAAGTTTGTATGAAACTACCTTCTTAGAGATTTTTTGCAGTTTTAGCGCGAGCGAAGCTGCGGGCTCTTCTGGTTTATGATAAAGTAAAAATATTTACCATTTACTTAAGTAGTTATTTTTACGCGAAATGCTCTCATAAGGCAGTTTCATACTTTATTAATACGAAAATACTACGTCACAATACACACACACGTAAAAAATAGGTCAGTGCTTTAAAAGACATGTGTACCTAATACTATATCACATACATAACACCCTCATAATCAGTACAATCAAACTAATTTATTTTAATTTATTTATTAATTTAAAAGATACGAGTAGGTTCATAACCTGAGTCTTGTGCTCTTGGATCAAATTAGAAAATACCGACTATTTTTCATAAAAGAATTAGCATTAATGTACTATATACATATCTATCTATACATAGTATAAAGCAAAGTTGATATTTTCGTCTGTCTGTTTCTCCGGTAACTTCTTCTAAGATACGCAACAGATTTTGATATGTTTTTCACTATCATGTAGAGATTTTCTTCCGAAAGGTTTATATATATTATATGCATATTATAATAGAGAAAAGCCGAGAATTTCAAAGATTTGTAATGATGTCGTATAAAACACATTTTTGGTCGCTAACGCTAGCTAAATCTTACGAGATATATCAACACAATGTATAGTGATGGTATGGATGAAAAGTCCGCGATGGTATAAGTATGTCTATAGTTAAAGATTACTCACAGTAACCATTTTTATCTTTTTAATATTACTGAAAAATAATGGGTTTTTACGAAGCTCTTTTAAATAATACATTATTAAACCTTATACAATAAAATACGTTAAATACGTTGTGCATTTAAAGTAAATCAAAATTGCCCTTTACAGCATATCTTTAAAATTATTATCTTAGAAAATATCACTGATTTAAAAGCTCGTAATCACTTACAGCAAAATGGCTAACGCTGGCTAAACCCTTAGAGATACGTTTATCAAAACAATTTACTAGAAAATTGTAAGTCTGAAAAAAACCTATTGCGCGATAGCAGGTTCCAACCTCCTAAGGAACACTCACAATAACTGTCTATACTAGTGGCTCGCCCTCGCTTCGTTCGGGTTCGTCCCTAGGTACGTTTTAGCAGTTAGTATGGAATAGATAAACTATATATTATATAACGTGTTTTCCCGTGGGAATGAGATAATCTACCGTGGTAAAAACTACTCTCCAGTCCTCTAACTATCTCCACAAAAAAAAAACACGCCAATCCGTCACTCCATTTCAACGCGAAAGAAGGACAAACAAATAAACACACTTTCACATTTATAATATTAGTATGGATAACACATACCTAGGGACGCACGCATTTTCTTTTATTTTTTTGAATAAAATTTATCATAGTTCGAAAAGTTCTTACAAAATTGCAAAACTATCTTAACTACTTATTTGGTCTTTTTCACAAATCATTCCACCCAAAAGTACCAATCTTTTAGCTCTGTTCACATCTATACAATTTTTAGTACTTAAGAAATTTTATATTTTACATACCTTTTTTGACGCTGAGAAATGCTTTTGCGCTGTTATGTGGGACTCTCCGGAGTCTCAACGGGGCACTATAGGTTCGCAAATTTACACCACTACATTGTGTAATTAGGCACCTACATTATGTACTAAAAAACAATTAATTTAAAAATTTCCTTTTTATTTGTTAATATGATGCCTATAATATGATAAAAGGCAGTGGTAGCCCAGTGGTAACGCGCTCGCTTGGGAAACCGAGTGGAGCGGGTTCAAACCCCGGGTCTCACACGTCTGATATTTTTATGTGCGAAACATTTTCTAACATGATTATCACTTTCCTTACGGTGAAGGAAAACATCGTAATGAAACTTGCATGTCTGAGAGAACCTAACGAAATTTTTTTCAAAAGACATGTGAAGTCCGCCAACCCGCACTTGGCCAGCGTGATGGACTATGGCCTGAGCCCCCTCGTTTTGAAGGGAGGCCCGTGCCCATCAGTGGGACGTTAAAAAGGGCTAAATAGAATATCATGAAAGTGATAGCTTTCGAATATATTTGGATGTATGTTATTCAATCACGTGGAAGCCATTAAATAAATATGGATAAAAATTTTCACATGAATAAATTACATCGTACACTTAAGACAGTTTCTTTATTTTTCAGTATGTAGTGAATTTTGGGAGGATAACTTAAGTTTATTTATTGATAGATGGCGCTACCATGTCTAACGCTAAGTGTCCTAAAAATCCATCCATCTAGCCACCTAAAAATTAGGGTCATGCGATAGATTTTCTCAGTATGATTTCCCAAGGTAATTTTCATTATAGTTTTGTAGCTAAAAGGCAAAAACGAAATCCTTATAATTTGTCCAAGTAGTAAAATATTTTGATCGTCCATAATATCACACTAATATTACAACTGAGCTATAAGACGTTAGCAGTAATTAATTTTTAATTATTATACTTAATATTTCTGACAAATATCTCTGATAACGAAATAATTTTACAAAAAAATAATTAAATCGTGATTTCTAATATTTTTCATCAAACAAAATAAAATATCTAGGGTACTCTTACGGAACAGAACATCTTTTGAAGTGTCATATTACTTTTAATATTTAACTATAATTAAATTTTTCAAAAAAAGTACCTAACATAACGTTCGAGTAGACACTCGAACTTTATATATTTCTTCGAGAAAATGGATATCATTTGTTCCCAAAAGACAAAAAATGGAAGAAATTGTGGGCTAAAGCAATAAGACGACCAAATTTGGCGAAATCACAATCTTTGTATTTTAGGCTATGTGGACACCATTTCACAGTAAGCGATTTTAATACTGTCAAATTTCTACAGGTGTTGGGTTTTTTTATTTTTTTGTACTTTTTTATTGGTAATTTTACAGATATAATATAAACTATTTTAATAATTGTTTAAATTGCATTTTTTAATTTACAACGTCGAAAGTTAAAGAAGAATGCGGTGCCGTCTGTTTTTCCTCGGTCCTAAGTTTTACCATCTTATGCAGCTGCTAGGGAAGAAAGACTACGAAATAGAAATCTGAAAAAGGTTCTTTTTCTACAAGAATTTTCAAATTGTAGTAATAATGTTACTAAAGTTCCAGAGATTAACTATTTATTGTTTATATCCTGAATTTAAAGATCACTATAACTTGAAAATTGTCGTTTATTTACGTCCTAAAATTCACTCCTGGCACCACACAATTTGTCATTTTATAATTAAATTTTAAATAAAATGAAAAAAAAATCTATCCACTCTACAAAGCTTTACAATATACTCAGAATCATAGTAAACGAGCGACCTCTGACGGGAGAAAATGGCAAAATTCTTACCCATGGATGGATATTCTTATTGCATCTGCCGAGGTTACAAATTGTAAGCAAATAATTTCAAAGTAGTAAATATTCTGATTTTATATATTGTACTTTTGCAAATGAGCAACCCTAAAGTGAGGCTGTGACAAAATTAATGGTACTTTCTACTTTCTCGTGACCAAAGTGCTTGTAACTACAGTTCGAGCGATTGTAAGTTTTATAAACTAATTAATTTCGGATCACTATTATTCACTTGTATTATTTAAACCCTACTACAATACATATTCCCTGTACCTATTCCCTGTACAATACATATACGTGTCCTGTATGGATTAACTTCATATTTTTCTAAAAAAGAATATAGGTTTAACAAAAAAAATGACAATCAAAGTTCTTTTCAAAAAGAAATATATGAGCTTTCAATCTGTATATTCAAAAGAAGTAAATCTTCTTGGCCCCTCGGTCTTCCATATTAAGTTAATTAACTCACCATATATTATTATATAGTACCTACCTATATTCAAAGTCGCATTAGAATATTTAACGAGAAGTAAGAGAAAATCGATGAAAACTTCTTTAAATTAAAAAATGTAAGCCGACTTCAAGGCATTTACTATTGCCAGTACCTAGACGTAAGACAAAACATCTATTCAGATAAGTGTAACTCGGAGAAAAACTAACGATTTGGGACGAAAAATCATAGCTAGGCACGGTAATATCGATGGTAATTGTGCTATTAAGCTGCTGCGTAAAATACATTTTAGTTACATGAATCACATTTACGAACTTCTCTCAAATTTTTTTGAGCCGTTACAAAATAAATATGAAAAAAAAAACAGACTTCATTTTTATTTATTAGAAGGCCCCACACAACAATTTCAATATTATGTTCTTCGTTATACGAACGTTTTATGATCCTTATATTTCAGAAAAATATTTAGCTGCTCCATGGACGTATAAAATGCGTGGGAAAAGAGAATAAATTATTACACATGTGCACACCTACAAACAATCGGCGTACAAAGAATGTTCCATATTATAAGATATTATTATATAATATTTCATAATGTAAGTACGTTTTAAATTAAAATGGATATAGTGTGTTATCCTTAAGAGTCCTGACCTGAGACCTATATATAAGATACACAATTCCACCATACATTATTTTGTTATATTTCAAAGTTTAATCTATACATATAACAAAATTGTAACTAAGTCGAATCTGTACATTAATTTTTTTTTGGAAAATCTAATTGAAATAGACATTATTATCGATACAGAGTCCGAATCTATAGTTTTTAGAATTTTTGTCTGTCTGTCTGTTACCGCATCACGAGAAAACCACTGGACAGTTTTGATGAAATTTGGTATGATGATAGCTGGATGTCCGGGTCAACATATAGGATACTTTTTACCGCGGGAAAATATCTCGTTTCTGAGAAAAAATACAAAAACTGCATTGTAAGAGTATACTAATATGTAAAACCTAAGAATTTAATTTTTAGTCATTAAACGCGGGCAGAGCCGCGGGCAATGCTAGTTAATAGATATAGACAGGCAGCGTTTTCGTTAACAGCTTTCAGACGGCTTATTTTTTCGACACCTACAACATTTATCGTTATATTTTAGCTAATGCATATAAAAACTTAACAAATTATACACTAAAACCTTCCTCGGGAACTACTCTATCCATTGGTGAAAACAACATGAAAATCGGTGCAGTAGTTTTTGAGTTTATCGCGAACAGACAGACAGACGCGGCGGAGGACTTTGTTTTATAATATGTAGTGATAAGAAAATATCATTAAAATGAAAACTTTGCAGTAAATAAAAGCGATATTACTATTATACATTTTTTTCATATTTTCTTGAAACCTTTGATCGAACACATCGAATTTTCTCAATTCTATGAGACTTAAATTGAATCGAGTTGAGGCTTCTAAATTCTGAACTAAACACACATAATAAAATTGAACCTTTTGAGACTACATCTTAAGTAGTCCTAACTTGTTTATGTCCATCTCTGCAAAGGCATGAAAATAAGCAATTATGTCCTTACTAAAACTATGTACGAGTATATTGAAGACTTCTTAACACATTTAACCGTCTTTTAAAATATGCGCATTTCATAATTTCTTGCTATACTGATAAAACTAAAAACATGTTGAAAACATCAGCGATAATGCTAAACTGAAAATTATAAAGTTGGTTAAATTCTTACTTCTTAGGTATATAATTTTCATACATTATTTAATTTTTTATTCACTATAGTAAATGTAGGATGTCATTTCATCTAAGCCTTGTACCTATAGAAAACAGCCCATTGTCAAGCATAAGTAAATTGTCGACCTTCAAAAGCTTTGACCATTCAAACCATTGAATTAGATTTTTGTTCATGTACCTATCCTCTACATTGTATCTTAGTGACTGTATGGTTAATTTATAGGCCAAAAAGGGTAAATAGGATTTACATACATTAATATGCAAATCTATTACCTAAAGTTACTGAAATATATTAGATTCAATTTACAATGAAATGATGAACAAGTGTAGACCATTTAGAAATAAGCTCATGTCTTGTCATAATGAATAGTGATCAAATTAAAATAAATGATTTTACTCTCCTTTTTACACATTATAATTTTAATATGAATGTAGGTATGTATGTATTGAGCCCTTTTTAACGTCCCACTGCTGGGCACGGGCCTCCCTACAATACGAAGGGGATCAGGCCATAGTCCACCACGCTGGCCAAGTGTGGAGCGGTTTTCACATGTCTTTTGAAATCTTCTAGCTAGGTTCTCTCAGACATACAGGTTTCCTCACGATGTTTTCCTTTACCGTTATTTTAATATAGTAAATAAAAAATATTTTTTTAAATATTATAATGAAACATGATATGTGTTACACTGTCTTGATAAATAAATTACTTTTTTTTTAAAGTATTGATATTATTAGATATTTGCTGCAAATGCAAACCTTGATGTACTATTAAAATCGATATTAGCTTAACTATTATAATAAAATATATATCTATGTATAGTACCTATTCAGGCCTTTTTAACGTCCCACTGCTGAATACGAGCCTCCTCTCAATGCAAGAGGGAATAAGCCATCACGCTGACCAAGTGCTGGTTGGCGGACTTGATATGTCTTTGGAGAATTTGCTACGTTCTCTCAGACAAGCAGGTTTCCTCACGACTTTTCCTTCACCGTAAGACATGTGGTAATCATTAAATCAAAAATTTTTAAGATGTGAAGCCCGGGATATGGGCCCGCTTCCCATCGATTCCCAAGTAAATGCGTTATTACTGGGCTACCACTGCTTCATAAGTATATGTAGGTACATCTATATATACTTATATAC
Organism: Brenthis hecate; assembly: GCA_951806755.1. Lineage (NCBI taxonomy): Eukaryota > Metazoa > Arthropoda > Insecta > Lepidoptera > Nymphalidae > Brenthis > Brenthis hecate. Next base: position 7,266,112 of record OX638258.1, on the reverse strand, counting down.
ACTGATTCTAGGTCAACGGGAACTACCATATAGGTTTTCGATCCAAAACCTATAGGGTACTTTCGGTTGACCTAGAATTGTCAATTTTGGTTAAAAGCAAGGTAAAGCACAAGTAAAGGGAAAATTCAGAATAATAAAAAAAGTTGAAAATTAAGGTAAATTTTGGTACTTACAAGTTTTCGCGATAATCTAAATTTGCCCATATCTTTATATCGTGTTGACTCAAGACCTTAATTATTATATACCTACCTAATAGGGACTATAGATCTCAGTATCAGGTAATATTTTCAACTTGCTAGGTCCATCCGTTCCTGAGAAAATCGGTGGTGACACACGGACAGACAGACAGACGGACAAGAGAATGATCTTATAAGGGTTCCTTTTTTACCTTTTGAGGCACGGAACCCTAAAAAACGGAGACGGTGATGTTTCAAGTTGTCTTAAATCTACCAAATCAATCCAGAAGTCACAACTTTCAACCTTTTATTTAAGTAGGTACATGACGCTCAACTATCAGCTCAGCTCAGTATAAAATTTAAATAAATAATAATTAAAATTAAAAAAAACTTAAACTTTATGGAACCTTTACCCATTTTATGCAAAATTTCGATAATTGGGCGGCATTTTTATCTATGCACTGGGGCTTCGGTAAGGTTGAATCCGGCACTGTAGCTAACGCAAGCTAAACCTAAAGAGACGCATCAAAACAATGTACTAGAAAATTTTAGGTTTTAAAAAGGCCAACAGAAAAGTCCTCAATAACACATATGCATCTCCTTACCTACACTCGCAATAACTATTTTTATCTATTTAAAACGTACCAAGAGACGGGCCAGAGCAAAGCGAGGGTTAGTCGCTAGTTTAAGAAATAAATATATTTATCTACAAAGAAAAAATTACACAGATATGGCCATTTTGTATAACATTAAAGTGTTTTTTTTTAATAAATTATCTTTATCATCATTGACACGACATGCAGATGCATATGTATCTGCCATATGTGAGTTACGATACGTAAACTTGTATCTCTAGGCGTTTCCCCATCCTTCCCGTGCACTCTCCCACGTCGCATACTTTTTATAGCAGACCTAGTGATAATCAATAATTATCGAGTCCGCGAGAAACATATACTGCCCATATAATGCAGTGAATTTGTAAAACAATAACAATTCTTTCCTTTATAAAGATAGTGATGTTCTTTGTTTTCAGTTGTAATATAAATAATGTAATTTATATTGTTAACATATCTATAACTCTTTTGTAACCGATTGTTACATTCTTTTAATTTTAAAAGTCGATGTTAGACTAATTCTAAATATTTGATTTATTATTTTTATGTGAAATCCGAAAAGCAACAACTATAAGTTATACTTAATCATGGCGCCATGATCAGTTATCTGATTATAAAACCAGGAGGAGGGTTATGGAACTTGTTAATGGCTAAAAATAAAACCTTCGAATTTAGACCCATTCTTTTATTTGAGTTTTAGAGATAAGCTCAGCTGCTGGTCAAAAATAAGAAATTATATAATCTATACATATAATAAAATTGTAACTAAGCCGAATCTGTACATTATATATTTTGTGGAAAATCTTATTGTAATAAACATTATTATCGATACAGAGGCTGAATCTAATGTTTTTAGAATTTTTGTCTGTCTGTTACCGCATCACGAGAAAACCACTAGACAGATTTTGATGAAATTTGGTATGATGATAGCCGATTATCCGGGTCAACATATAGGATACTTTTTACCGCGGTAAAATGTCTCATTTCTAAGAAAAAATAAAAAAACTGCATTGTAAGAGTATATTAATATGTAAACCCTAAGAATTTGGTTTTTGGTCATCTGGACGCGATGCAATGCTAGTTGAAATATAAATGCATATATTATATAATTACCTATTCTTGTTTTGATTAAAGATTTTGATCGTGTTAAGTCTTTAACTCAGAAATTTTAATATGAATATTTTTGTTCATGTCTCCCTTGCTGGTATCCTATTAAGCATATCTATGAAACTTTGGTGACAATATGATCCGATGATGAAGCCAGAATTGACAACCACAGAAAGTAATCAATTACACAACACGCTTATAAATAAAAGCTTGTATTTCATTAAAAAAACTTGTTTCACGTTTCTTAATTTTAAGTATGCACTCCATTTACAGATAAACTCTAGTGGTTGCTTACAATCACAAATCGAGTATAGAAATACTATTTAACTAGCGGCTCACCCTTGCTTCGCTCGGATTCGCCTCTAGCTTGCTTCCCCATACAAACTTTCATCCCCACTCTCACCCCCTTAAGCGATGATTTCCGGGATAAAAACTATTTCACTCACACACTTTTCATTTCATGAGACTTAAAAAAATCTTATTTTAGTAAAAAAAAAAACTTTTAATTTTCTTCTATACAAAATTTACTGACAATAACAAACACAAAAAGAAAATTATCCAATTTGGTGCACTCGATCGGAAGCTATACGCGTACCAACATACATTTCGGTGAATGATAGATATATATCATTTCATGATAAATGAGAGAAACCTGAATGACTTCTCATTGTGAACTTAATATTTGCTACGTGAAATAATCGAACCCACGAACTTCCAATTATAAAGACAGTACCTACCAATCTTGTATCTCAAGCCTACCATAATATAAAAATAAAAAATATAACGACACTCACGAAAAACCAGAATGTAAGTTGCGTGTATCCGCATTTATTAACTACAGCACTTTGTCAGCGTCACGACCTGCAGGGAACATTCCCTCTTAAACATTATAGAACCCGATCATTTTTATCATCGTAAAATATCCTTTGAACTTACGACGATCAATTATTATAATAAACCAGCATCAACTAAATAATAATAGAATCATCAAATTAATGTATTATAATAAATAATTATGAAAATTACAATAAAGCTACATTCGATTTAGGTGATAAAATAAAACACAACATTGCTTAATACGTTACGAATATAATATTATAAAATATTTTTATCCTATCGAAACATAATGTTACATAAAGGGGATCTACAGTATTTACATACAAAACTAAAGGCGGTACCACTGTGTGGCGTTCAGTCGTCGTGCAAGCGCTCGGGCGGGGGGTAGCCGCGGGCCGACAGGGGGTCGGGGGCGGGGGGCGCGTGCGGTGCGGGGGACGCGGCGGGGGACGCGGCGGGGGAAGCGACGCCGCGCGGGGAGGGCAGCGTTGCGTACACCGTAGGCCTCGGAGGCTGGTACGAGGGCGCGTATGAGTCGCTGCGAGGGTTGTAAAAGGGGGAGTCGTCCGCACTGCAATCCAGGTTGGGGGAGTAGGGGGTGACGGCGCCGCAGGAGGGCGCGTCGTCGCTGGGGCGGTAGGCGGGCGCAACCGGCGCGTACACCGTACGGCGCGGCGGCTCCGCCTCGGACCGGTGGTGTGAAGACGGCGCGTACGCATCCGACCAGCACACTTTGCTCGGTGTGAAATCCCCCTTCACGTACAGCTGTATGGGCCGCCTGAAGCCCTTGCTCGCGTGTTGCGGCACTCCCAGTATGCAACACTTGCTGAAACCGACCTCCGGTGATAGGAGATACTCCCGAAATTTATTCGGGAACAGCTCAATTGAATTGAAGTTTTCGTATATCGTTGGCTGTAACAATAAACAATATTAAATCAATTAGCTGGCTCACGTTCATATTTACAATCACAATCATTTACTAAACGTTGAAATTTAAAAAAAAACGTTAAAAAGCGTTAAAACTAATCATATTTTATATCAAAAAAAGAATCATTCATAAAAAAACGTTTGCAAATCATGTGCAAGGATTGGCTTAGTTAAGCCTCTAAAGAAACGTGACATTCAAAATTTATGAATATTATTTAATTTTAATAATCCTTTATTTTATATTATTTATTTAATTTTATTGTATGTTACGATAAAAAAGGTTACAGAAGTTGATAAACATTACACCTGATAAAAAAGCTATAATAGGTACTAGATGAATAGTTTACATGACATATTTCATGAATGCCCTCTGACCTATTACGCCATCATTATTACTTAATCATTATATTATACTTGCAATTTCAAACCTTTTATAATTTACTCCAGCCCTCTGTCGTTATCACTGATTAATAGCAATTATTAATTTTAGTTGTTAACTCTATTTATAACGCATATTCAATTATCGCGTATTACGACATACAATTATAACATCAATTTACTGCTCAAAGTATAAACAAATCCGTATTATTTTTATATATTATAAATGTGAAAATTTGTGAGTATGTTTGTTACTCTTTCACGCCAGAACGGCTGAACGAATCTGGATGAAATTTGGCACAGAGATAGATAGTCTGGAATAACACATAAGCTACTTTTTATCCCGGAAAAATATACGGTTCCCGAGGGATAGATTTGTTTTTGTTTTTTAATAATTACATAATAGGTATAATAGTTTTACTCATACTATTTATTGCAGGACCGATTTATTATTTAGATTTCTATATCATTGATTTGTACGATAGTATGCCATTGGTGAATGTCTTCGACGATTGCCCCTTGTCACTATTATTATTACTTCTGTACATCGATCAAAAAAATACTAGATACACAATCCCATGCAACATGTGACAATGTAAATTGAACATTAAATGGCAAGGCTTAAAGTTGTTTTCACAAAAAAAAAGCGCGCCCAAGTGTTCAAATGAGCGTTCATTTGGTGAGGACATTTCTTGTAGCTAATTGTGTATCTAGTACTTTTTTGATCGATGCTTCTGTACTACGTTTACGGTGGTTTTCAATAACATAACTGAAGTTTTCGTTTACTCGAGATAGAAATTTGACTAAATTCCGTGCAAATTATATCAAATTCCTATTTTATTAGTAGAAACGAGAAGCACAGATAGGTTATTAAAGGTACATTTCTTTAATAATTGTCTCGAGTTGTGACCGCGGCAGCACAGTGAGGCCAATGCATTTTCTTATTTTAATAAAATATGATACATCTTTGGCAAAGACATACTTTATTATTATACTTGCAACATACCCTTGCTTAATTTTTTTAGTTTTTTTTTATTGGAACCTTGACTCATTTTCTAAAATAAAATGAGCCTAAGTTACTCCTTATGACATCAGCTATCTGCCAGTGAAAATCCCTTCAAAATCAGACCAGCCGTTTCGGAGATTAGTCGGAATGAATAGACAGACCAAAATTTTTAAAATTGTGTTTTTCTTATAAGTACCATATATAATTTCATATGCATTCAGTATAGTAAAAAGCTATTATTTTGACATTACAAACAGACACTTAAATTTCATTTATCTGTATAAATTAAAACTCTTAATTTATTTAACAAACCTTTACTACATTTTTTAGCACTTTATACAAATAAAATAAAGTGAACAATCATGAGTGTCACTGTACAATAAATTCATATACAATATGTTCTGATGGATCATAGAAAAAGCAAAACTATTTTTTTAATTTTTACTGAACTGAACTAAAAAAATGCACATGATTCACCCAAACCAAGGTCACATCGAATCTTACTGATGTATGATTACAATTAGCAGTGTTAATAAGTTTGTTAACAGGCTAATAAGCTACTGAATTACAAGTTTTTGAGCATCAGACAAAAAAAACTGCATAAGGAAAAATTATATTTTCCTTATAAAACTATTTCCAAAATAACTTGCTGTTATAATGCAATACTTCTTTTCAAATGTATGTATGTAGTATTACTCGTATATACCTTTATTTATTTAATAATAAACAAAAGAACTATATTCTATAAATAATAAAAATTAAAAAGACCCCTGACCATCTTGGACCGATATTCATCAAACATAGCTAAGAACACTCCCACTAATTCACCTTTCAAACAAAAAAAAAAAACAAAATCAAAATCGGCTCATCCGTTCGGGAGCTACGATGCCACAGACAGACACACACACATACACAGACACGTCAAACTTATAACATCCCATCGTTTTTGCATTGGGGGTTAAAAGTAATGAGTCGTCATAAGTTTCTTAAGGACAGTATTGGTTTGAGAAAGTTTGGTTTATGCAAGCTACTTAATAAAATAAAATATGATAATGATTATTAGAAAGGCGAAATCTTTCTTTGAACTGATAATTGTTATAAGTAAGGATAGGTTCGTATCATTCTAAATTAAACACAAAACTTTACTAATAAATAAAAACTTACAGTTAAACGCTTCTTCTTTTTGTAGCTAGCCCAATTTTGTGCTTCCAACACAAGCTTGCCTCCTGGACGCAGATCTGCAAACATCCGACGGAATGCCCTCTTCAGCCCAGCATCACCCCAGTTCAAATGCAACCACTTGGTTGTCGATAGACACAAAATCAAATCGAACTGGGGACTTTCCATACCAGAACCCACTGCTACTTCCTCACGCGGCACATAGTTACCCTGAAAGGAATAAAAAAATATAAAAACGAAATATCCACTAAATTTTTAAAAGATTTAATGTATTTACTTATACAAAATAACTGTATGGAATGGGTCAACAGCCATGCCATAAAATCTTTTTAATTGCTATATAAAACCAAACACATCTAATTAATTTATAATTATTAAAATAAAATTTATTTTTAAGATTAGAGAGAGAGAGAGAATATTATTCAAGTCAAAAATTTATACATACTTGCTTAAACATGACATTGTATGGGAAACCTTGATTTAAAACATCTGCCTTCGGCTCCCCGAGAGGTCCAAACATCATAGACATAGACATGGGGAAAAAACACTGTCCATGCTCCTGTTTGTTAATTGACTTCCTATTTTTCCTCGGCTTCCGCAACTTTCTTCCTGACAGTGCCTTCTTAGAATCATCTTCTTTATCATGTTTCTGGTCCACAGAAATACAGTCTTCACATTTATCCTCTTTACATTTATCACAATCTGATTTTTTCTCGTCACCATCTGCTTTTTTATCTTCTTCTGTCTTTGGCTGCTCTGCTGGTACTGGTATGAAGGACCTTAAGTTTTTTCTTGCCCTTCCTGGAATAAATTAAATATAATTATATATTATGTACACTAATATAAGAAAAATCTATAAATATATAAAGAAAAATCTCTTTGTATTTTGAAAATTTTCATCTGAAATCTTCTCAAGTAATTTACCACTAGTAAATAAAAAGTAATAAAATGTTTTTATATTTTCTTTTATATTGAGAAATTTTATATATTAATGTAAACATATAATGAGAAACATATAATGATATATGTAAGAAACAAAATAGAATATAATTTTTATATAATCATCAATTCAGTGAATATTAAACAAAGTTTTATACATTTTACATACCAATGAGCACTGGATCAATATCAATTCCCAGAACAGTCTTTGCTCCAAGAGTTCTAGCAACAGCTATGGAGATATGTCCAACGTTGCACCCTATATCTAAGACATCTTTGTTTTGAAATAGATGACGATGCATTTCAAAAACTTGCAGCCGAATATCCATCATGGCATTCAGGTTTCGATAACCATAATACCTGTAAACAAACATGAGATAATAGTCAAATATTTAAAATTTAAATATATAGCACATAATATATTGTCAAATAGAGAAGTTAAATATGAACTATATTATTTCTTGAAATCCTATAGTTAATTTCGATAAATATTATTTTTTGTTTTATGAATTTATATTATTTTCATTTTTAGAGTTTATGAATTAAGAAACAGATAATTATAAAATTTATACCTATCATAATTTCCATACTGGTATCTAGAATTTTTGGCGTGAAACGTTGGTAACTTTTGTTCTTCCTCAGACACACTTTTTAGTTTGGTCCTGTGAGGAGAAGCTGGACGATCTTGAGTACCAGTACGCTGCTGTGGTCGTGCTCTCATCCAAGCTCCAGGTTGTGGCACTACTGGACTTACTATTTTATCCAATGAATCCATTCTGCGCAATTTCTTACCATCTTTTCCTTTTTGAGAACTATTTTCACTTTCACTACAGGATCTCTTTCTCGACTTTGATACGGATGTAGATGGCTCTGGAGGTAATGGTTCTTTTATGCCCTCTTCTTTTTCAACAGTTACCTCAATTGCAGGTGTATTTGTTTCTGTTGTGCGCCTCCTTATTCTAGGTTTCTTTCGAGGTTTTCGCTGTTGCATTTCTAGCCTTTTTTCGTATTCTTCATTATCTAAAGGCTCCATGAGATTAAGTGGATCCCTAATATTGGGTGGAATTATAACATCTATCTTAGCCTTGTGCCTTGGTGGTGTAGGTAAAGGTGATGATTCTGGAGTTACAGCATTCATAGCTCTATTAACATCTTCATCTTGTAAACTGTTTAGGTTCAAAGGATCTGAAATATTCCCACCAAGAAGAAATTTTGTGGGTGGAATAAATGCTTCCTTGCGCGGTCTTTTGTAAGGGAGGAAAAATTTAGATATAGATGGAAAACTTTGTGCTCGTTTCTTACATTGTTTAAACTTTGTGCTGGGATGGTGAACTCTTCTTAGGGTACATCTTTCTTGATTATCCTTAGAAGGAACATGACCTTTTTTGCCATGTCTAAATTTCTTTTTAGTCTTCTTAGAGCTTCCAGCAACAGAAGTATCTCCCTCTTTAGAAGAATTACCATCATTTGCAGTAAGTGCGTTTGATGAAGCGCTCATATTAAGCGATAGCTCCGCAGATTCGCTGACATCGTTTTCAGAAATATCGCCGGCTTCATTTTCGATGAGCTCACATTCAGTTTTATTTTCATTAGTAAACACATTTTCCTCTGAACTACCCATTTTATACTTCAAAAAAAATATTTTACATGATAAGTCGTTGGTTATAAGTAAAAATCAAATTTACCGCCACAATATTTCTTGCAAAATGTACAAGGACATCCGTCAATGGTGATAAACAGGTCCAGCGACTGTATATAAATATGATGAAAAATAGATTACAAACTGTACACACAATATATTTCGTCAAATCTAATATTATCTTTCGATTATCTCCTTCCTATTAGACTGAATATATAAACAATATGGTTTCTTCAATTATTCACCACACTAAACACACTGAGACAAAATTGGAAAATGGCAATTTGACTTTCGTTCATTCAGTGTTGCAATGTCTTGTGTTCATTTATACAGATTATATAAATAAATATTTCTATTTTTCTAGAATAGATTAACAAATAAGTTAAATTAATAAATTCTATCATTTTTTTTCAATTTAAGATGTAAATTATCTTAATTTTATATAAATCGTCACGCCCTTTTCACATGCAACATTATTTGTAAATATTTTACGCTTAACAACATAATGCTATTTAAACATTTTTTAGAAGATATTAATATCAATAAAATCATTTGAGTATTAAATATTATTTATTCATTTAAAGATATATTTTATTTATATTGTAACACTATTCCAAAGCGTAAATATTCGAATTTTAAATTGTGTCCGTTTACTAACTTGACAAACGAAGCGATTGTTCGTGTTTAATTAATGTGATTGTGAATGTTATAAATAATAAATATTAGGACTTTACGGTGAGTTAATGTTAAATTATTGGTATGAGTCATAGTATTAAAACAATTTATTTATAGGCAAAGCAATGACTATCAAGAACCTTCGATATTCAAGATAGTAATAGTACCTAACGTTGACCCTTATATTCAGAAAATCTTGAACTTGAATATTAAGTATACTTCAAGTACTTTTGACTACTTTTCATTTATTCAACTATCATGTTTATGTTGTATTGAAAGTGCAGCCAGTAACTTTACAGAAAATAATTTTCTGTTGTATTATTTCAGATGTCTCGTATTCCAAAATTTCCTTCCACTGTTTCTAAAGAAAATAAACCAACATTTACAAATGGTCGGAATTTAACGAGAACAATTGGAAATACTTTAAGTGATGCCGACAAGAAGACGTTATTAACAAACCATACTAAACCTTTACGCGGTGCTCCTGCAACCACAGTTGCAGCTCCGCGTCTTAAAAGATCAGCAACAGCGCCCACCTCGACTACAGCCCCTAATAAAGTAGGGAAAGTAGAGAAAAAAGTTACTGTTGCTCCTAGAATTGCTCCATATGATTATAAAGCTAGGTTTAATGACTTAGTAGAAAAACACAAGGCTATTAAAAGTGAATTGAATGATTTAAGGGACAAACATTTAGAAGTATCAGATGAATATGAAAAAATAAAAGAAACTGTTGAGGGAAACATCAGTGAAAGAGATATGTTAAAGGAAAAGTTGCTAAATACTGTAAAAGATCTTCGACAAAAATCAAGTGAATATGAAAGTTTGAAAGTTGATTTTGAAATTCAAAAACGCGAAAATGAAGACTTATATAATAAAACTCGACTTTTAGAAGATGTAACTGCTAGTTTGAAAATAAAAACATTAGAATTTGATAAGCTTAAAATGGAATTTGATGATTTAACTCGCCGACATAAAAGCTTAAGTGAAGAAACTGAAGCCCTAAGGGTTCTGACAGATCACCTTAAAAAAATATCTGTAGAATATGATAAATTACAATTAGACCATAAGGATGCAATTGACACAATTACAAAAAATAAAAATGACTCAGAGGCATTACAAAATATTCTAGCAACTATGTATAGAGATCAACGGGCTCTTAGGAACACTGTTCAAGATTTGAAAGGAAATATTAGAGTATATTGCAGAGTGAGGCCTCCGCTGGAGACGGAATCTTCAAAGCCTCTGTACAATCTTAATGTACTTGATGCCTGCTCTATTGAAGTTGAAAAGATTGAACTCCTTAATTCAGCAAGAAAAGGTAAATCGCAGCATTCATTTACATTTGATGGTATTTTCACACCACATTCATCTCAGGAAGATGTCTTTGCTGAGGTGTCGCCAATGGTTCAATCAGCTTTAGATGGATATAATGTTTGTATATTTGCATATGGCCAAACAGGCTCTGGAAAGACTTACACAATGGAAGGAGGCTATGGAACGGAACAATATGGTATTGTACCTCGAGCTATTAATATGATTTTTACTTGTATGGAGGATCTCAAGAGAATGGGCTGGGAATTGACTATTAAAGCTTCATTTTTGGAAATATACAATGAAATAATTTATGATTTATTAAATTCTAGCAAAGATCAAGAAAGTCATGACATTAAAATGGTTAACTCTAAAGGCACTGATTTATATGTATCAAACTTAAAGGAAGAAGAAGTGAAGAGCTCTCATGACTTTATCAGATTGCTGATATTTGCACAACGTAACAGACAAACAGCAGCTACTTTAAACAACGAAAGAAGTTCACGGTCACATTCAGTTGCCCAAATTAAAATATCAGCTATCAATGATAAACGTAAAGAAAAATTTACAAGTAATTTAAATTTGGTTGATTTGGCTGGCTCAGAGAGTGGTAAAACAACTCAAAGGATGGATGAGACAAAACATATTAATAGATCTCTTTCAGAACTTTCAAAAGTTATATTATCTTTGCAAACTAATCAATCTCATATTCCTTACAGGAATTCAAAACTCACTCACTTATTGATGCCTAGTCTCGGTGGCAATTCAAAAACTCTTATGTTGGTTAATATCAATCAATTTGATGAATGTTTCAATGAGACTCTTAACTCCTTAAGATTTGCCACAAAGGTAAACAGTTGCCGAACAGTCAAAGCCAAGAAAAATTTAACTATGGTTGACTTATAATTTCTCTTTGACATTTTTTAATTATATATTTAGAACATGGGTGCATAAGTTTTAGCATCTATCTAAAATTAATTATGTATTTGGCTTTAATATACATTTTTCTATTGAATACAATACGTAGATGCTGTAACTCAGTGTGCTGATTTTGTTTAATAGAATTAGTTAGTTTTTATTTATAGTGCTTAATGTTTAATTCTCTCTGAATTATCCACCGATATATTTTTTAAATACCTTCTATATAGCAAATTAATGTTAAGTTCAAAAACAACACACTTTTGCCTCATAATCACGTTTCAAATTTAAATAAGTAATGAATTTAGGAAAAAATTCTTATTTTGAGAAATCAAAGCTTTCTTTAATTTTTCTAAAGACACATTAAAATTTGTATTATTATAACTGCTTATATGTATGTTGAGATTTTTTGCCTGAGATGAGGGGTATGGAATGTTATGATAATATTATTTATGTATAGCATTGAAATAATTGAGGTTAACTTAATGTTAAGAAATTAATTGACAATTTGTTAGCTCATTATTAAGCTAATTAGAATATATTTTTTTAATGAAAATAAAGTAAATACTTTTAAATAATGCTTAAACATATTGGAAAAACTTTTACAATCATTTGTATCTTTTTAGTTTATTCTTCCATTGACATAGGTTATTCTTAATATAATTTAATTCTGAAAAATTACGTATGTTGTTATTATAATTTGTAATTAATAATAACTAGTATAAATGATCGTCAATAAATACATATAAATGATTTTGTTTTTTTAACTCCTTGTTTCATGGGTAGCTGTTTCTTTCGCACATTATATACTTCACTTTTATTGTTCGCTTCCAGCCGAAAGATGTCGCTACAGGTTACAAAATGCCGTTTTAATTAAGCATACTAGTTTATAGTAAAGATAGATATTTTTTAAATTTAGAAGAGTTTTGTATAATACTTAAAATAAGATTGGAAGTATTTACTGAACAATTGTAATTTAAACTGCATAACCAGTTTTTTAATTGGTAAATATATTCGATAAAGGTATTACTAAATTGACACCTGCAGAAGTAAATTTCGATTTTATGGTATATACGACGATAATAATATGACGACAAGTTTGGCTCAGTTTGTAGTGACCCTACTTGCTGTGCCAGCGGTCGCGGATTCGAGTCCCGCTAGGGGCATTCATTTTTGTGATGAGCACAAATGTTTGTACTCTCGTAATTGTACATACATGTTTATCAATATTCAGTACGCATTTGCTGTATTTTTTTAAACTTCTATAAATGAGAAAGGCTACTCCTGTACCTCTTATAAGTTAGAAACCGGTTTAGTGAGAAAACTCCAGCGAGAAACAGATCGGAGTTCCTTGAAGTCTCGCTTATCCAGGTTCGACTATCTGTCCATAACACAAGCCTCGTAGTTTACCATGGAATAGATGGTGCTGTGTGTTGATGTCCTAATATATTAATTATTTATCTATGATCTATAAATATCTGTATCGATTAGGGTTTGTGTAAATTAACAAAAGTTAAAAAATAGACGGCAAATAAGTACCTATATTATGGTTAAAAAAAATAGGAAACGAAAATGAAATATTGCGCTCATGAATCAAATTTCCTTAAATTTAATGATAATGGGGAAGATTTCTCAAAAGGAGGTCACCACTCATATGGCCTATTTACATTCAGTCTGAGGTTAAGTAATATAGTGTGATTTTTTTTATACCTGGTATTTTGTTTCTATTGTGTTCGTATCTTACCTGTGCAATGAATTGTACCTGAAAGTTAGACCAGCCAAAGTAATAGTTGAAAAAGAGAGGTGCATCCTGTGGTGGTCCTGACTAACTGATGGATCAACACACAGCCTAATCCTCTGGTAGTAGAAACGTGTTTGGATGACGTATTCCTTATATGATGTAGGCCTCTGATAAGACAGGATTTTTCGAAATTCTTCCCCTGAGTGGGTAAAATAGGGAATAAAAGATTGAACGAAATTCTGTCATTCTTAACGTGAAATACACAGAAACTGGTATTCGCTTTATGATAAAAAATAAGCAATATATTTGACTTTTTTCGAAATTCAATTCATATATATCTGAATTACTTAAAACTTGGTATTAATGCTCTTCAATGCAATTAAATAAATAGTTGTTTTAGCGTTCTTCGAAATTCAATCCCATAAAAGAGTAAAATGAAGCATGAGTTTATTATATATATATATATATATATATATATATATATATATATATATATATATATATATATATATATATATATACTGTAAAAGGGCGCCATATTGACTTGGGCATAGGGCGCCGTCGAACCTAAAACCGCTACTATATGGGGTATCTGTAGTACTCAACTTGTATAAGCGTAAGCCGCCATTTTAAGCACCGATTAATGAATGTTTGGAGAACTTAACTTTTTCACAATATTCTGTGAACGGTAATTATACCGTTCACAGAATATTGTGAAAAAGTTAAGTTATTTTTCAAACTATCTTACAGACTCGCCATTTTGGACCCTGACTCTGCTCACACTGGCGCTCCATACTTTAACTACTTACTAGTATAGTTTAGTTAATATTTTGTGTTTCGTTTAGTAGTTCCTAGGATCGTCTGAGCTTGCATAACAAAAATAATGAGATAAGGAAGGCTAAATATTGATTTTTCTTTATAACGTTAGTACTTTTGCACGGAGATTTATATTGCTCAGATAATTATTCTAGTAAAATTAGTTTTTATAATCTTCAAAAAGGGATTTTTTTAGAGTTTTAATACAAATCTGTTCTTTGTTAAAATAATAATATTTATTTATAAATGGATAGAAAGTAATACTTTATCATTAAAAACCCTAATTTTTATATCACTATCCAACATCTATGTTAGTCATAATCTGGATAAAATAGAAAATATTTTTGTTAGCACTGCCATCTAGGAAAACACTTAGTAAACAATGGCTTTTGATTTCTGTTCTGAATACTAGATGGCGTTAAGTTGCTAACAATTAAAATTTGAGAGCATCTTGATCACTCCAATGCAGTAAAATGTTTAGTATAATATAATTTTAGACAATTTTTACAATGAAATGTTAAAAAGTATTAATTATTTAGGATAAAATATTAAAACAACATGGTTAGAAATCATAAAGATATAATTAAATATTTAAGGACTAGATCAATTAATTACATGATACATCGCATTTCTCTTTCTTATGAACAAACACAAACGTAATTTTCTGTACATCTCCAAGCCTCAACTTTGGCACCGGGAGAGTAGCACTGGGGCACGAAGGCCAAGCGAACGGTGAGGTTACCGGGGCGAGTCCAATATCAGCTCGCGGAATGTTCAACGTGATACATCTGGTTCTGTAGTTGATTCAGATATTCTTGCAGTTTCTATCGTATTTATAAGCCTATCTAATCCGTATAAGAAGCCTTCCTCGTGATTCCCCTGTTGCCACGGTTGTCTATGTGTTACTTTAATGTCATCTGGCACGCGTCGAGTCTTAGCGAAATCGATAAGCCAAGCGCCGACACGCTCATCATCGTAGATAATAAATATACTGCTTCCAACGATTTCATGAGTTCGGAAAAAATCTGACTTTTCGAACATACTTCTAATTTCACGGAGGCGAGCAGCAATGGCGCGACGAGCACGATCGTCATTGCCAAGAAATCGTGCGACGGCGGCAGCCAATTGCTTAGGCTCACGAACTTTTTGGAGGTCATTGAGTGGTGGTTGACCGGGAAGTTTCACAGCTTCAATACGGAAACCCTGTTCGGCGGACGACGAACACTGTTCACGGAACTGCATGTAACGCAACTTAGTAACAGCACGTGCAGCATGTTCCGCTTCGGTGGGAGCATTCGGGTCTAAGCGAACCATTTTCTCATAAAGATCAGTTCTAGCACGAGCATTGCTAACTTCATCTTCTAGGAAAGTGCGAGTGCCCATTTTAATATCCATTACGTGGGGATCGCGGAATCCATGTAATAAGTCTTGTAATTCGATGAAATGCTCGCCACCATACTCCAGTTCTCTGTAGTAGCGAGGTATAGCGGAACGCATATGGGGACAGGCGGCGAGAGCCTCGTACGCATCTCGCTCTGGATTATGCATAGGATGGTCGCCAGCGGCACGTCTCTTCCAAACAGTACCGGGGCCAGCAGGTGCCAGAGATCCTGGATGTCCAGACAACTGGAACCATTCTGATGCCCGTGTTTTAAGCAAAGCATCAGATGCTGGTGCTGAAAGCTCCAATGCATTCTGTAATAAAAAGAAATAGGTCTTATAATTTACTCAAACTTCGTTTAGTCTCAATATATTATCATCGCTTTGTACCAATTTAGAGTAAATATCATTATGCAGAAACGTTTAATGGATAGTGTTTATCCAAGTGTTACTTTATCTTTAAAGCATGTTGAGATAACTGACCAAATATTTAAGACCCAAAAGAGCAATAAATGGTTTTTTGTTAATGACCAATAATAATTATGATTCGGTAGGTAATTACTTTTCGAAAATAGTAAAATCTAGTTTGAATAACGAATTATTTTCAATGTGATTTGTAAGATAAACTGTATTTAATATTAAGAAAAAAAATCTTAAAATGAAAATAATTAACTAGCGATATTTTATTTCTTATTTTTCTTAAAGTAACACAAATGTTAAACATTATTTAAATGGATATATGGGATACTTACAATTGCTAAGAATTTGAGCAAATCGGAGGGTTGCGAAGATGGGGTGGTCGGTGTAGGAACGGGAGGGCTAGACTCCACAGAGGAAGTTGTGCGTTTCCAGCGTTTGAACAAGGCCCCCTCGTTCTTACTACGCCAACGTTCCTCATCTTTGCCAGCAGCAACCTGAAGACAAATAGAAAACACAGTTGAAAACACCATATTTGTACACATATTAACACTGGAAAAGTATTTTCACGTCCATAATAGATTAAACACCACACAATGCGATGACATACCGCTATTATTTTGTTTGCGGCATAGAGCAGCCCACCAGGGCCGAGTCGGCTAAACACGGACTGGCGGGAAACACTGTTCATCTTGCTACTGACAGTCATTTTGTATACGAGTGCGTGTGCCAAAGGTACGAACACAAGTGAGCGATAGTGAGTAGCGCGAGAGTCGCAACCGACGTACGTGACTTGAAGTCTATTGCTAGCTAGCGAGTGGTGCTAGCGGGAGGGTTACACGAGCTTATATAGAGACCTCGGCTTTAGTGACGTCGGCGACGCGCCTGCGCCCTCCGCTTTTGAACCGTAAATGAAATACATTGAAGTTTTCGTTACGTATCTATCTGTTATTCTCTAAGAATTCATTTGACATGACATACGATTTCATTGATCTTTCGGCTATCAAAACAATAGCACCTTTTGCCTTAATTTCAATAGCGAAAACATCATTTATATTGTAATTTTATACATTTTCAACCGACTTCAAAAAGGAGGAGGTTCTCAATTCGACTGTATGTTTTTTTTTTATTTGAAATCACGCGAAAGTTTAATAATAAAGGTAATTTCTTTCAATATAATCAATTTAAGATCGCGTCTAAATATTATTTGTTTTGAATGAGTGTGATACTATATTTCTTGGTACATTTTTTTTAATTTAATGTTAAATTAATATTTTGCTGATATAAATGAAACTAAACTCTGTAAATGGTGGTGCGATGACTTCTAATATTAGGTATTATTAGAAGTCAATAGTTTAAGAATATATTATTAAGACAGACAGACAGACAGACAAAAATTCTAAAAACTATAGATTCGGCCTCTGTATCGATAATAATTTTTATTTCAATAAGATTTTCCAAAAAATATTTAATGTACAGATTCGGCTTAGTTATAATTTTATTACATGTATAGATTTATACATTGTACATACACCATTTATCACTAACTATAATTTAAACCATCATTTTATGACAAAGCAGTTGTACAACATAGAGTTAATTATCCATTAAAATACCTACAATTAGGTACTCGTTTTGAGCAAACCTATTATTACCTCTTATGGTAGAGATATTGAGATAATTTTAATGAACGTACGTACTAAGAATATACTTAAAACGCTTTTATCAAATATTGAAATACTTATAAAAATATTTTTATGACTAGCGACTCATCCTCGCTCTGCTCGGGTTCGTCCATCCTTAACGTTTAGATTTCTAAGAGATGAGATATTTTCCCGCAGTAAAAATTATCTTATATGTTGACCCAAATAACCAGCTATCATCATACCAAATTTCATCAAAATTCCTCCAGTGGGTTTTCCGTGATGCGGTCACAGACGGACTGACAGAAAAAAAATCTAAAAATTATAGATTCGGTCTATGTATCGATAATAATATTTATTTCCATAAGATTTTCCAAAAAATATTTAACGTACATATTCGCCTAAGTTACAATTTTATTATATGTATAGATTGTCATTTTTTTACATTAGACTTCTTAATAGATAAGATAAGAATTAATTATCGCGTAAAGATTAGTTATATTTATTTTAAACTTAAAACGAAAGAGCTCATTACTTAAGTAGAAAGTGAAAAAAGCCTGTGTTTGTTAATATATTTAATACTGTCAGTCCGCTCACCTTTTATAAAAGGTGAGCGGACTGACAGTCTCTTTCTCACCGATTTCTTCTTAAAACAAAGTACACTACGTAACAAAATAAAAAAAAAACATAAAGGTGTTGCGGATGTTGAATTTACTTAGTCCAGCTTAGTACCTAGGTAATTAATTAAAAACAAATGATTTAACAATTCAATATACCTACTAAATACTGAGGAAAACTATAAACATTATCTTAATAAGCAGGATGCTATAAAAAACGTTAATAAAATATAGGGTATCAACGTAATATATCGAGAAGTACTTAGTGTCTGTTACGGATTAAAGAAATTGTATCAGACCATGAAAATGTGACGTAACTAGTACGGCGTCCTTTATGTATGACGTATAGGGAAGATACGCTTCGAGTCCAAACATGACGCCCGAACTTCTGAGGCTTGACTTACATTAGAGTACATATGACGTACCATCCACATATTTTTAAATTATTATTATTCTATATTTGAAGTTGAAAAGATAATCTTCAAAAAAAATATAAATATATCCATCTTGTATGCTTTTAATATAGGTACTGCAAAGGTTTCCGAAATATTATCTAACATCAACGTAAGTATCGCGTATGGTGGTGGTAGTTTGAGATTTGTCAAAAAAACCGTATGTCATTTTATTATGTACTAGCAAAATCCGCTGCTTCGCTCGCGCTAAAACTACAAAAAATATCTAAAAAGGTAGTTTCATACAAACTTTCATCCCCTGTTTTACCCCCTTATAGAATGAATTTCAATGCTAAAACACGTATTTATTTAATTTTATTGAAGAACAATAATACAAAGTTTCGAGTAATTCTGATTATAAATATTTTTTTCGATTGTATTATAACGTGTATCCGCGTGATAATTAGATAATCTCCTTCGGTAAAAAGTAGCCTATGTCACTCTCCAGCCCTCCAACTATTTCCACAAAAAAAATCACGCCAAACCGTTTCGACGTGAAAGAAAGACTAACAAACAAACACACTTTCACATTTATAATATTAGTATAGAAGTATGAATGTACATAGATCGTCCACTGTATACTGTACGTATGTTTAATTTACGTTGCATGTGTTTTTCATTATACCCATGGGCGAACCACCTTGTTTATTAGTCTAAAATAAATTTAAAGGTTCATTATATTTTCGATTGTCATATCACCGTCGAAGACGTGACTGGTTCCGAAAGATTAGTTTGAAGGCTGCGTAGTGGTACCGCAGTAGGTTAGTTCATACCGACATATATACGTAGATATTTATTTTTTATTCACCCAGTGGTAACATTTAAAAAAAGTGCTATTATTTTTAAATTACACAAACCAACTTGTAGAAGGTCTCGTGAGAAGGCTATGAAAAATGGCTATTCATGATTAAAAAATCCACAAATTGCTATTTCAATTATTATAGGTACCTACATTATTAAAATCATTATAGTCCCAGAAAAGATTAATATTAGGTATATTTGAATTCTAATATTTTCAACATAATAACTACTAATTTACTAATATACTAGCGACTCACCCTCGCTTCGCTCGGGTTCGTCCCTAGTCCCTAGGTTGATTCCCAATACAAACTTTCATCCCCATTTTCACCATTTTCAAAAAGTATCCCATGTCCTTCCCATTGTCTTAAACTATCTTCTTGCCAAATTTCATCTAAATCGGTTCAGTAGATCAAGAGATTACTCCCTACAACGTTAAAAATTCACAAACTTTATTTCTTTATAATATTAGTATAGATTAGTACCTACTAAAACTAAAACATATACTCGTATAATTATCAATCAGTTATATTTAAAAAAACAGTTTGTCTTTTACACTTTACCAATCATATTGGACAATATCCAATTAGGTACCTATATTAAAAGTAAAAAGAAGTAAGAACAGAATCCGTATAAAATCTTTTATCCGTTTATCCGTTTATCCCATTGATCACGGCTAACATTTATTGGATATCTATTTAACCAAGTACTACCATTTCTAGTATAAAAAATAAATACAAAAATAACACGTAATATTATATTATAAATTGTTTGAAATAACATAAATTATAGTTATAATCTATATAGGATACGTCGATAACACTTAAAAATTCTTTCACAAATATGGAGGAGTTGGACATATTATTTTTTCTTAAGTTACGTCAAGTATTTCTATGTGATAGGAGCTTACTGAAGTGAGATGTTCAATTAGCACTTGAGGTAACTGAGAGATCAATATATTATATGGAAGATGCATCGACTAGATTGCGTTTATTCTCTCAGGTTTACCTCAGCAAAACTGCATTGCAAGCTTGTGAGAACTTTCTCATGATTTTATTTGATAACAATTTTAAAGTAAGCACTTGTAAAGTTCTACATATTTTGAATTTGAGTTTAAATAACTGTTTATATTCTTATTACATGGACATCTATTTTTGAACAGGCTTATGTATCGAAGACCAAGAGACTGTCAGTATTAGTTAAATAAATAAAATCAAAGTTTGTTTTTAAACGCCACATTTTATACAAAACTAAGCACTTAATTTCATTTACATCGTAGGAGTATGATTTTAACACCTTTATGATTGCAAGTGAGGAGTATTATCACATCCAGGTAAATTTTCTAAGAAATTAATAAAATTTTTAAGAAATCTATTGTTAACTGTAACGCTGGCGTGTCCGCGGTCGTTGATGGATTAAAATGCCTAATCTAATTTTGTCAAAACTTTAAGTGTTAACTAAATAATTAGCATAGCAGCTATAAACATTATTTTTTATATTTCTGTGTCTGATATAGAATTTACATAAGTATATATCTTCTTATGTGGCCTAATTGCTTCGATGATGGCATCTCACCTTTTACGGATCGGAAAAATATACGATAACGTATTTGGCGGACTCTATAGCCTTATAATGTAAGAATTATTGGATATACACTAACTACAAGTGTAGCCTCAAAAAGTGTCGTCATTCCTAATATAATCAATTTTGAAACAAACAAAAATGTTAATTGTTACAAAATTAATGTTGTTTACAAAGTACTGCCTAAGTCGGGTCAGGGTCGGAGCAAGAAAGTTACCTAGTTGTCAGGTGTAAATAAGTTGCAGTTTGTATTATGCGCAGACGCACGTCTGGAGGCCAAAATTGCATATCGTCAATGCACTATATAAATTGACGTCCATGCGTTTGATACGCTTATCGAGTTTTATAGGTCAGTGTGTTAAGCAAGGCGTGACGACATATCCTTGGTAAACATGCTTATATAATTACTAGCGTTCTCACGCGGCTCTGCCCGCGTTGTTTAATTTTGCAGAATTACTCCGCTCTTGTAGGTTGCAATGTGATATAACTTATAAGATAGCCTGTATAAATAGGATATAAAATTCAAAAAGAATTTTTCAAACCACCAGTAGATCCAAACAAACAAGATCTTCAGCTATATATACATGTACCTATTAGTAAGCGTAGATAAAACGAGTAAGCTACGCTACTCTTATTAAGAAAGAATAAAATTTATTTAACATGTCGTACGTATATACACTAGCAACTCACTCTCGCTTCGCTCGGGGTCGTCCCTAAATTGATTCCCCATACAAACTTTCATCCCCATTTTCTCCCCCTTAAGGGATGATTTCCGGGATAAAAATTATCCTATGTCCTTACAAGGGTCTCAAACTATCTTCTTACTAAATTTCATCTAAATCGGTTCAGTAGATACAGAGATTACCCCCTACAACGTCACAAACTCACAATTCACAAACTTTACCTCTTTATAATATTAGCATATATAAATGGCATATTTTTGCGATTTGTCAGATGGTGATCTAATATAAGCTAGAATAATAGAAATGCACGATTTCTCTGATGATAAAAGGATAAAGACACAAAAGATATGCCTTGAATTTATGCTGACACGTTCGTATACTGTACTTTTCCGATGTTTGCAATACGGCTGCAATGTTCGTGTCCGTTTGTATGTTCAAATCAAATATGTTTAGCGCCAGCTAATAGATTACGCTCAGTTTACTTTCGCAATATACACCTGACGCGTAAAAATATTTTTAAAATAATGTTAATATGGCTTATTATCAACTCTAGCAATGTCTCTACCGTTATTATATATATATATATATATATATATATATATATATATATATATATATATATATATATATATATATATATAGTGGACATAATATATATGTATTATATATTATGTCCACTTTTTAATTTTCTCAATTTCGTGTATGTCCATATAACCTGGTCTGTGTTTTTGAATGAGATCTACAAAAACGATAATTTATTTCGTATATCTTTACATTACACTTTACATAGTTTATACAATATACATGGAGCAAAATAAAATAATTAGAAACGCAGCGTTTATTTATAAAAACTATTATATGTTTTTTAAATATTTATAATACAGGACTTTTGCACATGCATTATATATCGAGATATAAGAGTATCCTAAGTATAACAGGAAATAATTTTACTGGGAGAAAAAGTAACTAGGTAAGTAGGCACGTCACTCCTCCGTCCTTAAATATAATCTACAAAATAAATACTTTGATTGGATGTCAGTTGTGAGTTGTGACGTAAAAGAAAAAACAAACATATTATTACATATAAATATGTGTAAGTATATATAATTATGTAAAAAATATAATATTTTTAAAAACAATAAATATATTAAACTAAGTTTTAACGCCAGTAAGTTTAAACGCCATAACTATGTAAGTGACGGCAACAGGTTAATAATAATACTCATTAGTAGTAGGTACCTCGTATTTTTTAAATTTGAATTTATCTTTTAAAATATAATTTGGTTTTTTGATAATATTCATTTAAATTTTAAATTTATGTATTTACGCATGTGTTTAAGATGGGCCAATAAATATAAATTAACCTATGTAGGTTCATATATGTAACCTGTGTGAAAGGTTTTATATATTGGATATTCCTTTAGTGAAAATTGATTTAGTATCCATTAGAGGATGCCTTACATAAGATTATTTGAATTATTTGATGCTTTGCTCATGATTTTAGAATAAATGAATATGTATTAAATAATATAATGAATCGGCGTGAAGTATAACACTATTTTACTGCTGCATTTTATTCTATATGATAGCCTTCCTCCCCCTTAAGATGAGACATTTACTGCGTACCTAAAAGAGACTTCCGTGCAAAAATAATAATAGCAAAAGAAAAACTTTGGCTAAAGCCAAATTTTATGATTCTAGGGATGTGCTCTTATAGGTCTTGTGAAAAGCAAGCCAGGACGTATCTTTCCATTGCATTAACTGAATAAGTTAATTTTTTTACACTGTCAAAGGGCCATACGCTAAGGAATACTGATTTGACATAAATTCAACTCGACAGTTCCTGAGAAAAGTAGTTGTGTATATTCGGACGAACAGACGAAACCTAAACCCTAAAATCCGGTTTGAACATAATATGAGCACAAATAACCTTATAGAGACGCGGCGTGCAGTCGGTAGGAAACATTTAGAGCGGAGGAAAATATTTCATACTTATATGAAATATTTTGGCTATAGCCAAATAAAAACTAAAAAATAAAAAAAAATAATATTATAAACACTTGTTTATAATATATTTTTTTTATAATACAGGCATTGAAATAATATCTTGGTGATTTCATTCATACGTAAAGCGTCATACGTCCATGAAAGATATTTCTACTTAATGAAAGTAATATTGAATGAAGCTATTATGTTGTGAATGTCGAAATTAGCTGAGTGACGTATAATCTGCGGGTGCGCAGGTGGTTTCTGTTGACACAGCTGCGATCCTGTTAAACACCAATAGTCAATACATGTATTATAAGAACATTTAGATATATTAATGACTCATTGCGCAGAAACTATTAAAAATAAGTATGTTCTTAAAAATATTCGTTGAATACCAAAGAAAAATTTGTATTTGGTTTTTTCATATTGTATGACGTGTCTTTCTAAACAACAAAAATATGTAATGATTACAATGTGGAAACAATGTGTCTATATTATGTAAATTTGGCAAAATTCAAGCACCAACAAAGGGACGAAAATCTTTAACAATGAGCAGTTAACCAACAGGAAGCGTGCGTGCCGGAATGCGCGGACCCAACCAAACTACTAATCAAATTTGATCATCTTACATTATGAACTGAAAAATATAAACAAAAAATAAAATTTAAGAATATTATCAAGTCCACTTTTTACAGTAATAACATTATCAAGTAATAAAATGCTATTATTAAGTAAAAATCGAAGAGAAAAAAGTAGTTAAAATACAGTAAATCATATTTATCGTTTGGTAGCACTTTGAGGATAACAATCGTAACATGGTTTGTCAGCTCATTCAATTCGGGGTCAAATGTTAATTATATCGGCAAGCGGAAACCCGCACTGGCGAATACAAAATAACAAACTTAATGTTGTCCGAAGCGGAACTCCAGGTACCATGGCATCAGCCTGAGGACACGGTACACTGCCAAGTCAAGGCCTAAGTTGAAGTTACCTTATGTGCTCTACATTGCACATTAACTTTGACTGTCTAACAAACAAAGAAAAAAACAAACAAACAACACTAGATCCTAGGCTAGTGGAAATAGCACGAAATTTTTCTTATCTATAATTTAATTTAATAATAACTTAAGTGAACATTAAGAAAATATTTAAAAATTCAATGTTATCTTTGAAATTACAAATAGTTTGTTAGCTAGTAGTTACAAATAGTTAGTTATATATATTTCTAAGAGAAATTTCTAAGAGTCAGTTTTAGTACTACTGAATTTTAGAAATACTGCGCTCATAGAATTATTGTATAAACTACCACAAGATCAGAGTCGTGGGCGAAAACTAGACTAAGTTGTTTTATACTTGGTTAACAAATTACATTTCCTTAACTCACATTACGCACAAAACTCAGAATTACATATATAATAATAAAGGCTCCCAAAAATTGGCATGTAGCTATCTTCACGTACAAATCATGGCATATCCTACGCAAGATATTCCAATCAAAATTCCGGATACATCGCGGAAAGGGAAGTAGAGTTCTGTTATTCTCTTTATCCTGAAAACCTCCTACATATAATACGATTCACCTTCAAACTCATCATTTGATTAATCAGTAGTGTAAAGTGTAGCAGTAAATAGTCGTGGTAATAAACTGTAAAGCTCTACTTTAAATCGGCAGAAAGAGGTAATTACTAAAGCTCGTACTGAAAGAAAATGTACTTTCGGTAATACTGTCAAAATTCAAAATAAGATTTAAAATATATTTAAAATGTACTTTCGGATTATTGTCTAATTATTAAAATATCTTAGTCTATACATATAATAAAATTGTAACTAAGCCGAATCTGTACATTAAATATTTTTTGGAAATTCTTATCGAAATAGACATTATTATCGAGACAGAGGCCGAATCTATAGTTTTTAGAATATTTATCCGTCTGTCTGTCTGTTACCGCATCACAGAAAAACCACTGGAGGGATTTTGATGAAATTTGGTATGGTGAGCTGGTTATCCGGGTCAACATATAAGATACTTCTTACCGCGGGAAAATGTCTCATTTCTGAGAAAAAATACAAAAACTGCAATGTAAGAGTATACTAATATGTAAAGCCTAAGAATTTGGTTTTTGGTCATCTGAACGCGGGCGGAGCCGCGGGCAATGCTAGTATAAATTATATAGACCTATAAATAATGTAAATGTCACTTCTTTACAAATTAATTAATAATTATATCTTGAGCGTTTTACAGAATAGCTATTCAGATAATCTATAATATAAAAATGAATCGCTGAATGTGTTGGTAAGCGCAAATCTCGAAAGCAGCTGAACCGATTTCGCTAATATTTTTTTTAGAATATTCCTTGAAGTACGAGGATGGTTTTTACGGAGAGAAAAATTTAAAAAAAGCCTGAAAAAGTCTAAAAATGACACTTTTCTATACTCCCATACAAAAGATTCGTAATAATACTTAAAAGTCAATTTGAACTTTAATACCACATAAAGTTTAAGTGTTAGTGGAGAGGTTCCGGGAAGGCAAAACATTGATGGCAATTGAGTGACGTTAGAATCATATAATGTCAATATTTGTCAATATTATTAACAAAAAAAATTATATGGCTAACGCTGGCTAATAACTATTTATATCTTTTTAAAACGTACCTAGCGACAAACCCGAGCGAAGCGAGGGTGAGCCGCTAGTATATAAATATTTCAATATTTTTCGAATTTGTTAACTACATACACGTATATGTAATTACTATTCATATATTTTATGAACAGAAATTAAATTCTACATTGATACATATTTCAAGATAGCTAAAACTTAGCTGTTCAGTATGTACATTTTTGATATAAATATATAGTAAAAATGTCCACATATATCATATTATACCTACGTGCCCATATCATATTTTCTTTATCTTTGAGGAGTAGATTGTTACGAAATAGAGCGCATCTCCGCAAGGCTATAAAGTGCGTCACCTTTTCATTTATTCAAAACTTGTTTCGACATTTTCAGACTTTTTATTGAACTCATACACTGCTATAAATATTTATTATTTTTCTGCTCATAAAGGCTAATTTATAATGTCAACCACCTTTACGCGACAATTATACATTTTTTGTTTATTTACTGCTAAAAATTCAGATAATGTATTTATATATTAAAATCTATAAGTTAACTGTGTAGATACATATATACCTGGTATATTTAATCTATTATGATTTTTATCCTGTCACAAGACAATCGTTTTACCAAAAAATACCCAATATTTTTAAAATAATTTGTATTTTACAATAATTAATGCGTAAGCTGTGTATGAAAATATTAACAATGTCAGAATTTAATTTGAATTTAGTGCTATTTTTATCTGGTGATGTGTTAATCTCATCACCAATAATTCAAAGCAAAAAATCTGAAATTCTATTCTTCTCCGTACTAAAGGCGTTAATTCAACTTCAAGTGTTTTTTTTTTTTGTATTACAATTATGATAATGGATTATAAAATAAATTCAGAAAAATAACAGAAATCATACATTTTGATTAATTATTCTAGTTTAACTGCCATATTCTTAAGATAAATAATACCATTTAAATGCAAGATAGCATTTAACTATTGCTCGTGTTAAGATGACTGTGCGATATGTATGACGACATTAAGATTGTCTTGTGTGGCATTATTATGTAAAATTCTTTATATCAAATCTATCATTTTGTAACATTTTTTTGTTGTTTTTTCCTAGTTATTCAATTGGATGAGGTAAATTCGGTTTCATGTACATATTATACATATACATTTAACGTTATTTCGATTGTGTATCTAATGAGTACACTTGTCATGTCCTTCAAATGTGCTTGCGCAACCACTCGGTGTCGCTGACATGTCCAGGAATAAGTACTCAATGCGATCCACGTGCTGCTTAGATTATAATATCCAACTTCAAACATTTTTTTATCGCTTGATAATAATTTATAATAACTTTAAACCATAATATTAAAAGTAACCAGACTTTTATGTAGCAAATATGCATGTCACTCATACTCACATATTTTTTTTTATTTTATTCGACTTTTGGAATCTTATTCGACTTGACTTACACTATTATTTTCTTACATTATCATGTATGAATTGTATAAATTAATAAATAAAAAAGTGCCAAATATGCGCAGTAGGTAAATTGCGAAATGCCGACTCATTCTTTAGAACAAAATGTGACGTCAGACTCTATGTCAATAGGTAATAATATTGTATTACTCACATTTGCTTGGTATTTATTTATAAGAAAAAAAAAATAGTTTTTCTCGGAGTCTTTTCAGTTATTACTCTTAAACGTTTCCAATGAAAATAAACAATGAACTAAAAATCCAAGCATTAACCTACACTGCTGTTTATACATTAAGTATTTTATCTATTTTTATTATATTTAATTAAAAGAATTAATAGTTAATTTTATCATTTATAGCTTTATTATTAGGCATTTTAAATAGCCAGACTAAAAATTATTAAAAGTATTAAGTCTACATAAAAATGAATATGACGTGCTAGTGACCGTAATGAGTACGTCCGGTCTAGCAGAATAAACAGCAAGCTCATGTCATGTATAAAGAATCCTTTACTGTTGTCCTAATTTCAGCCGAACTTATCTAATAGGTGCATTCTTACAAAATTTTAGATTACATGCAGAATTTTAAAAATGCTATAATTTGAAAAAATTATACGTTGTCTTTGTTGGTAGCAACAAAGCAAAAAAATCGTCGCAACGTTTTTTTTTTGTATTCACTCCTTTTTAACATCTCAGTGCTGGGACGGGCCTAAATTTAGTACGAGGCGGACGTTTTACTTATTTTAAATGTAAAAGCATCAAAATTATTGATTATTTTGCAAAGCATTTTACAAAATAATATTAAGATATAAATGAAACTTAATTTGTTTTCACAATTTCTTTTGCGGTGTATTCAGATAGTTGTATTTTCCTACACGTATCGAGACAGTCCTAACAAAAAAAAACAATATATCTAACTTAATACGTGAGTGATCAGTCCAGAGACCTTACGACGGGATTTGTTACAAAAAACATTTCATATCACCCACTACTTTACTCGCGCTGTTATTAAGTCAATAAAAACGTCTATTTGTAAATCGCAAATCACCTAAATATGCTAAATTCATTTCATGTTTCACCTAAATTTATTAAGCCATATAAAATAAATAAGCAGGAAAAACACTATCAACATTCCAAATTTTCTTAATTATAAATTAATGTAATTGAGATATTCTTCAATTTATCTGTAAGATTTTATTATGATTATTATTATATTTTTGTCCTAATATGATTAATCTTATTAATATTTTAATAATAGAATAATATTGATAAACAATGTTTTAAGCAAACAAACCTATGCAGCGAATGTACGTCAGCATTGCGTTTACAACTTACGATTGTAATTGCATTCACAAGCACTGAACTTGACACATTGTAAATTGTGATGTTTGGAACTAAAAATAGTATCGTATAAAAAAATAAACTATAATCAAAGGTCTGTTGTACACGAACCGGAAAAGTTTCGCAGTTGTTTTATAAAATAAGTAAACTTTCTTTTTTTTTTAAATAAAAAGCTTTGATTATGCTTGACGCCTTTTAAGTTTTTGTTAGACAGTCTTTGTTTATAAAAATATTGTTTTATTATAAACTGTACCAAAATTAAGTTCTATTTATAAAATGTACAACTTTTGCGATATTTTTGGAGTATTTTTGATAGTTAAATTAAATTAAATTTTAGTTATAAATATGTACCTAATATAAAAGCCATTTCTAAAGAAGGCAATAAATAGTTGATTAATGTAAGTAATCTTTTGTTACCTAATTACTTTTTTTTAAAAACTGTATAAAAAGTGTGTAATATAAAGTTCCCAAGCCGCTGGACCTAAGCTTGCTTTGATGAAGCTTGCCTATATCTATATAGATATGGATAACCAAGCAGATAGAATTTTTGAAATTCAACTCCTTCAGCGGTTAAAAACAGTGGTAAAGTTTGTATTGGATAAAATATTTTATAACGCTTTTGTTAGCTTCACTTCGATGTACGTGTCTTGGAAGTAACCGTAAGAAATAAAGCCCTGTAAAACCGGGGCATGTCGCTAGTATAAAGAGATAAAAAAACACGCGCAATATTCAAAAATAGGTAAGTAGTCCTTCTAAGGTAATAAAAATAATCTGAATTACTTTGATAATAATATAAGAAACGGCATTTTATTAGTCGTAACTTAACCTGCGTAATTAATATTTCTTCTTTGATAATAAAAACAACTGGCAAAAAAGGTGACGACCGACTTGAACCAAATTTAAAAAAAAAAACATTTTTTGTCATTATTCCACCCTTATGGAAGGAATATTTTCTTTTTTATCATCATCATAGATTCATAAAAATCATCTTTTTTGAAATCGGAAATAGATTAAAGCAAGTAACTACAGAATAACTTATAATAATAATAATAAATATGTTGGGACATTAACACACAACACCATCTAGTTCCAAGGTAAGCTACGAGGCTTGTGTTATGGATACCAGAAAGTTGATACACTACACATATATAGCTTTAAATACATACATATTATAAATATAAACACCCATGACTGAAGTACAAACATTACACAAATGAATACCCCCAGCGGGACTCGAACCCGCGACCGCTGGCACAGAAAGTAGGGTCACTACAAACTGATCGAAACGTGTCGTCACTTCCGGAGATATTGTATGCTATGATGTAACCTACCACTACGAGTAAGTATTTCTTATGTAATCGTACAATAATTACGTTTTACTTATTCGAATTTACAAAAAAATTACAACTGTTGAAAATTACACTTAAATCGTCGTTGCGCAGAATGCGAGGTGTATGTACTACGAGTAGTATACTAGCATTACG
The DNA here is from genome assembly GCA_951806755.1 of Brenthis hecate. Lineage (NCBI taxonomy): Eukaryota > Metazoa > Arthropoda > Insecta > Lepidoptera > Nymphalidae > Brenthis > Brenthis hecate. The sequence goes on along the minus strand of OX638258.1, from coordinate 7,235,369 downwards.
TTAGTTGCGTGTTGTGAGTTTGGGATTAATGTTTGTTCAAAGCAATCTATATAATTTTTATAAATAAGTAATAAACTAAATAAGTTTAATTAAAATGTTTGTAGCTTTTATCTAGAACATAATAATGTAAACAGAACGTGAAAACTACAGAGTGGGGTTGAGAAGAGTGAGGCAATTTGTGATAACTAGGAAATCGCGCTTACCTGCATAGCGTTAGGAGTAGCAAATCCCGAGTATATTATATATGTAATATTACATAAACAACAAATAACAACTTGTATATGTCAAATATAACAAAATTTAGCGATGTGCGTTGAATGAACGGACTAGTTCAATCAACCGGTCGACGATGCGTCGGTTCACGTATTTTAAATGAACTAGTTCAATTCATAGACTAATGCCCGATTTCACCAACAACCCATAAGCTACCACCTACGTATGGGATCCCTAGCTTAAAAGTCCTCTAAACTAGCCCCTAAATTAACTTTCGTTTTACGATCGTCTTTAAGCCCATATTTCGAGCACCTAAATTTAGGGGACCTTTTAATAATTAGGGGACCCCTAACTGTCGGTGAAACAGAAACTGCCCCCTAACCATGCTTAGGGGATCCCTTAAACTTAGGTGACGTTGGTGAAATCGGGCATAAGACAGTCCGTCTCGCAACGTAAATTAGTAACTATAGACTGTCTAGCGTCTACAACTACATTGAAGCGTACGTGAACCACAGTCCACGATTTGAACTAGTCGTTCGACTAGTCGACGAAAGAAAATGAACGGTCTAGTTTCGTTTACACTAAATACGTCGACGACTCATCGCTATAAAACATACATATCTATGAAAAAAAAGATTATAAACCTATTATGCCGAGCCTTTGTTTAGAACATGTGAATTCTTTTCCGTTCCATATTCCACAAAATTCTTGGTTTACTTAAAGAATAGTGTTCTAAAAGTAAAATGTATTAAGACAAAAAGGTCCCGCTTAATATATTTTGTGCTCCGCCCGCATTTTTTCGTATAAATTGTAAAGTAGCCTACATCTGTCTCCAGAAACGAGTTCTGTGCTACAACTCCATTAAGAAAAGAAAACACATTTAAAAGCCACAATTTAAAAAGTTTCGAATAAGAACAATCATTAATTGATAATATTAGTAATTAAAAAGTTATTTAAAAAGTTAAAAGTTTTTTAATGCTTTCGGCGATTGTAAATCCATACTAATATTATAAATGTGAAAGTGTGTTTGTTTGTTCTTCTTTCACGTCGAAACGGAGTGACGGATTGGCGTGATTTTTTGTGTGGAGACAGTTGAAGGGCTGGAGAGTGAGATAGGCCACTTTTTACCGCGGGAGATTATCTAATTCCCACGGGAAAACACGGTATAATACAATCCAAATAAATATTTATGATCAGAATTACTTGAAACTTGCTATTAATGTTCTTCAATGAAATTTGATAAATACGTGTTTTAGCATTATTTCAAATTCATCCTATAAGGGGGTAAAGTAGGGGATGAAAAAACTTTCATTATCAACGTATGAAACTAACTTTTTAGAGATTTTTTTGTAGTTTTAGCCCGAGCGAAGCCTAAAAAAATATATATTACTTATATAGCAAGATACGATCTAAAGAGCTATAAATATATCACCCAACATGACGTTATGAGATATGAGCTTATATTTTTTAAACAATGCTACAGAGTGTAATCAACTTCAATTTATAAACTGACTGATATATAATTGTATCGCTACAGGTCTAGTGTTAAAAATTATAACGTGCTTGATAATAATTATTTATTTTATTTTTTAAATTTATTGAAGCTTGGTAATCTTTTATATTGATAACAATGTACATGTGAAATGTTACTTTTAATATTTTTTTTATAACATAGATTATTTTTATTTTGGATGAAACTGCTAGTTACCAGATTATAAATATTACTATGTTTATCTATGTTTAGAATTTATAGTAGGTAATATACGCTACCTTTAACCTGCGGGTCCGCACGATACTTAGCACCTCCAGGTAAATTTCTAAGAAATTCATTAAATTTCTAAGAAATCTATTGTTAACTGTAACGCCGCGTCGGCGCGGCGTGTCCGCGGTCGTTGAGGGATTAATTAATAAATTTATTAAGCATTAGGCTGCTGTAAAGAATATAAATTATTCAAACGAACGTAATTAGAACTACATATAATTACAAATAAAAGAAAAACAGAAAACTGTTGAATGACTAGTTCTTGTACTTCACAATATCTTCACATTAGAATATTTAAAATCTAAAATGTTGCTAAGATTAATCTATACATAATTGTATAAATTAGTATAATTTATTACGTTCATCCTGACTAAAATAAACTAAAAGTAATGTGAATTGTATAATTATGATTTGTATATACGTAATTTACATATTATAAAAAAGCTCAGTGGCTGACCATTGCACTTGACACTTATCTCCTACGGCTTTCAACCTGGTATTGAATTGTTAATTATGCCTGTAAAAATACTTACTGTTGTCTGTTTCACGATATTTATTTACTTATATTAATAATTATTTTTAACGCTACCTAAACTAACAAATGTGGTGTTAAATTTTAACCCATGTAGATTTAACCCTTAATTATAATAATAGATCCATTTGGACCCCAACACGCTCTGAAGGCAGAAAAACAGTTTATTATGAAGCGGCCTTACAATACACTTTTATCTATAATATCATAACACTTAGTATTAGTATTTGAGAACCGAGTGAGGCGGGTTCAAATTCCAGGTCTCGCACTTCTGATATTTTCATGTGCGAATCATTTCTAACATTATTACCACTTGCCTTACGGTGAAGAAAAACATCGTGAGGAAACCTGCATGTGTGAGAGAACCTAGCAAGTTTTCGAAAGACATGTGCAGTCCGCCAACCCGCACTTGGTCAGCATGGTAGACTATAGTCTGATCCGATCCCCCTCGTTTTGAAGGGAGGCCCGTGCCTAAATTTGGAGTAGCATAATTGTAATATTAGCAAAAGGATGATAAGCATTTGGATTGTATACTTCAATGTTGTGTAGCAAATAAAAAATTAGTAACAATAAAGGCAGTCAGTTTTAAATTTCTTTGACAAAATGTCAATTCTATTACTACTTTCTATTTAGAAGTGTTAGGGCACGCCTATAAGCCACAGAACACAATTGAATTGAATTAGAAGTGTTACGTATTCGGTAATGTATCAGTATAAAAGTAAAATTAAATTACCAATTTAAAAAAAAATATATTTTTTTCCAGAATTTAATAACATCTCAAATTATAGTGTATAGAGAAATTCTCAAATATGTACTTTAATATTACTGAGCTGAAGAGTTTTTGGTTTGTTTGAACGCGTTATTCTCTCAAACTACCGGTAGATTTAAAAATTCTTAACTAAATGAAGTCGCGGGAAAAAGATAGTCAGTAATAAGACTTATTATTACTAAATTTATATTATTTTACAAATAATACTTTTTAAATCATATCTTTTAATAAATTATAACTTTTTTTACGAATTAATTAGTTTTTAATGGTTAGGTCCATATGAACCCATTGAATTGCAGTGGCGTTTATTAAAATAGTGACGGCAGTTAAAGGTTATGAATAAATTAATTGAACAATGGTAATGAATTGACGTCAACGAAATTTATATATAGTACCAGAGGTTATCTCATTTTAATTCGCGTACTCAGAAGTAAACTGGTCTAATATTGTACTTTAAGCTTTATCGCTACACGTTGAATTATCGCGTGATGTTTTATTGTATAAAGAGACGGACTTTTAAAAAAAAGTAGGATGACGAAACTTATTATTTTCATTGAAACATAACCCTAAAAGAAAAGTAGTGTAAAAATCTGTGTCGAATGTCTTCGTGTTTGAATGACATCAAAATACAGAAGGTAACCAATTCGTGTGTATATATGTTGGGATATTATGTTACATAGATTTTTTTTTTCAATTAATTGCTCAAGATGACTCCACATAAATTTGAAAAAAACCGGCATCCTAAGGTCGATCATTTGTAAAATATTTTATTTCATTTTCCACATGCACTAAGAAATTGAAGTAACTAATATCACTTGTTCTCGGGCTTACTATAATTATAGTATTTATTATAATTACGCTTAGTTGAATCATGATTTATGACCATAACGTAAAAAGCGTAAAAACTAGACAAAGTACGTTAAACGTCTTTCGTAAGTTATACTTCTTTGGCGTAACAGAACAAAAATAGCTGAAGATTTCATCCCGTATGTCACAACTCTCTGTTTATAAAAGTCATGATAAATTAATAAAAATAAATTTTCATCTCCACTGATATAAAACATGCGTTATAGATTTATGAATATTTGAGAAACAAAATGCTTTGAATATAGTTATAAGTTTTCATGGGAACCAGAGAGACAGTAATCAGCTAATTACATCATGTAGTTTTCTGGCTGTCGGTGTGCGCGCGCATCGTAAAAATTTTACTTTTATATTTTTTCCGAATGTGCCAATAGAAGTATAACTTCAAAAATATCCCACTAAAAATGTAGAAGAAATAATATGTAATGAAATATTTGTACAAAAGAAAAGCATTTATACTGTACTAGCGACTCACATAGTTACGTTTAACGGTGTAGCTCAGAGATGAGATATTTTCCTGCAGTAAATTCTATATGTTGACCCGGATAACAAGCTATCATCATACCAAATTTTATCCAAATCTGTCCAGTGGTTTTTACGTGATGCGGTCACAGACAGACAGACATGCAGACAAAAACTCTAAAAATTATAGGTTCGGCCTCTGTATCGATAATAATGTCTATTTCAATAAGATTTTCCAAAAAAATATTTAATGTACAGATTCGGCTTAGTTAATTTTATTATATGTATGGATGATTGGCGCGAAAGAAAACAACAAAAACCAAGAAAAACTATTGGTTGTGAAAAACTATATGTGCATAGGTAAAACGTGAACATTCGTATTACAATCTCTTTGCAAAATGCTTTTGTAGCCAGTTTGAAATTTTATAGCAAATTTAAAAAAAAACCTATTTAATGAACTGATGTTAAACTTAAAAAAGCAATTTGAATTAATTTTTTAAAACATTACGTGTACATCTGGAATATTTTTATGACAACAAGAATAAAAATAGTCGAACCTCTAAGAAAAAATCATATGCGTTAAACGAGAGCTATTATTAAAATTAACTCGTTAATGTTTTCGAATTAATTATCATTATTTTTATATTATAAGCTAATTAAGCAATATGTATGAAAAGCTTAATTATTTCCCTTTTAATTGGTGTTATTATTAAACATATTTAAAATTCAGTTTATAGTTTATAATCAAATTCCTTTGAGATTGACGTCAATAGTAAGAATAAAGCGCGGCATTCAATGCACACGCGACTAGACACGACTTAGAAGCGTGCCGATTTTGTTCTTTCAGCGTAGCCGATGCACTAGGCACACCCAGTTTTACTTCAACCTGGTAAGGGGACTAAGACCTATCGAGACGACTGTCTCACCCGATTTTTACTGTCAAACACATACGGATTAGTCGTCGCGCGGCTGTTTGTGGACCAATGCTGTGGATGAGACTGTACGTGAATGGCGGATTAAGCAAAAAAAAAATAATTAAAAACAATTACTATTACGTCAATCAAATCCAAGACGTTTTATAATAAGGATCTAAAAAGCGAAATAAAAAGGTAAGAAAAAGTTTACGAAGGAACATAGTACTATGCAGTCGTAGACACAATATTATATACATTATTATGTACATGTTTAATAGCTGCGTGTATGTCTCCGACTGCATAATAAGTACTAGTATAGTAATACGTTATGTGTGATAATACTATATTTCTTCGTCAACGCGCGGCACTGATTTTTTTATATAATAAAAATAGGTATTACGATTACCTTAGGAGATAGACATATGCTATTGCGGACTTTTCTGTAGGCCTTATTAAGACCTACAGTTTTATAGTACATTGTTTTGATGTATCTTTAAGATTTAGCCAGCGTTAGCTATTTAAGTAATACGGACGACTCAATATAACCAGTGATTGTGTTTTCCCGTGGAAATAAAAGATTTTTCTGTGATAAAAGGTACATATCCTAAATGTTGATCCGAATAATAAGTTATCTCTAAACAAAATGTATTTAAAATCACTTCAGTACTTTTTGCGTGAAACGCGCACACATAAACAAACAAAAAAAATAATAACTATTGTTTTGGGGTCTATATTCTGTACACAATACGTTATAATCACTGTTTTTAATTGTTTCATGTACAGATTTCGCTATGGTACTGATTTATTATATGTATAGACTATAGATATATATTATATGCATGAACGAATAAACCACTGGACGAGACATAAAATACAAATGTATGAAAACTCGTTCAACCAAAAGACGCATAACGCACACAAAGATTTTACTACATTATTATAAACACTGATACACAATACAATATTTCTAGTGCTTGAACGTAATCGATAAAATACATATATCGATGAACCAATGAATGACATTTTAGACATTGGTTAGCATAGTCATCATATTTTACATCTTTTAATTTAAAATATCTGTATTTATTATAATAAATTAAAATAAATGAATTAAAGAGGCAATAATAATGTGTCAAATAATAATAATTATTTTTTAATTTGATTTATATAAATACGATGGCATTGATGGCAGCATTCTGTTGGCCTATAATAATGTTAATGAACAAATGAATATCGGGTGTATATTCCATTAATATATAATAAAAATTATTTTTTAAAGATTAAAAAAATATTAAGCTAATTTAATTAAATAAAGTGATTTTGTTGATTCTGTTATTGAATTATTTTAATTGGCAATTGATTGTCTCGGGTAGCTTATAAAAATGTGACACTGTCCTAATATTGCTCAGTTCTTAATAAATATTTGTGAAATAAGGAAAAAGAAAAAGTGATTGCAAATTAAAGTGAGTGTTGGATCGTGAAAGTAAAATAGATCGTGAAAGTAAAGTGTTTTATTAAAAATCGCCAACCCAGAAGTTTAGTGCTAAAACATTATTGTTTGATTTTGTGTAATTTATGTGTTGAAATAAAATGATCTTTATTATTATTACAATGGAATAATATTCCAAAGTATATAAATGTGGTATAAAATAAAATAAAAAATTAAGTACACATACTAATTATAATTTTTGCATTTATATTTTTATGTGACTTAGAAAATATTTTTATAAATTTATTGTCATCAGATTGTAGGATACTGTGATAAAAGTATTTTATGTTATTGTACTGTACAAATAACACAATTCGTTCAGTTATTTCGTCAAATATCGATATATTTTTCGACATTGTCAAGCACTAGTCGATGTCAAATGGACTCACTCGACAGTTTAGTCATTTGTTCTGAATGGTATAATCCAGGGATTTTATGATGGTTGTCAGATGTCAACAATACATAGAAATATCGACTATATTTAACATAGTTGGATAATATGACATTTTATTTTACAATTTTATTAAATTGTGTGATAAATAACAATAAATGTAATAAAATAATGTATTTACAAGTGAAAAGAAACAGTGCTGCTTCCGCCGCTACAGTTTTTACACCATTTAACAGAACATTTAGTCATTTTTGGCAGATTGTTTGTTGACAAGTAAATGCTTGAGACTGACGCAAAAAACAAACGACAAAGGCTGAAATTTCCTGGCTACTAATAAGACAGATAAAGGTACGTCCGCTTATATGTCTGGTCCAGTGACTTATTCGTTCATGATTATATGATATAAATTATAACGGTGTACGTACACCCCGCACCTTTTGCGTTTCCTATTTTTGTCGACAAATTGGATGACGACATTGAAATGTTTATCTGAATTACAATGATTTCAATAATATAATTGATATTGATATTATATTTTAATAAAGTCAGCTTCGAGGTTGCTATGGAGAAAATAGGATAATAATTAATTAATTATACATTTAAATGTTCTACAAAATTTGCTTTCTACATCCCAGTAATAAATTCACTTTTAACCTACTTAAATAATCTGATGTAAAAGACAAGGGGGCGTGACCAGTTATCATTAGCAGCTCTCTCTGTACTTACAGCCTTAACCTGCTTCAACACTAAATGGTTTCTCTAATATTTATTTAAAATTGAACATAGTATGTATTTAGTAGCGGATATTAAAGACCTTCGCTATAAAAGCAATAAGAAACCTTTTAAAGGTTTCTAAGGTAATATAATTAAATCCATACTTACTAATATTATAAATATGTAAGTGTTTATTTGTTCGTTTATCCTTCTTTCACGTCGAAATGAATTGACGGGTTGACGTGATTTTTGTGTGGAGATATTTGGAGGGCTGGAGAGTGACATAGGCTACTTTATACCGCGGGAGATTATCTAATTCCCCCGGGAAAACACGTTATAATAAAACCCAAAAAAATATTATGATCAAAATTACTTGAAACTTGGTATTAATGCTCTTCTCTTTTACCATTTTTCGAAATTCATCTCATAAGAGGGTAAAATAGGGGATGAGTTTTAGCGCGAGCGAAGCCGTGGGTTTTGCTAGAATAATATAAATATACACTTATTTACTTTGACTTTTAGTACAGTAATATAAGTTTTAATTACATATTGTGTCGTCATATATAGTAACTTGCGTTCTTTGCTTAGAAAAGATGAAAACCTTTATTGCGGTAATAAGTTGCATGAGCTACAATTTTTAAAGTAAAATAAAGTTTGGAATGTCCAGAGAGTTGGACCATATTATGTCTTGAACGTGTAATGCTAGAAAAACAAGAATCAATAAACTAAAATAAACCAACCTAAAAATGTGTTCATAAATGTATGTAAATCGTGGTTCTAACACTAACAGGAAGTGACTAGATAGCGGCGTAATCAGTCGTTGCTGCTTGTAATGAGATTATACTACCTATTTACAATTAAACTAAAGTTTATTATGAAGAATGGAACTATGACGACTAAATGTACAAATATTCAGTAAATATAAATATAAAAGGCAACTGCTAGAGGGGAGTGGAGGCTAATTGTGAAGCGGGTCACAACACCTAAGTAAATGACGACCGTGACCAGTTTGTCAAGACTGTAACGACTAAGAAAAAATTAAAAAGATATAAAAGAAAAAAAAAGTTTATTAAAGAAAATATGATAAAATTATGCACTATTCGTATAATTATATTTATAATTTTCTTAAAATAAAATATGACATTTTGTACTTTCATAAACATGTTGGTTTTTATTTATGACGTCGCGTCAGGTAGAGATATTGTTACACCATTTACTATTACCTAGTATAGTATTATAATATGATTTGTGCTATTACTTATCATATTTCTTCCTATTTCCGAATTAAGTTCGTCATTTTCATTAAATATAAAAAAAAATAAGCTAAGATTGAAAATAAATTTGGAATGCAAGAATTTTTAATTATGTGAACTAAAAGTTCTTGCATATTAATTTTATACTTGTTATTTTAGGTTTTATAATATAATACTACGATTTTCTCATGACTGTCTGTTAATGACCTAAGAGCCTGTGAACGCCAGACCTTCGTCATTTTATAAAAGCTGAAAGTTTGTCAGCGCATGCACCCAACACAGATAAGAACGATGGACCATTATGAAGTTCAGGCTATGGTGGCTTTGGCAGGTACACGGTACTAAAGGTGTGTAAAATATCGATCTAAATTCGTCAAAGAATAAAGTGTGATTTTTTGGTATTATTACCTTCAGAATATTATTCAAAATCACGTCATTCAATGCCAGACACTTAATATCGTGGCAAACCCTTGCCAGACACCCTTTTCATGAAATCATAAATCTACTTACGTTATAGTATAAAAGCTGATTTTTATATATATAATACTTGGGTAATAATTAGATGATTTATAAGACTGCTAGCATAGCATTTATTACACACCATGAAAAATGTTCCAAACAAGTTCATTTCTAAGAAAATGTTGCTAATGGTCACCAAATTTGAAGCGCTAAGAATTGACTTTATTTTTGACGGTGTGTAATAAATGCTATGCCAACAGTCTTATAAATCATCTAATTGTTACCCAAGTATTATATATAAAAATCAGCTTTTATACTATAACGTAAGTAGATTTATGATTTCATGAAAAGGGTGTCTGGCAAGGGTTTGCCACGATGTTAAGTGTCTGGCATTGAATGACGTGATTTTGAATAATATTCTGAAGGTAATACCAAAAAATCACACTTTATTCTTTGACGAATTTAGATCGGTATTTCACACACCTTTAGTACCGTGTACCTGCCAAAGCCACCATAGCCTGAACTTCATAATGGTCCATCGTTCTTATCTGTTTTGGGAGCATGCGCTGACAAACTTTCAGCCTTTATAAAATGACGAAGGTCTGGCGTTCACGGGCTCTTCCTCTATAAGCTAGGCTAGATTTTAGTACCTAATTATGCAGATGAGAGTCGACTCGGGGCCATATAAGGGTATCCTATTGTACTATATTTTTAACGACGAGGAAGTTAAAATACCCATACTATGATGTGTATGTATGTGTATAAATATGCTAGATAAAACTGACCAAAGATATAAATATATAAAGCCTTGTTTTATAGGTTATCTAGTAATGACAGAAGAGTTTTGTCTATAATACGTACAAAAATGAGGAAACGAGATAAGCTTTATTATTATCAGCAATGGAGAAATAATATAAGGCAAATTCAATAGACGATTCTATATTTTTTACTAGCGGAAAACAAAAATAAATCTATCCCACGGAAATCGCACATTTTTCGGGATAAAAAGTAGCCTATGTGTTATTCCAGACTATAATCTATCTCTTTGCCAAATTTCATCCAGATCCGTTCAGCCGTTCTGGCGTGAAAGAGTAACAAACATCCATACTCACAAACTTTCACATTTATAATATTAGTATAGTTAGTTATGGTGTACAATAAATTTAGAATTAGATGTTTAACAGTACAAAAATGTCAGAGGCGGTAGTTTAAACGTGTCTAAAATTAATTGCATACGAAATATAAGTGCCTAAAATATTCATTTTATTCGCCACTAATCTTTTCGTTATAAGGTCATCTTATCGTGAGCTTACGGAGTTCCAGAGGCGCGGGCGTCGGCTGACGTTTGTAGCCTTGGCGTACGAATGTTATTAACCATTTCTGTACTCAAATATAGTTTTTATTTATATAAGGATAAGTCTTAAATTATGTTGAATTTGTAGTAAGGAAAAGCTATGTGGTAATCCTCCTTGATGGTATTCCATGTTTTGAAGAATAAAATAAAGAGTAGTAATTATATTCTCTTCGTTTAAATGGATTTTTTGATTGATGCCTTACCTGTGTCTATCGTGATACTTACTATATTATTTTTCATAAATAATAATTAAATCTTAACTTTAAGGATGATGGCAGCCTGAAAGCTCTATTTATGATGTGGGAAAAAATATTTTTTCTGCATTCTTAAAAAAAATATTTTTTATGGGTAGGTACGTATCAATATTGAATTAAACTTTCTTCTGATCTGATCATTTAATTTAAAATATGAGTACTATGTATTGTCATAAGATGGTGGCCTTTTATTACATGAAAATAATATGATAAAATATATTTATTAATAACGAAAAATCTAATAAATTAGAAAAAGTTCTTTAATATAGTGCAAGCGAGCCTAATTTGAATAGGGACAATTTAAATTACTTATGAATAAGGGGTAACTGAAGTATAGAAGGGAGATTCCTTTAAATCAGACACGTCGTGACTCCTAATGTTTAAGTGATGCAACTTATAATAAGCAATAACATTTCCGCTTACTTTTTCCTGTGTGAATCGTTTCAAGTCGATCAACTTCTGGTACTGGCGCAACGCGCGCATGTAGAGCCGGACGGGCAGGTCGGTCGGCATGGGGACCGTCCCAGGGCCTCGGGAGCTAACGTCCGTACCACTCATTGGTAACACGATCCACTCAAACACTATACATAAGGATTTCTAATATAGTTATATTATACACTGATCACGGCGCGATTTGCGCGTCCGAAGTGAACGTAGTCTCCACGCAACACTGACGTACAGTAGGTATGCCGCGCATGCGTCCCGATGTGCCGCGTTTGCAAAAAAGAAACTACAAATAGTTACCCACGCTCGAATGACTTTCCCTGCGCGTCCGCCAGGCCACCGACCTGACCCGCTTTTACTATAAATACTTAATACTATAATTGAATATAGTATACATATTACACAAATACACACCCACTACACAGGCTTTAGGGAAAACACGTCATTAGGGAATGACAGTCTTGTAGAAGTTTTACAAGAGCTTTTAGAATTAACAAGTAAGCCAATGATTTTCAATACAAACATGTTTATATCGCTTTGTTTTTTTTTTAAATATAAACACGGCTTCAGCCTTCACCCCCAATTGAATATATATTCAACTAGACATTCACCCTCGCTTCGCTCTGGTTCGTCTCTAGGTACGTTTTAACGATTAGTGTAGAAAGACTATATATTATACATATAATAGGTATGATGAGTTATTGTGGGCTGCATTATAACGTGTTTTACCGTGTGTATAAGATAATCTTGCGCGGTAAAAAGTTGCCTATATCACTCTCCAGCCCTTCAACTATCCCCACACAAAAAAACACCCATCCGTTACTCTGTTTCGACGTGAAAGAACGACAAACAAACAAATAAACAAACACACTTTCACATTTATAATATTAGTATGGATATAATAGAACTAGAGCTATGTAGGCATCGAGAAACGAACTTAATTTAAACGTGTTGTGGTGACACGATGCATGGGATAAAAGCTTTATCTATATAAAAACTTCTGTAGCACTAAATTTATGAATTGTTGTTTTAAAAATGTTGTTAAAAATATCACACAAAAGTTATCTAATATTCTTATATATCGAATTAGTACCTAAGAATTTAACTATAATTTAATATAAATTTTATTGTGAAGTAAAGTTCAAATAAATACTATGAAATTGAATCAAGTGCATGCATGTTATGAGGCAAAGAAACAAACGACATGACAGACGTATAATATTATTAGTAGTTGAACTTATGAAAGCTTTTGATATTAATCCGAAGAATAATCATCGCATTATTTCCTTTAACTTTACAATATATTAAATGGCAATTTTAGTTGATTCTAAAATAATCACAATGGCTAGGCAAGAAACCCAATTACAGAAAATTTAAAATGACTTAAAACAGTAGTATTCATAAACATTAATTCATACTAAAACTTATCAAGAAGGAAGGAGTAAACATTTAACATTCATGAATGACTTTTGTCTTTTTAATGCCCTAATTACTTATTTCGTGTATTTAATTAAAAAAGACTTGAATATTTGACTTTTAATGAACTCTAAACATATTGTTCTTGAAAATTAACATTGTGAAGAAGGTTTAAAATGAGTCATTACAACTAAACGCTTATGCTGTAAACCAAAATTAGTCTACATACAAAGTTATTAAAATGTCTACTCACGGTCGTGCACAAGTCCTTTGTCAACATAACCTAAACTGCAAAGTATTCGCCGCTAATTTCTTATAATATTTATTCTTCATTACACTACAATTTGCAATTAAAAGCGATAAAACTTGTTTTTATTTATTTAAATATAATAAAACGTATATTTAAGCTATATTAATCTAGATAATTTAACTTCTGGTTGTTTCTATAACCCGTTTGTTCTCCCCGTCCAGGGAGCGTCCTGTGTACTATAGCGGTATTTCTAATATAGAGATATGTTGTGAGCTCTGTGAGACTTGCCAGACACGTTTGTTCTGCAATAATAATAATTATTACACAGAGATACGGACTATTTTAGAATGGATTGCTATTCTGGTTCACTCTAAACTCTATCGGTCAGATTTCAACAGGGGGAGATCAAATGATGGATTCAAGCCCAGTTTGTTAAGGGTTTATCTTATCTTTTGAACGGTTACCTTTATGAGGATGTGGGTAGGTCAGGGATGGTGACGCCAGATTTTAATGGGTGTTGTGAGAAAGTGACGAATGGATCATTAAGATAAGCATTAAAGAGGAAACGAAAGTAGGTATAAGTTAAAATTTAATATTCGAATATGTATTTGAAATACATATTATTTATAATTTTATCTTAAATCAATTGCACTCTTTTAGTCCCGTCATGTAACACTATTTCTCACTTCCATAGGTTGGCTGGAAGAGATCAGATAGTAAGTCCACCTTTGCCCACATTGGTCTCTGTATTATCTGTGTTACTCTGTTAATATGCAATAAAATATATATATATATATATATATATATATATATATATATATAATATATAATCGTCATATTTTACATTAATTTAATTTTATTGCTTGAAAATATTTCCCATACATCCATTGACTACGGTATGTCGTTCGTGAAATTACTTTTATATGCTCATTGTTTTGTAGATAAAAATACAGTAATAACTAATTAGTCGTTTCCAAGCAAATACTACAATCTACACAATGTTTGTATTTTAAATAAACTGTAACGATTTCTTTTAGTAAAACTACCATCATAACTAATGGAATTTTATACAAACATGCCTCTAATAAATATTATGAAAGGGCAAAAAAAAGTGGAGGCGCTTCATTTTTATGAATTATAGAAAAATGAAACACCTCAACTTATTTTTTATTATTTTTCATAATTACTTATAGAAAAAACTAGACATCGTTATTCCATTTGTTTACATGTTGTCTTATTAATTCTTATTTCAATTTTGAATAAATTAGAGTTAGCGAATTAGTCAGTTTAATATAACCGTAATACATTTTATAATATTTTTTTCGTTGTCTGAAAAACAAAATTGCAAAATAAATTTCCGTAATTCCTGTCATAATATAAGGGAGTCTGACTAATCAATTAACAAGTTGAATTGGTAATAATAATAATTTATTTTTTAAGCACTTTTAAACAAAAGCTCCGATATAAAGCTTTTAAGTCTATATTCAATTGATAATTATTACCTACACAAATATTATAAAGGTGAAAAGTTTGTATATAGGGAATAATCCCTGAAACTACTGATCCGAATCCGAAAATTCTTTTACCAATAGAAGCTACATTACCGTCAAGTATTATAGGCTATTTTTTTATTGCGATAAAAATGTGTTTACCGTCAGAAATTATAATAGCTTTCATCGAAGTTGAAAAAAATGGCAATTAAGTTTCTTTATTAACTTTAGGTTTTTAGGGACGACCCGAGCGAAGCGACAGTAAGTCGCTAATGATATTATAAATACATGTATATGTTGTTTTGTTCAACTCAATAGCAATTTTTTAAAATTAAACTATCATTTCGGATTATTTCGCGGATTTATTTTGATTTTTGGTTCACGACGTTTCGAATGCTTTACAGCATCCATGGTCACGGGACAGACTAAGGTTATAAAAAATTAAAAATTTAAATAAAAGGTTATTAAAAAAAATTATAAAATTAAAAAAAATGTTTTTTTTTTTAAATGTTTAGTATTAAAGTGAACAAATATTGTAAGGTACTTTGGTGCCGTTTTTGAGTTTTTGAAATCATTTTTATAAAATAATGGGTAAGCACTACCTGTAACAAGTATATAACGCCTTTGAGATGTCTAAAAGCATTCGAAACGTCGAGAACCAAAAATCAAAATAGGTAAATCGGCGAAATAATCCAAAAAGATAGTTTTATTTAAAACATCAAATATTCGCATAAATCTAAAAAAGCTATTTTTTTAACAATCTATGGTTTGGAGAGTGACGTCATCCACTGTTTATCGTGGCACAAGTCCCATAGAAATAGTAGTAAATGATTATAAAATATAAGTTAGCTACACGTGGATCGTTAATCGATAGTGAATAACAAATTTAACATTTAACGTACTATGTACCTGCTGTACAAGTTCAATGTTTGTTTTGAACAAAGGCCGATACCATTTTAAACGTTCTTCTGAATTAACAATGACGATGATTACTTTTCTGGCCTTAAGATCATGAATTCACATATTTTTTTAGTTGTTTTAGGTAAAAAAAGAACTGTTTGATAATAATTATAACAGCACGATTTACTCGTCTTACTAGAAACATCAGTTTAACGTCTCATAACATTTAAAAGTTAATATTTGTTTTTATTTCTTGCTTCATATGTTATATACTTTTAGTTTAAATTTACGCTCGTATTGTAATTAAAATAAGATAAGGATGTGGATATAGTACTGGATAAGAGGACGACACTGTAGACAGTAGACACTGACGTCAATGCTTGTGATCCTAAAATTATGCTTGGAATTTGAATGTATCGAATTTCTTGAAATTGTATACCGTTTATTTAGTTTTGAAATTAATTGTATAGAAACCAGAAGAAAAAAACTTAGCCTTATAAAGAAAGCCTACATAATATCAAAATATTATGGAAATTTTAAATAAAACTATCTTTTCGGATTTTTTCGCGAATTTATTTTGATTTTTGGTTCCCGACGTTTCGATTGCTTTACAGCAATCATGGTCACGGGAGAGACTGAGGTGTTAGATGTCTCTAAGGTATTATATAGTTGTTACAGACAGCCTACCCACAAATAACAAAATGAAAATCTAAGAAAGTATTATGTTATGGAAAATTTTGTGATCTTGATAGTTCATGGTAAGTATAATAATTAATTACTATGACGACTTTTGTGTTAATTAAAATTTCAAAAGGTATACCTATCTTGTCGAAATCTCACGGACAATAATTATGTAATAAAAACAAAGCACTTGAAAGTCAGTGAGAGTTGCAATTTGTAATGTGGAAACTGCGGTGAAGACATATTTTTAAAGTTTCTCTTTAGAAATTACCTGTGAATTATTATTAACCAAGTAAAAAATTGTTTTATTTTTTTTATGGCTTATTGGACTGCGTCATATGTTGATAAGTTCAGAACCAAAATAATATAAAAATGCTTTTTTTTATTTCAGGGGGAATACATTTATGGAAAGTATGAAATTATTGCAATAGTTATCGCAGGATTTACCAAGAAATATCCAAACATGTTTATTGTTGACACAGTTTCAAATTTATATATAGGGTTTGTACTCAGATCTATTTAACGCCCTACTGATGGGTATGGGCCTTCCTTTACTTTAATGCGAGGGGATCAGGCCATAATCCCTCAAGTTGCCCAACTGCGGGTTAACGGGACTATACATATCTTTCAAAACTTATTAGGTTATCTCAGACATACAGGTTTCTTCACGATGTTTTCTCTTCACAGTAACACAAGTGGTAGGTAATCATTATGGAAATGATTCATACATGAAAATGTCAGAGGTACGTGACCCAGGATTTGAACCTGCTATACTCGCTTTCACAAGCAAGCGCGATATCAAAGGGCTACCACTGTTTACATAGGGTTTATTTATTATTAATAGGACATAATTAAATGTAATCAAAATCTCATGCAGTAGGTATCGTCTCTATGTTGCAATATTTCTTATAATTACAACATTAATTTGTACGCTTTACACTTTGACTTGATTATGATATTAATATTATAATTTCTGTGAACCAACTCGTACCAGTTTAGTATCAAATAGTATGTATATCAGTGACCGCGGCGTTAAGCTTCTAACCTTAGGGCCGGCCTTACCTAATATATGATATCACGTTTAACATCACAATATCTATACATATAATAACATTGTAACTAAGCCGAATCTGTATATTAGATATTTTTTTGGAAAATCTTATTGAAATAAACATTATTATCGATACAGAAGCCGAATTTATAGTTTTTAGAATTTGTGTCTGTCTGTGAGCGCATCAGATTCATCAGAGGGATTTTAATGAAATTTGGTATGGTGATAGCTGGTTATCCGGGTCAACATATAGCATACTTTTTACCGCGGGAAAATATCTCATTTCTGAGAAAATATACAAAAACTTCAATGTAAGAGTATACTAATATGTAAAACCTAAGAATTTGGTTTTTGGTCATCTCAACGGGTAATGCTGTATTCCATATATTTTTAGTCACCCGCTTTGTAAGTTTAGCAATCGCAAACTTGGTTTTCTATGATAACTGATAAGTAAAATAGAATACCTATATAAAACAAAAACATAATAATGTTTTAATCGATAAAATGTTAATGTTTTGAAAACGTAGGTAGATATCTACGTTAATAATCTTTTGGGACTTTTTCGCAGATATATTTTGATTTTTGGTCCCCAACGTTTCTAATGCTTCACAGCAATCATAGTCACGGGAGAGACACTCTCCCGTGACTATGATCTCTCTCGACCATGATTGCTTTAAACCTTTCGAAACGTCAGCGAAAAAGTCCGTTTTTTTTGTTTAATGTCAAATATTCGCGTAAATCTAATAAAGTATTATGTACATATTTATATTTTATTTTAATATTAACTTAACAGTATATAAGTAAAAACAAAACAGTATTTAGCTAAATGGAACCGTTGATGTGCGAGTTGAACCGGCACTTGCCCGATTTTTATATTTAAAGGTTTACAAATATACCCAAGCATTATTTAATAATTAATAGCAAAAATTTACAAATATTTTTATTTGAAAATTGTTTCGGCCAACAAAATATTACTGTTCTATTAATTATAATTTATAAAGTCAAATAGTTTTTTTTTCATCATTTGAACACGGGCGGGGCCCATGGTACTTCTAGTAATAAATAATCCCAATAAAATCATATCTGTACATAGATTTTTTTGTAATCAAAATTACTTATTTTAAAAACACATGGTGACGTCTAGTGACCAAAATCCGTCCAGTGGTTTACCCGTGAAGCGACCACAGACAGAATGGTTTTCTCGTGACGCTTTCCGACCGACAGACAGACAAAATCCCAAAAAATATAGATTGGGCCTCTGTATCAATAATAATTAATAATGACTATTTCCATAAGATTTTTAAAAAAATATTTCGTGTACAGATTCGATTTATAAGAATTTTATTAGATACATATTATTATGTATATATTTATTATCTTTTTCATTTAATTTATTTATTACGCCAAAATTATCTCAATAATAAATACATAATAAAATCAATAATAAATACATAATAATATCTCAATAATAAAAAAATTATCGGGCAAACTTTTTTAATGTGATGAAATATAATTTACAATATAAGAACCGATTGTTGTTTTAGCATTGCACAATTAGAGCATATTTTAATGACATAATATCCCTCGCACTCTCTTTTTTATGTGATAAAAGGAGAATTGTAAACTAAAATTTATCATAAATGAATAAATCATTCAAGTAATTTCTACGTGTCCAGGAATGTTCGAGAATGTGAGGTAAATGTCCGTTTGGAAAGGAGTTGGAATAGGGCAAGCGGCGCGACCCGTTGTGAAACTCAACTGCAGTTCGTATGCGGCTCTGAGGCGGTTCGAAAGCAGCTAACACGCCGTACCAAGTCCGCTGACGTCAATGGGCTACTTCACATACATATTTATTATAACATAATTATTCATTTCGGCTTAAATAAATGTCGTGAAGCTATGTGTGACAAGTAAATTTACATAGTTTGCTTTGATTAATTTTATATACACCTGAGCCGGTTTAAAACATAGGCGGATGATTAAATAGGATAATAGCTATCCCGACACCCTATCATCATATTTTTATATCAAATCTATTTGTAAAGTAGATAAGTTTCGGAAAACAGAAATGTTATCGAGCTATGATTTGCATGATGTTTGTTAGCTGACTTCTTTACTAAACGAAATTGTGAGATGAATAAACAATGTAAATTTTAGATACTGTTTTTATTATCATGATCATAAAATATACCTATTCGTTTAAAATATAGAGTAAAAAAATATCAAAGAAAACAAATAACATTTGCGTAATAATGATCAACTATATTATATTTACATATTCCAAAAATAATAATGGCGTTGCCAAACACTCTAGAATTTTTTTTATAATACTTTAATAATAACACCATCTTCACTTTAATTGCTCTTTCAAATTGTTTTGACTCATACCTACGTTTACACCTATTAGCTGTTTCTATTGCACTTAAAGTTAATATTATTTTTTTAAATATTCTAGAAAAACATTGAGGTTTGTCGTACTTTGTATGTGTTAATTTTATACGCAATCATATTGAAAATATTAGTAACACTTAATGTGTTTAGGTCTATTTTTTTTTAATAAATCTATACATATAATCAAATTGTAACTAAGCCTAATCTGTACATTAAATATTTATTGGGAAATCTTATTGAAATAAACATTATTTTCGATACAGAGGCCGAATCTATAGTTTTTAAAATTTTTGTCTGTCTGTCTGTTACCGCATCATAGAAAAACCACTGGAGGGATTTTGATGAAATTTGGTATGGTGATAGCTGGTTATCCGGGTCAACGTATAGGATACTTTTTACCGCGAGAAAATAACTCATTTCTAAAAAAAAAATAAAAAAACTGCAATGTACCTAATACTATTAAGTAAAACCTAAAAATCTAGTTTTTGGTCATCTGAACGCGGACGGAGTCGCGGGAAATGCTATTATAATATATAATATTTTATGTAACTGTTTTTTTGCCATTTCATATAATTTTTGAATGACGTATAATTAAGGTACTACTCTATTTCTTTTATTTTCTGTGTATATATTATAATGTTTAGAATATTCTTCTTCTTTGTTGGAGATCTATTAAATAAATAATAAGCAAACATTATTATATACATTTAAACAAATATTACGTATTAACCTAATTGATTAACATAATGAAACGCTTAAGGTTTTGGTTAAAAAAATGGTTGTTTAATTATATTAGATAAATAGTTCATCATAAATATGTAAGTAGAATAAGAAACATAATCCAATTTGAAATAAAAATTTGAATATTTTTTGCGTAGGTATACATAATAATTTCGCAGTATAAATTTTATAATATATAAGGATTTTGTGTCACGTTGAAAGCAACATTGATACTACGAGTCGCGTTTTAGTTCACGTGTAGGTATTGAGAGTTTAATCGAAACGTCCGCTTGCGATTACTCATTAGCAAGTCGACAGCATTTCTCACGTTTTGACCGCGTTGTCAGTGTGGTAACCAGGTTTCTAGAATTTTGCAGGATACGTTTAAAAGATCCTATTATAATATGTTAGTCATTAAAATCGCTTGTTATTTTTAAGTCGACTTACAGGAAAATATGTCCATAAAATGTGTTGTAATGCAAAATTCAGTGGGTACGTTTTCCATTACTTGTACAGATGAGTAAGGTAAAAAAAATGATCGGGAAAATATTAATTCCTAGATGAACTCAGATTTTTTAATGATCTAATTGTTGATTTAAATCCCTATTTAAACCGTTAACATAAGAAAACGATTTCAAAATTTTAGTCTTTTAGACCATGTGGCTATGTCCAAGCATTGATAAAAAAATCGGTCAATCGGACAGTGCATGTATGCAATTTCCACTCCCAAAACAGATCGTTAGTGCTTTAGATTGTAAATCCTAATATTTATGGATAACAATTAGATATATGTCTTTCTATCGTTCTTAATTCCATTATATTGCAATTAATCTTCAGCTAAACACGAAACGAATGCTAACACTGATCAATCAATCGGTCTCGATCAATTTGTTCCAGCGTAATTACAAAGAAAGCAGCGTTTAAAACCTCTACTCCGTATTCATAGAAGAAATATAAATAATTTTGCAGGAAATAAGCAAATTATAATATAATACGTAAATAAAAGATAATTTAATTAGAATATATACTTTTTTAAAGATTTTAGACTTCTGATATCTCTTTTAAAGGACAGTAATATCGAAATCAGGGAATATACCTATTTACGTAAGTATGAAATTAGATCAACTTTTCGAATTATACAGCTATAATAATACAATCGAAGTTGCGATAATTGCGAGATGCTCGTATTAGTAAATAATTCGTCGCGTCGTCTGCAAGTGGAAAACATGTCGGTAGCGTGCGAATGTTTATTGTTGATAAAAGAGTCTGCATTCGTGTAACTCGGAGTTAGAATTATCGTTAGCATAATATAAACACAGTATTTGCTTACATAAAAACGACGTTACGAGTTTCGTAATATTTTAATAGAACAATGGCACCATTAATATTGAAAGTTCCGCTCTACCTGCGCGGAAATACGTAAATTAACACGGTAAATATGACATTAAATTGTTGACAGTTGAATAACTTTTGAAGCAAACCTCTATTTGGAATAAAATATACCTAAATATTTTTTTAACTTTATTTTTTTAAGCATTAAAGTCACTTGCCATGACAATTCCATCCAAACTCAGACTATACTCAGGCGCGGATCCAGAGTTAAATTTTGGGAGGGGTTATAGGCTGAAATATACATATAATAAAACAGTAACTTAGCAAAATCTGTACACGAAATATTTTTTAAAAATAATTGAGATCAGGCGCAGATATGTAGATTTAAATTGTTGGGTCAGATATAATCAAGACCTTAAGTTTTATGGCTTTAAAACTTTAGCAGGTATCTATATATATAAAAGAAAGTCGTGTTAGTTACACTATTTATAACTCAACAACGGCTGAACCGATTTGGCTGAAAATTGGTGGGGAAGTAGCTTAGAACCAGGAGACGGACATGGGATACTTTTTATCCCGTTCGACTGCGTTCCCGTGTGACGTGACATAAAACTCAAGAACGGCTGGACCAATTTTTATGATATTTGAATTTTTGGGTTTCTCTTAGTCCGGAATAGGATAATAAGTGTTAAAACATCAGAAAAATTAACGAAAAAAAATTATTTGGCTAGCGCTGGATAATAACTATTTATCTCTATTTAAAACGTACCTAGCGACGAACCCGAGCGAAGCGAGGGTAAGCCGCTAGTATAAGGAATAAAAATCCGTACACTTTTTCAATGATTATAAAAAAATGTAGTTTACAAAGTAAAACTTATCGATTTCTCCAGTTTTTCTTTCATTTTTAAGGCTGTTTTTACAGGACGACCGTACAATGTTTTTATTTCTTCAAAAAGTAGAGTGCAAGATGAAAAAATGAGCCCTATCTGAAATTTGAACAACAATTTTTTTAAATGTAAACATTCACTTGAAATTGGGTGTGATTTTAAGCCTCCCGAGACCATACAATATAAATTTCTCGGAAACGGGTAAACATTTAAATTTCAAAAAATTGGTTATTATTATATGTATTTTGAAGATTATATTTCTTTAGTTTCATGAATATCAAAAAGTTTTTGCAGACATTAAAAATAATAAAAAAGAACGAAAAATTAAAAATCGTTTTTTTTTTGGAAATTTGTCGAAAACTTTGTGGTTATTGTAATAGTTGTAGATTTTTACTAGACCTAGGTACAACTTTTGTAAAGAATATTTTTCGATAAGATATCACAACAAGCCAGAAATTGAAAAAAAAAAATTAAACGGTTTGCTATACTATTGTTTGCTATAAACGTCTTAAAAACATAAAACTTCCGGTATTAATTTTTTGTGTAGCACATCGCGATCGGCGTATAGCGCTATTTAAATTAAAGAAAAACTTAATAACGAATAAAAACTTAATTTGTTTCGAATTAGGCATATAAAAAAAATGTATTATTACTTCTTTTCTTAGACTTCAAACTTCTCAAAAAAGTATATTTGGCTTGGGGGGGGGGGGGGGGTCATGACCCCCATGACCCCCTGGATCCGCGCTTGACTATACTGCGGACTGGATAGGATAGGATAGTTTTTGGCAAACAACCTATTGTTATATAAAATTATTAACCTTTCTTTTTTTTAACGTTGGGAAATGCATTTGCGCATACTACCTGCATGCATACAGGTGGTTATGTGGGTCTCACCGACTAAAAAAGCCAGTACTACTCAATAAAATGCAACAGAATCTACCGTCGTAATAGAAGACTATAACAACCAACGATCCACTCTGCCGTAAATACGAAAAGTGAAAAAGTGATCTGAAGTGAAGTGATAGTGTAACTAAAGTTATGGTGGAAAAATAGTGCTCAGAGACTGGACTAAGCAAAAACTGTGCGTATATCGCAAGCGTGCATGAACTTTATCAGGTTACTTTCTTAAAGCTGAGGTAAATTATACATCTGTGTATGATGTTCTCCTGACCGATTCCGGCCACGACGGTCAATCTCATTGAGACGAGCCAACTGCGCAGGAGATATTATAGTGTACGCGCAGACACAACGTGCACTCTCTATTCCTGTCACTCTCATACTCCGGCGGGGCGACTACTCGACACGACCGGTGAGACTTAAAGCGTAGGACCGACGGCTTTACGTGCTCTCTGAGGCACGGGGGTGAAATACCGCCAACTTCGACGACTCAATAACTAAATTTGGCCCGACCCCGGACTCGAGCCCAGGACCTTCGTGTGTGCAGCTGTACATGCTAGCCACTACACAACCGAGGCCGTTATCTATGTACGAGTATATAGCGCAAAGAACGTGCATTAATTTTCGATCCCAGAACCCTAGCTCGTAATTACCGCTCAAAATATAAAAAAAACCTTCTAAAATTTATGTATGTATGTATGTATGTAGGTATGTATGTATGTATGTATGTATGCATGTATGTATGTATGTATGTATGTATGTATATATGTAGGTATGTATGTATGTATGTATATATGTATGTATATAAGTATGTATTTATACAAGTACACCGCCTACCATTTTTATACACTAATTCCTCTACCCTAAGGTTGCCTGGAAGAGATCCCTTCTAGCGATAAGGCCGCGTGCTGTGCATCTTTTATTGTTATGTATTTCACTTCTTTATTTATTTTCTTATGTAGTGTGCAATAAAGTGTTCATTATTATTATTATTATTAAAATGTAATAACTTAACCTTGAGATCTGATAACAAAATTACTATCATTATTATAATTTGATAAAAGCTTGTTGATATAAATTAATTTAATGTATATTTTAATGTAAACACGGATAATGAATCCAATATAAAAGTTTTAATTAAGTGTTCGTAGGTACTTAGTTATTTTTTATGGTCAAAAAACTGTTAAACTATCAAGAAAATGTTTAATAAATTTCATTTTAGATTTATTTAATTTTATTTAGGCTTTATTTGTAGATATTAAATTATTTTATACAAAAAAGTACTAGTAACAATAATAACCTTTTTAGAACAAATATTAATAGCGACCTGATTCTATAGGATCTCGCGGCCCTTAAGGACGATGAAATTTTTATGCAACATAGGTACAATTCTGATGATTCAGATAAAATATTACCTTCCTACTTCTTTATTAATGTAATCGTGCAATGTTATAACTGTACAATGAAACTTATGTATTTCCGCAGCAAACGTAGGTATGTTTCATTTAAAACACGTAATATGAAAAACATTTATATCAACAATAGCGTTGCCCGCGGCTGCGCCCGCGTTCAGATGACCAAAAACCAAATTCTTAGGTTTTACATATTAATATACTCATACATTGCAGTTTTTGTCTTTTTTCTCAGAAATGAGATATTTACCCGCGATAAAAAGTATCCTATATGTTGACCCGGATAACCAGCTATCATCATACCAAATTATATCAAAATCCGTCCAGTGGTTTTTCCGTGATGCGGTAACAGACAAACAGACAGACAGACAGACAAAAATTCTAAAAATTATAGATTCGGCTTCTGTATCGATATAATGTCTATTTCAATAAGATTTGCCAAAAAATATTTAATGTACAGATTCGGCTTAGTTACAATTTTATTATATGTATGGATAACATAATATTGTAATAACTAATCTAATTGTTACATCGCATATATTTACATACCTATATGTTTGTTAGTCAGAATACCTCGTTGATCTGGTCGCTATAAACGACTCCATATCATGAGGTCCTGGAATCGAGTCGAGGGCCGGGTTAAAAAAGGTTTTGGATTTCTTTAGACTAGCCGCTGAGCCCTAGGTCGTAAGCTAACGATAGATACGAAGAGCCTATGCACAACAGTGGACGTTAGTGGGATAGTTATGATTTCAAGGCAAACATTGTAATTAACACATAATTAACAAATAATATGTTTTTGCCCCAGTACTTTAAATATTTTAGGTTTAGTAATCAATATATACTAATATTATAAAGAGGTAAAATTTGTGAGTTTGTGAGGTTGTTGGGGTAATTTCTGGATCTACAGAACCGATTTAAATGAAATTTGTTAAGAAGATAGTTTGGAACCCTGGGAAGGACATAGGATACTTTTTATCCCGTAAATCATCCCTTAAGGGGGTGAAAATGGTGATGAAAATTTGTATGGGGAATCAACCTAGGGACGAACCCGAGCGAAGCGAGGGTGAATCGCTAGTAGAAAATATAGCAGTGTTGTACCACGTTCACTTCGCTCAACTTTATGAATAAAAAAAACTTTTTTTAATAATACATATACAGTAAATAACACAAAAAAGCCTACAACTTTTCTATACAGTATGCAAAAATTGAAAACGCGATCTACGGGATTGTAATTTGTAGGCTAGTACTGGCCAGTCATACATACAGACATGTAAGACATGCCACAATACCCAACGTCGATACAAAGTTGTTCCGAATTTATAAATGTATAAGAAATTTTAATGAATTAAACATATTGGTAATATTCATAATACACTATGGTTCTCAGCGATAACCAGCGCACCACGACTTAGAATACATACTCCGTATATTATAAGATGATATTTCTACATGTACAGTGTATATCCAACTCAAATTATGAATAGGACATAAGCCTTGTAATTGGTAGTAGGGAACTAGTGGCAGACGCAACGACACAGTGGAAAGAGCCCGGATCGACCGATAACCCACGTCAAAGTTTGTCGTGTAAGTGCGGGTCACTGGATGCATGGGCACGCATCTCGCGCCTGAATGTTTTATAATAGAAAAATACTAAGAATCAAATCTCACGAGAAAAATAAATGAAAACGGAGATTGTTCGTTTTTTAATTAATGGATAGGTCAGACAGTTCTTAAGAGTTTCTATTTACCGATTTTAGTTAAATGTAACGAAATATTTTTCCCACGTATGTTTTAATGGATAGGTACTTATACTGTTGTGTATTTAAAGAAATTAATTAAGGAAATAGTAAATTAAAGTAATAATGACGAGTTTAAATTATAATTATCATAAGTATATTCCAATTATATAACTGAATAACTGAAATGCTTTTTTTCTGTTTTTATTTGGTTGGTTTGTCAGAGAAGGTACGAGGGAGGTTGACCAGTAAAAAAATATATTCTACAACAGCGACTCACCCTCGCTTCGCTCGGGTTCGTCCCTAGGTACATTTTTTTGAGCAGAATTGTAATTCTTTTTCTAAAATAAAAGTAGCCTATGTTACTCCCTATAACATCAGCTATTTTCCAGTGAAAGTCCCGTCAAAATCAGTCTTATCGTTTCAGAGATTATCCGGAATAACAGGCAGACAGACAAAAATTTAAAAAATTGTGTTTTTCTTATAAGTACCGTAAATAATATAATTTCATATGCATTTAGTAAAACGCTGTTATTTTGACATTACAAACAGACACTTCAATTTTATTTATGTGTATAGATTGAGATTTGATTACCGTAAAATAAGACCAATTTATTGTATGATCTGGACCTATAACAAAAAAGACGTCAGACGTCTATATACAACACATACCATTCGCGCCGTTTTGCGCTATTTAGGTCGAAAAATTTTCAAAGCAATTATTATGGATCATGCACTAGTCTTACTGACATATTAGCTCCTAATATTTTTCAACATTATCCTTATCTAACTGGTTAGTTAAGAAAAAATATAGATTTATTGAGTATTTGTGTAATATAACAAGATAGTTGAACAAGGGGGGTACATATCCTTAATTTGTTACACGAATGTTGCTGTATGAAGTTATCTACACGGAAGGAATATATTTGTAGAGTTATGATTAAAAAAAATATTTTGTTTTAAACATACCTATAAAAAAAAATTACATATAGTTTTGCTAGATGCAGAATTTACCTACAAATAGATGTACGAGTAATCCTATAACAACGAACGTTTTTCTAATTGGTTAAGCGTAGCTATAATGAAAGAAAGCTCAGGCATTCATGCCTGCGTCTGCCTGAGTGAAATTTGACCGACCACCCAGGGCGTAGGGGCTCTTAAAACTACACTAAAATCCTTTAATTTTTTATTTTAATATTAAATGTAATAAATATCCTCAAGCCTTTTATAGAAGTCCATTCTTTTTTGTTTATTTTTTAACTGGCAGCTGACCAAAGACCAACAACATATTGACTATGTTCAATATCTCTGCCAATGGGAATGCAACATGTGTTCATTGCCGTATCTCCTTATGCCACCACTGCGCCAAATAGTCATAATATAATCTTGTAAATATTGAGATAAGCCATCATTTGCCATTTGCAATGCAGCATGCGTATGCTGCATTAACGTCATTACCAGAGGCGGCGGCATTAGCAGTTGGCCGGTGCGGTGCTAAGGCGCACAGTCTACGACGTGACCCGCCTATGTTTAAGCGCAGAATAATTACGCAACAAACAACTTATACAAAACCTATTTGCCAAGAAGGAAGAATTTCTTGTAAATATCTATCCATTCATTTGGTTTCATTATAACTCTGACGCTTTTGTTTTGTATAATAAGTTACCTAACAGGTTATTTAAATAACAACTTTCTGATATCGAAAACGTATCTCTTAATGGGCTTTGACATCCTATAATACACTATTTCCTACAGAACACTGTATAATACACGTGCACTGTTAAAAAGTTTATAGGTTTAAGTTTTAAATGTAATTTATTTAAATAAATAAATTTAATTTAAAACAAAATATTAATTATGGAGTATAGGTACTTTTTTTATAGAATGATAAATGAACACAGTAACATGTTTTCTGTATACATACATATATTTCTTTTTAATTTATAATAGTTGTTAAGCACTTTAAAAGCGGTATTATTCTCTTAAGCATGGTTAGCAAATAAAATATACTTCTAAAGGTGTATTTTATATAAATAGGTACCGAATAAAATTGTACTGGAAGTTCAGCTGTACAATGACACAGGGGATCTATCTAATTAAAACAAAACATCTTTAAACTTATTAGGTATATAATAGTTTCCACTAAATAGTCAGTGCTTAGTTAAAGCTTTTCCAATATATATAAATAAATAAATAGAACTCTTATTTTCTTCTACGCCTTTACTGCTCTTTATCATGAAACATACATTGTATAGTATAGGTACACATACACGTGTCCATATTATAGTTTTATTATAATAGTATGTAAATAAAATTCAAAGTCCTGGCTGACGGATATATCAACGCGCAGCCTAAATCGCTGGTCCTAGAGACATGAAATTTGGAGGTTGTGTTTTTTGTGAAGTGTCACACACTAATGGATGTTTTTTTTTTTTTTTTGAAATTCCACCCCTAAGAGGATGAAATAGGGGTTGAGTTTTCTGTGAAACTTTTTATTCTCTGGATCGATTCTCTCGAAAACTGGTACATATACTTTTCAATTAAAATTATGAGACACACGTAACACAGTTTTCCCAAAATCATCCCCCGACAGATTCAAATAATACGTCGAAAATCTTAAACGGCATGGTAGACGCGCACGGCGCGCAGAGTGGCGCCAGGCGTTCGGGGGAGCGGGGTGTTTGTGTATTATAGTTTATAATTAATAGTAATTTTATAACAATGCCAAAGAACTTTGAAGCTGCGGGTTCAGCTAGTAATAGTATGTAAAATGTAAATATTTACTTTACATCTGTTTGACGGCTCTCGCGAGGATACTTTATACCATATCACTTAAAATGTAACAAAAACCTGTATCGCTAATTATATTACGATAAAAATAGAACCAGTGAGAACACTTCCTTAATTTACCAACATTACACCAGACAATTGTCAACATCTTTCATATTTTATCTCATACGTCTATTTTTATTACGTAATTAAGGTATTCTTTAACGACGCTGTACTCATATGACACAATATAAATAAAGGCAGTCTAGTTATTATATATTCAGTCTATATACAGTTACATACTTAAAGTATGTAAATTAGGCATAAGACAAAATTGAGTGCACACACGCTTATGGGGTTTCCTTGAATAGGTCTATAAAAATGAGATGTTTCCGAACAACTTTTTTATTTAACTAATAGTTGCCAATGTACTCATATGTAAATGTCTTTTAAGTCGTAACTAACTTTACCGGTGGTAGGACTCTGTCAAGTCTGAGGAGTCCGACTGGATGGGTACCACCCCCTTATCTATTTTTCCCGCCAAGCAACCATGATTGCATTGTTGTGTTCCGGTTTGAAGGATAAGGTAGCCAGCGCAATTACAGGCAAGAGGCATATCATCTTAATCATAAGTACATGAACCGTAGATGCTATGGGCGACAGGTACCGCTTTCCATCAGGTGGTCTGTCTGCTCGTTTGTCACTGAATATCATAAAAAAAAAATATTGTGTCATCTTTGTATTTAAACGCTTAATTTGTCGAAATTTAAAATGCGTAATTATAGATGATATGCGTCATTGAGATACTCGTATACCTAACTGTATATCAAAATGATATTGAACATTAAGGAAGGAAAGACAATGTGCGAACTCCATTAGTGATGAGCCGGCGCATTACGGCGTCTGATTGTGAAACTTATGACGTCAATGCCAATCGCAACCCTGCACTTTCTCTTTAAACATGAGCTTTGTTCAATATGTACAAATATTTAGCAGTACATTCATGTACTAAACTAGCAACAACTCCCGGCTTTGCATTTGTGTTTTTTTTTCTAATGTATAAATACTTTCCAAAATATTGAGTACACACATGTTTCATAAATTGTTTAGATGACACTTAAAATTGAGATTTTAATAAAATTGCCGTTGCCAAAATGGCAACTCTGCCACCATCATAGGGTATGAATTTAAAAAAAACCTTTCTTGCTTATATATCATTAGGCCACATCGTAAAGATTTCAACTTTTAAGGTTATATATTTATATAGATGACATTACCTTCATGCAATTTCATCAGCACTATTCTGTTTAAGTGGTACATTTACATGTTTTAAATACATAGAGAGATAGGGAACTCAGCTAACAGAAATTAATAGCATCTTGCTGCTAATAATAATTGTTAGCATCTTGGACGCATTCCTAGAAATTTCAGTTACGTATTATAATACTGTATATTCCCATGTAAAAAAATATATTTCTGATGGTGTCAAGAAAACCCATCTGTATAGAAAATAGAAATAGCCAAATCCTTCAAGGAAATAAATGGTGTTGAAAGTATAGGGTCCCTAATAAGACTTCGAGATATGCCTTACTTATATTCTTATATTCAGTACTTTTATAATCGTCAGTGAGTTACATAATTTATATTCATAATTTTCAGTATTACAAACAATTCGTAGTGACCTACAGGGTGGTACCACGGTAATGTAATGCATACAGTATTCCATCTTCATACAAACGGTAGGAAATCGAGTTATACCTACTCGCGTCGCGTTCGGTGTACACTCGGTACACAACCGTGCAGGGCTGCCCAACCGTATAATTGGGTACGAAAATTTTATAAGATGGTTATCCCAACTAGCAAAATTTAGTCTTACAGGTATCCTAAGAGTACATTTTTCTTACTCTTATAGTATACTTACAAACGTTGGTAAGTGTGGAATTAGGCGCACTTAGTAAGAGCGTTTACCCTTACTGTTATTGTTTTATGTTCGTATGAAGAGTGTTTTTAAACTTATAGTGATCGGCCTAATGCTGTTCTAAAAGCAAATAAGTCTTACAAGTGTTGTACATTGGCATGGTGTAAGGGCAAAATGCCATTGTGTAGTCTTATTAATCTCGTTCTAAGTGTAATTCGTCTTATTTGTCTCTTTTATGATACCAATTTAAGAGTATTTTTGTGTCAACAATCATGACAAACCTAAGTTGTGTTTTTAATATAAACTATATTAAAAATGGAAGTATTTACTTGATATTAATTTAATACCAATATACTTATTACCTGCTTCTAAGTATCTATCATAATGTTGATCTACCTGCGGAGTCGATTTATTCGAAGGAATTTTAATATAAATAACATTTAACCTTTGGGCCATTTCTAGAATGTGTTTTAAATAATAATAGCTAAATTAATAAAATGTGAAATAAAAGAAAATATCGCCATTTTTTTACATTATTACAAATCTGACTTACAGGTAACTCTATGAGAACATTTAAAAGATCAATCGCTCTTAGTTAAATCCACTGTAAGATTTAATATTCTTATTTAAGGATAGTTAAGTACATTTTTTAAAAAATATTAAGTAATTTTATTAGTCATAAGGAAATTTTACTGGTCAAAGAATAAAGGCTATTTTCATTTTCATTTCAAGTACATGTTAAGACAATTGCTCTTAAATAAACACTAGCCCAAACAATTATCGCCGGCCATTTTTCATAATGTTTAGGGTTCCTTAGTAAAAAAGAAGAACCAAAAATCACAATGTTTACTTCATAGCGTTAATATCACAACATATTTATTATTCTCTACGAAACAACTCTCAAAGTTTTTTTTCTTCCTATTTTGCTTGGAGTTTTAGTAGTATATTATTTCGTTTTATCGCATGATGAATTTTAAATTTAATAAATATTTTTTTTCAACTTATAATAACTCTACTTAACGTCGCTTCTAAGTTAGATGGCTTTTTATCTCCCTCATATATACCTACATAAAAATGAAGTGAATTTTCATTGATTGCAAAAAAATATATATATTATATTTATAAATAAACATTTATGCATATTACAAATCACTGAGGAAAATTATAAAGGTTTATATGTTCTTATAGTTCAAAACGTCTTTATACATGCCTCTATAAGAGGTCCCTTCTTAATCAGGACACTTATAAACCTTTTCTAAAGCTTTTGTTCTTATATATTACTTTGGCCAAGACTATTTTGCTACTTGGGATGTTATGTAACTTTTATAATTGGATACAAAAATAAACATTTTATTCCTCCCGTAAATTCGCTATTATGTCAAACAAAAAAGTATCGAGACATCGTATATTTTAAAAATAAAAACTAATTAATTAAATTAAAAATATAAATTAAAGTATTTTTAATTAAACTTTTTATCCGAATGCGGATTCTTTATACTATTAAATTTAACAATAAAGCTTTTCTTATGTCTCAGTCGAGGTGCAAATATTTTTAAATCTCAAATTTATAAGGGTCACATACCACCCTTATAAATTTGAGATTTTTTAATTAAATCTACTAATAATATTTTTTAAATAAAATATATAATATATGAAATCACAAAACTAGAAATAAACTCAAGTAGGTAGATGAAATTAAAATACTGGCCGGCGGGCACTCGGACAGCCCTGTCGCGTGGGTACGTGACGTTCGGCTGTAGGTAATTATTTCAAGGACAGGCCCAAGTTGGAATACTGTATGCATTACATTACCGTGGTGGTACCGACATCTCTGTGCAAAAGCGCGGGAAAACAAATGAATATCCGCAGACTTTTTCCTTTTTTTAAAATACATTCCTATCGGCCAAGGTCACATAACTAAAGTCCTTATTCATAAATCATTACAAATTAATCAAATATATTATTTTCTATTAAAACACTCAATATTAAAAAATTCAACCTTACACAAGTTTCATAAGATCTAAAATATACAGGAAAAATATAATATTTCCTTAACTGGTAAAGGTAGGCAGACACTAATTAATACATTCGACAATACTTTAACGACAGAAAGAAATTACATTTTTTTATCAAAATACCTTCGTCTTACTGTTCACTGAATAACATAAGTTATTTCTCTGTAATTATTTTATTAAGAATGCAGCCATATACGAGCAGTAATGAATTTTATAATTATAGTCTATGCGCATTATAAATGAGACAAGTGGAACCCGTTTCGTTACTTCTGTAATATATGTCTATGACGTCAATAGCCAAGTACCTCGTTTAATATTGATTATATTCGCAGGATATTAGTCCATGTAAATTAAAAACATATATAGTGTATACAAATAATATTTGTTTTAGGAAAATTACAAGACATTGTTATGCCATGATCATGACTATCACGATATTTACGATTTTTCTGGCAGTTATATTTCGTCTTTAGCAGATGTTACAACCATAAGGCTTATTGTACACTTTAGAGTTTTTATGTGAGGAGAAAATGATCATCAAACCGTCATTTTGGATATTATAAATTATTATATGTATAGGTCAGGTATAAATGATTAAGATATAAAGAAAAAATTATTACTTGTACACTATTCTTAACGGTATTTTTTTTTATTTGAGTAAGTCTAACACTCACAGACATTAGACATACGTCAGTGCCTTTTTTGAGCATTTTTATGTTTTGTTATTATTTTATTTTATTTGAGATGGATTCGTGCGTGTACAATTTCAGAATCAAAAGATGTTGCGAACAAAAAAGGAAATCTGAACAAAACTATGGGGTCGGGTGGACTTTAAAGAGTCCACCCAAAGAGGTTAGCGTGTTAGTGTGTTCTTAACGGTAATTTGAATATTAGAATATTAGCCTTATGGCTTATCCTTATGTATAGGTACGTAATTTAAACTCACAGCTATTATATAACTGTATAGAATATACAGCAGTAGGATTGACGTCAGGCTGGAGGCCGGTCGTAAAACTTTTGCCAAATCCTATCGGCAGTACAGAAGATGCACTGCGCCGACCCTAAGTGATTGGGAAATGGGCAGGGAGAAGAAGAAGAATATACAGCAGTATATGTTTTGTCATACTTATATATGATCGTTTTAGCTGATCTCCCATAAATATTAGTTGCAAAAACCCAGATAAGATTTCAGTCCTAGAATACATAAGTACCTGCAGTATAGAGCGACCTTTAAAAAATTCCACCAAATGGAAAAACAATTATAAAAAGTTCCTTAGTTAGTATTCACTACAAACATTTACATAGTGATACTCTAAACCCATAATCACATATTTAAATGCAATGTCAACGAACAGATTATACAAAAATACTTTTTAGTTTTTACGTATTTAAACCACTACGAGATAACAAAGATAGACTATTGAGTAAGTGAAGAATAAAAAATATAAAAGCATAACAACAAAAATTAATCATTTAAATTTATAAGATAAAAAATTTGGCAAAATACAAAATTAATCTATACTAATATTATAAAGTTTGTGAATTGCGAGTTTGTGGCGTTGTACGGGGTAATCTCTGGATCTACTGAACCGATTTAGATCCAATTTGGTAAGAAGATAGTTTGAGACTCTGGGAAGGACAAAGGATACTTTTTATCCCGGAAATCATCCCTTAAGAGGTGAAAATGGGGATGACAGTTCGTATAGGGAATCAACCTAGTAGTAAATCAAGCTAGTAATAAATAATTTAAAAAGTTTTCTTCTGTAAACTTCACTTTGGGGTCCATAATCCGAATATTCCCAATTTTCATTATTATGTATTTGATTCATGAATTTTTATACTACCCATATTAATATTGTCCTTCTTTAACGTCGAATCAGAGTTACGGATTAGCGTAATTTTTTGTACGGAGATAGTTGGAGGGCTGGAGAGTGACTTTTTACCGTGTAAGATCATTTCATTCCCATGGGAAAACACATTATAATACAACACAAAAAAATTGTGATCACAATAACTTGAAACTTGGTATTAATGTTCTTTAATATAATTAAATAAATACGTGTTTTAGCATTTTTCAAAATTCATCCTATATGGGTGTAAAATAGGGGATGAAGGTTTGTATGAAACCTACCTATACGTACCTTACTTTTAAAATAATAAATAAAAAAATACGTATATCAGATTTTTACCTCGAGCGAAGCCGCGAGTTCTGCTAGTATATTCTATAATGTACGCATTTACATTGAAATCCCTTATAAGAATGCTTTTTATTTTCACGTCATCATTGATTCACTTTTTTCTAATTTTCTTGTTGATTCGGAAAATAACTAAAAAAGGATTCACTTTATCGGATAGCTATGCGTGTATGATTGTGTGTATGTTTGTTACTTACGGACTGACGACGGATGTGGTTAAAAT
Source organism: Brenthis hecate (assembly GCA_951806755.1). Taxonomy (NCBI): domain Eukaryota; kingdom Metazoa; phylum Arthropoda; class Insecta; order Lepidoptera; family Nymphalidae; genus Brenthis; species Brenthis hecate. The sequence goes on along the minus strand of OX638258.1, from coordinate 7,199,209 downwards.
GTAATACACAGATAGAAAGAATATGACCTGGAATAACAACCTAGTTGTAGGCCTAGTAAGCGAGCACGCCGAGGGTAAATCGCTAGTGACTAGTGCTATTTACATCTACCGCTCACATACACACGCATGCGCATGCACATACATGCGCACGCACACACTCGCATGGACGCACACGCACACGCACGCACACCCACATGCACGCACATCCACACGTACATACATTTACATTATTTTATTTTTTATTAATAAATAATGTACGACCAATGACCATATAAACATATACTATATACCTGTGTATGTATAGCACTCGCTTATTTAGAAAAGTAAGTAAGAAGGTGTGAGCGTTTGTATCATCATTTATACTTAAAGAGTGTACTTATCATTGTAGACAAAGCTTATTTTAAAAGTTATAAATAGATAATATCTGTTATGACTTATTATAAAAAAAAAAAATTATGTAATGGATAAGTATTTTATATAGCAAGTAATATTTTTACACTACATACATTTTTACATATTACCAACTAAGTATTACTCATTTTTAATAAGTAACGCATAAAATTATTATTTTATATTTACTTGTATAACTATGAGATATGCTATGAAAAAAATAGTTATTTTTATAAACTTTCAACATGGGTGGGCACTCCAAGCATCCATAAATTTTAATTAGGAACAATTTATTACATTGACGATACTAATAAAGCAATCCGTATTCATACTATAGAACTCAAACGTAGACCAAAAGGTTTTATGAATTAAATTATTCTAGAAATTAAAATAATAGGAATCATTTTTCCATCACAGTAATTAATTATTTGAAAGTCAAGTGGATGTACTATAATAAGTTAACTTAGTTTTTGTAATAAGTATAAATTAAATATGTATTTATATATGTACATATATACAAAATCTTTACTTTTTAATTTAAATCTTTCACTGGCTGATACCGTGGGTTATATTGTAATAGTTACATTTATGGCCGATAAAAATGTAATTCCGCGCGGAGTTTTTATGCATTGTTTTGATTATAGCACAATCGCAAACACACGGTTTTTAATATAAATCTTACTACATTACACAAAAAATATTTTAGTTTTATACTTCCACCAATTCTTTCCGGTTTTATTTTAATACTAGCGACTCACCCTCCCTTCTATCGGATTCGTCCCTAGGTTAATTACCCATACAAACTGTCATACCCATTTTCACCCCCTTAAGGGACAATTTTCGGGATAAAAATACTATGTCCTTCCCAGGGTCTCAAACTATCTTCTTACCAAATTTCATCTAAATCGGTTCAGTAGACGTAAGATTATCCCCTACAACGTCACAAACTCACAAACTATACCTCTTTATAATATTAATATAGATAAATCCGAAAAAGATTTAAAATCAATCAAATCAAAGATTTATAGGTAGTCAATCTAGAAAAATATTAAAATTCTATCAAATTTACGAGGATATTGAAAATTCCATATTTGTATAAGCACATAAGTAAATAAAATTCCCTTTGAAAATCAAGGGGTAAACTATGTCGGCTGAAAAGATTTAAAGGTAAAAAGCCCTTTAAAGATACGAATGACGAAAGCACATACAGTTTAGGCAACAAGTAAAAGTCTTGTCTCTACCCTCCTTGCCCGTTAATATGTAAAATATCAATATATTCAGCATTTATCTTCTGCCACCAGCCGACTAAGAACAAGGATTCTGTTGGAACTCAAACTTCCTAGTTCCTACGTCAATTGACTTAACTTCAATATATTTAGTAAACATTATGAATTACGGAATATTGAAAGCAAAATATTCTTTTACTTTATATTCCAATTTTAATAAATCGTAAAATTATCATTTTGGAAAACCAGTTAAGTAATTTATAGCTCAGCTAATCTAGATTATTTCTTTAGTATATATTAATTAATTTTTATGTTCTTGCATAAACGTAATCGCAACAAGAAGGTTAAGTACTTATGGCTGCTACTTTACACTTGACACTTGTCTATAAACAAACAGCTGAAGTAAATGTACCTACATAAAATGTAATAGCTATACAATTAACATTTTATATAAGATGGTTAACCCATTGTTAGCACGTTGATTGCGTCAGCATTATAAATTATTTATAAATATTGCTTTTCACTTTCATGAAATTTGCATAATTTTTTCTTATTTTTATCTTCCAAAGTTTTCATACATCATTTTCTAGAGTTCCTTCAAAATATATCGCTACAAATAAAATGCCTTCGCCCACCCTTGTTATCGCTTTTTTGCAATTAATATTACCGTAGATTGTAGAATAACTTATTTAAATTAAATAAATATAAAAAGCTGTTGACTTTAAAACGCTACTGAAAGACGCTTGCTACTGAATTTTTAAAATACATTCTTCTTACTTTGCTATTACTATGTTTACACAAAAAATGTAAAAATAAAAACATAAAAAAAAGTAAAAACCGATTTAAAAACACTAAAAGTAAAAAAAAACTGATTGGTAGTTTTCATTATCTATAGATACCCAATTGGGAATCTATAGATAATGAAAACTATTATATATCTAATTAGATATTTTCGAAGTCGGTGGGCTTTAATTTGTATCGGCTGGCCCTCGCATTGCTTTTTTTAAGTTTTTTTAATGGTATAGAGATAGAGATAGAGATACAGATATTTATTTTATGAATAAATTATAAATGAAATAGTTTATCAATAAAATATGTCTGTTATCATTATGTCGTCACATTTTCTGTTATATGACGAAATTAAGGGAGAATTGAAGAGTTATACTCATATAATTTATCCTGGAATTTTGTCGCACCATTTCCCTCTTTACCAAGAATTCTTGTGTGGTCAGTTTTAATATTTATTATTATTTATGTGGTAGAATAATTCATAGTATGTCGCTTATAGTTTTTTACCCATGGAGCGTTGAACTCAACGTGCTCCCAAGAAGTCAAAGATGAAATAAAAAATATTTATACCTTATAATAAATATTATTTTTAATAAAAAAATTTTTTTTACAAAATCAGAATATTTAAAATATTTTGTGTATTATCTAAATATAGAGCTTTGTGTACTAAATGTCAAAATCATTTTTCTATAGTTTTAAAATACGTCAATCTGTGTTGTTACGTTGTTGTTTACATAATATGATCAATTAAAATAAACGACGACAGTATGAAATAAAAACATTAATTAAATTATATTGATCTAATTCATAGAGAATTCTAATTATAATTTAACCGTTTTAAAATAAAAAAATATTTATAATTAAGTTTATCTGTTACTTTGAGAGGTGGTGAACTTTTCTCGCTCGTAGTCCTCCCTATCGACAGTCATGAGTGAATCGACGGATGACCGGTCCATGGCCGAGGTCGCGCTGAATATGCAGCAAAGTGGTCTTTAATATTAATGGACAGGCTTCTTAAAATACTACTCGCGGACAATCACTGCAATAATCGAATGTAGATGATTACCAAGGCGCTTGACCTGTCCGCCCGACCGCGTCCGTATGGACAAAATCCGAACAGTTAGAATTTATTAAAGACTTATTATTATTAGAAAAACTTAATTAAATTGAAGGGCGCATGAACAAAAACATTTCTAAAATACGACAAAAAATCATTTTATATATTTTTTATTTTTATACTGAAACTAAAGTACTAAATAAATAATTTTAGCGAAACTAGAACGCTGCTGAAAATATTTATATAGAACTTTAGTTTTAGTTAGCTGTAAATAACTTTAGGAGCGATAAGCCAGCATAGTACCATTATAGTAAGAACTCGTTGCTTGTTTAGAAAATTAAGTTGCCAAAACGACGACTAACTCAAACCAATTCTGTAAAAACATTACACTATTAGGAAAATTGCAAAAATGAAGAGTTATTTAACCAAGCGAAAAGTTATATTTTGTTGCTGCAAAACCTTAAGAAATGTTTTGGCTACTAGCCGAGTTTAAAAAATGAGTATGTTATTCTAACTGAAAAAAATTGTGAATGCACAAAAACAAAAATAGCAGATCTATAAGTTAGCAACGTATTCAAATAATAATAACGAATTAATTCTTAAGAAAACTGCCTGATATTTTATTTTGAAAGTAGATATAGTAGTACATGAAGAGTTAACAATAAATTAGTAGAAAAAGTAGCTAAGGTTTCAGATAATTACAATTTTTACTAGTACCATAAAATTGGTGTACCTATGGCTAAAATTCACGTTCCTATTACCTTACTGGCGACCTACCTATTTAGAGATGGAAACAGATTTTTGTTGCTATTATATTATAAATATAATTTAGGAGCTAGATAAAAAATCAGCAACAAATTAGTAAAAACACCATCTAAACAGTTTTATTTTTAATATGCCATTTTGACTTTTATAAAATTAATGGTAGTATCGAGATACTTCTATGAGTCTTAATTTTATATTTGTTCGTGAATTCTGTACCCTTTCGATCTTTTAAACTGGTTCGACTACTTCCCAAGATATTGCAATTCTACAAATTCTTCTTTGCGCTGCGACTTGTGCCCATATCTCAGATACTGCATATTATTTATCTATTTAAAAAAAAAAAAAAAGATCTATGTGCTTCATTTTTTTTTATTAGTTATACTGGTATTTGGTTATAGTCTTTATACTTACTGACGAGTGTCCCCGAAACCCTTGCGTATTTTGGACCTCTACATTTCTTAACCCGTTATGATAGAAACAATTTAAAAAACGAAACATCCCTATATATTTTTAACGTACAGAACCAACTTGTCATTTTATATTTGTACCTAGCGTGAAATGAATTATTCTTACACTACGAGTACCTACACTCAAATGCGTCAAAGACTGAATAATTTTAATTCAAATTTTTTATTTGCAAATCAAGCCGTACCCTTGGCATGAAAATATTTGTGCCTATACTAATTTTAAATGAGTTTACGTAATGTCGGCTAAAAATATAAAACTTACAAAAATACTACAACCATCAGTAGCGATATTTAACTTAAATATAATGATATCATCTGTTTATTACATTGTATCTACTACTATATACCTCAAATTTATTATTTCAAAAATTTCTAGTTTTATAGTGTGTAGGTATAATATTATAGGTTTGTTTCTTGTAGATGTCTACGGTCGAAGAAATATCCGCACTATAATTATTTTCCTTTAATCTTGAACAAACTATTTTCATATGTGTTAAATTCGAGTAATCTATACATATAATGAAACTGTACAGGTAGAATGTCTATATATGGAAAAAAAGCTAAAAACCGAGTCCGGGGAATGTAAGAAGAGAATTAGAACAAATCCAGATTTTTTAATTTTTTTTGTTTCTCTGTCTGTTTGTCTATTTGTACGCGCTAATTTCCGAAACTGTTGGACCAATTTGAATGAAATTTTGCTTTGCGTACCTTATATCCCCAGTCAATATTTAAGAAACTTTTCATCCCAGAAAATTTAAGAATTCCCGTAGGATAGTTAAAAAACTATAGTAACTTATACAGTATATACTATAGTACACAACAACTTATGCACCTGTGTATTTATTGAGTTCTTTTTAACGTCCCACTGCTGGGCACGGGCCTCCCGTTAATACGAGTGGGATCAGGCCATAGTCCACCATGCTGGCCAAGTTCGGTTACTTCACATGTCTTTCGAAAACTGATGTTCTCCTGACCGATTCCGGCCACGGCGGCCAATCTCATGGAGACTAGCCAACTGCGCAGGAGATATTATAGTGCTCAAGTGTACGCGCAGACACAAGTGCACTCTCTATTCCTGTCACTCTCATACTCTGGTGGGACGACTACTCGACACGACCGGTGGGAGTTAAGGCGCAGGACCGACGACTTTACGTGCTCTCCGAGGCACGGGGGTGAAACACCGCCAACTTCCCAACTCCGGGCTGTTACTGAGGCTTACTATACAGAAAGACTAAATAACTAAACTTGGCCCGACCCGGGACTCGAACCCAGGACCTCCGAGTGTGCAGCCGTACATGCTAGCCACTACACCACCGAGGCAGTTACTGCACTTTCGAAAACTAGGTTCTCTCAGACATGCAGATTTCCTCACGATGTTTTTCTTCACGTAAGGCTAGATGGTAATCATGCTAGATATGATTCGCACATAAAAAAATCAGAGGTGCGAGACCCGGGATTTGAACCCGCTTCACTCGGTTTCCCAAGCAAGCGTGTTACTGGGCTACCATAACCTCCACTTATGCACCTAATTTAGTAAAAGGCATGCTGATACCTCATATTGCTTAACAGGTTACTTTTTATCCCGGAAAAATGAGCGGTTCCCGTGGGATAGATCTGTGTGCTAGTATGTTACTAAAATTGTACTTATATAAAGTTTTCTTTTAGCCGTATTTTCTCATATTTATTTCTCTTGTGCCTCAATAAGAGGACGTTTAAATTTAAAAATGAACTTTTTTATTTCGACATAGTATTGAAGTGGAAATCCAAATGCATAAGAATTGAACTCAAGACTGTGATAAAGTTGGAACCCTATAAGCAATAAGTAACTTATTATGATACTGATTCCCAGATAGTACCTCGTATGCCTGAACTGCAGCTTTTATGACATAAAAATAAAACGATATATCCTAGTACTTATAGATTATAACAATCGTCAAATATAGCCAATATTTTTTTGATAATTCCTTATAGAATCAGCATTTGGACCTTCTAAACTAGGACCAGGCGCATCAACACCTGGAACGTTGAATCAACATGTAATATGGCTTGTCACATGTATACCTATTAACATAGCTAGGAACTGGAAAAAGGCTTCGGTAGATATACATTTGTACCATATTGGATTGTAAAACATAATAATAAGCCAAAGAATAAAATATTGGTGAAAGGTCTTATGATGGTAGCAGTTCGAAACCACTTGTTGCCGCGTGCTATGATTATTTGTAGTGGGTAGCTAGAATGGGAAAATAAAGGCGTCCATGTATCGTGATAAAGTTGAGTTTTAGTAAATAACGTGCAAGTATTATAAGTCCTACGTATCCTCTACTAACTATGGCAATAGATAACAGTGAGTCTAGTCCTACTCTAATACTTTCAGACTTACAATCGCTGGATGCATTTTAATATTTTTTATTATTATTCTAGAATGATCGCAGCAAGAATTTCGACTAAAACATATTTGATAATTGAATTTATTTTAATTGAATCCTGTACCTGAAGAACTTAAAGTTACGACAGTTGCAATTTGAATAAAAAAGATAGGGGATAAAGATTATGTAGCGACAGTAAACAATCATTTGCATAAATATAATCATGCGCATACAAAAGGACGAGCCCAGTATATAAATGCTGACATTAGCTGTGATTGAAGCGATCAGTGAGAGGCGACTCGCGGGCGGCAGTAGCACGCGCTCTCGTTATGACTGATGACCGCCTGTCGCCCACAGACAATACTACCTACGTACGATTTATCCTCTTAACATGATACACACGATGAGGTCGTTTTAATACAGTATAATATGTACACTTCTGTGATATTTATATTACTTAGATTATGTGTATTTATTTTATATATAAGTTACGCTTCAATATATAATAATAATTATAGGAAACAAGACGATTGAATTATTATGCTTTTATCTATATATATTTATTACAAATACCTAGGCGATCGATCTTCGATCGGTGTTTTTGGGGAATTTTATAAAAAATGTATTTTTCAGAAAAGACACCTACCCATATAGATAAACTTGAAAAGCAAAATCTTATATAAATACAAAATTTGATTCAAATCGTTAGAGTAGTTTCCGAGGTACACGAAATTTAATATATATATATATATATATATATATATATATATATATATATATATATATATATATATATATATATAGAAGAATAACTCTTTTGATATTATAAGATATGTTTAAATATAATAAAACAAGTAAAATGTTTAAAATCTTTTGAATTCTCATCAATTGAAGCTTCTTTTTGATAATAAAAATAATTGACAAATTGGGTTTTTTTGTGATAAATATTACATTACTTCCTATAGGTACATACATACATAAGTATTGTATTATGTAATATATATATATATATATATATATATATATATATATATATATATATATATATATATATATATATATATATATATATATATATATATTACACTATACTTATAAATTAATACAATTAGTAATGCCAAATTTGTACGAGTGAGTATACGCTGACTTTCATTGCAAGAATTATTGTTGAAGCTGTTATTTCATAAACATTTCTTATAGACCAGTATTTATTGTTTTTCTTAAAATAAACTTAGTGGGCCCATGATCTCCAAAACAATATTCTAATAAATATTTTTGGTTTCATTTTTAGTTTAAATTGGCAATTCATGTTAAAATGTTCTTAAAAATTTACATAGTATCTATGTGTATTGTGAATTTGTCTAAGATCTTTTTCTTTTTTTTTTAGTTGAATTCTTGTAAATCATGTTGCTTTCATGAATATTTCGGGAATATTTTACGATAACTAAGATTTTAATTATATTATAAAAAAAGATACTTAATTGTCTGCTCCGTAGATGATGGTAATATACAGAGTCCAAATTTAACCTATTAAAAAAACAAGAGTTCGCGGTGAGCCTACACAGCACGCGCTGACACCGTGAGACGGACGCGCATCATTTTAGATTTGAACCCACGGCGAGCGGTGTCACACCCAATTACGATTTAACCTATGTTTAACCTCAATCACTTACTAATCATTTTTTACTCATAAAAATTGACATGTAAAGATTATGTATATGTTCTACAACATAAAAATATACCATTAAATAAGTTGCTTCCGGTCATAGTCTATCTACATATTATGTAATAAATTACATCCAAATCCGTTCAGCCGTTTAAGCGTGAAGGAGTTACAAGTCTACTCACACACATAGAAACTTTCGCATTTATAATTAATAGTATTATATGCTATTCCAGACTATAATCTATCTTTGTGTCAAATTCCATCAAGATCCGTTCAGCCGTTCTGGCGTGATTGAGTAACAAACATCCAAATATCGAAACGTCCGTTTAAACTTTCACATTTATAATATTAAAGAAAGGCTAGCGACTCACCCTCGCTTCGCTCAGGTTCGTCCCTAGGTACGTTTTGACGCTTAGTATGGAATAGGTTTTTTTTTTCATTTTTTTCGTGAATTTTTCCGATGTTTTAATAGTTATTCTGCTATTCGGGGTGAAGACAAATCCAACAAAATGAAGTCATAAAAATCGGTCCAGCAGTTCTCGAGTTATAAGTGTTGTAACAAACCCGACTTTGAATAAGATAATTAATTTCCTTTCTCACAAAGAACCTTCATTTTCTCGAGATCTTCTTGCAGGACTTTTTCCACACTTAAGATTTTGCCCTACATTTCTAGAGATACCTAATACCTAAGCATTATATTTTCACTGGAAGTAAACAATTATAATAGACGATACGTTTGGCTCAGTTTGTAGTGACCCTACTTGTGCCAGCGGTAGCGGGTTCGAGTCCCGCTGGGGGCATTCATTTGCGTAATGGGCACGAATGTTTGTACTCCAGTCGTGGGTGTTTATATTTATAATATATATGTATTTAAAGTTATATAAGTGTATCAACTATCTCATATCCATAACACAAGCCTCGTAGCTTACCATAGTACTAAATGGTGATGTGTGTTAATGTCCCAACAACAAAAAATGTGTTCAGTCTTATAAATAAAATTTTTTTACATTTACGATAAATAAATTTGTTTGTGTCAACTGCCTCGGTGGTGTAGCGGCTAGCATGTACGGCTGCACACCTGGAGGTCCTGGGTTCGAGTCCCGGGTCGGGCCAAGTTTAGTTTTTCTGTATAGTAAGCCTCAGTAACAACCCGGTGTTTCACCCCGTGCCTCGGAGAGCACGAAAGCCGTCGGTCCTGCGCCTTATCTCTCACCGGTCGTGTCGAGTAGTCGTCCCATCGGAGTATGAGAGTGACAGGAATAGAGAGTGCACTTGTGTCTGCGCGTACACTTGTGCACTATAATATCTCCTGCGCAGTTGGCTAGTCTCAATGAGATTGGCCGCCGTGGCCGGAATCGGTCAGGAGAACATCATCATCAAATAAATTTGTATTTAGTAGTGATAAATAAATTTGTATTTAGTAGTGTTATTATGAGAAACAAAATTAATTGTCAAATATTTTCAATAATATGGTAAGCTGGGACGAACAAACGGACTTGAAGTAATTGTAATGGTTCCAATATAGCCTTTTGGCTACGGAACTCTAAATTGCAGCCTAATGAACCACGAACAAACTTCTACAAAGACTTTTGAAACCAATTAGATATTGTCATAACTTATAAAATAATAATGTGTTAAAATTCAGAACTATTTAACTATTATTATTTCTTATTGCATAGTTAAAACTTTGATAGATTCGAACATTCTACACCAAGTTTATTAAACCTGTTATAAATAACAACCATTTACGTCATGAATGTTATGGTAATTTCAAATCAAACTTGTTGTATCGGAGATGGGTTTCATGGGATTTATTTCACGCTTAACGGGATAATACTTAGGTACTCTGTTGATACTATAAACAAAAAATGTAATTCACAAAGCCTAGCTTGGTCTGGAAATCTTTTTATATCGCTTTAACGATCCGTGACACTGCGCTGGTTTGATTTCCCGCCAGCAATTAATAGTAATCTATACATATAATAAAATTGTAACTTAGACGAATCTGTACATGAAATATTTTTCGGAAAATCTTATTGAAATAGACATTATTATCGATACAGAAGCCGAATCTATAGTTTTTAGAATTTTTGTCTGTCTGTCTGTCCGTTACCGCATCACAGAAAAACCACTTGAGGAATTTTGATGAAATTTGGTATGGTGATAGGTGGTTATCCGGGTCAACATATAGGATACTTTTTACCGCGGGAAAATATCTTATTTCTGAGAAAAAATACAAAAACTGCATTGTAAGAGTATGTGGCGAAACACTAAAATAGTTTCTATATGTTGTTTCGTTTCGCCGGTTTAAAAAAAGAAAAAAAAAGTAAATGGACATTTGCCATGTAAAAATTAGATATTATTTTTACTCAAAAAAAAACTGATGTAAATATCTCTATTGGAGTTGGTTTTAATTTCTCCCATACTCCAAAAGTATACTTATATATAAAACCTAAGAATTTGCTTTTTGGTCATCTGAACGCGGGCGGAGCCGAGGGAAATTCTAGTAAATTAATAATAACTGTTACTATAACATTAGGTATAATGTTCGTTACCGACACGACTCTGAATAATTGTTTTTTTTCGTGTACAAAACGTGTAGGTATCATTTTTTAAATCCCATCCAATAAATATGATAAATGCGAAAGTTTGGATGGATGGATGTTTGTTACTCATTCACACCAGAACGACTAAACAGATTTGGATGAAATTTGGTACAGCGATAGATTATAGACTGAAATAGCACATAGGTTACTTTTTTTAATGTACGGTTATTCGATTATGCTACTTATGCAATGAACATTTCATTTGACTTATATTGATAAAAATTTATACTAATTTTCTATAAAAAAATATTTATAGTATTAGGATACTTAACGTACTCTAATAGGTATCTTTAGATTCGCAAAGAGATATAAATGTTTAAATAGAAAGAAAAATAAATGAATTCAGATATCAGGGGTCAATGATGCACCTTCTGAATTATGCATTTACAGGCTCAAGTCCGTTTACCCCGAACGTCTGCATTCTTAGCTCGCTCCGAGGTCCTGAGCGTTGCCCTTTACCCTACACTGGCAACTCTCAAACAATGCGGCATCAAAATTTATAGTGTATCGCTTATAATAAATAATTTCCGAATGTATACGCTCAGACGGAGGCTTCTTATTATTCCTGTATAATTTATCGATCTCAGACCACTTTACGGAAACGCTTTAAAAAACGATGACAATTTCGGTTTCAGAATAGGCATTACAAAACTTTTGTTAATAACAATATTAAACAAAAAATTTAACAAATAATCAAAGTACCTTTTGTTGATTGCTTAAAGCACAGTCTTTATTCAAATGTATGTACATATTACACTGTATAGTATTTTTATTTAATCGTCCATTCCCAATCCATCCATCCAAGTCCATTAGACAATCCCGTAGGCCAATTCGATCGGGAATTGCGGGCTGGCAAGCCTCACGCCCACAGAGTATATTGTACCTAAAGAAATTCACGCCTCCTTACAATGTTTCCCCTCGCCCTATTAGCAGCTGATAATCATTTTAATATTGAGATTCGTAAACGAAAGTGTCTGTACTCACTCCTAGGTGTGATCTCGCTCCACTCTGTTTATAGAAATTATCTAGTAATAAAAGTATGTAGTACATATTATAATTTTTTTTATTTTGATTAGCTATCATCATTCAATAACAACTTTATATTTCATGATTTATCATTATACTTGCAAATTATTAAAACTTATGTTTATAATTTAAGTACCTATTATATATTTTCAATATGGTAAGCTGGGAAAATACAACTAAATTATTTGAAAACGAAATATGGGTAACCCCACATTATATATCCATACGTCGAATAGAAAAAATCATAACTCATAAGAAACATCCGATCGTCGACACGTGCCTCAAATTCCCCATTGGCGCACTTATATTACTTTGCTCTTTAGTTTTGTGATGAGATGAGGAAAATATTTACTGAAAAACCAAATTATACATTAAAAAACAATTTAAAGACAGTTAATCGAACCGCCTTCAAGTTTTATAAATTGACACACTTGGATTTAGTCACGTATGCTTCATTTTAATTGGTTTTCGTAAATATTACTATCACTTCTTAATGAGTAAGCGCATCACATAAAATCAAACTGCCCTTAATGTCGTTCTGCAAAAATTTATTAAAAATCAATAAATTGACAACACGCTACGAGTAAATTGACGACACGATTAGAGATTGACGTAGTTCCAAAAATGAATAGTTCTATGCAACAGGAGACACAGATTTTTATACCTGCTTTATTAATTAATCAGTTTCTTTAAATACGAGTATATTGATGTTCATCAAGTGGTCGAAATTCGACCATAATCTTTGTTTTTTTCTTATTGATAACTCTTTTTAGTGTTTGTGTTGTTACTAAAAGCTAGCTATAAAACAATAAAAACAAATTCAGTTGACAAACAGAGGAGAAAAAATTAGGTACTGAATTGATTTGTCTTTATCTATTTTATATTTATATAGGTACATATAATACGTAACACATCTATACATATAATAAAACTCTGAGTCAAATCTGTACATGTAAAAATCTTATTAAAATAGTCATTATTATCGCTAAGAGGCCGAATCTATAGTTTTTAGATATTTTTTTCTGTCTTTCGATCTGTCTGGGAACGCATAACGAGAAAACCACCAGACAGATTTTGATGAAATTTGGTATGATATATAGCTGATTATCCGATCCGGATCAACATATAGGATAATTTTACATCTCTGAGAAATCTATACTAAACGTTAAACATTAAATTATTAACTATTGTAAGGTTGCATTTTTATATATTGAGCGTTTTAATAGAAAATAATATCCTTGATTCATTTGTAATGATTTATGTATAAGGCATTTAGTTATGTGGCCTTGGCCGATAGGAATGTGTTTTAAAAAAATAAAAAAAGGCGCGGATTCCATTTGTTTTTCCACGCTTTTACGCAGAGAGATGTCGGTACCACCCTGTAGTGACTAGTCACGAATTGTGTTTTATACTGAAAGTTAAGGTTATAAATTATGTAAATCACTGACGATTATAAATATAAGAATATAAGTAAGGAATATCTCGAAGTTTTATTAGGAATCCTATACTATTAATATATTAAATTGTGTTATAAGTATGAATAGTTATTATTATTAATTTTTTTTTCACTATGCCGAGGTACATATTCATCCTTTTTATAACTTATATTTATAATTTGAAATGATTTATTATAAATTATAATCCTTGCGTTTGAAATAACCACAGTTCCAACCTGCTTGTGAGTTGAAAGTGCTTAATTTATCACATTGTCTAGACATTTTAGTCATTATATTCACTTTGACATTTCATTTACTTACACACAAAAATGGTATGTTAGGTTAGGTTGGAACTGTGCCCACAACGACTAGAACTTTTAGAAAAAAAAGGAGTTAATGAGATCAATTCTGTGTCAATTATCACTTTGAATTGATGAGATATTATATATAATGACCATTCATTATGTATAATAGCTATTTAATCACTATGAATGTAACACAATGACAACACGTTTGGCTCAGTTTGTAGTGACCCTACTCGTTATGCCAGCGGTCGAGGGTACGAGTCCCGCTGGGGGCATTCATTTAAGTGATGACCGCGAATGTTTGTTCTCCAGTCATGGGTGTTTATATTTATAATATGTATAAATTTAAAGTTATATATGTGTAGTGTATCAACTATCTGCAGGTGGTGCAGATGTGTGTTAATGTCCCAACATATTATTATTATTATATACAAAAGATAGAATATTTTATGCAAAGGCAGCCCCATTGAGACGATAAAGTATTATTGAGTTCAAATTAAAAGGTTTGGTTTAGACTTTTCGTTACCGTTGACTCCCACATCTGCATGGTTCATATATGTACATATGTATATGTACATCTAGGAACTATTTAACTTAGCATATAATTATTTAGAGATTTCTACGATCATGTAGCACAATGTAGAAACACCTTCGATGAAAAGTTATAGTCATAGTTTAATTTTTATTTTGGAAGCTTTTATGAGCTTTTAAAAACAGAATATCATTTAGATCTGCAGATATTATTTTTGTTTTATTTGACTAAAATAACGTTAAATTCATCGATGTTTAACTCAATTTTATATGATAAATGCCTTAATATGATTGACAGTAATTAATATGCTTCCATCGCATAAAGCCTGCGATCATTAGTGTGGGGCACGAGCCTTTTCTGTGCCAAAAAGCCTACGTGACTACAAGCAGGCATTGGATATACATGTTAATCGTTTCTTATAACGAATCAATTCGATGACCGTCTTCTTAATGACAATTTTTAAATTAATCTATCTTGTAAGACATTTTTACGTTCAAAGAACTTAAATTATCTATAAGTGTAATACGAAAAAACCATTTTGGGCTGTAAAAGTCTTGGGAACATTACAAGACGTGGTAAAATTGTCATAATAAAATTGAAATAAAATTCCAGTTCACATATACAACAGTTAATACTAATAGTATAGTAATGTTGACAACGATAAAACCAATTTTAACTTTCTTTTTAAAGCTGAACGATTTCGTCAAGAGTAGATTTGCTTGTTATACAGCATTTTTGGTAAAGTGAATATTACTACTTTTAAAAATGTTTAAAATAAAAGAAATTTATTCATTGTATTTGAATTTGCTCCAATTTAACAGAAACAAAATGTTTAACGTCATTCTTATAAACTAAATAGTATCGTCGAATATTTGAAGTTGAATTTTATTACATTACTAGCATTTCCCGCGGCTCCGCCCGCGTTCGAATGACCAAAAACCAAATTCGTAGGTTTTACATATTAGTATACTCTTACAATGCAGTTTTTGTATTTTTTCTCAGAAATGAAATATTTTCCCGCGGTAAAAACTATTCTATATGTTGACCCGGATAACCAGCTATCATCATACCAAATTTCATCAAAATCTGTCCAGTGGTTTTCTCGTGATGCGGTAACAGACAGACAGACAAAAATTCTAAAAACTATAAATTCGGACTCTGTATCGATAATAATGTGTATTTATTTCAATTAGATTTTCCAAAAAAAAAATTTAATGTACAGATTTGGCTTAGTTACAATTTTATTATATGTATAGATTATCAAAAACCATCTTTAAGTTTGTTACCCATAGTTAAAGTTATTATTCGGAAGTACTTTTTAGGTCCCTTAAAAGGTTGCTTGGCGGGAGAAATAGATAAGGGGGTGGTACCCATCCTCAAGCTTGACAGAGTCCTACCACCGGTGTCAGTATATATAACATAACCATTTAAAACCGTGGCAATTAAGCGTAAGCAGACTTTCTGTGTCATTTGAATAGCACAAGAAGCACTAAAATATATTATTTTCATACAGCTGAAATTAGGATAAAAAAAATAACTTTATACTAATCTTTACAAAGATTATAATAAAAGTAAAACAAACTTTTCTTTTTATAAAGCAGTTTGAGAATAAACATATATTCGTGAATTTAAATGCAAATTACAGGAAATATGAATTTAAATATATTATGTTTTCCCGTGGCAGTGGTAGCCCAGTGGTAACGTGCTCGCTTGGGAAACCGAGTGAAGCGAGTTCAAATCCCGGGTCTCGCACCTCTGATATTTTCATGTGCGAATCATTTCCAACATGATTACTACTTGTCTTAACGGTGAAGGAAAACATCGTGAGGAAACCTGCATGTCTTAAAGAACTTAGCAAGTTTTCGAAAGACATGTGAAGTCCGCCAACCCGCACTTGGCCAGCGTGGTGGACTATGGCCTGATCCCCCTCGTATTGAAGGGAGGCCCGTGCCCAGCAGAGGGACGTTAAAAAGGGCTGAATACATACATACATATATGTTTTCCCGTAAACTGCCATTGAAGCTTAATTTTCCGTATGTTTACCGTCTGTATATTCTAGGTTTCGCAATTTCGGACGTGGACGTTTTGTACTTCTTTTAAACTCAGTTTTAAATCCATCATTTTTCTTTTGTTTCGTTCATTCATAAGTCGCTTTATGTGTTTAATTAATCTTATAGTTTAACCTCAAAAATTGACCATTGTCATTAGAATTTCATCTAACGCTATATAATATGAGTATATTCCAAATTTCAACTTTTTCCGTTTCCGATTCGGAGATATCTATGCTAATCTATACTAATATTATTAAGAGGCAGAGTTTGTTAGTTTGAACACGCTTATCTCAGAAACTACTAATCCGATTAGAAAAATTCTTTTTGCATTAAATAGCCCTTTATGAGGAAGTTTTTTTTGCCGATTGAGAAAAGCTATAGGCTATTTATCATCTATACATATAATAAAATTGTAAAAAAGCCGAATCTGTACATTAAATATTTTTTGGAAAATGTTATTGAAATAGACATTTTAAATAAAACTATCTTTTCGGAAATAGACATTATTATCGATGCAGAGGCCGAATCTATAGTTTTTAGAATTTTTGTCTGTCTGTCTGTCTGTTACCACATCACGTAAAAACCACTGGAGGGATTTCGATGAAATTTGGTATGATGCTAGCTGGTTATCCGGGTCAACATATAGGATACTTTTTACCGCAGGAAAATATCTCATTTCTGAGAAAAAATACAAAAACTGCTATCTAAGAAATCGGTTTTTGGGCGGGCGGAGCCGCAGGCAATGCTAGTATAATATATAGTCTATCTCTTCCATACTAACCATCAAAACCTACCTAGGTAGGCTTGTTAGGAATATATGATAGAATATTAGAAATATAATTAGATACTATATTTTTTATGCATTCAATGTCACATAGTGTAAAATAACTAAGAGAATACAAAATTATTAAAGCAGATTTCGTTTACACTATAATGACGTACGACAAAGAATTTAAAAACAATAGACACCGTTTTGAAAAACCCTGCATATGATTATTGGGGAAAAATGGTTTTCCCCAGAGTAGGTACTTTGTATTGAGTAAACATTGTGTCGGTTATTTATGTAAGTTTACAAGAAAAATATTGGTATGTACTACCTTTAATTTTTTTGCAGCGTAGCAGACTGAATATGTCTGTACGTCAGAGTTCGCGAAATCAGTTTATATCTATGTTTTTGAATGTTTGTCTATACATATAATAAAATTGCAACGATACCGAATCTGTACACTAAATATTCTTTGGAAAATCTTATTGAAATAGTCAATATTATCGATACAGAAGCCGAATCTATAGTTTTTAGAATTTTTGTCTGTCTGTCTGTTACCCCATCGAGGAAAAACCACTAGAGGGATTTTGATGAAATTTGGTATGATGATAGTTGGTTATCCGGGTCAACATATAGGACACTTTTTACAGCGGGAAAATGTGTCATTTCTGAGAAAAATACAAAAACTGCAATGTAAGAAAGAGCACCTATACTTATATGTAAAACTTAAGAATTTAGTTTTTGTTTATTTGTTTTCTATATTATGGATTAGAATTTGTTTGATAAGAATTTTCTTGTCAAACTTTCACCTATTTGGGTGACATATTATATGTACTCAAACACCCTACTTCCGTCACACCAACTTAACTGAGAATTTTTATTTTTTAAATGGACTATTTTTACTTTTTTGACTTATTTATTTTTAAATGGACTACCTTACAATTCTTGTCTAATTAAAAAAATATGATACCGTTTTATATATACACTAGCGAGTCACCCTTGCTTCGCTCGGGTTCGTCCCTAGCTAGCTTCCACATACAAACTTTCATCCCCATTCTCACCCCCTTAAGGGATGATTTCCGGGATAAAAACTATTTCTTTTAATTTTCTTCTATATAAAATTTGTCCTGACAATAACAAACACAAAAAAAGAATTATCCAATTTGGTGCAGTCGATCGGAAGTTATGCGCGTAGTGCATTCGGTGGTTCGTTTTTATTTAGATAGATTGTAATTTGTACTATTAACGAATGAAATTTGTTGAATATAATAAAAAATTAACTTACAAATGATTTCTCGCGTCTTTTTAACGTAGTACAAGGTATCAGTACCTAATATTTAATTTGGTAGGTACCTATTATCTAGTATATTCCTTATGTGTAATAAAGGATGTAGTTGCATCAATATATATATATATATATATATATATATATATATATATTATATATATATTCATGTTATTTCTTTATATTTAGTCTAGTTATAATTAAAATATGTCTTTTTTTTAGTAAATAAACGTACGATATACCTAACTTGTTTGTAAATTGTAGTAAAACTAATTAAGTATTGGTTATTTAAATATTTGTGTTAATTGAAGCCGGATTTCTTAATTCTTGAAACCCAAACTCTAAATCCTATACGTCTTTATATATCATAGGCATTGTACTGATATTCTGCAGGTATAAGTGGTAGGTAGTGGTGTACTAAATTTTATCCAAATCTGTCCAGCGATTTCTGCATGAACGAGTAACAGAGAATACACATACATACAAGCATTTGCATTTATAATAGTAGTACACAGATAGACTATGAGCTGGAGTAACAAAATAGGCGTACTATAAGGTACCTAAGGCCGCACTCGAGGGAAGCAAGGATAAGTTATAATAAATAATGAATAAATAAATATGTTGGGACATTAACACACAGCGCCATCTAGTTCCATGGTAAGATACGAGGCTTTTTGTTATGGACACCAGATAGTTGACACACTACACATATATAACTTTAAATACATAGATAATATTATAAATATAAACATCCGTGACTGGAGTACAAACATTCGTGCTAATCACACAAATGAATACCCCCAGCGAGACTCGAACCCGCGACCGCTGGCACAGCAAGTAGGATCACTACAAACTGAGCCAAACGTGTCGTCAAAATGCGTCGGTAATTATTTTATAATTTTGTATTAAAATGAAATTGAATATTTAAAACTATCTTCCCGTTTCCCGCGGGAACGCTTCGAAATTCTGGGGTAAAGGATACATAAAATAACGATTTGACAAATAAAAGATAATCTTGTATGTTTGTATCAAAGCTTGCTAACCATCTTCATGGTGTTAAATAGTAATCTGTAAAGTTTAGTACGAAAAGAATTATCTGACCAAACTTACTAAAAACTTAATGTTTATGCGTTTCATGATTTAAAAAACTCCCTCATAAAGAAAAACAAAAGCATTAGATCCGAATTAAGACAGGCCTGACTGCTATAATACTTTTATATTTATTTTTGTTGTATAAAATACTTTTCTTAGACAAGAAAATAGAAGCGGTATCATCTATATTATTTTTACGCCTAAATGTTTTTCTTATTATTTATCGAAGCTAGACACATTGCCTTGTATTTTTATGAGGAACAGTTTTTACGATGTGTATTATAGTTATTATTAAATACAGAATATAGGACCGTATATTAATAAATCTTAACCAGCTAGCACTAAAAAAAAGTAAAAATGCATATTTAATATTTATGAATTTTTATATTTGAATAGTGTCGTATATATGCGTTGTATTAAAAACAGAAATCATGGAGCATTACTATCTAATTATAAACTTCCATGTAAAACAATTGAACATAAACATAAACATTATAAATAAAGTAAATAAGTCGCCGTGTTTCATACACAAATTGAAAAGTTACGATATTGATTTAATGTTGAATGATTTTCTTATGTGAATGTAAATAATGAAGAAATAATGATTGTTTGGACTTCACATATGTATTGAATATACATACATATGTGGCGCTTCCTTTATATCCGAGGTCTGTGCGAGGCGCCGGCGACGTGCGCCTGCGCATCGCGCATTGTTAACTCTAGGCGTTCTTACTCGTAGCTTTGTCGTTTCCGCGCCCGTAGGTATCGACACACGATCACGTGACTCATTGACGTCAATTCTGACCTCTGTCAACACCAGCCTGCCTCCTGCTCGCTTATCTCAGCCGAAATACCCTACTTATATGTACATTGGCAATCCGACGCCTCCTTTACTGCTTGTAGCGCATTCGAATTACGACACATATTTCAAGTTATTCAACGTGCTAAATTAGCGAGGTCCTCAAAACATATCGCGAGAATTAGCATATGGTACGTCAATCGTATTATGTTGGCGTTTAAAATACGTCCATATTGAATACCTATCTACTTGTCGCGAGTTCGCGACTATGCATTAGAATTGTTTATAATTTATATAGTACATATAAGATGATTTATATGAAAATAAAAATCAATCAATAATTTATGTGTTTTTTATTTTAAAAGTACCAACTTGTGTTATTAACCGTCAATACGTCAATGATTATTTTTTTGATAATATTATCAGTAGACTTGTATAAATATGCAAAAAAATATAATAACAACTAACTATATAGTTATATTTATATTTTCTATTTAAAATTAACATAATTCAGTAACAGAACATCAGAAAAAGAAGGTCGATTCGTCCATATTTTATATACGTTAGCGCATAACCTTTTTACACAACGATTTTAATTGTAGTTTTTGCGCAATATACGTAGCTACAAGGTGGTTTTATTTTAAAATCAATTATACTATTGGCCCTTGAACTTCGAAGTTCACAGGTATCTTATTAAATCTGTAAACGATATACATATTATATAAAACAAAATCGGGTTTGTCACAACACTTATAACTCGAGAACTGCTGGACCGATTTTTATGATCTTTTTTTTTGTTGGATATGTCTTCACACCAAATAGCAGAATAACTATTAAAACAACATCAATTATTTAATACTAAGCGTCAAAATGTACCTAGTAACGAACCTGAGCGAAGCGAGGGTGAGTCGCTAATTATAAATAAGATCCAGGATCATGACAATTCTAAGACCTAGGTCAAAAGATGTGCTGTACCGATGTGCTCGACCACTCTGATCTATAAAGGCACACAAGAAAACTTCGTAAATATTTTGTCTAAATTGATTGACGTCAAACTTAAAAAAAAAATAATAATTGTTCTGATAAGTACTCGTATATCAAAACTAGACTCGTGGGAATTTTTCACGCAGTATCGAGATCAAGGTCAATAGATGGCGCCATCTAAGTATATTTTTAAAGCAAAGCCTTTTAACGACATTCAATTTACAATTTTTTGCTTGCTATATTTATATTTTAATTTATTTAAATGTTAATTTTTGCACAGTCTGTTTACTATCCAATTCTTACGTGTTTTATTTTTCAATATCCAATTGCCTTGGAAGGAGTAATGTAGTTCTATCTGGCATTCGTGGCGGAGCTTAACCAATTTAACAAGATATATCTTTAAAATAGTCTACAATCCCCAACGGATTTTTTTCTTAGTGATTCATAACAAGCTAAAACTTTGTGAGTAGCTTAATTTTGGCGAAACGCCCCACTATTCTTTCTACGAAAATTTTATAGACGGATTGATAGAAGGAATAGTAGATACAATTTTGGCTTCAAACGGAACATGTCAAAACGGTGATAATCTAAAAAATTTTACTAAGAAGTTGTTTTACGATCTAATCTTGAGATAATTTTTAAACAACAAAAAAATGTTGTCCTACAAAACAGATGGTATGGATCAAATCGCCCCCCTCTTCGAACATGTTAAAACAATATCGTCATAAAATTTATAAATAACCGGCTGATTTTCAGAGTAATTATTATTAAAAATATTACGCTTAATTGAATTCTTTGTGACATTTTTAGGCATTGTAGGTTTGACATCCAGAAGCATATGATATTTAAATATGACGTTTGTAACTCAAACAAAATTAAAGAAATATTTTATGATAAAATTGATATTAGAAAAAAATATCTTAAAAAAATAATAATTTAATTATTAATTTATTGCGTACCCGATTTTATCTCATTGCTCAAACCTCTGTTCGAAGCTACCCACTTGAGAGAAATCACAGCCAGTACCTACAATAACAGTTTGCTTATTTTATAAAGATATTCTTATTATTACTGCTATGACTTAAATATATGGTAATATATACTTTATTACGTACGACACCAAGTCAAGTAATATAGTTAAATAAAACATGCAAAATCATTGACAACAGTCAGTTACCTCTAACTGTAAATAAAACAATAAATCTCAGCTTTGTGGATAATGTTCACATATCATTGCAATTATTCAGATGCACCACAACACCTTTCATTCATTCATATTGATGATCATGTATTCTAAAATAATTGACGGTATTTTAAAATAATCACGTTTTCGAAAGTTCCTATGTTAATGTGATTTTCATGAAATACAGAATAAAAATAATTTTCGTATAAAAAAGTTTTATAATTTCACTTTATTTATGCTAACATTGCAAAGAGAAAGTATAATTATTTATTCGTTATTCGGCTAAAGCACTATCTATACTTATTATAAAAATAAGTCCCCCGGCCGCGTCTTTCTGTCCTCCTGTCTGTCCTCTTGTCTGTCCTCCTGTCTGTCTGAACGCGATAAACTCGAAAACTACTGAACGGATTTTTATACGGTTTTCAACAATAGAAAGAGTAATTCTTGAGGAAGGTTTAGGTATATAATTTATTATGCTTTTATGTAAATTAGCTGAAATACGGCGACAAATGTTGAAGAGGTCGCAAAAAATCTCGCCAAATGGGAACTTTCCACGCGAACGCCGCGTAAACTAGCAAAGATACAGTTAAGTAATGTACTAGAGAATTCAAAATCTATAAAAATGCTACAAAAAAGTCCGCGATAGCATATCTCTATCTCTTACGGTTGACTTACAATAACCACTTTTATGTTAACATTTTTAATTAAAAACATTACGTTATTTTCAAAGTTATTTTCTTTAGTTCGGTATTAATCCTTATCCAAATGAATATTTTAGTTAGCTTAGTCATTTAATGCAGATTAAAATTGCTCTTTACACTAAATCAATCAGATGAATAGTTTTTGAGATATCGTTGTTAGAAGTAATTAGTAGCGAAACATTTTTAATGCTTGGCGAGCATTGAGATGCCTACGGCGAGTCCATCCCCTCTGCCCCGCATCGCTCGACCGCCTGCTCAAGCTATATAAACCGGGCGATGTAGCGCGCGATCCTAGGATACTTTTTACCGCGGGAAAATATCTTATTTCTGAGGAAAAATACAAAAACTGCAATGTAAGAGTATACTAATATGTAACACCTAAGAATTTAGTTTTTGGTCATCTGAACGCGGGCGGAGCCGCGGGCAATGCTAGTGTTAATTATTACTATAACTTATTTATTTTAAACTAGCAACTAGAAAAACACTAATAGAGATCTATCAGTTACCACGGGAACCGTTCTTTTTCCGGGATGAAAAGTAACCTGTTGTTTGACCGGCAATATAAGGTATCAGAATGTTAAATTTTACTAAATTAAGTGCATGAGTAATTGTGTACTAAGCTGTATAAGTTACTATAGTTTTTTTTAACTATCACACGGGAACTCTTTAATTTTCCGGGATAAAAAGTATCTAAGCTGTTGATCGGGGATATAAGGTAACCACCATGCAAAATTACATTTAAATCGGTCTAACAGTTTCGGAGATTAGCTCATACAAACAGATACACAGACAGAGAAACAAAACATTTGAAAATTTTTAATGACTTTTATTTTGTGGTCTATGTTGTGTACATAATACATTACAAATAAACAAAAACATCTATCCCACGGGAACCGTACATTTTTCCGGGATAAAAAAGTAACCTATTTATTATTCTGATGTATGACCTATATTATTGTAAAGTTTCATCAAAATTCAATCAGTAGTTTTTGTATACTAAGCTGTATAAGTTACTATAGTTTTTTGACTATCCCTTAGAATAACCTTTTAGTTTTCCGGGATGATTTTTTTTTTGATGAGTTTTATACGAGTATACATCTCGTGTAATAAATAACAGCTAATTACATGATTAAAGGTTGACAGTTTCAGCCGAACCTTTTATATTTAGTTATATATAAAGAAGTGATCAGTATTTATATGTTGCAACTTGAAAGTACATTATATGTATACACAGCGTGTTATTTTTATGTCAAACATAAACATAAAACGCTGTAGTAATATTTATAAATCTCGATTTTGACATGGTCGCTTTCCGCCGTATAACCTTTTTTTAACGTTGTCGTTGTCGTAACCACCCACATGTGGAACTCAGCGGCCAAAAAATCAGTACTACCCAGTACCCAATAAAACCCAACGGAACCTCCCCCATCTTTATGGGGTGTCGCAGAGTCGCTCACACGCTCAACCACGACGCCCCAACGGCGGGCCAGCCACTTGCCAGGCATTTCGGACGTTAAAATCTTCCATGTAATTATAAAATTTTTATAAATACGCTAATTTTAGGCAAATTATTTAGCACTAGCCGTATGACGGAAATATACCTGTTTAAATCCGCCTTTAGTGTTTTAAACTTGTTTTTTGTTCTCATTGAGAGCTAATAATAACTAAATATTAAAAAACAAACTTAGTAAGAACTAAGAATATATAATAGTATGGCACCGACTTCGAAAATATCTGATTAGGTATCTATTCCAAAAGAAAACCCCCGTTTAGTTATTTTTTTACATTTTAGTGCCTCGAAGTCGGTTTTTAGTTTCTTTTTAAGTTTTTATTGCCCGCAAATCGAACAAATAAACAGATAAAAAACAGATACAAATTTCAACAATTATTGTTTTGGAATCTATATTCTGTGCAAAAGAGGTAACACTTATTAATTAAAAAAAATAATTAAGCAGGGATGTATAGATTTCGTTTTGTTACTGTTTTATTATAAGTAGGTATAGATATTTTAAATAAAACTATCTTTTCGGATTATTTATTTTGATTTTTGATTCGCGGATTTATTTTGATTTTTGATTCCCGACGTTTCGAATGCTTCACAGCAATCATGGTCACGGGAGAGACGTCTTAAATTCATAATATACTTGTTACAGACAGTGAGACTATTTTACAAAAATGATTTTAAAAATTCAAAAAAAGCACTAAAGAACCTTACAATATTTGTTGATTTTTATTTCTAAACATTTAAAAAAAATAATAAGTATTATAATTAAATATAGCAATATATAAGTATGATACTTATTAAATTTTGTGTTGTTTTTTTTTTATTTCTTTTTTTTCTTTGTCCTTGTTGTTTTGTATTAAATGTCAAATATTCGCGTAAATCTAAGAAAGTATTAGGTATAGATATTTTATTTTATTTATCATATAGTTTCTATAGCTATTTTTTAGTCATAAAGTCGCAAACTACAGGTTCATAATAATAGGTAAGACTTGCTTCTTGTATAATATTATCTGTTTTTAAGAGGGGAGCAATAATGCTATGTTGATATGGTTACGTAACGAATGTATTACGTTTCCCATTTTACTCACATATTTGTTTTTCTTAGAAAACCCATTATTATTCGTAGAAAAGCCTTCAAGGTCTTTTTAGTTCCAACATAAGTAGGTATGTTAAATGATTTGACATATTATTAACACATTACTACTAGGTAAATAATTTACACTTAGGTACAATAACAAGTAATTGTAAAACATAGTTTTTGGGCAGCAAAGAGATCGACTAAGCTTAACTACCAACGCTTAACTACCAACACTACAGCCACATTTTGATAATTTTATAATTTAAACTAAACGGTCTCCTCAAGCTTAATGCTTGATAAAAGTATAGAATAAACAATAGTTATTAAATGTATTAATAATTTTTCGCTTTCGAGGTATCGTTTACATACAGTGCTTTCCTTTATTTTCATACGAAAGACAAATAAAACAGAAATAAAAATACTAAATTGAACCTTAAACTTTTATACTTATCATGTATAGAATTTAATTTTTACATATACATACATGTGTAAGATACCTTGAACCTTCTAATACTATAGAAGTTCATTACGACCAATATCTGCAGACCATTCAGAGCAGTAAGTCCAATTAGTACTAAACCGTTAGTTGGTCCTTATAATAATCACCTTAACCTATCCGCAGTACAGAAGATGTACTGCGCCGACCCCAAGTGATTGGGATATGGGCAGGGAGAAGAAGAAGTAAGTCGAAGAGCAAAAAACTACTTTTAATGTATAAGTAACCCTTCACGTGGAGTCAATTAGACTAAATAACATAAAATGCTTTTATCTCGCTTAAAGGCATGAGTATGCATGCGAATAAACTGTCTGAAATATTATAATTGATTCTTGAAACAAGTGTTGCCCACAAGCTATAGCGATTTTAAGCACTTTCTACAGACCTTTCGAAAAAAGTGGATTAAAACACGTGACTACTTATTAATATTAATGTGTCAATACATTTTATCATCTTTTTAAAACAGAAGTGAGCCATTGAAACTAAAATAGGATAAATTTTAATGCCTTTGTTTTTCACATCTTAGTTGCCTTTCATTTTAATACTAGTGACCCACCCAAGCTTTGCTCGTCTGTAGGTTGTATATACAGGGTGTCCCAGAAAGTAGTGTCAAGCGGAAGTTCAGAAATAGAGCACCAAGACCTACTTATGAACCATGAAGTCACCTGTTTAAAATTTTAATTTAAAGTTGAAAATTTAAGTCATAATTCACCGAACGTAAATTTTTCACTTTACGCCAACATTTTCATAATTTCCATCAAAGTGGCGCAGCTGATTATTTTAAGTTTAAAAGTACGACTCATGAAGATTCAGTTGCAAAAAAAACCTCGAAACTTTTTTAATTAATCAGTTTGAAAATTCTCAAAAATTTAGAAAAAAATTCATAACTCAAAAACTATGAACAATCGCATGACATATGTACATGTGAGATTCGGGTACCCCAAGGGGTACTCTATCTCTGGACTTCCGCTCGACTCTACTTTCTGGCACACCGGTATATGGCCAAATATCACAATTAAAAAATTTACGTAATTCTAACGAAATCACCGTTAAACACTATTAATTAATAGGTATTATTGAAAAGTACATAGTAGGTGCACATGTCCATAAATTAAAAATTTATTGCATTAGTGTACAAAATCACATTCAATTGCACGTATCAAGTATAGCATATAATACAACTTTGGAAATTTAATTAAAAATTCCATTAATAACACGAAATATCATTACGCAATATAGAGCAAAATTGATTAAGTAAATAACTATCCATATTATATACTAGCAAATCCCTAGATAGATATTCCTTAGATTTCTCAAAGATATTTTCCCGCAATAAAAATTATCCTATATGTTGGCCCGGATAACGAGCTATCATCATACCACATTTCATTAAAATCCGTCCATTAGTTTTCTCGTGATGCGTTCCCAGACAGACAAATATTTTAAAAACGATAGATCTAGATAGACTATTTCAATAAGATTTTCCAAAAAATAGTTAATGTACAGATTCGACTCAGAAATTTATTATATGTATGTGCTAACATAAAGAGTTTTTATATGTCTATACTTTTCCAGGGGTAAGAAGCATTAGATATTTTTGTATATTATTATTCTTGAATAGCGAGCTATTTTTAAACGAGACACACCTTTTTTGAAAGTGGCCTTAATTATACAAATAGGGGGGACGAATTTTTAAATGGAGGACAAATAAATAAAATACACGCTAAAAGTTTATTAAATATTCTATTTATACCTAATGGAAAGACGTAATTGTAAAAAAAAATTATATTCTATTTTTTTTTATTAATATTACTTTAATTGACTAAAATATAGTAAAAGATGTAACCTTTACTTGTAGTCATGTGCTTTAGAATCGGAACAGAGACAAGAAAGGAAGAGATTTGATCGAGTATTGACAGAAAACGTGATCGCCGGTCATCCGGTCACTCACCGCAGTGACGGCAGACGTACGTAACAATGATCCTGGATCATTCCAAAATTTATTCTAAAGAAGACATACACAAGCCGCCAAAAGTATAATGATATTTTATAAGTATAGAACTTTCTTTTTTTTAGATTTACGCTAATACTTTTTTACATTTTAAATAAAACGAAGTGTTTTCGGATTTTTCCCCAAATTTATTGAATTGTTATTACTGTCTGTAACAAGTATATATTGATCTTTGAGACATCTAAACCCTTAATCTTTTCCGGAATCATGATTGCTGTAAAGCATTCCAAACGGCGGAAACCGAATATCAAAATAAAACCTCGAAAAAATCCGAAAAGATAGTTTTATTTAAAATATAGATCTTTCATACTCTTTCAGGATAGAAAACAGAGATAACATATTGTTTCTGAAAAGTAAAAAGCCTTTTTTGTAAAATAATTACTGTATGAATAAATGTTATGCCACGTTTTTTCTTCATGTTTTATGTGATGTTTTTAAACAAAAGGAAAGAGGTAAAAAAGAAATAAAAAATGGCGTTGCTTTTACTAGTTCAGTTATAGTTCTATAATAGTTATTCTAAATAAAAGTAGTATAATATCGAATTTTCAAAACCAATATTTTATATAAGCTATTTATACTTTTAATTTTTATACTACTTTTTTAACTATTTATAGTACTCTGACTCATAACTTTTGTAAATAATAAACAATTGTCAAAACGTTATTTTGCGATAACCCTTTTCAGGATCAACGAGAATTCTTAATGCGATGCGAATATGTAATCATTATGTAATAATCTTCTCCAAATATAGAAAAAAGCATGAAGTTTCCCGTATGTAGTAATTAGCGTAAACTAAACGAAACTTAGCGTACATTAACACCAAAGGTTCTTGGCACCGGTCAACAACATAATAAACCTATATATACGCTTTGATGATCAAGTTATTTTTTTACATCGTAACGACTTGATTCATCACCTCCCTCCCGAATCAAAATCAAAATGTATTTAATTAAATTAGATTTTTTCGCACTTATTGCAAAATGTATTGAGTCGCTTCAAAAAAGTAAATTTTTTATCAGTTAGTATTAAGTGCATTTCATAAAAAATTCATTTTTAATTTATATATAGGTACGTACATTGAGGACTATAAAAGTACTTAATATTCATTTTAATATAAAATTTGAAAACGCGTTGGAATGCACGAAAAGCGTCTGATAATAGCGATATGCACGTGGCGCCTCAAGCCCTTCTCTAGCTATAGTTCCGCAGCCAAGGTCATGTTCTTGAAATCGTTTATATCAAAATACCTACGTCAGTATATTTTATTAAACAATAATACTACAACTGACCGTCTTTAATAAAATTATTATAATACCAATCTTTATTTGGAAACTGGGTAATTTTAAACTTTGAATATATTATTGATATGTATTTTTCTTTCCTTTTATTCATTCTACGCAAACGTGACAAAAAAAATACCGATTTTCATGGTCAACGGTTCCGAAATTAACAGTTAAACTGACAGTTATAACCCGTCAACCTTAAAGATGTTTTGATGACCTTAAAGACAATTGTCATATAAAAGTAAGTATTTAATTTTCATATAAGATAGTAGGGTGATCCGAGTCCCCCACACGATCCATCGACTACATATCTAGAAACCTTCCTTAGCCGATTGTAAGGATTAGTGTGCTAGTTATACCTACTTAGCAAGCAGTTTCACTGTGGATACCATCAATCTCGTCTTTATATCTCGTATTTTGGAAAAGCAACGAGAGCCATTATGATTAAAAAAACCTAAAGACCGTATAGAACAAAGAAGCAACATTATATTTTAAGAATTTTTGTTTATCGACTTATTTGCACGTAGGTGCATAATATGAAAACAGATTGCCAGACGCATTTCCAAGGGATTGTCTTCGATCAGCACTGAAATTTAATTTTCTATTGTATGGATGATATTTTATCTTAATGGATGCGGTTTACATATAATGTTAGCATTTGCCACACTTGAATGTTGACATAGAATTATAGCACATGACTCTACTTAAAATGGAACACCCACCTTTTGTAATCGAGGTAAACACTTAAGCTGTTTAATTTATAAGCATTGTTTGTAATACAAACATCAATGCGTATATATTTGGAATGAACATGGAAAATATTTTTTAATAGTTGGAAACCCCAAATATAAACTTTTCAACTTATATAATTATAAAACAATGTTTATTTTTTTATGAAATCATATCTTATAATTGTAAATACTCTTCTCTTTTAATGATAATTAAGCGTCCAAACCAAATCAACTAAAGTTTTACTAAAAACACTTACCTCTGTGTTTCTAGTATGCTTCTGCTTTCGTATAGCCTTGATGTTGTTGGAAAACTGAAAAAGATGATTATATGATGTTACAAAATGCATAAATATCATCTACCTTCGACTATATCGAGAACTTTCATCGTACATGTCGAGTTCTCGTAGATTGCACATATGGCTTAACGACATAGATGGCGGCAAAGTATTAAGATACACTCTGTGCAGGAATTTAGGCCGCACTATTGGAGCTTTTGAAAATGTCAATCTGACATTTTACTAAAAATCTGTGTAACCTATGCTAAAGCTATGAGTATCTATACTATAATAAAACAGTAGAGGTCGATTGTCTGTACATAGCAAAAAAATGTTAAAAACCGAGTCAGGGGGATGTAAGAAGACAAATTGAACAAATCCAGATTTTTTTCATTTTTTTTGTTCCTCTGTCTGTTTGTCTGTTTCTACGGGCTAATCTCCGAAACAATTGGACCGATTTAAATGAAATTTTGCATGGTCGTACCTTATATCCCCGGTCAACATGTAAGATATTTTTCATTCCGGAAAATTAAAGAGTTCCCGTGGGATAGTTAAAAAACTATAGTAACTTATACAGCTTAGTACACAACAACTTATGCACCTAATTTAGTAAAATTTGGCATGCTGATACCTTATATTGCCGGTCAAACAACAGGTTACTTTTCATCCCGGAAGAATGAACGGTTCCCGTGGGAACTAATAGATCTGTATTAGTGTTTTTCTAGAGGCGAACCCGAGCGAAGCGAGGGTGAGCCGCTAGTATAATATAAAAGTAAAGAGGTGGTTTATTGTCATCTATTTGCGTATTTTATAGCTTTAAAGGTTTAAAGAAAGATTTTAAATTATTATCTAACCGTCCTTCGAATTGCAACCATTAACTTTACATAAATAAGGTACTTGAGTAAAACCGCGGGCAAAAACTAGTTAAACATAAAAAGTAAGTTAAAAAGAAACTATCGTTTCAGATTTTGTCGTGAATATATTTTGAGTTTTTATTCCTGGCGTTTCGAATTTTTTACAGGAATTATAGTTACTCGTATAGGGAAATAAGGAGAGGCTTTGTGTCAATGGGAGAGACGAGGGTTTTTAACATATCAAAAGCTATTACATAAAGATATTCTATCATATAGCCGAAATTAATCTGCGTAAAAATCCAAAAAGATAGTTTTATTTAAAACATAAAATATTCGTGCATATCTTAGAAGGTATAAGCACCTATTAAGAAAATTCAAATTTTATAAAATTGATAAAAAGTGAATCTTTTCATTTTTCTTCTATTCAGCCAAGTAATTCACTTAAACTAAAGTAATTCACACTCTGCTTACACTTATTGTTATAAAAATCTTTATAAAGGTAGAGCACGAAAAGCCTATTTTAGTTATGGAAAAATAACTATTTTCATAGTACCTAATGCGAATTGCAGTGAAGCCAAATCAAAAAAAAAGCTCAGGAAAGCCGTGCTGCTAATATGTAACAAACAAACATATTTTGGCAGGTAACGCACATATTGTATCGAATTTGAGATTTATTAGTCTAAATACAAATATCTAATAATAAGAAGTAATTAAAGTGTATGAATAATTTATCTACATTGTACTTAAGTATGTATACAATACATGTCTATAGGCACTGTGAATCATTTTACTTATTAACAAAATCTGTTGGAATCGCTAATATTTATAAAACTTACAGCACATTGAAAACAGCCGAAAATGGATACCGGGGATGTGTTAACACTCGAAGCTGGTGACACAATATTCTCAGCCTCGCCTCTTGTTAATTTGCAGTTCACCGCCTGGTTAAATAAAAAAAACAGTTAAAACTATTAAATCTAATATATAAAATTTCCATGTCACAATGTTTGTTATCGTACTCCTCCGAAACGGCTTCACCGATTTTAAAAAAAAAAATCTTATTCGACATTAAAAAATACATACAAACCTAAATTTTCACTAGGGACGAACCCGAGCGGAGCGAGGGTGAGTCGCTAGTTTATATTTAAAATTCATTCATAAACCTGATAGAGACTTGATAAATGGGTCTAACGTAGTAGATAACGCGAACGTCATAATTAAAAGTGTTTTATTTAATAAAAACGCATTGTAATGTTTAATTTACATAATTTATTTAATTTACATATACACTTACATTTATTTCATATGCTACAGTAAAAATTATAACATATCAAATAAAAGAAATAACCGGAGTACGAAGATATAATCATGATCGAACAGACATAAAAGCTGCTTTAATCTTGATACATCCGTTAATTCCCGTGGGAAATACTTACGTATTACTTAAGTACACGACATACGGTGTACGAAGACTCAAGAGTGTGGGGTCTGAGCGCAACAAAGGCAGTAGTAAATTTATAGAGTTCTAAAGTTCTAAATCATTTTAAGTGCCTACTTTTATATCTATAAATATAATATACAAATCATGTTTTATTAAAGTATGAAGTTTTCAATTATTTATTATTATGTGGGTGGTTTAATCTTGGTGCTGTCGATTATTCGCAGAATCCAATTGGTATTTGGCCAAATTTTTAATTTAATCTTAACTTTTTGTTAAAGTTTCCTATCTAGTACAATCACTCTAGCTAATGAGGGTATTAATTAAGTATTAACTTATTATTAATCTATACATACAATAAAATTGTAACTAAGCCGAATCTGTACATTTAATATTTTTTGGAAAATCTTATTGAAATAAACATTATTCGTCGACACAGAGGCCGAAACTATAGTTTTTAGAATTTTTGTCTGTCTGTCTGTCTGTTACCGCATCACAGAAAAACCACTGGAGGGATTTTGATGAAATTTGGTATGGTGATAGCTGGTTATCCGGGTCAACATATAGGATACTTTTTACCGCAAGAAATTTTCCTATTTCTGAGGAAAAATACAAAAACTGCAATGTAAGAGTATACTATATATGTAAAACCTAAGAATTTGGTTTTTGTTCATCATAACGCGAGGGGAGCCGCGCGCAATGCTAGTAGTATTATAATATTAGTGTTAGCTATTAGCTAACGAGCAAATGAATCGATGCTTCTTGGTTTGTAGCAAAAACACAATCAAAAAAATATATTAGGTATAAAAATAAAAAACCCCACTGCATAAAATCCAACTAAAAAGATGACTGCATAATACTATGTATATTCCTTCGTCGACATGTTTTTTTTGGCACAAATTGGCGCCTGAAATCCACTATTTAATTTTCAAATATTTTTATATAGCCTATAAACACTCACGTTATCAAGACGAATCTAAAGACGTATGTATCAAAATCGACCCACGCGTTTGGTCTCTGGAATGCCATATAGGAATAAACAAACATACATACATACATAGACTGATAAACACATTGCGTCGCGCAGTCGGGTAAAAAATACTAGATACACAATCAGCGACAAAAAAATGTCCTCACCTAATGAGCGCTCATTTAAACATTTGAGCGCGCTTTTACCTAATTTTGATTTTGTGAAAACAACTTTAAATTTTGCCTTTAATGTTGACAGTTGAATTTACATTTTTGTATATTTATTTTAACTAGAATTAATTTTATGAGAACTTTTACATGGGATTGTGTATCTAGTAGTTTTTTGATCGATGCAAAAACATAAATAATTTCAAAATAGGGTATAACAACATAGTACATACTACGTAAATAGTCTATCTATATATAGATATATCTTCTTCAAAACTAACCGTGAAGAAATTCTAGTCTTTGGAGTTAGGAGAATATTTAGTTTGATAAATTTTTATTTAGAATCTATCACTTTTTGAGAACAAATCCAAAGTGTTTTACTTTCAGTCTGAAGAGTAGTAATAAAGCTTTTTTTTAATTTATTAATTAATATTTAGCATTCTTTTCAATATAATACTTATAGCCTAATGTTATTGCATATTGGCAGACCCAAGTATGTAAATAACGTCCGAGTCAAAATACGATAATGTAAACATCGACACCCTTGCTCCAACTTTACACTCCGTAATAATAAACCTTCAATAAACAAAAGAACAAAGCAGATGTAGCTTCTGAATTATGCGACCGTCATAAACATATCTGTTGGTTCATTTGCCTAACGCGTATTTGATTTACATAATTAATTTGACCACTCCTTTCAATAATTATCCAACCAATTGATAAAAAAGTATTGCCAATATTATACGTATTATTGAATTTTAAAAGTTCTCATCGCATCAATTCAATTGATTTGTAAAATTACAAATACGTCGGCATCCCTAATACAAGTTTGGCGGATGGCCTTTAATTATTTTAATTTACATAACAAGTTGAATGCACCAGTGGAGTGCAGCGCACACCGCTGTGGCCTTGCCGGTGCGCACACGCATGCCGCGCGGCGATAACGTAGCCACTTGCCGCACAATCGTACTCACATTCGCGCTCGTCACGTCGCCGGTGTAAACGGCCGAATAACTCTCCGGCGGGAAGTTGAATCGAGGCGGTGGCATCTCTAATCACGATCACAGCACAATTAACAATGTAGCGGGAAGGCGCCTCGCGCTCCAGGAGCCCGACGGGTCAGAAGGCGGGCCGCCGGCCGCGAGCGCCGCGCGTATTCATTGTTCCTTATTGATCAGCGTTCGGCGCGTAGGGGCTGCAGCGCGCGGGTGCCGCGGCGGGGTCGCGGTCTCACTGACTAGTGACTGGCGGCGAGCCGGCGCCCGCTCGGACGCGGATTATCACACTTTATGGCGATAATGAGCGATGTAAACTTCCCCGTAACTAAAATCGCGTCGATGTCACTGTGCGTGGACT
This sequence comes from Brenthis hecate, assembly GCA_951806755.1. Classification (NCBI taxonomy): domain Eukaryota; kingdom Metazoa; phylum Arthropoda; class Insecta; order Lepidoptera; family Nymphalidae; genus Brenthis; species Brenthis hecate. The sequence continues at coordinate 7,163,551 of OX638258.1, read as the reverse complement.
GGTGTAGGGATTTAATCTTATCGCATCTAGTTAAAATTAGCGGAACGTGTGTTTATTGGCGGTCCGACGAGGCCGGCCACCGCGAGTCTGCTGTCGTTATCGTTTATGTTGCGGCTACCTACATTACTTACAATAAATAAACAATTGTTATCATGTGTATGGACGTCCGTCCGTTTCCTGAACAATGACTAATTCTAACATCTATTGTGAATTCTACTCATTAAATCATCTATATAAATATACATATTCATTAAGCTGATGTGCCTTTTTGTGTCTTTGAACTAAGTTTTAGGTCATGTATTTATTTGCATGAGGATCAAATATAAACAGTCGGTTGAACTGCCATTCTATATCGTTAAACCGAGTCGACGTTAGCGAGGAATTCAAAAGGAAGTTGATGATTTTTATTTTGTAGTGGCTAGTCCAGAACGTACACACATTGTAATTTTCATTGTGTTATGTTAATGGCAATATACTGTCATTACGAAAAATGCAAAATTGATAGAAAACTCTAAAAAAATATGTTGAAATATCAGTACATTAATTATTAAACGCCAATTTCATATGTAAGGAATTAATAAAATAATGTAAGGATTTATAATTAATTAAATCCTTACATTATTTTATTAATTCTTTACATATGAAATTGGCATTTAATATGGAAAAAGCAAAACGAAAAAAAAAATGAATTTATATATTTAATCAATCAATGTCTATTGTAACATTCAGTTATTTTATGTGCCAGTTCGTAGATTTTGACAATAGATTTTTGATATGTCAAGTGGACAGTCGGTGATTCGGATTATATGAGTTAGGAATATAAAATATAAATGTAAAATGAGTATACAGAAAAAGCGAGAAATATAATTGTTAATTGCCAAATACTTGTCTTCCTGGAAAACCCTTCTGAGCTGTTTTACTATACATAGGGACCATTGTAATCTATGCACTTTCGCTATTTTATAGATAGTTTAGTAGTGTTTGTTGGTTTGTTTCACCGTAACCATTTTTCAAGCTTTTTCACTATTGCAATTCGTTTCAAGTGAATTAAAATTGTTTTATCACTCACACCGAAGCTTACCACTAACTTTGACGTGGTTTGCGAAGGATCCGTTTCCACTATCACTTTTAATTCTTGATTTTCAACTAAGGTCTCCGGCCGTTCACGGGGTTTGTTCTATAGGTCGCAATTTCTAGAACGAAACGAACGTTAGAACCAAAAACGTGTTTTCTTTTACAGTAATTTCTCAATACACATCTCAATCCTTTAACCTTCGAGTTGTTTCTACAGTGCTGGTGCCACGGTGGAACTCGTATTCGTAAATAACGCGATATTTTAAGTTTTTCATATTCTGAACAGAACGATGTCAAAGAAAATGCAAATGGTGCGAAAACAAATGAAATAAAAAAATAAATTCAAAAAAACAAGCCTTCAATTGAATTTGGAATTCCTAACCAAACGCCAGATATTTGAGATCAAAGTGGCCAGTTCGACAAAACGCCGCTGGGGCATTCATTTGTATGATGAGGACGAATGTTTGTACTCCAGTCACGGGTGTTTATATTTATAATATGTATGTATTTAAAGTTGTATAAGTGTAGCGTATCAACTATCCGGTATCCTTAACACAAGCCTCGTAGCTTACCATGGAACTATATTAACTGAGTGTTAATGCCCAAACATATTATTATTAAATGTCAAATGACACTGAATGTTTACTCTTTGTGAGGTTTTCATCGCACATCTTCACTAATAAATTATTCATGATTATTATAAAGATTGTGCCATTCCTGATTAATTAAGGAGTCTGCCCACTACACCGTCTCATACAATGACCGTGCTAGGGCCGTCTCAGGCAAAAAAATAATCTTTGCATTGAAAAGTATGAGACGCTGCCCACTAGACCGTTCCGCCACCGACCGGCACCGTCGCGTGCCGTGCACGGGGGTTAACAATTGTCGGAGAGAATATTTTGCCGGTGCCGGTACGCTCCGTACCTGACACGCGGCATTGCGGGCTCGGTGCACGCAGGTTACGCAATGGTGAGCATACGCAGCACTAAAAACGTTATGTACGGGTATGATACTCTGTTGATACGGTCTAGTGGGCATAATAGCCCGTGCCATGCTCGTTTCTGTGCCTGATACTTCATAGCACGGTCATGGTATGAGATGATGTAGTGGAAAAACACCTTTATGGCAGGCGCGATACAACTCCACAAATGTTTATGCTTTAAAGGAAGAGCTAAGAAAATTTATTTTTTTTTCTATTTGGTTATTATAATATTATATTGATTGTTTAAAACAAAATTCTGACAAACTGGTTAAACCAACCAACGTGGCCGCGCTAACAATTAATATTAAAATGGCCTTGCCGCACTAAAATTTGCTTTTTTAACGTAAGCGATATACTAGGACCTTACTCGCCAGTGGCGCCAACTGGTGCCACCAGAAGCGATAGCCCATTTCATACATAAGGACCTCACATTTACGTATTCAATATATGTTAATTTTATAAAACACCAACAGGAAAATGGTAATAGGAGGATAAATTAAACAATAACACTAGAATTATGTTGTATAATTTATTAATATAATAGGTACAAAACATTTCTCACATGACTATAATACTAGTTTATAATCAAAAGCAAAAACGTTAAAGAGTTATTTCGTAAAATGGAATCTTAATCAAACATATGAAAGCTGATTTTGTAACAGCAAGAGTGTCATAATTGAAACATTTAAGAACTATGGACTGGATATTGAACAACAAACAGGAAAATATTATAAATGTGAAAGTTTGTGTTTGTTACTCTTTCACACTAGAACGGCTGGACGGATCTGGATGAAATTTGGCACAGAAATAGATTATAGTCTGGAATAACACATAGATTACTTTTTATCCCGGAAAATATACGATTCCCGAGTGATATTTGTTTTTGTTTTTCTAGAGGCGAACCCGAGCGAAGCGAGAGTGAGCCGCTTGTATTTATATATTTATACATTTTATTTTTATAATGTAATAAGAGACATAAAAGTATTTGATACAAATATTTTATGGTGAAGTAATAAAAGAGTTTATACAATTAACAAATATACAAATTATTATGTTCTTATGAAAATTATTTGTCACAGAATTGTCTCAAATAATTAGATATTCCATTCTAAGTTATTTTAAATTTAGTTATAATGATTTACTAAAGTTTATTAAAACTAAGGAACAATAACTAAGCGCATTACACATTTTATAAAATTCTTGTCCTTGATTCGATTTTAAAACGTAAACCAAAACATAATTCATTCACTACATATTCATATCCGAGCATATTATATTTATTACAATGCAAATAGAAAATTTAATTACAATTTAAAAAATCATAAATATAAAGTAATAAACGTAATTGCGCACCGTAATATATTAAAAATATAAATTTAAAACTTGGTCGCACGCTCTTCTCACAATCGTATATAAGCATAATGTTTGTGACTACTCTATTTGAAAAACAACTGCCTCGGTGGTGTAGTGGCTAGCATGTACGGCTGCACACTCGGAGGTCCTGGGTTCGAGTCCCGAGTCGGGCCAAGTTTAGTTATTGAGTATTTCTGTATAGTAAGTCTCAGTAACAACCCGGAGTTGGGAAGTTGGTGGTGTTTCACCCCCGTGCCTCGGAGAGCACGTAAAGCCGTCGGTCCTGCGCCTTAACTCTCACTGGTCGTGTCGAGCAGTCGTCCCACCGGAGTATGAGAGTCACAGGAATAGAGAGTGCCCTTGTGTCTGCGCGTACACTTGTGCACTATAATATCTCCTGCGCAGTTGGCTAGTCTCAATGAGATTGGCCGCCGTAGCCGGAATCGGCTAGGAGAACATCATCATTTGAAAAACAATTATATCGTCATAAAATACCCTATCCACATTAAATAATTAATTAATTAGAAATAAAGTTTCTGTCGGATTTTACTCAAAAGCTCTCGGCGATTTCAAAATTCAACCGCTTTAAGGATAACGACAAACTATCTTAATGGAGGTTCAGGTCCAGGCAGGTCGGGGGCAGGTTACAAGTTTAACAAAGATCCAGACAAAGCCAAGGTAGATTACTATACTGTACTCACGGAGTGAACCATGCAAAGCGCTTTCTATGTCTCACACTACCATACAAACTGATAAGGACAGAAAATTGTCTAGCTCCGCCCACTAACACTTGCAACTGGTTTTATATCATAGGGCTCGTTCATGTTGTTAATGTTTTGGTGAGGAATTATTAATAATTTGTAATAAAATAAAATCAACGTACAAATAAAATCAACATTAAAGTAAAATTAACTGTATTTTTAAATATTTGTATACATTATTTACCAATTTTCGCGTTCCGACGTACTACTGTCATCTCCTACATTGGTAATAAATCAGGTAACTACAAGAGAGACGTCTAAACGGTACAGAACGCAACGCCGATCGATTATGACTTGCATTGTAATCGCAGCCTAAGCGTCTTATCTCCAACTAATCACGTGGAAGCGCAAAATCTCAGTGCTTGGTTCATTCGGTGAATACAATAAGTAAAGTTTGATAACGAGATACATTCGTCACGTCGCCTGTAGAATGGTGTGAGTGTAGGTGAGGAGCTCCAGCGCGCGGGCCGCGTCGCCGGCGCGCGCGGCTTGCAGGCGCCGGCGCGCCGCCGCCACCGCCGACACCAGGCCCGCGCTGCGGCACACTAGCTTTGCCTGGTGACATATAAATATTTATAAACTAACGTCTCACATTAGTTCCCAAAACAACTAAAAGAAAAATCTTTACCATTATATATTTAAATGAATATATTGGGACATTAACACACAGCACCATCTAGTTCCATGGTAAGCTACGAGGCTTGTGTTATGGATACCAGATAGTTGATACACTACACATATATAACTTTAAATACATACATATTATAAATATAAACACCCATGACTGGAGAACAAACATTCGCGGTCATCACACAAATGAATACCCCCAGCGAGACTCGAACCCGCGACCGCTGGCACAGCAAGTTGGGTCACTACGAACTGAGCCAAACGTGTCATCATTTATATTATAAATAGCGATTCACCCACACTTCGCTCGGATGCGTCATCAGATGTCTGACAGTAGTTTATATGTTACTCCAGGTTATAGTCTATCTTAGGGATGTTGTAGCGACGCCCCGTTACTGTGCGGCGACGAGTTCCGCTGCGGGTTTTAGTAAGTAAGAATCTCACAGTATCCTGCCTGTGTACTTTAAACTTTATCCGAATCCGTCTAGCCGTTTCAGATTGAAGGGACACATACACACACACCGACACATTATTAACTTTCACATATATATAGCAGTACTCGTAGTAGTTAGGTATTCTTCAAGTTATTAAAACGCAAAACACAAAATAATGGTATTTTATTCCTAATTAATTAATTACACAAATCTTGTCTTGCATATTAATGTCGAGAAGCGGTTGCCGCAATAATCTTTTTATCGTGAAATTACAATAATAAACCAATTATATATTAATTAACAATTTATATCACAACAAAGTTAGAACGTTATTCTTTTTTTTATTCGAATAATTTAATAAATAAAAAAATTATATATATTTTATGCAAATTGTATTAAAATAATTATATTAACATTGTACAAACACATAAAGAAGCGAGGATGTGACTTTGGTAGCTTTCCATAAAAATATGTTTTTTTTTGCACAGTAATGAGTTTGTTGCAATTCTAGCAATGTAACGCTGCTCGATTAAAAATGTTACAACTTCAAGTCAACTAATCCATTTGAACCATCAAGCCGTTTTTGAGTGCCAAATAAAAGTCAACCAACTCACGTAACGACTTACATTAAGAGTCACTTCATTTAATTCAATTCTTTTATTCTTTCTTTTACTTCACGTATGTTCAATAAAATACTAACCCTGCATTGACTGAAGCTCTCTAATGACGTTTCCGTAAAAAAAACGTTAAAATATTCTACGGTACCTGTCCTCACACTGTGACACGCAACATGACATGTTATATTCAATGTGTGTCAAATTATAGTCAATGTTATATTCAAAAAGTGTCCAATAAAGATTTTATTTATTTTATTTATTTATATTATCTTTGGCTGACAATTACATTGAGCAATTAACTTGTGACATTTAAATAAAAAAAAAAACAATAAAAAATTACATTAACATTATTATTTATAAATATATTTTTAGACAAAAGTGATAGACTGATAACCAAATTCTTAAGGCTAGAAAATTGAGAATTCGCACACGTATTTCTCATATGACAAAGGCATATCCTAAGGAAGGATTTTTCAAAATTCAACCCCCAAGGGGATGAAATATGGGATAAAAATTTGTATGAAACTTCTTGTTGTGTTAAAATTTCGTATGAATTGAGTACGGCAAAAATAATGAGTTCGTATTTCAGCGTTTCCTAAAATTTAATCCCTAAGAGTGTAAAATAGGAGATGAAAGTTTTCATAAAGCCCACTTTTTAGAGATTTTTGTAGTTTTAGCGCGAGCGTAGCCAAGAGTTCTGATAGTTTAATATATTACAGTGTACGGTGTTTACCCTATGATTGTTAGCCGCCAGCGCCCACACCGCTCGCGCCGCTAGCACCACCTCCTTTGTATTTCCCGTTAGAAGAAAACTCGATAAAAAATCCAGTAGATCCGCTAAAAATATTAAAAGTTGAATTAAGAAATGGTATAATATAAATTAAAAAAAACTAATTATATAACTAATTAAAATTATAAAAACGTTTAAAGTTAAAAATATTGTAAGGTACTTTGGTGCCATTTTTACTTTTTTTTGAATTCATTTTGTTATTTGTTGGTAATCCGTCTGTAACAACTATATAATACCTTAGAGACATCTAACACCTCAGTCTCTCCCGTGACCATGATTGCTGTAAAGCATTCGAAACGTCGGGAACCAAAAATCAAAATAAATCCGCGAAATAATCCGAAAAGATAGTTTTATTTAATAATGTCAAACATTCGCGTAAATCTAAGAAAATATTTAAAAAACTATAAATGAATATATAGTAAACAGTACTAACGCGACTGCAGGAAGGCTTGGCGGTGGTGGTGCGCGGCGTGCGCCAGCGCGGGCAGCAACGCGGCGGGCGCGGGGCGCAGCGCGGGCGCGCCCAGCAGCGCCAGCAGCGCCGCCGCGCCGTCTGCGTGCGCGCCCGCCGCCGTGCACAGCTGCGCCCACGCCGCGCCCGCGCCGCCCGCGCCGCCCTCTACACTGGCGCCGCGCGCGCGCAGCTTGCATATACACGAGAGTACGTCGTTCTGTTGAAAATAAAATTATTTCTTTATCTCTAAATTTCTTAATTTGTTAAATTTTGTCTTATTTAATATTATTAATTCGATTATGTTTTGCATCTTCTCTCCTAACTAACATTTGAAACTGTTATCGGTTAAGTTTTATTAATGATTTTCTATTCTATGTTTTTGTTAATACCGTTTGTTTCCAAAATAAATAAATTAATTTTAATTAATTAAAAGGTCAAAGGAATGTTTTGATGTAAGTACTTAATTTACAACCCGGTGTCTCAAAGAACATGTTAAGCCACTAGTCCTGAGCCTGATCTCTCACCCCGTGTCTCCTATAAAATATATCCTGAATTCATGACAAATCTCAGTGAACTCGTGTTGTGGGTGATGTGTGTCGTTGACCGCGGTATCCGGAATCGATTAAAAGAAATTTGATTAAAATTATCTTTAAGCTAAAGGTGACATCACAAGGCAGACATCACATTTTAATCGCGCGTGTACATAAAACAGCAAACACTCCAACATAGAACCTTTTTCTTTCATTCATCATAATCAATGCAAATACCTGAAACCGTATAGCATTCTGTAAACCTATAAATATATTACAGATTGACAATATGTTAAATAAACCTGACCTACCAAACCACAACATCAATAAGACCTTCAAACCCCTGTACCCGTACCTTAAGCATGATAGCCCTACAATGGTGATGCGGCGCGCAGTGCGCGAGGGCGGTGAGCGCGCGCGGCAGCGCAGCGGGGCGCGGGCGCGCGGCCTCGCGGCCCGCCAGCGCGCACAGCTCCCCGACCAGGCTGCGCGCGCCCGTGCAGCTGCACATGGCTGCCCATGCTGGAAAATACCATTACTGGTTTAAAGTTATTATGATTTTTGAATACATTTTTTTCTATGTATAATTTCCCAGGTTACCTTCCACATTATAGTATTAGTATGGATAAAGATTTTATACATTAAAAAAGGATCACTCAAACTACAATAATATTTTAAAGAACTACAGTTTATTAGTTTGGATCAAAAATAATTAATCACTGAAACTCGTAGTGATCTGATTTTGATTTTTTTTCCATTAATAGGCAGCTTCATTACCGCCGAATGCTATAGGCTATTTTTATTGCGATAAAAATGCGTTTATAATCATCATAATAACTTATTAAAGTCGAAAATACACCTAGGGAAGCGCATAAGTCGTAATTAATTTTACAAAAAAAAAAACGAAAAAAATGAAATTGAATATTAGTTACAAAATATACAAATATTCATATACATATGTAAGCATGTATAGATGATCATTATTGATGAACAGTTTATATCATTAATTAATTACTACTACAGATATCAGCAGGACCTAGCGACCGTTACATGGCCAAGTTCCATTTTAACCGGTATTGGTACTTCAGAAGTCCAAAATATGAACAATTTAAATCCCCATTCTGAGCGAAAATCATTTTTTTTACAGATATTATTTGAAATTTATGAAACCAATATTTTTAATGTAAATTAAATTTGCAATATCGTTATCTATCAACCGATGGCGCGTCTTCGCTACCACGGTTTTACCATACAGACATATTCTTAAACATTATACTCAGTATATAACTATATAGTTTCACGTTGCAAAAGTGATATAAATATTACATTTTTCTTTATTATATTAATCATTTAAAGCTACAATTTAAATTAATTAGGCAATGTTTTTAATTCGGTAATTATACATGAGCAACTACAACACTATCCTTTGTATTTAATATTTTAAACTAAAACATGAAATCTATTTCTGAACGTTAATAAATCTATACATATAATAAAATTGTAACTAAGTCGAATCTGTACATTAAATATTTTTTGGAAAATTTTATTAAAATAGACATTATTATCGATACAGAGGCCGAATCTGTAATTTTTAGAATTTTTGTCTGTCTGTCTGTTACCGCATCACAGAAAAGCACTGGAGGGATTTTGATGAAATTTGGTATGATGATAGCTGGTTATCCGGGTCAACATATAGGATACTTTTTACCGCGGGAAAATATCTCATTTCAGAGAAAAAATACAAAAACTGCATTGTAAGAGTATGTAAAACCTAAGAATTCGGTTTTTGGTCATTTGCACGCGGGCGGAGCCGCGGGCAATGCTAGTCCTTAATATATCTAGCCGTTCAAGCAGCAAAAATCTATAAAGTAAGCGTACATACACACCTTTAGGGCAATCATTAGTGAATGTAACAAGTAGTTTCATAAGAGTATCTCTTAATCGTTCATTCATCATGCACCAGGGCCACAGCCGCGTGAGGGAGGGCGCGATGTCCTCCGCTATATGCTCCTTGGCCGGCGAGCACTCGTACATGAGGCAGGAGATGAGTGTCAAAACCCAATTTAAAGTAATCAACATTGGTTCCTGAATGAATATAAACACAAACATTTTTAGTACTATTTTTTTACAATGGACTACTATAGCCTTAGCCCCGTAAGATGTTATAAGGGCCGAATTATTATTATTATATTATTTTACATTGTGGTATTGTAACGATTTACTCGTATATTGGAGACTAGCAGCTCACCCTCGCTTCGGTCGGGATCGTCCCTAGGTACGTTTTAACGGTTAGTATGGAATAGATAGGCTGTATATCATATGATATATTATAGCCTATAGTCTTCCTCAATAAACGAGCTATCTAATGCAAAAAGATTTTTTGAAATACGATTAGTATTTCCTGAGATTCGCGTTCAAACAAACAAACTCTGCATCTTTATAATATTAAGTATATTAAGCTACGCCAATTTCAAGTTATATATATTTTTCACTTTATTTCAATATCCCTTAACTTTTTAGATTCCAATAATATTTCAAAACGATAAAAACTTGATGATGATTCATAGATTTTTTGTAGAATTAAAATTTTGTAACGCAGTATAGAGTTATGTAAGTCATTATTTCCTAATCTATATAATTAGAATTATGGTTATATAATTACATAACCATAGTTATAAAAATACAAAAACTATGGTTACGTAATTACATAGTTCTAAAACAGATTTTAAACAAAAGAAAATCTCATCATACATCTATTTTTGCAATTTTTTCTATGTTTTTTTATACTTAATTTAAAATCGTCTTATCACCGAAGCATAAAATGACCAACGTAATTATGTTTAACTAGCTTCCGACCGTGACTTTTACATTCTAACAACTTCTTAACCTTTTAAATTAATAATCTGACTATTTGAGTATGTATGTATATGTACAAGTTTGTTACTTCTTTACGCTGAAACAGCTAAACAGATCTTGATGAATTTTAGTGCACAGATACACTATAACCTAGGCCACACAATAACTATTTAGCTACTTAGGGATGCACAAGAGCAAATCAAAAGTTGCTAGTATTGACATGTTCTTATTGGATAAAGCACTCACATGGTCTGCATTTCTGATGATGTCTGCGGGTTTGGCGTGCAAGGAGAGCGCGTCGCGCAGCGCGTGCAGCGCGCGCAGTGTGACGCGCGGCAGCCGCCGGTGCACGCCGTAGCGCCGCGCGCGCGCGCTGGCCGCTAGCACGCCGCACAGGCACGCGCACACTGTCGTCCACCTGACGTCTGACAATGTAATTACTGTTAAATCACCTGTTATCACACTCTATAAATCCATACAGTCGTCTAACAGAGGCGTATATACGAGGAAATGGTGCTGAGCGTGTGTAAAATGGAGATCCTACTATCATACATACTTTTTATATAACCGTCCGGAACCGACGTAAAGGTAGACTACTTATGTGTAATGGTACTTCATCCTTCATTGTATGATATCTCAACTATATGCTTCTAATGCTTTATACAATATCTCTCTTTAAGTATCTGGGACAAACAATATAAAAGAGCAATAAAATACAAATACTTTACCTTGACTAGCACAAGAGATATCTTTTTCGGAGCATTCCTGATAGATTTTGATCAGAACCTTGCAGATTTCCTCAACCATATATTCAGGCCGACAGTCCTCCCTCGCACTGTCCCCTGCGCTTAGCATGTCTGATTTTGAATATGATGATGGTAAATTATCAAAATAATCTATATATGATTGATGTTTTGATGATTCGTTACATTTCTGTTTTTTAGCCAATAGAGATCTGGTCAGTTGTGTAATGCAATGCAATGATGTTTCTTGTAATTCTGAAAAATAAATAAATAAACTTATATCCATATTAATTTTGTAAAGATATGTCTGTAACCTTTTTATGATAAAGCCGCTAAACAAATTTCGATGAAATTTGTCAAGGACATAATTATGTAGATTGCAACCTGGGGACGGGCATAAGTTATCTTTCATCCCTGTCCTGCTTAGCATAAAAGCAAGCATCGGGCAAAAGGTTCTTAAGTAGTTCATAAATATGGTTTAATAACGATATATACGTTTTTAACCATTCTATATAACTCACAGGTAGAGATATATGCTCTTTATTGCACATAAAAACAAAAATACAAATATTAAAAGAAAATTGAAGGCAAAGGTGGACTTATCTCTAAAAGAGATCTCTTCCAGTCAACCTAGGAGGTGAGAAAGATTGTCATTTAGCGGAGCAGAAAAGTGCAAGGTAATATGGAAATAAAGAACAAAAAAAACACAGTATATATAAAAATAACATACTACATGTAGTCTTAGTATAATAAATAACACAAACATATAAGTATATAAAATACATAGATAACAATAATATAATACCTATATTTTATACCATACATACATAGTATACATACATACAAAACATATATACAATACATACATAATATAATTACTTATTAAAATATAATGTTGATGACTACTAAGTAACTTCAGATAGGAAATGTTCTTTTAGACGATATTTAAAAGATGCAATGGAGGGACTTTCCTGAATAAGTTTAGGAAGTTTGTTCCATAGTAGAGGAGCACGTACCGAAAACGAATTAAGTCCAAAACCGGTATTACACTTTGGCACGTCGAGCATTGATGTTACGCAAGAACGCTTAGTGCGTGTGGAAGTGGGAAGTAAGCTGATTCGGGAACGAAGATAAGAAGGGGTGTTAGGATCATGGAGAATATTATAGAGGGTGGATAGGATGTGCATATCACGGCGACGGGGAATTGGAAGCCACTAAGTTGAGCGCGAAAATCGGAGATGTGATCATACTTTCGCAGGTTGTAGATGAAGCGTAGGGCTAAATTTTGGAGGCGCTCCATTTTATTAAGAAGCTCCTCAGTCACATACAAGTAGCAAACATCAGCATAGTCGAGGATAGGCAAAAGAAGGGATTGCGCAAGCATAATTTTGGTTTTGAAGAGTGATTATATTGATCAAGTTGGTGACATCATTACAGATATTTATTTTTTAACATAATATCCATACCATTATTTTCACTTTTTAATGCTTGAAGCAGTAAATCGAATAACATCAAGCGATTTTTCTTCAATTCCCACCACACAGCATCACTGGCGGCGCGCTCTGGTAGCAACGACGCTAGCAAGTACAATGCTTGCGCACGCGCTGAGATACATTCTAGATCACTTTCCTCTGAAAATAGTATATAAAATAACAATTTTCCTGTTAAAGTATAAATAATCACTGTGTTTCCCAATTTTTATCCGTGAGACATTGTTTTAAATAAATTTGTTTTAGTAAAATTGTGACGAGGTCAAACTTACAAATTGAATAAAACGCAATACTCGGAATGTTATATAGTCAAATCAACAATTGTTTGATTTTTTGCTTATTTCTTTCAAAGTGACTTTTTAACCTGCGACGCAAAAACGAGGGTGTTATATTATATATTTGACGTATCTGTGTGTGTCTGTGTGTGGCATCGTAGCTCCCGAACGGATAAACCGATTTTTTGTTTTTTGTTTGAAAGGTGAATTAGTCGCGAGTGTTCTTAGCTATGTTTAATGAAAATCGCTCCAAGATGGCCGCCGCCTCAAAATGGCGGATTACATATTTTTTTAAACTCCCTCAGTAAGGGTATCAAATGAAAGGGCTTGACTAGTAGTATACTATATACTATGATAAATTTGAAATCCAAGATGGCCGCCACACCAAAATGGCGAATTATATGTCGGTTTTTTTTTTATTTTAAATTTAATTATAATTATTGTTCTACTTGAATAATAATTATAAAAAATATAGTTACAGTGATAATCATAGGTGTTTATATTTATAATATTTATGGATTTAAAGTTATATAATATGTGTAGCGTATCAACTATTTTTTATCCATAACACAAGTCTCGTAGCTTATCAAGGAACTAGATTGGTGTTGTGTGTTAATGTCCCAACATATTTATTTATTTTATTTATTAATTTTAATCGCATTCGAAAATTAAAGATTCCATTTGCACACATATATATAACACAGTGAACTTATAATAAGGCCTTGGTTGTGCACTAAATAACGCATAAAGGTACGTAAAGCGTTTATACCGTTTAGACTTAAATTCGTGACTTTAGGTATGTTAGACACTGCTAGTGAGAAAAATCGGTAGATACTGCTACCGCTAGACATATTTAAATATTGATAAAATATAAAATTGTGTATATTTACATATATATTCTTTATTGCTCTTATTTAGGGTCTTATCAGATTACTTATGAGCGGATTATCTTAGTAGACAAAAAGTCTAGAATAAACTACTATAATTTGAAATGTAAGAATTGCTGTTAAACTAAGCGTTTTTTAATTTATTTATGACGTATATTACTTTCTTAGTGGACCACGCTTTGATAATTATTCATAGAAAAAATTGGTACCTACAGAAGAAAGGAATAATAAAAATCTGAAAAGTAGTATATTTGTAAATATATTATAATTGTGAAATAAAGTAACATATTATACTAATACCTTTTTCAAAGGGCTTGAGCATGACAAGTAAATTGTAGAGACAATCTTTAGTTCCCGCGAGAGATGTTCGCACGCACTTTCTCATTGATGCTACGGCGAGAGCACGACACGTCGACGTGCGAACGCGATACACCTCAGATAACGGCCCTTGAGACCAAAATACACATCTGCCAACAGACATTGTTGTGGTAAATATTTTACTTAGAAAACATTATGCGATAATACTAGATCAAGTGCAATCCAAATTCCATTCCAAAAGTGCATTCCAAATCAGCGGTGGATTTACACTAGGGACACTCAGGGCTAGTGCCCAACGCGGCAAATTTTTAGGGGTGGTAAAATTCGGAAGGTGGAAAAAAAAATCTCTTCACGTTATCGAAAACGCTTTCTTTATTTTCCAAAAAATGATTAATTAAAAAAATAACTAGTACATTTCTCTAAAAATTGAAATCATTTATAAATTATTTGTTTGCATATAAAAAAATAATTTAAAAACGTAATTATATAATCGATAATAGGGAGGCATTTTTTACTATACCCAGTGGCGGCGCTAAGATTGATTCCGGCCCTGTTCCAAATTGACAATTACGCATAATTATCAATATCTACTACTGGTAGTAGTTTACTACCGAACCAAAAGAACAATTGTAATACGCGTAATGCCTCACACGATTTGCGGACACTGAGCCTAGTTTTAATAAAACAACTACAACTAATAATAATATTACTTAAGATTACGTTAAGTGGGTAATAAGTCTTTACTATATCGAAATAAATACATACTGTAATTTCCGTACAATTGTAAGTCAATTTCATCTTTAATTCTTAACACTAAATACATGTATAAATCACATAAATATTCAATTGGTTTCAATGCGTGACTTCAAAATAAAAGAAAAACATAATATTTCTCTTTTAAACATTGATTTTACCAGAATAAAATAAGTCTTATGTTAACATTGCTTACATGCAAAGTCAACGACCTAGAGCAGCAAAATCGTAATAACATACAACCTGGGTACTTACTTGAACAATACCCTATAAAGGCCTTGATCGTTCCACGCTTGCACGGGTGCGTTCTTGTACGTAGTGACGTTGTGCACGACGTCAGCTAACGATGCAATTAGAGCTGAAGTTGGTGGACACTTTTGAAATGGCAGGGAAGGTGAACAATGAAATTCACCGCTTTTCTGAGCACGAACTTCCAGTTCTGCACCGCGCTCCAACATCGATAGGGGTACATTAGGCTCTAGGAAATTGTTAAATAAAAAAGTTTAAACATTTTCCTATTGAAGTATTCGATCACAAATGGTTACACATCACAATGCATTTGCAAAAAATTTCAATTAAGACCGTAACTGACAGTTTGTTATGGTATTAAAATAACAAACTAGAATACCTCTTTTGTGTCAAAAATCGTACCCTACATAATTGTGATACTAGGAACAACAGCCAACCATGTTGCGTTACCACTTAGGCGAGTGAAGAGAAAAAGGGTAGACAACGGATGGTTAGGCAAAACAATTATAATTGTAGTGGATTATTTCCGTTCAGTTTTGTACTAGATGAATATTATAATTATTATACTTGACTCAGAAATGCTTACCAGCCCTGGATAAAACAAAACAGGAAAAATTGCTTAACCACAAAATAAAAATATTGATAGAAGATAAAAAACTCATCAATTTTATCTAAAATTATGCATAATACTTAAAAATAACTTAATCTGTTAATGTCAATGTAACTTTAAGTGTAGAATACTTAATAGGTAATATTAATATCAATAATTTAATAAAAAAAAAGTGAACTTGTTTTTATTAACTCAATAGGCAGGTACCAATTTCATAGACTAATTACGCATGTGAAATATATTCTAATCAAGTTATATCTTGATTAATATGTAAGTTAATATTAACGTTGGAAATACAATGAATGACATTCTTACCAATATATTTTTTATATTTTGTATCATTACAAAATTCTATGAAGATATTTAAGCATTCTTCTATAAAATCCCCTTCAGCCAATTCTTGTAATAATTCCATTTCTATAACCTGTAAAATTATTGAAATGCACAACAGATTAGTTTTTTAATGGACATAAACAGTCTGTGTACAGATATTGAAATATTAACAGTAGGTAACTAAAAATCTATATATGACTAGTAGACCCGGCCACGTGTTGCTGTGGTACATTTATATATTTTTTTTCTTTAGCTTGAATAGAATTTGTAGTTTAGGGTAGCCGTTTTCAGGTTCATTCTCCGGAATCTCTCTCCGGATATAAAAATGTTAATTTTGTAATAAAAAAAAAGAAATAATCGGGATAAATTTTAAATTGGAACAAACCACACATTTAAAAAATTTACGTTAAGATCGAATAAGTAGTGTGAGAGTTCAGCGCGGACCAACATGACACGGGAATTTTAGATATTAAGACTAGACAAAGACAAAGCTCATTATCTTTTTCTCCTTTGTTTGTCAACCGATTTTCTTTTTTTTTATTTAGTAGCTAATGACGAGCTCTTAATCGTCATTGTTTTTAATTTAAAAAAAAAAAACAATAAAAAAGATAATAATGATTATGGTCAAATTTCGACTAATGGGGGGACACTAGTGGTAATAAAAGTAGCATTCTATGTAGGTAAATTTTTGCAATCGACAATTCCCGAGAAACCACTTAATGTACAGGAAAGTATTATTAGTTAGAATCGAATCTAATAAATAAATTTAAATGTATAATAACATATTATAATAATAAAAATGAAACAAAGACGTACTAAATTTTAATATCAAAGTATTATACCTATTTATAATAAAGTTATCTTTACCGGAAATCACAGGTTAAAGCTCCGCACAGAACAAATATTTGTAAGGAAAAGCCCATATAGGTATCGGGCACGTATATATATGCCTGAATGGCATTAGAATTAAAATAAAAACTAAAAACTTAGTTAAATGCTTAAGTGTTTGATAAATTGTATATTAAATTTTGTATTCAACTATACATAACAGTTTATTTATGTTTGTCATAAATCATCTAAGTTACTTCATATTTGTGTATGTGATTTTTTTCTTAATGTTACTTTTAATAATAACAAGATAATATCTACTATTTGTAAACACTTTAGTCAGCAAACAAGGAAGTCTTTAAATAAAACGCTACAACTTAGTGTTTAAATATTTTTATATTATATTTATAACTACACAATATCGATAAAATGTAATTGTTATGATTACAGATTTCTTATACTTATGTACATATTCAGTTCCAGATATAAGTAAAATTATACCTTTTATCGTTCATGTTTTACTTAAACAATAGGTCTATACATATTTTCAGAAATAGATTAATATTTTACATCAATTTTATAATAAACTTAAGCGAAATTATAAGTAATGGTTTGTGGCAGATAATTTGTCTGATTTTTTTTTTACTTTTGTATTATAATTGAAAATTAAAAAATATGGATTCCATCGTACGACTGAATCCAAATTAAAAAATAAATTTGAAAATTGCCAGGTAAAGGTTATCATTTATTATTTTATATCAACAAAAACATAAAATCCCTACACATATTTATTATAAAAGTAGGTAATACTGATAACCACACAAATCATGATTCTAAGATTAGATTCTATTTGGGAGAAAGTGTGTTCATCTTTAACTATGTACTATGTAGAGGTCTTAATCTCAACCAAATGCTTCCTTTATTTTTTAACATAACACTCCTCGCGTCATATTGTATGCTTGGAGTAGTTCTAGCACAAGGCTCTAGCACATAGTTTGACAGAATAGTTGTCAGGCCAGCTGCTACGATTAGTTGAGCGAAACGTGCACCTGCAAATGAAGACAATATGATAACATAGCAAGATCAGAATACTGGCATATTATATTCATAATTTTTCTACGACCTTAATTTGTCATAATCAGTTCATATTAACCGTCTAAGTAACTAATGTGTATTTATCTGATAACCAAATTAACAGCGCTATAAATAATCATATATATAAATACTCGTACATAATAATATTTTTTCTTGATTGTACACATTAAATATAAACTAGAGATTTAATCGATTTTATTAACTTTTTTTTGATCGATAAAATTTTCTGTCAAAATTATCTCTCCTATGTGCTGACTTCCTTTTATTGCTTATAGTCCAGTCAATATAGGAAAAAAACGGCTAATCTACATCTCTATAACAATCTACAGAAACTAGACTTTCACTTGGGTTTACCTGGATCTGGGTTTTTATGAGGGTGGGCCTCATAAAAAATTCAAACCTAGGTTAGAGTGGCTACAATGACCTTGGCAAGGTGCCATCATATCATTGTTGCGTTCTCCAATAGGGCAGATGTTGCACGTGGCCCTAATACAGATACCTTAAGTAATAAATCGAGAAATATTATTAATAGAAAAAAAGTTTTAAATAAAAGTTGTAGGTAATTAAAAGATCTATAAATTTGATAATAGATATTGCATGTAAGTGAACGGTTAGGGAGATAATCGCGAAAACCCGACGAAGGTAGCGAATTTTGTTCGTTTCCATCGCGATATCTCAAGAAATATTAATTTTAGAAAACAAAGTTTCAAATAAAAAAATAGTATAGTTAATTTAAAAGAGAAAAGATTTCTATAGTTTTTACGTAGGATAAGCCGTTCTGGAGATATTGAAAAAAAAAACGCGTTTTTGCGACAGTGGCTTAGAAAATGACCCTTTAATCGAATGACAATATCGCGGAAATGGCTTTACTTTATATAGATTGATTCGCTATATTGACTGGACTATTAAAGGGTTTAAGTTAAAGCTCTTGTACATACTACTACTCACGCATAATAGCTATTAAATTTTATCAAACATATTGAATAATTCTGCTGTAGATAACTTATCAAGTATATAAACATAAATTACAACATACTTCGAAACTTAAAACTGCGTAAAACATAAATACCTAACCAAACAAAATTTGTATATAATAGTAACAAATACTAATACTAATACCTATAAATGAAATATTTTTTAAAAAACAACGACTGTTACGTATTACCTACAGAATTTACCCCAAAACAATAGTGATTGATTTGTTTGTCTTTATGTCGGTTTGTCTGTATGCGCATTTCACACAAAAAGTACAGAACCGATTTTAACGAAATTATAATATGTAGGGAATAGTGATAACTTATTACTCCTGTCAATATTTGGGATAACTTTAACTACAGGAATTTGCACGGGAAAACACAGTAATTGGTTCTATCAAGTCGTCCATAGAACAGAACTAACGCAGGCTAAACTTCAAGAGCTAAATCAATACAATGTATTAGTAATATAAGTTGTAGGTCTCAAAAAGGTCTAGAGAAAAGTCTACAATAGCGTATGTCTACCTCCTAAATTTTTTCTATTCAATAATTTTATCCATTCAAAACGTACTACCCGAGTCAAGCGAGGATAAGTCGTTAGTAAGCGAGGGCCAGTCGTATACAATAAATTTACCAGGGATTTTAAGGGACAAAAATATTTGAATTGGACAATAGATTCATATTATATGTATCTATCAAAATCTCAGTTGAGCTCATTATATCTAAACAAACATAAGATAAAATCTTTAAAAAGCTACATTTACAAAATATTTATTCCTACGATGTGCAAAAGGAAGACTTTATAAGTAAGTTACGCACATAATTCGTATGAAATTGTATTGAAATGTAAACAAATTATTCACTTTCACATTCATTACCTATTGTTTAAATAACATCGAATTCAATGACTGATACTTTATTTTGAATAATTACTCACAAAAGTTGTTTTAAAACTATACGAATTGATAATACAATAATGTAGCTTTAAATAACACATACCAAAACACAATTCAAAGAGAAAAGAGAAAATCGTTAATAATAAACTTTTAGGCACCTACCTGGGCAACTTCTGGGGCCATCGCCAAATGCGACGAAACCCGTTGGATTGAAGTCATCTTGAAATCGATCTGGATCGAATTTTTCCGGATTCGGAAAATGTTTAGCATCCCTTTGAATGCAATATATGGGTATTAGGAGAGCGTCTCTTTCTTTCATACTCAGTTCAGTACCGGGGAGCGTGCAAGGTGCTGTGCAAAGACGGGTAGTTAGTGGTGTTGGAGGATGCAGTCTTAAAGTTTCTAAAAACGTTTGAGCTACTAGTCGCATGTTGCACACAGCCTCATAATTTAATTCACCGTAGCGATTTAAGCATTCCTTTATTTCTTCTCTTAGCTTATTTTGTATATCTTGATCTTTAGCCAGTTCATATAAACAAAATGATAATGTGGTTGACGACGTTTCTAGACCAGCTAACATAAATATAAAGGAATTTGATACTATCAAGTCATCCGTCATAGGAAATGCTGTGTCAGTTTTTTGTACATTCATCATAAGTTGAATGAAATCACTGCGTTGCTTACCAGTCCTACGTCTCTCTGATAGAACACGTTTAATAATATTAGTAAAAAATACTTCTATATCCACCGCGTACGACCTGAGATTTAAAAGTTTAAATAGCCGTGGAAAAAATGCACGACAGTATCGTTTTAAAATAGTTGTGCTATCAGCTTTGAACATCCTTTTAGCCATTATCAAAAATGGCGATTGAGTGTCTCTTAGAGCACCAGGATCAACCCCGAATGCGCAGCTACCTATAACGTCCGTAGTGAAACGACTCATCAACTTCGGAACTTCGATGTCTTCCTTTGATTCTTCCAATAAAATTGATTCTAGTGTTTTCGCACAGTCTATAACTAGAGGAAACATAGCTTTCATTTTAGCTGAAGAAAATGTAGGCGTAATAATTTGTCTCATCTTCTGCCACTCAGTGCCACTCATATTAGCCACATTCCGCAGTAATGGTTCACGTACTGTATCCGTAGCTACAGAAATGCGATCACTAAAATTTTGAAATTCTTTAGATAACACACTCTTCACCAATCCGATGTCAAATAGCAGCAACGCCGGTCTTCGGGCTTGAAATATACCCATATATTTTTCATTTTTGTATTGATCATAAAAATACTGAAGCATATTTGTGTAGCTTCGTCTCATAGTTAAAGTCGCGCCGAAGTTTCCAAAAATTGGACACGGTTCCCTATAAGCAACATTCCTGTGGTACCAGTACTTCCTTCCACTTGAGGCATAGTGAAATATCATAAGTGTCAGAAACAATAAAAGTAAAATCACAAATATTATAAACGTAATAAACATTTTCAGCTTTCTATATATTTCAAAAATACAATTAACAAGGATACGATTGAACGCGCATTAAGTACATGAAACTTAATTATTTGTCGTCGCGATATGAATAGTAAACAAAGTAGTGTGCGCGTTCGATTGAATTTGTGGCAATGCGCGGCGCTTGCGGCGGCCGCGGCCAGAAATCGAATGAGTACTGACTACCAACTAGTATCGCCAGAGAGCGTCAAGATAAGCTCTATGCGTAGCTTCAAGGTCGTATATGTTGACGTACCGCGTTCGTGACTTGCATTGCATGTACCCGCATATCCACTCTTTAGGGCGTCTTTTTATTTTTACTCTAAAGGATAAATTTTGTGTTTATTCTCGTATCTGTTATAGGCTCCGATTTTACAACAAATCGACCATTCTCTAAAAGTAATTAAATCAGTTTTTTTTCTCTTTTTTACCTCATTCATACATTCAGGTCATATATATATATATATATATATATATATATATATATATATATATATATATATATATATATATATATATATATATATATATATATATATATCTCCATTCTACGCAACATTGACGAAGTAAATTGTACCCAACTAGTGCTAAGAGGCAAAAAGTTATTTTATGTAATATCGATATAGATAAAATATTTATAATAAAAAAAAATGTTTTTCATATTCATACATTGTTAATATTAGAAGACGCTTGACATTGTATACATTCTTGTTATACTACTTATAATATAAATAACTAGCGACTCACCCTTGCTCCGCTCGGGTTCGTTTAAGTATAGATTTCTCAGAGATGATATATTTTCCCGCAGTAAAAAGTCAACCCGGACAACCAGCTATCATCATACCAAATTTCATCAAATTCTGTCCAGTGGTTTTCACATGATGCGCTCCCAGACAGACAAACAAACAAAAAATCTAAAAACTATAGATTCGGCCTTTGTATCAATAATAATGACTATTTTAATAAGATCTTCCAAAAAATATTCAATGTACAGATTCGACTTAGTTGGAATTTTATTATAGTATGTATAGATATTCTTTATTAGTATATCAAAATAAATGATGAGTAAATATGTCTATAGATTATACCGTATTACTATTTCGTAGGAGCTGGTATAATGTAGGAAGCTCTACTAGAGCGTGAATTTTAATGGAAATCCCGCGCGCGAAAGCTTCGGCATTCCTTTCTATATCATTTCAGAACAAACATTATATTGGTTTTATTATAATATATTACTTATAGGTATATAGTATTCGCTTTCAAAGATTTTTTTCATCCATATCCATTATAAAATCTGCTACATATATATGTACATATATACATAATTTCTTATCAGACTTTTATTTCGTCTCACTGTCTATATAAAAGTCATTCATTTTTTGACAACATTATAACGATCATTGTAGTTTTAAGATTAATAGCAAGTAACATATTCCAGATGGTTGATCAGTTATACGCGATATTTAATATGTTTGGCTCATGCAACATGAACTTAATGTTTTCAAGGTTTTAAGACTTACGTATATATACTAGCGACTCACCCTCGCTTCGCTCGGGTTCGTGTATAAGTACGTTTTGCCGGTTAATATGGAATAGATAGTCGATCCCTTGCTCTGTGAAAAACAAAAACAAATCTATCCCACGGGAAGCGTAAATTTTTCCGGGATAAAAGTAACCTACATACCTATATACTATTCCAGAATATAATATTATAAATGCGAATGGATGTTTGTTAATGGTGCCAGAATGGCTGAACGGATCTGGATGAAATTTGGCACCGAGATAGAATATAGTATGGAACAGCATACATTAGGTTACTTTTTATCCGGGAAAATGTACGTTTACCATAGAATACATTTGTTTTTGTTTTGCACAGAGTTTTTCTATTCCATATTAACCATTAAAACGTACCTAGGGACGAACCCTAACGAAGCGAGGGTGAGTCTTTATAATATATTTGGTAAATCTATAGATTTACTTAGTATACAGTAAGAATATTTATATTGAAAACAATTTTTTTACAGTACAGTTAGAGTATATTAACATAATATGACATTCTACAAATGTACAGAATTGAGTATAAATGTTAAGTGCATACCACTACAAGAGTAGTAAAATGACAATTGTTTATGCCAACATATGTGGTTTATTGCTTTGACCGTTAAATGGTGTTTAAAAGTCATAAAAAGAAGTCAAAATAATTGAATATAGCTGTTAGGTTATAACAATAGTACTAAATATTTATTACACATCAATAATAAATTGCTTGTTTTTAATACCACAAACTAAAAGACAATTCTATTGTAAATCGCAATTGACATACCTAAACGTTCTAATTTATGTACACATTCTGGACCTATTTGTATGTTTTCCTTATATCTTCACTTTCCTTTAGTCGAGCAATTCTAATAATGTTGTTTACGAACATAATATTTTTTATTCATTTTTATTAAAAGCTTCAGTTGAGTACGTCCCTAGGTGCTTCACAATAACCTATGTTTTACAGTTTACTTCAGGTTGAAATCTATCCGTTAACAAAATTTTATCCAAATCCCTTCAGTCGTTTCAGTGTGAAAGAGTAACAAACATACCTACAGAGGTACAAACTGTTGCATTTATTATAGTCATTCGTTTAAGAGAATACAATTCTTGAGTACTCCTATTTACGCTTGACAAGTCGAAGAAAAATTCATCAAAAAGCATTTCTATTAATTTTTCATTAAACCTATACTAATATTATAAAGAGACATAGTTTGTTTGTTTGTTTGAACGCGCTAATATCAGGAACTACTAATCCGATTTGAAAAATTCTTTTTGCATTAGATATCCTGTTTATTGAGGAAGGCTATAGGCTATATATCAACATACTACTACTCAAGGGAGCGGAGCAGTAATCATAAATGTCATCAAATCGGGCAGACTTCCATACATTATTATAACACTGATTTTTATAACGGAAGTTTGAACGCGGGAGAAGCTGCGAGTACTTGCTAGTTCTAAATAAAAGAAATTGCATTATTCCTAAGACGAATAATTAAAAAAATATATATGTGTCACATTTATATTACTTATTAAAATAAATAAATTATTGTAATAAGTAAATATTTTTTTCTATTTTTTTGTTTGTTTATGACAGAACTATAATAATGTTACTGGCCAAACCTGATATCAGGTCAGACTGCCTTTTCCTACGCCAAACCTGTTCATCCAAAGTGTGTCAGGATATACTAGTTTGGCCCAGGACCAAATACTAAATACTTTAGGCTTAACCAGTTCGGCTTACGCCGAGCTGATTTTGAAGTATTATTCGGCTGCAGTTTAGTATAAGGGACGCAGCCTCTGGAGGAGTGGATGCAGGTATTATTATGTGACAAGCCCGGGTTGAATCTTGAGAAGGTTAAGGCAGTTCGGCTTAGGCCAAACGAATTAAGCCTAAAGTATTTAGGCCAAACTAGATTGTCTAGATTGGTTGGGCTAATAATTATAATATAATGACCTCCCGACCGACTTCAGCCACGGCGGCAAGTCTCATTGAGACTAGCCATCTGTGCAGGAGATATTATAGTACACAAGTTTACGCGCATACACAAGTACACTCTCTATTTCTGGCACTCTCATACTCCGGTGGGACGACCACTCGACACGACCGGTGAGAGTTAAGGCGCAGGACCGACGGCTTTACGTGCTCTCCGAGGCACGGGGGTGAAACACCGCCAACTTCCCAACTCCTTCATGTTACTGAGACCTACTAAACAGAAAGACTCAATAACTAAACTTGGCCCGACCCGGGATTTGAACCCAGGACCTCTCGATGTGCAGCCGTACTTGCTAACCACTACACTACCGAAGCAATTATCTGGGCTAAGCTAGTATTTATCCTGACTTACTTTGGATGAAACGGTTAGGCGTAGGACAACCCAGTTTGGTATAAAAATAGGTTTGGCCGGTAACGTATATAACGAATACTTCAAAACTCATCGAATTATGGAAGAACAATAATTTAAAATGTGTGCAAGCAGATAAATATTTTTTACATGTTAAAAACATAGCGCCATGATTATTTTTAGACAGACAAAGAGATATGAGCTTTGATTTCATTCGTAGCCTTTTGAATGACGCACCGCGTACTAAATAGCACTATCTCGCATCGCACCAACGTAGGTGGTCCTCATAATTCCACGCACGGACTAATGTGGTTACTATAAATTACACTTATACCACTGACTATTATAGACCTCATACTCATATATGTTTGTAGCAATATGGTTTATTAATCATTACTTGTGGTAAAGTTTTCTTTAAATTAAATACCTATAACAATTAACCGAAATAAATATGGTTATTAGTTCTTACTAACAATAAGTGTATGTAAGAACTGTGGAACTGGAACTGAATTCGTACCACAAAATCCTTTTAGTAAATCATTGTGCAGGAGCAAACGTTATGCTAAACCTAGTACCTATAAACTGAGGAACAGATCAAATCATTCAGAATTTTAGTCAAAGCTGTTGAATCGCTACGTATGACTGACACACATACAACACACACTCGCTTAACTATCATATAAGCTTAATGATCAATAGCAAACTATCACATTTATAATATCAGTTACCACCTAGAACCTCCACCGCCCCGACGGCAGGTCTACCGAAGCAGACCACACAACCAAACGGTTTCTCCCACGATACATTCTGCTGTCAGAGAGTACCAGGGGCAACCCGCGTGGTACACCGCCCACCGAAGTGGACCACATCTCAGTATGTCTGTTGACTCGCGCCCGTCTGGGCTGCCGGACGCTATTGAGCCCAACCACGACAAGGTGAACACATGTTGGAGGACGCAGGGACGAACCTGAGCGAGGCGAGGGCAAATCGCTAGTAATATACTAAAACCAAATATTTTATGAACTCACTTGGGTATTAGGAGATATCCTTGCAGTAACAGTGGTGAGAAGGCAGGCGGCAGCCGCGCGCACCGCGTTCGCTTCGCCGGCACGGGAAAACATTTCCAATGCAAATTGACTTAACGATTCTTTATCTATGCCTAAAAAAATATTAAAAAATCAATTGTTTTAATACAATATCAGAAAAATTATTACTAGTAGTCTGGTATTAGTTTTTCATATATGTATATTATGTAAATATAAAAAAAAATGTTAGTCCAAAGTTGCTATTTACAAAATATTACTTGGAAAAAATAAACATGAAACTTTGACCTGACATGTAGTTTTTTTTTTTAATATAAATATGACATTAAAATATATATATAGATAAACTCATTAGATTATTAGTTGAAACTAGCCGGCCAGCTCCTTAATTATAGCTCATATATTTTTCATAAAATAACATGATATTTGACGACCACTAACCTGATTTCTATTGTGATCACAGCCATTTTTATAGCCGACGTTTCAAAAATCGCGTATAAGATGCTAATGAACTTGACAAAAAAAATTTGTAAAATGACACTAATATAAATCTAAATAATTAATTTTCCCGGGAGGAATACTACAGTAGTCTTTATTTTTAAAGATCTTTATCTGACTATAAATCTTTAAAGTTAGCGTGAAAAGATGTATAGACAAAAAGAGCGATAAATAATCGCACATATCAACTTTATTTACATTTTAATTTTGATAAAAAGATATCTCTATCTATCCTGTTTGCTTACCATACATGGGGCAATGTGAGATTATTCATTACAATTTCTTCTTTTTTATTATATATTCCTTCATCCTTTTTAACCGACTTCAAAAAGAAACATTACTTGGGATAAAATCCCACCAACTTCCAACTCTGGACTGAGAATATCGTGACAGAATAATCCACTAACTATATTTAGATGAATCCGGGACTCAAAACCTCCAGATATGCAGCCGTACATGCTGGCCACTAAACCATCGAGGCAGTATACATACATTTATTTATTTATTTGGTAACCTTACATCGTACAAAAATAATAAAAATACAGTTTAAGCACAAAGTTATTAACAAGTACGGTCAAAATTAGATTACTCTATTGTGATAGTTAATATAATGAACAACAGGGTACCTACTCATACATTGAAAAAAGAGAAAAAATTTTATAATGTAATAATTAAATTGATGATGATACATACATACATAAAATATGTAAGAGCACTCACCCTGCAGCAGGTGGGGCAGGAGGTGCGCGTGGTGCGCGAGCGCGGCGGCGGCGTGCAGCGCGGCGGCGCGCAGCTCGGGCCGCGCGGACGCCGCGCACGCGCCCACCGCGCGCGTCTCCTTGCCGCCCCACGCGTCACTCCACCTCTGTACCAAGCAAACGTCTAAACATTATTGACATTCTCAACCGACTTCCAAAAAGGAGGTTCTCATTTCGTCGGAATCGTTCACTGATTACTCGAAGACTCCTAAACCGATTTGGAAATTTTATTTTGTTTCGAAGGGTATATACTTCCCAGAAGGTCCCATTTAAATTTTATCGAAATCCGTCGAGCGGTTATTTAAAAAAATCAACAATAAATAATTTTTAAATAAAAAAATAAAAATTTTCGCGTAAATCTAAGAAAGTATTAAATAAATATTTTTTTAAAATAAATTGCTTAATCGAATATGTTATTAAAAAGTTTCTTCTTACAAATTACCTGCTATCGTCTACACTAAAAATGGAAAAATAAAAACTTAAAAAAAAAACCGACTTCCAGGCACTAAAATGTTACATGCCTGGAAATCGGTTTTTATTGTTTTTTAAAAAGTTTTTATTTTTAACGAACTGTCAAAACACGAACGCCCGTAGATTTTGTACCTCTAGTTCCCGTTTCGACTTCACATTCCCATCCACAGCACACACAACCTTGCCACTCCACGCATCACTCCACGTTCGAACCAAAGAAACGTTTAAAGATAATTGAGAGAGTTGACTCTACAAATCAATTGATGCCCCGTGCCCAAAGGCCGTGCACACACTACATACTCGTACATTGCCTTGCCGCCCCACGTGTCATGTCATCAGTCATGACATCTTTGTACCAGACAAACACTTCATTATCTGACTGCCTCAGAAGAGCACATATAGTATATTCAGCCCTCTTTAATGTCATGTCCTGCTGAGCCTTCCTTCAATATAAGAGGGTCAGGCCATAATCCACAAAGCTGGTCAAATGCAGATTGGCGATCTTCATATAACCCTGCAGAGTCTTATTAGGATTATTTATCTATGGCGTATGCTAAACCAAAAGACGGGAAACAAAAAAAAATATTGACTATCACCCGCAGTTGTTTCCATGTGTATTTTTTATAAATCTGAATCCACTAAATATTCTTAGAGCGAGTAGGACAGGAAACTATAAATCTAAACAACAGATTAAAATCAAAACTTGCTGTTTTGAATGATTTGAATGACTATAATATCAAAAATCATTAAATTTCTCCCTCAAATGAGGCTCGATTAAACAGAAGACAGACAAACATTTTACACTGGCAATAACTATTTTTATTTACTTAAAACTTACCCAACGTAAGCCACTAGTCTTAATTAAAGCATTGTTGTAAATTTAATTTGAATAATATAGTATACGAACTGCAGACATTTCGACTCTGCACTTACACTTAATATTTATAACTTATAAGTAGATACATTATATGATATTATGTATTACAGTATCAATAGATAAAATGAGAGATAGACATCGACCTCCAAAATAAATAATACGTTAAAAATAACGCAGGATTGTATCAACATTGATTAAAAATGGCAAAAGTTCATTGACCGTCATTATTTTTTACGATATGTAATGGACATAGTTTTGCATCATAACTTACATATAAATTTGACGACACGTTTGGCTCAGTTTGTAGTGACCCTACTTTCGGTGCCAGCGGTCGCGGGTTCGAGTCCCGCTGGGGGCATTCATTTGTGTGATGACGAAGGTTTATACTCCAGCCATGGGTGTTTATATTTATAATATGTATGTATTTAAAGTTATATATGTGTAGTGTATCAACTATCTGGTATCCATAGCACAAGCCTCGTAGCTTACCATGGAACTAGATGGTGCTGTGTGTTAATGTCCCAACGTATAAAAAAAATACTGTTTATACATACATTTAGACAAACAATCCATCTTTTTATATATTTACACCCAATATATGTACAATCTTGTACCTATAGGTACATAATATATTTAGTAAATAAAACTATCTTATCGGATTTTTAGGGGTTTTATTTTGATTTTTGTTCTCCGAAGTTTCGGACGCTTTACAGCAGTCATGGTCACGGGAGAAACTCCCGTTAAAATAAATAAAAAAAAAGGTTTTGTTGTTTTAGCCATGACATAACATTTTTTATAAATGATAAATATAAAATACTTGTATTACATGTTATCTTTATCCCTTCATCTTAAATGTGAGCAACTGTGATATTTGCGCAAAATGCCAATAAGTCAAGTGAGATAATAATAAATGATAATGCATTCTAAATGAGTTTGACTGAAAGGTGCACGCGTATAAACTTAAAAATAAGATTATTAACGTCATACATACATACTGTATACATATAACATTCTGTAACAAATTTGTATATCATTAAAAAGACTGTTCAGTTAAATCTGTGATTAACCATCAACAAGATTCGCCAGAAAAAAAACTAAAATATTAAAATAAAACTTTCACACTAACATTTCTAATATTATTTATAAAAGTTTATAGACATATACTACCAATTGTAGAAAATCTATTCGCAATCTAATCTTAGTTCAATTCTCGAGATTGTCAAATATATGATATTTATCGTTTCCACTTCCCATCAATACAACGACATTTCGTACTCATACTTGTATTTCTATTGCAAATTCTTGTAAAACAAGTTGCTAAAGCAAATTCTGGAAAGTAACCAATAAACGTGTATGTATGTAAGTAAATCGTATGGTATACACACCTGAACTGGTATGGACTGTTGATGTATTAGTTTCAGTAAAGCGAGCAATGCAAGCATTGCGTCGAGCCGACAGGCCTGTCCTTTTCGGCCCGCGCCGGACGCGCATCCGCTTAAAGCGTTCGTCATCACTCTTAAGCTTTGCACTAGAGTGTCTTCAGATATTCTACAATACTGAGAATACACTGCGTATCTGATACAACGTATCAGCTCGTTGAGATATCCTGGAATATACGCAATATTAGCAACAAATGACTGAAAGCGGTCGTAATAACTTGTTTTATTACTGCGATAATAATTACTAGGAAAATCATTAGATCATCTGTATTTATTGGTCGTAATATCGTAAGTTCAAAATGTGTGCCCTTTCAAGTATAATTTTATGTAGTCTTTATAAGTTTTATAACAGTTTTCCTCTTTTGGCTCTTTCCTCATAGAAATTCACTTCGTGAAATACTATACATACATAATTACCATATATATGTAGAAATCTAGAACGGTTAGTATTTTTTATTAAATATAATAAGTGCTTTAATTGCATCGTACCAATTAAATTTATAAAAATATGTCTTAAAGATGTATTTATTTGAAGCAGAATTATCTCTTCACATTTGCATATAATTAACATAATTAGCGATAGGATGCAAATGTTTTCAAACCGACAAGTTGTGAAACATATGGTTAATAAGTGTCTGTAGAAAATGAAAAACAAGTAAGTGTTCATTACCCTTCCTGTAGCACTTTACAAAATAAGCGAATTTGTACGGCTGTCATACAAATAAGTACGATGACTTATTTATTTAATGCATATATAACTTAAAATAGGTCAATTGTTTATTAAATTATATTAACCCCCCACGACCGCAGACTCGCCGGCATTACTGTTAACAATAGATTTCTTAGAAATCTAATTAATTTCATAGAAATTTATCTGGAGATGTAAATTAACAAAATTGAAACATCGCTTCAAAAATCGCCAAAGAGCAATCATCGCACAACTTCGCGTCTTATGGCAATCACGGCAACTAACTCGACGAATAAAGCTTAAAATATTTCAGTCGAACGTCAAAACCGTATCGATGTACGGGTGCGAGACGTGAAAAGTTACCATTAAGAAAATCTCACACCGTCTCCAGGTCTTCGTCAACCGCTGTCTCTGCCGAATTCTAGACGTATACTGGCACAGTGCTGCAAAGAGACACCGATCGACCAGCAGATCAAACGCCAGATATGGAACTGGATTGGCCAAACGCTCCGAAGAGACCCTGATCACATACCGAGACAAGCCCTAGAGTGGAATCCCAAAGAAAAGCGTCACCGTGGCCGTCCCAAGCAAACCTGTCGACGCGACGCTCGAACATTGCAGAAGCGAAAGCAATAAGGGTCAAACTCAAGGCTCAAGAAGCATAAGACCGATCGAGGTGGCGAGACAAGTAGATGAGGTCAGCCCTCCCCATATGAGAGAATAGGGAAAATATAGATCCTATCTAGAGGAACTTGGTCATAAATAAAGCTAACAAGGTACTATTATATGCGTAATAGTTGAACTGTATGACGATAGCACAGTATTCCCTCAAAACAAGAGAAATCTTACAGAACGCGAATTGCTAACTAGAATTATTATTAAAGGCTCAAAAGTCAACTTCTATTAGTGATAATTATATTAGAAAATCAAATAATAGTGAATCAAAATAAACAATCTACGATTAACTAATAATAGCTTTCATAGTTATAACAGAATGTTAACTTTTACTCAAAGGATGTTTCAATATTTTGAAACCACTGGTAGGTAGGTAATGTATCTATACCAATCAAAAAACTCTGACATTGACATTTTTCTAAAAAGGCATAAATTTTGTTCTTAGCTAATTTGAACCATTCTGAAAGTACCTATAAGGGTAATATTGTTGTCACCCCCCGACGAGGGCCCGAAAATGGCATCAAAAAATTATTTTTACAATAAATCCAAAATGTTAAAAAAAAACGTTAGATAAATACATTTCAAATAAAAGTAGTAGAGCTTAAAATTCTACGTAGAAATTTTTATAGACTTTTTTGACAAATAATATTAAAATTTAAATTGAAAATTGTTAAAAATGTTTAAAAAAATCGGAAAATTATAATGTTACGCTAAAACGCCGAATTTTCAATTCAATACAGTTTGAAGAATACTTAAAAAAATTATATAAAACTACGATTTCAATGCTTATTCGATTGGGCTACTATGTGTGTTTTTTCTTTATTACAGACAGAAATTTGACAGAAGATATACAAATTTTAATAGTTTTAATTGAGATCTGTTATAGGGCAGAGAAAGTAAGATACTCATATATTATTAAAGCAAGATCCTACACTAGCTGCTTAAGCAATTAAAAATCCTTAGAAATTAGTCCTGATACATTTATGTAGTACGTGTTATATCTATGTTAAAAAAAACCAATAAGTTATTTTTTACTTTTTAGTGCTTTTGTTTGAGAGTCGATTTTTATTTTTTTTGTTAAAAAGTTTTTATTTTTCCCTTTTTAGTGTAGACAATAGTAGCATAGTAACGATTCATACGTGTTAGGCTTGTCAAATCAAACAAAATAGGCCCAAAACTCAAAGTATGTACTAATAGCTATTGAAGTATTCAACTATCCACTTCCTGGCTTTATCAATAGGTCAGCTTCATATTGCCAAACTATTTAATACAATGACTGCCACCATCATACAAACTAATAAAGTCCATTCCCATCCTCCATGATACTCACCGAGAACATGAAAATTCTTCAAATCAATTCTCTCTAAGCACGTCAATAATATCTTCAACAAACTCTCCATTTTACTGCTGGTATAATTCCCTCGATGTTCTACCAATAATATACATCGTAACACCACTTTGACTATGTATATGCGTAACTGGGTCACTTCTATATCGTCGCAGGCTGTCTGTTGCGGGTACAGTCGGTCACGGCTCAATAGAGATATTATGACCGCATCGTTCCCAATAAATGACGACTGGATCCAGGACATTGCGTTATCTTGGTAAAGAAATCATTGTATTAGAATATTATTAAAATTAAAATATAAAATATTCAGTTAAATTAATAAATCTCAATTCCCTTACGCTATTTGTACTTATAAATAAAATTCAAGGTCATATCTATGATTACAAAGTACTAGCTAGTTTTTAATCACCGATCTCAAGCCCATTTCACGTTCTTATAATAATTTGCTAAATACCAAAGCCCTAACAACCTGTGGTATTGTATTTTTTATTTTATTTTATTCAGCCTTTTTTAACGTACTATTGCTGCACACGAGGCTCGTTTTAATGCGAGACTGGAGAAGCTATCGTAAACCTCGCTGGCCAAAAGGCATTGTATGCAGGTTTTGTCACGGTTGTTTTATTTTTTTATTTTTTGTCTGTTTTTTTATAGGTCTTTCTGATTGTTCGTTCGTCACTAATATCAGGCTTAACCGATTAGAGAGTAATAGTAAGAAAATTGATAGAGAATAAAGAATTGATGAAAATTGATAGAGAAATTTTCTGTTCTTGACAGATAGTAACTGGATAGAGGATGTAAGTTTTGTTTTTTGTACACTGTATTATATATATTTGTCCAAATAATAGAATACCTACCATCTTTAGGTGTATTATCCATAAAAGATACAATAAATTGTAACAACGAGATCAATAAAGTGGTGTCTCGCATAGAAGCCGGCGGCGCGCTTAGAAACCGCCTTGTGTGATGCCAGGGCAAGTCTTCTAATTCCTTACCGCTTGATGGTGAATATTGTATGAGATATGTATAGCTACGACATAAAACACAACATTTGAATAAGAACCAAAATACTCCTTCTATATTTTTAAACTAGCGCCTCGCTCAGTTTCGTCCCTAGGTACGCTTTGACGCTTAGTATAGAATAGATTTTGTTTTTTATATTTTTTACTTGAAATTTTCCGATGTTTTAATAGTTATTCAGTTATTCGGACTGAAGACAAACCAAACAAACCAAAGATTATAAAAATCGGTCCAGCCGTTCTAGAATCATAAGTGTTGTAACAAACCGGACTTTGTTATATATATATATATATATATATATATATATATATATATATATATATATATATATATATATATATATATACAAATTATTTTTGATGTTAATAAATTATGTTTTATTTTTTTCCTCGCAACATACATAAATAGCGCGAATATCCATACATCCGAATCTACAAATAGGTATCGAAAATATTTTCGCTTTGATATTTATATTTATAATATTAATATAATAATAATTATAATGGACATTAGGGTCTAAATTTGTACGAAAAATACATACATACCACTCTAATAGATTCAACGCGTCATACACTTGTACGTGTGAAGTGGCGTTCTCTAAAGCCAACAAGAGGTTAGTACAAGAGTGGCGCAAGCTCGCTGCCCGTAGCAAGGCGAGGTCGCGCGGTGTGGGGGGTGCTGGGGGTGCTGGGGGTGTGGGGGGTGAGGTTCCGTGGGGAACGGAGACGAGCCGGCCGCCGCAATGGAGCCACCACCAACGGACACGTATCGCGCTGCGCCACGCCTCGTCAGTTAACAGCCATTCTTTAGTAATTAAATCATAGAGATGTTTAATTAACTTGTTTAACTGTAATTTGTAGCATATACATTAAAACCTTCTTTAAACCTTTACCTTTTGTGAACTTTGAATTTATTTTTTTGCTAGATTTTCCGCCTGCGGCTTCACTTGCATGTAGAAAATGTGGTTTTCATTTTTAACTTTCTAAGACAATACTATATCCGTATTCTATACATATAATAAAATTGTAACTAAGCTGAATCTGTACATTAAATATTTTTGGAAAATCTTATTGAAATAAACATTATTCATTATTATCAATACAGAGGCCGAATCTATAGTTTTCAAAATTTTTGTCTGTCTGTTACCGCATCACGGAAAAACCACTGGAGGGATTTTGATGAAATTTGGTATGGTGATAGCTGGTTATCTGGGTCAACATATAGGATACTTTTTACCGCGGTAAAATATCTCATTTCTGAGAAAAAACACAAAAACTGCAATGTAAGAGTATACTTATATGTAAAACCTAAGAATTTGGTTTTTGGTCATCTGAACGCAGGCGAAGCCGCAGGCAATGCTAGTAATATTATAAATGTGAAAGTTTGCGATTATGGATGTTTTTTACTCTTTCACGCCAGAACGGCTTAACGGATCTGGATGAATTTGGCGCAGATAGATTATAGCCTGGAATAACACATAGGCTACTTTTTATCCCGGAAAAATGTACGGTTCCCGTGGGATAGATTTTGCTTATTAAGTAATCGAATCTAAAGTACAAAAACATTGATATTGTAATATTTCTATCATTGAATCAAGTTTACCGGTTTACACACTATACAGTAACTAACACCTAAACACCTTTTTTTTTTTTTTTTGTTTTCGCTGGGGAAACCCATCATGGGGACCCTACCGGCCGTCAATGGGTAGGGTACTGTGAGACTCCTACTCACTAAAACCCACAGCGGAACCCGTCGCCGCAGTGCAATGGGGTGTGCAGGATCGCTTGCGCATTCACTACAACACCCCTGCGGACGGCCCGTACCCCGCGGGCCTGCCTCGCCTAAACCGGGATGCCCTCGATTCACAGAGCATCCCGACCGCCCCGATGACGTGCAGGGGAGTCAACGAGAGACCCCCCCGCAGTAGCTCCTCTAGGGTGGCGGGAGAAGATGCGCGTACCGGCGCCTCCTCTCCCCCAGCCGACGGCGACGAAGAGGGTCTGCTAAGGCGTTAGCCTCGCGTTCCCTCTCCGCCGTTTCCTTCAGTGAGATGACGGCCTCGCTGAAGGAGACCATCGCCGACCAGGACCTCCCGTCGCGTAGCATGGCCCCCACCACGCTTCGCAACGACAGGTCTCCACCCACTAACACCTAAACACCTGCCCAACCTAACGTAAACAAAAAAATAACAATTACTGCTCACCTACAGCTGAATGTTCAACGTTAAGGCTAGTAGTCCAGTAACTATTGGCTATAAAGGGTAGACAGGTCCTGCGCGTGACAACCGCAGGCAGCGCGGGCACCTCGCGCCGCGACGCGTCCAGCTCTTGCAGGGCAAACCCCGCCCACTCTACCAGTGACAGCACTTGGGCAGCCAGCACTACACAGTCCTCGTTCGCTGGGAATATCAGTATCACTGGAACATCATTTATTTGGGTTATTAGATGGAATTATAATGGTTTATTATTACCGGGATTGATTGTGAGTATTACCACTCGCCAGAACTAAGAAATTACGGGTATTCACTATATAATAATCAAATTTAGGGCATGTCCACACAGCGACTTTTTCATTTGTCCTTCAACACGCACTTGTCGCGCATTTGTATCAATTCGAAGGCAAACAATATATTATTTTTTTTTTTTAATCTGATGATACACGTTCTACTGGTATACATAACCCTTTAAGAGTGTCACAAAGCCAAGCAAAGAATAAAAATACCTTTGAAAATAATAAAAACTACACAGAGACAGAAATGAAAAAGATAACTAGTAACGAAATGTTAATTAAGACAAATAATTCCGATGTATACTGACCCCTTAATAATAGTAACGGCATGTCTGATTTTTTCGCTAAGTTATGCCGACTTTTGAAACATACACTATTAAGTACTGATACACAGCTAATTGCACATTCAGGAAAAGCAAGATAATCGTCCACCAACAGGGACAACCTGAAACAATAATTTATTATAAAATTAGGATAATAAAACAAACAAACAACGACCCTCGGTTTCACCAGTCTATTTAATTTTTACTTAATTTGACACCCGAAAAGTATTTTATATTCTATTCAATCACTGCTACCTGTTTTTACTACTTTAAAAGTTGCATTTTAAAAGAATATAAAAATACAAGCGTATATTATAATACGTAATTACATTTAGATATGTTGGGATATTAACACACAGCACCATCTAGTTCCATGGTAAGTGGTTGATAGTTGATACACTACACTTATGTAACTTTAAATACATACATAGTATAAACACCCATAACTGGAGTACAAACATTCGTGCTCATCATACAAATGAATGAATCCAGCGGGACTCGAACCCGCGACCGTTAGCACAGCAAGTATGTCCACTACAAAATGAACCAAACGTATCGTCAAATTCGGCGATTTCAAATTAAAAAAATACCATCTAAAATAATTTAAAAGATTTTTTTTAAATAAAACTATCTTTTCGGAGTATTTCGCGGATTTATTTTGATTTTTTTTTTTTGGTTTCCGACGTTTCAAATACTTTACAGCAATCATGGTCACGGGAGAGACTTTTTGGGTCTCCTCGTTTTATTTATAATATCAAATATTCGCGTAAATCTACAAAAGCATCACATTTTTTTTTTAAATTAATCTTATCACTAGATCATAAAGGTAAAAATACTATGTTTACACAGAACACTGAGATAAACTCAGGTCACCAAACTACATAATAAATACAAAGATAGATTGCTATTTTCATAGATTAAACCACATGGCCACAACCATCTAATAGAAATCAAATAAGTAAAACGTAGTAACATAGTAATACGTAAATAAGTTTTTATAAGTTTTATAATTAATTTAAATATGTTAGTTTTAAGGTATATATGTTATGGGCCTGTGTTTACATATTTAAGATCCTTTTGTAAATATTGCCTGAAATAAATAATTAAATAAATAAAAAAGTAAATCAAAAAACTATATTTGTCACATGATTGTAAATAACAATATAAAATAATAAAACTATAGATAAATAAAAAGTACTATGATTTTAAAATATTTTAATATTCATACCTGAGCAGAGAAATGATTAAATTAAGTCCATCATATTGTATGAAGGTGTCATGTAACTCCTGCTGCCTCAGCAGCACGGCCAGCTGCTGCAGCGTGCTGCGGCGCAGGGACGGCTCCAGCGCGGGCTGCCGCGAGCCACGACCTGTGTACTCTAGTGTAGCTTCATCTATTGTTAAGTCTTGTTTTAACACTTCCATTATTTGTATCAAGCCCGATGTCTGTAATTATGAAGATAACATATTGTACATAAAACCTGGGCGACCGAGCTTCCCTCGGAGGTTTTAGCCAAAAGTACAATTTTTTTTTTAAATTGGCTTAAAAACAAAAAAGAAACAAAAAATTTGAATACACAAAAAAAACAACAAAAGTAATAACTTTGTATCCGACCGGGATTCGAACTCGGACACCTGTGATTGTCCGCCTTGGCGAGCGTGCGAAATTGGTGAGGTCATATTTTGTGTGGAATAATGTGAAAGAAAACCGCATGAAAACTCAAAAGCACGCGTTTTCCCAGACATAAGGCTAATCTAGATCGATTTTTCGCCATACTAGATTTCGACGAAATCGTTAGAGCTGGTTCCGAGATCGCCGGTATAAATAAATATACAAGAATTGCTCGATTAAATATTAATATATTAGTTTTTTTAAGATACGTAGTTTGACTAAGTCAAATTTTAGTGAAATCAGCGCCACTACGATAAATTTGTCGAGGCAGTGGTAGCCCTCGCTTGGCGCGCGCTCCCTTGGGACACCGAGTGAAGCGGGTTCAAAACCCGGGTCTTGTATTTGTGATATTTTCATGTGCGAATCATTTCCAACATGATTACCACTTGTCTTACGGTGAAGGAAAACATCGTGAGGAAACCTGCATGTTGAACCTAGCAAGTTTTCGAAAGACATGTGAAACCAACCCGCACTTGGCCAGCGTGGTGGACTATGGCCTGTTCCCCGTGGTATTGTAGGGAGGCCCGTGCCCAGCTGCTGAATATTATAGCGGCTGGATAGATTTATTAGCGATATTTTATCGTTGGAAATTCACTTATAATAAGGAAATAAGGAATAAATGAGAAATATTTAAATTAGTTTTAAATTTCATTTTAATTGATTTTGTGTACTGTTTATTCGGAACCAAATTCTGATTTATAAAATTATTATAATATAGAGAATATCAAGATAGTTAAAATCTTGCTTAAATAATTAATTTTCATGATTATATATTATCTGAAGCTTTTTTTAAAAAAAACCATACTATGTTAGCTTTGTTTAAGTAAGTTTAAGCACACAACAACAACATACAAAAAATAAGAATATCATGTAATACCTGTGGATTTTTCGAAGGGGAACTAGATCGATCGATATTGAAATCTTGGGGCTTGATGCGACGCAACGCGTTCATTATTACATCAGCACGCAAAACCTCTCGAGGAGGCAAATACTTGCTGTCATCTATATAAAAATCACGAAACAGTTAATAAAACTTTAAACTTTTAAAAATATCTTTAGTAATAAGAATATACAAAATATATAATAATAATAATAAGAAATATTTAAACACTAGCGGAATTTGAACATTTGAACTCTAGGAAAACAAAAACTGACCTATCCCACGGGAACCGTATATTTACCGGGATAAAAAGTAGTCTATGTGTTATTACAGACTGCCTCGGTGGTGTAGTGGCTAGCATATACGGCTGCACACCCGGAGGTTCTGGGTTCGAGTCCCGGGTCGGGCCAAGTTTAGTTATTAAGTCTTCCTGTATAGTAAGTCTCAGTAACAGCCCGGAGTTGGGAAGTTGGCGGTGTTTCACCCCCGTGCCTCGGAGAGCACGTAAAGCCGTCGGTTCTGCGCCTTAACTCTCACTGGTCGTGTCGAGTGGTCCTCCCACCGGAGTATGAGAGTGATAGGAATAGAGAGAGCACTTGTGTCTGCGCGTACACTTGAGCACTATAATACCTCCTGCGCAGTTGGCTAATCTCATTGATTGATTGGCCGCCGTGGCCGGAATCGGCTAGGAGAACATCATCATTACAGACTATAATCTATCTCTGTGCCACATTTCATCAGGGTTCGTTCAGCCGTTTTGCCGTGAAAGAGTAACAAACATACATACTCACATACTTTCACATTTATAATACTAATACTGATTCACAGGTCACTAATTCACATTACTTACGTCTAAGTGTAAAATAACAAAAAAACTAATATACTAGTTGTACAGTAAATATTTTGATTATTACTCACATTAACTACGCTAACGGCTCAACAAACTTTAGAGGATATTTTTATGGAAGCAAATAAAGTCACAGGCAAAAAGTAATAAAAATTATCTACACAGCAACAGATATTATAACATCAGCTCGTGTAAGCCCACTGCCCAGGCACAAATGCACTCTATTCCTGTCACTCTCATACTCAGGTGGGACGACAATACGACACCACCGGACACCGGTGAATTTCAGGCATGACGTGAAATGCGCTTTTCCAGAAACGGGACTGTATGACTGGCAGCTTCCCACCTCTGGGCTATTCTTAGCAGAG
This sequence comes from Brenthis hecate, assembly GCA_951806755.1. Lineage (NCBI taxonomy): Eukaryota > Metazoa > Arthropoda > Insecta > Lepidoptera > Nymphalidae > Brenthis > Brenthis hecate. The sequence continues at coordinate 7,122,843 of OX638258.1, read as the reverse complement.
AAATCCAATAACTATGTATGTTTAATCTAGATCCAAGACTCGAACCTATGAGTCACTAGTATATAATATATAAAAATAACAATTACCCAGAAGACGACAAAGAGAATGTGCCGCATCCAACTGCACGGGGGCGCAGTTGACGAACAGCAAGCGAGCGAGCCCCGCGACCCTTTCCGCGTTGGACACGCCCATACATTCCACTATATCCGCCTCTAACGATTTACAGATGGCTTTGCCTGAGAAGGGAAATCGTTTTATCTATGTTAAAACAAAAATAAAAAAAATCATTTCCTGAATATAAATGACACTTTAAGGGTTTCTAAAGTAGAGAGGAAAACTTAACCATCTTTAAATAAATAATAGGTATGTATCAAATTCGTTTGTATTAATTTTTTTGGCCTATTGCAAAAATATTTAAAATATAACCATTATTAACTAAAAATACATATCAACTAAAATCACTTTGATGAACCTTTCAATATTCCTCTCAAAACGATCGAACATTTTATTGAATTTCACAACCTATAAATATCGCTAAAATACACATAAAAAACATACACCCAAAAGGACTACCTTCTCCTCATGCAAAGTCGGTAAAAAGCAACTATGTGTACCGAGCATGGTGTCGTGGGCGGCGTGCGCGTGCAGCAGCGGCAGCGCCGGCAGCAGGCTCGCCAGCAGCCGCCACCAGCAGCCGTCGCTCAGCGCCAGCCTGCCGCGCAGCACGTACAGCATTATCTCATTGGCATTGTACTCTACCTACAATCATGTTTTAAAAAGATAAAATTTACACAATTAATTTACTAAGACTAGAGTTATAAAAAAAATTTATACTTAAAACTTGTTCTAGATTATTTTTTTAAACTTTTACTTTGATTTAATTTTGATCAAAAAGTATTTTTCATATTAGAATAACATCACAAAACACGTTGTCAATATTAAAAATTAAAAGTATGAGTTATAATACGTATTCTTTTTCCATATATAACCTAATATCCGATTATAAATATCCATTACCTATTACATATAGAAAAACAAAAAATCACCTCTTTTTCAGTTGAAGACAGTCCATGGCAACATATCTCAGTTAGAATTCCGACATCACAAATCAATGTCAAGCATTTTTCATTATCAGCTTGATTTACATCATCACCCATCAATGTTGTTCTAACCATCTCAGCTAACATTTTATAGAAAGTGGCTTGTACCCATGCCAAATTATGAGCCATTAGAGTTAAACAAATACTACGTGCTATCGACCAATTGTCATCATTCATGTTGAAATCTTTTAGCTTTTTCAGCATAATCGTTCCTATATCTCTTAAGTACTTCTCACTCAGATTAATATATAGAATCGGAAGAGCATTTTTTATACAGTTCAGAATAGTCTCAGGCATTCCATTAGTGTCTTTTATTTTCATGAATTGCATAGCGTGGTCCATACTGACGAACAATTTACTAAGTTCTTTATATCTGCTTTTATACTCTTTATCAATAGATGATTTCGCGTTCTAGAGTAAAAACATGTATTAAAAAATTGTTCTATACATTGAAATCACTATTACTTGAAAATAATTCAAAATAAACTTCTAAACTATTAAACAAATTTAAAGAATAGAAGTCCATACATTAATATAAGATTTGTGAAATAAATTGATTGTTTTAACAACATATACTTTGAGTTTCATAACATCACTTTTATGTAAGTTAAGTCTAATTAACCTAACCTTAAAAGGAATACATGTAAATCCCAAAAAATATTAAATTAAAAATAACTTACAAATAAAACAGAAGCAATCCTTTTGCTGATTTCAGGATAAATAAGCTCTAAAGCAGGGTCAATGTGAGCCGCTTGTAAGGCAGCCACTAAGGCGGTGGGCGGCAAAGACGACTCTCTCGCCCAATGCAACAGTTTCTCCCCACAGGGGACTAGACGAAGCCATGCCACCCTATAATGTGTACGGTCAGGCTCTTGGGTGAATGATGTTCTGGAAATTAAATGATAAGCTGTGTTTTAATAACTTTTATTAATGTTTAAAATATTTAACTAACAAGATAATCAAAGAATCTATTATACTTTATATTATACTATTTTAAATCTATTAGACTTTAATATATTTGTTTGTCTCAATAATCTTATTGTTAACTATATTATCCTGTGATCTGTCTATATGACATTTTATTAGAGATTATGTTGGACTAACTTGCTTTGCTAACTGCTTGCTACGTTCATAGCGTATTTAATCAAAATCATTTTTTTATATACAATAATAAAAGAGACAATATGTTTTGACCGGGGTGCCTATTAACATGTGCCCGCTAATATGTTTAATTAAATACATAATTATTGATTTGTTAGAACAAAAACGATGCATTTGTTATTAAAATGAATTATACTCCACTTCACAGAAATACACGTAGAGATCTTGAAAAGTGATAGCTGCCGTTGCGCATTTAGCCGCAACCTCTTCGCAGCCGTGTGTAAGCAGGTCATATTTTGTTATGTTTATACGTTCATGGCGTATATTCATCATTTATATATCAAATTAAAGCTAATTTTTATCTGTACCTGGTAAAATATCTCTACCTATGTAAAACTGGCCGCAATGCTTAAACTTACCGATACTTCATTGTGAGTTCACCCAACATGCGCATGGCCATACAAGACTTGTGAGCTATATCCCTGTGGGTTTTGGTCGTGTGGTCAACAGACCAAAAACATTCCGCCACACAATCCAATAACAGTATGATGAGACTTTCAACTAGACACAGGCAAATATTTAACTCCTTCTGTAATATAATATTTACTGATGCTTAATAAGTTTATGAGTTTTTGGAATAATTGAACCCTGAAAAATAAAGTTAACTTGTGTGGTAAGCCAGTATGTGTTTGACAGTCGGTCAATGTAGTGTTTTATAATATGGTAGAGTTTTACAATTATTTTTTTATATTATATGTATATACTATGATTTATTGGATTTAAATTAAATACAGTAATTACAATATATTTTTTTGTTTGCAAAGGTGGATTTTATTGTATTAAGCCCTTTTTAACGTCCCACTGCTGAGCACGGGCCTCCCTTCAATAAGAGGGAGATCAGGCCATAGTCCACCACGCTGGCCAATTGCGGGTTGGCGGCCTTCACATGTTTTTTGAAAACTTACCAAGTTCTCTCAGACATGCAGGTTTCCTCACGATGTTTTCCTTAATCGTTATGACAAGTGGTAATCATGTTGGACATGATTCACACATAAAAATATCAAAGGTGCGAGACTTGGGCTCCCACTATAGAGTATATTGTAAAAAACTTACTTTACCACCCGCAGGTATAAAAATGAGCATCACGGTTATAAATGTGATAGTATTATATTACATAATACTAACGACTTACCCCCTCTTTGCTCGGGTGCGTCCCTAGGTACCTAATATTGGCCGATAAAGTAATCCAAGGGACATTTTTATAGGTATAAAATTAGTCTATAGCCGCTCTCGGCGGTAATATACGGTGGCACATTTAGATAGTACCAACGCCGCCCCCCCCCCCCCTACCCTCCCTACATAAAAACTTACAAACTTTACCTATTTATAATATCAATGTAGATTATCAGTAGGTTCATTACCATATTCAAAATATCACTTTCTTGATTCATATCAACTAGCATCACACTTCGAGTCATAATAGTAAGAATAGTGTGTAATGTTTCTAACGCATATAGAGGTGCTGGTAGTTGCCTCAAGGGTACAAGATTATCTTCTTGTGGCAAATGAGACAAGCTCGCAAACTGTTCCAGTTCTGCATTTACATTGTCTTCGCAATTTCTGTTATCATCTGCAATCTAATCAAAATTGATAATTAATAAATGGTAAGATGGAACACTGCTAACATAAAAATCAAATATAAAAAAATGCAAAAAATCCATCTATATTACACACACACATCATGAACTTATTTTATGCAGCACCATCTATTGTTAAATACTTTAAGTAAGCCTTTGAAGGAAATTAGGTACTACTTGTTCTGGCTCTTCATATTGTATTTCAATTTACCCAATAATCGAAAGATAGAGCACAACACATTCACATCTATACTAATAATATATTTGTGAAAGTTTATGAGGATGGATGGATGGATGTTTGTTACCCTTTCACGCCAGAATGACTGAACGGATATGGATGAAATTTATCACAGAGATAGTTACAGTCTGGAATATCAAATAGGTTACTTTTATTCCATTTCTGTGGGATAGATTTGTTTTGTCTAGGGATGAACTGGAAGCGAAGCGATGGTGAGTCGCTAGTATACATATATAGTTCTTTGTTTCGCCATACATTATTTATAATTTTTGACTGACCTTAGTTGCTGGATTAACTTTCAAATTTTTTTTGGGAATTTTATCTTATTTTTTATTTGCATGCATGCAAAGTTTAAGCTAATATACCTTATATGATTGGCAGACAAAATCCAAGGAAAATAAAGTGTAAAATCTCGAATGTAGTGACTGAGTTATGCATAGAAGAGTGTGTAGTGCTTCAGCTGGATGCCCACCACATTGTCCATCAGAAATAGCCAATAATGTCTACAAATATAGAAAAATCACGAATATTATAAAAATGAACACTCAATTCAAAAATACTACTAAAGACTAGTGTCCGACCGAAGGTCGATTTCTGGCCGAAGCCGGTTACTTTCCTATCGCCACAACCTTCAGCCGAAGCCGAAGACTTAAAAGCTCCAAGGAAAATTATTCAAGATTGGCCAAGAGCTACAATTAATAATATAAATGACTATAAAACTTTAATATTGAATGTTTATATTGACTATATAATATAGAAAAGGAATTTAAATCATATCTAGAAGTTGATTTAGAGATGATAAAAAAAACACCATGCAATTGATTTGTCAAAAATAATCATTTTGAAAAAATGTGAATTACAACATTTATTTATTAAAGTATATTTAACAATCACAATCAGATCGATCAATCAGTCTTTGTTTTTCTCGACTAGTGCGAAACAAGACTAACAAATAAACAAACAGAAAATTTTAGAAAATTGAAAATAAAAGCAACAATTACAATAATAGTTATAAATCGTCGCTCTCTCGCTCATTCATTCGTAACTGTTCGTTCAATTTCGAAGTTTTGCTAAAGGTGGTTTTTTTTGGCCTAAGGTGGCCGAAGCCGGAGTTTCGGTCGGACACTACTACATATATATTTTTAAATTAGTTGCAAGATAGGCATTATTTTTAAGAAGAACTTTTATTGGGATCTCTGACGGTATCCAATAACCTCCATCAATTTGCAATGTACTTTATAGCCTATTTATTTAAGAACTTTTTGTACTTTGGCCAAAATACCTCAATAACATTCAATCTCAATGAATTGTGTGCAAAATTCAACCATGGGTCTAAAACATCTTTTTCTCAAACTGCAACCTACATGACCCAACTAAATCAACTTGAAGATTTTACTTATAGAGTCCTGGCTGCATCAGATCAGTAACAACTATTGCATTAACATCTGATTCCACATACTTTTAAAGTTTCAAATCAATGTGACAATTAGAAGTGAATAAAAACTATTTACAACATTTTAATACTAAATAATTACAAAAGCATGTTATCAACCGACTTCAAAAAGGAGGAGGTTCTCAATTCGACTGTATGTTTTTTTTTTTTATGTTTGTTACCTCAGAACTCCGTCATTTATTAACCGATTTGGACAATTTTTGTTTTGTTTGAAAGGGTATACTTCCAGATTGGTCCGATTTAAATTTCAAAAAAAAATACCACCCCTAAGGGTGGAAAACCAACTAATGATGAATTTAACCTACTTCTAATTGTCATATTGACTTGAAACTTTGCAAGTATTTCTATTTCCGTCGATAGTACAGTGGTTCGGTGTTGTTGACCTGATCTGATGGCAAGGCCAGAAGGTGGATAGGTGGAACTCTTCAACGGCTAATAGTAGATACTTTGAGTTTGGGCTTATTTTGTTTGATTTGACAAACGTAACACGTTAGAATCCTTACTTTGCTACTACTGTCTACACTAAAAAGGGAAAAATAAAAACTTTTTAACAAAAAAATAAAAACCGACTTCAAACAAAAGCACTAGAAAGTGAAAAATAACTGATTGGTAGTTTTCATTTACTATACATACCTAATCAAATATTTTCGAAGTCGGTGTGCTTTGCTTTGTATGGGCTGGCACCGATTTCGAAAATATTTGATTAGGTATGTATTTAATAGGTAGGCTTTAATTACTTAGCCAAAGCACACCGACTTCGAAAATATTTGATTAGGTATGTATAGTAAATGAAAACTACCAATCAGTTATTTTTCACTTTTTAGTGCTTTTGTTTGAAGTCGATTTTTATTTTTTTGTTAAAAAGTTTTTATGTACAAGGTATTCTATATCACCTCATGCATGATGTTGTAATTTAACACCTCCAGGTAAATTTCTAAGAAATTATTTAAAATTCTAAGAAATCTATTGTTAACTGACACGCCGGCGTGTCCACAGTCGTGGAGGGATTATTCTGTATAGGTCATTAATATTAAATTTATTTAGTCCTAACTTCCATATCAACATAATATGTTATTAGTTATCTTACTTTTACTATTGTGGGTCTATTCAAGAATATTTCCACGGGAAAATCCCTTAAAAATACATTTCGTATAAATCTGCAACACCTTCTAGTAGATTTCAAGACTTTTAGTGAATCACCTATTAAATTGATTGTTCTTAAATCTGATGAACTTAGTTCTACCCAAGGATATAATAAGATAAGTATACCATCTTTAGTTAACCTGAAAAGCAAAAAAAGGTATTAAAGGCTGTCAATACATATTATCTATAAAATAATTACAATTGACATCCTTTGGAAATCCTCATACTGAACTTGTAAAGTCACACCACACAAGTAAAGTAAATATCTTTATACTTTACAACAGTCTACTATGATTAAAACAAGTTTTAATTATTTATGAATTAGTATGTGTGATCGTTTAGAGTATTATTTTGAATACAAGCACCTTAAGTCACCTTTATCATACTGTAATTGAATTAAAAAATCAAAAGGTATTTAATTAAATTGTAAAGTACTATAGTTTCTTTACTTACTCATCATTTACATTTATTTCAGCAACATTTGCCACAAAAGATTCTTCAGATGACTTTTCATTTATATTATAACAGCAATTGCTTGATGCATTAGTACAAGAACTAAAAATAAAACTTGAATATAAAATTTGATTGAAAATATAATTGTTGTATTTCACTTAACAAATAAATATACAAAACCTTGTTTCTGAATTTAATTTGAGGGGTGGTACAGTTACATTCACTTGTGAATCTACAGTATTTAAAAAATTTAGCGTTTCAACTAAATCTTCGAGGGTTTCTAAGGCTTTACCTTTAATCTTATTTTTAATTTTATTCAGATTATTCAACATTTTATCAATACCAAACTCTTTGGCTATATAAGTTCCTGATTTAGTCTGTAAATAAAACATTGATATTATTGTCTGAAAAAAATCATAAAATACTAAACATAATATAAAAAAATGAAAATATAATATTACCTTTACAGTTATAACTAAAAGTTCTAAGGCTTCCTGCTGCATAGATGATTCCTGTGTATCAAACCAAGCTAGAAGTGACTCAAGCAAGGCTCTAGTGCCAGCTAGTTCATCTTCTAGTTCCCATCCTAACCGAAATTTTGCCAATAATAATTGTAAAGCTCGCTCTCTTATTTCCTTCATAGGATGACCTTCAAACAAAAAAATATTGAAACTTAAATATTTATTTCAGGAAACAACTGTACTACACCAATGAAATTTAAGAAACTACACAAATTTGGAAAGAAAACAATATCTATCCATAATATTAATTAAATAAAGTTAAAAAACGAGCACGTACTTAATTTACTTATGTACAGAGGTAAAATGTCCGTGGAAGTCATTTTAAAACTAATTTTATTATAAAATGTAATCATTAGGTTTTCACATTTTCAAAATAAACGATTCTGTTAGACCGGTGTTTACAAAAGCAATATTATGATTTATGATTTATGACATATTCTATTTTTCTCTATGGTTATATGATGTCAATTGTCAACCATAGATTAATGAAAGCATTGCCATCTTGTGGCGAATACCCCAAACTGTGGGAACTGGGAAATTTCATGTTGATTGGAGATTTATTAACAATTGGTGTTATGCGAGGAAACTGTGTGGATTTTGACGTAATTTTCCAATTATCTAACGATAATGTAAATAAAATTTTAATCATTTCCACCTTGTGTGTCAAGAAAAAACACTTTTTTGCTACTGAGTTTGTATCCGTTGCGCGCATCACGCCAAAGCAGTATTTTTCAAAGTACATACTTGAAAGTGCAGAGCGAAGCTAAGCATTATGCCGTATAAGGCGCTTTAGTGCTGTAATTGGAAAATTATCTGAATGTCGATAGTCCAAGCCAGGTCAGAACACTTTTTCAAGAACTCCAAATACTTATTATAAGTTTTTTTTAGTTTACATATGGATAATGAACGATATTTAAACAATCTTCAAAATTTATTTAGTCACCAATGGTAAAATAATTTTGTGTATATTATAATGTTTTTACATTTATTTCATGAAATTAAGTGTCGTTAAAAATTTAAAAACAATCGTCTAAATACAGACAGTAATACACTGTAGTATCTTTAGTGGCAAAAACTGGGCGACAGTGTCGAGTTTAACCCATAGAGCAAAAAAATACTTGTTACAAAAATATAGAAAAATTGTGAAAAAATTTATAAAATATGAAAGATAATTTTTTTTATTTAAACAGCTTAAACCTGTTTCATTCTTTAAAATAAATTATTATGAGGGGTAGTTTTAGGCAATCAGTATATGTTTATCCCGAAATTGGGGAATTTGACTTCGACTGTGGGGGAATTTGATAAATTGGTATTGGCAACGCTGATGAATAATAAAGAAATGTCAACTGTCAACTTGTCAAATGTGAAAATTGAAATGAGATTTTTGATTTTGATTGAAAAAAAGTGACTAGTGAGGCAACTGAAAAGAAATGTTATTTTTATCTTAAACGTAAATTGTTTTGAGTTTTAAGGAAGTAAGTAAAGAAGTATATAGAGGTAAAATCTTAAGTTAATACATGGCTAAAAATATTGAATGTATTACATTGCTTGCAGATGGCTGATATTAAATCACTTTTGAAAGAAGCAAGAAAACTAATTGATGACAAAAAGTATAACGAAGCTCAAGAATGTTGTAAAAATATTCTACGAAAAGACAAACAAAATTATCTAGGTTTGGTTTTACTTGGAAAATCGTTGCAGGATTCTGATCAGGCAGCATTAGCTTTTCAAAAAGCAATATCAACTAAAGCGGACCATCCTTTAGCTTGGCAAGGCTTAGCAAATTACTACGAAAAAAAAGAAGAAATATCTGCCAAAAATAAACTTTTTGCCATATATTCTGAAATTTTAAAATTACAAGTAGAGGATGAAAAAGTTACTGAAATTATAATTAAGCTAGGCCAACTAGGCTGCTTGTTAAAAAATAATGAGTCGATCAATATTCTTATTGATTATATGGATAAGAAACTTGATGAAAAAAATTATATAAATGCTAAAAAACAACTATTAGAGCTTTTGAAAGCAGATGTACAATGTAAAGATGAGGACATTCCAAGAGTAATAAAATATTTAACAGATATAATAAATAAAGAGGCAAATGATTCATTGCAAATATTGCTAGGTAAAGTAATATTACAGAAAAAAGATTTTGTTAATGCTTTTATGGAAGTAATGAAATTAAGTTTTTTCAAATCTAGTGTAGTATTTCGTGAATGGCTCTGTAAATTCTTATGTACAAAAATTATGCAAGACAATGCACTTGATGATTTTGATATTGACCAATACATTCATGAAATCACAGTAGGAATCGAAAATTCCAAGTATCCCGGGCTTTTAAAAAGTATGATATATTATAAAAAAGGTTTATATTTAGAGGCATATAAACAATGTGTGCCTTTAGTGAATTATCAAGAAGCTGACATCATTGAAGCAACATTCATTATAAAATGCACATTTATGTTAAAAAAATGGCCAGTTGCTCAAAAACTAGCAACAAATTTCTTAATGAAAGTAAGGGATTCAGATTTTACAATTACCCTTAAGAAATTTTTATTTCTTGCACTAGCTGAACAGCAAAAATGGAAGCAAGCAATATCTATTGCAAAGGAAATACCTTCTACTCATTTAGATGTCAAAGAGCATGCAATCCTTGCAAAATGTTATATAGAAAGCAATGAGAGTGCTGGAGATGTAATGAAAAATTTACAGACTACAGAATATTATACACAACTTGAAGCTCTGTCACTTATAAAACAAGAAAAATATAATGAGGCCATAACTTTACTAGAACAGTCTGAAGAAAATTCAATTAATTTGTTTTATATTGGAAAAGCATACTGGAAGTTGCAACAATATGATAAATGTTATGTATATTTGTTGAAAGCAGCCAAACTAAATGCTGAACATAGTGACACCTTTTTATACTTAGGAATTTATTATCAACAATATAAAGCAGATTACCATAAAGCAAGAAAATGCTATGAAAAAGCATATAGTCTTAATAGCACAGATATTGAGACAATACAAAACCTAAGTGACATATATACCAGAATAGACCTGAAAGATGATAATTTTAATATATTATATAAAGCTTCCCAAAATGTTCAAATCAATCAGCCATGGATTCATTTTCGCTTGGGATTGCATTACATCAATAATAGAGAGTGGGAAAATGCAATTTTACAGTTTCGCTCTGTAATCAAAAGTAATCACAATGATGTGATTGCTTTTGAGTGTTTAGCAGATGCTTATTATTCACGGGGTTCATATACTTCAGCATTAAAAGCTTACAATAAAGTCATATCAATGAATCCTAGCAAAACTCTACACTGTCTTTCAAAAATTGGCTACATTCATTCATTATTAACAGATTATGAAAATGCTATATCAGCATTTGAAAAAGTTTTGAAAATTGATAGTCAGTCACTTTTGGCTCTAAAAGGAATTTCTGAAACCTGGATAAAAATTGCAAAGAAGAAATATACAGCTAAGTTATATGGTAGCGCAAGAGATACTGTACAGAATGCTATAAATTATTTGATCAAAGCATTATCAAAAGAGAAAAAGTTTTTATGTTTTTGGAATTTACTAGCAGATGCCTTAATGTTTATTACAAAATTGCCTGATCAGTACTGTTATGTTTTCATGAAAAATGCTTTTAATGAAAGTGAAGAGATAGTAAGAAAAGATAAACTTGATATTTATCCACAAGTATTAGCATGTTATTCACATATAGCAAAACAAAAACAACAGTTTACTTCTTATGACTTAGCATCTACATATTTAAATTATTACCATGCAACAAAAAATATGGCTAACTGTCATATCGCATTTCATTTAACAGTAGCTAGTATTAAATTGAAACCCTTAGCGTGGAGGAACTGGAACTTACTTGGAAAAATATGTATTTTCATGAAGAAATATTCTCTTGCTCAACATTGTTTTATAAAGGCATTATTAGTTACACGAAAATGGTCTGTTGCACCAATTTGGTGTAATCTGGGGACACTTTATATAAAAATCAAACAATATAAATTGGCTAATTATTGCTTTTGGCGTGGTCAATCGACTTTGCCTTCTTATCCACAGAGTTGGATTGGCCAAGCTTTAATAGCAGAAGTTATACGAGAAGAAGAAGCTATGGATCTTTTTAGACATGCGTCCCGCTTAGGGTATCATTCAGAGAGCGCTTTAGGCTATGCTGATTGGGTATGTCGCACTTTAAAAAGTTATGATCATGAAAAGGGTCCAGATTTTAAATACATTATTGATAGTTTACATGCCCTGCCTTATGCAATGGATTTATTAATATGGTTTTCTACATTTGAACAACATGATGCTTGTGCCTTCAACATTTTGGCTATTTTACAAGAAAGGAGTGGACTTCTTAACACAGCTTTACAAACCTACGAAAAGGCATTTAAATATGCAGAAGAAAACAAGAAAAACATAGTCTTATTAAATATTGGGAGAATATTTCTGAGACTAAATAAATATGATCAAGCTGTAAAAATATACAAATCTATTACTGAAGCTAGTCTTGATTCTGCATGTGGTTTAGCCCTTGCTCTATTTAAAAAAGGTCTTTATGAAGAGTCATATGCAGCTTATGATACTGCATTTCATTGGCTTTGTAATAATGAGGAGGATAAAGCTGATCTTCTTGTGGCTATGGCAGGAATTGTGTATATGTTTAAAGGATTGGACGATTCTAAAACTTTGCTATTTCATAGCATTCAAGTATCACAAAAGAAACCAAGCCCATACAGTTTATTTGCTATATGTTCTTTAGGAATTATCCACTCTGATCAGAGTTTATCAAAATTGGCTTTAAGTGAATTGCAAAGATATGAAAAGGACAGTCAGTTTGGTTATGACATAGGTTTTTTGAAATCTTATTGTGCATCTGAAGATTTAAATCAAGCAATTAAAATATTGAGTAATTCTCTTCTAGACCATCCTTATAATTGCCAATTATGGTTTAGTATGGCGCAATATTGTCTAAAGGAGTCAAATACTAAAGCAAAAATTTCAAGTTGTTGTGCCCAAAGAGCTCTCAGTTCTGCCCATGATTTTGAAAATAAAAATAACTTGGCAAAAATACTAGCTACTGCAAGCATTGCCGAATACCTTGCAGGGGATAAAGCCAAAGCTCTCTTGTTAGCTAAAATAGGTCTTCATATGCATCCATGTCAATCTGAGATTTGGGCTGCTTTACTTCTCTCTATTATGACAAATAAAATGTGGTCAGACAGAAAACAGTGGATTTTAAATATTATCAGTCATATGAGAAAGAATCTTGACATTACTAGAGGCTTAAGTAGATGGCTTAATCTTTTAGAAAAAAAAATAAATAGGCAAATAAATGCATAAGTGCCTTATGTTACTCATAGCAGTCTTGGAATAAAATTAATTATCAACTTTTTATTACTCCTTGTATAATTTATTATAAGCTTTAATTAACTGACAAGTGTAGGTAATTTATATATGAATCATAATATTTGTATCTTCTATACTATACATATTACATATATGTATCATATCAGTTTGACCATGAGAGCTGTGCAGATGATTTTAAAAGATTGAGAAGAAGGGAATCTGGTACATATATCACTTATACAACCACTTTTGTAGTCAAACTATAATACAACAAGCTTACTAATGATGAATTGTGATAATTTACAGAACTTGTTATGTTTATAAAGTTAATATTAAAATTACTGATTATAAAAATACTACAGGTTTTCATAAAATATATTTATTGTAAACATAATTGGTTATTATTGTCCATATAAGAATCATGTACTCTCAAGTAAACTGCTAGAAACTTCTCTCCGTTGTTCCTAGTCACTTTTTGTCCTTCTTCTGTGCTTTCATAAAGCTTATCTACAATTATATCATTTTTCTAAAACAAAAGTACATTAGTAATAATTTATAGCTTTTATAAAAATGGATGTTTGTTCATTTTTCTAACCACTTACCAAATCTTCTTCAGGTACTCTTTTAAACAATGGATGGTCTTCAAAATGTGTCACCATCCATTCATGTAAATCTTTTACATCTGTGATTGTATACACCATACCCTTAAACCATGGTTAATAACCATTTAACTTTATTCTAACCAAAATAAATGACAATTTAAATGTAAAATTAGTAAATTTATTTCTTACTTGTTCAATAAAGAAAAAAATATTTTTTTAAAGATTTGGTAAAATAAATGACTTACTTGTTCAGCAAGTACATAGGCATATTCTGACAGTAGCCATTTGTTAATAATTCTCCACTTGTGCTTAGCTTTTTTAAAGTGTGGATCGGGGTATAAAAAGAACATTTTTTTTAGCTAAAATAAAATAGAAAATTACAATATGATTATAACTTTGTAAATTCATTAGTTAAATTGTTTTACACAATATAATAATGTATATAGTTATTACCTGACCCTTATGAAAAAAATTAGGTAAATATTTCATAGCATTTGTCCTCAACACTGCAATGTTCTCATACTGATTTGGAAATTGAGTCCTCAATGCTTTAATTCTATCATTTACGTAATCTGAAACTTTAACTCTTATTTCTAGACCTAATATTAGATTGTCTGGAAACATTGGTGATAAGGTCACTGAAAAATTAAAATGAGTATATAACTTTAAGATTTTAAATAAAAAATGGACATAAGATAGTAACAAACACCAATAATGACTTTAATTACAAATAGAACAGATTGGAGTAATTGTAGCATAATAATTGAAATAAAATACATTTCTTTATCTGTGACTATGACATACCTAAAAGTCCTCCATATCCGCATCCAACATCTAAAAATTCAACTTTTTTGCTTTTGCCAGATTCAGTATTTATAACAGGATAAAGCTTCAACCAGTTGTAGCTATCTGGATGTGCAGGGCTATATGTAATGAGTGTATGAATATTTATATTAAAAATAATAAATTTATATTATATACAAATCTTATGTATTATATATTCTACATTAGCAACTTACCCTTGCTCTGCTCGAGTTCGTCCCTAGTGAAAATTTAGGTTTGTATGTATTTTAAAATGTAGTCATACAAAATATAAATTAAAAAATTTAGTCCAACAAAATTAAAATAAAATTTTTTTTTTTGGTGTGGGCCACCCTTTTCACTGAGGTATGAAAAATAGTTTAGATCCTATTCTCGGACCTACTAAATATACACGCACATACATATACATACACAAAATTTCATAAGAATCGATTAAGCCGTTTCAGAGGAGTTTTGTTACAAACTTTATCTATAATAATATAAAGAGGTAGAGTTTGTGATGTTGTAGGGGGTAATCTCTGGATCCACTGAACCGATTTAGATGAAATTTGGTAACAAGATAGTTTGACATCCTGGGAAGGACATAGGGTACTTTTTATCCCGGAAAGCATTCTTTAAGTGGGTGAAAATGGGGATGACGGTTTGTATGCGGAATCGAGCTAGGGACGAACCCGAGCGAAGCGATTTGTTATAACACGAGAATTTTATATATTATTAAATGTAGAAATTTAACATTTAGTTACTTACTATTCAAAACAATGATCAGCAATAGGATTCGAGTGTGCACGTTGTCTGTAATATTTTTTTTGAGGCAAAGCCATGTCTATTTATAATATTAGTAAATTAAAGTAATATTTAATTATAATTTTTATTAACACATTATAATTTACTGTTATATTTTTTGAAAAGATGAAATTACTGTCAAAATTTCAAAAATCAAAATGTTTACATCTATGTTATTGAAATGATAGGTTAGACTTAGGCATAGACCATATTTTCATTTTTTATTTCAATTCCATAGATGTATCACAGCCTAACTACTTATATATCAAAGAGAATGTAACCACTAACACCACTAAAATATGTTAAAAATTAATCTGTTTAATCTCAGACCAAAGTGACAGTTGACACATGCAAATGTCAAATTTACTAATAATGCTGCCAAGTGCCAGCTCTTTTGTGCAGTGTTGTACCTACGATACCGGTTTGTTGAATAGTAACTTTTTTGATTTATTATTTACGGCTTTTACCTGCGGGTGGATTTTGGGGTTTACTTCTTACGTCTATGGTTTACCCTATGTTTTTGAATTTTGAAATCTTTTTGAAAAATTGTGGGTAGACACTGTGAGTAACAAGTAAATAACGCCAGCCCTGGATTTACACTAGGGGCACTCGGAGCTAGTGCCCAGGGTGGCAAATTTTTAGGGGCAGCAAAATTTGGAGTGTGAGAAAAATCACTGGATCTTAACCTAAAGAATACTTCCGTCCAGCATGAGGGCGTAAAGATAGCAGGGAAGTAGCAGGGATGAGTTTTTAAGGGTAAAAATGGTTTATTCGATTCCCACCAAAACAACAAGTCCTATGGGGGAAGTGACTAGGGCATTTTCTGAGACAGTATGTTTGGGACATAAAGAGGTAAGTTTTCACAAAATTTTGTGACAAGATTTTTTTTTTTTGTAAAAGTAAAAAATAAAAAATAAAAACTTGGTTATTTGAATTTTTCAAATAAATTTTGAGGTTATGCGATAAAAGTGTAAAAACAAAAATTATAGATCTTTTTATTACCTACAACTTTTCCATTTAACTTTTTTCCATAGGACTTGTAGTTTTGGCGGAAATCGAGATAAACCGTTTTACCCTTAAAAACTCACCCCCTGCCACTTCCTGACCTCAGATCGCCCGTAAATTATTTTTCCTTTCATTTTTGTTATATTCTCTTCTTTTTCCAATGGGTTTCATCCTACTATTATTATTTTTTCACTTTTTCAGCCCTGGTCTATATGTCGCCGCGGAGACTATTCGCCTGGATAATCTATAAATCTATACAGATAAATAAAATTGAAATGTCTGTTTGTTATTACAAAATAACAGCTTTTTACTAAATGCATATAAAATTAGGTACGGTTCTTATAAGAAAAACACAATTTTTAAAATTTTTCTCTGTCTATCTGTTAGTTCTGGCTAATCTCCGAAACGGCTAGATTGATTTTAACGGGACTTTCACTGGCATATAGCTGATGTTATAAGGAGTAACATAGGCTACTTTTATTTTAGAATAAGAATTAGGGTCCCGTTCCATAAAATGAAAACGTACCTAGAGACCCTACTGTAAGATATAGGTAATGCATTATATAGGGTGGTATTTTTCACGGTGCCCTAGGGCGGCACTTATGGTAAATCCGGCCCTGTATAACGCCTTTGAAAGTTAGAACGTCTAAAGCCTTAGTCTTTCCATGACCATGATTGCTGTAAAGCATTCGAAACGTTGGCAACCAAAAATCAAAATAAATCCGCGAAATAATCTGAAAAGATAGTTTTATTTAAAACTAGCAGTTCACCATCGCTTCGCTCGGGTTGGTCGCTAGGTACGTTTTAAATAGATATAAATAGTTATTAGCCAGCGTTAGCCATATAATTTTTTTTTTGTTAATAATATTGACAAATGTGGACATTAATATATATACGATTCTAACGTGACTGAATTGCCATCAATGTTTTGCCTTTCCGGAACCTCTTCACTAACACTTAAACTTAATATTATGGTATTAAAGTTCAAATTGACTTTTAAGTATTATTACAAATCTTTTGTATGGGAGTATAGAAAAGTGTTATTTTTAGACTTTTTCAGGCGATTTTTTAAATTTTTCTCTCCGCAAGGACCATCCTCGTACTTCAAGGAATATTTAAAAAAAAGAATTAGCGAAATCGGTTCAGCTGCTCTCGAGATTTGCGCTTACCAAACATTCAGCGATTCATTTTTATATTATAGAATGTCAAATATTCGCGTAAATCTAAGAAAGTATGATATAGGTAAGGTAAGCGATAATTCAGAGCGGTGCGCGTTCGGCTGATGAGTACTAGACTTTATTCACGTTGGGCGGCGAATCCTCGATTCGTTAGATGATATATTGGAAAAGGTCAACTTCCAAGATGTTTTAAATGATTTTCAACCGACTTCAAAAAGGAGAAGGTTCTCAATTCGACTGTATTTTTTTTTATGTTTGTTACCTCAGAATTCCGTTATTTCTTGACCGATTTGGACAATTTTTGTGTTGTTTGAAAGTGTATACTTTCAGATTGGTCCCATTTAAATTTCAAAAAAAAATACCACCCCTAAGGGTTGGAAAAATAGCTAATGATGAAGTTAACCTACTTCTAATTGTCATATTGACTTGAAACTTTGCAAGTGTTTCTATTTCCGTTGATAGTACAGTGATTCGGTATTGTTGACCTGATCTGATGGTAAGGCCAGAAGGTGGATAAGTGGAACTTTTCAACGGTTAATAGTAAATACTTTGAGTTTGGGCTTATTTTGTTTGATTTGACAAGCCTAACACGTTAGAGTTCTTACTTTGCTACTACTGTCTACACTAAAAAGGGAAAAATAAAAACTTTTTAACAAAAAAATAAAAACCGACTTCAAACAAAAGCACTAAAAAGTAAAAAATAACTGATTGGTAGTTTTCATTTACTATACATACCTAATCAAATATTTTCGAAGTCGGTGTGCTTTGCTTTGTATGGGCTGGCACCGGTTTCGAAAATATTTGATTAGGTATGTATAGTAAATGAAAACTACCAATCAGTTATTTTTTATTTTTTAGTGCTTTTGTTTGAAGTCAGTTTTTTGTATCTAAAAGAACAAGAAGAGTTGCTATTTAAACTTATTGTACTTTATAAAACTATTTTCTTTCGTTTACTGTATTTTATTGCATATAACAAGATTAAATTAAAAATAACCGCATAGCGTCTCATTTTTCTATTCTGTTCCTACATGAGACCTGGATCATCACTTATCTATAACTATAACCTATTCATTAAGATCATTTCAATGAAAGCAATTAGTCAGGCATGTGAGGTGATGCTGCAGCATCAAGCCAAGGTAACCATATTGTTGCAATCTATACTAATATTACAAATGTGAAAGTTTGTGAGTATGTATGTATGGATGTTTGTTACTCGTTCACGTCAGAACGGCTGAATGGGTCTGGATGAAAGGCACAGAAATAGATTATAGTCTAGAAAAACACATAGGCTACTTTTTATCCCGGAAAAATATACGGTTCCCGAAGGATAGATTTGTTTTTTTTTTGTAGAGGCAAACCCGAACGAAGCGACGATGAGCTGCTAGTATCACATAAGAGATTGAAGTAACAGGATACCAAAGGAGTCCGTCTGATAGACTCGACTTTTGTAATAGTAAAATGTATTTTAAAAAGTAAGAAAAGGGTAAACGAAAGGGGCCCCGAGAATTGCATTGCCCAGGGGACCTGATAGGGTTAATCCAGCCCTGACCACAAGTACATTAAATATTTTATTTATTTTATCTACGCTTAGGAGATAGGATTTATTATTTGACAGTTGACAATTGACATTGATATATGATATTTGACAATAGTCAATAGTTTTTCGCTCAAACTGATTCAGTCAAAATATTTTAATAAACAATGCAAAATAAATCACCATGCTTATAGTGTGTTAAATATTGAATCCTAGTGATGAAGGATCACCGTTACTTCAGTCACCTTGTCATGTAGAGCTACGCGGCAACGTACTTAACGACATAATATATAAGTTCAAGTAAGTGTAAATTTAACAGATAACCCTCTACATACTTACGCGCTTTTTATTTATGTTAGAAACTTGTTTATTCATTTTAATAAAATTGTTAGAATAAAAGGAATTCAATATAAATTCCTCATAATCGCGATTTACTAACTCATTTGAGAAAAAAAAGAAGCTTGGAGTAAAATTTAGTTTTTTAACGGAATAATTTAACTGATTATAAAAAAATTTGCAACAACAATGATTTATTTAAAAGAAATTAAATAGGGATACATAATTTTTATTTAAGCTTAGTACATAAACAGATCACATAAAACTATACTAGGACAGACACCTCATCCCATACAAAAAAATTGGACAGCACTAAGATTATTCTTTGGGCTATTTTTGTTCGCTTGAATATATAATAGATGTCGTTGATTCTCAAATAGTTAAATTGTTAATGAATAATGATACCCAACTTTAATAAGAAATCGATACATGTAACATCATCTACTGACATTTATTTGAACAAATTTTTCTTTGTATGTGATGAGATTCAAATGGTACATGGGTCACATGTGACCATAAGAGAGAGTGTTAAGACTCCCCAGAGTGTAAATATATAAAAATTATTATTCAAAATAAAAGAGAAAAGTTATAGAGGCTTAAAAATCATCTCATATATGACTTTCCCGGTTAACATATTAACATAACTAGCAACTACTTAACTCCTCCATATTTTATTAATTATTTGTTATGTTCATGTTAAACATATCTAGAATATTTTTACATTGGCTATGTTTTTAATTACAGCTGATTTTAAACTACCAAAAATATTCTGTTCTTGTTCACAAAAACATATCATAGGTACACAACTAGGATACACACATGTTCATATGTGTGCAAATTTATATAAAGAGTCAAATAATACTGCATATTTCTATTAACTATTACTATATTACATTCAAATATGAACTATTTCTGTACAATTTTTTTTAATATATTTGTTTTTATTGACATTTTAACATTAATAAGGTTAATAAAAACAGCCAATAAAATATGTATACACATTTTTACTAACAATAAGAATAATTGATATTATCAACAAGGATTAAGACTGAAACTTGGTATAAATGTTAATGCTTATAAGGTATCTCCACACTATTTATTTCTTGTAAAATAGAGTAAAAGTAGAGATAAGTTATATCAATCTAATATTGATTTTATTTGAGAAACTATCTAGACTCGATTATAAGTATACTATAAGTATCACTTAATCATCATTACCATACAATTTTTAGATTTCTGAAGGAATAAAATATGATTGTAGAATGCATCATCTATCTATGCATAATATTATCTAAACTCCTAGGGGGAAATTTTGTAGCAGGAAATGTCAACTAGACACATATTGTACATAATATATTATAACAGTAATTGTGCATTGTAAGCATTATAAACACCACACATTTATATGTATTATATAGTTTCTGCTCCATTCGCATAATTTATTTATAATGCACATTACATACTAGTATATATAAACTATTAAGTAGGTATATTAATTAAGTATATCTTCACCTCATAGAATTATTGCCCAATAATTGCTTGATAAAAAATATAGTACACTTTTATAGTTTTACGTTAGTAGATATTGGATGACCAATGCGAACGTAAGTACATACATAGAGTACTTACGCTCGCATTGGTTGTCGTTCCATATCTATACAAATAAATAAAATTGAAGTGTCTGTTTGTAATGTCAAAATAACAGCGTTTTACTAAATGCATATGAAATTATATACGGTACTTATAAGAAAAACACATTTTTTTTAATTTTTGTGTCTGTCTGTTTGTTCCGAATAAACTCTGAAATGGCTGGACTGATTTTGACGGGACTTTCACTGAAAGATAGCTGATATTATAGGGAGTAACATAGGCTACTTTAATTTTAAAAAAAGTATTAGGGTTTCGCTAAAAAAAACTTACCTTAAAAATTGTAACATAAACCAAAAGAGTTTTTTTGTAGATTGAACGCGGGCGAAGCCGCGGGTTCTGCTAGTTATTAAATAATTTAGTACATCATTTAGCTATACGTTTATATCCTACTAACATTATATTTACAATAATATAGCTCATATATCGGAATAACACATAGGCTCCTTTTTATCCCGGAAAAATGTACGATTTCCGTGGGATAGATTACTTAGTTTTAGTTTTTCTACAGGCGAACCCAAGCGAAGCGAGGGTGAGCCGCTAATTGAAATAAAGTTACAATTTAACCGAGATAGCTACGAGATGCAGCCGGTACACGGGACGAGCGATTGCGCGATGTTTTGACGTTAAAGCCCCGGCGGCCGGCACCCACGTGCGCTCGCCAGCGTCGCGCCGCAGTCCGTTCACGGCGTTGCGCGCGCCACACGCCCGACACATCGAGAATTAACCCGCGCTTATCAAAACTTCGCGAAATGTTGTCATCCTTTGCGACGCGTTTATTAACACTAGTTTGATTGCGAATCATTGTTCATGAGCGTTTACACTCTTTTTTCGTATAACGATACTCTGACAAAATGAAGAGAAAGGATTCCCAATATAGTTTAAACAGAGACGCGTCGCGGTCTGCTCGAATGCTCTCGGATAGTATGTCATCTGATGAACCAGAAACCGAAAGCCTACTAAATTTGCAACAACCCATCGTTATTGCAATCGGTAGTGGACGACGACAGTCCCTCACTGCACCGCCCTCTCCTACCGAGTACCGCAAAAAGCGCGACAATCGTCATCATCACAACTATATAAACCATCTTCATCATCTCATCCACTGGAGAGATATCTGGGGTGGAGAAACGCAAAAACCTCAGGAGGTATATATAGAGCATTTAGTATTTCAATTGTATGTGTATCTCTGTGCTTGAATTGTGCATCATATCAGTGGTGAAATGATTTAAATCTATTTATATTTTTATATTATTTTTATTAAATGTAAATGAAATATCATATTACATGTATCAAATGTTATGTACCTTGTAATGTTGTTACTTATATACATAGGTTTTTCGCTCAGGCTACATAACAAAATTTCCTACATATAATTAA
This sequence comes from Brenthis hecate, assembly GCA_951806755.1. Classification (NCBI taxonomy): domain Eukaryota; kingdom Metazoa; phylum Arthropoda; class Insecta; order Lepidoptera; family Nymphalidae; genus Brenthis; species Brenthis hecate. Next base: position 7,100,531 of record OX638258.1, on the reverse strand, counting down.
ACACGTGCGTTACTAAATACCATATTAAGCTTAAAATATGTTGAAACTTTTATGTAACTCAATTGCTATATGTTAACTATTAAATATCAGATTTTTTTTATTATTAGTTAAACCAGTAAATATTAATAAATAATGACGAGATTGATTTATTTATATAAATCTGAATCGTATTTGTTCAAGTTTCTTTGTCTCTGTAGCCTTGGTCTACTTTTTTTTATTCAACAATACCTTGACTGTGAATGTAATTTTGCTATAACAGATTATAATTTGTAAAGATGTGAATACGTGTAAAAACTTTATAATGTTAAATTATTTAACATGAACAAATAATTGGTAACATGAAGAATTATGGAAAGATAATAATACTCTACAATTTAAAGCAAAAAATTTTACTAGGCTTACTGTACCAACCTAAATAACTAAAAAGGCTTTTGCAAATTAATTAACAAAAATAAAAAAAAACCAACTGCGTAAAAAGTGAACTAAAAAGATGAGAACAAGTTGACAAAGGACCATAATATTATGCAGTCGGAGACTACACAGTACACACACGTAGCTATTATAAAACTAGCTTCGCTCGCGCTAAAACTACAAAAAAACTCTAAAAAGGTAGATTTCATATAAACTTTCATGCCCTATTTTACCCCCTTATGGGATGAATTTCGAAAAATACTAAAACATGTATTTATTTAATTGTATTGAAGAGCATTCAATCAAAATCAATCAAAATATACTTCATTCAAATAGACTTTTACAAGCTCTTTTGAATTCATTAATACCAAGTTTCAAGTAATTCTGATCATAAATATTTTTTTGAGTTGTATTATAACGTGTTCTCCCGTGGGAATAAGATAATCTCCCGCTGGTAAAAAGTAGCCTATGTCACTCTCCAGCCCTCCAGCTGTCTCCACACAAAATTACGCCAATCCGTCATTCCGTTCTTACAAAAATATTGCTCAGTCACTCCTTCATAGCTAACATCGTTGTACTCTGTTGACTAATTGGGAAGCTTCCTTAGAGCTTTAAGCATAAATACGGTCATTTTGTTTGTTAAAATATTGTTCAATTGTAAAAAATTTCTCATCCGTAAAATAAAATGTTCAGTGACCTCTTTTCAGTGATTTTACCGCCCTATTCTTTTTTAAATTGCCAGTTAAGAAATGACCAGTGCATCTCTTATAGGCTGCAAGTCCTAAGTCATCTTTTAAAATACGCGTCATGGTTCTAGGTGCTATCTTCATCTCCCGAAGATAAAATCTTTGGCTTTCGGACAGGATTTCTTCGAATTCTTTCCCTTACTGCTTTGATCGCCTTTTTCGTACGAACACTACATGGACGGCCAGATCTTTTTCTGTCACAAACAAAGGAGGTTTCATTGTACCTATCAATAGCCCGGTACACAAACATTTGACTATTACTTTTATCACCCCATTCCATTTTAATATCACAAAATATTTTACAATGTATTGGCGCGAAAATGAGAAAACTCAATGAACAATCATATAAAAATGACAGATTCCAAATTCAAATGTAATATTTGTTGATTTTTAATTGTAACAGTATTTATGGCCAGACTATGTATATTCCGACTTTAAAAATTACTAAAGGAAAATGCAAATTAAATCATATTTCTGTAACTTACCCTCACTTCCGGGTACGTTTTGATTTTTTTGAGCGGAACCCTAATGGGTTATATAAATAAAAATATCCTAAGTTACTACTTATAACATCAGCTATCTGCCAGTGAAAGTTCCATCAAAATCGGTCCAGCCGTTTCGGAGATAAGTCGGAATAGACAGAGAAATACCGTTTAAAATTCCATATGCATTTAGTAGGTATAGTAAAAAGCTATTATTTTGACATTACAAACAGACACTTCAATTTTATTTATCTGTATAGATTATTGGAAAAGTTTGCTATGACATAATAAGTTTCTAGCGCGTATTGATTGGTGTTTTTTCGTGTATTCATTTTATAAGTTGTTTACAAGGTTTAAAAACGGTTTAAAGTTTTTTAACTTTTATTTATCAAATTAAAATATCTCGACAAGTTACCGAGAAACGCCAATTTTAAGTTTTTGGAGACATATTGGTTTTTTTATCTTCTAATTTATTCAGTACATGATCGTGTATGTCCAGAGGGCTCATTATGAAGGATTTTTATCTAGTGTCATCGTCCACCGGGATAGATGTCAGCCACATGTCATACACATACATACACTCTTGATATCTTACAAGTGCAAATAATGGCAGGATCTTCCTCCAGAGATTTTTTCTAAACACAACTGATATGAAATTCTTTAAATGTTGGGTTTTCAGTGCCTAATAGTAATATACTAACCTAAAAAGAGTTTTCCTCAGAGTGCCCAGGAAAATAATTGAAATTAGTGTTGTTCTTGCGTTTTTGATATATTTTATACGCTTCAGTGTACATAGGTATATTTAATAAGATATAATTTTTTTTTTCTATCTTCGTTCTATAGAGGCGGAAAAACATACTCCGAAGATTATGTTGATTAAGACCATGTAGTTTTTTGCCGTGACATTGTAGATTCTTAAGTGTCTGATTTTCAATTATGTATATAAATAAACTTTTTTATTTATAAGAATAATTATAAGACTTGCAACGAATAGTACATATATTCGGCCATACACCGAATACCAAATATTCGGCGGGCTTTCTAGCCGAATAGCCGAATATTAGGCAAAAGTATTCGATCAGCGCGTGGCGGGAAAACTTGTAGTTACGTTTTTGTTTTTTGTGTGGCGTGTAGGCTTAATTCAAAAGCAATAAAGAATATTAAAAAAAACATTTCACCTTTCTTTAAATCACACGCATATTCCCTTTTGTTATCAGACTGATAACAACAAAACATATTACTTAAGTATTCGGCCGAATAGGATAAAAGTAGCCTAATAGGCCGAATGCCGAATAATATCCGAATATTCGTTGCAAGTCTATTAATTATGCTTTTTATTTAGTAAAAAATAAAAAAATTATTTTACTGAAAACCTAAGTACTTGCAAACGCTAACAAGCAACAGCTGCTGTACACAAGTCAGTTAACTACGAGTATTATATTGATTGACTATTATTTTGATAGATGACATCTAATAATTTAAAATCATCGCATACTTATTGTACAATTCAGTCCCGGCAATTGATGTTGTAATGGCAACCATTTCAAATTGCGAGAGCAATACTGCATTCACAATTATTTATGTTACTAGCATTGCCCGCCCGCGTTCAGATGACCAAAAACCAAATTCTTAGGTTTTACATATTAGTATACTCTTACAATGCAGTTTTTGCGTTTTTTCCCAGAAATGAGACATTTTCCCGCAATAAAAAGTATCCTATATGTTGACCCGGATAACCAACTATCACCATGCCAAACTTCATCAAAATCCCTCTAGTGGTTTTCCTGTGATGCGGAACCAGACAGATAGACAGACATACAGGCAAAAATTCTAAAAACTACAGATTCGGCCTCCGTATCGACAATAATGTTTATTTCAATAAGATTTTCAAAAAAATATCTAATTCTATCAGCTTATTATTTCAGCTTAATTCTATAATCTATTAGCTTATTACTAAAATGAAAACATTAATAAACTTATTATTGTTATTGATTCGATGTTTAAGTAAACCTGGTTGGATTTCTGTTAAATTTCTCATTCAAATTCAGTTAGTTTGAGAGTAATTATGAAATGTTTTTTTTTTCAAATTGTGTTATATTTAATGCACTCTAAATTTAAATATCCTTTATTTTTATAAATATTTATATGCTGCAATATTATGGTATGAATGTATATATTTGTATTTTTGAATTCGCCTCAGTTTGTAATTAATTGAGTCCCGACTTGATAAACGTGATATTCGCTTTATATGAGTTTTTTATTCAGGTATTACTAATGACCCACTTGTCCCTGGATAATATTGTAGCTATATATAATATGCTTTTATAATATGAATTTCTTCCTTGAATATATTTTTATGTTCTTGTTTCTAGTCTGCAACGTAATATAACATAGTCAATTTTACAGCACTGATGAATTTTCAATAACACAAGTGGTATTATTAGTGTTGCTTAAATAATATTGCGTTATTATTGTTATGACTACTTAAAGTGTTCGAAGGTTAAACAGACAGATAACTAACGGTTATAAAATACTGCCGTCGTTACTGCCTCTTCTCCTATTCGCAGTAGCGTTTAGCGATATTTTATTGTTATGTAATTAACAAAATGTATATTAAAAACTGTCGGGGTTTTATGCACTTGAGATGTAAGAGAAAGACAGTATATCTATACATATAATAAAAATTTTAACTAAACCAAATCTGTACATTGAATATTTTTTAGAAAATTTTATTGAAATAGACATTATTATCGACATAGAGGCCGAATCTATAGTTTTTAGAATTTTTGTCTGTCTGTCTGTCTGTCTGTCTGCGAACCACAAAATGTGTCAAAACCACTGGACAGATTTTAATGAAATTTAGTATGGTGACTGCTGGTTACCCGGGTACATATAAGATACTTTTTACTGCGGGAAAATAGTTCATCTCTGAGCTAAATGTTAAAACGTAACTATTGACGAATCCGAGCGGTAGTAATGAATATACGTATTACAATTAATTAGTACATACTGCGTAGGTCATCTTAATAGAACTCAATTTTAGGAAAATATGTATTAATAATCAATTAATAATCTTAGGTCTGCTTCTGTTTCAAACTAAATAACGTTTGTGAAATAAACACCAACAACTTATAGATAACTAACTTCCACCGGAAATAAAACGATATCTCATAATTCAAAACAAATATAACATAATCTGCACAAGGTAATATTACCTACAACTATTAAAACTAAAAGCGTTCAAATATTAATTGTACAAAGTAAAACTTAAACCTTTCTACAATTTCTACGAGTTCTCAGAGGAATAAGTGTGTGGTGACAGTGTCTATCTCTACTTTATATTTTAACAGACCGATCTAAAACATGGAGAAGGCTCTCAATTCGGTTGTATTTTTTTATGTTTGGTACCTCAGAACTCCGTTATTTATTAACCGATTTGTAAAAATATTTTTTGTTTGATAGTGTATACTTACAGTCAACAGAAGAGTTGTCTAATAGAAAATCTTTACATGTTACTCCTTTCCTTAGAGTAAACATACTCCTTTCTCTATCTTGTTATATAATTACTAGCACAACCCGCGACTTCGCTCGCGCGAAAACTACAAAAAATGCCTAATAAGGTAGTTTTATACAAAGTTTCATCCCCTATTTTACCCCCTTATAGGATGAATTTCAAAAAATGCTAAAACATGTATTTACTTAATTTTACTTAAGTTTCAAGTAATTTTGATCATATTTATTTGGATTGTATTATAACGTGTTTTCCCGTGGGAATTAGATAATCTCCGGCGGAAAAAAGTAGCCCTCCAACTATCTCTACACAAAAAATCACGCCAATCCGTCACTCCGTTTCGACGTGAAAGAAGGACAAACAAACACACACACTTTCACATTTATAATATTAGTATGGATTATTATTTTTTTAGACAAAAAAACTATTGCATGTTGGTGTGTCTCCGGGCAATTGACATTTTATGTTTGTAAAAGGTCATATTAGCACGTACATATATTTATTTATTTTGTAAATTGGAAAACAGATAGCATATATAAGCATAAAATGCAAAATATGTCAGAAATAATACACTTAGCCAATGAAGTTTCCACTTATACATATAAATATAGCAGAGTAAAGTTACTGAAAATAAAATTAAAACAGATATAAATAAAATGTGTAGCTACAAAATAAAAAGAAATATATAAAAATAATATTTGTCAGTCTCTAGTGTTTTTTTTTAAGTTCAATAGTAAATATTGTAAGGTTTTGTAAATTATTTATATTATTAAGTTCAATGTAAGATTGCCAATTTAAAAAAATATCTATAGATTAAGTTTAGTAGTCGGATAAGTGATACTAGTTAATTAACTATTTTAGTTTCGAGACTAGTGGGGTTTACAAAGGAAAGCTTCATAAAAGCCAGCTATTTTTGCTATTTATTACCAGGCCATACGTGTGACTTCGCCCACACTTGCATTTCTTTTTAGTCCTTTATAAATATACGTGACCCTCGTTATACTCGTATATGAGAGCGCATAAAGCGCTCAAACTCGAGATGTGTCTTTGGAACTACAATATTGATGGAACTAATAATAAAGCATAGATAATTTTTTAATATTATTAAAAAAAAACAAATTTAAATTCATTTCAAAAAAGTTGGCGATGTTTCACCCTATGCCTCGGAGAGCACGTAAAGCCGTCGTTAATTTTCCCCGGTCCTTTCGAGTAGTCGTTCCACCGGAATATGAGAATGACAGGAATAGAGAGTGCACGTTGTGTCTGCGCGTACACTTGTGCACTATAATATCTCCTGCGCAGTTGGCTCGTCTCAATGAGATTGGCCGCCGTGACCGGATTCGATCAGGAGGACATTATACTAGCTGACCCGAAAGACTGAAGTTGTCCTGTCGAAATTTCAATGAAATTTATCATCGTGACGGTCTGTTTATTTCTAATTTCTGGGCAACTTTTCCAATTTTTTTTTTCAAGTGATAACAAGAACTTTTCCTTTTTATTATAATGATCGATTTTTGTCACGGCGGCCAATCTCACTCACCATGACAATGAGACTAGCCAACTGCGCAGATGATATTATAATGCACAAGTATGTGCAAACACAAGTGCACTCTCTATTCTGTAACTCTCAGTTATTTGTGTTTAGTATTTAGAATATACAAAATCATTTTATTTCGTTTGGTTGGGTTGTCGAATGACTAATTTATTACACAATACACATAACATAAGTAAAAGGTATTCCTAGCACTATTATCTTTTAATCTATAAAGACCTTCGCCAGATAGTAAACTTCAATAGGTATGGATAAATGTCCGTTCGTAATGTGGGTTAATGAGTGATACTATTTTAGAAAAGTCACCTTTATCTATTTTACTTTTATTCGAATGTTTTAATTAGATTTTTTTATATAGTAATAAACATTCGAATTGAAAACATTTATTAGGTAACACTAAGACGGCATATTTTATTTATTATACCTTGACAATAAAGCAATCCTAATATTCATAGGCTGTTTACTGAACAGCTGAGTTGACGCATGTTAATTTGGTTCAATTGACTAAGCTATGACTAATTTAACTAATATGTCTTAATCAATGTGCATTTTGTTGTTTGTTTTATTGTGCCTAAGAATTCATCTTTGATGATCTAATTTTTTTTTCGAGATATTAATCCACTACGATTCTTCTATATTATAAACAAGCTTACTGGAATAATTTTAAGAGACATAAGGCGAATACGTTTCTAATGATGCCATAGTGTGTGAGTGATAGCCATGTAGTAGGTAACTCTAATATCTAGTAGACAGTTGAGACGCTATAGATATAACGTTAAAGTCACCAAACCAAACAGTCAAACTTATCACTAGGTAGTTCATTATTATACACGTATTAAACTTATTATAATGAAAACACTTTTAAAAAGGTGAACAAATTGATAACAGTTGCCTTTATCATATTTGTAATAGTTGGCTGCAAATTCTGAAAAAAATCTATATTATTTTATTTGCAATTGTCTTGTCGTGTGTCGCGAAAACTACAAAAAAATATTTAAAAAGGTAGGTATCTAGTTTTCATACAAACATTCGTCCCCTATTTTGCCCCCTTATAAGATGAATTTCGAAAAATGCTAAACCACGTATTTATTTATTCGTATCGAAGAGCATTAATATCAAGTTTCATGTAATTCTGATAAGAAATAACTTTTTGGATTGTATTATAACGTGTTTTCCCGTGGGAATGAGATGATCTCCCGCGGTAAAATGTAGCCTATATAACTCTTCAGCTCTTCAACTATCTTCACACCAAAAATCACGCCAATCCGTCCTTTCATTTCCACGTGAAAGAAAAACAAACAAGCACACAAACAAACAAACAAAAAACCACTCACATTTATAATATTAGTATGGATTACCTACGTTTCATTCAAAATATCTACTGTTCATCCTGTAAGCCTACTTATGGGTGAAAGACATTTTTTACCATTTAATTTAATGGCTTACATAACATTGTTTCAATTAATTTGTCTGTTTTGTTAGCATTATACATACTCGTATATATGTACGTATGTACGTGCTTAATTAGAAAAAACGGTATTGCAAGTAGAAGCGGACATCGCAAACGGGTAGTGACACATAAATAAGGTGTGTTTTAAGTGATTATGCAATACGTGGGTTTTTGGTAAATACTATTATTAGAGATCCGTAGCCAAAAGGCTAAAACAGAATCCTTATAATTTCCCCCATGTCCATCTGTCCAAATCAAACACTTGAATTTGTAATAGGCGCGACTCGAGTTCGTTAAGAAAAATGATACATTATATTCAATTACATATTATATTATTGAACATTTAATATTGTAGTTCTTTGCGCTCGTATTTCGATCGGTGAGGTTTATTATAATAAACTAATGTTATAATAGCATTAGAAGGTTATAGTTGGATATCACAAAATCTAATACGGCTTCGTAATCTATAATCTTTAGCAACTTTTTAATAATGACTATTGACTAATGAGTTATAGAGACGGAATAAGCCAATCGCCGCAAGCGGAAAATGTATAGGTAGGTATACTATTTTTAAAATGGTAAGTACCTAGTCAAAATTTCTATTATACATTTAGTGTAAAAATGTACAATTTTCTAAATATGTCAAATATAGTATGTATAAGTATATACATAACTGGTGATTTTTTAAACTTATACGATGATATTATACGGTTTGTACAGGTACATACTTTCACATTTAAAAACGGTTGAATATTCGTGAAAATGATGTTCCTACTACAAAAATACTAGTCATCACGGGTTAGCACTTATATATAATTCAAAATAACGTTTTTTTATGATATAACAAATTATAAAGTGTAGAAAATCTACCGATCCTCCAGCTGTCTCCACGCAAAATCACGCCAATCCGTCACCCTGTTTCGACGTGAAAGAAGGACAAACAAACACCCTTTCAAATTCGTAATATTATAGTATGGATTATTTTCTGGTCCATGATAACTAAGATTATAAATACGAAATATTTCTAGGGACGCAGGTTATATCAAATACTATACTCGTATATGCCGTTGCAGTACGTCTACTAGGTTAGGCTGTGATTTTTTTTTCTCGATCTAAATGAAACTGATTTTAAACACATTTACAAAATTATCTTCTCAATCTAGACTTAAGTTCGAATTCGAATTCAGTAATAAAAATTTCAAGAATGTATACTTATATGTACGTTTTGTGATATTTTCTGTCTAGAAAATATTCTTCCTCATTCATGGCATTCTCCTATTAATTGTCCTTGTCATGGATCCTCCCTTGGTGTAGGCGTACCATTTTGATGTAAAGTCGTTCATGCAACTATACAACAATGTATTGTGTATGCGAATAATTTCCTCTGTAGAATAAGAATCGGTTTATAATTTCAATGCAGGTGGCATACATCGAATACATACCATGGCTATAAAGTATAAATCAATGTCTAGAATCTAGATTCTATAATATTTTCTTAGATTTACGCGAATGTTTGACATTATTAAATAAAACTATCTTTTCGGATTATTTCGCGGATTTATTTTGATTTTTGGTTCCCGACGTTTCGAATGCTTTACAGCATCCATGTTCACGGGAGAGACTGAGGTGTTACATGTCTTGAATCTATAGTTGTTACAACAGTAGGCTGTCTGTAACAACTATACATTCAAGACATGTAACACCTCAGTCTCTCCCGTGACCATGGATGCTGTAAAGCATTCGAAACGTCGGGAACCAAAAATCAAAATAAATTCGCGAAAAAATCCGAAAAGATAGTTTTATTTAATAATCTAGATTTTAGATGAAACAAGAATCTACATAACATATAATATATATAGGTATGAATATGCCCTGAATAGGTGTGTCGTTCAGAAATTATGTTACGTCACGTTGACCAAGAGACCAAAGACAATATAAAATGTTTAGGTACGTATTTTTTCTAAAATTTTAGCTTCCATGCGATTAGTTTAATGGATCTATATTTATAAGCAGTTTCATTTAAGTAGAAAACGGATTTTCTGCTTAAAATATTTTTACGCGGACGTCATATAATGTACCTATAAATATGTACCTACGAAGTATATAATATTTTATTTTATACTAAAACTTAGACGCGACTTAAAAGCGACTAAGGTCGCCTCGCTCGGGTGCGTCCCTAGATACGTTTTAATTGTTTTATGCGGAACCCTTATTCTTTCTCCAAAATAAAAGTAATCTAAGTTACTCCTTATAACATCAGCTATCTGCTAGTGAAAGTCCCGTCAAAATCGGTCCAGCCGTTTCGGAAATTAGCCGGAGCAAATAGACAGACAAAATTTTAAAAAAATGTGTTCTTCTGATAAGTACCGGTTATAATTCCATAATATGCATTTAGTAAAAACTAGAAAGCTGTTGTTTTGACATTACAAATAGCCACTTCAATATTATTTATTTGTATAGATCAGTGATGGGCAAAGTACGGCCCGCGGTCCAGCTCCGGCCCGCGAAAGTATTTAATCCGGCCCGCCGAGGGTCCATCGACATGGATAGTATATGGCCCGCTATAATTACGTTTTGACGGTCGAGAAGTATAAAGTAGATTCTACTTAGGGCCGGTTGTTCAAACATCGAGTAACTGAACAAATAACTAACTAGCGAATTAACTGACTAATAAAAGGACAAATAAAATTGTTGCATTTTTCAATGGCCAGATAGCAAGCGAATATATGGAAGCGTGAAACAAGCATACGGTGTAATGTATGTTAGAAGAGAATAGCAAATGCTTTGACATTCACTTGTTTGACGTTTACTGTCAGTTAATTTAACTGTCAGTGAGTTTACCTGTTTCTACGCGACATTGGCGAAGTATTTTGTGCCCAATTGGCACTCCTGGAAGCCACTAAACAAAAGAATAGAATAGAATAGAGTTTAACTGTCAGTTAGGTAGACTGTCAGATTAATTAACGGCTAGTAAGTTTAACTGTCAGTTAGTTTAACTGTTAGTTAGTATGACCTCCAGTTAGTTTAACAGACAGTTTCCTTAACTGTCAGTTTGTTTAAATGTCAGTTAGCTTAACTGTTAGTTACTTTAACTGTTAGTAAGCTTAACTGTCAGTAAGACTGTCAGTTTTATTAATAACTAGTCAGTTTAACTGTCAGTTAATTTAACTGACGTAGTTTAACTGTTAGTTAGTATAACCTCTAGTTAGTTTAACTGTCAGTAAGTTCAACTGTCACTTTGTTTAACTATCAGTAAGTTTAACTGTCTGTTTGATTTACTGTCAGTAACGTTAACTGTCATTTAGATTAACTGTCAGTTTTATTAACGGCTAATAAGATTAGTTGTCAGTTAATTTAACTGTCACTTAGATTAACCACCACTGGTAGATAAACATGAAGGTTAAACTTTCAACACATAAAACATACATTTAATTTTGAACTTGCCTACCTACCTATTTCTATTACATTTAATTCCATTAGTTTTATAGCATATAATGTATTTAGATAAATACAAAGATAAGTCATAATACTAGTTAATGTATTTACATATGACAAGGAAAACCAACGTACCTAAATGAAAGCTTTATACTCGTCGTAAAAAAGCAATATACTCATCTCACTATCTTTGTTTAACTTTGTTCAATACCTGTGTTGTTGTGGTGCCTGTGGGTTGGTCTCATGTTTTAAAACACAGCAATAATTAAACATAAACACTTTTTTATATATGAGTCCATAAAACCGAAAACTATAGGTATTTGAAGCTTACTCAATCTACATTTTTAATTGTAACTAGCATTGCCCGCGGCTTTTTTTTTAGAAATGAGATATTTTTCCGCGGTAAAAAGTATCCTATATGTTCACCCGGATAACCAGCTATCACCATACCATATTTCATCAATATCCCTCCAGTGGTTTTTCTGTGATGCGGTAACAGACAGACAGACAAAAATTCTAAAAACTATAGATTCGGCCTCTGTATCGATAATAATGTCTATTTCAATAAGATTTTCCAAAAAATATTTAATGTACAGATTCGGCTTAGTTACAATTTTATTATATGTATAGATATGTTTGAAATGTCAAACGGTCCCATACCAAATATTCAATATGCATATATGATGTCATTACTATTTATTTTCCAACCGACTTCGTCAAAAACGAGGAGGTTCTTAATTCGACTGTATCTTTTTTCAGAACACCGTCATTTACTAACCGATTTGGACAATTTTTGTTTTGTTTGAAAGTGTATACTTCCAGATTGGTCCCATTTAAATTAAAAATAAACATAGATAGATAGATAGATGCTTTATTGTACACTACAAATAAATATACAAAAAGAAGATATAAACAATAGATGATGCACAGCAGGCGGCCTTATCGCTATAAGCGATCTCTTCCAGGCAACCTTAGCGCGCAGGAGGAATTATATGAAATGATAGGCGGTGTACTTACTACACACAATTGCATATCCTATATACAGATATACATAAATACATACATAGATACATATATACATACATACATTCATACATACATTCATACACACACACACATACATACATACATAATACATACATACATATATACATACATAAATGCATAAATACAATGCATACATACATAAATGTAGATCAGATGAAAAAGTATAAAAAGTTCAATATAAGATACTATAGAGACAAATAATATGATTTTAACTGTACCTTAAAATTATCAAAACTTTTGGCACGCCTGATGTCCATTGGAAGATTATTCCATAAGCGTGCAGCCTTTACTGCGAAGGAGTTGGTAAGGTAACAGGAGGAGTGAGAAGGAATTTTAAGCAACAACGTTTCACTAGAGCGAAGTGGAAGAGTATGGGTATCACTCAAAAACTGGAAACGCTCTCTAAGGTAGAAAGGAGAAGAAGGGTAGAACAGCACGCAGTAGAAAAGATGAAGTACATGAGTATTCCTGCGAACATACCACCCCTAAGGGTGAAAAAATAGCTAATGATGAATTCAACCTACTTCTAATTGTCATATTGACTTGAAACTTTGCAAGTGTTTCTATTTTCGTTGATGGTGCAGTGGTTCGGTATCTCCGATCTGATCTAATAGTAAAGAAGGTGGATAGGTGGAACTCTTTAACGGCTAATAGTAGATACTTTGAGTTTGGGCTTATTTTGTTTAATGTCAGATCAAACAAAATATAGAAAATAATAAAGTAAATAATAAGCTCAATACGTTAAAATCGGATTGTAGAGCCCGAATTTTTTGTGTTACTAATAAAAGCGAATTTTAGTTTGTCAGTCTTAATATAAAAATTGGCATGAAAACTAATTTAAACGGCTTAAGCGAATATTTTATTTTCTTCTTAGTTTGCTACTATTACCTATGTCTACACTAAAAAGGGAAACATAAAAACTTTTTAAGAAAAAAATAAAAACCGACATAAAAAAAGCACTATAAATTAAAAAAAATAACTGATCGGTAGTTTTCGTTTACTATAGATACCTACCTAATCAAATATTTTCGAAGTCGGTGCCAGTCGATACAAATCAAAGCACACCTATTTCGTAAATATTTATATATCTAGTATAAGTATATCAATATACACTGGCGTGCAAAAAAATCGGGCCACCTAGAGAAAATGGACAAACTTAAGGTATATTTTTTTATTAATTTTATTATTATATATGGGTAGCTGCATACCCTAGATACCTAAATCAATAATCGTTGAATAATTTAAATAAAAATTATTGCTCGAAAATAGAGGAAAATCAAATTTAATGATTTTTCGCGAGTTTAGTATAAAAATGTAAGCCGCAAATTAATGGGAAAATTAAAAGATTTCGATTGGTTTTATGATTTCAATAATGCGTATTACCGCCTCTATTTTTAATTACAGCTTTTAATCGGTTTTTCAGAGATTTGACATCAGGATTGAGGTCAGGTTTTCGCGCTGGCCAGGCAATAGTAGACACTCCGACCTCTTGAAGATACTGCCTTACTGATGTAGCAGTGTGTGGGCGAGCATTATCTTGTAGAAGCAGAAAATCTTCTCCAATGAACCCAGTAAAAGGCATCACATGATCTTCTAAAACCTCCGTTATATACCTAGCGGCTGTAAGGGATCCATTTTCTATGAATATAAGCTCGGTTTTCGCTTCGTAACAGAATCCTGCCCAAAACATAACTGAGCCCCCTCCATATGACACTGTTTCCCGCATAGTGCATGGAGCATATCTTTCGCCTGCTCGCCGGTAAACAAAATTATGGCCGTCGGCACCATGCAAACACATTCTGCTTTCGTCAGTAATAAGAACCTTCTTCCACTGCTCCAAATTCCAATTCACGTGATCTTGGGCAAAAAGTAATCTTGCAATTCGATGTGCAGGGGTGACTTTGGGGCCAGTTGCGGACTTGCGTGGCGTCAAGGAGGCGGCTCTAAGTCGGTGCCTTACTGTCCACTCGCTAACATTAACACCTCTCACTTCTCTCAGGAGATTTCGAACGTCAACCCCTGTGCGATGACGATTTCTTAGAGCTGATGACACAATAAATCGATCATCACGCCCTGATGTGGCTCCTCGTCGGCCGGAACCATGTCGTCGTACAAAGCCATCAGTCTCTATGTAACGTTTGTACACTCTCTGGACCGTAGAACGGCTCACAGAAAAAGCTTGAGCCACTTGACGTTGACTTTGTCCAGTTTCAAGCAAAGTCACAATTCGAGATGATTCAGCCTCGGTCAGATCCATCTTGCAGTATTTCTAATAATCGCAGATCAAAGTAGAAAGGTCTTGTTCAATAATTGGAACTCAACTAAACTTCTAAAATAACAAAAAAACAGTATTTGTGGCTTCAATCCATATTATGCAAATATTCACTAATTACTGCTAATTGACTATAATTAAGCGCACACGTGCATTTCCAGGAATTTTATGACTTTTTGAAGGAAACAAAGGCGTCTAATCTCCTTAATTACCTTTGCGGTATTTTTTTTCACCAAACAATTGTCAACAAAGACTATGCTTAAAATTAAGGGTGGCCCGATTTTTTGCACGCCAGTGTATTAGTTATGCCGCGTTAGATGTTTTACTTTTAACCAGAGCAAACTAGAAATTAAAAATTGTTCAAATATTATTAGCTGTAGAATAAAAATGTGTACGTAGATAAATATTGTACGTCTCAAAAATTAAATAACATATTATCAGTTTCTAATCTATTAAGATTATCGAAAACTATTTGCTAAAAACGGTATTTTTAAACTTTGTATAATATTATGCTGCTCTACAAAAAAAACACTAAAATCTAATTTTGCCGTTTTCAAATAACGATCGTGTAGATAGACAGACAAAATACCTGTATATCTTTTCATATAAGTACTTGTGTATCTTTCGTCGGTAACATTTAATCATATATATATATATATATATATATATATATATATTATATATATATATATATATATATATATATATATATATATATATATATATATATATAAATGAATCCCTATTTCCCTTGGTCACGCCATCACGCGTGAACGGCTGTTTTTATTAAACGTAAACTACGTACATAATACATAAAGATTTATTAATAAAATGATACTACTTGTTATGTTAAAACGTTAATAAAATAAAACTCAATATTTGGCACTCCCAATAGACAAACTAAACGAGAAGAAATTAGCTCTGATTAAAAAGCGAGTCATCGACAAAAGTAATTATACTACTTGGTCCAAAGGACATTGAGCATTTAAAATAAATGGCAGAAAAACTGGACAATGATAACTATTTTGAAAACTCAATTTTATGATTAAAGTGCCATTTATTCTAAAATACATTACAATAAATATATTCACTGTAATATCTGGCCATAAGTATTCCCTAAAAATTATTATAGACTAGCTCTTGCCCGGGCCTCAGCTCGTTTAAGTTATGTATAAACTAGCGGCTCACCCTCGCTTCGTTCGGGTTCGCCTCTAGACAAACAAATACAAATCTATCCCACGGGAACCGTACAATTTTCTGGGATAAAAAGTTGCCTAATTATTATTCTGATGTAAGAACTATATTATTGTAAAGTTTCATTAAAACCCAATTAGTAGTTTTTATAAGTTACTATAGTTTTTTTACCTATCCCATGGGAACTCTTTAATTTTACGAGATATAAAGTATATCTAAAATGTTGGCCGGGGATAAGATAGATAGCCAGAAATAAGATAAGGACCACCATGCAAAATTTCATTTAAATCGGTCCCACAGTTTCGGAGATTAACCCGTACAAACAGACAGAGAAACAAAAAAATTGAAAAAATCTGGATTTATATAATATGTATTTGTATAATGATGAATATTTCTCTTTTTACATCCCCCTGACTCGGTTTTTAGCAATTTTTTTTCTATGTACAGACATTCGACCTCTACAATTTTATTATATGAATTGATTAGCGCGTTCAAAAAACAAACAAAACACTTTAGCTTTATAACATTAGAATAGCCGGATAAAATTACATTGTAAATGTTGGTGAAACAGAAGTTTATTATGACTCGTGGTGTAATTTATGATTATATGTACATTGTACATACGAGTATGTCTGAAATTGTGAGTGTTCCAAATAATAGTTGCTATTTATTGAACTTAAGCCAAGAAAACTTAGTTAATTGACTAGTCCAATGTCAATCTAATCTGTTAGTATAGTCTACACGATTTCATTCTGAATAATTAATCCGAATCCAAGTTTAATCTTTTGATCTATTAACTAATATTTAACTAACGGTTCTCGTTTTATAGGTTACCCAATATAATTTTATATATCGTGGTATAAAGTATATAATTAGTTCTTAAATAGAATTAAAAATTCGAAAACAACATAATATTAAAATCTGCAAAAAATAGGGACAAATTTAAGTTTTTTTTTGGAAACCCACGTTTTTAGAACATTTAATGACTACTCTAGATCTAATCTATTGAATAATACTTTCTTAGATTTACGCGAATATTTGACATCTATACAATACTCGTAATAAAATTGTAAATAAGCCGAATCTGTACATTAAATATTTTTTGGAAAATCTTATTGAAATAAACATTATTATCGATACAGAGGCCGAATCTATAGTTTTTAGAATTTTTGTCTGTCTGTCTATCACCGCATCACAGAAAAACCACTGGAGGGATTTTGATTAAATTTGGTATGGTGATAACAGGTTATCCGGGTCAACATATAGGATACTTTTTACCGCGGGAAAATATCTCATTTCTGAGAAAAATTTCAAAAACTGCAATGTAAGAGTATACTAATATGTAAAACCTAAAACCTAAGAATTTGGTTTTTGGTCATCTGAACGCGGGCGGAGCCGCGGGCAATGCTAGTTTTAAATAAAACTATCTTTTCGAATTTTATCGCACATTTATTTTGATTTTTGGTTCCCGACTTTTCGAATGCTTTACAGCAATCATGGTCACGACTCACGGGAGAGTCTCTCCCGTTATTTAATCTATTGAAATTAGTTCTGTGTCTTACGAAATAATCATTAATTGTTTATAGAAAGCATACAAATAATATTTAACAAATTCTTGCTGTATGTGTATAAATATTTATTGTATACTTAAATATTACCTACATTTACTGTATAAATATTTACATATTGTATAGACTAGTTATTTACATATTCGCTTTTGAAACATAAAATAGTACAAATAAAGCAAGTAAATACGTTCGTATTAATCTGAATATCTATTATGTAGATATAAAAAAAAATATCTAGGTGATCACGTTTTTGGTGAATTTGAATTGTTTTAAAATGCTTACAGAATATGTATTACTTTGGCAGATAACTTAATAAATAAAAATAAAGGTCAGGTAAAAAAGGTCCAATAGTTAGGTAGTAATATCCTCCCATCGTCCTTTTCGGTAAGGACCCCCAAAAATTAAAGACTAGTTGTTCTAATTTTTTTCTGTCCCCATAGGTACATTTTTATTTGAACGAGGCTGACAATCCAATAAGTGTGGAATTTATCTGTAAAGATGAGATGTTTACATTTTTATATTTGATAAGAAGATTGATCGCTATATTGAAAATACAAGCAAGATATAATATCAATAAAGATTTACAGTAAAATATGTATAACACTTGTATTCATTGACCAAGTATTTGTATTTAAAGCGTAATACTGACAGTAAATTTTAACCTTATAGTCGGGAAACAATACAAATGCTAGCTTATCACAATTAATAGCTTTTAAGAGAAATACATAAATTCAATGTAAGACTACTATTAATAAATAGATAGGGGCTTAATAAAATTAACGATAGCACATAGAAACAGAAGGCATTTACATCTTGACATGATAAAAAAAAATGATGCCATCACATACGGTCTTCCTGAGAATGTAGATTACGTATAAAATTAAATTAAAACGGTTTACAAACAAAATGTGTTGTACTACTTTTATTCCAATCTTGAAAGATGTGTAGTATTTCTACTAAACAGTAATTATGAATAAGCCAAGAACAAGAGTAAAATTACTTTTCATTCGAATAATTTACTGAATACAGGCAGTATAAAGTAAAAAAAAAAATTAGAATGGAAAATCAATTTTACTGGCGACTACCCTCGCTTCGCTTGGGGGCGTCCCTAGGTATCTAACAGTAACGTGTTATTCCAGGACATAATCTATCTGTATTCTTTAGCGTGAACGTGTAAGGAACATACACACACAAAAACTTTCACATAGTAGACAAGTGGCCTCTCAATATATGTATTTTAGTTCAATTGTTTAAGAATTATAGGTAAACAAGATTTGACTTTGTTTTCAAGAAGTAATGCTTATCTACTGCTTTTATCTTTGCATTTTATTGTTATCATAAAAATATTTTACAAGGACTATATGGTCCATTGTCTTTTTGAGACTGCCTGAACAGATAATTTGTAGATTTAAAAATCAGAATATTTTCTAAATTATAAACGCAGGCACAAGTAATTATTCAAAAAATATTTTAAAAATCTTTAATATAATGTCTAGAATTATTGTTTTACTATATACTAGCATTGACCGCGGCTCCGTCCGCGTTCAGATGACCAAAAACCAAATTGTTAGGTTTTACATATTAGTATACTCTTACAATGCAGTTTTTGTATTTTTTCTCAGAAATGATATATTTTCCCGCGGTAAAAAGTATCCTGTATGTTGACCAGGATAACCAGCTATCATCATACCAAATTTCATCAAAATCTGTCTAGTAGTTTAGACAAAAATTCTAAAAACCATAGATTCGGACTTTGTATCGATAATAATGTCTATTTCAATTAGATTTTCCAAAAAATATTTAATGTAGAGACTTACTATTTTATTATATGTATAGATTGAGTGAAAAAGAAAAAAGCTCTTGATTTAAAAGTCATGTAAGTATACTTTGGCGCTAAAAGCCTCAATTATGGCTTACCATAGTGTCGTGCGGTGCAGGCGGAGAAGATATTGAAGTAGATCTTACATATAACTGTTTGCCGATTATATTTAGAACAATACGAGCTCGGCATTTAACACCGCTCTTTGTGTTATCTAAATTGAAGGATTGTTTAATTTAGCCCGTGAAATTGTCGTTTGTCATAAATGTATCACTATCTAATATTTATAAAAATTAAACAACAAAATAACACGGCACATGCAATAAACGTTTAGAAGTAATAAATAGCTTAAAAAAATATAATTTGGTCACTTATTTATTTTACGAAATATAAGATCCCATGAAGAAGTGGTTGATTAAGTTAAAAGCAAAAAGTTAGAGGTAGAAAATTTATCTTACAAATATAAGAAAACTAACACAAATGACCAAAAACCAAATTCTTAGGTTTTACATATTAGTATACTCTTACATTGCAGTTTTTGTATTTTTTCTCACAAAAGAGACATTTTCCCGCGGTAAAAAGTATCCTATATGTTGACCTGGGTAACCAGTTATCACCATACCAAATTTAATCAAAATCCCTTCAGTGGTTTTTCTATGATGCGGTAAAAGATAGACAGACAAAAAATCTAAAAACTATAGATTCGTCTTCTGTATCGACAATAATGTTTATTTCAATAAGATATTCCAAAAAATATTTAATGTACCGATTCGGCTTAGTTACAATTTTATTATATGTATAGATTTATATGACACTAAAGTATATAAATAGGAGTAGGTATAATCTATTTGTATTTATGAAGAGCATCTATTTCTAAAAAGATGTATTTTTATTAATAAATTTAATAATTAAATAATTTATTTAGTAATAAACTAAATTATGCCTGCGGCTGCGGATTCTATCGCATAGATGCATATGTACATCGGTAGAAGTCCTATATGTTAACATAGAATATAAGTTGTCTTTTTTCTTTTCATTCAAATCCAAACTGAAAAAACATGGAGAACAAACAAATATACTGCCTGTTTCATTTATTTCATTATTAGTATAACAGATACCTAAAATATGTTTTCCTTGATCATATTATACACTCGCCGGCATATTTAGCGGAACACAAAAAAAGGTCCATTATTAAAAAAATATGGTTTTATTTTAAAATCTACTTACTACACTTCTTTTGTTATTTAAAGTTTCATTTGTTTTACTTAAAATGAGATCACATTAAAAACAGATTTTGCGAGTAAAGGCTATTTGTGAAAAATGGTATATTTTTGAACTTTTCATATAACCGGGAAAAGTGAAAATTAATATTAAAATAACAATTAATTAAATTAGAAAATTGGTGATTAATATCGCGTATTTCCTCCACGTGCTCTTATTAAAGTTTCTACCCGTCTAGGCATACTGAGAATGATGTTATCGATGGTCTCCTGGGATAGTCTCCACCATTCCTCAACTACGGTGATTCGCAGTTCACCCACGTTGGCAGGAGCTGGAATTCTGGACTTAACTTTTCTTTTCAGGAAGTCCCAAACGTGCTCTATTGGGTTCATATCTGGTGATCTCGCCGGCCACTCCATAACAGTGATATTCATATCATTAAGATAAGCTTGAGTTACCCGAGCGGTATGCGGCCGAGCATTATCCTGCATAAAAACAAAACCGTTACCGATATATGGGGCAAACGGTACGACAATTTTCTTCTAAAGCTTCTCTGATATAGCGGTCTGCAGTCAGACTCTCTCTGTCAATCACTACCAAGTCTGTGCGAGCTCCCAAACAAATGCCCGCCCAAACCATTATTGATCCACCACCGTATGCAACTGTAGTTTCAAAGTTTGTCTGAATGTATCGTTCTCCTTTGCGTCTGTATATTCTTTGCCTGCCGTCAATTTGATTTAAGAGAATTCTACACTCATCACTAAACAATACCTTACTCCATTGGTCCGCGTTCCAAAGTCGATGTTCCTGAGCAAAAGTTAACCTGTTTCTACGATGATTTACCTCGAGCCTTGGAGCCTTGGCAGGCACAAATGAACCCAAATCAGCTTCTTCGAACCTTCTTCGTACCGTACGCTCATTTACGGTTACACCCCGCACTGCTTCTAACTCATGTCGGGCTTGGACGGCTGTCAAACGGGGGTTCCTACGTACACGAAGCCGAATGAAACGGTCATCCCTACTCGAAGTGCGTCTTTTTCTGCCTTGTCCTGCTTTTCTCACATAAGTACCGGTCTCCCTGAACCGTTGGATACTGCGATGGATCGTTGAAACTGGTCGACGAAGATCTCTGGATATCACTCTGTAGGTTTGACCATTTCTTCGCATTTCGAGTGCCCTGGCAATTTCCGTTGGGTCTAAGCCAGGCATAATTCAGTCCTCAACTCCAAAAAGATACGCGATTAAAAAAAAACTAACAAAAAACAGTATTTCAATGAAATTTTAAATCAAACTCGGAAGGAAGAAATACTCGAAGTTCGCTCCAGATAAGGTGTATTTGAATAAAATTAAAACAATTGCATAAAATGTGATGTTCAGTTGTTTTCTTAATTTGAAAATATTTCTTTTTAAATTAAATGACGTATAAACCAGCCAGCGACCTTATATGATACTGATATCAAACCTTTATTTTATGTTCCGCTAAATATGCCGGTGTGTTTATGTTATATTGTGTACGTCGTTGTTTCAACACTTATCAAGTAGGTAGTCACAATTGACATTTGAATAAGAAAACGTGACTCACTTGTTAACAATGAATTTATATTAGCATTTCACCATTTATATTATTGGTTTAAACTGTACAAAGTATTGGGTAACCTAATAATACCAATTATTAACTTTGTAAGATTTTACACAATTTTGTAATTTTTTTAAAATGAAACAATAAAAAGATACACTTATCTCAGAAATATCTAAAACTCAACAGTGACCCGACCTCCCTTCGATTAGATAAGAGTACATATAAGTGTGAGCAAGTACAACAAACTACTAGGTGTCTACTTTTTGACGGGATGGCCAATAAAACGTCGTTGTTCTCGTAATTAATTTATATATTGTACTGCTTTCCACCAAATATGAAGCAAAACTAAACTAAATGTTCTAACAAAGTTCATAACGAAAAGTAGGGTTGACCTACTTTTTAAAATATTGACAAGTGTCAACTGACATTCAGAAAATACATTTTATAAACACAGAGTATAAATTTGGTATATAAATTAGTAATCCTAACAGCTCGGCCTTCCTGAGCAAAGGCGAGTCCTCTCGCAAAACAATGAAAACTACAAAACAAAAAAGAATTTTTTCATAAATGTACATATTTAAGTGCTCGATTAGCTAATTTAACAACAACATAAGAGTAAATCAAAGGAATAATCTTATAAATCTTAACAAATTCATTTTAAGTTAATATTAATTAATTTAACATTAATAAATAGCAATAAACAAAAAAAATACAAATCATCTATGTGACCAAATACATTAATTACTATAATATAATAATTAAAATTAATATCACCTAACTAATTATTAAATTTCAAATTCCTCTATCAGGTATCAGATTTCTATAGTCATCTGTGCTATCTCTTTCTCTGCACTGACCGTATCACGGGCCTACGAACGGTATAATCTGCTGGGGATATCCATGCTAAATAACACTCACCGCTCAGCTTATACCACCGCAGTCTGCCCTCTGTCATCTGTGCAAAATTAATCATGACACTGATACATCTGTAGCCTACATCTGCGCAGTCTGCGACTTAGTTATCTGTGCTAATCTTTAGCACTAACAAAGTTGCCCACGCTGTAGTCTGCTACTGTAATCATCTGTGTCTCAGCACTGACTATTTTCTCATTTCAAATCATAAATTACTTACTGTTGAAACAATTAGTATGTTACTCATTACTCTGAATCATTATTATCATCATCACTTTGTGAACTACAAATATCTCTTTGAAAACTGACCCATGGATGAATCTTATCTAACGCAACTACATTTTCATATCGCTTATTATTTTTACGAGTTAATGGTGTGTCTTCGATTAAATATCTATCGTTAGGTAACACTTTACAAATTCTATATGGACCTTGCAACTTTGGTAATAATTTCTTTGGTTTACCTGCACTATCCTTTTCATTGTAATTACGTTCTATCCTAACCAAATCACCTATTTTGTATGAATGACCTGCTTTACGATTTTTATCATATTTATTTTTCATCGCTATTTCATTATCTCTCATTCGATCACTAGCGTCTTTCCTAATACCTACAAGTTCATTTTCAGTTAATCGATCTTCTGTATCATCAAATATTTCGTTTATTATGTTTTCTGCACTACCTATTATTTTATGCCCAAACAATAGTTCTGATGGACTCTTTTGTGTAGTTTTATGAATTGTTGTATTTAACCCAAGCTGAATATCTTGCAAGCATTCATCCCACAAGTTATCTTTGACTCCATGACACTTTGTACTGAGCGCATCAGAAATGGTCCTGTTAAACCGCTCAACTTGACCATTTGCCCTTGGGGTTGCTACTGAATTTAGGATGTGTTTTATACCACGGCCTTGAACAAAAGATTTAAATTGATTGCTAGTGAAACAGGAACCTCTATCTGTTATAAGTCTTTGTGGATTTCCAAAGTAACTAAAATGATTTTTAAATACATTGATTGTACTTGACGTTTTTGTATTCTTTACAGCCGTTAAATTGACATATTTAGTAAATGCGTCTATAATAACTAAAATAAAGGTGTTTCCTCTTCGACTACGAACGAAGGGGCCGAGATGATCAGCGTGTATTGTATGGAACGGTATATCTTTCTTAGGTATAGGAAATAACATTCCTTCTTTCTTACCTCCCGGAACTTTATGATATGCACATTCTAGGCATGAATTACAATATTTCTTAATAAATTTTCTCATTTTAGGAAACCAATATGTAGATCTTACGCGTTCTAGAGTTTTTTCGAATCCGAAGTGACCGATATCATCGTGATTCATGCGTAGAATTTGCCATCGAACACCCTTTGGTACAACCCATCTAATACCTCCATCTATGTTTCTGTAAACCTTACCCCCTTTCAACTGATAATTATTATATATATCAACGGTATCTTTAGTATTTTTTGATTCCAGTATTTCCTTTATTCTCTTAATTTCCTCATCATTATTCTGTATAGTAGCTATCCAATCTTCAGTGGTGAAATTTAATACGTCTAATATTTGTAAGTCAGTATCCGGATTAGAATCATTAACAGGACCCCTACTAAGCGCATCGACATGGCCCATTTTATTCCCTGGTCGATATTCAATTTCACAATCAAACTCTTGAAATTGAATCCACCACCTCGCTATACGTGGAATAAGATCACGTTTTGTAAAAGTTGTACGCAAGGCACTACAGTCTGTTACAATTTTAAATTTTATGCCTAATAAATATACTCTAAACCTGTTTAATGAAGATATTACCGCAAGTGTCTCTTGTTCGAATGAATGCATCCTTTGCTCTTCACTAGTATTTTTTCGACTATAATAAGCAACGGGTCGTAACAAATTATCAGCCCCTTTTTGCAATAAGATTCCAGCTATACCTATTTTAGATGCATCTGTATGCAATTCAGTTTCCAACTTTTGATCATAGAGTGCCAATATAGGTCTTTCCACTAATTTACTTTTTAATGTAATAAATGAATTTTCTTGTTGATCTGTCCAATTCCATGAAAAATTTTTCTTTAGTAAGTCAGTTAACGGCCTAGCAATAATAGCGAAATTTTTTATAAATCTTCTAAAAAAACTTGTCAAACCGATAAATCGTCTAATATCATGTATATTTTTTGGTTTTGGAAATTCTGAAATAGCTAATGTTTTTTGATAGCCCGGTCTTATACCGTTCGCGCTAACTTCAAACCCTAAGAAATCAATTTTATCATAAAAGAAATGGCATTTGCTTAATTTTAAGGTAAGCCCCCCCTTCTGTAGTAAACTTAGAACCTCGCGCAACCTACTTATTCCTTCAGAATAAGACTTAGCTGGAATTAAAACATCATCCATATAAATTAAAGCATATTTTATTTTAGCTTCTGCGAGTATTTTATTCATTGTCCTTTGAAATATAGATGGAGCATTTGCCAATCCGAATGGCATTCTTGTGAATTCATACTGTCCATCCGGAGTGACAAATGCTGTCTTATTCTGAGAGCCTTCCGAAATAGCTATTTGATAGTAACCCGAAAATAAATCTAGAGAAATAAATAAACTATTACCTGATAACAAATCTAGCTGATCATCTATGAGAGGTAATGGATAGTGTTCTTTTTTAGTTTTATTATTTAAGGCACGATAATCGATACACAATCTCTTATCTCCCGTTTTCTTTTTTACTAGAACAATAGGACTAGCGTATGAGGATTTTGATTCTTTTATCACTCCAGCATCTAACATATCTTGGACCATTACCCTAACTAGTTCTCTATCTGCATATGGTAACCTATACGGGCGATAAACAACAGGCTTAGAATCAGTTAATTCTATTTCCATTTTAACAATATCTGTATATCCTAAGTCTTTAAGACCAGACGAGAAACAAGTGTTAAATTCGTAAAGTAATTTTTTTAAGTTATCTATTTGTTCATTACTTAAAATGTTACCTACATTTAGTTTATTTAAATCTTCTGAACTTAAAATATTAACTGTCTTTTCATTATCAATTATTTTAGCTCTATTAATTAAAATATTCTTATTAATATTTAATTCATTGTCAGAGAGATTCAAAACTAAAATAGAACTTTGTTGATTTTCAAAATTGTATTCGCCTGGCATTAAATAAAAATTATATTTAGGCTTTCCTCGTATAGTGCCATTAACATAGAAAGAACCTGTATAATTAGTATCTGAGGTGACTTTAACGATTCCTACGGTTTTTGCAGGTATCGTGACTTTATCATTCGAAAATAAACAAAGCTTTTGATTGGGATATCGCTTAAAAATCAAGCCATATGGTGTTTTAGTAATAGTGATTCCCGGTTTTTCGGTAAATGAGTGGCCTACTAATATGGGATAACTAATTACATGATCTGCAACAATAAAAACCTCTACGGTTTCAATAATATTTTGAATTTTAATTTTTACTATAGTTGATCCTATTGGTAGAACTAAGTTATTGCCTAATCCTCTCAAATTAGGTAAGTTACTTTCTTTCCATTTTAAGTTTAGTTTTAGTGCAATGTTAAGGCGTAACAAAGTACATTGACTACCTAAATCTATATAACCTTGCATAGTTACACCATTAATTTCTACATCCAAAATAAATTTCTGATTTGTATCCGAATCATTATTTACTTTCAATACAGTTTTATCCGTTTTTTCATTACTTGTTGATGCTAACTTCGGACATGTTGCCGCCAAGTGACCTATTCTATTACATATTGTACATCGCAAAATACGTTTTGTGCATCTATAGCTATAGTGACCAGGTTCATTACAATTGTAACAGATAATCTGTGCGTTATCATTTTGAGAACGTATTGGTTTGTTATTATTATTAGAGCTAATGTTATTATTTATAGTATTTTGATTGTTTCTCTTTTCAAATGAAATTTTACTTCTATCTGTATCCCGTAACTGTTGCTTAATAGATTTAAAATATTTTAATACTTGTTCAGGTTCAGTAAAACTAGCAGCCTTTGCACCTAACCTGACTGACCTATCATCTAACCCATATAACAAACAATCTACCGCACGTTTATGAAAAATTTCTAGGCGATTTAATAATTTTATTTTAGCGTAATAATAATGTTCTAATGAGTCACCTATTTTAGCTTTTACTGATAACATTTCTGTAAGCAATTCTGCATAGTCATCTCTACTAGGAAAAGATTCTAATAATTTATCTTTCCACTCAGTCCAACTAAATAATAAGGAGGGTAATCCCTCGTACCATGACTTGGCTAACCCAGCTAATTTTGGCAAAGCATAATGAATAATCTGCCTATCTGACCAACCATATATCTGTGAACACTCCTCTACTTTACTAATCCACATATGCACTGTTTGATCTTTCGACATTGGGTCGAATTCGGGTATAACATTGCCTAGGACTGGAAATTTGTCGGTTCGACTTTGACTATTGTTCATTGTTTGTAACATTTCTCGAATGAGTAAATGAGTATCATACAAACTATTATCAACAGAAGTACGTACCCTCTTTCTCTGGTCCTGTGGACTATCCACTTCAGTATTCTGTCGTCGTCTTCGAGATCGAATCCGCGAGGCTGCTGAACTTCGGCTGCCACTGCTGCTGTGTCGACGTCTTCTTGCTTTCCGCCTCTTGGAACGGCTTCCAGAAATTCGTCGTTTACGCATGTCAGCCCGCGTATTACTCCGACAACTTGAACTGCTTGAACTGCTACTACGTTCACGTCGTCGTGGATGCCGCGCCTGACTTCTATGAATTGCACGAGCATCTTCACATTGTAATCGAGTCACGTCGTTCGTTCGCTTGTCCCTCGGTAATGTAGGTGTACCACTTTCAAGCCTTACAGTTTCACTATGACGAGGACTTTTTGATGTACTCATATTCATATCGATGTAAAATGTCGTTAGCCGATATGTGTTGTAGAATTAACACCGTACATCCCACTTCTGAGATGACGGGATGGCCAATAAAACGTCGTTGTTCTCGTAATTAATTTATATATTGTACTGCTTTCCACCAAATATGAAGCAAAACTAAACTAAATGTTCTAACAAAGTTCATAACGAAAAGTAGGGTTGACCTACTTTTTAAAATATTGACAAGTGTCAACTGACATTCAGAAAATACATTTTATAAACACAGAGTATAAATTTGGTATATAAATTAGTAATCCTAACATTTTCTATTCATTTTCGGTTCTTCAGCAGGTTATATTCAGGTCTTATACGTATAAACTTCTTTATAGACTCAAATTGATTTAATGTTAGAAAATGCTGGTGTCCATCGATGGGCTCCTAATAATAGGTGTAATGCCACGCGCACAACATCTGCGTTGTCGACTTTAGTGTCGAGAGGTGTGCGCCGGTTTTACCATTTTGAGAAAGCTTGGAATCGATTTC
Organism: Brenthis hecate; assembly: GCA_951806755.1. Taxonomy (NCBI): domain Eukaryota; kingdom Metazoa; phylum Arthropoda; class Insecta; order Lepidoptera; family Nymphalidae; genus Brenthis; species Brenthis hecate. Next base: position 7,071,893 of record OX638258.1, on the reverse strand, counting down.
CCGTTATTACATACATTGAGCACTTCCACCGAACATAACCTTCGAGAATATAGCTTTTAGCGATCAATGTTAATCCGAATGCGACAGTCAATGGAAAAATTTTCTAAGTTGAAATGTAATATTATAACCGCGTTATTTAATATAGATCATAACTAAAATATTCGTGATTTTTATTTTGAGATTCTTATCTTTTTTTCTTAAAAACACAGACAGGACATAAAAATAATTTGGTTGCCTCAAGAAAGCAAACGCTGTAAAGGCCAATAGGGTCAACAGCACTATACGTTCATCAGCAATATACAAAAAAAGTCACTACTCACCAACAGCTCCCCGCAAGTTATTGCGTTTATTACTGGTATTTACACATGACTAGTATTCATTATAGGTACATATATTGTTTAACGGTTAAGTTTGTATTTTTTTTTTCATTTTTATGATACAGTTAAAGCAAAGGTATGTATGTTTCTTTTTAGGGATATAAATATCCATTTGTTTACTTTGTGTTTTATATTTACTATTTTAAACTTATGACCTTATTATATTACTATTTATAACTAGTTACAGTTCAAAAGGTTCCATCCTTTAAAGATAGACGTGATAAAGTTAGACAACGCGACGCGGACATAGGCTCTTACAGCCCCGACCCTAATCGTACTATACTCTAAAATTTACATTATACCAAATTATTATTAGAAGTTTACAGTCTTAATTACTACGAAAAAACATCAAACTTTTTGATTAATTAATAAACTAAGCAAAATATAAAAGCTAAACAAAACGCCATCTATATAAAAAGTGCCTAACTAACAAACCATTATCAGCACTTCTCTGCGTGTAAGCCAAAGTTATGTTTTCGTAACGATATAACCATTCGGCGTTAGATGGCGCTATTGTATACATAATTTTTTGAATGTTATATTTACGAAGTACGAAAATGTTAAGTATTGAAGTAAATTGATAACGATATAAACAAATGGTTTGGTACTAAGAGTTCAAGTACGTCCGATTTTTTTTTGGTCTGAAGATATTTTCCGTTTAAATTAATACTATAAAAAACTAATTTTGGACAGTTTTAAAATAGTTTACCTAATCTCATAAAAGTTTAATACAAAACAAATATTCCCTCCGCGGACACGCCGGCGTTACAGTTAACAATAGATTTCTTAAAAATTTAATTAATTTCTTAGAAATTTACCTGGAAGTGTTGCCTAAATTAGATTTAGATTAAAGAGGAAAAGTTTGTATGTAGGGAAGGTTTAAATCTCTGAAACTACTGATCCGATTCTTAAAAATCTTTCACTAGTGGAAGCTTTACTACCGCCGAGAACTATAGGTTATTTTTTATTCAGATAAAATGTGTTTACTGTGTGTCAAAAATCATAATAACTAATTGAAGTATTGGGTATCTAGGAACTATAGTTATCTAATTATTGTTTATCCTATTTGATGTTATTTTAAAGTTGTAGGTACTTATATCTATACCGAGCATGGCCCAGCAAACATACTGATAACTGATAAGAACTCCTGTGTAATTTAATAATATTACTTCAATCACTTCTTATCAATACATAGAGCGGTGGTGGCAGCAATACAGAGTTATCCTTACTGTCATATTTTTACAATGTCTACCCTCGCGTTTTATAAGACAATATATAAGTTCATTCCTTCCTTTTGTATTGCGTAGAATCGTGTCATTCAACTTATAGAAAAGTGTTGTGAAAATGTGGATGTTAAAATATTAGTGAAATGTTATCTTGGTTGACCAGAGGCGCGTCATCTTCGTCACCAGATTCAGCTGAAAGAAACCCACTCGTACTGCCTTTTAGAGTTCCAAGGAACTACGGAAGTGTGTTTCCCTATTTCAGGTTTATGAGAGATGCATTAGGGGAAGTGTTGTCAAATGAGGTTACTATTTATTTATTTTATGAGAAATTTCAGAAATCCGCAGCGCTTTTCTATTCCACGTTTGTTTTTATAAATAAATATTTCTTAATAAATGAAATATATAATACATAGGCTGCAGTTTAGTATATAGGACGCGGCCCCTGGAGGAGTGAGTGGTATTTTTGGATAGGGGAGGTGATAGAGAGTCTAAATATATAAAAATTATTTTGAGGAATCAAAAGAGTCAAAAGTTATTGAGACTTAAAGTTACAACATTTCCATACATTATTTAGACATTACTGCCATTTAGACACTTGGAAATATCAAAATGTCACTTTCAATTGTCAAAATGATCTCCAGATTATGTCGTGTTTTTAATTATACTTTGCGTGAAATTTGAATTTTCTAGTTTTCTTGTCATATAATAATGGTACTTGCCGGCCGCTACCGCGGCACGCTCGCTTCACTCGCTCGGCTCGTGCGTTGTGGTAACTGTTCTAACATAACCTAACCAAGATGAAGAATAATAAATAAATAACCTATGTCTTAAACTAATCACGATGTCGCAAAATAAAAACTAAAAGTAATTAATACATTTAGATTTTAAAAAGTCTATTCACGTTTATAAATTGTATTAATATAATCTGTTGTCATTTAGGCGGTAATGTAAAACAGAAATTGACAGTTGTCAAAATGTAAGATCATTTTGTTTACATTTAGGTACTGTTGTGAAATTATTAAAAAATTAAATACAATAACGCCTTAATTGTGGTGGAAATATGTATTGTGTATAAAAAAGGATGTTTACTATTCGTTAAAGGTATGTTTATCTTTTGTAATCACATAGATAAGAAATGTATGGAAATGTATTAAATATGTTATAACTTTAACTCTCAATAACTTTTTACTCTAACGTTTCCTAAAAATATTTTTTATATATTTTGACTCTCTGTCACCTCCCCTATCCAAAAATACCACCCACTCTGTCAGTTGGTAACGAAATGTATGGAAATTTTGTAACTTTAAGTCTCAATAACTTTTTACTCCTACGTTTCCTTAAAATATTTTTTATATATTTGGGCTCCCTGTCACCTATCCTATCCAAAAATACCACCCACTCCGCCAGGGGCCGCGTCCCATATACTAAACTTATGCCAATACATATTTCTTAATAAATTTGAGATTAAGCTCGACGCTAACCCAGCCACATTGGTTCATAAAATTATCTTTTGTACACAACACTTCGTTATTTTCCATGTTGATATAATCATACGTGCATACAAATGCATCACCATCGAAAGATTTAATTCAACATAGGTACGTACGTACTTTACATATATATTTATGTACATAGATACGTGGAATAAAATGTTATATATTTGAATATATAAAATTTTAATCTTAATTCAATGTGAATGCCACAATAAAAACTCGAAGTAAAAAAATAAACTGACGGTATTTGAAAATTATCATATACACATAGGTATAAGGTACATTTTATAATTCAAATATTCAGTACATAATGCATCGGCGTGGCGTATAATATTACTCTTTTCATTACGCTATTACAGCAAAAATACTGATGCATTTTACTAATACTTTTTTTGATGTTTTTAATGTATGAAAAACAGTTGGTAGAAGATGTGTCTGCGATTTCAAGTTGAGAATAATGAGGAAAAACCTTCACTTAAGCTAAAATAATGAATAACTATCTTTATTATACTGACTAGAACATTATTAATTCATTAATATACTTAAGTCATGAATTCGTTCATGACTTAAGTTTAATATAAATTATAAAGACAAGTCACTCCCTTTTCTTGAGTGTGTATGTTTCTAGGTGCCTTTTTTAACGTTGAGAAATTCATTTAGGCACCTGCCGAAGCAGACCACAACAGCCATGGGGTTGCTCCAACGGTCCACTCTGCCGACAGAGAAGTACCAGGAGCAACTCGCATGGGCGGTATGCCCATCAAAGTGGGCTACCTCCCTGTGCGTTTCTTGGCTTCGCGCCCGGATGTATTGCCAGGCACTACTGAGCCCCCCCCCCACCACGACAAGGTCAACGCACGTTGAAGGGGGTGTTTCTAGGTGCCTAGTCTAGCCTATGTATTACTGGAGTAACCTGGAGGTTATAGTCTATCGGTGTTCAAAATTACATACAAATCCGTTCAGCCGTTTGAGCGTGTAAGATATATAAAAACTTTTGAAATTTTAATAGTTTTCCCATTAAATAAGTTACCTGTACCCCCATTAGCTTAAAAAGACTGCACTGTATATATGTATATAATTAATAAGATAACATACGAAAAATACAATTAAGTATAATTTGCAACTTATTTTTCGGACAAATATGACATTGAAAATTTTCGAGTTAACTGTGTAATCAGCTATATCAAGGTTTAACGGTAAACTGTATTATCTGCTTATGCTTTATGGGCCACGAGTAAATTATGGTGTAAGAAAATTACGAGTTATCAGGTAAATCTTTGTGTTCAAAGAAAACTGTTTTATCCCAGAATCAACAATCTTAGTTGGCTATCATTATATAAAAGTTGATTAAGCCCAGGAGCATCCCGCTATTTCGTATCGGCATTAGTGTATCGTGTGTAGAATATGATATTATACGAATGTATTATAAGATACAAAAATTAATATCGGATTAACATCCTTGGAATCGATCAACGTCTGGTGACGTTTCGGCGAAATGCTTCGTGCGGCTTCTTTTATACGGACATATGGTCAGGTCAGTGTTTAGAAATTAAATTCTCGGTATAACTTTATTTATTCTGTTACGCGTAACTTTGAGTAATGGCATTTTGTAGATTTAATTTTGTATTAATTTTTTTTTTAGACATCAATATCCGTCTTTATAAGAAGTAATTATAACTTTATGTCCATAATTCTTTGTTCCTAATCATTTAACTTCAGTTTGACGTTCCTTTTATAATTTAAATTATTATCAGCTTCATCCGCTTTAAAATAAAGAGAGAAAAAAAAGAAGGCCATATTAATCACGTATAATGCAGTAACCTCTGCATGTTGAGGAAATATAATTGGTCATTGGTTTGGTTGTAAGGCCGTAAAAGATTTTCTTACTTTCTCATTTCTTTTATAAATACTATCGACAAAATAGTAAATAAATATAATATAAAAACTTTTTCATTCATGATTCATTTGTGCTTATAAAGTTGTGGTATGGCACAATCCTTATAAGAATATAAAGAAACTAAAAAATAAATAATATATGTTAGAAATAAATCAGGCTCTCAAACACAAGTCTGAACTGACGACGCGTGTGGCTCAGTTAGTAGTGACTGTACTTGCGGTGCCAGCGGTTGCGGGTTCGATTCCCACTGGGGGCATTCATTTGTGTGATGAGCATGAATGTTTGTACTCCAGTCATGGGTGTTTATATTTATAATATGTATGTATTTAAAGTTATACATGTGTAGTGTAACAACTATCTGGTATCCATAACACAAGCCTCGTAGCTTACCATGGATCTAGATGGTGCTGTGTGTTAATGTCCCAACATATTTATTTAATTGATTATAACTATATATATATATATATATATATATATATATATATATATATATATATATATATATAATTGACTATGTAATATATGACTATATAATTGACTATGGCCCTTAGAGTATACATAAGCTTATGTATACTCTAAGCTCGTACGGAAGGACGGCCCATGCCCAGCAGTGGGACGTTAAAAGGGCTGAAAACGCAAAAACGCAATTGATTGACCCCTCTTTATCTGAGAAATATTATATGCTTTGAAATACCCAAAATTTTTATAAAAATATGACGATCAGTAAAAGAATCGAGACATAACCCTCCATCTCCTGGTGTAGGTGGGTAAAAAATTGCGGTATTATTTTTTTAATTCGGTTTATTTCTCTATCTAATTAAAATTAAATTTTCACTCTAGTTTATGCATAATAATTCGTTGACTCACTATTACAAGGTTCTATGTTAATTTTAATAAAGTTTAGTAATTTTTACATAGAACTTCGTTATTATGTTATCGTAAAAAAAAACAACATAGAACTATGTAAAATTTAATATTTCGTAGTTAAAGAGCCGCTATCTAGTGGTTTGTTTTTGCAAAACTGTAGCTATTGACATATAAAACCTTGTAACATTAATAACTAAATAAGTTCTAAAATTGTAACATAGAACCTTGTAATTGTGAGCCAACGAATTTATGTAACCCATTTTAAACTTACAATATTTTCTAGTGAACAATTACATACAATATCACTCCAAACAATAACAAATGTTAACTGAAATATCTTTCGCAATATTTAATAAAAAAAAAATTATATATAAATCTCATCCTCTTTACTTATATCGACTCCGTCCTCCTTTAGATTAAATGATTTTTAAACCGCTAGCCTGTAGTATGTCCGCGGTACCTCCTGCGTTTATTGCTACGCTCCAAGAGTCGTACCGTGATCTAACATGATCTAACGTAGTATTTCGTAACCTCTCTCAATAAAGAAGTTATAAAATGTAAAAAGAATTTTTCAAATCGAACTTGTAGTTTAAGATATTGGCGCGTTCAAACAATCAAATTCTTCAGATTTCCATACTATACACTAGCGACTCACTCCTAGCTTCGCTCGGGTTTGTCCCTAGATACGTTTTAACGGTTAGTACGGAATAATTCAAAAATAATTTTTCAAAGCGAATTAGTAGTTCCTGAGATTAGCGCCTTCAAATAAAGAAAGAAACAAACAAACTGCCTCTTTATAATATTAGTATAGATTAGTATATAGATTATGACATCACCTTCACTAATGGTGTTAATAGATTTTGCAGAGATAGATCTGTAATAATTACCAAAATACGTCACTAAACTCTTTAACGCAAAACTAAATACAGTACCGTCTCAGAGTATTAAGTGTTACTCTATTTTACTCTGGCAAGAATTTATAATTAGATAAAATTATAAAGCTAGAGATGCTATATCGAAGCAATTCTAACATCTATTTAAAAAAAATATATGATTATATTTTTTATTATTTATTAGACATTATTTAGATATACCTATTTATGTTATTTTAATATCCTGTAATATGGTATACTTATAAAAGTAACTGGATGGATGGGGATAAAACTTGCACAATATATAAGTACGTACATATTATATTGTTATGAGCAGCTGTCGCACGGTCGTACGAAAGCTCTCCAGGCGAGTGATGGGTAACCGTGACAGCCGTGTGTCGCTCGACTGGGCGGAATCCTGTAATCCCCGTTAGTATTTTTTGCTTTACATGCGTTGCTGATCTTAACCTTTACTCCTTTTGCTTTTTCTGATATTATGATAGCATTAACTAGATCGTACAAACTGGTTCATATGAACACAATAGGAATGAAGTAGACGACTTCTTACTACATCGTAATAAAGTAGGTAGATTGACTTAAATAACTTATAAACCGTAAATTTTAAAACATTATTTATTTAGAGGTACCTATTTATCGTATAAATCGTGCACCGATTAATCCTTGAATGCGGAATAAAATGCCGGATATTATCATCTTGTCGCTTATGAATGATGGTCTCTTAATATCTTTTTATACCATATAGTGTTCCTACACGATGTACCTTCACCGCAGAATAAAATAAAATTTACTAATTTATTTTTCGTCTAATAATTTCCGGATACAACTATGCATCGTGAGCTAACCAGTTTGGATTTTGTGAAACATAGCACAATGATTGGCATATTACAAAAAAGGTCATCTCATGCATATAATGTATAAATTGAAAAAATATATTTAAAAAGGAAAAAAGTTACAAACAACTTCGGCGGGGAGCGCTTCGAGTCCAGCGCTGCTACTACATCATATTATACGTTCCGGCATAATGTGTCCGGCCTCCGAGCGAAATGCTGCCTTCAGAGCGAGCCGTCCATCGCACCACTTCCGCGATTATCAAGCGGCTTTCGTTAGGAACTTACAGTACATATTCTTTAGTACGTATCCAAAGCGTTCATTCATTGCGCCCGCCCTCCGCCCGCTCTCACTACGGAGCGCTCTAAATAGTATCCGCCCATCGTGATCATGCGAGACAGTGTGAGTTTCCCAAGCGGGTTAGTCACGGTTCTCGCATATCTGTCACGGGACGTCGTGCGGTGCTCTCATATTATTATGCCGACCGTCGCGATATGTCTCAAATGCCCGAACTACCTAAAGCAAAAACCGGTGATGAATACGTTCATATCCGATGTCTCATTGCGAATATACATAAACCGAAAAATGTGTCTAGGCCCCCGGTGTCATCAGAATCGCCTTTGGAGGTGGTTCAAGAATCACCTCCATCGTCGGATACGGATCGGAGCTGTTCAGTGTCCGAGCTTTCAGATAGATCCGAGAACGTTGACGTCACTGAAGTCAATATTATAGAAGAAGGTCCGCCGCCACAACGTGCAAAAAGCAATAGTTTTGCTGGCGCAATGCTGGCGCTTCCTTTAGTGCAAAAACGTAGGAGGCCTTCGTTTCTGCATCTGCATGTCAAAGGTGAACCGACCACAGGCCCCTTGTCTGCAGGACCACATCTCAACGTGCCGCGGTTCACCGTCACGGCGCCGCCAGGAGAACACCGTCGGTTCAGTCATGGCTTCCCCTTCCATGGGTTCGCTCTCCGTCGCCATTCTAACACGGTCTGCGATTAAATTATTAATTTAATTGTTATTAGTGTTGTGTTTAGCAATAAATAACACTGAATGGCTGTCGTAAACAAAATACATACGTGTTTATTTACTAATGTTGTGCATGGTTTTTGGATTTACAAAACGCACATAATATATTTGTGGGTTTTTCGTAAATAAACAAAAAATATTTCACAGTTGATTAAGTGTGAAATGTTACACTCTATATAATTAAAAGTTACATATAAGATATAGTACGAATTATTTTTTAATAACATATTTACTGAAATACCTACCAATACATGTAGACTAGTAACTTGTCGTGTTACTTGATTAAAGTGAATGAACTAGTTGTACGCTATACGAACGCTTATACGAACCTCTACATAACCTTATCAGTTAAAGGATAAAGCGTATTAATAAATAACGGGGAATAAATAATAAGAAAATTTAAACGCAGAAAGACAATGTTGACGTGAAGTTACCTCGTGATATCTGATCTTTATCATTATATCTATAATAATTTTATATTATTCATTATAGGCTTTGTGAACAGTACCGTGCAAACGTATTACAAGTTTTGTTAAATTTTCTGCAGTTTATTTCCATCACGTTTTTATTATTTATGTAAAAATTTAATGTACAGTGGAGTAAATATGTTACGCTGGAGTATTCAAGCAAATGAGGTGTACCATAATTAACAATAATACTAAAATATTTTTTTTGCTTGTTGTGTAAAAATATCTAATAATGCATGGATGGATTTAAAAAAATCCCATAAATAAGGATTAAAATTTAAAGAAGGAAGTTTAAAAGTTCACTGTTACTAACATGGAAACGCGTAGTGTTAAAATAAGGAAAGAATGCTATATTTATTGTTATTAGCAAATGTCGTATCTATAATTAATTACAAGTTATTGTAAACAAAACATTTTATTAGCTATCATTTGCAAGCTAACATGTTATTATTCTCATGCTCGTTTGTTAATTAATGCATTTCAAGTATTATTATGAAGTACATTTTTACCCTTTTCGCACATGCGTGATATTTAGTTAATTATAACAGTTATAATATATTTGTTACTAATTTATAAAGTTATATTTTTACAAGTATTTTATATTCATTTTTAACAACAGAGCCTTCACCGGAGCGAGTCGATGGTTTCCCTGGCGTGCTTCAAGACTCTATCTCAGTTGGTGAACAGTGATGGCAACGAACTACAAAACTATCTATCCTCCAACAGAAATATCAATGTCGATGATAGAGATGAGGTACTTTTATTATATATTTATCTATTAAATGTAAAATTTGACGACATGTTACCTACTTATTGTACCAGCGGTTGCGGGTTCGAGTCCCGCTGGGGGCATTCATTTGTGTGATGAGCATGAAAGTTTGTACTCCAGTCATGGGTAACATCTCCAGGTAAATTTTTAAGAAATTAATTAAATTAGTAATTAACTGTAATGCCGGCGTGCCCGCGGTCGTAGAGGGAGTAATATGTATGAATGTATGTATTTAAAGTTATATATAATATGTGTATCAACTATCTGGTATCCATAACACAGGCCTCGTAGCTTACCATGGAACTAGATGGTGCTGTGTATGAACTATGAACGTCCCAACATATTTATTATTATTAATTTATTTTCAACATAAAAAGTGCACAGAACATAAAACCTAATTTAGATTTATAAACAAATTATATTATTTTACCTTATGATATAATGGTGATTACAATTAATAATTATGATGGCATATTTGCAATTTGTTTTTAAAGTTTATTTTGTTTTAACTGATTCTATAACTTAGTAACTCTTAACATTTTATATTCTCCCATTATAATCTACTCTATCGTCTCTTTTTGATCTATCTGGAGTACATGATCGATCGATGATAGGAATATTTGTATGCAAGTATATTTTTGAATGTATCGAATTTTTTTTGCTCAACAACAAATTTTTTACTTTTTATTATACGTGAGTTTCAAATGCGATTCCTGTTTAGGGTACATTGTAATGCCATTCTATGTGTTATACATTTCTTAATAATTTCAGAACGGTACAACGGCGCTTATGTGTGCTAGTGAGAACGGGCGGGTTTCGGCGGCGCGGCTGCTCCTCGGCGCGGGCGCAGACGCATGTGCAGCCGACACCGATGGCTGGACGCCTCTCGCCTTCGCCGCTAAGGGAGGATACCTACCTGTCGTACAAGAGCTTGTCGATGCAGGAGCACGTATTGATTCCAGGGATTGTGTAAGTATATTGGTTAATTTTGGTATTAATACATTATACTAGATATACATAAGTGTTAATAAATTCGGGATATACTTATGTATTAATGTTAAGATTCAGTAAGTAATATTATTGGTATTGTATATCGTTACCTTAAAAACCTTTTAAAGTGATATCAAATACTTCGGTTACAGTAATTTTTAAGGATTGTTTGACAGAGAGTGACCCAAATAACTATAATAGAGCAATGACCAAGTGTATTCTGGACGATGCATCTAAATTTGTATATTTATACTTGTGGTGGACCATTGCCAAGAAAGCAGCGACATCCCCACATTCTTAAATCTGGTTAAATACACAACTACCACCTATAGAATATTTTTATTTTTTAGAATATAAACAAAATCTTATACATAAATATCTCGTGTCACGGCGTTTGTGGTCGCACTTCTCTAAAGCGGCCCGACCGATTTTAATGATTTTTTTGAACGTATATTTGGTAGGTATGAGAATAGGTCGTAAAGTATTTTTCATCCTCCTACCTTCACCCCACATTTTTAATCGCGATTTTAGTATTTTTGTATGAAAAATATTATATAAATACATAGCGACGAACTCGAGTAAAGCGAGGGTGAGTCGCTGTATAACCTAAAGCCAAAGAGTATTTTTTTTTGTAGATTGAACGCGGGCGTTGCCGCGGGTTCTGCTAGTATTAATATATTTTTCAGCTCTACTAATTATAATTATTGCCAATGCCAATGTTTTCACTGACTCCTTATTATAAATTATCTGCAAACTACTATTAAATTTTAATAACAACAAATCGTTTATGTTTATACTTTTATTCACCAAGCAAGAGCTTTTAGCTGTTGTATTTGGCTACATTAAGTATCTTTTTGCAGGGCGGGTGGACACCCCTCATGTGGGCTTCTTACAAAGGGCACGAAGAAGTAGTAGCATTGCTTCTAGAGAAAGGGGCTGATGTCCATGCACATGGGAACTATAATATTAAGTACGTACATAATATATACACGTAAATATATTATATCTCATGACTCACGTATTCTATTTAATATATTATGTCTATTGTTAAGAGGATCATATTTATATGCTATAAAGAATGTTGTGTACGTTGTAAAAATGTCACCAGTTCCACTTGTATTTAAATAAGTACCTATTGTTATTTAAATAGTCTCATTTAAAATGTTTTAACGATATTCCTCTCATCTTAATATGACGTTCCTCATTACATTTTCAAAATTTAGACATTTAAAAGAAGGTTATCAATAACTTGCACCTATTATGTAACCAAAACAGCATTTATATGCAAGATAGTATTAAATAATAATGTCACATAGTAGCATACATTTTATATATATACCGCTACTACTTCTAAATAACGGTAATCTAATAATGTAGCTCCATAATCTTTTTTTTTCGACCAATCTACCTCGTGGTAATCTGTGCTCAATTGGCGCGTGTTGAAGCCATTATTAACATGAGAATCGAATTGAAATGTAGCTCCCTAGTATGGGCAGCGGGGCGTCGCCACAGCGCGGTGGTGTCGCGGCTGCTGGCGGCGGGCGCGCGCCCCAACTCGTGCGACAAGTACGCCACGTCCGCGCTGACGTGGGCGGCGCGCGCGGGCGACGCGGCGGCGTGCGCGGCGCTCTTGCGGGCCGGCGCTGATGTTAACAACGCTGGCATGTACTGCTGGACGCCATTGCTGCAGGCTACACATGGTATAATTATATATTTTGATTTTTTAAATATGTTCTCTTATCTCTCAATGCAGGATTTAAGCTATCCCATTTTCAAATTTTCCAGCGTTCTGTTAAGCTTCAAAGAAGTTAAGTATCTGTTACTTCTTAATGTTGAAGACGGACGGATATCTAAATAAAATTATGAAAAAGGTATACATTATTCAAGTTTTTTATAGTGTCATACGCTATACAAATACGATGAAGATGCCTTAAAAAGAAGATGAGGGTATAGCAGATCTTTACTTTTCATTTAAGTTCTTTCAGTAACCGCTCTTGCTCTTGCCTGAATTCGGATTGTGGAACTTCAATAATTTTTTTATCATTTTATCAGTTATTGCTCGAAAACTACGTAATAGACCAATATAAAAAAGCCAGTCTTCTTCTTTTTTCCGGTCTTCTCTATAACATAAGTTTTGACTGTTTCATTCTGAATTATTGAGATATATTAATAGGGCACAACAAACTCATTTTTGCATTTTAATATTAGCAGTATTATAGTTCATTTTCAAAATTAATTTGATACTTACCAAAATATAAATTCGTCTGCTTCTTACACGCAGCCATATCTCGTTACATCGAGATCCCGTGGGAGATCAGTGTGTCGCAAAAAGCTACTGATGAATACAATTTTAATACTAATAAATGTATATTACTAAGTAAATCAGGGTAATTAATAATGTCGTTGCGTGAAAACGTTGGTTTAGATTGAGATAAACAGAAGCGAGTATGCTACGCCAGATGCCAAATGTCAAAAGAATAGGATTTTGTTGTTGATGCTCCAGCAAAACAACATTTATTCGTGACAGTTCAGTGACAACTTACGCCAGAGTTGGTTGTTAGCCAAACTTACATATCTCTTACTCATATACAACGAACTCGTTTAACAATAAAGTGGATCACTTATCACATTTCAATATTAATTTTTAATGTATTTTATAAGTATATAGTTTATTTTTTTCATTATCTTATCAGTTATATTGCTATAATATGTTATTTAAACTGTATGAAAATTGGCAGTCTTATATGTATATTGTATACTTATTTATCGCGTATTTGTTGCCAATTTTGCTAAGATGATTTATAGTCATTAATTTGCCTATAGCTTTTTAATGAGCAAAATTATTGTTAGAATTACCTCGTGATATAGATAAGCCCTATATATTTTTAGTTATTTAAAATTCCATTGTTTATTAGAACGAAGTTCCTTATCGCAAGTTATACTCGGCATACTTGTTAAATATCGTTTAAGACGCTATTATCGCTAGACGGAAAAGAGTGTAATATTCCGACCGTCACAAAACTTTATATTATTTACGCCCTATGTGACGTCATCGTAAGTACCAGGCGATCATAAGTCTTAAAGAATGTATGTTTACCTAGTACTTGTGACGTTTTTATGACCTGATTTATGAGCCAAACTCCAAAGACAGACAATGAAAGGAACTTCCTCCTCTCAACTTTTTTGATTTTAGCAGGCTTTTTTGCTAAACATGTATAATTTACAGCTATCCGCCAAACTTAACTAGATCTTATCAAATCTAAAATATATCGTTATAAAAATGTATAAATATATATATTAAACTATGTAAAAATGGTCCTTAATAAAAAGATTCACGTTAAGGATGGACATTATTAATTATTGTATCATCAACAAAGACTCCAAAACTTGTTGTTGTCTATAGATATTATAATAAAATTGTGACTAATCCGAATCTGTACATTAAATATTTTTTAGGAAATCTTATTGAAATAGACATTATTATCGATACAGAAGCCGAATCTATAGTTTTTAGAATTTTTGTCTGTCTGTCTGTATGTCTGTCTGTTACCGCATCATGGAAAAACCACTGGAAGGATTTTAATGAAAATTAGTATGACGATAGCTGGTTATACGGGTCAACATATAGGATACTTTTAACCCGTTTTTAAGCGTATGATGATAATTTGAAGATTTGTGACTTTATTACAAGTTGCTATGGTGTGAATTTAGTTGAAAATAAAACTTTTATAAGACTTTGTCTTGGTTCGTTAGTATACAAATGTAGCTGTATAAGTACATATTCGCGCGGACAGAATTTAGCTTTGATTTTGAGTGTGACACGTTATCTAGTAGTATTGTTGATCGAAGGTTTTTGGTATACAAAACTTTTGCAAGATTATAAAGTATATTTTAGATAGGCTATATTTATGTTTCAGGTAACCATTTTGAAATAGTCCAGATGTTATTGGAATACAAGCCTAACGTAAATGCCTTAGATAAGGACGGATGTACAGCCTTAGCGATCGCTTGCAAGGAAGGCTTTTATGACATTGCATTAGCCTTAATTAATTCGGGGGCTTACATTAATGTTCAGGTAAATAAATTCGAATTAAATTATGACACTTAATTAAAAACAGTAGAAAATAGAAAAAGATCAGAAACCTTTATACTTTCTAACAGGATTCAGTAATAAAGAAGAATATCAGATTTCTTTAAGTGCCAATCATTATTTGAGATAGAAATGCTAAGTTTATGCTAATTAATCATTCATATTAGATGCGACAGCTGCAGCGTCAAACAACCTTGGGCGATATAAGAAGTTGCCAATTTTGACGCTTCACTCAATAAATTTGTGACATTAATCTGTTAAAATTAAATTTTCCGGTAAATACATTATGACCTATAAATTTAGAACAAGACAAGATTTTAACGACTATCTAATTGATTATATACGCGCGTAATAAATTGATTGTGGACAGAAATGAATGAGACATGGCGATGAGGTAGAAGTAAATATTATATTTTATCGTTTTCAGTAAACATTAAATAATAATTGGCAATAAATTTTATTATTTCAGGATCATTCCAAAGATACACCCTTAATTTATGCCGTGAAAGGCGGTTATAAGAATATAGTGGAAGCGTTGCTCAAGAAACATGTGGACGTGGACTTGCCGGGCAAAGACAAAAAAACCCCCGTCTATACCGCCGTAGAGAAGGGACACGTAGCCATACTGAAACTTCTATTAGCTTCCAATCCAGATTTGGAACATTGCACAACTGTAAGTGATTTTAACACGCTTCTGTCCAATTACCTTTACAAGAAACTATTAATTTTAACTTAGGTACTGAAAATTTGTCTCGAAACTTTAATGATAAAGCTGACCTGATTATGGTTTCAGGAGGTGGGTGGTGATGGACGTTTGTTTTATTATAAACTGAAATACTGGGTTCGATTGCCGGTTATAACTAATTTATAAAAATATCATCATGTAGTAGTATGCACTATCGCTTGTAGTATTGTATTTCGACACCCTCTACTATCTTACAAGTTCAGTTCTTGTATATTTTTTAAGAGTTGTTGATGTATACTTGTAAAAATTAAATAAAACGCAATTGTAAAAAGTCATACTTATCTATTTTATTATATTATAATAAAAATAAAAACCGACTTCAAACAAAAGCACTAAAAAGTAAAAAATAACTGATTGGTAGTTTTCATTTACTATACATACCTAATCAAATATTTTCGAAGTCGGTGTGCTTTGCTTTGTATGGGCTGGCACCGATTTCGAAAATATTTGATTAGGTATGTATTTAATAGGTAGGCTTTAATTACTTAGCCAAAGCACACCGACTTCGAAAATATTTGATTAGGTATGTACAGTAAATGAAAACTACCAATCAGTTATTTTATACTTTTTAGTGCTTTTGTTTGAAGTCGATTTTTATTATTTTGTTAAAAAAAAATTATTTTTCCCTTTTTAGTGTAGACAGTAGTAGCAAAGTAAGAATTCTAACGTGTTAGGCTTGTCAAATCAAACAAAATAAGCCCAAACTCAAAGTATCTACTATTAGCCGTTGAAGAGTTCCACCTATCCACCTTCTGGCCTTACCATCAGATCAGGTCAACAATACCGAACCACTGTACTATCAACGGAAATAGAAACACTTGCAAAGTTTCAAGTCAATATGACAATTAGAAGTAGGTTAAATTCATCATTAGTTGTTTTTCCACCCTTAGGGGTGGTATTTTTTTTTTGAAATTTAAATGGGACCAATCTGGAAATATACACTTTCAAACAACACAAAAATTGTCCAAATCGGTTAATAAATGGCGGAGTTCTGAGGTAACAAACATAAAAAAAATACAGTCGAATTGAGAACCTCCTCCTTTTTGAAGTCGGTTGAAAAAATTAATAGATATAAAATGTTTTATATATTTATACATCACAAATGATACAGATGATACAGTAGCACTTGCAATTATGCACAGTTTGCTAATGGGTCGTCTAACGAAGGCCAGGCTGGCCGGGCTGCGGGCGTGCGGGAAAACGTAATTGCGCCATACTTACTTTCATATGATAATTGGGAAACGGCTGATGACAACTATAACAGAAACTTGCTATAACACGGCCAACGCCTAAATTTCAAACCGTTCTTTAAAGAAATGGTATTTTTAAAATACAGGATTTGACAGCATTCCGTTAAAATGAATTCAATTCAATTTTCCTGTTAATGGATTTATAGAGAAGTTGAGCGCAGGTCCTTGAAATCAATCGGCGATCGTATGTTGTATGGATTTTTATACTGTAACTGTACGTTGTATAAGCTAGATATTCAAATTATATAAATGTATGTATGTACAGTGTGAATATCATACATAAGTGTGTGCGTGCGTGTGTGTAAGATACAGCGTTGCTGTTGCACACTACAATGTATAATGTATCATTTATGTAAAAATAGTCAAAAATAATTTACGTACTATTCTCCGGACCTACTGAATATACACACAAAATTTCATAAGAATCGGTCAAGCAGTTTCGGAGGAGTTTCGTTAACAAACACTGTGGCACGAGAATTTTATATATTAGATTTATGTATGCATATACCTACACTGATGATCGTGTCTGCCAGAGCGGCGACACGGCGCTGCTGCGCGCGGTGCGGGCGCGCAGCGCGGAGCTGGTGGCGCTGCTGCTGGAGCGGCGCGCGCGCGTGGCCGCCGCCGACGCCCGCGGCGACACCGCGCTGCACATCGCCATGCGCGCGCGCTCCAAGGTACACGCGAGACTTCAACGTTTTATTCATTTACTAGCGACTCACCGTCGTTTTGCTCGAGTTCGTCCCTAGGTACGTTTTAATTTTTTTGAGCCGAACCCTTTTTTTTACTGAAATAAAAGTAGCCAGTGAAAGTCCCGTCAAAATCGGCCCAGCCGTTTCGGAGATTAGCCGGAACAAACACCGGACAGACAAGACAGATGAGACAAAAAAAATTAAAAATTGTGTTTTCCTTATAAATATGTACCATAATTCGTTGGCTCACTATTACAAGGTTCTATGTTAATTTTAATAAAGTTTAGTAATTTTTACATAGAACTTCGTTATTATGTTATCGTAAAAAAAACAACATAGAACTATGTAAAATTGAATATTTTGTAGTTATAGTGCCGCTATCTAGTGGTTTGTTTTTGCAAAACTGTAGCTAATGACACATAGAACCTTGTAGGATTAATAACTAAATAAGTACTAAAATTGTTACATAGAACCTTGTAATTGTGAGCCAACGAATTATATAATTCCATATGCATTTATTAAAAAGTTGTTATTTTAACATTACAAACAGACACTTTAATTTTATTTATCTATATAGATATGTATAGATTTATTTTGTTGAAGGCAAAGAATAAATTAAAACAAAGGAGGCGATAAAGAATAACGGAGGTGTACATACATATATAGGAGTACTATTGTAAATGTTAAATTTTGTATGTGTGCGTATGTTTGACTCGTTCATGCGGATAAACAGATTTAAATGTTTAGTACACAGATAAACTATGACTTAGAGTAACACATAGACTACTGTTATGTACCTAAGGACTCCTTAGTAAGGAGTCCGACAATTATGTTAAAAAATATTTAGCCATTATAATGTCCATCCGCTGGTCTCCCAATGCATAGAGAATCAGGTCAGGTTTGGATTGATGAACTTCACATGACTTTCCGAAACTAGTTCGTTGCTCTCAGACATGGAACCCTTCATTTTATTAGAAAATTGTATTCAAACTGAAAACGAGATTCGTACAAGGAAAACTCAGAGATTCTAGTTGGAATCCCTATGCTTGAGCATCACAAACGAGCGCGCTACCGATGAGCTACTAATGTTCTATATGACCAAAGTGATTCTGTTAAAAAATATTATGTAATATGTATATAAATTATAATGTCGTTTTTACCTATTTTCGCTTATGATCAATCTCATTGAAGCATTTTGGTTTTTTACTCTCATATGACATACTGAAATTGACATACAATAATTTATATTTTGATTTTTCCCAGCAAATAGTTGAAATACTGCTACGAAATCCTAAGAACAGTCAGCTGCTGTACAAGCCGAATAAAATGAAGGAAACTCCATACAATATAGACATGAGTTACAACAAGACGATACTAGGTCAAATATTCGGTGCTCGGAAGTTGAATACGAATGAAGATAACGAGAACATGCTCGGCTACGAGCTGTACAGCGCCGCCCTCGCCGACATGCTGTCGGAGCCGAGCCTGTCCGTGCCCATCACGGTGGGGCTGTACGCCCGCTGGGGCTCGGGGAAATCCTTCCTGCTCAATAAACTTAAAGGTAAACAAAAAAAAAATCTTTATTTAGTACATACTATATACATAAATGACCAAGGACACAATACAGTTTGGAACCTACCTGAACTATGTTAACAACCTGTGTTTCAGGTTATAGTTACCATGCATTTCTCAACAATGTAACAAAGCTTTAGAATACAGCAAATTTTGAAACTTATATACATACTAGCATTGCCTGCGGCTCCGCCCGCGTTCACATGACCAAAAACCAAATTCTTAGGTTTTACATATTAATATACTCTTACATTACAGTTTTTGTATTTTTCTTTTAAATGAGATATTTGTCGCGGTAAAAAGTATCCTATATGTTGACCCGGATAACCAGCTACCATCATACCAAATCTCATCAAAATCCTTCCAGTAGTTTTTTCGTGATGCGGTAACAGACATACAGACGGACGGACGGACGGACGGACGCACGGACGCACGAACGCACGGACGGACGGACGGACGGACAGACAGACAAAAATTCTAAAAACTATAGATTCGGTCTCTTTATCGATAATAATGTCTATTTCAATTTTCCAAAAAATATTTAATGTACAGATTCGGCTTAGTTACAATTTTATTATATGTATAAATAAGCGCAGACTATATATTAAGTTACAAGTATAAAAATTATGTAACTACCTAAACTTACATCTATTTATATGTATAAAAATTATAATTACCGTTATTTTAATATTTATATATTACTAGCGACTATTTGTCTATACTAATATTATAAATTGTGAGTATGGGTGTTTTTTACTCTTTCACGCCAGAACGGCTGAACGGATCTGGATGAAATATGGCACAGAGATTATAGTCTGGAATAACACATAGGCCTAATTTATCCCGGAAAATTGTACGGTTCCCGTAGGATAGATTTTCCTAGAGGCGAACCCGAGCGAAGCGAATGTGAGGCGCTAATACTTTATATTTTATCATACATTTTATTGCTTTATTTAATATTTAAACTGTTTAAGTAGCACACGCCAATAAATGCTGGTTTATCCCGACTTTAATTAAGGTTATTAGGATTTCTAACAGTAAACAGATTTTTGTCAGAATAAAAGATAACTTATTGCAGGTAGTCTGCGATAATGTAGCTTCCTATTACTGGAAAATTTTTGAGAATTAAATTAGTCGTTTCTGAGATTGGAGTAATCTACATCCAAACTTACAAATTTTACCCCTTCTTACTGGTAGTTTCAGAGATAAGCGCGTTCAAACAAATAAAGAAATATACAAACAATTTTGTAATTTTAGTGTAAACTAATATTTATGTATTTACTAGTATTTGTGTTTACTGTAAATTCTACTGGCTGGGTATAATTTCGTCACATATTTGTCTGAGTATTCATTTCTAATTATACCTAAACTTGAATCGGCATATTCTTATTTACGTAACGTAAATAAATGAGAAGTTTTCGTATAAATTTCGTTTCATGAGTTGTTTGTTCCTACGATTGCACATGTACATATCACGAGTATAGTCGTCATCAAATAAGCTGTAAACTGTAAGCTTGCTTGCCAAATGTAAGTGTTATAATAAATATGGATTAATTGTTTATTTATTTTGACATCCTATAACGAACGGATTGTAATTTTTATAATGATTTACGTATGTATTAAAAAGGATAGTGAAAATATTTATTCCACTTTTTTATGTAGTCACATTATTTTATAAAGTCTAAACAATAATATTTTCTCTACTGTAATCTATTTAAATATATGAAAAGCGATAAAAAATGATTTTGCTTTTTTTAATTTCTAATAACGCTTGTGAGTTGTAATGAATTTTTGTGTCCAATAATTTTATTTTACAGTATATTTTTACTATATATTGTCCTATAGAAGCATATGATTCGGTGTGCTTTGATTTGTATCGGCTGGCACAGACCTTGAAAATATCTCATTAGGTATCTATAGGTAATGAAAACTACTATTTAGTTATTTTTTACTTTTTAGTGTTTTAAGTCATTTTTTAATTTTCGTATAATCCAGATCACAAGTTCGTGCACCATCGAGAAGGATACTAAATTTGACATATTAATATGAATAATAAAATTAATGATAGCCTGGTTCAATGTCTGTTTGATCTTTTTATATTTCACAAACCTCCAATACGCGGTTATGTTTTTAGCAGTCTATGAACATATACCTACTATGTATATGTATGTATATTTGAATTTATGTATGTTCTACCGTACCACCCAAACTCGATACCCGATTTTGATAAATGAGGCCTCAATCGACTTGCTATTATTGCCCGGGTGATAGACTTTTTTTGCTATCATATTTAGTTTATTTACCTAGCCGGGTTGAAGGTTTTTTCTTCAGTAGTCGGGTTCTGTAAAGTTTATTTTGTGTGGATCCAGAGGAGATGAAGAACTTCGCGCGGCAGTGGAGCGAGACGGGGTGGGCGTGGTCGTGGGCGGTGTCGTGGGGCGCGTGGCACGTGGCGCTGGGCGCCGCCGCCGTGGCCGCCGTGGCGGGCGCACCCGCCTACGTCGCGCTGGCCGTGCTCTTTGCAGTCTTCTCATCGCTATACTTGACCTTTTATGTGCTGTGGTATCTGGGAAACAAGTGAGTGTTGATTTACAAACTTATGTAGTTTGTGCTCTAGATTTTCGATATATTGTGTGAGTTTAATTAATATTAACTTTATTTGGTGAATAGAATTTAAAGTATTAGCTATTTATATTTAAAAACTCTAGGAATTATGGATAGGAATGGATTAGCTTAATAAATTTCAACTTAGTAGGTAGGTAGGTTTTTCTAAAGTTTTTTGAGCTGAAGCATTGCATGTTGTAGCTCTAGTTATAAAATAAGAATAACTTCAAATAAAATAGTACGTTAAAATAAGAAATGTTTAGATACGAGTGGTGGTGGGCGGGTGGCATGGTGGCGGCGCTGGGGCGGCGCTTCAGCTCGTTGCTGCTGCTGCTGCAGGTGGTGTTCTGCCACCCGCCCGGCCCCGACGACCCGCGCGCCCTGCCCGCCACACCTATCAGGTACGTCTGTGTTATTTACTTACTTACTGATCAGTATGTTTTGGATCCATTTGGTTAATATTTTAGTAAAAATCATAATAGAGAATTTTGTTAAAACTTTAAAAAAGCCATTATAGATTGTAGAAGAAACTTTAAAATTGGCCATTGCATTGTATTAAGACACAGTTTGGGATGTTATAGAAGAAAAATCACCAATTACTTAAGAGCTTTTTATATTTTAGCTGGTTTTAAATGTGACATTATTTTTTAGTTAATAGTTCATATTAAATTTAGCTAAGTCTAATTTCTTTTTTACTTTTTAACTAAAAATGTAATTTTTACTAAAAAAATAATAAGTAAATCTTTAGTAAAAAAAAACCATTTTCATCATATTATATTATGTCAATAATTGTTATGACTCATAGTATTATTATCTATTTGTAATTTTGTATGTTATGTATATAAAACTTTTCTTATGTGATGTTGTCTTGGTGAATAAAGGCTTATTATTACTGTGAAGTGTAATTTGAATATAATATCTGGCACCAGGTTCCACTTCACGGAGGGCATGAAGGGCGGCGCGGGGCAGGAGGGCGAGGCGATGGTGGTGCAGATGATCGGCAGCCTGGCGGAGGCGCTGGAGTGCCAGTACGGCCGCGTGTGCACGCGCCTGGCGCGCGCCTTCCGCCCGCGCCCCGTTGCCTCCACCTCGGGCTGGAAGTGAGTGTTATACTCTCATAAAGTCTCTTTATAATCTCAGACACAAAACTGACATTACGTGGGTTGCCAATTTTTTGTAATTCTTAAATAGTGATGTGCCTCTATTGAAAATTAACGTTAATAAAATTAAGTAACGTTTTTTATAATAAGTTATTGTTAAATAATGTGTAGGTACTTATTTAGAACGTAATAATACAAAATTAATAATGCAAACTTAAATTTAATAATGTGGATTTTAATGATACTTATGCCTGATTTCATCAACGCCACCTAAGTTTAAGGGGTCCCCTAAGCATGGTTAGGGGGCTGTTAGGGGACAGTTTCTGTTTCATCAACAGATAGGGGTCACCTAAATATTAAAAGGCCCCCTAAATTTAGGTACTCGAAATATGGGCTTAAAGACGATCGTAAAACGAAATTTAATTTAGGGGCTAGTTTAGGGGACTTTTAAGCTAAGCATCTCATACGTAGGTGGTAGCTTATGGGTTGTTGGTGAAATCGGGCATTAATGATTTAGAATTAATAATGTGAATTTTAATGATACACTTTGGAATATAAAACTTTACAGCGAATCGTCTAATAAAGATAAAAAGTTACTATTCAACAAACCGGTATCGTAGGTACAACACTGCACAAAAGAGCTGGCACTTAGCAGCATTATTTGTAAATTTGACATTTACATGTGTCAATTTGGTCTCTGAGATTAAAAAACAGACTGTTAGTAGATCGACCGCCTGTATAAGTTCCTACATTTAAGTCTCTTTATTAAAATTGTACATATATATGTAATAGATGGCGTTAGAGGTTTTGTAAAATGTTCTATCATTTGGTTAAGATGTGTAATATAATTAGTGTTAAAAAATCTCATAATATTCAAATTTCTGTAATTTTTTTCCTTTAATTAAAAATATAATCATCGAAATTTTAG
Source organism: Brenthis hecate (assembly GCA_951806755.1). Classification (NCBI taxonomy): domain Eukaryota; kingdom Metazoa; phylum Arthropoda; class Insecta; order Lepidoptera; family Nymphalidae; genus Brenthis; species Brenthis hecate. Next base: position 7,048,077 of record OX638258.1, on the reverse strand, counting down.
CCATAATCCGATCACTCTAATTTTATTGAAACCCAAAGGGAATCCTTCCTCCATGATAGATATTGGATTGTACATAACCTAAAATCAATCGGGATAGGGATACGGATACTGGATAGGATATAATTATAAATGGCTCTCTTGATTTTTAAATTTATTATTTTTATTTTAAGTTTATTTTTTGGCTGTATAGTAACAATAGAGAGTATTAATAGACATTATAGAGATTATAATTTATCTATGAGGCTTGTGTTATGGATACCAGATAGTTGATACACTACACATAATATATAACTTTAAATACATACATATTATAAATAATGTAATAATAACATACACATAATAATTACAAATAATGTAATAATAACATACATATTATAAATAATGTAATAAATGCGAGTACGTACAAGTTACATTTGTGAGAGATACATAGTATGCGGGAATCCTTAAAAATAATACTTAATACTACAAACAAATTAACAATACAGTTCAGAGCAAAGCACTAAGAATAAAGAAATCATGTAAATGGCAAAGACTTCATTTTACTTAAAGTTTAAGTACTTAAATTTCAAGAATGAAATATAATATTTTAGCATTTTTTTAAATGTTGTAATTGTTTTTGATTCCTTTATATCTGTTGGTAATTTATTATATAACTATAACTATAATTGTATTCAATATCGCACTTGCAAATGAAAATTGCTAGTTTTTATTTTTGAATCATTCAAAGGTAACATGGAAATGATGCTTGACTTTAAACTTATAAATTTGTAAGTAAAAAATGTCAGAACTATGAACGAAATATTTTTTTTTTGCTTATAAATTAAATTTTTTACTAGGCATTTTTCGATTTGAATATTTAACAATTGCAGTTTGTTTACAGATGGCGTCGGGCGTGTTGCATTCCGCATATAATCACATTTGAGCTAAGCTTCTTGTGCGTGCTGGTCGGCGGCTGCGTGCTCATCATATATGTCACCGACAATGAAACCGATCCAATGTAAGTACATCATTGTGTAACGTATATGTATATTTTATACATTCGAAATTTATTACAATAAATATATTAAAACTTATAAGAATTATAAACGTTAGAAATTGTTCGCACTTTTTGGCGTCTCTGGTGATAAATAAAAAGAATTTCGTTTTGGGGCATATTTGACATTACGTGTCAATATATGTAAGCAAAGGTATTTTTCCACTTTATGTTTGTATTGTCCATAAGTGTCACAATCAATTTATACTAGTGCTTGAAACATTGCGTAAATAGGTGGAAATACCTGTTCTTGCACCGACTTCGAAAATATCTGATTAGGTATCTATTCTAAATGGAAACCCCAGTTTGGTTATTTTTTACATTTTAGTGTATGGAAGTCGTATTTTTTGAAGTTTTTTATGTAATTTATTGTGTGCGTTTTAGGCGGCGCGACGTGCGGCAGGGGCTGGTGGTGGGCGCGTGCGCGGCGGCGGGCGCCGTGCTGCTGGCCAACCTGTACGCGGGCGCGCGCGCGCTGGCCGCGCTGGCCGTGCCGCCGCGCGCGCCTGGCGCGCCTGGCGCGCCGCGACCGCGCGCCCGCCGCGCTGCGCCCCGAGGTGCAGGCGCTCACGCACACCGTGAGTACACGCACGCACGCATGTGCACTCTGGAAGATGTATACTTGTGCCACATCCTTTGCCATTTTGCTTTAAAAATACTCTACAAGTTTCATAACAATTATTATTTATTCTAACTCTTCCATTAAGTTCATAGAAATTTAATTGAATCATATTCTTCAATTCTATGTTCAAGTCGGAAAATATAATATAATATATTTATTTATAATACTTTGTTGTATATAGTAACAAGTATGAAACTAAAATAATGTTTTTTATTAATTATATTAATAATATAAATATATACTTAAAATTCGAATAATTTCCGTAGTTACTAAAGAATAACCTCTTTAACAAATCCACAGGTGTCGTGCCTCGACGCGTTCACGGGGCAACAGACCCGCCTGGTGGTGGTGGTGGACGCGCTAGACAGCTGCGAGCAGGAGAAGGTGCTGGCGCTGCTCAACGCTGTGCACGCGCTCTGCTCCGACCCCAAGAGCCCCTTCATCCTGCTGCTGGCCATCGACCCCCACATCATCAGCAAGGTCGGTTCACGATAGTATTGATATTTTGACATTTTTAGTTAATTACGAAATTATTAATTTTTTAATGGAGGCGATCATTAAAGTAAACATGATTTTTTTTTCTTTTTTTTTAGGAAAAAAATAGGAATAATATAATTGTATTAAAATATTAATGAACACTATATACGCTTTAAAACAGCTACTTTTAAGCCAGCACTTTTTGTGTAATGTAATGGTTAAAATATAAATAAGATGAGATATATGAGAATTATATTTTAACAACAATAGTTAGGTTACACTTTGTGCATTTATGTGATTATCATATCCATTTTCGAAAGTAATTGATTATGTATATTAAAATTAGAGTTTTACTCGCACACCGTTATAAAATTTTGTGCTATCACAAAATATGCAACATTATTTATCAAAGAAATTGATCCACTTTTCAGCATGCAAACTCCGATTTTTTTTTAATTACACCGTTTGTTATTCTATTTATTTTTTCACAAACATATTTGTTAAAAATATTTGTTTTTATATAAAATATTTTAATTTACTATAAAATATAATTGGCAATTCAACAAATTTCAAATACGCAGGTTGCTTGGATGGAGGTTAGTTAAGTGTTGGGTGTGCCCCATTAGATGACAGTCAGTGTTGTGACTCAGACGTCGATTTCGATGTTATAACATCGAAATATCGTGTGCTTGCATGATCAGTCTTACTTTTATTTTGCTCCTATTTTTGTTAGTTTTATATTTGCCTTTGATGTTGCATGTCACATGTACAATTGTGCAAATTTCGTTAAAAAATTCCTATGCAAATTTGGATTTTTCCTATATAAATACTTTTCCCGAGTTTTTCATAAGAAGCTGTATTTAAACTCGACCGTTGTTATATGTAATATATCGATTTAGAATTTCTTATAATTTCAATGCGATCTAACCGTAAATATAATTGTTATAAACCAACGTCCAGGCAGTAGAAATCAACAGTCGTCGAGCCTTGTCGGAGAGCAATATTGGTGGATGGGACTATTTGCGCAATATGGTACAGTTGCCCTTCTACCTGCAAAACTCCGCGTTGCGCCGGGTCAAGGTCGCCCAGCAGACTGCGGCCAAAAGAATTCAAGCCCTGGGAGCTGATGATTTTAGCACTTCGTTGCAAAGATCTGTAAGTTTTTTTATTTTATAATATTAATCCATATATGCTTTATCCATAGACATGGTCTTTAATTATGCTTTTTTAAAATCGAAATATATTTTAATGTGAATTTAAGTTAATCCTTTGTTGCTATGGGCAATTGTGCTATAAAATAAATAACAAATACTGTCGTTTACATTACTAATTGTATTTCTGCATAGTTTACAGGACAAAGAAAAAACTGAATTATATCATTTCATTTTTAGAAATCAAAATTCTGAAAATACCGTTGGCCCCTTGATATTTTTCTAATCTTTTTATATTGATATCGTCGCCATTCTTTTAATAATGTAGTTTAGTGTGTGAGTGTTTATATAATGTAGGTAATGGTCTAAACTTTTGACCGGCATAAAAAGTAAAATGGATCAAAAATGGATTCAGCAGGTTAACGAGTTAGGCCGACGGTATGTCACTTAAAACCAAGGAAACACTAATGATATCGATTTACAGTTGTGTTTGTCCGCACTATGAACCAGGTGTCTGCGCGTCGATTATCCTCCACCTCGGAGCTGATGTCGAGCCAGGAGCGCATCAAGGGGGGCGCGCGGGGCGAGCGCGCGGAGAGGGGGGAGCGGCGCGGGCTGCGCGCGTCCGACTCGGTCGCGTCGTCGGTGGCGTCGGGGCTGCACCGCGCGCCCGCGCCCGCCGCCGGCGCCGCCGACCTGGGCCGCGTGCTGCTCACGGACGACTACTTCAGTGATGTCAACCCGCGCAGCATGAGGAGGCTCATGAACGTGCTGTACGTCACAGGTGAGGTTTTGTTGATGCAGAATAGTTATTTAACTTCACTACGAGGTATTTCTTTTAACGATAGTGGCGTTGACTTAACTGTGGAGGGTCCATGGTCCAGAGCGGCTGGCTGCGAGGTGTTACATACCGCGCTGTACTTGTTTCGTCTCGTCGTTGATTAATTATGATATTATGTTACTAAGGATTTTATAAATGAATTTATACATAGTGAGAAAAAATATATATAACATATGTCCTTTATTTTTATAAATGATCTTTTCTAGTTCCTCATTTTAGTAGGCACAAGGGGAGTACGACATAAGGACCCGGTCAATCTTATAGACCCAGCCTTTAAAAATACGCTTCTGGATATAAAAAGCTTCTATTGTGTTGACTCGTTAACTTTTATCAAATAATCGAACTATCACAAACAGTACCTCTTAATTTATAAATATTTATCTAAATCTTTTACTTTTAGGTCGTCTACTTAAAGCATTCCAAATAGAATTCAACTGGTATCAACTGGCCTCCTGGGTGAATCTAACTGAGCAGTGGCCGTTCCGCACGTCCTGGATTATTTACCATCATGAGACTTATGAGGAACATATCGACGATTCTACATCACTTAAACACATATTTGAAAAGTAAGATGCTTAAAAACATAATACTAGATGAAATAAGCATATACTTTGTCAAAACTCTTAATTTAAATCCTCGCTATTTGGTGACTAATATATAACAGTTATTCAAATTTTTTTGTTAAATTCATAGTATAATAAAGCTCATTTTAAATCGTCCTACCAATATTTTTTCCACAATATGGGAAAAAATCTTTCATGTAGCTAATGTTATGTTTGTTTTTTAAAATGGACTATGTTTCTAGAGTGAAACCCCTGATAGGTGGTCTGCGTGAAGCCAGCACGCTGATGGAGCTGGACCGTGACGAGCGCAAGCTGGAGGTGTTCCTGAGCTTCCACCGCGCCACGCTCACCGCCGCCGACCTCAAGATATTCCTGCCCTTTACCATCAACCTCGATCCTTATATCAAGAAAGTTATTAAAGGTATGATGATAATGATTTAAGGTTTAGGAGTCACTAATATTATAAATACCTAAAATTCTTGTCTTGTAGTAGTAATTGCATGTGGCGCCATCTGTTCAAAGAGATAGACACTATTCTCATAGTGTTTTAGCTGTTTTTAAAACCATCGGTATCGTATTTATAGAAATACACGGAATATTTTTCACAAATAGAAGAAACTATACTTATCGCGATGCCATTAAATTTATAAGATAACAGACAAAAAAGATCTAAAGAATTATTTTTTTATTTTAGAAGAGCAAGTGCAATCTGGCATGGAGGAGGAAATAGCTGCGAGCGGAGCTGCGCCCTGGCCTCCGACCAGCAGGCCACCTCATACCAAGACATTCCAAAAGAAACCGGTATATTTAAATAAAATTATTTTAAAATACATCAATAATAATTTATTAACAATTATTACAATATTTACTAACAGTGATTAATTTGGTAAGTGTACATATAATAAAAAATATATAATTCCATTATGGAGTAGTCCAGTGACTCCAACGTCGGCTTTGCTAAATATTTCTGATGTAAATGTTTTCGGAATTGTTACAGACGAAAGTTCTGCCTAACCCAGCGGTGCCAGTGTCGAGCGCAGTGGTGGCACCGCCCCTGTGGGCGGGCTGGAGTGCGAACGCGGCGCCCGCCCTGTCAGCGCCGCCCGCTCTGTCCGGGCCGCCCGCCTTACCCGCCTTGTCCGCGCCCTCCTACGCGCAAGCGCAGGAGTTCACGCCCGCAGTGTCGCTCAACCCTGTCGCGTTATTGCGCACTGCGTTCCCGGCATTGGTGAGTGTCTAATAGTTTGGATAAATTTTAGTGGTTTTGGGTATATTGAAAGCTAGAAAGAAAGATTAGAGTGACGTATTTGTTTACTACATGCCATGAATGTTTATATTGAAAAAAATGCTACAACCCATTACTTTTGGCACAGACACAGTTTTTAGTTACATTAAATTGTCGTCAAAAGGTGAATTTAAAGTGTTAAATTATAAAAGCAGAAGTACTTAAATGCGTGATTTGGTTACTTAGGAACAAGTATAGGCAATTAATGGTTTTTAATTAACAAAAATTTTGTAATATATAAGTATGAATGACTCAAACTGATAAATAAATGTAAAAACATACAGTTGACAAATGTCTATGATACAAGGTAAATATAGCAATATTTTTTAATTTAAGTTTCGATCTTTCTTATTATTCCCTTATTGCATGGTCATTGTTAAAACAATTTATCTTCTGGATTTTCTTTCTTCTATTACGACGCTCTAAGTGTTTGTGTGTGTCAGGGCGACGTGAGCGGGCTGCGGCTGTCGACGCTGAGCGTGGAGCGCGCGTGCGGCGTGGTGCGCGCGGCGCTGGGCGCGGGCGGCGGCGCGGCGGCCGCGGCGCTGGCGGCGCACCGCGTGTGCGGCCTCGTGCTCGCCGTCTGCCGCCTCGCCGACCTCAAGCCGGTGCGTTATACCATATAGATTGTTGTTTCTATGTATATAACCCTTTTTAACGTGCCACTGCTGAGCACGGGCCTCCCTTCAATACGAGGGGGGTCAAGCCATAGTCCACCACGCTGGCCAAGTGCGGGTTGGCGGACTTCACATGTCTTTCGAAAACTTACTAAGTTCTCTCAGATATGCAGGTTTCCTCACGATGTTTTCTTTCACCGTAAGGCAAGTGGTAATCGTGTTAGGGATGATTCGCACGTGAAAATATCAGAGGTGCGAGATCCAGGATTTAAACTCGCTTCACTCGGTTTCCCAAGCGAGCGCGTTACCACTGGGCTACCACTGCCTCAAAGATTATATGCCATATAGATTGTTATGGCGAAATGAGGGAGGAATCCGAATGGACTACCTCCCACTGAGGTGGACCGCATACTAAATTTGTATCTTGACTTCAAGCCCAGGAGGATACTGGACTGGATTGATGGATTTGATTTTCACAATTGGTTTTTCTTTTTGTTTCGAGTCATCCTAAGTTTTCTAGATACAACAAGCTTTACAATTTCACAGAAAACTCTTATGAAGCTATTTTCTTAGAGTTTCTAGCTCAACTTTCTAAGCAGTGCCCCGCCCGGTGACGCTGTAAAGGCTAATAAAACCAATAACAGCACTTTTCAAAACATTTCAAAAAAAATATTATGTTTACTAGACAATTATTAATTAAAAAAAGTGCACAATTTCTAACCGCTAATTGTATAATTATTTATATATGGTTTTCTTTAGTTTCAACAACTGATTTTTTTCCAATAATGCAATGAAACAATAAGCAAAAATTATAAATTAATGTTTTTTATATAGATATTAGATCTACCATTTGGTGACTGGGAGCTGTTTAAGATGCTTATAATAAACCTACGCGAGCTTGAAGCGAACGTGCCCCTTGCCGTACCCACGCTCACCGGTATGTCATACTCCTTACATTATATATTTTAGTTTAAAAATGAAAAAAAAAAACATGCTTTAGATCAATTTCATGTAATTGACTCATAAGACGAAATTTAAAGGTACTATATAATATTTTTATTGTATCATGATGCGGGAAACATTTTCCAACGTTCTGTGTTACTAATACAGTCATATTTTGTTTACATGTCTTTTTGTCACATAATGTCGAAGGGTCATTTATCAATGTTTTTATTGAATTTGATAATAAAACATGAGTCATATTTAGTATTTACGAGACCATTAAATATTTTTTCTTTGATATTTTACTCAGATTTTTTTTCGATAAAATTAATTGAACGGTGCGGTTGCCACTCTAATTCATATTTGGCAAGTGTCACTTGCACCATGCTATAAAGAAAATAAAATAGTACACACTGAAGAATTCTATGAACCTGGCTCCATCAGCTCGAATCTGAATTTAAATAGAAAGCACAAGAGGTTTATATATCGACTACCAGCGCCGCCCCTGGGAATAGTAAAAAATGCCGCCTTATTATCGAAATTTTTAATAAAATGTTGAAAGTTTAAATTTTTTATTTATTATTTTTTTGAAAAATGCAAAGAAATGATTTATAAATGATATCAAATTTTCGAAAAATGTCTACTAGTTAATCTTTTTTATTTTTTGTAAAATAAAAAAAGCATTTGCGATAACGCGAAGAAAAAAAATTCTCACCCTCCGAATTTTGCCATTCTGGGTACTAGCCCCGAGTGCCCCCAGAGTAAATCCAGCGCTGTCGACTACCAAGATTTAATAATGTAGTTAAGTGAAGCTACAACAAGCAACGACATAGCACAGACTAATATATTGTGACTAGTGCTGTTAGAAGCAGATATGTACTAGGCATATATAAGTTAGAATTACAAGTTTTTATTCTGAAAAACCTATTACTTCTTAAATTATTTTATACATATATGTAGTTATTGAAAACATTTTCAGTGATAAGTGATAAAACTGGCGAATCAGAGGCAGACGGTATCAAGCCAAGGGCGGGACTGGAACACCAAAGATCTCGTCCGTCAAATGTTGAAAAACAGGTATGTGCATATATCTTTTGTGTAACTATATGTACTAATGTTATAAAAACATTTACTTGATTTTTGTTTGTTTGTTTGTAAAAAATATAATCTGTTTTAGCCGAGCTACGGTTCACGGTTATTAGAAGCAAATCTTAAAAAAAACAGCCAACCGATTGTTTAATAGTGAAAATATTTTTTAGAAAATATGTAGTAAACCTTTAATAATTCTACATAAAAACCGTACCATTTTATTTTTTCCAAAAATAATAATTTAAAAATAATATATTTATGACTCATAATATGTAGCTGATTATTTGATTTACATAATATGTATTAATAAACAAAGAAATATTTCATCATCACAAGTACTTAATATTGATGTAATTTGCCTTTTACATAATGAATATAAATCACGATTTGCGCGCAAATATATGCTAGGGACTCTAGTTTTACATAAAATGAGTAACAAATTTTAAAATATGTATATAGCATATGTATAATATGTAACATACAATGGTTTTTCCAAATTCTTCATGTTAATTGTTATCAATTTAACTAATTGCCAAAAAACCTCTGTACTTATTAAAATAATGAAATATGCATAGTTTTAAATATTAGATATTTTAATATCTAATATTTAGAGCATTTCAATATCTAAAGTTTTTATTATTGCAGCCATTTGCGGAATATCAGGTGATAAATTTTAATAATATGTTGTTAGAGACACATGCACATAGAACTGTAATTCATTTAGCATCTAGCGTTCTGATAGACTGAATCAATTTTATTTCACTATTAACTAAGTTTTTATTTTTGATTCATGCACATTATTTAGATGGTAAAATGTCATTTAAGTCAAATGTTATTTGAATGAAATGTGGCCCGAATGTATTTTTACTGTGTGGTGTTAGCTCTAGTTTCTACTAAAAGTATGATTAGCCCTAATAGTTCAAAAATGTAACCGTTCGTGTCCTGTAGATGTTGCACACTTGCACGTTAAATGTATTGAGTAAATATGAATATTATGGTTTAAAGTAATAGAATGAACATTGGACATATTACTAGCATTTCACCCGGACACCCATTCCCACAAGCATATCTGTTCATCTTTTGTTATTAGTGTGTAATGTGTTTTGGTGATGATGACTTTTTATTTATAACCTTATTGTTTTTACAGGTGACACTAGAAGAGCAGATGATATGTGGAGCGCTGCAGACACTAAACGAGGAGGCGTTGGAAGATGTCCTGCAATCAGAGCCCTCCGCCCTCCCCGCGCCCTCTGCGTCCTCCGCGCCCTCCGCCAACCCGCCCCCAGGTGAGGTTCTGCGCACCATCCGCGAGTACCCCCCGCCCCCCGCTCCCCCCGACCCCCAGCACCCCCCGAACCCCCGACACCCCCCGAACCCCCGACACCTCCACCAACCCCTCGCACAGCGATTCCTCGGAAGAAGGGGAGCGACGCCCCGAACACGTCATCGTGAACCTCACCGATGACGTATTCCTGTGATATTGACGACGCTTCTTAAATTATTGCTGTACTTCAAACAATATTAATATGTTCCACGATTAGTAATGTAGTGAAGTGAAAGTATTTGACTAGTTTTAAGTGTTTATTATAGTAAGTTTTACTATCTTGTTTTTCTAGAACATTTGTATCAATATGTCCTCAAATAGGCAAATACTTTTACATAATAATGTCATTCCTAATACAACTAAAAACTTTTTTAAAAGAAGCATATAAAACTGTTTAAATATATTAATTTGCTTATTTATTATTTGAATCGCTTCAAACTTGCTTTACATAAATGAAATTGTACATAAAATATACTTGCCGGTAACAAATTAAACAGCATTAATCTGCCATATTTATAAAGGCTGGTCGTTACATATTGTGTGATTAATGATTAATTACTAAACTTGTAAAACACATCAGAGACTTAAAGAAGAGATCTCAAGTCGCCATCGTAGTTACGCATAACTCATATTATATTATTTAGTTGAACCTTAGAACTTCCATAATGCAATTATTTTATTTAAAACACTTATTCGTATGTTTATGTACTTATATCATTAAAAATGTACCTTTTGTAGAATAAAGTCGCATATATCCGAATAACTATCATAGATTGATCTCTTTCACTTACGTTTGTCCCTATATAGTTCATTGGAGTAAATATGGCGTTAGTTATGCAACTTTATCCTACCGATGGTATAAAATATTAGTGTAAAACACGCAATTCAAACAATAACGTCGAATTAATTAGTACTTAATTATAGTAGAATGTTATACATTTTATATTGTCATGTCTATGCCTTGGACAGTATGTCTATATTTCTTAGTTAATATTTGAATGTATTTCGATAGTATCCATCATTCATGTTATTTTGCAATAATGTAGATTGTAATACATTTAGAATATTTATTTTGGCTGTGTCCCTAGTGCCCGTGCCCGTGCCCGGTTGTGATGAACACGTTTCAATAATTTTAAGGATCGAATTGTGCCATTTACGGTTTTTGATAAATTGGTTCACAATTTTTTTATTGTGAGTTTTATCTTAACTATTCGAATTATGAAAGCATATTCCTGCTATAGATTTTTTAGACATATTATACAAAATAGTCCTAAAATTGTTGTCAATAACAATTCGTGTGTATTCCTAAGTGAAATGTAACTTTAAGACTATCGTTAAGAATATTTATTCTAGTTTATCAATTGCCATTGTAATTATTTACATATATATGAATACAGATTGTGCCGAGTGAAACTTACATATCGGGAAAAATATTAGCTCCCTCACCTTTTAGAATTCCATTTTACCATTCCGTAGATAGATTAAATTTTAATTGATTTTTAAATAAACGTTTGAAAAACAAAGTTCGTTTTATTTCCCACAACTCTTGTGCAACTCGCAGGGGCGACCGCGCCGCCCGCGCGGTGCCGCCGCCCTGCGCCTCACCGCCGCCTTGCTTTCAGACGAGCCCCCCGAGCCGCCCCACGGCGAGCGCGCGCCCGTCGTCAGCTTCAGCGTGGAGGACGAGGAGCACATTACGTTCGCCGCCCGCCCCCGGCCGCGACGCGCCGCGCGCGCCGGCTCGCGCCCGTCCTCGCTGCGCCTGGACGAGGCGCCGCGCGCCGCGCCCGCCCCCGCGCGCTCGCTCTCCGTGGAGGACTCGTCGCTGTCGCCTGCGCGCCCCTCCGAGCGCCTCGCCTGGCTCAAGGACAGGTTCACGCGCGCGCCACCCGCCCACGCCGCCCGACCCGCGCGCCCCGCCAGCGACGACGAGTGCGCGCCGCTGGTGGCGTCCCCCGCGGCGCCGGCGGACGCGGGCGCCGCCGCGCTGGAGTGCGACCTCAGCTACTACGCCGGCACGGAGGGCACGGCCAGCACGGACTTCTCGCCGCGCTCGGACGCCAGCGACGCGGACTCGCTGCGGGACAGCGTGGATTTCGACCTGCTGCCGGAGAGCAAGGGCGGGCGCGCCGGCAGCGACGGCTCCTTATCCAACATGGTAGAGCCCTACAACCTGCGGCTGCTGGCGCGCGGCTCGCTGTGGCGCCAGGACGCGCTGGACTGCGACCCGCCCTGGCACGAGCCGGACTCCGCCGTGTGAACGCGCCTTCGTGTACTTAAGGATTACCTCACATATTTAACAGTGAACGAGTACTTAATCTTGAAACAGAAAGCCGGTACCGGCCCGGCATTCGCTTAATGATATTTTATTATTGTGATATAGCAATAAAATAAATCTATCAAGAATTATATCTTGGAGCTAGTCTAACTAGCCATTTAAAGGTACTATGCGACGCAAGTTTTATTATTATGTAGTTTAGTAGTAATAAATGCAAAACACACTTAGAAGAACATTATTTTCATTATTATTCCACGTTGTCCACTGTAAGGCTATGTATGGTATACTTGTTTAATGAAATAGCTATATTGCATTTATATTTCTTGACACTCCATGTTTTGTAATTTTACTAGATTAAGCTTAAAAATGCTATATATTTATAACGATTATCATTTTTAATAGAAGAAATAAAAAGTATATAAAATGAAATCAGATTTAATGTTTACTATACAATATAATATCAACAATAATTATATTAGAGATCATGTTAAATAAATATACGAGTTGATTCACTACGTGTCTACTTTAAATAAATTAAGTCTACAAATTATAATCCAAACTATTTGGCCCATACTTGTTATACAGCATTTGTCATTTCATAAACATTTACATTCGGTAATTCCCTGTATTCTACACTCATTAGCCTTTAATTAAAACATACGATACGAATATATAAGCAGATATTTTTTTATTGTTTTAATATTGCACATAATATTCTCAATTTTATATATAACGATGTTTTGAAGAAAAGTCATCGATCGGTATTTACAAAACACTAAGCTTTATAAGAAAATTAGGTAAAATATTTCTAAGTCCTACGTATTGCAAACATATAATCGCCCAATAAATAAGACCCAATAAAGAAGACTATAACTCATGTTTCCACACATGTAATTAATTACCAATCAATATTAGCTGTCAACATTTCAACAATCGCTTATGAATATCTAATACTAACGTCACATAAATATGGCAATATTAATAATTGAAACAGCCCAAAACTAATTAAATTAAAAATCAAATATATCTTTGAATATAATCTCGTTTTAACTTATAACAAAATTTTGCCTGGGATCGCTAACTTCAAATGCTAAACATATAATACATATCAAACTTACAAGTTTTATGCTAACAATGAAATACTACTTACTACTACTAGTTTACATTTTCAGGATTTCAATTAATAAGTACTGGCAACTTAAATACCTAATTATAAAGCAAAATCAGATTACAAACATAATATATTTAATAATAACGTGAAATACCGAACTGGAACTATCAGTATGACAGCTTTTGAAATAACAAAATAATATTTAAAAAAAAAGAAACCACAAAGTGCCATAATATACATATAAAATCCACAAAAATATTCTACACTTATTCCGAATAACAATCAACTATTTAAGTATCACACTTCAAATGACTCTTATTTTGCTAACGTTAGTGAGGGTGTCGTCTTCTATGAGCTTGTCTGGCGGGTCGGCGTCTGCGTCGGGCTGCGTCCTATTGTCCCCCACCTCCCCTACCTCCCCGGCCTCCCTCGCCTCCGCCACTTCCCCGTCGTTGTCCTCCGATTCGGAGGTGAGCGAGGGCGTGTCGGAGGGAGGCACGGGCGTGGTGAGGGCGCTCCACCAGCCCGAGAGGGCGCCGCGCGCATGCGACAGGGCGCCGCCCACCGCTCGCGACGTGCTCGCCACCGCGCGCCCCGTGCTCGCCACCGCCGCAGACACCTTGCGCCCGCCCTCCGTCGTCGACATCGTGCTGGAGAACAATATACATATCATTAAGCAAACACATCTATATTATAATTTACTAACATTATAAACTGTTAGCTTGCTTCTTCATACAAACTATCATCCTCATTCGCACCTCCTTTAGTGACGATTTCCGGGATGAAAACTATTTCACTCACTCACTTTTCATATCATGAGATTTAAAAAGAATCTTATTTCAGTAATTTTTTTTTTAATTTTCTTCTATACAAAGCTTGTCCTGACAATAACAAACAAAAAAAAGAATTATCCAATTTCTTGCAGTCGGTCTTTCGGTGATTTATTTTCACTTATATAGATGTGAAAATTTGTGTTGATGGATGGATATTTGTTACTCTTTCACGCCAGAACAGCAAAATGGATATGGGTAAAATTTTGCATAGAGATAGATTATGTATAGTCTGGAATAGCACATAGTTATTTTTTATCACAGAAAAATGTATGGTTCCTGTGAAATAATTTGTTTTTGTCTTGGGATGAACCCCAAGCGAAACGAGGGTGAGTCGCTAGTAATTGATAAATGGAAAAGTTTCTGAATGAGTGAGTGTGATTGTAATTTTTTTACGATGTAACAACTCAAAAGGTTTTGAGTCAAATTCGGAACGTAATATTCAGGAATAACATTGTCAGAGACAAAAACTAATACAGGTTCTTTTCTGAAAATTCTACTACCATACTTTAAATGAATAAAAGTGAGATAATATGTATGGCATAAATTTAATAAACATATAGATCATAATTTGAGAAATCTCTTATAAAAATAAGAATAATATTATTTTAGTCTTCAAATTATCACTAGATGGCGCCACCCAAGAACGATAAAGATTTAAAATAACACTGAAGAAATCGCAACAAAAACTAGTCGAGTATAAAGGATATATCATAAGGAATTAAACCATTTTATTTAATAACTTATCAGAAAATCGTAAACTTTCACTATTAAAAGAATCAAACTTACTGTGCCAATTTCAACTTCATATCAGCTACAGATAATTGACCAGAAAACGGATGCATCGGCGTTAAGTTCATGAAAGACTCAATGTCCGCGTTATTTGTTGTTTTCAACCACTTATCATAGGCGGGTGTCGATTTGAACGCCGCCATGAACTGCGCATTGTAAGATTCGATCTCCCGACTTCCTTCTACAATAAAATTCCATCTCATTGTTTTAATTAAAAAAAAAACAGTGTACAACTTAATGTTATAGTATAAATATATTTTCAAAATATACAATGACGAAGCGTGCATTGCATGCTGTGTATGTTTATTACTAAAACTAATATTTTTTTCTCTAATATCAATTTTAACATGATAAGAAATGCACAAGCCAGGCATAGATTGGGAAAGTCTATTTTTTTTAGGTATACATATTTGATACATTTTAAGCAACTGTGTACATATTTACAATTCAATAAATCCTATGACATACTTCTTATATTTGGTTAGTAGTTGTAGTCTTAATTTATTGGAACAATAAAATATGTACCTGGAAGTAGTGATGTTCTCAATAAATAAATTAAGTAACTAGCAAATTGGTCCCGTATCCAGGTGTCACCCTGTGAGGAGGCATGACGCACTACATGATCAGCAAATCTAAGATCTTCCGTACTAAGAGTGAGCTGTCTCCTTAAACCCAAATCAGCTGTCTCTATCCTCATCTCATTGAGCTCCACCAACACATCAAACAGCTGCCTCTTTTGTTTAAAAAGTACATTAGAAGCTCCAACAACAAAACCCTTAACAGCTGCATCAGAGAGCAAGTCTAAGTACTGCAGAGACAGGTATGGTAAGCAAATATATCCATCTTCAAAGAGTGGCAATGGAAATCCACACTCTGTTTGATCTATCTGACCTGTCAAGTTATAAAGACCATCGACACTCATGTCCCTCGCCATGGTAGGGCTTTGCTGAGCCTCTAACACTGGTTTCTGAGACTTATATTTTTCACCAATACTATGACATTTCTCTCTGCCAGAGGACAGATCCTGCCTGTCAACCACATCTGACAATAGAGACTCGTCAAAACTTTGTCTACTCACTCTATCCTTTTCCTCCAACATATTTCCACTTTCTTTAGGAGATAATTCCTCATCTAACTGACTTGTTCCATTAACAATGGTTGTATTTGTATCAACAATTTCTATTTTTTCTGGAAGAACTGAAGGGATAGGTGACAATGGCCTTGATAGACTAAAAAAGACAATATTAAGACTGTAAATTTTAATTTGTAGTTTCAAATTAATGAGTAAGGCTATGATTTAGTTTAATGGCATGTGAGTCGAGTTTTATATTATTTTATAGGATGATAGATGACAGTATGATATTTGTTTAAGAAAATATACAGCTTAAAAAATCTCTGTGATGAAGAGTGTATCCCTTTCCTTTTGTTTTTTGGGTTTTAAAATAAAGATGATTCATTATTCAGTAAGCTAAAATCCTATTTACTAACAATTTTCTTTAAATTAAATTTAATCAAAGGTTTAGAAACTGCACCAAAAGAAATATGATTGTTGAAAAATCAAGAGTGAGAAATTACATATTTGACCATATAAGTCAAATATGGTCCTTACTGCCATACCATATTAAGTTGTCCTTAATAAATCCTGAAACCCTTATTGTATGTTATAGTAATGTTGTTGAACGTTTAATTCACCCAATGATAGATTCAAATATAAAATGCTAGGACAAGACAAACTACTTAATTTTTCTCAACTCAATATGCCTTTATAAAAAAACCAAAAACCATTATGTAAACAACTTACACAACATTTGCAGATTGTGACAAACCATACTCTAGGCAGCGTGGTAATAGTGATATAAGAGTTAATAGAGTTCCTGATAGAGCCCCAACAGGTGATCCATAAATAACAACTTTTCGCCTCAATAATAATAGTTTAAAAAGCAATAAAGCCTTATGCCTCCAATTTTCTACTAACTTTGTAATTGACAATCCTATAAATAAAGTTAAAACAATTAGTTATATCTACATATGGCATTAGTTGTAAAAAACTCAAAGATCAACAATCAATTTTAATAATATACCTTCCAGAGCCTGGTCTATTTGTATAGGACAACTATTAAGATGTTTAAAAGCATCTTCAAGTAGCTTTGTTTGAGAGAAATCACCCTGTAGGAACCATGCTCTCACAACTAATTCCATTTTGACAGCAAGACGTCCAAAAAGAGGCACACGACATATTATACAAACACTCTTCTGAACAGAGCTACGAGTCATATCCTCAGTTTTTTGAGTCACTTGCTATAAAAAGAAAATGATGATTATTGATAAAATAGACATATAGTGATGCAAATAAGATAATATGAACACAATATCAATCAAAAGCTTCATTATTCAGGAATTACTAACCTCTAAAGGTATTTGGCGAAAACATGATATACCATACACTGTATGAGCAGGTTCAGTCAAACCTGGTAGAGTAAAATATATTGTATCAGATAGATAGTTGTGTGATCCATCAGGCAGGGCTAGAGCTGGAAGATAGCGCCAAGCTGGTGGTAGTTCTGATGGGCGACCTGGCACTAACTCAGGATAACAATGTTCCACCTGTAAATAAATTGCTATTTCTTACAATTTCAATATGTACTCACCATGTAATAATTCTTGGACACAAATATGAACTCTTATAATTCTAGCTTTTCACTAAACATACAACAACCGTATTGATTTAAGTAATGACGCCTACCTGACAACCTTTCTTATGGTGGAAGCCTACAACTATTATATTCAACACTGGTTCATTTATGAAAGACATTTTATCTTGTGTATATTTTTTTCCACAAAAGAGTACTCATAATCTTCTAATTTATTAAACATCAAACAAATAATTCCAACTACATCACAAATTTAGAATTGAGATTGACATTAGAAAAAAGACATAACTAGACACAGACAGACTAAAAAGTTAAATCATAGAGCTACTTCATTCTACGCATAAAATATAAGAAAATCAGACCAAATCGTTTTGGTAAGAAACAAATTATTTTTTTTTATTATTATGGATTTAATATTCTTTTTTTAATATCTAATATGAATTTCTTACATAAACTTAATTTTTTTTTAATAAAAAGCAGACTATAAACATTCCTTGTCTGTGTTTCATGAGTAGTGAGCACAAAACCTCTGTCATTTGGTAATTTGTGTGCATCTGTGCTATCGTTGCAAATTTTGATTTGCAGTTTTTATTACTTAATAGATAAACAAATGAAGTTTGTTTTTTATGTTATATGTGTTATATTGCTATTTTTACTATTAAAAAAATCAATACTTTCTCGTTAGTAAATATATACTATATATTTTTAGTGTAATTTGAAAACTATTGTTGTTTACAATAAAATTTATGCGTCGCCATTTTCGCACTTATTGCAGTGACATTTTATATGTTCGTGGGTTAAATACTGTAATCAAATTGTGATTTGAATTCTTGTTTTTCGAACAATTACAGAAGTGTTTTAAAGTGACCGCTCTTTTATTTGGATGTATATCTATATAAAAAGGTTAAGTGTTTTATTTTAAAATAACTTATTGACATGTTTATTTATTATGCGTTTCGAAGTCTGCTAATTCAATATGTAGTTTTAAAGTTTGATCTTGCTGAAAAATGATATTTTTTTGAAATGGTAGAAAGTACACTATCATTTATTAAAGATTCTAATAAGTGCTAACTTTCTTTACATTCTTCTGACTGAGATTCTTCCTCATATTCATTTTATTGTAAACAAATTTTGAAGACTCCACGTCAGTATTACTTTTTTCTTGTAATGAAGACAAATTAGTACTTACAATTAGTTGAATTCACTCTCTAGTCACTATGTATCTTTTGCTTACAAATATACTATAATTATTGTTAATAAATACACTATAGTATTTTTTACTTTGTTGGAACTTGTATATTATAAACAATATTATGTATATAAGTAAATTATTATTTATTAATTGGTAAGAACAAATGTTTAAATTTACATAGTAGAGCATTTTATTTTAAATAGTATTAATAAATAAAAAAACTTGTTTATACATACACAAATATTTATTTTAGTATTTTCGATTTTGGTTATTGTGCTAATAATTATATTCATTAATATGAAAAAATTGTATATAATTTGAATTCATAAAGTTTATTTCATAAATAAAGAATAATCCAACTGGTTATATTAGCTTCTTATGAACAATAAATGTTAAAGTTTTGATAATTCCTTTAATTTAATACTATACCATATTCCACAAATAATTTAAAAGAATGTATTGTTACAAATAAATGATTGTACTATATTAACTTGTAAGAAAATATCTAATAATTACTATGTATTTATGTAATGAATATTAATATGTTTATGTGTAACATTAAATAGCTTTATTTATTTACAGGGTTCAATGGATAACACTTTAGACCCATCGGCATGACTGAAAAGGTGCTATACCCAGGTAACTATTACAATTTTTAGACTTTTCATTAAAATTTAATTAACATTAATTTTAGTAAAATAATTAATGTGATATTTTTACATAAATAAATAACAATTTTACATTAACGGGCCATTTGGAAAAATCATAAAGAAAATACCTAGTAGGTAATATGTAGCCAATCAATTTCATTAATTTAGTAGATTTATAATATAGGTTGACTTGTCCAAATAATTATTGTTTATATATGATGATTGCAAATTTTACTAAAGAATGAAGAATATCAGAATAATAATGATATAATGAATATCCATATATTATATTATATAGGTATACACTTTATAAATGTGAACATGTGTTAGTTTGCCCTTCTTTCACATCAAAACATTGAAGGATATGGATTTTTGTGTGGAGATAGCTTATGGGCTGGGATATCGCGGGAGATTATCTCCTTCCCACGGGTGCTAATGTTTGTATACAATTTAGATACATAATCAATATTAGTAGAGTTTGTTCCAAATTCGTCAAGAATGCTAGTAGCTAAGAAGCAATATTGTGCACCAACTTGACGTAATTGATAAAATTTACTTGATTATGTTATACATAAATGTGTTTTGAAGGTTATATACATACAAGTTTTTTTTCCCAATATAATTAAATTACTATAATATATAATATAATGATAACATCTGATAATATAGGGAAATCAATAGACATTACATCTTTAACATTTAAGTAATCTTTGTTTTGAATATAAATTTACAATAATATATACGTATTTGGTACAAATACACCATATATGACGCCTTTCGTGCTGACATCATTATATATATATCTATTACATATCAGTAGTATAAAATATACTTAAACCCCTTGATATTGTATCACGTGGTCCCGGCGTCATGGATGAGTCGTCACCCGAATCAATAAAGATTCTAGATTGTTCCAACCCGACTATTGATCTATAGTCTCTCCTCTTCAGAATAACTTTTAAGTGCGAATTCATAATCGTGCGCTAGTGGTAAGTTTTCTTGACATTATAAAATTGTAAAATGTTGAATATTAAAGTCACGCATAATATGACTATCATATTAATTTTTATCTATACAGAAATATTATCATTAATGTTAGATATAATTTTGCTAGAGCAATACGTCATAAGCCCTAAATGAGTACACACCACGAATTATTTGGGGCATAAAATCGATTTTTATTGTTAATTATTAATTACGTGCCGTATGCATTTGGTTTCAACTTATTATTCATTGAGAATTCAAATAAATGTATTCAAATAACATAGAATAATTTAATGTATGTACTAAAAATTCTAGAGAAAAACATTACCAAATGAATCATCAGTAGGTAAACCTACTCAAATTAAGATTCATGTATAATAAAATTCCGGACAAGTTCGAGTCGGACTCGCCCACCGAGGCTTCCGTACAAAGTAGGAAATCTGTTTAACTTTAATTTTCTTTTTTTTTCTTTTTTGGATTTTTTTTATTTGTGCTGTAAGATCTTGCTTTTTGCCAAATTTCGTGATTCTAGGTCTACGGGAACTACCATACCTACCTATAGGTTTTCGACCCAAAACCTATAGGGTACTTCCGGTCGACTTAAAATGGTCAATATTGGTTAAAAGCAAGATCTTACAGCACAAGTAAAGGGAGAATTCCGAAAAATAAAAAAAATTGAAAATTAAGATAAATTTTGGTACTTACAAGTTTTCGCGAAAATCTAAAATTGCCCATAATAATCTTTTTATCGTGTTGACTCAGGACCTTAGTTTTTATTCGCCTAATAGGGACTATAGACCTCAGTATCTGGTATAAATTTCAACTTGCTAGGTCCACCAGTTCCTGAGAATATCGGTGGTGACACACGGACAGACAGACAGACGGACAAGAGAGTGATCTTATAAGGGTTCCTTTTTTTGCCTTTTGAGGTACGGAACCCTAAAAAACTACATTAATTTTTCTGTACTGTTATTTATATAAACCTTAAAATGTTTACGTATCTCAATATCTACGTACATTAATGATCTCAGTACTATCTTTTTTAGTTTTTCGTAAATGTGTCGTAAGCCGTCGAATGGATTTGGATCAAACTTCTCACACGCACGCTCCGCATATTTTCTAGATTATTCCTTTTTTAATTTTGTTTGGAAATACCTTCACGCAGACCACTACAACAGGGCTGGAAAAACCTGTACTACCATTTCCAAGTAGAATCCAACGGAACTTTACCCGTCTTAATGAAACCCCGCAGGATCATATTATATGCATTTGATCACGACGCCTCGACAGCTACCGGGGCAGACCATGACAAACAGGGATTTGCTCTCACGATCCACTCTGCTATCAGAAAAGAACCAGAAGTAACCCGCATGGTACATCTCCCGATTCTCATCAAGGTGGGCTGCCTCACCACTAGATAGATATGTCTTGGCCCTTGGGCTAACATATAGGATATTTTTTTATTCTGATAAAAAAATTTTAAAGCCGGCGAAGCCGCGATTAATAAAATATATATCATAATTTTGAAGAAAGGTGACACGCCTTGTAATTGTTTAGGTTTTGCACAGCTTGCGGACTATAGATTGACGCTCAATTGTCGTTATCTATGATAAAAATAACCTGTCACACACACTGCTATTTGTTGAATTTTATACAATCTTTTCTATTAAGCGGAGAAGAACACAGATACAGACAGCGACTTCATTTTATAAAGCTATACTATGTATAATCGTAGATATTATATATATTATATCCAAAAAAAAAATTGCATTTACCCATAAAAATGAAATATTTCACCGAAATTATGGTTTTTAATTTTAAAATAATAAATCATTGAAATTTTTGTGTGAAGGACAACTCGGCCTATCCAGTTATTGTGTTTTCCCGTGGGAATGAGATATTTTCCTGTAGCAAAAGATATGCTAAATGTTGACCCGAGTATTAAGTCATTAGTACACAAAATTTAATTAAAATTAAAATGCAAAAGTACCCAACCTTTTTGAGTGAAATTCATGTACAGAATTCGCTTTATTAGATTTTATCAGATGCTAATATTCTTCGTATGAAATTGCTGTTACTATTTACCTAAACTGGTAAAATAAGCACATATGAAATCAATTTTTAATGTGATAGTATTTACTTTGAAAGTTAATTAATAAAATGCTAAATTACATCAATAATATAATCGCATCTTTGAGGCAATTTCCTTTTGTTTGTTCCTTTTGTTGTTTCCTTTAATTTGAAATAGTAAGTTTTACAATTCACTGTTTTAAATTTATTTCGTGAATATCTACCAGATTTATGTTGAATGTTAAAATTACTTTGAAATGATTTAATTTTTTTTTTGTATTTCATCAAATACAGACCGACAGGTATTATGTGATACCTGTATATATGTATCATGAATATCGAAATAAAAAGTATCCTTATTATTTTATATACATACTTGTCTAGATACACAAGTTAACACTTTTTCTGTTGCGGTAGAAAGAGATAATAATCCTGCAGTTAACTTCGTTGGCCACTTTCCCCTAGTGTCAGGATATAGAGTGTGGTGTTGTAGTTCCTGGGAATTTTCAACGCGATTTCTTTATTCAATTATAAAACTAAACATCGTAGGTTCAGTGCTTGTCTAGTTTGGAAATCAACGCATTTAAATGCAAAATTGAAAATCTTGTAACTCTTCTAGTTGTATTTATTGTAGCCGATTTTATTTTTAGGCATAAATAGATGTTTTCGTTATAGATATATTTTCTTCTCACTAGCATTGCCCGCAGCTCCGCCGGCGTTCAGATGACCAAAAACCAAATTCTTAGGTATATTCTTACAATGCAGTTTTCGTTTTTTTTCAGGAATGAGGTATTTCCCCACGGTAAAAAGTACCCTATATGTTGACCCGGATAACCAGCTATCACCATATTAAATTTCATCAAAATCCACCAGTGGTTTTTCTGTGATGCGGTAACAGACAGACAGACAAAAATTCTAAAATCTATAGATTCGTTCTTTGTATCGATAAAAATGTTTATTTCAATAAGATTTTCCAAAAAATATTTAATGTACAGATTCGGCTTAGTTGCAATTTTATTATATGTATAAATGTGTACAGTGCAGTGTAAATGGCAATGGTTAAAATAATATGTATAATGTATATAAAAGTTTAGGTGAGATTAAATTAGTTCCATCTTAGATATATTTAGAATCGAAACGAATACGCACTCTTGTAATGGAAACTTACTTAAGTTCCCCACAATGAAAGCTACTAGTTCGTTTGACTTCACGACATACATAGGTACCTTTCGTACATTTATATGTATACAATATACACACATGCACGCCTCGCATGATCACGTGAGAAGTGTGAGGAATTTAAGCCGTGAAACAACCGCTTATATACCGGTCCTGTTTACTCTATGATGTGGTGCATGTGCATCAGTTGGCGCATCACAGTTGAATCTTTACATAAAGCGCGACTTGCGAGAACCGAGGAAGTATGTAAAACGGGTACATAAGCCTTGGATCCATGCCGGGGACCGACACCCACAGACTCGTTCTCAATTCTATCTGTCTTTTGTGTCATCGCTACTTTTTAATCTACACTGTTTTTTTTTTATTATTTATAACCTGTAATGTTATCTATAGGCTATGGGATCTTTTGTAAAGCACATTATTTTGCTTACAAAGTAAAGCAAACTAATGACTAACCATGTTTTTTCAAAAATTTACCGACTCTATGAATAATAAACAATTTTCATAACGCTTTTAATCCAAATATAATCATAAACTTATGCAACTAACATTGGTATAAGTATAATATATACTATATATATGTATTATACATATAATTAATTATATTACGTATTTTTTCGTTAGTTTTGTTGATGTGAAACGTAATTTTTATTATGAACGCTTAAGAAGGACAATGTGGAATATAAAAATAGGTTTAAATTATATACGAGTTTATATGATTATAGAGCTTGTTTTTAACTAAAATCAAGGTTACTCACATAAATATGTTTATAAAATATCAGATATATCTATTCTACAAAGGAAAATCTTTATTCTTTGCAATCAAATACGGCACATGCGCACCCCTGTGACCTTGACGTTCAGTGACAACTCGGGGGACGAGCATTTGGTTAGTACATAATAATATAAGAAAGCTCCATAGAGATTTATGATAAGCTCGCTTTGACTCCTCTAAAAATCTCGAACGTGATAACGTCTTGTATTATATGTTTACAATTGTAATTAAGTTTAAAATCATAAGATGAATGCCTTGTAGGCAGTATCGATTTCAGAGTTTCGATATTGTTTCCGAGTGCTTATCGAGTACTTACGGCGCAATGCACCAAGATGTTTTACTGCAGCAAAAACTTCATTTATTTGCGTACAGTGAAATAATAGTTCTAAGTCTAACACATAATAGGGCCACTGAACTGGGCTGGGTGCCGCTCTACAAGCACGAGTGAAACCCGGCCCGCTCGAGGTCATTGAACCGTTCATTTTGCTGCATCCGTTGCAAATACTCTTATGCACATTTCTATTACCTGCTACCAATTCTGTTGACTGTATATTCAGTACCAATTTTGGCTAAGTCAAAAGAAAAAAATATTGCCGTTGAAAAGCAAAGTAACAATAGAAAGTTTATATCGGACTCGATGGTGAAGTAAATCTGTTAAGAAACTTGACGTTTAGTGTTGAAATTTGTTCTCTTATTATTCTTCTATTTTTAGTGACACATAACCATTATTTTCGTTTGTTCTATCAATAACTCATATTATATCATTTGGTAAGGGAAACAGACACTTCAAGGGCGAGCTCGGTTGAAAATGGTAAGCGGCAGAGTCGACACCATCGAGTGTTTGAAACGAAAAATAAATATGTGTCGTATATTTTTTATACTATATAGTTAATTAAGATATATTCAATTATTTTAATATCATATAATTGATTGACAACTCAATTAACAACATTAATTGCAGTGAATGCACTATATATACATGTACATTGTACATAATCACATATGTATTACAATAGTGGCACTAGAAAGTAGAGAATTGTGACGTGGTCAATGTAAATACTATTTACTTGTAGTTAAACTAATAAGTCTTTAAAATAGATAATATACTACTATATATATTTTAGGGACTCTACTATGGTATTAGTCGCTGTAGAAATCGCAGTATTGTACATATATGTATGTATATAAGTTCGTCAAAAAATCTAATTTTTTTAAGCTTATCTAATATCCACCATTAACTTCGTCTGAGTAAAAGTATACTTCTATTTTATCCACATATAATATACTTCACGAACCCTGCTTTATATGGGATCACGTTAGAACAGGAGCGCCAGCTATATTTATAGATGTACTCTACCGACTGAAATATAACTTTGTTTGTAATTCAGTCTTGG
Organism: Brenthis hecate; assembly: GCA_951806755.1. NCBI lineage: Eukaryota > Metazoa > Arthropoda > Insecta > Lepidoptera > Nymphalidae > Brenthis > Brenthis hecate. The sequence continues at coordinate 7,022,227 of OX638258.1, read as the reverse complement.
TTTTACCGAAATATTTATATCTGTGGTATTATTTCATACTAGCAGCACACCCTCGCTTCGCTCGGGTTCGCCCCTAGGTATGTTTTAACGGTTAGGATGGAATAGATAGACTAAATATTATATATTCTGAGCTTAAAGCACTTATAATATTATACTCGTAAACATAAGTTTTACAATAATGTATGGAAGCATGTTAGATTAGTTGACATTTATAATCACTACTCTGCTCCCTTGGATGATAGCATGATGATATATAGCCTATAACCTTCCTCAATAAACGGGCTATCTACGCAAAAAGAATTTTTTAAAACGGATTAGTAGTTCCTGAGAATAGCCCGTTCAAACAAACAAACTGCCTCTTTATAATATTAGTATAGATGTACACCTATATGTAAAAAAAGAAAACCCTATAGTCCATAGAAATCTGTTTTTGCGTTTAGAGTAAAACCGACAGACATACAGACAATAGGCAAGACCAAAAGCTATTAAAGAATAGAATATATAGCCATCGTAAGAAATACATATACATACATATATATGTATTTTTTAATTTGAACTATATGCACGGGATAATTTTAGCATTTTTCATTCCTTAAGGTTTTTGTTTCTACTTTCTGCGGTTTTCGTCGACGCGAAGCTTATCGACCGGAACCGTCGGATAGCAATTTACAAGTGAACCCTTTGTACTGAGTGGAAACCCCTACCACCCTCTCTCCACTTATTTACGAGTCACGCTAATAGTTCGGACGAATCGTCCAATTTACCTATTCGTTAATTAAATTTTTCATTAATGCTCTTTTTTAATTTAGGGGTAAATGAGTTATCTATTTTGGCTAATTTAATTCGGATATTTATTATTATTGACATAATATTATCAAGTTAGTATAACTAACGGTGTTTAGATCATTTCATTGACATTTTTTGCGGTAGCTATGGTTCGATGGCACTCGTCCACAGGGAACAGGTTTAGCGTTGCAATACGTTTAGTGAGCTCATAAGGTTAAAAGTTGCTTAAAAATGCATGTAATATCCGAAGTTCGAATAAAAAAATTAACCATGTAAATATATATTTATAGAAAATTAACCGGATCAAAATGACACCTCTGTTAAGTATGTAGCAGAAGAAAAATCTTTTAGTGTCGACTTCGGGAGATGGGGAGAAACAGTGGGTGTTAGGGGTGCGGTCGATGGTAGGAGTTGTTATATAGTGACGCGATCACGTGTACATTTTGCAGCTTGTATTGATCCTGTCGTCTTTTTCTTTTTAAATGCGGTAACACTGCGTGATTTCCTACAATTTACAGTCCCTATTAAAAATCCTATAGCGTATACTACGTTTTTTTTATAATTCCTTCATTTATTATTATTTTTTTTCAAACTCATATTGTACCTATGTGTTATATTTGTCAAATTCATTAGTTTCTAAATTACATATTTCAATCAATATTTTAGCTATGCCGTTTGAATTGCGAGCAAAGCATATTACTTAAACATTCTGTATAATATGATTCTTTTCTGATGAACTAGCGGCTGACCTTTGCTTCGCTCAATCCGCCTCTAGAAAAACAAAAATAAATCTATCCCACGGAAACCATACATTTTCCCAGGATAAAAAGTAGCCTATGTGTTATCCTGATTTATGAGCTATAGGTATTATTATAAAGTTTCATTAAAATCCATTCAGTAGTTTTTGCGTGAAAGAGTAACAAACATCTCTACATCCAGATATCCATACATCCATGCATCCTCTTAAACTTGTGCATTTATAATATTAGTAGGAGTTGCATTATGACAATGATTGATTTTGTAAAAATACAAAAATAACTATCGGCATGAGTGTTGTATCACAGCAGGTGTACCCCGCCGGAGCTGTCCCAAGCGAATTGCCGTGTCGTGACACTCTAGTGAACTGTGTTGCTGTTTGGGTGCGTGCCATTTATTCTTCACTTTATTTTATTTTTGTCAAACAAACCTACATTAGTATTAGGTCGATCGATAGAATTTCAACATTGTTTGTATTAAGTCTTAAGCAAATCTAAACTGAAAAAAAATTACAATTACAAAATGGAAGTAAGAATTTAAACCCTTTATAACTAACTACATGTTTGTAAACAGTAAACACGATGGCTCTCTTTTTAGTTGCACGATTCCAGTCGTGATCACGAATATTTATAGTCAATGTTGCAATTATAATAGTGTTATTATTTATTGCATAATGCGTATTTTTAAATACTAAATACTGATCATTTATCATTCTAATAATTAATAACAATATTTTATATTGAATATTGATGAATTGTAATAAAATCATATAATGTATATAACATAAAGATTAAAGAACTTTGCTTTATGGGGTCGGTTAAATGTGTATTTAGTTAGTAGCGACAAAAAAATAATGTTACGCATTACAACGGCTAGTGAGAACTACGACGCTAGTTTACGGTGAACGGTCGGTAAAAGTTAGACAAGAGACTGAAAAGAGGCGTGTGAGTGTAGTGAAGTAGAACGAGATGCGAGATTTGTATGCGTGCGCTCTATTTTGGTCGCGGTGGCACACTCGACGGCTAATCGGCACGTCACGTGGCCACCGCCGGAAGGATGGGGGGTGAGGCCTCGCGGGACGCGGCCGGGGCGTCGGAATGCAGTCACCACCGCTCGATGCACAGCCCGTCGGATTGATCGTTCAACTGCTTACCACTAAACCATTTACACTCGCTGTCCACTAACAAATACGTACCCTCTCAGACAACTTATTCACCAAACACCATTATTTAAACGGGCATGTTGAATTCATAACTTCTATTTTTTAGTTCACAATGTAATATGATATTTTAAAAAATATTTCAAATTATTATGGGAAACTAACAAGAGGTCTTATCAGTTTTCCGTAATAAGTAATAACTGATAGTAAAGGAAGTTTTCGCTTTAAATTAGGTATATAGTTTTCGATAATATGTAGTTTTAAAGGACAGCATTTCTTTGTTCTTTTATATCCAACACTTAGTGTGTGATCCACCCATGTTAGGATAAAATTTTGAAGTACGAGCAAGTAATTGCACCGCGCGGATTGCAGGCAATCACCCCCGCACCGCGCCCGGCGCTCCGCTCTCGAACACCGTAAGTAAACAGTCTGGTGTTTATCCGCGTCTCGCTCGCACCGACCGCGTCGCGCCGTGCCTCTGAGGTGCACTCGCTGTTCCTATTATTTTCGTGACGGGTATTGCGCCGAAGCCGATTCCCGCATCCTCGCCCCGAGACGCGAGGTCCGGTCTCGCGGTGGAGGCGACGGCGGCGGCCGCTCGCATCACGCGCCAGTCCACGCCCGAGGCCGACTGTCGCATCGGTTCGCGCCTTGTGAAACTTTCGCACTTCGCGTATTCCTCCTCATAGAACAGTGATGTTTCGGGAATGATACTTGTGACGAACGCTACGGTTTCTTACTATTTTAAAATTACAATATCGTATTGGTGTCAGTGGTCGGATTGTGTACTGGTTTGCTGATGATACACGTGAATGTGAATGGGGTGCAGATTGGAGTTGGAAAATGCATTTCAAGGAGTCGTTTGCGATGAACGATCGTCCGAACGAGCGCGGCCGTCGCAACTCCCGATGCAAGGGTGGGTGTCTACTGTCTATCCGCGCTGACGGCCACGAATGGTTTGCGCTCACTCTCCCGGCCCTCGACAAGTTTGTTCGTACACAATAACAGCTGCTTATTTCTCGCCCATATCGTTCGCGCGTTAAATTTATCGTCACTTTAGTACACAAAATGATAATATGATAGCTATTAAAACCAGCCCTTTTGTCCTATCGTAGGTTTGTACACAATATCAAATTCTCATGTCATTTTGTAGAGTTAAGAGTAAGATTGATTCTATTATATATTTGAGGCATGAGCCGTGATTCGTGACCTTATTTAATAGCTAGCGACTCACCTTTGCTTCTCTCGGGTTCGTCCCTAGATACGTTTTAACGGTTAGTACTTATACATAGATTTCTTGATGAAATTTGGTATGATGATAGCTGGTTATCCGGGTCAACGTATAGGATACTTTTTACTGCGGGAAAATATCTCATCTTTGAGAACTCTATACTAAACGTTAAAACGTAAGTAGAGACGAACTCGAGCGAAGCGAGGGTGAGTCACTAGTTGTACTATGTATTAAATCCTATCAAATAGTTTCACATTTAAATTGAATTATCATATCGTGTTATCATAGAGAAGCCTATTTTTAAAATAAAACCTCCGCTTATTGTTACAACCTGACAAGTCTTTAATTTGTCCTTAAAAATCTTATTAAGATTGAATATTCAATTCAATTCTCTTGTTAATGGCTTCAAATGTGCCAATTGAAAAAATCTATATGAAGAAACAGATACCAACAATAAATGGTACTTCGTTTTGTTTAGTGTCGTGTAAGAGCTCAAAAAGGTTTCAGGTTTAATTACAAATACATATTATATAACTTTTCCATATCTTATAGCTTACTACGGATTACGGACAGATTAATTTACGGATAATTTACGGATTTATATCAGTATAGGTATGTCTTTGACTGAATAACTTAAATACTTAATACTTAAAATTTATTCTTGAATCATAAAATGACATATTCAGTCACTACACTACACTTTAATTACTTGATTTGTTTATTTATTTTTATTTTATTATATATACATATCTATATTAATTGTTAAACATAGTCTTTGTTTTATCTTAATAGAATTTTATTTTGAACATAGATATTTTCAACAACTTTGATAATCAAAAGAACGTGAGGAGTTGATTTTATTTTGTATGGCAATAAGTAATGTTACTTTATCGGTCTAGTAATTTTACTGTCATGTGACTGTATATTTCTGTATTGCATAAGTAACGATCTGTATTTATTAATAGGGAAAGTATTTTTACATTGTACATTTAAGAAACTGATAAAAATTAAATATTTCACACTGAAGAACAACTCCTTCAAGCCGAAATAAAAAAAGTAAGCATCTCATTTTAAAACTAGCATTGCCCGCGGCTCCGCCCGCATTCAGGTGACCAAAAACCAAATTATTAGGTTTTACATATTATTGTACTCTTACCTTGCAGTTTTTGTATTTTTTCTCAGAAATGAGACATTTTCCCGGGTTAAAAAGTATCCTATATGTTGATCCGAATAACCAGCTACCATCATACCAAATTTCATCAAAATCCCTCTAGTGGTTTTCCCGTGATGCGGTAACAGACAGACAGACAAAAATTCTAAAAACTATAGATTCGACTTATTTACAATTTTATTATATGTATAGATGTTACATTGAATGTAGTCTTCAAATTAATCAATTTCGAGTTAATTCATAAAAAGATTTCATTCATACTTAAGAGGTAACTTTGAGGATTTTCGCAACATTTTATTCTGACCGCAATGTCTATGTTATAAATCTTGCTTGGTCATAATAAACTTAATAATAATTATTAGAAGAAGTTAATAATAATACATATTAAATAAAACTATCTTTTCGGATTATTTCGCGGATTTATTTTGATTTTTGGTTCCCGACGTTTCGAATGCTTTACAGCATCCGTGGTCACGGGAGAGACTGAGGTGTTACATGTCTTAAAAGTTTAGTTGTTACAGACAGCCTACCCACAGCACTGGGTACTACCATCGTCATGGGATCCTGTTATTAATATAGTAAAATCAAATAATAAATCTAAACATAACAGACAGGTAGATGTAGTAAGTTCTTACTGTGTAGATCAAAATGACAGCATATCAGTTTAATATTTTTCATTTTTCATTTGTAAAAGTATATAGTAATAGTGTTGCTTAGTAAGTTGTCTTTTTTAAAATAATAGCAAACTAAATTAAAATTATTATCCTTAATTAATTTTAACTTTTTAAATTACACATAGAACAATTATATGGCTTAAATAATTAATACTATATTTTATATTTTTCTTTATGGTTATAAATATAATAATGGCAACACTAAATATAGATAACTAATTTTTATTTTAAATTGTAATAATTATAAGAATAACAGCATAAATTATATAAATTATATTCCATATTCAATTATAAAACTAATTAAAATTATAAAAATGTTTAAAGTTAAAAAATATTGTAAGGTAATTGGTGCAATTTTCATTTTGTGAATTGTGGTGGGTAGGCTGTCTGTAACAACTAAACCTTCAAGTCATGTAACACCTCAATCTCTCCCGTGACCATGGATGCTGTAAAGCATTCAAAACGTCGAGAACTAAAAATCAAAATAAATCCGCGAAATAATCCGAAAACATAGTTTTATTTAAAATGTCAAATATTCGCGTAAATCTAAGAAAGTATTATAATAATACATAATATATGAGAAACGTGCCGTTCTTTAAAAGTTACAACATACTGGTCAAATCTGTTAAATCACTTCAATTTTTACTTTTCTTCTTTGGTATGAAATCTAACTTAATCATAAACGTATGCAGGATATATTCTTGTCCTATCCAAGCGAACATATATTCTTCTTCTATATATATAAAAGAAAGTCGTGTTAGTTACACTATTTATAACTCAACAACGGCTGAACCGATTTGGCTGAAAATTGGTGGGGAAGTAGCTTAGAACCAGGAGATGGACATGGGATACTTTTTATCCCGTTCGATTGCGTTCCCGTGTGACGTGACATAAAACTCAAGAACGGCTGGACCAATTTTTATGATATTTGAATTTTTGGATTTCTCTTAGTCCGGAATAGGATAATAAGTGTTAAAACATCAGAAAAATTAACGAAAAAAAATTATATGGCTAGCGCTGGCTAATAACTATCTCTATTTAAAACGTACCTAGCGACGAACCCGAGCGAAGCGAGGGTGAGCCGCTAGTACATGTATATAACAGATACCTATTTCACCCAGGATAGTCTGTCTCATGTGCAAATCAAAATTGCTAATGGCGTAAGAGGTGTTAACAAGAAACGCTATTTATTGGACTTATAAATAAATGGTCTTTGTAAAAACGTAATAAAAATATGAGAATTTAAACATCTATAACTATACATACTCGTATAATAAAATTGTAAATAAGCCGAATCTGTACATTGAATATTTTTTGGAAAATCTTATTGTAATAGATATTATTATCGATTCAGTGGTCGAATCTACTTTTTATAGAATTTTTGTCTGTTTGTCTGTCTGTTACCGCATCAAGGAAAAACCACTGGAGTGATTTTTATGAAATTTGGTATGATGATAGCTGATTATCCGGGTCAACATACATATAGGATACTTTTTACTGCGAGAAAATATCTCATCTCGGAAAAATCTATACCAAACGTTAAAACGTAACTAGGGACGTAGTGCGTAGTAGCGTAGAGTCGCTAGTAATACATATATTTTATTAGTTTCACCAGCAGTTTTGCTCAAAGAGTTCACATTTCTATAGATTTTTTTAATAAATAGAGACTTCAATTACTGCCTAATTATATAACTATGAGGTCCAGACTAAGCGTCACGTCACACGAGTGACATTGTATGTTATATATATATATATATATATATATATATGAAATTACTTAAATAATTTATCTAAAACTTGATAAGCCTTAATTTAACATAAATGAGAAAGAGCCAATGCATTTGCTTATTTTGAAACAAAGCTTAAAGAAATATCAAATAATGTAATTCGTCATAATGGGCGAATTCGACAGTTGGTTGGTTCGTTATAGGCTTTGGAGTCTATGCGGCAGTAAGGGTGAGGGGGGCACTGAGGATGGAGGTGAGATCATAGTGGCGAGTGGCCCGGGGAGGCGATCAATATGTACATTGAACATACATACATACCTACCTATATAAATAACGGTACCTAACTTCTCCCAACTCACTGTCTGCTCCAAATACTGCGCCAAAACCCCGTTTCCCCCACCCTCTATGTCATTTAACCGATTCTTTTTTCGTAAACATTCCTATTATTTAATCTGAAATATTTTCCTCAATATAATAACATTTTAATTTATTGTAAATGCTATATTGTTTACACTAATTTTATATTATTTTTAAATTTTAAATAATGTGTCCGTCCTATTTTAATATAATATCTAAATAAAAATATTGTTTGGGAAATAAAGTTTATCAAAAAGTACCCAACTCTGCTTATCAAAAAACCAAAAACGTTTTAGATTTGGGTAGACAATGTGAGAATATAGAAACCACAAGTATTAATTTTATATGTTTTTATTTATCCTTCATTATTCATTGCCCTATATATATATTGTTACATTAAAAACTAATTTTGTTAAACTTATTTTTGTGAAATTTTTATTACGTACAGCTTGCTTGTTGTTTGCGAAACATCTGCCTTTTGACCTTTCGATCCGATTGAAGGGTAAACGAAGTATATTGCAGGAAACATAACTTTTTTAGCTATTTTCCATTCGACTTTCTCGTTTTTCCTCAAGGCAATTTTAAATAATTGTATATTTGGGCTAATTAAATATAGTATAGAAATATTTTATAGAGTTATAATATCACATATCGACACTTAGACAGGATTTTTTTTTTCAGATTCTTACGATCCCTAGTAAGAATAAATATTTCTTTTATTTTTTGATCATTAAATAAAGTGTGGGACAGGTATAAACAAATATCCACACCTATTACTAAAATGGCCAGTTTTTATTATTCAATCTTAGTAAAATATAATATGTTACGAGTATTTATTGAAATAACTCGTTTTATTAACCGACTTTAGAAAGAATATTAGGATCGTTCGGTACAGGTAGCTCAGTTGTTATGTTTAATATCAAATTAACCAACTAAAATAATTATTAGTCTTGGTCCAGTCAATAGGTGAATAAATCAATCTACTCTACATATTGCCATTAGATATAGGGGCATTTTCGGAGTCTAAAGCTAAGTTTGAGGTGCCGGCCCATCGCGAAAAACACGTTTCATTCAATGTTATCTCCAGGGCGGCTTTTAATTAATTTTTTTTTTTCTAAAATATTTCTTGAATATCGCATTCTAAACGCACAAATTTCGCTACCTTCTTCGCGATTATTTCCCTAACCGTTCACTTACATATCGCGCAATATCTAGGATAAGTTTTATCTTAGTATACAATATGTACATTTTCCCATGGGATTTTAGCCTGTTGCAAAAGTTACTTAGGGATGCGCCTAAGTGAGCTGAGGAGTCAATACTGTTAATCTATACTAATATTATAAAGAGGTAAAGTTTGTGAGTTTGTCACGTTGTATGGGGTAATCTCTAGATCTAGTGAACCGATTTAGACGAAATTTGGTAAGAAGATAGCTCGAGACCCTGGAAAGGACATAGGATACTTTTTATCCCGGAAATCATCTCTTAAGGAGGCGAAAATAGGGATGAAAGTTTGTATGAGAAATCAAGTTAGAGACGATCCCGAGCGAAGTGAGGGTGAGTTGCTAGTATAAGATAAAAAAAAAGTTTTGTCGGAATCCATCCATCTGTTTATATATGTAATACACGCGAACAGTAATTATACATATTTAATAATAAAACAAAAACTTTCGTCTTAATAATCTACAAATACAAATAATATTTATTGTGCTACTGAAAGTTGATCGTAGAGATAAACAGGTCTGCAAAGTTTGTTTATCCTGTGTGCATAAAGTGGTGATATAATAATATTACTTTACGAACTTGTCTTTTTATTTATATCATTCATTATATTGAATATATTATAAACAACGTTTAAATATTATTGAACTTAAAACTATTTTGAAATTTAATTTTTCTCATCACACACATTATTTTTTAATGTTTTCCTTTTGTCTGTGCTTACAACTCTACTTTCTGAAACTCTTAAAAAGCTAAATATTTCAATAAAAATATTTAATAAATACAAACTTTCATCCCCATTTTCACTCCCTTTATAATATTTTATCTCTTTATAATATTAGTATATATTTATTTATCAACATTAGAATTTGCCGATACGTATGTTTATCATGACTAGCTTTTGCCCGCTTCCTTTCGAGTAATTCTTACCCGATTGCGGCGAAGACTAAAAGAGCCTGTGTCCGATCCTCTATTCCCTTATAATTATTGAACGGTTTACCCTCGACATACACGGAGCAAGACTCAACAAAGATAAACATATGTCTCCGACTGCATATGATATGAATTAATTTTTATTTTTTTAATATTCCTCTAAATGAACTCAAACACCGCCATATTTAAGTTTCAATATATTATAGTATTTACTATTTTAGTATATAAATTCAAAATTCCTAATGATTAATATTTTCTTCGTTAATATTTTGCCTTCATTTTCATTCGCTTTTTAAGCAGTCGGGTTATTTTTATAATATTTTTTTTATTTACTTATATGTAATTGCTTTTTTTTGTTTACCGCACCAGAACCTAAGATCTTAGCGAAAGGTTAGATGATCTATAACCTTCTTAATAAGTAGGCAATAAAATACAAAAAGATTTTTTCTAAACCTGACCCGGTACCTACAGAGTTCAACAATAGGTGTATAATGACACTAGCGACTCCCTCGCTCCGCTCGAGTTCGTCCCTGGCTACGTTTTAGCGGTTAGTATAGATTTCTCAAAGATGAGCTATTTTTCCGCCGTAAAAAGTATCCTATATGTTGACCCGGATAGCCAGCTATCGTCGTACCAAATTTCATCAAAATCAGTCTAGTAATTTTCTCGTGATGCGTTCCTACTTTCCTAGACAGAAAGACAAAATTTCTAAAAGCCATAGATTCGGCCTCTGTATCCGATAATAATCTATTTCAATAAGATTTTCCAAAAAATATTTAATGTACAGATTCGACTCAGACTTTTATTATACTCGTAGATATATATACATAAACTAGCGGACCCGACAGACGTTGTCCTGTCTACACACGTCTTTAATTTGAAAATTTCAAACTTTTTTTAATAAGCTAAAACATTCTGGACCATTTCATGTAAATTTATTACAATTAGACTAATCGATAGTCATATATTTTTTTATTCATTTATATTCAATTATTTAAATTTTATTTGCATACTATTTTATTTTCCCTTAAATCACGAAACAGTCATAAATTAATGACGCCGATAGTACACAAATAAATTTGTAGGTTAGGTTAGTTATTAACTAACGCACGTGTAAATTTGATAAAAAAAATTATAAGAAATATACTCACTTCGATTCTGCACTAAATTCGCAAAATGTATAGTTTTTTAGGCACACTTCAAAACTCTTCTCAAAACACTCAGTACCTTTTAATTTAATATTTGATCCAGCACATGGTCTACAATAACACAATGATAACAAAACTTTTTTTTAATTTGATAGCAGCGCAAACTGTCGGGACAGACTAAAATTAAAATTCGAATATTATTTAAAATTTGACACTGCGATGGTAGCGCAGTCTGTCGGATCCAATGTAAAACATTCCAAAATCAACAACTACTAATAAATTAAAAATTAATTAAAAAAACATTGTCCAGCGGACAAAATTGTGAATCTAAACCATTCCCAGATCCCCTTGAACACACACAAAAAATTTCATCAAAATCGGTCCAGTCGTTTGAGAGAAGTTCAGTGACATACACACTCACAGAAGAATTATATATATAAAGATAACACTACGCTAGATATAAACTACAATTTAAATTACTTGCACAAAATTAGTACTTTTTATTGTGACGTATTTGTTTAGATAGATTTTTATTTAATTTTTGATTAATTCTATTAATCAAAAATCCATAACGAGCAAAATTAGAGTTAAAATCTTATCTTTATTTATTATAACTTTTGAGCATGGCAGTTTATTTAACCAGCCAATTTCAGGGCCACCACAAATAAACCATCATCGTCTGTACTCCAGTAGAGGCTTCAGACTATCTCAAACATCATTAATCTTCTGTATGTCCCGCTACATTGATATTAGGATCTTAAATCCAGATAAAACTAAAAACTTTACCTATTATGTCATGATTTATGAATATAAAGATTAAATTTCATTTATTTTTTATTTATCAACCGACTCAAAAAGTAGGTTCTCAATTCGGCTGTATTTTTTTAATGTTTGTTACCTCAGAACTCCGTCATTTATTAATCGATTTGGTCATTCTTTTTTTTTGTTTGAAAGTGTATACTTCCTGTTTGGTCCCATTAAAATTTGAAGAAAAAATACCATCCCTAAGGGTAGAAAAATAGCTAATGAAAGTTTAACCGACTTCTAATTGTCATATTGACTTGTAACTTAGAAAGTGTTTATATTTCCGTTGATAGTGTAGTGATTCGATACCGTCGAAATAATTGTTCGGTTCCTACAAATCGTAGCGTGATATCAGATAGCCCATTGCTTTCCTCAATAAATAGAATATAACACGTTAAATATAAGAACTATATAGATATACATACAAGTATTTTAAAATTAGACTAGTAGTTCCAGAGTATTACATAACCGACAAAAATAATAATCTTTTCTATTTTACATGTTAGAATAGATATATGTATGTATGTATAACGATAATATTAGTCAAATTTATCACTTTGATATTTATTGCAATTATTTTTTCAACATATGCCGATACTAAGTAAAAAAAATATCATTATACATCTTTTATAGTACCATCGACAAAAGTCATCAGTAAACATAAAAAAATATTTTATGGGTTTTTTTTCTTCTACAGCTATTCAATAAAAACACACTTCGAAACTTTCAAAACAAAATTAATCTTAAAAAACTTTATACGCACTTAGTTCCGCCTGTTATGACAGCCTTTTGTGTATGCTAAACAGAGACATCACACGAATCTTTATTACTTACATACTGTATACATAAATATTCGCTTTTAACAAGAATCGACTTGCCGTATTTTTTTAATAAAATTGATATAAAGCATAAATGTTCTATGAATCGAATATTGTGAACAATTACATTTAAAATTAAATACAATAGACACGTTTTGTGATGTTACCAAAAAATTATGTGCTTTGCAGTGGAAAAAAAAAACAGAAAACATAGCTTTAACAACAAATGCTTGGGCATTTATTTTATTCGATAACTATTTCGTTGAACAAAAATAACATATTAATATGCTATTTATTTATTACGGCCGATTTCGAGGCCATTATTTAGTTAGGGATTACATTTAATATTTGATAAATATATCAAAAATGGTTATGCAAATCATACTAATATATATCATACTAATATATTAAACTATAAAGGCGAATTAACAAAACGAACAAATCGTGTTTTTTATATAATTATGTGTACTGAACGTGAGATCAGTTGTTGTATTATTAATGATTGTTAAATTGTAACAGGTATATAAAGTTATTGTAAACAAACATTGTTTCTTTAGTTCAGAGAATTTGTCTACTGTGGTTATTCTTATTTAGCTACGATATTAATTAATTTAATCGTCCCTCTCTCGTAAAAATAACTTGTACTCATGATGTGTTGTTGTTAGGCGCTGGCGTCAAGATGGAGCATTTCCAGGCGGCGCTGGACCCTCGCAAGCAGGAGCTGCTGGAGGCTCGCTTTCTGGGCGCCAAGGTCAGCAACATTTTGTACCCTATGTAGACTATCAAATTATTAAAATAAGGGACCTTTGCATCGATATGCACCTATGGTAGAGAAATGGAATAACTGTTAACATACTCCATATCCATAATCCATAAATCTAAAATACTTCACATGAGTGTCTTGTGAATAATAAAAAAACATATTATACATAGGGCACATTTTTGGTTAATGCAAATTTTTCATATATGAATATAAATAAAAGTGACTAGAAATTTAACTCTAGAGCCCTAATCTTAATTCCAAATCAAAGATGGCGGTTGCAATGATGTTTTCGTATCGATTCTTTTGTTCTCTCAACGTTTCCTGTGCGCTCTGTTAGGTTGTTAGTTCAGTTTATCGGCTACGCGGAGACGTTGCTATGTATCATTGGGCTACGTCAGCACACAAACTCAAGCTTACGTGTACAAAAGAAAATGGCCGCATCGCTACAATAATGGAAAGAAACGGGCATTGTTCATGTACGCTATGATGCAATTATATTGGCGAAATTTCCCTTTTTATTTATAGGTTACAATCTTTTTATTCGTAATTCATTCGTTATAACCTGCGATTATTTCGTTTAATATAACTGACGTGACATAATAACTTTGTTGGGTTGATAAAATGCATGAAAGATAACTGACTAACAATTGTGGCTTGAAACTTGTAACGTGTCTGAGATAATACACTAAACGACGCGACGGTTTCGGTCGACCCCACCTGAGTGGACCGTTGCAGCGCCTACTCGCGCCGGCAACAGCGGATTATTGTGTTGTCGCATCGTTTACCTTAGATACATAAATAGCTAACATACATATATTGTGGTCTCGAGCAAATAAGTGCTGTAGATATGTAATTCCATTATGTGTCTCGCCTCCGTCCGCCCCCCTGCCCGCGCTTCTCTTCTACTCCCCTCAGTGAACCTATTGACGCGTCATTTTGCCGCGCCAGGGCATTGGTTTTATACGTTGTTTTGCTTTATAGCTTATTCAAATGATCTCCTTTATTAACCACGTCCCTTATTCGTTTATGGAAGGTTCTTAATGTGAGTAACTAACGTTTGAAATTTTTTAACCGGCACCCGCCTGCATATTAATTGTGACGTAAATTATTGGATACCTCTAATAAGCGCTATAGCATACCGTTCTCAGTCTATATAATAATGAGCGCCGTAGGTATGAGACTACCATTTCGTCATTCGACAACAAGATGGCGGACGGACATAAATAGTTTGTCAGTAAATGTACGTTTGTGACTTATCAACCTACAAACAGATTGGTGCTCTCACTGCCTGACTGCGCGGAATCAGAGCGCAAAGTGCCTACGTAATTCTTTGAGAATATTGCTTTTGCGTCGTGTCAAGTTATAATATTTTTAGAACTTTATTTACATTTATGCTAATATGTCATGTAATCAAATAAATTAATGTAAATCCGAAATAGTAAAGATTATTTATAGAGTAATTAGTTCCACAAGGACATAGTTCTTAGTATGAAACTATAACAGATTCTTATATTTAATGCTTCTAAATATAAACTGTTCTAATAAGAGGGGTTTCTAAAATAAACGCATGGTTTACATGAGCGCATTGATCGCGTGCTTGCAGGTGAGCGCAGGGACGATACTAGTAGAAACCCAACGAGTCACCGAGTTCAAGACGGTGAGTTTAGTCTTTTGAATTTACATTCTTCGATCAATATTGTCACATATCACTATAGTAGATGCCCGCATAGGAAAAGTATCTATTGCATGATGGCATACGCTAAATATAGAATTATACTTATGCTACACGTACGGCATGGCGCCAGTTATCTTGATGACAATTTTATTACGTACGATAGATAATATAATAACATATAGTTTAACACATATTCTAATTTTGTCTCATTAAAATGTTTTTAATTTTAATGTATGTTAGTCGTAATATGTAGGTATATGATTATTTAACTGCACAATATATGGTATCCTAATTTCCAAAATCGACATTTTAGCCTATTGAGTATTGATGTAATCTCCGAGAATGTTATATTGTATCGATTATATACGCGACAGTGACAAGTAGTGACTACAACGTAGGTATTTGCGTGTGCAAGAGAGCTAGAATATGCCGGTGGCGTTGCGGACGGCCTCGATGAGCGTAGCAAGCGGCTTAGACTCGGGGCCGTGGGGTCACCGACACCGCCTCGCCCCGCGCCTATCTATCACCATCCAACCCGGGTTCTTTGCTATTTCACAATTTGATTTATTGCACATAAATGACAAGTTAACTATAACATTAGTCGTTGACAACAGTAATTAATATTAATTGTAAAAAATGATAAATATCACTGTTGTTTTTATTTAATTACATCATAAATATTATATGACTTTTCTCTTAATCGAAATGGACCATAACTTACAAACTAAGCCACCATCAATCTGATTGAATTATAGTATATTAAATATTTAGAGTCGAAAACTAAAATTATTGCATCAAGTTTTAAGACAGTATAAATAGTAGGTACCTATAACAATGTTCAGTCGGTAAGTTTACACATTCAATAATACGAAGGGAAATTATAACATGGCGCACACGGCCTCGCCCCGCCTCGACCACAATGTGCCGCCAAACCTCATTCCACCGCTTAGCCGCCCGGTTCCGCAGTTATTTTTACACAGCCCGACCTTTCGCACCGGTCATCACTGCACTCAGCATAATTTACATGTTAAATCGCACTCACAAACAATATATTTTCAAAATTTCACTATTCAGACACTAATGATCGATTCGATTTCAAATACGACGCTGCTTCTGTAGCTGTAAGCCCATAGCCGTAATTTCGAAAGTGAATCGTAACTATTTAAACATATACGATCGTCGCGATCGTTGCATACGAAACGTCCACTCGTACAGACTGCCGCGAAGGCAATGAACGCGCGCTGCGAGTGCGGGGCGGCGGCGGGCGGGCGGCCTGTCATGCGTCAGCTGAGCGTCACGCCGCGACATTGCAAGGTCCGCCGTACCGCCTCGCCTGACCCACTGCGCCGTGCCGGCCGGCTTTTAATGCCGGTGCTTTGATAGAACATTCATATAGTTTTATAGGAAAATATGCAAAAAAATATTCAGTTTATCAGCTATGTGCTAATGTACAGTACAATTCTACTAATATCGAATAATAATTGTTGTAAAAATAAGCGACAAGTAGAGCGCACCAGTCAGCCGGTTCGCCCCGAGGCGACACGTCATTTGTTGTGAATGGAGCGCCGCGCATGCTCGCTACGCTCGCTTGACTTGCTTTACAGAGTTGTTTTCAACTATATTGAGACCTAATATGTTCACACTTAAGTGCCTCACAATATTTTTTTTTGAAATGTTTTATAATAAAATTGCTATACTCCGGATTTGTTTTATGTCGCTAATAATATTATAGTTTTTATACTACAAATAACAAGTTTGAATTATAATTGACATATAAGTATTTTTAGTATAGGTATTATTTACTTCACATATATAATAATATATCTGCCCGATTAAGATAAAACATAAACTTGATATTACATGGCCATGCTGGTCTAATGATGGACCATTCGAACTTCTCGACAAAAACTACGTAGTTTATAAACAAAAGTTTGTGATTTTAATAAAATATTTTTCTGCGTTTATTTAAAAGTGGAATTCTTTTAAGGAAGTAAAACTTACTTGAAGTAATTGACGTCACGTTACATATAAATTAAGGAAATAATGATTATGGATATCATTACGGATGAATTTTGTATATATGTATTTAGTTCTTTTGATAAATTTGCTATATATATTAATTATATTTTACAACATAGAAATATAGCATCTCGATGTTATTATTTTTCAATAGACTATATTATACTTAATGCAGCCGAATTAAACTAGTCAGTCTGTCGTCACTCTTTGGCTCGTTAACTACATATTTATGACTCGCGTACCTATTATGCAAAAAAAAGAGAAAGAACGATAAGCTAACAAATACTATGTTCATAAGATCTATACATATAATAAAATTGTAACTAAGCCGAATCTGTACATAAAATATTTTTTGGAAAATCTTATTGAAATAGTCATTATTATCGATACAGCTGCCGAATCTATAGATTTTAGAATTTTTGTCTGTCTGTCTGTCTGTTACCGCATCACAGAAAAACCACTGGAGGGATTTAGATGAAATTTGGTATGGTGATAGCTGGTTTATTCAAGTCAACATATAGGATACTTTTTACTGCGGGAAAATATCTCATTTCTGTAAAAGAATACAAAAACTGCAATGTAAGATATACTAGGTAATATGTAAAACCTAAGAATATGGTTTTTGGTCATCTGAAAGGGGGCGGAGCCGCGGGCAATGCTAGTCTATAATATATTTAATAACATATTCAGTCAAATAACATTGAGACTAAAGAGAGAAACTTTGAAATTTGATAATACATTTTAAGTAATATTAGATACTCGTAAAACTAAAAAATGAGAGGTTCGTACATAGAATGGTTGGTAGGTAGCACAAGAAATAATCAATATTGCAGGGTCGGATTCCAATCTCGTGGCGCCTCGTTGGCGTTGCACACTTGTGGCTGAAATTGCGCCCTACCCTCCCCCTCCGCTCTCACCTCGGGCCCTGCACACCCCTCGCACTAGAAAATTGGGTTAAACAGCACGCGGCTGAATACCGCACCGGAAGAGGGGATTTCGGGGTCCGCGGAACTGCGCTTCTACAATGAATGCGGGACAGAGATGTGACTGAGTATTGATTGTCTTTAACATCGAGACGCAGTTTCCTGCGCCGCAGTTATGCACACGCCCCATCCACTCTGTTTTTATAAGGAGTTCGACTAAACACAGATACGAACGACCTTGACAAAATTATATTCATATTAGTTCAACTTCAGAGATTATAAAATATATACATACGAAATTAGCGTGACGTGTTTAGTATAGGTGTAAACACTGATAAATAAATAATGTAAATTACTAATTAGGTAATGTAACCATACAGCTACTAAAAGTAAAAATAAATAAGTAATATAATACTCAAGCATGTACCTAGCTATTAAAGATAACGATTTTGTAAGATACTTATTAATTACTAGCAGAACCCGCGGCTTCGCTCGCCCTAAACTAAAAAAAACCTATTTTACCCTCTTATGGGAAAATTGCGAAAATTGCGAAATTGAAGAGCATTAATAATACTAAGTTTCAAGTAATTCTGACTATTATTATTTTTCGGTTGTCTTATAACGTGTTTTCCCATGGGAATAAGATAATCTCCCGCGGCAAAAAGTAGTCTGTCACTTTCCAACCTTCCAACTTTCTCCACACAAAAAATCACACCAATACGTCACTGCGTTTCGACGTGAAAGAAGGACAAACAAACAAACAAACATACAAACACACTTTCACATTTATAATATTAGTATGGATATAGTATACTCTATACTTTAGACTCACTTGACAGTACAAAATAATTTACATTTTCAACTATCGAGTTTTTTAAACTAAACCATATGACCTTGTTTTGTATAATGTTGCGACTTACAACTTATATATGTTGTTTATTATTATAATATACTGGACAACTACAATACAATCAATATAATCCATACTAATATTATAAATGTGAAAGTGTGTTTGTTTGTTTGTTTTTCTTTCACGTCGAAACGGAGTGACGGATTGGCGTGATTTTTTGTGTGGAGATAGTTGGAGGGCTGGAGAGTGGCATAGTCTATTTTTTATCGCGGGAGATTATCTATCTCCCACGGGTAAACACGTTATAATACAACCCAAAAAATATTTATGATCAGAATTATTTGAAAATTGGTATTGATGCTCTTCAATAAAATTAAACAAATACGTGTTTTAGCATTAATCGAAATTCATCCCTTAAGAGGATAAAAGAGGGTAAAATAGGGGATGTAAGTTTATATGAAACCCACTTTTTTAGAGTTTTTCTGTAGTTTTAGGCGAGAGAAGCCGCGGGTTCTGCTAGTAGTCTATAAATATAAATATTTCATAAAATTTGTTAACGTTTAATAAACAGTAAGTAATGTTTTATATAAAATAAATGAATTGCCTATTAATTGTACCTATATGGTCTACCTATACATCTACGCACATTATGCATCGACGTACATAAATAATTGTTGCCAGCTCGCTTACTTTCCATTCGCCTGGTGCTAGGTGTGCTAAATATAGATAGAACAATAAGTACTGACTTATAAATTATTAGAAGTTTTTATTCGATTTACGGGACCACGAGATATTTTTTTTAAATCCAATATTTTTTTTTCAAAAATATATAAAAAATTATAAAAGTGTATATTTGATAGTTGGTTTATTATCTGATACGCAAGCCTTGCTAGAAAAACACGTATTAAATTCACGTGATACATAAATTTTCTTATCATTAATTTGATCCAGTCGAAATGCGTTGCATTCGTTTAAATATTAACACAAATGTTGGTTTTAGCAAGGTGGTGACCCGGTGGGTTGTTTCGAATTGAAGAGGCGGGGGCCGGAGGCACCGGGGGGAGTGCAGAGCGGCAACGTAACGATGATAACGCTAATATGCCCGTTTGATATGTTTCATCGCTTGTTATGCTGCTTGAAATCATCGATATTTTATAAAAAGCTAGCGATCGCCATCGTTTCGCGTACGCATTATAGTAGTTAACCCGCGTCTTTCGGTAGATAATTGCAATAATATTCCACAACGAGTAGCGACTACTGGATTTATGGACAGGAAATGGGGCTTATGTCACTTAAGGACGACATTTCAGAGTCGTTTTACAAGTTCCGAAGCTTATCTTTGTATTTGTGTTTGTCACCTAACTCCACCAATATCGAACCACCAGCCACCCTCACCACCACAGAACCACCTCCTAAAGGGCTGGACCGAGTTGGATGAAAATTTGTGTGTATATTTCAATGGATTCCTGGATGGTTTAAAAACACAATTAGACCCGGTAGGTGGCGCTGCTGTTGGTATGTCACTGATCTTCTACACGACGGGGACTATTTTAATGATTTTTTTTGTGTATGTTCGAGTAGGTCCCTGCAATTCACGATGGTCCCGGTGGTGCTGCAGTTTGTGTGTCATCACATTATTATTAGTTATAATATGAAACCAAAGAGTTTGTTGTGTCAGTAGCTTGAACGCGGGCGGAGCCGCGGGTACTGCTAGTATTATCTATACATATACCTAATAAAATTGTAACTTAACCAAATCTGTACATTAAATATTTTTTGGAAAATCTTATTAAAATAGACATTATTATCGATACAGAGACCGAATCTATAGTTTTTAGAATTTGTGTCTGTCTGTCTGTAACCGCATGACAAAAAAACCATTGGAGGGATTTTGATAAAATTTGGTATAGCGATAGCTGGTTATCCGGGTCAACATATAGGATACTTTTTACCGAGGTAAAATATCTAATTTTTGACAAATCTATACTAAACTTTAAAACGTAACTAGGGACGAACCCAAGCGGAGCGAGGGTGAGTTGCCAGTACACATATATAATAAGTCGACAGGCTGTCAGTAACACGGTGTGCATTGTGGACCTTACATTATTCATTCGACATTTAACGAGTTCATATCAAAGTTACAAGTTAATATTGGACATTTCTTTAGATTTTATTTAGATTATAAAACTTGTTATGTGATTGACCGATACTAAAAAATAGACATTTTTAAATATTACACAACTGAATCACGTGGTATTTAAAAATTATTACGTGCTTAATACATATATAGAGAGATAGATAAGTACCTCTCCTATCAATCATATGCGTAAAAATGACTTTGTTTTATTGCTCTATTCCGACAATAAATACCCAGATTTCATTAGATAAACATTTTTCCACTGCATATGAAAATATAGCTTTTTAAGATCTTAATTAAATATCAAAACGGAATGCACAGTAAAATATATAGATAGAGTACTACTACAAGCACGATAATAATGAATCAAAAATGTCATTAAAATGCTATGATAGCTTTTTAGCTCTACATTTAAAATTAGATAGATTCGTAGCCCCAAATTAGGGAGAGAATTCCGTGAAATACCGGATAAACGGTTTCCCGGAAAACTGGTTTTACCGATTTTCACATCTACATACATTTAACATAATATAATTCTTTCTTCAGTCTTTAATTCATTATGGTTATAAAAAAAACAATAACTCTTTAAGTCGGAAAGAAGCGTTATTGAATGCTTGACAAATCGGTGAACCTCATGTTGGAATCGCTTTCTCCGTTGTTTTTGCCAGCACGTTATTGCCCTCCCATTTTACATTGGTGCGTTGCGAAGATTTTCTAATTATTTTTTTTATTATAAAAAAAACTTTGGCTTTATGTTATACAGCGACTCACCCTCGCTTTGCTCGGGTTCGTCGCTATGTATTTATATAAACAATATTGTTCATAAAAAAAATACTAAAATCAAGATTAATAAATGGGGAGTGGGGGTAGGAGGGTGAAAAATACTTCACAACCATTCTCATGCCTACCAAAAATTACAAAAAAATATGATAACTAAATATAAATACTTATTCGTTATCATCAACAACGTAATAGGACGTAGATCTAAAAGCTCTCTTAAATTGAGCTATTTTTATTTAAGTTCTATATTTTTATTAGAAAAAACATTTTTCTCGTCATGATTTTGTTGCCTTTACTTGGGGGTTGGTTGGTTGGCAGAAATATTGAAATGTGTTGTACCTATTGACGAACATTTCTATTAAACAATGATAATAAATATTTCTTCTGTTTATTGCTTGAAATACGTACTTCTGAGAAAGCATATTTACATTTTTCAAGCATTCTACATAATATTTACATTATAACACAATATGTAAGTGTTGAAAATCTTGAACCGTACGTAAAATAATACGCACACGGCACAATAATTCAATTACGAATTAAATAATAATGTTCTCAGTGGTAAAATATAATAATTCTATAATATGAGTCGAACTGTGCTTATCTACCTATATAAAATATTCAATGTTTATTGCGCTGGTATGCCTACCTATATAATATGTAAGTTTATCGCGCATATAGCTTGGCCGCATTCAACATACCTATGTAGTAGGTATGTACATACATTTAGGTATGTGCTCTGTACGTACCTACATTCATATCTGTGTTTATGTTGGTACATCGCGGCACAGACGCCTACGTAACACGTCCAGTAAGCAGTTTGTTGTGGGGCACGAGCGCCGATATCACGTACTCGTTCGCCGCAGGTCGGTGGCACTCCGCCCGCCACCCGCCGTTGCCACCGCACCTCGTTGCGGGAATAATCGGTCAAGTCGATTTCATTCCGACTACTTTTATATATTCTCAGTGATCGCATTCTAGCTTAATATCACTATTTTGTATTGTTGTTAAATCTTTCATTAACCATATAAAACTGCATAACACTGTTTCTGCTTATAATTTGCGACCACTCTATCTACTTGCAATGTATGCAATTATGGGCTGTTGACCCGCCGTTCTAACTTCTAATGCGATCCGTATCTTTCGCAATAGGCAACTTTGCGAAATGCATTTATAAGAAAATTTCAATCCACGCATAGGTGTATACTGTTTAATTTTTTATTGAATTAACAATGCTTCTGGCCTTGTATCCTTGTAAAATGGCGCCTCGCCCGACGTTATTATTATTACATTCGAAGCGAACTTCGTGACGATCTCCATTCTCCAGCCCCCCGCTCCGACACTCCCCGCGGATGCGTATCCGATTGTCGCGAGTCGCGACTGGCGTTTACGACTTGTCAAACAAGTTAGGTTATTCGGATTATTGAAGCGAATATTCACAAATATAATAAAAAATGGATTACCGTATACGTAAATAACCAGTGAGTAGTATTGTTTGTGGCCAGAAATGTGAGAATACTCTGTGAAATCAGAAATAAACTGGGCGAGTCATATGTAAAGACGCCATCTTTCTTTACAGATGTCAGCTGGGTCACAAATTCAGATGGCACCACAAACTACTGTCAACACGGGGCAGCCACTACATAATCAGGACTCCAATATGAGCACAGGTAAAGTGTGTGTATAAGTGGTATAAGTGCAGTTTAACCTTGTGATGTGTTCAGTGAAGTTAGTGTTAGTTATTACACGCTCACAAGTTCTCAAGAGGCTAACCTTATTTATGAACTTTGAGGACTTAAACTTCTATGGATAACTGCCATCGAAAGGATTGTGACGTAAACTTTTTGTGTATAATGCCGGATAAGAACTGTGAAAGTGTAATTTTTTCTACTGTGATCCAAAACTATTGCGTGACACAATGCATGACTATAAAAGTGGAACTAACGTGAACCACATCGGTCTGCTCAGCTCTTTGTCAAAAAGTGAGTTAATGTTTATCTCTGCATACTGAGCTTGTGTCGAGTAGATTTTGTTATGCTGATAAATATGAAGTGGGACAGTCATTTTCCCAATACATAGTTTACAAATTGTTTGTGTACATTAGTTTGTTTAGTAGTACTTTCATTTTTATTGAATAAATTCCAACCGAATAGTGCCTGTTACTTGATTTTAAATCTTTATTATATTTATGACCTTCCAGGGTCTTCGCATAGTGATAAAGAAATAGATGCTTTGACACCTGAAAAGTCAGCTGCTATGAGAGGTTCAAATGCAGTCCCTGGCAGTGCTCTTGTACCACCAAGTGGTGCCACACCTACTATAGCGATGCCAGAAAGGAAAAGAAAACGAAAAGGTATTTATTTTAATATTTGTATGTTCTCAAAAGAAACAGGATAACAATTTTATGTACCTAGCTTTCAAGACATTTATATTTTTACCATGTTCTTTTAGGTGACGAAGGTGTTGGCGGTGGTGGAGGAGGTGGTGGCAAACAAAGGCATAACTCATCAGACAAAAATATCAGAGAATATTTTTCAAAACATCCCTCATCTAGTCCTGTCCGGCATGCTGGTGCAAAATCACCTTCGCCACAGGGCGCAAACTACCCTATGGTAACTATGATATTACATGACTTAACTATTCATAACAAGAATATGTTTATTATATTCAATTATTTAAAGAAAAATACTTAATAGTATGTATGATGTTCATGAATTCATAAACAAAATTTCTTTAACAAAGTTGTAAATCTTAAATTAGCTTATTATAATTCTTTTCAACATTTCATTTCTCAGTAAATAATATTACATATTCACGTAATTTAATTCAGTACCCACCGTCACCTTCATCATCACTGCCCTTGGGAGCTGATTTTCTACGTTCCGCCTCGCAACAGAGACCTCACACTTCTGAAAAAAAGGTATTATTACATTTCACATTATACATTGTTATAATGTATCTTCTATTGACATTAACTTAACATAGGTTTAAGTTAATATATTCTCTAAAAGCTGCTTATAAAAAATATAATTTTAAGCTTAAATTACAGTAAAACTTAAATACACAGTACAATGTTTTGAGCAAAGAGATAGAAATATTTTAAATGTTTTTTTTTCTTCTAAATTTTTGTTTCTACCTACAGATTTCAACAGAACTGACATGTCAGAGGATACAAGAGTTAGAAACTCAAGCTTCGTCTGACTTAGAACTAAGGAATAATAGAATAGAAGAATTAACAAGAAATAATGAAGAGCTAAAGCACCAGGTTCAAGCACAGAGCAAGGTATCAATATAATTTCTGTTAGAACTTTACAAATTAAGAGTATCTTATGTATTCAATGAACAAAACTTTTTTTATAATTGGTAATATATGATTTTTTACTGAAATAAAGATGGTTGTTGCTAGTGTGGAGAAAATAATTAGTGATGTTTTTATTACAGGTGATAGATCAACAAAAATCACATATAAATAAATGTATAGAAGTGGTTAAGAAATTGTTAAATGAGAAAAGTACTATTGAAAAAAAGGAAGCTAGACAGAGATGTATGCAAAATAGATTAAGACTTGGTCAGTTTGTTACTCAGCGTGTTGGCGCTACCTTCCAAGAGAATTGGACTGATGGATATGCATTTCAAGAATTAACTAGGTAAAATTTGTTTCTTCTCAATTTATAATTATTATTTTACTGCCATTTTGGTGGTCTATGCAGTATGAACTGCTCTATTAAGTATTTGTATCATATTTAGTTTTCAGTTGCTCATGTATATTTTATCTTGTTATCTAAATAAATTTTAATATGGCTGTATATATTTACCTGATCCATGGGTTCATGGAAAGCTCTCCCATCACCAACCTTGGATAAATTAAATTTATTCAAAAGTTTCAGTTCCATGGGAAAACTTCCTACTTCTTTTTCACAACAACCTATAAATAATTGTTTAGAAAGATATAAATAATAATATATCTTTTTTAATGTTTTGTGAATGTTCAATTTCATTTTTAGTAGAATTATATAGTTTCTATTGCTTCAGTTGCATTAGCAAAAGGCATATAAGACTAGCTATACCTCTTGACTCTATTGAGTTAAAGAACATGATTAGAAATCTCTAAAAACTAATTTATTATATCATGTAAAATGTTTTATTAAATACTGAGGTTGATTTCCCATACTTTCTTAGGTTTACGCGA
This sequence comes from Brenthis hecate, assembly GCA_951806755.1. NCBI lineage: Eukaryota > Metazoa > Arthropoda > Insecta > Lepidoptera > Nymphalidae > Brenthis > Brenthis hecate. Next base: position 6,996,109 of record OX638258.1, on the reverse strand, counting down.
ATATTTGTCATTTTAAATAAAACTTTCTTTTTCGGAGTGTTTCATGGATTTATTTTGATTTTTGTCTGCCGATGTTTCAAATGCTTTACAGCAATTATGATCTCAGGAGAGATCTGTTATATTAAGATGATTTTATTTAACATTTTATTAAGTAGATTATGATTGTCAACAAATACTCCACATGTTAAGGAATTTTTTAAGTTAACTTTCTATTTGAGTATGGAGACTTTACACATAGCTTAAAACATGTTATGGAAGTTGCCTTGAGCATTAATTAATGCCAATTAGCATAAATATTATGCTACTGTTTTCACATGCTACAAATATTTATCTATCCATTTCATGCCTGAGAGCTTTCTAATATCGTTTTTTTTTTTATTTTTGTCTCTGAAAGTAATTAGGAGGACAACCATAATGTACTTAAAACTTATGTACTTGCAATTCAATTCAATTATCTTTTAATGGCTTCAAAACGTGCCAGTTGAGCACGGATTACTTTGCCAATGTCATGTAAAATGGAGAAGACAACATACTCGCTATTTACAATATTAGGCAAGCATATATCTGACACTCATCTTAATAAATAAAAAAAAACCTCATTACAGGCGGCAAGAAGAAATAACGGCGGAAAAAGAAGAAATAGATAGGCAAAAGAAGCTGTTATCAAAGAAGCGGCCGTCGAACGAGGGCGGCGGCGGGCGCGGCAAGCGCACGTCGAGCGTGTCGGCGCCCACCACGCCGCAGCCGCAGCCGCTGCACAACGGCACCGACGCGCCCACCTTCCTCAAGCCCGACCCTCTGCCCAGCATGACGTGGCAGGAGTATTACGAGGCTGATGAAATACTTAAGGTGTGTATACTTCTTTTTATATAAATATATAGAATAAATATGTTGGGACATTATCATTTGGTTTGCTTTCATAGCAAGCAAAAGTATCCATTACTTGAGGCATCTTCCTGTGTATTCACAGGATATGCAAGAAATAGGGAAATATGATAAAGGCAGGATGGAGAATGATGTGGGTTTTCAAGTGTTCTTTGTGGTAATATTTATTATTAGTCAATAAAATATTTCACATATTTGAGTGATACGTGTATGTAAAACAATCTTTATATAAGGTTGTAATGTTGATTAGGATTCATAGTGTTTTTTATCTTAAAGAAAGTAGCAAACTCAATCTGAGTTTGTTGTACTAATCTTTTATCAAAATTTGTATTGGAAATATTTAAAATGATCATAAAGAAGCAAAATAACAGTTTTATGATTTGATTCTTTTTGAGATTAACATCAAACACACGATATAATAACATAGATAGACGCGAACTTATCCGACGAGGTAGTTTTATTAAAAATATTAAATATTCGCGTAAATCTAATATTATAGATAGAATATTTAAATGGGATTCATAAACTATAATGATTAGTCTAATCATTTCGTTTCGATTGGTTGAATGGATACAAAGTAACTTGAGCTATGATTGACTTGGTCCTATTGTGGACTAAGAGTGCTGGGCAAAGTACTAAATACATGTAATTTGATCAATTTTAATTTTAACTGCATAATAAAATAAGTATATAAATATTAGAAACATCTGTACAGATAAATAAATTGAAGTGTCTGTTTATAATGTCAAAATAACAGCGTTTTACTAAATGCATATGAAATTATATACGAAAAACACATTTTTTTTAATTTGTTCCGGAAAATCTCTGAGAAACGGCTGGACTGATTTTAACGGTACTTTCACTGGAAGATAGCTGATGTATATGTAGTGCATAAGGAGTAACAAATAAGGATAAAAAGAATAAAGGGTTCTGCTCGAAGAAATTAAAACGCACTTAAGTCGCTAGTTTAAAATATAAATTTAAAATTTCATACAAACAATATTAATCTACATTAAAATAAGGATTATGTTTGATTACAATTTCAGTTGAGGCAAAGTGCCTTAAAGAAAGAAGATGCAGATTTGCAGCTAGAGATGGAGAAATTAGAAAGGGAAAGAAATTTACATATTCGAGAGCTTAAACGGATACACAATGAAGACCAAAGTCGTTTCTCACAGCATCCTGTGCTCTCGGAGAGGTAAAACTACTATATTTATCTTAGTATATTATGCATTCAGCCCTTTTTAACGTCCCACTGCTGGGCACGGGCCTCCCTTTAGTACGAGGGGGATCAGGCCATAGTCCACCACGCTGGTAAGGGCGGGTTAGCTTCACATGTCTTTCGAAAACTTACTAGGTTCTCTGAGACATGCAGGTTTCCTTACGATATTTTCCTTCACCGTAAAACAAGTGGTAATCATGTGGGAAATGATCGCACATGAAAATATCAGAAGTGCGATACCCTGGATTTGAACCCGCTTCTCTCGGTTTCCCTAGCGACCGCGTTGCCACTGTGCCACCACTGCCTTTTTTGCTTGCTTTTTTATTACACTATATGTGTTACAAATTATAATTTATGTTCTTCTAAAAAACAATTGTGCAATGAGACATTTGTAGCAAACTTTTAATCCCTCCACGACCGCGGAGACGCCGGCGTGTCAGTTAACAATAGATTTCTTAGAATTTTAATTAATTTCTTAAAAATGGAGGTGTTAAGAACTAAACACTGCATTGAAAAACAATAGTGTGCTTTGTTTTGATACTAACAGAAAGCGAAAAATAGAGTGAGATGTCACAATTTTTTCTGTTTCTGCTTTATATTGAACGCGAAGCTACATTATGCGTAATAGTGTATTGCTTTCATAAAAGTGGATACAATCTGATGATGAAATTCAAAGATTGCTTATCTTCATACAGATTCGTTACAGATCTCCATAAAGAATAGAAGTAAACTAACGGTAATTCAAATATTTGATATTGAAAATTGTTACTTCTTTAAAAGAGAGGAAAAGAAAACAAAATTTTCTATTTTGTAGTGTTTTTTATTGACTAGGAAGTTTTTATTTATTATCTTTGGATTATTTATAAATATTTGAAATGAGTTTCCTTATGTTCATTTTTTATTAATACACTAGGTCATGTTATAGTCACAAAGAATGGGTAATTAAGACAGTCCTTCACAAGCTTGATGACTGGTTTTATGTATGTAAAAAATAAATTATGTTCTAAATGGTTGTATGTTTATTGTAATGAACACTTTGAATATTATAAGCCTATTACAAAATATAATTCTAGTAAATTCATCATCACCATCATCAGCCTTTTTCGGTCCACTGTTGGACATAGGCCTCTCTCGGGAGTGTCTTTGAGCGCGATCTTGTGTATCCAGTCTATAACCGCCGTACGGCTCAAGTCGTCGCACCATCCAGCAGGAGCCCGTCCCACACTCCGTTTCCCTAGTCGTGGTTTCCACTAGAACCTGCTTGGCCGGCCACATCTGCAGGAGATGGGATAACAGTTGGACGGTTATCCGTTTTCCTGCAGATGTGGGCGGCCCACTGCCACTTTAGCCTGCTGATTCTCTGAAAAATGACACCGGTTTTCTGTCTGATAAATTCATTTCTGAATTTGTCTTTCAGAGATGAGAAGATTGAGAGCATGGCTCTTTCAATAGCACGTTGTGTGACGTTTAGTTTGTAAACCACCTTTGACGTGAGTGTTCACGTTTCAGCGCTGTAGGTTATAACAGGCAGGGCGCACTAGTTGAAGACTTTGGTTTTGAGACACTGTGATATGGGTGAGGTTAAGACGTTTGGAAGTTTCCGGAACGCTGCTCAGCCCAGCTGTATTCTCTTTTCTATTTCCTTCTCGAAATTGTTTTTACTAAATTGCAAAATTTTCCCGTGATTCTGAGATAACTTCGAGAGTGGTATCAGGAACACTGACTGGTCTCCAAACAAGTTCGTTATGCATAAGTTTTGTTTTATCATAATTCATTCTGAGGCCAACACGTAAATCTATTAAATTACTTAAACTAAATGGCTACTATTTATTTATTGTATTAAGTTATAAAACTTTAATAAGCATCATTATAAGATAAGCTTAATATGTTTCAGATACAATATTACTATGATGTATTAAGTGTAATGTTTTTACTTTGAAATTTAATTAAAATCATTATCTTTATTGTATAATAGCTATAATATGATTGGCATATTAAGTAAACAGTGATATAAAGTAACAACATAAGTAAATATAGAAACTTAGTAATAATGCTGTTGTAGGCATATATATGTCTTGAGATAACATTGCCAATTGTAATTTGAATATACTGTGATAGCTCAAGTTTGACATTTATATAGGATCACCCTACATAGATAAAAAAAAGTGTGTGTGTACTTTATGTACGCACGTAAGAAGTTATACTACTTTGGCGTAACAGAACAAAAATAAAAAGCTAAAGTTTTCATCCCGTTTGTCACAACCTTCTGTTTGTAAAAGGAATGCGGCTAACTTCATCATGTCGCTTTTTGGCTGTCGGTGTGCGCGCGCATCGTAAAAATATTACTCTCATAATTTTTTCCTCAAACATACCAAAAAAAGTATAACTTTAAGAGTGATTTCGAAATCGTTAAAACTCTTTTAATTTAAAAGTAAATTTATTAATGAGTGTAATTTATTTCCAGGTATTTACTCCTAATGCTACTAGGCAAGGGTGGTTTTAGCGAAGTGCACAAAGCGTTCGACCTGCGCGAGCAGCGCTACACGGCGTGCAAGGTGCACCAGCTCAACAAGGACTGGAAGGAGGACAAAAAGGCCAACTACATCAAGTGAGTCTGTACACCAACACTCCGGCAATATTAATGTCCTTAGTTCCTATTGGCATTGTGTTGCGAGTTGTTTTTCCTTTCACATTTAAATTATTTTATAAAGCTTTTTATGTAACTTGAATTATATAAAGTTAATGTTTTTATTTTTTTTATTTTAATAAAATATACGTTTTTTGTTCTAGACATGCACTGCGGGAGTACAATATACACAAGGCTCTTGATCACCCACGAATTGTAAAGCTGTATGATGTTTTTGAAATAGATGGAAATTCGTTTTGTACAGTACTCGAATACTGCAATGGCCATGATCTCGATTTTTATCTCAAACAGGTAATATTTTTATATCATAGTAAATGTTTTTCTTTACACGTGGAATGGACTTGTTTGTGATATTCTATCTTATCAATAAAAGTCTAATGCGATTGAAATTATACATATGATATGTAAGAACAAATAACATGCTAAATAAATAAACACTATACTTTATAGTATATTTGTACTTAGAGACTGAGTATAGTTTTTGCGATTCAATTTGAAGTTATTTCGAAATACAAAAAAAAAAACATCCAAATTTCCAGCATAAAACAATACCGGAGCGTGAGGCCAGGTCCATAGTGATGCAAGTGGTGTCTGCACTAAAGTACCTGAACGAGATCAAACCGCCGGTCATCCACTACGACCTGAAGCCCGGCAACATCCTGCTGACCGAGGGCAATGTGTGCGGTGAGATCAAGATAACAGACTTTGGACTGTCCAAGGTCATGGATGAGGAGAACTATAATCCTGACCACGGCATGGATCTCACCAGTCAGGGTGCTGGCACTTATTGGTTAGTGTATTCTGTTGTATTATTTTTTAATTTAGTCCAATATAAATCTTTTTGATGGTTTTGTTAGTAATAGTACAGATGCCTCATCCCATACAAAGAAATTGGACAGCGATAATTCAGGCTATTATTGTTTACTTGAATAGATAATAGATCTCGTTGATTCGCAAATACTTAACTGTTTTATTTTATAAACATATATTTGCAAAAAAATAACTACGTGATAAACAATTCATAAAAAGTAAAAACGCCATCTGTGAATATACACTACAAACCTATCATCTGATTGCAGATATTTCATAATAATCAGTAGAGTTATGCAAATTTGATTTAAAGGTGCATTATTATTTCGTTTCCCTTCACTTGGAATATTTTTTTAAAATAATAATACACTTTGGGATCTATTTCTTTATAATTTGATACATGTAACATCATCTATTGACATATTTGAACTAATTTTTCTTTGTTTGTGATGACATCTCATGATAATAGTTTAATAAGTGATAACCAAGTTACTCTTAACACCCACTAGTTTTGATTTCTTTTTCATATTGAGGATATTTGAAAACAATGTATTCAAAAAATTTAATGTTAGCTGCTGCAATTTACTATTTGAGTATTTTCTTATGATTAAGTGGTATAAAATACTATTTTATTTCCAATGCATTGTTTATAAGTCATTTACAGTTTAGTTAGTTAACTGTATTTTTTACTGTATTATTTCATTTTACTAATTAAGTAAACTTTGTTTATAGGTACTTGCCGCCAGAGTGCTTCGTAGTTGGCAAGAACCCACCAAAGATCAGTAGTAAGGTGGATGTGTGGAGCGTTGGTGTCATCTTCTACCAGTGCCTGTACGGCAAGAAACCTTTCGGCCACAACCAAAGCCAGGCGACAATACTGGAGGAAAACACCATACTAAAGGCTACTGAAGTTCAGTTTGCCAATAAACCTACAGTCAGTAACGAGGCTAAGGTGAGTAATGTATCTATTATAACTAATATACATGTTGATTTCTATTGATATTTTTCTATTATGACATATTATACAAAAATCCATAATTTTATTGTTAATCTTAAGGATATAACAAACATGGCTATATACGAGGGTGAATCAAAAAGTTCTTGGTATCAACATAAAAATATGCAAAAAATGAAACAATTTTTTTTTCCTACATAATTTCCATCTCATACGTATTGCATTTAGAATAACACGTTTCCAACTTTCTTATTTTTTGCGATAAAAAATCTTTTTCTTGGTTCTCGAAAGATTCGTCTACGGCAGCCATAACCGCGACGTTATCGGGAAATTTAGTTCCACGAATACACTCTTTTAGTTTTGGGAATAAGTGAAAATCACTAGGGGCTAAGTCCGGAGAATATGGTGGGGTGGTCAAGGAGATTGACGCCAGTACAGCGAATTGAATTAAGCGCAACTCCCGATCGATGATGAGTACGATTGTTATCGTGAACAAACAACATGCCTAACGACGGATTTCCACGACGTTTTTCTTTAATTTAGTCTTTCGGCATTAGACTTGCATAATAGTCCAAAAATCGTCTGGCCTTTTGGCATGTAATCGATTAAAAGGATGCCTTCACTATCCCAGAACACTCGAGGCCATAACTTTGCCAGTGTTAGAAGCAATTAGAAATTTCTTTATAGATGGAGAGCATGATCCTTTTATGACATGCTTTGTCTCACAGTTTCAGGATCAAAATGGTGAACCTACGTTTTATCCATAATGAAAGACGATAATAAAATGCATCCGTTAAACCAAAGTTTGGCATCATACAAGTAGTATTGTTGTTTTTTTTCTCTCATAAATATATATTTTTTACCATAAGGAAAAGTTCAAATTGTATAACATATTTTTTTTCGTTTCGGTGCGGAAAAAAGGCCTTCTCGATACCCTTATTTTCGAGATTAAGCTTAGAAATTTCCAAACGTCGCTTTTTGTTTTCGTCGGTTAATATTCGTGGCACCCATCTTACCGACACTTTTCTGAACCCCAATGAATCAACTAAATTGGGTTGAATGCTACCAAATGATATCTTTAGGATCTCGGCTAAATGTTTTATGGTTATTCTTCTGTCTTCCAAAACCAGATTTTCAACCTTTTTGTTGTTTTTTCCGGAACGAAGGTCGAAGGGCGGCCAGAACGCGGGTCAACTTCACAACTTAATCTAAAATCCTCTTCTAAATTCAGCCATTCAATAAGCAACCATAGAATGGGTTACATCATTATCCCCCTAATGTCTTCTGAATGTACGAAAAAAATTCCGTTGTGGATATTTTTTTCAGGTACAGATACTATATCACCGCACGTAACTCACTTTTTTCCAGAATTTTGCATTAGTAAATTTTGTTTTTAGCAAACTCGTCTTACAACATAATTAATTGTGTGCGAATGAACTGATGAAAACAAATGATACTTGATATGAATATTGTTTAATTTAACACTTTTTAAAATGAATGTCAAAATATCCCATAAAAGGTTTTATATATATGCGCTTCTAAGAACTTTTTGGTACACTCTAGTATATTAGTATTTGAGACTAGTGACTTATCTTCGCTTCGTTCTGGTGAGTCTCTGTCCCTGTGTGAGGTGCCTACTTTTAACCTGTGTCCAGGTCATCTGAGTACTAAGTTTCATTCAAATCGTTTTATCTTGAAGAAGTAACAAATATACATAAACACACACATACAAACTTCTTAATTTCCATGTACATATAATATAGTTATATAAAGCGTGTGTTGTGTATCGCTTCAGAGCTTCATCCGCGCGTGCCTAGCGTACCGCAAAGAGGAGCGCATCGACGTGTTCGGGCTGGCGCGGCACGAGTACCTGCAGCCGCCCATGCCCAAGCCGCGCGGCGCGGCGGCGGGCGCGGGCGGCGGCGCGGGCGCGGGCGCGGGCGGCGCGGCGCGGGCGCGGCGCCGGCCGCCTTCAGCGCGGGCCTGTTCGCGGCCGGCTCGTCGTCCTAGCCGCGCCGCGCGCGCCCGCGCCGCCCGCGCCCCCCGCGCCCCTGACGCCGAGGCGCGCCCGCCCCGCCGGCCCCGCCGGCCCTCCCCACGCGTAAAATGACTATATCGTTTACGGAATAAATTGTTTAAGATTATGCTTACTGTTGACTGTATTTATTGAGCAGGTGATAAAATGTGATTCTACATTCATGATGGTTTCGACCTTTTGTCACTAGAGAAGAATCCTTGGGACTATCCCTAGCATATTATATAAGTTATCCCTATTAAAAAAGTTAAAATATGAGTGCCGTGTTTATTTATATCGATCCTCTGAATGTTTCTGTAAATAAAATATTTGAGATCTTTATGCATATGTTACTGAAGTATGTCGTATTATTGAGGTGCTATGCCTTGTTCCCGTCGAGTGGGAAGATTTGTAGTGTGGACTACGAGAGTGCTTTAATGACAACAAATAATGCTCGTATTTTAGAGTGTTCTAAATTTGGCTTATAATTATTTTGGAACATGAATAAAAATGATTATTGACTAATACAACTCTATTATTCTCATTTTTATATTAAATTATATTTCGTTTGTTTTTTATAAACTTCCTAGTTTGTGCTTATTATTCAACAATATTTGAAATATTTAAAAAATGCACATTTGTTATGCCTGGGTATTTTTTTTTTTGGAGATACTTTTTCAATATATGTAATGAAAAATGGTATAACTTATAGGTTTTATAAAAATGTATATAATTAATTATACATTGTTTTGAATTATTATAAAAGTATACATTAGGTTTCTATTCATCTAATCAGATGTTTGCTTTACCCTTATAACAACGACTTATAACTGATTTGATATATTGTACGTTAGGTCAGTGTTGATAACGAGTGAGTAGTATCGTGAATGAGGGATTTATGGCGCCAATATGGGTGTCTTGAACATTTTCATTCTAAAACTGACGAGTAAGATATGAAAATAAGAGGTAATAACAAAAATACAATTTATAAGCAAGATCCAATAGTCGAACTGGCTAAAATAAAAATAAACTAAATGAGAAATTTAATTATAAAAAAAACTATGTACACTGGTGTGCAAAAAATCGGGCCATCTAGAGAAAATGGACAAACTTAAGATGTGATATTTTTTTATTAATTTTGTTATTATATATGGGTAGCTGTATACCCTAGGTACCTAAATCAATAATCGTTGAATAATTTAAATAAAAATTATTGCTCGAAAATAGAGGAAAATCAATTTTAATGATTTTTCGTGAGTTTGGTATAAAAATGTAAGCCGTAAATTAATGGAAAAATTAAAAGATTTCGATTGGTTTTATGATTTTTAATAATGCGTATTACCGCCTCTATTTTTGATTACAGCTTTTAATCGGTTTTTCAGAGATTTGACACACTGTCTTAGATAATCTTATGTAATAGGCTCCCATTCTTCCAATAAGGCGCTTTTTAATTCTTGAATGTTGCTCGGGACTACTACGCGACTTCTTTTGTTCTCTGATGTGGCTCTTCGTCGGCCGGAACCATGTCGTCGTACAAAGCCACCAGTCTCTATGTAACGTTTGTACACTCTGGACCGTAGAACGGCTCACAGAAAAAGCTTGAGCCACTTGACGTTGACTTTGTCCAGTTTCAAGCAAAGTCACAATTCGAGATGATTCAGCCTCGGTCAGATCCATCTTGCAGTATTTCTAATAATCGCAGATCAAAGTAGAAGTGTCTTGTTCAATAATTGGAACTCAACTAAGCTTCTAAAATAACAAAAAACAGTATTTGTGGCTTCAATCCATATTATGCAAATATTCACTAATTACTGCTAATTGACTATAATTAAGCGCACACGTGCATTTCCAGGAATTTTATGACTTTTTTGAAGGAAACAAAGGCGTCTTATCTCCTTAATTACCTTTGCGGTATTTTTTTTCACCAAACAATTGTCAACAAAAAATTATGCTTAAAATTAAGGGTGGCCCGATTTTTTTTCACGCCAGTGTATGTCATCATGGTCTTTACCATAGACATAGAGAGTGGACTGAGTGTTTCTTTCCAGCCGTCTGCTGAAAATGGCAGAATAGCGACAAAAACAATAAATTAGCAAAAAGTCTTCTGTATTCATTGAAATACTATTAATGAAGATAGATATTTATAACCATTTTACATCTATTTATAAATTCAAATTGGAATAAAAGACATATAATTTTGGTGGGCGTTTCCTTTCTTTCTAAAGAGTGGAGAATTTCATGACGATATTACTCAGTCCATACTCTATGTCTATGGTCTCTGGTCTCTATTTTGTAGTACTTAGTATAGTATTATATGATCTGTGGTAGTACTATGCTGTCGAAGACGTAAGAAGGCTCCATAGAGTATAATAGTATATTGCTACATATATAGAAAACTCTTAGCAAGTATACTGCACTAAGCTGTTTCTAATATGCTTGTTTCCACTTTCCTGTCTTGGCATTAGAATTTAGAGCTTTAGATAAGCTTCCCAAAATGTTATGAAATAACTTTTAATTGGTTGACACAGACATAACGTGCCTGGGTTTTAAGTATATAAAATCTGCAATATTCCTTAGTTTCTTAAAAATAAACTATATTTCTTAAACGTTATGCTACTGAATGAATTTTCTGTCTGTGTGTTAAATATCTTTTAATTATAACAAGATACTCATGTATGCAACTGTGATAACATGATACAGTCCATTAAACCGTGTACAGAATCTGCAGAAGAAGAAGTGAAGGTGATATACATACTTTGTCCTAGCAACATGAAAAGTAAGAAGGTTACGCCAAACCATAGTATCATAGCTCTCAGGAAATAACTCCATTATGTCCATTTCAACTAGAATTTCCCTACTTATGTTTCCACTATTAAGAAATAGGTACAATATCATCAGCATAAGCCGCCGGAGTGAAACACCGCTAATATTGTAATTCCGGAGTGCTACTGAGAATTTCTTAACAGAAAACTTTTTTTTAATAATTACAGCAGTAGGTATATTAAAAATCTTCTTACAAATTTTCATACGAGAGTAAATGACGTCTTTTAAATTATTCGGCATTACGCTTCAACGAAATAAATATTCCGTATAAATACTTTAAAACTAATAAGTGGGTATTAAATCAAATTTTGTTAAAAAAATCAGCTGACGGTAAGTCGAGAGAAACTTCGTCAGCGATGCATTTAAATAGGTGTTATACTCGTAGATGCTCCCGCCTAACTCCTGCGTTATAACTTTCAAAGTATCAACTGACGGTCTTTCCACCGAGATACAGCCAGCCGACATATATTTATCCATGTTTGCATATAAGCTACCATCAGATAAGTTTTCAGTTGAGAGGAAATCATTGAAAGTATACATTTTTTTTCGTGTTCGAGCGACCAGCTGACGTATAATCCACCATGTTATAGTCAGCTGATTGTTTTCTTTCGTCGAGATATTGGATTAGCAATATTTTAACAAATTTTCAGGTAAGAAGAAATGATTGAATTTATTTTTTTCGTGCGAGGCTTCCGCCGCTCATCCCACCTATAACATTCACGAAACTTTATGATACAACTCTGATGCATGCTTGAGAGGAAATAATCGACCAAATTTTTACTTGGCTCCCGGACTATTAGCAGATTAAACCAAAACAAGTGGGATTTTATAGCTAAATAATTGCTAAAACTCTGATTTTGTTGCTCCATTAAATTTCACAAAAAAAGAGTTTCTGCTATCTTAACGATAAGCTAAAATATACGATAAATAAAAAAGGTGGCGGGCCATTACAAAATACTGATGAAATGTAGACTGCTCGGGATTGAAATTGTTGGTACTCTATAGCCTTCGTTCTTAGACAGCGGTGATGATGATAAATAAATATGTTGGGATATTAACACACCATCTAGTTCCATGGTAAGCTACGAAGCCGAATATGAAATATTACTTTTCTCAAAAAGTTCTGTCTCGGACGGAATGAATCTTGCTTAGTTACTACAGCTCTGTATAAAAAGGTTGTCAATGTACATACTGTACTATATGTTAATTATTTAATCTAGAATACAAGTTAATTAAGAAAGTATTTCAACATTTTTTATGTATTTACTAATAGTTGACATTAAGGTCCGTAAATGTACATAAAACATGCCATTAGACCAAAAATAAAATAAATAAATGTACATAATTCACATGCACTTGATTAATGACTAGACGTTCAATTTAACATTTTAAATTAATTACTATGTTCTTAATTAATTATATTGAAATAAACAATATCTTAGAAAATAAACTGAAATGGTTACAACCTAAATATTTTGGGCCCATCTAGTTCTTGTGTGTTATTTTCAAGAAATACTATTTAAATATGTCTAAAAAGAAAAACATAATTGGCTTCGATCTTATTTGAATTTTAAATTACTTAATTAAAAATAAACTTTACTTATTCCTAAATTGGTTTAAATAACTTTGCCACATGCTTATAGATCTATTTTTGTAACAAAGAGTCACATATCATATATGGTTCCTATTCATATCAACAGAACATTACGGTTAAGTAATAACTGAATATGTTATAAAAGTGAAGAAGACCGTCTCGTATAATGCCAAATCCGTACATGGGAAAAGTAAAAGGTCATGTAACGTCTTTCATCAACGTACTAGAATTATTAGTTGTTATTTAGAATATTGCCAGTGAGCAGAATCCCTATCGGCAAGTCGCAGAACTTGGTTCAACCGATATATTACTGTATTTAATCTGTGTATAATGTTTGTAAAAGTTTCAATCGAAATATTTCTATGAAGCTCGTAACGTCCGGAGGTCCGGGCTGGTCAAGAATTCTCTCAAGAAAAACCTCAGTAACAGACCGAAGCTGGGAAGATGGCGGTGTTACACCCTCGTGTCTCAGAGAGTAGGTATGTGAGCCGTCGGTCCTTCCCCTAAACTCTCACCAATCGACCAATTGTTCTACCAGATTTTAAGAGTAAATTCAATAAAGAATATCTTCTGTCTAAATAGCTATTCTCAGTAAGCTTGACTGTGGTCGAAATCGGTCAGGAAGATATAAATGAATACACTATAAAGTGCTGTTGACAACAAAAAGAAATCTAATCACCGTCACAAGCATATGCCTGGCCGATTTGTTATGGTTGTAAGTTTTTCTTCGTGAGCGAGCTTGACGGTAATAAACATTTTCGTATATCTGAGCGGTTGAAACTATAAAAAGACATGCGATTCCTATAATTTATTTTAATAGGAACTACTACCATTCTAGAAGCACATATTAGCCAGATGGCGTAAAATTCGAGTTGAAATGTCAATTGTTATTTGCCTATACTTATCGTAAAATCATCCATCAAAAAAATTTATAATATTAGTGTTTCGGACGACCAGAACCAGGGTATGTCTAGTACCCGGAGGTCGACCTGGGACAATCTCCCAGACGTTCTTGGCGTACACGGCAGTATGTCCGTTCGCTGGTAATGTACGCCACCACGCACCCCTGAATGCGTAGCTTGGGTCCCGATCCACTAGGGTTTCTTCGTTGACAGGAGACTATACTTAGAGGCGATGAAATAAAAACACAATTTTTCCTTTTTTCTCTCTTGGTTTCGGTTCTTCCTTTTCCTTTTAGTTGTTGCCTCTTCGGTGGCTGTCTTGCGACTGACTCGAATCGAGAAATGGCTCGCCTTTTATTTGGCCCGTTAATACCTTACAGAGAGCCGCGTACTTTGAGCTCATTTTTCGAGTAAAATTTCCCTAAACCGAAACCTTGAGAGTCCTTTTATTTTATGTTTTCAGTAAAACACCTTACACATATTTATTTATTTACATGCCTTACATACTATTATACAATATTAAAACATAATATTCAATATATAATAATTAATTAAAAAGTCTTAAAACAAAATTATCTAACTTTCTAGGTTGCTACATTTTTACTATACATTTTCCCTTATAACTTTTGAACGGATAGTCCTATCGACCTAATTCTTGTTTTATTATAAGTTTTATAATAAAATCTATTATTTAAAACATAAACTATTATGCTATTGCAAGAAACAAAAAATCTCATTTTCAAGTTACGTAATTATATGCTAACATTTTACTTACGTACCTATTCCTTTCAAATTAATGTTAAATAGTCTTATATGATTCAAATAAGCAAAAAATACTCTAAACTAACCTTATTACACTAATTAGAACTTATTTTAACATAATAAATCTAACAAGAATGAGATTTCATATTTACAACAATTATTCATAATACGCTAAAATGACATTGTCCCTATATTAATGCACACGTTACTCGAAGATAGGTTTTCCGTCGCCGACAATTAGCATGAGGTCTTATCAGGAACAAAGAAATTGTACACGACAGTACTATGGTGTGGTACAGAGTACAGACTCGTGAAGAAAATGAAAAAAAAATCAAATATAAAAAGTATCACGAGTACACTTTTGTAGTACACTCATCAAGTTAAATAAGTTCAGATGATGCACGCACGTTGAGATACGAATGTATGTATGTACATGGTAACAGAAACGTATTAATGCCATCTAAACGGGGATTTGAGGAAAAGAAATCCTGGATGATAATGAAAGAAAAATATATTTTGGGTATGTCGTACCCAATATGTATGTAAAAATTCGTGTACATTATAATGCTTGATCATAGCCCTGCATAGGTATGTCTTGCAAAATCAGGATTGTGTTTCCTAAACTATTTTACAGCCATGACAATTACATTACAATCATAAAAGTGGAGATTTTAGAATTATAGAACCTGAAAGCTATGTAACAAAGCAAAATTAATAATCTAACTTAAGTGAATATTTCATGCCCATTAAAGTTTACATTTACTTAAAAACTTATCCGAATTTGATTTCTATCTAGTACATACCTAGAAAAAGCTTTTAAAACTTTTCATTCGCATCCCTCTAAGGAGGTTCGTAAACGGTAAACCCGCAAAGAGTATGTTCTAAGTAAGTTGGTAAAATCTAGTCTTTTTATTTAGTTGGTCTAGCTTTGATAATTAGAAATTTAAAAATAGCTCTATCATGTTTACGTGATACATTAAATATAAAAATTTCGCCACAAGTAATACAAATAGGTATATGTTTTAATTTTACTACAAAATATAATTTAACTAGCATTGCCCGCGGCTCCGCCCGCGTTCAGATGACCAAAAACTAAATTCTTAGGTGTTACATATTAGTATACTCTTACATTGCAGTTTTTGTATTTTTCCTCAGAAATAAGATATTTTCCCGCGGTAAAAAGTATCCTAGGATCGCGCGCTACATCGCCCGGTTTATATAGCTTGAGCAGGCGGTCGAGCGATGCGGGGCAGAGGGGATGGACTCGCCGTAGGCATCTCAATGCTCGCCAAGCATTAAAAATGTTTCGCTACTAATTACTTCTAACAACGATATCTCAAAAACTATTCATCTGATTGATTTAGTGTAAAGAGCAATTTTAATCTGCATTAAATGACTAAGCTAACTAAAATATTCATTTGGATAAGGATTAATACCGAACTAAAGAAAATAACTTTGAAAATAACGTAATGTTTTTAATTAAAAATGTTAACATAAAAGTGGTTATTGTAAGTCAACCGTAAGAGATAGAGATATGCTATCGCGGACTTTTTTGTAGCATTTTTATAGATTTTGAATTCTCTAGTACATTACTTAACTGTATCTTTGCTAGTTTCCGCGGCGTTCGCGTGGAAAGTTCCCATTTGGCGAGATTTTTTGCGACCTCTTCAACATTTGTCGCCGTATTTCAGCTAATTTACATAAAAGCATAATAAATTATATACCTAAACCTTCCTCAAGAATTACTCTTTCTATTGTTGAAAACCGTATAAAAATCCGTTCAGTAGTTTTCGAGTTTATCGCGTTCAGACAGACAGGAGGACAGACAGGAGGACAGACAGGAGGACAGAAAGACGCGGCCGGGGGACTTATTTTTATAATAAGTATAGAAGTTAGTTTAATATTGTATTTTTAATTACCTTCTGAAAGGGAAGTTCATAAATGAAATATGTGTTTGGTTAGTTTGCTACTGTGAAAATTAATGAGTGAAATAAAATATTTTAATATTATGGTATTTAAACACTTCCTGCCAGTCTACATGAGTAACTGTAGATACAAAATATAAAGGTCCATTCGTATTCATAAAAAAGAATTTCAGGACGAATTTAATTAGTGAGAATATTCAAGAGATGAGCCGAGTTACTCTGAATGCTTTTATAAACTGAAGAGCCCGTGCTCATGTTCTTTTTTCAAATATATGTTGAAAAAGGGAATATGTTAAAACACGTGTACCTACGATGTGATTTTAAAATATTTTATAGCTATCTATTCTTATCTTTTTATAAAAGTGTAGTAAATTCGTAAAAGTCTATCAAATATTTATATTTTTGGGCGACACGATGTTTCGAACCCACATACCCACATTTATAAATGTTTTAATAGACGAACATTATTTTCGATATTCTACATATGTAATAAGAGCACTGCATTGCGTATATGTATTAACAAGTATGTACATACAATGTAGAAATCTCATAAAGAACGATGATCACGTTATTATTTATAATATAGTACTAGCGACCCACCCTCGCTTCGCCCTAGGGGTTCGCCCGGGTTCGTCCCTAGATTGCTTCCCCATACAAACTTTCATCCTCATTTTCATCCTCTTAAGGGATGATTTCCGGAATATAAACTATCTTCTTTCTTATTTTTCCGGGAAATAAACTATTTTCTTTCCAGGGTTTCAAGCTATATTCTTATGAAACTTCATCTAAATCGGTTCAGTAGATCCAGAGATTTAGTCACAAACTTTACCTCTTTATAATATTAGTAAAGATAAGTTATAGCATTTGTTACTAACAAGACAAGGACAAGTGTTAGTATAAGTGACCCAATACTAGCTATAATACCTGTAATTCATAAAATATCACAATAAAAATATCACAATTCACAAGATTTCAAATAAGTATATTTTAGTTTAGATATGTTAACTGTACAACATAGAAAGGATTAAATCCGACATTCATTGACGCAGAACTTTCCAACATTCGCAGCGATGACTTTGCTTTTTATTTTATATTCAATGGGTTTTCCAGCTTAGGGACACCTACACTCAACGAATACACCTTTATTTATACTTATTTGTTATGACGGTATCTAAATAATGTGTTAACGGTTTTTTTATTTTCGTATATTAAAAAATATATAAATAAAACAGTTTTCACGTGTTTTTAATCTATATCTACATATATCCATACTAAAATTATAAATGTGAAAGTGTTGTTTTCCAATGAAATTTTTCAATTTTCCCGTATTATCTCTACTCTCTATATTTCCGGATCACCATCACACATTTTGCCATTTAGGAAATTGGAGTGCAAATTATATTACTCAAAAACTTAATCAGCGTAAATTATATAATAGTACAACTTACAAGATTAGTAGTTAAAAAATTAATGACAAATCTAATTGAAGCAACAATTTTGATTGTGATTTATGTAGTTTACACTTTACATATCGATGGAAGTACAATGCGAGGAGTGGTTGAAAAATCGTGTTCTTATAAAAAGAAACAACTAAAAATATTAACCAATCTGAGTACCTACTATCTAATATACCTGGAAGGTATTTAAGGACAAAAGGACGAAAGTAATGTAAAGCTGAATGCATTTATTCAGAGAGATTTCATTCATTTCAAAAATGAAGAAGGTTTTTTACTTTATATTTTCACACCATAGGAAAGGGTAGCATTGTTTTTTCTTCCCATGAATAGTCCTCGTGGGAAGCTGGCCTAGAGAGCGTTGGTGTCGAAACATTGTGAACAGAATAAGCTCTCGCAGTAGTATAAAATGTTCGTTGCATTTGTGGCTCGGCCGTCGGACTGGAGTGCGTGCTTATTGTGCGAGATACCTATTTCTGTAGTTTACAGTTATCCACATTGTAATAGTTTGAACTGAAACAAAAAGAAAAATAAAGTCTATTAACAGGGTTATTTTAATTTTGTTGTTGATAGTATATAGTATAATACATAGTTTTATAAAAAATCCTTCGAGCCGGATTTGAACCAGCGACCTATGGATATCAACTTTTCTAATTTGCATTATTATTATAAACTCTACAGTCCACCGCTCTACCAACCGAGCTATCGGAGGTGTGATATTTACTTTTAAATTAAAATATGTATCATAATATTCGAGTATCTATACGCTAAGTAGGTTTAAGAATTGAAAGCTTTGTTAAACATAAATCTATTTCTGGGGTGAGATTTAATAATGAAATAGTAATTTTTGGAGCATGAGCCTTCTCAAGTCAGTAAAATAACTTCCCAAAACTTCCTTAGGGCCACTCCATTTTTGATGGAAAAACGTCATCGTATGTAAAAAATGAATATTTATAAGATAAATATGTATTTTTTTAGCTTAACATTCCAAACGATGACGATCAAAGCATGGGGTTCCTATTTTGTCATCGGTGTCAGGAACTTTAAATACAAATTATTTTATGCATTTCTAGGGTTCCTTACTTGTAACCAAAAGGTTGAAAGTATGTACTTACTAAGCTTACAGCCTAACTTACTACAATATTTTTCTTATCTTCTAAAAGCTGTGTGTTTTGGATCTTAGTAAGCAAGTAAAGTATTTAGATACAGAAAAAAATACTTCGTGGGATTTGATGGTCATTACTGAAATATGATTCTAGCCATATCTGTAATTCGTAGTTATTACTTTTCGTAATGGCACCCCCGGCTCAAGGTCTGAACGTGATGGTCTAACGATCAATCTGAAGAACTCAAATATATTTCAATACTAGCAGAATCCGCTGCTTTGCTCGCGCTAAAACTACAAAAAGAATTAAAAACATAGGTTTCGTACAAACTTTCATCCTCTATTTTATCCCCTTTTGGGATGAATTTTGAAAAATGGTAAAACACGCATTTATTTAATTGTATTGAAGAGTATAAATACCAAGTTTCAAGTAATTCTGATCATAAATAATTTTTTGGGTTATATTATAACGTGTTTTCCCGTGGGAATGAGATAATCTTCGTGATAAAAAGTAGCCTATATTACTCTCCAGCCCTCCAACTATGTATACATAAAAATCACGCCAATCCGTAACTCCGTTTCGACGTGAAAGCAGGACAAACAAACAAACAAACAAACAAACACTTTCACATTTATAATATTAGTATGAATAGTATGGATATTATTGCATGGATATGAGTTCCCTCAATTATGTTTCTTAGTTACTTGCTACAATACTTTCACAAATTGAAAGTGTTTTGGGGCCATTTATAAAATACATTCGAAAACAGACGGGAACTAGGGGTATTGTTTTTGCTTAGCGTGACGAAATGTAACAAGCGTGTTGGGACTTGGGGGATTCTCAAGGAATTGGAATTACTTAAAATTATCAAAAATATGTATCAATATTTTAAGATGAAAGTGTTTGATGTTGGGTCCAACTTTGTCATATTGTGTGGAAAAAAGAGTCAAATAACAAATGTATGTAAATGTAGATTTTTATATACTTTCGTATTATTGCAGTTCGGTAAGTACTCTCTCTGCCTCGGGATACATTTAATTATAGGAAAACTGAAAAGAAATATTTCTTGTGTGGTAAATCAATACAATTACCAATTTTAAAGGTATGGTTGTGCTTAGATAGAGCTAGAAACTGCGTGGTCATAACTAACTAGCTTTTTATAAGGAAGAAAAATTCTCTATAAATTATTATTTATTGCATAATACTTATTAGTTATCACTTTCTTTGATTTATTTATTTAATATAATTTATTACATTAGTATTTTGAAAATAGGTGACAATTTACCTTTTCTATTAATCGTGTACTTTTAAAATACAATGAAGTTCGATTTTTGTAGATAAACTGATTGCTTGCAAGATTGGATTTATTTGGCAAATGGATAATCTGAATGTTTATTACGAAGCGTTGTTTTTTTAGAAAGCCGTCTTCTTTAAATTGGAAGTTATTTATTAGGAAATGAACGGCCGAAAATCGTTTAAGGAACATTTCGGAAGCATCTGAGAGACTATGTTATTCAGACATTTCTTATTTTATTGCGGTTTAGAATTTTATTTTTGTTTACTGAAAACTAATCAAAACAATGGATAAATTGAAAATATTAATACCATTTGCCTAGAATCTACATAGACTCTAAATAGTATTCAAATTGGATTAGTCAAGCGAAATGAGAAGATAATTAACCTTACAATAGACTTAATTTAGAGCTAGTCTACGAGCCAAAGCTTGTAGGCAAGCAAGTTTATTTGCTACATTCAAAATATTACCTGATTTAAACTTATAATATGTCCAATCAAGAAGCTAGAGTTTTTAATATTTTTACTTGAAATATAATAAAACATATGCCATAACATATTATGTTTAATAAATAAATGCCATAACATACGTATCTATACTTAATTGCTTAATATTGATAATGAAGTTTTAAAATAATAAAGCTTGACTTGAGAAATGATATAAAATAGCATGTTTGGCTTTTAACATTGAAAATGTTTTTTTGTCGCTTCAGTATAAGGCCGATTTTCAGCGAAAGTGCGACATCGCCCTGGTGTCGTGGATTTTGGGACTACGTGGTTGATTGGAATGTTAAAAGATGCGTCTGAATGAGGGCTACAAAATGCAAAAAAAATATTTGAAAACACTCAAAAGCTTTTTTTTAAATCGAAAAAAATGTAAAAAATGCGGTCGCTTTTCGCTCGGTTTCGGTCAAAAAATATATCATATCTCGAAATAAGATATCGAAAAAATAAAAAGAAACTCCTAGAGATATGACTTCGGACTACATTTAAAAAAATATTGGAGGTTCATTACACTGATGGGTTATTCAGAATTTGCACCTTTGTGACGCTGAGTTTACGCGAGGAGAGTGCGTGAGCGCGATAATGACGGTGAACAAATGTTTTGAAGCATGATTATGTTTTTGAACCGAAGTGATTCTTTGTGAATAAATAAATATGTATTAAAACTGATAACTAATATTTATACATATAATAAAACAGTAACTAAGCGAAATAATATACGTGAAATATTTTTTCTAAACAATGACTATAACGTATTGTGTCCTACAGACCCCAAAACAATGATTATGAAAATTTATGTCTGTTGGTCTGTATGTCTGTTTTCTGTATATCTGTTTGTCTGTTCGGGTGTGCGCGTTTCACGAAAAAAGAACTGAACCGATTTTAGCTAAATATTGTGTACTGATAAGTTATTACTCGGGTTAGGATATTTAAGATATCTTTTACTGCAGGAAAATAAAAGAAAAGGGTGAGGAGACGAGAGGAGCGGAGTGGAGAGGAGAGGAGCGAGAAGAGAGGAGCCTGTTGTTGAGATTTGGCCTGTCTATTGCAGTTCTTTTTCGCAATTTTTCTTCGCCTGTCTACTGCGCTTGTCTTCTTCGCCTGTCTTCTCCTCTCTTCTCCTCTCATCCCATCTCCGCTCCTCTCCGCTCCTCTCCTCTCCTCCCCCTTTTCTCTTTAAAAAACAAACAAACATTTATATTATATATTTATTTATTTGTTCGTTTGTGTAACTGGTTCTTTAACTGTTTGTTTGTTTAACTGTCAGTAAGGTTAACTGTCAGTTTGGTTAACGGCTAGAAAAATTAACGTTCAGTTAATTTAACTGTCAGTTAGTTTAACTGTTAGTTAGTTTAACCTGCAGTTAGTTTAACTGTCAGTAAGTTTAACTGTCAGTTATATTAACAGTAAGTTAGATTAACGGCTAGTTAGCTTAACTGTCAGTTAGTTTAGCTGATAGTTACCTTAACTGTAAGTTAGTTTAACTGTCAGTAAGTGTAACTGTCAGTTTGATTAACTACCGTACATTTTTCCCGGATAAAAAGGTAGCCTATTTGTTATTCTGATGTATGAACTAATACAGTTTCATTAAAATCCAATCAATAGTTTTTGTGTACTAAGCTGTATAAGTTATTATAGATTTTTAACTATCCCACGGGAAATTTTTAATTTTCCGGGATGAAAAGTATCTAAAATGTTGGCCGGGGATATAAGGTATCACCATGCAAAATTTCATTTAAATCGGTCCAAGATTTTCGGAGATTATCCCGTCCAAACAGACAAACAGACAAACAAAAAAAAGAAATCTGTATTTGTTCTATTTCTCTTCTTACATCCCCCTGACTCGGTTTTTAGCATATATTTTCTATGTACAGACATTCGACCTCTAGAGTTTTATTATATATATACATAATATCTTTATGCATCCAAATACTTTTTTGTAGTCTGAACTCGGTTGTTCTGCTAGTAATTAATATGTTAAAAATTTAATTCAGTTCATTTGGCAGATTCATTTTCAATGTACTTTAAGGTCGTGGCAGACACGAGATCTGTGGATTTTTATATAATAATATGTTTAGTTATTTCTGATTATTAATGTGCGAGAACGGGCAGAACCTCTGTTCGACGGAGGGGATAATTTGCAGTGATCGAAGGCTTTGATGTTCAGCGGCCTTGCGCCACGCGGTGGAGCGTGAGCCACCGCCGCACCACCGACACCGCCGCCACCGCCGCCACCGCTGCCACCGCCGCCACCGCCGCCCCTCCACGAACTTGACCTTTATTTATTCTACATTCCTGAACTACTTTTGCTAAGTTTTGATCTTAATCAAAATATTTGTACCAAAGAAATTGTTGTCGCAACAATTGACGTTACATACTATATTATTATGAAAATATGTGACCGAACGAGTGAAGCGTGCGAAGCGTCTCTGCCTCAAGTCTGGCAAAATTTGCTTTCATCTGTTAATTTGTTAATATTCCTCTACAGGTCGTATTTTACAACCGATTTGGACGAAACTTGGTATACAGGTTTTACGACTTTATAGATTTTTTTTGTCGTCGGCGATTATGATTGGAGGAGTACTTCCTCCAAAAAGAGGCAAGACGAGGGCTACCTTATAAGATCCTATTTCGACGGTTCTTTTTTATTTAAGAGGTAGTAAATTGAAGTTGGTCTCTTAGAAATTTGGTGAATATCTGATGAGGATCTCCGGAGTGATGTGCAAAATAACTCCTCAAAATACAGTTTGTGCTCGCGAGGTTAACTGCTCACTGAACAACTAGTTATATAAAAGAAAAAATTAGAAATTGTTTGACTATGTGATGGGTAAATTCACACTTAATTTATCCTTGATTTGATACACCTGAATAAAATTACACATGTTGACATTATTTAAATGCCTACACGTGCACAGCTTTGATTTAAAAAAATATTGAATTTATTCAAGACCGTTACCCCGTAAGATAGTCTGAAAATAATTTAAAAAATGCAAATATGGCAATATTGACGTCCTTTAGCTATTTTCTGACTGTTTAGGCGGCAGAGCTGAGTTTACCCGCAACTGTTGCGAGATGTGGATTCCACTGGAGTTTCGAGTCTAAAGTCATTCCTAAAAATACCTACTACTGAATTACTTATTTCCAATTTTCATTAGTAAGAACCGAAATAAAATTTGCCCTTTTTATATTATGTAAAGTAAATTCGACGTAATTGGTTATTTTCGACTTTAGTACATACTGTTTGCTTCAAACCATCGATATAATAATATTAAAACGAAAGTCAACTGTTTCTTTTTATTCGACGAAGAAAAGAGGAGGTTCTCAATTCGACACGTATATTTTTTTGTCATAAATAACCTTCCCTCTTCAAATATGCACAGTAACAGCAAAAAGTACAATAGGGTTTAATTTATATAGAGGTTTTAGGAGAATTATGCGAATGCTTACTATACGATTTCTTATTATTATTTTTATATTGTTATTTTAATATTACACACGAGGGTTCTTGCAATCTAAATTTTAAAGTTAATTTGAAACATGCAATGTGCAGATGTATCGGGTCCCGTACGATAAGAGCCGATAAAAGCCTTATATTAAATATACTAGCGACTCACCCTCGCTTTGCTCGGGTTCGTCCCTTGGTAGGTTTAATTTTTTTGAGCGGAACCCTAATTCTTTTTCTAAAATAAAAGTAGCCTATGTTACTCCATTACAACATCAGATATCTTCCAGTGAAAGTCCCGTCAAAATCAGTCCAGCCGTTTCAGAGATTAACTGGAACAAACAGACAGACAAAAATTTTAAAAAATGTGTCTTTCTTATAAGTACCGTATCTAATTTAATATGCATTTAGTAAAATGCTGTTATTTTCACATAACAAACAGACACTTCAATTTTATTTATCCTACATAAATTATGTATATAATTTTGATATTTTAACATTACTGGAAATAATTTCAATATGATAAAAGTAGTCGGTAATAGCCTGCTGGCTATGTATATGTAAGTAGCCAAACTCCCTTACAGATGTATCCCGTATTGATCCTAGGACCGTCATCGGTTATTCCGTCCGTGTTTGCTCCGTTTGCGCAGTGCTGTCTAGGCTAAACTAATTTATTTTCTGGTCAAATTTCATCCATTACACATCTTCTTTTATTACCTTGTTGGTGATGATAAGGAAACACTCTTTCATCTTTGTTTTGAGTAGATACATTTGTATATTAATTACTTTATATTAATATCTACTAAAAAGAAAATAGACTAGCATTGCCCGCCCGCGTTCAGATGACCAAAAACCAAATTCTTAGGTTTTACATATTAGTATATTCTTACATTGCAGATGTTGTATTTTTTCTCAGAAATGAGACATTTTCCTGCCGTAAAAAGGTATCCTTTATGTTGACCCGGATAACCAGCTATCACCATTCCAAATTTCATCAAAATGCCTCCAGTGGTTTTTCTGTGATGCGGTAACAGACAGACAGGCAGATAGACAGACAGACAAAAATTCTAAAAACTATAGATTCGGCCTCTGTATCGATAATAATGTCTATTTCAATAAGATTTTTCAAAAATATTTCATGTACAGATTCGGCTTAGTTGCAAATTTTATTATATGTATAGTTATATTTTTGGTTATTAATATTATACTAAAAAATATATCTATGATGAATATATGATGATATGATAGGTGTGTAATACAATTATTTATTATTACAATGAAATTTTAAATAGATACGTTATATAAATAATACCAAAATGTGGTCTTGCACACCCACGCTCAACTTCTTCTCCTACTGTACATGATTAGGTATATAATATTTTTAGGGTATTATAAATTATCATATCTTTAAAAACATAAATAGACGAAGACGCTGAAAAATAAATACAAATTAACAAAAAATAAAAACCGACTTCCAGGCACTAAAATGGAAAAAATAACTAAACGGAGGTTTTCATTTAGAATAGATACCTAATCAGATATTTTGAAGTCGGTGCCAGTCTACAATATTTTAAGATATGAATATCTAATAGGTATATATGTATTTTACGTATCGAAATATGAGATTTGCTTTGCATCGGCCTGCACCGACTTCGAAAATATCTGATTAGGTATCTATTCTAAATGAAAACCTCCGTTTAGTTATTTTTTCCATTTTAGTGCCTGGAAGTCGGTTTTTATTTTTTGTTAAAAAGTTTTTATTTTTCCATTTTTAATGTAGACGTAATAAGCAGGTAATTTGTAAAAAGAAATTTTTTAGTAACATGTTCGATTAAGCAATTTACTTCAAAAAATATATTTATTGTTGACTTTTTTAAAAACCGCTAGACCGATTTCGATAAAATTTATATGGGACCACCTGGGAAGTATACCCTTTAAAACAAAAAAAAATTCCTAATCGGTTCAGGCGTCTTCGAGTAATCGGTGAACATACATAAAAAAAAGAAAAAAAAAAATTCCGACGAATTGATGACCTCCTCTTTTTTGGAAGTCGGTTAACAAATGGGATCTATTAAGCAAACGACGTGAACAAATAATCTAAAATGTTTATCTGATTCCCTGCCATAATAGCAACCAGTCCCGACTTTCCTCAGCTCTCTTTATAAAAATAACATTCGATAACTTTCGTTTCCCATACAATTTTCGTCCCTATTTTGATAGAATCATCTATCTTATCTATAAGGATAGATTTATTTATATTATTTCGATTTTTTTAATAATATTATCTGTGTCATTTTCAGACCAATAAAAAAGTATTTTATTGGTCTGAGGTGACATTATAGGAATACCGTATAGGTTATATCCAGATTCCGGATGATACAATGGGGATATTTTGCAATGATTAATTTTGGAATAGATTTAAAATAAAACGTAGAACGTATTCCGATCTACGTTTTCCTTTTTAACTTAATAATATTTATAATGTTTTATAAAATAATAAATAAGGTGGGCGGTAGAAAACATAAATTTTGTATTATTGAAAAAAAATTAGCAATTTAGCGCCAAAATTATACATCGAAACGTTAATATCCATTCCCTTCTCTTTATAAGTAGTAAATATCACTGAAATTATACATGTTTGTATTCAGCCCTTTTTATCGTCCCACTGCTGGGCACGGGCCTCCCTTCAGTACGAGGGGGATCAGGCCATAGTCCACCAAGTGCGGGTTGGCGGACTTCACATGTCTTTTAAAAACTTACTAGGTTCTCTCAGACATGCAGGTTTCCTCACGATGTTTTCCTTCACCGTAAGGCAAGTGGTGATCATGTTGGAAATAACATGTTTAGATATATAATAATAAAATAAATTAACTTACTAACTGAAAATAAATACCCAGACGTTGTCTATTTCGCTCACCTTGATCCCCATGGGCTTTGTCATGATTGTCGAGAAGCCGAGTAGGTATATAGGCCAGTAGGTAAATTTGTTAAACTGATGTTAATTTGCGATAAAATATAATGTACGAACAATTTGAAACATCGAGTAAACCAAAGCATATATTTCTCTCTATCGTTATATCTAATCTAACCTCGCCGCTCGTGGTACTCCTGCCTTGAGCCATGCAATGATTAAGCCTCGAAAATTGACAGATCGCGTGCTTTCCGATGAACAACCCTGTAACCTTCCTATTTTATACAAAGTCAATGTCATCAGTCCTCGTGTAGCATATTCAATGATACTAGTAAAAAAGTGGATGCAGCGGTTGAAAATAAATTTATAATTGCCAGGTAACATGAGACTAGCAGCGGAAATATGCATTAACTTGTGCCTACGTAAAATTATACAATTGTAATTTAAAAGAATACTCTATTTTTACTAATATAATATAAATGAGTATTGTAGGTCACAAATTCGACTCCCGCAAAGTCTAAATGTTTGTAAAATAAATGTGCAAAGCAGTGACTTAGACAAATTATTTAATCTTATTACAATATACTTTTAACTTATAAGATTTATATATGTACATACTAGAAAGATAGGTACTAGGCACATAGACTACAGTGTACATTAATAAACAAATTATAGATTGAAATTTTAGAGCAAAGTCCTTATTTATTATTGTGCAAACAATAACACACAAACCAAACATAAAAGGCGTTTGCTACTTTTCTGGTATACGTTACGAGAATAAATAAATATTACGCTTAAAATAAACGTAAATCCGTTGGTAGCAACGTGGAATGCCTCACGACGGCAGTGAACGAGCCTTTAAAATGGAATTAGTGCAGATTACAATTGCCAACATAGTAGGTACGTTCTCAAGTTATATTTCTACTAGGTACGAATACTATAAAAAAAAAAACATTTCATAGAAATGTTTCTCTTATATAAGTAAAAGAATTAAGTATTTTATATATTACTACTTACCCACGGACCATGCTTGGCCCGGAAGCGTCTCTGGGTGCCAAACTGTAGTGTATGTGTTAATTAAGATTATAGTTTATTTATGTACTAAATTTCATCCAAATCTGTCCAGTCATTTCAGCGTGAAGGAATAACTAACATATGCTCACACAAACACAAACATTCGCATATATGTATATATAATAGTAGTTCGACTTATATGAAAACTTTAACAGTGACATGTATAATAAGAGAATGCAGTATTTGGATTTACTCGTAAATGATGAATGCTGCAGTTGTTGAGTGACCTACTGGCTTTTCTCAGCTGCATCTCAACATGTCGGTGAAGTAGTTAGTAGCGCGTTAACGACTGACATTTTGTAAAAAATACGGCTTAAAAATTCTCGGTACCGAGATAGTTCAGTTATAAATATGTCGTTTTCCCTATTAACGATAACATTGAACTATTTTATAAAGTCTATGACGTTAAAGGTGAGCTGTAACATCAAGGACGCGTTTAGGGGTCGCGACAAAAGATTTGGTAATATGACCTCGTTTAGGGAAATTTATATATTTTCTTTGTATCAACGTTTTTGTTTAGGTAATGTATTTCGAGAGTAAGTACATAGATATGTGTGTCTACTGTCTATTTCTTTGACACGTTCTGTAGCCTTAATGGTTTGATGGATTTTAATAAAATATGTGGTGTCGCTAGATATTCGCTTCATTTATGGACTTGATAAAAGATATTATAACGTATATAATATTATACAAGGCTTCTAGAAAACAATTTATTTGTTTTGTGATGGCATTAAATAAAATATAGTAGTTTATTTATTTCAAAATGTACATTTTGACGACACGTTTGGCTCAGTGTGTAGTGACCCTACTTGCTGTGCCAGCGGTCGCGGGTTCGAGTCCCGCTAGGGGCATTCATTGTGTGATGAGCACGAATGTTTGTACTCCAGTCATGGGCGTTTATATTTATAATATGTATGTATTTAAAGTTTATATATGTGTAGTGTATCAACTATCTGGTATCCATAACACAAGCCTCGTATCTTACGATGGAACTGTGATGGTGCTGTGTGTTCATGTCCCAACATAAAAAAAAAAATTATGCTAATATATTTAATACTTATAGGCCAATGCTGTACGGCCGTCTGTCCGTCACTCGGTCTTCTCTTTCTATTGAATTGTAATAACACAAAGTCAATAAAAAAAATAGGGATCCCAATCAAAGTACCTTTGCATTTGATGTTATGTTAATATCATACGTCGTGTAATTATAGAGCAAACCCAGATTATAGCGTTGATAAAGGCATTTACGCAGGAATACTTAAGCACTCAGCCATGACGCCCCGACGGCTGGCCTGCTGAGGCCACTCCCAGAGAAGTACCAGGAGCAATCTACATTGTACACCGCTCATCGAGTTGGGCCGCCTCCCAAGTGTGTTTCTTGGTGTCACGACCGGCTGGATTGCCGGAGTGAGACACTGTAACATAAGATACTGGAGAGTTGGGGACGTAATCGAGTGTACCATGAGTAACTCGCTGCCATAATGCTAATCCAGTCATAAATATATATATATATATATATATATATATATATATATATATATATATATATATATATATATATATATATATATATATATATATATATATATATATATATATATATATATATATTATACTGGTGTCTCACTCCCGCTTCGCTCGGGTTCGTCCCTAGATACATTTTAATTTTTTGAGCAGAACCCTAATTCTTTTACTGAGATAAAAGTACCCTCAGTTACTCCTTATAACATCAACTACCTGCCAGTGAAATTCGCGTCGAAATTGGCCCACCCGTTTTGAAGATTAGCCGGAACAAACATACAGACAGACAAAAATTTTAAAATTGTGTTTTCTTATACATACTGTATAAAACTCCATATGATTTTAGTAAAAATCTGTTATTTTAACATTACAAACAGACACTTAAATTCATTTATCTGTATAGATGTGTAGGCAACGTTACAATTATTTATTTGTCAAGTAACAATTCAAATAAATAATTAAGTAGGTATTTAATACAATAACATAACTTATCCCGACCAGCACACTAAACTCAATAGAATTAATTTGCATAGAAACTGTCAGTGTCGAGAATTAAATTTCTCTATTGTTTGTGTAGTTATTGTAGTCGACGCGACGTCGTCGTCTTAAACTTATAGTGGGTAGGTACATACTCGTAAAATTGTGACTAATGCGATAAATGCGAATGTTTGTTTGTCGATTATCTATTTATTATTGGTTACTTAGTTTATGGTTTTATTCTTTTAGTCATGCAACAAAAGAACAACAGATACTGATATTTGATTGTTTACGTAAAGATTGTTTGTGGCACGAAGACGTAGGCTTTTTGTTACGTTGGCGGAAAAAGTGGTTCACATAGATTTTAGAATATGTAGGTACTAGGTAGGTGAAATAAATTATGCAGAAAAAAAATAAGTATAAAAATAAAGAACCGACTGCATAAATAACTATTTAAAAAGATGAAAACAAGTGTGCAAGGGATATGTATTATGCAGTCGGAGACGTACATGTTTTATAAGTAGGTACCTACTTGCTGCGAGTCTTGCCTGTATGTATGTCTTCGACTGCACAATATTAAGTTAGTTTGTCATGAAATAATTTATTTTCATCTTTTTAGTTAGTTATATTCGCAGCCGGGTCTTTATTTTATTTTTATAATATATTTTTTTATTTAGGGCTTTTTAGTTTCGATCAATTTTCAGAAATTTAATATTTGGAGTTTTATTTAAAGGCTTATTTATCCCAAATTACTTTTAACCATATGAGTCCTCACGAACTAACTACACTGACACACTTTACGACGCTATTGACGATTATAATGAGTATTTGAATAAAGTTTCATTTCATTTCAGTTGTATGTATGTTTGAGATTACCTCTTAAATACCTTTATTTTGAAACGATATCAAAATAAAGGTATTCTTATTTTTATATAAATAAAATTAAACAAAAAAAAAATTTATTATATAAATAAAAGGATATCAATGATACCTCATTCGATAGGTTTAGGAGATTTTTTTATAAACAAAACGACGCGATACCGATAAGCCATTTAGTAATTAAGAGGGAACATAGGATCGGACATACGAGTATGTACATAGACACAAACACATAACCCTCATTGGGCTTCGCCGAAGTCCGGTAACAAGTATAATTTTTTTTTTTGTTATAATTATAGTAAGATGAAGATGTTATAATTATAGAAGATCTCAATTGCACATGACTAATTGCCTAATTAATTATTAAATGTGTCAGTAAATAAATTTCAGAATCCAAATCAGAAGGATAGTAATACTTAATGTTTTATCAAATGGCTTAGTTATGTACCTATTTATAACAATGACAACTATTCAACACGATTCTAGTAGGTTAAATAAGAGTTAAAGACGCAAAATAAAGTAAAAAAAGCTATAAAAACTGTAATTAAATTTAAAACAAAATATTCTACGTAAAACTTTGACGTCATTACAATTTCATTATTATGAATATAATAGACTTATAAAAATAGTCCTTCAATTACAGTACCTACAACAAGTTTCATTATCTATTCAGCATTCTAAGGCTTAGGTTACATTTAATGGATTCGCGATAAACATGATATTACCTTAGCTCTTTGTAAATGATTCCTCGTCATTGTTCGCGGTGGCTTGGACGGCTGCATTGTTCACCCTCTTAAAGCAAAGGTAAGACGTTTATTGAGTGTAGTTTCTTGTCAACAATAGACAAATTACTTGCAACTATGAAATTAATATCATAGCTACTTCCAACATAACTTTACTGAAAGCTTAGACTAGTTCCTCAAGTTCTGGACTTTGAGCAAGTAGCTAGTTAGTGTAATGTCAAAATAATAATTATAATAAATATGTTTCTAATACTACCTTAAAGGAAATTTTAATAACATTTCGTATAATATACAAACCTTATGGCGAAGGCAAACATTGCATGACTGAGAGAACCTAGCAAGTTTTCGAAAGACATGTGAAGTCCGCCAACCCGCACTTGGCCAGCGTGGTGGACATTGGCCTGATCCTCCTCGTATTGAAAGGAGGCCCGTGCCCAGCTGTGGGACGTTAAAAAGGGCTGAATACAAAATAGGTTAGTCCTTACAGAAAGATACAAAAAAAAGTTGATATCTCAAATTGTCTGTAGTCACATGATGCCAAATAACACGATATTTCCATTTCAATGCGAATCGTTGAATAATAAAACAAGACAACCGAATGATGTTCCCAATTATGGTAGTGAATTTTAATATCACCTATGAATTTCTATTAAGGAAAACTGGATAAGTGAGGACGACGGACGCGAAAAGGTCAGAAGGTATTATCATATTTTAATATCGATGCATCAATATACAATCAGTAATGTGGCTCATTTCATTTTGACATTTGTTTACAAAGTTACAATATTGCGGCTGGGGTTTAAATTTTAAAACTTGTTACCGTTTATTGATTTTAAGCGACTAGCGAGTCGATATATGATTAGTCCAGTAAGGATATGAAATGTTACAGGCTTGCAGCGCACGTTTTGCAGTGGATAGGATAAGTTGAAACGTAGCCTACATTTGCAATTCCGATATCAGCATTTCCTGGGAAACTTGCGACCTGGAATTAATACATTTACCTGCGTTGAAACTGCTTGTTACAACGAGATACTTCGGAAATAATGGAAACTTCAATTGAGCATGAAATATTAAATGTATCAATATTATCATCCTCTTAGCAACTAAATACATATATACTAGATAGATGTTATCCTCGGCCCTAACGTTCTACATATTGGATAATGGAAAATTCAAGTCTACGATACCTAAGAAAAGCTACGTTTACACTGTAAAGTGTACATTGAATAATAGAAGATTGATTGCTTAACAATTAACATACTTTTTTCAAACTCAGCCTCTTTTCTTCTTATTAGATATGTTTTTTATTACTTTAATCATAGTACCAGTCGATAAGTCCAATTTTAATGTACAAATTGATTTATCAGACATGCGAATATTGGTGACATGGAGAAATACAAAAACTCTCAATAGAATATGCATTGTTTGCGTATGCATTGTCGGAATAATATCGGTGATGCTGCAAGCATCTGTTGGTAGCCAGGGACCCTGTCATCTTAATATGTGACTGGAATAAATTATTCAAGGCGACTGAAGCGTCCTGAGGCCTTCATTTTACCTTATCGACAGCGAGTTCCGCTTCCGAGGAATCACAATCACAAGTGAAAACTGAGTCACGTTAAGCTGGGAGGAGCTATAAATAAATAATTAGAATAGAAATAAGTGTTTATAAGTAAATATAATTTGTTAACGATTACGATACTTTTAAATAAAACTGCTCAAAATAATATTGATACTTTTTCATGAATTCCTTGAAAATATAATACTTGAATTTATAACAAAATTGAAATATTTCTTAGATGAAAATTAATTATATGAGGTTTATTGATAGCTGGGTTCGGCAGTCGGCTACTATTGTTTCAATAGTAATGCTAGTAATCAGCATGCAGAGTCGGTACTGTCGCGGCGGATATAGCGGGCGCATGATTCGATAGCATCATATTAAGCGAGGTTACTGCTTTTCTGTGTTTGGATCTATATTTAACAATGCAATTTATCCGTGAATAATACTGAAACATGTGTTAGTGCACGTATTTCCAAGATATTACGCCCTAGCGGTACGTGTTGAATCATCTATGAATCAGTGTATGTACAGAAAGTGTCGTTTTGTATTATTTTTTTTTTTTGGTCTTATCTGAGTATGTTTACTTATTCCGATGAGTACCTACATATATATTTATATCAGTTAATATAAAAATAATTTATTCCGTTTTCTATAAAACACTAAATTTGATAGCCAGTTCTTTAGAGATCGTGCCAAAAAAATATTATCCCGACGTAATTGACCTCGTGACTCTTGGCCCCGATAGTCCTGAGGGTTAAGTTATTTTATAATGAGTTCTCGTCGTAAAATGAATTTAAATTTATGTAAAACTTCACAGAAATTGCGAATGTACGGTTGATAATCCAATTTATTTAACATGGTTTTATTAGCTAACTTGTGTGCAGCAAACAATGTAACAACGTTACTAAGTATATATAAACCAATCCGGGAAGTGTATTTTAATCTACTTAATAATATTGTAATATCGATTTGTATCATTGTAATTGAGAACGATCTCATGACCTGAGTAGAACTAGATGAGATGTAAGAGTAAGAGTTGGTATACGTAATATTTCGCATGTCTGAGATAGACAGCGTGTATGTATCTAGATGGTATAAATATCTTTTTAGTGATCTACAGAGATACAGTGTTAGTTATTGTTTTGTCACACTGATCTTATGTGAATTTGTTACTAAATAAATATGCCAACGCCTACAAGCACGTAAACACATAAACAACTGGACGTTATCCAACATCACTAGGTATCTATTAATATTCTTATTAAAATCTTCGTTTTTTTTGTTTAGGTATTTAATTGTACTATATATTAGTGAATTTGCATCAGATTTTTTTTAATAACTGTAGGTATAATCCTCAGAGTTCAGACTAATAAAGCAGTAGGGGAAATGCGTGTAATACGATCCCTCGAGGTTAAATGATCAATCCAAATACGCAATAAACGTCATCCCCGCAACTCCGCCAGTTGCCTCTCCAAGTGTCATGGCGGTGTGACTTAGGAGCACTTAGCGTGGTTTTATTAAAAAAAAAAAAAAAACGTGCCTCTAACCTATGGTAAGTCTATTTTTCGAGTTTCATTACTTTTTGCATGTTGAGATTTATTGAAATATTGTTTTATTGGCGGATTCCATTAACGTTTAGCTATATTTTAGCAATGTTTGAATACCGCACGTTGTATTTGAATGTTATATTTTGTTTGATGTCTTGAAATTTGGTGTTTGAGGTGAAATGATCCTCTTCGTGTGTATAAAACGATCCCTGGAATCATATTACCCCATTAGTATTTTTAAAAACGTTTATAAATAAAACTTGTAATGTAATGTATGTCTGTATGTATATAAGTGTGTATGTGTGTATGTATGTTTGTAATTGACCTTAATTTGAGCGTTAAATTTGACCCACTTCCCGGTGTTCGATTGAGCTGGAATTTTGCATTGTTATGTTAGTCCGGTGACAATGCAATATTTTGAATACGTCGAGCTGATCTGATGGTAGAGCCAGGGTGTAGAAACTGGGACTACTTGATGGTGAATAGTAGGACAGTTGAATTTGGGCTGGTATTTTTTTTATCATGAGTAATTTCCATTACATATGATGACGAGAGTCTGAAGATGAAGCTAAAAAATTGCCACTGGAACTCCGGTTTTATATCATATTAATCAAGTAATGTAATAAATTGATGGGTTTGATTTGTTTTAAAGTTTATTTTCTTCTTTTTAGAGCATTTAAATTAAAGCTTGTTTTTAAAAATGTTTTTTTACTTTGAATTTTTATTTTTACAGATCGTGCCGCGAGCTTACAAACGTAAAACCACTCGCCAAAATTGGCCTGAGGAACAGTCTTTATTTTTTTTTAATTATGATAAAGAGTTTATTTGTTTATTTATATTTTATTAGTTATATAAACCTTAAAACTTTTGATACTATTGTTTAACGTTTAATTTTGTTGATTTAGTAAGAAAAAAAAATGATATTCAATGTAACTCAAGACCTAAAATGTTATATATAACACGCTTAAATATTTTTGTTGCTTTAAGCAATACAAATGATTAAAATAAACAGCTGGGTGTTTTATTTTGTTAATATTAAATATTGTAGGGTATTAAATGATCCCTGGGATCATTTTAACCCTTCCTAGGGATAGTTTTATACAGATGTATGTATAAAACGATCCTTTACTAAACTTTTTTTTAAAGTGATGAAACTAATAAATCACATACATATCATCACAAATAAGTATGCAGTTATAAAGATAAGTAAATTCACTATTCTTAACAATTTAAATCTTGTGTTTTAGTGTAAAACTTTGAATACAGTAAAGATTTTCCCTTAAGGGGATCATTTTGCACGCATCTCCCCTATACAGATAGCAGTACTATATAGAGAAAGCCCGCAAGAAAACTGTCAAAATCAAAGAAATTGTTTTTTTTTGCTACTATACCTATTTTGTTGCTACTATTTTCCCTATTTTGTTACCTACTCTAACAAATTACAAAAGCTCTGATAGTAGGTACTAAGTGTATATTTATTCTTAAAAATGTTGATAATTAATGTAAAGCCAGTATATATTACAAAACTTGCTAATGAAATTAATAGTATTAAAGTAAATTACTTGTCCTAAACAAAGAAGCCACAGATTAAGTGTGTATGACCAAGAAAGGATTCGATTAACCAGAATGGTTTGCAGATGAAAGTAAAAGGGTTTAATATTGAATTAAATGGTTATGATTTACGAATTACTTTGCACAATAAAGAGGGCATCGTCCGTGCAGCACTGACGTCGGCGCCGGCTATTTGCATCGTATTTGACTGTTAGCTGTCAAACAGAAGATTAGTGGCCAGAGTATAGGTTTGATTTACATTATTGAGATGCAGAAAACACTTGAATTTTCGCATCAATTGTATGCATACATTGACCTTCTTCCATCAAATTGACTTTAAATAAAGAAAACTTTAAATAAATAATATGTATTCAGCCCTTTTTAACGTCCCACTACTGGGCACAGGCCGCCCTTCACTACGAGGGGGATCAG
Organism: Brenthis hecate; assembly: GCA_951806755.1. NCBI lineage: Eukaryota > Metazoa > Arthropoda > Insecta > Lepidoptera > Nymphalidae > Brenthis > Brenthis hecate. Next base: position 6,959,072 of record OX638258.1, on the reverse strand, counting down.
GCTATAGTCCACCACGCTGGCCAAGTGTGGATTGGCGGAATTCACATGTTTTTCTAAAACTCGCTGGATTCTCTCAGACATGCAGGTTCCCTCACGATGTTTTCCTTCACCGAAAGGCAAGTGGTAACCATGTAAGAAATGATTCGCACATGAAAATACCGGAGGTTTATTAGAGGAGATCCGGGATTTGAAACCACATCACTCGGTTTCCCAAGCGAGCGCGTTATTACTGCCTTAAATTAATAATATTACGCTATTTGACATTTTTGTATGTAAAAATTGGCCTATTTCACTCTTCAGCCCTCCAACTATCTCCACACAAAAAATCACGCTAATCCATCACTCCGTTTCGACGTGAAAGAAGGACAAACAAACAAACACACACACTTTCACATTTATAATATTAGTATGGATATTCTTTCCTTAAATGATATTCTAAAAATATATGATTGTAATATGTCTAATATGCCTTATTTAATAATTTTTATTAATTTATCTTTCATTTTACAAACAGAGTTCTAACATACGGGATGAAATCTTTAGCTATTTTTGTTCTATTACGCCAAAGAAGTATAACTTTTTACGTGCGTACGTAAGTACAGACACAAGTTTTTTTTTCTAAAAAGTGAAAGGTATATTTTTGTTTTTAAAAATGATTTCTATTAGTAGATATTTGTATGGATATAATCTTTTTTGTAATGTTGGTGGCGCTAATAATTGCGACACAACTTCTTGACTTCTGTAATTACTATCGTTTTTATCTATTATTGCTATTATGTACGGATTTTGAATTAAATCTTTTAAATCTTAAAATATCGCCAATAACTTCCGTATCTTTTAATTGCGTTGACTATAAAGTTGGATTTTTTCACATCTTTCACAGCTCTAAAGGATTGCAGATCTGGGTATTTGATATTCATTTTAACTTGATACCTCTATGCGATTTTGAGTCTTGACAGTCAGACAGACTTTATTCTATATGGATAAGTCCTTTTTTCTTTTGAGGTACGGAACCCTAAAAAATTTAAGGAAACCAGTTTTAAAGGTTTAAACCCTAAAGTAATTGTGAATATAATAATATATGCTATAAATATAATAATAAATGTTATAAATTTTAACATGTTCTATCTGTTATTAAATTAAATAATAATCAATGTTTACTAAGCTTATGAAATTGTGTTTACACTTGATACTTAGAGAAAATCATGTGTAGACTGTAGTCATATAGAAATCTTATCAAAATTGATTTTATTTAATTTTTAATTATAATTAAAGGATAATACCTAATTTAGTAAGTTAAAAGAACCTTAGAAAATATAAACTAGGAATGCATTTTAGAAATACAATATTTATTACCTACTTTATTATTAGGCTGTAGATATAGCAGTAGCATGTAAATAGTCTATATTGTTCATTCATTTTCTATATCCGGTATAATGCTACCAGAGAGAGAAGGTGCCTGCGGTGTATACGCCCGCCCTCTTCGCGCCGCGGCCCTCCCCAGACCGTGTATTCCGCCACTATTGCCACCCGAGGTAACCCGACCGCGGTGAACGGCATGCGCTCGCCAGTCATCGAGCGACGGTCTTTTAAGATGCTACAATGAAATTTTAAAGGTCTTTTTTTAATTCATATGACATGCGCGCTTATATTATTATATAAATTTTGACTAAAAACAAACGTTGAAATTGGATTTCAGTGGTTAATTACAGTGATAGTGAAGTGCGGATATTTCTCACCTTATTCTTGTACGTTCCTTATTCCGATCTCGACTTGAGCTTGTGCTGTGTTTATGTTGGGAGCGCGGCGCCCGTTCCGTCCGGCGTGTTGCAGGGACGTCGCCCTCGAGGACTTCTTTTAGAGGTACAAATTATTAAATACATTATTTTAGTAATAAATATATTGGAAACAACAGGAAAAAGCTATTTTATTCATAGATACAACAAGAAACTATTTTAGCCTATTATATTATAGACCATAACATTATCAAATGTTATAGATCATTAGTAAATTCTGTTACGAAACATCAGCTTTTATTTACGCTCAATCAAATCAATCGCTTTGTTATGCAAAGTATTTGCTGAGTTATAAAAAAAAACAACACCAGATTTTAAAATATATAAGTAACATATATTACAAAATATAGTAAATATATTTATATAACTGCAAAACAACTGCAAAACAGAAAAAACGGCTAGATTTATACCTAACCTCTTGTTTGAAGTCAATAAAAAAAACAACATTAAATTACTTAAAATTTATGTAATAAAATGATAAATACAACGTTTAGTTATTATATTTCATTCTTCAGATATTTTAATGTGAATAACAAAGAGATTAATATTTTGCAAAACAATAAAAACAGTGGATTAGCTGTATAACACACCTACCTATTCGTGTTATGCTCATTTCAATTTTAATACGCAGTAATCGGTATATAGTCATATTGATATTTTTAAAAACATTAAAACAATAAAAACTACTTATTGAATGCATACGATGTTTCATGTAGAGGTTAGTACTTTTTTATTTTTTTTTATATTTCGTTTGCTTCACCAGTTTGTAATTTGGTAATTGATGCGAAAATTCTATAATAATCTGTAGAAACTTGTTTGCTGCCAATTATGAATCTAAAAGTTTTTTTTATTTATTAACCAAGCAAAGCGTCTCTGCTTCAAGTCTGGCTAAATTTGCTTTCCTCTGTCATTTTGTTGGTACTCCTTTACAAGTTGTATTTTACAACTGATCTGGACGAAACTTGGTAAGTATGTATACAAGTTTTACGACTTTATAGAATTTTTGATTAGAGGGATACTTTCTCCAAAAAGGGGGCTACTGGATATATCCTCTTTATGAGATCCAATTTAGATAGGTCTTCTTTTATTTATCACTTGCGACGCATCCTCGCTTCGCTCGGGTTCGTCCCTAGCTTGCTTCCCCATACAAACTTTCATCCCCATTTTCACCCTCTTAAGGGATGATTTCCGAGATAAAAAGTATCTTATATCCTTCCCAGGGTCTCAAACTGTCTTCTTACCAAATTTCATCTAAATCGATTCAGTAGATCTAGAGATTACCCCCTACAACGTCACGAATTCACAAACTTTACTTCTTTATTAGTATAGATTTAAGTTGGTCTCATAGAAATTTGGTGATGATCTAATGAGAACCTTCGGCGTGATGAGCAGAACAGCTCATCTAAAAGCAGTCATATAAATTGCTCACATGGCTTTAGTCGTATATTAATTAATTATTAATTGTTACATAAAAGTTTGTGCTCGCAAGGTTTACTGTTCGCAGAACTACTAACTATACTGCCTACATTGTAAACATAGTTAAACCTATATTCCGTTAGCTATTACTTTATACTTATTGAACATTATCAGTTGAATTAGTAGTGAAAAGCGTAACGCACGAACGGTGAAGTCATTGGCCATAGAGATGATGTCACAGATTTTGATCACGGTCGTCTTATCTGGCCTACTGCGGAACAGTCATTCTCTCTTACAGCTTTGTTTAATAATTATATTTTTTGTTTATTTATAAATTTATAATACAGAAATAGACAGTTATAAGCTTTGCTTTATAATAAAAAAACTATCAAACTGTTTTGACTATGTTACATGTATTGAAATTATAAAAACAGAAAAATTGCAATATGTAATTACTTTTTTTTGCCTAGAGTATAATGACACCGTCGTAAATGGTGGAATAATTGCATTTAAATACATTTTAAAAGTTAATTATCCATCTTTAATAGTCGATTTTTTCATGAAATTTATATGGGATAGTCCTCGCATTATTATAATTTATAATTTACTAGCATTGCCCGTGGCTCCGCTCGGATTCAGATGACCAAAAACCAAATTCTTAGGTTTTGGTAATAAATAATAAAATAAAAATCCGCCCAGTGATTTTTCTGTGATGCGGTAACAGACAGACAGACAGACAAAATTTCTAAAAAACTATAGATTTGGCCTCTGTATCGATAATAATGTTTATTTCAATAAGATTTTCCAAAAAATATTTAATGTACACAGATTCGGCTTTGTTACAATTTTATATTATATATATATATATATATATATATATATATATATATATATATATATATATATATATATGTATGAATTGAAGTCACGAATTGCGAGACAAGAGGGTATCTTTTTAGGCAAATATTTTCTTTACTAATGGATTCTCACCAAATTGCTAGGAATAGTTTTAAATCTATTATATGTAATTTTAATATTTTATCCATGTCTATGTTAATGGAGTCATTTTTTTCTTTTTACTCATTTATTTAATTAAAAACTGGCCAGACCAACTTACCAGGTAAATTAAAGAAAAAAAATTGTATCCTATACCTAATACCCTCATAAAAAAATGCTTAAACTCCAATTAGGGTAATATTATAAATGGGTTTATGTTTTGTAGACTCAAAAACATGAATAAGTACTCTCTAAATATTAACAGCTAGAGGAGGTTGCTAAATATTATAATAATAATAAATATGTCGGGATATTAACACACAGCACCATCTAGTTCCGTGGTAAGCTACGAGGCTTGTGTTATGGATACTAGATAGTTAATACATTACAATTATATAACTTTAAATACATACATGTTATAAATATAAACACCCATGACTGGAGTACAAACATTCGTGCTCATCACACATCTAGCGGGACTCGAACCCGCGACTGCTGACACAGCAAGTAGGGTAACTTCAAACTGAGCCAAACGTGTCGTCGAATATATATCCAAAAAGATTCAAAATATATAATTAAAACACTAATCGTTAGCTTTGCGATGATTTAAACACGTGTCTGTAATTCAATAAGGAAATAATGCTTTACGACTCTTAATAATAGATAATTAATAGATGTAATAATTGCTATAAATAAATTAATTTTATTGTTATTTTTTGTATCAAAAAAAAACAGAAACACGTTACGTTTGTAATGAGTTTGATTTCATCTGCATTTAAATGTGCTTCAAATTGAAATTATTATTGAAAATATACCACCATCTTACATATTGCTTACAATGTCAAGTTGACCTTCTTAACTTGGTTACCTTGAGAACACCGAATGAACAATACAATTTTTGCTTTGGTCAGTTTTATAAGGTTTCCCTAAACATAATATACTTGCCGCTTGGATGTTCGGCCGCGTTAAGCTGAGGCTTCTCTATCTATATGCTATATGTACAACTTCTGATGTGGGTATAAAACAACATTATAATTTACAAGTTATAGTTCGAAAATATAAAATATGTTATGATAATTAATTACATTTTATATATTTATTTCTAACTTAATAATTTTAATTTTATACGTAGGAAATGTGTGTTAAAGTATTAATTTTTATAATAGAAAATCTTTTGTTAGAAATATTAATGCTAAATTACGGTTAAATGCAGTACTTACGTACTTAAATTTTTGAATTAACAAAATTTTAAATAGGTAACATTATACTGCTAAGGCCGTCTTTCCCCTAAGATTAAGATAATATTCCAAATGATAACAATCTATGCAGTACATTTGTTACCTATATTATTACAAACTTATCTCATTTAACATCATTTATCCCACAGAAACCCCTTTATTTTTCCATTATAATACTAGATAACCACCATCAGTCCTTGCTATTTTCTTTACACATAAGTATCGTAACGATTTGCTCAATTTTTTCTAAAAATGATTTGAGACAAACGTATAGTTTTTTTTTATTTAGGTAATAGTCGTGTATTAAATATATTAGTTTGAGATTCCCTAATAGTTATTTCAAAAATACAGGGAGACGCTTTAATGTTATAAATGTACTAGCGACTCATTTTGCTTCGCTCGGATTCGTCCCTAGGTACGTTTTAATTTTTTTAAGTGGAACCCTAATTCTTTTTCTAAAATAAAAGTAGCCTATATTACTTCCTATAACATTAACTATCTTCCAGTGAAACTACCGTCAAAATCAGTCCAGCCGTTTCAGAGATTATCCGGAAAAAACCGACAGACAAAAATGAAAAAAAGTGTTTTTCTTATTAGTACCGTATATAATTTCATATGCATTTAGTAAAACGCTGTTATTTTGACATTACAAACAGACGCTTCAATTTTTTTTATCTGTATGTATGGATACGTGTGGGCTTCTAAAATAAATCTACCTTTTCTAACATTTCCTGTTATTCTGCAATCCGCAAATGTAACAATTTCCAGCTTCGATCCAGGCGTCATGTTGTATTGATGAATCGACCCTTGTGAAACCTTTTATTTATAGAAATTGCTTCCAAGAAGAGAAGTAATTCCGCAACTCGTGACGGCTACGGACGGAAGCTCTGTATTACATTTAGGCACTTTTATTACCTCTAATTACTTTAGGATGTCTCACTAATTGTTCGTTAAAAAAACTCTTATCATCATTTGTGCTTTATTACAATACCGATAAAGTTTCACGGAAAACAGTATACTTTCTCTCGGCTAATTGTTATATTAAAACCATATAAATTAATTATCAAAATTAATTAAGATAAGTAAGTTTTTGGCAAGATTTACTAGGTTTATAAGTTAATGCTTTGAACGACGTGTTCTCGCTGTGCTCTGCCTCTAACAAACTTTCGGCTCCTATATTTTTGTAATATGTACATACTACATACTAACACCCGTGTTTTGTTGTATGTATAACATTGTATGATGTACCATGATAAAAGTAGGCTACGACACCCTGCAGGTGTAGGTACTATTTCCATGAAAATCACTCGATCTGTTTTTAAAACACACCTTCGAATGTATAATGTTAGTAAGGATAATTAACTCTATACTATTAGGTATATATACTACTAGCATTACCCGCGGCTCCGCCCGCGTTCAGTTGACCAAAATAAATTTTCTTAGTTTTAACATATTAGTATACTATAACATTGCAGTTTTTGTATTTTTTCTCAGAAATGAGATATTTTCCCGCGGTAAGAAGTATCCTATATGTTGACCCAGATTACCAGCTATAACCATAGCAAATTTCATCAAAATCTATCCAGTGGTTTTTCTGTGATGCGGTAACAGACAGAGAAACAGACAAAATTTCTAAAAAACTATAGATTTGGCCTCTGTATCGATAATAATGTTTATATCAATAAGATTTTACAAAAAATATTTAATGTACAGATTCTGTTTAGTTACAATTTTATTATATGTATAGATTAGGTATTCTTTACTGTAGTTGCTCTTTATTTTCAATGTGTTTTAAGGGCAGTAACAATGCCGCATTCGCCTTACGACAATCATGATCTACGACGCGACGTAACAAAACCAATTTATTATGAAGTCATTATGTCTTATTTGATTGTCTGAGCATATGGCGAGATACTTGTTTCATATGAACAATTAACGTACAACGACGGAACATTAATACGAGGCTTATTGAAAAAATATATTGAATAATACAATTAATAACAATTTGCATCTTAATTATTTACTTAACATATAATGCATGTGAATTTTTGTAATATAAAAGTTTACCTCGCCGATACTTATTTGGGTATCATTGCGACCTTGCCCCATTTTTAATATAATTTAGAATAAATAAAACGATTATTATCAATAAACATTCGAACTTGCGAGTTAAACGATAATATTTTTTTAATCAAGGCTTTGTATAGTTAACTTTAGTATCCTATTGTACGCACATTTATTATATTTTTATTACTAAAGACGCATATAATACGAATTTAATGATAATAATTTGGCAAATATATAGTCATTATAGAAATTCCCACAGTAGCTCAGTTTAAGAATAATTTAATTATAATCAGGCGTCACTTGTAATTAAATAATTTAATAAGCATTGTTATCCAAGTTTTGGTAAGCGTTCAAGTTCCACCAGTTACAGTTTTTTTTCAAATGAGTGTAAAGATTAACGTTTTTATTTAAAAATTATAATGTTAAGAAATCTTTGTAATGTATAATACGTTTTATATTGTTTAGTATAATTAATTTCCTTATAATATTAGATGCTATCTGTACGAAATAATTCTTAATAAATATCCCATTATTTCTGTTGCGTTTACAATAGGTATTAAATATGTAGTTATTTTATTTACAATATATTAAGTAAACGTCTTATATTTATTGCTTGAGATCATCGCGATTGATAGCATCACAAGTATAATACAATCATTTTATAACCTTCTTATGAGTACTAACCGATTAGTTGTAATTAAATCTATTTATTTGGACGCTAGTGATTATTTTTTATTTACATACATATATATTATGGTAGGTACTCAATTCTTGAAACAATATATTAATCAGATGTCCCAACACCTCGTTTTGTCCTTATTAAAACGGCGGCCAGTCTCATTGAGACTAGCCATCTGCGCAGGAGATGTTATAGTGCACAAGTGTACGCGCAGACACAACGTGCACTCTCTATTCCTGTCACTCTCATACTTCGGTGGGACGACTACTCCACACGACCGGTGAGTTAAGACGAAGGACCGACGGCTTTACGTGCTCTCCGAGGCACTTCTCCACTCCGGGTTGTTGCTGAGACTTACTAAACAGAAAGAGTCAATAACTAAACTTGGCCCGACCCGGGACTCAAACTTACAGACTTACAGACCACTATACCACCGAGGGAGTGGTGTTCTGTAGTATAATAGAACTGTAAGCGATAATGTTTGTACATTATCTTTTTTCTACTACATAGTTAATATACATATATTGTAGGTATAATACCTATAATATAATCTCCTTTTGAATTCGGTGAAAAATAAAGCAGAATAGTAGTTAAAAAAATTCTGTGTTCTCTGCTACTAGAAGTTTTTTCCAATGTTGCCTGATAAATTATATAGTAATTAATAATATTATATTACGTGCGAGTAACATGAAAACAAAGATACACACACATACCTACATTATGTTCATAAGGTTACCTATGGTATTTCATTGTAAGGTATTATTATTTCAAAATAGTATACATGTACAGGAATCTATCTATACATATATTAAAATTGTAACTAAACCGAATCTGTACATTAAATATTTTTTGGAAAATCTTATCGAAATAGATATTATTATCGATACAGAGGCCGAATCTATAGTTTTTAGAATTTTTGTCTGTGTGTTACCGCACCACAGAAAAACAACTGGAGGGATTTTGATGAAATTTGGTATGGCGTTAGCTGGTTATCCGGGTCAACATATAGGATAATTTTTACAACAGGAAAATGTCTCATTTCAGAGAAATAATACAAAAACTGCAATGTAAGAGTATATTCATATGTAAAATGTAAGAATTTGGTTTTTGGTCATCTGAACGCAGGCGGAGCCGCGGGCAATGCTAGTATATTTATAATATGTTTATATTTATACCTTTAGTTACGTTATACGCACAATAAATTATAGTATGTACTACAAGATAATGATTGTTTAATAAGCAATTTACTTTTATTAGCGTCGGAACAATAACAATACAGAGTTTACATGTAAACTGATAATAAAAGGATATTTAAAAACAATTCTCATATTAAATTTGTTTTTTTGTATTATCAACTTTTATTATTTTTTGCAATTTGGTTTAAAATTTCTGTCTTACTTACCTTGTATAAGTTTCCAAGGTACCTACTGTAAATTTCATTTGAACGAACTGCAATATTCCCCGCAAAATTTGAACTCGGTTCATATTACACCGTCTTAGTTGCAAATATGTGAGTTTACTTTGCTCTTTGACTTATAAAATTTTTACCACGTTGAGTATTTTTTCAAAAAATAATTACTGGTATGTGATATGGGCGTTTTATTTTTATTTATCATATGCTACATTTATTGTATGTATGTCTTCTCAGACATCGACAATAAATTAACATGTTACTCGATAGCAATGTTTATTATATCATGTAATCGATATACATTTATATGTATATCGATTCATATTATTATGAATCTCGTACGTCACGTGGATTAAAAAAAATTTAGAAGCTTTTGGTATGTATGTAAGTATCGCCAACTATATGTATAACTATAAAAACTTTTTTAATAAAAATAAGAACCAACTTCCAGGCACTAAAATGTAAATATAAACTATACGGAGGTTTTCATTTACAATAGGTACCTAATTAGATATTTTCCAAGTCGGTGCCAGCCGACGCAAAGCAAATCTAATATATGTATTTCGATACGTAAAATACATATTTACCTATTAAATATTCATATCTTAGAATATTGTAAGCTGGCACCGACTGATACTTCTTAGTTTTTCTTTCCGAAATCAAAATAATTGGGAAATCCCAATTCCATGTCAGTGAAGAACTAAAAAATCCCGCCACTGGCATATAAGAATGGTACGAATCTATCATCGGCATCCTTGGATTTTTATGGCCTATTTTTTTAACTAAGTAAAAGTGGAACAAATTCTGACAAGCCGAATCATAACATTCACTGTGATTACCAATCCGGTCCACTAACTATATGGACTATTTTAATTTTAACTAACTAAAGGCAATTTAAGTTTTTTAACTACGCAATCCCTTAAATATATTGCGATTGCTAATTAAAAAAAACCACATATAATATGAGAAGAGACGTACACATTTCTATTGACTGAAGTACAAAACAATTTTGTCACGTTGTTAAAATTCGTTATTTGAAGAGGTCCAGAAGGATTTAGTTAAACTTCGCCATTAAAATTCATGAAGGTTCTAAAACCTTAAACTCCTGGGAGTCTAGTATATTATAGCTTCATAGTATGTATAATTAATAAATTAGTGTTGTTATGTAATGTTACTGTATATTTGCATATGTATTTTCATGAATGAATGAATGACTTGGAAATTGGCTTGAATAATAATGATCATATTCTTTTATTCAAAATTATTGAAGTAATAATTTATATTAATATTGCTGCTTAGTATTATTATACAAATAAAATAATATTCAGCGTTTTTAACGTCCCACTGCTGGGCACGGATCTGCCTTCAATGCCAGATCCGGGATTTGAACCTACATCGCTTGGTTCCCAATCCCAAACAAGCAATGTATGTTATATAAAATAATATTATTTATAATAGAATGTCTAAGAAATGAATGATATTAAAAAAGCGTACCTATAATGAAAGAACAACCGTGGACACCTGATTGCATTGCTAAAATATTCTGGCATCACTAAGTTAAACCCTTACTGCACGTATTTTTTGTTGTGGTCGCTTACGGCGTTTCTCTTTAACCTATTTACCTAAACTTTTCCTAAATAGGCATAGAAAGTTAACATAAGCCACATACAAATAATGTCAAATTCGTATCGCTAGCAGGAAAACTCGGGAGAGATCCGTTAGTTTGTTTGGGTTCTACTAGAGCTTTGGTTAAACTAAAGCATCTGACCAATGCGTCTCCTAATTCGAGTATGTTAAATGTTTATCGTATAAAGAAATTGAAATACTTGATAAAATGTTCCATAATTCATACTGATCTGTTGCTTCGTTTCTACGCGAAAGAAAAACAAACTACGGCTTTTTGTATATAAATACGATACAAATTTTGAATATTAATGAGAATTATAATCTAGGTTAAACAAACTCGGGTCAAACAGTTCACATTGATGTGAGATTAGAAACAAAAAGAAAGTTTAGAAATTGTTTCCAAGTATAAGTAATATTTATTTATATTCTTTTTCTATAATTAGCCTATTGTTAAAAATAACGAGCGTTATATTAACAACGTAACATGATCGTTTCGTGCAGCGTTATTTGATCGTTTGGGAATAGCCGCCCTTGGCCGCGACCGTACTTCCGCACCGTTCTGACTTGAGTCCAAACAAAACATTAGCGTGACATGGTTAAAAGGGGCACTGCTCATATCATCAGTTTATTTGACATTTCTCCTGTTATTTCTTAGTTATAGAATGACTACGCCTTTAAAACTAATACAGTTTCTCTGTTTCCAAAATCTGTTTAAATCGACGACGATTTTTACATTTCAATTAAATTTAAAATAAACTATTGTACACTTTTGGTCAAACGTCTTGTTTTTAAAGTGACATAGGGGTCAAATTGCATAATGGTTTCAAATTTCAATGGAAATGAAGCTTAAACTGATTCTGCTTACATTTGTTACTGTTTTTTATGGCAATAAATACTATTTATTATTATTATTATTATTATTAAACACCTGTCTCTGAAATGTAATTGGTCACGTTGATCGGAAAGCTAGGATTTTGACGACTTTATTGTAAGTTATATTTAGCGTTATATATGTATTCAATATTTATAATTATTATTTAAAGCGTTATTGTGTTTAGTAAATACTAGAAAATCACCCTCGCTTCGCTCGGGTTCGTCCCTTGTAAAAGATTAAAAAAATCTATCCTACGTACATCTACGTCCTAATCTATAACTGTACATTTTTTCGGGATAAAAGTAACCTATGTGCTATTCCAGGCTATAATCTATCTCTGTGCCAAATTTCATCCAAATCCGATTAGCCGCTCAAATATCCATCCAAACTTGCATTTATAATAGGTATATTAATAATGGGATGAACTGCGCACCAGGGCTCGGAAACCAGTTCATTTTTTAAACCGGATTGGACATTGACTCGAAACCGAAAGGCTTTTTGGTTTAAGCTTTAGGTTGTATTTTTTAACCGGTTAACAACCTGAAAAGGTTTTGTCGAATTTAGGTTCTATAATTGAAAATTAACCTGTTAAAAATGAGTGTTTGTGCGTTTACATTTGGCGAATATTTTATCTAGAATTAACCGGTTTATTTCGGTATCAAAACCTAAACTTAATCTTTATCTAAGCATAACCGTTAACCATTATCTTTTCGATTTACAAAACCGCTGGTTTTCATTAACCGGTTATTGAACGAGCGTTGAATTAACCATTACATTATCAAAATTAACCGTTTTTTTAAACCGGTTCCGAGCTCTTCTACTCACATACATACATACACACATGGAAATACACATGAATTTACCTAACACTAACGAAATCCGTGCAAAAATGACTAAAATAAATATCTTTTCTTGAATTGTTTTATTTGTATTACACAATTCATAAAATAAATCTGTTTTGTGCAACTCATATTTTTTAGAAGAAGTGCTTTTCATTTTAATTTGCACAGCTCTTGGGTTTTCGATGATTAAATTAAAACGCGAATTTGAAAAGAATTCTTGTAATTAGAGGAAGTTTCAGTGTTAAATGGAAATAGGTCAACAGGTAGACGTGTGTTAGTTTTACATTCACAATGACATCTTTGAGCAGTACTTCGTTTTAAATATGAACCTATTAAAAGATCATTACGTGGTTTTATTTTGTGAACCTTCTGGAGCTTTGATCTTGTTATTAAAAAAGCTTTCATCTATACCTACTAATATTATAAAAAGATAAAATTTGTTAGGTTGTAGGGGGTAGGTGTCGTTTTAGATGAAGTTGGATAAGAAGATAGTTTAAGACCCTGGGAAGGACATAGGATACTTTTTATCCCGGAAATCATCCCTTAAGGGGGTGAAAATGGGGATAAAAGTTTGTATGAAGAATCAACCTAGGGAGGAATCCGAGCTAAGCGATGGTGAATCGCTAGTACTTAACTAAATAAAAGTGTATCTTTAAAAACAATTATTATTCTATAATAATTTTAAAATCGTTTAGATCATCCTGCGCTCTGCTGTTGTCTTTGATGAAATTACTAGGACCCTTTGATGAGTTGGCTTTAATGGAGCCGTAATCCAGGTAAACTATTACTAACAAGTTCTTGCATTATTTGTGTGATTTCACTCACTAAGATCTGCTTCTTAAAATATTGCTTAAATGTTGAACCTGTTTTTTTTATTGTTTTTATGGCTCTCATTATTTGCACGAAAGCGAGTTTACACAATCACTATCAATGTCATATTAGCCTGCCTTCTTCTTGTCTTAAAAGTGGTAGGCGGACTTGTATCACAAAGTAAAGTAAAATTATGTGAAGGAAATAAATTTTTTACGGTTATCCGTCGTCCTGGACCGGTATTTTATATTTGTATTACTATTAGCCAATTCGCGCATTCAAGCGCTTTGGATAAAGTTTTAACACATCATAGTAAATAAAATTAATTGGAGAGTTTTTGCTAATTTATAGCAATAGAAGTGAACATCACTTCTAACATGAAATGTACGGTGCGGTGTTGTTGTAAATAGCCGGCTATTTATTCATATTTCGAGGTGACAGTCTATTTTCGCCGCCGCCAGCCGCGCGCTAGTGACAGATCTTTGAGTAAGCCCAGTATTTACTTTTTACTTCGTCGAAAGTCATTATTTTTTATCAAAATAGACCACAGAATTTGATATTCTTCTCCTGTGTAGAACAAAATATTTATTCCCCCTCAGGTCCGTCGTATCTGTAGACACGAGAGGTAGTCTATAGGTTATTTATTCTTTGTGGGTATACTCGTATAACTGGACTGAACGTCCAAATGGAAAGGCATTGTTTCAACTATGCGGGTATTATTGTTCAGTCTCTTCTTTCTCCATTTGAGGTCGGTTTGTCAAATATTTTGAATTGAATAAATAATGTTAAACACGTCACATTCATAACGTTTTTTGGAGTATTCATATTTTATACTAGGCTGCTACTGCCTTATACATAAATTTAAACTACCAAGTAATAATTATGATCCGTCACAATTATCTGTTGATAGATATATCTCGTGTGTTTGTTGCTCAGCTGTCGCTTGGAATCGATCCATTAATTATTATAACGATGACATTTGAATTGATTGCATTACAAAGAGCTACGAATGCAATTGTTTCTAGTGCTTCATTAATTCGATCATAGTAATAGGATTATGGATGGTCACAGTATTTTTTTATTATTGCTGGCTAACTGCAAATATAATAACATTCTCAGTAAAAACGTGAATTTTATGTTAATTTTATGTATATGTTATAAATACGGCTTATCATTATTTTTTCAATCAAAATAAACAAACCTTACTATTATATTTAAAATATCTAACATCTTTCAGAACGTAAAATAAATGTGAATAATTTTTTTTGTTGGTAGACATTGTAAAATGGTTCGTTTGTGTAGTTGTTTTGAAAGGCTGGTTTTTTCATAGGAGTGCAGTAGGCGCGCCGAGCGCCGCGGCGCGGCGCTCTGCGTACCGAGTTCCATTCGTCTACACTCTACCGCGATGCCTACTGAGTTTATTGACCCGACGACCGTGACCCCCTCTTCCCCCTGTACCCCACCAGTGCCTACGATTTGCAACTAAACATCACAACGATGAACGAATTACTTAGTGTATACGTTTCAGATCACATCTGGAAATCGCATACATTTTTGACTTATTTAAAACAAAGCTGTTATGCAGACCAGAGTACAAATTAGGACGAACATATTTATTATTTATAGTAGACTAGCATTGCCCGCGGCTCCGCCCACGTTCAGATGACCAAAAACCAAATTCTTAGGTTTTCCAGATTAGTATACTCTACATTGCAGTTTTTGCATTTTTTTCTCAGAAATGAGATATTTTCCCGCGGTAAAAAGTATCCTATACATTGACCCAGATAACCAGCAATCATCATACCAAATTTCATCAAAATTCCTACAGTGGTTTTTCTGTGATGCGGTAACAGACAGACAAAAATTCTAAAAACTATAGATTCGACCTCTGTATAATACTTAATGTCTATTTCAATAAGATTTTCCAAAAAATATCTAATGTACAGTTTCGGCTTAGTTACAATTATATTATATGTATAGACTGTTTTATTCTCTATCTTAAATTTTTTCAGGTTTTTTTCGTCGACGTCAATCATGGTCACAGGAGAGTCTGTTGACTATTGCTGTAAAGCATTCGAAACGTCGAGAACCAAAAATCAAAATAAAACCGCGAAAAAATCCGAAAAGATAGTATGTCTCATAAATCTTTTTAAGTTATTAATGCTCTAGGACTTGATATAAGTTCATCTTTGTTCTGGTGAAAGTTAGATCATAAAATATTTTGCTGTAACCACTGACCATGGTTGTTACGGAGGTTTTTATTTCAGGTAAATTAAGGCGTTTTAATGCTGATTGTACAGCAGATTATTCCTATTTCTTGTTATTTTATTTTTCATTTCATTTTTTTTATTAATATTATAAAATTGAAAGTGTGAGAAGATTGAATTGGATGTTTGTGAATTGTAAATCAATAAGACGTAAGATCCTGAACGTATTTGTTTAGGTAACACATGAATAAAACATATCTCAGAAGAACAAAGAATAATTTTTATTCCGATATTAAAATGTATAAAAAAATATTTTAAGTAAATATTTTTTTAAAATATTTATGATTTGATATGATTCTATCGCTCATTTAAAAATAGTATTTTTGAAGAGAAACTTCTTTAGAATCATTGTGATTTGAAACTTGATGAAATGAAAATGCGATTTTTAATATCTATTTTTATTTAATTTATTCTTTGAAACATGCACATACCTAATCGTTTAAATAATTTTTAATTGATTATTTAATATTTATAAGTAATGCGAAATATTATTATTGTAACGTAACGGCCCAGCGTAACCGTTTCCGTTACGAAAATCGGTACGCCAATCCTTTTTTCCATCTCGTTCTTCGTAAAGAAGTTTTACTTCAAATGTGGATAAATAAATCAATTTTCCTATAATCTAAATATAATATGCTTAGTAATTACTACTATATATAAAAGACATTGTAATGTGATAGTTTAATTGAACTGAATTATGGAGTCTAAAATCCGATATTTAAATAATTTTAGAAATTCATAAATATAAATAATTTATGAGCAATTAATTATAGTTTGTTTTTAAATTCTTAGTAAACCTTTTTCGTTGTTGCATAGTGGTGGTCGAGTACGGCGCGGTCCTGCGATGCGTTTAACATACAAACAACTGCACAAACGCCCCGTCGTAGTTTTAAATTCACAAAGAGCAAGTTGAACTATTTTTATATCGCAAAATAGCCATGCAATTACATTTGTGTTTAAATACAATTTTATGTTAAAGGATTAATTATCAAGTGTACTGCAAAATTGAAATAAATAAAAGGTTTTTGTTTCGAGATTAATTTGTATTATTGAATTATTCATTCTCAGTGGCTTGGCAGCAATCATATTTTTTATTACAATATTATAAAGAGGTAAAATAATTTTATTGCCATTTTTTGAATTTTTGAAATCCCTTTTGTAAAATAGTGGGTAGGCTAGGCTGACTGTTTGTAATAAGTGTGTGTTTGAGACGTCTATAACCTTAGTCTCTCCCATGACCATGATTGCTGTAAAGCATTCGAAGCGTCGGGAACCAAAAATCAAAATAAATCCGCGAAATAATCCGAAAAGATAGTTTTATTTAAAAGGTAAATTTTTATTATTTTTACTCATTCGCTTTTATAAATGTGATGTTTTGTTAATTTGTAGAAAAAAAAATTTTTTTTTTTCTTATCACATGTGTTATTTGGGCTTTTGCTGAAATAATCGTAACAAATATTTATAATTATTATGATATGATAAATACATGTTTTCACATTAAAAAATAATAACGCCGACCAAGCAAATGTTCTAAGGTAAAGTTGTATAATATTTAGGCCCACGTCCCCTATTTTGAAACTTACATAATTATGTCTATCTCATGTCTATCAAAAACCATGACTTAATCTTATTCTTGTACATAGTACCTTCTAACTAATGATACATACAAAACCTAACTAACTTATTAAAAATTTACAATTTCTTAATTAACCTACCTTAATAAATTATTCTTTACACGCAAAAACACACTAGGACCCCTTACTGACGTAGGGTGTGGAAACAACGCGATTATACACTTGCCAGTTACCCCGCGCTGAGTGGTGACAAACGCGCGTTTCATGATAGCATGGCTGCCGGTCAGCGAATAATTTAGGAGTAATGGGGTGTATTCGCTTTACCCTACTAACAACCACCTACTAAAACCAAAAAATATCGTGGACCTGAGCTATACGTGGAATAAAAATGTAATAAACGCGACGCAATTTAATCTATACTACTTAATATTATTAAGGGTTAAAGTTTGTGAATTGTGAGTTTGTGGCGTTGTAGGGGGTAATCTCTGGATCTACGAGCACTGAACCGATTTAGATGAAATTTGGTAAGAAGATAGTTTTAGACCCTGGGAAGGACATAGGATACTTTTTATCCCGGAAATCATCTTTTAAGGGGGTGAAAATAGGGATAAAAGTTTGTATGGGGAATCAACCTAGGGACGACTAGTACTGAGTCGCTAGTATAAAATAAATTACTGAACGATACTAGTAGTTAAAACTATATTTTAAGAGTACTATGGTCTAATAGCTTATTCTCAAAAATAAAGCAATTTTGAATTTTTTGCTTTAAAAAGAGCCCTTAAATATTATATAATGTCGTATAACTTGCCTATTCTTTCTTTAAAAATATACCTTTATTGTATTATCTTTTACAGTTTTATTAAAGTAACATAAACCTGTATGTGTCCAAGGATTAAAAATATAAAGCTTGTGAACTTTAGAGGATCCTGTAAACGTCACATAATAAGTTCCTTTCTACAAAACAAAAAACAAAGAGCTCCTATTAAGCCTTTGTTTCTGTATACACTGTAGTTGGTTTGTTATTTTGCACATTTAATATTCAGGGCTTTTGATCTGTAAAGTTATTGGCTTCTATTCTCTAACTGAAATGTTAAATGAAAACTTAACTTGTTTTAGGCAAGTTACATAAATTAGTTCTATTATTATAATATCTAATTTGCATTCATCAAAATCTTAATATAATTCAATAACATTTTCGCAAATAATAATAATTAGAGAGGATGTAGCATTCTTCTCTTGCCTTTTGTGTTTCGAGTCAAAAGTTTAAATTTAATGTAGATGGCGGAACTAAGATTACGCTCTGGAGTAGATTTAAAACAACACATAACATTATTAATAACTAGCGATTTAACCTCGCTTCGCTATGTGCCTAACAGTAACGTATATTTTCTTCAGTTCACGTAGTCTGTGTACTATAAATTTTACCCAATTTTTTCTTGTCATTTTATCGTGAAGGAGTAATAAACATATGAACACATAGAAACTTTCTTCCCCTCCCGCAGAGATGATGAAATCACAATTATAATAATAGTCCACTTTATTCAGATGAAGCGGCGGGCGGTACGCGAAGGAGCGCAGCCGAGGTGAGGCACCATGGACCACGCGGTGAAGGCGATGTCGGCGCGCGGGCCCGTGGCCCGGCTACTCGCGCGCCGCCGCTTTGAGTCCGCCGAACTAGAGGAACTGTACGCGCGGTATGCGTGCAAACTGCAACGCACCTCGGTGGGCTCCGCTCTAGCACTGTGGGCTGTGCTCGCCGCTGCACTCGCAGCTGTCGACGCAACACGGGGCTGGCGTAGAGCGCCGCAGGTATGTTATATTATCTAAAATTTAAACTGCCTCGGTGGTCTAATAGATCAGCTGTAGATCCGGAGGTATCAGGCTTCAGGTTCAGCCGTAGATGTTTAGTTTCAGCGTGAATGGCAACTGTGCCGGCAATCGGTCAGGGGTACATTATGATATTAAAAAAAAAATAACTCCATTTTTTATCTCTATCTTCAACGATATATTTATTATTCTCAATTATGGCGTATGCAACTACTTTTCTCCTACGCATCAGAGAAAGACATTGACATAAGTTATCTATGTATTTAACGACAACATTTATGCGAGACCGGTTCATAAACCAAGTTTCTTATTCATTATTTTCTAAGTCTATACTTAGATATAAATTATATGTTGCAATAATTGAAGGTAGACTAACAAAGAAGTTGAAGTCTTTTTTAATCTCTTTACCGAGTTCTATATAGCCACAAAGATGATACTAATAAGAATCAGACTCTGAAATCATGAATCTTGCAATACTTTCTGCACTACAAGATTAAGCAGTGAAATATTTTACCTCGACATTTTAAAGATACTCTATTAATTTTCACGTCGGTTCTTAACAGAACTAAATTCCGAGCAAGTATTTATCTAAGCTTCGAAAAGTAAACCTCGTTACATAAAGTAAACTCACTGCCAATAGTAATTAATGTATTTTTCATTATATTACCTAGGTGGGTGTGCTGAGTGCACACGCTATTCTATGCGGTGGGCTTGCGTGGTGGTGTGGTCGTGCAAGTGGCGTGGCTCCGGAGAGACGGCTACCACGAGCCTGCTGGCTGGCGCTCGCGGGTGGGGGCACAGCCCTAGCTGCAACGCTACCAGCCTGGAGCCCTGGTGCAGCAGCCGAAGGAGCAGCTCACGTAGTGTGGGCAGTATTTGCGGCCTATGCCTTACTACCAGTAGGCGCACCTGTCGCCGCCGCCTTCGGACTTCTACTGCCCATAGCGCATACGGTTGCGGCAGCACTCGTGGCCCCGCGGTTTCCTTACTATATATGGCAACAGGTCAGTATTGTCTCATACAATCGTCTTATATGTGTATGTTACTTAAAGATTTTTATGATTTTTTAAAGTTATCTGTAAATATTACGTAAGTCTTTGTTATTCTTAGTAGGTACTTTGACTTGAAATTTTTCAATTGAGTTTTCTACTACATTTTTCGTTTGTTCATTGACGATGCTCTTGCTTAGAGGTGGATATTATATTATATGAATACTTTAGTTAAAAGGCATATGAAGATGTGTAATATTGGGCAATGAACACTTCCCGTCAGTCATGTTACCACTGCTACTTGATTGTAATTTTATTGAATTGTCTAAATAAAGAATTAATAAAGTTAACGCGAGCGTAATTATTAAAATATAATGGGTAATTCTCACCGGGTGAGGGTTGCGTCATAGCATACAAGTGGGATTAACACACCCCTCAAACAAACCTTGAAAATCGTTGAAATGTAAACGCTAAAAACGTAGTGTTGTCAACACGACTTGTGTATTTCATTTTGTTTTTTAATAGTAGGTACTCACTAACGAGCAAATTATATTGTTAAATGTGAATAAATTTATTCCTGGAACAAAAAGTTACTCCATCTATGTGTCATACTGGGTGTGGAATTGTTAGCGTCGTCAATATGTAAATTTATCGTATTACGTATGTGCGAGAACGGCAGTAGACCGGTACTTTGACATAAATGACACTTATAATACCACTTTACGCCTTCCTTATATTCACAGGATATCGTTAGGTCCTTGAGGTATGGAAATTAAATTTTTATCCTGCAGCGTTACATTTTGCATTTTCTTACAACACCTACAAGGAACATTAAAAGCCCATCACTCTTCCACAGACATAAAGACTGACATATAAAGTTGAGATTACTAGTAGAAACAATAAAAAACGACCTTGCAAGACCGTTCGCAACGTATGTAAGCATTGTGTTTATCCAGAAATCAAAGTAAGATGTTTTAGTGTTACTCTTTTATATCGGCTTTTCGTTTGGTTTATTCGTGGGCTTAATCTTAATACGACTGATCAAGAATTCTGTTACAAGATAATGTTATACGACGTGTTTAATTGAAAGTGAAAGAAGAACAAAGCTTCTAGCTAATATCCGTATATTATTTTACTCCACGTGTTACGGTATTAAAAAAAAAACCTTTTACTTTTTCTTTACATTGGTAAATGCATTTACACATACCACCTGCATACATATACGTGGTCATGTGGAACTCACCGACTTGAAAAGCCAGTACTGCTCACTAAAACCCAACGGAACCTCCTCTGCCTTAGTGGGGCGGGCCGGCTGGTCTGCCGTAGCAGACTACATAACCTTAACCAAGAGATTGATCCCACGGTCCAGTCTGCTATCAGAGAAGAGAAGAATAAGAGAATCCCGGCTGCTATTTGCCGGACGCTAATGAGAACATCCTCATACTCCTCCTCCTCATATACCTCATACAATCTTGGAAGACGGTTTTAGCTTACTTCTACTTGTAGTATCGATTTTACAATGTAATAATTTGATTGGCGGTGAATTAAGAAACTCTTCAACGAGATCATATTCTTGAGATAATATTTTGATTCGTATTGACGAGTCCCATATATTACTATTTAATTAACACGTAAAATCTAAAATTAATACTGATAACATTAATACATGAGGCAGATAAATAAAAATGAGATGAACAGCTTGAAATATCGAGTTTGTAATATGACAGTATTTTAGCAAGAAGAGGTGTTAAAAACGATCATGTCATGGTAATATCAATATACATATCAAATTACTCGTTAAAAGTGATAACTTAAGAAACACTGAAAATAATTTCTATCTTGTTTTTATTGTGTTCATTTAGCAGTACCATGTAAGATCGAATAACACTACTTCGTTTGGTGGCAACATCTGTTTAATGTAAATCAGAGCCGCGTGCCGAAACCGATTAATGTATCTACCAATGAATTACTATTTAGATATTTATTTATCTCGAAATTATCAGCCGAGGTGGAAAATTAAAGCAATGTTTTGAACTCACCAGTGAATTAAATCTGGTAACGGCATCGAAACGTTCTTTTATATTAATTAATATACAACAAATGTATCACTTAAACATTTTGAAATATGTAAATGTGTATTTATTAACATGAGAATCTAATCAACTTAAATGAGTCGATTGTAATCAGTTGCGTTGGGTTTACATTCTACTGTTTTACAAGCTTTTATTTAATACTTGCAATGTTTTTTAGTTGGTATGTTTGTATGGGTCAAATCTTGCAAGCTGAATTAGAGCCACTTTATCTTATCCTACAGAGTTGAAATTTTAGACGTTGGTTCAGCTCTGATAACAATGACTTTTTATAATGATTCTTATCTGACCTAGTATTGTCTCCAGACGAAGTAACTTCTCAACAGTCAACAGTAAAGACACGAAATTTTATATACGCATTCAATTATTAATTTATGAAATCTACCATGATTTGACTGCTGTGTCCAGGGTTGGCTCCAAATGAGACATCGCCTGAGCCGTCTGCACCGTACGACCGAAATTTTGTATAGTATTCAATTATAATATCCCGTTCTATTCGTGCTACACGCAGAATATGAGAGATCTCGTTAACAGTCAACGGCACAAATACGAAATTTTATATACGTATTCAATAATGACTCACTTGACATAATACTTTATCTTATATCTTTAAACGATATATATAATCAGAATCTCGGAAACGGCTCCAACGATTTTCATGTAATTCAGTATAAACGGGGTTTCGGGGGTAAAAAATTGATCTAGATTAGTCTTATGTCTGAGAAAACGCCTGTTCTCGAGTTTACATGCGGTTTTTTTTCGCATTATTCCACACAAAATATGGTCGGTAATTTCGCACATTCTGGCATAAACATCGTGGTCAAGCGGCCAAGGAGCAAGATCGACAATCACAGGTTCGAATCTTGGTCGGATACAAAGTTTTCACTTTTGTTTATTTTTGTTATTTTAATATTTATTCAAGTTTTTAGCTTTTTTTAAAAAAAAAGAAAATCATACTGCAGGCCAAAACCTCCGAGCGAAGCTCGGTAGCCGAGGTACTTACTATACGCGAATATTTGACATTTTAAATAAAACTATCTTTTTCAAAAAATGAATGGCGCCAAAGTATCTTACAATATTTTTAATTTTAATACTAAATATTTAAAAGAATCATTATTTTTAATAAGTTGTATAATTGAATGTGGCAACATTATTTATTTAGTTTTAGCTGTTATTTTTATAATAATTACATTTTTTTTAAAAGTATATTAGTAATATTATTTAGTGTTACTAATATTATAAACATAAAGACAACTAAAAGTATTTATTAATTATTTATGCTATTGCATATTAATTATTATTATTTTATATGTAATTTAAAAAAGTTAAAAAATGATTAATATTAAATTTTTGATTAAGTTTGCTATTATTTAAAATCAAAATATTAAGAAACACTTTTTCTACCTTTATACATAAAAATATTAATTCGAATTACTATTAATTCGATCCACGATTCCACACAGTAAGAACTAACATACCATAAGATGTAGTTAGTTCTTAATATAAACAAGCCTTGTTGAAAACAAACCTTTATTTTTATACGCTAAAAAGAAGATAATAAAACTATAAAAGCATGTTTTTAATTATCTTTTTATTATTATTAATTTATAACCGTAAAAATATAACTTGTCTTTCAATTAGTCTATCTATCATAATCAGTCTAACTCTATATAATTAATTGTATATAACTTCTAATAGACGATAATATTTTTTCTAAGGTCAAATGCTTAATAAATGTGAATCAATCCAATTAATAACGGTTCTTATAGTCAGATTAGTAGTTTACGATCCGGCAGTGATTTATAGAATCCACCATCCAGACCATCGCTCCCTAACAAATGTTTTGCTCGGTCGATCTCCGATTCTTGTCCACTTGAACGGAATCCTCGTTTGTCTTAACGGTCTGCAGTACCGATGTTATAACTAAACAATCCTATACATAAATATATGTATTATATTATGTACAAACTAATAATCCATACTATTTTAAACGGTGATATATAATTTATCATAATAAACTATTGAGTGATTGGATTAGATATATTTTTATTAATGTATATACATATACACATAATATGTTACGGGCAACTTGAGAAGTCCGGTCTCTATGTGTAATGACCGGTCTGTGTAAATAACGCCCGTGTCATGTGGGCAGAGTAAGTAATACTGCACAACTAATCACTTATCTTGGGCAATATAACAAAACAGAGGATCTGTAGTGTTTTTGTTTATTATGTGAAATTAAAGTGACATAATCTTAAGGATAACATACTATATCCATTTTAATTTAAAACGTACCTAGGGACGAACCTGAGCGAATCGAGGGTGAGTCGCTAGTACATAAATAATATTTAAAAAAAAATAATACATAGTTCCTTACAGTTTAGTTATAATGTATATAGAATGAGCATCGAAGCAGTAGGACAATTGTTTGACTGGTGCGGAGAACGTGTGTTCTATCAGTTATTTTTTTCTTAGCGATTTTCGTTGAGACCTTTTGCAATAATGTACGTAATGTAACAACAATTCTTCTGCATTAACTAAAATAGTTATTGATAAAATATACAAAAACAATTATAAAATAAAACACCGGTTAAGTTATAAGAGCTAGCGTATATCTTTTTCTGCATATTGTCAGCAATACGGTATT
This sequence comes from Brenthis hecate, assembly GCA_951806755.1. Classification (NCBI taxonomy): domain Eukaryota; kingdom Metazoa; phylum Arthropoda; class Insecta; order Lepidoptera; family Nymphalidae; genus Brenthis; species Brenthis hecate. Next base: position 6,933,920 of record OX638258.1, on the reverse strand, counting down.
TTTGTTTGTATGTATAAACATGATATTTTTGCTAACTATAAAATGGTATTTTATTCAATAGGTATCTGAAAAAAAATTAATCTACGTTAAAGGGTTTTTGTTCTAGTACAAATTTCTTTAGCAGCAATTAAAATTGTTGTCCAATATAATATTATTATTTCTAAATAATGGTAGTAAGCACTTCTGGTCATATTCCACTTATTTCTCAAGAAACAAAGAATTCCTCACTACATAGGAATTTATGGACGGAAGCAAAGTATAAAATATTTTTTGGAACTTCTGTAGCAGCTTTGAATCCAACGCGGCCTGTTAGTTCACTTACTGTAATGGAAAGGATCGTTTGCTTTACGATCAATATAACTGGCTACTGACGTCAATTTTATAGCTTTGACAACATTTTCGACATTAAAGCAAACCGTGCAGTTAAAACATGATGGATTGTGATTTATGGGAAACACCATAACCGCAAGTCCTATAATACCTATGACTTTAAATGTTGACCTCACTTATTATAACAATACCATTAATAGGTACTTTGCATTATTTAAGATATCACAATTGGCATAATGCAAGTCATTAAGAAAACAATGCATCAGAATTGTCTATAACAATATAATATTATAATAGCCGCTGGAAATATTGTTTATGTACATTTTAATAGCAATTAGAGACATGTTATCTTACTCCATCAGATGTAATGAACATGTGTACAACAATTAGGCTAATCACTCGGCAACAACAATAACGGAATGTGTTTAATTGATCACTGGAATTTAACACTTATTAAATACAAAATTAAAATGTTGCAAAATAAGAATAAAAAATTTAAATCATGAAAGAAAATCATTAAATAATAAATTTTAGGCCACCTTCACTAACTAATACTTCCTTATATACCGGAAAACTTATAAGAATTGGTTTAATTTTTCTGAGCGGAACCCTATTTTTTTTCTAAAATTAAAGTACCATAAGTTATTCCTTATAACATCAGCTATCTGCCAGTGAAAGTCCCGTCAAAGTCAGTCCAGCCGTTTCGAAGGTTAGACGGAACGGAAAGGCAGACAGACCAAAAAATTATCCGTAAATAATTTCACATAATGGATTTAGTAAAAATCTGTTATTTTAACATTACAAGCATTTCAATTTTATTTATCTGTGTAGATAATTAAATAGTTTATAGAATTGGAAACTTAAATCTATTATTATATTGTTATTTCAAATCAGTTTCATATTTATATCGACATTTCAATATACAACATAAGATTTTCTAACCTTGTTTGATACTCGTAGCTTTTCCTTAACCTGTTTTGACAGCATCCGCTCTTAGATTATGCGAGATAGAAATTTTCTTATTCCTTTCTATATAATATACCTAACAAGAATATAAAATATTGATTTGTAAATTCCATTAAAATATTTTCAATTTATTTGTCGGCTTGCATTTCTTATTGTTCGGCCTAAAGATTTGTTTTTATACAATTTTTAGTTATTTTTATTTGTACTCTTACTACTTAATAAACCTTTTTACCTTGTCACTCGAAAGAGTTCACTTTGAATTTTCCATAATAATATCGTCCCACAACATTATGCATGAAATTTATTCACTGTTTCACATTATTTACACCCTAGTAATTCTATGAAGGTCAAAGCTGACACGCTGTGTAAAGACAATGCTTCGATGAAAGTGTGCGATAATTGTATGTTTATATAATATTTATGTGTGCATGAGTAAGAAGTCTTATTTTAAAGGAAATTAATATTTAAAAATGCCATGACTTATTATTACTATGTTAAATCCTTTAGCCGTGCCGCGGCTCGTGATAACTCGAAAGGTGACAAATTTAACTCTCACAAAGGTCAAATATTTTACGGTCTAGTTAAGAAAAAACGCATCATTTAACCTTATGACCGTATTTACGCTACCACAAATTGTGAGTGTGAAATTATTATAATTATTTTGTCTAGAATAAGGGACATAAAACGTGAAGTTTAACCAACCAAAATATATTTAGAAATATTGCCTAATTAAGTGTATAGACAGTTTCTATTTGAAAACAAATTTCTTAGGTAACAAACACGGAATACGTACGATCACGTTGAAAATAAAAAAATGTTACCTATTTTTATTTCAATTTTCTCCTTCTTATGTGTATTGTGAGTCTTTGAATTATTCACTAGCTTCTATTCTTGAAGAAACTTATAAAAAAACATTACATTCAGATTTGAATATATTGAAAAGTGTTTGCTGCGGAAATTGAATGGTGAATCGTTGAAATAGATGTAGGAGCTTTCAGCTATGTTATTCTTTACAAATGCATCTTTTGTAATATAGGTACTTTATTGAAGAACACCTACTATAAAAATATTCTCACCTGTAGTATGTATGTGTGTGTATATTTATATATATATATATATATATATATAATATATATATATATATATATATATATATAAAATTATAAAGTTTTTGTTTCACCAATGCAACGCACAGCCAAAGCTTATTTCTGTGATATGGGTAAACATTAGAAAGGATTTTTTGAAATTCGTCTTCTAAATGATGAAAGGATGGCAAATTTTATAGGGAAAAAGGGTTGCTTTTATATAAGAAAGTAGCTAAATAATTTTATCTTTGTTATATATAAAAACATATTTACATATGTATGTATCTATTTTAATTTAGTATAAAGTATAATTAACATCTATTAAAAATATCTCTTAATCGGATTCGTACAATCATATCATCAGAAATGACAACGGGCACACGAATTCTAATAAACACGTCTCAGCCTCCATTTACCATTTAACGAATAAAAGTGGTCTGACAACTGTAGCTTTCTTATCTCGTATATTATATTTTGAACATTACAGATAACGCACTACTTGAATTCGAAGAAGTAATTAGTTTTGATCGCATGCTTTTAAATACGATTTGAATCTAACATATCAATCAAACTGAACGAGCACTCTAATATTTAAGATGTGAGATTCTGACGCTTTGGCATTCGATACAAATGACTGTGTCTATGCAAGACTTTATCAGTACATATGTACAATGATAGAAACTTTTTATAAGATATAGCTTCATAATATTATACGAAAAGTCTATATATAATTTAAGCGTTAACAGGTCAAGTAGTTGCGTTTTTAAGTTTAAAACAAATAGGTGTCTATTAAAAAAAATGTAATTATAATATTATAAAATAACGTACGCTCAGTAGGTCAAAGAAGTAGTTAGGGCCGAGAAGAAGCGCCCCTGCCGCTAAAGCTCAGTGGGCCGTCTCAATCTTCAGTGGGACAGGTTCTATTCACATCCCGTCACACTACACGCCTGCCATAACGTACGCGTTAATAATGTCAACATTTTTTTATTTCTGCTTATAAATAAATTTTTAGCTTCTACAAGTGCCAAGGTATGAAACATACTTATAAATACCACACAGTTGATTTCGCCGATATAATGAAGCTTAGAAATCATGCACCTATTCTATTTTGTACGGCAAAAAATAAATAGCTTAAGACAGTTATGCATATTGTCAAGAAAGATTCATACTTTGCGGTATCTAACCTCTGTAGATAATGCCAATACACTGATGTTTGTTTAACTTTATGTTTGTCCATTTAAATAAAAAACTTATCTAGTGTTTTCAACGGTCTTCTTTTATTTATTTTTTATATTTGTTATTCGCACAGTATGTTTGAAAAAAGAGTATCCGATAAAAATTGTTAAAGGCAAATTTTTGGTTGATTTTGATATTGAAATTTTGCGGTTTTCGAAGGGTCGATTGTCAAATGAAATGAGCATTTATTTAATGAGTTTGAACTGAAATTCGTACCTAACTTAACTAACGAGTTTTCAGGAGCTATCACAGTGATTTTGTTTTTACGCAATTCAAACACATGAGAACTGTGCCGCTAGTCCCCCGACATGCTTTTCAGAAGTGTTTTAAAGCGTTGTGTTCAAAGGGAAATACTTAAAATAACATATTTCTGTTTGCCATGTTTGTCAATTATTTATATTAAAGTAATACAAATTCACTTTCCAGAAAATATTTTAAAATAAGTAACCTAAAAGTCGATTTCAACTTTTGAAAATTTTCAAGTATGTGAAATTCAGGAAACCACACAATAATTCAATACCATCTAACTGAAATAATGATGGAGCCAAGTGGCGGATAGTGGAATTCTTCAGCTACAAGTAAAAACTTCCAGTTTGGGCACATTGGATTCGTTTTGTAATCCCATTTATGATGGTTAGTCAAAAGCGTATTATTTTATGTTTTAATACACTTTTTGAATTCTTTCATAAGCTTAGTACACTTTGACATATGTATTTCACATTGAATGTGATAAAACATCATAAATTATTCATATTCGGTGACCACGATTGGCTGACTTAGCTCTATGTCTATAATTCTAATCAGACATCTAATAAATCAGGCATGCCAGCTCTATCTGTGTTCATATAGTAAGTTAGGTATTTTTACATATATCATCATGATCATCAAAGATTTTAAAGGGAAATATAAATATTCAATTACTAGCCACACTCCCTTGTTTCGCTTCACTAGACGAAAAGAAATCTATCCCACGGGAACCGTCCATTTTTCCGAAATAAAAAGTAACCTATGTGTTATTCCAGACTATAATCTATCTTTGTGTCAAATTTCATCCAGATCCGTCCAGCCGTTCTAACGTGAAATAGTAACAAACATCCATCCATCCATTCTCACAAAAATTTCATATTTATAATATTAGTATGGAAAATATTTATTTATGCATAGGTTCTTAAGAGTAAAACACTATAACGCTTACTCGATAAATGTATAATATACTCGTACATATATAAATAACTATAAGGTATACTGAGCTCGTATGGCTCATTGTACGATACGAAACCCTACAAAAGTCATAAAAGATAATTATCATGTGTTTCTCCCACTAGTAGGTAGAGAACTTAATCTAGAGCAATAGTTTGTTTTTTATTTATAGAACGGAAAAAAATTGGCGGTTACTTATGAAAATATCTTTCATATTACGAAAACAACTATTAGGTTTATTTATTAAAGTTACACTATTAATACTTAAAAGAACCAACTGAAAACTAAAATTATTTTGTATAGAAAATTAATTATTTTTATAATTAAATTAATTATTAATATAACATTTAAATTATATTGAAATGCTGTAGGATTTTTTATAAAGCTATCGTTACTTATTATTATTCATTATCACATCGTGTAGAACGGGGATGGAAAATTAGTCCTGCGTAATAAAAGAAATTTTTTCATATATTTTTTAAGTAGTCTATCAAACAGTAGATCTACTAGAACTTTATTGGAAAATTTAAAGAAGACGAGAAACCATATTATAAAAAGGTGCGCCCGTAGCCGCGCCGTGTTCGTGGAAAATAATTAGCAAAATAATAAATTAAACGTAAAATTTTTAAAAATCCATAAAGAAAAATATAAAATATAGTATTAATTATTTAAGCCATATAATTGTTCTATGTGTAATTTAAAAAAGTTAAAATTAATTAAGGATAATAATTTTAATTTAGTTTATTGTTTATATAAAAAGAAAAATTACTAAGCAATACTATTACTATAGGATACCTTTACAAATGAAAAATATTAATCTGAAAATTTATATTTTTCTTTATGGTTATAAATATAATAATGGCAGCACTAAATATAGATTACTAATTAATATTTTTAAAATTGTAATAATTATAATAATAACAGCAATAATTAAATAAATAATATTCCATATTCAATTATAAAACTAATTAAAATTATAAAAATGTTTAAAGTTAAAAATGTTGTAAGGTAATTGGTGCAATTTTTCATTTAGTTATTTGTGGGTAGGCTGTCTGTAACAACTATACCTTCGAGACATCTAACACCTTAGTCTCTCCCGTGATCATGAATGCTGTAAAGCATTCGAAACGTCGGGAACCAAAAATCCAATTGATACATCTTAAAACCGATTAAATTCAATATTTTATTAAATTGTACAACAAATATTAACATTATCAGATGCTGGGCAATGTGGTGGTGTTCCTGTGCGTTAACGTCGTGGGTGCGCTTATGCATTCGCTCATGGAGACAGCTCAGAGGCGCGCCTTCCTTGACACGCGTAACTGTATCGCAGCTCGACTAGACATGGAGGATGAAAACGAAAAATTGGTAAACCCTTTAATACTTATATACATTGTCAAAAGTATTACGAGTAGTTTTTAAATACAATACATTATGTTAAAAGTAAAAGTATATTTTTAGAAGTCAGATATTACGTAGATAATAAGTCTCTGTCTCTTCTTGGCTATGTATCCCACATGGTGGTGGGGTCAGCCTTCCTTATTTTTCTTCTCCACTTCTCTCTATCGGAGACATCTTAAGTGGGTAACATACTAAAAGGACTAATAACTTTCAATGTCTACACAAACCGATGTGCTATAAATATTAAATACGAAAAATAACAACGAAAACAGAGTAGGTACCTTTTATCTTTTAATCTGCTGAGAGTACACTCATAAAAGAAAACTAATCGTCATCCTTAACGAGTGTTTGGTTCGGAGATGTATAACAAAAGTTCACCCAGACCACGACTATTTGAACTCGTGCTCAGTGTAAATATTTACCTCAACGGAACAAGTCAGACTTGGAGTACAAAGTACGCTATTATTGTCACTGAACTGAAGTGTACACCGACGTCAAGGAAAATATGCTACGAAGTACAACTTACAAAACCAGTTTAAATTGGCCATTAATAGGGTATTTGTACATGTAATTATAATAATTCTAGTGTAGACTAAGAGAATCTAGGCATATACGATATGAGTGACGTATTGACACTACAGATAGTATGTGCTCTATCGGCTCTACCTACTAACTGGCTGTCGTGGATTCAACTCTACAGACGAATGTTTGTATATAATATTAACGTTTGTCTCATTTTGATTAAGACAAAACATGTACGTACATATGTATGTATTCAGCCCATTTTAACGTCCCACTGCTGAGCACGGGCTTCCCTTCAGTGCGAGAGGGATCAAGCCATAGTTCACCACGCTGGCCAAGTGCGGGTTGGCGGACTTCACATGTCTTATGAAAACTTGCTAAGTTCTCTCAGACATGCAGGTTTCCTTACGATGTTTTCATTCACCGTAAGGTAATTATGTTAGAAATGATACGCACATGAAAATATCGGAGGTGCAAGACTCGGGATTTGAACCCGCTTCACTCGGTTTCCCAAGCGAGCGCGTTACCACTGGGCTACTTCTGCCTTTTCTTTAGACAAAACATTTCGTTATATATTGTCACGTATTTCGATTTTGACGGTAAGCTCAAAACAAAGGCGTGAATGTTCTTTATGCCTACGCTGCGAAGGGAAGGAAAGTGTAAAAATAATGAAAAATAGTATTACATAAGTAAAATATAAATACAAAAATGTTTTAAGTAATAGGTGCTATTAAGTTTATATAGTAGACTATTTTCAACAGGAGCGATTACTGTTATCCGTACTTCCGCAACACGTCGCTATGGAGATGAAAAACGACATAATATCGCCCGTCGAAGGACAATTTCACAAGATATATATTCAAAAGCATGAACAAGTTAGGTAAGTTATAATTTTTTTTTTATCATAATAGTATTGTTTTTTCTAAATATTATGTACATTTCATTTTTTAATATAATAATATTAACAATTTTATAATGATATTGCCAACTACGCTAAATTACTTGTAGTTGGCGATGCATCTTATCTGGACATTGCGGTTTTGGCCTGCCTCCAAATTGAACTAGAAATGACTCCTCTCGACTCAATAATCTCCCTTCATTATTGATTAATCTTTATAGACACGCTAATCGACACGTTTAGGTCAATATGTTCTGTTGCAACCATTATGGATCAACAAAAACATATACATATTTATGAAGACCAAATTGAGTAACTTTATATTCAAAGTATTCATGAATTATTCGTGAAGAATAATGTTAATGCCGCTGTGTATGGATAGGGATAATTTAAAACAGAATCCTTACCATATAGAAATCGAAACGTAAAATATGAAATGGTACAAGGTTAAATGAAACGTACAATAATTCTGTTTCACTGAGATATATCTTATCGAATTATTATTGAAGAATGTATTAAATGCTTTTTCACACACGCAAACACACTCACGGTCTGTGTAAAGGATAAATTTTTACCCGTACCGGCGTAGATCTTTTGCACGTACGCGGTTGCTACACGACTGGTATCATTTCAGTTGAGTATAATGTAAAACAAAAAATGTAACACCAAACGGCTAAAAACGTACGAAATATTTTAAATATTTTACATTAAGTTCAAAAGCTTTGCACTTGAATATGGTAAAAAATTTAGCTTGGTAAACATTTAAAAGAGCCTTATTCATGCGGAGTCGTTTCATACTGGATATAAATAAAAGAAATCCACGCAAAGTACTAGTATATACATGTTTGCGTTTTCTTGGATGTAAAAATATTACGTTGTATGTATTAAGCAGAAAGAACATAGACTTATAAAATTTTAAATTAGTCATAAACTTATTGTGTAAGGATTTAGTTATTGAATATTTTTTTTCATTTATAAATAAATATATTTTGATTCATTGATGTAAAACTACCGTGCCTATGTCCGTGTCAAGGATTTCGTTTAACGCAATAGAATAATATAAAATAGCTGACATGATGGATGGTCGCCATTCCGACCGTCTGAACATTTTTTCGATTAAAGCCACAGTATCGTTAAAATGTCGTGTAAAGACAGAATCGTCATAGTACCCTTTACAGGGAAACGGTATACGTATAGGTATGTTTGTATAAAAAGGACGTAACAATACGTTAAAACACAATAAGTCGTAAAAACATAACGTAGGTACTTAAATACAATCCAGAGGATAAATATTGATGGACGACTATTTTCTCCCAATAATCTTGTCTAAGTAAAGCATCCAAAAATTTCTATCCCGTAAACGCCTTAATTCTTAAGAAAATATTTCTATTCAATTATATAGGAAAATAAGTCCAGCTTAATTCACTGTATCGTCACTCGTCAGGGTGATGTGTGGCGTCTCGGCAGGCTGATGGATTAATTTGTGTGTAGTTGGATGTCATTGTGACATATTGCTTTTTCACGCGGCCATGACCTGTTTATTGCTTTTTAGGTTTGGATATATTGTACCCATCGTCTTGCCGGTTTCGATAGATTATATTAGGCACTCATTTAAAAAGGAGTGGTTAGAATAATGTTTTCATTAAAAAGTAACAAATACATAATTGTATTTTTAGGGTTAAGTAGTCATCAAGGAACCCTTATAGTTTTGCCATGTCCGTCCGTCTGTCCGCAGCTTAGCTCAGAGACTCTTAGAATTAGAAAGTTGTAATTTGGGATGGATAGTATATATTAGTCACAATTTTTCGTTAAAGAATCCATTTGTGAAATATTAAGCTTTAAAGTGCAAATTTTTGTTAGAGTTAAGTGCCCCCCCCCCCCCCCCCCCCTCTCCCCACCCTGCCATCTAAATGGTTGTTTTTGGATAAGTGAAACTTTCGTATAAAATCCATTGAAAATTACTTATATAACGTTGTTGGTTATAAATCAGGTAGTAAATATAAGTTTATGGACCATCGTAAAAATATACAAAAATAAAATCAAAATGTTCTTACAAAAAGCCCCCTCTTCTTAGTCTGCGTTATTGTGGTGGGCAACTACGGAACCCTAAATTGCGCGTGGCCCTACACGCACTTGCTTATTTTTTATAGGATTAAAATAATATAATTTTGATGTTCTGACTGAGTTTTATCTAGTTAAGACCGATTTACCGAAGTGACACAAATTTTTTTAGTACGTAAACTATAAAACAGGATTTTTTGAGAAAAATCATTGAAAAGTATAATAATATATATTACTAGCATTGCTGGGGGCTACGCCCGCGTTCAGATGACCAAAAACCAAATTCTTAGGTTTTACATATTATTATTATACTCTTGCATTGCAGTTTTTGTATTTTTTTACTCAGAAATGAGATATTTTCCCGCGGTAAAAAGTATCCTTTAAGTTGACCCGGATAGCCAGCTATCACCATACCAAATTTCATCAAAATCCCTCCAGTGGTTTTTCTGTGATGCGGTAACAGATAGACAAAAATTCTGAAAACTATAGATTCGGCCTCTGTATCGATATCTATATATATAAAAGAAAGTCGTGTTAGTTACACTATTTATAACTCAACAACGGCTGAACCGATTTGGCTGAAAATTGGTGGGGAAGTAGCTTAGACCCAGGAGACGGACATGGGATACTTTTTATCCCGTTCGATTGCGTTCCCGTGTGACGTGACATAAAACTCAAGAACGGCTGGACCAATTTTTATGATATTTGAATTTTTGGATTTCTCTTAGTCCGGAATAGGATAATAAGTATTAAAACATCAGAAAAATTAACGAAAAAAAATTATATGGCTAGCGCTGGCTAATAACTATTTATCTCTATTTAAAACGTACCTAGCGACGAACCCGAGCGAAGCGAGGGTGAGCCGCTAGTATAATAATATTTATTTCAATAAGATTTTCCAAAAAATATTTTATGTACAGATTCGGCTTAGTTACAATTTTATTATATGTATAGATTTGATTGTTATATTTCCCTCATTTCCACTAATACAAAAGTTTACGGCATTGTACAATAATTGACACATCTTAGCTTTATGTATGTAGTGTTTTTAGTAAATCGCAATGGTCGTTATAAACTTTGGACCGTCCCTTCAGATTCGTTTTGTCGCTGACAGGCGTCGTGTTCACGTTCTTATCGTTGACTAATTACTTGCTAGCCATTAGAACATTTACTATGATTATTTAACTATACATATATTTGTACTAGATACATACACATACATACATACTGGATATTTTCTACATACATACTGGATATTTATATACATATTATTATATTATATTATATTATTTATTACATACATACTGGATATTTTATACATACATACTGGATATTTTCTGGAAGTGCTTATTACATTATATGGGTACTTTGTTATCGTTGTAATCGCAGTCTTTAAGTTACGTACTATTGTCTTATGTCTATATATAAATTTGTATACATTTCGAGAATTCCTAAACAATAAATCAACGAGCTAAAAATTAAGAACATATAAAACATTTATTACTCGTATGGGTACTATAGTGATTGATGTTCACTACGCTAATGGTATTCATTTTGTTAGACATATATACATATAGATATATATATATATATATATATATATATATATATATATATATATATATATATATATATATATATATATATATATATATGTATGTCATGACTCGTGTCTTAACAAATTACAGATTTATGGATTTTATACTCAAATAATTAGAAAATACATAATTTTCTTTTTAAAGCTATTGGTTAGTTATTCAAAGGTAGTAAGATAAATTTCACCCATTTTGACGAAGCAAAAGGACGATTACGGCTTAAGTTGTCTCATGTAAGGATTGCGTTCGTTAATTTTTTTCATTTATTTTGTAGGATCTTTTAAATTATTTATTTAATAATTGTCAAATATTTTTTCATTGCATAATTTATATGTTTATCCATGCAATAATTTCAACAAAACACTTTTAAAATATACTTTATTAATTTCATTATGTTTGATATGGTACAATTACAATCCATTTCTCACTCCTCACAGTATGTGTCACGAGTATAGATATTTGATTAAGCGAATAAGGTTACCTATATAAAGGGATATTGTAATCTTATTTTCTTAATCTCATTTTATTCTGTCGTAAATTTGAATTCTATTTTTAAAATAATACACATTCTGCGAATCGAAGTTGAAGTGATACTTTTTGCAAAATGAAAAGCAATATAAATATTATATCGCTATTTTATCTACATGTAGTATATAAAATAAGGCTTAAATAGAAATCGAATTTCGATCATTATGAATGATAAGTATGTGAGTATTGGCGGTAGTCACGTTAATTACCTGCCACATATTGGCGTCAATACGTCGTTTACTGTGGGTGATTTGTTCTATGATGAAGTACTAAATACCGTGTAATTAACACTCGTTTTAACATTTTTGCGTACAGTTTTACCATCCTTGAGATAATCCAAAAAAAAACATATTGGTATATCTTGAGTATGAAGAAAGAATGATATTTAACTTCATAAGACTAATTTAGAGAAATTGACTTGAGATTTCGATTTTATCTATTAAAGTTCTTTTTCTATGATATAAGTATTAAAAAACCTATTTGGGTACTCTTAAATACGACATATGAATAAAGATATTCAATTAAATTAGCGAAGCCAGTCACCGGTACTTATAGTTAATCGGATGAATCGCCGAGTGCATTTATACTCAGGATATTTACTCGCTACTTTGTCTTGAGCTAATATTAACTGCTAAACCGTCATCATGTGGAATGCACTCGAATAATTTAACATTATATTGATATTTATATATTTTAGAGCGCCCGGAAATAGTTTATTTACATCCGTTTTTTATCAACTAGAGTGTTTATTAAGTGTCTAGTTCGTTGCCAATCAACTGCGATTCGTGTCGGAAATGTAATTTTGCCTTCCAACGTTTTTTTCTTTCATTTGCTCGCAGTGTTGTCAGTAGACAACTCAAGTGCGCACATCCTTTGTGTGAGTTCATTAATGTTCGAACTTTCCTCCACCAGTTCCTGTCTTTGTTGCTTTGATTATAGGAGCGTCATAACTCTGAACCAATAAAATGATGCAAATAAAGTAAATCATCCTTAACAGTTACAAAGTCGGTACAATGACTAGATTTGGGTTTTAAATTTATAAAGAAACGACTTACTCTTGCTTCGCGCGATGTTTCTGGGTTCTTATGCGCTACTCCAAAACATCGTCTCCCGTGTACAAAATTTTATCAAAATCTGTCCAGCCGTTGCAGCGTGAAGGAGAAACAAATTTATACAAACATATAAACTTTTACATTTATAACAATAGTCCGAATAAGAACATTAATGTTTACCAGCATTTTTTTATAGTTTTATTTTTCAACACGAGGTATTTGGGGTTATAAAAAATATAAACAAGCTGCTACAAAATATTATTGTGGCTGTTATATTTGTATCTTAGCCTTGAGCAATATTAAAATAATACATGACTAGCAGACATGTCAACCCACGTCTTAGAATTTAATAGGGGTAGTTGACATATTATGTAATTGGAACATTCTGCAACAGTAAGTGACACATAAATTAACAGTTTGTTCATAATAAATTTAATATCATTTTTATAATTTACAGTAGCTTTCACAATAGAAATGTTTGGATTTTAAAGTAAAGAAAGTTAATAAATGACCAATATATATTATTGTCTCGGGGTCTGGCGCCTAAATTACTAAAAAGTTCAAAGATTTTTTTTCTTTGACTTAATTGGATTATTTAAGGAAAATTTGTTTGAAAAAATTAGAACAAAAGTTCTCAGCAACAGTATTTGTATGTCATTTTGGCTTCTTACTAAACCTTGTTTCGCAAGAATTTAGTACCTACAAAATATGTTCGTATTAAATTTGATGAGTACACGACTGGGACAGATTATGAGTTATTTCCAAAACAAACAAATAAAACATTGTTATGAAAAATCATAAAGAATAAGAAATAATAAATATTAATTTTTGAACAAGAAACTGTATTTTTATTATTATACTAGCGACTCACCCTCGCTCCGCTCGGGTTCGTCCCTGGGGTGGGGTCTGGGAGGACCACCCTTATCATTATCACTTAGGGGTATGGAAAATAGATAGTAGTCGATTCTCAGACCTACTAAATACGCGTATAAAATTTGGTAAAAATCGGTAAAGCCGTTTCGGAGGAGTACGGTAACTAACATTGTGACATGGAAATTTTATATATAAGATTTTTACTAGCATTGCTCGCGGCTCCGCCCGCGTTCAAATGACCAAAAACCAAATTCTTAGGTTTTATATATGAGTATACTCTTACATTTCAGTTTTTGTATTTTTTCTCAGAAATTAGACATTTTCCCACGGTAAAAAGTATCCTGATGTTGACCCTGATAGCCAGTTATTACCATACCAAATTTCATCAATAAAAATATTTAATGTACAGATTCGGGTTGCTTACTATTTTATTATATGTATAGATAAAAGGAAAGTTAAATTGTAACAACTTAATTAGTGATTCAGAGCTTTTCAGCTACTGTCATATTTTTTACAATTATTCTAATAATATGAGAGAACTAGACCGTGAGTTGAGATTATATCGTAAACTTAAATATGTATATTAGTGTTAAATATAGTATGATGGTATGGTTAGTGTCTAATTATTAAAGAGATACACTTTGCTCTAACCCAAATTAGACGGCATATAATGTACTAACATTATGAAGTGTTTACAGTGAAATCTGCAATAGAGAAGTGAAATTGGCTAATTTAATTACGATATTTTAAATAAAACTATCTTTTCGGAATTTTTCGCGAATTTATTTTGATTTTTGGTTCCCGACGTTTCGAATGCTTTACAGCAATCATGGTGACGGGAGAGACTGAGGTGTTAGATGTCTCAAAGGTATTATATAGCTGTTCCCGACGTTTCGAATACTTCGATTATAAAACTAATTATAAAAAATATTGTAAGGTACTTTGGTGCCATTTTTCAATCTTTTAGAATTCATTTTGTTATTTGGACCCAGTTTTGCAAAAAAAAACAGCCATGTGCGCAAAAGTACCAACAGAGTTATAAGCATTTTATTATAAAAAAATAAAATAATTATAAAAAATAAACAATACTTATATAAATATTGTTCAATTTTAAAATAACCAGAAAAACAAAATATAACCCAAGTGCAACTATCGACAGAAAAATGCTCATAACTCTGTTGGTACTTTTACGCACATGGCTGTTTTCTGCATAACTGGGTCCATTTGTGGGTAAGCTGTCTGTAAAACTAGCCTATTTCATAGTGTATATCGGTTATCACATACCTATGTATAGTGTAATCCTGAAAAAATCAATAATAAACTGACCTTTAACATTGTATTTAAGAACGCAGTAAAGCTGGATAAAAAACAACGTTACTCTAGAATAAATCTTCCAAAAGATCTTTTGTTTCCGCCTCTGATGTTGCATTCAATGAAGCAAATTAAAACAAGTCTAAGACTTTATTAGTCGACTACCCAACTAGCTAGGGACCTCTTAATTAGTTCACTTTCTGCCAAACATTTACACGCAAATTGCTTATTTATTGTAAGTAGATCCTTAGTTATGTTACTGGTATTATGTATGCCATACCAGCGCTCATCAAAATAATTATTCCATTCTTAGGGTTGGTGTTTTTGAAACGTGAAAAGTATTTTTTATTATTTACTACCGGCTCATCCTCGCTTCGTTCGGGTTCGCCTCTAGAAAAACAAAAAGACATGTATCCTTCGGGAACCGTATATTTTTCCGGGATAAAAAGAAGCCTATGTGTTATTCCAGTCTAAAAATCTATCTCTTTGCCAAATTTCATCCAGATCCTTTCAGCCGTTCAGACGTGAAAGAGTACCAAACATCTATACTGACAAACTTTCACATTTATAATATTAAATACTAGTTAGATAGTAATGTTTAAAAAATATGAAATTCGATTCATAATTGAGAAAGATATCGCGTTACTACGTATAAATATAAACACTACCGGCTCACCCTCGTGTCCGTCTCAAGGTACGTTTTTTTTAAGTCTGTCAATAAGACTCATTTTCATCGCTCCATAGAAATCGGTCAAGATTGGTAATAGACTAAGATCCCACTGCAAGATTGCTACGTTCATGGCTTATTTAATCGAAATCATTTTTTTATATACAATAATAAAAGGGACAATATGTTTTGACCGAGGTGCCAATTTAAATATGCCCGCTAGTATGTTTAATTAACTGAATAACAGTTCACTTTTTGGAATAAAAACGATGCATTTCTTATTACAATGAATTATACTCCACTTCACAGAAATATACGTAGAGATCTTGAAAAATGATAGCAGCCGTTGCGCATTTGGCCGCAACCTCTTCGCAGCCAGGTATAAGCGGGTCATATTTTGGGACGTTTATACGTTCATCGCGTATGTTCATCATTTATATATCAAATTAAAGCTAATTTTTTTCTGTACCTGATAAACTACGTCTGCCTATGTAAAAGTGGCCGCAAAAGTGGTTGCGAGTCATTAAAAATGTTTTTGTTACATTTATACGTTCATGGCGTATATTCATCATTTATATATCAAATTAAAGCTAATTTTTTTCTAATGATAAAATACCTCTCACCTATGTAAAAGTGGCCGCAATGGAAAGAAAAGATGGAAAGATATAATATTATGTGTCATTTGTCAGACAATGACAACGGTTACCATGGCAACAGACAGATAACTAACGCGCTAACTCTCTTTCACTTTAATCTATCTTTGTCATGGTAACCGTGCATTTAGTAAAACGCTGTTATTTTGACATTACAAACAGACACTTCAATTTTATTTATATATCTGTATAGTTTTATTCGTAAAATAATATAGTATTACTGATTATAATAAATAACAATTTAATTGTAATTTAACTAAAATAAAATAATAAAAAACAAAATTATAAGGCACTCGACAACCCTAAACAGTCTTCCGAATGTTAATATAAGGGTAGGTACGCATGAAATTCAGGAGCGCCCTTTGGTCCCACACGCTTTGTAAGATTGTTTTGTCTTTAGTCTATACTCTATACGCTCTAGAATCTAGATAGGTGACTAGTGGACTGTGCTGTGTTTTCCTACATACATACTCGTATGTATAAAAAGTTGCAAAATGCTAATGAAGGCCCTGCGGGGTAATGAGAACCATAATAATTATTTTTTTATATTTTTAAATATTTTTTTTTTTTAATATTATCCCCAGATATTTTTATTAGTTTTAATAATATTCATATATGTATTTGTGTATTCTCTTCTAATTAAGTTTTGGAGCTAGTTGATTTTGCTATCCATCAACTGTTTAACCGCTGTGAAATTAGAACTATATCGCTTGGATTTGGATCCTCATTTGCGGTAAAGCTACCATAGGTGCTAGTATAGAATAGAATATGGCATTCAAAAAATCAGATCAGATGACCAAAAACCAAATTCTTAGGTTAGTTTAGGTTTACATTTTAGTTTTTGTATATTTTCTCAGAAATGAGATTTTTTCCCGCGGTAAAAAGTATATGTTGACCCGGATAACCAGCTATCACCATACCAAATTTCATCAAAATCTCTCTAGTGGTTTTTCTGTGATGCGGTAACAGACAGACAGACGGAAATTCTAAAAACTATAGATTCGGTCTCTGTATCGATAATAATGACTATTTCAATAAGATTTTCCAAAAAATATTTAATGTACAGATTCGGCCTAGTTACAATTTTATTATACATATGTATAGATTAATATGATAAAAATAAAAGTCTGAATGTTGAGTTTCTACGACGAAACGGGTGAACTAAGAACAGAGTTCACGCTTTATTTTATTAGGTAACTATATTTTCTTAGGTAACTTATGCGTTAATAGGTTATAAGATTATAATGACACTTATTCTAAGGGAAAGTAGTTTCCATAAATGTATCTACGTGACATAGAATAAAATGGTTTAGTCAATTATTGCTAATTTAATAGGTAATTGTGTAATGAATACCTCTACCTATATTTTTAGAGAAATCTATAATAATGTTATAAAGAGGTAAAGTTTGTGAATTGTGAGTTTGTAACGTTGTAGGGGGTAATCTCTGGATCTTCTGAACCGATTTAGATGAAATTTGGTAAAAAGATAGTTTCATACCCTGGGAAGGACATAGGATACTTTTTATCCCGGACATCATTCCTTAAATGGTTAAAAAAGGGGATGAAAGTTTGTATGGGGAATCAACCTATGCACGAACCCGAGCGAAGCTAGAGTGAGTCACTAGTTTATAATAAAATTAATAATTCCGTATATATATATGATAACTTTAATCACTGTAATCGCATAATATTAGCAAAAACTTATAGTTCGTATGAAACACTTCTGGCGCTACTGCATTAAAAATGATTTTATGTTTTTGTGAATGGTTCGCTACAACGCGAATAGCTGTAACATCTTTCGACCGAGGTCGAGTTCTATTGTTTTATTTAGACGTGGTAAATAAAGTGAAAAATTTTCACCGCTGTACAGCACGTTATAATTTTTTAAACCACTTTAAAATTTTAAAAACAAACCATACAAATAATGCTGCATCAAAATGATTAAAAATTATAATTTCACGAAAATGTTATAAAAAGTAATATAATATTTGCAGAAACAGCGAGTGTCATGATAAGATCATAAATCCACATTAACATTAGGAACCAGTCGTAAGATTGCGTTTAAGTAAAAATAAACTAATTTAGTGAGCAAACTCCTCATTTATTTCAATTTACCTCAAGCTGCTTTAAGGCTTTTTTATTATAAGGCCGTACAGTCAAATCTTCGAGTTTGTTTTCATGGCACGTCTGCAGTTGCGCAATGTGCAACGTGACGTCACGACGACAGGAAGTCTATTACCGCACTTGATCCTTTTAGGCTAAACGGATATTCAGCTCAAGGGATTGTCTCTTTCCTATATACAAAGTTATCATCCGTTTATAGATTGTCTTTGTAAATCTATATATTAACACATGAAGAGTTTGTACCTCTCTATAAACATATTGCGGGTACGGAGGAGAATGAGTTTTGACATAGTTAAAGTTGGTAAGTAAAGATAAGGAGGTGAGTGCTAAAATACATTGAGTTGTCTTGACGCATATCTCCGCTCGCTTAGTTTATTTATGTACTTATAATTACTCTAATTCTTAAAGTTTCAGCGTTCAGCTGAAAAGTTTGTTTGTGTGTCTGAACGTGCCAGTCGGTGCCAGCCGATGCAAAGCAAATCTAATTAATACATTTCGATACGTAAAACACATATTTACCTATTAGATATTCATATCTTAAAATATTGTCGGCTAGCACTGACTTCGAAAACATCTGATTAGGTATCTATTATAAATGAAAAACCCCGTTTAGTTATTTTTTACATTTTAGTGCTTGGAAGTCGGTTTTTATAATTTTTTAAAAAGTTTTCATTTGTAGACATAATAAGCAGGTAATGTAACATGTTCGATTAAGCAATTTATTTAAAAAAATCCGCTTGACCAATTTCGATAAAATTTATATGGGACCACCTGGGAAGCCTTTTGAAACAAAAAAAAATATTTCCAAATCGGTTCAGGGGCGTCTTTGAGTAATCGGTGAATTGAGATCCTCCTCCTTTTTGGAAGTCGGTTAAAAAGAACCTCAATGACGTTCAGACTTGATGAATTATGGTCGAAATTAGCGCAAAAAACAAACAAATTAAAAAAAATGATAAAGCTTAAAGCTTTGTCGACATATAAGAAAAAAATTATATATATATATATATATATATATATATATATAATACTAGCTCTCAGACAATATCTACAATAACATTTCATAATGAACTAAGTTTAGCGGCGCCTTGCGTGTCTGTAGGCAGTTCGCAAGAATATTGTGTCGCCGACAATATTACGAGTCCTTTATAAGATATTGAATGAATGGTATTATAAGAAAATTCAAAGCTTATCGTTTTTTTGGCAGCTCATAAAGCAAGCAACGCTTTTGTGTTATTCAATAGGTTTTTTAATAACTTTCTTTCAATGTAAATCTTTATAATTTACCTATGTATATATTTTTTGTGTATAAATACCAAACAAGCTTTATTCTGTAGATTTATCTGTAATAATATAGTCCTCCATAAGGTGCCGAAATGCATAAAACTGGGAGTTTAAAGTTATCCCTAAGCATTTAATTGAAATATACCCACCACAAATTCATATTTAGACATTTTTATTTAGCATTAAATTATTACATTTTTTATTGAACGTCATTAGTTCTAGTTCGGAAAGAAGAAGTCAAACTTGTGAAGAACTGTTAAAGAAACTAAAATTTATTTTTATCTTTTTTCTAAAATTAATACATATACTAATATAAACTGATAATTCTGCAACATTGGAATAGCTCGAAGCTCGAGCTGTACAATACGCTATGACTGTACGTCACAGTCATTTTTTAAAGTTTAGTTAGTTCAATTTTTTAGTGTTTTTCATAAGTAAAACACTAAAAATTGAACTAGTATATAGTATATATATGTACTAGTATATAGTACATAGTAGGTATAAATACCTATAAAGGTACTTATACCTACTATGTTGTACTACATATATACTACGAGTTATACCTAATCTGTCTAGTAAAGTGTGTGTAGAAACAATAATACCTACATGTACATTTAAATATAACCACAAACATCTCTCAAGTAGGTACTATGTTTAAAAAATATCCATCGTAAAACGTGATTCCACTGGGTTATTTTCTCAGATTTATATTTTTCTATATAAAAATTGAAGTTAAAAATAATTTAGTCTTGTCGCTCTGGGAAATACCTCTCATAAATATCATGCAGTCGGAAGAAATTCATCAATAGGATCTACGAGTACATTCTTAAAGGCTATTATTATATCTATAAATATTTATTGATATTGAATGCTATGTGTTTAAAATTAAAACATGTCATAAAATTAGAATTTTAAAAGATAACTGGGTATAAATTTTACCAAAGCTGTGGAAGATTCTTTAAAATACTTCAAATTTTCACTGCAAAACTTTGAAATTATGACTCGACCGAATACCTGAGTGCACTTTGATCATAGATTCAGGAGCCTCAGTCATTATACTCTGATTTCATATTTCCGGCTTTTAAGAGATGCTTGACGTATTTGCATAAAAGTTTTAAAATAAATTAGTTGTGATATAACATGTGTTTGATTTACGTGTAAAAGATGGTTCTTTCATCCATAACAAGAGTTGGTACTCTTGTTATTTTTATATCGCAATTTATTTTAGTAAATACTTGTCTATACTAATATTATAAACAGGTAAAATTTGTGAGTTTGTGACGTTGTAGGGGGTAATTTCTAAATCTACTGAACTGATTTAGATGAAATTTGGTAAGAAGATAATTTGAGACCCTGGCAAGGACATGGATACTTTTTTTCCCGGAAATCATGCCTTAAGGGGGTGAAAGTGGGGATGAAAGTTTGTATGGGGAATCAAGCTAGGGACGAACCCGAGCAAAGCGAGGGTGAGTCGCTAGTATGATATAAATTATTTATAACCTAATAACTACATATGATGTGATTTATCTCAATAAAGAAAGCTTTACGACCCCAAAGAAATCGAGAGATTTTATACTAATACACTTTTATCAGTGCGAAATATATCGAATTTCAAAAAATATAGGTGTAGTTTCAGTAAATAATGTTAGCCTGAAAGCCTGCTGGCTTTATTTAATCAAATCATTGGCCCCACGCGCGTGCTCTTTTGATTCAATTTTATCTATGGGGTGTTCGTACAAATGATAGGTAATTATTTTAATAATATTTTATATGAATGAATAATTTTATCGCTTTAAATATGTACGTATTTGGAATGAAAAATTGTTGAGTATTCATTTCTCAGAGATTTCATATGAAGAGAAATATTTAAGTTGACATAATGTCAATGGTGTTTTATCGGGTTGAAAGACTATAAAAAACTTTACAATTTGTTCATTTTTAAAAATAACGCTTACTAAAAAACACCTTGATGAGATTTCAGAATAATTAAATTGATTGAATATCTAAAATACAGTACGAAGCAGAATTGCATCGTCTAATATATTTTAATTTCCTATGAAAGTGCGGCGGGTAGTATAAAACTCACTTGTTTCTATTACATGTAAAATATTGTTATAGCATCCTGTTTGCGGATATCGTCGGCTTCACGGTGCTCGCATCGCAGTGCAGTGCGCAAGAGTTGGTGCGGCTTCTCAATGAGCTTTTTGGCAGATTTGACCAGCTTGCCAACGTAAGAAATGTTTTATTTTCATATAATTTTAATGGCATACTTAATTTTATTTTCCAGTATAAGCAGCTGTTGAATCTCCATCGTTAACACCTGTCGCCGCAGACACATAAACAAGGTTAAATTTTATCATTATGGTGCCACTAAGAATAATTTAAGTCGCAATGTCGTCTCTATTAATAATGCGTAAATTTAGAGCGGATGCTATATTTAAAATTTGTTTGCATAGTAATGTCAGTCCAGTGTATTGGTCGTTGTACGAATGTTTACGTGTTACGTGGGAGTTGTTAATGTGGCTGTAGTAGATAACGTCAACAACATAATGTTACAAAGTTATTTTTTATATAATATTCTTAAAATATTTTACTTATAAATTAAGACAATTCTATGATAATATTATAATTTGAAAGTTCTAACATCAATAAGCAAATGGTTTATGTAATTATTTGATGAATAATGTTCTTCTAGAAATCAAATCATTTAAACATATTTATCTAATAACATTTGATGGAAGTTCAGCACGTCACTCAAAAGCTCATAATCTTAACAAAAATAGAAACAAATACTTAATAATGAACGGAGTATTTACATCTTGAAGCTTCCGGAAGTGTGTGGTGGTTTGCGTTAACATCGTAAATTAAAGTAGGAATTTGTAGTGATTATTTTTAACGGCTACTTAAATTTTACCGAACTCTTCGTTCTAAAACTTCTTAAAGAGCTCTTTTATTATTCTATTTATTACTTTATTATCTATACCTACTAATCTATACTAATATTGTAAAGAGGCAGAGTTTGTTTGTTTGTTTGTTTGAACGGACGAACGGATCCGATTTGAAAAATTATTTTTGCATTAGATAGCCCGTGTATAATTGAGGAAGGTTATACGCTATATATATATATATATATATATATATATATATATATGTTATATATATATATATATATATATATATATATATATATATATATATATATATAATCATGTTACTACCCAAGGGAGCTGAGCAGTAATCATAAATGTCAACAAATCGGGCAGACTTCCATAAATTATTGTAGAACTGATGTTTATAATATGTTTAAGTGCTTTAAGCTCAGAAACTACTGAGTCCATTTCAAAAATGCCTTTTGAATAAATCCAAAGAGTTTTATAGTTTAAGTGCGAACGAAACCACGGGTTCTGCTAGTATGTACAATGTACATACCTATGTCTGAAAAAATAATTCTAGATAGAAGGTATTTTATTGCGTTAGCAACATTTCATTTGTGAATTTATAAGTAGGACTATTCTGGGCTGTCTCGATGAAAATGTCTTGTTTTGGAAATTAGGATACCTATAAATTTGATCCTTCCAGACTGTGTGATTTAGGTTTACAATATGACCCATTTCCTTAATTTTATCGGATTCTTATAGGTGCGTCTATCTTTGTTTTTACTAACGAAACATTAAGTAACAAATCATTTATTATAAAATTTTTACTTGTATAGCTACTTAGTGTACATATAACAAATACCTAAATATTTTATAATTAGGGTCCTTATCATCAATTTATTTAAATAAATTCTATAAATTATGTGCGTAAATGTGTACAGGAAAGCTACATATTCTTATATTTTAAGATAAATGGATTTACAACATGTATGTAATGTACAAGTTTTTCAGGATAACCACTGTCTCCGCATCAAGATCTTGGGTGATTGCTACTACTGTGTGTCGGGACTGCCCGAGCCGCGCTCAGACCACGCGCGTTGTACCGTTGAAATGGGACTCGACATGATCGATGCTATTGCGTAAGTTATCCTATACTTAATATTATTATTTTTTTGAGTACATCAACGTGTTAATATAATTAAAACACGTTACTTTACATTACAAATGACGTAGAACGTCATACCATCCATTACCCTATGGGACGCACTACCGGGATAAAAAGGCTATGCACATAGGCTTTTTATGACATTTTTTATAACACTATGTTTATAAACTATGTATATGCAAAAAACTTGGATCTGTTGCTACATACAAAAGGCAACTAAATAATACACTCATTTGCATCACTAATATAAGAAATTTTATAAATATTATACACTTATAAATTGTATAAAATTGTTTAATGATTGCTGTAACTAACATACGGACAGTTTTAATATTACTCTTCAAAAGTTTTATATTCTTGATTTCAATAAGCCATTCAGACTAATTGTCCGTACTGAACACACAGTAGTTCGCAACTTCTATTAATATCTAGTCAGTCATCTTTTGATTTGCTCAATATAATAGGAACGAGACGGAATGTCGTATAAAATATTCCTATATTAAAAGCCTATGAATGTGTTGACGAATGTTATTTCGGTGACTATACCTAAATCTAACATATTTAAACGAGCTATTCTTGTATATTTATACTAGCGATCTCGGAAACGGCTGTAATGATTTCGCGAAAATTTGGTATGTAGGGCGTTTTCGGGGTCGAAAAATCGATCTAGATTAGTCTTGTGTTTGGAAATAACGTGTTTTCGATGCGGTTTTTTAGCATTATTCCATGCAAAATATGATCGAAAATTTCGCATGCTCGGGCCTATGCATCGTGGTCAAGCGGCCAAGGCACAAGATTGACAATCATAGGTGTTCGGATCGAATCCCGGTCGGGTACAAAATTTTTATTTTTGAATGTATTTATTCAAGTTTTTAGTTTAAAAAAAAAAGAAAATTGTTCTTTCGACCAAAAACTCCGAAAGCAAACATCGACAGTATTTAGTTGTCATAAACAAAATCGCAAACCTTTTTAAAGTGTACGAAATAAATGCTTTATAATCACGCAACAATATTTCAAGTCACGAGTAACCTCAATATATGTAATACACTAATTTAAATGAGTATGAATGTCAACCGTTCCTTTGGCATCGACTGACATAATAAATTAAATTTTAACGATCCTACACTACAGGTACCTGAAACAAACATACATGGTACACTTTACGTATTGCTAATATACAGTATATGTCGTTAATTATTTGCGAGCGTCCTCTACTTCTTATATCGACTATATTTAATACTAGCACTGCCCGCAGCTCCGCCCGCGTTGAGATGACCAAAACCCAAATTCTTAGGTTTTACATATTAGTATACCTACTCTTACATTGCAGTTTTTGTATTTTTTCTCAGAAATTAGACATTTTCCCGCGGTAAAAAAGTATCCTATATGTTGACCCGGATAACCAGTTATCACCATACCAAATTTCATCAAAATACCTCCAGTGGTTTTTCTGTGATGCGGTATCAGACAGACAGACAAAAATTCTAAAAACTATAGATTCAGCCTCTGTATCGATGATAATGTTTATTTCAATAAGATTTTTCAAAAAATATTTAATGTACAGATTCGGATTAGTTACAATTTTATTATATGTATAGATATTCGAACATGGCTTCGAAAAGTGTGCAAAGATGAAGTTTTAGTGAATATTTAAGTTCACAGATTCCCGTAGCTTGTTATCTTAACATGCTA
This sequence comes from Brenthis hecate, assembly GCA_951806755.1. NCBI lineage: Eukaryota > Metazoa > Arthropoda > Insecta > Lepidoptera > Nymphalidae > Brenthis > Brenthis hecate. The sequence continues at coordinate 6,908,404 of OX638258.1, read as the reverse complement.
TCATGGATTATCCTATATTATCCTTTCTGAAAGACCTCTTTATGGCAAAGTTATAACATTCCATTAAAAGCAGCTTTATTAAGCTCTTGAGCATCTTGCGGCTAGAGAAATACAAAACTTTATTGGATTCCTATTATATATACATATTTATTATCATTGAAAAACAGCGAAAAGTACATTTCAGTAAGACTACAGACATTGAGATCATTGATACTTATTTAGTCATAAATAACAAAAAGAAATATTTTTTTTATTTTTTTATCGAAAAATAATTCTGTTTCGCCTCAGTGGAACTGATCTACTTAATTATGTAAGGACATTTATGTGTATCTCGCGAGGCCCCTACGCTTGTCTGGATGACATTTGATGTGATATAACCCCGTTATGCTTGCCTCATGTTATGACAAGTTAACTACCAAGCATTGTACCATTACATTTTATATATATTGTTTTTTTATTACATTAATAGTTTATATGAAGGAAGTAACTTAAAGAATATATAACTAAATAAATGTTTAGATTTTTTTATTTATTTTTAAACCCTATTCCAAAATTCTCTATAATTTTAGTTCTTTTCTATAATTATAGTTTAATACTAGTAGCTTTCCAATACAAACTTTCATCTCCATTTTCACTCCCTTAAGAGATGATTTCCGGGATAAAAAGTATCCTATGTCCTTCCCAGGGACTCAACTATCTTATTAGCAAATTTCATCTAATTTTTTGCTGTAGATCCAGAGATTACCCCCTAAAACTTCACAAACTTACAAACTATACCTCTTTATAATGTTAGTATAGATAACATAGTAAACTACGTTGTTATAGGGCGATGTGCGACTACATAATACACTTATTTTAATTAAGAAATAGTTTTACGAATATTTTTACGACCATAAATTATAGTTTTTACTAAACGCTACATCATAACTAGAGGCAACTCTAACTAGGAGGATAGCTGTGAAGGTAAATTTTGCAATATGTTAATATACCATAATAATTTTGAGCACAGCGCAAGCTGCAAAATAAACGTCTCTCTCATTAAATGTGGCTTGGACGTTGTGTTGAGAGTTGGCCAAATAAATAATGTTTTTATTACGTACTCGAGCCCGCCACGCTTGTCGCCGCCGTGACAGCGGCTGACGTAACGACTAACGCTTGCTTCCTCTATACCCGCAGCCTACACTTGTCCATTTGTCACAACTCAGTCTCCGCTCTCAAAAGCGAATGAAGATAAAATCTCAACATTGATATATTTCTCTGAAACTATTTTGTTTAATCAATCACTTGATCTCTTTATACTGTTAGTTCTAAATGAACAGTATTTACTTTTAAATTTTTTATGCAAAGAAATATTTGACATTTGTAAGTATTAATGATTCTTCTAAAGATTTATTTATCTGTTTGCCAATATTATTTTTATAGGTACAGTAAACAGCATATTGTAATTTACTTAGCACTCTGAAAATCCTAAACTCTCATAAGAGCATCAGTCTGGAACAGTTAAATTACACAGCTTCATAAATTGTCATCCATAGGTACATATAATAAAATTCTAAGGCGAATCTGTACATTTAATTTTTTTGGAAAATCTTATTGCAATAGACATTATTATCGATACAGAGGCCGAATCTATAGTTTTTAGAATTTTTGTCTATCTGTCTGTCTGTCTGTTACCCCATCACAGGAAAACCACTGGAAGGATTTTGATGAAATTTAGTATGATGGTAGCTGGTTATCGGGGTCAACATATAGGATACTTTTTACTGCAGGAAAATATCTCATTTCTGAGAAAAATACATAAACTGCAATGTAAAATTATACTAATATGTAAAACTTAAGAATTTGGGTTTTGGTCATCTGAACGTGGGCGGAGCCGCGGGCAGTACTAGTTATGGAATAATATTAATTTTCAACAGGGGCAATTACCGCTCGACGTAATAAAATAAGATGATAATGTTTGTCTCTCTAGGGAGAAAAACTATCGTTGTTCCCCGTCCTATAAATAATATAGAGTTACAGCTTTGTAGGTCACCGAATAAGAGGATTGGTCGGGTCGTGTGTACTTGCTCGGTGTAGTGGCATCGAGTTTCTGATTCGATATCTAAGCATTAAGCAAACTTCAACCTCAACTTCTTCTACAACTACTTCAACTGACAGCGCATCGGATATTTGAATTAACTACAGTGATTATTTTTGCCTTGGAGAGATAGGAAAATAAATTACTAATATTTCAGCTCAGCAGCTTTATTTCTTAAATGCAATCTGCAGTGACCATATTAACAATCAAACACAAAAATATACAAAGAACTATAATATAATTAATATATTATAAAAATAAATAAATCAGAATAATATAGCCATAAACCAAAGTAAACTTAAACCTAAGTAAAGAGCCTAAATCTTTTGAATTAATAGGTCAGTGGAATGACAAAATTTTAATGTTTAATTTTTCCTTAAAAAAATTATCCATGATGACGGCATCTCATAAAATACTGCACTGTAACATTAACTATAGTAATTAATTCAATTTAGACTTTAATTGTTAGCAATTAAAGTCTAAATGGAAGTAGAAGCTTAGAAAAATCCGTTAACCCACTGTCCGTGTCTCTTTAGGAGAAAACAATTTATCTAGATAGATAAAACTTTTACTATTACAACACAACAATTGTATCGCAAATTTTAAAAGTTAAATAAAGATATAATACAAATTACATTCTGTGGTGTTATGGTGGCAGATAATAAATAATAGATAAACCTTAGTAAAATAACAAAGTGGGACCGTTCAACGGAAACGAGCTGTTTGAATAAGAAATTGAAACTATTAGATGCGAAATCGCTAACGGTATGTGATAATTGCTTATCAGCACTTGGAGTATGAAAGGAGCTCTTTTTTGACAGGGCTCTGGCCGATGCCAGGTGGTCTTATTGTACCGAAAGTCAAAGTTTATCAAGAAAAACACAATGAAGTATGTACATTGTGCATACGTGAGGTTTTATTATTATCCAAGTATATTACTTTATATGTTTTAAAATGGTAATAGATAGATACTCTTATTATCTAAAGAAAATTACATTTTTAAACATTCATTTTAAAAAGGGATTGTTGTTGCAAACTTCCGTGAGTACAGACTATGAAGCATTCTTTTTACATCGTTTTTACTTTATTAATAAACTAGCATTGCCCGCGGTTCCGCCCGCGTTCAGATGACCAAAAACCAAATTCTTAGGTTTTACATATCAGTATACTCTTGATGCAGTTTTTGTCTTTTTTCTCTCTGACAATGCAGTTTTTGTCTTTTTTCTCCTAAATGAGACATTTTCCCGCGGTAAAAAGTATCCTATATGTTGACCCGGCTAGCCAGTTATCACCTTACCAAATTTCATCAAAATCCCTCCAGTGGTTTTTCTGTGATGCGTTAACAGACAGACAGACAGACAAAAATTCTAAAAACTATAGATTCGGCCTCTGTATCGATTATAATGTCTATTTCTATAAGATTTTCCAAAATATTTAATGTACAGATTCGGCTTATGTACAATTTTATTATATGTATAAAAGAAAAATAAATAGAGATTATCCTCTAATACTTACTGTGTGTTGCAAAAACCTAAAGGATGTATAATACTGCAAGAGCTATAATTAATCGGGTGAGGTGGAAAGAACCATATGAACTTGTACATAAAAAGTATTTAGAAACCACAGTCAAAGGATTAAATTATATTTATCAATGTAGAAGATAAAGTGACCAAATTAAGTAAATATTTTGTTATGTCTGTTAACGTCCATTGTCCACGTTAATAGTTTGAATAAAAAATTAAAAAAACCTACTTTGTTAAAAGCGAAATAAAAAGATCATCAACAAGGAACAAGTTGACAAAGGAACATAGTATTCATAATTTATGAAGTAGTAGCAGTCAATATAAAAATATACCTAACAAATATTTCTTTTCACGCAACCATTGATTTCATTTGAAAAATTAAAAGAATTTGCTTTGAAAAATAATCAATTAAATGTAAAGCTTCTACAGAAATAGCAAACAGAATAATATGAAGTTTAGAAATATATCTTGTAAGCACAATATATACCGTTCGTGAAATATGTACATGCGTTGAAAAATACGCGCTGTAATCGTGGGTGGTATTTATTGCTGACTGCACGTTTGAAAAGTTTTACGAGTCACTTTATATAACAGTTGAACAAATTCCTTTTTCACATTTCCATTTCAAAGCTCTAGCCATAACGAAGCTGACAGTTATTAAATTCAAAAGAAAAATGAACAGCCGAGATATTATTAAAATGTGAAAAAGCAAATTTCATAAATGTTATTTTTGTCTGTGGGTAGGTATGGTATATTAAATGGTATGGTCATGGTCTGTAATAAAACTTTGCAAAATAAATATATCTTCTCACTCACTGTGTATTTCTTACATCGCGTTGTCACAAAGCGAATGGATCTAATTTTAATGAAAGTGACACAGTTTCGTTATAAGCTGGCAACGATACAGTTTTAAACGTACGAATGTTAAAATTATAAAAAATACTCACTGTATGCCTACGCATATATAAGAAAAAGTTAAATGAAATTTATAATATTATTGTTAAATATGATAAATTTTATTAAATATCTTATATAAATATTAGATATTCTAATATCTCGTACATATATGTACATAAGTACATATATTTTAGGTGTGTAAAAATATGTATATTAAAATGTTATTTTTGTAAAGGAAATGACAAATGAGGACTTACAATTAGATAAAAGACTTCATATTATTAATTATCTATTTTTGAATTATATTTAAATTAATTATTAATTTTAAATTCACAATTATTTAGTGTTAATTTGTAATTTTATTTATGATAGCCAAATCGAACCAAACGAAAAAGATAATTCGACGTATGAAGTTGAAGATAAAAAAAAATTGAGAAAATTTTAATTACTTACTTTACCATTTTTATCTGAAAAAAATAATAATATTATAATTAGGAGAATTTTTATTTGCATGCTATTTTTCGTGCATTTTATTTGACAAAATTCTGTGATGAAAAAAAACTTGATTTTTTTTCACATCTTTAGATTAACAAAATCCCTCCAGTTAATTTGATTATGAGACAGTATGTCTAGAACATCAAGCAGAACTGTCTATAAGATAATCTGATACGCTCGAGTATTTCAAAATGGCGACTTTTTTTTTGTATTTTCAAAAAGCCACCGCGAGCTTGCGTGACGTCTTAATCAGCGTCTTTGCAATGAGAGCTTCTTTCGGGTTTTTCAACACCCCCTTTAAATATCTGACGCGCTCGGATAATTTTTTTTTTCTTTCCGTTTCCTACCCTTCCATACGGCTACCCCCACCATGCAAACCGGCAGATTAACATAGCTCTGGTTTTCAGACACGTGTAGCATATAATACATTATCAGTACCTAATGCGCTCGAGTATTTCCACGTGGCTGTTTTTTTTAGATTTTTGAAAACTTATAGTCGCTCCCCCCATACATCATATAACCTTTTTTTCTTTCTATCATCCTATCTTTAAAATAACACAGGTACACACGACCCTCGAGTAAATCCAAAAGTATCGTAGGCTCCCCTTCTATAAGAATCGAAAAGATCTAAGTGTAGTCAGACGCAGAACATGCTTAAGTGCTAAGCGATAAATAAATAAATAGGTAATAGGAAAGTCAATAAATAGGTCTTTTGTTGACGGGACAACTCAAATTATATTAAATGCTTAAATGGAATACATAATATCAAAATTTGTAATAATATATTTTTAAACCATAGAACGGTAAAGCTTTACAATAAAAAGTACGTTAACGGCATTGCATTGTCACCTGATTGCGGCAAGTCGGCAGCATTCAGAACCTACCGCAGACCACAAACCTCAAGATCTAAATATCTTTACATCTGTTGCATGGTGTAATTTCAGAAACACTTAACATTGAGAGCTGAGATAACAATTTCATAATTTATTTCGATAATTCGTATCTACATTTATATCTACATTTTTGTAGGATAGGTGTAAGATTACTTCTCATCTTTCAAACGTACAATTTCCTCTGAATCACGTACATTTGCTCAACATTTCTTCCGTATTTCTCTTCCACGTCACATTAAAATGATATATCACTTTCTCTTCCCTTTAAAGCGTTAATCATTATATAGAAATTTTACAAAAAGCATACCGAAATACTACCTTTTTAGGTTAATAATCTATGGCTTGACGGTTATAAAAATTGTGTTTGTGTGTATTTAAAGAGAAAAATACCCGGACTAATATTATAAATACGAACTGTATAACTCTGTCTGTCTGTTTAAATTACCTTTTCACGCTTAATCCGATTAACAGATTTAGTTGAAATTTGGTAATGAGCTAGCTTGATACCCTGGGAATGAAATGGTATAGTTTTGTCCCGGAAATCATCCCTTAAAGGGGTGTAAATGGGGATGGAAGTTTATATGGGGAATCAAACATTTCTCAAGTGAGGGATATATATTTTATTATTTTTTTTTCAAAGTACTTATCTACTTTCTATACCTAGACTCATTCTATAGTCTATCTATCCCATACTAACCGTTTAACTTAAAATGTATCTAAGGACGAACGCGAGCGAAGCGAGAGTGAATCGCTAGTTAAAAAAACAATAAAAGAACTAGAGAAAATGCGAGCTTCCTTTATTAAAACGATAACTATAAACCTCTATTAATAAACACTATACAATAAAACTATAAATAAACTCGTACAAGCCGTATGTATATAGTAATTCCATTACTTAATATACCTAATAAATACGAAAGTTTGGATGGATGGATGTTTGTTACTCAATCACGCCAGAACAGCTGAACGGATCTGGATGAAATTTGACATAGGGATAGATTATAGTCTGGAATAGCACATATATTTATCCCGGAAAATGTAGAATTCCCGTGGGATGGATTTGTTTTTGTTTTTCATTACGGACGAAACCGAGCGAAACGAGGGCGAGTTGCTAGTATGATATAATAATAATAGATTCAACAGAAAAAGCCTGAAGAGTTTAATACGCTAAAGTCCATTAATTAAAAACATATATCCGTTGTAATGTTTACGTTTTATAGTCGGATAAGATTTATGTTAATTGCAGCAGCAAGCGTTGGTAACACTGAAATGCTGGCGCCAAAGAAATTACACCGATATCATACAAATCAAGAATATTACCGTATTATTTCATTATATCTAATGTACGCACATTACTCTAATTACGTTGACGTTGATTATTATCGTTTGACAAACTTCGCGATTAACAAGAACTAACATTGTAAGTATTCATGATTTTAAACAGCTCTTATAAATAGTTATTTATCAAAAAAACCTATTGCAATTGCTATTACTTATAACACTAACGACTCAATAACAAATGTACGAACATTTCATAAATGTAATGATCGGGCGGTTAATTTATTATGTTTATACACACGATAATAGGATTTATAAAGTTGATTTTATGCATCCGATATTATTTATATGTGATAAAATAATGCATAAAAGACATTAATGAAATTAAAACAACAAACAAATAAAAGGAAAAATATTTTTGCAAATTTTTAATTAGATGACGTAATCTAATCGATTTCGATAAGAGTAACTGGAAAATTTGAAAAACAACATGTTTGGTTCCGAATTCACTTAATACTAATTGCGCTTCAAATATTAATAACTCGGTAGGTAGTTTTTTCATATAAGTATATAGAATGACTCATACCTAAAAAATGTTATTTTTTTAGTAGTACACAAACAGTTGCAGATAATTATTGTCAAACAAATAATTTTATGTTTTACTAGCTACTCACCCTCGCTTCGCTCGGGTTCGTCCCTAGCTTGATACACCATACAAACCTTTATCCCCATTTTCACCCCCTTATATATGATTTCCTGGATAAAAAGTATCCTATGTCCTTCCCAGGGGTTCAAACTATCTTTTTACCAAATTTCATCTAAATCGGTTTTGTAGAAAGATTACCCCCTACAACGTCACAAATTCACAACTCACAAACTTTACCTCTTTATAATATTAGTATAGATTTATATAATTTTCGTATGATGACGTAGGTACGCAGCGGCTTAAATGTAACTGACTTATATTAATTAAGTTCACAGTCAAATTAATGCTTAGTACCACGAATATTAAGTCTAGTCATTAATCAAAATGACAGTTACCAATTAACACACTGGCCGACATGTACGCTGCTGGCGCTCATGAAATTCAATTTAAAAATAGTTATTTACGTTTGTGAACAAACATGCGTTGACGCATATTAACATTGATGCACTCTATGCCGTAGACGGGAGCTAGCTCTATCATGCTCACACATACATATGTATAAAGAAAATAAACCGATTTATGTAGCAGCAAGTTACTGTGTGGATAGATAGCTATGCAGTATAGTAATAGTAAAATTAAGCTCTATTTATAAACTTTTTTATATAATAATTTTGTTTGAGGCATTTTCGTTATTCGCGCTCAAACTCCTTCTCCACAATTACATCACGCTTTATTCGTTTATTTTCCATTCTCCTTTGCGCTTTTTCAGTTTACAAAAACGTTCACTGTCGTTGAGAGAATAAAACATGTTTACTTAGTAAATAAAGAGTCGATCCAATAAAATGTTTCAGCAATAAAAGTGGTTTCTCTTTTAAGCTACTCATTCAGTGATATTATTTTATGAAAGAATATGTGCGCAATTTAAACAAAAACACAATTTAAGAAATTTTCAATAACGTAATAAGACTCAATGTCCTGTGCGTGTGGTCTCACACGCGTAGCTATAAATTCTACTGTTTATCATTACTGCAGCCTTTCATACACTAGAAATATAATGACTTACGAGTACTATAACATTATTACACGTGTTAGCTAATTTTAAATGTCTATTAAAACATCGACTTTGTACAATATATTCTGAACTTTAAAGTAGTTACTCGTTACGAGAGATTCTAAGTCAAATAAGGCAGAGGATTCTCACGCCTTGAGCATAATAATATTTACTTTAGACTTAAGTGTGACATAATTCACACAAGGTGATATTTATCCGTTGGATCTTAATGATGCCTGTAAATATAGTCATAGCTGTTTCTCTATTATCAACTTTAATCTATTTAATAGAATAATAATTCATTTAAATCGATTTTAAATGTTACAACTTCACGCTAGAATTATGACACAAATTAATATGTAATCATATATACATATTACATACTTATATGTAAATACGAGTATATGTATTTATTAGGTATTAGAAGAGTAATTCATTCAGTTATTACAGTTTGTGTTATTACGGTAAACAGGTTGGTTTAGGTTTTGGATCAAATTTATTGAAGTGAAAACTTCTATAGGCAGCTTTGGATAGGGAGTAAATTCATGTAAGTCGTCATCGACATGGCCACGTGACGTGATAATCGCTAACATTCAGAGTGCCGATAGATATCAAAACCAGATAAATGTAAACAGTTTTAGTTTACAAATTTTAATTTAAGATCAAACAATTAATTTGAATATCTATCCAAAAATGTTTGTTTATAGTTTTAAGTTTCCACTCATGTCGGCAGTGCTCATGACTGCTTTTTCTTAATTAGAAATATAATCTATCTGTACGGCCAACTCCATTAACGTTTGATGTGTGGATGCTGCGTGCGCTCCAACGGTTTCATTCATAACACTTCATTGCGCACCTACAATTTACATAGCTGCGATGGCAGGACTTGCCCTACATTTAGAATACTTATCTTAAACATACTATAAAATCTTTCGAATTATTATAGAATTTTAGCAACATATATCTTTACTCTTTTGCCATACATTTTAAATTAAAAGCTATTTTTCTCGTAGTATTAATCCATTATGATTTGTTTGTTTTTCAGTAAATTTATTAAAAGCATATTCTTACCCATATGCAATATTCTCGTGCGCCAAGAAAACTGATATACCTATATTTGTCGATGTCAATTTTTGTGGCCTCCGCGTGTCAAGAAAGTGCTAGTGTGAGCCACTTTCATGAAAAATTTAGATGCTTCGCAACAATATCACTCATATTTTCATTTGGTTTTTAAAAGATTTAATGTATGATAAATGTTTATAAAAGTGCATGATGTGAATTAGTTGCTACTTTAATAAGAAACATATAAGAAAATAGATTTAGATTGAACCAAATTATCAAAAAAGAAATGTTATGACCAAGATTTCGTAAATATTGACGCGGAACTATCTAAACATGTTAAAGTCCCATTTTTGACTATCCTATTCAGACAGAACAGTTATTCAAATTTGAAATTTGCTTACAGAGAGCTTTTCTAATTATTCATTTTGTTTACAACGCTTTGCAAAGGGGCAAACCTATATAGTTTCATCCAACAATTACAAAATTTTAAATTACCTAATACATTCGCAATTTTAATATTCCTTTTGCTTAACATATAATTAATCAATAACTTAACATAGTAAAATATAATTGTGAGTATTGTTAACTTGATTCTGAATATAATGTAAAGTTATTTGTAGCACGGCACAGTGATTAAGTTTAGTTTTAATTTTTTTACTAATAATATAGTATAATTTATTATTTATTAATAATAATAAATACATTTAAACTTTAATTTGTACATTTATTTATTCTTAATTTATATATAAATATTAAAAGAGAATATTATAAAAATAATGATAAGATTAGACCACAAATGTAATTTTACCTTTAATTATGTCAGGCGAACGAATCTTTTGGTGCCTATTTGAACGAAACAAAATGAAATCACTAATGTGTTTGTTTACAAAAAAAATTGTAATTAAACGGATGCTCATTTACAGTTAGATGTAGAACGCAAACATAAAATAATATTATGAAAGAATCTGTTATTTAGCTAATAGCTAATCTACCATCGCCGTTCTGGTTAGTATTGACAAGGCGTTGTTTATGAAAACTAGGGCTATTGAATTGCGCGTTGGGTGTTTATATATAAAATGTGCATCTACTAAAATATAATAAATCTTTGATTTGAGTACATATTTTAATTACGCTCTTGTCTTTACATTTACTATGTTTGATTTTATTTTTAATGACCAGATAGATGGCAAATGTCCATTATACTTTTCTGTAGGAATCTAGTAAAATATTTAATTAAAATTAAATTAAAAATCTAAAAAACCCCTGTACAAAATATGTAATTCGTCATTTTGGCAGCCATCTTGGATTTAAAATTTATCATAGTGTATAGTATTCAAGCCTACTACTAGTCGAGCCCTTTCATTTGATACCCATATTGAAGGACTTATGAAAAAATATGTAATCCGCCATTTTGTGGCGGCGGCCATCTTATAGCTAAGAACACTCCCGACTAATTCCTTCAAACAAAAAAAATAAAATCAAAATCGGTTCATCCGTTCGGGAGGTACGATGCCACAGACAGACACACACACAGACTCGTCAAACTTATAACACCCCGTCGTTTTTCCGTCGGGGGTTAACAATCTAAATCTTGTGCTCAATATCTTAATTATTTGCTGATTTAATAGCTATATCAATACGTGTAATCATTTACTAGAGGCTTAAATATAAAAATAAGTGAACTTTTAAAGAAATGAACTACTTTTTTAACTTTTAATAACACTTTAAAAAAAAGATGAAACTGCCAGAAGATAACCTTGACTGAGACGACATCGTGAATGATTGAAATAACTAAAATTTTTGTGTTGTCTTTGTCTTCTTGATTTATTTTCTGAATTAATTGATTTCATTATGTAATGTTTGCAATGTCGCTCGGCTAGTCACTGGGCCCCTAAAAACTAGAAGCAAAATTTACTAGAAATATAATAACAATAACATTTTTATTAACAATAAAATCAAATAATTTTTTTTACATTTTAAATAAAACTATCTCTTCGGATTTTTTCGTGGATTTATTTGGATTTTTGGTTCCCGATTCTGTGTGGATCAAAATGACAGCATATCAGATTAATATTTTTCATTTTTCATTTGTAAAAGTATATAGTAATAGTGTTGCTTAGTCATTTGTCTTTTTAAATAATAGCAAACAAAATTAAAATTATTATCCTTAATTAATTTTAACTTTTTTAAATTACATATAGAACAATTATATGGCTTAAAGAATTAATATTATATTTTATATTTTTTCTTTATGGTTATAAATATAATAATGGTAACACTAAATATAGATTACTAATTAATATTTTTAAAATTGTAATAATTATAATAATAACAGCAAAAATTAAGTAAATAATATTTCATATTTAATTAAAAAACTAATTAAAATTATAAAAATGTTTAAAGTTTAAAAATATTGTAAGGTATGTAATTGGTGCAATTTTCATTTTATTATTTGCGGGTAGGCTGTCTGTAACAACTATACCTTCGAGACATCTAACACCTTAGTCTCTCCCGCAGGGTTCGAAACGATAATTATCATGATAAATATGGGTTGATAATTATCTTTGATAAATATAATTGAAAATATTTAATTTGTAACTCTTCAAATTGTCGATCAGCTAACTGAACTCTCTCAATCAGCTCAAAAAACTCAATCAGCAAACTGAGTTAATGCAGTTGAGGATGATATTCCACTCATTAAGTAGTCTGCCCAATACACCGCCTCATACCATGACCGTGCTATGAACGTATCAGGCACGAAAATAAGCTACACGTACTACTATGCCCACTAGAAGGTATTATTCACGTATCAACCGCATATCATCCGCGTGTCATATCGGTCTAGTTGCCGTTTTCTCAGTCGTAGTAGTTCACCTGTTTTCGCGTGAGGCAGCCGCGTCAGGAAGAGCGAGCGAATATTTTTGTTATGAAAATTATTTCTTTTACCTATACGATGGCTATTAGAAACTTGTCCGATAGAAAATTAACAATGATAGCCATTGTTTTAGACGAGGAAGAAAGAGAATAACATCAGTCGATCACGACCTTACTAGGTTCACGCCGTTTTAAAAAAAATATAATTAAAATATTATCTCTACGACTAGAAGACAAGCGACAACACGTTTATAACGGGCTTAGAACGGTCATCATACGTTGTTATAACCCGTGTGCTCACCGTTTCGTCGTCCGCGTGATTCGGCAACGCGTGTCAGGCACAGAGCGTATCGGCACCGGCAAAATATTCTTGCCGACCATTATTGTTAACTTTCCATGCACAAGAAGCACAATAATATTTTTTTGCCTGACACGGTCCTGTTATGGTTCTAGCACAGTCATGGTATGAGACGGTATAGTGGGTAGAGACCTTTAATTTAATTAAATAGTATCTATTTAGTTGGTTAAATTTATTCTGTTTTTATTTCATAGTTTGTACCTATATGTCAAAATAATGAAAAAATAATAATAATAAAAGAGTACCTTGATTGTTAAAAGTGTATAATTTATTCTAACGTAAATTATGATAGGCAAGTAGTCAAATACCAATACCTACACAAGGATCGCTAAGTTTATAACTGTTTGAAAATTATCGGATAATTATCTGATAATTATCTTGATAATTATCGCGATAATTATCAAAAGATATATTTATCTTGATAATTTCATACCCTGCTCTCCCGTGACCATGAATGCTGTAAAGCATTTGAAACGTCGGGAAACAAAAATCCAAATAAATCCGCGAAAAAATCCGAAAAGATAGTTTTATTTAAAATGTCAAATATTCGCGTTTTATAATTTTTTTTTATTTAATTTTAAGTCGGGTTTATCTAGTAAAACGGTCAAAATAGCCTTAGATTCCAATAAGTATAATATTAAAAACTAGCGACTGACCCTCACTCCGCTCGGGTACGTCCCTATTTACGTTTTGATGATTAATATAGATTTTTCAGAGATGAGATATTTTCCCATAGTTAAAAGTATCCTATATGTTGACCCGGCCCAGCAAGCTATCATTATACCAAATTTCATCAAAATCCCTCCATTGGTTTTCCGTGATGCGCTCACAGACAGACGTACAGACAAACAAACAAAAGTTCTAAAAAATATAGATTCAGCCTCTGTATCGATAATAATGTCTATTTCAATAATATTTTCCAAAAAATATGTAATGTACAGATTCCGGCTTAGTTACAATTTTATTATAATTATAGACTAGATATTATAATGCCACCAACTTGACAGGACTTTACTATCCTACCAACATACCGATATATTTCTATCTACCGATATATTATTAGGGAATTATTAAAGCTTTGATTTAATAATGCAGCTTCGTGATATTTTCTTTAATATGATGGTCATTGATCATCATTAGAGACCTGATAGACTTTAGTGATTAAAGCTTGGAAAACTCACTTTATCAATTGATTGTGCCCACTTACAGCATAATTAATGATAGTCCCTGTGCAAAATTACATCGACACTATGCCATACTACATAGCTTTCTTCGCTATTTCAACCGCTTCGTATTTTTTTCCATACCAAAAAAACTCTTATGAAGTTAATGCATTGTGAGTTTGGATGCCTTTTCTAAATCTAGCTTAATCAACAAAAGTCCTATTTCTCAGAGATTAAGTTGTTTTGGGTGTAGTTGTTTCGTTTGTGTAAAGCAAAACCGTGTCACTAACTTAGTATAGTTACAAAAAAGCGATAGTTAATTTTATTTTAAATAGACGAATACGACCAGTCATTTTAAGAATATTACTTGGACTAATAAATAAAGTAACTTGTACGTTATAGTGGAACTTTACATTTAGGAATTTTGGCTTCTCGTTTTCTAGCTGATTTAAATATTGCAGACTGGGGAACGGCGATCGATGCCAAGTAAATATCGTTAAATTACACAGGCTATTTTTTTAACCTTCCATAATTTGAAGATGTTGATTTTTGTCTGCCTTTTAAATCTACGATTAATTAAATAACATAAATCAAATTCAACATCTTCAGCGAAGATTTTTGTTTTCATGTTATCGCACCTAATGGGTTTCGTCAATAAACAACTAATTTATCACTATTTGAAATATTTACTATTAGCTATATGTTATAACATTTTCTATAACATATTCTACTAAATTATAAATTATTACGTGTTTTACTTATTTTTAGCTACCCTATGAATTTAGTTATATTTTTTATTTACAGGTCCGTAGTAGAAGCAACAGATGTGCAATTAAATATGCGAGTAGGCATTCATACTGGACGTGTACTTTGCGGGGTATTAGGATTACGGAAATGGCAATACGACGTTTGGTCCAATGATGTAACGCTTGCTAATAACATGGAAGCCGGGGGTGAACCTGGGTAAAATACATGTATATACATACATATATCATATAGTATAATTATAACACATCTTCTTTTTGAGGTTTGAAGTTTTTTTCAGCCGCGTACACATAACGCAAGCTACGCTAGAATGCCTCGGGGGAGCATACGAAGTAGAGCCTGGTCATGGTGCTAGTCGAAATGCATACCTGCGCGATCATTCCATTCAGACGTACTTCATAATTCCACCTCCTAGAAGAAGAAAAGTGTGTTAATTTTTATTAGTACATTATTAATGTACTAGAACAGTTTTACTTATTATTACTTTACATTTTCAGATGTGCTTGTCAGCAGGTGTAGGGTTAGGATCTGGGTCTCGGCGGAAGCTGTCTTTCAAAAATGTATCCAATGTTGTAGTGCAATTGCTGCATTCAATAAAGTTCAACGTAGACGTTCCGTTCTCAAACATGGCGGCATCGCCTCAGGAGCTTAAGGCAAACGCTGCCAGGAAGGTACTTTTTGCACCACAACAAACCAATTATAGTTAGATAAATTTTGACGTGTACAGATGTTTTATTGTTTAAACAATCTTAAGTTTGAATTTGCACTTAGTCGTTATTCATACCGTACTGGACACGCTTTACAATACGAGGTCGATGTCCACGTTTCTTTCTCTCCAGATGTTTTCAATTGAGTGATATTTCTTTTTCGGTGAACTACACTTAATACTTCAAAGGTAAGTCTGTTTCTTTTACTCGATATTTATGGTGTTCTATACTTCAAGCAATTGGTGTTTATGTTATTGTGTTAAAGTGTTCTGTAAAATATAATCTTGAAAAGTTCAATATTATTCTATAAAGCCTTAAACTTAAGGAGTTTGTAGTTATTATGTGGCGCAAATTTGCCACTTACTGGGTTTCTTAAGAAGAAAGATAATACGTGCTAGCTCTAATTTGATTATACTTAAATTAGTATAGCCACTTATGAAAGTGTAAAAATAAGTGGTGAAGTATGAAGCCGATGTTAAAGGAAAATGGAACTGGAATATCTGCATGTTACTGGTTCTAACGTTGTTATAGGAGGACGATACGAATAGTAATGGGACATATTAACATTGATAATACACAACGCCTGACGATTTATAAATAGTGTACATATACATTTAATTTAATGCATAGATGTTCTAAAAACTAAACGTTACCTTTATACACATCGTTGTTCTTCAAAGAGATAAAGATCTACGTACTTTGTCACCTGCAAATACATATTATTAACGCTTTGGGCATTTTGTCTTCAACAGCTCCGATTTAACAAAGGCAAATAAAAGTAATTTAAGTAAAGAAGTAATTCAATTAAAAGATTCTGTAAATTTCAATAATGCATTTAAATGAATTATGAACTGTTCATAACAATTAATGATTATAAAATAGGAATATAACAACACACATTAAAAATAAATAAATATATTCCTTGACATTTAATTTAAAATTACGGAATATTGCTCTAGTCTTTCAGTAGTCTATCTAACATAAATAATGAGAATGAACGGGTGCCAAAGTAAAGGAAGTCCAGTGTTACCAAAGCTAGAACGACAGCGTGTGGGTCGGGTTGACAGGTGCTGGACCTGCGGCGCGCGCTGCACGCCGAGCCGGGGTCGGCGGAGGCCCTGCGCCTGGCGGCCTTGCGCGGGGAGCACGTGAGCACCGACCCCCCCACCGCCCCCGACCACCACACCTTCGACGCAGTCATGCAGCACCACGCCCTGCGCACACATGCAATGGTCACCGACAGCACCTAGCAATGCCTTAATCACCCACTTGATTTGTCTATATGACGGCTTTTTTTATATTAATTAGCCAACCATATAGACAAGTTAATTATGATCAATGTGCAAGGAAATACATACATATATAAAACCTTTTCTTATTTAGTTGTATGTTTATGTGTAGGATGTATAGTTTTCTGTCTATTTTAATGACTGTCTTGCACATTGATATTGTTTTTAAGCAAATTGTGTAAATTTGCGACAGTTAAATATAATGGGGTGTAGAATGTGAAAAATAAACATTATAGTTATATGTATGAATTCGGCGATAGAATTAATAATTCTAATAAGTGATGGAAACTTCAAAAGTTGTGTCCGATAATTCCGTTTTCGTCATATGACTATAGCGTCCATTTTTTGCTTAAGAATTTTGTACATGAAATGCATTGAATCAATGCAATTCAAATGCGCAGCAAACTATAACCTCGCTTAATGTTTTTCTAGTAGTTAGTATGGTTTTTGAGTGTGATTTTTTACAACTAAATCTGCAGCTTTTTCTGAAATTTTAAATTGTGCTCTCAAGCTTTCTTACAGCACTATCAAAATATTTTGCGAGGATTGGGAGAGTTTCGCTTTTCACTAAGTTCTTATGCGATATAAAAACCTTACAGCCTTTAGGTTTACACAACACCTTACTTCTTTTCCAAATTTAAATAACACTTTGGCGAACTCGCACAGAACACTATTTTTTCTTCATTACCGAAATATTTTCTCTCTTTAAACGCAATAGTTGTCCAGCTTATTGAAGATCCAACTAAAATAATGTCCCAGATTGACGATATCTTTGTAGTAGTACCAATAAGAGATTTATTAGTTACGATTATGAAAATATTGAGTAACATGTTCCAACAACTAACATGGAACGTCTGCTCGTTGTTTTTCAGATTTTCCGCTCTTGGACATTAGTTCCACAACAAATACCCGCTGAAACAGTAAGCGCAGAAAAGTGTTTTCCATGTGTATTATTGTTTTCCATTCACCAGGTGACACTAAATATCCCAAAATGATGTAGGAATCTTACAATTGAGGGTCGCACCTCACCAATGATTTCGTTCGCACCTTTGTTTTCTAACGTCAAATCAATCGGGTGAATCGAAGACCAAGCAAAAGAGAAACGCGAGCACTCAAAACCTACACTTATATATCACTGTTTTCTTATTGGGACTTATTTTCTTTCAAAATGTGAAACTTGATATTGTTTTTATTGAATTTTGTTTGAGAATAAAGCCGAATGCACTGAAATGTGTTTCACTTGCTATCCCGGTTAGCTACCTCAGCATGGCATGGCATGATCCACAATAACAATAATTTGCATGGATTTCTAACAATGGATTATAACTTAGTTGTATAATATTGGTGTAATCTTGAAGTCTTAATAGTTCAACTCTATAAGACTGACTCTGGCTGAAAACTGTGCAATCGTCACGTGTTTAAAAGCAATATATGTACTTCTACTTTATTTGACAGTCTCTATTTTAAACTTATCGATGTATAAAATTTATGTATAATAAATTATACACTATTTTGCCATTCTAATAATGCTATGCTGCTTCGGATCCCGGAACTTTTATTTCTAAGGTCAGTCCGAACTTTAAATGGAGCATGGAGTCGGCATGCTGTGGGTCCCAAATGTGCTCGGTCCCTTCACATCTGACCCTTGATGTTTAACGTAATAATCAGTTAATACCCTCCCTTAACCCTGCCAAGTGTTGGCCGAACTAAAAGCTAAATTGTAAATCTGATGTTGAATTATTATTATATCTATACAGAATAAAGTGACGGAGAAGTCAAAGCGGCCATTGAAAAAACGTCATTCGTCTGTATACCATCAGCCTACCAACCGCGTGAACAAGTACTTGGCGCAGGCGATAGACGCGCGCTCAGTGCATCGGGAAAAGGCCACGCACGTGCATTTACTCACGTTATGCTTCAAAGATGCGGATAAAGAAGCACAGGTAAACAGCTTAATGACGTTAGCAATTAGTCTTACGTTAAAGACTATTGCAATCCGCTCTTTCAAATAAATTTCAAATCTCGTTTATTCGCCATACCAATAATTATCAAACGCATTTTGTTGAAAATAATAAATCTATTCAGTTCTAAACACCGTTGGGATTTAACTTCGGATAAAAGTGAAGTTAGATTGATCTTTTTATCGCATTGTTCAGAGATCTCCTTTGTACATAATATATTTTATATTAAATGAAATCTAAACGATATTTTATCAGTTTTTGTTACTTACTTATTTTACCATTTTATTTGCTTTCCCAAATTGCAGTGACATCATTATTTTTTTCTATTTACAGTATCGGGCATCAACAGACGGTGGGTGGGCGGGATCATTAAGCGCTGCGTTGGGAGCCCTCGTGGCCGCGGGGGCCCTTCAAGCTGCCATACTACCCCGTACTACCATTCTTCTCCTTCTATTCGTCACTGCCTTTGCATGGTCTGCTGCTGTATTGGCTTTAACATTGGCAGCTCGGCTGAGGCTCATACCTTGTGATGTATCCAGACCGTTTGCTCTAAGAAATGCTATTACAACCTTCACCATCGTACTGGGTTACGCTGTAGGACAAGTTAATGTGGTAACTAATTGTTTTTAGGATTCGATTTGATTAAAAAAAACATCAAATTTTAGTAGAAATACTTGATGTGCTATCTATTCTTTTTCAGATAACGTGTCGAGAAGTTAACGTTTGCGCGAATTTAACAGAGAACATAACGATGGGGGATATTCAAGCGGCTTCGGATAAAGTATCGGCTGTGCTGTGGAGTAGTACGGATCATAGAGCCTGTCCTATCCCTCTCTACATAACCCTAGGCTGCTGCCTCAGCATGCTCGCTGTCGCCGTGTTCCTGCGACTCCCTATACTAGTGAAGGGCATTTTGTTGGCGGTGATGACGGCCGGCTACGTGACTGTGATACTGGCATACCACAAACATCTCTTCGATTGCTACGACCTGATGACTGAGTAAGATATATTTGTTACTAGCGGCTCACTCTCACTTCGCTCGGGTTCGCCTCTAGAAAAACGAATAGAGACCTATTAGTTCCCACGGGAACCGTTCATTTTTCCGGGATGAAAAGTAACCTGTTGTTTGACCGGAAATATAAGGTATCAGAATGTTAATTTTTACTAAATTAGGTGCATAAGTTTTTGTGTACTAAGCTGTATAAGTTACTATAGTGTTTTGACTGTCCCACGGGAATAATTTAATTTTCTGGGATAGAAAAGTATCTAAGATGTTGCCCGGAGATATAAGGTACTACCATGCAAAATTACATTTAAATCGGTCCAATAGATTCGGAGATTACCCCGTACAAACAGACAAACAGACAGAGAAACAAAAAATTTGAAAAAAATCTGGATTTGTTCTATTTGTCTTCTTACATCCCCCTGACTCGGTTTTTAGCATTTTTTTGCTATGTACAGACTTTCGACCTCTACTGTTTTATTATAGTATAGATGTTTCTGTATCTGAACCTGAAACAAAATCGATGCAGACGCCGAATCTATAGCTTTTAGAATTTTTGTCTGTCTGTCTGTGACCGCATCACGGAAAAACTACTGAAAGGATTTTGATAAAATTTGGTATGATGATAGCTGGTTATCCGGGTCAATATGTAGGATACTTTTTACTGCGGGAAAATATCTAATCTCTGAGAAATCTATACTAAACGTTATTATATGAATAGGGACGAAACTAAGCGGAGGGAGGGTGAGTCGCTAGTTATAAATACGAATGTTTGTTATTTCTTCATGCTGAAACGGCTGGACGGATTTGGATGAAATATAGATATATGACACAGGTGTATGGAGTAACTCATAGGCTTCTATTAGGCATCTAAGGATACTTAAGTGTCTATTTATACATTAACTAACGGGAGGAGTCCCAGATATGGAGTTAATAAGAAAAGATAGATAAAAAATCCTTTATTCTAAATCCAAAAGAAGAGTACAGAGGAAGAATAAAAAGACATAACAAAAAGGCATGCAAAGGTGGTCTTATTGCTGAGAGCAATCTCTTTGGTGAAAGTATAAATGGAACGGTAAATGGGGCATTTCAATTAATATGGAATATTCGTATATACGAGTTAATAATAAGAGTAATACGGTTCATCGTTTGTAGCCCCGGGGCCGTGGGGTCGGCGTACGCGGCGTGCGCGTGGACGCTGGCGCTGGCGCTGGCCGTGCTGCTGCACGCGCGGCAGACCGAGTGGACCGCGCGCCTCGACTTCCTCTGGCAGGTGCAGGCCCGGGACGAGAAGCGCGATATGGATGCTTTACAGGTCACTATACCTTTTTTTATGTTGAGCCACCTGCATATATACAGGTGGTTATCTTAGACTTAACGTCTAGAGAAGACCATCCATCAACCATCCCAACAGAACCTTCTACTTTTTAAAGAGGATTGTGAAGTGTCGATACGCGGCACATGTGACTTCAATCTATAACCTAGCGGAAGTGTTATAACGAGTTATAAAAGTTAGAGGATTTTCAAATAATAGCCATTAAAAATATAATTAATTATTTTCTTCTTTTTTATTTTTTATTATTATTCTTTTCTTTCAGGCATCTAACAGAAGAATATTGTTCAACTTACTGCCAGCGCATGTGGCGACACATTTCTTAGATAATCAGTTTAGGACGAACATGGTGAGTCTTGCTTCTTTATTGTTTTGGAATATGAATACAACAACTGTTTCAACTTATTTATTATGTGACTGTTACATCCAAAACATATATCATCACACTAAGATGTCTATTTTGTGCATTTTTCACTTATCTATACTTTAAACTTTAATGATAAAAACTCAGATGTAAGCTTGGAAAACGATGGACTGGCATAAAAAGTTATCTATTCTTTCATATCGCAGGTTATTTATATTCGTGTCAATTTTATCGCATTTGGTTAAAACATCCAAAACTAAGACAAAAACGAACATACTTTTTTTCTATAATACTAGCATCCCCTGCGGCTTCGCCCGTAATATTCATTTATGTGTGTTTTACCTACTCTCTAAAATAAGCATAATGATGAATAAAATTTTAAATTAGAAAAAAAAACATATCTGGAATATTCTTTCTAAGAAACAAACAAAAATCTCTTTATATATTATTATAGATTAAATAGCTAACTTATATATTCTGTCATTGCTATTTTATATTATCTTTTTATAGAACTTAAAATCATATTTATTAACTAGCAGAATCCGCGGCATCACTCGCACTAAAACTTAAATAAAGTAGGTTTCATACAAACTTTCAGTCCCTATTTTACATCCTTATGAGATGAATTTCGAAAAATGCTAAAACACATTTTTATTTAATTGTATTGAAGAGTATTAATACCAAGTTTCAAGTAATCCTGATCATAAATATTTTTTTGGGTTGTATTATAAAGTGTTTTCCCGTGGGAATTATATAATCTCCCACGATAAAAAATCTCTAGCCCTCCAACTATCTCCATACAATAAAACACGCCAATCTGTCAATCCGTTTCGACGTGAAAGTAGGACAAACAAACATACTATCACATTTATAATATTAATATGGATGGAAACTGTTTCCAGGACCTATACCATCAGTCGTACCAGCGCGTGGGCGTGGTGTTCGCGTCCATCACCAACTACCACGAGTTCTACATGGAGCTCGACGGCAACAACCAGGGCATGGAGTGTCTCCGGCTGCTCAACGAGATTATAGCTGATTTTGATGAGGTTCCATACTTTGAATAGTTTTAATTATATATTATGTTATTGGGATATGTGTATATTCTATGAACTTAAATGATGATTGGACATAAGTACTATAATATGCAAAGCAAATGTCACATTTAATAAACATAAATGTGGGATTTGCGAGATAAGTATGCGTGATATGATATTTTAATAGTAAAAAGAGATGTAAGATGTTTGGTTATAACGGCGGCACTACAAATAATTTGTATCCTACAAATTTCCAGGAATGCAAATAAAAACACTAAATAATACTCCCGACTATTATTCTATTAAAATTACAGAAAAGAATGTTTATAGCAAAACATCCTTCTTTTATTTTATTTATCTTTCATTTCATTCTATTCTTAAAATCATATCATACGTTTCTTTTTACTTTTAAAATACCATTTCACACATCATCATCATCATATTACGTTAAATAACAAAAAAATATTTTTTACAGCTACTAGGCGAAGATCGATTCAGTGCAATAGATAAAATAAAAACAGTGGGCTCTACATATATGGCGGCAGTTGGTCTCATTCCTGACAAAAAGATGTTAGACGACGCCAGCACGAGGAAGCATATGGCTACTTTGGTCGAGTTCGTATTCGCTATGAGAGACAAGCTTAAGGATATCAATGATAATTCCTATAACAATTTCATGCTTCGTGTTGGTAAGTTTCGTTTATATATTCGCCCCTTTTTAACGTCCCACTGCTGGGCACGGGCCTCCCTTCGATACTAGGCGTTCAAGCCATTCACCACGCTGGCCAAACTAGTCTTTCGAAAACTTGCTAGGTTCTCTTAGGTTTTTTTTCAGAGTAAGGCAAGTCGTAAATATATTATAAATGATTCGCAAATGAAAATATTAGAGGTGCGAGACCTGAGATTTGAGCCCGCCTTAATAATTGAAAAATAAATAATTAAGATTTAAGCCATAATATATTTTTAGGTATTAATGTCGGACCTGTGGTTGCTGGAGTGATAGGCGCGAGAAAACCTCAGTATGATATATGGGGGAATACAGTTAATGTAGCCTCTCGTATGGATTCCACTGGTCTTCCGAACCACACGCAAGTCACAGAGGAAGTCTTTCAGGTGTTGAAAGATTTTCCGTATCAATTTATTTGTCGCGGCAAAGTCAAAGTTAAAGGAAAGGGGGAAATGACTACCTATTTTTTAACAGACAGAGCGCCATCTAATGGCATTAATCAAAATAATACAAACAGTCAACCTCAAAATCCTCCCACTGCGTACGGAGGTGTCGCTACTCCATTAGCAATGTTACAAAATTCAGCGAGAAGAGCGGCGCAACCGTCCAGATTGCCACCTCTAAGGGAATCCTCCGTGGCCGGTGAGAACGAGCCGCTTTTACCTTCTAACGGGCACCAAAGCAACGGGAACAATCACAAAAGCAGTAAAGGAAGACGCAATATGGACTCCGAAGACACTCCTCCACCTCCGCCTCCTCACGGCATCAACGGCAACCCGCGCTGGCCCCCGCCGCGCGCGCTGGTGCCGCCCTGGCCCAGACCGCAGGAGGCTCGACCGCCGGCTGTGCACAAACGCAGACCCCCGACGAGACTGCCGAGACCGCGGTCTAGTGAAAGTCTTCCTTTAGCAAGAAGTCCTCGAGTTCATTCTTCAGCGGATGAACTGAGCTCACTCACCCGATCCCCCAGTCTTAGCTCGTCTGACGAGAGCTACTCCAGGACCACGGACGCGTCCCCTTCGCCTCCTCGTCCCGCGCCCTGGCTGCCCCCCGCTCGACCCCAACGAACCGACCCCAACACGTACGATTATCCCCCCATTAGACTTAACAAACCGACTCCTAATATCCTAAATGAAATTTACGCGAAACATAAAAATAATAAGAAATCATCAATCAACGACAAAATTCTGGATGGTAGTTTAGATTTTCAAAAGGAAGAGGAAAAGTTGCAAAGGAGCATAATTAACATGCTCCAGGCGTCTGTGAAGAGGGACGGTTGCAGTCAGACAGATAAGAAGGACGTGCCTCATCGCCTCACGCAGAGGACCAGCTCGTTCTCCAGCTCGGGCAGCCGCCCCGGCAACTTGAAGCACTTGCACCACGACAGCAGGGAGCTGTTCACGAAGCGCAGCCCGTCCGACGTGGCGTGCGTGCCGCCCTTCGAGAGAGAGATACAAAGGCTGTTTGATGATAAAAATCTTATTAAGATGAACTCACCAAAGGCAGAGAGGAAGGACTTGAAATTAGAATTAAGGTGAGATGATTGTGTTTTTCTTTACACTTTTAACTTTTGAGTTTATTTTAAATTTTGAGTATTTAAGAAAATAAATATTGATTTTTTCTCCTTAAATTGCATCAGTTACATGATATTATTTTTTTGGACACTCAGAATTACCAATTGCGGTTTAATAGATTTCACACGTCCTTCAAGAACTAGTTCTGGTTAGGTTATCTTAAACATGCAGTTTCGTTTCGTTTCCTCGCGTTATTTTCCTTCACTGTGAAGCAAGTGATAATTCTGATATTTTGGTGCGAGAACCGGGATTTGAACTCGTTCCACTTGGTTTTCCAAGTGAGCTCGTTACCACTGGACTAGAATATTTAAATAAACCTTTAATATCTCAAAATTCTAGAGCACCGCCATCAGTGAACAACAACAGTAGCCCACTACACGCGGTGGGGCTGGCGGCCATCACGCAGCTGGCGCGGCAGGAGGCGAGCCCGGCGCGCGCGCGCGCCCCGCCCCCCGCGCACCCCCCGCACCCCGGGCCCCCCGGCCCCCTGCCGTGCGGGGCGCCCCCCGGCCCACCCCCCGCGGCGTCGCCACTCAAGCCCACGGACTTCCCCGGCGTGCTGCCCACGGACGTGGTCGTGGAACTGCCCTCGCCCACGCACTCCAGCCACGCCCAAATGCATACTAGGCGAGTCATAATGTACTCTTCAGAGTTTTAGTATATAGGTATTATATAAGTGAACCAAATTGGAGATGTTTGAGCGTTTGTTCTGATGCAACAAAAATGTGAGAAGTATATTAGAAATAAAAAGATGATATACGGCTGATATATTGAAATAAAATTACTTACATTGATATTATATGATGCAAAATTATTATTTTGTGATTTTCATAATTATGTATTATGAAAATCACAGAGTGAGTGATTTTAACGGAAATGCTGTCAAATACAAGGCTTGTAAAAATATCAATTTTCATGGTGAACGGTTAAGAGAGAACGGAAGAGTTGTAGTGTCATCTAGTGGTAAGTTACAGCAACAACCCGTCAAACCTACAATTATCTTACAACTAGACATCGGATATGCGCTATCAAAATGCCAAAATATGCACTAAAAAAGGGCGAAATATGCATAATATATGCACAATCAAAATACTAATTGTTATCTTTAATTAAGTTGTTATTATACATTTATTTTCTTTCTCTAAAGTATGTTTACTCGTAATTCGTGTGACAATATACAATAGGGAATATGCATGTAATTTAAATTTGGATCAAATATTTTTATTCCGAATCTTTATTGGCCGGACATTTGAATGAAACCATTATTTTAGTAATTAATATCCTTTAAGTTACTTAAAATTAATAAATAAAAGTACAAAATAAGCGAGGGAAATTCAAATCTGTAAAACGCATAACCAGCGAAACGTGACGTCAAATACTGTGTAGGGATGTTCATGTAAAAAAAAATCGATATTTTTTTCGATATATCGTATTGTTGCATCGATACTTCGCGATATATCGTACAAATTTATCGATATTTTCGATATATCGTAAGTTATTTGTTTGTATTTATCTAGTCTATAATATTAAATATTAGATAGGGATCAGGTTACCTAATATGAGTAAAAACAGATAGTGAAGAAACAAATCATTTTATTTATTTATCTTCACAACAATGTTAACAAGTTGTTGCAGACACTTCGTCTCTTCTAATAACCTTACACCATTCCTTACGAATTTTGCACCTATCGGGACTGGAAAAAACACTTTGTGAGTTATACTTCTAATAGTTTTTTTGCATTCTGACACAATGCAATACTTATAAACTAGCTTTTGAGTTTTTTTCATGGTGAAATAAGCTATGAACGAGAACACCTTATACTTGTAGTAAACAATGGACTGAACTTTCACTACTCAGTACTCACGTCTCACTGACAGACAGGACACCAGTGCTGCCATTTAGTGCTTTGGACTCCAGATCTGGGGCTTTGTTTTTGTTTTTTATTATAATTTATAGGTCAAGAAAAAAAATAGTTAATTTAGCGCGAAGTTTAACGTTTTTTATGCAATCCTAGCGCTGAATGAGTTTTTTGATCTGGCAACACTGCTGGACATAGTATTTGACGTCATCAATAGAGCGCGCGAAAATGGCACCGTATAAGCAGCTTAAAATTATTCTTTGTTATAATTTTTTTAAATTTAATTACGGCATTTTTAAACAGTATTTATATTTTTTTTCCATGTTACAACAGTGTAAATAGTAAATTAACAATATAAAAAATATATATGTATATTCCCTATTACATATTTTTCTAGGTTTCTAGAGCTTTGTAACGTTGTCACTTAATTTTCTATATTTCTTCTATAATTGTCAGTCGGGAGAGCCTCATCCCCCATATATTAGACTGTAAGGATACAGATGTGTTAAAATTAAGTAAAACTTGAAAGTTAAAACATTATGCTAAAAACATTTGGATGTAACGAACATTGATTTTTACTTTCTATGATGTTAAAACATTTTAATTAACTTTTTATAATAAATATTTAACTTAACCCTCCCTCTTAAACTTCTCTCTTTTTGTTATTAACAGTGCGCCAGGTGCTAGAACGAGGGACACGATGCCTGTAAAAGTAAAACAGGATAAAGAATTGCAAGACAGACTTCATAACCGGGTAAATATTATTTTTCTTATTATTTTATAAAATTTTGCAGATCATTCTCAAAAAAGGAAACATACTCATATTTTTTTGCTGTTTTTTATTTACACATATGTCTATTTATCAACATACATATAATATATTTCTTTATTTTGTAAATCTATATTAAGTTATATAATATTTTTTAAATTAATTTTGAATTTGTGTAACCCACTCCTATATTTTTAAATGACATACAATTATTTACACTTTTTGACATTATCCAGCAGATCAATATCAATATGTACATTTCAAATTAACTGGATTCTTGTATTATAGAAGTTTTATGTTTAATGTTTTGTATAGGTTTCTCAGAGATAAGATATTTCCGCAGTAAAAAGTATCTTGTATGTTGACCTGGATAACCAGCTATCATCATACCAAATTTCATTAAAATCTGTCCAGTGATTTTCTCGTGCTTTTCCAGACAGACAGACAAAATTTCTAAAAACTATAGATCCGGCCTCTGTATCGACAATAATGACTATTCCAATAAGATTTTCCAAAAAAATATTGAATGTAAAAATGCGCTTCAGTTTAAATTTCATTATATATATAGATAACAAACATATCAAACTAAGTATAACGTATCACATTAATATGCACTTGTACACAGGTAACCACTTCTAACCATAGAGAAATGGGTATCTACGGGGAGAGTCAGTCCGAGTGGAGTTCCTCGTGCTCGGAGGGCGAGGGCGAGGGCGAGGGCGGCCAGCCGGAGAGCACCGGCTACACCACCGACGACCCCGCCCTGGAGAACGTGTCCATGCTGAACGAGGCAGGCCTCACGGACGCGGAGGCTGCCCTGAGCGATGTCAACTCCTGCTACCTGGAGCGTGACGATGACGTATCCTCCCGAGCCTCCTCCCGCCTCCTGGACTCGGAGGCCTTGGTCTCGTTGGAGTCACTCAGTGCCATCTATGACTCGGACGAGCCCGCGCACCGCTATCTCGCCAACATACGCACTGTAAGCGAATCTATCACGAGGAACTTTGGGCAGCCCGCCTTCGAACATGTGACCGATGCGGAGAGTGACGTCTAGCTCTCTATAGCTTAATTAACAATACTCAACTTTATGCTGGTGGTTTTAATGTCCGAAATATAATTATCCTTCATTCATATGTTTATCAGATGTGGGTATTGTTTTAGGTATTATGTATGTACTATGTATAGACTAATATATCGCGTAAGGGTTGTTTAATGATTGATATACGGTCAAGCGGTCCATTTACTATAAATTATGTTTTTTTTGTTCATTATCAAAACAATCAAAACAAAAATACCGTTATTGCATTGTGCAACACGACTTGTTACAATTATTTAAGCCTGGCAACCCTGATTCATGACGGATTTTTCGGAAGCAACATTGCTTCTACATATTTTCTACTACTACTACTATTGCTATTTTATAGTTTCAATAATTATCAAATTGATTTATTAAACATTTTTTTTTATTAAAGGTTCATTAGACAACCCATTTCCAACATATTTGATTATCTGTCTGCAAAATATTATTCAAATAATTTAACCCAAAACACATTTCATCTGATAAGCAAAATTGTTAAGGACAAACTGTCTTCGGATCATCCTCTACGATCGATATGTATTCATATTGATCTTCGCTATTCGAACGTGCCTGATCGTGTAACTCTAACTCTGTGCTATGTACTTTATGTAAATTGTCAATATGTACCTATTTGCCAGTGTATAATATTCATTGTACATTAGTGGCGCCATCTAATGGCCGTCGATCATCCTGAGGTGTGGTGATCTCTACAATTATAAGGTGCTCTCGTATAGAATTATTCGTTATTTGTCTTGTGATAATGTAGTCATCGGAGCGGCGCCGGGCTGGCCCCGGCCGCGCCCGCCTCCACCCGCCTCGACCTCCTACCGTGGTTTGATAATGATGTATTCATTTTGCATTTCGATTCATAATATGTAGACATATTGTTACCGCGATTTATTATTGTAGATGCTTAGATTTTATGAATTCTTTGGTATATGTAATCTATTTTTAAAGAAAATGCCAATCGTTGCTTTCCGACTTGGATTCTCTATTACTTTGTATCTTTCGATTCTAGTCACTTCTAACAAATCACTTCATGACTTTTGAAAAACAAATATACATATATGCGTAAATTAGTAAGCTCCCATCATTCATTTATAAACAATGTAAAGAATTTTTTTTCCTCGTTTTCTATTGAGATATTTAAAATAATTTGCATGAACTCTTAAATCAACGTTAACCATGTACCTTATACTAAATTTTAGAGTTTATAATTATTAGAAAATATAGTATTGAAAAATTTTAAACAAAATTATAAAACATACAACAATGTTTAAAATTTTATTATACATTTATTGAAATGTACTTATTAAAGTCCTTAGTTTTCGTATTACGGCCTCGGTCATAATCAGTAGCGTTAGAACAAAACCGAAAGTACAACCCATACATAAACCATTTTCGAATATTTGTTGTAGAATATTCTTCATATTTACCATTATTATATTATTATTATTATTATTATGAATGTAACATAGTTTTGTGTCAATTCATCTTATCGGTACGTAACTTTAAGATAAAGTAAATTCTTTTCAAAGTAGAATATCACTATTGATTCTATATATCTATTGAGTGCTACTCTAATTGCTTTGTACTATTTGAAAGCCTGTACTTAATTGCGCGATAGTTGGAAGTGTCGTATGACTCACGTAAATTTGCTGGTAACTGACTAACTTATTTCGCCGTTGCTTGCATCAAGCGTTTATTTGCCGATTATTATCAATATTATATTTTAGTTTCCGCTTATGATCTTTCCTAGGATTTTTATAACAAATCGCATCATGTATTCGCTTATATAAAGGGAGTTCATGGAATCTTCGCATTATTTTCCTTTATTGATATAATAATTAGAAGTAACTTGTACATTTTTACACCTGGAGTACTCCACTATAAACTAGTAAATTGTTAATAATCTTTGTAAATATTGTTAATCATCTGTCTAGTGGTAATCTTAAGTAGCGTACCATGCTGTGAAGATATATCTTATTTTTGGAAGAGATCTCTTATTTGCAATCGGTCTTCTCAGTATGTCAGTTTGAATATTCTCGTTAACGTGTTTAGGTATAGTGCCAAATATTTTGACTTATATGCTTACATTTATATTTATTTAAACGCTGTTCAGTTTATCTTCTTAATTTTATGTCACGTTTTATACGTTTATTCGATTTTATAAATCATAGACGAGTTTTTGGTACGACGTTTCAATTTAAATTATTAGCGTATATAAACAATACTGGTAGGAGATTACAAAATTCCTTAAAATTAATAGATTTTTTAAAGTTTTGAATTGAAAATTTAGAATTGTACCATATTGGTGATTGCTGATTTTGAAACAGTAAAGATGCTTGTTGATAATATTTTTTCACAATTCATATTTTATTAATTTACTTCAAAACACTAAATCGTCATCTTAACGCATTTTTTCTTATATATATTTATCTTATATTATATGGAAGATAACAGAAAGAAAATACGTCAATATTGTAGGACATCCAACTGGCGAACTCCGTCGTGTAAGACTGTTCCAGGCAAACCCATATTATAGCAACCAGCTTTAATGTTCCCGAATCAGCAACGAACCTTACCGAATATTTGCCAAGTATCTTGTGTATCAATTATTTTTGTAGGTGTTGTTTACTTCGATTGCTGCGTATTCAAGTGTATTATCTATTTTATTTATTTCAATTCAATTAAGCAATATTAATTAAATATAATAAAAATGGTTTACAAAATCTGAATTTTGATTTTATTTTCTCCATTATATTGGATCGTATGGATGTCTGGATGTATAGATGTATGGATGTTTGTTACTTCTTCACGCAAAAACTACTGAATGGATTTTAATAACACTTAACAATAATATAGTTTATATATCAGATTAATACATAGCCTACTTTTTATCCCGGAAAAATGAACGGTTCCCGTGGGATAGATTTGCTTTTGTTTTTCTAGAGGCGAAATCGAGCGAAGCGAGGGTAAGACCCTAGTCTTTACATATAATAAAATTGTAACTAAGCCGAATCTGTTCATTAAATATTTTTTAGTAAATCTTATTGAAATAGACATTTTTAGCGATACAGAGTCCTAATCTGTAGTTTTTAGAATTTTGTCTGTCTGTCTGAGACCGCATCACGGAAAACCCACTGTAGGGATTTTAATGAAATTTGGTATGATGATAGCTGGTTATCCGGGTCAACATACAAAATACTTTTCACTGCGGGAAAATATCTCACCTCTGAGAAATCTATCTATACTAAACGTTAAAACGTAAGTAGGGACGAACCCAAGTACTTATAGTAAGAACTTATTATACATAATATTTAAATTATGCGAAATGAACGACTCGTCTTAGCTTCGCTCAATCCAAGTGCATCGCGTGCCCTTCGGTGGATAGATACATCATACATAAGCTCTCGTGCCATGAAACAATTTCTCAATCAAAAAATCACGCCAATGCATTGCCTAATTGCATCAAAGCAGCAGAAACTAATACACATTTTCGCATTTATAATAAGCTAGGGATAATACTATATAATGGGTAATAAGGAATGGATATAATCCAATAAACTATTTAAATACAAATAAGCCGTATTAGTAACACCATTTATAACTAAAGAACGACTGCAGGCCGTTTTCTATATCGGATTTGTCTCCGCCCCGAATAGCAGAATAACTATTAAATCTTCGGAAAAATATACAAAAATATATTTAAAATTTACATGGCTCACGATGGCTAATAACTATTTATATCTATATAAACGTACCTAGGGACGCACACGAGCGAAGCGAGGGTAATTCGCTAGTTAAATTTATTTATAAAATGTTATTTAACTCTAAGCGCCACGACCCGTCAGGTATGTCATGTATAAACGCCATGCTTTGCCATAGAGTTGCATGTCATGAGTGAAGCGTCGGTTACGGTGATGTTTTCCGCATACTAATGCCCTTAGCCTTGAAATGAATACCATGGAGCTCTACCTAGCGAGCTTTTACGGGCGACCGTTGGAACATTATCGTCACATTAAAATGTTGAGGAATTTTTAGACTTGTGAAGTACTAGCGACTTAGTTCTGTCCCTAGGTACATTTTAAATGATAAAAATCGTTATTTCGAGTGTACCTTAGGAGTAGACTCGCTATTGCGGAATTTTCTGTAGGCCTTTTTTAGACCTACCTTTCTAGTACATTGTTTTGATGTACCTATCTTTTAAGATTTAGTCAACGTTAATCCTGTAAATTTTTAAGGATGACTTGACAGAACCAGTTACTTTGTTTTCCCTGGAAATGAAAGATTTTCCTGTAGTAAAGGGCATCGTAAATGTCAGACCTAGTAATAAGTTTAATAGGTTATTACCACAAAATATTTAGTTAAAATCCGTTCAGTACTGTTTGCGTGAAATGCACACAGATACACCTACAGACAAAATTTCAATAACTTTTGTTTTGGTGTATATACTTTGTAGATAATACGTAACGGTAAATACTTTTAAAAATTATATGTTTCATGTACAAATTTCGCTTTGTTATTGTTCTAATATATATATATATATATATATATATATATATATATATATATATATATATATATATATATATATATATATATATAACGTGATTTAAATAAATTTTTGTATCATTTAACAATAAAAATACTTTACTAGTATCCCCAATAATAATCTCAGACTAATGTACTCATCTCAGAATCCACTCGATTTGTCGGAATAAAGGACAGTTTATTTCGTTCACAGGATCCTGGATCGTAAATTAGCACCATTCGAAAAATCACGTCAAATTATTGCTCTGTTGCTCGTGAAAGAAAGATAACCCAACAATTAACAGTACTCATTAAAAAGAATGTGATATAGCTTTTATATCCTTTCCGGATAGCTAACATTATTTCAAACACATTTAATATCACATAATCGTATTTGTACCGCACAGTTTGAGCACCCCTTGTGCAATATGGTGTACCGTGTATAGTTGTAACATTGCAACCCTTTATCTAACCGCAATGCTGACTGACCATAATTAAATGGTTGTAACACTTTACATATTATGGTCACATAAATGGTGTATTCAAACATTTGATCCGCACTCGATCGAACCCGCAAAATTTTGCGAACAGAACAACGAAAAGAACATTTAGTATTATTACACATGTATGTTGCATTTAAAGCATTAATATAATCAACACTAACTGTTACTATCTACAAATTGGTTCGACTGTTGCGTTAAGCAATTTTTACAAAGGCTTCCTTCATTGCTTCTTGAAATCGCATTTCAAACCGTTCATGTGTGAATTTAATCGATGTATTTGCTTATTGTTTTTTCTGCTAATAATAGTTTTAATTAATTATTAGATAACAATATTTAAGCAGTTCCTCTGTTCTTTCGTGTTGTTCTTTCGTTCAGTTCAATCTGTTTCTTTTTAATTTCGGTATGGCTGAGGTGAAAAACGTAACTATGCTAGGGAATTTAAATTATATTATTATTTAGGTTAAATGTATAACTT
Source organism: Brenthis hecate (assembly GCA_951806755.1). Classification (NCBI taxonomy): domain Eukaryota; kingdom Metazoa; phylum Arthropoda; class Insecta; order Lepidoptera; family Nymphalidae; genus Brenthis; species Brenthis hecate. The sequence goes on along the minus strand of OX638258.1, from coordinate 6,874,110 downwards.
TGTTGAAAAACAACTGAATCACATATTGCATCATCCTGCCAGTACAGATTAGTGTTAGCTTAGCGTTTGAGGATATACCTATTGTTCAAAATATAAACAAAGAATAATATTTTGCAAAAATGCATATCTTCATGAGATAAATTAATTTTATTACCTACCTACTTATAAGTACCTGCGCTAGATTAAATAAATGTCCTCGGTCATGCATAGGTTCATAATATAATGCATAACATACTTGTATAGTTTGGTTTACCATTCTTCGAATTCCTTTTAGGTCGATATACCTAACTACATAGATTTTGATAACAAATTTACGTTGGCATGACAACATTGATCAAACTCCGAATAATACTTTCTATTCCAACAACAGAGTCTGCCGAGTTCATAACCGATTATACCTACCCGTGCTTTTATCTTTAATAAAATTAGTTAAAATAATTATTTATAAAGTAGAGCTTGCTAGTGTTACTATATAAACCGTTTCCTGAAACCCCCATGAGTCAGAGTTACTCATAGTGAGGGGCGGTTTCATTCAAAAATTTGAATCGGTATGCTGGTGGAATACGACGGTGTGTGGCGGCAGGTATGACGCGACACGCCGCCGTCCCGCGCAGGCGCACAGCTGCCGCCCGCCAGCGCGGCGCGGATTGGCCGCGGGAACCGGTCGCGTCCTGCCGCCCGCACCCCGCGCCCTCACCCCTCGCCCCGCCGGTACAAACTTCCAAACGTATTCTTATTCATACTCGGTACTCCTCGCGACTGTATGACCGTTGTTGTAGCTAATTGCGCGCTCCGAGCAAGTATTCCGCGTAATCTTATCGAAATGTGCTCAATGTTGAATGCCATTTCTATACCTGAGTGATTGATAAAAAAAACACAAAACTTGTTCGGTGCGAACGTACTCCGCATACGGCGCTATGACAACACACGACCGAACCCGTGGTTTTGGCGTTTTTATTTCAACGGTGCTCTGTGAGCCTCGACGTAGGGCCACCGGTGCCATGTGCGTCAGGTAGTGGAGTGCTCCTATTAGTTTTTGGACAAACTAATATGCCAGCTTGTGTGTACTACGGTGTGCGGTGAGGGCGAGAGCTCGGTGAATCAGTGTTATTGTGTTATCATGAAGGTGACGGTGTGTTTTGGTTCCGTGCGGGTGCTGGTGCCCTGCGGCGCTGGCGACTTGCTGGTCAGGGACCTCATACGGGAAGCAACGCTACGATATAAGAAAGCTACCGGACAGGTCAGTATCTTTACAACTTATCTTGACAATTTTAATTTCGCGGGTTTTTCCTGCATTTTTATTGGTCAATGTGAATTGTGAATGTCAGTTATGAAATTACGTTTTACTACAATGAGTGTAAGTAAAGGGGGTATTTGTGTAAACTGTAAACTTTGCATTCTTCAAATTTCTTTCTTTTATTAAAACAATAGTTTTAAACTAAAAACAACACAAGTTTGGCATTGGAAAGTGTGAATAAAGCAATTTGAGCAACGAAAATGAGTGTCACGATTCGTAAATCTTGGCCATATCTTGTTTTTGCGTATCTAAAGATCATTTCGCTATGGAATGCACGATAGTAGTAGCGAACCACTTTCGCGTCAATATATGAGACCAGAGCACAGTGCCAGCGCGAGCGACGTCTACCGATGCGGTCAGACTAGATCCATGCACGACTACAAGAATGCTTGAATTTCGTAATGGGAACGACACACTTGTCAGGTTCTCCTTTACTCTAACATGCCAATAACACACGGGGTCATTGGCTCTAATCTAAGTTTTTGGATAGACTGAAACTTTTAACATATAAAATATAAGAAGTTATTAGTATTTATAGTACATATCACAATATTTAAAACGCATTGCGTCAAGGTAATGACATGAAGGCAATGATAGGTAATAAGGCTGGTAAACTAATAACAAATAAAATTATTAGACGTTCACCTGCATACACACCTGCAGGCACAACCCACTAACGTCAGTCGTAGGAGGCTACCGACCTTGCTAGTAGTTAGAGCCCCATCCATAAGTATTACTCCGGTGTCATGAACCTTTTGTTTCCCTATGAAAAACTTATCATATTTTTTTTTTAAATATATATATAAAAGAAAACAAAACATTTCTTTTTTATTGTCATTAAGATTTTCAGGCATTAATAAATAGGGGAATCCATACTTTTATTATAAATGTGAAAGTGTGTTTGTTTGTTTGTCCTTCTTTCACGTCAAAACCGAGTGGCGGATTGGCGTGATTTTTTGTGTGGAGATAGTTGGAGGGCTGGAGAGTGACATAGGCTACTTTTTACTGCGGGAGATTATCTCATTCCTACGGAAAAACACGTTTAATACAACCCAAAATATATTTAAAATTAAAATTACTTGAAACTTGGTATTAACGCTCTTCAATACAATTAAATAAATACATACGTGTTTTAGCATTTTTCGAAATTCATCCCATAAGGGGGTAAAATAAGGGTTGAAAGTTTGTATGAAATCTACCTTTTTAGAGTTTTTTCTATAGTTATAGCGCGAGCGAAGCCGCGGGTTCTGCTAGTAATAAATAATTAATTTAGACGTTGTGTCACAGCACCTATCACAACTTAAATAATTACGATGACATAAAAATGTTATGCTTTGATATACTCGTATTATGTATCAAGTACAAGTATTCTTGCATCAGCGATAACATATTAAGTGTTACACAAATATAGTATGTAGTTTTGGCAAAATTTCTGCCTGATTGCCGGTGATTACGCAATTTAAAGGTCGCCAGCACTAGGTAGTTAACGAGCGGCAAACAGTTTCTTACCGCTCCACCGCCTGTACGATATTATATCAAGTTACTGAGACTTCTGATTAAATTTCTTATTGCCATTGACTTCCTCTGTAATATTTGCATAATCGGCCTTAATAAATACATCTGGCAGGCTACTATCATTTTTTCTTGATGTTTTTCATTATGTTTTAGAAAGAAATCTTAATACATATTGTATTCATTCCTTTTTTAACGTCCCACAACTGGGCATCGGCCTCCCTTCGTAAGGAGGGGGATAAGCCATAGTCCACCACGCTGGCCAGACGCTGGCAGAGCAATTTGGTATTCGAACATGAACACCTATTGAATATTTTATGCTATATATCATTTTCGACGTCTCGGCTGGTTCTGAGAAACATGACGAGACATTTTTAAGTTCAAATTTCTATCTCATAATATACGAATATCCGATTACTCTGCTTTATAGTGCCCATATACTCCCGAGGTCTACCTACGTTCATATTGGCTAAAGCTCAGATTAAAGCCCGCCGGTTCAAGTTCTATGACAAAAGTCTTTTGTTTGCCAAGTAATAAAGTTTTCGACTTTTTAAATTTTATGGCAAGGATTTAATTACTGTAGGCTATTTATCCTGCCTGTGCCTGTTACTTGATTTTACATCCGAAATCTTTTAAAAAAACACAGCCGCTTTAAGTAAGTAGGTTTGAAATTTTTAATCCCTCCACGACCGCAGACACACCGGCGCGGGCGTGTCAGTTAACAATAGATTTCATTAATTTCTTAGAAATTTACCTGGAGGTGTCACAATAATATTATATCTACATCAAATATTTGTGAGTTGTGTTTTTGTACTTCACTTAAATTCTAGATTAAAACTTATGCTACATTTTGAGTTAACGTACCTATCACACGAGCGGACTGCGGAGCCGCAAGGAAACTAGAAAATAATAAAAATTGACTGCCTTCACTATTATTTAATAAAGACCAGTATAATGGCGGTATCGTGGAAAAAAATTCTAAGTGGGTTTCATATAACATGGCCATATGTGAGGTTCTTGTCAAGTGAATAAATGTGGTCCTTTCATCTCTGTCTTCGTAGACACTTGATGTTTTTATTTAACGATCTTCCTGCACGTGTTTTAAGATCGATCATAAAAAAATCTTTGCTTTACTAAAATTGCTGATAATATATAATACTTATTATTGATTTGTTAAAGTTTGTAATATAAATGTAGGGTAATATTTATCACATATTCCACATAATATACAAGTCTAATCTTATCGAGTTTCATAAATAGGTAACTGGAGCAAGAGCCGAATGATGCCATTAATTAAAATACAAAATAATTACGTCTTAAGATACAAATAAATGTTAAAACAGTTTTAAAGCCGCCCTGTGCGTAACATTCGTAACGGAAACCTTTCAAGCCCAAAGCCAATCTAATTATATTATGTATAAATCAGAAAACTGACGACTATTACTTTTCCAATATTCCTTTAAGCATGTTTAAGGATATTTCCTGGTATTTTTAATAATTTGAACTATGAAGTTAACTTCTATCTGATTTCTTACATTTTTTCCAATAATTAATTGTAGACCATCCATAATTTACGCCACGTAAACTTCATAATTTTTGGATTCATTAGTTGTAACAAAGTTCCTTTCAAACGTGACAAAGCAATTAGATAAAATAATAAAAGGATGTTTTTATCTTTTATCTAAATAAAATAGCAAAACGATAAAACGACTGGAATTAAGATCTCAAGTTTAAACAATACCATTGTGAATGTGGTATGTGACTTGTGAGTTTATTATACTTATGGTTATTGAAATATTTGTGTAAATCTGAGCGTTGTCATATAAAATGAAGTTGCGTAGGCAGAGCAGGCTTACTCACGCGCACGTGCAGCGTCAGTCACGTCTCATGTCCAATTAGGCGACAATTTGCTAGTTTACATTCACAGTACCGTTCCAGTCACAGTCCACACTCCACGGTGTACCTTAGTTTTATAACATTTGCTATTTATGTTAAATGCTCTATAAGCATACCGAATTTGGATCACTTATAACTAACTATCCCAAAATAAGAGAGAGTGAACCAGAATAAAAACATAGCGACGACATCTAATACTATTTTGTTAAATGTTCCTTTTTCTAATACAAGCTCTTTCAAATATCTATAAGTATTTACACTCATTCGAGTTTTACCACTATGCAAAAGCTAGAACTATTATAAGATATCTATTAAAAATGAAAATAGAACAAAAATAAAATAGTGATACTGTATATTCATTATTCATACATATTATATATTATGTTAACTATAATAGTAATGTCTTTGCTGAAGGTCAGAATAATGTGGACTTTGCTTTGATTTAATTATCCTGCATACCATCGCAGCCTCACCGCTCGTCATTGAAATAAATGAATGTACCTCTAAATAATTACAATATATTTTTAGTTTTACACTTTAGGTATAACAAATCGCAGCATTCATCATCAGCGGTAGGATTTGCGAGCATTTTGATAAATGTTGACTCATCTATCATGGTCAATGCCGTAAACATAAAATTAGCTTTGCGATTATTATTTCTCTTTTCTATAGTACTTAAGGAGAACTTCATGACTTCAAAATTTCCAACACGATAAGGGTGGGTACTGGATAAGTATTATGCGTACATGTTCACGTATTACCATAATAATAATACTGTTGTTGATAAATAATTATGAAAAACGACGTAAATTCAGCGTATTGACCTTACACCGTTGTTGACCTTACACCTTTTATTGTTCACAATAAGTTATATAATAACACATAATACTATAAATGTGAAAGTGTGTTTGTTTGTTTGTCCTTCTTTCACGTCGAAACGGCATGGCTAATTGGCGTGATTTTTTGTGTAGAGATAGTTGAAGAGTGACATAGGCTATTCTTTACCGCGGGAGATTATCTATCGTTGTAATAGAATCCAAAAAAATATTTATGATCAGAATAACTTGAAACTTGGTGTTAATGCTTTTTAATAAAATTAAATAAAAACGTGTTTTAGCATTTTTCGAAATTCATCCAATAAGGGGGTAAAATTGGGTATGAAAGTTTGTATGAAACTAACTTATTAGAGATTTTTTTTTACAGTTTTAGCGCGAGCGAAGCCGCCGGTTCTGCTAGTTACATTATAAATATGAAAACTTGATATGTCAACTGTCAAAATACGTAATGTGATTTATATTCCCTACACTAGCATTGCCCGAGGTTCCGCCCGCGTTCAGATGACCAAAAACTAAATTCTTAGGTTTTACATATTAGTATAGTACTCTTACATTGCAGTTTTTGTATTTTTTCTCAGAAATGAGATATTTTCCCGCGGTAAAAAGTATCCTATATGTTGACTCGGATAACCAGCTATCACCATACCAAATTTCAACAGACAGACAGACAGACAAAAATTCTAAAAACTGTTATTCGGCCTCTGTATCGATAATAATGTTTATTTCAATAAGATTTTCCAAAAAATATTTAGTGTACAGATTCGCCTTAGTTACAATTTTATTATATGTACCTAATACCTATAGATTACTAACTCTAAACTACGACTTTGTCTGTAATACTTTCACATCCAAGGGACCGAAGTAGACTGAATAGATATTATAATTCTAAAGATCATCGTAAAAATATCAGTTTTAAAAGGAACGGAAGTGTAGAATGGATTTTACAAAAAAGGATGTAAAAACTGTAGACTACATGTTACTACGAGTGAAGAACCAGATGCACCTGTTATACGCAGGTAGCGCATAAAACTATTCCAGACCTGCCTCTTGGCAATTACCGCTTGGTTTTTTTAAATACAAATCTTTCGAGATACATCTATAAAATAAAAAGTAATTACGCTCTCGAGTCAGCCCATTCTATTTAAATACTACGATTAAAATGTTTAAAAAAATTCAATAAAGAAGTCACAAACCCTGAAGTTTTCTATTTCAGTGACTGACTAATTTATTATTTTTATATGAGTAATAATTCTTATATGTAGAGATTTCAATTTTTTAAAGTTTTCTCATAAACTGTAATATTATTTAGAAAGTATGTCGAATGAATATTTTCATTAACTCGCTAACTATCTTTCACTTATTAATATTGTTAAATTAGATTTAGCTTTCAAATCTGCGCACATTTTGTAATTAATAATCGAGAATACAAAATACAGCTCTTATTATAATTTCATTCCCAATGCCTATCTAAAAAAATACAATTTATTTTTGCAAAATAATGGATAGAAGTTTATTAAACTGCAGACACAATGTTGAATGTTTATTATTAACGAGCGACTTACCCACGCTTCGCTCGGGTTCGTCCCTAGCTTACTTCTCAATACAAACTTTCATCCCCATTTTTACACCCTTAAGGCATGATTTCCGGGATAAAAAGTATCTTATGTCCTTCCCAGGGTCTCAAACTATCTTCTTACCAAATTTAATCTAAATCGGTTCTGTAGATCCAGAGATTACCCCCTACAACTTCTCAAACTCGCAAACTTTACCTCTTTATAATATTAGTATAGACTAGCATTACATGCGGCTCCGCCCGCGTTCAGATGACCGAAAACCAAATTCTTAGGTTTTACATATCAGTATACTCTTACAATACAGTTTTTGTATTTTTTCTCAGAAATGAGATATTTTCCCGCGGTAGAAAGTATCCTATATGTTGATCCGGATAACCAGCTATCACCATACCAAATTTCATCAAAGTCCCTCTAATGGTTTTTGTGTGATGCGAGAAAAGACAGACAGACAGACAAAAATTCTAAAAACCATAGATTCGGTATCTGTATCGATAATAATGTTTATTTCAATAAGATTTTCCAAAAAATATCTAATGTACAGATTCGGCTTAGTTACAATTTTATTATATGTATAGATTAAGGAGTACAAATTATTGTCATAACTTACTAGTGTAGTAACTTAGACAATAGGACATGTTATGTCTTGTTGAAATAATGACTACATACATCATGTTTAAAAAATATCAGCTCTTGAATTTAGAAGTACAAACCTATCTAGTATCTACAACGTTATAATACAAAAGACAATACGGAAGATCTTCTTGTCATGAAAATATATATGTAATTATTGTAAATGGTATTAATTGGTAGTAAACACGCGTAATGAACCAGTCGACAAGTGGGAAAGCAGAGTGGCTAGTGCAGTGTCTTCAGATGGAGTGGTTTATATCCGTTTGCTGGTAATTGCGCTCGACAGATCACGATAGGGCGCGGCGAGAGACTCCTCCGACATAAGGATGACTGTCTCGTTATTAAATTTGGGATTTCCTGTGAATTTCTCTCTGAAATTTTAAATACGAATTTTTATATGCTACCTACTATATACTTTCTATTCAATGCATAAATTCGTGTATTGTATAATTAAAATTGGACTTCTATTGTAAATGCAAAAGTTTGTATGTTTGTGTGTGTGTTACGTTCATGGCTGGATTTAGGAGTAACATAATAATATAGGCTATAGCTAGGCACTTAGAGGCAGCCGTTTCAATATGGACTATTTATAACGTATTTGTATGTATGTTTTATTTTAAGTTTGTGTGTAAGTGTATACTTACATACACACAGACACACATGCAAAGTTTCGCAATTATAATATTAATCTGTTTACAGATACAAAGGAGGTAAATAATAATAATCTTGAATATATTATATCATGATTCATTTTTTAAATTGGTGTATTATTTAAATAGGTTAGTAATAATTTCATTGTTGGAATTAAATTTGATTAGTACTGCTATAAAATACAGAATTTAAAATTTATATTTTATTTAATTAAATAATAATACAGTCTCTGGAAATACTAGATGTATGGCAACCATTTATCTACGGAATGCCGTCCTACCTGCAGGCCTTTTAAAACACAATTGTACATTCTCCGTCTAGTCCTGATCAAAGCTGGGGTTTTTTATACTCAATTTTAGTGTCGGCGCAATCATATTTTTTACTATCGAATAACGGAGATAAGGCCATGAACTTGATGCTTCATGCCTAATCTGAATATTTATTAAAACATACTGTACTTATTCATACTATGCATTATTTTCAATACAAACAGACTTAAAGTAACTCTTGATGCCTGTTTATTACCTTTACACGTTTAATCATTGAAAAGATTTTAATAAAAATTTACTAGGATTATAGGTATTTCATCAAGCGGACGGACATGGTATTTTATCTCCAACTAGCGTACCACGGGAGTACCGAGAGGAGCCGCGGGCAGAAACAAGTGCAATATAAGTATTTCATGTATAGTTTTCGAGTGAACGCCTCGCGTGCGCTACGCAAAGGAAAATGATTCACAATTTTTTCTTCAGCATGAATTAAATACTTCAATTTAGACGTTAAACTAGTTTCCGATAATTAATCTGCGGAAATGACTTTCCTGTTTATGTACATTTATGAAATCAGAACAAACTCAATGTGTCTGGTACCTAAATTTAACCTGGAATAACTTGTTCTGTAATGTTTTATGTATATTATTATTTATTATGTACAATCAATTGTACATTGTATAATGTACATAAAATATAAATACATATATGTGCACCTGAAAATTAAATAATATACTTATTATTAACCGGAACAAGTTTTAATTTATATTCTAAAATATAGTCTCGTTATAATATTACATAAATTATATCTTCGGGAATACATATTATATTATTTATTTTAACGTTACTTATATTTGTTAGACCGACATTGCTCTTTGGTGAGTAATATAATTGATTCACTTGTTATTTTACCTATTCGAATGAGAACTGCAAGCTTTACATGTTGGTTGTTTGACAAATAACTTTTAACCTTGTCCATATAATACACCGAAACGGCTCGACCGTTTTTTTTTGTATATAGGTAGGTTTGAATAGGTCATAAAGTATTTTTAACCCTCCTACCCCCACTCCCCATTTTTTAATCGCGATATTAGTATTTTTGTATGAACAATATTTATAAATAGACCTTCGCTATTATATTAGGACATAAAGCAAAATAATTTTTTTTTTGTAGATTGAACGCGGGCAAAGCCGCGGGTTTTGCTAGTAAAATGGAATTAAACACATAGTTAATTAATTGTGTTATGGGTATAAACCATAAATAGTTTTAGATAATGGTTGTATTGTATGTATTAACTCTAAGAGTCTAACTTTAAACATATGTACATACTTAGTGGTGTTCAGCCTTGAGTCTGGTCAGTCGAATTAATAATAATCTGGCATGTTGTTCTCAAGAAACTGTAAAAGCATTCGCTTGTTAACTATGAAAAAACATAATATAAATAAATAAATATGTTGGGACATTACCACACAGTTCCATGGTAAGCTACGAGACTTGTGTTATGGATACCAGATAGTTGATACACTACACATAATATATAACTTTAAATACATACATATTATAAATATAAACACCCATGACTGCTGTACAAACATTCGTGCTAATCATACAAATGAATGCCCCCAGCGGGATTCGAACCCGCGACCGCTGGCACAGCAAGTAGAGTCACTACAAACTGAGCCAAACGTGTCGTCAAACTTTTAAAAGAGAAATATTTCTATGTTTTGTCTCGCTGTTATAATTTGCACTTTAAAATAGTATTGTATTTCAAAACTATGGTCAAGGAACAAAGAGTACAGGTATGAATTTAAAACATTGTGAAACGTTGGGTACCTGGACCGGCGCACGCGCACCCATTGTTCGGGTCCTCTGTAACATTATGCACCGTAGGTTAGTCGATTCGTTTCAAAAACATACCTACATAATGAAGGACTACACTAGTTCTTTGTTAGTGTTATCTTTCTTATCTTTAATTTACTTATTACTTATTAGGTACAGGAGTATTACTTTTATTTTTTATTTGAACTCTCACGTAACCTAAAATCTCATATAATCTCATATAACATATTGTATTGTTAGGAGATATACACACCTGTTCGTAGTCTATGGATTAATGCTTTATCTAATATGCATGGAATGTAACCCAGTTTTTTGTCCGATAAGAAAAAATATGATAAGTATACAAACATTGATATTTAATGTAATCAGAAGTGGATAAGCTGCTATAAATAGTCACCTACTACATTACAGTTGAACCCCGTTTTCCAATTACAGAGCATAATGCCGTACTTTGGCGCACAAACACGAACAACGCGAAAAAACACTTCTTATATTTTCTGCTACTGAGTTGTTGGTCACGCCAAAGCAGTACATTTCAAAGCGCTTGATTGTGCGGAGCGTTACTGTAGTTGAAAAATTCGAAAATGAGCATTACACCGCATAATGCGCTTTAGTGCTATAATTGGAAAACGCCCAAAGACTTAGAAGATTTTACATCACTATTACAATACTTACAATACAGCAATAGTTTAATAGTAACAAATGATAATAAATCTCTTTAAAGAAAAGAAATATTTACATCAATCAACTAATTTAACCAATAATCAAATAAAATTAGATTTAATTTGATAATTATGTAAGTTGTAAGAAGTTTGCAAACAATGTTCTGCTTAAAAATTATAGGTGCAGCTATACATATAATAAAATTGTTACTAAGCCGAATCTGTACATTAAATATTTTTTGGAAAATCTCATTGAAATAGACATTATTATCGATACAGAGGCCGAATCTATAGTTTTTAGAATTTTTGTCTGTCTGTCTGTTACCGCATTACAAAAAAACCACTGGAGGGATTTTGATGAAATTTGGTATGGTGATAGCTGGTTATCCAGGTCAACATTTAAGTAGGATACTTTTTACCGCGGGAAAATATCTCATTTCTGAGAAAAAAATACAAAAACTATAATGTAAAACCTAAGAATTTGGTTTTTGGTTATCTGAACGCAGGCGGAGCCGCGGGCAACGGTAATACATTATATAGCTATTACGTATTATATTTTGCGCATTGTGGGACGAACTACTCGTAGGTATATATAAGAATGATGTAATGAAGGACATTTACTGTTCACATTTATTTGGTTGTTTCATTGCTAAATGTTTTTAAATCACGTTATATATTTATATATAATATCGTACGTTAGATATGTCTTCGACCTGGTTTTACCATAATATACCTACAATTAATGTTATTAGCCACTCTCGTTTTCTCCCACGACCGTTACCCTCGGCTGGCCACCCTGCTTACGATGTTAACTAAATGAAATAACTGAACCGAAAAGTTAATATACGTTTTCCGCCTTCATTAACATTTTTGATAGGATATCGAAAGTGATTGTACCTGCAAGTGCAATTACTATGAATATTTAACTAATAACTTATATATTATTTTTAAATTAAATTGTGTTTTTTATTTGTATGTTTGAAGAAGATGCATAGCTTCATTTAAAAAAAATACTTTTATAATAGTTTGGTAGAATTTAAAAATAACTATATAAGACAACACCAAACTGGTTCTGAAGATGTCTGATAAAATAATCGACACGTTGTGCTATAATGTATTCTAATTTATAGTTAACTAGCATTGCCCGCGGCTCCGCCCGCGTTCAGATGACCAAGAACCAAATTCTTAGGTTTTACATATTAGTATACTTTTACATTGCAGTTTTTGTATTTTTTCTCAGAAATGAGATATTTTCCCGCGGTAAAAAGTATCCTATATGTTGACCCGGATAACTAGCTATCACCATACCACATTTCATCAAAATCCCTCCAGTGGTTTTTCCGTGATACGGTAACAGACAGATAGACAGACAAAAATTATAAAAACTTTAGATTCGGCCTCTGCATCGATAATAATGTCTATTGCAATAAGATTTTCCACAAAATATTTAATGTACAGATTCGACTTAGAATTTTATTATATGTATAGACTTGTAACGTAAATGTACATGTATCAAAAATATAGTAGGTAAACACAAGTATGTTACAAGTTACAAGTAACGAATTAAGTATATGAAAATAATTCTAAATCTAAATTATTTTACTGGTAGGTACCTAGACGAGAATGGTATAAATTATATATCTTTTTGTTTTTTAAAACAATAATATGTTTAGGGGTTGCTTAATATTATAATTATACTTTATGCGACATTAGCAACATAAACAAAAAATATCATATACATATAGCAAAAATGCACTACAAATAATTAAAAAAAAACAATCTTTTATGACTCTTGGCCTTACGTTTTACTATCCATATATAAAAAAATGAAAGTCGAGTGTTAATTTCGTAAGAAATGGTACTATTTTGGTCAAGATCTCGATCGTAGTAGAAATTTTTCGTCTGCAACAAGTTGCGGTTGCTTGCCATGAATGACTTTTTAATGAGATCGTCAACCTTGTATGAAATATGATAATTCGCCTTATTATTCAAAATAAATATAACATGAAATATATCCAAAAGTATGTTTCTTATTCATAACTTATTGATTTCTGTAAAAACTTAAGTATTTTCAACATACCTAAGGCACAATTATGTACTTTCCAAACCTTAATACTTAATAAATAAATAATATATTTTGATTATTTTTAATACCTTAGATATTAATTTTCTATATAATATTCATGTAAGTGGCAAAAGTTAGAGTTTGTCGGTCCAATCTCATAATCAATTATATTTTTTAATGAAACCTTTATCAATTGTATTTAATATCTTTATTTTATCGTCGTTTCCTTTTTTTACCAATGTTATTGTTATTTAAACTTTGCTTTTGTGAAAAATAAACAGAATTAATATCTAAGCCAGTGTTCTGCGTAGCCTATTCCCAATGGGGTACGGTCACGCCACGAAAGCTTCACCGAGAAACAGCAAGGTCATGCCGGCAATAGAGATATCGTACCCGCTACCCAGTTTTCATAAAGTATCTCCATTGTTCCATTGGGAAATCAAGTTTCTATTATCGATAACAATGTTCGTGAAACAATACTTTTTCTATGATTAATACAAGATTAATATGGCAGCGAGTTTGCATTCCACACTTGATGGATCGCGTGGGTGCGACCTTTATTATGATACATTAATGAAATTTAAATACTAGCATTTTCTTTTATTGCCATCGAATAAATATGGGGAAATATAATTACTGTTTAGTATACTATTTTTATTACGATTTATTTAGTATTAAGAAATATTTTCCAAATTTATGCGTTTAAGTTTTATCAAACGGTTTCGTGTGTTTTTCGTAATACGTCAGCCTAGTAAACTTTTTGATTGATTTAGTTTTTTGTTCAAAAATTAACTTCCTCACGTTTTACATTTGAAATCTGCCAAACGTGACGTATACGGCATAGGTATATACTTACTCTTTGGGAAACTAAAGCTGTTGTTTTTTGCTTTTATTCTTTTCAATATTTTACAATTTCTATAAAAAAACAATGTAGTTCTTTAGAAAAGTTCCTTACTTTAAAAATGTAAACAAGTTTTTACTACTAACTAAATTTATTTCTTACGTATTATTAATTATTTATTAATTGTAGGTCACTACACTCCAATACACATTCGGACCCAGTTTAGAAGGTTCGCATAACAATTTATGTAAATAGCAAGTGAGCGTAAAATATCTGAATTCCATAAAATGCCATTGGCTAGGTTGCCATGGTATTGCACCATACCTAGCAGTGAAAGAGGCTTTATAATATAATATGAGATGCCTGGTTTAATGAAGTTTATACCCATTAAATAGCTCTTGGGCTTAGAGAATGAAAGGGGACTTTAGTAGAAAAGCAGTTGGTGGGTTTCTCTATGATTGATTTTTCAGTTTACACACAGTGGCTATTGCACTTAAGGACTAGCGACTCACCCTCGTTTTTCTTTGGGTTCGTCCGTAGACAAAAACAAATTATCCCACGGGAACCGTACATTTTTCGGGATGATAAATAGCCTATAACTATCCTCATTAAACGGGCTATCTAATGCAAAAAGAATTTAACAAATCTGATTAGTACTCGCTGGGATAAACTCGTTCAAACAAAAAAACAAACCCTGCCTTTTTATAATATTCTCTGGTCTCTAGTGTCACAACATACCATGTTTTTTATCCTCAGATAATCTACTTCCACTATCTTGAATTAGAGTCGTAATTTTTAATTAGGAACAGTATTTCCAATTTTAGACTTCCTTTTGTAACAGATTTTACGTGCTATTAGGAAAGAGGGAGACCTATGAGGAAACTACCTACCAAGTTTGTAGCATTTTTACTTTCTGTGATTTCGTAGTTATTCATTGAGTTGCATTTCAATTTTACATCTACATATTATATAGAAGATTTGTATCACAGTATAGAATAATTAAAACCGTATTTTACATGTTTTGATTAAAAAAGAAATTGAGATTTTATAAAAAGAGGAAAAGTTATTTAAAGTTAATTAAAATTCTAAGAAATCTATTGTTAACTGATAAGCCGGCGTGTCCGCGGTCGTGGAGGGATTAAAATGGGTTGCAGACTTATTTATAGCTTAAAATGATGTACATAATGTAAGTGGGGATACTATCGGTGACACATTTATTGAAGCAGTTTATTAATGAAGTATACCTACATAAATATATTCTTATCGTAATGTGGGCTAATTCTTGCAATATCACTGTTATAGGTATTTTCTAATGTTGACAGATAATAAATATAGCGTAAAGCTAATAATGTAAATAAGTTTAAAACCTGTATGTATAAAGTATACGTTACTGTAAAGTAAAATGTTATATATATATATAATAACTTTAAATACCGATATTTACCACTTAATCAAGGTTTTTTTTTCTTGTAACAAAAAAAAATCGAGTAGTCTGTTTTGTTCTGGAGAAAGACAGTGTTCCCGGAGGATAGTTGCTGAAAGTTCTGTTATAAAGTATGCAGAAAGTACCTACTCAATAGATATCAATCTAAAAGATGGTCGGTTTTTTGCACAATTAAGTGTTTACATAACAAAGCTTAAAAAAATAAAATACAATTCACTACACCACCGGTAGTCAAAATCAAGTAAATTAGTAATAGGTATATTTTATGAAAAGCAGCTTATGCGACCTTTGTAAAGATGATAATTCGCCTGCTTTATTTTTTCCAAATCTTTTTTTTCCATAACACGTTATCCATATAAATAAATAAAATTGAAGTATTTGTTTGTAATGTCTAAATAACAGCTTTTAAAAATGAAATTAGTTATAAACAGTACTTATAAAAAAAACACAATCTTTAAAATTTTTGTCTGGCGTTATCCATATAAATAAATAAAATTGAAGTATTTGTTTGTAATGTCTAAATAACAGCTTTTAAAAATGAAATTAGTTATAAACAGTACTTATAAAAAAAACACAATCTTTAAAATTTTTGTCTGTCGGTTTGTTCCGGTTAATCACACAATAACACGACTGGTGTGATGTTGACGGGACTTTCACTGGCAGATAGATGATATTATAAAAGTAACTTAGGCTAATTTTATTTTAGAAAAAGACAAAGAGTTCCGCTCAGAAAAATTAAAACGTACCCAGGGACGCACCCGAGCGAAGCAAGGGTAAGTTGCTAGATATATATATATAATATGTTAGTACTTCGTATGTTAATGTATTATTGTTGATAGATATAAATTTTATTTATTAAATTTTACATACAATATATCAAAAAAGTTGTAAGATTACTTAACTGTTAAAAAAGTTGTAATTTAAACAGTGGAACATTGTACTGCTAGCGACATCTATTGAAGATAAAACACATTCTGTTTAATAAACTAAAAGTAAAACATTGAGATATACCGTTTATGTTCGATTTTTTTATTTGAATAAAAAATGCAAGATATATATTATTACTAGTAATTAGTATAATACATATTTATATGATGATCTGTGTTATCATGCATAACGTCGAACATGTAGGCATTTCAAGTGAGCGGTCTCGTGATCTTAGAAGATAATTGTAGATGGCGCTAGTAAATTATAATATGTAATTACTAATTAGGTACATACATTATTAAATTATTACTAAAATTATTCTAATCTTTGCCATTTTCTAGGTGTGAATATTTATCATATACTCGTACCAATTTTAAAATACGAAACTGAATCATATAATTAAAAAAAAACATCAATAAGTAAATGGAAGTAAGTCGACATTTTGTTTTGTGTCTATAAATATAAAAATAATAAAAAATTAATTAACCAAAAAATTATTAATACTTTTTCCTTTTGGAAAGTGTCTGGTGCCCTTGATACGAACTGGATCGGGTCGGCACCCCGGGTCCGAGCGTTCCGCTCTACGCTTCCGTCGCGCTTCGCCACACAGCCAACGACATCCTTCCTACCCTTAAATGAAACAATTTTTAACTACATTCCTCTGTCATCCGGCTTTAAATAATATTAATGGAGATTTTAGAAGTTTTTTTCCTGTTTTTTACATAATATTCTACCTAATTATGTAATATTCGTGGTAGGATGCGGCTTTAAATTTACACTTCAATTCAGATCGGTGGATCCAAAAAGTGCATTGGTGAAACGTGATGCTTTTTGTTTATTTAGTTAAAATATAAATATGATAGTACTAAAAATAATATTTTTAATGTTTATATGCACAATATTATAATTAACATAGGATAGGTATATAGAGTATATTTATCTCGGTGCCATATTTAGTACAATTTTATTCAAATTATACTAAACTCTTACCCATTACACGTGTTTAACAAAAGTAAGATGAAAGCGTGACGCAAAAGTCTACCATGTGTCGTCTTTGATATAGTGAAACCTCAAGAACTGAATGTTGAGGCACTTTGTTCTCTTATTCAACCTTGTACTTGGTAACTTTGTCTTTAGAGTTTAGTGGCATCCCCTTTAGCGGGTGAGGTCTCAATGCTCACCTTCGTTACATTATAAGGAACTCGTGCGTTTTCGGTCAGCGAGTGAGTGAATTTGAAAATTTTATTGTTTATAGATGTCGTTGTTAAATAGTGAAGATACACCATATATATACACCACAAATAAAGAAAAAAATAGCCATTTTGATGTCTCAGGTGTTACATATGATTGTTTACATGGGGCTCAATGACTTTGTTACCTAGAGGGGCGCGGAGGCGACCCGAGTGCCGGCCCTCCCTCCCTCCGCGGACACCGACACGACCGACGTACGCGCAGAAAACCGAGCCAGTTGCCTGCTGTCGCCGCGCAGCCTCTTGTTTGTTTACATCCGCTATTTTAAGTGATGTTAAAATCACTAAATCTCATAACGTTACAATCACCACCAACAGTTAAGTGAAGTAGTGCTTTATAATGCAACAGTGATCGGTTAGATGATCCTTTAATACGGTTCTTCCAGTTTGGTATTTGTATTTGCACAAAAGTTGCACAGTCCACTGCATTAGCGCAACCGATAGTGAAGGTTGAAAGTGTTCTAAAATGAAAATAATTCAGCCTGTCGTATTGACATCGCATTATAATAGCAGGTTTTTTTTTTAATTTAACGATAGAAATAAATATATAATATCTATTTGCAATCAGTAATATATAGTATATTACTGCTAAATATATTATTTTTACATGGTGTTATTAAGGAAAATAAAAGTACGTAAGTAAACGTATAAAAATAAACGTACTTGGCTTAGCTTTATTTTTTGTTAAATTCTTCAGTGTGGCGTGACTACACGTAAGCCAGATTCTCCTTGATCATAACAGATAATGCAATAATATGTAATTATAAAGCAAAACTGAAAAAACTTAAATATATAAAGAATCATTTAGCATTCAGTAAATGTTATGTTATGCTTTCTCGTCATTCTGCTGCTATTATACAGCTTTCTAAATAATAAAGAAATTTGTCTACTTATATGATATTAGTCTAACAGAATAAATTGTAATGAAATTTGAGGCTTATAGTGCTACGTAACTCTGGTATGTATAGTTGCGTCGTATGACATTTAGTATGCGATTGGAGAAAAATAATTACGCCATTTCATTGGATGATAAAATAAATATATAATTGTGAACCAAAAATATGTGGTACCAAGTATCTAACTGTGCTTGGTTTATTCTCGATTAATGTGGGCCAGAAATTGCTAATACAGTTGTGACGGTAATTGTCGATGAGTGTCATTACTACAGCCTGTATTGTTGTTTCGTAGTATTGCCAACAATATTATAGTGATCCATATACCTAGATCTCACTTTTCAGCTTAGAAAGCTGCTATTATCTTCTTTATCTGTTTTTTTTTTTCATAATTATGTCACTATTTCCTTTATGTGCCCAGCATTGAAAGCGTAACAAATTTTAAATGGATTACGGACAAATTATAAAGCAATATAAAAAATAGCGTTCGTAGCCCTCTAACTTATAAAAAGGGACAAACCGATAGACATACTTTCACATTTATAATATAGTGTGGATTGGTTTCTTTAATAAAGATAATAGCTTGTAATGTGTCAGTACTCGGTACTTATAATATGTATAATCTTTAATTTCGTATTACTGTCCAAAATAGTCTCACGTCACTATTACCTCTGCTCTGACAATAGATTCGTTTGAATCGGATTTGCTAACTTGCTTTTGTATGCTTTAATGGTCGATTGTTTTAATCTCAAAAATAGCACGCTCTTACGTCAAACACGTCACATGATAAAGAATTATTATATATCTTCCTTAACCCATTATGAAAGAATTTAATTTGATAATAACCATGCAATGGCTTTTAAAAACGCGATCGTTGAACTTTCCGCGGGCTCAACATCCCGGCTGTCAAGTTGTACTTTCTCGTTTTATTTCTTGGCGTCCCTATATTATGCATTTGCGTGTATTGTTATCGGGCCCTGTTAGAACCAGTTGGCAGTCCATAACATAAAAACAGCACGCAGAAAATGCGTTTTTCTGAAAGCTGTTATTTCACCGTTGCAGTCGCTTATTTCTGTATATTAATAAATTAAATCATCGACATAATTCAAATACCTAACTGGAGGAGGCCGTACAAGAGAGCGTAGCGAGCGCAGTCGGTCCTGATAGAAACATAATATTCGTTCTATTTGTTCAGTGAGTTGTGTATCACATATATAAGCTAATGTGTAAAGGAATTTAGAACTTTTGCTATGAAGGGTTAACTTGTGCTAATCAGTGTACACACCTTCTGACTTGAACAAGTTAATGAGTTTCTTTAGTTTTCAAAGCTTCATTGAAAGCCAAATGGAAGGAGTGGGGATTATAGATAACGATTGAAAGATAACGGAGTCGAGGCCGAATAGAGTATGCTGCTTAAACGCGCCACTATCATTTTTTATATTTTTTGCGCGTCTGTAAACTGAACAACCTGTGATTGGACATCAGCGAGTTCATCAACTGAATTTTAGTTTGCCTACTATGTCGCATAAAAAGTATTACATAAAAAGACTGGCACCACGTTATATAAATCTATATAATTGAATAGTACCAAGAATGAAATAAGACGTGAAAATACTTAATTACAAAGAAAAAAATATGAAAGACCCTCCCCGGTGTGAAGATGTGGCCGACAAGCTCGTAAGACTATTTGGATGGAGACAGACTTATCCTGTTCAAAAATTACAGCGGAATATAGTGCCTAAAGCTGACGACACGGTAAGTGAATAACAATTAGCGAATTCCGATGTATTGACATAATGTTTATAGAGTAAATATTATTTAATGTTTGTAGGAAGGTTTTTATTTATGATTGGATATACACATTTTAATGTTCTAAAACCTAAAATACGTAGTTAATTTATATATTTTTTTTAATTAAAAAATTGGGCAATAAGTACTTAAATACATAAGAGGTAAAATTTTTGAGTTTACATTCAAGAGGTAAGTACAATCTCCGCAATTAATTTAAAAATTCTGAAACGCTACATCATTCCGAAGCGCAATTTACTGTTTTATATTTTAATGTTTTAAGATGGGTTTTCAGTAAGACATTTTACATATTAACAATATTTTAATTTAAGTCGCTAGAACTACAAATTTACTAATGAATTATAAGAAATAATGTTTTTTTTTAAATTAATTTAATCATTTATTTTTGGGCAATATTTACAAAAAGATCTTAAAATGTAAATAGAGGTCCATAACCTATTTAATTTAATTAAATTATAATAAAAATTTTTTGCCTGAAATTTCGCACTAAGCAGGAAGTAGGAGAAGTTTCTTATAAGCCAAGCTCTTCTATTGTTGTTGCTTTCACGGCTCCTATTGTGATGGAAACATTGGAAAATACTTCATTAAGCTAACATAGTTCTAAATGCAATTAAACTGTCAATGCCACAAATTAAATGACTTGTAGTTTGTACTTTGTACACGGACGTTTAGTGGTCAATGAACTGCATATAATTGAATAAAGTCTAGAAAATTGTATATTACCTAGTAGATACTTGGATTCAAATCCAAAAATAAATAAATTTAAGAATCATTTACTGATGTAATATACATTTTGGTCTTCATAAATTATTGCTAAACAAAAAGGAGATACTGAATTTGTCTGTATTTTTGTGAGTAGGTGTATTTTACTCGAAATATTCTCCATTTGTGGATCGATTTTCATAATTTTTCATCATAGATTATATTTCAACACTTTCTCTTCTGCGTTCCATATAATATATGGTGTAGACAGGGAAATTATTCTTATTCACTGTATTCGTCACTATTACCTACTATCTATTTACAAAGAGTGAATATATATTATATCTATACTATAATAAAACTAATGAACATAGAAAAAAATGCTAAAAACTGAGTTAGGGGGATGTAAGAAGACAAATAGAACAAATCCAGATTTTTTTCAAATTTTTTGTTTCTCTGTCTGTTTGTACGGGCTAATCTCCGAAACTAGTGGACCGATTTAAATGGAATTTTGCATAGTGGTACCTTATATCCCCGGTCATCATCTTAGATACTTTTCATCCCGGAAAATTAAAGAGTTCCCGTGGGATAGTTATAAACTATAGTAACTTATACAGCTTAGTACACAAAAACTATTTATTGGATTTTAATGAAACTTTACAATATTATAGTTCATACATCACAATAACAAATAGGCTACTTTTTATCCCGGAAAAATGTACGGTTCCTGTGGGATAGATTTGTTTTTATTTGTCTAGAGGCGAACCCGAGCGAGGCGAGGGTGAGCCAGCCGCTAGTATGTACATAAATTTAATAAAAAACATTTTATTAGATAATAATGTTCATCTGTTAAGATTTTGTATGTATTTGAATGTAAAATAGATCTAATTTCAATTAGTTATCTAATAGAGTAGAACTTGATCACCTTTTCTTCAACATAATCGATATGTAATTACTCAACGAAACAATCTATTAATAACCCTATCCTTGCGATGGCAACTAATCTGTCACATTCCAACGCGATAATACTAACGTTGACTAATGTTAGCCAAAGACAAATAAAGGTAAATAATATTGTAAATTAAGGTAGTTCAGTGAGTATATTGAATTCAAATATGACAATAAAGACAGAGATGAATAAACGAAACGTACACACAGGAGGTGGGTGTGTGGATGAGGGGAATGAGGTAGTGATGAACTGGAAGACGAAGAAGTGAATGTACGATCAAGAAGATTGAACTAAATTATATTCATATTATGTAATCTTAATATAGAACACAAGAACAAAGTGCCTTCCCCTTAACTAGAGACTATAAGAAAAGTGCCATTGGACACATTCTTAGATATATTATTTTATAAAACTAAGTTAAAATTCAATTACTTATTAGCCTTTTTGGCTAGATCGTATTAATATTATTTTAACATTATTTATTATTAGGTTAAAATATTTTAGTAATTATGTAATCTTAAACGTAATTTATTTTACATGTGTAAAATACTTACGTTTGCATTTAACGTGTGTAATTACGTGCAACTTTAGTCAGAATATCTCATTGTCGTGTATATTTTAACTAAGAATATCATCAATCAGTATATTTTATAGGTTTTTAATAGCTATATCGAATATATCTATCTTTTCGAAAGGGGTTGATATATATATATATATATATATATATATATATATATATATATATATATATATATATATATATATATATATATATATATATACCTACCAACAACATATCAACCAACAATGAGCAATTTTCCGGATGCTTTTAAATTAAACAATAATAAAATCTTTTAATCTATTGATAGTAAGAATGACTCGTGTTAAAACTGTTAAAACTTAAGGTTTTATAGTCTCAGGTATTAGTTAATTAACATTCCCATCTATAATTACTATTAGTAGAAGAGACAACGTAAATATACTTAATCCTTGAAGACTTAAGCGAGATGTAGGTCGTGCATTACGACTTTTTCAAAAGGTGTGATACCAAAGTCCAATGTCGTTTTGCAAATACACTAACAGTTACCTAACAAGAATCACATAATAAAATTAGCCTATGTCCACTACATAGTCCACATAAGCAATCTCAAAGCAAAAACATACTTTAAAAAATACTTGTCTTTCAGTTTAAACCGATTATAATATAACATAGGACCCCTTAAAACGAATCAAATAAGAAGAAATCTTCAATATATCAATAGTGAAATGGATAAATAGTTCTAAATCTAAGGAAAGGAGGATAAGCTCATGATTATCAAATTATTGAATTATCATCTGTATTTCATATTATTACAAAGTTTCAAATGAAAACGATTATTAGAATATGTTAAAATTGGCTTCCAAGATTCGATTATATATTAGGTTACATATTAAGTGAAGCTCAAAGCATGTTAAAAATCACGTCGCATCGGTACGGTACTGCATTGATGTGTGAAAAAACTAAAGAGAACCAAAACACACTTTCGCATCACTATATGTACCTGGCAATAAGTATTAATTAATGGATATACTCGTCTCCTAAGAATAAGTTTAATCTATACTAACATATTAAGTGTAACAATTTGTTTGTTAGATGACGCTAATCGCTGAATTTACTGGTCCGATTTGAATAATTCTTTTTGCATTTTATAGCCTATTTGTTTAGTAATGTTATAGGTTTACACCACTACGACCTACGAGAGCGGATAATTCTACAAAATTAAACGAAGCGGGCGGTGCGGCCACAAAAGAACGCTAGTCTATACATATTATAATAAAATTGTAACAAAGCCGAATCTGTACATTAAATAATTTTTGGAAAAACTTATTGAGATAAACATTATTATCGATACAGAGGCCGAATTTATAGTTTTTAGAATTTTTGTCTGTCTGTCTGTTACCGCATCACAGAAAAACCACTAGAGGGATTTTGATGAAATTGGGTATGTTGATAGCTGGTTATCCGGGGCTACATATAGGATACTTTTTACCGCGGGAAAATATCTCATATTTGAGATAAATTCTAAACGCTAAAACGTAAGTAGGGACGAACCCGAGCGAAGAGAGGATGAGTCGCTAGTATACTATAAAGCCATGTCTACGAAAACTATACGCATAATAACTGACTTGAACCTGTACGTTAAATATTTTTTGGAAAATCTTATTGAAACAGTCATTATTATCGATAGAGGCCGAATGTATAGTATTTAGAATTTTTGTCTGTCTGGGAATGACGCATCACCAGAAAACCATTGGACATATTTTGAGAAAATTTGTTATGATGGTAGCTGTTATCCTGGTCAACATATAGGATACTTTTTACTGCGGGAAAATATCTCATCTCTGAAAAATCTCTACTAACCTTTAAAACGTATCTCAGACGAACCCGACAGGAGCGAGGGTGAGTTGTTGTAGGTAATATAAAATTCTTGACATTGAAGTTGTACAGTCTATTAATTGCTTTTGAAATACAAATGACTGTAAATCTTACTAGGTTTTTAGCCTTGGCATGCAATCTTATTATTCAATAACTGGATTAATGAATATTGGCTTCAATAAAATATTTTTATTATAATAGGCATTTACTTCTCGGCTGCTCTACTATTATTATTTATTAACCTCTAGTCCATCTACTGTACTTTATGTGGTTCGTTAGTTGTTACTCGACCCTTATTGTTAGAACACATAACCATTTCCTGTGAACCACATGCCTATATAATTTATAATGGCATAGGTACACAAAATAAAAATAGGTCCTCTTGATAAATTATTAAATATTAAGAGAGGTCTTTATTAAGCTTTTAAATAAGATAAATTAAAATAAATACTTTTAATTTTATTATCTAAGATTTTTCGTAACAATACAAAGAATTTATTTTAAAGAAAAACAGAAAATAGATAAGCAAAAGCAGATAAATAGTTATCGCTAGTATGATAAATTATAACTTAAAAACTTTATAATTATTGCTAAACACTTATCAAAAAGACACTTATTAAGAAAGTTTTTGGGATAGTTGGTCCATACAGCTAATCATCCTAAAAATTATATGTTGAACATGTGCAAATTGTAAATTAAATGCGTAACATTACGATAGACCGTTCTTATTGATTAAATTCAAAGAGCTAATGAGTGTTTTAATTTCAAAAAATACTTAAACGTATAACTGTAACACCATATTAGCACTTCGACAGTCTAGCAGCTAGCTTACTTCATACGGTAATTCTAATACAATTTTCTGTTTCCATATTATGCTTGCTTACTTATTATTTCTTAGGAAAAGAAACAGTTTCTTTCTCAAGTTTATTCGTCGTTATTGTGCGATCTTTATTAGTTGCCTTCAGTTGTATTTACGCCACGGCGCGGCACGATTGTGCGACACGCTCTATAATTTCTTTCATGAGCCGTCCGTATTTAAAGAATATATTAAAAGTAATTTAATTAAAAAGTTATTGATAATAACAAAAGCCGTGAAAGTCGTGTGATACCATCTTGTGACACTTTAGTTTTAATTAAAATAAGGACTTACAAGAGTTACCTTTGAAAGTCATGTTTTACTAAGTAGAATAATGCCTACGTGTGTTGAAACAACTTAATGGTTTAAGTTAAATATTTTGTAGTTGAGTGAAAACTGTAGTGTTATATTACCTTGAAATACATGAATTCAGTGAGCAGTTGCAAATTACCGCGAATTCTATGCACGTATCTACACTTAGTATTTACATAAGAATTTCGCGGGTTCCCCTGAGACACGTTAGTCTTTTCAAAACAAATTAAGGAGCAAAATTCTACTTAAAGACCTTAATTTGTACTAGACAGACGGATCAGAGATAACATTCGAATATTAATATCTATACATATAATAAAATTGTAACTAAGACGAATCTGTACATTAAATAGTTTTTGGAAAATCTTATTGAAATAAACATTATTATCGATACAGAGGCCGAATATATAGTTTTTAGAATTTTTGTCTGTCTGTTACCGCATCACAGAAAAACCACTGGAGGGATTTTGATGAAATTTGGTATAGTGATAGCTGGTTATCCGGGTCAACATATAGGATACATTTTACCGCGGGAAAACATCTCATTTCTGAGAAAAAATACAAAAACTGCAATGTAAGAGTATACTAATATATAAAACTTAAGAATTTGTTTTTTCGTCATCTGAACGGGGGCGGAGGCGCGGGCAATGTTAGTATTAAATATTTTTCATTTTGCGGATAATGCACAAAAATGTATAAATGAAAGAATGAAAATCAATTATGCTTACGAATACTTATAGTAAACATTGTCTAATAAAGATAATATACATTTCCGTTTCCATTGATTCACTGGTGTTTAGGACCTGATATTATCACACATTTATCTATTGTCTTTACAAATTAAGCAGTAATCTTACATTATATGGTCAAGTCTATTAAATTTGACGCGCATCGGCTTATTTATAATTCGACGCGAGCGCCTAAACCATAAACGTTTGCATTTCCGTTGGCTCTGCAAAAGGTCTTCGGCAAATTCGTCGTCAAGATAATCAGTGTCATTTTGAATTACATGTAAATTTGCCGTGTTCCAAATAATACATAGACATCGTGATAATTATATTAATCGTTGGATTTTTTTGTAGTGACAACTAAATTTATTCTTACTCAAATGTTATCAGCAATTTTAGTAAATATGTATATTTTAATTTCTCAGTGCGTAGGTATGCATATTAGGTAATAAATCGGAACTTCAAAGCGAAAGAATTTACACACAAATGTTGTGTGTGATGCATTGAGCACGAAACGCCTCGCGTGATAAAACGGCTGACGTTTTCTTTTCATATTGCCATCGTCATCTAAAACAACCTTCCTCGTAATAATTCGGGCTTAAGTTAGGTGATTTTATTAACATACTCACCGATCCCAAAAAATCAAAATTGTTATCGTTTGTATTTGCATGTGATGATACCTATAATTAGATAAAATAACGGTATGGCTCTCGATAAGCGGATTTTCAATGAATCACGCGATCCTAAATGGGATGTAGCATCTGGTGCATGCTGGCTGCGAGGCCGTGTTTGGTCGACGGCGCGCGAAGGTCAAGGCTTCATCCGCACCAATGACCTGTTACAATTAACTGCTGTTTCGTGAATAACAATTCTTTCATACGGCCTTATGTTGTTTCAACAGTTAAACGGTTATTTAAAAGTACAATTAAAATTAATAACGAAAAAGTTTTTCTTGTTGCCTTAACAGAATTTGATTGTTTTGAACTGAGAATAAAAATTTTAACATATGCACATAATTACGGATTTTTAATTTATTACTAATTTTTCCTTAATTTTAATTAAACTTTGGTAATATAATTTTGTTAATGTGTGAGTGAATATACCCTTCAAAATGTTTAAAATGTTGAAGAAAGATGGATGACTCCGAGGAAACTCCTGTACCTCCGCCTCGATTAAAGAAACGAGCTCGACTAGCTTCTAAAGATCGTGAAAAGAGAACAGTTACTTGGGTATGACAATAATTTGTGTTATTGTATTTTCATTTTGGGCTTTCAGTAAATTGGATAAAAAACGGAACTTTAGTAGGATCACGCGGGACCAGTCCGTCTATCGCAGCCTGCTTTCTGATTCAAAAACGTTTGAACTTTGGCTAATAAGTAGTTACCAAATCACGAACGAACAGCATAAACAAATAAATTGTGTGAATTTGGGGTATAATTTAAATATAGAAAAAAAGACTTATTTAAATTGGTTCTTGCTATGGTCTCTTATGAAATGGCTCGAGGGTAGTTTACCTATTGTTCTAAAGACATTAAAGAACATGGTTCCATTTTACCTGAGACAACATTGGGGACCTTTAAATACAATTTTTTTTAATATATATTATTAGATATTGAATGTACTACTTTACTCCTTTGTGATTTTATTATAATTTCGTACATATAATATACCTATAGCTAGTAAGTATATCAAATATCAGCTTACTTTGAAAAAAATGTATTAATTATAGTATGGCCAGTCATATTGGTTTTTGCTTTGATGATAATCTATTCGAGCTTCTCCATTGTCACAATACGTATTTACTGGCAGAATGCTCTGCTGACAGTCGCACAAAGGCTTGCGAACAACCATACAAAACAACTCTATCTGAATAAAACGTACATATACATATATAACATCCATGTGTTCACGCAACGTTCACTCGATGAATAGATTGAAAGGCGCAAATACTGCGTGGGAATATTCGTAAAGCCGTCGCAAAGTGCCGTGATTAATTCCTATGCAAGAAAAACAGAAATCTTTTAAACTAACACACAATGTCAATGTTCGTATATAGTTGGTGTTACAGTTATACCTTTTTTTGTTTTTTTTTTTAACGTTGGGAAATGCATTTACGCACGAAGTGTGGGACTCACCGGCGAAGCCAGTACTACCCACTAAAACCCAACAAAGCCTTCCCCCGTCTTAATGGGGCGTCGCAGGATCGCTTACGCATTCAACTTCGACGCCCCGACGGCAGGTCTGCCGAAGCAGACCACAACAACCATGGGGTTTATAATAATCTTTAATTTCATCACACAGGGGCCGGAAACATGGGTAGGCGTGCGTGCTCTCCGCGCCAGTTCAGGTGGTATCCTGGACCTGGACGACCGCGTGCGCGATGTGGCGGACGACCGCGAGACCCTCACTGCAGAGTGTGCCAACCAGGCGCAGCCACGAGCTGCCCAAGCTGACGGTGCCAGCGGCTCCTCTGCTGGCACTGCCTCACCTGATATGTTTCGGGTAAGTGTTAATTTTTGATTTCATTAAATATATTTTAATTCTTTATTATAGAGTAACTACTCGTATACCTATACCTACCTGTATGTGAAAACATACAGCATCATACATTTTACAAACAAGTACAGAATGGGTAGGTATTCCTGGATAAAATAATATTATTTTATGGACTCGTTATTTTTATTTCAAATATTATTATATTATAGACACTATAATATAATATGTAAATTATTTAAAAGTTAATAAAAATACTTTTGATTTAATGTATAAAATATATATTTTAATAATTTAATTAAATATGAATTAGTAAGACCTGAGGTCATATCATAAATTAAAAAAAAAATACGCGGGAAATCTAATCTTCAAGGGCATCATCGGAAAACAGACATGTCAAAACTTGTGTAATTTTCGTGCAACTTTCGTCGTTCTTGCATCTTCTCAGTTTATATTTTCAAGTAAAAGTTTAATTTCATTTGTAAAGAATATTTAGAAAATTAAACATTAAAAATGGGAGTGTGTTTCTCAAGTTGCTTGTACATGAGGAATAAAAATATGGTGAGCTAAGTAAATATTTTAAAGTCTAACAATTAGTTACTATAAAGTAGAACCATGATTATATTTATTATTATGAACATATTATTTAGTTTAAAAATAATACTACACAAGAGTAATTCTTATGTAAAAACGTATTTCTGATGTGTAAAATATACTTTAATCTTTTTTAATAGTATGGATATTCGAACAAAACTATGTGAAACCATATCCATTATCCATAGGATTTAAAGTATTTATTAGCCCATTTATTTTGAATCATTAGTTGACACATAGTCATTCTAATGTATCATATTGTATACATATAGGTGTTTCTGTTTCATAGATAACAAGCTAAAAGTAGGCTAACAGGATTATCATATTTGTGAGTTGTGACAATAACGATATTGACAGTGAACAACTTTTCAACGTGCTTTCAATTTTCATTATGATAATATATTTTTGGGCCTTTAAATAATAATATGTTATTGTTATTTAGTACATTATAAATCCAATAATCAATTTTATTATTTTTAATAAGTAACAAGAAATTTGAAAACGCGAATTCAATTTAATAATAAGTAAGTACAGTATATTAGAAAATTCCTGAGCTCTCGTTGTGGCAGATACAAACCACAGATATTGTTGGAGATTACAATGCTATGAAAATGTATATTTATTATTTACAATGTTACGGTATTGCCATTTTAATAAGTAATGTAGTTAACGGAATCATTTAAGTAACAAACCATGTTTATCGATTATAACAGTTATTTTGCAAAAAACATTATACATCCCTACTAATATTATAAATGTGAAAATGTGTTTGTTTGTCCATCTTTCACGTCGAAACGGAGTGACGGATTGGCGTGATTTTTTTGTGTGGAGATATTTGGGGGGCCAATTTCAATCAATTAGGCTGGAGAGTGACATAGGCTACTTTTTACCGCATTAGATTATCTAATTCCTACGGGAAAACACGTTATAATACAATACAAAAAAATATTTATGATCAGAATTACTTAAAACTTGGTATTAATGCTCTTCAATACAATTAAATAAATACGTGTTTTAGCATTTTTCGAAA
The DNA here is from genome assembly GCA_951806755.1 of Brenthis hecate. NCBI lineage: Eukaryota > Metazoa > Arthropoda > Insecta > Lepidoptera > Nymphalidae > Brenthis > Brenthis hecate. The sequence goes on along the minus strand of OX638258.1, from coordinate 6,843,634 downwards.
TTCATCCTATAAGGGGGTAAATAGGGGATGATAGTTTGTATGAAGTAGGTGATATATTTGTAAGTAATTATATACAATTTATCAATAACAACCGCCTTCTTTTTGAAGCCATTCAGCTGTTGATTAACCTATATGAAACATTCGCACATTTTAGGGCGTCAGTAGTATGGGGGGCAGTATGCGAGTGCCTAATACGGACTCGTGCGTGGAAGTCGGTGTAGCGGACTTGGAAGATGGCGCTAACGGTCTGCAAGTGCGACGCGGAAGCGAGCCTACATTACATCAAGACACATTACCACCTCAAAGACAGGTTATTATATTTTTTTGCTACCTCATTTAATATCCATTATTATTATTTTTGTTAGGAAATTATAGAACTATATCCAATATATTGAGGGATGATCTTTTAGATACATAGGTACATTATCAAATAGAAATGAACATCTTTGTTACTGATTTTAAGCTGGACATTGCACAGTCTATTCGCTAAGTTGTGCTGTGAATTACAAGAATTACAATGATTGTTTTAAAATGTATGTACAATGACTTAAAAAGATAAATATTAAAAGATTTTTCGATTATCTTTTCTTTGTATATAATAATCTTTAAAATATAAATTAAATTGTATTCCAGGTTTCAGAGCAAACAAAACGATGGTCAGCGGCGGTAGTGTGTCGAGACGACACGAGTCGCGCGACGCACAAAGTGCACCCCATGGACGGGCGCCCGCCCGACCAGACCGACCGGCACGGCCAACACTTCCAAAGACAATCAAATCGACTATCCATGCAGTTTTCTGGCCCTGGGTAAGATATGACTTTTTGTTCAAATTAAATCCGACACTAATTCTATCGGTCGGAGTATGCCCGGATATTTTTTCTTTAATGCCCTCTTGACTGATTTAGCCACGGCGGCCAATTTCATTAAGGCTATTGTGTAAGAGATATTATTATGGTGCACAATTATATGCGCAGACACAAGTGCAGTCTGTTAAAATTCCGCTGGGACGAGATTGGACAGGCACTGGGGTGTAACACCGCTGACTTCCCAACTGTAGGCTGCTATCGAATATTTCTTGAGAGAAAAGCCGTCACTTTATCTGGCTCGACCTGGAATTTGAAACCGGGATATCTAGATCTCCAGAGGCTCTATATTTTTAATGATGCGTTTACAGTTTTCAAACAGAAAGAAAATAGTTCCTTTTAAGCCTCGGATGAAAAATTTTGTTGACTATATGACACCTTGAAACTGGTCTATTGGTCAACATATCTCTCGATATGACTGCACTTTTTTTATAATAATTAATATTATAATTTAAAAAAATGTATATTAATTTTTCTTTTGTATAAATAAATAAATATGTTGGGACATTAACACACAACACCATCTACTTCCATGGTAAGCTACGAGGCTTGTGTTATGGATACCAGATAGTTGATACACTACTCATATATAACATTAAATACATACATATTATAAATATAAACACCTATGACTGCAGTACAAACATTCGTGCTCATCACACAAATGTTTGCCCCCAGCGGGACTCGAACCCGCGACCTCTAGCACAACAAGTAGGGTTACTACACACTACGAGTCAAACGTGTCGTCATAGTATATTATGTAGTAGAGTATGGTAATATATTATGATCTGTGGTAGTAATATACTTACATAAGTCCTAAATAATTCTACTATTTGTATTTGACACCTACACTACGTTGGCGATGGCGTAACTAACTTATGATATATGGATTTGTCTTAAAAAGGCTTGATGAGACTTTTAAAGGTCTTAAATGTATGGGCAGATAATTTATACATTCTAATTTCATTAAAATATACCGGTTCTCATAATGTCCTTTTAATTTTGTGTGTTTATTTATATATTCTATAAAGTTGTTTTATAATTTGTTCATGCCGTATTTAGTTTATATATACTGTATGTAGAAGAAATGATTGATTATATATTGAGAATTGAATAAAAATTTCTTATAATAGAAGTAAATTGTCCTGAACTGGCAAGCCTTGAAGCCAGCAATGTAATTGAGTTTATAGTACAAGATATTACTTAAGTAATAGCGTAATAACTTGTGTCCATTCAAAACGAATATTGATTTTGGCATTAGATAATAATATTGCCAATTTATATCAAAAGTTAAATGTTTTAAAAAAAATTACGTAAAAATGTCAGGTTGTTTAAATTTTAAATATAAACTATCCAGTGAATTGAAAATGTGACAAAGTGATAAATACTCAGACACATCTTTGCATAATTTATATTTATTGTATTGCGACGAATATTATTTATTTTTCGTATGTCATGTAAGGATTATTACATTGGCTGTAAAAAGCTTATCTTCTTTTAAGGAATATAGTAACCGTCAATGAACCTACTTATCAAAAAACGTTAATTTTATGCAAGAGAGATAAGCATATTGTAACTTATTAAATTTTCCAGTAGCAAATTTTAAATTTTACAACACTTCTACTGAAACACCTATGTTTCTAACAAAAAGAGCCTACTGCTTATTAACTACATACTTTATTATAACTCATTTATAAAGCTTGCAATAACTAATAAATACAGTCCATATTTGAAAAGCATATTAATTATGCGATTATAGTTAATTTATATATTTTTTATTCGCAAAGTAAATACTCATAAAGAATTGTTTTAAGACAATCATTAGTATAAAAATAAAACACTTATATTTATTAATGTGGTCTTCAAAATAAGGAGAGATAAAAATAAATAGTGAAAAAGACAGAGCGAAGAAGGGAAATAAGAAAAAAAAAAAAACAAATAATAAACAAATAGTTAAATTTGACTATGTGTATCTATTTCCCTAGTATACAACATTACGAGTAACTGCCTCGTTGGTTTAGTGGCCGGTATGTATAGCAGTAGATCAGGCATGTCTTGGGTATAAGTCGAACCAAGTCAGGCCAAGTATGTCAGAGGGAATTTGGAGGTTGGCATTCTTACTCCTCTGTTCAGAGCACAACTCGCGTCGGTGTTCGCCTTAATCTCTTACTGTACTGAACTGTAGTGTCGAAATGATCGTCTTCGGCGAAGATGGTCAAACTCAAAGAGATGGGTCACCGTGACTAAAATTCGTCATTAAGACATCATTATTATAAACGTCGACATTATAGATAATGTAAAGAAAAAACAATTTGTTCATTAAAAGTTTTTATTTAATCTTATATATGAATTCTTTTCAGAAGTGGTGTATGGTTAGATGCAGCTGAGCGAGTTCAAACATATGGCAGTAAAAGTCTACCTCGAGATGCTAGGAAAGAACCTTTAGGACAAGACACACCCACTCATGATCAGAATCATAGGTACGCAATCTAAATAATATTTGTTCTTCATTATTGTCTTACGACTGATAGAGTAATACCGAATTTTTGTGTAATTTTTAGTATTCGGTTATCAACCAAACTATCAAATGCGCAAAATCAATATTCAATTATTAAATTTATTTAGTTTTAAATACAGATAAAATTCTTTATATTTTTATAATATCAGTATAATTTTGAATCACAGAGTGGAGGACATGCTCCGCTGGGTGTCCGGAGTGAACAACGTGGCCACCGTGCCCGCGACGCAGGAGCGCCCGCTCGATCTACTGCCTGAATGTAAATAAAATTATTTTATAATTTATAAATAAATGAGTTATATAGTAGTATTTCTATTTACTATATGATTTTTTTTAAATATCCTCGTAAAACAAGCTTACTTTCTATCTGTTTAACTTTATTGACTCTATAATATCTTTTTTCATAGTGATACTCCTATTGAGGAGTGCACAAGCTTTAGAATATATATGGCTATTGAGCCATATATATTGTAAAGCTTGTGTTTACATGATTCGTAAATGTTATTTTTGGAATGATTTTATTTTTACTTGATGGGATGGAGGTTCATAAACGTCTTAACGAATTTTACTAATTCTAGTATTCGATTGATTTTATAATTCGATCTTAAAATGTCAATATTACAGCTCCATTTAAAGTATGACAATATTACATTGAGTTATTAACTGAATTAAATAATAATATCAAAAATATCTTGCATAATATAACAGCAGGTAACGGTGAAAGGGCGATATCTGGTGCGGAGTCGAGTGCGGGGGCCGACGCGGGCGAGGGCGCGGGGGGCGCGGGGCAGCTCATCGCCGTGACGCTCGTCAAGGGGGAGAAGGGGCTGGGCTTCACCATCACCACGCGTGACAACCCCACGGGCGGACACTGCCCCATTTACATCAAGAATATATTGCCTAAGGTTATTATAAAGTTATTGATATGCTATAGCTGTTTTAATATTAATAAAATAATAATATTTGTATGATTGTATACGTTAATCGTAGAAATTATCGGTATGATTTGAAACATATATTTTTGTAAACGCCAGTTAATAGGTAACGTAACACAGTAAACAAACATAATAATTATTTTTAAATGGACAAATTGGATGTTGCGCCATATATAATCGCTATATATTTAAAATGCGTCTATATATAATAAACAGTGCTAATGATTAGTAAATAAAAAACTGTTTTCATATATCAGATATGAAAATTTTACCATGACATACTAACTCTTTCATCTATATAGTCGCTTTTTTAATTTTATGTAGCAAATATTGATTTTCCTACACAATCCACCACATATTAAGTATAAAAAATGCCTTTGTGGAACGATCACCTACAGGTATATGTCATAATAAAAAAGGGTTGTTATTAAGCACTCAGGTCCAACATACTAATGATATATTAAGTGTCAGTATCATCTACACTACAATTATTATAAAGAGAACAGATTTGTATTTTTGTAATGAATAAACTCAAAAACTGCTGGACCGATTTGGATGAAATTTGGTAAGAAGATAGTTTGAGACCCTGGGAAAGACAAAGAATATGTTTTATTCCGAAAATTATTCCTTAAGGGGGTGAAAATGGGAATAAAATTTTGTATGGGGAATCAACCTATGGACATGAGTCGCTAGTGCTATTATAATAGAAGTGGTCTACCATCAGAGTTTGAAGTCCGGATATACTAACAATATATGTGCTCGTGCAGGGCGCGGCGGTGCAGGACGGGCGGCTGCGCGCCGGCGACCGGCTGGTGGCGGTGGACGGCGCGGCCGTGGCGGGGCGCTCGCAGCAGCAGCTGGTGGCGCTGCTGCGCAGCACGCCGCCCGACGCCGCCGTCCACATCCTCGTGGAACGCGCACGCGCGCGCCCGCAGGTACCGCGCGTCACTCGTATACCGACCGGTTATTGTTGTAACATGTCATCACGATATGTACAACGATAACTGTTTATCTATATGGTATAACCTTCCTTATCGGTTGATGACTAGCCATACGGAAATATAGTGCACAAGTGTGGACTGTTATAATGAACTCTATTCCTTTCACACACTCTTACACAGCTTAACGTGTGGCATACCCGGGGATTTTTAATTTAATATTTACAGTGAAACCTAATAACTTTAACTTGACCAAACTTAGGCCTCAAACCCAGGACTTCCGGATTTGCAGCCATACATGCTACCTGCTAGACAAACAAGTCAATTGCGATTGTTTATATATTATATTTCTAAATTGCCCAAAAACACATATGAAACACATATGAAATCCACGATATCATATCGTACAGTCGTTGAAGTTAGCCATTGCACCTACAAAGTAGTTTAATCTCAATAATAAGATAAAATCACTGAGTTGCATTATTAAAATATCCATTTTTTTTAACCTTTCAGAGGGTAGAAGCACAAAGTCCAACAAAATACACGGAGAAGCCAGTGGGTCCGCCCACGCCGGCCAAGCCCGGCCAGGACAGCAAGCCGGAGAGCGGGCGCGTGTCCAGCATGGTCCACGCCATCAACCAGAACTCCATCAGAGGCAGGATACCTAAGAGCTCCAGCAAGGACGACCTATTGAAAGATCAGTCGTTAGATAGTGCGTTACAGGATGCCCTCAACTCATCTTCTAATTCGGTTAGTTATATTATTTTTGTATATCTAGCATTCTTTAATAAAAAGCTTAAAAATTGTTTTCTTATGAGAGAATTTGTTGAAGATGTAATGTCAATAAAAGAAATTAATTTTTCGTAGTGCATACAGCGTAATATGTAATATATTTTAAATGATGTTTTTTTATTCTGCATTGGAAAATTTGACTTATTACCTAAAATATTTATAATCTAACTGTACGGTTTAATTCTATATAAACTGTAGACCAACTTCATATGCATTATTTCAGTTGCTAGGCCTCAGAAACCGTCTAATCCTAAGGCTAGACGTGCCAGTCCACGACTCGGAGAAGGCTGGCCTCGGCATCAGTGTGAAGGGCAAGGTGACTGTTGGTCCTGATCCTCACGATCTGGGCATATTCATCAAATCTGTTTTACATGGAGGAGCTGCTTCTAGAGATGGAAGGTATTTTGAATTTTAAAATTTTGTTTTGTACAAGTTGAAAAATATATATTCATTTTTTGTTATATGACATTAGGGAGTACCTTTAGATTTTAAAAATTATTTACTTCAAATCCTTTAGTTCTCATAGTAGGTAAAAATTAATCATTTAAGCTGCAAGTGATATTTAAAGTGAATTGGAATTCAAGAAGCGTGCATACATTTGCATTCACTGATTATATTGTTTTGTATACGCTCTGTTTACTTATTGTACTATAAGCACAGACTTAAACTAAATTTAACCTCAGCAAATGCAATGTTTCTAAAGTGTACAATATTAATATAATATACGTCCTCAGACTGCACACGAACGACCAACTGCTGAGCGTGAACGGCGTGTCGCTGGTGGGGCAGCCCAACGCGGCCGCCATGGAGGCGCTGCGCCGCGCGCTGCTGCACGCGCGCCCCGCCGTGCGCGGCAGCATCTCCCTCACCGTCGCGCGGCGCACCGGTACATACACACACACACCTCTACTGTCTTACATTTGCGTCGATATATTAAATATTTTAAATTAAACTATATTTTTGGATTTCATAACTTTGAGACGTCTAAAACCTTAGTCTTTCCCGTGACCATGATTGCTGTAAAGCATTCGGAAGGTCGCGTCGGGAACCAAAAATCAAAATAAATACGCGAGTCAATCCGAAAAGATAGTTTTATTTAAAACTACACATGTCATATAAACTGAATCGTTACCTAATACCATTACCAAAATTCCTTTAATTTACACAAATATTTGACATTTTAAATGTTTTTTTTTTTAGATTTTGTCACGGATTTTGATTTTTTTTTCCGATATGCTTAGTACGTTGTAAAGAGATTATGTTTTACTATATTAATAAGTAATGTTTTTTTATCATTTTCTACACATTTTTGACAAGGTTATTTTTGTTAGGATATAGTAAAAATAACCAACAAAAGTTACTCCAATAAATATTTCTCCTATACTTTATATTTAGTCACCACTTTTAATAAGGTTTCTTATATAATAAAACGCTATAACTAGCAAAGCAACTTAAAAACCGACTTTTATATAATCACTTCAATAATTATACTTGTGTTTCCTCAACAGACAGTATGGACAGCCTAGCGAGGTGGAAAGACGACACCCCTCCAAACGGCAACGACACAACTAATTCCAACGAAAACAGCAATTCCCAAAACTTCAACACCGTCATATACAATTCAATAGATAAAGAAAACAAACCGATAGACTATCAAAAACACGAGACCAATAGAGAAGACAGTAACAGATCGAATAAAAAGCACGCTTCAATAGTGACAATAAACAATAACAACAGTTGGGTGTCGAATCAGTCGGATGATAGCAAGGGTTATTTAGAACGGGATAAAGACGTTCCTCATGATAATAAACGGGATAGCTTTGAATGGAGTCGGTTGGATGGGTGGAATCCTGTCATAGATAGGTTGACTGGTTTGCGGAATGAGAGTTATTATATGGCGACGCAGACGGAGGCGCCGCCGCACCGCGCGTACGCGCACCACAACGTTATTATCGAAGAGGACTATGCTACCACTCGGTAAGTTTTTCATTTAATATGCTTATATCAGATAATCTATACATATAATAAAATTGTAACTAAGCCGAGTCTGTACATTGAATAGTTTTTGGAAAATCTTATTGAAATAGACATTATTATCGATACTGAGGCTGAATCTATAGTTTTTGGAATTTTTGTCTATCTGTTACCGTATCGCAGAAAAACCACTGTAAGAATTTTGATGAAATTTGGTATGAGGATTGCTGGTTATCTGGGTCAATGTATAGGATACTTTATACAGCGGGAAAATATCTCATTTCTGAGAAAAAATGCAAAAACTGCAATGTAGAGTATACTAATCTGGAAAACCCAAATTCTTAAATTTGGTTTTTGGTCATCTGAACGCGGGCGGATGTAACGTTACGTCAAACCATAGAATAAAATCTAAAAATCATAAGTCAAATTCTCAAAATAAAACTATTTTAATAAATGAAATAAATACGAAATGAAAAAATGTAAGAATAGTTTGAAAAAACCCTAAAGGATTCGATTTCGTTAAAATAAGAACATAGTCACGTGTACATATTAATTGATAGAATATAAATTCATAGAAGGAGCACAATTTGAAGTTGTGCGCTCCTTTTTCGAGGACACTTTTGGTACGCTGACTATGTATTTGTTGGGTTTTTGTATATCAATGATATAAGGTCACAAAATTTTAAAGACGTGTCATTGTTTATATACAATTTGGAGTTTTTTTTAGTAATAATAGCGTTACATTGTAATATTCCTGTATAACCTCTGTTTTTTTTAGGTTACGTTTTATACGAATTATAAATAAATATATCTAAAAGTAATGGCCGTCATTTACGTAGTAGTTTTCGACGGCAGATAGTTATTAAGTTGTTTTTTAAATCTGCGTGTCTTGCTAATAGGTACGATCATGTAATAGATCACCATAATGTTTATTTATGTGTGAAGAATAATAACTCTGGGACAAAGTTCACACAAAGTGGAGTCCTGAGATAGGGAGGTGAAGTCGGGGCAGAACACGAACTAGATGGCGAGATAAACTGGACAAATTCCATCCAAATTGGTCTATTCGCCACAAAACCTGGAACTTAGAGGTAGTTAGAGCGAAAACCTTTGCCCAGTTGTGGGGTGATGTGGGCTAACTGTAATTAATATTATAAATTTGAAAGTGTGTTTGTTTGTTTGTTAGTTTTTTTGTTCGTCTGTTCTTCTTTCACGTCGAAACGGAGTGACGGATTTGTGTGATTTTTTGTTTGGAGATAGTTGGAGGGCTGGTTAGGAGTGACATAGGTTACTTTTTACCGCGGGAGATTATCTCATTCCCACGGAAAAAAAAACACGTTATAATATAATCCAAAAAAAGTTTTATAATCAGAATTACTTGAAACTTAGTATTAATGCTCTTATTCAATACAATTAGATAAATAGTTATGTGTTTTAGCGTTTTTCGAAATTCATACCATAAGGGGGTAAAATAGGGGATGAAAGTTTGTATGAAACCTGCTTTATTCGAGTTTTTTTATAGTTTTAGCGCGAGCGAAGCCGCGGGTTCTGCTAGTAAATATATAATACTTATATGTCAGGGGCAGCGCGGGCGAGTCGGGCAGCGAGGGCGGCGGCGGCGGCGCGGGCGCGGACGGCGCCTTCAGCCGCGACGCGGTGGGGCGCCGCTCCATGTCGGAGAAGCGCCACGCGGCGCTGGACGCGCGCGCCACCGGCACCTACCGCAAGATTAAGGAGAACAAGGCTATTCATGGTTTGTATGTTTTGACTACACAGAATATCCACTTATATTTTGTTCAAAACGGGACGTATAGTTTGATAATAAAATATACACTATATATACGATATATATTTGATTTTAAGCCCGGTTAATTTATGAGGGGTTTAGGAAAATAGCAAAGTTTACTTCTATTCAACTATCTAACTGAATATTTTTTTGGAGCTAGATCAATAGCTTGACGTGTTTCTTAGGCAATACCTAAAGATAAATACTGTTTCATCTTTTGGGATGAATTAAAATTTATATAGACCGCTTTTGCATAAACTATTCACTAAAAAAATAATCAAGAAATCGGGTTACTGTTAACAAAAAAATGCTAGTGGTCACTTGGCAACTTGAGATTTTTAAAAGATATAAAAATAATTAACTGAAAATTAATACATATATACGTGTTATTTACTTCAGCAATGCAAGTGGGGCCGTCACTCGGTATGAGAAAATCATCGAGCTTAGAATCTCTTCAGACTGCAATACAAGAAACCCAGAGAAATCCTAATCGCAATGAACAGATCTACGTGCTAGCGCATCCACGTGAGTACTTTATATTTATCATAATATATTTATAAAAATGACCTAAAAATAAAATACCATATTAAATCTATACTAATATTATAAATGTGAAAGTTTGTAAGTATGGATGTTTGTTACTCTTTCACGCCAAAACGGCTGAACGGATCTGGATGAAATTTGGCACAGAGATAGGTTATAGTCTGGAATAACACATAGGCTACTTTTTATCCAGGAAAATGTATGGTTCCCGTGTGATACGTTTGTTTTTGTTTTCCTAGAGGCGAACGTGAGCCGCTAGTTTTTTTAATAAAATACACCGAGACTTACAAGACAGGTTCTTTAAAGATGAATATAATAACTTTTCATTATACATATCATTTAAATTAATTTCACATCTATCATAACATATTTAAGTGCTGTTGTTACTAATAATAAAAAAATATCCCAAACGTGTGTGTGTGTGGGGGGGGATGTTATAGGACAGGACTAATAATTACACTAATTATACTTTTTTTGTCAGGTTGTCATAACGGGATATTTAGCTAAACCGATAGAATCGTGCAAAGTCAGGAAACTTTCTAATAAAAAATAAAACATAATTTAATAAACTGTCAAATTTTTTAACAGAAAAATATTAATAATATTTTTTTTTTTTATTATAGCGTTAAAGCACTGGCTGACGGACGACAACGCTGCGCCGGAAACGATAGTGCGCGGCTCCCCGCAGCAGTCCTCGCTGTCTCACAAGAAGCCTTCGCTGCTCAAATCGCTGTCGACTATGTTCAGGTAAAGTTTAAACATTTTAATATTAAAACAGGACATCATTTGTACATATACTAAACGTATTAATAATAATTTGTGATTGTAAGTATTGAACATAAACATACTCGTATATGAACAGAAACATAAAAATATGAAACAGAAATATTCGTGATTTGTACTTTAAATATGTAAATGTGCATTAAATAAACATTTTTTTTATATTACTATGATATCTAAAAAGCTTGCAATAAGAACCTAGAAAAACCGTTTATAATAAAATAACATAAACGGTTAAAAATAATATCAAAGTTAGAAGCAGCTGAAAATTCCAAGATTTGATTAAATAGTAAATAGCTATTTAAAAACAATTGGCTAATAAACCATTATCCAATGACAGAATCGGCAAGCCGCACAAGAAGCCGGACGGCGAGACGTACGCGCGCGCGCAGCCCGCACGCGCCTCGGACAAGTCGCTGTCGCGCGACGCGCTCGAGCGCCGCGACCACGAGCCCCTGCCGCCCGCCAGGTACGTTGAGCTCGAGCTCTCGGGCTGCTCGGTGCTCTTGTGCCCGCTATAGTAAATACACTGTGTGTATGTGTGAATTACGCTTACGACAGCCGAAGGACAAAAAACCGAAGTCTTTACTTAGTGCTTCAATTAAAATTACTTAAAATAGGAAAATTACATCTAAACTTAATACTACGAAACAATAGTGATCGACGCTAGACTCATATATTGAATACAATTTATGTACTTATTACTATTGGAATACATAAGATTATAAACTGCTGATGCAGTCTTAATTTCGGGGCACACGTGTAGTGGCGACTTGTGACGACGTCAGCGTATGTAACATGTACGTTTTCGTGTGTGCGTGAATGGCATGCGTGTGTGCGTGTGTTTGTGTGTATGTAATAGGTGTGTATGTGTAAATGTGTTTTTGCTCGTTACTTCTTCACGCTGAAACAGATGAACGGATGGATTTTAGTACACATACAAATAGACTGACCTGGGGTAACAGGTAACTATGGATGCACACATGGGAGCGTAAGTTGCCATTAAAGGATTGTTTGTTACTTCGTTTAGTTAGCTTTTAACTACTTCGTTGGTCTTGTGGCTAGTATGTACGGATGCGAATCTTAAGGTCCCTCATTCGAGTACCAGGTCGGGCCGTGTATAATTACTGGGTTTATGAGTTAAGCCGGCGGTGTGTCGATGTACGTGTCACTTCTGTGCCTGATCTCCTTCACAAGAGTCGAAATGTTTGAAAGTGAACGAAATTGAGAAAGCATGTTGTGTTGAGCGCAATAATTATATTCCACAATATCTCTTGTAGAGATGCTAGTGTCATAGATAATGAGAACTGAGAGGGATTCTATGCTTAATTTTTTATTTGTTTTATTGCGGTTGAAATTAAATATAAACAAAAATAACATCACACGATACAGACAAAATCAAACTTTTGAAAGTCGATGTCTCTAAGAGAAATTTCTAATAATAATTCCATCCTCCCAACTAATATATAATATACCTACATTGATGATAAAAATGCATGGAAATAGGTATTTCTAGTTAACATTAATTATATTATTGTTAGTTTTAAGTTACACAATGTATGTTTTACTGATATAAAACGACAATGAAAAAGAATTTGTTAAACAATTCTACTTTCAATAAACAATTTTGATTTGATTTGTCAGAGAGGAGCGAGGCTCGCGGCAGAGCAGCTCGGAGCGGCGCGGCCGCGCGCACCGCACCGCGCCCGCGCCCGCGCCGGCGCGCGCGCAGGTACCGTGACATACACTTCTGTATTGATTTTTCATTTTTAATCTATTTTTTATTTTTATAAATGATTATTACATAAGTCAGTGTTTGTGTCGTTCACAAATAGTATGTGTAGTTTCCATAAGAAAAACCTTTTTTTAACGGACTTCCAAAATGGAGGAGGTTCTCAATTCATCGGAAACTTTTTTTTATATATATGTATGTTCACCGATTACTCGAAAACGAGTGCACCGATTTGGATTTTTTTTGTTTCAAAGAGTATACTTCCTAAGTGTTCCCATTTAACATTTAAATTTTATCGAAATTTTTTTTTTTTTTTTTTTTATGGGACTAAGGGGGCAAACGGGCAGGAGGCTCACCTGATGGAAAGTGATCACCGCCGCCCATGGACATCTGCAACACCGCAGGGCTTGCAGATGCGTTGCCGGCCTTTAAGAAAGGAATACGCTCTCTTCTTGAAGGTGGCCAGGTCGTAGCGGTTCGGAAAGACCGCCGGCGATAGCTGGTTCCACAGAGTGGTTGTGCGGGGCAGAAAGTGCCTTAAAAATCGTACTGTTGTGGAACGCTGGACATCGAGGTGGTGTGGATGGAATTTACTATTTTGGCGCGATGTCCGATGGTGAAATTCAGCAGCCGGGATTAGTCCGAACAATTCCTCGGAACACTCCCCGTGATAGATGCGGTAGAAGATGCAGAGTGATCCAACATCTCTACGCAGAACTAAAGGATCAAGCCGATCGGAGAGAGCTTGATCGTCGATAACTCGAATCGCCCTACGTTGAATGCGGTCAAATGGAAGTAGCTGGTACTGGGGAGCTCCCGCCCAAAGATGAGAACAGTACTCCATGTGGGGCCGAATTTGCGCCTTATAAAGAATAAGACGCTGACGCGACGTGAAGTACTGTCTCGCCTTGCTGAGCACACCAAGCTTCTTTGAGGCCAGTTTGGCCTTACCTTCCAATTGACCACGGAACTGGACGTTGCTCGAGATGTCGACGCCAAGTATTCCGATACTGGCTGTGGGAGATAGAGGAGTGTCCTCAAATTGAGGAGCTACGATAAATGGCGACTTTTTAGCGGTTAACGCGCAAACTTGTGTCTTTTTGGGGTTGAATTGGACTAAGTTTAGTCGACCCCAATCCGAGACTTTGGTTAACAGAGATTCGACTTCAGACACAAGTTTGTTCCGGCTCTCGTCGACGTATTCCCGAGAAATATTAGCGCGGCCAGTGTACAGCGCATCCACAGTGCTATCGTCTGCATAGCAATGAATGTTGCTGATTTGCAACATGTCATTGATATGCAGAAGGAACAGAGTAGGAGACAGTACACAGCCTTGTGGAACACCAGCATTGACATATTTAGGATCAGAGCAAGCACCGTCGACAACGACCTTAATGCTCCGATCTGCCAAAAAGCTGGTGATCCAGTTGCAAAATTTCTCGGGGAGCCCATAGGAAGGTAGCTTCGAAAGAAGCGCTTTGTGCCATACCCGATCAAAGGCCTTCGCTATGTCCAGACTGGCTGCAAGCGCCTCCCCCTTGGTCTCAACTGCTTCTGCCCATCTATGTGTCAGGTAAATTAAAAGATCACCGGCTGAGCGACCTCGACGGAAACCGTACTGGCGGTCGCTAATCAGCCGGTGCTCTTCTAGGTACCGCAGGAGCTGGCAGTTGATAATGGACTCCATTATCTTAGAGAACAAGGAGGTAATGGCTATAGGCCTGTAATTGGACGGATCCGAGCGGTTACCCTTTTTTGGGATCGGGTGCACTAAAGCGGCCTTCCAGGATTTCGGGACTACGCCTGATGAATAGGAGTACCGGAAAAGACGCGTTAAGACCGGTGCCAACTCCGGAGCACATGTCTTCAACACGATCGGAGGGATGCCATCGGGCCCACTCGACTTATGAATGTCCAAGGAAAGAAGTGCTTTGCGAACTGCACTTTGCCGGAACTGAACTTCCGGCATCGTAGTATTACACCGTGGGATGATCGGTGGTGAGTTTCCTTGGTCATTTAGAGTCGAATTGGACGCGAAGAGAGTGCCCAGTAGTTCGGCTTTCTCCTTCGCGGTATGAGCCAGCGAGTCATTCTCCGTGTGCAGAGGTGGAAAAGAAGGCTTACAGAAATTCCCTAAAACAGCTTTGGAGAGAGACCAAAACGCACGTGTTCCCGAAGGGAGACGCCCCAATCTCTCGCCAATTCTGCCGATGTGCTTCGACTTCGCATTAGCAATACTATTTTTGAAGGACCTGGAGGCAAAGTTATACTCCTTTTTAAAGGCGCTGGTATTTACATCACTAGACGCCGACGCGACAGCCCAGGCTTGGTAGCATTCCAGCTTTCGGCGAGATGCCGTCTTGCAGGAGTGACCAAACCAAGGCTGGGATTTGCCTCCGATGGGCACTGCAGAGAACGGAATAAATAGTTCCATACCCTGAAGTACCACATCGGTGACAGAATCAGCAACGACGTCTGGATCATCTGGCGAGAAGCAAATTTGCCCCCATGGGTAGGACGCAAAGAATGACCGCATCCCGTCCCAATCCGCTGACCTGTAATGCCATACACGGCGACAGCCCGCAAAGCGAGGCCGTGTTGAGCGCGTGACTGGCACTGTACTCCGGACAAGACAGTGGTCCGACGAGCCAAGAGGAGGATCGACGGAGACCAGGTAGCCGTCCGGATGAGAGGTTAACAGAAGGTCCAACAGGGAAGGTGTATGATCTTCCACATCAGGGATTCGCGTTGGCGAGGTAACCAGTTGTGTCAGATCATATGCCAATGCGAAATCGTGAACAGATCTCCCCGCATGATCGGTGGTACGTGATCTAAGCCATTCAGTATGATGGGCGTTAAAGTCGCCGAGAATCACGATCTCTGCGGATGGGATCTGCTGGAGCACGGAATCTGTAGCCATTTGCATGTGCTCAACGAGTCGGTCAGTTTCGGCATTGCCGCTATGAGACCTATACAGGCACGCGTAGATTCGCGGATGGTCGTCGCAGTCTACACGTAGCCAGAGGATGGATAGGTCCCGCCCTTCAAGGCTGCTGAGGCGACGAGAGCAGATGTCCTCTCTGACGTACACGCACACTCCAGCCCGCGGTACAAAGGAATGCTCCAGATTATACCCCGGGTAAGAGAGGAAAGAGGTGTCAGCCGGGGACGATATCTGCGTCTCGGTAAGGAAGAGCAAGGCCGGCTTCGCCGTCTCAAGGTGGAAGTGGACGGCGTTCAAGTTGGAATTTAGTCCCCTTATGTTGCAGAAGTCCACAGCAAGTGTGAAAGGGGTAGCCTTATGTTGCCTGCTCCGATTGCCCCGAACAGAAGACGAGAGCGCAAAATTGCCCCCCCCAGAATTCGGAGGGCAGCCTGGGCACCCACGCTCAGGTAGTGAACGAGCTGAACATGGATGCCCAGAGAGGGATTCTCCACCGCGATGTGCGCTGGTGGTACCCTCCTGGGGTAGACTGACCAAATTTCGCACTATCATAAATTTAGTGGTGTGGGGGAGGGGTGGGGAGTGGGCCTCCCGGGACTCTCACTTACCGAACGAAACGCGACAGCAAAGCTGCCACTTCACGCCGGACTTCTGTGAGAGTGTGGTATTTAACGGGACGTGCCGGCCCATTCGGCTGCTACCCGAAGGTAACTAGCATGGCACTACCACAGTTTTTGGTTGACTGATTGCACTGGTGGAATAATCTCTGTCACTAGACTATCCCACCAGCGGGCGGTGGGGTCGTCACGTCCCGACGCCATATAATCCATATAATAAATCGGTCGAGCGGTTTTTTAAATAAAATCAATAACAATTTTTTTTAAAATAAATTGCTTAATCGAATATATTAATAAAAAAACTTTCTTCTTACAAATTACCTGCTTTTTGCGTCTACACTAAAAACTGACAAATAATAATAAAAAAAACATAAAAGCCGACTTCCAGTCAATAAAATGTAAAAAATAACTAAAAGGGGGAGGTATTTTTTTCGGCAAATAACCGAACCCCCGAGTACGATCATAAAAAATTATGCCGAACATACTCGTACCAAATACGAGTATCGACCGAACATAAGGCGCACCTCTAATTTTAATGAAATGAATTGAAATCAAGCGTTATTCAATTAGACTTAGCCAAACAAACACTTGTAAATCATTAATTCAATTTAAAAAGAGAGAGAGAGTCCGTTCGTGAAGAAACTACCACCGACTCGAAAAACACATTTTTATTAAAAATTGAAATACGTATCTGCTTTAAAGTCGTGATTCACCCATAGAATTTGTATGGCAATGGCTGCCGGTGACGTCACTTATTTGCCAACTCAATTGATCAACTGTTTATTGATTTCAAAGCAACAAAAAAATCTATCTTACTTTACAGTTAATTTAAAAAAATCGCGTTTTTAAGACCTAAATAATGCGTTTTTAAATAAATTGAAACTTGGAATAATTGGTTAATAAAAATAGACTACCCAATTATTAATTAGTGAACAATTTTGTTTTGAATTTACATCAAAATTTGCAAGAACCTCCTACTTCAAAATATAGTATACGTAACAGATTAGTTTAAAATCCATACTCCCAAGAAAATATGTATAGTAAAAAGCGTCTTTTGCTTAAACACAATAATATGTAATTCAAGTCACATCTCAGTGGAATTATTGAATAAATAGACCAGGGCTGAAGCCTTTGAAAATGTTAAGAAGTGAAAAAATAATAGTAGAATGAAACCCATTGGAAAAGAAAGAGAATATAACAAAAATGAAAGGAAAAATAATTTACGGGCGATCTGAGGTCGGGAAGTGGGAGGGGGTCAGCTTTAAGGGGTAAAAAACGGTTTATCTCGATTTCCGGAAAACTACAAGTCCTATGGAAAAAAGTTAAATGGCAATGTTGTAGGTAATAAAAAGATCTACAACTTTTGCATTTATACTTTTTTCACATAACCTTAAAATTTATGTGAAAAATTCAAATAAACAAGTTTTTGGTTTTTTATTTTTATCTTTTATACAAAAAAAATGTTTTTCTCTCGAAATTTGGTGAAAACTTACCTTTTTATGTCCCAAACATACTGTAATTTTTTTTATTTAAAGTATTTATTTTCGAATCTCAGTCGCATACAAAGTTTTTCCTTTTTTTTTTAAATATTTATTCAAGTTTTTAGTTAAAAAAAAAAGAAAACTGTTTTTTAGGCCAAAAACTCCTAGCGAAGCTCGGTAGCCCAGGTGCTATTATTTTAAAATAGCAACTGTTGAGATTCTCGCAGACTCTTTTCAGCAGAACTGACTACCGAGGCGGTGGTAGATTCCTCACGGACGTACTTACTGACATTTAATTTAAGTTTTGAAAATGCAAAAGTGACGAATCATGAAAATGTGAAAAAAAATCTATTTGAATAAAATATATATTTTGATTTCATTGAATTGATTTGAGTGCTACTTTTTCTATCGTACAGCTCTTACTTTTTATACTGCGGCATGTAACGTTAGTGTTATCTATACACATAAAGATATTTACTATATCCTTACAAGAGACAAAGCTTCATACAATAGGGCAACTATGTATGTATACTACTTTCTTAGATTTGCGCGAATTTTGGACATTTTAAATAAAACTATCTTTTCGGATTTTTAAGCGAATTTATTTTGATTTTTGGTTCCCGACGTTTCGAATGCTTTATAGCAATCATGGTCACGGGAGAAACTAAAAAGATATTTTTATTTAATATTCAAATTTAAATAAAAGAAAAAACAATCAAAAAATTTAAATTGTTGACTAAACGGTTTTTTTCCGGATGGACCTGTTGACAATCTCAAACCGCCACTTTATGTGTGTGTACCTGTCATTGCGCAGTTATATGAAGCTTTATCCTTCTATAGGGATACTTATTCGTGCAATGACGCAAATTCGCAAATATGGCGTGAGTAGCGCGCTAATATACAACCCGGATGTCGCAACACCAATGAATGGTTTTGTTACTTACAAGTTTTGAGATAATAAATTTTGGATTAAAGTTAAATGGTAAACTCATTTTTATTAAAAAGTATTTTTATTTAATGAAATAAATTCAATTGGTTTAATTATCGAAGAAGTTATCGCGTAAGTTTTTTAATTAATTATATACTTTATTGCACAAATAAGTTATAAGAAAACACGTTTTATCACTTAATTAACGGGCTAAATGAATTTTAATGAGATAATTTCTTTTTAATTACATAATAGCAATTAGATATTTATTTTAAAATCACAAACTTTAATATGTTGTAAAAGGTTCACTAATGGTTTTGATTAAAATTTATATTATTACTAGCAGAACCCGCGGCTTCGCTCGCACTAAAACTACAAAAAAATACTACCCTATTTTTCCCCCTTATGAAATGAATTTCGAAAAATGCTAAGACACGTATTTATTTAATTGCATTGAAGAGTATTAATACCTACTAAGTTTCGAGTAATTCTGATCATAAATATTATTTGGGTTGTATTACATATTTTTTCCCGTGGGAATGAGATAATCTCCCGCGATAAAAAGTACCCTATGTCAGTCTCCAGCCCTCCAACTATCTTCACGAAAAAAATTACGACAATCCGTCACTCTGTTTCGACGTGAAAGAAGGACAAACAAACAAACACACTTTCACATTTATAATTAGTAGTATGGACTTGCTTTGGCTTGCTTCCCAATACAAACTTTCATCCCCATTTTCAACCTCTTAAGTGGTGATTTCCGGGATAAAAAGTATCCTATGTCTTTCCCAGAGTCTCAAACTATCTTCTTACCAAATTTAATCTAAATCGGTTCAGTAGATCCAGAGATTACCCCCCTACAACGTCACAACCTCACAATCTCACAAACTTTACCTCTTTATAATATTAGTATAGATATGAATTTACTTTCCTCTTTATTAATTGTGCACATATTTAATATTACTCTTAGTTATATTTAGAATACTTTATTTGTGCCAGTGCAATACACATTTGTACGTGTGTTATAATTTTGCGTTTTGTTCCAGGTGATAGACACGGCGTGGGGTCCCACCGGCCATTATGTCAACTATGAAGAGATACAACAAAATTTAAAGTGAGACACTATTCTATAATTACTTATATCATATTTTAATAATAGTTAATCTATCATATTGTATCAATATTTCATATTAATAGTTGAAAAATTGTCACGAAATAATTAATAATTCATTATTTAACTTATCTAGTACACGAGTGGTTTATAGCAGACATTTGTATTTTTTGTACTTAAAACCTTGAACACTAAAAAATGTAAACAAGTTAATAAACTAAACAAGTTTATAATGAATAGGTTACATTTTATGACAAAAAAGTAATGACGTCGATGGAATTCCCCATCGACGCATTAATATCTGACGAAAATAGAATTTTAAATGACGAGTTTTAAAAGAAACTTTTATTACCAATTTAACATGCGTTGAAGATAAATTTTCTAAGGTATTTCCTTAGTGCTCAACATTTTTATAATATAAAGAACTCTAACACTTTCTTAGATTTAGGCGAATATTTGACATATATATATAAAACTAAGTCGGGTTTGTTACAACACTTATAATTCGAGAACTGCTGAACCGATTTTTATGATCTTTATTTTGTTGGATATGTCTTCACCCCGAATAGCAGAATAACTATTAAAACATCGGAAATTTTCACGAAAAAAATGAAAACAAAGTATCCCATATTAAACGTCAAAACGTACCTAGGAACGAACCTGAGCGAAGCGAGGGTGAGTCGCTAGTTTTAAATAAAACATATACAAATATTTTCATTTTTGATTCCTGATGATTCGAATAATAACTAACCAAATGAATATTTCTCATTTTTTTCTTTTTTAAATCTTACGTCGTATTTATTAATTAATATTCTAAATGCTTTAATTAAGTTTATAAATATAATAATAGCACGGCTAAGTAAGATTTTACAATTATTATTTAATAAAGTTAAAAAAAATTGGTTTTAATTATAATAGTAGGATCTAAATTAAATAAATAATATCTATTACATATACATACATTCAATTGTAAAACTTATTAAGATTATAAATAATTTTTATTTTTATCGGCATAAAACACGTCTTGTGTATATGGAAATACCGGAACAAATATCTTGAATTGACTTTACACTATACTAAAGGGAGATTTAACGATTAACTTCATACTGTAGTTAAAATCTGTCGCATTGTTAAAAATCATTCTCATAATTTTTTCCCTAACGCGCCAAAAGAAATATGTATAACTTCAAAAATGTTTAAAATTATGGTTTAACAAATATTGTAAGAACCTTTGATGCCATTTTCCGGAAATGCAAGGGGGGTCAAAAATACATTTTTAAGGGCGAACCGTTCCAATGTTAAAGTGTTAATTAAAGCCATCTCGTAGAAAGTTAGATCACAGTTATATCCGCCAACTCTAAAGCGGTTTACCAACTATCGTACAATAATATGACAATCAGGAGCCACACTCGATTTCTCTATATCTATACGTTTTTAGATGGATAAATAAATAAAGTACCTGGGCTACCGAGCTTCGCTCGCAGTTTTTGGCCTAAAGTACAATTTTTTTTTTATTTTTTAACTAAAAACTTGAATAAATATTTAAAAAAAAACAAAAGTAAAAACTTTCCGACCGGGTTTCCAACCCCCGGACACCCATGATTCTCAATCTTGCGCCTTGGCCGCTTGACCATGATGCTTATGCCTGAGCGTTCGTAATTATTGACTATATTTGCTTTCGTAGAATAATGCGAAAGAAAACCGCATAAAAATTCGAAAACACGCGTTTTCCAAGACATAAGACTAATCTAGATCGATTTATTGCCCTCGAAATCCGCTGTGTAACACAACACGATTTAATTCCATGGTAAGCCATGGCTTGTGTTATGGATACCAGATAGTTGATACACTACACATATATGTCTTTAAATACATACATATTATAAATATAAACACCCATGACTGGAGTACAAACATTTAGGCTTAAAACAAAATAATAGCCCCCAGTGGGACTCGAACCCGCGACCGTTGGCAGAGCAAGTAGGGTAACTGACCTTTATAGGCATTGTATTACAATATTGTACAAAATTATTATTTTAAAAGAGTATCTGTTGAGTTTCTCGCCGGTTTTTCTCAGTAGAACTGCTTTCCGAGCCGGTGGTAGCTTCCTCACGGACTGACTACACTGACATTTAATTTAAATTTAAAATGTTAAAATTGACGATTCAAAAGTATATTTTGATTTGATTTGAGCCAAACGTGTCGTCAAAGATTTGGGTGCACGATGAGGTCCTAACATAGTGTGTGTGTGCGCAGCGCTCGCCGCGAGAAGCTCAGTGAAGTGCAGATCGGGCAGGTGCGGCGCACGCACGCGCCCGCGCCGCCGCACGCGCACCCGCACGCGCACCCGCTGCACGACGACAGGTGACTTGCTCTCACTTGTTACTCTCGTTTAGTTATATTTCTTACATTTTACTAACTTGTTACGCTTTTATTTACATTTTAAATATTAAATTGTTAGTAGCTTTTATTTACATTTTATTTTATTCCGAAAGTCTTTCCGATTCGATATTTGTATGGCAGTGGTAACCCAGTGGTAACGCGCTCGCATGAGAAACCCAGTGGAGCGAGTTCAAATCCCGGGTCTCGCACCTCTGATATTTTCATGTGCGAATCATTTCCAACATGACTACCACTTGTCTTAACGGTGAAAGAAAACATCGTGAGGAAACCTGCGTGTCTGAGAGAAATAGCAAGTTTTCAAGACATGTGAAGTCCTCCAACCCGCACTTGTCCAGCGTGGTGGACTATGGCCTGATCCCCCTCGTTTTGAAGGGAGGCCCGTGCCCAGCAGTGGCACGTTAAAAAGGGCTGAATACAATCAATTTTCAAAAAGCTTGGTAGTAATCGATTATTCGGAAAAACTGTGTACTTGGATAGAATAGAAAGTTGATCATAGAAGTTTTTAAAACTACGTTTCTAGGTTAAACTGTTAGTTTGTATTTTTATGTGCATAACAGACAATTTTTCGACTATATTTTTAGAAACTACTTGTTAAACGTATACACAAAACCAATCAATTTATAAAAAGTAAAAACTTTAGTGTTTAATGTAGTGTAGTTATTTATGAAAAACATATATGTACCTACTTTATGAATAACACTCAAATATTATAAATATTTCATTAATATAAAAAAAAAAACTAAATCTTTAAAACAGGATATAATACACAAGTGTGAATAAATAAACAGTAATTATGGCTTTAAAAAACTAAAAACTATATGTCACCGTCCACTTTAATTGATCTACTCGTATGTCCTGAGTCGTGACTTGTCAAAACGAATGAAGTGAGTCCAAGTATTATTACTCGATTGTCATTCGGATTTCACCTACAAGTTTCAAATCGATTTAACTATGTATTGGTAGAAGCTTAAAAATCGACTTTCGAATTCCGAATGCGAATCGAATAAGATTTGATAACTCAGCATTTAAATACATTCTAATGATCATTCTAATAAAAGCATGTTAAAAATAAAACCTTTAATCGATAATAAAACAAGACCTATATAAAAGGTCAAATGCATCACTATTCATTATTTACAAAAGCAACAGTCATATTAGAAATTATTATGCAAACAGATTATAATTCATACATATAATAAAATTCTTACTGACTCAAATCTGTACATTAAATACTTTTTTTTGGAAAATCTTATTGAAATAATCATTATTATCGATACAGAGGCCGAATTTATAGTTATTAGAATTTTTGTCTCTCTGTCTGTTACCGCATCTCGAAAAAAACCACTGAACAGATTTTGATGATATTTGGTATGATGATAGCTGGTTATCCGGGTCAACATATAGCATACTTTTTACTTCGGGAAAATATCTAATTTCTGAGCTAAACGTTAAAACGTAACTAGGGACGAATGCGACAGGAGTGACTAAGTCGCTAGTTACCTATATTAATTACTTATATTAATAATGTAATTAAAATATGTACTGTATAATTTGTCTAGGTTTTATGAGGATAAGGCACATGTTGCCCTGATAAAGATATGTAGATATATATTAAAAAATATACATAAATAATTACAAAGTGTAAGTAATTTCGTGTTCGTTTAGTTTTTGCAACTCATTTGCTGACACAGTGAGATACACAACAACTTTCGCCTTAACTAAAATATATGATCAATCTCTATTAATTGGAATAGAATATAACGTTTTCAAATATTTTTAAGTGATGTTGCGTTATTTTTTGTTAGTCTAGGATTAATTCTAAATATATAAAAGAAATAAATTTTATGTATATATGTAATTTTTTTTATTGCAAAACTAAATAAAAAGGATTTTACTATGAAATTAACCTCAAGGTTAAACGTCAGCTTTAACTTACCGTATAACCTTAATAAAAGTTAAATTCCTTTGTAATCAATGCAATATTATATATTATTTGAAATAAATATTTGTATATAAAGTCATAGTTAGTTATATAATTATATATTTTTATTTTTTAGTAATATATATTACTATGCAGTAGCGGTCATTCTAATTTAGTAGGTAGCTTTTGTATTATTTTAATTAATAATACATAGAATGAGAAACTATTTTATTAACAATCACATTTGCATTTTAAATCTTCTTAAAAGGGAGGTAGAGTAAGTAAAATACTTTAAATAGGATTACAATTGGAAATAACATACTTATTGTCCAATGTATGTACATATATATATAAACTAGCCGGAAATAAAGTCTCTCAACATCTTTTTTAAAAGTCCGATCTAAATGACTGATAATGTAAAGACAACTGATAAATGACTGAAAGTAAAACTGATATTAAGTGATTATAATAACAATGTTTAGTTAAAAATTTATTATCGTTATATTGAAATATACATAACAACTAAAAATAATTATGTTTTAACTATCGTTTCTGTAATTAATTATTTAAAAGAATATTTAAGACTAGTACACGACTTAAAATACCATTTTGCAATATAATTATATATTATAATGTGAACTTCTAAAATTAACTTTTCGCTCTGTTTCCGGCGGCCGGCGCGGTAAGATGCGAGTACTTTGTAACGCACTAATTGCTTAACTTTGTGCTTGTTTTTCTATCTATCATAAACCGTCGCAATACACTTGTTCCATTAAATAATTGCTTAGATAACGTGTTAATTCCGCTCTTTCCTTTATTAAGAGAGTTGATGTTTTTGTCCATTAGTATAATATGTTAGCTCTACCCAATCCTCTTAATGTTATCGTTTATATGTAAAAAACCGTAGACATATTGTTAGGTAAAATTATGCTCAAAGAAGGTTTGTATACCTACATTTTAATAAAATTGATTGTAAAATGATAGGTACCTTGTCCGAGAATAACATTAGCACACGATTTAGAATTTCATTTTCATATGTAACATTTCAAAAATTCTGCATAAATATTTATTACATCTTCATCACTATCCTTATCCATACTAATATTATAAATGTGAAAGTATGTTTGTTAATTTGTCTTTTTTCACGTCGAAATGAAGTGACTTATTGTCGTGATTTTTTATGTGGAGATAGTTGGAAGGCTGGAGAGTGACATAGGCTACTTTTTACCGCGGGGGATTTTTCAATCCTATGGAAAAACACGTATTTAAATACAACCCAAAAACACGTATAATACAACCCAAAAAATATTTATTATCAAATTACTTGAAACTTGGTATTAATGCTCTTCAATACAATTAAATAGATAGGCGTTTATGCATTTTTAAAAATTTATCTCATAAGGGGGTAGAATAGAGCAAGAAAGTTTGTATAAAACCTATCTTTAAAAAAAAGTAGTTTTAGCGCGAGCGAAGCCGCGGGTTCTGCTAGTAATATTTTAAATGTGAAGTTTAGATAGATGTTTGGATGTTTGTTATTCAATCACGCTAGAACGGCTGAATCGATCTGGATGAAATTTGGCACAGAGATTTTTATCCCGGAAACGGTTCTCGTGGGATAGACTTGTTTGGGTTTTTCTAGAAGCAAACTCACGTGAAGCGGGATATAATTAATAATAATGTGACTCATGCGTTGAGAAAAAATACAAAGTTTTTTTAGTAAAAAAATGTAAAAAAAGGTTCAATAAAAAAACTCCATTGGAATTCGATCACTCTGCAGATACATACAAAAAAATCGTTCTATCGTAACATATACATTCAGACATAATTATTTGATACGTAATTGTTGTCATTTGAAACTCGTCATGTGTTCCTTATGCTGTTTTTTAATGTTTTGTGTTGTAACCGTGTTGTTTGTTGCTTCATATCTACACATATAATAAAATGCTAAGTCGAATATGTACATTAAATATTTTTTGGAAATTCCTATTGCAATAGACATTATTATCGATACAGAGGCCGGATCTATAGTTTTTAGAATTGTTGTCTGTCTGCCTGTCTGTTACCGCATCACTGAAAAACTACTGGAGGGATTTTGATGAAATTTGGTATGATGATAATTGATTATCCGGGTCAACATACAGGATACTTTTTATTACGGGGAAATATGTCATCTCTTAGAAAAAATACAAAAACTGCAATGTAAGAGTATACTAATATGTAAAACCTAAGAATTTGGTTTTCGGTCATTTGAACGCGGGCGGAGCCGCGGGCAATGCTAGTCATTTATAAAAGAACGTCATGTTTTATGTTCTAATAAATTAAATAGCTTGCATGCAGAATACTTTACTTGAAGAGCTTTCTGTGTGATGTTTTGTAGAGTATAATTTATTGATGTATTTAAATTCACTTTACGAACACTCTTTATCTATTATCAAAATTTTTTTTCAAACCCGATCATAATTAATTTAAAAATCTAACATTTTGTATGCAATCAATTGAATTGAAGACTATGGTGGTCAATTATTAAGATTTTAATTACATTTCTTTGAAACCATAATTAGATACAAGATATTTATTATACAATAAATAATACGTATTCGCAGTAATAAAACACTGATTTGAAGCAATATTTTATTTATAAAAATATATTAGCGACTCACCCTCGCTTCGCTCTGGTTCGTCCCTAGGCCCGTTTTAATATTTTTTGAGCGGAACCCTAATTCTCTTTCTAAAATAAAAGTAGCCTATGTTACTCTCTATAACATCAGCTATCTTCCAGTGAAAGTCCCGTCAAAATCAGTCCAGCCGTTTCAGAGATTATCCGGAACGAACAGACAGACAGACAAAAATTTTAAAATTGTGTTTTTCTTATAAGTACCGTATATAATTTAATATGCATTTAGTAAAACGTTATTTTAACATTACAAACAGACACTTCAATTTTATTTATCTGTGTAGATTTAATGTAAACATTTGTCCACAGACGACCAACCCAGTACAACCAGCGCTCCAGCAAAGAAGGCTTACGGCCGCAGTCCAACTACTACGAGTACGACAGCGCGCCGCCGCGCCGCCCCGGCAAGCTCTCGCACTACCACTGACCTGAACGTACAGCAGGACGTGCTCGTGCTTGACATTGTCATACTTACGGAGGACTTCAGAGAACATTCCGGAAACCAGGCTTATGCTTTTTTGTTGTAAAGTCAATTAGAGGTTATAAACATGATTATTTTAATACAAGTTTCAATGACATTTGAAAATGATAAAGTCTTACGAATTCTATATTAGATTATTAGAAGAAAATGAAATTCTTTCTTTTCAAATGTTATTAAAACGTATCCTAAAGAGACTTTAGGATGAAGCTGAGTGAAATAATCGTTTAGAAACATCTTAAGTAACTTGGTTTGATGATTCTGAGTTCACTGAATACGACATACTGTTATACTTTGTGCCATTGGTTTAGCTCTCGATAGTGAAAATTCAGTTGTGTTTATTGTTTTATATATACATATAAAACTATGAAAATATATCTGAAACTTCTAAATGTTAAAACGAAACAAACAAATTGGTGTTGTTTGTTAATTGCGATTGTATTCTCAATTTCGATAGAATAGATGTATTGTTCTAATAAAAAAATGGGCTATGAGAAGTAATGTATTAGATATGTAAGCTGCTTTCCACTGAGTGGAAATACCGATATTGTTCTACGTCAAGGTTATCATAACTAATTGTGGTAACATACAGTCGAGAATGATTAGAATTAAGGCTATGATTTTTAATATTTAACTATAGTGTAAATGATGCTACTTGAAAAATATGAAAAATCTACTTGGACATGTTTACTATAGACTTTTTTATATCAGAATTTTCCGTCTAGATTTTATATTTTTTTATTACAAACTAGTGTTTGCCCGCGGTTTCGTTTGCGTGGTTAATTTATGTAGAATTCCTCCTCCTTAAGGTCGTATCGTGATGTTATATGGCCTATAATCTTAATATGTTAGATATAGACAAAAATATTTTTTTAAATCGAACGGGTACTTCTAAACCCGTTTTTATACCTATACATAAATCTATTACAAATATTGATTATTTGGTGCCATTCCTGTCAGGTAGCTATTACACCATGAGAGATCTGTGATGATGATGTTAAAATACCATCATTATTTTTCAGTAATGATCCAAGTGTTTTGGTGTAAAGTACAATTAGAAATTTAATTTTGATTAAAATTATTAATGAGGAAAATGAAAAATGTATTTTAAAACATTACGTTGGAACATTACAAAAAATATAAGAATTTATGTATGAAAACCTTCCATTTTGTTATTCTGTTCTATGTCCATACTTTTTTACTTTATTTGTGAGTGATACCAAGCGATAGTTCAATTTTCATCCAATCATGTTAAAAGCCATTTAGTATTGCACTACTTTTTGTCCGTGACTTCGTTATCTTTTATTACTCAGGAATAATGTAGAAAGAATTACTTATTGGGATTGGTTCACTAGTCATGGCGAATTCCTTCTAGCTACAAACAGACATATAACTTTTTATAATACTGTCACACGTGCTTTTATAAAAAGTTAATGAATCATAATAATTTTCATTTAATTAAAATAGAAATATGTATTGACTTAAAATTTTATAAACTTATTCGAATAATTGATGCTATGATTGTTATGATTTTTATTATCATTCCATTATTAAATTTATGATTGATTAATTCTCATTTTAAATGATTCAAATTCAAAGATTATTTTGTAATTTTATGATTTTGACCGTAATGTTTAGAAACATGCTAGTATTAAAAATGCAAGAAATTGTGAATTGATTCCATAAAATATTATTTGAAAGTAGGCCCCGTTTTACTGATATAGTATGGGGATTATTGTAAAAGTACATGTCATTTGTATTGTCACATCGCTCGTTTATTTTAGAAAATATTTTTTTTTATTTGTTTAAAAAATGCTTAATTCTGTACATGAGATTTTCATAATTTTTTTAAGGTTGTAAAAAGTAAATTAAGTATGAAGACCTTTTTTATAGCAGGTATAATGCTTATAGTGGTACAGTCTCATATTACTTTGTCTTTATTATTCGATCAAAATATTGATGGAGAGCTTTCGCGTTTTAGCGTTACTGTAAATATTATGCATTCCAATTATATGATTCCGAGTTTAAGTTCGTAAATCAAAGAAGCTTTAAAGTGTACGTTAGTTTGTAAGGAAGCTCTATGAAAACAAACTATTATGGTACTTAACACCTCCAGGTAAATTACTAAGAAATCTATTGTTAACTGTAACACCGGCGTGTCCGCGGTCGTGGAGGGATTAAATTCGACTGAGATAAGCCTTTCCAAGTTGAAGGTCACACTTCTGACTCTACACATGCACGGAGCGTTAAGCACGTTTCGATTTCCGAATGCGGAATACATGGACCAGTTTCCAAACAAGTGTAAGAAATTATTTCCGAATAGAAAGTAGGTATATATACAGAATATTTTGTACATAGGTACATATACAGAATATTTTGTTAGTAATGAGCGCATTTCGGGTACTCGGAAAACATATTCGGAAATCGAATCGAGTGCAACCTTAAAGTATTCTTGTATTTCAATTTAAAACCAAAATAAAATTTCTCTGAAAATGTTAATTTATTGCTATACTCTGATTCTACTTATCATTGTGATATTTACGGTAATGAGAGATATGCAGGTGTGTTTTGGTAATAAGTTTAGGTTTTATATTTTTAATAAAATATTAGTTTCTCATGTAAATATTTTATTGTTGCCTCGTATTGCGAGTCCAATTTATTTTATATATAAAACGACTCCAATCCATGTGAATTTTTTGATTAACAAATTGAATGCAAAGATATTTTGCATACGAGTGCCTATATATGTAAATAGATGTGTCCATTCATCGTGTAGGTATTTGTATATTTTTAGAGATATAAACAATGCGATCGGCCATCGTACCTTAAAATAAAATAAATAAGTATTATCTCTGATTTTATTTTGTTTTATTTTTCCTGTTTTAGTTTACAATAAATAATATAATGCAGCTAATTAATATTATAAAAAATATCTGGAACATTAAAGCTTAAAACTAGAAATTCTTTCATTTAGTCATCAATAAAAAATATATTAAACCATCAATTTTTTTTAATGGCGTAGAGTTGCGTTAACAGACGCAATACATTCTGCCAGTGTCACGTTTTGTGAGGAAGACACGAATGAGTCTTGTTATGGAATTAAAACTATGAATGATCGGTCACCGACAATTATTATTATTATTATTAGAATGAAATCTATATCTCAGTATTATATGGGTGATTCCACAAAAATAGGGCAACTCTATGTCCGCAACACATTTCACTCGATACAATTAATATTATTTCATTCCGAAATTGCTAATTAGCAGTTCACAATGTGTTTTATTCATCACCTAATTTGTTTTAAAAATAATAATATTATATACTTCAGAAATCCTTTTTATTGACTCCAAACGTCAGTCCCTAGGTATGTCCGCCTTCCCAAATTTTGTGTTTGGGTATCCGTATTTCTAAAAACATTAAGTTTATACTTACCGTGCTTAACATTTTTTATAATGTTGAAGTCCTTCTACCTAAAACTGTCAATCTTTTGCAGTTTGAATAGACAGTCAATGTGTTTCCTAAAGCGAAATTAGTGTCCACAACTTTAATGATCAGGCCCTAGTCATGCACGGATTTTAAATTTCACGGCATAATTTGAATGTAGAGCGGAAGCTAACTAGTTGATTTTAAAGTAAGACAACGTTATCCCTACACTACACTCGCTTGGCAGCGGGCTTTTTCTAAATCAGTGCAAACGCGGCAGTTATTGCAGAAATACGTGTTGATCCAGTCACTTTGGCAGTCCCTAGATAAGGAATTTTATTGCTTAATAATAGGAAATTGTACATAATTAATTCATATTTACAAGTGATTTGTCGGTCTCGTCCAGTACATCGTATTAAATAACTTAGTACGGTAGTCGAACAGCGTTTTGAGTTTAATTTTACTCGGAATCGTCAGTCCCTGAACCATCAGGCCCTAGCTTTTAATGATGCTAAGGACTGAAGGGGGTGGTTGGGTACTGAAGTTCATCATATTATAATATTAATAAGACAACTAAATATATTGACTAATCCTTAAATATTAAGATCATTATTATTATACTTTATTAAATTATGTTTGGGAATATAAAAGTCATTTAAGTAAATATAATAGGAATAAATATATAATTATTTTACATAAAACTACATCTAATGATTGCTCTTCTTGTTTTCTGGATACGAAACCGGGAACTGTTGGACTGAAATCACCGGTGATGACAATACCGACAAGTTGTTTACAATTATTAGTAATATTTTGTAAATAATTGTTATTTATCTGCTTTATAGCAAAATAAGCCAATATTGTCCATAGAGGAAATAACCCTTCAAAAATCAGCTGCCGTGAAAGCACGCTTAGAAAAAATTAAAAGTAAACCAGTTTTGTTGGCAGAATATAAAGAAAAAGAGAGACTGAAGGCCTATCTATCAGAATATGACCTCACCTGAGCAAAATTAGGAAAAAGTGGAGGAAGTACTCATCTGATTTTAGAAAGAACCAATAAATTATAAAAGTTTGTGAACCTAATTATATTACTCAAAATACACTACGAGTATCTACATCTGACGATTAATTTCTTAGAAAGCTAAAAGAAGAAGCCCACATCAACGGAAGAAAATAAATAAAATACTATTATTGGCAATTTAAAAAAGAAGCTTAGCACTCAACAGAAAAAATACAGTAATCAAGAAATCGAAGAAATTGCTCACACCTAAAAATAAAATTGAACAAATGGCAAAGGATCATAATTAAAGTAGGGTTTGGTAATAGCTCTACAACAAATATAAAAAGCTTCGATTCAATAATTGTAAAAAGAATTTTAAAGCTAAGAAAAACAGAGTAGGTAGTTCAAATGATTCACAGATCCTATGAACATGATAGTAATAGTCCCACTGCCGCAGGAAAAAAGGTGTTTTTTTAATTCCTACATGCTTTTATGCTTAGACTGTTTTATTTGATTTATGTTATGATTAAGGCTTTTTTGTTTTTACTTCTACACTTTTTATAAACAAGAAACCATTATAAAATAATATTTTCTACCTCAATAACTACTTAAAAATATGTAATATACGTAATAGTAAGCCTAAGGTTGTGAAAGAATTTGATTTGAAGAATTTTTCCATATCTATATGACTGACCATTATAAGAAAAAAGTATTAAATAGTGTTATTTTTGTTACCTAATAGGTATTATGTGATTTTGTAAATGTACGTTACAAATAAACATGATGCTAAATATATACATAGCTTATTTTATTACAATATCATTATTGTTCATCAGTCCCTAACCAAAGCTGTCAGTCCCTAGATGCCTAAATTTGCAAAACTCTAAATATTTCCTAAAATACTGCATAAAGTGACTGGCCCATTTAGATAGTACACAATCAATTAATCACCTACCGTATACACTAATTGGAAATATAACAGCATCTTAAATATGATTAAGACAAATTACTCCCAAAAGTAGCCCGATTTTCGTGGAAGCACCCATATATATATATATATATATATATATATATATATATATATATATATATATATATATATATATATATATATATATATATATATATATATATATATATATATATATAGAGAGAGAGCCTCATGATATTAGTCAAGTAGAGCCGCAGACAGTAGATCGTGCTGATGGGAGGATGGTATAGTGGATCTTAGACCTTAGTAAATCCATTGTAATTGAGCTTATTCTGATAAAGTTTAATTTCGTTTATTTTATTTGTTATCAACAACAAATCGGATAAAAATCTGAAATTCTTATTAGATTCACTCGCATTTCTGTCTGTCCGATACAGTTAAACTGTAAAAATTCATTAAACTGTAATAGTTTTTTTAAAAAAGATGTAAAGACATGGGATAATACCAAAGTTATAGTGTTAAATAAACCAATAAAAAATGTTCGTTTTAACTATTGTAGAGGCAAGAAAAAAATATGAAATAAACTTTAAAATACCAGTCGACCTGGGTCATAAAACCTTTTTAAAAGTCAGTTTAAAATTCATGAGCTTATCTAAGCCATATTAAAATATACTTATATGAGTGTTATAATTTTATAACTCACTAGCGACTCACCCTCCCTTCGCTTGCGGGTTCGTCCCTACCCAGAAACAAATCTATCCCACGGTAACCGTACATTTTCCCGGGATGATATATAACCTATAGCTTCCCTCAATAAACGGGCTCAATGCAAAAATAAATTTTCAAATCGGATTAATAGTTCTTGAAACTGAAAGCGCTACGATCAAACAAACTCTGTCTGTATAATATAAGTATAGGTTAAAAATTATGCAATCTTAAAAGATGTTAAAGAAAATATATGCACATAAACATAACCTTATTATCTCTGAAGTATTTTGCATATTTAATAGAAAATAAAGTCTCTTTAGATTGCACGAAAAACTTACAAAAACCTAACTTTTAAATTATCACAATGTATGAAACCTGGCTTCAGACGACTTCGACATGACTTGAACAAATCTTTATAATTTCTTTATAGGCAGTGGTAGCCCATGAGTAACGCGCTCGCTTGGAAAAGCGAGTGAAGCGGATTCAAAGCCTGGGTTTCGCACCTGTGGTAAGATTCGACGATATGTTTGGCTCAGTTTGTAGTGACCTTACTTGCTGTACCAGCGGCTGCGGGTTCGAGTCCCGCTGGGGGCATTCATTGGTGTTATGAGCACAAATGTTTGTACTCCAGTCATGGGTGTTTATATTTATAATATGTATGTATTTAAAGGTATATATGTGTATTGTATCAACTATCTGGTATCCATAATACAATCCTCATAGCTTACCATGGAACTAGATGGTGCTGTGTTAATGTCCCAACATATTTATTTATTTATTTGTGATATTTTCATGTACGAATTGTTGCCAACACGGTTACCACTTGTCTTACGGTGAAAGAAAACATTGTGCATATCTGAGAGAACCTAACAAGGTTTCGAAAGACATGTGAAGTCCGCCAACCCCCAGTAGTGAGACGTTAAAAAAAAACTGAATACAATTTCATATAAATATAATACATATATAAAATAAATTGTTATATAGCCTAAACCTTATAAATAAAATATCTATACCTATATATTTTAATTAACGTTGTATAGTTTCTTATATAACATACGCATTCTAATTCGTTCATGAACATACATAATATAAGAAAGAAAAACGATTATGTACAAGTTGTCTTTGTTCAAATAATTTGAGATCTTATTATTATAAGACTATAAAAGATGAAGTAAATGCGTTTAATTTAAACATTTTACAACAGACCCAGACATCTTTCAATTTGGTCAATATAAAGGAGGTTTGAAATGACTTTCCAACTAAGGTCCTATATATAATCTTATTACTTAGAGAAGTAACTACTGTCGCCAAAATTTTAGCTTGCGCGTTATATTTTTAACCTTTTATTTAAAAATTGCATAAATTAAATTCTTTTCCTAATTATAGTGTGGAGTAGAAAATGTACAAGTTTTAGGTACACTTAATTATATAATAAATAATAATATTTAATATAATAAATAATTTAAAATAATATTAGTTTATATAAGATGCAAATTATTAAGTTTATAAACAAACAAATGTATGTATGTGTGTATTCAGCCCTTTTCAACGTCCCACTACTGGGCACGGGCCTCCCTTCAATACAAGGGGGATCAGGCCATAGCCCACCACGCTGGCCACGTGCGGGTTGGCGGACTTCACATGTCTTTCGAAAACTTGCTAAGTTCTCTCAGACATGCAGGTTTCCTCACAATGTTTTCCTTCACCGTAAGGCAAGTAGTAATCATGTTAAAAATGATTCGCACATGAAAATATCAGAGGTGCGAGACCCGGAATTTGAACCAGCTTCACTCGGTTTCCCAAGCGAGCGCGTTACCACTGGGCTACCACTGCCTCAAAAAACGAATAATGAGTAATATTATTTAATTAGGATGACAATAATTATGTTAAATTCATACTTGATGATAAGGATTTGCCTTTTAGTATGTTTCTTACAAAAACATGAATTACGGATGTGAATTATGGACTAAAAGGAATTACAACTACATACATACATATATCTTGTGGCTACAATTGTTTACTTACACAATACTAGGTAAAGTTTTATTTTTCAACTGTGTTCTAATAGATAAAAATACTCATATCTAAATTTAAGAATGAAGGTCGCTCTGTACGGATTTAGTACCAAAAATATCTACAATATACGAGTATGTAGGTAATATTGCTTAAAATGGATCGAGACAAACTAAGTAAATTTTTAAATATTATAAGAACAGCATATAAGAAGCCTAAGTATAAAACACGTTTCAGCTTAACAAACCTATTGTGACATAAATATATTTTTCAGTTCTAGCTGGTAGCACTACTTGCGAGTGTCGTGTAAGAAGGCGCTTATCTCAACCATACTGTACTAGAAAGGGCAAGGCCGAGGCTCGCATGACTCGTACAATTTATAGCAAATTGTTTCTATTTTCATGTCGTCTTTTCCCAAGGAATTACTAATGGATCACAACGTATACAATATCTACTTCAGGAAAGAGTAACAGTAATAAAGGCTACAAGCAAATGTCTTCTTGTTATGATATTATCATTTACTAGCATTGCCTGCGGCTCCGCCCGCGTTCATATGACCACAACCAAATTCTTAGGTATTACATATTAGTATACTCGTATTAGTATATTAGTTGACCCGGATAACCAGCCATTACCATACCAAATTTCTTTAAAATTCCTCCAGTAATTTTTCTGTGATGCGGTCACAGACAGACAGACAGACAAATATTCTTAAAACTATAGGTTTGGCCTCTGTTAGCGATAATAATGTGTATTTCAATAAGATTTTCCAAAAAATATTAAAGCACAGATACGGCTTAGTTAAATTTTAATGTATTTGTAGATATAACTAATTTATAAAGCCAAAAGATTGCTTTTTGATAATTTGAACACGGGCGGGGCCGCGGGTAATTTAGTAGTAATTCTAATAAAATCATAGAAACGTCTAATTTGTACATTCAATTTTTTGGAATTAAACTACGTATTTTAAAGACACATGGCGACATCTATTGACAAATATCTAAATAATACAAAAATAAATATTCATTAAAATAACTTTTATAATGAATAAAATAGTGCTATTGATATACATTTTCAAGATTAGCTATTTTTAATAGTTTTTGTCATATTTAGTAAGTTAACTTGCTAAAATGTATATAGTATTATCGTTTTTTATTCTAACCAGTTTTTGTATTTTTTCTCAGAAATGAGATATTTTTCTGCAGTAAAAAGTATCCTATATGTTGACCCGGATAATCAGCTATGACCATACCAAGTTTCATCAAAATCCGTTTGGTAGTTTTTCTGTGATGCGGTAACAGACAGACAGACAGACAGACAAAAATTCTAAAAACTATAGATTCGGCCTCTGTATCGATAATAATGTCTATTTCAATAAGATTTTCCAAAAAATATTTAATGTACAGATTTGACTCAGAATTTTATTATATGTATAGATTGTAACTAAGCCAAATCTGTACATTAAATATATTTTGGAAAATCTTATTGAAATAAACTTTATTATCGATACAGAGGCCGAATCTATAGTTTTTAGAATTTTTGTCTGTCTCTCTGTCTATTACCGCATCACATAAAAACCACTGGAGGGATTTTGAAGAAATTTGGTATGGTGATAGCTGGTTATCCGTGTCAACATATAGGATACTTTTTACCGCGGAAAAATATCTCATTTCTGAGAAAAATACAAAAACTGCAATGTAAGAGCATACTAATATTTTAAACCTTAGAATTTGGTTATGGTCATCTGAACGCGGGCGGAGCCGCGGGCAATGCTGTAACTTAGCAAAATCGGTGCGCGCCTTTCATGCCAAAAAATATTGAACCGATTTTAACTAAATTTTGTGTAGTGATAACTTATTACTCTGGTCAATTCAAGTCAACCTTTTACTGCAGTCTACAGAAAAATCTTTTAGTCCTACGGGAAAATACAATAACTGGTTCTATCTAGTCGTTCTTAGAAATTTACATGTCTAATGCTGGCTAAGCCTTAAGATACATCAAAACAATATCAAAGAGTATAGTTATAAACTGGGAACAATATACAAGAAAATTGTAGGTAAGATAAGGCATACAGACTTAGCATTAGCAGAAATCCCTCCTAAGGTATATTCTCAATTACTTTTCATATTTATTTAACCGACTCCAAAAAGGGAGAGGTTCTCAATTCGTCGATATCTTTTTTTTATGTATGTTCACCGATTACTCGAAGACACCGGAACTGATTTGAAATTTTTTTTCTGTTTCAAAGGGTATTATTATACTTCCCAGGTGTACCATATAAATTTTATCGAAATCGGTCGAGCGGTTTTTAAAAAAATCAACAATAAATATATTTTTTAAATAAATTGTTTAATCGAATATGTTATTAAAAAACTTTACTATTACAAATTACTCGCTTATTCCGTCTACACTAAAAATGATAAGTAAAAACTATTAAAAAAACCGACTTCAGCCAACCGGTGCCAGCCTACAATATTTTAAGATATGAATATCTAATAGGTAAATATGTATTTTACGTATCGAAATATATTAGATTTGCTTTGCATCGGCTGCCACCGACTTCGAAAATATCTGTTTACGTATCTATTCTAAATGAAAACATCCGTTTAGTTATTTTTTTCATTTTAGTACCTGTAAGGCGGTTTTCATTTTTTTTAAGTTTTTATTAAAACATAGGTACCTAGTACATAAATGTTACAAATAAAGCTTTGTTTATGAAATAGACGAAAAAATCTCTACTGTAAAGTACAACAGGTAGTTGAACAAATAAGCACTAAGGCTATACGAACTAACGACTTACCCCTACTATTTCTAACAGTAAACACATTTTTATCGCAACGAAAAATCAGTAGTTTTAAAGATCGTCTCTTATGTCCAAACTTACAAATTTTACCACTTTATATTATTACTTAGACTGGCTTTGGCATCGCAAAAACTTGTCTCTAATGACGACAGGTTTTTACACTATTACATGTTATACAGAACTTATACATATGCATTAGAATACGTCGTAGTTTATCAGTAAATATCAAGCTACATGCTCTAAAGCGTTTCCAATAAGTGTATTTAATATTAGTCCTTTAATATCGCATATAAATTGCAGGTTTGTAAAATCCCATGACGTCAATTGAACAGTCGCCCCAAAGGTAACGCGGCGTGAAATAGAGGCAAATTGAAATACCTTTAGGTCCCAAGGCGTGTAAATTCAAGTTCGCAGGGGAATAACATGTCACAAGCTATATTATATGAAGCATCTGTGTAAGATGTAGTAATAACTACACTTGTACATAAACATATAATTTTGTCGTCTGTATTATTAAATACGATGTATTTTTTTATCAATGGAGCCTTGAAAAATGGAACAATGCATGCAGATTTGAGATCTCTTACATAGTAAAAAGTATTTGTTTTGCTCCATTTTATGTCAAATTAAACAGATGTTACCCTCGCATTTTATTAAACAATGGACAATAATCTCTACAGATATTATTATATATCTATAAATTTATTTGTGTGTAGTAGCTTTCATCATCCATTGCTATAAATGACATTTATACTTATTTACGCGATTACAGCGAAGCCCAAAGAGAGCCCAAAACGAGTTATGTCTTTAGGTCAAAAATAGTACGTATGTTTGTATGTCGGTACATACATATATATGTATGTATGTCCGACCCTATATTCCCTCGTAATTACTAAACGGCTTAACCGATTTTGATGATTCCTATATACAAATATACACTTAGCAAGATTCGGGGCAAGTATAAATATGTATGCCTCCGACTGCGTCACTGTATGTTCCTTCGTCAACTTGATCTCATCTTTTAGTTCGCCTTTTACTTTGTTGGCTTTCTTTAATTCTTATATTTTTTTTATTATTTTAATAACAACTAATTAGATCCTATTAGATGCTTCTTGTATGTACGATAATGTAAGAGTTTACATTGTGAGGATAGAGGAATGCTATTATTTGTCGTTTTTATATACCTACCTACTAGTGACTCACCCTCACTTCGCTCGGGTTCGTCCCTAGCTTGATTGCCCATACAAACTTTCATCCCCATGTTCACCTCCTTAAAGGACGATTTCCAGGATAAATAGTATCCTATGTCCTTCCCAGGGTCTCAAACCATCTTCTTACAAAATTTCATCTAAATCGGTTCAGTAGGTCCAGAGATTACCCCCTACAACGTCACAAACTCACAAACTCACAAACATTACCTTTTTATAATATTAGTATAGATAATTACTAGCGACTTACCCTTACTTCGCTCTAGTGCATCCCTAGGTATGAAAATTCCGTAAATACGTTGTTTTCATATAACTAACTCTATTGTCTTACGCAGCGCACTCTATTAAAGCTCCCGCTGGGCATGATTTTTCCGACATCATCATCAACAACAACAAAAACATTTCAAAACAATACAATAGCAAAAAACAACAATAACAATATTATATTTCAGCTAATTTACACAAAACCTTGATGCATTATACACGTAAACCTTCCTTCGTCTATTGTTGAAAACCGTATGATAATGCGTTTGGTAGTTTTTGAGTTTATCGCGTTCAGACAGACAGACGTAACGGAGGATTTTGTTTTATAATATGTAGGTAGTGATTTGCTAGTGGAGAGCAGAAAAAGTATACCTCCTCTAGTTTGCATACAAGCATAATTAAAAACATGTTGATTCTTCTTTTAACATGTAGAGTTAATAAAAATGTGCTTTGATAAATTTCACGCTTCTCGGCTTTCGCTTTAGCTTTTTCGAAAGGTGTTTTAACCTCATATTACCGGCACTTGCTTATTTGCCTTCATTTATCAATATGTTAAATTGTCACTCGATAACATGATATTATATTTAAAAAAACTAAATTTTTTAATCATTTTAAGGTTATTTCCTTTATTTTTTTAATGTAACATTTTTTAGTATTTTGTATCTCAAAATGTCGTTCATTCAAGATCCTTTAAGTACGTTGCTTTTTCTTTTTAGCTCCAAGCGAAGTCTGCATCTGGTAATATTTAAACAGATAGAGACGTGATTAATATTTAAGGCCACAAAAGTGGCTCAACCTTACACAAGTACAT
This sequence comes from Brenthis hecate, assembly GCA_951806755.1. Taxonomy (NCBI): domain Eukaryota; kingdom Metazoa; phylum Arthropoda; class Insecta; order Lepidoptera; family Nymphalidae; genus Brenthis; species Brenthis hecate. Next base: position 6,803,052 of record OX638258.1, on the reverse strand, counting down.
TGCATCATTCTATTTAAACTGTTTAGTGTGCAATAATAGCAAAGACATGACAATTCTTTGTTTAATGTTCCATATTTACTATAGGTATGTTAGTTCAGTCAAACAAATATTTACTATATTGTGTTTTACCTTATTTTTTTAATTTGATACATAAAAAATAATAAAGCTTATTTTTCCTTTATTCTGATTACTAGCAGCTCACCCTCACTTCGCTCGGGTTCGCCTCTAGACAAACAAAAACAAATTTATCCCACGGGAACTGTACATTTTTCCGGGATACAAAGTAGCTTATTTGTTATTCTGATGTATGAACTATATTATTGTAAAGTTTCATTAAAATCCAATTAGTAGTTTTTGTGTACTAAGCTGTACAAGTTACTATAGTTTTTTATCTATCCCACGGGATTTCTTTAATTTTCCGGGATGAAAAGAAAATATTGACCGGGGTTATAAGTTACCACCATGCAAAATGTAATTTAAATCGGTCTATCAGTTTCGGAGACAATTATTACAAACACAGAAACAGACAGAGAAACTAAAAATTTGAAAAAAATCTCTATAAGTTCTATTTCTCTTCTTACATCCCCCTGACTCGATTTTTAGCATTTTTTTCTATGTACATACAGTCAACCTATACAGTTTTATTATAGTATAGATGTTAAAATACCTACGTTGGATATTACGTTACATATTTTCCTGACACTGTTATTGTAGGAACATATTTTAAAAATAGTACTTCGTAAGTCTTAATAACTATTAAGAGTTTATAGTAAATTATAACTCTAGTGCCGTGTTACGTATATAATGTATTTATTATTATTAATATTATCTATGTAGTTCTCAATTTGCATCGTCTAACCGACTTATTAAAAATGCAAGGACATTTACCCGCGAGGAAAACCGCACAGTACGAATCTAATATTAATATAAAGTAATTGCTTGTTAATATAATAAATAGCTCGGTGTGCACGAGGTTGTTAGGAGGATTTCTAAGAAAGCATTGAATTATAAGTGTATTAAATAAAGTTTTTCATATCAATTCAATTTTCTTGTTAATGGCTTCAAAGCTAAATAAAGTTTTTATCATCATCAGAAAATATGTTGTTGCTCATTTTAAATCTATGTTTTTGTCCGTGTTTCTAAGAATGTTATGTTTCAATAAAAACTTTTTAACAAAAAAATAAAAACCGACTTCAAACAAAAGCACTAAACAGTAAAAAATAACTAATTGGTAGTTTTCATTTACTATACATACCTAATCAAATATTTTCGAAGTCGGTGTGCTTTGCTTTGTATGGGCTGGCACCGATTTCGAAAATATTTGATTAGGTATGTATTTAATAGGTAGGCTTTAATTACTTAGCCAAAAACTACCAATTAGTTATTTTTTACTGTTTAGTGCTTTTGTTTGAAGTCGGTTTTTATTTTTTTGTTAAAAAGTTTTTATTTTTCCTTTTTTGGTGTAGACAGTAGTAGCAAAGTAAGAATTCTAACGTGTTAGGCTTGTCAAATCAAACAAAATAAGCCCAAACTCAAAGTATCTACTATTATCCGTTGAAGAGTTCCATCTATCCACCTTCTGGCTTTACCATCAGATCAGGTCAACAATACCGAACCACTGTACTATCAACGGAAATAGAAACACTTGCAAAATTTCAAGTCAATATGACAATTGGAAGTAAGTTAAATTCATCATTAGCTATTTTTCAACCCTTAGGGGTGGTATTTTTTTTTGAAATTTAAATGGGGCCAATCTGGATGTATACACTTTCAAACAACACAAAAATTGTCCAAATCGGATAATAAATGACGGAGTTCTGAGGTAACAAACATAAAAAAAATACAGTCGAATTGAGAACCTCCTCCTTTTTGAAGTCGGTTGAAAATGACTTATTACTATTTGCGTAAAAGAATATTGTAATTGGATTTTGTGATTTTTCATTTACGTAAGCTGTACCGAGCAACTTAATCAGATATTTTAGGGTCGGTGTCAGAAATAAAGTCAATGTTTTGTAGGTAATAATCCATATAATTGCTTATATTATAAATGTGAAAGCGTGTTTGTTTGTTTGTTTGTTTATTTGTCTTTCTTTCATGTCGAAACGGAGTGACGGATTGACGTGATTTTTTGTGTGGAGATTGTTGGAGGACTGAAAAGTGATATAGGCTACTTTTTACCGCGGAAGATAATTTCATTCAGAATTACTTGAAACTTGGTATTAATGCTCTTCGATATAATTAAAAAAATACGTGTTTTAGCATTTTTAGAAATCATCCCATAAGAGGGTAAAATAGAGGATGAAAGCTTATATGAAGCCTATTTTTTTAGAGTTTTTCTGTAGTTCTAGCGCGAGCGAAGCCGCGGGTTCTGCTAGTAATAAATAAATAGGTATTTATGTTTAAATTATTATTTATTTACAATATTGTTTATTTATCTTTGTCTCGTATGGCATAAAAAGCATTTAACATCATTGCCTGAAAATGAAATCTTATTTTTGACGTGAAACGTCTTTTAAATCACACTGAAACATACGGGACCGTAACGAAGTTGTCTATATCTTCTTACCTTAATAATTAGAAAACTATTAGTCTTAGAAACATACATCTAGTGTCATTATTTAGCTCATATAGTCAGCTCGCTGTTGTGACCTTGACTTAGCGTCAGGATTGGACTGGATCGCTGGGATAGGGCACTGCGCAAAATAACCGAAGTCGCCGTTCTCGCTCCGTTCTAGACCGTATAATCCGCGATTTTATTGATTTTATAATATGTTTATAGAATTTACTCCGACTGATTGATTCAAAAAAATACTTGTAATTTAGACAAATTTATAGCAATTAATAACCAGGAAGTGTTTTAAAAATATAAAAATTCGATATCTCGGCCTAAGCTCGTGCTGTGCCGGAAATATAAATAACGGGTGTCATAGGAAAGAGGAGGTTATGGGCTACACAAAGGTACCCCAATGTCCTGCGCTGAGCGAGCTTAAACGAAGCGAGAGCAAGTTGCTACTTGCTAGTTATATATACAAATCGATATGTCCCTATGGACATATCGATTTTTCCCTATGGACTCCAAAACGGCCAGATTGTGATGAAATTTTCAGGTAATCTTCAGATTAGGCCAGCGGGGTGATCCTGTGAAGTTTGGTAGCGATAGGAAGGTTTGAACGCGGGCGAAGCCGCGGGTACTGCTAGTCTATATACTCGTATAAATATTAAATATGCAAAAACAAAATTGTTCAGTGCCTTTCTTCTCTGTTTTTTTTTGTTTAGTAGCTATTGACGAGCTATAGCGTGATCGATAAAAAAAAAATTGGAAACATTTATTTAATTTTGTTAATGTAGATATGTAAAGACAAAACAGTTTACTATCTTTTTCTCCCTTTAATTATAATGGTACTGAACTGTTCTGTATTGTAAGTACATGTAAAATTGTATTGTCAGATAGGTATATAATGAACGAATGTAAAAGAGTACATAAAATGTTGGAAAAATGTAAATTCACATTCATTTCCACAAAATTTCAATAATGTTCGAATTTCATCCAATAACCATAGTTTACTGAAAAAAATAATTAACTTGTTTTGTAATATTATATTAAAATATCTCACGTATAAATATAAAATATTTTTTTATCCCGGTATGTATGTCAAGCACGACCTATCATACTAAAAACCCAGCCCAGCAGCATGCGCTCGCTTAGACTACAAAGTGGAACGAGCTTATACCCCTGATATCACATCTGAGATTTTCTTGTGTGAATCATTTTCATTATGATTACCACTTGTCTTACACTTGAAGGAATACATCCTGAGGAAACCTGTATGTCTGAGAGAACTTATCTTAGTTTGCGAAGGACATGTGAAGTCCGCCAATCCGCACTGCTGCACTGCTCCCCCTCGTATTGATGGGAGGTCCAGCAGTAGGGCGTTAAAGGACTGAATTATTTTAAATTTTAATTCTTATTAGTAATAATAATAATCGAACCCTCGTCTTTAGAGATTGTTAGTAATTCCAGTGAATGATTAGGATAACTCTTTGCTGTTTTAACCGACATCAAAGACAAAGAGGCAGATAACTTAGGTTTATCTTACTTTCATTTAGTTTTTAGTGTACATTACAATTAATAGGATCTATTATTTATTATGTGGCTTCGAAAATATTTTACGTCCACAAGTTTTTGAAGTCAATTTACTTAAAAAGTAATTATAATTATCTTTATCAAATTCTTCAATATTTAATTGGAGCTAAACTATAGAAATAGTTTTAAAAGGTAAACCAGTGTATACAAAAAGTTAATTTTACACACACACGAGTATAATATATATATATATATATATATATATATATATATATATATATATATATATATATATATATATATATATATATATATGAAGCTTTATATAAGAACCCACTGATTTTATGCACATGACATCCACGACAACGGTATTACTTATTGCAGTATCATTAAGGTAATAAAAATTTTTCCGTATTTTTACAATGGCTTGTTTCTTCTTTTTATTATTTGTCATCGCATAAGATCACTTTAAATTATTATTTATTATTGTTTATAAGAACAAAACAAAACATAAATGACAAGAGTGTGTAAAGGGAGAGACAGAGTTCGCTTTAGTCACGTCAATTGCTTATTGCGTGGAAGAAAGTCAAACCAATATGTAGTCACACATTTACTACTCGATTAATTCGCAGTCGGCTAAGTCCGTTTTAGTATACTTTTCGGGGAAGTGCTCCCCGAAAGGCTTGAATGAATGAAAGGAAAATGAATATCCCTTTTTTAAATTATCCAAAAATGTATTATATTTTGATATATTATTATAAAGTATCTATTTATAATACTAGTATCTAGATAGCAAGGAATAATGCTAAAGATAGCACAGAATAAAGAATTATTCCCTTATATAGAACTATTATTAAATTTATGAATAAACATATCTAACTAAAGCATAAACAGCTAGCGACGCGATGAGGAAGGTTGATAGAGCCTTCATTTTAATTATATTATGATGCAAACGAGCAATTTAGTGAAGTTTCCTGTTGTACATCAAATATTGTGAATAGTTTGTATTATTATACGTACATATAAAGTGACTGGTTTGGGGTATCGTCAAACCATAATCCAATTAAACCAATATCATTAGGAAAACAGACTATTATAATTTATTATGGATAGACTGCGCGCGCATTCAAATTATCTTACTCTCTTAACACTTTGCGTATTAATATTAAAAAAGTATTGTAGTTATTTATATATAATACGAACCTAATGCATGTTTATTTTACCTAGTCACAACTCGACATGTCACATTTCTAGAATATACTCGTAGGTACGCTTACGCTTGAAGTGTTTGGTGTTTGTATTAGTACTGAAACATACTAGCTTTTGTCTATAGCATCGCTTGCACATTTTATTTATGTACCTATAATTGGCTCGGCCTTAAGGTTTCAAGGCTCTCTAAATATTTTCATAGCAACTACATTATTTATTATAGAATATTCAGGTCTCTATATTAATAAAATGAAATACCTTAATTTATTCTAGTTTCCAAGATTTTTTTAATACAGATCAAAAATTTTATTATTAGAGAATAATCGTGGTTTTACACATAGGTGAACTGACTTTTACAGAGCTTTTACAAAGCATCAGGAATATTTTAAACATAATCCCTAATTCTGTATTGTGGAAAATATTTTAGTTCAGTCAGACACCAGGAAGTTGACATACATTGTAGTGTTGTTAGTTGATGTCCGGCGATTTGAAGATGGGTATTTTGACCTTTTTTTTGTCATATTGTCGGTGCCTTTTTTTAGCTCTTCTTTTTTTGCCGTAATTATGATGTAAACAATTACCCTCTTGCATCCTGTTTAATATTTTAAAAGAACTTTAATGAAACATTTATTCTAAATAACCTTTAGGAGCCCATTTAAGTGAGTTTAATTTATGATGTTATAATATTCTATAAATGTTGATTCTCACAAAAAATTATTGAGGTCTACACGAGTCAGCATGCCACCATTCTTATAGCCTCGTCTCCACATATGAGATATTCCCATCTTCAAATTGTAATATAAATGTAAGTAGAGTAGTGGTAGTTTAAACTCTAACCTGGTGATAGTTGCATTTACCCGCCGCGCCGGATAAATCTGCTAATTTTGGTCTATGTCGGCGTCGGAGTAGTAAGTGTATCCGACTGTGTGTATTAAAATTGCAACCACTTTATATGGGACACTGTCGAGGATGTAAATCTTACTGGTTCTCTGACTGAAAGTCGGTATTAAATATTAATAGTATAAACTATTATACTATACGGGTATTACCAGCTACCACGCATTTATACAAATTCTGACTATAATATTCTTGCCTCTATTTTGAGTTCTATAAAAAACTGTTCAGAGCATTACCCATAATATTTGAGTTTTAAGTTTGATTAAGTATGAAGATGCAATCGAAATTATGCAAATTAATTACAAATTAGGTTAATCGATGCCATTATATGAGTGACTCTACATAATCTGGCTATGGAAATATAGCATCGGACGGCGAAAGTGACACAAGCGATGGATAAACGCAGAATTCTAGGACATGTAGATGTACCAGGTTGGAGTGGTCGTTAGTCTACCACTTCTCGCGGCGAGGTCGCGGTTGGCCGCATCCGAGTAACGACCAGTCTTCAGTCTCAGTGAGTGTGTGCCACGCGGTTGACCACTCCGTATTCTGCGCCGCCCGGACATCATAGGCGCACACGCAGCCCGAAACATTTACTATCAAAACGTTTTAATTGACATAGCATTACGGAAAAAGCGCGACGAAACCTCATTTCTTTTTCGGTTTCGTTATTTTAGTGTAAAAGTGGTGTGTGCTCAGACTGAGCGAAAGCGGTCAAGCCTGCAATGTTCGCCGGAACGATTGTTTGTGTATGTGTTTTTTCTTCTTCGATGTGTTGCAATGAAAATTAGTGTTAAAGTGTCGAAATCTGGTTTATGAGGAGTTTAGTGAGTGCGCTCATGCCATTGTAAAAAAACGAGCACACGTGCTTATGTAAGCCTGAATCAGCGGATTGAACAAGTAAGTGCTGGCAGGCCGCAGCCCCTCCTTAAGTTATGATAAATGAAAGTGTGTTTTTATAAAAAAATCTTTCTGCCTCATTTAGAATAAACATATTTGCTACGATAATGTCCAAGACAGGTCCTTATGTTGATTATAGAAGAAATTCTTCGATTTATTGATTTATAGATATAGGTAGGTACCTACTGTAGGTTTAGCATTACCCGGCAGTACGTATAACAGATGGCTGTTTATACTATATTGAGAACACGGTCATTCTATATTTGTAATGTTTAGAAACAAGTTATTGATTTAGTTATTTGTTAAGTTTAATTTTAGATGCAACCTTACCATCTACATATACATAATATATTTAGGTATTACATATATACATACCTGCTTATTAATGAATTCATGTTTATGTAAGATATTTTGTAATATAAAAACGTTTTTAAGGAAAATTGCTAGTTATGCAATTTTCCGAAGTTCATTGTACTGAGCATTTTATTCATTAAAACTAAAATGTTGTTACGCACAAGCGGTGGCGATATTGTGCGCTGGCAATAAACAAATTATAATCGAAAAAAATGTACCTAATAAGCACATTGACGTGAGATATAACTTAATACATAAAATCTTTAATCAATAATATCGCAATGGATTTTTTTACTTTATTTCTTCTACGATACGTCAATTTTGTTTTTGTTTGCCTTTCAAGTTGAGGCACGTCATGGTCTCGGATTTTGTAGTGTAAAAAATATAATTTACAATAATGTATTATAAAAATATAATTTACAATAATGTGTATATTATGTATGTATATACTTTGATGATATCTTTTGAATAAGATTTTTCCAGATTGTTTATTGCGAGGTAATGACACCATATCCGTTTGGTTACATGCCAGATATCGCGGGTTTCATTCCCGGGCACTGGCTTAGAAAAAATGTTGTATTGATTGACTGGCATGAAATATAGTTAAGCGCCAAGCGGCATGATATCACATTATTTTGGCTTCTCCTGCACGGTTACATACCTACACTTTTTTTTACCAAATTCATTACGAAAAAGTTATATATATATATATATATATATATATATATATATATATATATATATATATATATATATATGTTATTTTGTATTTGATTTTTATATTCACTTAATATTTTAATTGCGAACGTATTTTAATTGGTTTGTCCTTGTCCTCGATTAATAGCATTAGCTTTTTTTATTTCATAAAGTCCCTAGAAAACTTTCACAATTTTATAATATTACGGCTTTTGTTCGTGATTTCGAACGCGTGATTTACAGAAACTATAATATTTTTTTGATGATTAGCACAAAATAAAGTTATCTCTTTAGTTTTATTATTAAAGCATGATATTCGTACCTATCAATTTTTATAGTAGGATTATTTTTATAGTAGCATTGAAGTAGCAGACCAAATGGTTTCAAGGATTTTTTAATTAGGTAGATACAGTATTTAATTTCAAAAATACGGCAATACTTATTACTTAGTATACGGCCTTAAATATATAAAAAAATACATTCAGGGATAATAGACCTATCTATTATATCTTTATTTCTGGAGGTTACCTACATAAAAACAAAGACACAAATTTTACGTCTATCCTATTACTATATCTAGGTGGCAACTGGTAGAATTGTTTTTGTTATTATACATAGATATAATAAAATTCTAACGGAGTCGAATCTGTAGATTAAATATGGCGGAGGAGGATTTAGTTACCTTTTTCTGTTAAAAACCTTATTATTGTTTACAGTCACTATGTTATTTAGTTTATTTTTTATTGCTTTTAAAGTGATATTGAATTTAGAGCAGAGGTTACGTCGCGAGCGGGGTCGAGACGCCATTATGTGATTTTGTGTTTCGATATTGAATATGGAAGTATGATCGGTGCCTGTGAACCCGCTGCTCCACTAAATTATTAGAATTACCGTTTCAAGTTTATAGCATTGTGATTTCCCTCATTAAATTGTAATGGAGCATAGAGATTAGAGAAGTCTTTATTATTTGAGCCCTGATAACGCCCACAAAATTAGTAACCACTAAAGATGATGTTCGTAGGATCGGATAACACGATAAATATTTTATGGAAAATCTTATTGAAGTAGTCATTTTTATCGATACATAAGCCGAATCTATAGTTTTTAGAATGTTTGTCTGTCTGTCTGTCTGGGACGCATCACGAAACCACTGGTCAAATTTTGATGTTTGGTATGATGATAGCTGGTTATATAAATGAAAGTTTGTCAGTATGGATGTTTGTTACTCTTTCACGTCAGAACGGCCGAACGAATCTGGATGAAATAGATTATAGTCTGAAATAACACATCTAAGGCTAATTTTTATCCCTGAAAAATGTGCGATTCCCGTGGGATAGGTTTGTTTTTGTTTTCCCTAGAAGCGAACTCGAGCGAAGCGAGGGTAGTCTCTAGTGTAGGATAATTTTTACTGCGGGAAAATATCTTATCTTTGAGAAATGTATACTTAACTTTAAAACGTAACTAGGTACGAACTCGTGCGGAGCGAGGATGAGTCGCTAGTCTATACTAATATTATAAAGAGATAAAGTTTGTGAGTTTATGAATTGTGTGACGTTGTAGGGGGTAATCTCTAGGACTACTGAACCGATTTAGATGAAATTTGGTAAGAAGATAGTTTGAGACCCTGAGAAAGACATAGGATACTTTTTATCCCGAAAATTATCCCTTAAGGGCGTGAAAATGGGGATGAAAGTTTGTATAGGGAATCAACCTAGATGCGAACCCGAGTGAAGCGAGGGTGAGTCGCTAGTAGTTATTTGTTAATAAACGAGACGACGTAAACACGTACGCGTTTTTGACTAAATTAAAATAAATCTTGTCAAATATTTTTATCCGTTAACATATCAAAGTGTTAAGTGATACATACCTATTCGTACAAAACTTGATAAATTACTAACAATTTACTTTTTTATACTAGAAAATATAAAATATGTAAAATCATAACGAGCATGTATGAATAATTTTTAATCACGTAGATATTCATGGTCCATGGCGGCGATGGTAAGGTAATAGGAATATGTCAGATACCTACAATAATTCAATGTTTTATTTATAAACATTCAAGCAATTTATAAAAATTATTATTGTAGATTAAATGTAAAAACAAAGCGTTATTAATTGATATTACTTAATAGTTGGTTTGCCTTAGCACACATTGACATTAATATTAAGTATTATAGTTATATTAAAGATTCATTTGTAGATGTTCTGAATTATGTGACCATAAAATATGCCAAACTTATTAAAAGTATCTTTTCGAATTATTTCACTGAAATCACATGTTACTGAATGCTTTTTAATGAAACTTTACAAGCTCATACATCAGATTAACACATAGGCTGCTTTTTATCCCGGAAAAATGTACGGTTTCCGTGGGATATATTTGTTTTTGTTTTTCTAGAGGCGATCCCGATCCGAAGTGAGGGTGAGCCGCTAGTCTTTAATAAATCTTGGACCTACAACAAAATACAGCACTATTAATATATTCATAAAAACCTTAATTAGAGAAAAGTGGTTAGTAAATTTTAGTTATTTTACATCAAATGTTAGTCTATAATCTAATTGCATTACACTTAATATATTTAAATAAAAATTCACATAGATCACTAAACACAAACATTAATAAACAGTTAACATTAATAGGACGGGGAACTTTTAGTGGAAGGATAGATAGGATAAAAGAGTCTAGGACAGGTAAAAAGAATATGAGAGAGCCTTCGTCAAGGCCACATTCACACAGGGAATGGTCCCTGACCCTGATCTTCGGTAGGTGAACAGGTGTATATGCGTGTTCAAGGCGCAGACGAATCATATATTATTATTTATTATGTCATGCTGTTCTCCTGGCCGATTCCGGCCACGGAGCCAATCTCATTGAGACTAGCCAACTGCGCAGGAGATATTATAGTGCACAAGTGTACGCGCAGACACAACGCGCACTCTCTATTCCTGTCACTCTCATACTCTGGTGGGATTATGTTTTATACGTATTATAAAGTATATAAAATAAAATGACGTTAAGTGCAACAAAAAACTCGACTTGTCAGTCTATGGACGTGTAATGTATATAAAGATAAGATAAATCCTGGATCCGGGCGAGTCATAGTATCGCGTCCGCTTCTTTGACCGTATTGTGATGTGAGCCGCATCGGGTCATATGTTATCAAACCGGAATCAAAACTTATCCACAAAATTTACGAAATTAGTAACGAATGCAACAGTAATGAGCTTGTTTTTGTTTTAAACTTGGCTTCTATGTTTCTGTTATATCAAATTTACTTGACCTCCAATTAATTATTATTAGGGACGTGCCAACCATGACATCCATATCAATACTAATATTATAAATGTGAAAGTGTGTTTGTTTGTTTGTTTGTCCTTCTTTCACGTCGAAACAGAGTGATAGATTGGCGCGATTTTTGTGTGGAGATGAGTGGAGGACTGGAGAGTAACATAGGCTACTTTTTACCGCGAGAGATTATCTCATTCCAACGGAAAACATTTTATAATACAACCCACAACAACTCATCGTACCTTTGTATTTCTATCTAATCCATACTAATCGTAAAAATAACCTAGGGATGTATCCAAGCGAAGCGAGGGTGAATCGCTAGTACATAATAATTGTATACTTTTTTAATTCCTTGAAAAATATTCAAAATCTTGAATAACAAAATGAATAGGTACTTCCGAAATGAAATCCAAATCTTATATTTAGGTCAAATCTTGTTATCGTACATTAAGAAATAAGTCTCTTATTAGTTATTACGTGTTATGAAATCTAAATTTATTAATAATGCTATTAAATACATTTATTTATATGTACTTAATTATTCAGTATATGTGTACTTATTATATCCTAATCATAAACAACGTATAAACTAAGTGTAACCGTTTGGGATTACAATAATATTCCGTTCAAAGTACTTTGATTTATTTATTCAAAAGCATTTTTAATTATGAAAATCTTTTACAAGTGTTCAGCTCTTTTAGCGTCATACTCCTGGGTACTAGCCTTCCCATAACACGAGGAGGATATGGCCATGGTCCACTACGCTGACCAAGTGCGGGTTGGCGGATTTCACATGTCCTTCGAAAACTTGCTAAGTTCTCTCAGACATGCAGGTTTGCTCACTATTAGCAAGTGGTATTTTCTCTTTATTAGCAAGTGGCACATGAAAAAAACAAACATTCTTCACTTGGTTTCCAAGCGAGCACGTTACCACTAGGCTGCCACTGCTCTTCTACATATATTACATATTACTCATCCATACTCTATATTTATATTATAAATGTGAAAGTTTGCAAAGATAGATAGATGTTTGTTACTCTTTCCCGCCAGAATGGTTGAACGGATCTGGATGAAATTTGGCACAGAGATAGTCCGGAATAACACATAGGTTACCTTATATCCCAGAAAAATGTACGGTTCCCGTGAGATAGATTTATTCTTGTTTCTCACTAGTTACGTAGTCGCTAGTCTATAAATAATATAGAACTAAGAACACAATTCTGAGTATTATAAATTATTATTATAAATACAAAAATAAATATATTTCTATAAATATAAGTCATTATTGGTGTTTTTCGCCCATTTTAATAACAAGCTATGTGGTATTTATTAGTGGCACGGTAATCATATACATAATAAAATTGTAACTAAGCCAAATCTGTACAATAAATATTTTTTGGAAAACCTTTTTGAAATAAACAGTATTATCGATACAGAGACCGAATTTGTAGTTTTTAGAATTTTTGTCTGTCTGTCTGTTACCGCATCACAGAAAAACCACTGGAGGGATTTTGATGAAATTTGGTATGGTGATAGCTGGTTGTCCGGGTCAACATATAGGTTACTTTTGCCGGCAAAAAAATATCTAATTTCTGAGAAAAAATACAAAAACTGCAATGTTCTAGAGTACTAATAATTAAAACCTAAGAATTTAGTTTTTGGTCATCTGAATGCGGGTGAGCCGCGGGCAATGTTAGTGTTATATATAACATTACCGTGCTAGTGACCAATGATACTACTATACGAAAAATGATGTCGAACATATAAATACCTAGTTTTACATAAATATTAAGGAAATAACATAAGAAAAATTAATATATAGTTCTTGTCATGCAAGTCAGCCCTGAGTTTTTATAAACAAGGATTTTACAAATTAGTTTTTATAAGCAAGCCAAATGACGATGATAAACCAGTACGGTTATTACTATTAAGTTAAATTAGTCAGTCACCTTTGACTTTATCTGAGTGGTTATCAAAGAGGAATTTGAACAGGTGATAGTAATTTTTCAATTTCTAAAATGGTCTAGAATTTTCGCACGTGTACAATAAAGATAATATTTAAGATTAAGATTAGTTCTTTTACACCATTAGCACGTCACATTGCGCGCAACTTTTCATTTTAATGTCTTTATATCCCTGAAAGTTGTGAATGTTATATTTAACATCTAAACAACATTGTAAAGACAATATTTCACTCTTCAAATGTTATAATTATATGTAGGTATGGTGAAACATTTTGAGGATAATCACTACATAGTATAAAACAAAGTCGCTTCCTGCTGTCTGTCTGTCCCTATGTATGGTTAGATCTTTAAAACTATGCAACGGATTTTGATGCGGTTTTTTTTAATAGATAGAGTGATTCAAGAAGAAGGTTTATATGTATAATACATGCATATTATAGTACTGAAAAGCCGAGAAATTCGAAGATTTGTATTTCACACTAACCGTTAAAACGTTCCCAGGGACGAACCCGAGCGAAGCGAGGGTGAGTCGCTAGTATTGTAATAAAACAGTCAACTGTTAGGTAAATTATTTAAGCAAATTCACCTAACATTAAGTTTTTTTGTTATGTGTAAATTATAACGTCCAACAGGACGTTAGCAAAGTTATTTGATAGTTTTCTGTCGGAGTACTTAATATAATAACTAAGCACGTTCAGTTATCCTCATGCTTAAAGCTAATGCAGAAATAATATTTGTCGTTTGTTTACTAGTATTTTTTGTGTTCATTACTATAGCATATTTCACAGTTTTTTGATAAGTAGGTAGTTAGGTACGCTAATTATATGTACATTGGCATAATTTGTACTTACATTATAATAATATAGTTAATTCAACTCATTTTTATTTGTGAATATTTTTATTAAGGTAATTAATATAAATTGCTTGCATAAATTGATAACACCCTTTCTTCTCACTTTGATAATTTACAGAAATAATAAAAAAATGTATAAACACTTAATTTTAAACCAAAATTATATAACCAAAACTAATAAACTCAAACCGTAACGTTTAATATAATGCATGCGATTATGAAAACTCACAGTTCCACTTTTCTAGTTTCTCTTCGGTCTGGCTTTCTTGGCCTCCACTCGAAGCGCGAGCGTAAAGGAAAACACGATTTGGCGGTAACCGGGTCCGTCTCGGGTGTGTTCGACCGCGGTCGGCCCTCCTCGGTGGAAATGTCAGCAGTAGATGCGGAACGTCGTAAGTGAGCGGCGCGTGGCGCGATATCCGACCGGCGCTCCGGCTTGGGCACAAACCGACAGCCGTCGACTGTAGATTATAGACTCATTCGGTCACTCCGCACCAGGCAGCCGGTCGCCGACGATGTGCACTTGATATCGGAACCGTGCCGCGATTCTAATTATCATTGTAAACAAACCACATGACAGAAACCCTTATTTATTTAATAAATCACCCCATCGTAATATTGTGCGTCCCATAAGCTTTTACGAGTGCCATTTTTGCGAGCCGGCTATTGTTTCTCGTATCTAGACGGCCGGCCTGCATGAATTTTGTAATCATGCCAGGTTAGAAGGTGTATTTTGGTGTGCTGTGTTAAGTGAAAGGAGCTAGGATATTGCGGTTTTTGTGTATGATTCGGAGTGTAACTGTTACGGAGATCATTGATCATCAACTCTGAGAGAAACGTTTGTGTTTGAGTTTTTAGTTTCTTTAATTTCAATGGAACGAAAATAGGAATAGTGTGCTGAAAACAATGGTGGAACTTCTATAAGTACCATATTTCTTCCTTGGCAGTTCGTTCATGATCATCTGAACTAGGTAAGTAAGGTTTAATGTAGTGTTACTATTTGATTTTAACATCTAACTATTAAAATATTTTATCTATTTGTACGTTATTCACGATATATTTAATAGTATGATTAACATTTTTTTTGTATTCTTAACCTGTTAGTTTACTAACGTTTTATAACGTTTATAACTACCTACCAGGTGAATTAATTATTTCCTTCCAAGTTCCAATATTGTGCTCTGTAACTTGATTTTACGAAGGGCAAATACATTTTTTTTTTTGCCGTACATAACTAATTTGATTTAATTTTCTTTTTTCTTTTTTATTATAGATTATAAAAAAATCTGTTTATTTGTAAATAGTAACAAAGAAATTTGAACGCTAGCAATGCGATTTGCTAAACTTATCTTCGGATGTCAGCTATTTTTAACTGTTGTTAGTCAGCCGTGACGTGCACCTCACGATGGACCATAATTTTGGCACAAGTTTAGAATAGGGGACGTGGCCCTTGGCGGAGTGGGTGGTATTTCTGGATAGGGGACGTGATAGGGAGTCGAAATATTAAATAAATTTTTTTAATACAACAAAAGAGTCAAAAGTTATTGAGACTTAAAGTTACAACATTTCCATACATTTTAATATATTTCTTTACCACCATTCGGAGTGGGTGGTATTTTTAGATAGGGGAGGTGACAGAGAGTCAAAATATATTAAAAATATTTGGGGGAAACGTACGAGTAAAAAGTTATTGAGACTTAAAGTTATAACATATCTAACACATTTCCATACATTTCTTTACCTAAATAAGTGATTACAACAGATAAATATACCTTTAACGAATAGTACGCATCCTTTTTTTATGTACAATACATATTTTCACAACAATTAATGCTTTATTGTATTTAATATTTTAATAATTTCACAACAACACAAACAAAATGATCTTACATTTTGACAAAAGCAAAACTGTCACTTTGTTTTACATTACCGCTTAAATGACAACAGATTATATTTGATTATTTTTGCCATTTCTGTTGGTAATCTTAATAAATAAATAAATAGAAAAATATTATTTTCATAAATAAATATATAAATAGAAAAATATAATAAATAAATAAATAGAAAAATATTATTTATTTATTATTCGTCATATCTTGGTTAGGTTAGGTTAGAACATTTAAGATTATTTATTTATTATTCGTCATATCTTGGTTAGGTTAGGTTAGAACATTTAAGATTATTTATTTATTATTCGTCATATCTTGGTTAGGTTAGGTTAGAACAGTTGCCATAAATGACTAGAAAACTAGAAAATTCGAATTTCACGCAAAGTACAAATAAAGACAATCATCTGGAGATCATTTTGACAATTGAAAGTGACGTTTTGACTCCAAGTGTCTAAATGGTAGTAATGTCAAAATAATGTATGGAAATGTTATAACTTTAAGTCTCAATAACTTTTGACTCCTTTGTTGTATTAAAAAATTTTATTTAACATTTCGACTCCCTATCACGTCCCCTATCCAGAAATACCACCCACTCCGCCAGGGGCCACGTCCCCTATTCTAAACTGCAGCCATAATTTTTAAGTTTACTGCATATCTTATGAAAGGTAACCACAAATAAAGATAGTTGTTACGTAAAATATACAAAATAATAGTAACAATATAAAATTATTTATAAGCGGAAAAGTCAATTATTTTATAAAAAGTTTTCAAGAGCTTACGAGATTATTACAAGAAAATTGAAGAAGCCCAACCGATCATGTTCACCTTAAAATTGAGCCAAGTTTACCTTAAGCATTAACAATATTTCATGTAAAATCGGCAATTTATACACTGCAAATTTACTGTCCATAAAACCAAAAAACATTTTTTCTGTCGCCATAAAAAGTAACCAGTAGTAGGTAATCATTTTGTGTCTTTTTAATCGCAAGTGATTATCGCCAACTACCATAAATAAACGGAACAAGTCGCACAAATTATATATTTTTTAATACCACTAGCTGAATTGCTGATAAAATTAATGTATTTTTATCACAAAAGGTAAGATCTATTAATACCATAACAAAAAAACTGCGGCTTCACTTTCAAAGAAAATTCAAGACATAATAACTCTGTGTCGACGCGTCCTGAATACTGACGTTTAATAGGTATAGATATTTCAAACAGTTTTTTTAAATATTTACTAAGCATTACAAAAGTAAAATTTTAAGTTAGATTTCTTGTTTCACCAAAAATACTTAATAAATTCAGCAAAATTTACTAAGTTTTATGATATAATTAGATAAATTATCTAAATCTATACATATAATCAAACAAAAACAGTAACTTAGCAAAATCAATGTACGCGTTTCATTCGAAAAGTACTGAACCGATTTAAAGTAATTTTGTGTAGTGAAAACTTATTACTCGGGTCAACATTTAGGATAACTTTTACTACAGGAAAATGTTACATTCCCACGGGAAAATGCAATAACTGATTCTATCGAGTCTTTCTTAATATCTACATGTCTAACGCCGCGCTGGCTAAACCCTAAGAGATACATTAAAACAATGTACTAGAAAATTGTTGTCTTTATAAGGCTAAAAATAAAAACTGTTATAGCATATGTCTTTCTAAAAAGGTACACTCGCATTAATTATTCATATGTATTTATAACGTACCTAGGGACGCACACGAGCGAAGCGAGGGTAAGTCACTAGTATAATAGAATTACCTAATAATTTACTAAGTGCTTCAAGAGCCTTGCCTGCTTATATGTATATATATATAGCGTATGCTTGCAAAGCGATAATCCCATGATATAAAAGATCTCTGAAACAACTTTAAAAATTATTACATATTTTTTTTGCAAAATATATACTGAAATTTCAATAAATAAATAAAATAACATATTTCGTTATACCTTTTTGGTCTTACAATTAATTGATGCAACCCCAAACTGGACTAAGATCTACTTACTGTAAAATATTTTTTTTCCAAATCAGATGGTCTGGATCTCCAAAACCGCTTTCTAGTTTATTAAAACTTTACTACTTTACTTTATTTTTATGATGTACGAGTAAACGTGATATTTATCATGTTTTTCACTTACTTTTATGAGTTCCCGATATTTCATAAGATATTATTACTAACCATGAAAGCTTAAACATTTTACTATTCAATAAACTCTAATATATTAAGGCTCTAACTCGCGCCCTTCTGAGTCTTCCCGCACCTTTTGATAAATACGGATCGATATAAGCCAAGCAATGCATAGTTAATAGTTAATACCATAACTATTACGGCGTAATTTATATTTTAATTAATTAGAAAATGATAAATGTTAGTTTCTTTCAACCGCTACCTTAGTTTTTTACAAAAAATCCATCCAGAACATCTTTATCGACTACTAACATTTTGCCGAGTTCACTAGAAACGTTTAAACAACGACTACTCGGCCCAAACAACAAAAATTTGCTCCAAGCTATTTTTAATTAAAATACCTCTACTCTGGAGTCGTTTTGGCATAACAACCCTATATCATTAATGTGTAATAAAATTATCTGCTCGTACATTTTGATACTTGGTTTGTTAGGGAAAATACGATCCGATACGGGCACTTAACTACTTCAATTTCCCTGTTTATACCTGGATGCCAGTGTTGTTGATTCGAAAAAGGTCGCCAAGATGCGTATGATGGCATTTTCTACATGTCTTTTACTTTCGATTGATACTAAGTTGTCATAGGAAAAAAATCTTGTACTTTAAAAAAAATCAATTAATTTTTTTTTAAAGAAAAATAGCCAGGTGCAAATTTTTGGTGACAACCCCCCGAGGTCGTGTTTATTAATATGTTATATTGCTTAAAAAAAATATTTCGCCTGGAAGAGTGAGGGATCCACCACATAGATCGGAATCGACCATATGTCGATGATCTATCATATGACTATGAAGAATGACATATGTATATTCACTAACCCACACAGTATGTACACAGTTCTGGTTAAAATCTTTCACTGGACACTAATTTTCACCACTAGATACACTTTCACAAATTCTTCACAATCTTCACTTAACTTCGAAATTCAACAGTCAATTAATTAATAACAAATTTTCTTATGGAAATTTTAAATTTAATGGGTGCCGCTAAATATTTAATTAATTAAGTATTTATTATGTTCTTTTTATTAAAAATAACTTATTTTAAGCATGAATTCTGCGAATCGTGGGCTAAAGATATAACAAAGTGATTAGACACGATCCTGTGGGTGGATACCCTATTATACTACAAATGTCTATATTTATCGATAGCTTCACAAGGAGGCTGTGACATTGATGTATTCCGAAGATAACTAAGGGTTTATAAAAATGCCCGAGCATTCATCTAAACGAAGCAGCTTGTTTGTAATGCTACCTTATATAAGATAACTTTTTATTATCGATATCACCAATAGAAAACTAAAAAAATATATTTTGGTCAATCCGTTATTTACGTTATTCACGTACGTTATTTCTATATATTTTTTTAATTTTTTACTAGTCTAGCGAATGTTAGATTTTTTTAAGTTCATTATCCAAAAAATTTATAATAAAAATTAATGTAAACAATTTCATAGCCTTTAGTTTTAAATCTACCTATATAAAGTAATACAAAATTAAGGTTTTTATATTTTTTTCTAAAATTAAAATTCAGCCATAAAAGTATTGTGTTCGAGAGTGTTGGTTGGTTATACCTACTTACCGTACACAAACAATGTAAAATGAATAATATTACAAAATATAAGAGACAGCCTTATCGCTAAAAGAGCGATTTCTTCCAGGCAACGAAGCTCGGTACCAAAAGTCTAAATAATAATCTATACTAATTTTGTTTGGTTGTTTGTTTGAACGCGCTAATCTCAGGAACTACTGATCAGATTTGAAAAAAACTTTTTGCTTTAGATAGCTCGTTTATTGAAGGCTATAGGCGATATATCATATAATAAATAGTCCATCTATTCCATACTAACCGTTAAACTATAAATCGTAACAATGACTTCTTGATTATCAACATGCATGTCTGTAACTGAGTCATTAATAAAAAGAGACTATAAAAAGATTGCTGCATTATGATTATTAGATAAGACATTCTTTATTAGTATAATATCTTAATTTTTTATCTTTAATTTACCTCATAATAATTCCTTCTAATCTTTGATAGGAATCGATGAATAGTAGATACAATGTGTTATTTTATAAAGTCTCTACTGTAATAAAAATATTGATAACTGTTTATAGCATCATAAGTGTTTTTATAAATATCTGTTATCTATGAAAAGAAGTCACTAATAATGTTCTAGAAGGCTAATCTTCATCGAAATTTTCAATATATTCGTACATATCATAACGTTTTCCACGCATAAGTATAAAAGCAAAGAAAATAATATCGCCTCGATGAACTTATGGATCTACATTTAATAGTATAAAATTTTAACTAGTGTTCTATTATTAATAATTATAAACATTACATTTCTAAGTTGAATATGTACTGTAGTAGGTTTACACTTTAATTTTGTTCAGAAGCGAAATTCGCGCTCGCTAAACTTCATTAGAATAAACTTGATTTCCCTAACGTCCACAAGCTGATATTCAATTACATTTTCTGCTCAAGCTTTTGTAACTTCGGTGGTAATGGAGCGAAGTAAGTAATCCAATTTTGCTCCGTAAACTCGGAGCGACTCGTATTGTTTTAACGCGATCTTGAAACGTTTAACACCGACAGTTGTGTACACAATATCCATAAACATTGATAGCTGCATACTATTACGTAGTATTTATCGTTAAAGGGGGCTTATCTATTTCAGTAAATTTTTTATTTTGTATCACCAAAAACAGGACAAATTTTATTATAGAACTAGCTAGCATTGCCCGCGGCTCCGCCCGTTCAGATGACCAAAAAGCAAATTCTTAGGTTTTACATATTAGTATACTCTTACATTGCAGTTTTTGTATTTTTTCTCAGAAATGAGATATTTTCCCGCGGTAAAAAATACCCTATATGTTGACCCGGATAACCAGCTACAACCATACCAAATGTTATCAAAATCCCTCCAGTGGATTTTCTGTGATGTGGTAACAGACAGACAGACAGACAGACAAAAATTCTAAAAACTATAGATTCGGCCTCTGTATCGATAATAATGTCTATTTCAATAAGATTTTCCAAAAAATATTTAATGTACAGATTCGGCTTAGTTACAGTTTTGATATATGTATGGATAAATATAAAGCAACCCTCGTTTCATAGGCTATTTACTGTTACCATATGAACAAAAATAGCGCAAGGTACTCAAGGATTATAATATAACCATTAGGGATGGTATTTTCATAATCATATCAACGGTTCCGGAGATAACTTTCTACAAATATATACAAAATTATTCTCTTTATAATATGTGTATGTATGTGTCTCAAATAAACGATGTAAAAGTTTAAAATAGTATTTATAGGATTTTCTTCCTCTAAATTTAAGTTTTGAATAATAATCGTAACGACTTCGACACTCTCCACACATCAGTATACTCGGCACGCACCAGTCTTCGTGCGTTGCACCAATATACATAATTTAACACATTATATTTATGTTATAAACTATTCAAATTATAATAATGTTTAATAAATGATTATTGTAAATTATGTATTGTTATAAACATAAACAGTTTTTGAAATGATACATATGTATATCACACAGGTAATATCTAGTGTTCTACGCTGCTTGTGTTGTTTACATAAGATATATACAAAAATGTATATAAAACCTATTTGTAGGTCTACAAAATAGTCTTTGTTACACAAGCTTAGATAGAAAAGCTCACTGTTAGTGAAACAAATATAGAATCGGGCCCGTATTTTAACTTTACGACCCATTTTTCCCTTTTTAATTGTGTACGAAGTTAATGAACGATTCCCATACCATGTAATTTTTAATGTTTCTTAAAAAAACATACAGCACGTTAATTATACATATTATTTCCTCTTTTTCTTTTGTTAAATTTTATTACATAAGTAAAGGTCATGTTGAAGCGCTAATCACTTTAGTATATACTTTATATAAATGTATTATCTATTTGTGTGTATCACTATGTGTAATATTTTAAAAGATAACATTTTTAATTATCACTTAATGATAAAATTGATTTGCTACTTGAGGAATATCGTTATAATAGCAGTGAACAATAATAACACTACATTTCTACGAGTTCATAATATTATGATTCTCATGCCTTATCATGTCTTTCACATCCAAATTCCAGACACTATTATTTGACATTAATAAAAGCAAAATTTGTTTTATAATCTGTGCTTTATTCATTTAAAGACAGTTCTCTTGTGTCCATCCGTGCGTAATAGAAGGGTTTTACATAACTCTATTACTCTACCTAGGTCAGGCCTAAATTAGATTCTTGAAAGTATGTTAGGTTCTTTACACTTCGCTTCACTCGCTTCTCCCGGATTGGCCTCTAGAAAAACCAAAACAAATTATCCCACGGGAACCGTACATTTTTCCCGTATAAAAAGGAACGTATGTTTTATTCTAATGTATAAGCTATATTATTGTAAAGTTTCATTAACATCCATTCAGTGGTTTTTGCGTGAAAGAGTAACGAACATCTATACATCCAGACATCCTCACAAACTTTGGCATTTATAATATTAGTAGATTAGATACGAAAAACCAAACAAGATTAATAAAATAAACAAAGTATAAGAAAGATAATTTATAATGTTGGTAGAGATATAAATCTTACCATTAAATAAAATGTAAATATACTTAAAATTTAGGATTCAACTTAGCGAATCACTACTTTTTGTGAATACGATAAGTGGATCGGACACTAATAAATAAGAAGTCTAACATGTAATTAGATAGAACGTTCATAAAATTTAACTATTCTAATGCAACGATTTTTTGTGCAATTTATAATTTTTATAACAGGTAATTTATAATTTTAAATCAAGAAATAAAATATAATGTTTTTATTTTGTTTCTCACTTCAGACGATTTCCTGATCGACGAAACTTTAAGAAAACTTACAAATAGACTATTTGAATAGGTACATCTTACATTTTTTTTAATTAGTATCCGAACCCTTATTGTAGGCAACTTGATTACTATTATTAAGAAATACATTTCCTCGTGCAATGTATTGACGGTTGAAAGGCTAATTATTTATTGTGCTAAGCGACATTTTTAGAAATGTACAGTAGAGCGATTTAAAGTTTTGTTTTTCGAAGAATAAATCATTGCAAAAAACCATTTTATCAAATTGATACAAGAAATTCAGTATTACAGTGCGTTGTTTTTTTAATTGATTTTATCTATATAGGAGCTTAAACTAAAATGCATCGAATCAATTCAATGCATTCTGGTCTCAGCCACATTAGTGTCTGTTTTCTGAAGAAAGGCAAAGCGGATTAACTACCTATGAAATTAATAATATCTAAAAGGTAACTGGTTTAATTAAGTGTTGATATAGATATGAAATAGAACACGGGCAAGTGAATTATCTCTAAGTGGCACAATAAATAGGGTAAGGCAAATAGGCTGGAGCAGCATGTAACGGCCAACTAGAGTCAATACACACGACTTGAGGGTTTGAACAGAATCATGCAAACAGAAATTTTGCGATTATAGAAGCAGACGTAGGTTCATAAATTTGTTATATTAATAATTATTGTAAGTAATGTTTGGTTATAAGGACAACTTAAAAATAAAATCAACAAGTATTTTGAATAAATAATACATTTTTAATTAAAGATAGAAAACTTGTGACAAAAAGTTTTTTTTTTGTAATAATGATTAAAGTAGATGCCTACTACAACAAAAATAGTACGCTTTTACTTAATTACTAACTTAATTTTAATAAGTCAATGTAAGAGGAACATTGTAATCAGTCCCAAGATTTACTATTTCTACGGTAATTACCATTATCCTGTTGTTGTTTCGAATTAATAGAGTAAACTTTATTATTTGTCCCCTTCACACATTTGTCACTTGCAATTTCATTACCGAAACTATTACGAGATAGAATACTATTATAAGATAATGTAAAATGTAAACGCGAATAAGTAAACTCGTTATTTATGGCGTTCGTTTAAATCTTTTATTTTTTGCTGATGAAATTTCATGAGGCCAATACCTTGGTTTAGCCTATTAATTTAATATTTACCAGGACTGTTACTACGAACTACATTAGAATGGTGATAATTCCTAATTGCCAACCCTAGCAACCCACAGGTGTTACCTGTATTAATTATTTAAAAAAATGACATTGACATGATACGTCTTGTCTAGACAAGAATTTCATTTCAAAGATCTCGGGATAGCGATAGTTCCATTCCTTATGAATTCATATCCTTTATCTCGTGCTTCTTTTGCTATTTTTCGTTTATTACCTTTTTTCTTCCTAAGATCAGCGTCAGGTCTACTTTTCCGTCTTCTGATCTTTTCTTATTCTTTGGTTTCTCCAGTTCACCACACCCAGTATCTTTCTAAGAACTAAAATCTCAGACAAAGTCTTTTTCACCAGAAAGGAAATCAATGTGGCTTTTCTTCACTTGGCACCTATTAGATGTTTTGTTTTCGAGTTGAACCTGTTTGTTTTCTAGCAAATTAATAATATTATCTGCACCATATCTTCTTCGAAAGATATCCTAATTGAATCCATTTCCTTATCAGCAATTATTTCTGTAAATGTTTAGTGTTTACCAATCTCGGATTCTTCTAGACGTGTTTGACTTTCTTCCGGTGATTTCCCTTCTATGTCTGTGGTTTCGTTTTTGTCCTTAAAATTAAGGTAAAACATTCTGAACTATGTAAATTTATTTCTTGATCAGCTTTTATGGGTATTTTACCGTCTGCAATCTAAAAAGTAAATATTTGACAAATTCTCAGTTCTACGATTTAGGTTTATTATGATGATATATATTTTTTTAGTTTTTTAGATTTTTTTAGATTATATTTACATACCGGTTCCAATTATCACCAGTATCAAATTAATAATTATATTTCTTCAACAGCTCTTTCAATAATTATTTCTTTCATAATTGCTTTATTCGTATTGGGTATGCTCGGTATTTTCTTGTTTATTGGTATCCTAAAATAAATAAAACATTAAACATACAGATGCTTTTAAACATTATTTGTTGCCATCATCTTACTGATCTTATCCAAAGATTAAATTTGAAATTTGGCTGGTCGGTACCACTTTCTTATGGTGGTCTTCTCGTGAAGAAATAAAGTTTTATGCAGTCGGAGACATACCTACACGGTTCATCCTTGCCGCAAGATGTATGCACATGTATGTATGTCTCCGACTACATAATACTCTATTTCTTCGTCAATTTGTTTTCATCTTTTTAGTTAGCTTTTATGCAGTCAGGTTTTTTTATTTTATAATATATCTTTTTGTTTACTTACAGCTTTTTAGTTTTTGCCAATTAGACATTTGAAGTACCTAATATTTAGCAATTTTTTATCCTAAATTACTTTCAAGTCCCGTAAAAATCGGTCCAGCCGTTTCGGAGATAACATGACATGACAGACAAAAAATCAAATTATTTTTGTCACGTTTCTTTACCGTATATACTTTATATGTTTTAGTAAATAGCTGTTATTTTGACATTACAAACAGATAGACACTTCAATTTTATTTATCTGTATAGATAAAACATTATTTTTTATGGGATAAATTATAATCCATCATTGTCAATTTAAATCACTTTCTGAAAAAATGTCCGTTCCACTATTGCCAAAGGAATACTGCATATAGCAGGGTAAGCTGCGTAAGCATAGGTATACTAGGTATAACCTTCAGAACATTATTGATCAGTTTGTTTTAATTAAAACTAATCAATCCTACCAGTCGACATCAATCACCATACGACGAAATAACTTTAATATACTCTTTATAGTTTGAACTATAATTAAAGCTAGTTTAATTTGACCTTTATACTTGGACAATAAGGCTTATCTAAGAGAACCCTGGAGGTCTTCTGTTCTGGCTTGTATAGTGTTTTTACATTCAGGTCACGGATTCCGCGCACCAATCACATAATATGCAATTTAAAAGAGCTAGTCATTTAGCACTGCGCTTGCGCACGCAGGCATTTGCATAGAATTAAACCTATAGTACCAACAAAAGTGACAAGTATATTTAGTTTTTATTTATTAATATTTTACGAGTGACCGAATTTCAATGCTTTTTATTAAGTATTCAACGATAAACATAATAGATATCTTATTTTAATTACATTAATTTACATGAAGACGATATCAGTTGCTACAAATTATTTTTTACTATAATTACAATGTTCGTTTACCTTGTCGTGGTGGTGGGGAGGGGGGGGGGGGGGGTCTCATTAGCAGTACAGCCGGACACGAAACCAAGAAACGCACAGAGAAGTGGCTCACTTCAGTGGACGGTATACCATGCGGGTTGCTCATGGAACTTCTCTGATAAGCAAATTGGACCGTTGAAGCAATCCCATGGTTGTTGTGGTTTGCTTCGGCAGACCTGCCGTCGTGGCGTCGTGGTTGAGTGCGCAAGCAATCCTGTGACGCCCCATTAAGACGGGGGACGTTCTGTTGTGTTTCAGTGGGTAGTATTGGCTTTTCTAGCCGGTGAGGCCCACATAAACACTGTATTGTCTACAAGTGTTATGCGTAAATGCATTATCCAATATTAAAAAAAAATGTAAGATCAAATTATGACGTATGGATCGATATGACTCTTTGCGGAGACATAATTCGGGGGTTGTTGTAGGAATGAGAGATGTTATTATCAGTTTTGTTGTAGCAAAGATTCGTAATTCTACGCTTTACAACTTTGAATTGACCATAAATTATATAGCTACTACTCAAAACAAAATAGGCCCCACTTAGTTTTCTTACGTAACTTTAAATTATATAAATTTACACAGAGTTTTCATGAATACCTACTTAATTTTGGGATTTAGATATTGTGTAAACATCATTAACACTAAAAGTTGTTATTTTTTATTTTTAATCACGATAACTAACATTTATATGCAATGTGGCGAAAAGAGCTTTTAAAATCAACTTTGACTAAAATTGTTTAAAAAGTTGTTTTTAGATACTAGAGAATTAATCAGAACTACTACCGAAGCTTAACAAAACGTTAAAAGCTTCTTTGTAAACGTTTCTAACAAGCATAGGAAAATAAGTGATTAGAAATTAACATATAGGGTACGTTCAAGTATATCTGCTGTTTTTGTCTACCCACTTAAAAAAACAATAAATTATCACATTAAACATTAAATAAGGACTCATAAACAAATCTTATTCATGGTGTTCCACTTTAAGCTAAGTACTATGAATTATCTCAATTAATTATAAACAACTTTTTTGCTTGTATCGAGGTGGGCGCTTTTTTTTGAGTAGTATATATTGAACAAATAAGATTATACGAAGCCATAGATAAGTTAAGCGTATCTATACCTACACTTAACACGTAAGTTTTCTGTTTGTAACTAGGTAAAGCAAAGACAGTATCATGATAGGTTACAGTTTTCACACACTTTCCTTTACGAGATCTACTGATAGTGTATAATACTGTCTCACTTTTTCCACTTTAAGACGTCCTCCATGAATATATATACATATACATATATATATATATATATATATATATATATATATATATATATATATATATATGAAAGAAAGTCGTGTTAGTTACACTATTTATAACTCAACAACGGCTGAACCGATTTGGCTGAAAATTGGTGGGGAAGTAGCTTAGACCCAGGAGACGGACATGGGATACTTTTTATCCCGTTCGATTGCGTTCCCGTGTGACGTGACATAAAACTCAAGAATGGCTGGACCAATTTTTATGATATTTGAATTTTTGGATTTCTCTTAGTCCGGAATAAGATAATAAGTATTAAAACATCAGAAAAATTAATGAAAAAAAATTATATGGCTAGCGCTGGCTAATAACTATTTATCTCTATTTAAAACGTACCTAGCGACGAACCCGAGCGAAGCGAGGGTGAGCCGCTAGTATATATATATATATATATATATATATATATATATATATATATATATATATAATCTGAATCTCGGAAACGGCTCCAACGATTTTGAATTTTGCACGCTCAGGCGTAAGCATCGTGGTGAAGCGGCCAAAGTGCAAGATCAATAATCAGCTCGGTAGCCCAGGTACTAATCTTAATTTAGTAAACCTGGACTTGCTTTTAGTTCAATATGAATGCAAATCATAGTTACTTAATAAACGGTTTTAATTGTATATAATAAACTAAAAACTAATCACTTGTAACACGGTCGTAGGTAACGTTTTGCATTAGACTTATATCTCACGGGGATCACTTGATGTACCAGCGCGACATAGCATGCAGTTTATGAGTGCGTCACTCGGTTGAACCGTTGCTCTTTTACTGCATGAACAAAGGACAATCTAACACATTTATTATATTATACTAGTGACTTGCCCTCGCTTCGCTTGAGTGCGTCCCTAGGTAAGTTTTAAATAGATATGAATAGTTATTGCGAGTGTATCTAAAGAAGAATTAAGACCTACAATTTTCTAGTACATTGTTTTGATGTATCTCTTAAGGTTTAGCCAGCGTTAGACATGTGAATTTCTAAGAACGACTTGATAGAACCAGTTATTGTTGTTTCCTGTGGGAATGAAAATTTTTCCAGTAGTAAAAGACTAAATGCTGACTCGAGTAATAAGTTATCACTACACAAAAGTTACTTAAAAGTCCTTTTTGCGTGAAACGCGAACATCGATTTCGCTAAATTCCTGTATTATTATGTGGATAGATAAAAAACTACCTGTTTTAAAAAAAAATTGATAAGTGATAACATGAAAGGTCGTCAATAGCTGCTAAAAAAAAAGAAAATCGTTTGATAAGCAAAGGAGGAAAAGATACTGAATTATTTGTCTTTGGCTATTTATATATTTTAGTATACTATATATAGATTATAGATATTAATAATAATTTAAATATCAATAGAGATATTTTATCGAATATCTGGTAATGTCTTTATTTATATTAAGCATGGTTCTAATATAACTTCCGTCAGGGTAAGTTTTTAAAATTCGATTCGTTTAGTGTTTTGTAATGAACTCAACAGGCACTGATTTAACATATTGATTTTTAATTGATGTATGCAATGTTATTTTAAAACGTATTATACATTCAAATATCGGGGACACAGGTATTTCTAGCACAAATCGAAGTAGTTTTCCAACCGACCTTTACCAGTTCATGTATTTGGTAATGTACCTACGTAACTCAAATAATTAAATTGTAAATAAATTAAGAAATAGAATTTTCAAATCTATAAACCGTATCAGGCTAGCAAGTCAATGACAAACATTCTCTATATATGTATTAAACTTCTTTAGAAAGAGATAACCTAAAATAATTATTAATTTACTTTCTAAATATTTGTAATATTCAAACACGCAGAAATATCTTGAAAATTTTGCATTAATTGCCTATTAAATAAATATTTGAGAAGACATGAATATGAGTAAGTACAATCCATACTTAATATTATAAATGTGAAAGTGTGTTTGTTTGTTCTTCTTTCACGTCGAACGGAGAGACGGATTGGCGTGATTTTTTGTGTGGAGATAGTTGGAAGGCTGGAGAGTGACATAGGCTGCTTTTTACTCATTATCTTTATTTTTATCTTATTATCTCATTCCCAAGGGAAAATCCGTTATAATACAACCCAAAAAAATATTTATGATCAGAATTACTTGAAACTCTTCAATAAAATTAAATAAATAGTGTTTTAGCAGTTTTCGAAATTCATCCCATAAGGGGATAAAATAGGGGATGAAAGTTTGTAAGAAAATACCTTTTTAGATATTTTTTTGTAGTTTTAGCGCGAGCGATGCCGCGGGTTCTGCTAGTACATATATAAATTGTTCATATGCTGTAACAAATAACAATTACATTTAATTGAATTCAGTATGTTCGACCTTTATTTTACTCACGCTACCCATAGGTATGTATTATAACATGAGCACCTACACGTGGCCGCATAAAAGCTATTGTTCAAAGCTTCAATGTAGTGTTTACACAATGTTTGTATTCTCTACTTGTTTCAACTGCTTGATTATGACACGTTCGCTATAACTGAAATTTCTATGTTATTTCTTCAATAACTATCTATATAAAATTATTTAAATATTGTTTTTAGTTTGCAAATAACATTTTTATTCATCTTAAATAATTATCTGCTTGCGACTTTGCCAATGTAAAGAATTTCACTTAATTTAATTGTCTTTAACAAGCTTTTGTTAGCCTCACTTATAATATCTAAATATATTACTAAATGTTGGAGATAGATTGTATAGCTTCTTCTAATTATATCGCATTGATTGAAATATTTTAAAGTACATATTATTTAATGATAAAGCCAGGAGATGGAGAATAGAAGCCTGCAATGTCTACTAGAAACACATTGATTTAATACTAGCAACTCACCCTCGCTTCGCTCGGGTTCGTCCCTGTGTTGATTCCCCATACAAACTTTCATCCCCATTTTGACACGATGATTTCGAGGATAAAAAGTATTCTATGTCCTTCCCAGGATCTCAAACTATCTTCTTACCAAATTTCATCTAAATCGGTTCAGTAGATCCAGAGATTACCCCCTACAATGTCACAAACTCACAATTCACAAACATTACCTCTTTATAATTTTAGTACAGATATTTACGATTTAAGTGTTATAGCAAATGGCAATTATGTATATAAAATGAATTCACTCATATTATTGTATTTACTTACATGCTTTCATGAACGAGTCAATGCGTTATACATACATATGTAAATAAGCATATATTTCTAAGTTTATATGTATATATGTATGTATTTCTAAGTATATATGTGTCACGGGAGAGACTAAGGTTTTAGACGTCTCAAAGGCGTTATATACTTGTTACAGACAGTAACTGTAAAAAGTATATAACGCCTTCGGTTATAAGTACATATATAGTATATGCCAGGATATGAAAATTAATCTTAAAATTTTGCCATCTAAACGTAGCCTCATGGGCAACATGGCGTCAGTGACGCACAGTAGTGACATAAACAATCAAGCGTCATACACGAGTTGAGTTAGGGTTTATTTTTGTTCTTATTAACTACTAGCGACTCACTCAACTCAGTTTGATTCCCCATACAAACTTTCTTCCCCATTTTCACACCCTTATGGGATGATTTCCTGGATAAAAAGTATCATATGTCCTTCCCAAGGTCTCAAACTATCTTTTTACCAAATTTCATTTAAATCGGTTTAGTAAGTCCAGAGATTACCACCTACAACGTCACAAACTCACTAACTTTACCACTTTATAATATTACCTAATAAAGAAAACATACCTACAAATGGTGATTACTGCCAAAATGTACACATACGAGGAAGTAGGAACGGCAATGACAGACTGTCAACTAACTCATAGATAGACAGGCATGTTGTTTGATAGTTTTACTAACATTGTATATTTAGCCAATCAATATCATTTTTCTGTTCACGCAACTATAAGCCAATAAAGAAAAAAAAAGATCATTTTTGATGACGTAGTAACAGAGAAAAATAAATTAAGTTTTTAGGAACTTTTTTGTGTATTTAATAGAATACTTACATCTAATTAATATATGTATATGGCTTTTAAAACTCTACCCTTAATGCGGATATCAATAAATAAAACAATATTTTTCACACTGTCAAATAGACTTTTGCGAGTATGAAAGCGTACCAAGAGAACTAATTGAAAACGTCACTTAATATTCTAAAGGTAGCCTTTGAGATACACCGACCGCGACGGGCGACACGCGACAAAAGACCAAGCACGTCCGCTTTGAATACAATTGTTGCACGGAGAATAAGAAACAGCTGTAGCCCAAAATCCACCTAGATATTAAGTCAATTATGAAAATATTAATATTTTTGTAAAATTCTGCAAATTATAACATACTTTTAGCTCACTTATTGTACTGTGTTAAAAAGCAGACTATATACTCGTATCTCTTTTCCCCATGCTCTGTAAAAGAAAAAAGAAATATCTAGTCAATAAACACTCTTTTACATTTATAATATTATTAAGAATCTAAACAAAACTTGAAATATACAACCTTGGCCGTCTTTAATTAAAAAAAGTAAAAAAAGCAAGGCGTTTTATTCTTGCCAGAAATATTTTAAACGCCGATGACTGGTAAAAATTAATTTGATGTGTGTAATGCTAAACCAAAGTTTATTAAAAATTTATATTAAAATTTTAAAAAATGTATATGTTATATACATATTATAATTCATATTACTTTACTCCTAAATTATAGTAAAAGATATAATATTATAAACAAAATGTAGTTATATCATAAAAACTTAAAAAAAAAAACATAAAAACCGACTTCCAGGCACTAAAAACTAAAAATAACTAAACGGGGATTTTCATTTAGAACAAATACCTAAACCGCTCTAGCGTGATTGATTTATATAGTATCGCATTAATTATATAGTAACTAGCAGAACCCGCGGCTTCACTCGCGCTGAAACTACAAAAAACCTCTAAATAGGTAGTTTCATACAATCTTTCATCCCCTATTTTATGATGAATTTCGAAAAATGCTAAAACATGTATTTATTTAAATTTATTGAAAAGCATTAATACCAAGTTTCAAGTAAATCTGAATTATTTTTTGGGTTATATTATAACGTGTTTTCCCGTGGGAAAGAGATAATATCCCGCGGTAAAAAGTATGCCTATGTCACTCTCCAGCCCTCTAACTATCTCCACACAAAAAATCACGTCAATCCGTCACTCCGTTTCGACGTGAAAGAAGGACAAATAAACAAACAAACATACTTTCACATTTATAATATTAGTATGGAAGTATGGATTACTAAGATTAGTTTTGGAAGGTAATTATTTAATATTACACAAAAAAATTAAGAAAGTGCTCTACATTTAAATAAATATAAAATGGTGTCGTAGATACACCAGATAGGAATGAAGTTCCTTATTACATAAATATTAATTTCAAGTTTTAGTCAAGGTAAAAAGAAAATAACTATTCGGATATAATTTTTTTATTATGATTTTTGTCGATAAAAATTAAAAACTACAAAATATTAATTATCTTAACACTTTTATTTCATTCATAATGATTCATTAAAAAATATATGATAAGCAATAACTGGTATTGCCAAATCAAAAAGCAAAATTCTTAGGTTTTACATATTAGTAACTCTTACAATGCAGTTTTTGTGTTTTTTCTCAGAAATGAGATATTTTCCCGCGGTAAAAAGTATCCTGTATGTTGATCTGGACTAGTTATCCATTATTTACTTTATTATCACCATACCAAATTTCATCAAAATCCCTCCAGTGGTTTTTCTGTGGATGGGGTCCGTTCTGGGCCCAGTTCTGTGGAACCTCGGGTATGACTGGCTCCTGCGGTGTCCGCTCCTTCCCGGGCTGGGTGTCATGGCTTACGCTGATGACACCCTTGTCACCGCTCGGGGCCGTACATACGAGGAGGCGGCACGCTTGGCCACAGTCGGCACCAATCTGGTCGTCGACCGGATAGGGATGTTGGGCCTGAGGGTCTCCGTCTCTAAAACGGAGGCCCTCCTTATTCATGGCCCACGGAAGGGTGCCCCCCGTAACGCCTGCCTGCGCGTCCAGGGAAGGATGGTGGAGGTTCGGGCCCAAATGAAATACTTGGGCCTGATCCTGGACGGTCGCTGGACGTTCCGTGTCCATTTCGCCCAGCTCACCCCGAGATTGATGAGCGCCGCCTCGGCCCTCGGCAGGCTTCTGCCGAATATCGGGGGCCCTGGATCTCCTTGCCGACGGCTCTATTCCGGCATAGTGAGATCCATGGCACTGTACGGTGCTCCTGTTTGGATGGACGCCCTCTCCGCTTCAGCGCAGCGGGTCCTGTCGGTGAGCGATACGGGGGTACCGTACAGTGTCGTTCACGGCGGCAACACTTCCTGGGAACTCCAGGCGGAGGTGCTCGCCGAAGTGTACCAGTTTCGGGCGAGTGAGCGTGCGCGCGGGGAACGTCCGGCGTGGGAGGGAGTCGCTCGGATCAGACGCCTAGCAGAAAAAAAAAAAAAAAAAAAAAAAAAAAAAAAAAAAAAAAAAAAAAAAAAAGTGGTTTTTCTGTGGATGCGGTAACAGACAGACAGACAAATATTCTAAAAAAAACTATATATTCGGCCTCTGTATCGATAATAATGTCTATTTCAATAAGATTTTCCAAAAAATATTTAATGTACAGATTCTACAATTTTATTATATGTACGAATATATACTATATAACAGTCATCACGTAGACTATACATTAGACACTGTATAGCGAACACACATTAACTATACGTAAAAATCTTACTCCACGCATTTTCGTTACGGAGGTGTTTTGCCGGCTAGGGTACCCCTCATCGTGCCATAAGGAACTTCGTTCCAAAAAATACATCACTTAATTTTTATTATTTCTAAGTAGTAAATGCTGCAATTATGATCTTAGTAAAAGTTACATTGGCAATTTAGGAGATCGATATTACCAATGTAACATTTTACTTCTGTAAAATCTATGTTTCAGGCAACTCCCTCGTGAATACAATGATGGTAGGTACATATTACAAAATTCCAAATACAACTCTAGTTCTTATTCCACAAAGTATAAAAGCTATATTTTTTTGGAGACTGTTCATAAACGTGAGAACTGTTTCATTCCTTTCATCGCGTATTCTCTTGTATTAGCTTCTCGCGGGAGCTCTTCAAATATTAAAGGTACACCACACCGCGCTCTGCAAGCCCTAGAGGCTAGAGCCTTCGGTTTAAACGACTTTTATATTACTTTTTTCAATAATTATTAAATATGAGTACTTAATATACCTACCTAATAGAAAAAAATATCTTTATTTAAAAATTTATGTGCTACTTTATATTCAAATTTAAATAGTTATTTATGAATATAAGTAAAAATTGGTTATAAAAATAAGTTTTTTGTCTTTGTAGTCAAGAACTACATTTTGGTATAACCTGTTTTTCATTTTTAACCCCCCACGCAAAAACGGCGGGGTGTTATAGATTTGACGTGTCTGTGTGTGTGTCTGTAGCATCGTAGCTCCGGAACGGATGAACTGATTTTGATTTTGTTTTTTTTTTGTTTGAAAGTGTATTAGTCGGGAGTGTTCTTAGCTATGTTTGATGAAAATAGGTCCAAGATGGTCGGAGGTTTTTTAAATTTTTAATTTATTTTCTAACATACCTACATATTAGCAGCTGTAATAAAAAAGCTGTATTAAAAGGCGCGAATATTGCCGAAATTATGTTGTATATTTGAAATAAATGTTGTATAGTCCCTCCACGACAATAGATTTCTTAGAATTTTAATTAATTTCTTAGTTTACCTGGAGGTGTTAATGTCAGATTATAGAAAATACTCAGTTAAAATGTCATCTCAGAGACATCTATGGTTTATCTTACTTATCTATTTCTTTTTATATTTTAACTCTTTTTTTAATGAAAACTAATATTATTACAATAAATACAAAGATTTGCCGATCTGTCCGTTTGCTTGAGACGGTTCCAAGGCCGTAATGATTCTCGATGATATTTTGGCACAAACTTAGTTGCATTGAAAACGGGCAAAGTCTGGTTACTCGGGAACAAACGAAAATTCCGATGAGATAATTATAGGTGGGATAGTTGATACTTAGGTACATACATGTAATTTCCTATATGAAGTCAAAAAAGAAACATAAAATGCGTGACATACAACGAGATTCAGAGAAGTTTATAGTTTAATCAACTTAAACGAAGTCATTTTGCTAAACAAGTCAATGATTGTAATCACGGCTAACTTTTATAAATATAATACATATTTTTATGTATTCAGAACATGGATTAGCTAATTAAGAAGATCTAGTTTTTCAGTATATTTGCTGTTTTACATATTTACTGGTCGCGGCTATTTGGACCGAAACTCTAAAAAATAATTTATTTTGCATGTCTAATACCTCTATGTCAGTAGAATTAAATGTGCCCCAAAGGACCGCAAATGAGTTCGTCCTCCCGTCTTAATTTCTTGAACCCCTTTTTTAATTATCCATTTCAAAATATTTGTATTATTTATATATTTTATCTTACTAATATTATAAATGTGAAAGTTTAGATGGATGTTTGGGTGTTTGTTACTCAATCAAGGTAGAACGGCTGAACGGATCTGGATGAAATTTGACACATAGATAGATTATAGTCTGGAGTAGCACGTAGACTACTTTTTTTAAAATGTACAGTTCCCGTGGGATAGATTTCTATTTTTCTAGTGGCGAACCCGAGCGAAACGAGGTTTAGCCACAAGTATGCTATATACATATATGTGAATATTCATTTATTTTATTTGTTGTGTATAGATATTTATTAAAGACTCACTAAACCCCATAATATTCCAAATGAGAGAAGAAAGAGGAATAGGTGAATGTTTAATGTCATTTTAAAGAATAAAAGACCAAAGCCAAATGTCATCAATTTTGAACTTCGCATGGGAATACACTTTTACAATATTTTACTCGCTTATTTTGTTATTTTAATTTAATATTTATTATGTTGAACATAACTAGGATTCTAAGGAAGGAAAAACTCCCGTTGATTGGAATTTCATTTTGAAACCCTTAAATACACTAGGATAATAAGTCATTAATAAATTAAAAACCCTTAATTAAAAAAAAAACCTTTAAATAATACATAACCAAGTATGAAGTAACACTAAATACATTACCAAGATAATTTGAAGTATTTCGGTCTAAATTTTTCGTACCAATGATGTAAAATAACATTCATAAATCCTGGCAAAGCTATAGAAAAAGGATTTACCTTCATCCAAAGCGACGTTCTAAGAACCAAAAAAGTCATAAATCTAACGGTGATACAGTTGGAATGGAATAGATAAGTCAGAAAATGTTGACCTGGAGGTTTATTCGTGTACATGCATACATAATATGCTTTAATACACTGAAATATAATACCGCAAGTTCCTAACGTTTCTTTTGACTTGTTATTACCTACATTTATCGATGTTTGATACACGTGAGCTGTCTTGAATTACACTAGCTAGCACTATACATGAAAATGTAAATATGTACATTGTACATACATATTTAAAAAAAAAATCAAAACTAACTTTTACACACGATCAGTAACATTTATAATTCGATGCATGCACTTAATTAAAATTACTTAAAATTATCATGAATAATATTGCTTCTCAAAATATTAAGAGCACGGTAATTTTTACATTTGAAATAAAATACGTAGTATAGTTAAGGACCTACCTTACATATGAAATTGGCGTTTTATCGAATTGGCCTCTTTGATCTCAAATATCTGGCGTTTGTTTAGAAATTCCAAATTTAAATATGCTTCAAATTTAGGCTTCTATATTTGTGTTTCGAATTTAGTGATTCATTTGTTTTCGCGCCATTTGATTTATCTTTGACATCGTTCTGTTCACAATATGGAAAATTAAAAAAAAACGCGTTATTTACGAATGCGAGTTTCACGGTGGCACCAGCGCTGCAGAAACAGCTCGAAGGATTAATGATGTGTATGGAGAAACTACTTTAAAAGAAATCACGGTACGCTTTTGGTCCCAACAAAAAACAAAAAAGTCTTGTAATAATAATAATTTAGAAGAAAATGAGGTCTTAAATAATAAACAGTTCAAGATCAAAAAGCATTTATCTTGAAAATAACAAGTGCTAGCAACTGAAGCAGCTGTCTCTGTCTCTACAATCTGATATTTCATTTCTTGCTGTTTTGTATTCAGTCCTTTTTAACGTCCCACTGCTGGGCACGGGCCTTCCTTCAATACGAGGAGGGTCAGGCCAAAGTCCACCACGCTCGCCAAGTGCGGGTTGGTGGATTTCACATGTCTATCGAAAACTTGCTAGGTTCTCTCAGACATGCAGGTTTCCTCACGATGTTTTCCTTCACCGTAATTCAAGTAGTAATCATTTTAGAAATGATTCGCACATGAAAATATCAGAGATGCGAGACCCGGGATTCGAACCCGCTTCATTCGGTTTCGCAAGCGAGCACGTTACCACTGGTCGCTACCATTGCTCGCTGTTTTACATAACCATAACCACTAATGATTGACCCACTGCTTTCATAAATGTAAAACCTTCACACATTTCTACGTATTACAGCTCAGTAATTATAAAAAAACGCTAAACATCGTTCAGTTGTTTTATATAACGGAGGTATTATGTAAACAACTAGCGGTTTTGTAAAATAACGGATTCGACAATCCATATACGACATATACATCGTAGAATTAGTGTTTTTATGTTTTATGATTAAATTATTTACTAAATTTAAGAGTTCTTAAAAAACCACTTGGTACTGCTGTATTATAATTTTTTTTTCTTATTTTTTTATTATTATTATTAACACACAACACCATCTAGTTCCATGGTAAGCTACGAAGCTTGTGTTATGGATACCAGATAGTTGATACATTATACAGATACGTATATAACTTTCAAATACATGCATATTATATTTTGTTACAATCGATAAAATAGTATGTATGAAGAAACCAGTGCACTTAACGGTATTTGAACTGTTGATTAGATATGAAATGTTCTAAATGATTAAAGAACTTCCAAATCTAAGTTGTAAAGAGGCCAATTTAAATTAACACACCTTCATACAATCAATTAAAAGTTAAAAACTCATTAAGACAGCATATAGGTACATTAACTGCAATTATTTTGCACTTCCTTATATAATTAAGTGTTTATTTTTTAATAATATTTTTTAATCACGTGAATAACTTCTATTTTAAAATATCTAATAGATATTTTTTTTTTTTTTAAAGTAAAGTGGGGCGGGCCTGAATCTATGCTTTCACGGTTCCCTTACGACATGCTTCGCATGGTAGTGTAGGCGCAGGCCTACCCTACTGTCTCCTTCAGAGACGGTGGGGTGGCGTTGGTCTTGGGGGAGAGTGACGCTTTTGTCGCAAAGATCCCCAAGGCAAGTTCGGTGTACTATCCTTCACGAGGTTGCCAGCCCTGTTATTGGTCTAGTTCACTAGGAAATAGACGAAACAGAAAACACCGAGCGCTTGCTTTCACTTTTATTTATATATGTATGTTTATGTATGTTTATGTAAGTGTGTCTATGAAATATATATGTACGTATATGTATAGCTTTAGTTTAGAACCCAATCCAAGGTGTTATTCGTACCGTGCCGAGGGATGCGTGGCTGGGGGGGAGCTCAGTCGCTAACGGTGGCTATCCGACACCTGGACGAATCGGATAGTATTTTAAGTCCTCCCATCGACATGCGGGGCTCTGTCGGTGGGCATTTTTATTTCCCTAGCTGCTCGTGGGACCTATATGAGTAAGGACCAAATAATAATAAAAGCACCAAAGACGTTACCACGTCACAAACCCTGGACGAATTGTGCCAGGACCTCATGCCGCTGACAATGGGTGCGGATGAAACCGCCCAAATGTCAGCGCAACCAATGGAGGTGACTGCAGGCACCGAAATGGCGATAGGGGCTTCTACAAGCCCTGAATCACCTACTGGTAACCCTGCTGCCATCTCCTCTGATGCTGTCCGACCCAATCGTAAAAGATTGAGTGGGGCAGCCTTAATCCGACTTAAGGCTCTTAGGGGACAGGGAGTGGAGGCTGCAAAAGCCTACGAACTGTCCGCTAAAACCTTTGCGGAACTCAGGGCTATGGGGTATCGATTCGATGCTTCGAAACCCGAATCCGAGCGCTCCGTCAAAAGGACCCGCTCGGAGGAGGAATCACCACAGGGACAACCAGTGAGGAAGTCCCAAAGGTCGAGCGAAGCACCGTCGGCCCCACCACCTCCAGCTGCCTATAGTGCGGCCTTATCTTCCTCCAAAGTTGGTGTGAGGGACTCCACTCCCATGACTGACGCACAGCTGCAGTCACTTTATAATGCGATCGTGGCCAAAATCACCACTTCGGAGAAGGGTAAGGGACCTGCCTTTGGCGGGCTATCATTCAGGCCAGGCTGGCTGCTTATTACCTGCATTAACCAGCACGCCAGGGAATGGCTTGAAAATTGTATACCCACCCTACAGCCGTGGCCAGGAGCCAAGCTCGCTCTCATTAATGAGAGTGACTTGCCCAAACCAAAGGTTGGGGTAGTATACATCCCCGATCCGGAGTCAAAAGACGTCGACCAAGCGCTCTCCTGTCTCCGGATACAAAATGATGGCCTTAATACGGAGCTGTGGAAGGTTCTCAACAAAAAGGCGGAGAAGGGCGGAATCATACTCACCCTCTCCATCGACGACCAATCTGTTGAGACCCTCCAAAAAACCGGCCTGAAAGCCTACTTGGCCTTCAAGTCTGTCCAGTTCCGGATTAAGGGCATCAACCAGCCCACACCCAATCCTGGGACTTCTGCCTCTGGACCTGTGCCGTCTACCTCTCGTTCTGGGGCCGCGGCTACTGGAGCGAGTGCCAACGCTGCTGCGCCTTCACCATCTGGTGCAGCTGCACCTGGCGTGGCTCCTGTGGCCGGGACCAGCGGAACGACTGGAACTCTGCACAGGTTTCCTCATACAGGGGGGCACACCAGGGGTGGACAAACCCCCAGAGGCAAGAGCCAGCGCCCCCATAAACAAAAGGGCCGCAGCAAGGGACGTGACAAGCGCAATGGGGCTCGCCCCAGTAGCGCTACACACCAAATTGGCGATGCCCACACCAACATACTCCAGGCCAACCTACACCACGCTATCGCTGCCACAGCCGTGGCAGAAAACATCTTTAAAGCACATGGCATGGATATAGCGCTGGTTCAGGAACCATGGCTTAACGCCAAGTCCAAGATTTCGGGCTTAAGTGGAGTAGGTAAGATCCTAGCAAACGAAAATGGCACCAAGCCTAGGGCCTGTATCGTTTTTAAGAAAGGTATTAATTTCTTGCCTGTTACAGAACTTTGCAGTGATGACATGGTCGCTGCAATCACCGTTCTCAGAGGGCGTGGTCAAACTAGAGCACTGGTGTGCTCGGCCTACCTGCCCGGAGAGAAAGCCAACCCCACCGAAGAACTGTCTAAAGTCGTCGACTACGCTCGAAAACACAAGACAGAATTAATTGTTGGCTGCGATGCAAACGCCCATCACACAATCTGGGGCAGTACTGGTACCAACAAAAGAGGTGAGTTACTTTTAGATTTTCTCCTAGCTAACGACCTACAAATACTCAATAAAGGCTGTAATCCAACCTTCGCTACCAAAGCTAGGCAGGAAGTTCTGGATATTACTTTTGCTACTGAACAAATCGCTAAACACATAAGTAAATGGCATGTCAGTAATGAAAACTCTTTGTCCGATCACAAACATATTGTCTTTAGCATACAAGGCTCAATAACTACTGAGCCTAAAAGGCTTAGAAATCCCAAAGCCACCTCGTGGGTAGACTTCAAAAACCTGCTCGCTGAGGCAGCTAAGGATTTTCCAAAATCAATCAAGACACCCGACTCCCTTAACATTTTAAACAACTTACTAACGGATGGCATTCTAAATGCCTATGAAAATAGCTGTCCTGTCAGGGAACTCAAGGTTAACAACAATACTCCGTGGTGGAACAAAAAGCTAGAACGACTTAGAGTCTCCACACGTCGCTTATTTAATCAGGCCACTACACCGTATGGGTGGGAACGGTATAAGAAGGCTCTGACTAAATACCACAAAGAGATCAGAAAAGCTAAAAGAGCATCTTGGAAACGATTCTGTGAGAATATCGCCCAAACACATAAAGGAGCGAGAATCCACAAGGTCCTTGCCAAGACACCAAATATCTTTCTCGGCTTCTTAAAAAAGCGAGACAATTCCTTCACGACCACAGAGATGGAGACGCTGGAACTTTTAAGAGCAACCCATTTCCCAGGATCGTACCCTGTCACCGGCAGTGAATCAAACCCAAAGGAAAACTACATCCACAGGGCAAATAGTTGCGACTGGAAGATGGCCAATACCATTTTTAGGCCTAACCAGATTAGATGGGCTTTGAAAAAATTCAAACCATTTAAATCAGCAGGGGAAGACGGAATTTTTCCAGCTCTGCTTCAACAGGGCATGGAACTCCTTATCCCGCATCTGGTAAAATTATTTAGAGCAAGCTTTGCTTGGGGCATTATACCAGAACAATGGACTAAGGTCAAGGTTACCTTTATACCGAAGATCGGTAAAAACGACTACTCTCAGCCCAAATCCTTTAGACCTATTAGTCTTACTTCTTTCCTACTAAAAACAATGGAAAAAGTAATCGATCAGCACATTAGAACTAGGTATCTTGTGGCTAGACCACTTTCCTGCAACCAACATGCTTACCAAAAGGGTAAATCCACAGAATCTGCCTTAGTAGCTCTGATCGACAAGGCAGAAAGGTCCCTAGAGGATAAGCAGACAGCTCTATGTGCATTTTTGGACATTGAGGGGGCCTTTGATAACACACCTACGGCAACCATCCTGAAAGGATTAAATGCAAAAGGTGTTGATATCACAACCACCAGATGGGTGGAATATATGCTCTCCAACCGGTGTGCGAAAGTAACGTTAAACGAACACTCGCACAACTTCTACACTACAAGAGGCTGTCCGCAAGGAGGAGTGCTTTCACCCCTATTATGGACACTAGCTGTAGACCTACTACTTGTAATCATGGCAGATCTTGACTACGATACACAGGGCTATGCAGATGACCTTGTTGTAGTAGTAAGAGGTCCCTGCCTGAACACAATTTCCACCAGGTTACAAGGAGCTCTCAATACCATCACAAGATGGTGCAGAGAAAATGAATTATCAATAAACGCTGATAAAACAGTTATTGTACCATTTACCAGGAAAAGGAAGCTTGAAAGGCTGACTGAACTCAGACTCAATGGCAAAACCCTTAACCTATCAAATGA
The DNA here is from genome assembly GCA_951806755.1 of Brenthis hecate. Lineage (NCBI taxonomy): Eukaryota > Metazoa > Arthropoda > Insecta > Lepidoptera > Nymphalidae > Brenthis > Brenthis hecate. Next base: position 6,759,838 of record OX638258.1, on the reverse strand, counting down.
GGTAAAGTACCTTGGAGTCACTATTGATCAAAAGTTGACCTGGAACTCTCACCTCAACAACATTATACAAAAAGCCAAAATGGCCCTCTGGATATGTTGTCGAATGGCTGGAGCCAAGTGGGGCCTCAAACCCAAAATGGCTCTCTGGATGTACACCGCCGTGGTAAGGCCGATCATAACATACGCCTCAGTCGTATGGTGTAACAAAACCAAACAAAAGACAACTATGAGTAAACTAGACAGCATACAACGGATGGCATGTCTAATCATCACGGGAGCCTTCCATTCGGCACCAGGTGACGCTCTAAATGCTTTGTTGGACATAGCTCCGCTATATCTCCACGTGCAAAAAGAAGCTAAATCTTGCCTCTACAGGCTCTGTACACAATCGAATGTAAAGTTGCAATCGCAATATATGAACAAACTCAAAGAGTTGACATTCGAACACAAAACTCTGAAAATGCCAGTCGATGGCATGAGTACAGAGTTTAACTTCGCTAAACAGTACCAAATAGATCTTCCCAACCGGGACATGTGGCTAAAAAACCAAGAGTCTCACAAAAAGGGCAGTCATGTTTGGTTTACAGATGGATCCAAGAAAGGATCTGATGTAGGGTGCGGTATCTATGGCCTTAAGCCTAGATTTGACATGAGTGTCAATCTGGGCAAGGAGGCCACCATCTTCCAAGCCGAGGTCTTCGCCATCAACAAATGTGCTGAAGTCATGCTGGAGAGAGGGCTTAGAAACCAAAATATCTACATCAACTCAGATAGCCAAGCAGCACTTCTGGCTATAGATTCTCTTGAGACCAACTCTAAGTTGGTCAAAGACTGTATGGATAATCTGAATGTCCTGGGCACATCCAACAGAGTTACCCTCAGATGGGTCCCGGGTCACTCAGGCATAGATGGGAATGAAAAGGCTGATGCATTGGCAAGAAGGGGCGCTGAAACCCCTGAATGTGGCCCAGAACCATTTTGTGGTATTGCAAAACAACATGCCTATTCAATTCTCAAAATTCAATGCAATCGCCAAGCACTTCAAGAGTGGCAATCCACTTCTGGACAAATACACTCTAAAGCGCTAATTAAGGGATATCGCAAAAAGTTTACAAAAGAGTTGCTTCAACTCAACAAGTATAAAACCAGTGCAGTAACCAGAATACTTACTGGTCACTGCAAACTCAATAAACATATGTTTACCCTCGGCCTCAGTCGGACCGCAATGTGCAGACTATGCCATGAGACAGAGGAAACTGCTATGCACATCCTCTGCTCGTGCGGCCCACTCATGCACCGCAGAAGTATCTATCTAGGGCAGCATATTATGCAACCGGAAGAGATACAGATGCTCCCCGCGCAGAAAATCTGGAAGTTCCTGGAGTCAACAGGACTAAGCGGAGAACTTTGAACTTACTATAAAGGGAGCTACAATGGACCAAAACTGGTCGACGTAGCTAGGGCCGACCTCGGCACCACACCCAACAAATAATAATAATAATAATAAAGTAAAGTGGAATAAAAATACATTCAGAAAGTTCCTGTTACTTTATTTAGTTCAAAGATATTTGGGCTGTACAAAGGTATACAAAACCGGTGGCAAAATCGTCAGAGCATATGTCAGAAGTAAATGGGAAATGAAAGAAGAGCTAATAATCGAAACGTAAATTTTTTTTCATTCCGTCTAACTCGTAAATTTATAAATAGGGTACAATTACAATGCAACGGTATAAATATATTATACACTAGCGACTCATCCTCGCTTCGCTCGGGTTCGTCACTAGCTTGCTTCCCCATACAAACTTTCATCCCCATTCTCACCCACTTAAGGGATGATTTCCGGGATAAAACTATTTCACTCACTCACTTTTCATATCATAAGATTAAAAAATTATCATATTTTAGTAAAAAAAAAACTTAAATTTTCTTCTATACAAAGCTTGTCCATGTCCTGACAATAAACAACACAAAAAGAAAAAGAATTATCCAATTTGGTACAGTCGATTGGAAGTTATGCGTGTAGGTACATACATTTCGGTGATTCATTTTTATTTATATAGATTGACATAAGTTCTAGTTTAATAAGTTAGCCTAATGTATAAGTAGTAATTATCTTAATTCAATGTCTATTCCACATAAATAAAAACATAGATTTCCTTTTTTTTGGATTCCAGTTTTTTTTGGATTTTCCCTATTTTTTTATATTTAAACCACCCCTGACACACCCCCAACAAAACAAAAAAAGAATTATTTAATTCGGTCCAGCCGTTTTTGAGTTTTAGCGAGACTAACGAACAGCATTTGATTTTTATATATATACTAATATTTTAAATGTGAAAGTGTGTTTGTTTGTTTGTCTGTCTTTCTTTCACGTCGAAACGGAGTGACGGATTGGCGTGATTTTTTGTGTGGAAATAGTTGGAAGGCTGGAGAGTGACATAGGCTACTTTTTGCCGCGGAAGATTATCTCATTCCCATGGGAAAAAACATTATAATACAACCCAAAAAAATATTTATGATCAGAATTACATGAAATTTGGTATTATTGCTCTTCAATACAATTAAATAAATACCTTTTTTAGCATTTTTCGAAGTTCATCCCATAAGGGGGTAAAATATGGGAAGTATGTTTGTATGAAACCTACCTTTTTAGATTTTTTTTTGTAGTTTAGCGCTAGCGAAGCCATTAATTTTTAGGAGTATGTATTGTAAAGTACTAACGATTTTAAAACAGTTTTTTATAATTGCCGAACTAAAATAATTAGACAGTATATTTGTTATTTCATTTCTTCATTATTATAACTAAGTTGGTTTCTTTGGAAAAAAAATAAACTTGGTAGGGTGCCAAGGGCCACGCAACGCTTACCATGCGAGCGAAGCCGTAGGCAAAAACTAGTATCATCAATGATGATGTATTATCGTTCAATAATAATGTTAGAAAACAACTTGTCGAAATATAGGTAATGTTAAATAGTCGTGGGAACGAATATTTGTTATTCAAATTACTTCATAAATACTTTCTGCTCACGCTATTTACATGAGAAAATCATCGTCAAGCATATGTTGGCAAAGAATAGGTTATAATATTACAATACTTGAGTATTCTATTTATCGATTGCAGTTCTTTTACTTATCTTTATATCCGTAATTGAATTTTTACAATACTGGCCATTTGAAACATAATTTATGAATAGCCGGCAATAAATTACAAATTCAAATGAATTTTATTTTATAAGTATGGAGTTCTATTTTCAAATTGAGTCATTTGTTTATTGATTAGTGTTTTGTTTTCACTACATCTTTTTCATCAATATGGACACAATAAAAATACGAGGTATTATGGAATACGAGTTCCGTCGTGGTAGCAATGCCGCGCAAACAGCTCACAAAATTTAAGGCGCCTAGATTTTACTAAGATGTAAACGAATATAAATGAATTTAATATATGTATTTATCTTAATTATAACTATAATCAAAAGATATAAGATACGTGATATATGTACCATATATATTAATATATTTATATATATACATATATTACGTAACTTATATCTTTATATGTATATAAGTTTTCGAACAGAAAACAAAGTTTCATATAAAACTTGTAATTGAATTGAGAAAAAAAAACTTTTACTAGAACATTAAAATTATAAATGTAGGAATGAGGTGATTCAAAAATATGAAAATTTAATAAATTCTTGAACTAGAGGTGATGAGCAGATATTGATCGTGTTTAATATTGATAAGAATCATATTTTATGTTAAAATATACCACAAAACTTACGTTTCTTAAATTTAAAAACAAATATCGACTATATATGTAGTAAAATAATATTACACCTATTTAACATATAACGGTAATAAGGTGAAAAGAAACCCTACTAGTAATACATATTATAAACGCCTCGTCAATTGGTTTGTTTGGCACGTACGTAATCTATAATGTTATGAAAAACTTTACTATTATTCCAGTTAATCATAATATGGGTTTGGTATAACTGGATAAGTCACACATACGTACTAATATTATAAATGTAAAAGTGAATCTATTTGTTTGTCTTTTTTTCACGTCGAAATGGCGTGACGTATTGTCGTGATTTTTTGTGTGGAGATAGTTGGAAGGCTGGAGAGTGACCATTGCTACATATAAGAGTGACATAGGCTATTTTTACTGTGGGAGATTATCTCATTCCCACGGGAAAACACTTAATAATACAACCCAAAAAAATATTTATGGTCAGAATTACTTTAAAATTTGGTATTAATACTCTCTAATACAATTAAATAAATACGTGTTTTAGCATTTTTCGAAATTCATCCCTTAAAGGGGTAAAATAGGGGATGAAAGTTTGTATGAAACCTACCTTTTTAGACTTTTTTTTGTTGTTAGCCGCGGGTTCTGCTAGTAAGTGAATAAATGGCATTATATCAGGTATTATACATATTTACTATTTGAATAATTTGCTGTTTGATTTGTCACGAATGAAACATGTATTTAAATTTAAAAAAAAATATTTAAGCTACACTGCCGAGTATATCTTTAACATCGTTGAATATAGTTATTTAATAATATTATCTTTTAGTATAGTGGCAAAGAGGCATAGTGATGGTATTAGAGAACCACGCAGCTTGTCGTGGAAGCGCACTAATTTAATTAGTAGAGCAATCACGTGGGATGTAGCGCTTCAGACGTACGGATGGTTCGCTCTTATTGCAAAATCTAATAATCAACGACCGTGTGAGACTGAACAGCAGGTACTTTTACGATGTTGATATTATGTTTTAAATTTTAAAAATTGAAAATTTATGACATTTACCATTCCTCGAACTTTATTATGCCTTTATAGTGTTATAACCCAAATAAAATTCAATTTTCAGATATACTGTGATTTATAGTTTTTAAATATCGACACGTACAGAAGTTACAGTAACGGAAACTATTTCATAAAATAAATATGTAGATAAACTATAAAAAACTAACATTAGATTGTTTGGTAGTGGTAGCCCAGTGGTAACGCGCTCGCTTGGAAAACTCAAGTGAAACGGATATACCTATATAATCCCGAGTATATATGAGTTTATGCACCCGGAATACCTCCAATATTTTTAAATGCAAACCCTTTTTAATATGATTACCACTAGCTTTTTGGTGAATGACAATATCCTGAGAAAATCTGCAGAGAACCTAGTAAATGTTCAAATGACATAATATAGAGTTTGTCAACTCGCACTTGGCTAGAGTGGAAGATAATATAGCCTGATCCCACTCGTACTGAAGAGAGGCCCTTGTCCAATCCATTAATAAAAAGTACACGTACGATTCGAATTCGACTCGCACTTGACCGATGTTATTATATTAATATGACTATTACTCTATGTATGCAGAATATATTAACTTCGATGTTCGATTACGAACGTTAAAAAAAAGTTTCTTGTATTTTCTATTTTTATTGTTTGTTGTTATGTGGCAATAGAAATACATTCTCTGGAAAAATTTCAGCTGTCTTCCTATTACAGTTCATGAGTTATAGCCCTCTGACAGACGGGCGGACGGACTGACGGACGGACAGCGAAGGCATTGTAATAGGATTCCGTTGTCACCGTTCGGGTATGGAACCCTAAAAAGTACGTGTACGATGGTAAGGAACCCTTTGTATGCGAATTCGACTCGCACTTGACCAATTTTTAAGTATTTTTGTTTTTGTTTCATTGACATTGCATTAAGTAAATATATAAAATAAAAGCTTTTATTATTCTGCCAATTTTCTCATATTGATATTTAACGCACGAACCTCTGCGATATCATGGTCTAATAATTCCTAATTGCTAAAAGTCTCGGGAAATATTTGTTTGTTTTCTCTTTTATTTCATTTATGAGTCTCGAGAGGTCTGGTTAACGATTCGATTTATTGACTGGCGACGAGACTTATTATTACACTGTATGTGGATGAATATTAAAAGCTTTTTTGTAGCTTTTTTGTATTATGTGTTGAGGTATGTGTAGTAAGTCAGTGCCCCTAGCTCGGATTTTTCCATATTACAATAAATTACGTATTTGCTTTTCGACCTTGTTTTCAAATGTCAAATAAGCTAGTACTAGGTCTTCAGTTTAATCCGTCATTTAATTCTTGCAACTATATATAAAATCAGAATGTTACGAAAGAACTATATTTTTCCGCCTAAACCGATTAACCTCAAATCCTCGCACAAAATTTGTTTCTGAAAATTCTAATATTAGCTCGCGGTAAGATCTCAGGAAACATACACAATAACAAAATAAAAGGTGTTTTAATAACGCAACACAAAGTATAAGTGTCTGAAACTACACTAAATTACATCTTCTTAACCTACATTTTTGTTTTATTATACATACTAACAACTCACCCTCGCTTCGTTTAGGTTCGTCTTCTTCCCTAGGTACGTTTTGGCGCTTAGTGTGGAATAGTTTTTTTTTGTCAATTTTTTTTCGTGTACGCGACGTTGACGGGTTGAAGACAAATCCAAAAATACAAAGATCATAAAAATCGGTCCAGCCGTTCTTGAGTTATAAGTGTTGTAACAAACCCTACTTTGTTTTATATAAAGATTATAGATATAATAATGAATAACTAATAATGCGGCTTACGAACTATATCTGTTTAAAATATCACATTAATAGGTGAAACCAACAAACACATTTTAGCATTTTTAATATCAAATAATAAATATTATAAATCTGCATTTATCTGAAATAAATATTATTTATATTTCAAGAAAATTCTAAGTTTATTTATCATGACCTTATATGTTATTATGTTAAAAGTTAAAACAAATTATCACAGCTAAGTTGTTGGGCTGAAGATCGATTGACGTCATTGATACACTTGGAAATTTCGCTTCGTATTTGTGGTTGCAAAAACTAAAAAGTAATTTATGATTACGAAGAATTTCGAACTATGAAAATTAGCTGACTCGAATACATATAAACTTGTTTTTTACAATCGTTGTTATGCCTCCGGTTATTTTAACCGATATGAACATTTGTGCATACTCGTATAATCTGTGATTTTGTATGTATATTATCTGTATATTAATATTGTACAATAAATAGACGTATATTGTTACAACGATATTGTTACGACGATTTGGATGAAATTTGGCACAGAGATAGATTATAGTCTGGAATAACACATAGGCTACTTTTTATCCCGGAAAAATATACGGTTCCCGAGGAACAGATTTGTTTTTGTTTTTCTAGATGCGAACTCGAGCGAAGTGAGGGTGAGCCGCTTGGGTTTACAAATAACAGAAGTCGAGAATACTACTTCTTCTTCTTCTCCCTGTCCATTTCCCAATCACTTGGGGTCGGCGCAGTACATCTTCTGTACTGCTGATAGGATTTGGCAAAAGTATTACGACCGGCCGCCTGCCTGACGTCAACCCTCCTTGGGAATGCTATTGTCTCTCTTTGTCTGGATGGTGTCGTGGAAGTCTTGTAATACATATGCGCTTTCGATTTTTTTGTCTTTTAAAACATTTTTTATGCTATTACTTAAATGTTTAATGTTATTTTCTGATATACCTTATTTAAAATAAATTTTGATTACAGAATAAATAAAAGAATACTACTACTGAATGTATATTACAACTTTTTTTACTCAATCTCCTACGCTTGCTTTATGTAGGTAATGCCTATTACTATTGATTACTGAGTTTTAAAAGGTAAGCCGGTGGCAATAAGTTTATATGGACCCTTCTACACTTGTACCTTAACATAGGCTATTTATATCGATACGGGAAAGAGTTTATCAAAAACGTGCGCAATTTTATCCAATTAAATTACTCGTACTTAAAATTATTACTCAATAAACTGTGATATGGGTTATTTAAAAATAATACTTATGATATGGGTTATTTAAAACAATACTTATTAAAAGATCGAGCTAGGTAGAGCGACGATATACTTAAAGTGGCTGAAAGCGATTGGATGCGTAGAGCTAAGATGCGGCTGATATCCAGCAGTGGACGAAAAAGGGCTGATAATTGTGACGATTAAATAATAGTCTATCAGAAGACAAATTTAAATAGTATTTTTTATAAAATAATCCTATTAACAACATAGACCAAAAAACAGTTTTATATAAAGTTTCAATAATCAATTCTTTACCAATCTCTAATCTGTAATAAGCTCTCAACTTAGAACATGGCCAAGTACTTAATGGTGTTTCCCCGCCGAGTAGAGGATTTTATTCTACTTTCGCATCCATTACTTGTAACAAGATTATCACATTGCGTAGAACAAGGTTATAACATGCTTTCTACGTCAACAAAACATTGTTATTGTTATAATGCACTGTAAATTCAGAAACATTTCAAAATAAGATATTTTTAATATTTTACTAGAGACTCTCCATTGCTCCGCTCGGGTTCGTCCCTAGTAAAAATTTAGGTTTGTATGTATTTTTTAATGGCAAATCATAAAAAAATTAAAAGCAAAAAATGTGTCGAACAAATTAAACATTTTTTTTGGGGTGGACCACCCTTATCACTTGGGGTTACTCCCTATTCTCAGACCTACTGAATATACACACAAAATTACATAAGTATCGGTCAATTCGTTTCGGAGGAGATTTGTTACAAACACTGGGACACAAGAATTTTTATATTAAACTAGCGGCTCACCCTCGCTTCGCTCGGGTTCATCGGTAGGTACGTTTTAAATAGATATAAATAGTTATTAGCCAGCGAAAAATTAACAAGAAAAAAAAATTATATGGCTTAAACCGTATAAATTTTTTTTCGTTAATTTTTCAGATTTTCTCTTTATGGACCTTAAGGAACATACAAAAAAAAATTAATTAATTGGTCCAGCCATTCTTGAGTTATGCGCTTATCAACATTCATTTTTATTTATATAAACATTACAGAAAGAAATTATGACCAATGAGATTGATTGAGAGTGTGGCGGTCATACATAGGTCTGAGAAGTGTTCTTACCTATAACAAGTAGACGATCGGTTATCTTGGACGATTAAAGATATCGATAACCCACTATCAGACATCAGATGCGCGAGACGATGTTATGTTGAAGACATTTCCCCTGTGACTGCAAGTTTGTAACTTTACGACTGAACTGATAAATCTATCAATAGAATCAAATATTTATAATATGTACGTATTTAAAGTTATATCAGCTATCTGGTATCCATAACATAAGCCTCGTAGCTTACCATGGAACTAGATGGCGCTGTGTGTTAATGTTCCAACATTTATTATATTATTATAAATCGAATAGGATTTATCTTGTTTTGGTGATAAACATAGGAATTTTACGCATTAGTAATCGAAAAGGAATTAATTGATTGTGGGTGTTATTTTCCCACTCTACGCTTGTGGTTAACCATTTGAAATTTATTGAAAAATTACAATTTATTATCCAAAAATTGCGTAAATTGGACTTACTCTACATACTCTACCTACTGACCGAGCTGAGAATAGTAAATAAGAACGCAAAAGATTCCCAAAACGTTTAGTTCATCCGGGTTCAGCGTACGATGCAGAATATAGGATACGAGGCCGAGGTGTTTGGGATCGTGAAACATTACTTTGTTTGAGTTGGGTTTTTACCTAAAATCAATAAATAAAATTTAAATAACGTTAACACTGGTTAAGATAAAAGAGAGCATTTCTTTCGTAAGTTCCTAAATGTATCTACTAAAAATAAATAGAGATAAAAATAAAGTCACAATAATATTTTTAAAACAAATAAAAATGTTAGAATGGATATCTATTGATATATATTTATGAACATATGTATTTTAACTAGTAGATAAACTAAGGAGTAATCTTTTACTGCCATGTTTTTTATCAAATTCTTTACTACGGCTTTTAAGGCTTTTTGAATAAAAAATTAAATAAGTTTTACAAACAAATTGTTGTATCACGAATTATGTGGTGATGCCAGCGCAGAGGTGTAGTCAGTGCTATTTACGCGAATTACGATATCTACTTGCGCAAAAAGAACAAATTGCTCTTACACAACAAAACTGGATGTTCCGCAGTTAGAAGTAATTTTCCTAATTTCCTATGATTTTAAGTCTACGGACGGTGTGTGAAGTAACGTAGTCTTTAAGTACATGAGTTTAAAGGCGTGTCTTGTTTCAGAATGCCGGCGCTCCGGCTACTAGGGCGCAAATGGCTGGCTGCCTCAGACGATCTCGTGTTTCCGAGTATCTTCGAACTTCTTTTTCGATTTGTTTGGTAAGTGTATTAATATGAAAGTTACGAGATTGATATGATATCAACTTGCAAGCTAATAGCTTGCAATTTTTGTCTTCGTTTGTTTTTATACTGGGAACATGAGCTGAATTTAACAGATATTTACAAAATGCTTTCTGCTATCATTTCTGAGCATGGAATTTGTATTTCACGAATCAAATCAATATTCGTATGTGAGTTTCAGCTAAATACTCAATAAAATTAGCAAGAAATTTCATATAGTTATGATAAAACAGTGTTGCATACAAAATGAAGTGTTAGATAGCCTAGTTTCTGTTCAAGGTTCACAACAGTGTGCAGAAGTGGGCTCAGCATCACAATACTTTAAGTCTATGAAAACAATCCTACTAATTACCGTCTCGCGCTTTATTATAATAAATGAGATATAACGTAAATATATAATTTACATGTGATCTTTGTAATAACCAATTATTATATTTCTAGGAAGTAATCATTTTTAATTGCATTTAAGGTGTTATTTACTGTTTGTCATATGACGTACTATCTTACATGAAAAACAGCTACCTATTACAAAACCATTAAACTTGATATTTTGTTAAAAACGTCAAACAGTACTAGTAATGTTATTACTTATTTTATTGAATAACAAGACCAGACAATCTAGACATAACACAATATTTCGATTTGTTTGAGCCTTTAAAAATACTATCCAATCTGTATTTTTGACATTATGCCTGAGCTTTCTCCACTCTTCCCTTTGACGTCCGCTGCTGACCTTCTGCTCCCGTCTGATTGCTTCATAATGGATTTTAAATTGTCACGAATCGTTTTGATTGCCATTATTTGCCGGCCACTTACTGTCGCACCGGACATTTCATTAGTTTTGGACATGTTATGCTTATTATTCAATTCAAGACTTATTTCATATTATAGGACTACATTGTGTGTGACATGTTTTGTGTGCCATTTTATGTAACATTTAAGACTAAAGTTAGTACAGGTAATAATCGAATAATTAGATTTAAGATTTACGCTTTGGCCAGTTCCATAATCTTGTTTTTTTTTTGGTATTACTCTATTAAAATAAATGATTGCTTAAAGTACTAAAAAACACACTTTAATGATGAACCGAACTAAGAAATAAAAAACTTTTTAGTTCTTTAGTATCTGCTCTAAAAACGTGTTTTTTATAGTTTTTTAAATTATTATTTTAATAAATTATTGTATTGTGAACGTTCCTTGATAAGTGTACTTTTCAAGTTAATCTGACGTATAGAAGTGGGTAAAATCGCGTTCAAAGATTCCGTTACATAAATCGATGGTCATAATATTAGTAGATATGATAGCTAAATACATCATATATAGCTTTAGATTTATAGCTATTTATTAGTCTTCATAAGTTTAATTATGTCAATTTAAACACAACTTATGTAAACATAAAAATAATTTACGCACTTATGTATTTTTTGACTTTAAATGAAATTTTTAAACGAACATTCTTATAGAATACAGTAGAATTATTGCTACGACGGCACTGAAAATGTATCAACTGTTTTGAAGGTATCAATTTGAAATTCAAAAAACGTAAAGGATTATTAAACATAAATATAAGTAGGTATGCACATGAGTGTATGTGTCTGTGTGTACACACAACAACTGAAAATAAAATATTATATTAATTATAATAGGCTAGTCCTCATCGCCTTGGTGGTCGAAGTCCTATACCCGATAACATGGCAGTGTCAGAGCGATGGGTGGCACGGCGGGGCATTTGTCCGACTCTATCTATGCGGCACGCTGACTTTACAAGCGTGTCTTATGCTGCTGCTGGCGGCACTAGCGCAGCAGTCAGCCAGAGGCACTATTACCGAGACAGACGCTAGAAAGTTCGTCTCCCCTTTGCTTTTACTTAAGTAAGTACATATTATGTATTGAATGCCTGCATTTAGGTAATCATTTAAATTATTTTTTACACCTCAATTAGACCTTTAGAGCTTAAATTTACAAGGGATTACCATCAATCAAGATATATGTAAGTTACGTGAGTGAAGTTACGGTGAGTATGTTGGTCAAGCTAGTAATGAGTACAATATAGAACAAATAATAATGACTCACTTCCCAATCAACGAAGATAGCTCATTACATAGAAAAAATACAACCAATGTGCGTATATATCTATGCGTATAGTATATCGATCTATGCGTAAGCGCATATTATACGTGTAGTAAAACTTATTTATTATCAATAAAAATATGTTATTTTTAAGATAATAAATAAATTAAATTTGATATCTACCTATTAATATTATATTAATTACAATAGGCATGAACTCCCACAATAGTCCTCTATTGCTAACAATAAATTATTGTAATACCTCTTTTTACAAATAAAGAAAAAAAATATTTCACTTTTTACGCGATATTTAAAGATACTAAAAAAAGTAGTATAAATATGAGTTGTCCTTATTTCAGGGTATTTTTAGTATTACCAGAAGTGGCTTTGAATGTAATGGGGACCATGTGGATGTTCTGTGAGGTCACAGAGTGTTCCGTATCGGATACGTTCTCTAGTATTGTTATACAAAGTAAGTATTTTAGGTATATTTACTATAAAAAAAATTGTAACTCCTGTTGAGTTTAAAGTTAAGTTAATAAATTAACGAATAAAGATTTACTCAAAAAATAATATTTTCTAGGTATAGTTCTTTTCAATTGGGTCCAACTGGGTCTAACGGTCTTTGGGTTATTTATGGTATTTGATCCCTTGGGATCTGTTAACTACGGAGATATGCAGGACACGCCTAACCAGGTCCGCCATCATAGAAAAGTAACAGGATTGTGGTCACGACGGTTTAGATGGGCCTTTTGTTGGCTGAAGAGGGATGAACATGGAAAGGAAGCGTTTCAACAAGTAGCAGGTTACTTAGATTTTTTTAATTTATAAAATATACTTGTTATGGTATCTATGTATTGTGTAGTAATAATTTAATTCTTAAGTTTCGGTACTACCAAACACTTACTATTATTTGTAAAACATCGATAAGATTATCTATGCAGTAGCAATAACACTAAAATCGAAGCAAACTTCAACGAGTCTTTAAGTCCTTTGATTATTGAATAGCAAACTATAATGTATAAAACATATTGTACATTCAAATGTAATAAGTAATGATTACGTCAGCTTAATGATAAGGTTTTTAATTTGAATTCTTATTCACTTCATTAATCCTCTACGTTTTCCAGCACTCCTCAGCGCTTTATTCAGATCGACGGACTTGGTTCCGTCCGACGTGGTCGCCGGGTGCGTTCTCCTGCGAGTGCGTCAGAAACGCGAAACTAGGGAGATGCGCCGAATACAAATGTTGAACGACGAAGAACCAATATATACGACTGACGTCAACAAAGTATTCTCCGAAACGCCGCCTTGGATGAATTTGGACGATGCATTACATTATTTGAGGCTCTCGATTGCTGCGTACGGATGGCCATACGTTTTATACCGACATTGCTTCACTGGTTTCTGTAAATTGGCAAAGCATTTGACTTGTTGCTGTTGTCGGTAAGTGTGCAATACAGAACTTGTACATTAGTCATTGAACTAAACTCTCTTTTAGCGAAGGAACTATATCTATACATTGTGTTGGCATCGTGTCTCATTTACAGTGCCTAATGAGCTACGGATTGCAGGCTCTATGTCTGCACAAAGTGAATCGGGCATTTACTATAAGTGTGAAAATTTGTATGTTTGTTACACCTTATACTGAAACGGTTTGACGGATTTGAATGAAATTTAGTACACGGATAGTATGACCTGAAGCAAAAAAGCTACTTAGTTTATACGCAATGCTTATTTATGGGTCTAACAAAGGTGAAGCGAGATAAGAGTCGGTTTTTAATTCTTTTCACGAAATATTTATTTAAATCTATCAATGGGAAGCATTTCAAGATACTGTTATTCGACAGTATGACGTGCAATAATATAATTGGCAAATGCTAGAGAAAGTTTGAAGCGATAAAAACGTCATCGGTTTGCATTTATGAAGACAAAATTACTTACCAGACCATGACTGATGCTGTTTGAAAAAGGCTTTTAACAAAAATGTTCAACACATTTAGACATTTTAAATGAAAAATCTTAAAGATAATGAGCAAGAGAAGTATTATATGGTAATAAGTGATATAAAATATAAATTAAAAATGAAACCTACTTCTAAACTAGATAAGTTAAACCTTAAAAGAACAAAATACTACGAAAATTAAAAAAGTAGATACTATAACTCTTATTTTGAAATCGGTTAATATACTAAAAATATAAAAACTAAACTATGAACTTTTTCAGGCCAAAGAACTCTATAGTGACGGACGACAATTGCTGCTTGTGCCATTTTGCCGGAGTCAAGTACATGTCCAAGCTCTCTGCAGATGACATCATCTTCGCCTCATTCAACAATCGGGTCTTTGAAGTGAGTATAGCTCTATCTGATCTAGCAAGTAGCTGATTGAACGCCCGTTGTTCCTTACGCAACGATTTATACTTCGAGCACGAATTTATCTTTATTTAAATAAAATTGCAACAAAATTTAAAAAAATGGACATATTTTTAAATTCCTTTGTTTTAATGACTTGTTTAACTCTCGATTCTGACATGTTAACGTAATATGTCATAAAGAATTTCATTGTAATAGCGTAGACGTGACATGCATATAAATTACGCTACTCTAATGGAACGGCTTATTTCATGTGTTTATGTAAATTAATACCAAGAATCATAAAAGCTAATTTGAAGGAACCAAAATAAGTTGTATGAATTCTTTAAATAAGTACAATTACTTAGAACTTATATGTAAGTGTTTTTTATCAATAAGTGGCCTAGGTATTATCTAAATATTACCTAGGATATAAGTTGTCTCCAGTCAAAAAATCTCTCAAATCTATTTAGGCGTTACAACTATAAGTTTTAAGCACAATATACTATTAAATAATACTTAATCGTTTATAATATGTATTATTATAACATTCAATTATATTCACAATGGCTCATGACATTATTAAACTCAGTAAAAACTATAATTTGTGGTTGCTATTTATATATAAATATGGGTACGTATTGTCCGTAGATATTTATTCCGACCCAATTAACTTGCGGCATTCGGGCACAAGCGGAAACCGCTTACATTTTTATAAAATATGACCGCTGCGAAAACTAAATAATAAACAATAAAGGAAGATTATTATCAAAATTGTAATTTTTTGATTATAAAATTCATGGTTTATAAATATTTTTGTTACATAATGTACATAAAAACATTCTACATAAATAAATATTGAATGTAACTAAATATTATGACTATTATAATTATTAAAGTTAAGTCTGTCGCTTATCTCTTCTTGTAAGTGAATTGGCAAATTACAAAAGATATTTTAATGACGTAAGTGTTATGTGGTTCTTACATTACATTATCCTGTCTTCTGACACAATTGTTTTGATATTACGTTTCACTGCTTTTGAAATATGTAGTTTTTTTATTCTGCTACCTCAAAGTCAATTAATTTAAAGATGTGTGTTCTGGAAAAAACGTGTAGTTTGTTTAATTTATAATTATATGTATGTATTTATAATATTTGATTTGTTCTAAAAATGTATTGTACTACTTACCCTCACATTTCTTGGTTTAGTCCTTAGATGCAGTGCAATAGCCTGTGTTACTCCAGCTTATAGTCTAACTGTGTATTAAATCCCATCAAAATCCGTCCAGCCATTTCAGTGTGAAAGAACAAAAAACATACACATATACAAATTATAATAGTAATTGATAAAACATCAATATTATTCGTTTTATGTAAAGTAAATTGCAATTTATTCAGTGTAATACATTAAGCTAAACATCTTACGAGTACATTTGCTTGTTTATTATAGCGATATTTAAGTGCTTTCTTTTAACAGCTGCCATTTTGCGTGATAGCCGATCACGATAGGGAAAGTATTGTCGTAGCGGTCAGAGGGTCCATATCATTGAGGGACATCTTTACGGATTTCTCGGCCGGCTCCGAAAAATTTGAGGCAGATGGTATGTAGTCGGTCGTATTGAACATAATATTATGTAGCATATTATGAATATAATAATATATTTATATATAATATATTTGCTTTTTTATTATTTTGGTTTATATTTAACTAGTTTATGTCCGCAGCTTTGCTTGTATAAAAAGTGTTTTTTTTTTCTTTTTTTTTCTATGTTAAAAAAACTGTTCCTTGTACCGCTATGTATTTATTGTTCAGTTCAGAACTATAAATCTGTCAAAATAATAACCATGAAAAGTAGAACTATTATTCCACGAGAACACATTAAGAGGGACAAATTTTTCGTATTAGTGCAAAACGTGGCCTAGTTCCATTCAAATTCGTTCATCTTAAATACATTATTAAGTAAAAACATCATAATGTTTATACCTCTTTACATTGTTTACATTATATATCTTGTCATAAATTTTTTTTACAATTTTTGTATTATTATTAGGTTTACCAGAAGATACAGTAGCGCACAAGGGTATGTCGATGGGCGCAGCCAAAATGTTAAAACGTCTCATGCCGGTATTAGATAGGACGTTTGCGCAATTTCCACATTACGACTTAATTCTCACAGGTACGTCGTATAGAATGTTCTTTGTAGGTAATAGTTTAAACCTTTTGAATTTTGACACCTTATAAGTGGTCACAGACATCTACTCAATGCGAGGGTCGTGACTTCTACCAAGTCTTTTTAAAGTAGTTTTTGTAAACTAGTTAAGTACTGTTAAATTGATGACGATTCGATTACATTGTATCATAAAGTTTTCCGTCCCACTTGTTGAAAAAAGCTTGTAGTTTTATTAAAAATCAATGAAATAAAAATCTCAGAGGTCATTCACTTTGTTTAAACCCGCTTGGTTTTAGTGAGCGATTTACCAATTAGCTCATGAAGCTTTACAGAATAGAATTTTATAATATAATAATTTAAAAATATTTTTTCACATTACCACATTTATTTTCCAGTAAAAAATTAATGCGAAACGAGATGAAACTGAGTAATTGTCTATCATTACAGATTAACGTATTTCTTGTTTCGCTAATCGCTCAGAACATTAAATATTAATATGAATAATATCTTTATAATCTCTCATATGAGAATGGAAACAACGGCTTTCGCTTTCGTAAGCCAGACCAATAATTTATATAGTCTAGTCACAACAATCGTGAACAAATAATTTATCATGTAATATTATTTAAAACAAATATATATTTTTTAATTATTTTAAATTAATAAATGTATTTTTTTTAATTTATCGTATAATATTATTTAAAAAATATATATTTATAATCTATATTTTCAGGACATAGTCTTGGCGCTGGAGTAGCAGTATTAGTAGCATTAAAATTAAGACCTAAATATCCTCACCTCAAAGTATACGCATTTTCAACACCAGGTAATATTTTTATTTCAATATAAAACCAAGTAATATTTAAAGTTTAATTTAAATAGTTACATTTTTATTTATATTATTGAAATTTTTCAGCCGGTCTCATAAGTAGGGAAGCAGCGCGATTTACAGAAAGCTTCGTGATGACGATTGGAGTTGGAGATGACCTGGTGATGAGGCTCAGTGTCCACAGCATAGAGAATCTCCGAACTAAAGTCATACAGACGATACATGCCACCAAATTGCCAAAGGTACTTATAATTATTATTACATTATATTATTTAGTAATTCCATGTGATATCGCATGTATACTTTCTGCAATCCTCAGTTAACTGTTTAATGCTACGGTTGTTAATTATTGCGTTTAGGGAAAGTAAAATAAAGTATGCTCTTCATTGCACTTATAAAACATAATATAAACATTGCACATTAAAGGACAAAGGCAATAGTGGATAAATATGTGAACGGTATCTTTTCTAATATATTAAAGAATACATTAGGAATTTATAAAAATGTGCGCAAATTTCACTTTTTAATTGTATTTTTATATTTTTATTGTTGATTAAGTCTCTAGTACGGTCCCTGTATTCTTTAAATTGAAACGTTCAAACTTACGTAAGAACTATATTTAATATACGAGTACATCTATCATCCCAATTGTATGGCTATTATCTTATATACCACCTTTTAAACGTGCTATATTTTGTATATGCTACGTTTTATAGTTTATTTTTAATACCTTTTTATGATTAAAATATTAGCAGGCTTAAATCAAAGTTTATATGGTTAAAGAAGTTGTTTTCTAGCATTATCTATTATGTTATTTGTTTGTATTATGTATGCAATAAATTTGTCTAAGCAATTAAATATTTATTTATTTTAGTATATACCTACGAAGAATTTGCACGTTGCATTCATTATTATATTATAAGATTTTATTATTTACATAAAAATAATAAAACTGACAATAAATTATTTGAAAATGATAAAATATATGTAATTGTTACTATTTCTTTATTATTTCACAACTTTACCGATTAGACTAATTAAAAAAGGTTATAATTTTCCCGTTTTTTCGTTTGACAGCTAAATGTCAAATTGGTACTTAACATTATTGTAGATGACATAGACATTACTTACTGTAATTGAGAAAACTATTTCGAATTTTCTTATTACCATAATATCATATGTTTCAGAACTATATAGGTATGTAAGCAACAAGGATGCCTTCAGAACTTGATAATGATCAATTTTTCGCGCATTGTTTGACCGCTACATGTCAAAAGACGCTTTTGCTTATTATTTGAGAAAAGAGTTTCGAATTTTCACATCTATCGCCATAATTTGATAGGAAAGAAATATATTTATATATATTTGCCATCAGTACCGCATAATGCTGAACGGTTTTGGGTACGCGCTGTTCGGCGTGCCGGCGCGCGACCTGGAGTCCACGTGGCGGCGGCCCGAGGAGCTGGAGGCGAGCCGCTCCGACGACTCCGACGCGCTGCTCGTGCAGGGCGTGTCCACCGTGAGTGCTGTCAGTGTCTTCCAGGTCCCGCGTCTCGTGTGCTGCTGTGTCCCGCTGTGTCCGCTGTGCCCGCTGTGCCCGCTGTGCCCACTGTGCCCACTGTGCCCACTGTGCCCACTGTGTCCACTGTGCCTACTGTGCTACATGTCGCTTGGGATTTATCATCATGATATTCTCTTTCATTGTTTTTCTGTTGTGTGTTCTTTACGTGTGGACGTAGCTGAGTTTGTTTTCTGTCTTATAGTTTAGTGGAAGGAAGTTTTGTTATTTGTTTCACTCGCGAATTCATGAAAGTAAAAATAAACACTTATGTATTATAGTGTATAGTTAGGTATGAAACTTTTCATATAGTTATTAAAAATTATGTTTTAAAAGTACTTTAAAATCCGTTTTGTCAATAATATTCGATACTTTAACTGTCTCAGTTACGTCTACGCGAGCACTGTGTGATGTGTGTAAGTCCACTGCATTATATGTTAATTCTGGTTTGTGTTATCATTTTAATTTTATTATGTATATACAAATATATAATTAGGTCATATATGTACAGATTAATACACGTTAATAAATCTCTTGAATGTCTGATACAATGGCACATGCTACATCAGAATACGCCGGCGTAAACATGAAAATGATAGTTGATTCATTAAAGTTTCATCTCAATCGGATCTTATTTATACAAGCAGACAAATTCTCCTCATATTAATTTAATTGAGTAATTACTATTTAGAAAATTATTATTTATATTTGAGATTCATGGCTATTAAAAGTATAATACTTTAGCGACGTTTTAATACAATTCTCACTAATTCCTCTCGCAATGCAAAAGGTCCGTTCTAATAAATGATAGTAAAGTTCTGCAAAATTTGATTAGCATTCAGATTTATGATATTGAGAGATTAAGTCTTGTAGTTCGATTGTAATTTAACAAACAGATTATATTAAATTTAGATAATTTTCGTACGTAATATATGCAGGCCTTTTTAATGTCCCACTGCTGGGCACAGGCCTCCCTTCAATGCGAGGGGGACCAGGCCATACATAGTCCACCAGAAAACAGTAGCAGAAGGTTCTAAATATTTTTACATGAGTAGAATACAAAATACCGTTACTGTTATTGTTTCAATGAATATATCTATTGATTAATTATTATTAAATATATTCTTCTTCCATCCTGCATTCATATCAACATTGGAATTTAACTTTTACAAACAATTATTTCAATGTGAACTTTCATTGCATGACACTTTGATTAACACCTATAGCTTTTTAAACTTTACATGTGTATTAACTTATTTTAATATACGTTCACAAACAGGGATGGGATAGCGTGGTGATTGTTTCGAATGGAGTGGGTCAAAACTCAAAACCAACATGATGTTCGTATTTTACCTAATAATAATTTAATAGAATAAATCATTGCATATAAAACGTCATTATTGTATACAAAAATTGCCAATAATTTCTTAGAGTAAATTTACCTTTATTTGAAGTCATAGAACAGATATATGTTTAAGAAAATTGATGTGATAAATCTAATAATTATATTATCAGCAGTTTCCAAAAGTGTGATGCAGTACAACAAAGCGGGAGTGAAATATTGCGTAACGTACCTGCTTTAACTTTACATATGTATATCTATCAGTAACTTTACCCTAACCAAAGACAACTACAAAATATAAACAACAAAAGTACTCACAAATAAAACTAAATAAGGTTGTCCGTATATAACACCATTCAATTCTACGCAAGCTCTAGCAGTCTCCGAAATATGATCTTTTTTTTAACGCCTTTAATTTCGACAGAAAATCACATTGTATCAGTAACATTTGTTAGTAACGGAGGAACAGCTCTCCGTTACTAACGAACAAATTTTACTAATTATACAATTATAGGCATTATATTAATTCCAGTAAATCATATCGTTTCCAGGAGGCAGCACTAGTGTCGCGCAATGTATTCGCAAGACGTTTCTCATCAGCGCGGCTCTTCACCGCCGGCAGGATCTTACACATCGTGCGACGAAAGCGCATGGGAATCGAAAAGTTTGTATATAGACTTAAAATTTATAATACTTTTATGTTGTATGGTACAAGATCCGAAGTAACATCGCTCTTCACCTATTTGCTTTACAGAGGAAAAGTATTTTGATCTAATCATAATATATAGAGAAACATAAGAGTAGATGCGTTGCTTAATGAAATAATATTTTCATGTTGTTAAATTATAATATTTATTTGAACTATGACTTGTATGCTATAACATTCGTACGTTTATTTTTTTTTTAACTTTTACAAATAGAATTATATTGACTGTAATTATACCCAGTTTTATTCATCTCTTTCAGCCTCTAAAACAGCTCAGAAGGGTTTCCCAGGAAGACAAATATTTGGCAATTAACAATTATATTTCTCGCTCTTTCTGTATACTCATTTTACATTTATATTTTATATTCCTAACTCATATAATCCGAATCACCGACTGTCCACTTGACATATCAAAAATCTATATTCAAAATCTACGAACTGGCACATAAAATAACTGAATGTTACAGCCTCGGATCTACGATTTTTTCGAACCGGGGCAGAAACTTGATAATGGCGCGCTCTCTTTAGCGTTTGAGAATAAGTTGTTAAAATAAGCTCACAAATACATAATGGGCATTTCTTGTAACCGGGAGAATGAGAACCCTTTAATAAAGGAGATCGACAGAATTTGTATGTGACTTGGTCCTTTTTGTATCACAATGAAATTACTTGCATTATATCATTTACCTATTAGGCATCCTGCAATCCTAATCTGCAAATAGTCGTAGATTTTCATTTTTGACAATGAGTTTTAAAAAAAGTAAATTTAAATATTAATATTTAAGAGATATAAAGATTGACATAAATTACAGTTTTTTAGTTGACAGTTCTGACCAATATATTATTATTGAGTTATACTAGATTAATTCTTAACCTACCAAAAAGAAGGAGGTTCTATGTTCGTGTCTATTGTTTTTATGTATGTTCATCGATTTCTCGGACATGACTTGGCCGATTTTGCCATTCTAATCCGTATTGTATTATGGTAGGTCCGAGGTGGTCCCGTAAAATTTTCTTTGAGATAGAAAATCAGGAAAATCATGAAATTTGAATTATGTTGACAGATCTGTTTAGAGTTTTTTTACTCCTAATTTTCATTTCGACTTGAAATTTTACAAGTGTTTGTAAATGATAGTATAGTAACTTGGTATATTGGAGCTGATCTGATGGTGAGGCCAGAACGTGGACAGTGGAACTCGTCAATAGCTTCTTGTAAATACTTTGAGCTTGAGCTTATTTGGTTTCATTTAATAATCTCAATACATTAGAATTGAATGTCTAGATTAATGTTACATAAAAAAGTGACTTTTAGTTTGTTAGGCTTCATATAAAATTTGGCAGCATACTAACATAAATGGATTAATCAAATATGTTATTAAAAAACATTTTACAAATTAGCTATTTATACGTCTACACTAATAAGGGAAAAAAATCATTTACCTATAATAGATACCTAAAAACGAACAGCTATCGTGGCTTGACGTTCGAACGTTTGGGTTGATTCGGCTCACCTCGCGTAGACCTTAGTTTCTAGATGCACTGGGTTTTACCCTGGCAGAGACTTCACGTACACTATGGACGCGTTCAAAAATCGATGTAGAATTTGTTCAAAAACCAACTAAATTTTTAAAAACAAATGAATCAATAGAACAACATGTGTTGGACGTTAGACACTGTGACGCTAGCTAGTATTCTTTTTCAAACACATATTATGATTATGGTGCCTCCTAAAACTGCCACCCGGGACAGGTGCCCCGTTTTGCCCCCTCCCCAATAGATCCGGGGCTGATCTCTTTAGAAACAAAGAGAATGAGAGAGACAAAATAAAAAAGTGGATTTTATCCCTTCAATTTCTTTATAAAAAACATCTATGTATATTGTTTAATGTATATTTATACTTTACATATAATGATTTGTTTAAATATTAGTTTAATACTACTTACTGTCCTTGACTTTTCGTCCATTTGAAGCGCGTTATATTTTGATAAGTTCAAATGTTGTTTAAATAATATTAACGTTGAAATATTATCTCTTGAGCACGAATTGCTGGCACAAAGAATTTTTAGTCCATGATCCATTTGTGTATTAATCATTCAAATCCGTTCAAATTACCTACATTTTATTTCCCTCATTGTCAAATACTTAACGACTGAATAACATTCATATAGATATATCTTGATTCTTGAGACACTCATTTATAATATTGTCCCAGGCCTTTTTTCCGTCCCGCTGCGGGCGGGTACTGAGGGGCATTAATTTATAATATTAATTTTACTAAATTTATAATTCGAGTAAATAATATAAATAAATAATATACCATATACTATCTGCTATTACAATATAATTATTACACTACGGGACTTAAACGCGTAAATGCGTTATATGTAATACGGGCCGACGCCCGTGACCACGGATGGTGCAACCCAGTCGAAACGTAATCCTGGGATTAAGGTTTAATAAAGCCACTAACGAATTCACGCGTTTAAGTCCCGTAGTGTAATAATTATATAATTATGGAACGCGAAAATTCAAAAAGTTATATTGCTATAATTACAACCATTTTATTTCCACACATGTCTGAAATCTAACAGCAATGATGCAGATGAGGAACGGTAATTGTTAACCAATCATAAATAATTATAATTGAACATTATATAGAGTCGTACTGAATATATTTTTATATACTTACACAATTTATGTACCATTTAATTAGCAAAATCAATAGTTTTTAGATTTTTTATTCATTATTTTTATTCTGTTTATCCATCGTAGATTTTATTTTTTTTTATTGTGCAGGTAATATTTAAATTAAAAAAAACATGCTAATTTGTGTATATATTACACATAAGAGCTAATGAACTACATACTTATAAATATTGGTAAATATTATTTTTTAACCGATTTCTTCATAATAAAATAAATTCTACATTTTTTCGATTAATATTACTAAAGTATATTTTTATAGTATTCTTCTATACATTTTTTATGATGAAAGTAAAAATGATTTGATTGAAAAGTTGGCGGTGTTGCACCCTCGTGCCTCGGAGTCCACGTACAGCCACGGCCCTGTGCCTTGACTCTCACCGGTCGCGTTGAAGTATCGTCCCATTGGACTTTGAGAGTAAAAGCAATAGAGAGTGCACGCTGTGTATGTACACTTGGGCACTATAATATGTCCCAGATGGCTAGTCTCAGTTTGAGGCCGCCGTAGCCAAAATCGGTCAGGAGGACATTCATCGATTAGTCAATTAGAGAGAGTTATGTAAATAAATAAATTAAGGTAATAGAATTCAAATGCTTATAACTTTATTGATTTTAGGAAAGTGCGCACGCAAGAGCCGTCGTACGAAATGCGATGGGCGTGTCCCGAGGACTTCATGGAGTTGCAGGTGATGCCCCGCATGCTGCTAGACCACCTGCCGGAGAACGTGCACCGCACCATACAGACCGTCTTAGAAGAAAAACACTCGTACAGAGTCACTCAAGTTGTTTAAACGACGTACTGAATAAAGGATAAAAGGACAAAAGGACACTGTTATATAAACAGTTGTGTGCGATTGAAACAAGCGATCGGTATCGATATTTTTTGTACATTCATTTGTGACTACGAAAAATGTTGATTAAGAAAAGTTTTTGAAATATTATTGTTAATTGTAAAATTATGTGAACATGTTCAAAATCATCGAATAAGTACAATCATGTAAAACGATATTGTTAGTTCTTTGAGCGGTCTAAGTTAAAATGGTCTAACTCATTTTTTTTCTTAAAAATGATGTTATTTTAATATAAAAACAACTATTAATCAATGCTAAATGCTAATACATCTAATACATTGCAAATAGTGCTATAATTTGAATTATTCCGTATGTATATTCTAACTAGCGGCTCACCCTCGCTTCGCTCGGGTTTGCCTCTAGAAAAGTAAATACAAACCTATCCCACGGGAAACGTACATATTTCCGGGATAAAAAGTAGCCTATGTGTTATTCCAGACTATAATCTATCTCTTTGCCAAATTACATCCAGATCCGTTCAGCTGTTCTGGCGTGAAAGAGTAACAATCATCCATACTCACATATATACATAATTATGAGTAATAGATATAATGGCCATAAATAAGGGTTAGACCATTTTCGCTTCTAAAGCCATATAGTACATAAACAAAAACAATCCCACGATATACTCTGGTTCTTGCATTTAGATCTTGATTTCTATATATTTCAAGTACAAGGGCTAAATAAAAGTAAAACTTAGCTAAAATAAGGTAAAATGAAATTAATCATAATTTTTAATTATTCTTTACTCGTCGGTATAATAATTTATCTAATGTAAGATCTGGTTGTAAAGTAAACATGACAAAATTTTACTCTTTCTCGTTTATGAACTATGAGAAAATGATTTAAAAAACTTCAATTTTTATATTCTTCTGTACATACTGTAAGCAAGTATAGTTAATGTAAATAGGCATAAATTATGAAGAGAACACTATTTAGGAGTGGCATTAGGTAAGTGTAATGTGAGAAGACTGTGATGACGTTAGTTTGAAAATCTATCAAATGTAAGTAAAAATATATTTTTATGGCTGATTTCTCAATCTTCATATAAAGTTATTTATTTAATAACACACCATTCAGCATAAAATTAAAACTTACAGGGAAATAAAATAATTCAATAATTTCACTTTTGTTTATTTAACTAAAGCACAAGCAGTGGTAGCCCATTCGTAACACGCTTGCTTGGGAAACCGAGTAAAGCGGGTTCAAATCCAGGGTGTGGCACCACTGATATATCATGTGCTAATCATTACCACTTGCCTTACGGTGAAGGAAAAAATCGTGAGGAAACCTGCATATCTGAGAGAACCTAGCGAGTTTTCGAATGACATGTGAAGTCCGCCAACCCGCACTTGGCCAGCGTGGTGGACTATGGCCTGATCCCCCTCGTACTGAAGAGAGGCCCGTGCCCAGCAGTGGCACGTTAAAAATGTCTGAATACATACATATATACAACAAAAACATCTTATTTGATGATTGATAAATCTGCCTTAGACTAAAGTTCATATGATTTAACCAATTATTGATTTTACATGTAAGTGTAAATAGTTACGTTTCTAGGACTTCGTAGGGACGTTAAAAACGTTTTAGACCAGATGTCTTCCTACCACCATTGTAAAAGAGAAATCTAAAGAAATATATGGGAATGATATATTATAATGATGATTGTATGGAAATTTTAAAATTTCTATTCGTCAACGTTTCTTCACTTTAATGCTTATTTGTTCAAACTACCAATACTTGTTGTACTTCACAGTAGAGTTATTTTTGTTTATTTTAAAAACAAAGCTTAATTTTATAGTTTTATATAAATATGTAGATAAAATACATCTATTCCGCTTTTTTAAAGTAAATTATGTATTTTATACCAATAGAATTGATATTTAAAAGTTAATAATTCTAATAAAAAATAAAACTTTTTCGGTAAATTGGTTGTTTGGACATATCATAGAGGTAGAGAATGGACTGAGCTATAGGTTATAAATTTGAACACTTTAGAAAGAGAGAATGCGAACGTGCGGCCAGTGACTTATCTTTTATTCCAATTTGAATTTATAAATGGAATATAATTATTTTGTAAAAGTAATAATATTATAAGGAATGTAAAATGGTTATAAATATCTATCTTCATTAATCGTATTTCAATTACAGAAGGTTTCTGGCCGCACATTCGTTTTGTCTCTGTCGTGCCTGTCCGCCATTTTAGCTAACAGCTGGCAAAAAGCAGTCCACTCTATATGTCTATAGAACATATAAGCACTGAGACGACTTTGTAGAGTGGCATCTTGTCTAAACCTAAGATTTCTTTCTATCGGTGTTATATTCCTTCAAAATCAGTTCGGCTGTTTTAAGTGGAGTTCAAAACTCATTATTCATTTGCTCAATTGAAAAGCAATTTTTTTATAAAATATTTTTTATTGATCAATTTTCGTGCACGTAATGTTAAGACTCGCGAAGCTACCACAAGTACAATAACTAGTTGGTAAATTAGGATACTGCGTAGTGCGTGGCTGTCGGCCGCCGTCAATTATGTAGGGAATACAAAATAGGGTTACTTCATTATTTTTTTAAAATGACTACAAATTTAAAATATCACTTCCTACAAAGTATTCCTATCTGTCGCAAAATAATTGCACTATAATATAAACGTAGAATTTCTTTAGACATAAATTGTTCTTATGAAATTAATGCATAATTGTTTTTTTTTTTAACATAATGTAAATACTGTGACGGTAATATTAAAAACTTGCCAAAATTATTTAAATTTACCCTCTATCTAACTTTATGTGAACTTCGGGAACAAATTAGCGAACTTGATATATATAATATTCTGTCTTTAGCGTGGACGTCTCGTACGTTAGCATTTACCTCTACGTAGAATAAACAAATATACATTCCAATCTATCGAAGGTAACACTCAGTCCTGTTTTTCTTGCCTAAGTTGTATTATGATGCTTGCTATATGGTGCCTTAGTCATTTTATTGTTTTTAAATTATAAAATCTAATAATATGAATATTATTTACTTTTTCTAACATGAATTAATTTTATTTTTTTAATTATTTTTAATGCAGCTAAAAATCTATTATTTATTACTTTTATACATAATATATGAACAAATAATATGGACCAGAAATGACTTGGTATTTCTGAGAATTTACAGTAATCTAATATGGACTTTATTATTTTGTTACATGAATCTCATTTTATATTATTATTGCTTAAGAATGTTTTATAATTTATTTTTGTCATTTTTTGGAAACTCTGTTGGTAATTGTTAATTTGTGTTACTTAACTATGTATATTCGAGTATTAGAAGGACTGAGGTTCTTTTCACTTGTACCCTAAATTAGGGCTTTATATTCTGTCACTTTACGTACTAGATGTAGCCAATATATTGTGTTGGGTTTATGTTAATTTATAATAAAAAATATATTTTAAGTATTGATGGTTTTATTTGGCATTTATATGTCTTTATAAGTTTAAGCGTAAAGAATAGGCAATGCTTCTGGCTCAAGGATTGCTTAATTTTTTAACGATTTTAAAGAAAGTTGTATAAATTTCATCTATACGAGAAACAAGATTGATAATAGCACGCAGTATTTCTGTACAACTTCAGAAGAAGCAAAATATGGTTAGTTGTGAAAACCTTTTTGAAGTCAATAAAAATAGTAGGTGATCCCGATCTATGTGGGGGATCCCTCACTCTCTTTCGAGATTTTTTTTTCTACCATGAAATATTAACATTATTTTTAATTTAAAAAAAAAATATTTTTTAGTACAAGAACTCTTTTCCTATGACAAATTAGTATTAATCGAAAGTAAGACTTGTAGAAAATGCCATCATACGTTTGGGGGCCTTTTTGATCATATTACTTTACATCTAGGTAAATTGAAGTAGTTAATTGCTCGTATTGTTTTCCGGAACGAATCAAGTAATCAAAATGTAGATAATTTTCTAACAAATTTAATAATATAAGGTTGTCATAACAAAACATTTCCAGACTAGAGAAAAAAATAGCCTGGAGCAAATTTTTGGTGACCACTCCCCCGGGTCGTGTTTGTTAATATTTTTTATAGTTTAAAAAATATGTTTCGTCTGGAAAAAGAATCAGGGGTCCACCACGTAGATCGGGATCTTAAGACTAAAAGGCCTATTTGATTTTTTGCTTATATTAAGTTTTTTCTCAGGTAGGGGCAGTAAGTTTTGATAGGTTTAGCACGAAATTGCTGGTGCTGTTTATTGAAAAAGTAGTAAGTACGTTCTAGGTATGTATCAATGTACATGTTATGCTATTTTCATTACTGTTCAGTACAACCAATTTTTTTTTGTCTTTTTGTCACTTAATGAATCTCGAAAGAGAGTTGTGTTTAATTTTTTATTATAAATAGTAAACATGAGTTTGGTATGAAAGACTATTAACTGTTTTAAAATACAACTAATATTTAAATGATCATTAACTTTATAATTTTTTTCATATCTTATTTATTGTCTTTTCTTTGAAGATATCTAAATTTAAACAGGGATGTTACACAAATAATTTTATGACTTTAGCTTTTTTATATAATTCCCTCATGGCAGGGGGGTGCAAGTGCCCTCCTAGCACTCCCCTACCGGCGCCCATGATGTAAATATATGTATGATGTTTTTGAAGTCGTACGTCTTATTATCATTATTCTATACGTCCTGTCTTTTATTATTTTAGTTTGAATTATTATTCAAATATATTTAATATGTTAAATGAATAAAGGAGACGTAATTAAACATTATTTTAAGAATAACAAAGATTTATTTCCAAACTACACAGCTAATAAAATAAAGTTCATCAGTCAATTTAGCATATCACAGCAACACACTTATACTTATTTCATTTATAATAAAATAAGAACAAAATTTCGATTTAGAAAATATATCATTAAGAATAAGTATACATTTATAATATTATTTGATATATTTTGAATATCAATTATCAAATAGTTATATTAAGGTATAGTGACACTTCGGAATATATAATAATAATATACACTAGAAATCGGAGTACATTGAGATCTTAACTTCAGTGTGTCTTATGCCAATATCATCTAACCAACGCGCGCAGTTCCGTCATGGCTGCTTGAGATGCTGGAGTCTTTCTTTTTTCTGATTTGTATCTGTTAAATGAAGTATATGAATTATTAAAATTTATAAAATATTTCGATTCAACACACATAAAATCACACTCAACTCACGCAAATCGATAGAAATATGTCATGACTCATGTTACTTAGACACAGTAACGTTTCGTTAAGAATTTATAAAATGCATTATTACTCACGTATAGGAAAACATAATTTACTTTTATTACTATCATCATATATTTAATTTTCTAATCATGATTACTAAAATATAATCACTTTTATATAGTAACTAACGTTTGTGTCGAACTAATCAACGTCTATCAGTGTGTCGGCGCAGTACATCTTCCGTACTGCTGATAGGATTTGGCAAAAGTTTTACGACCGGCCGCCTGCCCGACGTCAACCCTCCTTGGGAATTAAATAAAATCAACAATTAAATCAACCTTCACACGCACGCACACATCTCACACATCTGGCACACACAACGCGCCGAGCACCTGTCGAGGAAGTCGCGTGCGAGGTCGGGGCGGCGCGCGGCGAGGTCGCGCAGGAACACCTGGTCGTGCGCGAGCGCGCGGCGGTAGGCCAGCGCGCGCCACGCGCCGCCGCCGCCCATCAGCACGAGGCCCTCCATTAGACTATAAATAAATATGTTGGGACATTAACACACAGCGCCATCTAGTTCCATTGTAAGCTACGAGGTCTGTGTTATGGATACCAGATTGTTGATACACTACACATATATAACGTTTTAAATACAAACAATTACACTAATACCGAAGTTTATCCTGGTACTACTCTGATAGCAGAGTAGGGCCAACTCCTCGGTTGTTGTAGACTGCCTCGGCAGGCCGATCTCCATTGGATTTATACTTGAATCCGTTGAGCGTTTACAGTAAGATGACGTAACAAACACACATTTGGAAATTGAGTGTCTAATTACAAATAATATATATTATAGTCAAATTACAAATAATAAAAAGATAGCACCTCATACATGTAGCTGAGGGATGGAGGACTGAGGGCCATTTCTGAAATCGTGCATATATCCACACAAACAGAGCGTCTCGAAAAAATTAAGTTAGTCACGAACAAATTTTTCTCGATAGATTTTTATATAGATAAATAATTGAAGCACTAATACAACTTACCTTAAATACTCACTAACTAGACTATACGTCTGTTCCGTGCTTCTGTTAAGAATGAGTCTTGTAGGAGAAGCATTTAAAAGGGATATCTGTAGGGCTATTTGCTGCGCAAGAGTCGCCATCTCTCCCGCGAACCCGGTACATCCGCCTTGAAGGAACAGTTCACAGGCATCCGTACAATGATTCAAGGCTGTTTCTAGCAAAGATCTTGTTGGGACATTATCGTGGATCAATAGCCATATCGGTTGAGGAGTTTTCTTGGTCATTTTAGTAGCATCCGTCGCCATTTTCTCCAAATCGTCTATTAGATGTAAGGCTTGTTTCTTTTTAACATTTGCCGCTTCAGCGTGCATGTTAAAGTGTAACGCGACCATGATGTAGGTGTCAGTGTCTCCGGGACAGTGGGTCTTGAGGAAATCGAGTAGTCCATGCTTAAATTCAGCGATTTTGTCCTGCTGTTGACCCAACATGTAGTCGAATTGTCCAAGTAGAAATTCAAATTGGTGGTTATCACGTAATATCTACAAAAATATATAATAAAATTTTAAATCCAAACGTATAAATATCAGTAAATATAGTAATATTAATAGTAGTAATAGTAGTAATATTAAAAAAAATAAGAAATTTAATGTTGTTCACTTGTTGTTTTTAGTTATTAGTATATGAATGATAAATAGAAAGTCAAATTGACAGCTTTAGATATTATATTTATTTTTCTGTTTAATGTGTTTCTGTTTGTGTGTACGCTCAGTAGCATCCGCAATCCAGCCGGGCGTGAAACTCAGATACGCAAGAAGCAGTGGGATTGCTTCTGGTTATTAAGTGGACTTGCAGAGCCCCATTGAGACGGGGAAGGTTCTATCGGGTTTAGGTGGGTAATATTGCCTTTTCTAGCCTCCAAATAACCACTTGTTGTACTAGATGTATATGTAAATGCATTTGCCATCATAAAGAAAAAAGAAAAAAGGGAGGTGGTGTACACAGATAGTTTAAGTAAGAACATTAAATGTTCTTACTTTAGTTTAAGTAAGAACATTAAATGTTCTCACTTTTATTTTAACATTGGCAAATTTTGCCAATGTTAAAATAAAGAAAATACGTGTCAGGGATATGACGTGTAAGTAAGTGGTATACATAAATGCCTAATATTAAAAAAAACCTGTGCTTGTAATTATACAGACTTATGTACGCACATAAAAAGTTATACTTCTTTGGCGCAACAGAACAAAAATAGCTAAAGATTTCATACCGTATGTCACAACTCTGTTTGTAAAAGGAATGCAGTTAATTCATCATGTCGCTTTTTGTCTATCGTAAAAATTTTACCCTCATAATTTTATCCCAAAAGAAATAAATATAGCTTCGAAAAAGAAAAAATACGAGCTGATAAAAACAAACACAGACACAAAACAAAAGTGGCAACCTGCAGTATGTAGGCGCACTCGCGGTAGCGCGCCAGGCCGGTGAGCAGGCGCGCCAGCAGCCGCCACGAGCGCGCCGCGCGCAGGCGCGCCGCCAGCGCCGCCGCCGAGCGCAGCGCCACCGCCACGCCCTCCGTGTCGCACGCCACCGACGCGCACTCGTGCGCCGCCACCAGCAGCTCCAGCGAGATTATGTTCACCTACAACCGTATCTTACCGTCATCGGGGCATCACCTCAATAAGGCGCTACGAGTACGTTCACATTCCACCGACATCCTTACGTTCATCACTTAATTTAATAAAAAAGGTACGCTTACGGATTCCTTTAAAAATAAAGGACTAGACGGAACTTCTTTAGTCTTAGACTCGTAGTGTTACAAAATACAGATAAAATTATAGTCTGACTCACACACCGAGAATTCCAGAGCATGAAACATTAAATTTATGTTAAGTTTTAAAAACATAATATACCCGCCTGCAGTGTTTTCAATGCACAAATAATTTTGTTTTTTATTTCTTGTAATTTGATTACAGAACTATGTAGCGGTTAATATAAGACACTTTTCGCTTACATGCTGCAGATTTCAATAATATACCAAAGGTTCCTGTGTCATGCAGACAGATGGATATATCGAAATTAATTTCTACTTTCAGAAAAGTTTTCGTTTTTACTTTTTGCAAAGGTACACTACACAAATCATTTAAAAAATCATAATTTCGCCCTTGGACCCCTATTCTTTTTTAAATCCTATAAGTTCACCTAAAAGAAGTATAAAACCTAACATAACATACCCACAAAAAGCTTAAAACAAGTACTTAATTATATCTACCTTTCTAGAAAGTAAATTTCAAAATAATCAAAATATCCTATTTACCTGCTTTGTAGACAATTTAGCACCCTTAGTTATCTTCCGGATATTCGACTTGACTTCATATCGGATGTGGACGTTGCTTCTAGATATCACATCGAACAGATTCCTTCGCGAGTCTCGCGACATTTTATTCCCCGCGGCGTACACCGTGGACACCGAGTACACTGATTCCGTTTCCGCAGACATCAGTGTCCCTTCTTCAGTCAAAATGGACTCCACTTCATCTTCTTCCACATTCTGGTATTCTTCATCTATTAAAGTTTCAACATCTAGACAACTATCGTCCAAAACGTCTTCTGGAATTTTCGAAGCGTTCGTTGCTTTGTAAATCTTTTGGAAAGCCATTAAATGCTCGAGTATAAGCCTGCCGATGTGACTGCAGGCGTCTGGACGCATGTTCAGGAACATCTCTAAATCAGAGTCGAGCACGTAGCCCCAGAGTGTGTATTGAAAATGTTCCTTTTGTCTGAACGTAGATGTTTTCACCAAGTGCGGTGATATGATGGCCGCGACTAATTCACGGCATAAATATTCTGCAAACTAAAGTTGAAAAAAAAAATTTAAGCACTGTTTATTGTTTTAAATGAAGTAGATTAATTAAAACGATAAGAATAATCCCATTATAAAATATTTTAAATGCGAAAGTTCGATGGATGTTTGTTAATCACACCAGACGGCTGAACGGATCTAGATGAAATTTGGCACAGAGATAGATTATGATCTGGAATAGCACATTGGTTTATCCCGGAAAAATGCCTGGTCCCCGTTTGTTTTTGTTTTTCACCAGGGACGAACTCGAGCGAAGCGAGGGCGAGCTGCTATAATAATATATCAAATGAAAATTAATTTTATTCAATTAGACTTGTATAAGCACTTTTGACATATATATTATAATTATTGTTGTTTTAATATAAATAATACGCTGTTGTTATTAATTTGTAAATAATATTAAAAATAAATAAATTTCATATTATTAACAATATAAAGAACTATAATTAAATACCTGTTTCGAGGGTATGTTGAACGTTTTGAAGACCAAGTTCGCTAGCGACATGCGAGCCCGGCCGCTCACTAGATTGATGAAGTCCAACGGACGACTCTGGTACTTTAACACTGATGTGTAATCCCAACCAATTTGTAAGGCAATGCGGAAATAATTAGCTATCTGTAATGAAAAGTCATTTGAAAAAGAAAAATATATAAAACAACCATTAGTTTCTTTTATATATCTTAATAGTTTAT
The DNA here is from genome assembly GCA_951806755.1 of Brenthis hecate. Lineage (NCBI taxonomy): Eukaryota > Metazoa > Arthropoda > Insecta > Lepidoptera > Nymphalidae > Brenthis > Brenthis hecate. The sequence goes on along the minus strand of OX638258.1, from coordinate 6,725,194 downwards.
AATAAGACTAGCGACTCACCCTCGCTTCGTTCGGGTTTGTCCCTAGGTTGATTCCCGATAAAAACTTTTATCCCCATTTTCATCCCCTTAAGGGATCATTCCGGGATAAAAATATATAAATATTGGGATAAAAATATGTAACATATAGGTTTCTGGGATAAATATATCCTATGTCCTTCCCAGGGTTCAAACTATCTTCTTACCAAATATCATCTAAATCGGTTTAGTAGATCCAGACATTACCCCCTACAACGTCACAAACTCACAATATCACAAACTTTACCTCTTTATAATATTAGTATAGATCTACTTTCTATATCTATGCAACATTTACAAATTGTAAATTGTAATACTTATAGTTCAGTTGTATGTGTGTATAAAAAACACACAATATAAATGTTGAGTTAAACGGTGCTACTACAGTATTAGTAGTAGGAGTTGATCATAAAATAAGGAATTAATATACTTTTAATTAACAAGGTTTTTTCATTACAATTGTATTTAGTATTAAGGGTGCACCGAGGCAATTACGAAATAATTGCCTTCGTTTGATCCGTTGCTGTATTGTTATTAATAAAACTATAATTATGCAATTAATATGTAGGATATTTAAGGATTTATTCTATAAATCATACACTTTAGAAACACTATTACTTGTAGTTTCCTCGATAGAAAAAAAATACAAAATGATCTCTAAAAAACAAAATAAACCCTTAGTGCGGCGTAAATAATTCAAGGTAGTTCAACAGTTTTTTAATAATAACAAAACTATACGTTTTCTATAACGTATACACTTTACATTTTCAAAATGTGTATTTGTTTTAATAATACGAAGGAAATACCTAAATTCCCACGCGTTCCATCCATCCTAGCCGCACCCGCCCTGCCCGCTGTCGTCCTACTAAAATAAAAAGTTCGGTGCCCCCTTAATGATTTCATCTGCCTAGTTTAAGTAACCTTATTTAAGCCACGACTGCCCAAAGAAGGGTTAAGTGTTTGACCTGTATGTACGTATGTATGTACGATCCTATCTTCCCTCTTATTTTAATGATTCATATTTCGTTAGATTCATCTTGATAACGCGAGTATTACAGGCTATATAGATATTATTAAAAATCAAAATGGCGGATTCCAGGCGTCAATTTGCGTATTATGAAAATCGAGTGGGATATCAAAATGGAGGTTTTAAATAGGCTATCACTAAAATATATACAAATTACATGCTCCGTAGTAATATAGAGCCACAAATTGTTAAATAAAACTCCAAATGTATAATTGGATTAAACTAAAAAAATAAATTATATAATTTAAAAAAATCGACTGCATTAGTCAACGTTTCCAACACACCTGCTTAGCTACAGTCAGACCACTTTTGATTGCCAATGCTTCTAAAGCAGACAGTCTATCAGCCTCCTCGCGAGCCGCCAGATGTGGGACGCTATCTCCATCTTGTCTTTCTTGAATCACCACTAACTCTTCGAAACTAGTTTCTGATGCTTCTGAAACTAAACTTATTAAATAAATATGCATATACGTCTTATTTAAAAACCGAAAATACCTAATAACATAACTACACTACTAATTTATTTACAATATTGAAGATTATATTATTTAGAAAAGATTTCGATCTCCGGAAAGCTACTGAGAATTTCTTAACTGATAAAGCCAGTAGTATTGTATTGTTTATTGGATAGCGGCAATAGAAATACACGCACTGTGATAATTTCAACTCTCTACCTATTACGGTTTATGAGATACACATGAGGCTGACAGACAGATGGACCGGACGGACGGCGGAGGCTTAGTAATAAGGTCACATTGGCACCCTTCGGACACGGAACCCTAAAAAACTGAGCATATTAAATTTGCACGATTTTTAGAGTTTATAGTTAGGATTCGAACCCAGGCCCTCCGGATCTGCAACCGCACATGCCAGCCACTAGATAACAAGACAGAACATGATACACAGAGACATGCCATACCAGATAATTTGTTCTGTAGAGTAGGTGAGGATATAACTAGACGCAGCTCTTGAGGCAACTCGTACGGCGAACATGTTCCTTCGGCTAGTCTGAGACACGTCCGTATTATTTTCACAGGGCACGCCGAGGTCCGGTATCTGTATTCGTCTGGTGTTTTAAACAAAGTCGACAGCCGGAACGCCTCTACCATCAACTTCAACTCCAAAAGCCTATTGACTGCTTTCTGCCAACTCTCTATTTCCTCTATCTCTTCTAACATTTCTACTTTCTCTATGTTCATCACATCCGATTCAACCTCTATTTCGTGTAAAGTCGACGTAAACGGTTTTTCTTCATATAGCATATCTCCTCTTTGAGATCCTAGTGACTCTTTTTGGTCGTTAAGTATAAATTTTGTGGTTCCTTGGAAGTCTAGGAAAACTATATCACTCTTGTTAATAGAGTAATTATTTAATAGATAAGCTTTCCACATTTCGTGTTCAATTTCTTCTCTCTTTTCTCCATACACATGATTTTCTTCGAACCAACTCATAATTACCCTGTAAGAATAGAATTTTTGATCGTGTTCCCTCATATTGGTGGGAATTCTCGAAAGAAATTCAATTGCTTTATTTAAAGTTACACCAGCTTCTTTAAATGCCTCACTACATTGAGCGGCTAAAAGTGTGAAATCTTTGTCTTCTACAAAAACATCGTCTTCAGTGATAAAGGTCAGTTTCTGGCATTTCTCTTGCCATTCGGATATTAAAATTTCGTCCACGGAAAGATTTGCGAGTTTTGCTATTTTCAATGCTACGTCATAGTTTTTATCTCGCGTGTACATTTCTACACATTCCTGGAAGTAGTCCGTCGCGTCATCTCGTAACATTTTTGATATATTCATTATTCTCGAAGTTTCCATTGATATTTCAAATATTTCATATAGAGAAGTGAAATTTGGCGACGATACTGAAAAATAAATTTTAATTTTATAAACATATTGTTATTTGGCATTATTTATTTGGATGTATTTTATATCAAGTTAAGAATTATCGTTATGTTATATGTATTTTTTTTATATAAAATTAATTCTATAAAAAAAAAATAAGAAACAAAAATATTTTTTGGCATTAACATGAAATATACTTTAAATTATTATAAGAAATACTTTTAAATAATTTGTAAAGAAAGAACTCACTTTAATAGAGATTATTACCCTTAACAATAACTAAAATATAAAAACCATACCCATAAAATCTCCTCCGAAGCGAACATCGGCCAGACATCTAAGAAATTCCTTTTGATGAAACGCCATATCGAAATTGTGCATTATAGCTATTTTGACCAGAGAAACTGAGATTTTCTGCAATGATTCCTTTGATAACTCATACGGCAAGCTGCTTGCATCCACACTATATCTCCGAAGGCAATGTTGAATAAAACTATTAAGGTATTTGGTCGTTTCGGAATCGAAAATAAGGAGGCGTATACTCCGGTAAAGGAATGCTGTTAGCAACGCCAAAGGACTTTCCTGCCAAATAATAAAATATATACATATATCAAAAAAATAATTAAAAAAATATATTCATTACCTATATACCTAATTGTTTTTTAATTCCTATAAAAATCATTGATCAATATATAGGAAATGCATGCCACGTTGTTTTATTGTACTCATATATTTCAAGTCTCCAAAACATAAGATTATTATATACATAGTACCGACTACATATCTATACATATAATAAAATTGTAACTAAGCCGAATCTGTACATTAAATATTTTTTGGAAAATGTTATTGCAATATACATTATTATCGATACAGAGGCTGAATCTATAGTTTTTAGAATTTTTGTCTGTCTGTGGGAAGATGTCTGTCTGTTACCGTATCACGGAAAAACCACTGGAGGAATTTTGATGAAATTTGGTATGATGGTAGCTGGTTATCCGGGTCAATGTATAGGATACTTTTTACTGCAGGAAAATATCTCATTTCTGAGAAAAAATACAAAAACTGCAATGTAAGAGTATACTAATATGTAAAACTTAAGAATTTGGTTTTTGGTCATCTGAACGCGGGCAAAGCCGCGGGCAATGCTAGTTATAAATAAAAATTGAGTTACTCTGTTAGGACTAATCTCAGAGAATACTCTACAGATACTCGTAACGTGTACTTCCTTAGGTTTACTCGAATATTTGTAACTTTTACGGATGGATTTTTACGCCAATTTATTTTGATATTTGATTCCCAATGTTTCGAATACTTTACAGCAATCATGGTCAAGTGTACAGATTTTCATACGGTTTTCACCAATAAAAAGGGGATAATCTAGGAAGGTTACAATCTACAACTTCCATACCTATAGGATGACATTTATATTCGTCTCTTTTAAAAATTAAACTTAAACCGATAGTATATTCTACGAAAAAGTAAATAAACATAACTTACCGGTAAAAATATAAGCATGGACTCGTGTAAAGTTGCAATGTATCCTTCTTCGAGGCATATTTCAGCGACACGTTGGAATAGTTGGGCGGGGACACCTTGAGCGATCTGCAACTGTAGGGCGTCGCGGCTGCGGGCATTGGGCTCTAGGGAGGACAAGATCCAGTGTGCCCACAGCACATCTACTGCGTTGGGCTATAAATAATTATTGAATGGGCTTAAGCAACACAAATATTTGTGTTATTGAAGTCATACATCTTTTGGCACGTTTGGGAAAAATTATGAAAGTAAAATTTTGACGATGCGCACATCGACAGCGACAGCTAAAAAGCGACATGATGAAGTTAGCTGCATTCCTTTTACAAACAGAGAGTTGTAACATACTTACGGGATGAAATCTTTAGCTATTTTTGTTGTGTTACGCCAAATAAGTATAACTTCTAATGTGCGTACATAAGTACACATACACGTTTTTTTATTTGTTGACAGATTTCAATACAGGAGAGTAGTATATTCGGGTATGTTTTTAGCATGTTACGCATTATCTTCGCTAGTTAAGCTTGATGTATTGAAATTCTACCAAGATGTCTTTCTTTAATAGGCCAAATAATATGTTTAGGAATATACAAATCCCAATATATCCCCTCGATTCACTGAGACTAATAGTCCGCACAGCCATGTACTAACTACTTCAATTCAATTTTCTTGTTAATGATGTACCGTCTTGTACCTACCCTCAAAACCATGCATGAAATATTAAACATGTCAAAACAAGTATTTTTTATTAAAAACCCCCTAACAATATACTATGTTATATTATCGTCTAATATATAAAATTTCCATGTCACAATGTTAGTTACCGTACTCCTCCGAAACGGCTTTACCTATTTTTACCAAATTTTATATGCGTATTCAGTAGGTCTGAGAATCGGCTACTATCTATTTTCCATACCCCTAAGTGATAAGGGTGGTCCACCCCAAAAAAAAATGTTATGATTCGGCATTAAAAAATACATACAAACCTAAATTTTCACTAGGGACCGCTAGTAATATTATATAAATAGATATTTCAACCGTTTACTTCAAGTATATATTACACAGTAAATGGGTGGCGAAACATTAAAAGAGTTTTTATATGTTATTTTGTTTCGCCCGATTCGAAAAGAAGAATTATTTAATTTTCCTATACTTCAAAGTACTATGTATGCAATGTTCCAAAGAATTAACAAACCAATAGAATATTATTTACTCAGTTTAATAGTGTGAAACATTAATATAACATGACATATATAATTAACTTAACAAAACATATAAAAACTCCAGTGTTTCGCCACATACGAGTATGTACTGCCTCGGTGGTTTAGCGGCTAGCATGTACGGCTGGCGGCTGCAGATCCGCAGGTCCTGGGTCCGAGTCCCGAGTCGGGCCAAATCAATTGCTAAGCTTTTCTATTAAGACATTCTCAGTAGTAACCCAGATTTAAGAAGTTGGCGGTGTTGCACTCCCGTACTCGTAGAGCACGTGAAGTATCGGTCCTGCGTTTTAACTCTCACCGGTCGTGTTGAAGTATCGTCCCATCGGACTTGCAAAGTAAAAGGAATAGAGAGTGGACGTTGTGTATGCGCGTACACTTATGCAGTATAATATCTCCTGCGCATCTGGCTAGTCTAGGAGTATATTACACTCGAAAACTAACCTCATAGCAGCTAGCTATGAGCACGAGCAGGGGCTCCCGGTGCAGGTCGGCGGCGCGCAGCAGCGCGGCGGGCGGGTCCTCGGGCCCGTGGCACGCCGCCGCCACCTCCCACAGCTCGCGGCCCGCGCCGCCGCCGCGCCGGCTCGGGGGGAACTCGAATGTTATGCTGTGGGTTGGGCTCTGAAGGACCATTTTTTTTTTACATTTTGAAAATTCAATGTTGAAATTTTTATTGTTATAGATAAAAATCCATACTAATATTATAAATGTGAAAGTGTGTTTGTTTATTTTTCACGTTGAAGCGGAGTGACGGATTGCTGTGATTTTTTATGTGGAGATAGTTGGGAGGGCTGGAGAGTGACATAGGCTACTTTTTACAACGGGAGATTATATAATTCCCACGGGAAAACACGTTATAATACAATTCAAAAAATATTTATGATCAGAATTACTTTGAAACTTGGTATTAATGCTCTTCAATAAAATTAAATAGTTACGTACTTTAGCATTTTTCGAAATTCATCCTATAACGGGGTAAAATAGGTATAATAGATGAAAGTTTGTTTTTTGTAGTTTTAGCGCGAGGGAAGCCGCGGGTTCTGCTCGTATTAATATAAAAAAGAATTTTGTATTTGTGTTGTGTTATCTATGAAAACTATTTACATTTATAAATTAGGATAATTCATTTAACACCTTTAAGAAATTTCTAAAAAAAAATTATTAAATTTCTAAGAAATCTATTGTTAACTGTAACGCCGGCGTGTCCGCGGCCGTGGAGGGGATATTTTTCAATATTTAAGGATCAACTAATTACCTGACTTACAGTGGTGTCAACTGAATTTAGTCGTGTTAGTCTTCGTTGTCCATTGCTTGAATTTGATTTTTGTTCTTTGTCATCTTCAGCCGTTTTATGCATCATAATGTGCTTTAAATGTTCTGAATACGATTTCTTTTCAAATTCCTGAGAGAGTTGAAGCATTTGTGCTAATGGATATCGAAAAACATCGGCAAATAATAAAAAGTTGAACCAAGAACCGTTCCTAACAAACTCTCTCAACTGCATTTCTGGCAAAGGCAAGTTGTGAAGCATTGCAAATTTGACCATTGTTTGAGATTCATATAAAACCACTGAAATATCGAATTTGCCTTGTGCTTCTTGAAGCTCTTTTAAACTGCAAAATGTTATGTCTTCTAGATGTTCGAGGATAGTCTTAGCGGTATTATCATTGTTTTGTATTAGTTTTGTCATATATTCGTTAATTATTTTGTTAACCTCATTTTCTGATAGTCCTTTTCGAGCTATGAGATGGTGTTTAATCATTTTTGTAGCGGAAATATGAACTCTACATCTAGTAGGGTTACATCCAATCATAGCGACAAAAGAAATAGCACATGCAGTCATGGCTGGATCACACCAGTTCTGTAGCGCTAAAGCATGAGCCTCACAGCAAGCGCTTTTAACGCCTTTCTCTTGCATTCTATTGTATGTTTGATATTGCTGAGATACAAACGCCTGGCTAGCATTGCAAGGACGATATTGCTTCAAATAATAAATGTGATTTAGTTTTGCGTCATAGCCATATCTTTTCATTAGTTTTTCATTCGCAAAGTCTGGCATGTCTATAGGTCTTTGGGATAGTGTTTTAAGATGAACATCTACTTCGTTTGATAGAAGGCTTCCGAGACTTCGGCGATCTGCTTTTTCAGGTAATTGGGAGCAAAAGTTCATATTGATTATCTGAAATTCGAATATCTTTGACACATCCAAACCGCGATATCCAGACAGTAATTGATATACATTTACGTCTCTACAATCGTACATTTGATTTTCACTTGAATGTTTTTTGAAAACATTATATAGATGCGGAAGTTTATTTTTGTATCCCATATTTGGCAATTTAAAGTCTTTGAACTCTAATATTTCTTTTTTTGAGAAAATGTCAAATAAATTAGCTTTATCCTCAAGTAAAATCATTCCTAGCACTAAATATGGATTAGACGATATATAACTGTCTATATCATTTTTAGCTATTTGCTGACATGTTTTGTATACAGGCACAACATGGCTTTGCCTATCAGATGTTTGCTCAATACTTTTAAACAACAACCAAAGCTCTATACATTCTTTAGTTTCTTGCTCTACATCTGATAAATCTGTATCTAATATATGACCTTCAATGCAAATTGTCAATACTTTGTATAATTTATTCTTCACATAATACTTTGCCAATTCTAAATAAAACTCTTGACTACTCATCGTTGCGCAAGATTCAGAGAAAATATCATCAAGCAATTTTAAATTTTGGGTTCTTGACAGTCTCGAGATTATTTGAAACAAATCTTTTTGCTTGTCATCTACAATAATTCCATAGGAAGACAAAGTATCATAAATACACATTTTTGTGTAATTAAAACAGTCACTGCTAGCTATAACTTTTATCATTTCCTCAGATATAGACCATTTACGAAATATTTCGTCTAAAGTATCTAGAACTTCGTTTGTAAATCCTTTTGTATCAACAGTCAAAAGTTTTTGAACAAAGTTGTCATTATTAAAAAAATTATACCGTGCATTCATATCGCGAACGACTTCAGACATCTGAACATTTATCCAACGTACGAGTATCATAGACTTGTTATTTTGCACCAAATGATTCCACATTTGGAAAGGTGATGAGAAATGAAGTAGAGAAAATTCTGTAAAAAGTAATTATTAATTTTAAAAGTTTTATCATAACTTCTATTTTGTTTAAAATTATTTATAATTTACAATTATGACTTAAATAATTGAAAACTCATTTCATAATCAATTAATGCCTTTACTAAGATATTAGCTATATAGATAAATTGCATACATTTTGTATAATTTGTCTTTATACAGACTCAGTTTGTTTGCAAGCACTTGCTGCTTTTGTGAAATGGTGAAAAACTTTTTTTTTAATAATCGATGTAACACATCATGATGTTATTCATGTAATAATAATACATCATGATGTTCTTTTGCTATATTCAGAATGACTAATTTTAACTTAACCACAGTGCCAGCCTAATATCGATCCTAGCATAATTACACCTATTTTATTCACACCTAAATTACTGGTTGTATTTGTTGTATATAAACTAAAGCATCTCCAGTTTAGGGTTCCAAATGTAATTTAAAATACAATGCTAGTAACAAGTTTGGCTTGTTACTTCAGCCCTTTTAGACATTCCTCTGCGGGACACGGGTCTCCCTTTAATACGAGGGGGTTCAAGCCTTAGTCAGAACAAATTATAATTACTTTGAATATATCTCTAAAATACTGATTATAATATTTATAAGTTGTTACTTAGTTTGCCTCTTTTATTTTATTTTTAACCCCCGACGCAAAAAGAGGGGTGTTGATAAGTTGATGTCTGTCTATCTGTGTGTGTGTCTGTCTGTGGCATCGTAGCTCTCAAAGAGATGGACCGATTTCGATGTGGTTTTTTTTCATTTGAAAGCTAGTTTCTTTGCGATGAATCTTAGCTATGTTTGGTTAATATCCATCCAGCAGTGTAAGTGTATTAGCTCTTTTCCAAAATTATGTAAGACATTTTGGCATATGATTATTCGATTAAGTGCTTCACATGTGCCAGCATAATCGTTAAATAACAATTAATTTGCATAGGGGATTTTTTAAAACTTTTAATTTATGCATTATGTTAGTTATATGATCCAGTAACTTACCAAAAGTATCAAAAAACAAGGTTGTTGCTATTTTGCATTTCCATTCTGAAGAATATTTTGCTATTTTTTCAACAGTCAGGGCTTTTATTTCACTCTCATTCACAAATACTCTCTCAGTTCCAAAACCAAATACTTTATTTTGTTTAAATGTACCATCTACTTCAAAGGATTTCTCCAAACATCTAAGCAAATTCCAGTGTCGTTTAAAGTTTTCCCACTTTTCAATGTTTTCATTTTTAATATCTTTTGCAAGTTTTTGTAAATGATCCACAATGAAGTCTCTATACTCAATTTCGGTTGATGTCTGTGCAATTGATATTAGGTGTTCTTCTGGATTTAAATTACATTTACTAAGTATATGAAGAACTTTAAATATCTGCTTACGCATTAGTAATTGCACTATCCATGTTTTTACCTTAAATTATTAACTGTTTGTTAAAGACAAGTCATAATAAAAAAACATTACAACAATAAAAATAATAAATTGGTTCAAAATAAAATAGGTATTATACCTCTGCAAGGAACCAATTTTTAGCTTCAGATTCACTCCATGAGTTTTTAAATACCAAATATTTAATTGCTAGATTGATATGAGTGCCTTTCGCCGCAGCTTCTCGGACCATATCTCTGGGAGTTTTCTCTTCCCAACAATTCCAAATAATCTTTTCATTGTGGCTTAAACCTTCCATTATCTAAGACCATTAAGATTATTTTAGCGCATAATGGATGTAGATTTTGTAAAAAATGTTAACTAATATTGGAAGATAAGTAAGACATCTAAGCAAAATCAGTTCATTGTTATAATGTAGCAGGGTCAACAAGTTACTCAAGACACTATACTTATTTAAATTTCAATTCGCTTCTGTACTAAGTATACCAACAAAAAATGTTCAATTTACTTAATTTCATGTTATATTTACTCTTACGCTGATTAGATTTATAGTTTAAATGAATTAGTTCTATTTTTAATAATTTTTATTTAATTAATAACAAAGTACAAACAACGAATAAAATAAATTATCAATTGTCAAATGTTAATGTCACAGATTATGGAGACTAGTCAATTACTCCATGTTTTCCAATTAAAGATGTGTCAACTCGAGTTACTCACTCGAGTTAACTCGAGTTGGGCTTAACTCGAATTAACTCGAGTTGAATTCTCTCTGACTCGAATTGGATTTGCGTGGTAAATGAACGAATCAAGCGAGTACGCGATTGACCTTACGCAAACGCGGCGATTCGTTCGTTGTGTTCATGTTTTGTACAGTCGTCAGCACTTCAGACTATACATTTATGTTGCAAAATCGCTCCTATTACAACCGAGTAAGATGTCACAGTATTGAACTTAATCGCTGTCGTCCGTATTCCCGTAATAGCGTTTCAACCGAATGACAGCGTTATAATATCCATACTAATATTATAAATTTGAAAGTATGTTTGTTTGTTTGTCCTTCTTGCACGTCGAAACGGAGTAACGGACTGGGGTAATTTCTTGGGTGAAGATAGTTCATAGTTGGAGGGCTGGAGAGTGTACTTTTTACCGCGGAAGATTATCTCATTTCCACGGGGAAACACGTTATAATACAACCCAAAAAATATTTATAATATATATATATATATATATATATATATATATATATATATATATATATATATATATATATATATATATATATATATATAACGTAATCTGTACCATTTTTTCAATATTGTTGCGAAGCAGAGTCATTAAATTGGTACAAACAAAACAAATTATTCACTTCATTTTTCATCCAGTTAACTCGAGTTACGTAACTCGAGTTCAACTCGAGTTACGTGAATTTCAACTCGAGTTAACTCGAGTTATATTTTTTCCGAGTTGGCACATCACTATTTCCAATTACACAGCATATTGCCGTACTTTGGCGCACAATACTGAAATGTGCGAATGCTTAATTGTAACGTGAATTATTTTTAACCCCCGACGCAAAAAGAGGGGTGTTATAAGTTTGACGTGTCGGTCTGTGTGTTTGTCTGTCTGTCTGTCTATCATAGGTCTCGAGCGGATGAAGCGATTTCAATTTAGTTTTTTGTATTAAAGGAGACTTATGTACGAGTATTATTAGACATGTTTGATGAAAATCGGTTGAGCCGTTTAAAAGTTGTGGGGGGTGAAAGTGGGGAGAATAATCGAATGTCTGCAAATATACTCGAGTGGGTTCTCAAATGAAAGCGCACTGAAAGAGAATATTGATGATTTAATCGATCTAGTGTTCTCAGCTTTGTTTCATGAGAAATTTGATGGTGGGAAAATTGGGACATGGAAATCCGATTGTCAAGGGAGAGTATCAGTTACTTCGTCTCAGTCTTTGCAATTCTGCTAAAGATGATTTGTCATGTGGGTTATTAAATTGTTTCCTTTGGTCGAGTTCACAAATTGCTACACCATCCAAGGTTTTTACTAACAAAATCTACATTATAATAAGTACAGGCTTTTAAAAAGAATTAAATAAAAAATTAAATTAAAAATTTAAAAAACCTCCGGCACAAAAACCTAAGTTCCCTATAAAAAGTAAAAAAAAAACTCAATCTTAAAGTACCTAAGTATGTATCAATAATTCTAAAAAAAATACGTCGCGTTGAGGGACCGCTCCGGGCTGAAAAAAATCGTAGATAATAAATAATAATTTGTAGTTGAAACATTCGAAGTTAGCATTATGCCGCATAATGCGCTTTATTTAATTTATGCACATTCATCCCTATAAGTTAGTGATGTGCCAACTCGGAAAAAATATAACTCGAGTTAACTCGAGTTGAAATTCACGTAACTCGAGTTGTACTCGAGTTTTCGGTTTTTTATTTTTGTATTTATATATTTTATTCCCATGAATAATATAAAAACATCGATTTTTCTCTTCAACTGATATGTAATTTCAATGTATAAATAAACGGAGAATTAGACAAAAAAGGGATAACAAATATATTCAATATTAAGTATTTACTTAATACTTTCTTAGATTTACGCGAATACTTGACATTTTACTTTTTACTCCAAAAATCAAAATAAATTCGCGTAATAAGTACTTACTTATTATAATTATTTATAAATTAAACGTAAGGTAAAAACATACATACATTGTATATAAATATTTTTTTCAATTCATTAAGTATATCTTAATATATATCTTATATTTTATATTTTTTGATGACCATTTTGTTTTCTCAAGCATAATGGGAATGGCAAGTAATATGTCATCGATAACAATTTTATAACATTTTCTGTCTTAATAATAAAGAAATTGCCTTAAAAATAAATGTTAATTGTAATATTGTATGTACTAACTACTGACACAATAAATAATAATACAAATTATTATCTTATCAGTAGCTGTGAATATTAAAGGGGACTTCCCGTTAAAAGAGTTGCCTCTATTTTATTTTTATTTTTTTATTTATTTATTAAGATTCACCAGTGGTAATTACATCACTACAGTAAAAAATTATGCTATTTTACAAAGTTCTTATTGCTAAATGCATTACCTTTTAAGGTGAATACCGCATGCAAAAAATAGTTTTATAAAAAAAACAACAATTCTATGACCTTAAGAAATTAAATAAAACAAGTAAATTAAACCAATAAACAAATCTACCACATAAATCGACATATAATTAACAAATCAAGAATATTAATTATTTATTTAGAATATATTTTTTTACATCTTTGCGAAACTTTGGCAACGAGTCTCTGAATAGGTCCAAGCATTTATAATCGTTTATAATTTTACATAATCGCGACACGGGTGAATTGTTCCCCAAAATAGTTCTACGAGAAGGCTTTTCAAATAAGTTCACGGGCTTACGTGGGCATCTAGGGATTCTAAAATTAAACAAAGACACAAGAAACGGGTTGTCATAAACGCTATTAATACTTTTGTATAAGAAATGTAGATCCAGTATATCCCTTCGGTCTTCCAGAGTTTGCATATTAAAATAAGTAAGTCTCTCGGTATATGTTGCGAGTGATCTAGATTTTCCAACAGAGAAAGCTAAGTGGTAAAGAAAACGCTTCTGAATTCTTTCAATTCTGAGACAATGGCATGCATAGTGGGGTCTCCAGACGATACTGCCGTATTCCAAAATACTGACGACCAGGCTTTTGTATAGGATTATTTTTGTACGACAGTTCTTAAAAACTTTACTATTGCGAATTACAAATCCCAGCATTTTAGAGGCTCTGCTAACAATAGAGTCTATGTGCGGTATAAATGTAAGTTTACTGTCAAATATAACACCCAAATCCTTGATAGTATCCACTGTACTGAGAGGAATGTTATCTAAATAGTATTTAGTTGTAATATTAGTTTTGCATTTTGTAAACGTTATATGAAAGCATTTATTTTTATTCAGTATCATACCATTAAGTTCGCACCATCTATACAAGCTATTCAGGTCTGCCTGTAAGGCGCTAACATCATCGGGACCATCAATGATCTTGAGAAGTTTTAGGTCATCAGCAAACATAAATGGTGTGCAATATTTCAGGCAGTTTGGAAGGTCGTTGATAAATATATTAAATAGGAGGGGACCCAAATGCGAACCCTGGGGTACTCCTGATGTTATTTCATATTTTTCAGATTCAAATCCATTAGCTACTACGTAAAAATATCTATCAGTAAGGTATGAATTCAACAAACTTAAAATTGAACCAGCAATGCCATATACGGATAACTTCAAGAGTAAAATGGAAATTGGCACTAAATCAAATGCTTTACTTAAATCAGTGTAGATAACATCTACTCTTTTCCTCTTGTCAACCGCGTCTATTAATAATTCTGAAAAATTAGCCAAATTCGTACAGGTTGACCTACCGGTTATAAAACCGTGCTGGTAAATACTAAATGTGTGTTTTAAGTAGCCATAAAGTCGTAAATAAATTAAGGCCTCAAATACTTTACCAAACAAAGAAAGTATGGAAATTGGTCTGTAATTCATTACACTTTTTTTATCACCACTTTTGAATACTGGTACTAGCTTGGCAATTTTCCACTTTTTAGGAAATGTACCCGTCTTTAATGAGTTATTAAATATTAATTGTAGAGGGAGAGCAAGTGTCTCAGCACAGTTGATTAGGTACACAGGTGATATTTGATCAGGTCCAGCACCCTTGTAGCGGTCGAGACGTTTCAGTTTCTGAATTATCTCATCTCGATCGAACTGTAAAGACGATATGCAGTGACAATTGGATTTAATATTATTTAGGCTACTCAGAGTTTCATTACTATCATATTGATTCTGATTACTCTGAACGTAAATGGATGAAAAGTGTGATGCAAATAGATTACAAATGCCTTGACCATCAAATACACAAGTATTATCCTTTGTCATTTCAGCAGGATATGCATTTGTAGAATTTTGTTTCTTACGTTTTGTAAATGTCCAAAAAAATTTTGAGTTTGAAGTGATTGCCTCTTCAGTAAATTCAATGTAAGCGTTATAACATTGTGTTGATAGTCTTTCACATCTTTTCTCTAATAATGATAACGTAATCGCGTCCATCGGATTTTTGTATTTTTTATACCTTAACCGAACTAGTTCTTTTTCTTTTACTCTTTTGATCAGAGTTTTACTAAACCAAGGAGGATATTTTTGACTATTTTGAATTGCAATTTTTGGTATGTAAAGATCCATTGATGTTAAGATATGGTCATATAAGACATTTACCATCTCATCAGTGCTACCACAAGCTGAAAGCTTATCGTTCCAATTTAAATGACTAAGGTATTCATTAATTGCCTTGAAATTAGCTCTTGCATAGTTATATTTAACCGTAGATTTCTTTGTGCATAACTTTTTTTCCACTCGTTTAGTGTAGGTAATATTTATAAGAAGAGGTGGATGAAGAGGATCAATTTTGCTTAGTTCTGCAATTGAATTATTCACACAAATCTTTGGCCTCTCACTATTAAACAAAACAAGATCTAATATTTTATTTTGATTATTTTTGATTCTATTGTATTGGTAAAAATTGTTAACATGACAAAAGTCAATTAAGGTTTTAGATAAAGCAGATGTGTGATATTTACTAGAAACGTTGTCAGCCAAGTCCCAATCTACACAACCTAAATTAAAGTCGCCGACAATAAGTGAACAAACCTTATAAGTCTCAGAGAGATGATTAAAATTATTTAGGAAATCGTCTAGAACTATTTTACTAACTGGTGGAGGAATATAAGCAGCACATAAAGCTAATTTTTCACTTTTATTTAATTCTAAAATAACCCACAAATCTTCACACCTACTTTCCCAGTTTTTCATTCGCTTAGAATTTAATTTATTGGAAACGGCGATTAATACTCCCCCACCCCCTTTTTTTATTGAATTATACTGATCCCTGTCTCTCCTATAAACATTGTAATTATTATTAAACATTTCTGAGTTATAAATGCCTGTACATAGCCAAGTTTCAGTAAGAATTATAAGATCATAGTTATTACAACAAATGTTACTAAATAAGTTGTGAGTCTTGGTACGCAGACCTCTCACGTTTTGATAGTAAATATTTAATGTATCGAATTTAAAAGTACTTTCTGTCATATTTACATGCACTTGTACAATATTCAAGTTAATTGGTTTAAGTAATTCATACTTGTGATAACTTTATAATCAGAGTTATCAGTTTTCCTCATAAATATTTTCCCACTACGTACCCAAACATACTTGTAGTTTAATTCTTTAGCCTTGCGACGAGCAGCCCCGTGGAGTAACTTGTTTGAAGTTGATAAATGTTCACAAACATATACAGGAGATTTATCCCCTCCAATACCTAGATGAGAAGTGTTTAATTTTTCAGTAGTATGTCCCTTGTTGAACTTTATTACAGCAGCTAAGAGATGATCTCGTACCAAAGGAGTATTGAGTTGAACTATAATAGACCGTGGACGTGTCGATTTAGGATTCATTTTAGCAATACGAGTGCAGTGAGAAATATTATTTTCAGTTATATCGTATCCCACTGTCTTTGATAACTGCTTTGTTATGGAAATTAATTTTTCATTTTTTGACTCAGGAACGCATTGAATTTCGATATTATTAGAACGAGCTTGCTGTTCCATTAAGTTTATTTTGTTCGTTAAATCTATTACAGTGCTTTGAAGTGATTCATTTTCGCGTCTTTGTTTTTCAAATAAATCAGAATATTTATCAATTTCCTTTTTTATATCATCATATTGGCTGCTTATAAAAGATACTGAACGTTGAAGCTCTTCGATTTTGCTGTCAATACTTTTTAAGCAAGTGCTAACGGTTAAAGTTATTGTTTTGTTTATATTAGCCATTAAGTTTGACATTTCTTTTTCAAAAACTTCATTGACGATGTTTCGCACTTCTTCCAATGTGACGGTGGAAGGTACATTTGGTGAAGTTGGAGAACCCAAGGCTTGTCTTTTGTGCGATCTTTTCGTAACATTAGATTCCTGTGTATTTGTACTGGACCGGTAGGCACTTGAGCGTATAGGTGTTTCGTCGTAATTGCCTCCTTTAGATATTAATTTACCGCACTTTGGACAATTCCAGTTGCTATTCTTTATTTTTGAATCAATACCCAAGCACTCATAGTGATACGCTTTTGTACATTTTATACATTTTATAAAATCGTCATTATCTTTACCAATGTTACAACACCCCCAGAGCAGTTGCCTTCCAGTCATTTTGGAGAGAGCGAGACAAATCAAAATAAGAAATTTTGTATAATACAAGTTGGATTTGATCTTAGGAATCAACGGATGGCTTGCAGCGAGTTACACCGCTAGGCCAATTTTCCAATTACAATTCTCTTCGAAATTGTGGTTGATATGCATCCAAGTTAAAACTTAATATTTTGTTGGTAGTAGGTAGATCCAAATTATAGTTTTTTTTGTCACTTACTATTTTATTTGTGTAACAAAGTTCACTTAGCAATTCATCAATAGTATCACGATTTCACTAAGTTTAGTTGATTGAACGCGTAGATTATGAACCTTTAACACTAAGATTACGGTTAATCATGATTATTTAGCTTTAAACGTAAATTTTACTATTTCTACTAAATTAATTGTACAGAACAAAGGAAACACGTCTTTCTCCGCGGCTGTTATGTGTTAATCAATATAACATCTTATCAGCCATCACGCTACAATTTTGTTACTTTTTAAGTTTAAAAAATTACATGGATATATGCGCAATTATGAGTGTGATAAATATTATTGTTATTACACGAAATTTAGAATAATTTTTTCTTCGAAAAAAAGCCTCTGCGAAAAAAGAGTCACAAAGTCTCATTTGTTATTTATTTTGCTTATATTATTTTAAGTTGTTCGTATAGAAATTGCATTATGCGCACAATATATAAGAAAAGGCACATAATGATATATTTTAATTGGGGTAATGGTACTTATTTATCTTATAGCGGCCTTAAATATTTTCTTGTCCTGGCAGCACTAGCATTTTACTAAGTTAAAAATACATAGTCCACAAGATTCTAAAAAGCGTAGGTATACGGTATAGGTACCTATTTAAATACGCGCAAAGCTGAAAGCAATATTAATACGAGTCTACAAGTACTAGTGAATGAATAGTGATTTGTTTATTCTGTAACTCGAATACAAGTAACGCTTTGTATATAATATTACATATACATCCGTCATCCTTATTATAGTTTGGTTAGAGTTCTTGGAAGTGAAGCGAGGTGTACAAAATTACTACAATTACAAACAATTATTGTAAGTGTGATAAGATAAATATTTTTTTAATTTAAAATTTAGTATGTTAAACATAAATTACTTTCAAAGACTAAAGAAGTACTTACTTAATTCTTGTAGATTACTATTGTTTGCAAGAATATAATAATACCGGGTTGTATAAGTATTAAGAACTTTCATTTTGATATCCCACTTAATAGGTTTTTAATTATTCTTTAATTCTTTTTTTTAAATGCTATTTTTTTTAAGACATACAATATTCATACAGCCATATACTTAGCCTGTAACGTTCTGTATTCATATAACATTTTGTGTGATCGAAATCGGTTAGGAGGTTTAGTACCTAATAATTTACGAAGGAACATAGGATCGGATATACATACACACAAACAAACGTGGAGGTCAAACACGTAACCCTTATTTGGGTTTCGCCGCAGTCAGGTAATCAAGCTAAACAGCTAATTAAAAGTACCTACGTATTATTTGAATAACTTATTCGACTTCGTTATAAAATATTTTTTACAATACAATAAAAATATATTAATACTTTAATTTGGTAAATTTACTATTTTTTTTTCAGCATTGTATTTTATTGCATGTAAACAGGCATGTAGAGATCATCCAAGTCTTGTTATTACCTCATTTATTTTCACTGATTCATCATTTTTTTTGTCACTCTTTCTTTCAGAGACTTATTATTTTTCTTTATATATAGGAAGGTAGGTACTTATTACTCATTAAAGTATTTATTTATTTCAGTGCGCATGAGAAGATAGCTTAAGCAAATTTCCTCTTAAACATAAAGCACCTACCTAGTTAATTGAAGAAATGGATGGTAACAGAAACAATAACGGAAATAACAACAATAACAACTGGTCTTGGTGGCAAATAGGTGCGGCAGCGGTGGGGGCGGGTGCTACACTCGGAACACTATGCACTGACACGTAGCTCTGAACCTTCTCAAAGCACGCCTGAATATCATGAAGAACAGACTCCTAGCTTCTTTGGCCGTTTTCACAACGATTTTGAAAATTTAATTAACAACACTAAAGCAATGGAGGAGTAAGTTTTAATTTTACCCTTTAACCTTGAGCATTTAATATTTTACATAAAACTATCTTATAATATTATCCTGGCTATCGAATTCGTTATCGCGGTTATATTTGCTGTAAAACATTCGATATGTCGCGTTGGGATGAAAAACATTTAATAAATGCGAGAAAATTTTTAATATACTTTTAATGTTTTAAGTACATAATATGTACTTTACCATTTTTTTAATTGAATTAGTTTTATTTTATTAACATAAAAATGTTCTGCTTTTCTATTAAATCTATTAAAGATTTCATAATTATCTTGTGTAAAATGTACATATATATTTATTTTTAAGCATAATACCACAAGGATCAATACCAGTTTGGCCTCATATTACAAATCTTAACTCTCTACTCAGTGATATTTACGATCGATACGTTGCTCTTAAAAGAGAAGAATTCCAACGACATTACAATGTGTTTACTGAAATTTTCGGAGAATTGCAGAGAAATATGAAGAAGGTTGACAAATATTACGAACGCTTCGCCAGTGACGTGAGTTACATGTCTACTTATAATACAGTACCTGGGCTACCGAGCTTCGCTCGGAGTTTTTGGCCTAAAGTACAATTTTATTTTTTTTTATATTATAAAAAACAAAAGTATAAACTTTATATCCGACCAGGATTCGATCCCGGACACCTATTCAATCTTGCGCCTTGGCCGCTTGACCATGATGATTATGCCCGAGCGTGCGAAATTATCGACTATAATATTTTGCGTGGAATGATGCAAAAGAAAACCGCATGAAAATTCGAAAACGCGTTTTCTCAGACGTAAGACTAATCTAGATCAATTTATCGCCCACGAAACCTCCTGTTTAATAAATTTCATGAAAATCTTTGGATCGTTCCGAAATTTATATTATATATATATATATATATATATATATATATATATATATATATATATATATATATATATATATATATATATATATAAGTTTTAAAAACCTTTTCTTTTATACTTATATTTACTATGTTTTTATTTCTAGCTTGTTAACATTCAATAGACTTATAATGAATTTTTTTACTGTATTTTTATGGTTCCGTTCCATAGTCAGAAGACAAAAACGATACTATTAATTTTGTATTGTCCATCTGCCTGCATATCACAGTTATTCACTCGTAGACTATTGGATATTATAAATCTGTAGTCAAATTACAAAAAATAAAATTATAGAAAAAGCCTATGTAACTATGTGGGGCGTCTCTCGATAGGTGGAAAGTTGTAAAATTGTGATGGTTTGATGATTTTCCAACTAGATTTTTTACTTAAGCCAATAGATTCCGCAGGCACTGGTATCCCAATGGTAACACGGTTGCTTCAAAAACCATGTAAAGCGCGTTCAAATCGCAGGTCTCGCACCTCTGATATTCTCATGACCGAATCATTTAAAATATGAATTCCCGAAAAAAATAATAAAATAAATATAGCTTCTAAAATTCTATCGACGAAAATTATTTTGAATGAGATTTGTATACGTTAAGTTGTATTTGAGCTATAGGATATTTACAACAATAACTTTGTTAAAAATAAGAAAAAATCTCGGAAGTTATAACTACGAGTAAGAGTCTCTCTCGAGAATACCCTTTATCGCACATAAATAAAAAAATGTAAGTAATTATATAATGAGCACCTATACACCTATATTATGTCCCATATGAGAAACATGTCTTATATTTTTTCCGTAAATAATGTCTATACCAAGTAGCTTTAGCACAATTGGGTATTACAAGCAGTGGAGCTATCGGTCAATCACGTCATTAATCGCGATGCGATTATCTTGATGTTATCATTTCTACGTCTATATTTTCTTATAATCAGCTTGAGTACGACTAGATACGTAATGTTTTGGTGAAATTTAAAATTTGGAGCAAATTGAAACTTTAATCATGTGCTTAACCTATTTGTAGGTACATATCACATGCATAAAGTCAAAAATATTAAAAAAATAAAATAAAAGCATAAACAAATCTATCCCACGGGAACCGTTCATTTTTCCGGAATAAAAAGTAACCTGTTGTTTGATCGGTAATATAAGGTATCCCGTATCAGCATGCCAAATTTTACTAAATTAAGTGCATAAGTTATTGTGTACTAAGCTGTATAAGTTACTATAGTTTTTTAACTATCCCAAGGGAACTCTTTAATTTTCCGGGACGAAAAGTATCTAAAATGTTGGCCGGGGATATAAGATACCACCATGCAAAATTTCATTTAAATCGGTCCAACAGTTTCGGAGATTAGCCCGTACAAACAGACAAGAAACAAAAAAAAGAAAATAATCTGGATTCGTTCTATTTCTCTTCTTACATTCGCCTGACTCAGTCTAGCATTTTTTTTATGTACAGACATTCGACCTCTACAGTTTTATTATATTTATAAATGCGTATATTAGGTTACAACTGTAGTTAGATAAACGATTTTTGCCATTTAATAAATAATAATATTATTATATAAATATACCTAGCAAAATATTATTTGTAATTATACAAATGTATTTATTAAATATTTTCAGATTAGATTTGCTGGAAGTCATTTCGATAAACTCCGTATAAAAAAACCAGACGAATTTGATATGGATATAGTCATTGCTCTCCCAGTAAATATGCGTATGGATTTGGATCCATACAACCCTGAAGATAATGATGTGATAATAGAACAAAACTACCCGGGATACGTTCAACTGAGAGCTGGGGTTCAATATCAAAAGCTACTGGTTAGAGACGGACCTGATTGCCAAATTTATAGAACTGCCTATGAATGGTTGGATGAACGAAAATACATTCTTCGTTCAAAATTCGTTAATTGGTTCAAAAGCGTCGGATATAGAGCCCTTAACGAATTTCGAAGAGTGGATTCAGTACCAGCATTGTATGTGAATGGTATTCTATATAAAATTCGTTGTTCCGAAAGCGGCCCAGCTTGGACGATAATAATCGAAGCACCGCAATTCAGATTAGACGTAGATCTAGTTCCGGCTCTAAAATTTCCGGAAACACGCTGGCCGGTTGGTAAATCATATCGCCCTATTTCCGCTGGATGTGAAAGAGAGTATTGGATGATCGTCCCAAAACCCAATAAAAATGGTAACACTGTGCACGACGAGTATCGCTCGTGGCGCATCGCGCTGCAAGATCAAGAGAAGAAGTTGCTTTACAACACGTTCGCTTTACGCAAAACTTTACGCTTGGTGAGTACTTAATGTTTTTGATGTCTCCAGCCAGTAAAACGCAGTAAAGCCTTTTTATAAATAGTATTGTTTTTTAATTTCAATTTCTGAGGGCCTACCATTAATTAACCTTTCAATGTTTATATAACGATTATTTTTCAATGCAGTTTAGTTTCTTAAAATGAATCGCTTTATATTTTCGTACCATTAACCGTGTTGTTAGTTGGATCATAACTGAATCGAACTAATGCGAATTGAATGAATAACATTAACGTTTGAGTTTCATGTTTGTTTTGGCTACAACTTAAACTGCCGTCATAAGATCATAGTACGAAATGCTGAAACGATTCATTTTATGTCGTAAAATTTGTCGCAAAAAATTTGATGGTTGACCCTCTGATAAAAGTTATTATTACTTATCTTTTATCAAAAATTCTTAATGATTAATATTATTAATTTAATTTATTTTTATTTATTTATTTATTATAACACAACAATAAAAACTATAAATTAGATAACAATATACATTTACATTTGAAATAAAAATTAACATATAATTAATTTTATTTAAAATTTATTTATTTATTTATTTCAAATCAAATCAAAATTTTAAATTTTATTATTAATTTGATATTGCAAAAAAAATTTGGTATTAATATTATAAATGCGAATGCTTGTAAGTTAAGTGGTAACAGACGTACCTATGCAAGGAAGACAAGTGGTCAAAATTAAAAATAAAGTTGATAAGTGAAATGAGAGAGCTTTTAATAATTCCATAATGCATATTATTGTTCTCAGGGAGCGGTTACGAATTTCGGTTAATTGATAAAGGAGTCGATCATAAGTTAATCTAGGAACTTAATAA
The DNA here is from genome assembly GCA_951806755.1 of Brenthis hecate. Taxonomy (NCBI): domain Eukaryota; kingdom Metazoa; phylum Arthropoda; class Insecta; order Lepidoptera; family Nymphalidae; genus Brenthis; species Brenthis hecate. The sequence goes on along the minus strand of OX638258.1, from coordinate 6,701,533 downwards.
ACTAAATGCTTTGTTTCAGATAAAGAAATTACGCGACGCGCTCGGAATGAAAAAAATTGCGAGTTACTACATAAAAACTATTTTCTTTTGGGAAATAATGGAGTTAAAATATTCTAACCCATTATTTTGGCAAAGCAACGACATCGCGACATTGTTTAAACACATGGTGAAAAAATTGCACAGCGCTTTAGAAAAAGGAGAGATACCTTATTTTTGGAACAAAAGTAACAATTTAATAGGAAACATAAATCAATCAATTCTTAATGAATATAAATGCAAAACTTCTAAACTGTTAGCTGTACTAGAAGTACCTGCCAACTATAGAGAAGTGGCTAAATATCTTTTGGACAATGAAGAGTATTCAGAATACAAGAAATTTTTGTTCTAATTTGCAAAATATTTTAAAGGTTTAATGATTCATATATGTGTGTTTAATGAAGAACTTGTTAGTAATCACCAAAATGCGCTTTAGTTTTATATAGAAATATAAACGTTTTGATAATTTTAATATGATATATCAATAATAAATGAACTCTCTCTATAAATCGACACACTTATTTTCTCACTTTCGATAAATTGAATAGATATTTTATTGATAATATAATACCTACCAATGCCAATAAGTGGCGATATAGTTATTATAGCACACCGTTTGCTTTTGCTCTTGAACGGCAAGAGGTAAGGTGCGGTACAATCTGTGCGGTTGCCATTAGGACAATCGCAGCAATCACGCTGAATGCTGTTAAAATAATATGTGACAAGGCTGTTATAATATAGAAGAAAAACAAAGCCTACATTTGACAGTACTTCAAATAGGTACTTTGAATAATAGTATATAATAGTATATTTGTTTATTTTTAAAATCTTAACTATATTCGAGAAGTTAAATAAAACTCAAAAATACCCGACTCCGGTGTGCTTTAATTTGTATCGGCTGGCACCGACTTCGAAAATATCTGATTAGGTATCTAACTGAAATGTAATGAAAACTACCAATACATTATTTATTAATTTTACTCTTTAGTGCTTTTTTTGAAGTCAGTTTTTTTTTTAACTTTAATTTTTCCATTTTTAGTGTAGACATATTAGTAGCAAAGTAAAAAGAAAGTATTTTAATAAAATACCTATTCGCCCGTTTAATTTTTGAGTTTGATACCAATTTTCTTATGAAAACTGAAACTTGAAAATATCCGTTAGAATTATCGACTTTTTACCCGCAGCCCCACTCGCGTAATTTATTTATTTATTAAGACTACCAACAGAAATGACAGTTATTACTAATCTTAATAAATTATAACCTATCTACTCTGTTTCTGACGTATAAGCTATAATATTAAGTAAAGTTTCATCAAAATCCGTTCAGTAAGTAGTTTTTCGCGTAAAAAGGAACAAACAAAAGTGTGATTTATGTTTTTTATAAGTATAGAAACTTCTTGTAGTTTTAAGAAATATTGCTTGGCTTGTGAGGCGTGAGAGGTGTATCACAAACTTTCATAAGCGTACGAACGTTGCGATGTTATCTAATCTAATATATCTTTAATCTATTTTGCATTTCTTTTTTGACGATGCTATAACCACGGTAATGTTATACATAAATTACCGTGCTATAACGATTTAAAAAAGGAATGTATATAGGTACATATAATAAAATTCTAACTGAGCCGAATCTGTACATTAAATTGAAATAGTATTATCGATACAGAGGCCGAATTTATAGTTTTTACATTTTTTGTCTGTCTGGGAACGCATGATAATACCACTGGACAGATTTTGATGAAATTTGGTATGATGATAGCTGGTTATTCGGGTCAACAAATAGGATACTTTTTACTGCGGGAAAGTGTATAATAAAAAGTACCTCCATATACCCAAATGTATACAGTCTTTGTGTACTTAATTGCTAAGCAACAGTAACTATAGTATTTTGACAGTATAAACACAAAGCAATAATAAAACGCTTTGAGTACATAATATATTTTTTACAAAAGGGATAAAAAATAATGGCAGAGGAATTGCAAAAAGCTCATCTCTATTATGATGAAATTAATAAAATAAGAGTTATCGAGAGTACAGTTCTTAAAGAAACTGAAGATTTAAAGGATACCTGCAAGGATTATGATACAAGTAACTATTTATTACGTCTACTGTATTTAAAAATAAGTTTTATATGTGTTTTATATACAAATAAAAAACATGCCACCCCTAGATACAAGATGTCCAGACATGTCGTCTCAAACTCAAGACAGTCGGCCGCCAGCAGCCCTATCATTAGCCCCTTACAGGAGCTTACGGGCCCCATAAACTCGTTAGGGTTGGAGTTCTGGGCTGACTTGATCTTTTATGCTTTTGCCATAGTATGCTATGAAAATATGCTTTAAATAACTTTCAAAATCTGTTTTTGTATACTGAAATTAAAATTTATGATTTCTTTATTCGTTAATAACCATTATTCCATTACTAAACTTGACGCCAGGTATAAATAACTTACATTCTTACCGTTGACGACATGTTTGCCGTTTGACTCAGTTTGTAGTGACCCTACTTGCTGTGCCAGCGGTCGCGGGTTCGAGTCCCACCGGGGGTATTCATTTGTGTGATGAGCCGAATGTTTATATTTATAATATGTATGTATTTAAAGTTATATATTGTGTAGTGTATCAACTATCTGGTATCCATAACAACAAGCCTCGTAGCTTACCATGGAACTAGATGGCGCTGTGTCTTAATGTCCCAACATATTTATTTTCAGAGGTACAGGAATTTGGAAAATTAATTACTTCTCTACTTGACATGTTGAAAGATCTTGGGGACAATGTAGAGAGGCAGAAAATGGCAGCTATAGGTGCTACAAACTTGTTAAAGTCCATTGCAAAGGATAAAGAAAGTGAACAAGCAAAGTTACAAGTAATATTTTCTTAGATTTCGTTACTATACTTTTTCTTCACTTAAGAACTTTCTTCTATTTCTTTAATAAAATTATTATCTTTGGTACTGTTTGCGATATGTGTTTTGAACAGATTACAATACTTAGGTACAACCCATGTCGATCTCATTCAAAACTTTACATTTCATTTGTTAATTTAAAGAGAGATTGACTCTTCATTACTCCTTGAGGAAAATAACACCGGACCGGAATAAAATTCGTATAGCTGTAAAATATTTAAGTTTCGTAAATAACAGTAATTGGTATAAACATGTTACTCCAGGTCATAGCCTCTTTTCCAAACCAGTCCAGTCGCTTCAGCGTTAAGGAGTAACAAATATACACATACAAATTTATAATAGTAGTACGATTGGAGCAAGCCGTACCTAATCTACATTGGAGCTTTGATTCCTTATTGCACAACCGTCAAATATTTTAGGGTAGTACCTATCCAGCCCTTTTTAGGCCGCTGGCCTTCAGGCGGGCAGTTGCTAATTTAAAAAATCTTTTACGCATTGGTGTAACGATTATTTAACAAAAAACTAAAAACAAATTTACGTTTTGTTTGAATTAATGTTTATATACTTTACAGGCTGAAATTAACGACAAATCTATGATACTAGAGCAGCTAGACAGTGAATATGATGCATTACAAATTTTAGAAGCTACTCAAATGGAGACCATTGAGTATTTAACCCAACTAAGATAATATTTTTATTACATAAAATATTTAAACTTTATTATTAGGTATATATTATTTTCTGCAGACATTCGAATTTAATCCAAAATATATGGTCGATGAATATAATATGTATATTCATCGTCGACACACATTTTTCTATTTTAATATATTGTAATGCTTTGTATTTAACCATAAATAGCAAAAAAAGCAGTCATGAGCATTGCCGACAGAAGTGAAAACGTAAAACTATAAACTGTTGTTATTTTTGGATATTCAAATTGTTTGATCTTAAATTAAAATTTGTAAATTAAAACTGTTTACATTTATCTGGTTTTGACATCTATCGCTCTGAGTGCTAGCGTTATCACGTCACGTGACCATGTCGATGACGACTGACATGAATTTACTCCCCAACCAACCCTGCCTATAGAAGTATTCACTTCAAAAAAAATGTTGTTCACTGTAAGAAGCAATCGCGAAAACTACCTCAGCTTCAGAGTATACTAGCGACTCACCGTCGCTTCGGGTTCGTCCCTCGACAAAAACAAATCCATTCCACGGGAACCGCACGTTTTTCCGGGATAAAAAGTAACCTATGTATTATTCCAGACTATAATCTATTTCTGTGTTAAATTTTATCCAAATCCGTTTAGCCGTTCTAACGTGAAAGAGTAACAAACATCCATCCATCCTTACAAACTTAGTAGGATATACTGTACTTATGTTTCTTAATAAACAAAATATTCTACATTTTTCAAACATGGAAAAAATAAAGTATGTGAAATAAGAGATATAAGATATGATCTGTAAAAATGTATTTTTTATAATTGATTCACACATGAAAGAAAATAAGTTCGTAAATTAACTTCTACAACAATAATTTAGTTATTTCAACATTCATTTGCATTGAAACCTAAAATTGTTTTGAATTATTTGTTGACTTTTTTACAAGAATTACCTGTTATTATAAAAATATTACTACTTATATTATAAATAGAGTAAATATGTAATGAATTTATTACATTCACTCCTTGCAGTCAAAATTTCACTTTAGAATTTTTTTTAGGAACATGCCAATTACAATGTCACAATTCTTACCAAACACCTAAAAGTAACAAACATACGGAAATATAATTCAGTAACGTTATTGTATTAATGCAGGCATCCTTACAATAGTCAACTATGTGATTTAAATATTTGCTGCAACAGAATAAAGAGTTAATCTGATTAACGATTAAAAATGATAATAAAAAAATAATAATTAACATCAATTAACAATAATCAAATTTGTTAAATTTGACTATTTGATTAAGATTATTAATCATAGTCATTAATCGTAAGACCGTTTAATTTAGAACATTTCTTGATTTTCTTGATGTTCAAAATACGTAATTACTTTCATGAAGACAAATAAAACAGTTAAACCCAAACTGTGCCTCATCCACCAAACAAAAAAAATATATGATATTCATGATCCTTCTTAAACTTAAATGTGAATCTTAACACTAATACCATTCTTAATCTATTCGTCTATACCAGGGCTGTCCAAAGCGCGGCCCGCGGGCCCCCGGCTAACATTTGTGCGGCCCGCGACGTGTTCCAATCTACCAAAATCACTCAACATTACCTGTCATCGTTGACAGATAATTCAACACATACTGGGCTTAGCAACAAATAATATTAATGTTGATATTGAAAGAATTGTAAAAGATCTAAGAAGTTTAATTAAACACTTAATTTAACATTATCGTCGATTTTTTTTTTAATTTTCATGTGATTTGTCTTGACCCGCGATCGCATCTGGTCTGGACAGGCCTGGTCTATACTATTTTTACCAAGTCAGTTCTATATTTTACCAATGGATCTTAGTGTTATTACATTGGAAATTCGATCAAAAGATGTCTTATCAAATTGTACGCACAGACAACTAAAAATATTTAGGTCAATTAAAAAAAAAAATTACATGATAATTTTAACTTATAATTCAGAATGTCAAATATAATGATGAATCAACATTAGACAAAGTGTTCAATAAAATATAAACATACACAATAGTAGTGATGCAGTATGAATGAATGGAATGCATCAAAATATAGATTAGAGCCTTTACTATACTCTACTGAGAAAAAAAAAGTATAATGAGGTCCCCTACAATCAATCTAGACAATAAATAGCACGCAGTAAACTGAAGGAAAACGTTTTGTGTCAAACCAAAATTACCTGTTGAGGACAAAATAACTAAGAAAAATCAATATAAAGTTACAAAAGTCTTTAGAACTATAGTGATTCGTCATTTCAACGTCTCTACGAATGCAATACACTGTGTACTTAGTCATAGGTTTAAACACTTGAAGTCACTACTGAACTCGACAGAGGGTCATCTATTTTCTGCCTCTTCGAGTCCTGTATGTCCTCACTGGAGTCATCTGCGGCACGTTTTTTCGATTCAACGTTATTAGTGTGTTGGCCGACGTCTGAAACAACGCCATCTTTGAATCTTATTATAATGGCCGTCATATTGTCACAGCCTGTACCGTCGCCCATTGTGCTCGGCGCCAAGCAATGGTCGAACATCTGAAAAAATATAATATATAAATAGAAAATGTTCATGAATTGAATATTTCAAATTACACAAGAATCTTATCTTGACAATATAATCTTATAATATTAAATGAGCAATTCTGGTATATTTATTTAGTGTATCTTAGAAATGGCACTAATGAATTCGAACAAATTTTGTGTTTAGATAAGGTTTTACTTTTTAAGTTTATCTTATTACATTACATTACTTATATATCACAGAAAAACGTTTTCTTATAACTAATTATTAGAGCCTTGTCATGTAAGCTGAGAGAAGTTTTATCGCCCAGGTACTATCTAAGTTCTAACAATGTAAGCATTAAGAAAAGTTAATAACATAAGATGTTATAATATTTGTTGCTAAATAAAGAGTGCTACCAGCTATTTTTATTATTTTCTTACATCATTGTATACGCGGTTCACACGAGACATCAAATCAAAGCAAAAAGGTTCAAACATTTTTGCTGACAGGCTGATGGATGTGTCAAATTATGAAGGTTTTGTTTTTGGCTAACCCTAAAACATTAAGGGCAACTTAAATGTAAAAAAGTAATTTAAGCCATTATTTACATTTTATCAGTTACTTATACACACCTCTTCGCAAATCTGCGACAGCCGTTCCCTGCCTTCGATCAGTCTGGGCAAGATGAAGTCGCAGACATCTTGACTCGACATGAAGTTCCAGATGCCGTCACACGCGAGCACCATGAACTGGTCCTTGTCTGTCTCTATTGTAAGCTTTTTCACATCTGGCAAAGCTGTTATCATTTGCTCTTTAGCATCCAATTCTTTATTTTGCTTATAAGAATGGTCACCAATGGCTCTTGACAAGTTAAGACCACCATTGATTCTGCCATCATTGGATACTTTCCCACCGGCTTTTGTAATCCTTTCTAATTCCGGTGCGTCTTCAGGTTTGTGGTCTATTGACATGTCTATGGCTTTGCCTTCTCGACATATTATGCAGCGGGAGTCACCAGCATTTGCAACATACAACTCATTGCCTGTAAATAAAACAATAATAATATTACTCAAATATAGTTAAAAAACGTTCATAGTATTTTATCTTATAGAATACTTCTTTGGGTAGTTCCGCGGAAATTAATTCTATATTTATTCTTCATAAAAGAGCAGTACAGTACGGGGCTATTTATGATCTAAGAACTCGTGATTCCCTGCGAGATGTTTTCAAAAATATTGGTATTCTTATGGTTGCGTCACAATATATACTGTGTAATTTTAATCGTTCGTAAGAATTCTGTAAATTATGAATTATGTAAAAAACAGTGATAGACACACAATAAACACTAGAAGTAGAAAAACGCTCGTTACGCCTAGATATCAACTCCAAAAGGTCATAAATCCTTCATGGGCTTAAGTATATGCATATATAATAAGATTCCACATAATATCCTAGATTTACCTTTTCAAAAATTTATACTAATTAATACTTTTTGCTCAATAAAATATTTTTAATTTTAATTACACTGTTTAAGAGTTTCTTGTTGATGGAATTGTATGGAAATGTATTGTATGGAATTGAGTAATATTGACTCATATGCGGGCTATCGTCTATAATGTTATGTTAATAAAATAAATGTAACTTAGATATTTAAAAGAGCAACTGTTGAATTTCTCGCCGGTTCTTCTCAGCAGAAATGCTTTCCAAGCCAGTGGTAGCTTCCTCACGGACTGACTACGCTCACGCTTTCATTAAGTTGACATTGACATGAAATAAGAATTTGTTCACAAAAATGTCCTCACTAATTTAAAATTGTGAAAATCACTTTATTGGTGGTTTTATTAGATTATACAATTTCTTTCTATACCTCTGAGAAGTGCCACAACTGCTGTGCAGCCACTATCATTGCCAGGTTCCTCCGACATACTGATGTCTTGCTCCCCTTCTTCATCACTCGACTCTGCTTCATATTCTTCTTCTTCATCTTCTTCTTCGGCTTCACCTATAGAAACTATCATTTTTAATAACAATAATTTGTATAACTTAAGGTTTCAATTAAAACAGGTTATTTTTGTAGAGATGTATAAAGTTCTATAAATAAAATATAATCTCCTGATTTTTCCATATGTTGACCTTGTGGGAAATATTTTAAAAACAAACATTTGGTGAATTTTATTTAGATCATAGCCCCTAAATAGGACCTCTGCTTTATATGCATAGAGACCATACATAAAACATGAAGTTGTGGATCTCATTGAAACTTGCTATTTTTGACCGACTTTAAAAGGAAGGATGTACTTAATTTCAGTCTATCCTGCCTCTGCGGTATAGTGGCTTGGACGTACAGAAGTTTAATTATGTTTTTTTTTGTCTATGTTAATTGTTAAGTCGTTCATACCTTTAATAGTTGCGAACTAATTTACAAGATCGTTTCTATTAAAAAATATATAGATACCCTTGGGTTCAAATATTCTTTTAAAAATAAAATAAAAATGGTGTAAATAATTGGATATAATATTAGATTTTGATAAATATATGTTTTTACTATTCCATACTATCTTTATTTCTACTTGTAATCTAAATATTAAAATGTAAGCTGTTAGTTTATCTTTCTCACTCAGTGATGCTTTGGATTTGAAAGTGAAAATATCTGTCTCCCAGTAGCAAGTTATTTATGTGAAATATACACAAAAAAAATAAATATACAATGTATAAATAGATACATTTGGTAAAATTAAAAGTATGCCGTATAATAAAAAAGATTTTATTTGATTTCTATGCAAGTGTTTTATGTAATGTAAATGATGAGAATAGAATTGTTGAATTGAATTCTATCACATTAAAATTTAAAAATGTTCAATGTGAATTTTGACCTCATTACAATTTTAATGTATTACCAGTTATCTATACTTATATTGTAAAGAGGTAAATTTTGTGAGTTTGTAAGGTTGTAGGGGTTAATCTCTGGATCTACTGAACCAATTTAGATGAAATTTGGTAAGAAGATAGTTTCGAGACCCTGGGAAGGACATAGGATACTTTTTTTATCCCGCAAATCATCTCTTAAGGGGGTGTATACAGATAAGATTAATTAATTTATTGATACAGTATACTAACAATGTCTATGCTTGTTTAATTTATTACTTGAATTACTATCGATGACCAATCTCCTTCATGTCTTCTCCATTCTGCATGTCATTGGTGAAGTAATCCATGCTCAACTGGCACTCTTTGAAGCCATTACCAAGAGAATTGAATTGAATCGTAATTACTATGTACATCAACTGGCTGTCTGCTACTAACTTACTTTCATTAGAAGATACTTCTACTCCATTCACATTTTCTTCATCCGAAGAGTCAACTTCTCCACCTTCAAAGTTTTCATCATTGGAATCACTTTCATCATCATCTTCTGCTGTGACCTGCTTCAGAATAGTCTCATACATAGCAGCAGCGGCAGCTCTCCTAAGATTTGCTTTCTTTGGTCTCTCAGGTGTAGCTTTGTCAGAACTTGACACTTTATCTAAAAATTAGACACTTTGCTTTAGGAAAACACTTAAAGCTGTTTAAATGTAGAAAAAGTATTTTCATTAGGGATCATCCGATACTGATATATCGCTGATATTAGTTTGCCGATACACCAATACAGTTTTAATAATTTAAGGATGTTGTATTTTCTGAATAAAAATCTCATTTACTTGAATTTTAAATATTAATTTATAACCTGAACTTCATTATTAAGGTAATATCTTGTTTCATTACTATTTTCAAAAATTAATTAATATTCTGTTAAATTAGTTTCCAAATTTCGCTATATAATATTCTAAATAAATATTACTTATGTAAGTAATGCGTTTGTTTCTGTTTTATCTATCCTAAACACACAGTTTTTTTTGCAGTTGTCCGCATTGCATTGATAACGGCGTACCTTTTTATAAATATCGATAACGTATCGGCAGAAGTGTGTATCGATACATCCCTAGTTTCCATGGAGTAGAATTTGAAACAATGAATAATTACAGTGCAGAAATCATACTTCTATTATATATTTAGATTAAATTTAGTATGCAAAATGCAAATAGACTGATTTGGAATAACTAAATAAATAACACATAAACTGTTAGTACTAAAATTTGGCAAAATGGTTGCACTATTCGTTTATATCATTATAAATATTCAGAAAGTCACTAGTATAAAATAAAATAGAAAATTTGTATTTTAACTACAAGGCAATGATATGGTTTTATATTACTTAAATGTAACTTAAAAAATATATTAAAATAGCAGAACCTGCGGCTTCGCTCGTGTTAAAACTACAAAAAAAAACTAAAAACTGGGTTTCATACAAACTTCATGCCCTATTTTACCCTTTTAGGGATTGAATTTTAGAAAACCCTGAAATACTAACTCATTATTTTAGTCGTATTCAATTCATACGAAATTTCATGCAAATATATCCAAGGAATAAAAAGTTTTATACAAACTTCTATCCCCTATATCACCCTCTTGGGGGTTGAATTTTGAAAAATCCTTCCTTAGGGTATGCCTCCATCATATGAGGAATACGTGTGCGAAATTTCAATTTTCTAGCCCATCAGTCAATCACTTTTGCCTTTTATATAATATATATAGATATTAAATTATACACTCGTATATATTAAAAAACTTAACAATATTATATGTAATTATATACATAGTTCTTAACTGTCAAAAATGCTATTATGAATGACATACCTTTGGATTTATTAGACTTAACAGGTGTTGCAGATCCGTTGGAGGAAGTAATATTGTTTTCACCGTCAACCTTGGAATTTGTAACTTCTCCGTTACACACTTCAGATGATGAACCATTTTCAGTTTTGGAGTCTGCACTTTGTTCTGGCTGATTGCAATTTTCTGCAGAACTGTCAGGTGCGTTAGTTTTGTCAACTTCCATTTCAACATTCTTCTCTGCCTTTCCATTGTTATCACTTGTGGATACCTATTAAATATGGGCAATTTAAAATAAAAATTGCTATGCCTTTACTTTTAAGGTCTATGGGTATATATACCAATTATATTGTTGGATAGCTACTCACACTTGCTTCTCACGGGTGAATCCCTAGGTAATTAATTTTTTTTATGAGCAGAACATTAATTCTTTTACTAAAATAAAAGTAGCCTAAGTTACTCCTTATAACATCAGTTATCTGCCAGCCCCGTCAAAGACGGTCCAGCCGCTTCAATTGAACAGATAGACAAAAATATAAAAAATCGTGTTTTTCTTATAAGTACCATATTTAATTCCATAATATGCATTTAATAAAAAGCTTTTATTTTGATATGACAAACAGGCAGTTCAATTTTATATATCTGTATAGATTTATATAGATCAAACATCTCAATAAAATTTGCAATGATTACATTAAAATATAATAAATAACACTTAAACTGGCAAACATACTTCTCCATTAACCCCTTTATCTTCATCATTGGAATTTGTAGATGAAACCCCTCCAGTGTCATCGTCTGCTTTCTTAGACTCTTCTTCACCTGGTAGGCCATTTTTGCTTGATGTAGCCTCTTCAGTTACTTGCTCAGAACTTGAACCTGCCACAGCAAACCCTGCACTTGAGCTTGAAGCACCAGCTCCTAAAAATATATATACTTATTTAACTTCTTATGACAAAATAATAAATACATGTTAATACATACAACATTATTTACATTTGTCTCCATTTGTGTATTCAAATATGTAGGAGATTTAAAATGATGCGTTGCTGAAGAAGCATTTAATAAAAATAAGATTTGTTATAATCAAAGCATAACATTTTATAAATCGTTTACCTGACCCTCCTGCTTCATCAACATTTTTTTTAGCTCGGAGGAATGGTGACAGTGGTGTTGCTGTGTCTCCTAATCTAGCACGATGCAGTGTAGTCAGTTTGTTTTCATATTTAGCCAACACTTCCTAAACAGTAAAAACATACATTAATTTAAGAGATTGTTACAACCAAACTATCTCATAAATTATTTTTAGAAGACTCTAGTACAAGTGGTGTTTAAACTAAATTTCATAAACTAATATCTAGTGTCCGACCGAAGGTCTATTTTTGGCCGAAGCCGAAGCCGATTAATCGGCTATCGCCACAACCTTCGGCCGAAGCCGAAGCCGAAGGTTTATATTCTCTCAGCACTCAGTAATTAATTTTGTATCAATACCTCAAATAACCTCAATATTGAAGGTTTATATTGACTGTCTCATATAGAAGTTGATGATATATCATAGAGATGGTTGGTTTAGAGATAAATAAAAGTTTGTGATTTTGTGATTTACCTACTGGTAAAAAATAATCATTTCTTTATTATGTAATTCACAAATTACAATTAGACCAATCAGTCAGATTACTAATGTATCACAATTTAATTGATAAACACAAATTCAAAACAAAACACTCGTTTAAATACACGTACGAACTTGTTTTGATGCATGCAATGTGATATTTTGACAGTGACTCCCCGCCGCCTCATGACTTTCGTAACAGTTCGTTCAATCTCGACGGTCGCTCGGACCTTCGGCGAAACCTTCGGCTTCGGCCGGGTTTTGGGCCGAAGCCGAATGTTTCGCCGAAGGTGGATTTTTTGGCCGAAGGTGGCCGAAGCCGAAGCCGAAGCCGAAGCTTCGGTCGGACACTACTAATATCATAAGAGATTTAAAATTTATATATATATATATATATATATATATATATATATATATATATATATATATATATATATATATATATATATATATATATATATATATATAGGCCTTGATAGCATTTCTACAGGCTTGAAGAGTAAGGTTATATTAGGTTACTGCATGAGTACGAGGTTTTTAGTTTTGCTAAAATATTTTGTAATGTTTTTTAAAAGCATCTGAAAGCCATTATTACCTGTAAAGGAAGTGTAGCATCTTTGTACAAGTTACTTATACTCTCATCATCTGATTCTTCATTGTCACTTGGTCCAGGTGGATTGATTTCACCTATATAGAAAAAAAATCATAAGCTATCTCAATATTAAATTGTATTATTATATTCTATCAGATAGATCTATAAAGTAAAAGAACATACCAGCTAATTCTTTTAATATATCCATGACCTCTTTAGTTGCAATAGATGCATCAAATCCAAGGAAAGCATCTGTTAAAGCTTTAACCATATCTCCACTTTTATAAGCATCTGTGTTCTTTATGAAATTTGGTAAATTTTGGGAACAATATGTTGCTACCTCTGCACCTCCATGCCCATCATAAACCGCAAAAAATGCTGTATTTTCATCAAAATCGAGAATGGTATTATGTGCATCCTACAAGCAAAATCAAACAGATTAAATGAATAAGTTTTGATAAAGGTATATCCATGTAATTTTAGTAAACAAACCGTTCTTTTGTTAATGACTCTAATTGAATGGTACCCAAGAATTACAAAGATACAATGTGAATTCTTAAAGTAATATCACACGACTCCAAAAACTTTAAATTATGATTATGAACGCTCAAAGAGTATTATTCGGTATAAATTGTGAATCTCCGAGTATTTTCTTGATAAAAAGAATAACAAAAATGTGTAATTATTAGTAACGAAACACTATCTCACTTCTTGGTTGACACGCCAACCCTGCATAGAACTTGCACCACATTCTATTTTGTCATTTACTTCATCACTGGACATTTTTTCAGTAACTGGTTCTGATAAATATGCACCCATTATGATAAATTATTGCATGAAACGATTCTAAAATAACTGACGCGCCAAGTTCCCTAAAATCTGTGCGGGCGGCAAGCACAGATGAAGAATGCGGCAAGCCTTGGATCATAGATGCACAGACTATATTCTATTCCAAAATCCAAAGAGAATGCTAAAAAGTCTAAACTCTTGATGAAGCTTGAATGTAGGGTAAATATTTTATAACAACGTTGCAAGAAATGGATAGGATTTTGCCCTTTTCTCCCACCAGATGTCACGATCACTATGACCCTCAGTATAATGTTAAGCTCTATAGCGTGGATGATTTTTTTTTTCATTTTATGTAAAATTTAATTAAAATAACAAATTGTGTAGTGTCAAAGAAATAAAGAAAATGGATATAATTTTTTCCCAAAAGACAAAAACTGAAGTGATTGTGGACTAAAGCAATAAGACGACCTAAAATTGGCGAAATCACAATCTTTATATTTAAGGCTATGTAGAGATCATTTTACAGAAAGTGATTTTAAAACTCTTAAATCATCTACAGGTGAATATGTTTTTTTTTTGTACTTTTTTGTATATTAATTACAGAGTTTTATACAAACTTTCATTCCCCATTTTACCCCTATATGGGATTGAATTTCGAAAAATGCTAAAACACGTATTTATTTAATTGTATTGAAGAGCATTAATACCAAGTTTCAAGTAATTCTGATCATAAATAATTGTTAGCCCATATAAACTTTATTATCCCTTTTTACTCATTTAAAGGCTGAATTTCGAAAAAACTCAAATAAATATATTTCTTATTTTTGTTCTTAAAGCTAAACACCACTCTTCTGTGTATTTCACATTACGAATGATAGAGTTTCATACAATCTTTAATGCCCTATTTTACCCGGATGAATTTCGAAAAATCCTTTCTTATCGGATGCCTTTTTTTTTTGTTTTCGCTGGGGAAACCCATCATGGGGACCCTACCGGCCGTCAATGGGTAGGGTACTGTGAGACTCCTACTCACTAAAACCCACAGCGGAACCCGTCGCCGCAGTGCAATGGGGTGTGCAGGATCGCTTGCGCATTCACTACAACACCCCTGCGGACGGCCCGTACCCCGCGGGCCTGCCTCGCCTAAACCGGGATGCCCTCGATTCACAGAGCATCCCGACCGCCCCGATGTCGTGCAGGGGAGTCAACGAGAGACCCCCCCCCCCCGCAGTAGCTCCTCTAGGGTGGCGGGAGAAGATGCGCGTACCGGCGCCTCCTCTCCCCCAGCCGACGGCGACGAAGAGGGTCTGCTAAGACGTTAGCCTCGCGTTCCCTCTCCGCCGTCTCCTTCAGTGAGATGACGGCCTCGCTGAAGGAGACCATCGCCGACCAGGACCTCTCGTCGCGTAGCATGGCCCCCACCACGCTTCGCAACGACAGGTCTCCACCCACTACCGCCATCAGGGCATGGCGCTGGGGAGCCCAAGCGGCGCATACCGCGAGGGTGTGGTGCGAGGTGTCCTCGGACTCACCACACTCGTGGCATGCGGGCAACGGTTCCCGTATCGGATGCCTACATCATAATATAAGGAATACGTTCTCTAAATTTCATTCCATTTTCGTTCATTATTTACTACCAGCAGCTGTGTGTCAATCCATCAGTCAGTCAGGACCACCACAGTATACACCTCTCCTTCTCAATTGCTTAACCTAAGACTGAAGTTAAATAAATCATACGTGTAGCGCCTTCTTTTCAAGAAATCTTTCCCAATAATTATAGGATAGGCTACTACATCTATATTTAAATTGTAATTTGTAATATTGCTATAATATATTTGACACTTTATCGCTTGATTTTTTTATAAAAAAAATGTTTTTAATCTTACTAATATTATAAATATGAAATTTAGATGTTTGGATGTTTGTTATTCAATCACGTCAAAACGGCTAAGCGGATCTGTCATCTGAATAAAATTTGGCACAGAGATAGATTATATTGTTATAGCCTGGAACAGCAAATAGGCTATTTTTTATCTCGGAAAAATGTATGGTTCGCATCTAGAGTTGCCAACTTTTTGTATAAGAAATAAAGCATATTAGAGTTAAAGAGCTAAAATAAACAGTATTTTAGAAAAATGAACAGTATATAATTATTTTTTTAAGTTTTCAAAAGATATTTTTTGAGCTTCTTGCCCAATTTAATAATTCGTTGTCATTTTTTAAATATTCTTGTGATTTGCTCAATATACATCTCCATTTTTGGCCAGTAAGTATTATCCACTGATTCTTAGATAATTTTTCATAAACAACTTGAAATTGTATTAATTCTGAATATACGTAAATTGTCAATTAAATAATATTGAATCTGCTAATTAAGACTTTTTATTATTTTTTCAAAATGATCAAAGGTCACCACATTTTAATGACCAATGGCTGATCAATGACAGCCTTTTATGGCTCTAGATCCAGCGATGATAAAAACAATATTTTTCAATACTTTTTTTTAATTGAACAGTAAAAAGTATTTTAGAGCTAAATAAAGTATAATACTGTTTTTAACAGTATAGTTGGTAACCTATATTCGCAGCGCACAATCATGCCGAAGCAGTGTGATATGAATGATTCCGGCCACGGCGGCCAATCTCATTGAAACGAGCCAACTGCCCAGGAGATATTATAGTGCACAAGTGTACGCGCAGACACAAGTGCACTCTCTATTCCTGTCACTCTCATACTCCGGTGGGACGACTACTCGACACGACCGGTGAGAATTAAGGCTGACGGCTTTACGTGCTCTCCGAGGCACGGGGGTGAAACACCGCCAACTTTCCAACTCCGGGCTGATACTGAGGCTTACTATACAGAAAGACTCAATAACTAAACTTTCCCCGACCCGGGACTCGAACCCAGGAACTCCGGTTGTGCAGCCATACATGCTAGTCACTACACCACCGAGGCAGTAGAGAGAGAGATGCTTACAATAAAGGGTCTTAGACTGTAGTAATAAAATGATGTGATGTTTTGTATAGCGGTAGTTTATGGGGCTAGAATTCATTACTAAAAGCCAAAAGGAATAATTAAATAAAAATCATGATTCTTCTTTATTTTTCACATAATTAATTATTAAATAACTATTTAAATATAAATAAAATATGAAAATTTAATAACCGTCACAATCAAACTTCAAACGAATACTTTAACTGACTTGATTTACGCAACAACATGTTAAGTTTCATGAACTTTAATAACGAAATAAGATATGGCGCTATGTGATTGCAAATATAAATCAAGGAACTCAAATCATTTTTGTAAAATGATTAAAAGAACATTGTAGACTGTATTTTAACATTTTTAAAAGGTATGTTATTTTATAAGAAATATGGGTTAATTGATTTAAAACGTTATTGCAAATCGTTCTTAGATCAAAATGAGAATGGATTTAAAAAAATATATAATATTCATATTTTTGTAGGTTAACATGATATTGCATATTTACATCCAATTATATTATTGAATAGGGAATTCAATCTTAGTGAGATTGGCAGTTTTTTTATTAACTTGCATACCTAGTGTTAATATAAGGTTACCTATTATCTTCTTTTTAAATATGTATATGAAATAGACTTTGTAATATACCTACCTACGTAGATTAAATCATCAATCAAATTAAAAAGAATTTAGCTTAAGCAGTTTTATTTAATTTCTTCTTAAATACATATATTAATATACAAACTGAACTTCTACCATTATTTTAATATATGTAGACAGTTTGTATTCGTAATATAAATATAGATAAGAATAGGTAAATGCATAACATTCAATTATAAAATTACGGAAACAATTTGCTTTAGGCGCTATCTTTCTAATCTAGAAGCTACTTTTTATTTATTAAATGATAAAAATATCTTAAACAATCATTAATACTACAGCTTCTAATAGTATAAAAAGATCATTATATTGTACTGCTTATTTTAGTACCTACTTGACAATAAAGGCTATAGAAACTTTATAGTTTTAATTGAATTTCTTATATTTGAAAAAATATGAGTACTGTTTATGACCGTTTATTAGTTGAAATAGGAAATGAAGATAAATTTCAAAAGCGTTTTGATTTAATTCATAATACAGCTTTCATGTTTTTTTGGACTATGGTTTTTACCAATATTATGCTGGCACTTACAATTGTACCTCATATGTGTGAGCTACCAGAAAAACCTGCAAATATAAGTCAACAGGATTGGAAATTGTTGTATATACCCAGGTAAGATTTACTTACACTAATTTGATCAACACTTTTTACAATGCACTAGCGGCTCACCCTCGCTTCGCTTGGGTTCGCCTCTAGGAAAACTAAAACAAATCGGGAATCGCATATTTTTCCGGGATAAAACGTAGGCTGTTGTTTGACCGGAAATATAAGGTATCGACATGCTAAATTTTACTAAATTAGGTGCATAAGTTGTTGTGTACTAAGCTGTATAAGATACTATAGCTTTTTAACTACTCCACGGGAACTCTTTAGTTTTCCGGGATGAAAAGTATCTAAAATGTTGGCCGGGGATATAAGTATCACCATGCAAAATTTCATTTAAATCGGTCCAACAGTTTCGGAGATTAGTCCGTACAAACAGACAAACAGACACACACAGACAGAAAAACAAAAAATTAAAAAAAAACTGGATTTATTCTATTTCTCTTTTTACATCCCGCTGACTCAGTTTTTAGCAAATTTTTTTTCTATGTACAGACATTCGACCTCTACAGTTTTATTATATGTACAGATAATAGTCATAGTAAAATTGAATCCTTCTTTTTTTTTACCTATGTGTTATAAAAGGTAGCTGAGATACAAAGCATTTTTAACCACCTAACCATCAGCACTGAAAGAAAAGTACTAAGACTAAGAGTTATGAGGCTAGTTAGTAGGTTCAAATTTTAACTTATTTGAACTAGACCGGAAATACGATGTATCTACTGCTCGTTACTCGTAGATATTTATGAGAAAATTCAAATAAATGGTAAAGCGATGCTAAGGGATCATTTTCGATAGCGGCACGATCCATCGTAGGCTATAATTGACAATGCCATAAAATCTATAAATTTCCACTTAGTAAAGAAGATAAAAACAAACAACACTAGATAAGTATCTCCCGATTACCTGCTGAAGTTTAAGATGAGAACGAAACTTCCGTTATTGACCAGTTGAAGAACCTTTACGTTGCTGTTCCTGCTCTCGAGAATGCAAAATTCCCGGATATGATATACTCTCGCTTTGCTCGGGCATATCCCTAGTTGCCTATCAATAGCGGACAAAAGTAACTCATCGGCACATTTTTTTTCTGAAAATAATATAAAAATGAACTTTAAAGTTATTATGATTTCTGACAATGAACAATTTTTGTCAGAATAAAAACTAGCCTTTATAGCACTCGGCGGTAATCTTAGTTTCCTATTGTCAAAGAATTTTCAGAATCGGTTTTCAGAATTAATAACGTACATTTTCACACGCAGTGGTCAAGTGTTGATAAAGTAGGTTATTAGTTCTAGTCTTCGGTAGATATCTAAGGATTTTGTATGGAGTGCAGCATCTTTATCAATCATATGTAAGGTTAAACAGATTCTACTAAAATTTTAAAAAGATTTCCTATAATGTTTTATCAGAGTGTTTTCTCTTTCTCTTTCTATCTTTATTCCAACTAAGATTTTGTTATAATAAATATTACTTTAAATTACTTTTTGCAGTTATAGAGACGATAGTGGAATACAAAAATTTGATGAATGTCGAATACATACAAACCCTTCTGAAAGTAATTTTACAAAAGGTAAGTAGCGCCAAATAAATAAATTACTTATACCTACGTATATCTAATAATAACCAACGGACATTTGAATTTATTTAAATAGGAAGTAATTCATGACGTACCTACTCGTAATTATTTTGGAGTTTTTATATGTGTTAAAAATATAGATAATGTACTTAAATATGTATACAAAAGTAATCTCAAATATTACTTATTGAAGTGTAACAACTTCTTTAGACGCGCCATGAAAGGGAAAAGATTAAAAAGTATTGGCGTTACAATTTTTGTAACGAAAACGGTTGTTACGGTAGTGAAGAAATAGTCAATTAAAAATTATTTAAACTATTATATGAATATTTCGAAGAATAAGTTAAACAAAAATAGCTATTTATAAAAAATATAATTCTTTCATTTATTTTTAAACGAGCGATGGAATATTTCAAATGGATCATACATATTGTTAAAAAATATTCCTTACTAGCAGAACCCGCGGCTGCATCTACAAAAAAACTTCAAAAAGGTAGGTTTCATACAAACTTTTATCCCTTATTTTATCACCATAAGGAATGAATTTTGAAAAATGCTAAAACAAGTATTTGTTTAATTGTATTGAAGAGCATTAATACCAAGTTTCATGTAGCTCTGATCATAATTTTTTTTTTGGGTTGTATTGTAACGACGATAATCTTCCGCGGTAAAAATGCGGTAACAGACAAAAATTCTAAAAACTATAGATTCGGCCTCTGTATCGATAATAATGTTTATTTCAATAAGATTTTCCAAAAAATATTTGATGTACCTACAGATTCGGCTTAGTTACTATTAACAAAAACAAATCGTCGCCACGGGAACCGTAAATTTTTCCAGGATAAAAAGTAATCTATGTGCTATTCCAGACTATAATCTATCTCTATGCCAAATTTCATCCAAACATCATCATCTAACTTTCAAACGAGTACTCCTTGAGGTTCGTGGACCCCCAATACTCGTGACTTGTGAGGAGTGTATGTTGTAAGAAATTCGCACGTGCACTCTGTCCAGGCTTTTCTTCGATGACAATGTACGTTGCTCGATGTCTGTGCTACCCTGGTACTCGTGACAATGTGTATGATCTAACGTATGAGCCAAGGGCGGACAGCGAGAGGAACTTCGTACCTTCTGAGTGTCCCACGGCACTGACTGGTTTTTTGCTTACTTGGAATATTTTTTTATACATTATAATTTTTTTTTCAAAAAAAAATTTGCATCCCTGTATTTTTATTTATTTTATTGGAGTATATAATTTATTGAATCATTGCAACATTTGATTGAAAATTAAATTTTATATACTAACACCATCTGCACTACGTATGTGAATAATTAAATATTTTGTTTTCCTTTTCAAATCGATAAAAAAAAATTTTTAGTATCTATTCTCGCCTATTATAATTATAAAAAAAATAAATTTCATAAAAAGTACCGATAACCTACAGAAGTTTTACTTCTTGCACGTGTACACATACACATTCATTCACGCACTCTTTTTATACATTTTTTTAATAAAATAGTTTTAATGATGTATTTATATTTTAGCATGTGATAAATTTATCTATGATAAAACTTGGTACGAATGGACAGTTTCATCAGAATTTAACTGGATTTGCGACAAAGAATTAAATATCGTAAATATATTAGCATATAGCAAACTCGGAGAGATAATAGGAGCTTTTTGTTTTGGATGGTTTGGTGATATGTATGTATATATGTGAACTTATTACCTATTAAAATGTTATATTGCAATATAAAAAAAATATCTATTCTTTTTCTGCAGATACGGGCGTCGCTTAACATATTTTATATCAACATTAATGATCATAGTTGGCCGATTCATTTCATTATTAGCTGGAAACTCGTATATAATTTTCCTTATTGGGTGTCTTATTGCAAATTTACCATCATGGTCCGCTCCACAAACCGGTACAATCATATCAACAGAAATATCTTCCCCAAGACGACGTACAGTGATGACTGCTTTAAGATTTACAGCAAGTAGTTTATCACTTGTTGTGTCAGCATTAACTTTTTGGTGGGTACGACACTGGAGAATTTTCATTATTGTTACAACTACGCCCTTAATTGTGTTTTTAGTAATTTCATGGTAAGTTTCCAATATTTCTTCTATTAGCTTATTAAGTATGAATTTTAAAATGTGTTGTCGTTTTTCATTTAATATATACATATATTACATCATATTATTTTGTCTCTAGGTATACCATTGAATCTCCTCGTTGGTTATATACAAGGGGGCGTCATGAGGAAGCTGCGCGTATACTAAAAAAAATTGCGAAGGTTAATAAAAAACAAATCGACGATAAGACTGAAAAAGAACTTTTGAGTACTGTGTTAGGTGAAAGCCCTAAAGTTTTAGGTCCTTTGGCGCTATTTTCTGGAAGAAAATTTACATTGCATACAATTTATCAAATGTTTATGTGGCAAGTATGAATATTGTCTTATAACCAATATAATATATATTAATAAAATAAGGACACTGTCATGGGTAGCTTGGAAACGCGCTCACTTGGAAAACCAAGTAAAGCAGGTTAAAATCCCGGGTCTAGCACCCCTAATATTTTAATGAGCGAATCATTTTCAAAGTGATTAGATACTACTCACCTACCGGTGAACTGTGCAGGAAAATATTGTGAGCAAAACCTGAATGTCTGAGAGAACCTAACTTGCTTACGAATGTCGCCAATTCATACTTGGCCAACGTGGTTGACTATGGCCTGAACCCCCAAGCACTGCGAGGGACACCCGTGCGTCCGAACTCAACTGAAAATTAAAAAAAAATTATTTAGTATAAGAATAATTTGATTAACGAGAAAATTAATGTAATTGTAAAGAAAAGCACGGGGTGCTTTGTGCCTACAATATTTTTATACTAGCTCTACTTTTAGAAATCGTACCAATGGCGTATTTATAACAACTGATATCGAGCAGGTGAAAATCGCATTCAAAAATTCCGTTATAAGCATACAGGTCGAACTAATAAAAGCGTGTTAAAAGGGTTGAATGAGATGAGATACAAGATCTATGTATGTTGATTATGATAGCTTTAAGTAATTTAATTATCTATATATCCTTTCAGGTGTTCTTGTAATATGAGTTTTGTACTACTCTTAATGAGTTCAGGTGAAAAAAAGGATGGGAACCCATTTCTTGATTTTGCTTGGCAGGCAATAGCAGATATACCTGCTATTTTTCTAGGCGGTTGGCTTGCAGATAAAATTGGCCGTCGATACTCTGGTGTTTCAAGTTTAGGTGTATTGGGCCTTATGTGGGCATGTATTGCTTTCAGAGAAAATAGTAAGTTAATATAGTACTTAGTAGGTATTTACATAGATTATACCTAATTAGTGTATATTGTATAATAAAGAATATGTGAAATAGATTCCAACCATGGGTGTACCCAGACCATAAAATATAAATTTCTCGGAAACGACTAAACATTTCAATTTCAAATAAAAAAATGGATATTATATGTATTTTCGAAGATTATGTTCCCCTAGTTTCATAAAAATCAAGAAATAATAATTAAAAATAAAAAAAAAAGTAAGAAAAAATAAAAAAACGTTTCTTTTTTGAAAATATGTCGAAAACTTTGAGGTTATTGTAAAGTCGTAGATTTTTACTAGACCTACAACTTTTGTAAAGAATGTTTTCGATAGATGTCACAGCAAGCCAGAAATAGAAAAATAAAACTATTTTTCAACGTTTTACATCCCCCCATTTCTCGGGAGTAGCTGGACAGTTGGGGCATTTTACGGATTTTTGTTCTTTATATACCTGCTAAAATTTTAAAACCATAAAACTTAAGGTTTTCATTATTTTTTTTAAAACTCATTGTTTTTAAAAAATATTTCATGTACAGATTTTGCCAAGTTATTGTTTTATAATATGTATATTGCAGCCTCTGATCCCCCCAAAGTTTAACTTTAGATCCGCGCCTGTGCTGGTTTTTCCCTACACACTACATGAAGACTAAAAAAATCCAAATGCTCATTTTTATTTAGCGGAAACTTTTAATTATTGCTCAACAGATTGCACACTGCACACAATATCAACCAGATTTTTTAAATACCATATAGGTATTTCCATATGAGCAGTACAGAATATGTACTGCGCCGACCCCAACTCATTGGTAAATGGGCAGGGAGAAGAAGAAGATAGGTATTTCCATATAGGTAGACAAACGACTTATCCTCGATTCGCTTGGGTGCATCCCTAGCTACGCGGATTTTGTTCACAATTTCATGGATTTTAATTTTTTTGCACAGAATCCTAATTATTTAAAAAAAAAATAGTCGAGTTTTAGTTGTTACCAGAGTGCGCCGGCGTTCTACAGAAGCGCGCCCAGTTTAAGCTAAACGCTGTTTATTATGCTTAACCATATAGATCAGGGCTGAAGCTTTTGAAATTGGTAAAAAGTGAAAAAAATATATAGTAGAATGAAACCCATTGGAAAAGGAAGAGAATACAACAAAAATGAAAGGAAAAATAATTTATGGGCGATCTAAGGCCGGGAAGTGTTAGGGGTGAGTTTTTAAGGGTAAAAAACGGCTTATCTCGATTTCCGGCAAAACCACAAGTCCTATGGAAAAAGTTAAATGGCAAAGTTGAAGACCTCAGATCGCCCGTAAATTATTTTTCCTTTCATTTTTGTTATATTCTCTTCCTTTTCCAATAGGTTTCAACTTACTATTATTATTTTTTGTTTCAAAAATTATCGACTCTGGTCTAATATAGATTTCTCAACTTACATTGGCAGCGTCTTTTCTGAAATTATCAATTTTTGAGTTTGTTGTGTCTATATAAACTTTCAATCATCATCGTTTTAGAAACTACATAAATAATATAATTAACCAAGTTTCAGCCAAATAACTGAATAGTATTTGAAGTTATATTTCTTTTGGCGCGTTACGAAAAATTGATGATGAGAGTGATTTTTTTACGATGCGACAGATTTAAACTACAGTATGAAGTTAGTCGTTATTGGCTACAATGTGAAGTTTTTTTTATAGTTTATTTTATGTCTATATACACAACACGTGTTTTACATCGATAAAAATAAAAATTATTACAAGATTTTAATTAGTTTCATCTGTCTCGGTGTCTGTCTGAAATCAAATCTTACAAGTTAAATTTGACCTACTTCCAATTGTCCGATTGAGCTGAAATTTGGCACACACGTTTGACTTTCGTGACTGTACCATTTCCTAAATGCCACCATTTTTAATCCAATACGACGGACGGACGTTACAAAATGGCGATTTATTATTTCCATAGTGACCCATATGATATGGGCATCAAATGAAAGGGCTTTATGAACGAAACACAATAAGCAAAGTGACGTCATTATAAAATTTAATATGGCGGACTATTTATTTTGCACCCCCTTGATATGGATATCAAATGAAAGGGTTTGCTGAGAAGAATACGAAAAAAAAGTAAGAATCATTAAAAAGCCGTTAAAACATTTAAAAAAACAAGCTTTTATTTGAATGCTCTAAAGAAACAAAGTAGGTAGGCTGTTTTTTTTATTAAATTGATATAACTTTTTTTTATTTATGAACTGATTGAAATAAACCCAATACTAAATATAAAGTGAAGCTTACCATAAAATACTTTCGTGAAAACCGCGTCCAAATCGGTTAAGCCGTTCCTAAGATTAGCGCACACAAACGCACAGACAAACAGACAAAAATTCTAAAAATATATTTTTTGGGTTCTATCGCGTTAATAAAACCCCCAATAATAGTTTTTCTCAAATATCTTCCATGTACAGATAGCGATCAGTTACAATTTATTATATGTATGTAGAGACATGGACATTGATTATTTTTTGTCACCTACGTTTGGCTCTTTCAAAACAATAACATGTCAAATACAAGCTCGCAGGCCAGTACATAAGCGCTAGACTAGATTCAATAATCTTCGGAAGTCGTTGGCGAGGTAGCGAGTGCCATGTGAGCGTGGAGCTCGCCGCTCGCTCGCTGCTCTAGCGTGTTGTATGAATACGAGTTGAATATATTGTAAAGTAATTCGTAACACTCGTAGCCTGACTTAAACGTAACTTTGTCGACAACAGTAGGTACGTAGACCTACACGATCCATGGGGGGACAGCTGGCTCCCCCCCCCCCCCCCCCCCTGCCCCTACCTGGGTACGCCCATGAAGTCGGTTAATTATAATTCGTACACATGAGAAATTTTTGATATTTTTTCTAGATTGGTACGGGAAATCCGTATTGAACTAAATTCAATATATTTTTTATCAATTTCATTCTCTATGTATATGTATAAAATACGACATGCGAAGATTGGTTTGTTTGGAAACAACTCCGTAAGAAAATTCTAAGTTGTCACTTTTGAAGATACTTTCCTAACTTTACCATGAGACCCTCAATTGCACTACTACGTCTTGTTTTTGTCATGTCCACAATTTTATCTACGTTGGCAGTTTGTTGATATAACTAATAACATACAAAATGTTTAAGTCATTATTGCAATGCTATTTTATTGTAAGACTAGTGATTCATCCGCGCTTAGCTCGGGTTTGTCCCTACTCCCTAGGTACGTTTTTAGGGTTAGTATGGAATAGATAACTGGATACCTATATATTATATGCTATATACTTATCCTACAGTTTTCCTCAGTCATCAATAAACGGGCTATATAATATAAAAAGAATTCTTCAAATCGGATTAGTAGTTCTAAGAGATTAGCGCTTTCAACTAAACAAACAAACTCTACCTCTTTATAATATTAGTATAGATATTAACTCAACGTTAGTAAATAAAAAGTATTATTAATCATAAATTAAAATTAAATTTTCTACATGATTAACACTTATCTTACAGTCAAGGAAAATATTTTAAGAAAACCTGCATGTCTCGGAGAACGTAAGAAGTTTTGTAACGTAACGTAACATGTGAAGTCCTCCAACCTGCACTTGGTCTATGTATGGTATATGTATGTATAGAAGTGCTTATTGCATATAGTTCTTAAAGGTCGCGTCTGTCGTGTTATTTTTAAAGTGTTACCCCAAAAATTGTCTATCGAATATATTACATATGTATACAGGTACAAGCTATGACACTCGAAAGCACCCTTACCACGTATCATCGAACGTACCCAATACGTATGCAGTGCTCTTTTAAACCGCTTTCGTTCGCCTACTGCAGTCTGTAAATGTGATAATAATTAAAATTTCATACAGAATCGTTTACATTAAGATTTATTATGCGATGATAACGTATAGGTGTAAAGTTTTTTAGTTGGACGTCATTTTGAATTAATTAAATATTTGATTATTTGATTATGTGATTACTCTAGTAGGTAATGAGATAACTTTTTATTAACTATCTTTTCAGATTTTTTGAATTTATTTTGAGACAGAGTCTCTCCCGTTACCATGAATGCTGTAAAGCATTCGAAACGTCGAGAACAAAAAATGAAAAAATCAAAATAAATTCACGAACAAATCCGAAAAGATTGTTTTATTTAAAATGTCAAATATTCGCGTAAATCTAAGAAAGTATTAACAAATATGTGTATTTATTATAGGCGTAGATGGCTGGATTCGACAATGGTGGATTGGTAGTATATTTACTACTATTGCTAGAGTAGCAACAAGTGTAGGATTCGTTATAATTAATATATTTAACATAGAACTACACCCAACTTGTCTTCGACAGTCTGGATTGGCCCTTGGGAACAGCGTATCTGGAATAAGTGCTGCTTCTACTCCATATATTTTATATTTGGTAAGTTAGTAAAGTTGAGTAATAAAATAAGCTTATTAAAATTGTTATAATTTCCTTAAGCGCTTATAAATGTATTTTTATACTTCAAGTACAGGTAACTTTATTAATATAATTTTTTTGTAAGTGCAGTTTTTTAACCACAAACAATATTTTTAGGGACGGAGAGTAGATTCCCGTTTGCCTGGTATAATATTGACTGTTACATCACTAACAGGAGCACTGTCTTCATATTTGTTACCTGAAACTTTGAACGTACCGTTACCTGAAACAATTGAAGAAGCTAAATTATTTGGACAAAAGAATAAAACACGCGAATCAGTAAAATTAACAACAATAACATCTTAGTTACAAAATAAAAAGTTGTTAAAGCAATTTTTAGGGATTTTATTCTTTAAATAATAAAATCTAACTCTATGCAATTTTAAACGAATGTAGTCTTTATTGTACATAGTTTTATATATTGTATATCTTTAAACGCTTAAAGATTTTTATTTATTAGTAGCAGAACCCGCGGGCCGCGGCTACGCCCACGTTCAATTTAAAAAAAAATATCTGGATTCATGTTATACAGCGTCTCACTCGCTTCTCGCGGGTTCGTCACTATGTATTGATATAATATTCTTCATACAAAAATACTAAAATCGCGATTAAAAACTGAGAGTTGGGGGTAGAAGGGTGAAAAATACTTTACGACCTATTCTCGTAACTACCAAATATACAAAAAAAATCCATTAAAATCGGTCGAGGCGTTTCGGAGGAGTGCGACCACAAACACAGTGACACGAGATATTTATGCATTAGATTATTCATAATGAAACGTATCAGAATGTGTTCTGTTTATAGCAGGGCTTGAGAACGATACCAATTCAAAGAAAAAATACCGGTAAATAACGGTATTTACATAGAGATACCTGCCATATCGTTATGATTTAGTAGCGTTAAATTAGTAACATAACATAATTATAACGTTACACCTATTATAGTGTTAACGTTATAATTTCGGGTTATTAAAGTTATTTTAAGCAACGTTGCCTTTTGTTTTTGTCTACCTACCGGCTGCCGAGTAGTTTTTGCCGATAATTTTAAAAGTTTTATGTAAAATGTCAAATCTCCGCGTAAACCTACAAAAGTATTATGTGTATAGGATGATTTTTGAGAGTAATGAATGAGTTTTAACTCTGATCTTAAATCATTTTTTCGATTGTATTTTAACGTTTTTTCCCGTGGGAATGAGATAATAGCCTGTGGTAATAAGATGTCTATGTCACTCGCCAGCTCTCTAACTATCTCCACACAAAAAGTCACGCCAATCCGTCACTCTGTTTTGACATGAAAGGAGGTCAAATAAGCAAGCAAACAAACAAAAACAATTTAAAATTATATATGTGTATTGTATCAACTATCTGGCATCCATAACGAAATTAGGCGCGAGTCAATAAGTAGGTACGCGCACTCATATCATCGATGAGGTTTGGCGACGTTTTCGATGCAATGAAAGCGATGGTAACAAAACTTACATATAATTTTAAAATTATCGTTAAAATAGGTATTTATTTTTAACGGTAAAATTGTCATGAAGTAACGGTAAATTCTTTAACATTATTTATTTTTTAACGATATCTGCCTCTAGCACTTTAACGATACCATTTTTTTAATGGTATATCAAGTCCTGGTTTATAGTAATACCGCAGTGTAAAATCCATACAGTAGGTTAACTGAAATCTGCTCACATATATTCTTATTTTGGCCAAAGGGAACTGAAATTATGATGATAATTTCGGTAATCGAAATTACAATGATATTTTTTTATGTTTGTTAAAGTAGATTTTACTTTTACGTATTTATATTAAAGAGTTAAATATGTTGAACTAAATAAACTTCATAATAAAATCCAGGTGTGTTTCATTTCATACTTAGAACCATGGATGACAAATAAAACTTAGAACTTAGAACGATTAGTTGCGGAATGGAGTAGAGGTCATTCCCCTGATTTAGTATATTTAAAAGAATATCGAATGTAGATTAATTGCAGCAGCTTATTTTTTTGAAAATAGCCTATACGGAATGATTATCAAAAATTCTCATTTTCATGACCCATAGGGTATTAATTTTGATAATCATTGACTATAAGTTAATAGTGCCATTTAGTGGCGAGTTACAGCTATATGCGTTAATGCTAAACTCGTCTCCCGAATGTATTATACCACCATATTATATAACCAAAAATCAAAAAATATTATATAACCAAAAATCACCATATTATATAACCAAAAATCAAACAATTTTTCGATTAAGGGATCCGTTTGTGAAATATTAAGTTTTAAAGTGTTAATTTTTATTAGAGTCAAGTAAGTGTCCATGCCAGCTAAATAGTGTGGAGTGCCCTTACTCTCTACAACTATATTTTATGGTAGCTATTAGTCTGTGTGAGGATATAATCTATGGTCATGGCTCATGCTATTGTCTGTGCCCTGTGACGAACTCTAGTCTATGTCCGTTCGCGTTTTGTGTAAATCATAAATGTAAATTTTCTAAATGATATTTAAACTAATTGCATATTTTGAAGGTAAATTTTCATTCAAGCATGATGATTGAAATAAATAGTTAAAAAATAAATTGCCAAGTATTATTGTTAAATGTATTTCATCTAACATTAGCTGCGAATTTTCGTGTAGTGCTATCCATAATTGTAAGATGTCGGGTGATCACAAAACATTGATAAAGGGAAGCCCATCGCAATATGTAAAATTAAACGTAGGTGGAACATTATTTTACACTACAATTGGTACACTAACCAAAAGTGATAATATGTTAAGAACCATGTTCAGCGGCAGGATGGAAGTCCTAACAGATTCAGAGGGTATTTATTGCTATACTTAATTCTTTGATCAATTAATTTAATACGTAAGTAACTAAAGATTTTGCCTCCAATGCAGGATGGATCTTGATAGATCGATGTGGTAAACATTTTGGAACTATCTTGAATTATCTACGTGACGGCACTGTGGCACTACCGGATAGTTACCGCGAAATTATGGAATTGTTGGCCGAAGCTAAATATTTCTTGATAGAAGAGTTAACTGAATCTTGCCAACAAGCACTCAGTAAAAAAGAAAGAGAAGCTGAACCTATATGTAGAGTTCCTTTAATTACATCACATAAAGAAGAACAACTTCTCATAATGTCGACTTCAAAGGTTAGTACCATATGCTAAAATAGTGTACCTATTAAATACATTCAGTAGTTTATTTCTTAAGCATCCTTATTTTAAATTTTACAATGTAGGTTTATTATTATAAAAATTATAAAGAATGCCTGCCTTTTAAAACAAACAAAAATGCCTTTTACAATACTTACCCTTTTTTATCAATTTCTATTGATAAGATCAATAATATTATAATATTTTTGTTCACAGCCTGTAGTAAAATTACTGATTAACAGACATAACAATAAATATTCCTACACAAGTACATCAGATGATAATTTGCTAAAAAATATTGAATTATTTGACAAACTGTCACTACGCTTCAGTGGGCGTGTCCTCTTTATAAAGGATGTTATAGGCTCTAATGAAATTTGCTGCTGGTCATTCTTTGGTCATGGAAAAAAATGTGCTGAAGTTTGCTGCACATCTATTGTATATGCAACTGATAAAAAACATACAAAAGTGGAATTTCCTGAAGCAAGAATTTATGAAGAAACATTGGGTATTTTACTATATGAAAGCCGTAATGGACCTGATCAAGATTTAATACAGGCCACATCATCTCGAGGTGCAGTTGGTGGTCTATCCTGCACAAGTGATGAGGAGGAAGAGCGCTCTGGTCTGGCCCGACTCAGATCAAATAAACAGAATAATCAATCTTAGCGGTTACAGTCTGGCTTGGCTCGCTTGAGGAGCTCCAAACGCACAAATGTTTGATACCAAGCCAACTATTTTCTACCATTTTGCTGGCTACCATGTTTCGGTATTTAGACTTGACTGAACTATTAACTATTTTGTGAGTCCTTCCTTTTTGTGAACTCCTCTATAATTGGTGATAATAAACAAAGTGAAGCATTTATTTGAGATAGAGATTGTAGTAACAGGGATCTATGTGTGTCTTAATATTAAAAGTGTGTCTTTATGAAATTGTAAATATAATACCCTTTCTATGTTTACAATAATGCGTATCTGATTTGAGTCCATACATTGATTTTTATACATAAATATGTGGCAAATGATAGTGACAATCTTCTTGTGTGGATTATAATAATATGATAGATAATAAAAGTTATTAATGGACATATTCATATTTTGTAGTGAAAATTGAATGTTCAAATTGAATGTTAATTGTGACAATTATTTATAAATTATCATATTTTACACTTTTATAACAATATAAATTATTGATATATTATTAATTAAATAAAAATAGGATTTATATGCATAGTTGTAAGATATTAATAATTGTAATAAATGTAAATAATTTTAAAATTATTTATAATTATTGTGAACAACAATTTTTCAATTATGCAAATAAATCTAATTGTTATATAATTAATAATTTATGCATAATTTATATTATTATTAATGTGTAACACATATTATAAGTATATGATCTTACTTCTGCTAATATTTCTCATAGATTTACTATCACTTATTAAATTGTATGTATGTCTTTTTAAATGTGTAATGTCACATATGAATGGTTCTCTATAGCGTTTTGAGGAAGAATGTATCATGTATACCGTCATAAAACTATTTCTGTCATTATCAGTAGAAAATGTATTTTTGATGTATTATTCAATGTAATATATGTCATTAAAATGAGAAATATATTCAAGCTTTGTAGTATTTGCATTCACACAATAAATATTTAAGATGAAAAATTATTTACACAGCTCAAGTAATATGCCAAATTGATGTTGTTTAAAATCTTAGATGTAACTTCTTGTTAGCTAAATAGTAACAAGGTCACATTTTTATTGTATGGATTAAAAGTTTTTAAAATAAATTTCTTGAAAATAGAGATAAGTAAATATCTTTATTATGTATTTATTTATTAGCACATACTAGATATTGATATTTGATCGTTATAAATAAATTGGTGGACAGGATGTATTCTGTAAAGATAATAACTTTCAAAGAAGTTTTAAAAACTAAAGTTTTTTTGAAATATTGTATAGTGCTCGAACTTGTTGTTGAGTGCTCAATTTTAGCATGAAATATTCTAATTTGATATTTAAAGTTTTTGTAGCGTAAGCTATGGATATATCCTGATTTTTTTTATTTTTGCCTAAAAAACAAATGAAAATTGTTATTGAGTTATTTCACATCTTTTTTCTGTTATTTGTTGTTTTTTTTTTGTCATCTCATTACTAATGTTATCTTTCTTATTGATCATTTATTTATGGTATTAAAATAATGCAATAGTGATTTTATGGATTATGAATGTAAATGAATCAGAAATGATATTGTGATGCCAATAGTTAATAGGAAGCAGAGTCTAGTCTTATATTTGTTGTTCCAATTCTTATTATTATAAGAATACAATATGTATAGGAATGGTTTAATTTGAGGCTACTTATTTATGGTCATTGATATGATGAAATAATGCTATACACTTAACAGCTCCTAGATTACATTGTATACATAGTCTTTCAAACTAACGTAGAAGACAAGGCTTAAACCTGAACTTTAATAATTTATGACCAAAATGATTTGTTATTACCTATATTTAAACTGTGTACCTCATTATTATTGTTTTAAGAGTGTCTAGATGTATTGTGCGGTATCTTAGCCCTATATAGGTATTTAACTTAAATAATAATGATCTTGATGACTATTCTCACTATGATGAGGATTACATTATGTTAGATTCTATTAGATATCTACTTAGAAATTACTGTTGTCATAAAATAGCATTCACTCTTTCATTGAAAATATTTCAAATAATTAAATGTTTGAAATGTCTATGTAATTATTAATGTCTTTATGTAAAATCTTTAAAAATTACTTATAAATGTTTAACTCTTATAAAATATATGCTCACTGTTTAGCTGTCCATGTTTTGTTTTATTTCTTTTTTAAATAATTTATTCTCAAGATTTTTAAATTTTATAATTGCAATTCAGTTATTGGTATGGATTATAATTATCTACATTTATTTTAGAGGTAAAAATTGTAAATTTGTATGTAGGACATAATTTCTAAAACCACCGATCCGATTTGGAAATTATTAACTTATTTCTTATTCTGTTAAAATGAAGAAATATTCACTGTTAAATAGTTTGAAATAATAAAATGTATGACAAAAAGAGTAGTAGGTACCACACAGCCCAAATGATCAAAGCTAGGGTAAATCTTTAGTATTATCACAGATTGTATAATCTATACTAGGTATTATATACTTTCCAATAGAAAATACTACTGCTTTGCTTGTTATTTCCAAGTATAATCAATGCAAGAGGAATAAGAAACTTAAAATGTTATTATTGTTAAGTCAACTAATAACAAGAACAAAATGTAGAATAAGTGTCCCTAAGCAATATGAAAGGCTATAAGACATTTTCTCATACATACAACAAAAATTAGTAAGCTATTTAATAAAGAAAAATAAACTTTAAGAAATATTTATTGCAACTAAATTTTTCTTATAACATTCAAAACTACATAATGGTACATTAGTTTTTGAACAGTTATACTTTTTTAAGTTATCACATCCCTTGACACCACATTTTACAGGCTTTGGGATTTCTTTAGGAGTTTGTTGTTCTATTGGATAAGGTACACCAGGTGGTAAAGAAAGAGACACTTCATTGCTGTTGTTTTTATAAACAATCATTGGTTCCAGTTTTCGTATTGGCCTCCCTTTCTGAGCATTTTTAAGGTTCTTAGATTCTTGTTTCTTCAAAAGACGATCCATTGTTTTCTTTTTGTCTTTTTCTCTTTTTTCATCAGCTAATTGTTTTCTTTTCTGAGATTTCAATGCAGCCTTCTGTATAGCTTCAGCTGTCATAACTTTTTCTTTATAACCAGAAGGTAAAGCAAGGAGAACTTCTCCTCCTGGACTTGTTTCTTTATCGGTACCTCTTTCATACATTGCTCTTTGTCTAGCAGTCATCATTTTTGGATCTTTAGGTTTTATTTTTTTCAATTCTTCATCAACCTTCAAAAAAAAATAACATCAAATTAATAGAAATCTGCAATATCAGTGCCAAAGATAATTTGCTTGATAGTAGCAAAAACCTACCTCCTCTAATTTTCCTGATTTGATTGCATCAAGCCATCTTTCCTCTTCACTTGAAGTCCCACTGTCTCGACCTTTCACTTTCTTTTTTTTTGATGGAACTTTTGGTGGTGTACTAGAAGATGATCCTGGCATTGATTTACGAGAGTCAGATGATGACTTTGTAGCTTGAGCTTTTAAGATATCAGCTGCAGAATTACCCGAAACATCCTTTTTTGACTTCATTTTGTATGATGATTTTTCTACGCCGTCTTCGTAAGCAACGTCAATAGACGTATCACTATCATAATCATTGTCGATTTTTTTATGTTTTTTATGCTTATGTCGTTTATGTTTCTTTTGTGGTGATGCATCTGAAATGTGCAAAATTATAATATTGATGTTTGTAGGTAAGAATAATGAAAAAGCATAAACATACAAGAAATAACAATACCAATGACAATTTCATCTTCAGTAGTGCTAGGTTCTCGTTGCCTTCTAACCATTTTAATTTTATGTTGAATTATTTCAATTACAGTTGAAATATGAAAACGTAAGATTATTTGTTTTTAATAAATATATATTAATTGTAAGTTATTGTTTTAATTCTATTCTATTCTATTCTTTTGTTTAGTGGCTTCCAGGAGTGCCAATTGGGCACAAAATACTTCGCCAATGTCGCGTAGAATGGAGAAAACACGTTATATTAAGAATGACTGGTAAAAGAGAGAAAAAAAAACATCACTAGATCTGATTACGTGTTGAAACGGAGCAATTCGTTGTAAAATCAGGATCTACAACAGACAACACAATATATATAAAAACACTAAGAAAAAAATAAATACTGGATGTTAGTACTAATAATAATCTAATTATAACTACATTTTAATTTTATTAATTTTAATATATGTACACAGAAATCTACATAGTGGACTAAACACAAACATTAACAAACAATTAACATTAATGGGGCGAGGGACTTTAGAAGGAAGAATGTCATAGAGAGGGTGGAGGAGTTTGGGACAGCTGAAAAGAATATGGGAAGGGGAGCCTTCGTCAAGGCCACATTCACACAAGGAGTGGTCCCTGACTCTAATCTTAGCCAAGTGTACAGGAGTACTTGCATGCCCAAGACGTAGACGACAAATTGTAGATACAACCCACCGTTCCGCCAGTTTGTAGCAAAAGAACCAGGGGCGTCTTGGAATCTCTGGCTGAATAGCAGCATAGTGCTTACCTTTAAAAGATTTTGAGGAGTTCCAGTCATCTTTCCACGATTTATCCAAGTACTTTTTAGCAAGATATAACAAATCCTGCGCCGAATTTGAGAAATGCTCTAATGAGCCACATTGTATGGCAGATTTGGCACAAGAATCTGCTGTTTTCGTTACCAGGAATTCCGGAGTGACCCGGAACCCAAA
The DNA here is from genome assembly GCA_951806755.1 of Brenthis hecate. Classification (NCBI taxonomy): domain Eukaryota; kingdom Metazoa; phylum Arthropoda; class Insecta; order Lepidoptera; family Nymphalidae; genus Brenthis; species Brenthis hecate. Next base: position 6,665,447 of record OX638258.1, on the reverse strand, counting down.
CTAGTGAGATCGCTAAGCCCTTTTGATCACATGAGTACAGAGCTTCACGAATCCTTAAAGTTATGGAACATCTTAATCTACTATGAAAGGGGTTCTCCTTAATAGCCATTAAGCAGCTTAATGCGTCAGTAAAAATAACAGTCTGTTTATAGTTATGGGAGCGGGTAAACAGGATTGCTTCTAATAAAGCAACAGCCTCGCCTGTAAACACCGATGATTCGGGAGGACACTTAAATAGCAACATAACTTTGAATTTTGGAATCCAACAAGCTGCACCAACACAGCCATCCTGAGATAGTTTTGCCGCATCGGTAAAGATCAGGAGATGATTCGACCAGTTTTGATGAACCATTGCTTGGAATTTTGTGTTGGTGTCAGGTGCTCCCTTAGTCAGACCAAGATCTGTGATTATAGAAGGAGCCATGGCTAGAGCATCATAGGGAGTACAAAAGATAGGATTAGAGGGGAAACAAGACATGGGATGTGGAAGTTTAGTGAATTTAAGGAAACTGTCCAGTAAAAAGGATAATGGTTTATTTGAAGGGCTTAGTTCAGCCAACTGCCGCAGCTTCGGCCACAAGGGATGGGAAGATAACTGTAATGACTTGCAAACATAGCGGTCGGACAGATACTGCCGACGGATAGGTAAAGGAGGATCGACACATTCAACCTGAAGGGCGTTGGTAGGAGAAGACCTCATTGCACCTAAAATTAATCTTAGGCACTTATACTGTATTTTATTTAGCTTCTCTGAAGCTACTTTATTAAAGGGGTCTAGAACAAATAGGCCGTAGTCTATATGACTACGTATGACAGAATTGTACAGTAGTTTTTGAGTATATGGGTGTGCACCCCACCACACTCCCGACACCGCTCGAAGAGCATTGATGCCTTTTTCACATTTTCTGCTGATATACTCCGCGTGGGCAATTCCATTCAGTCGTTTTATCGATTATTATGCCTAAAAATTTTATGTACTCAGCTAGACTAATACGTTGATCCTCATAGCATAACTCAAAATTTGGAACAGATCGTTTTTTTGTAAACGCCACAGCTTGACATTTTGACACCGATAATGACAAGCCATGTTCATTGAGCCACTGGCCTAAATAGTGCAAAGCAGAGTTTAACCGCAAACTAATGTCCTCCATCGATTTTGAACTAAAATAGATAACAATATCATCAGCATATTGAAGGATGTTACAAAAACTATTAACAGACAATTCGAGGTCATGTGTGTAAATGCTGTACAGCAAAGGACTGAGGACCGAGCCTTGAGGTAAACCCTTCCAGACAAGTCTGGGCGGCAGTGTAAGTAATCGATGTCTTACAGATACAGTTCTACCGGTCAGCAGATTACATATAAAATGTACCAACCTCGGCGGTATACTCAGCTGTTGCATTTTCTGCCTGAGCAACGGAGAAGGACATTGTCATATGCAGAGGCGATATCTAGAAAGACACCAACCAAGTACTCTCCCTTTGCATAGGCAAGTCGAATGTCTGTCGTTAGGATGCTGAGACTATCTATAGTACTTAGACCCTTTCTAAAGCCAAACTGAGAGGGCGCTAAGATGTTTCTGCTTTCCACTATCCATTCCAGTCGATTTTTAAAATGCGTTCAGTAATTTTCGATAAGGTAGATGACAATGCGATAGGTCTGTAAGAATTCGGATCAGAAGGGTTTTTTACCAGGTTTAAGGATTGGGATTATTATCTGAGATTTCCAGGCTTCCGGGATAATGCCTGACATAAATATTGCATTGATAAGTTTAAGAAAATACAATTTAGATTTTTCATTTAATTTATCAATAAAAGAATATGGTATACCATCTTCACCTGGACTGGTGTCCTTTAAACCGGTTAAGGAATTCTCGAGCTCATCCAGAGAGAAAGGGGAATCCATATGATCCAATGATAAGGGTTGTGCAGATGAAGGAAATAGATCATGATGGGGAACAAATGGAGGAGCTAGCTTGTCTGCAAAGTCATTGAGCCATTCAGAAGGATTGTTGGAGCCTTGATGAGGGATAGCATCAACAGCTCGGCGAAACTTTTTAACTTGTCTCCAAACATAAGAAGACGGGGATCGGGGTTCAAGGGACTCGCAGAATTTGATCCAACCAAGTTTTTTCTTTTTATAAATCACTCTCCGAAATTTGGCATCACTGCGTTGATAATCAAGAAAGTTCTCCATTGTCATACAGGCTGCGTATGCTAATTCGGCAAAAGTACGCCGGTTTACAAAATCACTGCATTCCTGATCCCACCAGGGATTGAAAGGCAACTGATTTTGTGTGGAGTGTTTTTTGGGGATAAAAAGATCAGCGCTTGAAATAATAGCTGAAAGGAATCGATCATAATAAACAATTACATTCTCATCACTAATAGACTCAGGAAGAGAGTCCAACATGTTATCAACAGAGTAAGCATACTCTATCCAGTTTGCTTTATTTAAATTATATGAAAGCAAGGGCTTAAAGGAAGGAAGAGGAGAGTGTCTATTATTTAAAGAGAGGAGAATAGGAAAGTGGTCACTACCATAGGAGGAAGGGAGAGTACTCCATGATAGTAAGGAAGATATAGATGGCGAGGCTAATGAAAGGTCAACTGCAGTCTTGGGATTTTGATTAGGATATACTCTACGGGTCGGTGAACCATCATTTAAAATACAGAGATTGAGATCATCAATCATGTCCACCAACAAAGGAGAGAATCCATCGCAAAAATAGCACCCCCACAAAGTGTGGTGAGTATTAAAATCACCCATAACTAGAACTGGACTGGGAAGGGAAGCGATGATAGACTTTAACTCAGGGAAAAGAGAAGAAGAAGGATAAGGAATATAGAGTGACAGAAAAGATATATCAAAAGCTCTTATAGCAACAGCATTTATCTGTTGACTATAAGGGGGAAGAGGGATCAGGGAATATGGAGTGGAGTGCCGGATAAGGATGGCACTGCCCCCATACCCGTCATTTCTGTCATCCCTCAAACAAGCAAAACCCGATACCCTAAAACGGGAACCGGGAATTAGCCATGTTTCAGAGATGGCAATAATGACAGGTTCATATAGGGTAATAATAGAAAGCAGTTCGTGTTTCTTAGGACGAAGGCTTTTACTATTCCACTGAAGGAAGTTGAGTGGGGCCATTTCTAAGGATATTGAAAATATGGAGCAAGTTCTGGGCAACGTTGGACGGTATAGGAATTTCATCACCAGTTGAAATAATAGATTTAAGAGTTTCTGTTAAATTTAAAAGAAGGTTAGATCTAGAAAACTCATAAGGAGATTCATTGTTGCTGTTTAAAGCACAGCCATTTGGTAAGAAAGAAGGAGAATTGCTGGTGATGGCTTGATGAGCTAGTCTATCATAGCCTTTAGGAAGAGGAGCACGAGGACGAGGAGAACGGACAACAGTTTTGGTGTACGATTTCCTGGTATTATTCTGAGGATTGCTAAGACTGGGTTGCGACATTGATACAAGAGGAGGAGAAAACATTTCCTTAGCCATATCAGCATAGGAACGCCTTACCTGGGGGAACCGGGAGGATGCTTCCATATAAGATATATTTTCCTGCGACATTAATGTTTTAATGTTTTGCTGCCTTACAAACTCAGGGCAGTTCTTGTCAATAGCATAGTGCTTAGCCGAGCAATACAAACAAGTAGAATTTCCTTTGAGATATCACATGCATCCCCAGTGTGTGGTTGGGAACACCTGTAACACCTTGGCTTAGACCTACATTGTGTTTTTATGTGACCAAAACGACAACAACTCATGCATTGAATAGTAGGGAGGTTATAGGTCTCAACGGGTAAGGAAGTGTGGTATGAGTACACTTTTGATGGCAATACTTGCCCACGAAATGTTAAAACAACTGACTGGGTCGGGATCCAAGAAGCAACACCATCATTCATAGCCTTACGATTTAGTCTTCTGGCCTTCAAAACCTGAGTACAGCCTGAGGGGAATTCCAGAGACGACACAAATTCGTCCATTGCCCAGTCTACGGGGACTCCCTTTACTAGACCCATTCTAGTAATATTAAAAGTTGGGATTACAGCAACATATTTTGATAAATTCAGAATAGGATTACTTATGAAGTTGTTTGCAGCTACAGCAGTCGAAAACTGGACTTCGATTTTGTTACGACCTACATTTTTAACACCATCATTCACAATGTTTTGTACTTTGTTATGGTATAAGAATTGGCCGAATTTGATTGCTCTGATGGTAGTACCTGCCGCTGGGTCAGGAGTCTCCCGAGACACGTAAACAATGAAAGGACCCTTGTCATCCTCAGAATAGCACTTAGGACCGGACAGAGATGGATGTATATAGACGTGTTGAATTGATGGTGTAGCCGACGACGGATCGACTATAGTTTTCTTACTAGCGTCATTAATGATTTCCTCACTTTGACGCTTTCGTGAAGCAGTGGATATAGGTACAGAAATCCCTCCAGGGTCCGGTGGATCAGGCGGTGGATCAGGATCCATAATATCTACCAAAAACACATAAAACGACTCACAATACTTACAATGCCAATCACCAAGTTAGTAAAAGATTAATTTACACAGATGTTACAACTATATTCACTAAATACAAGTTAAACCGCACAAATTGCACAAACACGTGTGTTAACCAAAGCTAACGCAGGCGAAGTCCGTTATTGTTTTAATGTTGGTAATTATACATATTTGTCATCTGTCACTACTCACTACTAACTTTTTAATTTATAGATAAATTATATGCTTAATTTATTAACAGATAGACATAATGTTAAAACAAATAAAATAAAAACAATAAAGGAATATTATGAGAGATTTTTGAAGTGTTAAATAAGATGTAAAATAAATTTTAAACTTAGTAAAAATATTATTGAAAAAAAAAAAACGCGGGTGTAAGTACCTATGTACGCACGTAAGAAATTATACTTCTTTGGCGTAACAAAACAAAAATAATATATTTACGCGAATATTTGACATTTTAAATAAAACTACCGATCTTAACTAACAAAAATTATAGCTAAAGACTTCATCCCGTATGTCCCAACCCTCTGTGTGTAAAATGAATGCAGCTAACTTCATCATGTTGCTTTTTAGCTGTCGGTGTGCGCGCGCATCGTATAAATTTTTACCATTATCACATTGTCCCAAACGTTACTTAAAATGCCATTAGACAAAGTCACCCCTGCACATCGAATTGCAAGATTACTTTTTGCCCGAGATCACGTGAATTGGAATTTGGAGCAGTGGAAGAAGGTTCTTATTACTGACGAAAGCAGAATGTGTTTGCATGGTGCCGACGGCCGTAATTTTGTTTACCGGCGACCAGGCGAAAGATATGCTCCATGCACTATGCGGGAAACAGTGTCATATGGAGGGGGCTCAGTTATGTTTTGGGCAGGATTCTGTTACGAAGCGAAAACCGAGCTTATATTCATAGAAAATGGATCCCTTACAGCCGCTAGGTATATAACGGAGGTTTTAGAAGATCATATTGTGATGCCTTTTACTGGGTTCATTGGAGAAGATTTTCTGCTTCTACAAGATAATGCTCGCCCACACACTGCTACATCAGTAAGGCAGTATCTTCAAGAGGTCGGAGTGTCTACTATTGCCTGGCCAGCGCGAAGCCCTAACCTCAATCCGATACAGCATGTATGGCACCATCTCAAAAGAAAAGTTAGAAATCGCGTAGTAGTCCCGAGCAACATTCAAGAATTAAAAAGCGCCTTATTGGAAGAATGGGATTCTATTACACAAGATTATCTAAAAAAAAAAGTGTGTCAAATCTCTGAAAAACCGATTAAAAGCTGTAATTAAAAATAGAGGCGGTAATACGCATTATTAAAAATCATAAAACCAATCGAAATCTTCTAATTTTCCCATTAATTTTCGGCTTACATTTTTATACCAAACTCGCGAAAAATCATTAAATTTGATTTTCCTCTATTTTCGAGCAATAATTTTTATTTAAATTATTCAAAGATTATTGATTTAGGTACCTAGGGTATACAGCTACCCATATATAATAACAAAATTAATAAAAAAATATCTTATCTTAAGTTTGTCCATTTTCTCTAGGTGGCCCGATTTTTTTGCACGCCAGTGTATATATTTATTACCGTGACTCAAGTCTCTAATTATACTCATTTTTTGTTAACTTATTTTTATTTAACACTGGAATTCAGACCTTTTCTGGTTATATTTTGTATTTAAAAAAAAAATATTACGGAGTTTATTCTTAACGCTAGCACAGTTGCGCCCTCTCTCCCCACGGGACGGTTTCCGTAAGTTAGGTTTCGCAAAGTTAAGTTTCCGTAAGATAGGTTTCGCAAAGTTAGGTTCCCGAAAGTTAGGTCACCCAAAGTTACGTTTCCGTAAGTTAAGTTTCGCAAAGTTAGGTTTCCGAAAGTTAGGTCACCATGAGTTAGGTTTCTTTAAGTTAGGTTTCCGAAAGTTAGGTCACCTTAAGTTAGGTTTCCAAAAGTTACGTCACCCAAAGTTAGGTTTCCAAAAGTTAGGTTTTCGAAACTTTAGTCAGTGAAAGTTAGGTTTCCGTAAGGTAGGACGGAGAAAGTGTGGCGAAACACTAAAATAGTTTTTATATGTAGTTTCGCTTCGTCCGTTTAAAAAGAAGAAAAAAGTTAAGTTGACTTTTGTCACGTAAAAATTAGATATTACAGTAACATAATTGTTTAAAACTAAACTATTATTAACTATAATAATCATAAAATGTTTGACCTGTTCGAGAAATTCTGACAAGAATTTACGATGTACCTATTATTTGTCTTACAATGTTTATGCCTTGATAATATTGTTTATGGTTAGGCTACACATACAAATACTGATCCCGTAGGTTCGAGTGCGTGCGTGTATCGTTATATGTAGAACAACATTTTAACATTGGTTAGGTCTTTGAAACTTGTCATTTACTGTATACACCACTAGATGTCGCTAATAAGACTAAATGATTTGTTAAAATAAAAGAAGCATTTTCATCGTTTAATATACAAAAAAAAATAGTTCTAAAAGATGAAGACAAGACTCTCTTACTTTTAAATACAGCTTTTTTTTTAAATATAATATTTAACAATAAAAATATATATACATATTTCTTTATTTAGTAATATTGTAGAATTATTGTCGAAATATTTTTCTTGATCGTCGTAGTTTCAGTTTTCAGATGGGAAAATGATTTCTATGAAATCACTATAGAAAGTATACATGATATATGCATATTATATCAGCATATGACACCTGCTTTAACGTTTTTATTTTATGGTGTAATCATAATGGAAGCATAGCAGTATGATAAACGAAAGGATACAAGATTATACTACGAAATATGTGATAATAAACTTTTATTTATAAGTTTTCTTATAAGTATTGCTTAATAAAACTATTTTTATAAATCACTGTTGTAAATGCTTTTTTTTTATAACATTCACTAAAAGTTTAACTTTTATTATAATGTATAATATTCTAAAAAATATAGTATGGTTTATTTACAAAATTTATGATAATTTTCGAAACATTATTTCATAAAATACCTTCATACATTATTACAATATGATATTATTAAAAACGAGAGAGATTCTTTTATATATTATGTATATGAAATATGTATATATATATATATATATATATATATATATATATATATATATATATATATATATATAATTTGTGCAATTTTTCTTATCACTAACCAGGATCAGATATTAAAATCTGTTAATGTTAAATATAAGTATTGCGCCCGAACTTCGTAGGCGATATTATTGTGAGAATAGTCCAATTTTCGTAATATCCATACAAGAGCTACCAAAATAAATGCTTCAGCACAGACGATGCCGAGTACTGCGAGTGTAACTAATTTAATGCATAATTTAGAATCACAGATCGATGTCCTCGACACGCGAGGGCTATTTGGTCGCTGAGCTTTGGCGTGGGCGCGGTAGGGCGCAGTAGGGCGCAGTAGGGCGCGGTAGGGCGGCTAGTCCCCGGCGCCGAGCGCGCGGCAGGTGGCGTCGTTGGGCGCGCCCAGCGCCAGCGTGCGGCCGCTCGTGGTCCAGGTCTGCGAGCGCCGGCGCCGCACGCGCCGCGGCGCCGCGCCGAGCTCCGAAGTCAGCGTCACGTTGTAGCTGTGTACGGAGAAAATTATATTATGGCGCAGTAATTCCACAGAATTCCAAACACTCGATGCTATGTTGGACATAGCATCGAGTGTTTGGAATTCTAGCGAAATAAAAATAAAAGCTTCGTCAGCGGTGAGCGGAATAAACGGCGACGACAGTGTGAATAATGACCTGTGTTGGAAGTCGGTCGTGGACACGCGTACGCAGAGCGAGACGCCATCGTAGAAGTCGAGGTCAGCGGCGATGTGCAGGCGGGGCTCGGCCTCCAGCGCGGCGGCGGCGGCCAACGCGCCCCACGCCGACGAAGCGCGCGCCTCGCCGCGCGCCGCCGCCGCCGCGCGCAGCCGCAGCTGTGTGCGCGCGCTGCGCGACCACAGCGACACTTGCGCCTGCGCGTCCAGCGCCAACGCCAGCGCCGCGTCGCGCCGGTACAGCAGCGGCGCGCCGCCCAGTAGCACGGTGGCCGCGCGCGCGCGCCGCCTAGCGGCCGCACGGCGCGCAGCACGGACGTGGGCTCGCTGGCCGTGCCCGCCCACACGTGCGCCAGCAGCTCGGCCTGGCTGGAGAACAGCGTGATGCCGGGCAGGCGCGCGCCGCCCACGCTGAGCGCCAGGCCGCCGGCCGCGGGCTCGCCGTCGCCGGGTGCGCCGGCGAGCGCCTGCAGGCCGCGCGTCCACAGCTCCACGGCCAGCACGTCGTGCGAGGCGCGCGGGCCGGCGGCGCGCAGGCGCACGAGGCCGCGCCGCAGCGCGCCGCCGCTCTCCAGCTGCACGGAGTCGAGGCGCGCGCGCCAGCCGCCCGCCGCGACCTCGCGCTCCAGCACCGACGTCGTGCCTGTCGCGGTTTACATTGTCTCACTTTAAAAAGGATTACATTTCTTATTTAATTATATTTGGACATTCCGAGATTTAAAAAAACGTGCGTAAATCAGCTCCGACGACACGACGCACGACTGGAGTTTACTTTCACAAAAAAAAAAAATAGAATTAAATAACAATTAAATTAGTAATTTTATATAAGACAATGAATAAAACGAATCTATAAGACATGAAAGAAAAGTACTTTAAAATTTAAATATTAAACTTATCAAATTTTACTTGAAGGAAACAATTCCTTTACTGCAAAAATTAATAATAACTGCATTTTTGAAGTTATACTTCTTTTCAGACGTTTGGAAAAAATATGAGAGTAAAATTTTTACGATACGCGCGCACACCGACAGCTAAAAAGCGACATAGTGAAATTAGCTGATAACTGTTTGTTGCCATGGTAACCATCATCTGACAAATGATATATATTATATTCTTTCCATAAATGACATTCTATAAATATATGATTGTAATATGACTAATATGCCTTATTTAATTAATTTATCATTCGTTTTACAAGCAGTCGTAACATACAGGAACTATTATTAATATAATTATGGAACTAACTGATAGATATTAGAGTCTATGGTAAGGATAAAATCCTTCGAACCAACATTTATAAAACTAACTATACAACTAAAAATGCAAAAATAGGTGCATGAGAAAACCTGCGTGTCTGAGAGTATCTAGAAGTTTTCGAAAGACAAGTCTGTCGGCCTCGAGCGCAGGCACGCCCGGCCTCAGCGGAGGAACGTTTAAAGGGTTGTACAAATACATAAATACATCATGAATATTTAAGGGAATTTTAAAGGGCTTTTTTTACTTTTATAAAATAAACACTTTATGTTGTGATGTTAGTTAGGATCAATATGTGCGTGTTGTAAGATTCCACAGTTTTCATTAATTGTTAGATACAATGTTTGAGAGATTTTATTCATATCATAGAACCTATCGATTAATTAGATGAAATAGTGACGATGTACTTTTTTTTAAATTTTTAATCGGTTACAATGACGTCAACGTTACGCTTTTGAGTTAACGCTTGTATTAATTTTACTCCATATAAAAGGGTCTAGCAGTACTTCTATGGAGAAATTGCCCCCGATATGAACCTATATCGTAACCAATGTTATATTGCAGAGGGCACTAACAGTAATTGATCCAATAGATATCAGCTCTATATCTTAATTGATTGCTGCCACACGTCACAAATCATAGCTATATTATTGTAATGTTTCATTAAAATTAATGTAGTAGATTTTGCGTGAAAGAATAACAAACATCCATACATCCTCACAAACTTTCGCATTTATAATATTAGTAGGATTATTTATCGAATGTGTGCAAGATATGAATCTTATATAGTTCGCCCAGCAGAAATATTATCCAGTGTTTTTTCTATAAATATGAAGCAATTTGTAATTAATAAACATAGTAATGATGACTAATAAAAGTATTTTTTATGAATATCGGTTTAATTTCTATTGAGAAAATATCTATTTTATTTCTTTTTAAGCCTTTCGTGCCCAATATTGAAAAACTAAAAATGTTATGCAAGATAAAAGTGTCAACATAGTGGTTGTGAAGTACCCGCTCACTTACTTTTGATTTTTTTTCAACATGTTGCACCTCTTGGATTTTAATGAAACTTGGCATGCTATTAGACAATATATAGACAATTATTATGTTTTTTTTTTCAAAGTTGTAATTTGATTATATCTGATAGAAATCGATTGACAAATTTTTTATTTGCATTTTTTTTAATACTTTTATTTATGCTTGGCCCATAGGAAACAGCTATAAAATAAATTTTAAAACGTATTATAACACTTACATTTAGTTTTATTTTGCTAGCTATGAAATTAACTAAGATATATCGCTTTGAAAAAAAGTCGTCACCGGACAGTTTTTTTTCAAATAGCTCCTCAATTGACTACGATATAGAGCTAATATCTGCTGGATCAATTATTGTTAGTGTCCTCTGCAATATAACATTGGTTACGATAGGTTCTTACCGAAATAAATTTATTTATTTAATAATTTTTTTTTAGGTATTACAAAGTGTTATATATAGCCTGCAACGGTTCGATTATAATTTATATCGTAATAGCAACGGGTGACGGTAATAATGGAAGAATGTGATAATATTTCAGAAAAAGCTTCCTTTATATCGTGCGGTATCGTGTAACAATTTTCATCGAAAAAGAGTAAGAAACGGTAGGCGGCGGCGGCGTACCCGGCTGCGCCAGCTCGTCCCAGCCGCGCAGCTCCGGCGGCAGCAGGCGCAGCAGCGCGGCCAGCGGCGCGCGGCGCGGCGGCGCGCCAGCGCGGCCAGCCGCCGCGCGGCCAGGCGCCGCAGCGGCGCGGGCGCGCGTTCGCGGCGCAGCGCCAGCAGCGCGCGCGGCAGGGCGAAGGGCGCGCTCGCGCTCACGTGCAGCAGCAGGTCCAGCGCGGCGGCGCGCGGCTCCAGCGCGCGCGGCTCCAGCGCCAGGCGTTCCAGGCGGCGCAGGCGCGCGGGCGCGGCCAGCGCGTCGGCCGGCAGCGCGGCCAGCGCGCCCAGCGCCTCTAGCACCGCGCCGCCCGCGCCCTCCGCCTGCTCCAGCAGCACGTCGGCGAGGTCGGCGCGCCGCATGTTGCCGAGCGCGAGCACGCGCACGCGCCGGCACTCCTCGTCCTGCGCAATACGACGGCGGAGTTAACTTAAAACATTATCTAATGACACAGAGTATATAAATTATTAAAGAGTGAACACACAAATAACAATTAATAATTTATTGTATTATAGCATAAACGATATATGTTTAACTGTATTGACACATAATTATTAATAATTTCCCTTCAATACTTTAATTCAACTGTTGATGAAATAAAAACTTAAAAAAAAGCAGTCATGAGGACTACCGACAGAAGTGAAAACTTAAAACTATAAACAAACAGTTGTTATTTTTGGATAAAATCCTAAATTAAAGTTCGTAAATTAAAATAGTTTACATTTATATTTGTTTCCTTTTTAGTAGCTTCAATTTAGTTTTATTTAATATTTTTATTCAATTAGTTTCACTTAATATTTTTGTAAAACATACTTATTTAGCATCCATCACTTTTGATGACAAATCAGTTCATTTGTAATAATATAGGGTAATATAGATCTAATTGTATTCTTACTGTTTTAGATTTTTTGTATACGATTGTTTTTAGCTGAATAAATAAATAAATAAATAAAAAATTATCTGGTTTTGACATCTATCGGCACTCTATACATGTTAGCGTTACACGTCACGTGACCATGTCGATGACCACTTACATGAATTTACTCCCCTACCAAACCTGCCTATAGAAGTTTTCACTTAAAAAAAAATACAGCCAGGTTGAGGATTTCCTCCTTTTTACAGAAGTCAGTTAAAAATCTATTGCGGAAAATAAATGAAAAGAAGAAGTAACTTTTGATTTAAGCAGATTATAATGTAATGACCACTTCATTATTCAGTAGTGTCTTTAAAAATTGGATGTTAATATTTACTTCTTTTTATTAATAAATTAAACATCGTCGACGCCGTTCTCGTAAATAGACGTAGCGACATCACTCGAAAGGTGAATGATTATTTTGAACGAGTGTCACCTTGCAGCGCGCGAGGTCAGCCACGAGCTGGTCGCGCAGCGCGCGCGCGTCGGCGGGCGGCGCGGCGCGCGCGGCGGCGCCTGCGGCCAGCAGCGCGGCCTCACACAGGGCGGGGGCGGGGGCGGGCGCGGCGCCCAGGCGGGCGGCAGCGCGCAGGGCGGGGGACGGCGCGCGCGGCGTTAGCGCCAGCGCCTGCAGGTAGGCGCGCGCGGGGCGCTCCGCCACGTCACCGCCGCGCAGGCGCAGGAAGCGCGCGGCCGCCGCGTGCGCCGCCGCGCCCGGCGCCTGCCCCAGCGCCGCGCACACCACGTCGCTGCACAGGGACAAACACTATTTAGAAACTTACACAAATATGTTAATTTAATATACAGGTTATTTTTTTTTTTTTTGTTTTTTTTTAAACATTAACACACAGCACACATTTTTTTTTAAACATTAATATACAGGTGGTTTTATATAGCTACAATTTTACATTATTATATTAGTTTACAGTGATTTTTTTTTAAATATAAAAAAATTAAATATCTATACACATTATAAAACAAAGTCTTACGTCGCGTCTATCTGTCTGTTTCGTGGACGCTAAACGCTTGAAAATTTTCATATGGTTTTCACCAATGGACGGCGTTTTTCATGAGGCGGGTTTAGGTATATAATTTATTGAAGGTTTGTGTAAATTGACTGAAAAATGACAATGATTGTTGAAGATTTCGGAAAAATCATGCCAACTGAGAGAGCTTTGCTAGCGTCCGCCGCGGAAACTATTGTGTAACTACTAATAATACAGTAAATTGGAAAACATAAATATTACTACAAAAATATCCGCGACAGGCCGACAGCCGTCCTTTTAAGGTGGACTCACAACAACCATTTTTATGGTTCTCAAAATAGGTCTAAAATAACGCTTTATAGGCGGAAGTGTTTTTACTGACTTGGTGTAAAACATTATCTTAATAAATATGTTAAACAACTTAGGCATTTAATTTAGATCAGAACTGACCCTTGCACCATTTAAATTAGATTAAAATCTTAGAAGATATCGCAGAATGGAAATAACTAACGAAACGAAATAATACGAGGATGTTAACGACCGTAATGTCTATATATGCATTGTATGTGCGGCTTATTGCTTAGAAGACGAAACGGCGTTAACGAGTTGTTGGTTTTATACAAACATATTACGAAATTATTCGCACCTAGTCGGGACGCCCGCGAGCGAAGTGAGGGTAAGTCGCTAGTAATATTATATAATTAGTTGTAGTATTGTGATTTGTGGTAGTAGTAGTATGTGGTCTACAATGTGCTCACCAATTTAAAAAAATATTATTTAATAACAATATGATTGTTATATTATAATACTAGCGACTCACCACCGCTTCGCTCGGGTTCCTCCCTAGGTACGTTTTGAATTAAAATGGATGTTGTCCTTAAAAGATAGACATAGGTATGCCATCGCGGACTTTTCTGTAGACCTATATAAGATACACAATTCCACCATACAATATTTTGTTATATCTCAAAGGGCTTAGGCAGCGTTTTCGTTGAAAGCTCCCAGACGGCTTATTTTTTTCCAAAATCTCCAACAAATATCGTTATATTTTAACTAATGTATAGAAAAACTTAACAAATTATATATTAAAACCTTTCTCTTGAATTACTCTATTAAAAAAAACCGCATCAAAATCCGTTGCGTAGTTTTAAAGATCTAAGCATACATAAGGATAGACAGATGGCCGGAAGCGACTTTGTTTTATACTATGTAGTGATTTTATACTATTTTCTTTTAATTTGTTTTTACTATTTGTTCTTTTTCATAGATCATTGAGATCGAATACGTAATTATTAGAAATATCATAAAATTTATTTTTCTGTACTTAGCACACCACTTGAATGGTTCTCCGGTCTGCTAGCACTATAGCAGTACTACTCTACTCACAGCAGCAGCGGGTCGGCAGCGTCGTGCAGCAGCGCGTCCAGCGCGGCGGCGGCGGCGGGCGTGGGGCGGCGCAGGGCGGCGCCCAAGCGCAGGGCAGCGCGCGCATCCGCTAGCTGCCCGCCCTCGCCGCCCGCCCCCGCGCCCACCCCCGCCGCGCGCACCGCCTCCGCCACCGCCGCCTCCAGCTCCTCGGCGCCGCTCTGCAACACGCACGCACTGTCATCTCAGACCGTCAACGACGCATTTATGAAATCAAATCTCACTAATCTCAGAAATTTTTTTGTTTCTAAATCGCCTCACAACGAATGTTCCACAAATTTGAAATAAAATTGTACTGAAAAATCTCGCCAGTATTATGGCCATAATTGAACAGTTTATAAAAATGATAATTATAAAGTGTTCATTTGTTCTATAGCTACGTAACTTATTATACTCGTAATTTTAGTTTAATTGAATTCTTTTCTTGTGAATAATATACAAATTATTGCAGATATAATTCTCTTAAAGCAGAGTTGTAATAAATTAACATTATTATTCGAAGTAGCAAATAAAATACAAATATATTCATGAGTCTTTTAAAATACAAAAAGTACAACTTTATAGTTTTATCTTAAAAGTTCAATGTTGTGTGACACATTTGATAGAGTTGAGTGTAGCGCTGACGTGGCCGGCGCGCTATGGCCCTCTCGTGTTTACATTATAATTAGTTATCGCTTCTGATTTCTCGCCTCGGAGTTCGGACCGACGACGCGAGCATTGAAATCCTACTCATTTCTATATTAACTCTGCG
The DNA here is from genome assembly GCA_951806755.1 of Brenthis hecate. NCBI lineage: Eukaryota > Metazoa > Arthropoda > Insecta > Lepidoptera > Nymphalidae > Brenthis > Brenthis hecate. Next base: position 6,650,085 of record OX638258.1, on the reverse strand, counting down.
CATTTCTCAGATAAAGTTATCAGTGAAGCGTACCAAAATGTTAAAACTGTAGGTATACTTGAAATGGCAATTTATAGAGAGCAGATTAGAACTAGTTTTTTGCTCAAACAATAGACATTAAATGTTTTGGTGCCACACTCGACACTGTATAGCTACCGGCGGATCGAGCAGCGCGGCCAGGTCGGCGGGCGGCGGCGCGGCTAGCGGCGCGGCGGCCAGGGAGGGCGGCACGGCGCCCAGCGAGAGGGCGGGCGGCGCGGGAGCGGGCGGCGTAGCGGCGCGCGCCAGCCGCAACCACGCGCGCGCCTTCAGCCCGGCGCCCTCGGCCGCCTCGCCCAGCGTCAGCAGCTCCTCGGCGTACACCTCCTGCAGCGCGTCCAGCGTCGCGCCCAGCGTGTAGCGCGTCACGCGGCGCGCCTCCACCTCCTCGCTGCCCTCCTCATCCTCCAGCACCCACTCCGCCGACTGGCACGCCGTCTGTACATACATAATTACATTTACAGATGTCCATTATGATTATACAACTCCTCCATAATGTCTTAATCTCAGATCATTTCAAACCTAGTCATACCTTAAATTTTCTGATGACTTGCATAGAAGCAGATTCATAGGTAACTTTACAAGTTCCAGAAACATCCGTTTCGTTGCTCTCCCCATCGACAACTTGAAACTAAATAAAAATGCTTATTTAAAAAAAAAATCAATTTTTACTTAACATTTTTTTTTGTTACTTATTATGGTACAAGTGTAATATATGAAAACTAATATTTTACCTGGAACAAGCTAATGAGTGATCTTTTAAAGTTTTGGATGTCTAACAACTCATTAGGGTCTAAGTAGGCCGTCTGGATGAGTCCATGTTTCCAATGTGCATAGAATGTGGTATGCGAATAGGAATCCCAAATGGATTTCATAGGCATATACTCTGCATTAACATGTTTCCCTCTCGAGTACAATTGAGGAGATATTAGCTGCAAAGTATATATTTTTATTATACATATTTAAAAAAATATATATTTAAAAAATTATATAGCAGTATATACACAAATTTATCCTTAATATAATTAAAATACGTATCATTCAACTCACATCAAATTTAAGCATAAACTCGACGTCAGACTCGGTCCACACGGGATGCACGTCGAGTGCGGCCTTCACCTTATAGCTGACCTCTTTATCCCGGCGGGAAGCGTCGTTAAGGAGCACCGTCGACTCCACGCTGTAGGAAACCGACGCCTGGAATAGCTTTATTTCACCATAGTCGGCCCGGCTCACCGAAGACGAAAGAGCTAAGTTTATTACACTCATATAAAATAAAAATGCAATCGACCTATTCATCTCGATATATACAAAACACTATTTTATTAAAAAGTTACTTAAGCCATAACAACAACTTCTAAACTTCCAAAGTTAAGCTACAGCTAACAAGTGACACGATACGACTAACGACTTTAAACATACACTGGTCACTGAAGTGAAATATCAAATATGTACATCGTTGATTGTACCGTTTACTGAGTAGTGAGTTATTTCAATTTGAAATGAATTATGAAGTTTAGTTGAGTTCAGAGTTGTCACTTGTCAATTTGACACTTGACGTTTATGGTTTATTATATAATGTTGCCATTAGTCAAATACCCTGTTTTCAAGCAAGCCAACTTCAATAGAATCAGAAAACTTAATAACTACATAAACACGCTAACGTCATAAGCACGTTATTGACTTTATTGTATAGACTAAATTGTATAGAACACATTACATAGCAATTGTGGCTATGTTAGAATTAGACAAGTTACTTTATGGCGTGTAAATATGATAAGTGCTGATGACACACACTTATAATATTCATTTAAGATCAAGAGTTACTAGAAATTAGACTAATCATTGGAATGCGGCGGTAGAGATGTGGTATAAGCTTATTTAAAAGATATTATTTAACTGTTGTCTGTATCGATAATTAATAAAGATTTTTAAAATTGTACAATATAAATAATCTTTAATTTACCAGCATATAACGATAAAACTAAAAATAGGTACCTATGAATGTACCTTATACATGACATCAATGAATGAATTTAAATCTTTATGCATTAATGATGTATGAAGGTTTTCCTAAGTGTATATGAAAGTCCCATGTTTTTACAAACATGAGGTACGCAAAGATGACGTATTCTGGTTACATTTAAATGAACTAGCGGGCGAAGCCGCGGGCAATGCTAGTACGACAAAATAGTAAAAAATAAATAGAAATATATTTCATTAAAATATTTTTAATTGCAATTCAGTAACAACAAACACAACTCATTTTAAACTTACATTATACATTTAAACAAAGCAACGAGTAAATATATTGAGCATTAACATCTCTTTGATATTATAAATTATGCTTAAATATAAGTATACCGTGCTCCGAGTGATTTAAAAAAAACAAATAACAAGTATGAATAAGTAGGTATGTTTAAAGAAATCAACAAAGACTCATTAACATCAATATAATATTATTAAGCTTTTAATAAAAATAACGATAAGTATGAGGTTCTGAATTCATAAACCATATTATAAATTATATTTGGTAAATAGTATTCCCGTATCACATGTCCGCGCTCTCACAATATATTCAATAAATACTTCTTGTATCTCTCGCTCATTTAATATTTTAACTAACTTCAGGTTTTTGGATACTTAGCACCATAATTTAAAATTTATTTCACTAACTTAATAATACCTAATGTTGTGAAATATTATTGCACACTCAATATTTAGATCCCATCAGCGATATACGTTATACGTGCACGTTTCATATAGGTACATACACCCATAAATCGTAAACTTGCATTACAAGTTGATTTGTACTAGACGCTAGTCATCCGACGAGTCGGGACTTCGATATCTTTGGTCGCATATATTAATAACACGATAAATTTAAATAAACATATTATTGCGGTATTTAATACTCTCAGTTATAACACGCAGAGTACAGCGTCGGCGGGCGGCACCGCGCGTCACGAGTAGATGGTCATCAGGATCATCTGCAAGCAGACGCGACTCGTTAGTGGCGTGCGGCGAGGGCGGACGGGGAGGTTGGGGCGGGGCGGGTGCTTACCTCTTCCAGCGAGAGAGGATTGGATTTCAGTTTCGCCTCGAGGCTGCGGTAGCGCTCTGCAACAAACGTAAAAGGAAGCGTTGAACGATACAGATTCAAGAAAACATTATTTTAACAATGAAACTCGGAGGGACAGCCACCAGTACCGTGCGCGAGGTGCAGCCTGGCGAGCGCCAGCATGTAGGCGTCGGGCGCAAGCGAGGCGCCGCGCGCGTAACGCAGCACCAGGCACTCCAGCACCTTGTTGGAGGCCGTGACGCCGCTCGCCCACAGCAGCGCGCGCAGTCGGTACGCGCTGACACCGCGCGCGCAGCCCGCGCTTGCGCCCAGCGCCACGCGCCACTGCGCCGCGCGCGCCACCAGCGCCGGCAGCTCGCGCGCCGCCACTCGCCCGCTCACGCCGGGGTCGCGCAGCGCCACCAGCGCGCGGCACAGCGCCAGCGACGGCCGCGCCGGCAGCACGCGTCGCCACACGCGCCGCAGCAGCGCCCGCAGCGCGCGTGCGTCCAGCTCGCCGCCGCGCGCCGCCGCCGCGCGCACCGCCCGCGGCACCGACGCCTCCGCGCCCTCCAGCGCCTCCGACGCCACGTCGCGGATGATCACGTTGTCGTCGTTCACCTCCCTGCCGACGAATATAAATCATGAGTATGACATTTTTAGGGCTGTAAATTTTTGAGCGCCCGTCTCTTCTCATCATCAGATTTAGAAAGTACCGTTACCAAACATCGGTGTGCTCGTCGGTGAAGATGCGCAACAGGAAGGCGGCCTCGAGGTCCGCGCGCGCCGTGTACGGCACGACGAGGTACTGCCCCGGCGGCAGCGTGAAGAACGTGGCCACCTCGCGCGTGCGCGACTCGTGCGTGACGTCCAGCGCACGCAGCGGCGCCGGCGCGACTGAGGCCAGCGCGGCGCTGCGCGGCGAGGCGCCCGGCGGCAGCTCGTACACCGCGAAGCCGATGCCAAGCAGGCGCCGCCCACCCCCCGCTCCGCCCGCCGCGCCGCCCACCGCGTACTCCTGCGTGACGGACACCACGACGTGGCAGCGCGCGTCGCCCGGCACCGCCACGTGGAACTGCGGGTTGGTGTGAGCGGTGGCGCAGCGCGGCGGCCCGCCTGCGTTGTAGCCGCGCCGCCAGCGCCGCCGCGCCAGCACCGCGCGCCACGGCCGTTTCCCGTGCAGCGCCGGCTCCATCAGCCAGTCGTCCGGCCCTACGTGCACCAGCTCGAGCCACTCGAACGACTGCGCGAAGTCATCAAACGACATCCTGGAAAAAGAATATCGATATTAACAGTAAAATTAGAGGTCGTAAACATATCACCTCCGGTCCGGGAAGGGGCGGACCGCGGCGCTCACCAGAAGTGGCCGGGCTCGGCGGCGCGGCGCGCGAGCAGGTCGCGGTCGGGCTCGGGCAGCGCGCGCCACTGCGCGGAGCCGCGCGCCCAGGCGCCCGCCCACAGCGCGCGCGCGGCGGGCGCGCGCAGGCGCACGAGCACGGCATCAGGCGCGCGCACGCGCGCCAGGCCGGTGACGGCGTATGGTGTGCGCGGCGCCAGGCCGGCGCGCGCGCGCGCGCACGTGGCCAGCAGCAGTGAGGCGCGCGGCAGCGCGGCGCGCAGTACGTGCAGCAGCGCGGCGCGCGGTGGCCGCGGCGGCGCAAAGCTCTGCACCACGCCGCCCGACAGCTCCTGCAGCGCGCGCGCCACGCTGCCGCTGCGCAGCGCCGCGTAGCTGCCGTGCAGTCTGCGGACCGGCGAACACGCTCGTCATTTTCTCTTCGAACGATTTAATGTTTTTATTTCGATTTGATATTTGAATACAAGTAATTATTAAACCTATGTAAATAGCCAGAGTGTCATTCATTCGCGCTATATTTTTTATGAAAACTAATATGATTCTTAAAAGTATACGAAAATAAAACTCAGTGCAATGAAATCTACATGCTAAGTGACGAGACGCGCATATAGGTATATGTAGTGTCGGCACGGAGGCCGAAGCGTACTTGGCGTAGGCCTTCTCGAGCAGCGGCAGCGTGAAGTCGTCGGGCAGCGCGCAGACGGCGCCGAGCGGGCGGCGCGCGCGCGCCGGCAGGCGGTCGTCCACGGCCACGTCGCGCCAGGCGCCGAACACCCAGAAGCGGAAGGTGAAGCGGCCGCGGTAGCCGGCACGGAAGCTGTGCGGCGGTGCGGCGCGCGCCAGGAGCCGCGGCGTGAGCGCCAGCGCCGCCGCCGCGCAGCCCAGCGCCGCACCGCCCAGCGCGCCCTCCTCCACGCTCCACCTGCGCACGCGCGCGACATTCGGGGTTAGTGTCTCGCCCGACACTGGCACGACTGTTGCACAGTACATGTTAAAATCGGAAATGAAAACGAGTGCGTGTAACCTTTACGCATGGTAGAATTAAAACTTCTTTGGCGTTGTGGTGGACTCTAAAATATAGATAATATTATTTTTATAAAATAATTAGTAACTAGCAACTTACCCTCGCTTCGCTCGGGTGCGTGTTCTAGGTTCGTTTTCAATGTAAATTGTTATTGCGAGTGTACCTTAGGAGATTGACTTATACTATAGCAATTTGTTCCTGTAGGCCTTTTTAAGACCGTCAATTTTCTAGATGGACCTGAAGCTAGCGGCCGACTAGCAGCCGGCCACCTGACTAATTAAACAAAGGGCCGCAACGGTATCGCGGCGTCAAAAACACATGTAGTTAGAATAAGTAGCCACAGATGCAATTAAATATTACTTTGTAATCATTTTAAATACAATAATAGAAATGTATAGTGTTTTATATAATTTAATAGCCAATTTTTCAATTTAGTAATGTTCGTGTCCGTTCTTAGCGTAAAAGGTCATTTAAGCCAAGAAAAACTAGAAAGCATGCTTGAATCTTGCTGATTTTTTTACTGAAGATTTCTATAATACGTATTTATTCAAAACTATACAAATTTTGCAGAATCAAACACTAAAAGTGTCGTAAAAAAATTATTGTTGCTATTGAGAGCGCATTATTGTAAAAACAACATTAAAATTCAAAAAACTATAGAAAGCAAACTAGGAGCTCGTTGATTTTTTACTATATATTCTTTTAATATGGAGCAACTCAAAACTAGTTGAATCTTGTAGAATCAAGGCATAGAATAATTGTAAAAAAGTTTTTAATATACTCATACTAGCCCATACTAGTTTCTGTGAAAAATTTAAAGTCCATAAAAACGATAGAAAGCAAACTAGGACCTCGTTGATTTTTTATATTTTTAGTAAATAGTTAGTATGAGTACACGCCAGGAGGCAATATTAAAATTTTTTTTACAAATAAACTAAGACTTAATCCTGTCTAATTCAAACGGTTTTAGCTTAGATATATAAGTACAATAATATATAAAAAAATCAACGAGCCCCTAGTTTGCTTTCTATTGTTGTTTTTTGGATTTTAATGTTGTTTCTATAATTATGCGCTCTCAATAGCAACAATAATTTTTTTTCGACACTTTTAGTGTTTGATTCTGCAAAATTTGTATAGTTTTGAATAAATACGTATTATAGAAAGCTTCAGTAAAAAATTCAGCAAGATTCAAGCATGCTTTCTAGTTTTTCTTGTCTTAAATGACCTTTTACGCTAAGAACGGACACGAACATTATTACCAAATTGAAAAATTGGTTATTAAATTATATAAAATACTATACATTTCTATTATTGTATTTAAAATGATTAAAAAGTAATATTTAATTGTATCTGTAGCGTATTTATTCTAATAACATGTGTTTTTGACGCCGCGATACCGTTGCAGCCCTTTGTTTAATTCGTCAGGTGGCTGGCTGCTAGTCGGCCGCTAGCTTCAGGTCCATATTTTCTAGTACACTGTTTTGATATGTCTTAAGGTTTAGCCAGCGTTAGACATGTAAATTTCTAAGGACGAATCGACAGAATCCGTCATTGCAGTACATGCTAGCCACTACACAACCGAGGCAGTTATAAGCTTTCATTATGAGTGTACTCAATATCTTATTCACGCCTAAAGAAGATTTGCTTCAAAAATAATATAAAACAATTATTTAGCACAATAAACAGAAAAATAAATAAAGTACCTAAACATCTGATAATGCATTTATAGCTCATTAAGACTCTCGCTTCGTAACTCGCCTCGTACCTTGTATCGTGTTCGCCTCGCAGCTCGCGTAAAAAAAGCTTCTGTTTAGACTCTCGCAATGCGTTCAGTTGTCTTTGAGTCGGAAACCATGTCGGACGTCGAAATATTAGCGGAATCGACTCTTTCTTTATTGAGCTTTTATTACTATACGATTAATTAAAATAAAATACTAGGGTAAGAACCGGATAGTTGTCCCACTTATTGAAAATCTCTAATTACAAAAAAATAAGTATCTACTTACAATATGCCCTGTGTATAATAAAACGTTGGTCTTTAATCTCATCATCATTTCATTGTGACATATTTTTTTAAACACAATAAATATTATTTTTCAGTAAATCCTGTTTTATTTGACCTCTACAAAAGGGGATAGTTGCCCTCTGTGGCGGATAGTTGCCTTATGTTAAAAATGCTTTGGCGGGATACTTGTCTCATGAAGGGATAGAAGACTCATCATGAAATTGTTGCAATTTTTTTGGATTAAAACAAATTTATGTAAATTTAATCAAGCATTATTAATTATTAACATCAATTAATTAAGTAGTAGGTATTTACTAATCGAAATCAATACAACTTTTAAAATACAAATAAAATCTCTAAAATTTACGTTATAAATAATAATTAACTTTATCTTTATTTATACTAACATTATAAAGAGGTAAAGCATGTGAGTTTGTGACGTTGTAGGGGGTAATCTCTGGATCTACAGAACTGATTTAGATGAAATTTGGTAAAAAGATAGTTTGAGACCCTGGCAAGGAAACATACTTTTTATCCCGGAAACCATCCATGGGGATGAAAGTTTGTATTGGGAAGCAAGCTAGGGACGAACCCGAGCGAAGCGAGGATGAGTCGCTAGTCTTTAATAAAAACAATATGGTAATCAACTTTGACACAAATATTAAAATTAGTGGGTAGGTTATCATTATAAGTAGGTATATCACCAAAAACAGTTTAAAAATCATCATCAATTACGAAGTCATAACTTTCAATTTTCCACATCTCACACAATATTCTTTGAATGATGAACAAGTTTCCTTGAAATACAATCCAGTATGATTTGGATTTAGTATTATTGTAATTTTCAAAACATTTACAATAATCTTCAACTGAAACTTTATCATTCGCTTTTTCTATTTTTGTATTAATGTTAATAACTTTTACTGTCTTTTCAGTCTCTCTTATCATCTTCAACTTCTTACTTCTTTTTTTGTACTCCTTTAGTAGCTTTTTCTTTGGCTATTTTTGTATTTATAATGTTTTTTTTTCAGTTTCACTCTCGGAACTATAAGTTTGTTATTTGTCATCCTTAAAGCTCTTTCTCCGCTAAGTTTAATTAAATCTATGTTTTTGTTGTTTCAATGCGAGAGAAATAGTCATATTTTTTGACCTTTTACTTTCGTTTCGACCTCTTTTCTACTGTCTTAAAATCTTTTTATTTCGTTGTCTCCATTATATGTAGTTCTTTTTGTAATGTTTGTTTGAAATTTAAAACTTCTGCAGATTGTTTAGCCCTTTTAGACATGCTAAACTCTTGCTCATATTTGCGAGGCATTTCGCCTACCTACAACACTAATTGTCCTTAGGGCGACTATCCGCAAAATTATATGGAAATATTTGGAAAAATGGGTATATTTCGAAAAATGGGTATATTTGGAAAAATAAATACATGTTATTGGTCAGTTTAAGGTAATAGGTAGTGTAACTTAAGCTTCAGTACACGCGTAGAAGCAAACTGTTGACTGAATCGACAACTGTTAAAAAAAATATTCAATAGAAAATACACACGAATATAATTTCAACGTTCGTTAACGTCCTGCCGCGGAAGATTTTCGCTCACACAGACGAAACACGTTTACCTAGTCCCACTACTGGCATCGTCCTAAGGTCTGTGGAAGAGGCGCTTTAAATTACAGAAGAGCGCTAACATCAGGGACATCTCTAATATAGCGTATTAAAAATCCGGGCATGTATCCAACTGAGGCGACTATCCGGAGTTTACCCTATACGATGTAAGCTCTGGTATTGGTCGACACGTCATTTGCTCGGATATTTTCTTCAATGTATCATTTACTTTTTGATTATTCTTGTGACATTTATGTTTAGGGTCCCAAATTATCGGCTCTTTTTGAAATAATTCAAAGAACTGCAAAATCTCTTCGTCAGACCAATCCATTATGTATGTAAAAGTAACAAATTATACACACTACCTGCACGGCTAAACGCTAGTAAACGAGAGAGTGAGAGCGCTCAATAAAGAAAGAGTTGATTCCCGACATGGTTGCCGACTCAAAGACAACTGAACGCATTGCGAGAGTCTAAACAGAAACTTTTTTACGCGAGCTGCGAGGCGAACACGATACAAGGTACGAGGCGAGTTACGAGCGAGAGTCTAAATGAGTTATGAAATGTGAACTTTTGTTGAGGCTTTGCCTTATAAAGTTTACTGTTCTCTAACGATGGATGAATAAAAATATGTTTGAGTATAAAAGTACAGTATTAAAGCCACATATCGGCGTGCGCGGTACCTGAGCGCGAACTCGTCGTCGGGCTCGGGCTCGAGGCGGTCGGGCGGCAGGCCGGCGTCCAGCGCCGTGTCGCCGAGGAAGCGCGGCCGCGCGCACATTTCCTGCCATAGGAATGTTTTTTACCATTAATTATTAAGTTGTGTTGCTTTTGGCATGCCAATAATAGTAAGAGATTTTTCCCTTCGAACTTGACTTTCTCTTAAACAGATACAATGCTTTGTCAAAGCTTTATCAAAAGATTTTAGAAAAAGAACTTAAATTTGTTACACCCCCTATCGAGCCGATAGGAACTTTGTGTTAATTGCGACCAACTCGTCTATGATGCTCCTATTTTATTTAAGTAATGCATTCTCTAAAATTGCTTCATAATATGTTTGTGTAGGTACTAAATGGCTTTTATATAGTACTTGTGGGAAGCTCGTGTATCTACAGTGTACATTGTACATGCATCAATGGGACACTGTGCACGAGCGCGGGCCGCGACACAGTTCCCACGTCATTGATACAGTACGTACCGCAGGCACTACCGACGCCGCCGCTGTCGCGCGTTTACGCCGAGTACACTCTCGCAGTGCGACCATAGACATCTCAGTCATATGGATGCACATATGCAATAAAAATTAAAATAAAATTCATTTGAATTTAGAATTTATTGCCGGCCTTGATTAATTATTATTATTTATTACAATAGATAAATATATTTTACAATGTACACATAGTACAGGCAAGTAAGTCTGTATGTAGGTAAATATATTGTTTCGTTATTTTCATATATACCTTAGCGTGCGTTTAATACTTTTACGTTAATTTTAATAGAGTGAAATATTCCGGACGTGAGATCTACACCAATAAAGCTATAGCGACTAAATAAGCAAAAACAATAGCGCGAGTCATTGTTACCGGACGTCGCCGCCGTCGCGGGGGCGCTTTCTGAACCGATGCACTGGTTACATTACCAGAAACGGTGACACGACGTCCACAATTGCGTCGTTCCCAGCGATCACTTTACGGCCTACTCATGCGACTATTCATTCCTTTTATTACCATCGTCAGAAAAAGAAGTTTAATTATGCTTGCGACAAATAGCAGGAGAAAGTATCTACAACGTACATGTTAGTTTGAACAAATTTATGTGTGGAAACATACTTAATACTTATATGTAGATTTTACCGAATGAGGTTTTTGTAAGTAATCGCAGTTGGAGTGTATATTATAATTCGATAAACATGAAAACTATAAGCAATTGCTTCACAATGATAGGAAATAGTTCATTCCCGTAGGTGTGCGCGGTCAAATTCGTTTAGATGAGGCGTACCGCAGCGCGCGAGGCTGTGAAAGAGAAGGAATATCTCCACTTGCGGCAAATCTTACATGCTTATTACGCCAAGCTCTATTTTTCGGGCCTTCGATCATACTATTTTACCTCCAACACTGCACCGTACAGATGATCACATTTCTGTTACTACGCGACGCTTGACTCACTTCCTACAGATTTAGGTATAGTATAATACGACAGCTATGACATCATTGTCTATCCATGATACCAACCGTTAAAGAATTTAAATAAATTAGTGATTCCACTTGTAAAATCAAAGACACAATTGTCAGCTAGCACGTACTTATGTATGTATGTATGTAAGTAGGCTTGAAGACTCCATTTATCTACATTTAGTTAGGGCACATGCGGTCGTGGTGTAGATGGAGTAGCTGCCGCATTTGTGGAAGTGCATTATTTTTTAATGGTTTTTATCCGTAACGTGCTGCGTGACGGCTTGCTCGGCTGAGACGATACTGAGAAATAGTTGAGCCCATTTTTAATTGTAACAGCGGGGACAATGTCATATTTAATATTTTTCTTATGGTGTTTATGTTATTGCATTTTTGACATTTACATGATATATAGATTTTCATATATTAGGTCCTTACATATTACGATATTGGCGTTTTGTCGAACAGACCACTTTGATCTCCAATATCTTGCGTTTAGTTAAGAATTACAAATTCATAATTTCAAATTTAGGCTTGTGTATTTGTGTTTCGAATTTAGTGATTCATTTGTTTACGCGCCATTTAATTTTTTTTTGACATCGTTCTGTTCACAATCTGGAAATCTTAAAATATCGCGTTATTTACGAATACGTGTTCCACCGTGGCACCAAACGCTGCAGAAACAGCTCGAAGGATTAATAATGTGTATGGGGAACTGTAAAAGAAAACACGACACGTTTTTGGTTCCAATGTTTTCGTTCTGGAAATTTGATCTACAAAGAAAAGAGTAAAAAAGCTCGAAAAATAGGTACCTTGGTAACCTTCCTAAGATTTTTCCAGACGATTACGGCAGATCTGTATTGTCAATAATTGCAAACCATGATGGAGAATCTAGCCGTTAAACAACCACTGCTGATTCAGGACAACACTAGACCACACACTGCACAACAGACGTTCGCTAAATTAAGGGAGCTGCTCTTTGGAATGTCTCCGACACCCACCATACTTCCTGGACCTTGCTCCAACAGATCACTTTTTACGGAAATTGAATATAGTTTCTTGCAAGGAAAAAAATTAATTCCAATTAGGCAGTCAAAACCGCCTTCAGAAAGTTTATTGATTCTCGATCATTTTTTCAGACCTATAAAATGTCAAAAGTGCATAGATAACAATGGTAAATACTTTTATTGATTAAATATTACTCAAATAATAAATAATAAAAAAAATCGTTTTGCTTTTTCCATATAAAAAACCAATTTCATATGTAAGTATATTCCATGTATAGGTATGACCTAATACGTAAAATGTACCTAAAATGTGTATATATTTTCTTAAAGACAATGATTTCGAAATCATAAAAATTTGACATGAATTATAAAAAATTTCGAATTGTAAAAGCACGGCAGTACACGCAGTTTTAACATAATAAAAAAAGAGATGCCGTTATATTCGTTTTATTTAATTTATTTTGAATGAATTCTCTGTGCTCTACCACGAGGCGGCGCCGGCGCTCGTTGATGTCTTTTACTCCCGAAATCGCGAGGAGAACATTGAGTATTTCTGTTTATTGCGAATTATGAATATATTATCTATAACTACCATATATGCAATTTAATTAACCATTTCTTATACCTTATTAATATATTTAACGTTAGATGTTTGTCATACACGTAGCTAAATTATTACTGATGAGCGGAAATATCTTAAACCATTAATAAGTAATGAGTAGCGTTCTAACCAACTCTGGCAGTTTCCATGAGAAAACTTCGTCACAAGTCATACGAAGTTCACAAGAGCACGTTGATATTATAGATATCAAAAATCTAAACCACTATAAAATGCGGCACGTAGGTCCGTGCAAATGTGGGTCACGCGGGACGTGCACGGGAGGCGCCGTCGCGCGCCACAGTGATACCATTATAAAAGCGAATATTTGTAGGTATGTATCAATTCAAACATACATGCATATACAGCGTGAAAATGTTGAAACAACTGGACAGATTTTGATGAAATATAGTACACAAATAGATTACGACCTGGAGTAATACATAGGCTATCGTTAGCATCTAGGTACGCACTGGGGTGAAGCAGATCATTATCTACATTTATAAGACTAAAATTCGCTCTCCGAGCTAAGTTGACGATTAAATTAAAAAAAAAAAAAAAACAAATGATCAAAATATATTGACGAAGAATATGTAGGTGTATCAAATAGCACTCGACTGTAAGCGAACTGTAACTCCGCCATGGCCGAATCATAAAAAGTGGCTACGTATAAAATCCACTTTTTTTTATCACCGTCTCTTTCACATATTCTGTAAACAGAAAACAAACGCATCCGTAGAGTATCATTTATACTTTAATGTATATTACATTGTAAAAGCAAAATTTATGACGAAACAAGGCTCAGCGCGAAGTCTTGTGTGCGCAGATGCGCGCCTAGAATGAACCGCCGCGGCGGGTGGCGTGTATACTATTGCATGCTTTAAATGGTTCTATTGATTATATACTTTTAAGAAAAAGAAAAATAGACCTTAAAAGGCCTCGTATAGACACTTTGTTTATTAAATACCGCAATATAAATACGGTTAAACTACGTAACTGTTACTATTAACCAGATACATATACATATTTATAATAAATTATAAAAAAGGAGAAGCTAGTAAATAAAAATTAACTAACCAAGTTAGATTTTAAGTTATGTGAAGTTGATGGACATATTTTTATGCCGCAGTAATAAATTTTTAATACTGAAAATGAAAAAAAAATGAAAATGAATTATTAATAAAAAGAGTTTTTAAATACATTAAGTCCGTTATTGGGACATCCTTTTAAGTAAATAGATACCTGTGCCAGGATGTCCCGCTCTTCCGTAGAAAATTTCTTAGAATTATACAACTCAATAGTGTTTTTTATATTAACCAAGAACTTATAAATAATAGAAAAAAATAAATAAAATAAAATAAAAATAATAGCAAAAATAGCATGTGTGTGTGTTTGTGTGTGTGTGTGTGTGTGTGTGTGTGTGTGTGTGTGTGTGTGTGTGTGTGTGTGTGTGTGTGTGTGTGTGTGTGTGTGTGTGTGTGTGTGTGCGCGCGCATGCATGTACGTGTGTAAATAAAATGTTGGAGTGGATGTTTAGGTAATTTCATCGAATAAAGCTTCTGCTTCTTCATAATTTAATTTTGCAAGCCAGGCAGTTAGGGACTTTTTTAGTTCATAATTATTTAGCAAATATATTTTTATCATACCATTCACCTTTTTGTATATAGAAGCTGATTTCTTAGCAAACTGATGACTAGCAAATTTAGTTTTTACAATACCTGTTTCTACTCTAATGTTAACTCGTCTTTTTGTCTTCGTGTTTATATCTATAGTTACTGTTTTATGCCTCTGTAGTATTAATTGTAATATGTATATCTTTCTCACACTTAGTAAGTTGTTAATGGAGTATAGCTCTTTTGTAGGGAAACGATATGGTTTACAGAACATAACTTTTAGTAAGGCCCGTTGACTACGTTCTAATTCTAGGAATTTAATTTTTGATGCTCCTCCCCATACTGGGATGCAGTATGACAAAATTGATTCAGCAAGAGCTGTATAGACTTGGTTTAGAATTTTATTTGTTGCAACATATCTTAAGGTTTTAAAAATCCAAATAAGTTTTCTAATTCTGCTTGATAGTAGTTCCAGATGGGAGTGCCACGATAATCTTTGATCAATAACTATGCCTAAGTATTTGATTGAATCTATTTTATCAATGCTAGGACACATGCAATTTACACTCTGATCCTTACAGTGGTGTATTTGTAATTTTGATGATGTAGGCTGAGTTTTTTTTATTTATTGAGAAACATATATAATTTGATTTATGTGTGTTTAGTGTAAGAACGTTAGATTTAAGCCAACTAGATATTTTTTTTAAATACTATCTCTCCATCTCACTTAAGTTGACTGGAAGAGATCTGTTCTAGATATAAGTCTACCTTTGCTAGCTAATTTTTATTAAATGTTAATTTATGTATCAAATTAAATGCAATATAGAATAGTATTAAATTAAGCCTTGGGCTTGTGCGATAAGAATACTTACTTAGCAAAGTAGAATGCAGTCCTGGGTGAAATGGAGGGTGTAGTGAAGGATGTAGTAGAGGGTGTAGTGGAGGATGTAGTTAGTGCACGTTGTAGTGTAAGGTGTGTAGTGTAGGGAAGTGTAGTGAAGGCCAGGGTAGTGTAGGAGAGTGCAGTGTAGGGTGCAGTGTAGGATGGAACTCAGAGTGTACATACGTGCGGTCGCAACCAGACTGTGCGCTGCGCGAGACGGCGGTCGCCGAGGCTGGCGGGCGCGGCGGGGAAGTCCGGGTCCTCCCACAGCTCGCCGTCCTCCGGCTCATCCCAGTACCTGTACACACACCCATACACCGACATCAGATAAACATCATCACATACCTACATAATATCCTTTATTTTATTAATCTAAAATTGCCGCTCAATAATGCAAAAATTTTAAAAAAATTGAATTAACATACTTTATTAATCTTAGGCGTCTATTGCGATTTGCGAGTCCTATTAGTGTGTGCCGGCGCGATCGCGTGCGCGCTGTCAAGGCGAATCAATCGATCGTTTACAGTTTATTGACCACTGTCTAAAATAGGAAATCGATTATTCACTTAATAATTTCATGTAAGTTTGAACTATAATTCTGAAATGAAATACCTACTTATTGAATTAAAATAAATTTTGTAAAATGTGAGCATTCGTGGAATATTATTATATCGTTTTAATAATAAAACTGAAATATGTATATTTATGAAAACTACCTCGATTATTGCGATGCAAAATGTTAACTTCCTACTGTCCTGATGGCACGCGCACTGCAGCGACGAGCCTTGCTTTTCACGGAACACAATAACAAATTCTAAGTAAATTAGATATTATCAACGTGAAGAAAATACCATTTCATTTGTATTTATAGTACCTACTTATATGAAATATTTATTTAAATTGTAACAATTTGTTACGATTATGTTTTTTTTTATAAATGAAATCATTAGATATAACGTACGAGCTTGTCGGATGTCGGTGGTTAATAATGCCAATGACGCGTGATATTTTTTACAACAGTAATTACTAATGTCAGTAAAACATAAAATTAGGTATTAATAAAACTTGTAGGTAACTCCTAGTTGTTTTTTGACACACGCATAACATGCGTTTGGAGTCTTAAAGCCTATTTATTGCACAATATATCGATCTGCAGCTTACAGTAAGATCATATGCAAAAAAAAAAACAAAAAAACCCCGAATGTGTAAAAACTAAAAAGCGAACTAAAAAGAAGAAACTAAGTTGACGAAGGAACTTACTATACTGTGTTCGCCGAATGAACCAAGCACTGAGATTTTGCGCTTCCACGTGATTGGTTGCAGATAAGACGCTTAGGCCACAATTACAGTGCACTGTGCAAGTCATAATTATTCCGTCGTTGTGCATTCCGTACCGTTCAAACGTCCCTTGTGTAATTATCTGCTTTATTAACAATGTAGGAGATGACAGTGAAACGTCGGAAAGTGACAATTAATAAATAATGTACAGAAATATTTAAAAATAGTTATTTTTACTTGAATGTTGATTTAATTTGTATGTTGATTTTATTTTATTACACATTCTTAATAATTCCTCACTACAGCATCAGCAACATGAACGAGCCCTATGATTTCAAACCAGATGCAAGCGTTAGTGGGCGGAGCTAGATAGTTTTCTGTCCTTATCATATATATATATATATATATATATATATACATATATACACACACACTATAATAAAACAGTAGAGGTCGAATGTCTGTACATAGCAAAAAAATGCTAAAATCCGAGTCAGTTATCTTCTTACATCCCGTAAGAAGAAAAATAAAACAAATCCAGGTTTTTTCTAATTTTTTTTGTTTGTCTGTCTGTTTTTCTGTTTGTACGGGCTAATCTCCGAAACTATTGGACCGATTTGAATGAAATTTTGCATGGTCGTACCTTATCCCCCGGTCAACATGTAAGATACTTTTCATTCCGGAAAATTAAAGAGTTCCTGTGGGAAAGGTAAAAAACTATAGTATCTTATACAGCTTAGTACCTACACAACAACTTATACACCTAATTTAGTAAAATTTGGCATGCTGATACCTCATATTGCCGGTCAAATAACACGTTACTTTTCATCCCAGAAAAAAAAACGGTTTCCGTGGGAACTAATAGATCTCTATTATTGTTTTTCTAGAGGCGAACCCGAGCGAAGCGAGGCTGAGCCGCTAGTATATTTATATATACAGCTTTCTAGTCTTGGTCAGTTCTTGAGATCATTTCTTAAAAACCTTTATTTTAATACCTCACTCGATTGATTCTGACGAAAATACACACACACACACACACCCACACACAAATTGGCGCCTAAGATCCGCCGTTTTGATTTTTAATAATATTTATATACCCTTTGATGCTCGCGTTTCAAGACGAATAGAATAACGTAAGAATTATCAAAATCAGTTAAGGCGTTTAGTAATTACGAGGGAACCTAGGGCCGGATATACATAAATACATATATACATACACGTCAACAACATAATCCTCCTTTGGGCTTCCCCACAGTCGGATAAAAGTATATGAGTTATCGCTTCAGTACAAGGGACGATCATTATAAAAGTCCGGGACGAGTTATAGTGAGAGGAGAGTTATACTCATGTATTAAACTATTAATTATCATATTGACCTCTTTAATTTTTTAACTCAATACAGATGAAGTCGTGGCAATACCGTTATCTATTTCTTGCAAATAAATATGGCAATTTTTGACAAATAATAAAAGTGGTGTTTGATGTTATAGCAATTAAGTCATAGTTAATCTCATTCCTCTCTATAATATGTACTATTTAAAAATATCGTTAAGTATTATTTTAATTTAGTTTTGTAATTTTACAGTGTAATTTTCACGAGTAACTTTGTACTCACGCGCACGCTAGATATGTATCTCCCGACCCAAGCAACCATTATGTGCAATAAATGTTAAGCAAATGATTAAATGACGTATAAAATATATTTACTTTTCCTGTCTTGAAATAATGTTTGCGGCCATAAAAAACCAATAACTTTAGATCTGCGCTACAAAATGTTCGTAGGTTAGTTGTTACCGTTACCTTACCTGGTTAGAGCGGAGTGGTCGTCGCGCCGCGGGCCCGACCCCACGCCGTCTGCAACAGACAGAACATATCGAACACTGTTAATTCTTATTTACCGAATATGGAGATAATTAGATTCTATAGACTCTCACAACACAGTAAGTACAAGTGCTCCTCCTTTGTACCATCGCCTACGTCGCCACATGCAGAAACTATAAACTAACATGAAGTCATGTTAACATTGTTAGGTAGTCAAATAAAAAGAATACTTAATCTTTAGTGCGGCTCCCCGCTCCATCCATAATAATTAATAGAACACGTAACACTCGCTAAAAATATTGTTCCTATTATTAGGTCTATCCCTCTAGTGGCCCCGCCACGGCTCGCGGGCGAGAAGGGAAACCTTGTAGTGTTTAATTATATATTTGTCAGGTATCCATATTTGTGTATGTAGTACATAATATCAATATTCCGGAACATAACAGACGTGACAAGTTCAGCCGGCATCGAGCATGACAATTGACAATAGACGTGGCCTTCAGCTTCAATGCAGCTCGGCTTGAAACCACAGTGGACTGCTAGTTGTCTCCAGCAAACGTGTCAAAGGAATATTATTTAAAACCCTGTTACTTTTTTTTTAATATTTAATGCAACATCCAACATTGCATTCAATGTATGCAGTTAATAGAACATGGCTAATTTTTATACCACTCGGGTACAATACTAGTGTAGCCGCGGGCAAAAGTAGAATTTAATAATCCTTTAAAATAATACAATATATGTAATTTTATTAGTTTACACGCCGGCGTTACAGTTAACAATAGATTTCTTAGAAATTTAATTAACTTCTTAGAAATTTACCTGGAGGTGTTTTTAACTTAAAATATATGTAATAAATGTAATATGCTCCACACCGAGGCATGTAAACTACAAACTGTGGCACAACAGATTTGGGCAGCATGTGGATAGGTGCCGTTACTCCGTCCGCAAAGTAACGTTATAATTAGGTTGAGTTGAAAATAATTAATTACAGAAGTGAGAGCGACGGCCAAAGCGAATCCGCGCGTTCTGAGTGAGTTTGTTGGCGACCCGACCTCTGCGCGCCCTTGTCCCGTCCCTGTCCCTGACCGCATTACTGCACTCTAATAAGTACCGATGTACCTAACAGTCTAATGCAAATAATTTGTTGATTAGCATTGTTCTTTGTTACTATTTAAAAATTGTGGGATATTAAAACACTACAAAATAATGTGATATACCGTTATAAGATACTGTTGCACGTCCCTGCTCCCTGCCCCTCCCTTGCTAGAGGCTAGAGCTAGTGGCTACAATGCAAGGCGCTTTCGTCGCGATGTGAACTTGATCGTTATCAAACAAAATTATAATTTGTAGCCAGCAGTTTTACTCGGAGACAACTCAGCGTTAATGTTTGCGTGTATGTGTAGCGTTAATGTATAATATTTTCATATTATTTGTACAAGTGACTACACTTCATGTTGATAACAATGCCTCGACGAATACAATTATCCTCACGTAAGTACAACTCGCTATTAAAACATATATCTATACGTCGATTATTTAGCAGTAGATGTGACACTGGCACTAACATTACAGCGTTATTCTATGTGCCTTGAAACTTGAACTCGGGTATAATATGTCAAAAGTCAACAATTAATTAATAATGCGAGGATCCAAGTAAGTTATCAGAAGACTAAAAATATGAATTACATCCGTAATGAATAGAAAATATTATAGGCCACAACTCATAAATACTCGTATATAATTCGTGAATTCAGTAGCCGTGGACTAAATATCCGTAGACGAGCATTCATTGTCCAAGTCATGAGAAGTATTCATAGTGTCCGTTGCGGCGCAGCCCTGGCTGCCGCAACGGGGTCACACCTCGCCTGCTCGAGTGCAGCGTGTGCGAAATGCATAGCAAATTTCGACCACTTTCACCGTTCGGCGACGAGGCGTGACAGCTTCATCAACTTAATTCGTCGGCTAGCTTTACTTAGCCTGCTATGCTAAAATTGGTCAAGTGAGTAATATATATAGGATTCCATATATAATGGCACTTAAGACTTTTTGTTATATTTTACAGTAATAGTTTCAATAGCTTTAGAGACCACGGGGAGAGGTATGTTGGTGTTGAAAGCCCCATTTAACATTCATTTTAATAACATATTCGATACCCTTCGAAACAAAAAAAGAAAAAAAAAGATTCCGACGAATTGAGAACCTCCTCTTTTTTGGAAGTCGGTTAAAACAAATCGAATATATTTCGATACATAAAATACATCACAAATTTATGTATAATATTTTAACTATAATTAGAGTTCATACCTAATCATATTTAACTAGCATTGCCCGCGGCTCCGCCCGCGTTCAGATGACCAAAAACCAAATTCTTAGGTTTTACATATTAGCACGGTAATATTTATGCATTACATTACCGTGATATTAGTATGCTCTTACATTGCAGTTTTGTATTTTTATTTTTTCTCATAAATGAGATATTTTCTCACAGTAAAAAGTATCCTATATGTTGATCCGGATTACCAGCTATAACCATACCAAATTTCATCAAAATCCCTCCAGTGGGTTTTCCGTGATGCGGTAAGAGACAGACAGACAGACAAAAATCCAAAAAATATTTAACAATAATTTTAATAATGTACAGATTCGGCTTAGTTATAATTTTATTATATGTATAGATTAGATATTTATAACTTAAAATATTGTCGGCAGGCACCGACTTCGAAAATATCTGATTAAGTATCTATTCTAAATGAAAACCCCCGTTTAGTTATTTTTCATGTTTTAGTGCCTGGAAGTTAGTTTTTTTAAAGTTTTTATATTATACTTTATTATTTTTAAAAAACCCTTATTTTAATTGTTTAAATAAATAAATTTGAAATAAAATATTCGTTTTATATTAGTAGAACGAAAGAAAATCATCCATTGGCACTCCGAGCAATAATTATATATATTTTGAAGTTTATTTATGAATCAAAACAAATGACGCTGCGCGACGCCAGTCTGCGTAGACAAGTCACAAGTCACAAGTAGCATGTCGGTGACGCGAACTCATAAGTTTTGCCCCTACCTAGAACGCGGCTAAAGAAGTTTTCACTTCAAAAATATTGTCTTTAAAAACCTATTAAAAACCTAACCGATATTTTTTTCTTTTTAATGTTAAAAGTTCTATCTTTTTCTTTGTCACCGCTTTCTGGTAAAATTAAACCAGATACCTATGAAATAAAAAATATCGTCGTGAAACTCACGTAAACTTTTTTCAACATAGTTAAATTTGTTCTATAATAGTTGAGTCAAGTAGGTACTCGTATATACCTAGTATCGACACGCTATTTTCCTCGCATTGTATATGACACTAAGTGTAATAGTTTTGATGTTACATAAGTGCAATAAGTATTCATAAAAAAGTTCATATGAAGGTTATTTACGTAACGCACAAATTACTAATGAGTATAGACCTCACGATCTGTTATTGAGTCTTTATGTGCTAATTATTTCAAGGAACCCAAACAGTCACGCGCAAATGACACATTTCCCATCACGACAAGTCCGAAAATATTTGCATACTGCGAGATACACCTGGCACTTACCGGAGATCGATCACATCGGACAAGTGTACATTTTATATTGTCTTTACGCCTACTACAGCGCAGCAGTCTAGTGCAGTCTAGTCCACGACCACGGGAACACGTTCCTACATCAGTCATAGTTTCTAACGTTTGTACTTGTGTGAAAACAATATGACTGGGCCCTGGACTGTGGCAAAAACCATTCCTAAGTTGTTAAGCCGTGGCTCTAAGGAATTGTTTAGAAATGAGGCCAAGCCATTGGTTAAATATTTTGGTCAAATATTCTTTGAATCTTTGCAATGCTGTTGACGTATTTGATTTTATCTAATTTCTTCTCTTCTAAATCTTAGCGATATTAGAGAAAGTGCTACCACCGTAAGTAATGTCTAGATATCAATTAAATTAATACTTATAGTTAATGAAAGTGCCCTTTCATTAACTATAAGTATTAATTACTCACTGGTGACTCCATTAGTCTTGGTGAGCGGCGGGGGCGGCGGCGGCGGAGGCGGCGATGCCGCGCGCGTGCGCATGAACTTCCTCATGGTGCGCGAGCGCGCCTCGCCTCAGCGACCATCATGACAACCACAACACAATTGTACGAGACAAAATTACCTGCAAATTTAATAAATCGAATAAATAACTCAATAGAAAATTTGGTCTTGCGAGAAGAAAAGCGATCGACAGTCTCATTAGTGTCAATCATAAATTATTCGAACTAATTTAAATCATAAATTAGTAGGATTTGCACGTCCAGATTGCAGATACAAAATAATTTGAACACGAATGAAGTTTTTATGTTTATGTAAATTAATTTCTTTACAGTAAACTAATTAGCTATTATGATTTGTATGAGTGGAGGAATGTTATGGGAATACTGTAATTTCGTGGCGCCGTAATTTGACAATGAATTCTTATAGATCTCGAAAAAATTAATCGAAAAATAAGAATAAAATTTTTCGATATCTCGCTTTTTTAACCGACTTCCAAACAGGAGGAGGTTCACAATTTATTAATATTTATAGAATGAGAGATTAATAGAATATGTTATTAAAAAACTTTCTTCTTACAAATTACCTGCTTATTACGTCTACACTAAAAATGGAAAAATAAAAGCTTAAAAAAACGAATTTAGAATAGATAGCTATCAGATATTTTCGAAGTCGGTGCCAGCCGACAATATTTTAAGATATGAATATCTAATAGGTAAATATGATTAGGTATGAACTCTAATTTTAGTTAAAATATTATAAATCAATTTGTGATGTATTTTACATATCGAAATATATTAGATTTGCTTTGCATCCGCTGGCACCGACTTCGAAAATATCTGATTAGGTATCTATTCTAAATGAAAACCCCCGTTTAGTTATTTTTTACATTTTAGTGCCTGGAACACTTACACTTTGACATTTATAATATTAGTAAGATTGTAACTTTAATCTCCATAACTTTTGATTCTTCTTTTCCTCAAAATAATTTCTATATACAATTTTTATTTCATATTTTTTGATTTTTGAGTATCTATATCTCGAAAACAAAGCGTGATATTGAAAATTTTTATTCTTTATTTTTCGTTTTATTTTTTCAAGATCTATTAAGGATTACTCGTCAAAATATTACGGCACGACGCCACGGAAATCAAAATGTTGCCTTCCTATGTGTAAGAGTAAAAGCGAGATTGGATCTACATATAATATCTCCTGCCTGCATTTTACAGCACGGAGTCGTGTTAATTAGCGGTTATCGTACGAGTCTTAGGCACAAGTTTAGTATATGGGACGCGGCTCCTGGCGGAGTGGGTGGTATTTTTTGGATAGGGGAGGTGGTGACAGGGAGTCCAAATATATAAAAAATATTTTAAGGAAACGTAGGAGTAAACAAGTTATTGAAACTTAAAGTTACATTTCCATACAATTCCATACATTTCCTTACCAACTGGCGGAGTCCTCCCCTATCAAAAAATACCACACACTCCTCCAGGGGCCGCGTCCCATATAGTTAACTGCAGCCGAGTCTTATCGCATTTATTACAATGAAGCAGCACCCCTGTGTGAGTAGGCTGGCGCCTGGCAGTAGGCACAGCACGCACTAAACACTCCGCAAGTTTAATCATTCACCAGTCGATATAAAATGTTAATGTAACTGCTTAGTTATTGCTCAGCTCTGCCTGCCTCTAAAAGGAGCTCGCGTTTACTGTTCGCGTTGTGTTGCAACCGTCGACGCGACGGTGCGGTGGTCTAGGCTGAGGTTACGCCTATTGCAGGCTCAATTTCATTTACAGCGATTGGCAGCAATCGAGGAGATAATTGAATCTTATGGTATACTTGAAGTATTTATACTACTTTTTAATACATTTTTAAAAGTTCAAATTAATACCTATATACCTAAAAGTAACATACCTACTAATGGGGCATAATTTTTATAAAAGACTAGCAATTTACTCTCGATATGCTCAGGTGGCGGGTGCGTGCCTAGGTGTCTAACAGTACTAGCGTTAAGTCAGTATTTTCAATACACAATATTTCATCCAAATCTGTCCGGCTGGTTCAGTGCGAGGGGTAACAAACACACACGTACGCACTTGCGCAGTAGAATTGTAGTCCGATTACAAATACCTACATACTTTCATTACAATGTTTATCAAAGGAGCATAATGTAATGACGAAAGAAATAAAATGAAATAAGAAAATTCATATTATAAACTAGCGGCTCACCCTCGCTTCGTTTGG
Organism: Brenthis hecate; assembly: GCA_951806755.1. NCBI lineage: Eukaryota > Metazoa > Arthropoda > Insecta > Lepidoptera > Nymphalidae > Brenthis > Brenthis hecate. The sequence continues at coordinate 6,625,322 of OX638258.1, read as the reverse complement.
GTTCGCCTCTAGAAAAGCATAATCGGGTCTATTCCACGGGACCCGTTCATTTTTCCGGGATAAAAAGTATATTGTTGTTTGACTGGTAATATAAGGTATCAACATGCCAAATTTTACTAAATTAGGTGCATAAGTTGTTGTGTACTAAGCTGTATAAGTTACTAGTTTTTTAACCCAGGGGAACCCTTTTATTTTACTGGGATCAAAAGTATCTAAAAGATTGACCAGAGATATAAGGTACTACCATGCAAAATTTCATTTAAATCAGTCAAATAGATTCGGATATAAGGCCGTACAGACAGAGAAACAAAAAAATTGAAAAAAATCTGGATTTGTTCTATTTCTCTTCTTACACCCCCTGACTCGGTTTTTAGCAAATTTTTTCTACGTACAGACATTCGACCTCTACAGTTTTGTTATAGTATAGATTAAAATTGACTTTGAGTTTGTTGTGGCTAATCTCAGAATCTACTATATATACTTATTTTTATATGATATTCACACAGAATGAGAATTGTCACGTTTTATAATAATAGTCAGGTGACATATAAATATATTCGCGACGGTAATTATCACATACATACACATGACTTACTTAATGGCTAACGGCAATCGCACCTATACAGTGGGTGCAGTAAAGACAGCGCAGCGTCGAAAAGTCGTTGTTTAGTGTTATATGTGAATAATGTAGGAACGAAATAGTTGTTGTAACATGTATATGTTTAGATTTGTATCAGGATTTACTATCGCACAATGCAGCACGTCCCGCTCAGTGTAAACAATGCACAGTGTCGAATCAAGTACACACTACACTGGATAGAGTCCGCTCGTAAATTCGCTTAGTTTAGCGACACACACTCGGGCGTCGAGAGCTACCCTGCGGCTGCGGCGCGTGACATGTGCTCCGCGCGGCGCGCCGGCGGTGACTGGCAGCGACCGGCGCCCGCGCACTCGCAGTGCTCGCCGCCGCCGACCATATTCCGCTTCCTCACTCTTTAAAACCAAGTAAACGAGGAATTTACTGGAAACCAATGAGAGTTCCACATTCACCTAGGATTCCTATCATCACACCCTCGTTACTATGAGTAAAGTTGAGACAAAATCAGCCTGAACTCGACAAGTCGTTAATAATAACAAGTAATCAATTATAATAGTGCCCACTCATCAGCTGAGGTCATTAGTAACAAAATATAGATATTACATTGTAGTGTCTATGTGTGTAAGCCTATATTGTATTATACGACCTGCTATTATTAAAAAGAAATAAATGAACCTTGGAGCCAAACAGTTATCTCATTTTGCTCCCACATTACAACATTCAAATTAAAACAATTACAATATTCCGATTCGATGCGACACTCGAAGGGAGGATAATATAATATTTTCTGACATTTAATTTGATCGTTACCCGCGAGTGAAAGCATCCAAAGAATAAAAAAAACTACGACCAAATTTGGCACTACAAAAATGTGGAGAATATAATAATAATGCCAACAGGCAGCTCGTGGTGAGCTATCGTTGAGTGGCGAGACCACCTGGACCCGAGGTCTCCCGGGGACGTCCAAAGTGCAGCGCAAGAGCAGAGTGCTCGAGAGGGTGGAAGTGCTCGGCCACGACGGCCGCGGCGGCCGCGCGAGGCTATAGGAGGCTCTAGGAGATATTTTTTGCCTGACACGGTCCTAGCACGGTCATGGTATGAGATGGTGTAGTGGGCAGAGCCCTTTATTCAATAGACCATCCAAACGCCATTTCAGAAATCGTTATGGATTCCATATTTTCCATATTATCTGGTGAACATCTCTAAGCAATTACATAGATTACTCAGAGATTGATTCCGACCGATGCGTCACATTAGACATTTGAACTTCTTAAAGGGCCTCGACGTGTTGAACCTGTGTCCCCACGCAAGCCTTACAACGGACCGAGCCCCTCGGAGCCCGTGGACCCTATAGAGATACAATAATGATAATAGGAGATAGCGCACGCGCGTACTGGCGGCATAACAACAAGGCAAAATAACAACAAAGTCAATTTAAAATTCGATTTAATTAACTACAACAGAGATATTTAAGACAATCATATTGAGAGTATTATTGTTCTCGCAAGGTGTCTACGCTACAGTAAACAACTAACAACCGAATATATTAAAAGCGGGCTCGCTGCTCGCGGCCGCGCGGCGCTCGCTGTCGTACAGTTTCATTTATTTATTAACTCCACTTCGGAATGTGCGCCGCCGTCTTATTTTACTAGCTATAAAAAATATACAAATTACAAAGACGCCGACACCACAGCGGATCAGAGAGCGCATCGCGCGACGGTCCTCCAGCTACACTATGGCTATTTCTCATTTAACATTAGGTACCTTATTTCGTTCGAAATGTTTCACTTTTAGCTTCGCAGAAGAGATACAGAGAGAAGATATTGAAAAACGATAATTTTCGTTGTTAGAAATATCATTGTTCGTTCACATATAGGTAGCGCCTATCCTATAGATCCTTCGGAGATTCAGTGAGTCGACGGCGAGACACGTCCGAGGGTTTACTGCGTGCGCTAAGTGTCCGGGCGCGGCGGGTCGTGGTCGTCATCGTCGTCGTCGTCGGCGTCGGCGTCGCGGCCGGCCTCGGCCTCGGCGTCGTCCTCAGCCGCCTCGCAGCAGTGCGCACGCAGCGCCAGCGCGGCGCGGTAGGGTGCGCGCTGGCTCTCCGGCAGCAGGTGGTAGGAGCGCGAGGCGGGCGCGCGCCAGCGCTGCAACACCAGCACGCAGGGCGGCGCCGCGTCGATGGTGCCGCACGACGCCGACAGCCGCGCTCGCGCCACCTCTACGCGCACGCCGCACACGCGCCGCGGCACCGTGCCGCCGCCGCCCGCCCCCACACCCGCCCCCGCCGCCGCCCCCGCGCCGCCCAGCAGCCGCGAGTTGAACTCCAGCGTCTGCGAGGCGCGGCGGTGGCGGCGGCAGGGTGGCGCCACGCGCCACCACCAGTACGCGCTGCCGCGCCCCACGCCCGGCGGCGCCAGCCCGCTCACACCGCCCACTCCGCCCATCGCACCCGCCACGTTTACACTCTCGTATACATTTTCTTCCATCTGCATATAAAAATTAGGTCTTAAAAATATATAATAATAATTTATACGAATATTTCCAATCATCGTCATATTTCAGTGCGCGTGCAGTGCTGCAGTGTGGCGTACCTGGAGAGCGCGCGGGCGGGCGCTCGCGTATACGTGTACGTCCACGCAGCCGGGGCGGCGCGCGGGTGCGGCGCCCTGCGGGGCGGGCGGCGCGGGGGCGGCGCCCGGCGGGGCGGGCGGCGCGCGTCAGGCGCGCTCCACCACGGCCACGCCGGCGTAGGAGCGGCCCAGCGACATGGCGGCGCCCAGCACCGACCACTGCTCCACGGCGGGGTCGAACACCTGCCGAGCGCCGCACGTTCCCTTTCATTATTCAAATGTACTGAATAATAGTTGACTTTTTGGAATAAAAACGATGCATTTGTTATTACAATGAAAAAATGCGCTAGTTATCTGTTTGTTGCCATGGTAACCTTTGTTATTGTCTGACAAATGACATATAATATTAATAAATAAAATAATTATTTAGTTAATTAAACATACTAGCGGGTACATTTGAATAGGCCCCCGGTCAAAACATATTGTCCCTTTTATTATTGTATATAAAATATTGATTTCGATTAAATACGCTATGAACGTAGCAATCTTGCAGTGGGATCTCGATCCACATAGTCTGATTTTTAATTCGACGGAATTCTGACATTTCAAAAGTGTTGTCAACTTTGAAACATTGTTACTAAAAACGAAAAGCATTTTAGCAAAATAAAAAATAAACCTTTCTTGAATTTAAGGTTTCAATTAGAAAAACTAAGACTAAAAAAATTATTGCTAATTCTAAAATGGTAATTTTTTTTATAATTATATTATTAAAGTTACAATAATTATTAAGGAAATAATTTTTCTATTACAGGAATCCCTGTCAAATAATCCATTGGTTGCAAGCCTTTTTCAGAAAAATCCCTTTGTAAAATATTTTGTTTTACTGTTTTATTCATTAAACATTAAAAATTTACATTATAGTTAGCGTGCATTGAATGCACAAAACAAAGACTATTCACAATGTCATACATATAGTTTACTTGATCTAATTCTGTTTCATATTTTTTGTTATTACATATTAAAAAAAATCATAGCAGAAAAGGTTTATGATATCTGAATTGTCAAAGAATGACAGCTGTCATATTTTCGTGGAATTAAAAATTAGACTTTAATTCTAATTACACACCCTAATAAGAACAGACTTCGAAACACTAAAAAGTAAACAATAACCGATTGGTAGTTTTCATTTACTATAGACAATGCAAAAAGGCAGATGTAACACGCTAAGTTGAGAAACCGAGTGAAGCGGGTTGAAATCCCGGGTCTCGCACCTCTGATATTTTCATGTGCGAATCATTTCTAACTCGTATTGAAGGGAGGCCCGTGCCCAGCTGTGGGACGTTAAAAAAAGGGGCTGAATACAATAGATAGCTAAATTATTATCAAAGCAGAATTAAAGTTTTTCCATTTTTAGTGTAGACATAGTAGTAGCAAAGTAAGGAGAAAATATTTTAATAAAATATTCATTTTAGCCGTTTAAGTTAGTTTAATGCCAATTTTTTATAAAGAAGAAGACAAAAATCGGGCTCCAATAATAATAAAATCCAACTGTTAACGCGTTGAGCTTGTCAAATCAAACAAAATGAGCCCAAACGGATTGAGAAAAACGGATGACTCCGACTACAAAGTGATTATGAGTATGGATTATTTAAGTAAACTAATTTAAGGTTTTGTTTTGAAATGAATGAAATTATGTTTAACATTGAAGAATTCGATAAGTTAAATATTTATTATCAAAAGGCTTACGAACCAAAACCCATGATCTATCTAGAAATATTTGTTGTAATAACTATGACCTTATCATACTTACGGAAACGTGGCTATGTACTGGTATTTATAATTCAGAAATATTTGGCGATAACTATAATGTTTGTAGAAGAGACCGGGATTTAACTAGCTTTATAAAGAAGGACGGTGGAGGGGTATTGGTTGCAGTTTCCTATAAATTGAGTTCAAAACGAATGATAAACTGGGAAAGTAGTTGTAAAGACTTGTGGGTCATCTTAGAATTAAATAGAAATGAAAAAATTGCAATTTGTGCAGCATATATTCCTCCACCAGTCAATAAAACGTTACTTAGTAATTTTATAGACAATTTTAATCGTATTGTTGAAACAAAACGTTTTAGTACACTCATTGTCGGTGACTTCAACTTAAGTTGTATAGACTTAGACTTGGTTAATGATCTCTGTAATGGATTCCGTATGTCCAACGTGGCTAAAATGTTGATCGATTTTTGCTGTGTTAACAATTTCACTCAACTAAATCGCATCAAAAATTATCAAAATAAAATTTTAGACATTGTATTCTTTAATAATGATCAACTACAAATATCAGTTGAATCCTCAACAACCGCGGTAAGCCGTATTGATCCACTACATCCACCCCTACTAATAAATATGAGCGTCAAAAAAAGTTCTACTCCAATTTTAAATATGAAAGATTCAGGTGTCAAACATAGTTACGACAAAGCGAATTTTAAAATAATTAACGATTACCTTTCTCATGTAAACTGGAATGTCAAGCTTTCGGAGTGCATGGATACTAATGAGATGGTAGATGTTTTGTATGATGTGATTTATAAGTCGATGGACCTTTATATTCCAAAAATACCAATTGCGCGTAATTCTAAGTATCCTCCGTGGTTTAAAAAAACTCTGATTAAACGTATCAGGGAAAAAGAAACCGTTAGATTAAGATACAAAAAATACAAAAATCCAATGGATGAGGTAGTATTATCGTTGCTAGAGAAAAGATGTGACAAGCTATCGTTGCAATGTTATAATACATACATTCAGTTTGTAGAGGATAAGATAACTTCGAATTCTAAGTTTTTTTGTACATTCATGAAACGTAAAAAACAAAGCAGTGCCAATTCGTATCCAGCTGAAATGAATAGTGATAACAGAAGTGCTTCTGATTGGGAAAGTATTTGTAATTTATTTGTGTCACATTTTTCGTCCGTCTATATGCAGAATAGCGATTCGCGTTACGATTATGGTAGTATTCTAGAAAATATAACTTTTGATGAATTCGATAGTCGTAGCTTATCATGTATACAAGTTGACCGTGATGAAATAATTAATAAATTGAAAAATGTCAATCGTTACAAAGGAGCCAGGCCTGACAGCATATCGCCAATTTACTTAATAAATTGTGCTGAAGAACTTGCACTACCATTAGAAATAATTTTTAACAACTCACTTAAATTTGGAGTATTTCCTACTAAGTGGAAGGTTGCAAAGGTCGTTCCCGTGTTTAAAAGTGGAGATAAAAATAGTGTTAAAAACTACAGGCCTATATCCATACTTTCTTTGTTTGGCAAAATTCTTGAGTCCCTTGTCTACTTGAGAGTTTATAGTCATTTCAAACACTTCTTTAGCGTTCACCAACATGGTTTCGTTCCTGGTAGGTCAACATGTACGAACTTGGTTCACTTCTCTGAAATGTTAATAGATGCAGTAGACAAAAGGAATAGAGTTTATGTCATTTACACTAATTTGAGTAAAGCCTTTGACCTAGTATTTCTATATTACTCTACAAACTACCCATTTATGGCATTGTTAATTCCATGTTGAATTGGCTGAAATCGTACCTAACTGGCAGACATTTCTACGTCGTGGCTAATGGATTCAAATCTATAAAATGCAGCATAACTTCTGGAGTACCCCAATGATCGCATTTAGGTCCTCTCTTGTTTAATATTTTTATAAACGACTTGCCAAATTGCTTCTCTTGTTCCACGCCATTTATGTTTGCAGATTATCTCAAACTTCTTAAAACTATCAATAATCCTAATGATATTAATTCACTACAGGAGGATTTGACTAGCTTACTAGCTTGCATAATTGGTGTAAGCTAAATGGTATGATATTGAACTCAAGTAAGTGTTCCCACATAACCTTTACGAGGAAAAAAAAAACAAATATAACTACAAAATATTATTTGAATGACATGCCTTTGAGTACTGTAGATATTATCAGAGATTTAGGTATTCTATTTGACAAAAAACTTACTTTTGTACCACATGTAGATAGTATTGTCAGTAAGGCAAGTAAAATGCTAGGGTTCGTAATCAAAAATTGTAAGGTATTTAAAAATATTGGAAGTGTTGTCTGGAGACCCCATTATACTAACCCACTGTTTGAGAATTGAAAGGCTCCAAAAGCGTTTTTTATAACATCTGGCTTTCTCAGTGGGCAAATCTAGATCACTTGCAACTTATACAGAAAGGTTTACGTATTTTAGGATGTTTAGTCTGGAAAAAAGAAGAGATATATTGGATTTAAGTTTTTTATATAAAACTATTAACAGTATATATGACAATCCATCACTAGTATCATCTTTTAATCTAAAAGTGCCTAGGTCCACGAAAGCCGATTAACATTCTCGTAGCGCCTTCTCGCAGATCTGTTTTAGGTAATCACTCTCCCTTGTCACGTTTTTGTAATATTATTAATAATCATAGCACCTTGGATCCATTTGGAGACATGCTGCCTAGGTTCCAAAAAAAAGCAAAATAATACCTTTAATTTATTTTGTAGTTCTTCCTGTTTTTTTTTTTAATTCGAATTGTAATCTTTTTCCATTATTGTGTATTATTTTAATTGTGTTATTGTATTTTGTTATTTATTTAATTTAATATTTTATAATAGAAATTTATTATTGTAACATAGATAAGATATATACATTTTATAAAATCTCCAAATTTGCATGTGGTATTCACCTTAAAAGGTAGTGCAATTAGCTATAAGAACATAAAAAAATTGTGCTCGTATATAATAAATTGTATTTTTGTAAGACTGTAAGTAACCACTGGTGAATCTAATAAATAAATAAAACAAACTACAAAGTATCGGCTATGAGTCGTTGAAAAGTTCCACTATCCACCTTCTGGCCTTACCTGACGGTAAGGTCAGCTCGTCGACACCGAACCACTGAACTATCAGCGGAAATAGAAACACTTGCAAAATTTAAAGTCAATGTGACAATTAGAAGTAGATTAAATTTTCAGTAGCTATTTTTCCACCCTTACTTGGTTGGGTGGTATTTTTTATTACAAATTTAAATGGTTTCGATTTAAAAATTACAAATCGGTTAATAAATGACCGAGTTCTGTATAATTTATGTTAATTGCCATTTGTGTGGTTTACATATGTTACTAATAGATGGCGTTTTGTCAGTTGAATTACGCTATTATTTAATTTTTTCTGATTAGCCAAGTTGAAATGTAGCATACATGTAGTCATGTGACATAATAATGTAGTATCATGGTCCAGATTACATTCACTGGTTGTTTTATTGTGAAACCAGAAGGACACGAAGTGACAGTTCTGAGGTATTAACTAATAAACATAAAAAAAAATATACAGCCAAATTGGGAACTTTCTCCTTTTTACCCGACTGCGGCGAGGTTTAAAAGAGGGTTGTGTTTAACCTGTATGTAATATGTATGTACATTGTACATGTGTTATCCGACCCTCTATGTTCACTTGTAATTACTAAACTGCTTAACTGATTTTGATGATTGATATTTCATACGTCGTTAGATTCGTCTTGATATCGCGAGTGTCATAGTATATAAAGATATCATTGAAAATCGAAATGGCGGATCTTAAAATTTGTGTGTTGAAAAAAATTTTCTTCCAAAAGAATTGAGCGAGGTAACAAATATAGGTTTTTAATGGGCCAATACAAAAACGTATATAACGAATATATTTAAAAATAATTTAAAACAAGAATTTGTTAAATATAAATATAAATATATCTAACTGACCAAAACTAACAAGATGTAAATAAAAAATAATTCACAAGAATAAAAAATCCGGCTGCGTAAAAAGCGAACTAAAAATATGAGATAAGAGAGATATGCAATTTTACAATTGGGCTTAATATACATATTTGCGCACGGTTAATGGTATTCGTACCTCGACGGTGGCGAGGTTGGCGGCGCCGTCGTCGCCGCCCACCACGTAGAGGCGGCCGTGGTGCGCTGCCACGCCGGCGTTGCGGCGCGCGCTGGCCATGGGCGGCGCCGGCGTCCAGCCCTCGCCGCGCAGGCGCTCTACGCTGCGGCGCACGGCCGGCCCGTCGTGCCCGCCCACGGCGTACAGCGCGCCGCCCGCCACGCCCACGCCGGCGCCCGAGCGCCGCGCCGCCATGTCGGGCGCCGGCGCCCACGCGTCCGCCGCCGGGTCGTAGCGCTCCACGCTGGCCAGGCACTGGCGCGAGGCGCCGTCGTAGCCGCCCACGGCGTACAGGCGCCCGTCCAGCACGCCCACGCCCACGCTGGAGCGCCGCGTGCTCATGGCGGCCACGGGGCGCCACACGCCCTCGCGCACGTCCAGCGCCTCCGCCGAGCTCAGCCCGGTGGCGCCGTCGAACCTGCACACCTCATCATTTCATATTATTGCTAAAGATGACACTGTTATTGTGTGTGTGCTAATCCCTCCATGAACGTGGACACGCCGGCGTGTCAGTTAACAATAGATTTTTCAGAATTTTAATTAATTTATTAGAAATTTACCTGAGATGTTTTACTTTGTTTACTGCTATTTTTTTATTTAATTTTTTTAATAATTTGTAAGGGTTTGCAATTTTTTGGCAACTCAGATAATGATAATTAGAAGAATATAAAAGAAGTCTTTAATAAACTGTTTACATACTTCAAATTATGATTTATAAAAATATAATGTATGCATAAAGTCTTTAAATTTTCATTCTTCAAATAATAAAAATTCTATTCTAATAAATAATAAATAATATAAATTCTTCAAATTTTCATTCTTACTTATATTATTTTATAGGTTAAATGAATAATATTGGCTTAGTGTATTTACCGAAAATAAGACACTTCGTCTGAAAAAATTCTTCTTGGAGCATTATTTTCGCGACTTTTAAATATGTATTGCGGCAATAACGGCGATCTATTTAAATGTCATTAAATACAAAGTCGATCAAGCCAAGAGTACGGACCCGCCCACGGCGTAGATAACGTGCCCGATGACGGCGACGCCCAGCGTGGAGCGGCGCGCGCACAGCGGCGGGCCCGGCGCCCACGCGTCCGCGCCTGCGTCGTACACGTCCACGCTACGCACCCGCAGCGTGCCGTTGAAGCCGCCCACTGCGTACAGCCGCCCGCCCACCGCCGCCAGCCCCGCGCGGCAGCGCCGCGTGGGCAGCTCGGCCGCCGCGCGCCAGCGCCCCGTCTCCATGTGGAACGCCTCCACGTCGCGCACCGCCTTGGGCGCCTGCCCGCCCACCACCAGCAGCAGCTTGGGCGAGCGCGGCGGCTGGCGCGGCCGCGCGCGCGCGCACCGCGGCGGCGGCGGCGGCGCGGCGCTCGGGCCGCAGCAGGTGGAAGCTCAGCGCCTCGATCAGCAAGTCCTTGACGCGCAGCTCGGCGCTGGCCAGTGGCTCGGCGGCGGCGCGCGCCACCAGCGCGTCCTGTGCCAGCAGCGGCAGGCGCACGTGCTCCAGCAGCGCGCCCAGCTGCGGGCGGCGCGCGGGCGCGTGGCGCACCCAGCGCAGCACGGCGTCCAGCACGGCCTCTTCGTCGGGCACGGCCACGCGGTCGCTGGCCAGCAGCGCCGCCAGCGCGGGCGCCGACAGCGCCAGGAACTCCTCGGTGTCGAGCACCTCGGCGAAGTGGCGCTCCACGAAGCGCTCGGCGCAGTCAGCGAGGTCGGCGCAGGCGTGCAGGTCAGCGAAGGCGCGGATGCCGAGCGCGTTATCGGGCGACAGCGCGGCAGCGAGGAAAGCGCAGGCGCGCGCGCGCACGCCCGGCACCTGCAGCAGCGACGCCGCCGACAGCAGGCTCTGCACGTTGTCCTCGCTGATCACCAGCGAGTCGGGGTTGTATACGTACTCGACGATGGCCTCCAGCGCCTGCGGCTCCACGTCCTGCGCCACGCCCAAGGTTCCGTCTTTCAAATTTTTATTTGTAATCGAGTATGAAATAAAAACACGCAGTGAATACGAGGATATAGTCCTATAACCTGTATGGTGATGATGGCCTGCGTGCGCTCGTCGAACTGCGTGAACATGGCGCGGAAGTAGGGCGAGCACGCCGCCAGCACGGCGCGGTGCGCGCACACGCCGTCGCCCGCCGCCGCACCGCCCGCCCCCGCGCTCGCACCGCCCGCCCCCGCCCCCGCGCTTTCGCCGCCCGCACCAGCGCCCGCCTCCTCCCCGGCCCCCGTACCCGCGCCGCACACGCCAGGCGCCTGCGCCTGGCACGTGATGCAAATGATGAACATATACATATGTATATTATGTGACTACAGTCTATTAATCAGCTCAACGGACCCATTTCATTTGGTTCCTCAAGCGAGCGCGTCACCACTGGGCTGTCGCTGTTGACTGTATTCTTTATACATTATTATTATTTTCAGAAACCATCATAATGTTTATACTGATACATCATACAGTCTAAATTATAATGCTACTAATAATTCTAAGGGGAGTGATTATTTTAGTAATAAGTGAGTCTAAGTATACATATCATACTAAAACCTATTCTGAAACATTATATGTATATAATGTTATTTTTACATAATCGCTATAGATTGCGAAGGCTCGGGTTCGGATCGAGCCATACCAGTGGCTAGGTCACTCCCACCGGTCATATCGATATCTCGTTATACAGAAAGACAAAGGTTAAAGAAATATAGAGTGTAGGGCGGTTACCAGCAGGCGCACGTCGCAGAGCAGGCGGTCGCGGCGCAGGCGCGCTAGCGCGTCCAGCAGCTGCGCCGCGTGCTGCGCGCCCGCGCCGCCCTCGCGCGCCTCGCGCCGCTGCGACGACTCGTCCAGCGACGACTGCGACGCACACCGCACCATCATGCTGCGCACACACACACACACACACATACACACTCCGCCCCACTCTAAACCTATGTTAAGTTTACTAGTACAGTCATTCTGGGTAACTTTGGACCAAAACTGATGAGGCAAATCGCTATGGTTTGACCATAGTTTGTGCAGAATGACTACACAGTGATTGTGATTTACATAAGTAATCTTTTGACATTCTGAACACTAGTCACATTGAAAAATATATAAATTATGCGCGAATCTTGAGATATAGACCGAAAGATGTGCGGTCCAAAGTTTGACCTTGGGCTTGGGGTAACATTAGATCATCTTTTTTTTGTGACCTTAAAAACCCATATTAACGGGTTGTTTGACATACAGATAACATCGCACCAGATTTGCACAAAGCTACAAAACGCGAAAAAATCTGCTGTTTTGTTTCTACGCTAAAATTGTTGGCTTGTGAATTTTATATTTCATTGTATTGTTTATTCTCTGTTTGGACAGTTTTTTTGTAATTTGGATCAGCGTTGCCAGATTTTTTTCGGACAAACCGGGATTTTCAAATTTTTTTGTAAAAAAAGTGGAATTCTTTCATCGAAAGCGGGATACACTAAAAAACCTATATAATCAACTATAATTTAAATACTCATCCTTTTATTTGAGTTTCACATTAAGTTTATTATATAACAAAAGATAGCCAAAATAGCCATAGAAAATTTATTTTAAATTAAAAATATCTTATTTTACTATACTAACAATAATAACTATCTGGTTTACCCTGTATTTAGGCAAGTGAGTCTTTAGAGAAGTATAATTATAAATTATATTATTATAATATAACTAAGTCTTACGAATAGGAGTTATTTATTCATATTTCTGTGAAGATATGACTTCTTTTAAAGTTTCCTTTTTTTTATATAGCTGAGGAACTCTGTACAGGATAGATCAAAATAGCATTATTTATAGATACCGGAGAATTGCATGCATGCGGAAACACAACACATGTAACGTAATTGACATAATTTTAATAAATTATTTTATCTATTGTGTGGTGTTCCGTACAATAACAAAACAAATAATATACTAATCATAAGACAAGGTACTATTTAATATGGTGTTGATTGATATATTGACAAACGCTTTACTATTTCAATATCAATAATACACAAACAAATTTTTAAATAAGTACTAAAAGATGCATAACATGATAACACCATATTGTAAAGTCACAACTGTGTTAACAAGATTTAGTAGGAAATAGTGTGTTATGCATACTTCTGATCTATATCTGCATTTTTTTAACTCACATTCCAAGAAATCAGACTAATATGAGTATAATGTTGAAGTAGATTAAATAGTTTGTTTTGGTTTTAGTTTGTATTTATGAACCAGTTACAGTGTTAATTACAAATGCAAGAGCAGTCTTTGTCGACTAAATTTAGTGAAAATTCAATTAAAATTTCTTCTTCAAAATAAAAATATATAAGTTAAATGTAATACATAGAAACTTACAAATATATTTTGTTACTGGTAAAAATGTAGGTTAAATTTATATGACCTTATAGAAACAAAGTAGTGTTCACTTTATCTGCTCAATTTTAAAATTCTTGAGTCATAGTCATTACTTTTGTTACAAACATGTCTTTCTTTACTGCATCAATCATATGGCTTCTGTAATTTATAATAATATACTCATGTATATTTTGTCTAAAAGTTACTAAATAGGTTCAATATGTTTCTATCGTAGATTAAAAAGCAGGCCATTCGTTTTAATTTGCTTCTCAATATTTGTAGTATTAAAAATACTGGAACCATACCTGTATCTTGCTCTATCTCCATCTACCTCGGCCGCACTGTGCTCCACTCCTACACTGAAATGGTAATCATATAGATTAAAGACAATAAACAAATAACAAATAATAATTAATAACTCAAAAGTAAAATTTTAAATACTTTATTTCTGTTATATCATATTCTGTACACTTATACACTTTAAAAGGCATTTTATAAATCCCATATGTACATCCAATAAAATAAGTTCAAAGGGTACAGTGATACTATCTAGATATAACTAAATACTTTGACACAGCATTTACTGTTTTTGTTAATAACAACCAGTATTTTGTCTAATGCACAAATAAGGATTACATCCCAGCTAGCAGACTCAATGTCAACTGATATTATATTATTTTATAATAATTCATTTCTTATCTTGCTGGGCCCATTAGCCAACAATATTATGGAGCCTACTCTATGTGATAAACAAAAACAAACATATTGGTCAAATTATTGCACAATCAGTCTGAGAAATTGGAGTCTTGGTTGTATTTATTTATTATTTAATATTTGTTTACTGGCAAAAAAAAAAATCAATAACTGAGGTGATTCTGCCAGTTTTAGCGATGATATTTTTTTTGTACCATGAAGCTAGAGATGCAAATAAAACAATGCAATAACTTACAGTCCACGATCACGTTCTGAATCCCCATTATTTGCTTCCATCGTACTCTTTAATTACAAAATCATTCGCCGTTCACTGCCCTCACTACAATCACAAGGCAAACTTAGTAAATTTTACTTAATCAAAATAAATAAAGTCATATTGAACACCATAGTCTCTTTCATTTGTTTATTAGTAAATATTTTAGTTAGAGATCGTTAAAAAGCAGTAAAAAGCATTCAAAAAAGTAAAAACAAATAGGATTTCGATTTTGACATTTCAACTTTGACAGTTACTTTATCTAGAGATAAGACTGGATGTTTAAGAAATTTGTAAAAGAATATAAAAAATTAGGTGAGAATATAGGTAAGATTTTTTTTATTAAATATTATAATAAACATTTTTATAGTCTTTAATTTCTTCATCACAAGTACCGCCATCTTTTGACAATATTTGAAAATAATCTTTCCAAGATTATTACTTCAAGAAAAGTTATGATGTCTTTACTTTAAAACTTTCTTAAATAAAATATGCTTATGTAGAGCAATAAAATATAATTGGATAGAGGTATGTAGTTTTATTTGTCAACCATAGTATGTACATAATTAAAAAAAAAAAATTATGGCCGGGTCCAATAATCTACCTTCTTTTTTAACGTTGCGAAAAGCATTTAGACTCGATCTATTTCGTTCTAATTCGTAATTAGTCACTACATGGCGGTACCGACATCTCTGTGCAAAAGAGCGGGAAAACAAATGAATATCCGCGCCCTTTTTTACTTTTTTTAAAACACATTCTACCGGCCAAGGTCACATAAAAATTAATCAAATATATTATTTTCCATTAAAACACTCAATATATAAAAATGCAACCTTACACTACCTAAGTTTTATATTATCATATACATATTAAACTATCTATTAGGTACTCATGCATATAGAGACTGGACTGTTTTTTTGGAAACCCCGCATCAGTTGAAAATGGCGGAAAAGCATAAGTGACAAAACGATTGTGCGGCCAGAAGCGTTCTGTATTCATTGAAGTACGATTCATGACGATATTAGATATTTATAACTATTTTACATTCCATTATAATATCTATACATCTATGCATGTAATAAAACTATAGAGGTCGAATGTCTGTACATAGATTTTTTTTACTAAAAACCGTGTCAGGGGGGCGGTAAGAATAGAAATAGAACAAATCCAGGTTTTTTTTTTCAATTTTTTGTTTCTCTGTCTGTTTGTACGGTCTAATCTCCGAAACTGTTAGACCGATTTAAATGAAATTTTGCATGGTAGTACCTTATATCTCTGGTCAACCTTTTAGATACTTTTGATCCCAGAAAATGAAAGGGTTCCCCTGGGATAGTTAAAAAACTATAGTAACGTACCTATATACCGCTTAGTACACAAAAACTACTGATTGGATTTTAATGAAACTTTACAGTAAGTTTGCTCAAAAAAATAAAAACGTATCCAGGGACGCACCCGAGCGAAGCGAGGTAGGTAGGGTAAGTCGCTAGTTTTCAACAATATTATAATTTTTTTACATTCCATTTATAAATTCAAATTGGAATAAAAGGCAGGTACCTAAGGGCCGCACGTTCGCACGCACTTTATTAACTTGTTTTCATCTTGTTAGTTTGTGTTACACGCAGTCGGGTTTTTATTTTTATAATGTTTTTTTTTAATTTGTAGACGACTGTACAATAATACAACTTACATACAACGTTTACGTCTTCTGGATCATATAACTCTGCTAATATGGCATTCTTAACTTATAAGATTTAGATACCTAAGATTTTTTATGAATAATTCTTTTACAGCTGTTTTATTACGTCTACTACCTATATTATTACTACTATAGTACTTACCTATATTATTATTAATTAAAACATGTTCCAGCGTCGGATCACCGGATGAGCGATGTCCAACGCGCCAAGCGGCAAGCGCGCAGCGTGTTGAAAGTTAATTGACAAGAGGGCATGCAAATTTGATGAGCTGAGGGCGGGGTCGTGATGGATTGCTTTTTGATGAGATTTACGCGTCGTCGCCGGCGCCGACACACGCGTCCCACGACACCTATATTGGGTGGCCATCGATGTCAGCACTTAATTCTGACATCGTTTGTAATCTATCTGCCGCTCGACGAAACTGATCGTTTCCACACAGTTTTTGAGATTTGAATTCATCAGTATATTATGTTTTCACTTCAACGAATCAATACGTGTAATGTTTTTGTCTATGTTTACTTCATTTATTCAGGTACTAGCATAAATCTGTAAAGAATGTTTACTTTGTAGGATGCGAGATACCTATTATAAATAAGGTCTTGAGAAAATCTGTAGTAACGCGATTCCAATCGTGTGACAAAATGAGAGGTAGACGGGTAAATTTTGTAAGAGTTTAGAAAATTCATATTTATGAAATTGGCAACGTTTTTTTGCCTAGCTACCTTTTGTTTGAAAAAACGAAGTCTAAAACAATTCTAGGTCAAAGGTAAAATTTTCGAAATGCCTGAAGTAAAATGTAGACAGAAAGACTGTCATCTCTATAATGTCCGCCTGGTATTATATTGTAGCAATAAGAGAGTCTGGCGATATTGCTCCAAGAAATATAAGCTGTTAATTTTTAGACTATTTAAATATGTATGTTTTTTTATTTATATGTATCTAATAATGTTTGTTTTCTTGATCTGCAGATTCGACTGAATAATATATAGTAACTATCTACGAGTATTTATAGTTGCCAGGAATAATATGGGCCTGCTCGTAAATTATATTTTGACATAATTTATGCACGTCTCTGGTCTCCCAGTAGATACCTGTCCTGGTGAATATTCATAAGCTTTAGTAACTAGTTGCATCCTAGCCTTTTACTTAGTACCTACATGTATACTTATGTGGTAAAGAAGAGCAAAGTCATCTATTTTAACAATCAAAAAACTCATTATAATTATCGAAGATATGCCAAATTAGATATGTATCCCTATTTAAAAACTCCAATAGGATCCTGTCAAAAGCGACAAAAGCCACATAGAAACCAATAAATATTTATTGATTTCTATGTGGCTTTTGTCGCTTTTGATGGGATTCTATTGGAGTTTTTCAACAGGAATATCACTGTTGTGTTACGTAATGCTAGTAATCATTCAGTATAGTAGTTAACTGCTTCTTATTTTACTACTACTACTAATTCTACTATTCTCTACTAGTACCTACTAGACAATGCGAAAATAAATACATAATAAAAAAAAACAATGTATAAGTGAAACAAAACTTAAGAAATAAGTACGCTTGCATATTCTTACCAACTCAGGAAATAAAATATATGTATTTTTATTTATATTATTTTAAATGTCTTTCTTAAAATTATTATTTTTAATTCATTATTACCCGAGCTAATTAGCACGACCGTGTCCGATGCATTTTTGCCAACACACAATGGAATTTTGAAGCTTTGATGTATGCGGAAAAGTTCACCCCATCGTCATCCGCCGGTGTCAAGGGCGAAAAGTGCATACGGGGTGTGCACTGTGCGGGCAGGGTGGCACCGGAGCGCGGGGTGAGGCGCATAGCAACTGCGGGGGGTGCAAGCTGAACAAAGGAACATTGTTGCTCCCGGTTAACGCTCAGTTTTAATAGCATCTAGCATACATCTGCTCGTAGCGGTGCAGCGCCCGGGGAGCGGGGCGGGCGAGGGCGGGCGCGGGCTCCCGAGCGGGCATCGATCAGGAACAGCTGTGCGCGTCGCTACGTGCAAAGCAACTCCGGAGATACTTCGTTTCTATCGAAAAGTACGATATTTAAAGCGGAGAATTTTTTATAGTTTCTTACATATCCTCAATGGAACTGAATTGTCCAGATGGAATGATTGTTTCAGATATAATCTAAAAGTTCCGTACATAAAGAAAAGCGGGAGGCGTGCCTATAGTGACAGGCTAGAGCCTGTAGAGAGAGACGGTAGAGTGCGTCGGTTATAGTAGAAATGGGACACCGATACTGGCACAGCGCCGGAACGAGGACGAGGACGAGCGAGGACGATGGCTGCGCTCGGCTCAGCTGATTTTGACTGTTACTAAGCGGGCGGCGGTGGTGAGGGGCGGGCGGGGTGGCAGCCGGCGGATGGGTGGCTTGGGAGGTGGCTCGGGGGTGGCGGACTCCATTATACACTCGGGCGGCTGGAAGTTGCATGGCTTATGAATATGTATGCGAAGGTATAATTTTTGACGCCGCTCTCGGGACACGAGTGCTCTAAAAGACCGGCTTATGCATAAAATGCATTCATTCTCTATTTAGGTGCTTATCTAAAGTTAATTCATTTTTTGGCGAACGCAGGAGATAAATAGACAATGAAGGCCCAGAATATTGCAGTCTATTTATCTTATATCTTTAAACGAGCAATTCTTGTATGTAATCTGAATCTCGAAAACGGCTCCAACGATTTTAACGAAATTTAGCACACACGGGGTTTCGAGGGCGATAAGCCGATCTAGATTAGTCTTATGTCTGAGAAAACGCGTGCTGTTTTCATGCAGTTTTCTTTTGTATTATTCCACGCAAAATATGGTCGGTAATTTGCACGCTAGGGCATAAGCATCGTGGTCAAGCGGCCAAGGTGCAAGATCAACAAACACAGGTGTCCAGGTTCGAATCTCGGTCGCATACAAAGTTTTTACTTTTATTTTTTGTAAATATTTATCTAAGTTTTAATTAAAAAAAATTGTACTTTAGAGCAAAAAGTCCGAGCGAAGCTCGGTAGCCCAGGTACTTATTTATACATTTTATGAAGTATTGACTGGTTCACACTTGCACGTTGGTTATTTTTTCAATTTTTCTTAAGGAGATTCATAACCTACGTGACAATTAGATGAAAACGTTTATAAATAGTGTTCTTAATAGTTTTCTTTTTTAAGAGTTTTTCTTCTTAAGAGTCATAAGTAAGTTCTTAAAGAGCTTTGTGTAACTTAAAAATATTCTTATGACATTTATTTATATCCATGCTAGCAGAACCCGCGGCTTCGCTCGCGCTAATAGTACAAAAAACTCGAAAATAATAGGTTTCATACAAACTTTCATCCTTTATTTTACTCCGTTATGTGATGAATTTCAAAAAACGCTAAAATAGATATTTATTTAATTGTATTGAAGAGCATTAATACTAAGTTTCAAGTAATTCTGACCACAATGTTTTTTGGGTTATAATATCCCTCGGTAAAAAGTAACCTATGTCAAACTCCAGCCCTTCAACTATCTCCTCACAAAAAATCACGCCAATCCGTCACTCCGTTTCGACGTGAAAGAAGGACAAGCAAACAAACAAACACACTTTCTCATTTATAATATAAGTATGGAAGTATGGATGTTTCAAGATAATAAAAATATTTACGTTTTTGGTTGTTTGAATTATTTTAACAACAATTTTCAGACTTTTTGATGTCTTTGAAGCGCGTCCTTAATGTTTGTTATGCTCAGTCTTACTGCTTTTATATTGTAAAATGATAGTAGATTCGATTCGCGAACAAAATGAATGAACACACGCTTTGAGGAGTTAATTTTTGAATAAAATAAAGTTCATAATTTCTTAAACATTTATAAGTTATAAAGTATAATATGAGCATTGATATACAAAAACTCTATCTATCAATGTGAGGCCATATTATGGTCAGGATGACAACTCCAAATTAGAATAGCGCTTCACGAAATACATAGTTATGTACATAAGAGAACATAAGTAGTTGGACTACTATGTTTAGTTCGGATAATGTACATTAACCTATATATTTAGAGTAAAAACTGATCTTAGTTAATGGCACTGAAAGAAGCTGATTTCTTCGTCGTTATTGCAATTTGCACTTAATAGCTCGTAGCAGCAAGAGTTAGTTACATCTATTGACTTTTGTTTAATGTTCTTCTTTTTTTACTGCTTTCTGAAATTTACAAAGGAGCTAGATAAATTACTGATAATGTATGACTGACTTCGTTAGTATATAAATGTTTTTTATCAACGTATTAAAATAACCTTCGACCTCTCTTCAAGAAAAGGTCGTGACGCCTTTTTCTTCTCTCCTGTTTTAATAACATTTGTACGACGAGATCATTATCCTCGTCAGAAGACGCCGGACGCTATCGGACGCAACCTACGGCGTTTGTTGCAGTCTGTAGACCAACGCCTAAAATTGTTGTGACGTGACAACGTCGAGTTACGCTGACCCTCCAGCCCGCTCTCTGGCGTCCCTTCCTATGTCCCGCCACATGATTGATCTGTATTCTGTAACTACTCCAAGTCTAAACACTTAACAATACATCAAAATCTATACACAATCTATATACAATTCAATATTTATTTATATTATAAACTAATATATAATAAATAAAATATAAATATTTATGTAACTCACTCTAGCTTCGCTCGGATTCGTCTCTAAGAGATTATTCAAAGTGACACATTTTTTCATTTATGAACCGATTAAAATAAAACAAATATTAAATGCAGACAAACAGACAAAAATTCTAAAAATCATTTTAATTAGTCCTATTGCGTTAATGAATACCCCCAATAATAGTTTTTCTTAAATATCTTCCACATACAGACAGCGATCAGTTACAATTTCATCATAATGTAGATGTATCATGTATGTCAAAAGTGATTAAGTAATAACTTAGGGGTAATTTTAATATTAAGTTGAATGAATTAACCCCGTTATCTACATAAATATGGTATTATATTCGCACGTTATATGCAATAGCTATATTTAAGTTAACTATAAAAACTTAAGTAATGAATAAATATCCATTCATCTCGTGAAGGGTCAGTGCGAAGGAGTCCTCGCAAGCTCGCGCTGACCCTCCCTGCCGCGGCGCGGCGTCCCGCGGGTGATAGATAGCGCGTCTGCGTAATAAGTAATACATCGCCGCTCTAATTAAATAGCCACAACCGACCGAAGCCCGTTTGGGAACCCACCGTTCAATTATTTGCACTTGTAGATAATTCATTATTGGTTTAAGCGTTGCATTACGTTGATAGAAGCATGACTTTGGTGTTGCTAGACCATTACTGTTTTACTACATCTTAATATAGCTATCTATACCTATATTTCTTCTGTACGTGTGTTTGTTAACCTACTCCTCCTAAAGGACTGGACCGATTTGGATGAAATTTTGTGTGTTTATTTCAATGGGCTCCTGGATGGTTTGAAAACACAAATGGATCCAGTGCGTGGCGCTGCAATCGTTGTGCCACTGATCATCTCCTAAACAGCAGGGGCGATTTTAATGATATTTTTTTTGTGTATGTTCGAGTGGGTCCCTGCAAGGTTTGAAAACATAAATGGACCCAGTAGGTGGCGCTGCAGTCGGGTGTCACTAAATTTTTATAAAAGACTATTTACCGAGCAATAAATAAATTTAAATTGTTGATTAAATAAAATAAAAATCGATGTGTGTATTTACATATGTTTCCTATGGACTCCAAAACAGCTTTAGTGATTTTGATGAAATTTTCAGGCTGTCTTCAGATTAGTCCAGCGGGTGATCGTGTGAAATTTGTTAGCGATCGGAAGTTGGGACGCGGGCGAAGCCGCGGTTACTACTAGTATAAGTATAATAATTAAACAATGCAATTATTGTTAAGTTTATTTCACATTTTTTTTACTTTATTGCAATTTCGTGCACTAACAGTAGATTCATTGGATGCAGTTTTGTTAGAAACATTCAAAAAGCATGCGGTGGAAAAATTTGGCAAATCTATATCTATTTTCTATCAATCTATATATATTATAAAACAAAGTCCCCCACCGCGTCTGTCTGCCTGTCTGAACGCGATAAACTCAAAAACTACTAGATTAGACAGATTTAGACCAAACATTACCAGAGCTAGACCAGATTATAACAGATATTCGTACGGATTACACCAATGGACGGAGTGATTCATGAAGAAGGTGTATTCTAATGAATAACAAAACAAATAACAAAACCTTAATAGGTTTTGTGTAAATTGGCTGAAATATGACAATGATTGTTGAA
Organism: Brenthis hecate; assembly: GCA_951806755.1. Classification (NCBI taxonomy): domain Eukaryota; kingdom Metazoa; phylum Arthropoda; class Insecta; order Lepidoptera; family Nymphalidae; genus Brenthis; species Brenthis hecate. The sequence continues at coordinate 6,602,867 of OX638258.1, read as the reverse complement.
GATTTAGTATAAAATAATGCCAAATAGGAGCTTTACTGGATGGGGTACGCTGCATTATTGCAGGCAGAAACTACGAAGAATTACTAGAAAAACACCGCGATAGCATTATGTCTATCTTTTAAGGTGGACTCACAATAACCATTTTTTGTGTTTTTACTGACACGGTGTTACCTTATCCTTATCTAAATAACTATGTTAGACAACTTAAGTACTTAATTTAGATCAAAACTAACCTTTGCACCATTTGAATTAGATGAATATCTTAGAAGATATCACGGAATGTAAATAACTCGCGAAACGTAATAATATCTTAACGACGATGACGATAGCGGGGGCAGTAGCGGATGGGAGCGAGGTGTCCTAGCATGTCGCCCACTAACGCGACCGAAGATACTTATTGTAGGGCTACATACATATGTTTTATTCCCGGAATATTTGGGTAAATGGAAAAAGATTTAAATTTACGTTTCATAAAAATTTCCTATAGAGTTATTATACGAACAATGTATTACTGAACTATCGGCATCTACGGACGCACTCGAGCACTACTGAACTATCTTGTGGGAGCGAGTAGAAAGAGCTGGAGCTTGTATAGGACTTTTTTGTGATCAAGGATATTACTGTACTGACTCGACCGCGTGAACAATTTTTTATAATTTAAAGAAAACTATCTTTTCGGATTTTTTCGCGGATTTATTTGGATTTTTGGTTCCCGACGTTTCGAATGCTTTACAGAAATCATGGTCACGGGAGACTGACCATGACATGACATGGTCTCTCTCTCTCTCTCTCTAGTTTTATTTGAAATGTCAAATATTCGCGTAAATCTAAGAAAGTATTAATTTTTTATAAATTTAGTTCTGAGATGAGCTCATATAAAAATGAATTTGTAAAATGCAAACACTCTGTAAGGAATACCATTACATATTTTTTTAAACATTAATGAATGTACCTATAACTTTTACCCGAAACTATTTAATAGCAATGCATTGTAATTATATTTTAATTTTCTAGTGTCAATCTAATTAATAATTATTAGTTTTACAATCTCACATCATTAAAACACACATTTATTATTATAGATCATATTGGTCGGATTTTTATTTTTTTTTTCAATATCAGTATTTTAGATATAGGTAGGTAAGTGTATATGTATTTCATGTTTTAGAAACATATACATAGGCTTTATAACGAATTAGTGACTCTATACATTCAATTGCTCATTCAATATACTTATTGGAGAGAATAAAATAATATGTTAAATTGAACGTTGTTTCTATCACTATTCTCGTTCTTAGTCAGAGTTTCTCATTATCGATTAGTAATCAACACTCCTCCACTTTCAATTATAGCGTGCTCATGCGTACTTATTATCAGGTATTTATTGAATAAGTAAGTTGTCATAGACGCAGGTACCTACATCAACATTGCGAGTGTGGGTGGTATTCATGAAATAGGAAAATCGTTATTCTTTGCACTTTCTCTTGTTACTTTATGATGTAATGTGGGAACTAAATGAGACAACTGTTTGGCTCAAAGATTCGTTTAATACTCTTCTAATAATAACAGGTCATACAATATATAGGTACCGAGGAGGCTTAAACACATACACACTACAATGATATACTGGCGACTCACCCTCGCTTCCCTCGGGTTTGTCCCTAGGTTTATTCCCCATACAAACTTTCATCCCCATTTTCAACCCCTTAAGTGATGATTTCCGGGATAAAATATATCCTATGTCCTTCCCAGGGTCTCAAACTATTTTCTTACCAAATTTCATCTAAATCGGTTCAGTAGATCCAAAGATTACCCCCTATAACGTCACAAAGTCACAAACTTTACTTCTTTATAATATTAAGTATAGACTAGCAGAACCCGCGGCTTCGCTCGCGCTAAAACTGCAAAAAAACTCTTTGGCTTTATGCTATTAGTAATAATTTGGTGGCTGTCCATCGGATTTTTATTTTTTTATTTTAAAGGTAAGGTAGGTACAGTTAGGTTTCATACAAACTTTCTTTTTACCTTTTATTTTACCCGCTTATGGGATGAATTTTGAAAAATTCTAAATCACGTACATAATTCTGATCATAAATATTGTCTTGGGTTGTATTACAATTTATAACGTGTTTTCCCGTGGGTATGAGATAATCTCCCGCGATAAAAAGTAGCCTATATAACTCTCCAGCCCTCCAACTATCTCAACACATAAAAAAAAACACGCCAATCCGCCACTCTGTTTCGATGTGAAAGAAGGACAACCAAACAGACATACAGACAGACAAACAAACAAACACTCTTTCACATTTATAATATTAGTATGGATGTAGTGTCGCTACAAGAAAGGCGGTTTTACAGATAGTAAATAAGGAGACGGTGTTCTAACGAGGATTCTTAAAACATTTTTATTTCCTACATAATAAAAGGCAATGAATTTTGCATGTCTCTACCTTTTCACCTTGGCTTTAGTAAAGGTGTGGGTATTTTGTGTCCTAGAAACAGGCAGGGTTACTCTTATAAAACGACAAACCTGCGAATATTGCAAAGGGATATAAAATAAAAATTGTGCGAAAATTGTTATTGGTAAATATTTGAACGTTGCAAAGTAAATACCTACATTACTGGACAGTCCCATATTACATGATTTTGATCCGTTTGACATAACTTGATTATGACTTTCTTTTTTTGTCGGACGTAATATGTGTATACCTATATAATATTTTACTGCCAATTTTAACCCATCTGTGATATATTGCAGCTCTTTATGTAGAAATGCGTTTCGAAATCATTGTTTCCTAATAGTATGTTTTATATTTTATATTTTTGTTAGTAGCACCGTTAAACTAAACTTAAAACCATATTTTAAATGTTTATTTAAAATATTTGAGTGTGGTAAAGTGCAACACAATAGTGATGAGAAGGCGAGGTGTAAAGAGGTCCCACGTGCGGCCGCGGTCGCCGTCGGCGCTCGTCCCCGAACTTTTTGCAAGCCGCGACCTTCCGGAAGTGAAAAAGTTCAACGGAAGCTTTCACATGGGAGCGGAAGACTTAAGATATTTCGCTGTTACGAGGTCTCTTTTATTACATCCAGCATAATGTTTGTTAAATTTAATAATAATGTTTGTAATTTGTAAAAAAATATTTAGTTGAGTTAGTTATACGTTACGTTATATTAAGTTTTCTTTAAATAATTTGAAATTTTATTAGAAAAAATATAAATAGTTCAAAATAAATCCGCGAATGAATTCGAAAAGATAGTTTTATATATAACTAGCGACTTACGAACTAACTAACTACGAGTAGATACGTTTTATATAGATATAAAAACTTATTAGTCGGCCATGAACGAAATGTCTCTAATTCGTTCATGTAGCCGGCGTTAGCTATGTAAATTTATTTTTTGTGAATTTTTCGATGTCTTAATAGTTATTCTGCTATTCGGGGTGGAGACAAATGCAACAAATCAAAGATCATAAAAATCGATCCCACCGGTCTTGAGTTGTAAATGGTACGATTTTGTATAGATATATAGATGTCCAATATTCCCGTAAATCTAAGAAAGTATCATAATATAAATGGATTTTTCGAAATAATTCAGTCTGTCTGCGGCAAACAGTCTATTGACTGTTAATTTAAAGTCGTAAAAGTGACGGGACAATAAGTGTAGAGTAAGCGCTACATTACACAGGCAGCGATCATAATGCATTGGAGGTTTTGTTTGCAGTGATGGTTTCGAGGACCGGTCGGGGTTATTACGCGGCACATGCGCCCAAAGCACACATATCGGCTCATTACTGGCGTGACGCGGCAGGGAGGCGGCGGGCGACGCACAGAGGGCGAGGGCTGATCAAACATATTCGGGGCAGTTATTATTTTATCATGTAATTTGTATAACCGGCGGAGTCGACCAGAGAAACAAATTGTTATTGAATGTAATATATATATATATATATATATATATATATATATATATATATATATATATGTATGTATGTATATATATATATATATATATATATATATATATATATATATATGCGTAAGCGCTCATTGTAAGCGACTCTATTGGTACTAAAAGTTAGTCAACTTTATGAACTTAATTTAATGTGGCTTAATTTCCTAGGCAGGTAAGTAGATGAAATCACCGCTTAACTTTAAAAGCGCTAAAATTATAAAAATGCCTAATAAGGTACGTACCTAGATTTCATACACACTTTCATCCCCTATTTTACCCCCTTATAGGATGGATTTCGAAAAATGCCAAAACATGTATTTATTTATTTGTGTTGAAGAGCTTACTTTTTAGCTAACCTTCTTTCCGTTTCAATATGAAAGACAAACAAACAAACAAACACAATTTCACATTTATAATATTAGTATGAATTTTTTGTAATAATTTGAGAAGAGCTGAATGTTTAATATGTTTCTTAAAAAAGGTAAGAGAAATTCTACTATTTTAAATTTATAAAAACGCCAAAGTGTGAGTCGAATCGATGCACCATGGCCCGATGACCATGAGCCCGTACCACTTCGCAGTACATATTTTTGTGTTATTAGCAATAAAATAAGGATACTTAATAAAGTTAGTAATAGCAGCAAAAGTGTAACTTATATCTAGTTAACCGTGTTATTTACTTTTACATTTCCTTAAAAAGCTAACTTTATTTATATTGACACCAGCTACTTTCTTATGATGCGTAACTACCACTTGTAGATTACTTATCTAATTATGTATTTACGTTATAACGTGATAAGTTCTATAAATAAACTACTATTGAGATACGAAGCAGATATCTAATGCTTGAATTGTTTTCACGATTACGCTATTTATTACGGATACTTACTTTTTACGCCGAAACAAATGCAATGAAACATCTCAAACAGCATTAAGAAGCGGGGCGAATGTATTCAAGCCCCGTTTAATGAAAAAGAGAAAATATAAAAAATTTGGAAGTAGCTATAAAGTTTTATTATCAGAGTTCCGACGACGACAAAGGAAAGTGTCGCGAGATGGAATACTCCTGTGCAGTGCGCTCCTCCAGGCCAACGCAACGCAGCACTCAGTAGGGCTGGCGCATTTCTGTTAGCTACATAGGTACATACATATTTACAAAACAAGATATTGTTGCTTGAAAATTAATACTTCAAAGAACTCAATTCTTTTAAAAGATAACAAATATTTGTAGGTAGTTTTAAGTGATTAGTGTACACATTCGGTCTCTGCGAACTTTATCTTTTATCTTTGAACGCGAGTCGTTCTCGTTCTTGCCCGATTTTTATAATTTGACTTACCCTTTACAGATGTAGGGTGTACCTTTGAGGCTATGTGATACATGGTCTTGTTGATTTTATTGTTATCCCGTCCTTATCTAACTTATACATCGTAGATATTTCAATTATTCGCAAGAACTAAAAAGTAAACATAACTTGAAATACCTATACGAAAAGTATAATTACAATCAAGCCATAACGATAAATAGACAGAAGCACTCTCAATGTTGAGATTATATATGCTATAACTAAGATTTGTTAAAAATACGCGGCCGCAGCCCTATCTATCTAAAGCAGCGGAGGCTAATATTTAATATTTTGATAGAAGTATGAAATAACCGCGATGAGTGTAGGGCGAGCGGCCGCGGCCGGGCGGTGCGGAAATGAAACTTCCTCAGGAAGAGCTGGGAATCTCTTTATTCGGCATTTTTAACTCCTTTCGTCCTCAGCCCTCGCGCCTCGCGCCTCGCGCCACGCTTCTCGCGCCTCCGAGCCGCATCACTCTGAGATGCGCTTTTCTTGATATGATCTAACGTTGTGAGGGTTGATTTGAGAATTTTTTATTAAACAATTTTAAAAAAGGAGGATGTCTCGGAGATAATATTGGTGTATGTTTTGTCGGGGTTATGGATAAGTATATATGTAAGCGGCTTTGAAGCTAAAAAGTAATCTATTTATTTACTGCTTACATTATGTTCATGCTTGCTTTGCATGCGTATTTGTGTAATATGTAGGTGTATATAAGGGTATTTCTCCGAGATTGCGTCCTTCATCTGATTAATCTGGCCAAATAATATTTGGCATGTCTTTAATCATAACAGTATGTTGAATAGAGCCAAAAATGAAAATATTTTTTGGCCAGATTAATCAGATGAAGGACGCAATCTCGGAGAAATACCCATAAACATTATACATACATTATAGGCATAGTATCTAAATTATAAAGTACATTCAAGTGTTGCGACATTCATACATTTTAAAAGTATTTATATTATGTATTCTGAACGGATCAATATCAAACCTTCCGCTTCACTGAACAGCCGCGGCATCGCTGTGAGCTGCTGCCACACTCAGAATCTCAGCGGGCTCCTGCGCGGTATAATATTATATGTATATCTTAATATATATGAGTTAGTCATGTATTGGCCGTATCTTTAGCAAATAAGGAAGCAAGAGGATAATCACATTACGCATGAGGATAATGCATAGAAATATTAGTTGTTAAAGTTAGTGCTCTGAAGCATGCACCTTTAGGTTTCCCTAAATAGATATCCTTGTGAGTCTTTGCAGTATAAAATTAAATTAATTACAATTATGTTTATGTGTCAGTCGTATTTTATTACAATTTTTTCTGAAAACAGATTTGTACGTCCGTTACCTCGATATGAAGTAATGGAGTGCGAATAAGACGTGTACGGCGTCGGTGTTGGTGCGCGGCGTGGCGTGGCGGCGTGGTGCGGGCGGCGAGCGGGCGGCGTGCGGCGCGGGTCGGCGGAGGGGCCGGCTGCGGCGGCCGCGCCCGCGGGCCCCGCGCCGCGCAGTCCGCCCGGAGCCCGCCGCCGCGCCACACCGCCCGCACGCCCGCACGCCATGGAGATGGAGCACTTCATAGAGACCGTGCGCAAGTACCCGTGCCTGTGGAACACAACCGCCATCGAGTACCGCGACCAGGAGCTGAAGGACGCCGCCTGGACCGAGGTCATGAAGGAGACGGACCTGGCTTCAGGTGAGTGCCGCGCGTGACGCGCCCGGCGCAGCGCCGCCGCCCCGCCCCGCGCCCCGCCTCGCCCCGCACGCGGCCGGCGCCCTGCGCGGCGCGGCGGGTGCGGCTCCTTCGGTTGGCAATTTTTATTCTTATTAACCAATTATATTACTTCATAAGCGTTGCAACTTGTTATACTTACTGATTTTATTATAAAAATATACAATTCAGATCTTTACAAAGTTATGTATATTGTACAAATGAAATTGAATATAATTTATAAAAAGTAAATTATCCATACCTCGTTCTTATTTATGTAAATATTGTATAATGTATATGCACCTACTTGGTACGGTGTGATTATGTACATAAGTACAATAGTCGCTCACCGACCACCGTTGTTGTAATAATAGACTTGTAATCCGCAAATAGCTGTTTTATATTGGAGCTATTCTCGTAAAGAAAAATATTTTTTCTTTCATTATTAGTTATTACCAATATTAATGTTTATTAGATAGATATTATACTTACTTATTCGATCAGCAATGTAAGTTTTTATCATGTATCATAGGTGTACCGTAGGTAAGTACATACATAGGTACTTACTCAGTCGTGTCATGCTCAAGGGCAGCTATGACCCTCGACGCTGGCAGTGAGGGGTGAAATATAAAAGGACATACTATATTTAAGAAGGGTGACGAATTACTACGATTAGGCCTCGTCTATGTTATTGTGAATCTGCGTGTACATTAAATACGGCAAGTAAAAAAAAAGAAATCAATAAATCGAATAATATTTACTTATTTTGCTATCTCACTTTTTGATTTAGGTATTTTGTTAATACTATTCAACTTTCGTTTCCGAAAGTTAAACGATTTTTTTAAATCATATTATGAGCTATTACAGATGTGATCTCTAAAGATCCAAAATACAGACACAATATGAATATGTCCTTTTGTCGGTTTTAAACTGTCCTTAGTATATATGTTTATACGCCTACAGCCCGCTCTACGTAGTTCAATAGAAAGCGGGCGCATCTTTAATGGTTACGGATAAGAAGCAAATAAATACGCAGTTGGAATCAGTAACGATTTGATAGAACGATTGCAACGTATCTACAGTACTTTTAGGGTATCGTCACCTATAAAAGGTAATCCTTGTAATTTCGTCATGTCCGTTTGTTCGCTTGCTCGTCTGTACGTCTGTCCGTTTGTCCATATCTCACAGCTATCTTACTCAAAGAATATTGGAGCTACATGACTGAAAATTGGTAGATGGGTATCTCATGTAAACCGCTAGACATCGATTGCTATTCAGATAAACCATAGTAATATGTAAAAGTTAGGAAATGAAATACGGGCTAAACTGTTCTATGTTTATTTATAAAACAGTCAAATTCACGAATTTACGGGAAGTACTTCGGTTAGTGTAAAAGTAAAGTAAACATGTAGGTAATAGGTAATACTAAGTAATTTTCTTGTCATTTTCAGTAAAAGAAGTAAAATTAAAATGGAAGAAACTGCGCGATAGCTACCGCGACGCGCTGAAGCGGCAGAGTGAGATGCTGGCTAAGGACCCTGGCAACCCCGCCAAGAAGAACTACCCGTGGAAATACATGGGGCTGATGCAGTTCCTACAGCCGCACATGAGCGTACGCAAGAAGCCCGCGGAGTCGCCACACTACGCGCCGCCCCCGGCCGACGCCCCCGCGCACAACGGCGACGCGCGCTCCTCCGACGAGTCTGATTCCGAGCCCGAGGCCTCGCCCAAGCGTAAGAGCTGCGAGCAGCTCACCGTCATCGACCGCAAGCTCGACTACCTGTGCAAGGCACAGAGCAAGCGCCAGTTCACTGACGCGCAGTACCAGGAGCGTAAGCGCGATCACCCGCCGCCCACCGTGCCCGACCCACTCGACATTTTCTTCAACAGCATGTGTCAGTCGACCAAGAGGTTCTCCTATCCAACTCAGATCAAGATAAAGAAGACGCTGTTCAACGCCGTGATCGAGGCTGAGGAAGCGCTGATCGCGGAGCAGCAGAGCTACGCGAGCCTGTGGGCGCGCGGCGCGTGCAGCTCCTCCAGTAGCGAGGGCGGTGAGGCGCCCGACGCCGCCGACGACGACGACCGCAAGCCCTCCTGAGCCCGCGCCCCCCGCGCCGCCACTCTCCTGCACCCCGCGCTCTATCAGTATTACGCCAACTACGCACACTATGCCGCATATGGCGCATATCCCTCTTAGATCCAAAAAAAAACTCCGGTTACATTCGAATGTACGTCATTCGATTCCAGCTCAGAATCCGTTACTTACTTTTTAAAGTGGCGACTTCTAGTAGCTTTCCATGTTGTAATATAATTAAAAACGATCTATTGTAGCCCAACGTGTCGAGTGTGCCCAGTGTCCAGCCGCTGATTGGGAGGAGCAGTTTGTGCGCGGGTGACACATGTGATTGGACAGAACCATTGTTCCATTGTCTCAGTAAACAGTATTGTTGTGTAAACTTATATTTAAGAACCGACACAGTCGGATGTACATATATAGGTAGTAGTCAAGTAGGGACGTAATCGTCTAGTTAACACGTCAAATAGTATACGCTTGAAAAACGTCCAGTCGATCCGTCGATGTATTGTGTTTTGTGAAATGTAGCAATCTGTAATTGAACGAGTTTAAGGCCGCTTTCGATCGTTTGGTAAAAATTACTTAGCCCCTATTCCATTTTCCTAAAATCATTTGCGAAAAATAATAATCACGTATTATTGGAAATATTTCCTATGTAACTCAGGAATTATGTAGCTTGTCAGCTTTATTTATAATTATTAATGAAATGAAAAAATACTTGTTAGTTTCCTTAGTTCCAGCTATCACTCTCTGTACGATAGCGTAGTGCTGCTTCATATTAGTGTAATATGAATGAATTAATGTGAAGTTAATAATAACAATCCATGGGTTTATAACACCGATAAAAGTTTGTTAAAAAATTGTCTTTCTAATTTCCAATAATGAGTGAGAATTTGTCGGTTTTGTAATTAGCTGGTGATTTATCAGACGATGAGAAGTCGGTCTTTGGCGGAAGTACTCGAAGACGCGCTGTGATGGCGACGCGACTGAAAATTAAAGCCAAATGTATTTTGTATTATGAATATTTCTTATGTTCCTCGGAGCTGGCCACTGCTTCGACAACCGACGACCGACGTGCTTTCCACGAATCTAATCTGATAGCACTTTGTGTATATTTTGCTTAAATAAAAATAATAACTTGACTGATAGAATTTTCCGAGTATTATAATGTTAAGTTTTTGACGAAACAAGGTAAAATTTGAAGTACTTTTTATTTTTTTACAAACACGATATAGATCTCCATTAATAATAACTGAATAAAAATCCCAAATAAAAAAATAAGACTTTGATTTATGAATCGACGACGTTAAATATTATTATATTAATAGGAATGTAATGTGATTTATATGTTCGATTATTTTCTACAATGGCTGCTCACAAGAACAAACTTCTTAAAAACGTAATACTTTCTTAGATTTACGCGAATATTTGATATTTTAAATAAAACTATCTTTTCGGATTTTTTCGCGGATTTATTTGGATTTTTGATTCCCGACGTTTGTTATTTTTCATTTGTAAAAGTATATAGTAATAGTGTTGCTTAGTTATTTGTCTTTTAAAATAATAGCAAACAAAATTAAAATTAATATCCTTAATTAATTTTAACTTTTTTAAAATACACATAGAACAATTATATGGCTTAAATAATTAATATTATATTTTATATTTTTTTCTTTATGGTTATAAATATAATAATGGCTACACTAAATATAGATTACTAATTAATATTTTTAAAATTGTAATAATTATAATAACAACAGCAAAATTAAATAAATAACATATCATATTTATTTATAAAACTAATTAAAATTATAAAAATGTTTAAAGTTAAAAAATATTGTAAGGTAATTGGTGCAATTTTCATTTTGTTTTTTGTGGGTAGGCTGTCTGTAACAACTATACCTTCGAGACATCTAACACCTCAGTCTCTCCCGTGACCATGAATGCTGTAAAGCATTCGAAACGTCGGGAACCAAAAATCCAAATAAATCCGCGAAAAAATCCGAAAAGATAGTTTTATTTAAAATTCTTAAGAACATATTCGATTTGTATAACAAGTTCTTCTTTGTAATATGTTTATAGTATCGAAGAATCTGTCTCTATATCTCTTAATAATTTTTGCGTTTCTAAAGTCAAATATAGGTAAGTAAAAGTAATTTTTTGTCTGTTTGTTCCTGCTAATCTCCAGTACAGAATAATCAATTTTAGGAGAACTGGCGAATAAAATTTAGAAATTAAAATTCGAGAGACTTTGTTATACTGAGTATAAAAATGTTTCCACTGGTTAAAAAATGGAAGAGATCGGAATGGAGATTTTGGAAGCGGATAGAAGTTTCGTCCGTAGTAATAGGGGATAAAGCTTTGAGATTCATTTCACAGCATACCAAAAACATGAATAAACTAAATTTTATTTTTTAAGCTTAAAATATAAACTTAGGACCAATTTAAAATATGAAATATAATGAATTTGGTAAATTATTATGAAAAAAGTATTCTACTTGTTCTTATGAAATTATTGTTATTTAAAGTTCCTAAAACTTTTTAACAAAAAAATAAAAACGGACTTCAAAAAAAGCAAAGCACACCTGTGCTTTGCTTTGTATCGGTTGGCACCGACTTCGAAAATATTTGATTAGGTATGTATTTAATAGGTAGGCTTTAATTACTTAGCCAAAGCACACCGACTTCGAAAATATTTGATTAGGTATGTATAGTAAATGAAAACTACCAATCAGATATTTTTTACCTCTTAGTCCTTTTTTGAAGTCGATTTTTATTTTTTTGTTCAAAAGTTTTTATTTTTCCCTTTTTAGTGTAGACATAGTAGTAGCAAAGTAAGAAGAAAGTATTTTAATAAAATATTCGCTTAAACGGTTGAAGTTACTTTGATGCCAATTTTCATGCGAAGACTTACAAACTAAAATTCGCTTTTATTAGTAACATTAAAAATTCTGGCTCTAAAATATGATTCTAAAGTGTTAGGCTTGTCAAATCAAACAAAATAAACCCAAACTCAAAGTATCTACTATTAGACGTTGAAGAGTTCCATCTATCCACCTTCTGGCCTTACCATCAGATCAGGTCAACAATACCGAACCACTGCATTATCAACGGAAATAGAAACATTTGCAAAGTTTCAAGTCAATATGACAAAAGTAGGTTAAATTCATCATTACCTATTTTTCCACCCTTAGTCGTGGTATTTTTTTTTATTTAAATGGGACCAATCTGGAAGTATACACTTTCAAACAAAATAAAAATTGACCAAATCGGTTAATGAATGACAGAGTTCTGAGGTAACAAACATAAAAAAACAGCCGATTTGAGAACCTCCTCCTTTTTGAGGAAGTCGGTTGACAAAATAGAAACTCGGTGACTTAACGCCTATTTGTGTTACATGTATGTTTGATCCTTGATTGAACTTCATAGCATAACCATTAAAGATAATTAATTTAAATTATCAAGTTGCTAAGATTTATATTATAGTATTGTGTAGAAAGGTTGTGGTTCCCTTCGTTGAAAGGACTCCAAATAATTTGTCTGCATAGAATAATAATAAGGGCCGCTGCAGGTAGCGCTCGCTTTGACTCGCGCGCATCCTGTTTACGTCACGGTGGCAGCGTCGTGCGTCACGATCAGCTGATCGGCGGCGAGGGAGCGGCTCCGACCATTACCACCCCTATTCCTAGACACTCGCACTACAACAGACAGAACCGTTAAAGCTTCCCGGAATGCTGAACAGCTGTTTTCTATCAAAGGAAACATATGTTCGTTTTGTTGGTGTGCGTAATTAACCTCGGCATAGAAATACCGGGCTTCGCAGAAACGGAGCGACACTCTTTTTAACTTCCTCCCTTTTTTGGTAATTAAAAAAAAATTGCAGATGAAATGTTTAATGACAGTTAAAATGCCTCTCGTCTGAGAAAAAAAAACAGGTAACGTGTCCTGAGCTATTGCAAGATGTCATTAAGTCACATTTCTACTTGTAATACGTCTTCATATTTTAATATATAGGTATACCTATTTCTTCTCTTATTTCATATATTTAAAATTTGGATGCTTATGTTAATATTGGTGATAGGCGGAAACACACGTACATACTTACATTCCAAGAAATAACTGATAGAGATGTTATTATTAGGCATGCTCGTGCGACATCGTTGTGCTGCGACTTCCAAAAAGGAGGAGGTTCTCAATTCCTCGGAATCTTTTTTTTAAATGTATTTTCACCGATTACTCGAAGACGCCTGAACCGATTTGGATTTTTTTTCAAAGAGTATACTTTCCAGGTAGTCCCATATCAATTTTATCGAAATCGGTCGAGCAATTTAAAAAAATCAACAATAAATATATTTTTTAAATAAATTGTTATGAAAAAACTTTCTTCTTACAAATTACCTGCTTATTACGTCTATACTAAAAAAGAAAAACAAAAAATTAAAAAAAACCGACTTCCAAGCACTAAAATGTAAAAAATAACTAAACGGGTTTTCATTTAGAATAGATGCCTAATCAGATATTTTGGAAGTCGGTGCCAGCCGACAATATTTTACGAGTAAAATATGAATATCCAATAGGTAAATATTATATATTTTACGAATTGAAATATATTAGATTTGCTGGCACCGACTTCGAAAATATCTAATTACTAATTAGGTATCTATTCTAAATGAAAAACCCCGTTCAGTTATTTTTTACATTTTAGTTGCCTGGAAGTCGTTTTTTTTAAGTTTTTATTTTCATATATAATAGTCCAATGATTAAAATATATAATAATGAGTCCAATGATTAAAATATATAACATGTTTTATTTATTAAATTAACACACATATTGATAAAAGAATTGCATAATTTATAAGATTTAGTCAGTGACTGCAGATGTTCCCTCATAACTCTCGAACGTCGAGACGGCAGCCTAGCCTCGGATCCGGTGCTTTTTTTAGTTTTATGGTCCAAAGTAATAATCAACCGTTGCCGGGCGTAAACATAAGACGAGAAAAAATTGGGTGCGAGTCCCTTAATTGCTTCATAAATCAAGATAGAGTTACATTCAGCTCCACTATTTTGGAATAGTTCTTAAGCGAGGAAATGTACAAGGGTTTTTTAAATAAAGCTATCTTTTCGGATTTTTTCGCGGATTTATTTGGATCTTTGGTTCCCGACGTTTCGATTCGAGAGAGACTGAGGTGTTAGATGTCTCGAAGGTGTAGTTGTTACAGACAGTCTACCCACAAATAACAAAATGAAAATTGTACCAATTATCTTACAATATTTTTTAACTTTAAACATTTTTATAATATTAATTAGTTTTATAATTGAATATGGAATGTTATTTTTTTAGTTTTTGCTGTTATTATTATAATTATTACAATTTTAAAAATATTAATTAGTAATCTATATTTAGTGTTGCCATTCTTATATTTATAACCATAAAGAAAAAATATAAAATATAATATTAATTATTTAAGCCATATAATTGTTCTATGTGTAATTTAAAAAAGTTAAAATTAATTAAGGACAATAATTTTAATTTTGTTTGCTATTATTTAAAAAAGACAAATTAAAAAAAAAAGTAAACGTATATAGTAATAGTGTTGCTTAGTAATTGCTAATTAGACGTCGAAATGCCGCAGTGCGCGTTCAAAAACTGTGCAAATAACCACCGTAACGCCAAGATTTTGGAAGGATTATCTTTTTTTCGGTAAGTTTATATTATTAAGTATTTTTCATAAAATAAAAACAGAATTAAATAGTGTAAATAATTCAGTTAGCTAATATTGTTTATTTGGCCAATGTTTGCTAAAACGCACCAACTATTGTAACGAACATCGACTGTTATTGAACAGAGTACGCATAGAGTAGTGTTATTTTATATATTATTTTTGTTTGTAGATTTCCTAGCGACCCATTCCGCTGTGCAGAATGGGTATCTATTGTCGCGAAAGAAAGAGGCGAAGAAATATACAACCCTTATAAAAATTCAAGAATATGTTCCATTCATTTTGATAGATTAGATATAATTGGAAACACGCAAAGGCGTAGATTACTAAAAACAGCGGTTCCCAAATTGCAGGTAATTGTCATAAAATATTAAAATAGTTGGTGTGAAATAATGGTTTTGATAAACTTGTAAGTTGATTATGACTTTTTTTAGATTCACGGACCAATAAAAGTACAATCAGCTATATGTTCAGAATTGACGAAAGAGTTATCAAATCAGGTATTTTTTTAATCTTTATTGTAAGAAATCTATACGTGTAGGTATTTTCAAATAAAACCGCGTATGTATCTTTACAGGCCACATCTTCAACAACTTTAATTTTTGAAGATACCACAGAAATACGGTTGTGCTTCGGGCTAATGCAATTATATCTCCTGATGCATCATTATCAGATTTAATATCTATAAGTAACACTCTTAGAAAAGAGTATTTAACAAAGAAATTGGTGACATGTCACAGAATTATAGATAGTAAATATAACAAAATCGATAATTTACAAAAAGTAAATAAGCGACTAACTAAGAAAAAATCTTCTTTAAAAAACATAATTAATTTGCTTCAAAAGAAATGATCTATTGATGATTCAATATTTTTCGATTTGACAAAAAATGTTGAAGTTGCAGAATTATTTAATGGAATGTACATTAAAAATATAAAACATCGTACGAGACCCTTCATAAAATATCCTCCAGGAGCTAGAAAATTTGCTTTAACAATGCATTTTTACTCACCATCTGCTTACAAATATGCACCTACGTAAAATGTTTAATACCTACATGTTTACCACACCCCCATACATTATATGAATGGTATCGAAGTGTAAATGCGGAACCTGGATTTTGCTACTATTATTGAACGAAGTAGGCAAGTCATTAGGTTTTAAAACGTTTTTTTATATTTAGTTTTACTTAGAATTAGCAAACTCTGTCCTTAAATTAGCACTTCCTATACTTTAAGCGTAACTAACTTATAAATTTAACAAAAGAGACCGTTTTATGCCCAAGATAAAAGCAATGGACAGTTCATTGTCTCTCAGCTTATTTTTTTTGGGTTTTAACTTATATGTACATATTATAAAATTGTAACTAAGCCGAAACTGTACATTAAATATTTTTTGAAGAGCCTTATTAAAATAAACATTATTATCGATACAGAGGCCAAATCTATAGTTTATAGAATTTTTGTCTGTCTGTCTGTTACCGCATCACAGAAAAACCACTGGAGGGATTTTGATGAAAATTGGTATGATGATAGCTGGTTATCCGGGCTAACATATTGGACACTTTTTACCGCGGGAAAATATCTCAATTTTGAGAAAAAATATAAAAACTGCAATTTAAGAGTATACTAATATGTAAAACGTAAGAATTGGGTTTTTGGTCATCTGTACGCGGGCGAAGACGCGGGCAATGCTTGATTAAGTATAAATTTTCAGATTAAACGATTAATTTTGTAAAGACATTGTACCCAGTTTATACATAGCTTCATTAATACACCTTTCTCCGTATCTTCTATATTATTGTGTATTTACTGTAAGTTATTGTGGAGCTAGCTCGCGGAGTTAGGATTGTATCGCTTGAGAGACCTTTTTCCTTCACCAGCAACAACCCGGCCCTGCTGATACACTACAAAGTTTCATTATATCATGTCTTATTTTAATTTAATTTAAAACACAAATAATATAAAAAAATGTATATAATACCAGCAGAACCCGCGGCTTCGCTCGCGCTAAAACTACAAAAAAAGTCTCTAAAAAGTAGGTTTCATACAAACTTTCATCGCCTATTTTACCTCCTTATGGGATGAATTTTGAAAAATACTAAAACACGTATTTATTTATTTGTATTGAAGAATATTAATACCAAGTTTCAAGTAGTTCTGATCCCAATTTTTTTGTTTGGTTGCATTATAACGTGTTTTCCCATGGGAATGAGACAGGTATGGACATGGGAATCTCCCGCGGTAAAAAGTAGCCTATGTCACTCTCCAGCCCCCCAACTATCTCCACACAAAAAATCATGCCAATCCGTCACTCCAATTCGACGTGAAAGAAGGACAAACAAACAAACACACTTTCACGTTTATAATATGGATGTATATATTAGGTATAATATAATATGGATGCATATGTATGGATTAACATTTTTACAACAGGATTTTATAAATTATACATTTAAGCGTACGTTTAATTTAATTAAACCGTACTTGTATTAAATATTTCATATAACAACCGTATTTCATGGTTCCTTTGCATTGTTTCTTGTTTATTCCTGCAGCTTCTTACAGGTAGGTACTCATCACACCACTGACTTTGCACCTTCCAAGAAAACACGGGGGTGCGAAATTGTACCGCGGATGAGTTGGCGGTTTGGTAGTAGGTACATAAGGGCAATTTAGCATTCATCGGTCGTTTGTCATCCATGTCGACTGTCGACTGTCAAGCTCCTTTTTTTATGAAAACTCAGCTTTTTCCCTCGCGGTCAGGCACAGGTGTCAGGTAACTCGTTAGTCTGTGAATTCGCTACAATTTTTCATTCTGTAATTGCAACCGCTGATAAATACAAAAATAATTTTTGATTTGATTTTGATTTTCTCAGACATGAGATATTTTCCCGCAGTAAAAAGTATCCTAAATATTGATCCGGATAACGAGGTATCATCATACTAAATTTTATCAAAACCTTTCCAGTGGTTTTCTTGTGATGCTTTGCTAGACAGGCAGATAGACAAAAAATCTAAAAACTATAGATTCGGCCTCTGTATCGATAATAATGACTATTTCAATAAGATTTTCCAAAAAATATTTAATTTATAGATTCGACTCAGAATTTTATTATAGTTTAGATAGATATATGTAGATAACAAATGACAGCTAAGCGTTATCGTGAACGGGGCGCTATTGTAGTGCAAGCAATTTTAGACGCTGTTAGTTGTTTCGAGTCGGTACATTTGGCTGGTGCACTGCGATTCTAAAACCCTTATTCCTTTGTAAGTTTGCCTACGTGTAGTGTGCATATAGTTTAATGTTTAGACTACAGGCTGTCGAGTATAGAATTAGCGGCGGCTGACACGCAAGTGGCGCGTGCTTTTATGAAAGTCATCGACTGTCAATAGCACGCGGGGAGCACCGTTTAGTGTAAAATATCGAGGGTTGAAGCTTTCTCCACGAACATGAATCGTCCCAGTAAATGATTCTGTACAGATGCGAATTATAATGCACGTTACGTCATTGTATTTGTACCTACCCTTTTTAAAGATGAATAAGCAATTACAATGGATATTATTATTTGATATAATAATTCTACACATTTATCATAATCGTACGCTTATATTCTATCGCCACGCGTTTCTTATGTAATTAGGCAACGCTTAAGGGTTTACGGGTTATTAATGACATATTCGTAATCCTAAAAGCATATTCTGTTCAGCAGGTTGTGTAGCGAGTGAGCGGCTCCCGGCCGAGCGCGGCCGCAGCGTGTGACGTGTGAGACGTGCATAATGAGCGTGAAAGCGGCAGCTCCGAGTTTTACATTTGTGGGTAATTAAAACGAGCTATTTGCATGCCGCGAGGGGCCGGACCCACCTAGGGCTCTGAAGTTATGTCCAAAATTCAAATTTGCCAATCCCGAGGATGAGCGTGTCGCTCGTAAAAATGATGCCAATTTACGATAAAAAGCTGATTCCTGCATTCCGGCTGAAATCTGCGAGATCGCATCATGTCAGTTTTACTGCCTCTCCCATTCACCCCGCGCACCCCCGCACTCCGCCACACCCCCGCGCCTCCCTCTAAGTTTACTCAATTCCTTTTATAGAAGTGCGAATTTATTGCTTAAGTTCGGGAAATGTTGTAAAGTTAAGAGCTTTTTAAAAACTGCCGTAAAAGGACCATAACGCGAAACTTGGAGTGGATATTAATAAAATTATAGGTGAGCCTGCGACAGGTATCTATTCAATTAATCTGAGAAGGCGGCGCGGGTGATGGATGTCTGCTGCGTGGCAGCGCGGCAGGCCGGTGGTGGCGGCAGGTCGGTGATAGCGTCGCGGCCGCGGTGCAATGAAGTGCTTCGTAGTTCAAAGCAGTATTTTGCTTACGTTGTTACGTTTTGCCAAATATCAAAAAACCAGAAATGTAAAATTTAAAATATACGTAGCTATTTTATTATCGCTATAAAATATACCATGATGGTACTTTAGTGTGTATATTCTTATTATCAGTAGGTATGTAATATTAATCGTCAGATATCCATCGTCTACAATTGATACCTGCGGCTGCTTACTACCTCTATGCAGAGTGGTGATCTAACGCCATGCTTTGTCTTAACTACACTGTTTTTAATATCAGCTGAGAACATGCTTTGTTGTTGCAACAGGCTATACCGACTATAAAGTATAAACACAAGCTGCCTTTGTGGTACGATGAATACGATGCATATCTAGGTACATACTTAATTCATATTATAGACATTATGTATGCAAAGTGATAACTTTGTAAGTGTATAAAAAATATATTGAGAGGTATATTTAGTGCTAATTATAATAATTTTGAGTAACATTTTAAGCAGTAAACTGCTTAAATTTTGGATTTTGTAAAATTATTGTTTAGATAAGTATTTCGGCAGCGGCGATGAGAGCGGCATAACTCGGACCGAGCGGCGCGGGGCGGGCGGCCGGCCGGGGCGGGGTGCGGGGCGGCGGGGAGAGCGCCGGGACATATCTAATTCAGTTTTACTGCTCCATAAGGCCCACCGTTCACTGCCGCACTAAAAAAAGAATTGCCCTAAATCCTAGGCTTTGCCTTCATTCACTGGGGGATATAAACATGGCCATGCATCGCTTCAGCTTTATCATCAGATTGCAGTATGATTGTATAAAATATACCATCGGGATTTATCGAGGTCGCCCGCTCGCAGCGCGGGGTCGCGTAATAAATTTGAACTTTTTTTAAGGGATACAAACTTTGTCTTCTAAAATTGTTTTTAATAAAAGTACTAAGTACAAAGTTTTTTAAGCGAAGCGCCTAATAAAATGTTATTGTCTGAGGACATTACGATGATATTATGTGACAGATAGGCACGGTGCAAGCCTCCAAAGTTTTCGCACTCACATGACTCGTGGTTTTGTGGTATTTGTCGTTGACTGTGCAGTGTGCAGTTGCACGTACTACGAGGCAATTATTACTTACTTAGGGCTATGAACAAAAAGGTAATTATTAAAATGTTTAGCCGGCGAGTTAGTTACATAACAAAAAGGGTAAAACACAAAGAACTCAACCTCCCGCCGCTCTCTATTATTACTGTGTACTTAGCAGTATATTCAAATTATAGTAAAATATAATTGAAAGAGAATTTATAGGCAATTAGCCGGTGCCCGGTGCGCCGCGCCTCGGCCCGCAGCCCGCGCCGCACGGCGGCTTATTCCTTACTTTGTTTCATTCTTGTGTCACTGCGAATTGTCTCGTTAGCGTATCTTTAAAAATAATTGTTTTGTAATAATAGATTGTGTTCAACCCTCATCATTTCATTAGAAAATTTTAATAGTATTTAAGTTTAAACAAAGATAAAATAAAATTGTAATGTAAAGTTAATATGAAACTTCTACTTTTGAATTCATTTTGTGTGTGCAATAAATGTATATGAGGTGTATCAATCAATAAAACTGTATACGCTGTAAATAATCGCCTTGCAAACATGCGAGCGCTAAACGTGTACAAACGTAAAGATAAGCTAGACCTGATGGCCTGGTACAGTTACGGAAACATACGGACAGGCGAGTGCAACAAACACTACGCGTACCGCGAGTTATATTAATCAAAGCAAAGAAACAGCAACAGTTCAGCCGAGCTCGAGCGGGATTACTTTAAAACTACTGAAAATAAAAAGTGATGAAAAAAAACAAGCTCGCATCGCGTCCGAGGCGAATCGATACGGCGATGGGAATTTATAAAAGTAGCCAACTGCCAAAGCCCTCGCCTCGGCCGCGCCTCGTGTGCCGAACGCGTCCGAGCGCGCCCGAGCGGCAGTCACGGCGACACGCGCGCGAGCGAGACGGCGTCTGCGCGTTTGCTTCCCGCTGCGCGTGTCTGTCTGCCGCTGTGCGCGCCGGCATGCCCGTGGGCCCCGCGCCGCTGCCCCGGCGTGACGTGTGTGTCGCCGCTCCGCGCCAGCCGCCACGCACTATCTATCTAGAACATTCCGCTACGTATTTGTGCTACATTCCGTGTGTTCGTTGGACTGTCGGTGCGCCGAGTGCATGGTGCTATCCGAGATGGAAACGGAGCAGTGTTTGAAGCCGCAGGTGGTGATGTGCGGCGAGGGGATGGAGGAGGGGGTGCGCGTGAAGGTCGAGGGGGGCGGGTCGGTGGGGCGCATGGTGGACTCGAGCCAGGCGGACGACCGACTGCTCATCCGCCTGGTGCGGGAGCGGCGGCTGCTGTACGCGCGCAACAACATGCCCGTCGCCAGCTACTACACGAAGGTCAAGAACTTGTGGCAGGACGTCGCCACCAACATGGGCTGGAGCGGTACTTACATACATACATGCACTCGTGTAGTGCACACACGCACACCGCTCACTACTCACACATTGATTGATAACGAGTTTTATGTACAATACGTTTTACATCTTGTTTGAATATTATGGACCACCGCGATATATTTTATAAAAATGTTAGGTAGTAACTATTTCAAAAAATCTACAAGCGGATTAACGTAAAAGTCCTTGTTATATCGTATGTTATAGTAAGTAAAGTAGATTTGTAATAACACTTTTTATCCGTATTATTAAAGTGATTAAAAATGTTTTAATTTTTATTAGTTCAATGTACCGACAAATTTAAGTCAAAAAATACGTTTTTGACAAATAAGCTAAAAGTTGTTGGTTCCACAAATGTGTTTAAGTAACGGGACCTGATTAAAACGGTTGAGTGGCCTTTTTATTCTAATATAGTCGTTATTGCCAGGTGTTACGGTTTCTTATAGAGAGATTTCATCAACAAATCATTCGGTAAAACAAACAATTATTACAGTACGAGTACTACGGGGATGGGTACGAGAGGCGCGCGTCACTCGCGTCGCGTCGCGTCGTCTACAAAAGTATTTTATTGTTTTATGAGTACATCATATCTTGGCAGCTTGTTGTTTGTTTGTGGCAATGTTGTTATTGTACTACTCTCTCTCAACAAGGCTGTATAGTGTATACCTATTTGTATAGATTCCATATGCGGCTTTGCGCCAAATAAAGTCGAAACGGGTTATTGAATTTTATTATTATAATCAGGAAACTTTTATGTTTATAAATAACTACTATTGGACCATGGCTCAGCTTGTTTGGTAGAAAAATTGATATAATGTAGTCCACGTGTAATTTAGAAAATAAGCTATGTCCATCCAGAATTACACTCAGTTATGTCTTTACAGTAAAGACGCACTACACGAAGAGTAGAACTTTCGCGTTCATGTTATACTCAACAATCGATAAATATGAGATAGGTACATTTTCACGCTGGACTGCTGCTAAGAGCTGGCTTGAACATCTACAGATATTTAAGAGCGTATAATTCGGCTTACTACAGCTAGTTCGACTTATTTCACAAGCAGTGAGCCTTTAAAGCTGTAAAACCAATTAAACTAAAATTTAGCTATATTTATATGTGTATAAATTGTTTATTACTTGTACTCGTGTACTCGTGTACAGTGAAAATGAGTACGTGTAACCTTTATACGTGGTTGAAGTAAAACTTCTTTGGCGCTGTGCTGTGGTAGATACCGCAAATAAAATTTAAAACAAATCACTACATATTATAAAACAAAGTCGTCCGCCGCGTCTGTCTGTTCGCGATAAACTCAAAAACTACTGCACCTATTTTCATGCTGTATTCGCCAATGGATAGAGTGGTTCTCGAGAAAGGTTTTAGTATATAATTTGTTAAGTTTGTGTATAAATTGGCTAAAATATAACGATATTTGTTGGAGATGACGGAAAAAAATAAGACGTTCCTTTTTAGTGTTCTGATAATATAAATGTACACATAATATTATAAATTCGGTACATATGACAACATATAAATTCAATGGAAATTAAAATTGAGCAAATTCTTTAGTCCAGCGAGTAACAGCGTAGCCGCGAGCAGAAGTCTAACAAAATCAGAATGCAACTTTAAAGTAACTAACTTAAAACAGGAGAGAAAAGAAGGAGACTGTAAGTTTCAGGTGTACATAAATAAATAAATAGATATGTTGGGACATTACATAACATTGGATCTTTAAAAATCCTTTAAAAAAGCCTGTTGGTATGTTAGTTTAAAGACCATGTTAGCTGAGTTACACTATTCTTAAATTGTAAACATTATAGGTAACCGCGTTGTATCATTGTGCTCTCTTTCTCTAACTTAGATGAAGTAGAAAATGTGCAAAAAATAGAGGCCGTGGAGCTCGCTAAATACATTAAACAAAAATTAATTTACACAATATACCTACGTAAAATATCTTTTCAGATACGGATATTTTGAGTTATGATCACAAACATTTTAATTTTCCTAATCTTTAAAAAATAATATGAAAAGCGAACTTATTTTTGCAATCAATAAAATATGTATTGCGAAAGTATAAATTTTTTATTTATGTGTATGTAGTATGTTAGCATATATCCTGCCCATTTCCATTTATACTATGACATATGCTGAGAGAGAAAGATGACAAATGGACTAGAATAATATCAGAGTGGTCTCCAGGAATGGCAAAAGATCTAAAGGTCGACAAATGAAACGCTTTGAAGATGACTTCAAAAAAGTTGCCGGTCCAGAATGGATCAGAATTGCAAGAGACAGAGATAGTTGGGCGTCTTTGGAGGAGGCCTTTTTCGAAGGACAAGCTGTTGTGGAAAAAACCGATCGTCAGTAACAAATGTAATACCCATATATTGTATTGTAACAATTGTAAAACAGCAAAAAAGGCTTATTTTATTTATTTTTATAAGTATAGTAGGAATGTTAGTAAAAACAGCACAATGTTCGGCGTCAGAATCATACACATTTGAAAATCATCACAGGCATCAGCTGCCTCGGTGGTGAAGTGGCCAGCACGTACGGCTGCACATTCGGAGGTCCTGGGTTCGAGTCCCGGGCCGGGCCAAGTTTAGTTACTGAGTCTTTCTGTATATTAAGCCTCAGTAACAGCCCGGAGTTGCGAAGTTGGCGGTGTTTCGCCTCCGTGCCTCGGAGAGCACGTAAAGCGCCTTAACTCTCACTGGTCGTGTCGAGCAGTCGTCCCACCGGAGCATGAGAATGACAGGAATAGAGAGTGCACTTGTGTCTGCGCGTACACTTGTGCACTAAAATATCTCCTGCGCAGTTGGCTAGTCTCAATGTGACTGGCCGCCGTGGCCGGAATCGGCTAGGAGAACATCATTAATAGCCTAAAGCCAAAGAATTTTTGTAGTTTTAGCGCCAGTAAAGCCGCGGGTTTTGCTAGTAAACACTATAATATAGAGATAAGTTATAAATAACATGCAACATTGCAAGATAGATAGATATAATAGGTACTTACCTACTAAGTATCTGATCTGCTGAAATTATTTATAACTTTTAGATAATTCCAATAATCTTGCGTGTTACGACAAAATTCTTTATTACTTACATATTAAATAAAAAAAGCGTTATCTTACTACGAGTACGTCCACGGAGCACGTAGCTTATAGGATTAATATTTATATTTTTTATCATATCTTATTTTTCTATTTAATTTAATTTTTAACAGATTATGATGTGAGGTACGCTGCATCTCGTTTTTATAATATACATAGGTACGTTAAATGTTCACAAAACTAGCAAAAAAAGTGTTCCGAATAGTGCGGCAGCACACATGCTCTCGCATTTATTATTTTATTTAAGCCTCCACAGTCCACATTGCCAAATGACGTAAAAGGGATAGCGTAATCAAAACTATAGGAAAAAAAGACGGCTAGTGTTTGTCATTTGCATATAAGTTTTCTATGAATTACCTAACCTTTGGCGTCTTTATTTGCTTACAAAAGATTAAACCAAACAAAATATAATACTTGCGGGATGTAATGCCGTGAACTGTGTTTAGTTTACTTTGATAATAATTAGTGCAATTACTGAATGGGCATTTTAGATATAAAAACTAATGTTAAACACGAGTTAGCAAAATAGGAAGCATGTGTGTATTCTTTACTTATTCGAAAGCGACTGAGGCCAATGGAGACAATTTCTTCCATCTGTGCGTTTCGCTTTTTAGAGCGCCTCTCTCCTCTCTCCTCCCTCTCTCTCTCCTCCCTCTCTCTCTCCTCTCTCTCCTCTCTCATATTCTCTCCTCTCACCTCTTTATATAATATCATTGCCCGCATAGAATTCGCCTTTATATCTACAATTCTGCTTAACCAAGCTCCACGAAGTCGAATTGAAATAAAAAAATACAGGAAAAATTTAAAGTTAATGTTTATTTATGAATATTACACATTAAACTTACTTCATTTTAATTACTTTCTGTCTTCTTATTTATGTTTTAAGTTTGTAAGTCGAGTCCTTAAAGTAATATACCTATTATAAATACTATTAATTATAATACCACATTAAAAAATAAGAAACGGTGTCGTGGAACACCAGATAGGAACGAAGTTCCTTATTAGATAAATACATATTAATTTCAAGTTCTAGTCGAGGTTAAAAGAAATTAATTATTCGGGTATAAAATGTTTATTATGTTTAACACTTTTATTTTATTCACAGTGATTCATAAAAATGTAATAATAATAATAGTCATCACGTAGACTACATTAGACACTGTATAGCGAACACACATCAACTATACATAAAAATCTTTTTTGCCAATCTTACTCCATGCATTTTCGTTACGCAGGTGTTTTGCCGGCTAGGGTACCTCTCCGCATCGTCCCATAAGGAACTTCGTTCCAAAAAAAAAATTAATGGAATTTACCATATAAAGTAATGGAGAGAAAGCGATTGAAATTTGTATTTATAATATAGATTATCCTGCGAGTATTTTACATATCTCCATAGTGATTAAATTATCTATACTTCACACGGAGTGCGGAATATGGCCGAAGCCCGGGGGATTAGGTCTACTCTAATTGACAAAAACAATATATTTACTTAATTTTATACTAGCGACTCCCCCTCGCTTCGCTCTTGTTTGTCCCTAGGTTGATTTCCCATACAAAGGTTCATCCCTATTTTCACCCCCTTAAAAGATGATTTCCGGAATAAAAAATATGCTATGTGCTTTCCAGGGTCTCAAACTAACTTCTCACCAAATTTCATCTAAATCGGTCCAGTATTTTTTGAGTTTATTCTTTACTAACATTAAAAAATACAAAAATACAAATCTTTCCTATTAATAATATAAGTGTAGATATTTAAATAACCTTTGGGCTTGCTACCGATATATATATTAATGTATGTGTTAACCTTGTGTCGGCTAGTGGCGGACGTCCGCCGCAAGTGGTCGCACATCCGCAACTCGTACTCGCGCCACCTGCGCAACGAGATGCACGGCGCCTGCACCAGCAAGGGCCGCATGGTCTCGCGCTGGTATCTCGCCGACGAGCTCGAGTTCCTCCGCGACCACATGGCCACTGACATGTAAGCTTACATAGTACCTGCTTTCTTTAAAATAACTATTGTTTGCCGGCAACTTCGCATGCGTGACGTATTTTGTTGTTTGTCTTTAAACGTTCTTTACAGCGCCATCTATTGATAATTTCAAAATTAATGAGATATGCTTTTGCTAAGAGAATAAAGTGAAGCATCGCTTAAGCGACGCAGCTCGATACAAATTGATGGCCGTTACGTTTGTTCGCAAACTTTGTTTACTCGTAACTTTAATTTTGCTGCGGCTTGTGGTTTATAGGTTCTTTTCAGTTAACGTTAAAAACCAGTAATATATTTAAAAAAAAAAAGAATTAAATAGAAATATATATTTTATGTAAAAATATGAATAAATAAAATAATACATTTATTATTAATACTAAATGTATATCTTTATTTATTAATATTTTTAAATATCTTAAAATCTGTAAGCCTTATTACGATAAGTAAAGAAAGCCAAGAAGAAAACCCAGAGGACAATAAATATCTCATCATAGAGTCTATTAATGTGAATGTATGTTTTCAGGCGGCCGTCGCCCTACTCGTCGTACGCGCCGACAATGCTGGACATGGACAACATGAACGACTCCCAACAGCATGGAGCCCCCGGAGGTGAAGCCCTTTATGCACAGCCCGTGGTTCGCTCTCAACACCACGCCCAGCTCGCCGAGCGTGGACTCGCGGCCGTTCTCGGTACACAACGACGACAGCTCCAGCTCTACTGCCTTCACGCCCGACGAGAACTCCTCTTACTTCCAGTTCTTCCGCGGGATTCATAATGATTACTTAGAATTACCGCCTAAAAAGCAACGAATGTTCAAGAGAAAGTGCTTAAATCTGTTACACGAACTCATAGACGAGGAAGATAATCATTACGTGAAGAGAGAATATAATCATGAAGTTAGTGTATTAAATTTATCTCATTCTCATGTTCATGCTCATGTCAGTGATGATGAAAAAGACGTTAAGCCAAATCCTGAAGATTCCTTTATACTTCCCAATAATTGAACGTGATATTAGCAGATTCTTTACTTATTGTGATATGTCCCCGGCGCCCGAGTCCGCTGCGCGCCGCCCGCGTCCGCCGCCCGTCGCCGGGAGATGTCGTGTAGTATAAGTTCCTAAAATAATATTAGTCAATATGTACATAGTAAAGAAGGAAGTGCACTGAATATTAAAGATATTTTTCTTTAACTATTTGAATTATCTTTTCCTCCCAAAATGAAAAGAATTCGCAGACAAAAATTTATAGCGAGGTATTTTGGTAAGTAATATTAGCTTTTTATTAATGCCAATAATGCGATGACATTTCAATAATTTTCAAGTACTTAGCACTAAATATTTAGCAATTACTAACTTTATTACGACCATCTCTACAGAGGCAGTAAAATCTTTAGTTTTAAAAATGCTGGTGTGGTGCTATTAAGTTGATCGCAAATCTTGCCTAGGGAAAGACTGGCTCCCTGGTCTAGTGTTTATAAGCTATAGTGTCTATAGTCTATGGCTACAAATCATTATATGGGGATTTTTATCATTTCACGGAAAATTTTAAAAATTTATTCTCACGAACAGCCCAGAATTGAAAATGTTTCACTCACCATTTCTCGGAGACCTCGCCAAGCTGCATTTGAATCATTGTACTATGACTTTATCTGTACATCATCTTTAGTACTTTTCTTCCATATCTCATCCATTTATTCCACCCTGCATACAGTTATTATTATATTTTAAAATTAAGCAATGTTTCCTTAAAGTAAAACTTGATAATTTCAATATTTAAGGTACTTTTAACCTGTCTACAGTTTAAATGTTAAAAGTTGTCTTCTCGTTATTTATTAAATCATGGCGATACTAAGTAACAAATCTTGTTCAATAACGCACGCCCCCACATCCGCACGGTCCCTTCGTACGAACAACTTGAACATACAATAATGTAAAACAATAATATCTCCTCCAATCCACTTATTTGCGAAGCTTAAGTCGCAGAAAGCATTTAAGTGTTTAAATTGATTTCCCGCGGCGGCTGTTTGCATTAATCCAAGACCGATAACTGACGAGTGTTGACGTTACGGCACAAACGCTCGAGTGATGTCTCCATCGTGCTCCTACAGAGAAGTACGATATGAAGGAGAGTGAAATAGGTAGAGGGTAGAGACTATGAAAGAACTCTCGCTAGAAAATAGATACGCTTTTTAAATTACATTTTATAAATTCCTGTCTAAAAACACAATTTTGTCTTTCTAACTTAAAGAATGCAAGATATATTTTTGTTATTTCTACATATATGGTACAATATAAGCATGCATATTATAAGTTTGTGGACAACGTGTGGTTAATACCGATATTCTATGTGGATTGAACCCGCAGCCTCCATCCCATTCGAATACAGTTTCACAGAATCAAGGCAACACTTCGAAATAAGAGAAATTCATATTTTATAGAGGTGTAACTCGCGCGCCACCTATCGCATGTTTATTAAACTTAATGTCAGAAACGCTAAAGTTTCATCACGATCGAATGAATGAAAAACAGAGAGACAACCTTCACAACTTTATTTAAAAAATGAATTCGTCTAAAAAACGTACTTACATATGGTGCAGGATATTCTTCAGTACAAGCGGATATCATAAAGGGATTTAGTGTACGGGATGATAATACACGTATATGTACTAGGCCCGTTCTCTGTGATAATGGGATTTCATATTATTCTTCATTTTTATATGGCTAGGAATTTCTTTCTATACATTCTAATTTAAATAAAAAGTTACAACAAACCTTAAAATTTTTTTTGTTTATTTTTTTTTGTTTGTTTTATGGAGATTTTTTGAGTCGTCGTTCGCAATATGCGAACTTTACTCTTTTATAAAGGGATAATGGTATGTATGTATGTTTGTTTATATTTAATTTTTAAATTCTTTAACTATTCGAAATCAAAACTCCCCCTAATGCCAGTCAAATAAGCAATTTGGGGAAACTACTACTTAAAAAAGATTTCTTTTACAGTTCACCACATTTTTGATTTTACGATTTCTATTATTTTATGAGGATGGAACCCGCGACCTCTCAGTACACAAGTACGCTCTCTGAGTCCTTTGTCTGTATATGTTATTTGCTCGTATATAAACGATATAGCGCGTGAGGTAGACTCGTAGAGCGCCTGCATTTAACACCGTGTACTCCCAGAGAGCGTAGTGCTCTGCAAACTATTAGCGTGATTCAAAACACACCCTTAGTGTTTCATACAGCGTGTACCACCAACCGAGATTTAAGCTCTATCCTCATAGATATAAGGTTGAGTTGCCTGTGAGGCTATTATTCCGTCGCGCGTCGTCCAACAAGACGTGCCGAGGAGAGCGCCGTGCGGCTGACATGTTTGCGCGGCGGCGAGTGTTGTCGGTACACACAATTTTCGCTTGACATTATATTAGGAATAAACTACCACTATTTATCATGAGGGAAGCGATTCATTCGTCAAGTAAATTTAAGCGACGTATATTTTTTGTTTTACTTGGAAATAAACTATGAGAGGTGGGAAATGTAAATAAAATATGTACCTACCTATAGATCGTATAAAAAGTTAGAAAACCGGCATCTACTTGTGCGGCGTAGAGGGTGAGGCTTGTGTTTCACGAGCGACAGTGCGTGCAGCGATGTCGGTCGCGGGTTTGGTATACATATAGTAATGACATATAGTAATTTTATTGAGCACGTCTGTTGCTTTCTGTAGTCAAAACAGGAGCAGGTGTTTGGAATTCCAGCAAGAAACGCTCGAAAAAGAAGAACTGGGTAGTATGCTGTTATAAAAACTTAAAAAAAAACGACTTCCAGGCACTAAAATATAACGGGGGTTTTCATTTAGAATAGATACCTAATCAGATATTTTCGAAGTCGGTGCCAGCCGATGCAAAGCAAATCTAATATATTTCGATACGGAAAATACATATTTAGCTATTAGATATTCATATCTTAAAATATTGTCGGCTGGCACCGACTTAATACTCGTAATTTATTGTTGATTTTTTTAAAAGCCGCTCGACCGATTTCGATAAAATTTATATGAGACCACCTGGGTAGTATACCCTTTGAAACAAAAAAAAAAAATCCAAATCGCTTCAGGCGTCTTCGAGTAATCGGTGAACATACATGAAAAAAGATTCCGACGAATTGAGAACCTCCTCCGTTTTGGAAGTGGGTTAAAAATAAAATATAATTGTCAATCAATTTTGATAT
Organism: Brenthis hecate; assembly: GCA_951806755.1. Classification (NCBI taxonomy): domain Eukaryota; kingdom Metazoa; phylum Arthropoda; class Insecta; order Lepidoptera; family Nymphalidae; genus Brenthis; species Brenthis hecate. The sequence goes on along the minus strand of OX638258.1, from coordinate 6,571,924 downwards.
CCAAGTAAAGTATCTATGTCTTTTCCAGTGAAATATGAACGAATCTGTAAGACATCATCATCGTCTCCCGCAACTGTCAGTTTCATAAGCTCCAGTATATTTATACACATTAATGTAAATATCTAGTTATCATAAAAACGACTCTGAAAAAATATAAATCCCGCGGCATTTTATTGCTTCGTGATGTTTTCCATTTTGAAGAGTTTTCTGAATAACTTAGACTCGACTCGCTGAAATTAACTGGCGACCCCTTTTTATAGCTCCACGCGTTCTCCGCGTAGTTCCACTTTTTGTATAAAACGTCACTCGGCTCTTTTATTATGTCATATTCGTTGTCAGTTTTTCTAAGTAAAGTTCTTATTTTAAAAGAACAATAGAAGTATTTTCATAAATCAACTCGCGTAACAAAATTGCCCGATTTTTGCTTGGACATAATACTATTTAATGTATTAAAGAAATGAAATAAATGAATTATTTATTAATATTTGGGTTTCACATCGATTTTCAATCGATTACGTTTCAAAAGCTTCTCTCAGCGGGCGCATCCGGCGTCGTCTGTCTCGCCGCCACGCCTCTATGTAGGAGTTGACTAATATTAAATATTAGGTACACATATTAATGTAATAAGAGAATTAGCTGAATGATCGCTGTATCCCGCTAGCCGGTAGCCGATAATTGAGTGTTACGTAAGAGCGACTAGTAGTTAGTATCTATTATCTACTGGAGTCTGTAAACAACTATTTCCTTACTAACGTCTTAATCACCGGACGTCATATTATTATTCCTAGAATATGTACATTACACATAATATATTGGAATAGATAAATACAAAAATAATTTTAATAAACAATACACGCCTCGTTGGTTTAGTGTCAGCTCAGTGAGCTGCCTCGGTTCGAATCCTGGGCAGGTAAAACGAGTTACGAGTGATTTTCTGTCTATTGCAGCAGTCCAACGTTACTCACGTTTATTGACGCATCTGTGCTGAACACACGTAAAATACTCATTTTGTGTGGCGCTTAATCTATCTGAGGTCTCCAAAGAATAAATTGTACACGTTAGTACATCTGTTAGCAAATTATATAATTGTTATAGTTAAATTTTTGAAATATTAAATTGACTTTATATATGTAGATATAAGATTTTTAAGATATCATGATAGAAATAAAGAAGGAAAGAAACAAGTAGGTATAATTATCTTTTTTATTTCAGATAAAAGATAAGGTAGAAAGTCGGCGTCACTCAAATCTAATTTGATTATAAAATTGGAATATTAAACGTGCATGAGCAAACTATTTTTTCCTTTTGAGGACTTTTTATTAAATTAAAATAATTTTTACAAGTTATGTTTACGTGTAACATGTTTAGATTCCGTTGATAGTTTAATTTATACTCGACGTACTCAATTCGTGTGTATTTTTTTGTGTGTATTTTGTTCACCAAAGACGCTATTTTAAGCTAAAGTTAAGTTTTTTTGTTCTATAGGTTAGTACAAATGGTGGTCTCACATAAATTTAATAAAATAAATTCAGCCTAGGTTGAAATAATCACCTAAAAACAATATTTTTGTTGAGAAGTAGGTACCTCATTATTTATATTTATAACATGTTATCTTTTTAGGGTTCCGTACCCCGAAGGGTGCCAACGGGACTCTATTAGTAAGCCTCCACTGTCCGGCCGTCTGTCCGTCCGACTATCGGCGGGCTGATCTCATAAACCGTATCAGGTAGAGAGTTGAAATTTTCACAGAAAGTGTATTTCTATTGCCGCTATAACATCAAATAATAAAAAAATCAAGATGGTAAATATCTTGTACTGGTATGGAACCCTTCGTGTGGGAGACCGACTCGCAATTGACCCGCTTTTTATATATTTTTTCTTCCTTTTAGGAAATAGCTAATAAATAGGTAATGGTATTAGTAGTATATTTTTAATGTGTCGGTGAGAGTGGCGCGCTCTAATGGACGCGGCTCGGGAAGTCGTGCGTCACGGGATGTTGCCGCGCCTCGCGGGATTTATGGTGCTCTCCCGGAACTGCTTATGGATATCGCTTTAGTGATTAGGTATTGCTATTGTTTGTACGATCCTGCCTGGCCAGCTTGTGTAGCATATTTTGTGATAGCATCTTTACAATAAAACTACCAAATAAACCTAATAATTAAATCTCTATAGTGAACATTAGCAGTGAACCGAGTGAAGCGAGTTCAAATCCCGGGTCCCGCACCTCTGATATTTTCATGTGCGAATCATTTCTAACATGATTACCACTTGTCTTACGGTGAAGGAAAACATCGTGAGGAAACCTGCATGTCTCAGAGAACCTAACAAGTTTTCGAAAGACATGTGAAGTCCGCCAACACGCACTTGGCCAGCGTGGTAGACTATGGCCTGATCCCCATCGTATTGAAGGGTGGCCCGTGCCCAGCAGTGGGACCTTAAAAAGGGCTGAATAGGTAGATAGATAGTGAACATTGAACATTGTGTTATATCTTTTGTATTCATACTTAACCAGCGATTTAATGCTTTCATCCCTAGGTGCCTAACAGTACTCTGTCTGTTACGGGTCATAGTCTATCTGTGTACTAAGTTTAATTCAAATCTGTCCAGCCAGCAGTTTCAGTGTGAAGAATTAACAAGCATACCCTACACATACATACTTTGGTTTTCTAAAAAAAAGAAAATAAACTTTAAATTAAATGAAGGCCATCAATTTATTATATTACACAATTTATATGATATAAAAGCTTGTCACGAGATTTGCTTATTTCATATAAAAACTTTTATTATTATTTATTATGTATTTAACATTTTGTTTGTTGTTTATCTACACAGGTATAGCTGATGTTATAAGGAGTAACGTAGGCTACTTTTATGTTAGAAAAAGAATTAGGGTTCCGCTCGAAAAAATTAAAACGTACCTAGAGACGCACCCGAGCGAAGCGAGAACATTATATTATGCGATCTATGTCGAGCGTTTGTCGCTAGTAATATAATACATATTAGCAAACGTTAATGAATGTTCTTTATTGGCCTAGTGACTAGTCAAATAAAAGTATTGTAGTAGACCTATAATAAATGCAATTATTATTTAACTATTCAGTAAAATATTGAAAATATTTAATACATATAAATCAAGTTCGTAAAAACGATAACAGATGGCGCTGGCGGTTGCAAAATGCATTACTTATGTTTTGAATTTATACTCTTTAACCACGATAGTGAGTTGTTAAACCAATGAGCTTATAAATATTATGTACATTATACATAAATAAATTAAAGATATTCAAAAAGTAAAATTAAATGTCCACTTAAGATTTTCAATACTTTTATAAAACTTATCTGTCAATTCATACATAAACAGGTAAATGAAACAAACATAATAATTTATTATTTATAAAATTTGAGCCGATAGATATGAATAGCGTTGTCACGACGGGACGTAGGATTTAGTGTGAAATAGATCTGCACGTGACGTCACTCGACCTGCTTGGAGCCATTGTCGAGGAGCTCGCGTCCCCAGGGCCTAGGGGCACCAAAACTCACTTATTCAAGCAAAATACTAGCTCGCTACGCTTTTTATTGCGACATGCTTTATTATGCCTTAGCACCCGGGAATAAAGTCGTTTATCTCCCAGGTGACTGTTCAACGATAATAATAGACGAAGGACGCTGCGAGCAGGTTGCCCCGATTAATCAGGAGCCTATCTCAATAGTATCCCTGAATGAGACGACAGCTACATGACGAATGTGTTTAAGGTGTTGAGTGTAGACTGTATAAGTTACCGGGCAGGTGGACCTGACATATCTAGTTTGTAGTATTTTCTCATATTGTATTTACATTAATTTTAATGTGTCAATCATGTTAATAATGTTTTACTGATTTTAATAAAATTAAGCGAACTAAATAGTTCAAAACTAGTAATGCTAAAATAGCGTGGATTAAGATAAGTGTAGAATTATCGGTACGAACGTTACCTTTGATGTTGGTTTGTAAATGGGTTTAATTTAAGTGGTTTCAGTGATAGGATCTGGGTTTAATTAGTGCAACGCCCGCCCCGCGGCGCCGGCCGTGCGGGGCGGGCTGCGCGGGGCGGGATGCGGGGGCGGGACGACTGATTACATCGAGCTAATTGCAGAAGCCTAATATTCCCTAGATAACGTGATTGCTGTAACGTATTCTTATTTAATGAGGAAATCAGGAAACGCACACTCGTGTGCGTGAATATTAAAGTTACCCTCAGACACATACGTACAATATGTACTAATGACACCATTTGTGGCGAAAACTTAGGACAAAAAAAAAAATAAAAAAAAAAAGGTTAAAATATTTATTTTAACGATCAAACCGATCGCATTAAAATTTAAATATTATATGGTAATTTAAACATTCCAGAAAATGGGCAAATAGTAAATACGAATCGGAGTCGCATCTCTGTGGGTCGTACCTTGGAAAGTGAAATTTGCTTATTTATAATAAAATATTTTACTTGGCGATATAGTTTCACTGCCGGTATCTGCTATCTAGTTATCTATGTACGTTAGTTGTTAAAATTCATCCAATCGTTCCACGCGTCTCGTCGTGATACGTGATCGACCGCGTACGTGGCCAACGTATCTTTTTATTATAAACACAAGCGTAGTTTGAGTAACGAAAGAGAATGTTACACAAAACAGATGGCTTATCTTAATCCCTTACATGTTTGAAGTTGATTATCTTCACGAGTCAGGAGGTCATGTAGTGCGTATGTGCCCGCTGCGTGTGCGCACGAACACTGGCCCGCGGGTTAGAGCGAGGCCGCGCCCGCCGTGTCGCCGTGTTGCCAGGCGGCAGGCGGACTGAGGCTGGTCGCCAGGCGGGTCGGCAGTTTCTCCAGGTAGCGTGCGTAGGATCAGATTACCGACCGACGAGACGGTATCTTGAATAGCGATGAAGCGATCGCGTTGATAAAGGCATATGCTTTGTTAAACATTTGTGGCGTTATGGACGAGCCACGTTTCTTGACATCATCGATAGTTTTTCGAATTGCGAGATATTATCTTTAAATTATGCTTTCTTATAAAGGCAGGCATTGCTCGCATCCTCGTTATAGTAATAATGTGAACATAACTATGCTCTTCATAATATTTGTTCTTCATTATGGCTACAATGTTTTCTAAGATAATACTTTATATATTTCATTTTTGGTAAAATATTTTGTCAGTACATAGTAATATCAGAGGATATGACAGTATTGTTGATTTCAAACTTTAAATTGATTCTTATATATTATGTACTATCATGAATGCTAGCGAGGTGTGTTGCAAGTACGAGCCAGTAGAGACGGCGTGTCGTCGACCTCCGCTATAAAACACGATAGCACAATATATAGCTATTGTGGCCGTGTAGAGTGTGGTAGAGTATCGAGACCTCGTTCCAGTTGCAGGTCAAGCGCTTCACACCACAAGGTTGCTGTTTCGCTGTGACTGCAGTTTTATATCTTCACCGGTTTATACGTTTTTAAACTGTCAACATCAAATAGATTCTACGGCTAAGTCATTAAATAACAACTTATCATATATCTTTGAACAAGCAATTCTTGTATATATATATATATATATATATATATATATATATATATATATATATATATATATATATAATCTGAATCTCGGAAACGGTTCCAACGATTTTCATAAAATTTAGTATACAAGGGGTTTTGGGGCGATAAATCGATCTAGATTAGTCTTATGTCTGAGAAAACGCGTGTTTTCGAGTTTTCATGCAGTTTTCTTTTGTATTATTCTATGCAAAATATGGTCGGTAATATGCACGCTCGGACGTAAGCATCGTGGTCAAGCGGCCAAGGTGCAAGATCAACAATCACAGGTGTCCAGGATCGAATCTCGGTCGCATACAAAGTTTTTACTTTTGTTTTTTTTTTTAAATATTTATTCAAGTTTTTTTTTTGTTTTTTTTTTAAATAAAGAAAATTGTAATTTAGGCCAAAAACTCCGAGCGAAGCTCGGTAGCCCAGGTACTAAGAATTTATCCGATGTAGCGTGTCAGGAGGTAAAGCTATAGTTTATGTGAAATAAGTAATTATTCGGTCCACAAAGATAAAATCACGTCACGTGAAAATGGACAAACCAAAAAGTTGAAAAATACTTAAATTCTTGTATACGTATTTATGTATGTATTCTTTTTTATTTTATACGTTATTCTGTACTACATAACTCTCACAGATTTTTTTTTACTAATAAATAAATTATACATGGCATTGAATACTCCAGTGGAGCTCGTGACGATGCCGTGACGGTGGCGATGACAAAGCCGTAACTCTTAACTCACCTGAAGCACGTCTCCAGATAATTTGAATACGTCAATACATTATTTCGATAATGGACATAATGGACTGTGACGAATTGTTGTTATGAAACAGTGAAATGAACAATGAGAAGATAAAGTATTGACATCCACAATCGGTCGAATAAAAATAATAGTTTAGACACGAACTTAGACGACTCGGAACACCTTTCAGACAACTATGTTCTGGCGAGATACCATTAGAGTTTTATATGCTATACAATGCAATAGCTTTCTATTCATTATGAGCAAGATAAAAATAATAATAATAATAATAAGTATTTATTTCAGATCAAAAATCCATAGTAATTCGTTTTTATATTTATGAATACAATTAAATTTAATAATAATAAAATCTAACACATAGTTTCTCCCCGATACCTAGGGATAGTTCCTTCACTGTTTGCAGTGATGTAATAAAAATGATATGTAGGTTTTCTAACGTATGGGAATAATCAAATGTTATTTGAATAAAATTTAAACTTAAACCTACCAGTTTGTAGACTACGAGATAATAATTTAATATAATTTTCATCAAATATGGTTTGGCGTTTTAATTAAGCATATCTCAAATATTATTTATGATAGTTATTAACATTAAGTTTTTCATAAAAGTTAGTAATATGTAAGAATAATGTAAAATAGTGAACGCTATAATAAAAGGCAATACATTCGTAGGCGAGCTCCACGCCTCGCGGCCTCATGCGTTTAAGCCGAGTGATTCGGGTGGGAATAGTTCTAATATACCTATGTATTTTATTTTAACATTTGTTCTTTATTCTACTGTAGAGAGCACAAGACTCTTTCTGCGGAGGGATTATATAAAATGAAAAATCTTTTAAAACCGCTGAACCAACGGCATCTTGTGTTGCAATTTTTATAGAATGAAGCGTTTATGGAATGATAAAATATGTGTGTTAATAATATGTTTGTTGTTTTTATCGCAAAATTTAAATACTTAAAATTCTTTATTGTTAGTTTATTATACAGCGTCATTTTTTAATAGTAACTGCTATCTATACTAATATTACAAATAGGCAGAGTTTGTTTGTTTGTTCGTTCATTTGTTTGCTTGTTTGAACACGCTAAGCTCAGGAACTACTAATCCAATTTGAAAAATACTTTTTGAATTAGATAGCCCGTTTATTGAGAAAGGCTATAAGCTATATATCATCATGTTACTACCCAAGGGAGCGGAGCAGTTATCATAAATGTCAACAAACCGGGCAGACTTTCATACATTATTGTAAAACTGTATAATATGTATGTATATATTACATAATATAATACATAGGGACGAGCGAAGCGAGGATGAGTCGCTAGTTATTATATAACACGTATGACATATTTTATTATTATATTGACATACCTAATCCGATGCTTTATGGTGGCTATGCTGTATAGTTATCCCAAATAAGTAATTTGTTAAATAGTTACATATAATAAAGCGGTATATGTTGGTTCGCACGAGGCTCTCCTCAACGCCGGCGCTCGCATCTCATTCAAACACGACGATTTTATTTCTTTGTAATACCTTTTACGTTTCGTTTACAGCTATTGCAAAGCTAACTCGTCGAGCAAACGACCTACAAAAATTAAGTGCCCGTGATAATTGTAACGAGCTAATAAGCCTGGAATACAAAGTAGAATTAGTTTTAGACGAGAGCGCCCTTTGTGCCGCCGCGATTGCTGACAGCCGTTATCGTTATACTTACCTATTACGATACCTATTTCAGCCCGTTTTTGGAGATTATCTCCCTCTATTGTATTTGGCTACAATTTAGAATATATTAAAATAAACCTTCATTGTATGGAGCTTGAGGAGTTTAGTGGATTACAGGTTCTAAGCATTTGTAGCTTATATTATGAGAAAAAAAGTGATTTTATTTGAGATGTCTTGTAACTTGTTATAGATAGATATATGTTATAATTTGTTAATATATTATTTTAAAGTTATATTTTATATGTATTGTGAATTTAGAATTTAAAATACATTTATGGACATTCTATCCTAAAGTAACGGAATATTTTTTTACTACGTACGACCGAAACCGCCGCGGACACTGTTTTTAGTATAGCAGTTTTCAAGTGACAAGTTGTCTTCTTACCTCCTTTGTTTCACTCAACACAGTATTGGATATAAGAAATACAAAGGATAACTTGTTTAGAAAAAGTTGATGTGTATATATTTGATGGTGATAGCAAAAAAATGCGATGGAAAAGAAACATCCCATAAATTGGATTTTTGGTAGTTGACAACAATTTATGGTATAGATTTATAATTATATATTAGTATATTCTCGTAGCTGCAAAATGTTCTTAATAAGATACAAAATGGTCAATTTAATTAATATGAATATACATTTTCGTTACATGTATGCATGAAATTGAGTAGAGTCCCACTGCGCGGTGGACATTGCTCTGCTCGGCTCTACACGAGAAGTGGACAGTGGATATTGGACACTAGACACTTTGCACAGGACACTGGACGGTGAATACGAAATACCACAGTAGTAAATTGCCAGTGGAGGACCGCATCCTATAAATTGGGTCGCAGCCTTCCCAGCTCGAGAGGCGACACTCGCCAGGTCAATATTCAACTCAACGTGCTTGTCACTCTTTATATATGTATAGTATGTCAGATGAGCTTGTTACTGCACTTAATAATCGTAACTATTTTGAGGTACGACATTTATCATGTTTCCTAATAATATTTTATATTATTATATGTACGTACCAAGAGATCTCATCAGGAACAAAGAAAAAATAGGTCTAGTAAAAGGCAGTAGATGGCGTTGTATGTATTGATTTGTGACTTGTGTTTATGTTCAATTAATAAAAGGAAATAAAATAGTTTTCAAAAAGTTACCCAAACTCTGTTTTTTTTTAAATATTCTAAGTTAAGGAAAATAAAACGATGCGTTTTTAAATTAAACCTTCGTGACTATTAATGTTTGTTACTAAAAATGTGAGTTTGTACTTCGTGTTTATATATGGCGGTATACACATTTTATGACTTGTTAACTACGCTTAAAAACGATTAAAGGCGTTGATTTTTTTTTCATAAAATGCAAAATGAATTCTCCTATATTTAACATATTTTAGTACATTCATATTTTTGAAATGGTTTAACGCACGCAACGGATCAACGTAAACATATTTATGTATACAAGAAATAGCCCGAATCAGTGCCATCCAATTTCACTGTAAGGGATACGATCTGTGAGTACTATTATAGTATTGTGTCATCTGTGATATGTTGGTACGCATAGTAGTGGCTAAAAGGTTTCAAGATTTATAGTTCAAATGTAAAGGTACACACGTGTTTATATTAAACTTGGTTGGTCCGTACCATTTGTCTGTTGATTCACTGTCATTTCTGTTATAAACTTTATTAGTAAGTAAAGTCCTTTCACTACTTACTTATATCCTGTATTGGTAATTATAATTATTGTTAATAAAACTTTTAGTATCTTCATCAGGTCAGTGTGCAAGGCTCGGGCCGGTCGCCGGGCGGGCGGGCAACTGCTCCCGAGGGCGGCGCTCGTCGTTAGACAAATGGGCTGAACTCGCATACCATTAAATTATACTGACACTGACAAATAATTTATACAATTGTATTTAAGTGAGATTTAGCAAAAAGACGTGCTTAGATATATTGAATGAAACTTTGGATTAAGGATAGTTTAAGAGGTACGTACAATAGAATGATTTGTTTATTAAGTATGTTGTATTCCCAAATTTATATATTAAATGAAAAATGTCATTTGTAACTAGTTAACATTTGAGTTCTAAAATATAAAGAAATATAGTTTCCATTAGATATATTCTAAGTATATAGACACGTATTAGTCCATTGTCCCCTTTGTTATTCAATATTGCTACTAGTAAAATTTGTAAATATATTAACCATGTATTTATATCTCAATATGCAGATGACTTTGTTCTTTATAGCTCTAATATAAATGTGAATGCAGCGTTACAACAATATTCAGATTGCATTGAGTGTATTTTGTAAATTAAATAGAAGACCTTGGTTTAAGTATTATCCTATAGTAAAAAAAGTAAAATATGTAATTTTTTTTATAGACGAAAGCCTAGAACTAATATTAAATGTAAATATCGATAATAGTTCTATACAACAAGTAAACAGTGTAAAATATTTAGGTATGTGGTTATATAGCAATTTTAAAATGGGGAAGACATATTAATGAAGTCAGAGATAAAACGTTTAAAAATTTATTAACATCCTTAAGTTCTTGGCCGGTAGCAAATGGGGGGTTCATCCAAAACATTTGAGGCGACTATATATAGCATTAATACGCAGTAGATTAGATTACGGGAGCTTTTTGTATGATAACAGTATAAATAGTCATTTAAGTAAACTAGATAAGATCCAAAACCGCTGTATGCGAGTTATTGGTAGTTTTATTAAAACTACACCGATCCATGTAATGGAGAGAGCGAGTGTGCCTTCAACCTTTACAAATTCGAAGAAAATATCTAGCTGGAAAATATTTATTAAAATCAATGTCTTTTAGTGAAAACATAACTATGAAATGAATTAAAAACACTCAATAGCATTTGTAACAATCAATTCTGGAGACGAAAAAATTACCGTTACTTATTTTGCTATACCGAAAATTAAATCAATACCCTATTACATCTGAAAAAAAGCTTACCATATATTCTCTCCCTACGTGGATTGGGTTTTTTGACATTTCCAAAAAATATTTCTCCTGCTGTCGAAGGTATCACCGCGTGTAAGTCATCATCGAGTCATTTTAATGTGCTAAATCAATGTCGAGTGCTATTACATGACAAATATAACTCCTGCTACAAATTATATACCGATGGCTCTAAAAAATGAATATGGAGCAGGTGCCCGCGTTTTTTTGATCCTCAAAACCAAAGGTTACTATGAAATTTAAAATAAATGTAAATATTTCGATCATGCACATTGAGTTAATTGCCATACTTGAATCACTATCGTTTATTTTGTCATGTTCAGAAAGAAAGTTCGTTATACTGTCTGATTCAAAAAAGCGCCCTTTTACATTTGGCTCGGCTAAACCTCGACTGTTCGAGGATATCCGATAGCCTATAATATTTTACAGTGTATTTATGAAAATCGAATCTCAAAGTAAGACTGTATTTATTCAATGGGTACCGTCCCATATTGGACTTGAGGGTAACGAGGAAGCAGACAGGGCCGCCAAACAGGCTATTAGCGAAGGGATTCCTTACGATTGTGTTCCTCTATATAATGATATTTTAATTAAATTAAAAGAAATGTGCAAACGTAATTGGCAAGAATATTTTGACGAGCGATCACGGTATAAAGGTATATGGTATAAAAACAATTGTAAAATGAGCTTCCTCATTACCCTTGGTTGACAGATCTAAAATAAAAAGAAAACAGATAGTATCGTTGTTGAGACTGCGTTCCGGGCACATTCTTTCAAATAAATTTAAGTTTTTGATGGGTATATCTAATACAGAAAAATGCTCACAATGTAACTGCATCGATGATATATATCATCTACTAATGGAATGTGTACGAAACGAAGAATTAAGGCCACTTGTGTTGAAATCGTATAATGTGGGTGTATGTAACAGCATACTGGCTACACCACTGTCAAACAATGCGATTATATTAGCTAAGTTACTCCATTAATGAAATTGGAACTAATTTTTATTAAGTTTAGATTTTTATTAAGTTAGATGTTGTACGGGGGTGACATAGTCAATGCCATGACTCAAACTCCCATGTTAAAAAAAAAAATAAAGATTAAAAAAAAAAAAAAAAAAAAGTAAGAATGTAATTTGTTGAAGTGAATTTAATATTATGATAACGGTACAAAAACTTACGCTTATCAAAGAAAAAAATTCTTTTAAGGTCCTGAAAATATCTGATATGTAAAGGGAAAACTCCGACCTAGCAATACTGAATGCGCAGGGGTGAGGCGGAGGGGGTGAGGGGGAGGCCCAATGGAGGGGTGGTGAGAGGGCGGAGACGGGCGGGGGAGGCGGTGTGCAAGGTGACACCGGCCGACCGCTACATAGTGCTAACAGTTAACAAAGGCTACACTGTAAAAGACCTTTTTATTGCTTTAGACTTCACTTACCAATTGCGTTACTTAGCTACTTGTTACTTTCCTTTTGTGAGATTAAATACACAAGTCATATTTTAACAAAGGCTTTAAAAAAGCGCGAGTCGATGTCAGCTTCACTTGAAACTTAACGGTGCAAGCTTCGGTAGACATCAGCGCTGCGGTCACGCTAGGGTTTGTCCAAGAAATCTTTTACCAGCCATTACTTCTTTAACACTACACCATTTGTTTTAGGCAAATTTTGTTCAATAATTTTAATTGATTTTAATCTTAATTTAATTGAATAATCAACTACGGGGCAAATTTTTGTATTGTTGAAAATAGTTCTGTCAACTTGTCAAAGTTAGATTCTGATATCAAGAACTCAGTGTCACAATAAGTGCTTATTGACACTAAGGTGGAGAATGTCGTGTCCACTCATTACGTATCCTGATTTCTTCAGAAAAAATAACCATTGGTTTTTTACATATTGCTTTCAAACACTAAATTCAGAAATTTCTTTTGTATTATTCTGAATTTTTGAAGTTATACTTCTTTTGGCACGTTTGGAAAAAAATTATGTGAGTAAAATTATTACGATGTGCGCACACACCGACAGCCAAAAAGCGAAATGATGAAGTTAGCTGAAAGCGACATGATGAAGTTAGCTGCATTCCTTTTACAAACAGGGAGTTGTGACTAAGGGATGAAATCTTTAGCTATTTTTGCTCTGTTACGCCAAAGAAGTAAAACTTCTCACATGCGTAAATAAGTAAACATATACGTTTTTTTAGAAAAGTACACTAGCAACACACATATTATTTATATAAATTTATAAGACAATAATATGTAATCAGATATATCTTTACAACTGTTAGTACATAACTTTCGCTATAATTATACAATCAAAAGTATATATTAAATTATAATAAATCCCTAAAATACAAATTAATAAATATAATTCAAATACAATAAAAATAATTCATAATAAGTCAACGACCTGTCAGCTGAATTCAATTCAATTCTTTGTTATTTGGCTTTTAGGCGTGCCAGTTGGACACAGATTACTTCGCCAATGTCGTGTAGAATGGAGAAGACACGGTGAATAATTAATTTAAATAATGTTAAAAAAAGTCAAAAAACAATGTGAAATTAATTAAGTAAATCAATGGAGTCAAAATAATTCAAATTAAATACAAAGTTAAGTTAAAGATTAATCAAATAATAAACAATTCAAAATAAAGTAATTCAGTGAATTCTGTAACCTAGTTGTTTGAAGTTTTGTCCTAATACGACAACAGGGAGTAGAGTGGTAGTTTCATTATAGTATAATCAGTCGGATGGCTCCCTGATGGCGGTCGATCAAAACGACTGCCTTTTTGTTCCTAAAAGCTTAGCCGCAAAATAAAAAAGGACCCAGTGGAATAATAAAGAGTAAGAGTGTCATATAATTAAGGGTCTTCTAACTTTCTATACATGTATTAAATTTCTGAGTCGAATCTGTACATTAAATACTTTTTGAAAAATCTTATTGAAATAGTCATTATTTTTAATACGGAGACCGAATCTATAGTTTTGAGAATTTTTGTATGTCTGTCTGTCTGTTTGTCTGGAAACATATCACGAGAAAACCCCTGGACGGACTTTGATGAAATTTGGTATGGTCAACATTTAGGATACTTTTAAGTGCGAGAAAATATTTCATCTCTGAGAAATCTAGGTATAATATTAAAATTTAATTTATAATTTAATTTTATCATTTATTTCAGGTAATATTTACAAAAAGATCTTAAATATGTAAACAGAGGCCCATAACATATATACCTTAAAAACTAACATATATATTAATTTTAAAACTTAAAATTGTAACCATGATATGATATGTAGGCGAATGACGGTCGCCGCTTTGTCTGGCGCAGCCTCGTGCAGCCAGGTGCCCTTTGTTCTAGTGAGTGAACTAACCGCATTACATGTGATATGATTTCCACAGTGTGCGGTCACAGTCGAATATGTGCGACCATTCTTCTGATACAACCATTGTATTACATTGAATCGTTATTTCATCGATGTATCATGGAGTCAGTTATATATGTATTAAATAAAACAATTGAGTAAGGTTTAGAAAACAATATAATTAGATTATTAAGGTTTCTTGTATGAAATAAATAATTTTTGATTCAATTTCAATTAAAATTAATAACCTTTAGTGTGGACTGACTAGTGACTAACCGACACCATAGGCTTTAGTACCTTTTTGTAAGTGCTAAGAGTAGATGCCCTAGATATAATTTTTATATCCTAAAAAATAAAATCCATAGCTAATATGTGCTATAACGATAAATACTTAACTAGTGTGGTAAAGATGAGCGACTGTTAAGGGGAGCAGCGGTCAAACGAAGCCTGCCCGTAACGAGGTCGACGAGTGCTCAGTGGCTCGCTGCTTAACCAGTTATCTTGCTTAACATCGATTCTCTGTAAATTAGCTTATAGCCGTTTCTGTAAGCGTCCAATTTAAAACTCATTATTTAAGCCGTAGGCAAATTTACAGCGCCGAGAATGACTTTAAATTATATATCGTTTTTAAATTATCATTCCGTGAAACAATTTCAGCAAAATATTTAGATGGGAAAATGGAGTTGGATTTGATGTAAAATGTCGATCGAGAAAATCAGATTGTCGGCAGATTCCAGCGTCGGTAATGAAATATAAATAAAACCGAGTCGGCGGCGAAAAGAAATTCAGAAAATGTTAGCAGATATCTGCTTTAAGCTGAAAAATATATCTTCAAAATGAAACGTACTGGCGACGTCCTCGCCGCTGTCGTGTCATGTAGGTACGTTATGTAATGGAAGAATAATTTTTTTTACCTATATTGGGTTTGTTAATGTCACCTTGAATTTGTCGAATATACCTAATGAGTATTTCTCCAGCTAGGCACAAAAGCACGATTGTTACTCTATTGTGTCGAAAATAATGCAATACTAGACTTAAAAGAGCTATTTTATTCAGGTTTTAATCCATTATTCTCAGTAAGCGCGAGGTCACTTAAAAAGATGATAATAATTTCGTTACACGTAATATGAACTAAAGAATGGAAAAGCACTACACTACTACTTTAACCCAGTCCTAGTAACATCATGGCGCAATTAAAATCGCCGCTGACCCCATCTAGTAAGGAAAATAGATTAACGGTATTAATACATTTAATAAAATGAATACAAAAACGTATTAATTTTCGCCTCGACTACGAGGCTTGTTCAGACTTTGCTGTGTAGTTTTGTGCTTTGATTTATTCAATTAAAGTTATAAATCTAAATTTGTAGTAAATTTTATTTCACAAAAATACTTTTTACACGGTCAAAGCCACGAACTGTGGCTACTAAAGAATAAAGTATCACGCAACAGAAAAACGTGCTAAAAAGCCGATTCCTAGACATCACGTAGTCATAAGGCAAGAACTAAGGCCTAGATCAACCAATATTAGCCTCGCAGGCAGCGGAGCAGATCGCAACGTATGAACTCGCGCGGACCGCGCATACTAAGCGGCGACTTCTCACCTCCAACGTACCATATTTGTTTCTGTCTCGTCGCCGAGGTTGGGATAAGTGCTCGTACATATCGTGCTATGAAAGTTTAATACACCGAGATACACCAAGATTTTATGGTTTAACATCCGTTACACAGAACTCTTCGTAATGAGTATTCAGGATTTCCAATACTGATTAATAAGACATGCATGTTTCAAAGCAAAGAAAGAAAAAAAATCAACCAAATTGAGTAATTCTTCCTTTTTTAAGTCGATCATAAAATAACTTATGTCATTTTCATCTGAATCTACTTACCGCATGGTAAAGCCCGATAATTCTTCTACAGATTACAAATCTTTTATAAAACTTTTTTTAAAATGCTTAAAGAAGATTGTTAGACGAAGTACGTATGTATAAGTAAAGTCCTTACTTTACTTATACATACGTACTTCGTATAGGTATTGCTATGTGTTCAATGCCGTGCCGTACGGACTAGGTATAGACCCGCGCGGAGGACGCGACGGAGGCTGGGGCGCAGTAAATCAGCCGGCAGCGACACTGGTGACGTCACGCGAGATTTACGCCGACACGTTGACCACTCCGCATATAAATTGCCTGCTATTTGGAGTGAAAGTAACACGCTCTTTGACGTGTACATAAATTCGGAAGGAATACGAATTTTCACAGAATAGTTTTTCACTGCACATTTACGATGTAATGATTTTGTCCCATTTTATTTAGTTTGCTACATTTGGTAGTAGGTATCAGAACTATCAATAACATACCCACTTTGAAGCATGGCTTTTCTGTAGTAATTCGAATATTTTACTGAAAATTAAGAAACTTAATTAGTCCATACTAATATTATAAATGTGAAAGTGTGTTTGTTTGTTTGTTTGTTTGTTTGTTTGTTTGTTTGTTTGTTTGTTTGTTTGTTTGTTTGTTTGTTTGTTTGTTTGTTTGTTTGTTTGTTTGTTTGTTTGTTTGTTTGTTTGTTTGTTTGTTTGTTTGTTTGTTTGTTTGTTTGTTTGTTTGTTTGTTTGTTTGTTTGTTTGTTTGTTTGTTTGTTTGTTTGTTTGTTTGTTTGTTTGTTTGTTTGTTTGTTTGTTTGTTTGTTTGTTTGTTTGTTTGTTTGTTTGTTTGTTTGTTTGTTTGTTTGTTTGTTTGTTTGTTTGTTTGTTTGTTTGTTTGTTTGTTTGTTTGTTTGTTTGTTTGTTTGTTTGTTTGTTTGTTTGTTTGTTTGTTTGTTTGTTTGTTGTTTGTTTGTTTGTTTGTTTGTTGTTTGTTTGTTTGTTTGTTTGTTGTTTGTTTGTTTGTTTGTTTGTTTGTTTGTTTGTTTGTTTGTTTGTTTGTTTGTTTGTTTGTTTGTTTGTTTGTTTGTTTGTTTGTTTGTTTGTTTGTTTGTTTGTTTGTTTGTTTGTTTGTTTGTTTGTGTGTCTGTTTGTTTGTTTGTTTGTTTGTTTGTTTGTTTATTTGTTTGTTTGTTCGTTCGTTAGTTCGTTAGTTCGTTAGTTCGTTCGTTCGTTCGTTCGATTGTTCGATCGTTCGTTCGTTCGTTGTTTGTTTGTCCTTCTTTTACGGATTGACGGATTGGCGTGATTTTTTATTTAAAAATAGTTGGAGGACTGGAGAGTGACATAGGCTACTTTTTACCGCGGGAAATTGCCTCATTCCCACGGGGAAACACGTTATAATACAACCCAAAATATTATTTATTGTCAGAATTACTTGATTATAATAATAGTTATGCTCTTCAATACAATTAAATAAATATGTCTTTTAGAATTTTTCAAGATTGATCCCACAAGAGGGTAAAATAGATGACTTTTAGCGCGAGCGAAACCGCGGGTTCTGCTAGTACTTTATAAATTAAACGCTAACTGAAAATCACATACAGGGCGGCAGGTGTTTATCTTTTCGCTTTTTTCGCAAATTTATAACGAATACAGTTTAGTCTCTTCGGTGACCACGATTGCTGTAAAGCATTCGAAACGTTGGGAACCAAAAATCAAAATACTTTCGCGATTAAATCCGAAAAGATAGTTTTATTTAAAATGTCAAATTTTCGCGTAAATCTAAGAAAGTATTATTCATCTAAAGATATCTTTAAACGTTGTTTATAAGAAAACACACATTTTGTTATTTTTTATTTTCTGCTGCGCTCGCTTTGAAATCATACCACACGAAATCTAAAAAAACATATCTATAGTGTAGTTCGTAAACAAATAGCTTAGACATTTTTTGGTGTTTTGATTCATTGTTTTGTTTGTTTGTTCTTTTCGCTGTTCGTAGCAACGGAACTTAATAATCGGATAGCATAAGACTACTCTTAATTTTGTTATATCAAGATTTTCACAGGATAGGTATGAAGTTACACTAGCTTCTTATAAATCTTATTGAGTTGCAAACAATTTAACGCAATTCGATATAAATGTGAAATAATATTTGTATAGTTGGAATGGGAAGCATTACCGTCCGTCTATACGATATGAAGGCGAGACGTGGGGTCTATCCGTCACCGATGCGCTCTCTCGGGATCGTTTTAAGGCCATTATTTATCAAGATGTTAGTAAATACAATACCATCTTGATGAATTCTATATTAGGTACTTGTTTGATATTTATTGACTAAGAAAATAATATTTTGAATATTTTTTCATTTATAAATGAAAAAATATTGAAATAAAAATTTTATTTACTACATTAATTATTTTTTATTTATTTTTCAAACTTTTGTACCTACTGAAAATTTATAAAACTGCTAAAATTTTAAAAAGTTCAATAATATCATAAAACTGCTCTCTAAATTTTTTTAATAAATATTTATGTACTGAATGTGATTAACAAAATACTTGCGGTACATTAGTGCCCATAATTCTCTCAAAATAGCGGCTGCGCCATATTCAATGATTTTGAATTACGGCATTACGATGGCAAATGGGTCTTCATTAAGTATCCTATTTACATTAACATAGTCGCAAAAATATGTTTACAATAATAAGAATAGTGAGAACAAAACGTTTCCCAACGCATGGACACTTAGCTTCTGCACAGGACGCGAGTATTCATAAATCCTAATGTTAATATTAAGTTAAATATCCCTAACATTCTAAAACAATGAAAGTGTTTCCCAGATATGAGAAGTTTGCGTACACACTACACGGTGTGCCTCGCTGTGCAACACTACACACTTCACTGTAGACACTGTACACTGTAGACTGTATGTGGTAGGGCGTGTTGTAAATAGATTGCTATCTAGCAACGATATTAATGGCAAGCAAATTTAATAACTCCGCCACTGACTAATGTTGCTGTAGAAATATGACGAGGCTCGGGCTGCGTTTACGATGCAAGTGAACTCGTAAGTTAGGAAGGTAGGTCAGTGAGGTTGATAGAGTTACTAGAAATGATTTTTTTGTAAATACATTTTTTCTAAGTAATTATTTAAATCCGACAATATTTTTGAAATCATATATACTTTTTGAAATCTTTTCGTTATTTAAACGTTAAACATCTATACTAATATTATAAAGAGGTAAAGTTTGTGAGGTTGTAGGGGGTAATCTCTGGATCTACCAAACCGATTTAGATGAAATTTGGTAAGAAGATAGTTTAAGATCCCGGAAAGGACATTTTTATCCCGGAAATCATCCTTTAAGGGGGTGAGAATGGGGCCGAAAGTTTGTACGGGGAAGCAAACTAGGGACGAATCTTATTCGTGGTCTTAAATAAACTGCATTACGAAGACATATTTTTAACTTTTTTTTGATTGAAGATGACAATTTGTAGTACCCACTAATATAGTAACCATAATGTAAAGACAGCACGGACTGAAAAAGAACAAAAACCAACGCTCTTCGTGAAAATTGAAATGAAACAACGTCATAAATAACTTTCTCGTCCTCCCTCCGCCTGCCCTGCCACCTGCCCAGCGCTGTCGCACGTCGCAGCACGGCCGGGCTACGGTTTCAGGCAAACTTTGTTTCGTATCTCATTTCCTGACGCCACTCATCAAACGTCTAACTTGAATTTTTTTTTATATAAAATTCGCCTTCCGTCCGTCCAGCGTCTGCGCGTCACATAGACTACACAATGCTGTGAGAGCTGAACGAAGGCAACTATGTGGTAGCGCGATATAAATAAAACTATGCCCATAATGCCGTTATGCATTGAGTGCAGTCGCATGGTTCAAATGTAGCTTAGCTTTCGTTAGCTACTTTTGACAGGAATTTTTTGTAATACAAAATAAATTTCAAATGTATGAGTATTCCAATATGTGCTTGCGTTTGCTAAGAATAATTTTGTATTACAGCACTTTTTCGCTCATATTATTTCAATATTAAAAGTGAAGTGTATAGCTTATGAATCTATGATTATAGAATGTGAAAAGTTATTTAGTGTAAATGTTCAAGAAATATATCACAACATAAGAATGCAAATTAGGAATTTTTAGATATAAAAAAACGTTAATGTAATCAATCTATCCATATATTATATTATAGTGTATAAAGCTTTAAGAGTTAAATAAAATAAAAGACTATTTTATGGTAGAGCCTGGTGGAGAATGTAACATAGGTAACCTAATCACTATGGAGGGTAGTACTAGGTACGAGGGAGGGCTAGCAGGGCGGGGAGGGAGGTAGGAAGGGAGGGGGGGGGCAGGTTTTAATGGGAGGTGTCGTTTATTGCCTGTAATTGGATGAGGCGCTTCGCGGAGTTATGGAGTTACGCCAAACTGAATTACGATAACACCGAAGCGACGGACTGACAGCTGCTATCTACCGAGTGCCTACCGCGTGCCGAGGGCCGGCCGCCGAGTATGCGCTATGCAGTGGTGCACTCGCTCTTAATTAAGTTATAATCAATTTACATAACTTGAACTATTGCTAATACGGTATATATTGGTTTGTCCTTATTTTACGTTACCACAGAACAACGGATCGACGCATTTTTGTATAGAGATATCAGATATGTAATGGAAGGAAAGTGACTAAGTGAAAGTAATTACTAAGTTAGATAGTGCCTTAATTAAAGAGAGTATAGACTATAGGGCATCTAACATGACTGCCCCCTGATGTATTTATTGGACAGATTGCAATTAGAATCTTTAGTATACAACTAGCATTTGGAAAATAGTGTGAACTAAAAAAATGGGTTCATTTGAATAGAACTACAAATTGAACAAAACCCCAAGCAATAGTTATAATATTTAGTTATACCAGTAAATAATAAAAGTAAATCTTGGTATCATGAAATACAATTTATGTGTAATAGAATTTGTTTTTTCTCGGCGGCATCGCGTTACAATAGTAACAATCTTAGCAATCTTTCAATGGCTTTTATATATTCTCAATTTTAATAATGAAATTTGGCACGCTAATGTTAGAATCCATCGTTTCGAAATTAGGATAAAAACTGTCAAAGACGCCGCCGCGGCGAGTGTTTGCGGCTCGTAAGTTTTGTGATGCCTCTATCTTTAAACATGTTGCAGGTTGTTTTAATTTTCTTAACTCTAAAAACCTGAATATGCATATTTATATATTCCTTATTTAATATTTGTTTGTTAATATAATAAAATAATTGTTTGTATTTAATATCAAAACAAATACTCTTATTGACTGTCAAAATTATCAGAAGCTCGGAGAACATGCGTCAGTCTTGAGAAGAAGTTTTCAAAATGCAATTTAACGGTACTACTATTTTAATTTTGCCTATTCAGTTAAGGATACTGGCGGAAGCGTTATAATTTATTTATATTGTGGCAAAACGTCATCAGATATTTAGACTAGTCATGTTTAAACGTATAAGCGCCGGCACCGGGCGCAGCCAAGAGGCTATTAGCTAGGAATGGCTCGGCAAGCAATAATTCGGCTAACGACGTCATAATAAAGTTGTCTAATCAACATTCTTGCTGCGGCATCTCTTCTGATAAGAAATATAATTGCCGTTGCGAGAGTGTCGGGTCGCCGGCGGCTGCCCGCTGCGGTTAGCTGCGGCATGTCTCCAGAACTGCACAAATACGTACAAGCGACGCTCAACCTGCATTGCGAGCGGTCATTATTCTCGTCGTCGAACGGCATGTTAAAGATGACTTTGAAATGAGGCTTTTTTATAGACATTCTCCATTTGACTATTAATTTAAAAAAAGTTAAATGGATATTATTAGATGTCGGATGACAATACATTAGCCTTAAGTTGATTTTTTTATATTAGAAGTAGAAAATAGAAAGTTTTATAATAAGCCTCGCTGTTCTCTTGCACTTGCGATTCTCTGCTAGTAAATTTTTAACAACATTAGTCACGAGTGAACCGAAGCGTAGTTGCTAGTTAAAAAATAAACAGTTCAATGTCTCCCTTATCAATTGGGGCACGATTAAGAGATTGAATTGGAAAGCGATATTTGGAACATGTAGTCCTCGATAGCGTGTACTCGGAATGTCAATTTGGGCAGCGCGAGGTTTGATGAGGGTTGCGTGTCACGGACGGGACTGCTCGGGAACACGCCGTGATAAATAGCACCTCGAGGAGTGTGGATGTAAGGTTTTATAATATAATTATTACTTATATCTACTACCCAAAATAATCCATCATTATATGTATAAAAAATAATAGTGTACGTCTGTGACTTCAAAGTAGTTAGAGTTCTTATGGTTATACAATAATAAATATCAAACTATTTTTGAAAATATCTGTCTGTTTGTACCTAATTATGTTCTCATCACCTGAATTAATTTCAACAGGACTTTTACTAGAACGATTGGAACATTGGATTGAAAGTAACATAATAAACTATTTCAATCGCGTTTCCGCAAAAGATGAAGAAATAAATAGATTATTGGCACTAAAGTGAAGTGACGACGGATTGCTAGTTTATAAATACCTACAGAGTAACAATGGAAGACGAAAGGGTGCTTAATTAAATTTTTATTTGAGTTTTTAAAAACTTGTATTAGATTAAAACAAAGGATATCCTGCTTCAGCATCCCCAGTCTTATAGCAGACAGTGGTATCTGTAGCGACCTATTACTAAAACAGTCCTCACTATACAGTACAATATTATAAATGCGAATGTGTTTTTGGTTAGGCCCCGTTACATTGCCGTAACAGAGCGTACAGTAAGTAAGTACTTAATCACGTAATTCTTATGATAATCCCGATATGCTATGTAGGGGTTTTAATCTATTAGGTACATTATTAATAATACATATTATCAATAAACTGACATGATATGGTGTTAAGCGTAATAACTGAAGCGAGAGCGCATCTTGAGTTTTGAATTTATGTTAGAAATTATTATATAATTTTGGTATTTATGTTTCTATAACTTTTTGAACAACAAAACATCCGAAAGGAAGTAAATTTTGGTAATTGATTGTGACTACCGTGAAGTTTTGTAACATTCCCTATCTATTATACATTTGGAAAGCCCCGAAACATCCCCAGCTCGTTTACAACCGCCGTGTAATTGAAACTTCGTCAGCAGACGCTTTGCAGGTTAATATTGAGTAATATGTATGTCGTGACAGTGAAGTGGGTTTTACTGTACTGCTTCAAACTTTAATGAAATTGTACTATTATTATATTATTGTTGAGCTAATTGGTGCGTGTTCAATACTACATATTAGTACGTACGTTAGGAACATATGTTTTATTTATTTAACCTTTTTAAATACTCTGCGATTTCAATATACCTACTATTTACATCATAACAGCAACATCTGTAACAAGAAAAAATAATATTTCTCAAATTTTTATTTTCATACAAAAATAAAAATATTTTTTTTGCACCTTCTAAACTTTAAAATTCTAGCATCTGGCCAAATTTAAATGAGTAAGCGCGGCTTCCTACACCCCTCCACCCCTCCCCCTCCACTGGACACGCACTTTCTTTTGCTAATGCTGGACTATTACCGTTTAGAAGGTGCAATAAAATTATTTTAATTTTTGTTAAATTTAAGATAATACCTATATTATTTTTTTTTCTTACAGATGTTGTTGTTGTGTTGTAAATAGTGTGTTCCTAAAAGGTTTTCAGTAAATTAAAAATGACCCTGTATAAACTGCTTCGTTAATCGCTGGCGTATAGGTTCTGCTGCAGGTTAAGAGAATTTGGTTTCGAGTTCTGGGGCCAATCATATTATTATTGGGTTAAAATAATCTATTGAATTAATTTATGAATGAATTATTACATAACTTATTGTTAAAGTATTTACAATACAATAAAACATTACTTTTGTTTATGTTGCATTATTTGCTTTATAATCTTTGATAACGAAAAAAATCGCACAGATCGTTTGATTTGCGTGTGAAATTACCAACTAACAACTTTCACATTTTACTCTGTAAGTAATATATTGCGCATATTGATAACTGGTATACTGTTTGAAAAGCTAAACTAAAACTACAATATTACATAGTAATAACAAGTTTTTTTTTAATCGAGCCTTCCCAATAATTAGCTCATTAGCTGAGTTGCAGCAGAAATAGGTGACAACACTCTTTGTATGTACATAGGTTGGTTTATTGCACTTCGCATCGATTTAAATACATAATTACCATATAGATTGCAAGCCTCGGAGCGACCCTGTCCGGCGCGGCGCCGGGCGCGTGGTGATGCCGGCAACTATCTCCTACACTACACTAACTTTGCCGCACAATTTATTCGCTTAATACGAATATGAACGCTCTCTATTTCGCCTAAATTACAGAAGGTTACTCCGACGTTATAAGATTTCAGTTACATTAGCCAGGCCTCATCAAAATTTTACGATGAGATGAAAGAGAATTATTCTGGAATAATATTTGCATTTTTAAAGTATATTTATCCGGGTTTCGGAACAATGGAGGGCGTTCTCGGGTGATATTCAAATGGCTTTAAGGCAAAAAATAAAAATATAAATTGCGGAAGGCGATAACATTGTGTGTAATTGTCCTGTAAGCGTGGCGCGGGCGGGCGCGGGCGGGCGGGGGCGGAGCGGGCGCGGCCGGCGCTGGAGATACGAACTCATCGTATACAAATAAAATTTTATACGCGGATTAAACCGTAGCCCCTTGACGACGTTTAGGTTGGACTTTAAAGCTTAGTGAAAGCCTTTACTCGGAAGTGACTGCTTTTTTAATGGAATAAGTTGTATTGAATCTAATATAGGAGTTTGAAGATAGCTACGCTAATGTTTACATACAATTTTGAAACGAAAACCTTTATACTGTGAATAGTGTTCTTCAATTTGTATATTTTATTCTCACTATTCCTTGTGAGTAATTCATATAAATGTAAAAAGTTTGTGTGTGTGCATTTACACATGGTAGAAGTGAGACTTTGGAAACGTAACCTACGAGAGAATATACGAATATATACTCGTATATACCAAGTTTCAAGTAATTCTGATAATAAATATTGTTTTGGATTGTATTATAACGTGTTTTCCCGTGGGAATTAAGTAATCTTCTGCGATAAAAAGTAGCCTATGTCACTTTCCAACTATCTCCACACAAAAAATCACGCCAATCCGTTACTCCGTTTCGACGTGAAAGAAGGACAAACAAACAAACACACTTTCACATTTATAATATTATGGATTTATCTAGAAAAGGAAAAAATAGAGAAAGTACAAGAACACTGCGTTTAAAAGTAAATTAAATTACATTTGCTGCGCCGATCTCGTACGAAACGATAATGTTAGGTAGCTCTTTTTATATTTCGTTAACTAATATTGACTTAACATCATAACTTACCAAAGGCGAAATGTAAACAATAATATGCTTGAAGAATATTTAAATAAGAAAATGAGGTCGTATCGTCCTGATCAAATATATCAGAACAGCAAATACCCATATTATTCTGTTCCTAACAAGTTGTAATGAAGTCACGGCAATGAGTGCGGGAGCGAGTGCGGGAGCGAGCGCGAGAGGACCTAAACCAACAGAGAAACATAAATACGTGCACTTTCATAAGAGGTTCCTTTTAATTTGTTTCACTTTGAGTTCACTTGGATCGTGAGCGCCTCGCTGTAGGGCTGCGAGGTTTACTTACGATATAGAAACAGATAACTGAGATATAAATACTAGGTATAATAAGAGACACTAACATTACTTCTTATACTTCATTTTATTGGAGACTCTCGTATATTAACAGCGGCGCTGTAGAAACTACGAGTATACCATAAATTTATGATAACTTAAAACCTATGTTTCGCTCTCGCATGTATATATATTTTTACTAAGCAATATTTCCTACTGAGTAAATAGATTAGGCAACAGGCACCATATCGTTAGGTGTCACCCCTGTGGGCAAACTAGGGTGTGTCGCTTTGGTGGACATTATACAATCATTCAGTTAGCTTTCTGTTTGAGTTTCCTTCAATTCCCATTACTTCCCTAAATTTGCTTTAAATTTGCGTCGGACTCTTTTAAACAGCTGCGTCGCAGGAAATTGAGTTCCAGTGAAATTATATTTGCACATTAAATTAAAAAAGAGTCTTTCTGTGTCGACTTTGTGCCTCGACGCGATGCGACGCGACGTGTTACCTAATAAAGTTTCTTTCATATTAATAATATTTTAGATATAAAACATGTAATAAAAATATAATTTACAAATAGAAATATATTCCACACAGGTCAAATTTGACTTGAATTTCATTTTTAAAAAAAGCCAAAAAATGTTCCTGACATATGTCGTCCAGACATACCCTACGTAGAACTAAAGTGCATTAGGAATAAAATAAAAATAGCTCAACAACGCAACGTTTCGGAAGGGAAGAGGCGAAATTGAATTTTAAAGTATTGCAAAGCCTTTGACAGAGCACTTTAAAAAATTAGACCCTGCTCCTACTGCCGCGCACCAATTTGCTCGCAATTTAAATTGTTCGGTTATGTTTCATGATATCATTTCAATCGTCTGAGCAAATTATAACTTAAAGTCGATTTTTTATTAAATAATTATTGTAATCGCAATTCTTAACCAGAAAAACTCATTCTACTTAGATTATTTTTGTGATGGTAGAATAATTCTAAAATAATATCTTAAGCATCTAATGAGGTCTAGGTAGATCTTTGCGAATGCAGATGTTTGCGAATGCCTGAGTGGTTGGTGTGTCGGAGTGTCGCCGCGTGCTGGACACTAGTGCAGAGATCGTTTACTTCGTAATAGCTGTCGCTTGGCGATGTCACAACATGTTATAATTATTGATTTCACCTTTTTTAATAAATCAGAATTCGAACTTAATAGCAAATAAAGTATATATTCTGTATGGAGTTGGGGGGTAGTTCACTCTTACCGCTTCGCTCGGGTGCGTCTCTGGGTCTGACCTTGCCTTAGGTATATTTTATTGGGTGATATCAAACCGTTTGGTGCGTGACTTGCACGTTGATAAAAAAATTCAACGTCCAGATTTTTTCCGATTTTTTATTATCTTTTTAATTAAAGCTATTATTATTACTGACAGTAAACATTTTTTTTCTTAATTAAAAATATTAGTGTTGTAGTTTCAGAGATTAACTCTATCAAACTTGCAAAATTTTTCTTTTTATGACATTGGCATAGATGAAACAGAAAATAGTGCAGTTTTATTACTGCAAGTGGTTCAATTACTGCAAGACGTAAATAGGTAATATGATATTTATTGCTTATGACCAAGACATTTCTTTACTATCTATAGCTACTATTTCAAAAAAAAACTTTAAAAATAATGAATTACCTAGTATTACATTGAATTTGTTGTTCTCTTTAATGTGATTAATATTATATAATGAAAAAACTACTTATAATACTGTTAAATAATTATATTTCTTTTCAATAATTTATTTATATTAATTTATCCAATAAAGTATTTAGCTTTTAATTTCTTATTATCCTTTCATTTATTAAACTGATTGTTTTCTTTTGTTTCTACGCATGTTGTGATTGCCTCTAAAAAGAAATACAATTATACTGTGTTTATTGTATTATGTTAATTATATTTGTATTATTGTCATTTCTGTTGGTAATATTATTAAATAAATTACGTTAATTACTATTCAAATATAATCAAATATGAAATTTAAAAGCTAAGATTAATAATATCCTCTGTAAAGAAGCCGGGCATCAGCGGAAGGCAAAAGTGCGCAGAAACGCGGAAGGAAGTTCAGCTTCGCTAATACGTGCGTGAAATCATGTAATTTGCTACATCCACCGAGTTCTGACTTGTTTAGATGACGGGGTGCGGGACAAGAGGGTTGGGGAAGACTGGGGAGGGGGAGGGAGGGGGGTTTATATCCATCAAATTAGCGAGTAAATCATCTCAGTGAGTGTGAGGCCGAAACTGCTTCGTGTTATAGACAGGCCGCGCTAATGCAAGAAAAACAGGGATAGAGCAAACTTAAACGTTTGTAAGGTTGTGGGGCGGTGTGGCGCCCGCTTGCATTGTTGCTTGTTCATTATTGGATCTGTAAACGTGCTGCCGTCGAACAAGATATGTTACAACTCATGACCGAGTGGCTTTCTCACACGATTTACGCTTATCATGAAATTAATGTTGATATGTACAATGTAACTTGTAGAATTTGAAGAGGTAGAAGACAGCTTAAGAATATTATAGGGACAATGTCTTACTTCAATAGAATATATCAGATGGTTGAGATGTAATAGATTAATGTTCTGTGATTGTGAGAGAAATGGAATTACACCAATAAGTAGCTACGCAGACAGTGACTAGTTATTAATATTATAGGCATTTTTTTTGTAACAGCTTAAAGTAAGTTTCATTACGTCGGAGAAGTACGTGTCAAGTTTTCAACGTTCAATCGTCTTAAGTCGTATTAGAGGAAAAAATATGAGGTTGAGCCAAGGGCAGTAGTAAACTGTACCGAGGAACCTATCGCAGGAGGGACCGCCGGGAGAGGTATTGGGAGGGTAAAGGAGTCGAAATAAATCCGTCTAGAAGCAGAAACAATTGTTGCTAACTGCACTTTGAAAATGAATTGATTTCCTACAAAATAAATCTCGTGAAGGGCGTATTTAGGTGAAAGAACAAAACATATATCTCAATCGGCTGCCATGTTCAGAGAGCGTATTAGATGGATGTTCGATGTGTGATCAGTTCTCGCTGTGCAGCCTCATTATTTATTGCCAGGCTTAACTTCTATACGTCTAGCCCAGGACAGTCATAATGAAATATGTCTTTACGAATTTCTAAGCAGAAGATCGTAGATTCGATTACCATTTAAAATATTTATTGTTGACATTTAATGAATTGTTTACTTCGGTTACTTTTAAATGACGTATATTTATTATTTAACAGTTAGAAATTGAAAATATTACATTTAAGTAATAACTTAACTAAGAAAGTACTTGTTGATTTGGAACAAAGTAAAAGATCCGGGGTATACTCAAATTGTCACAGTATACTTAGAAACGTCGTAGGGTATTTGTGTAAGGTTAGTTTGCAGAGCTAGCCAGCAAACCGGTAGTGCACGACGCGACGTGCGGTATAGTGGTAGGGCGGCAGGGCGGAAGTGCGGCAGGGCTGGGAGTAGTACAGGAACATACATATACTTTGCGCTGGAAAACTGTCGGAAGTGCGCATTATACTGATGATAGATTGCGCGCTCGCCGCACGCTCGGTCGCTTACTTACATACTTATATAGTTTCTAAACTTACCATGAACAGTCATTGTCTGAATTATATGTGCTTTGATGTGCTTATTCTTTAATAATCATAGCGTACGTAACAATGATAGTTATTTCAATCCACATAGTCCACGCATTTACAGATTAGTCTACGAACTTATTACGAATTCTAGTTAGGTTTACCGAATTAGCAAGTGGTAATTATAGAATAAATGGATTTCCACACAAATCTCAGAGGTGTGAGACCTAGGATAGAACCCGCTTCACTTGTCTTACTAATTGAATATGTCAACAATGGGCCACTATTATTTATAAGTTATAACACATAATATTAAATAATTTTGAAATATTTCCAGACTAATGAATATATAAAAAGAGATATATAGTTTATAGCGATCCATGGGAATATCCGAGTGCGTTAACACGAGTGGGAGTTGTGAGTTGTGACAACGTCAATTTTGCGCCATTACCCACAGTGTAGTGTGCAATCACGCCGTTAACAGTAGGTCCATTACGCAGCAGCGCCGCTCCGACCCGAACATTACACTGTACGTAATAATTTATTAATGGCTTCCTGTCAACGCGTCAATTTATTTAATATCTTCATTTCCCGTAACCGGAATCATAACCATTAAATGGTGTAAACACGGAGCTGGAATGATTTCGCCCAAAATAGCTCTATTTCCAATTTGAGTTAACAGCCTCTAAATATACGGTAGAGTCGATGTTCGCAGCAATGTAATATAATATAGTAAACATAGCAGAGCTGGCTCTACGTTCTTGCTGTATTTCGTGTTATGATAATTTAATCAGGTTCAACAATTATTTTTAAAATTGATTTTATTATTTAAAAATCACTGGTTTTAATATAAATAAATTTGCACCGAATGAGAAAATAAACTAGAATCTAAATACTGTATATTATAAAGTGATAAATACTAGCAAACCTTCTTTGTTTCGTTTCTCTCCTGCCACGGTGCCAACATTTTTTGTTCTTATATACCCTCTCCTTTCACAGATAAAAATTCGTTTTATTTTAATCTTAAACATTGCAGGAAACATGCTCTACTTTAGAAAAAAAAAATCATCACCTGAAACCTATCTATCAATGAATGCTACATTATGATCAGTTTCTCTTTCGAGAAAAAAATTGTTTAGGCATAGCTATTGTGTAGTGTAGAGTAGGTCTTTTGATTTCACATGCAGATTATTACTGCTACTTTATTTATAAGTAGAGATTTATACAATCTAGGTATATGTGTAGTTTGTAGGTGTCGGCGCGTCGTAAAAGTTGATGTGTTGCGGCGCACGATCGCGCTCAATCGATATTGCAGCTGCGGCGAGTACTTCCTGGTAACGCTGTGAAGCCAATTCGAGTCGTCGTTAATGTTTACTGCTTCAAAATACTATCTTCATTTTATTATGTGAAAATTTCACACTTATTGTTATGATGGTTTCACGCTTAATGTGGGCTAAATATGCGAAAATTTACATTTACATTACATTACGTACAATATGATATCTAAGTTCCCTTGAGGGAAGCCAGTTGCCAAGCTGGTCTAAGTTGCGCACCCGTTCAGATGAAACTTAAGATGCAAATCATTAGGTTTATAACAAATGAATGTTGAAAATAATACATGAAGAGTCCGTAAGTACAAGATTCTGCACTAAAACGAACCAATTAGGGTATCAATAAGCAAACTTTCGCATGTATTGTATATTATTATTAATTAACTGTAGGTATAAGTAATAGTAAGTGATAAATGGTTTTTAAAATATTTTCTGGTGATGTCTAATTGTACTTATAACAATTTATTACAAACATTAGGTGGTATATTTGGCCGTTATACAGTAGATATGGCTTACTTATTACTCTGGAATAGGAAAACCTCTATTACGGAGAGGAGTGCCTTTCATTAAAAATAAGTTTAGCTCTTAATGTAGTTGACGTACTAGATAATATATATTATACAATACTATTATAAACTATTGTAAAAAATATTTCTATGGATAATATATAATATTATATGAAAATTAAGAAGAAAAAACAATAAAAAAATAATAATGGACTGCATTTTCATTACAGTAGCATACACCGAAATATTTTACAACAATTGAATATGTACAGGTTTATATTTTTATATTTAAGTAATAAAATTTACAAATACATATTAGATGAATGAAACATTCAAAGGGGCCAGCCGATACCAAAGTACGAAGAAATTATTTTAAAAATTCAGTAGGTGAAATCAATCATCAATCAAAAATCACTCAGCCTCTATTTTCTACACTTAGGGGTGGTTTTTTTTCTTTCAATGGGACCTCCTACTTTGACGTATACCCTATCCAATAGAAAAAGGATCATCGAAATCCGACTACACTGTAAAAAGTAATGCATGGTCAAACATTAAAAAAATATATGAATGTAGAATTGAGAGACTCCTCGTTTTTTTCGTCGGTAAAAAAACAATTATTTAAAGCTTAAACTGTAATTGTACGAATGACAAAAAGCCCGTTACTTTTGAACTTAATGTTAACTGTTATGCCTTTGTAGAGACGTAGAGTCATATTACTTTAGAAGGAATATTGGTCAGAGCTTTGTTTTTACACTGGATCTCGTAGAGCTGCTGACGATTAGTCCATATATGGAAGCTGGATGAGCACCCACTTTAATCTTTACCGTCCCACTGTCGACTTGCAAGTACGTCGTTAAAACTAATCGTCGCCATATATGATATGGACACTTAGAGACTACTACAACGTATCTGCTTGTTCACCCCTTTTATCGCCGACCGGATTTACACATGCTTCAGCCTGGCTTTACTTTCCGTGCTTGTCTATTATATCCGAAATGTTCTATGTTCTCTTCAGCATTATACTATATTATAGTTGCAGATGTTTGTTCAGTGATTGAGTTAGTAATAGAGTGTACCTATATGTATCCTATTGGTATCTGTATTATAATGTATAAGCGAAAAAAAAATTTTTTTTCGCTATCGAGTGAATTTCAAAAACAAAGCTTTAAACAAAGCTTATGTCTTAAATGAAGATAAGCAATTTAAGTCTTTTTAGTGTTCTGTACCCGAAAGGTGCCAACGGAATCCTATTAGGTACTATGCCTCCTCTGTCCGTCCGTCCGTCTGTCAGAGGGCTGTTTCTCAACATATCACACATTTAAAAAATATTATATTACTAACGACTCACCCTCGCTTCACTCGTGTTCGTCCCTAGCTTGCTTCCCAATATAAAATTTCATTCCCATT
The DNA here is from genome assembly GCA_951806755.1 of Brenthis hecate. Taxonomy (NCBI): domain Eukaryota; kingdom Metazoa; phylum Arthropoda; class Insecta; order Lepidoptera; family Nymphalidae; genus Brenthis; species Brenthis hecate. Next base: position 6,539,094 of record OX638258.1, on the reverse strand, counting down.
TTCACCCCCTTAAGCTATGATTTCCGGAATAAAAAGTATCCTATGTCCTTCCCAGGGTCTCAAACTATCTTTTTACCAAATTTTATATAAATCGCTTCAGTAGATTCAGAGATTACCCCCTACAACGTCACAAACTCACAAACGTTACCTCTTTATAATATTTGTTATTTTTAATGAATTTTGAGCTCCATACACCACATGATCGACACAATTATTTGTTCAGGTATAATTCTAAAGTAATACTTCCAATCAATCAACCAATTAAAATAATAATCTCATTTGACGAAGAGCTGAATATAATAAAATTATTTGTATTGTAAACTCCATCTATTGGCGTTCATTAATGTTCTAGCGATTTCGGATGATCATCGTCATAATCAGCCTGCTTTCGTCCACTGCTGGACGCAGACCTCTTCTATGGTACGTCACTTCTATTTACGAATCATAGTAGCAGGTTTCGTTAATCACTACATATTATAAATCAAAATCTCCTCACCGCGTCTGTCTGTCAGTCTGTCTGTCTGAACGCCATGAACTCAAAAATAATCAACAATTTTCATACGGTTTTTCATGGAGTGATTCATTGGCTGAAACATGACGAAGATTGTAGTAGATCTCGAAAAAAAATCATGCCGAGTGGGAGCTTTACTACGCCGCGTAAACCAATAATAGAGTTATATGAAAACAATGTATTACGTAATTATTTGTACCTAGAGACGCACCCGAGCAAAGCTAGGATAAATCGCTAGTTGCAAATAACGAAGCACGGATGGGACTCTAGAAATCAGAAACACTCCCCGAATGACTTTACCTTTGATTACTTCTCCCCAAATATGCCTTGAACACACAGACAAGCTAATAATGCTCTCACATACACACATATGTAGTGGTAGTGATGAAGAAGCCTTTTATGTGTTGTATGTAAGGCAGGTATTGTGAATGTCGAACGTCGTGCATCGTTGCAATTTGCATGGGCGGTGTGCTCGGCCAATTTGAATATCACAATGCGAGTCTCTCGCCGCAGCAGACTGCTCGGCGCCATCTTGCTCGCTCGGGGTGCCAGCGTGCATTTTAATATTATACCTAGGGATTATCTGTTCGTGCTATTTGAAAGTACTACGTTTAGGCTCCCGTGTATTTATATTATTATTATAAGTAATACTATAAGTAATATTGTGACTCGTCATCGCTACCTTCAGGTGCAAGAGCCGAATCTATATCTAGTCCATCAGGTAGCGGTATAGAGTATCTATTTCAAATATTCATCGTCGGTTCCATTATACCACGGGGATGTTCTATATCATTACAGTTGGAAGCCGTTGACACGTTAAAAGGTAACAAATAAATAAGTTTGTTATTGTATTTAGATTAATTAGGTATTTAATGTAAATAAAATTAAATCACTTGCTCTGCCGACTGCAGTCACACTAAATGACTGACGTCCATTAAACGTAGTTGTGGAATATTTTTAGTCATTTCTAAAGAAAAAAATCTATTTATAGCACGTACATCATACGTTAGACTGTATACCTAAAACAATTGCCAAAGCGACTGTAGCTTAATTGTACCGTGAACAATAGAGTGCCGAAAGTGTTACGTACACAAAGTACTAGTTCGAGGTACAAGGGGACAGGCCGACGTTGCTATAAATTGTATTCCTTGTACGTCCGTCGGCGCCATAACGCACCATATTTAGTTGCGATCATAGCATTAGCATACGCTAGCTTTCACCGCAGAGAAACCTAACACGGCTGAAAATAAATTACTGTAGTGTTCCGCGCCTCAAACATTTCCTTGTCGATCGCAAATAACTGTTTGCAAACCGTTGTGCATGTTGTTGATAGAAGCCTTAGGATTAGTTTATAGTTTCAGTTTTCACTTCGCTGACAGCACTGGGTTTACTTAGTGTTTTTATTTCAATTCGAATTATATTTTTGTACTTACCAAATTAGATATATTTATTTGTATGCATGTATGCAGCTCTTTTTAACATCCTCCTGCTGCGCACGGGCCTCCCTTTACAAGGAGGGGGATCGGGACATAGTCCATTACGCTGGCCAAATGCGGGTTCACAGAGTTTACATGTCTTTCGAAAACTTGCTAGGTTCTCTCAGACATGTAGGTTTCCTTACGATGTTTTGCTTCACTGCAGCACAAGCGGTATCATGTTGGAAATGATTCGCATATGAATATTAGAGCAGAGGTGCGAGACCGGAATTTGAACCCGCTGCACTCGGCTTCACAAGCGAGCGCGTTAGTACTGAGCTACCACTGACTTAATATTATATATTAAATACTGCAACTCGGCGTTCTGTCTGGGCGCCATTCAATAGAACTGCTTTCCGAGCCTCTGGTTCTTCCGAGCTTTTTGACGGTCCTACAATTACTGACTTTCTTTCATTTTAATTAACAATCCAAAAGTATTTACAAAAGTCTGGTCGAATAAAACTAATTTTCATTTTATTTCTTTTTCTTAATCAATATATGTATATAAAAATGTTAAAGTTTGATTGTCGATTTGTTGATTTGTCTTCATCACTTACTTTATATTACGCAGTAATAGGTCCACGTAAATTTTTTACTAAGATATTTTCGGGTCAGAAAGTGATACAGCTTAGTTTTTACATATTTTTATCTCGGTATATCACTTCTGTTCACGTAGGTAATGTCTGTTGCAAAGAGCTTACACTACTTTCAAAATACCCTGTAAAAATGTGTAAGAAGTAGGCTAAAACTGAGGCATTGTAACGATAGAGATCATAACGAGCACGCTTTAAACAGCACATTGGTTGCAAAGGTCTGGTGTTGATGGCGCGAGGCCCTCGACCTTTCGTTAACTATGCTCGCTGATACTCGCCGCACCCAGACCCTACCGCGGTAGCGAGTGCGTTAAATGTGATCACTGCTCACTGTTACAGTACTGACACAATTGAGACTATTTCTTATATATTTGACGATAGGTACCCATACTGTTAGAACATAATACGTATCCGAAAATATATGCATAATATAATAAAATTGTAACTAAGCCGAATCTGTACATTAAATATTTTTTGGAAAATCTTATTGTAATAGAGAATATTATCGATACAGAGGCCGAATCTATAGTTTTTAGAATTTTTGTCTGTCTGTCTGTTACCATATCACGAGAAAATCACCGGACAGATTTTGATGAAATTTGGTATGATGATAGCTGGTTATCCGGGTCAACATATAGGATACTTTTTACCACGGAAAAATATCTCATTTCTAAGAAAAAATACAAAAACTGCATTGTAAGAGTACACTAATATGTAAAACCTGAGAATTTGCTTTCCGGTCATCTGAACGCGTGCGGAGACGCGGGCAATGCTAGTAGTATATAAATCTTTGCAACGGCGCGTCAAGCGGTGCGTCACTCTGAATGGAGGAGGAGGAACTTAATTTGTGAATATGGTCTCTGTTAATTAATAGTGTAAAATTATATATTCGGAATGACCGCTGCAGCAACTGTCAGCTTGCCGATGGTCTGAAATTACGATATTTATTTAAATTATAAAAATAATAAGCCTTTATTTTCTAAGATAACAATCACAAAAGAGAAGTTTGAATAATGGGTGTGACAGTAACGTTACTCGTAAATAGAATATAACTTATCATATGAATTAGGAATCAAAAATTAATAAATATGTTCAATACAAATAGTTAATAGTAAATACGATGAGTCATGAATACTATTGACATTTATGATTATTATATTAAATAAAACTATCTTTTCGGATTATTTCGCGGATTAATTTTGATTTTTGGTTCCCGACGATTCGAATGCTTTACAGCATCCATGGTCACGGGAGAGACTAAGGTGTTAGATGTTTCAAAGGTAATATAATAGTTGTTACAGACAGCCTACCCACAAATAACAAAATGAATTCAAAAAATTATAAAATGGCACCAAAGTAACTTACAATATTTTTAACTTTAAACATTTTTATAATTTTAATTAGTTTTATAATTGAATATGGAATATTATTTATTTTATTTTGGCTGTTATTATTTTATTGTATTGCTGTTTTATTAAAATTTTTGTTTAGAAAAAAATATATTAATTAGTAATTTATATTTAAATTTGCCATTATTATATTTATAACCATAAAGAAAAAATTAAATAATAATTATTTAAGCCACATAATTGTTCTATGTGCAATTTAAAAAACTTAAAATTAATTAAGAATAATAAATTTAATTTGGTTTGCTATTATTTAAAAAAAAAACAAATTATTAAGCAACACTATCACTACATACATTTACAAATGAAAAAATGAAAAATAGAGTCTGTGCGGAAAGAGAACTGTCATAAGTATTGAGGGCGCTTTGTTTAATTACCGTATTTATGTTGACAACACTATAGTGTGACTGTAACATCTTGATACTTTGAAACTATGTTAGAATATAATGTTTTCAGATTCCGTCTTAATAATTGTTTTAAGGAATGACTTTAATAATAACTGTTAAAGATATTTCTGAATGGATGTCATGTGCATTTTAAATCAATTTTCTATGTAGTGTTATGTTTAATGAGTTCGGGGGTCGGAAATAAAGGACGTATTCTGCACTACAGTTGTTTTAATGCTTTCGCTTAAAAATAGTGATTTATGATCATTCACAAACACACGCACGTCTTCCTTTACGTTTTTCCCCTGGCGTGCACCACATGCCGTTATTTATGGAACTTTCTTTTTTTATTTTAGATACTGTATCAATACTCGAACCTGAAAAGGTAGAAAAAATATTTTAAGTTAAAACTAACTTTACTAACTCGCTTAAACAAGCGCATTACAAATTAAAAGTATCAACATTCTTTATACCTGCTATTAAAAATATTAATTGGAACAAAATAAGCAAATATTATCATATTTTCTAAATGAATTCCTTTTAATTTATACATATTTTGAGATGTCAGGGACCGCAGGTTACTTAGGAAATCTATAAACATTCAAATAAAACTATTACATACCGGACATATCTGCCACACGTTCCATGATTTTATTTAGGTAAATAATGGTGGGTTTTGCTGCTTTTTGTCCTTAGCAGAATCGTATAATATTAAATATTATTTTCCTCGTCGAACTGTGTAAAGTTTTACCCCTTTTCGGTATGATTTAAAATAAAAATCACAATAAAACAACACAATAAACACGAAATAAAGTTTGACATTTGATAGATGGCTAGATTGGGTAGCCATATAAAAATCATAATGTTAGTTCCATTTTATACCACGACGGTTCTCTTTCTGCGCAGACTCTATTCAAATTGAAATGCTGTCATTTTAATCCACACAGTAAGAACTTACTACATCTACCTGTCATCTAATTTACTAAATCTAAGAAAGTATTATATATGATATGCATACTATTGACATAGGTATATGATATAAATGACATTTTTTTACAAAATATTGTTTTTATGATACTATTTAAATTACACATAAAAAATAATATTTTTTTTGTCAAATTTAACTTGGAGGTATTAAAATAGTATAAAAGCCACAGAACAAGCCGAGACAGGTCGCTATAAATATAAACATACAATTTCACAATAGGGAAAAACATTTTTTTTAAGTGTAGAATCATCTTTGAGCTATAACCTATGCATTAAAAAAATGAAGTCATTTAAAAAGAATCCGTTACCAAAAGAACATCCATGATCCACCTATACTTCTACACCTCACTTCCACTGTTTTTAATTGATCTGTGATGTGCTAGTCGTAAAATGAATGAATAAAGAAAAAACTATTTTCACTGTATTCTATGAATCCTGTAAAGCTTTAACAATGAAGTAACTCAATACTCCAGTGTGCATAAGGCAATTTTGTACTTAGACATCGTTATTTATCTCAGAATTTGTGAAAGTTACCACTTTGATATTTAGAGAAATGATACTTTCGGACTTTTATCTTGAATTGTCAAATTTGAAAACACGATTGGTGAAAATTTTCTCGTTAATATATTTTTTTTTTAAATTCTTTTCAAATATACTATATATAATTGCTATTTATCTCAAAATCACTACAAAAATAGTGATATTTTTGTAGTGTTTTTGTTTCGTCAGGAAGCCTAGAAATATTTCTTCAGTTATCGATTTTCATGTTTCGATTGGTTGTTTAATTAATTTATAGTGAATTGAAAACTGTTTTGGCGCTTAAATACGTTGAACATCTATCGCTCTATACTTCTCACTCACGATAGAACATTCTTGTCATCCCAATCCTCCGAATCCAAATCGTAGCAGTCTCATGGCACACTCTTAAGTGTTCATGGCCTAGGAAAGTTTACAGGTAATTTTGTTCACACTAAAGATTAAAATTGTCTTCAAAAAGTATCTACATTATTAGAAATATTTTAATAAAACGTTTGAAGTCATGCCTAAGTCTAGATTTTGCTTATACTTAAGAAATAATAATATCTGTCAGATATAAACATAAAAACTAAGCTAACTTTGTTCACAGATCTAGTGAATGCTTCATTTCCACTCGTTTTGTCTAATAAAAGAACGTGAATGAGATACATAACTTGTAGTTAGCCGGAAGTAACGAGTAACGAAGTGATAATTCGGTAAGCTCTCTTCATTTATATGTATGTACACATAATATAATGGCAGCGTGTAACAATAAGTACAATAGCCTTTAACATTGTAGTTCAGCTGACTATAATAGCTCTTTATAGACAGACGCTGAAGCCAGTATACAATGTTGCATTATGTTCGATCATTACGCATTACAGTGCGAGTACATGCATAATACATAGCGTATGTCACGAAGCCACTTGCGTATTATGAGTTCACTGACTTCGCTTAATCTGTGCCTCATGCGTGTAGACCTGACTTTGTCTCACCATTGTCGACCTTATCTCTTAGGTAACACGAGCTGGGGGTTTTTCAACGTATACATAATTAAGTTGATTGCTATGCAAATATAAGCTTTATATGTGAATAACAAGGTGTGTATTTCGCGTGGGTCGCGAGCGAAGTCGGCTGTCGGTAGGTTCACTGATACTCGCCTGCGATCAGTTCGCTGCGGTTTGTGCAATATGAAACGTTTATCGCGTGAATTTTATAATTAATTTAAAATGATGACAGATTGGTATACGAGTATGGCACTTAGCATTTCTTTATAATTTATTTTTTAACACAAATTCTCGCGTCGCTCAGCGTTCGTCCCAGTAATCATTATGGATGAGTATATAATATAAATATTTGTTTGTAGTCGATTGCTCATTTGTAGATACATATTATAATATTTTAAAATGTACTAGTGATACTTTCTTAGATTTACGCGAATATTTGACATGTTAAATAAAACTATCTTTTCGGTTTTTTTATAATTTTTTTCCTATTATTAATATAATAAAATCAAATAATAAATCTAAATATAACAGACAGGTAGATGTAGTAAGTTCTTACTGTGTGGATAAAAATGACAGAATATCAGATTAATATTTTTCATTTTTCATTTGTAAAAGTATATAGTAACAGTGTTGCTTAATAATTAAATTAAAATTATTATCCTTAATTAATTTTAAGTTTTTAAATTACACATAGAACAATTATATGGCTTAAATAATTAATACTATATATTATATTTTTCTTTATGGTTATAAATATATAACCATAAAGTAAAATATAAAAAATGGCAACACTAATATATAGATTACTAATTAATATTTTTAAAATTGTAATAATTATAATAATAACAGCAAAAATTAAATAAATAATGTTCCATATTCAATTATAAAACTAATTAAAATTATAAAAATGTTTAAAGTTAAAAAATATTGTAAGGTGATTGGTGCAATTTTCATTTTGTTATTTGTGGGTAGGCTGTCTGTAACAAATATACCTTCGAGACATCTAACACCTCAGTCTCTCCCGTGGCCATGGATGCTGTAAAGCATTCGAAACGTCGGGAACCAAAAATCCAAATAAATCCGCGAAAAAATCCGAAAAGATAGTTTTATTTAAAATGTCAAATATTCGCGTAAATCTAAGAAAGTATTATGAGAACAATATGTTGAAAATATTAAAAATGAAAATATTTTTTTCCATATAGTCTGCGCTACCAATATCAATTAAAATATTTTTAATGTAAAAAAAATAAGTAATGAAAGACTTCACTTAGAAATATTCAAGATGATTATAATACGCGCATCAAATATTAATATAAATGCCTCTCGTTAGTAACAGCTGCTTTTCTTCTATTTGAACGTTTCAAAGAAGTCCCCTTTATCCGAACACAGTTCTGTGAATACTTAATTACTCCAACTTGCTTTCGCTTTCAAAATAAGATGACTAATTCCAACAACTCAACTCTTACAATTTCTTAGAAACGGATTCCATTATAAAGATTTTAAGTAAATATCTTAATTATGATATATGTATTATTTCTATATTATGATGTATGTACGTGTGCGGTTTCGGTATTCTGAGTTCAAGTTCCTGCTTCAAGTTAACTGTCAGGCCAAGTAGTAACCTATTGGCTTTGGAAACTAAGTGAAGCGGGTTCGAGTCCCAAGTGTCGTCCTAATAAAGAAACAATCTGAAGAGGAAAACATATGTTTTAGTCATGAACGAATTAGCCACAATTCGTTCATGGTTTTAAGTATATGAAATGACAGATTTAAAATATGTCACGCTATACCGACATATTGTCTGAGAAAATCAGAGATTGATTGTTGATTCACTGTTCTCACTCATCTCTCTCTTCATAATGGATCCATGGGATTTCTTGGAGTTTATCTAGAACTAACTTAACGGCTTTATGGGCTGAAGATGACATACGCTACTATTTGTTCGTACGTTACGGAATATACGTAATTATCGGGCGTTCGTAGAATATATTTTAAATAATAATAAACGACGACGACGAATAAAAAATTATATTAAACAAATAAATCTATACTATAATATTATAGAGGTAAAGTTTGTGAGTATGTGAATTTGTAAGATTGTGAGTTTGTGAGTTTCTGATGTTGTAGGGGGTAAACTCTGGATCTTCTGAACCGATTTAGATGAAATTTGGTAAGAAGATAGTTTGAGACCCTGGAAAGGACATAAGATACTTTTTATCTCGGTAACCATCTCTTAAGGGGTTGAAAATGGGGATGAAATTTTGTATGGGAAATCAAGCTAGGGACGAACCCGAGCGAAGCGAAGGTGAGTCGTTAGTAGCACGTGTATTGGAAAAGTTGGTTCTTAAACATCTTTAGAAATTATGCGAAGTGTGCCTACAGGCTACAGTAGACTAGACTAGGTCGACTAGACTTATTTTCATTTGAAATTAAAGGTGAGACGAGACATCTTTTGCCAAACGTTTAGTAGAACCCCATTCCCTGAATACGCTTAGAGCACCTGTTGAATAATGTGTGTACATTATATTGGTTCTTAGAGTGCTTCATGTGCATCGACGGTAAAGAGCAGGAATTGCAGCGTGCAGCGAGTCGCGGTTCGAGAGGGGCGAGAGGGGCGAGAGGGACGGAGAGCGCGAGCGAGGAGCGGAGTGAAATTGAAATGTGAACGCCTCATGAATTATTAACGCGGCCGCTTAGCGACGTTGCCATGATATTGCCTCTATTTATTTGTACGAAGCGGCCGGGAACCTGAATGAGGTATATTTTAGAAATGACGTTACTAATGTTGTATTTTTAAACACCTATTAGCATTTGAAAGGGATTTTATAAACATTATTTAATGTTATTTACATAGTTAATCTACCGTTAACATATTTACATAACATTTTACCTTTCCGCAGCTTTATCATTCTAGTTAGAAATATAATATCTATACTAATATTATAAAGAGGTAAAGTTTGTGATCTTGTGAGTTTGTGAGTTTGTGACGTTGTAGAGAGTAATCTCTGGATCTACTGACCGGTTTTCAAAATTCTTTTACCAGTAGAAAGCCACGTTCTTTCTGAGGTCATAGGCTATATGAACCTGAAAAATGAAAAGGCTTTTTCGTGGTAGTCGGATTTGCAAAGTAAGTCGGAGAAAAAACGGTCGAACGAAAAAGTTTCTTACGAACGCTGCCTTAACGATGAGAGATATATGATTATGTTCTAGAGAAAAGTTGTAGAGCTTAATAATGCCTACAAAAAAGTCAGCGACAGCATATATCTAACTTTTATATTTAAGTCACAAAAGGTAGTTTTTTATATTAAAAAAATAATTTAAATCGGTAGGTCACGTTTATTGGTCATATTATCAACAATTATGAATTCTTATCAAAATAAGTAAATTTATCGTCTAAAATGTTTAAAACAACAGACTTTTCCCTTTTACTGCATATAATTTGGACAAATGGTTAAAGAGATAATACAACATATTCGTACGTATGGACGAACCCGAGAGAGCTGTCTGTTTTTCTGTTTGTACGGGCTAATCTCCGAATCTATTGGAAAGATTTAAACGAAATTTTACATGTAGTACCTTATATCCCCGGGCAACATCTTAGATACTTTTCATTACGGAAAATTAAAGGGTTCCCGTGGGATAGTTAAAAAACTATTGCAACTTATACAGCTTAGGACACAAAAACTACTAATTGGATTTTAATGAAACTTTACAATAATATAGCTCATACATAACAAAAACAAATCTGCTACTTTTTATCCCGGAAAATTAAAGAGTTTCCGTGGGATAGTCAAAAAACTATAGTAACTTATACAGCTTAGTACACAAAAACTACTGATTGGATTTTGATAAAACTTTACAATAATTATGTATAATTATATATTATTATTAGTTCATACATCAGAATAACAAATAGGTTACTTTTTATCCCGGAAAAATGTACTGTTCCCGTGGGATAGATGTTTTTGTTTATTTGTAACGTATTATGTTCACAACATAGACCCCAAAACAATAGTTATTAAAAAAATTGTCTGTTTGTCTGTTTGTCTGTTTTTGCGTGAGCGTTTCACGCGAAAAGTAATGTACCGATTTCAACGAAATTTGGTGAAGTGATAACTTATTACTCGAGTCAATTAAATTACAAAATTCATTCAATTCATTCAATTACAAAAAATTAAGACAGTTAAGATAACGGATAGTTAAGATGACTGACAGTTTAAATAAACGACAGTTAGGATAACTGATAGTTAAGATGACCGACAGTTAAGATGACCGACAGTTATGATAACCGACAGTTACGATAACTGACAGTTAAGAAAACCGACAGTTAAGTTAACCGACAGTTAAGATAACCGACAGTTAAGATAACTGTCAGTTAAGATAACCGACAGTTAAGATAACCGACAGTTAAGATAACTGTCGGTTAAGATGACAGACAGTTAAGATAACCGACAATTAAGATAACCGACAGTTAAGATGACAGACAGTTAAGATAACCAACAGTTAAGATAACCGACAGTTAAGATTACCGACAGTTAAGATGACAGACAGGTATGATAACTGACAGTTAAGATAACCGACAGTTAAGATAACCGACAGTTAAGATAACCGACAGTTAAGATAACCGACAGTTAAGATAACCGACAGTTAAGGTAACCGACAGTTAAGATAACCGACAGTTAAGTTAACCTACAGTTAAAATAACCGACATTTAAGATAACTGTCAGTTAAGATAACCGACAGTTAAGATAACTGTCAATTAAGATGACAGACAGTTAAGCTAACCGACAATTAAGATAACCAACAGTTAAGATGACAGACAGTTAAGATAACCGACAGTTAAGATAACCGACAGTTAAGATAACCGACAGTTAAGATAACCGACAGTTAAGATAACCGACAGTTAAGATAACCGACAGTTAAGATAACCGACAGTTAAGATAACCAACAGTTAAGATAACCGACAGTTACGATAACTGACAGTTAAGATAACTGATATTTAAGATGACCGACAGTTAAGATAACCGACAGTTAAGATAACTGACAGTTAAGATAACCGACAGTTAAGATAACCGACAGTTAAGATGACCGATAGTTAAGATTACTGACAGTTATGATAACCGACAGTTAAGATAACCGACAGTTACGATAACTGACAGTTAAGATTACCGACAGTTAAGATGACAGACAGGTATGATAACTGACAGTTAAGATAACCGACAGTTAAGATAACCGACAGTTAAGATAACCGACAGTTAAGATAACTGTACAGTTAAGATAACCGACAGTTAAAATAACCGACAGTTAAGGTAACCGACAGTTAAGATGACCGATAGTTAAGATAACCGACAGTCAAGGTAACCGGCAGTTCAGATATCCGACAGTTAAGATAACCGACAGTTAAGATACTTACTTAGTACACAAAAACTACTAATTGGATTTTAATGAAACTTTACAATAATATAGCTCATACATAACAAAAACAAATCTGCTACTTTTCATACCGGAAAATTAAAAAGTTTCCGTGGGATAGTCAAATAACTATAGTAACCTATACAGCTTAGTACACAAAAACTACTGATTGGATTTTGATAAAACTTTACAATAATTATGTATAATTATATATTATTATTAGTTCATACATCAGAATAACAAATAGGTTACTTTTTATCCCGGAAAAATGTACTGTTCCCGTGGGATAGATGTTTTTGTTTATTTGTAACGTATTATGTTCACAACATAGACCCCAAAACAATAGTTATTAAAAAAATTGTCTGTTTGTCTGTTTGTCTGTTTTTGCGTGAGCGTTTCACGCGAAAAGTAATGTACCGATTTCAACGAAATTTGGTGAAGTGATAACTTATTACTCGAGTCAACATTAAGGGTACCTTTTGTATGTATGTATTTATATATGTATGTATTCAGCCCTTTTTAACGTCCCACTGCTGGGCACGAGCTCCCTTCAATACGAGGGGGATCAGGCCATAGTCCACCACGCTGGCCAAGTGCGGGTTGGCGGACTTCACATGTCTTTTGAAAACTTGCTAGGTTCTCTCAGACATGCAGGTTTCCTCACAATGTTTTACTTCATCGTTAAGACAAGTGGTAATTGTGTTAGAAATGATTCGCACATGAAAATATCAGAGGTGCGAGAGCCGGGATTTGAACTTGCTTCACTCGGTTTCCCAAGCGAGCGCGTTACCACTGGGATACCACTGCCTAGATACCTTTTACTTCAAGAAAATCTTTCTTTCCCACGGGAAAATACAATAACTGGTTTTATCGAGTCCTCCCTAGAATCCTTCCGCTGGCTAAGCCTTAAGACATACATACATTGAAACAATATACTAAAAAATTGTTGGTCTTGAAAAGTCCTACAGAAAAGTTCCGAATTGTATATGTCTATCTCCTAAGTTACACTCGCAATATTTATTCTTATTTTATACGTATAATAAAACTAACTTAGTCAAATCGATGTGCATGTTTCACGCAAAAAGTACTCAACCGATTTTAACTAAATTTTGTATAGTGATAAAACTTAGTACTCGGTTCAACATTTAGGATACCTTTTACGACAGGCAAATTATTCATTCCCATGGGAAAACACAATAACTGGTTCTATCGAATCGTCCTTAGAAATTTATATGCTTAACGTTGGCTCAACCTTAAGAGATAGATCAAAACATTGTGCAAGAAAATTGTAAGTCTTAAAAAGGTCTATAGAAAAGTTCTACATAATATATGTCTATCTACTAAGGTACACTCGCTATAACTATTTTCATTATTATATATTACTGTTTTATTATAAGTTATTTATTCTATCTATACATATAATAAAACTGTAGAGGTTAGAAAAAAAATGCTAAAACCCGAGTCAGTTCTCTTCTTACATTCCGAAAGAAGAGAAATAGAACAAATCCAGTTTTTTTTTCAATTTTTTTGTTTCTCTGTCTGTTTGTATGGACTAATCTCCGAAACTATTGAAACGATTTAAATGAAATTTTGCATGATAGTACCTTATATCCCCGGTCAACATCTAAGATACTTTTCATTCCAGAAAATTAAAGAGTTTCCGTGGGATAGTTAAAAAAACTATAGTAACTTATACAGCTTAGTACACAACAACTTATCCTCCTAATTTAATAAAATTTGGCATGCTGATACCTTATATTGCTGATCAAACAACAAGTTACTTTTCATCCGGAAAATTCATCATTCCAGAAAAATGAACGGTTCCCGTGGGATAGATCTGTTTGTGCTTTTCTAGAGGTGAACCCGAGCGAAGCGAGGGTGAGCCGCTAGTCATTATATAAAGTACTACTGACAAGTTTGTTCTAAAACAGTTTATTTTACTTAACTACAGTTTATCGGTTACAGAGATTTTTCCCTTGAGAGATTTCAGACTACCCTGTTCAGCTCAGCTGTACAGGCAAACGCAGGCAATACCTGGATCAGGTAGGCGGAATATGTTATTTTTGTATATTTTTACAGGCGACTCTTGAGTGTGTCCGTAGCCTGTGCCTGACATTAGCCTGTTTCTCCAGCTCAACCTATCAGTGTACTAAGTTTCAATTAAATCCGCCCAATTGTTTTAGCGTGTAGGAGCAACAAACATACACTCATATATACACACACTATACATTTTTGTAGTGCAGTAGACCGATTATAATTTTTAAGAATTCTATTTCACAAAATTAATAGGTTAGACGTTTCACATCACTTCTATTCTGTTGCGAATGGTCTGTGACATGTGACGTATTGCATCGGGAGGGTAATCAGGGTAACGGCGACGTAGTTCCGGAGATGGGTTGCAATAAAGTTAACGACGCCGACCTCACAGTGACACTCGCATCTCGGTCACGTCGCGTCGGCTTTAATTGTTTTGACTTTTGAGGCTTCCTCATACTTAGTCATATGTAAACACTTTGAATATTCAAATTGTAGATGAATATGTATGTAGATGAATTTTTTATTACTGTATGTACGAGTATATATATTTTTAACAAGGGACATAATAATGCGATTAATTTGAGAGAGAAAAAAATAAAAAGTTTTATTCGAAAATGTTGTAACTAAAAGAATACATTGTTTTAATTTTATTCCAATGATTTTCAAATAAAGTATTTTATTTTTCAGTTTAATGAAGCACACCCGCGCCTTCTGTCGTGCTCGGAACGTGAACAAAGTCTGGAATAGTTATGTTCTATTTAGTATTGTTTTTGTGATATTGAAGTCGAGTGATGGATAAAATTAATTACAGTTAAGTTTAACAGAGATGACGACGTATAATTTGTGTAAATTAGTTTTGAATTTTCGATACTCCTATGAGATATGTCTCTACGTATACACTGTACGGTGTACACAATCATCAAAAAAGTTTGTATGTATGACGTGGGTCTGACTGTACCTTTTTTTAGTACTAAATAACGAGAGATATGTGAAGAAAAATATGTTAACTTAACTAGTGACTTACCCTCGCTTCACTCGGGTGCATCACTAGGTACGTTTTAAATAGATATGAATAGCTATTGCGAGTGTACCTTAGGATAGAGACTTCTGCTATTACAGATTTTCTATAGGACTAATTAATACCTACAATTTTCTTATTCATTGTTTACATGTGTTTTTTAAGGCGTTAGATACGTTAATTTCTAAGAGCGACTCGATAGAACCAGTTATTGTGTTGTCCTGTGGGAATTAAATATTTTCCTACAGTAAAAGGTATTCTAAATGTTGACCCGAATCATAGTTATCACTACATAAAAGTTATCACTACACAAAATTAAGTTAAAATCGGTTCAGTACTTTTTGCGTGAAACGCGCACATCGATTTACGTAAGTTAGTGTTTTATTATATATATACAGTATAGATTAAGTAAATTGAGGTCGAAATGTTAATTGAACATATTACGTACATGTATGTGCCCGGGGAGAGCTAGTGTTTCTACTTGACTTACAGTGCCGGGTAATTAGGGTCCTGCAAGTAGTCCGGAAGACGGCCGCCATAAAGTTAATGATGTCAACTGAAAGTTATGCCTCGTGCCGCTACCGCTTAGCAGGTTTCATTTTCAGTTTGTCTCTACGTAATGGAGATGAGTGTGTTTATTTAGTACAAGGGTATAGGGGTAGCTCGGCTGCTGCAGAGCTTAAGGAAATGAATATCTACTGTAGTATATACATATATTATACGAATCGATTAATTATCTATCTATCTATATAAAAATGAATGTTGACGATACGTTTGGCTCAGTTTGTAATGACCTATGTACTTGCTGTGCCAGCAATCGCGGGTTCGAGTCTCGCAGGGAGAATTCGTTTGTGTGATGAGCACGAATGTTGTACTCTAGTTATGGGTGTTTATATTTATAATATGAATATATTTAAAGTTATATATGTGTAGTGTACCAACTATGTAGTATCCATAACACAAGCTTCGTAACTTAACATGGAACTAGATAGTGTTGTGTGTTTATAAAAAAAAATGTTCATTCTGTCTGTCCTCCATGCGTCCCTAAACTATTGATCCGATAGTGATGAAACTCTGTTGGGTTATTCTATATACGCCTGCAAGTTTCTGGTCCAAAAACATACAATCTTTTTCAACGAATGAACGTGTCTTCTAATTTATACTACTGGTATGGATATACCACGTATACATAATGTCAATGAATACTGATTTCAATTTACGAGAAATCCATATGTATTTCATGTGCGTAAATTATGTACAGGTAATTAACTAAAACCAGAGCATTACACGCATACTAATGGCAATGAATCGCTGAACATATGAAATCTATTAACCATAATAATCACACACAGCTGTGTTATGCCAATAATTTGATTTGATTCAATATTTTCATATGAAACTCGACACGACAATACTCGTAAAATATATGAGTTCCGTAAATACAATCAACCTAATAAAGTACATTAAACACTTGTTATTGGCTATAAAATAACGTAAACAAAGAGCAGGAAGTACCAGAAAGCGTCTTTGGGCGGCTCTGGGCGGCTCCGGGCGGCTCCGGGGCGGCGGCCCCCGTTGCGTGAGCTCTCTATTAACTTGTTACTGCGATGTTTCCAAAACAGACTGTTTGTTACCTTCTTTCTTGTTATTCATCTCGTAATCGCCTCGTGTGACCCAAATTTTGATTATTGATTCGCTTCGGGATGATGTACTCTGACTACTTCATGTAACGTAACAACAGCTTCTAATCATTATGGAAAATGTCCTTTCTTCTTTTAATTTTTAAGCGATAGCAGAATGTCAACATACCCAATAAATTAAGTAATTAAGTTAAGTTCTAAGGCTTCAATACTTTAAGATCTTTTCGAAGATCTTTTAGAAGTCACAAACAATGTTCAAGGTAAGACACAAAAATTATGTCCTTTGTCTTTACATTTTTCGGACA
This sequence comes from Brenthis hecate, assembly GCA_951806755.1. Lineage (NCBI taxonomy): Eukaryota > Metazoa > Arthropoda > Insecta > Lepidoptera > Nymphalidae > Brenthis > Brenthis hecate. The sequence continues at coordinate 6,521,801 of OX638258.1, read as the reverse complement.
ATATAAGAAAATCGTAATTATAATGATTTTAGATTCAATTTTCATAAGTTCCGCTGGGTGTTTTTATTTTTTTATATTAAGAATAATTTTTTTATTAGGTAATAGCTCCCGAGGGTGATTTCATATTATTTTTGAATAAATATTTCACCCCAAGGGTGGCTTTATTATTATTAATGGAATAATTGCTTTTAAGGCGCTGATATATTGTGGTAAGCTTCACTTAACATTTAGTATTAGTTTTATTTTATTCGGTTCATAAATGAAAAAGCTATGTCAATTTAAAGAATCACGGGTGTTATGAATATACGCCCAGCTTGAACGAGTCCTTATAAGTTACATTACATACATACCTGTTATTTACATATACCTTATAATACCCTACAACTAACAAGAACATTCAATATACGGAAAGTTTCCAAACATATGCCAATGTTCATATAATAGCGACATTCCCTTTATGAAGCCCGCGTTGCTACAATCAGGTCATTACGATACTCAATCGCAATCAAATATTCATTCGAAAAAAAAAGCTATTGTGTCTGTCAATACGCGTTTCTCCGTCTCTATGAAAAATCATTGAAACGATACATTTTGCGACAACAGCGCTACTCATATACTGTATAGATTTTTTGAATTTGACTTTTACTGAATAGAAATAAGGTTGATAGTCACATAGTGAAGCATTTTAAGTGAAGGGCTTAGAGGATTTACGTTGTATGAAAGTGAAGTCATGCACGCAATTGATATATTTAATAGATTACTTGAGTACATCGCTGTAGCGGTGAATATTTATGTATATTATGATACATGATAAATCCTTTGGCTTAGTTGGAGAGTTCATAAAAGCCATTCAACGTTCATATTTTAATGGAGACACTAGTATATAATAAATACAAAGTTAAATCTAATTTGTTGTAATTATGAAAATTTAAACAAATTAAGTAATGTAGTTGAGAAATAATGCCAAAATGTTAGTTCTCTTTAACTTAGTGTAAGTTTTAGTATCGCCAAATTGTATGCGAAGCTTAATACTTAGTCTTTATACATTACTTATTGTCTTTCTTTTACTTTACACTAAGTGACAAAATTGATTACATGTATTATTTTATGCATGTTATGTCTTATTAATTGTAAGAGTTGAGTTTAGCACTAAATCAATATGCATATACTTACACACTATGTAGTACTAACGAGCCAGTTGTCAAATTTTCCGAACCAAATGTTCTCAAAGCAATTAGCATAGAAAGCCAACAGTGCGGACTATCGCACGGTGCTCTCCCGTAGGACCTAGGCATGCCTGAGCCCTTTGTCTAAATAATACCCGGCCGCCAGTAAACATCGCTGGTGTTTGATCAGCGCCAACTGTCCTCTTCATCCCCTAATTTTAATTGAATGATTTCAAATTTCGCATATGGATGTGTTCCAAAGCTCTGTCATCGTTTGCGAAGGCTTAGCGGAATAACACTTCGGTATAAGGAAGTCGTATTTCTCAGAGTGCAGCGAGGAACGACATTGTAACTCGGTATTGCAGCGATTTTAAATTTTTAAATTGTTTCATATGAGAAATTTATTTTTATTTTTAAATTATATTTAAAATGAGTAACAGTATTGTTATTTGAAGTTTTTTAGATCCAAATCTAAGCAAAATCAGATCTGCAAATAATACCATATAAAATATTGCGGTGCTATGACTAAAGTGCATTGTAATTTCCAGGAAGAAAAAATAATAAATTGCGTCTTATTTTCACTCCAAAGGAGATTATTTAGTGCATTTTTTATACATAAATAACAGTATCTAGTAAAGTAAACGCTGTAATTAAATATAGTAAATAAACAATATAATATCGTTAAAACTAATGAATTAACGCCCAATATAATCTCAATGTATTTTAAAGTTACAAAAGGCAAAGTCCGCCTAACAAGTAACAAAGGCAACAAACACAATGGTTATTTCAATTTCGTCGCACCTTCCAACGGTCGGCGTAGAAAGTGTTATCTGTGACAGTGTAGGCTCGCCGTGGGTCCGCTCGGAGCGGGCGGCTCGGCGGGCGGCCGCGTAGCAACAAGCCGGTGCATTGTGCGGCACAAAGGAGCCGCCCTCGAGGCCGGTGAAGTAATCACGCCGATTGTGCCTCTAATAACCCCATTCAACTTTACAGTTGTATATAGTATCTACGAGGTATATTGTGGGTGAAAATTGTTGGATTCACTTTACTGTCACATAAGCTTCGTTAAGGGATTATTTCAGCTACTACGTTTTACCCAATTATAGATTTTTCTTCATTTTCGCAAATTCAGTTATAATTTAGGTGTGAATGAAAAGTGATATAAGTATGAAAATAAAGATAGCACCTAACTCTAGTTTTAGGAACTTTAGTACAGTATTCTGCGCTCACTGTGTCTTTCAAGTGCCAGAATACAAATATTACTATTCTAACAAGTTAGAATTGTTAAACTGCAATTGAAGCAAATTTATTTATTGCAATAATAATGATGTGCAGTATATCCACTTGAGTAACTATATCCAGTTGAGAGCGGTGGCGCTTGGCACCTGGGGACCCGCGGCGCTGTGGGGAGGTGACACTGAATAAATCAGAGCGGCGCGGCGCGGGCGGCTAGTTCATATTCTACAAAGTACCAGTATAAACTGTGATGTACCAGCAAATACGTGCTACTTCACCACTCCAAATCCACTAAACATGGCTTATGCTTTCTGTAACAGCACCTTATATAGATAGCTCTAGTGTTATCTTTAGATTTACCGAAAGAAAGAAAGATAACCTATGTTTGCCATTTCCTGTACAATAATAAAGTGTCAGTGAAATCCGCGAAATAATTCTCAATTTGTAGACAGACGTGCAGGACTTCAAAAACTGTTGTCGTGAGTTTGGTGTTTGGTATTGTAAATATATTTAATCTGTTACTTTGACTGTGTTTAATTTTGTACTATAATATATAATTCCATATTATGATTTTTATTCAATGCTAAATATATGTAATAAAAATTGTGTGCATGTTGTTTAACCAAACAAATCTCTATACATTTATCATAAAATAATAATATTGGCATAATCGATTAAGAAATACTTGTATTACGTATTTTTAGAAAAAACTGCAAATTAAATAAAACGAGAATTTGACCAACAGTTTCAGAACTAAAGTACCTAAATTTTAAAAAGTGACAGGAAACAGTGGAAATACTATTATATTATTAATTAATTAATACGTTTAATAATATGTAAGACCTTCTTATTTATCACGCCACAATCGAAAACACACTGACATGCCTCGCTACAATTCAAAGGCACAAGTTAAAACAAATATCTGTACCAATCTGTAAAATATTCACCCTGACAGGAACTGAACCCGCTATAGATACCTACATGATTGTACGCGGAGAGTACAAAGTACCTGTACACGTAATGCTGTACCCAGGTATATTGCCGCCACGTCACGGCTTACGTAACATGTAACAAGCGTTTTGTTTCCGCGATCAAACAAGAAATTCTTGCCAAATATGGTTATTATTACTAGCTTTTTAAGATGAAACATAATATGTTGTATGTTTTAATAATCCTGGCCAACAGACCGATTTTCTTGTTTATCAAGAATATCTTTGGTCCTTTCTTTTCATCATAGGCTGAAAAAAAGGAATATGATTCAATAATAGTGGGTTGGTAGATTTGAATAAGGTAATATGGGAAAGGAAGGGTCTGATTTCGTTTCACCCTCGAAAATGTAGTGTTATAAGAAAGTTACAAATTCAATATTTTATGCAAATATTTATCAAATATTTGATATTATCAATTCAATAGATATAGCTTATTCATAATTGGGTAAGAAATCGAATGACTATTTGATATCAACGATGCGTTAACGTGTGTCGTTCAATCACATGAAAATTGATTGGTTTTGAGTCGCGTGTCCCCGCCCATTAACTATAATACCTTAAACCGTTCAATCAAATATTCATAAACGTTACATCAGTCCCTCAGCCCTCGCGAGTGAGGGGAGGTCGGGGGAGATGAAGTGAGGGGCGAGAGTGCTCTACTTCAATTTACTAGTTTTCGTCTCTAAAGCACTTTGACGTTTAATACGTGTAGTTTTATAGGTAATTATGTTTAAACGTCGGGGGATTGTATTGGGTTATAATATTTTAAGTCATAAAATGTGGGAAGGGTTGACAGTTTGTGTTTCACATGATATTATAAAAGAAAGATATCACTCTCGCTTCGCTCGAGTTCGTCAGACAGACCGACAAAAATTCTTAAAACTATTGGTTCGGCCTCTGTTAGCGATAATAAGGTAATGCACAGGTTTGACTCAGTTAGAATTTTATTATATTTATAGATTATTCATACAAAAATACTAAAATTGCGATAAAAAAATGAGGGGTGAGGGTAGGAGGTAGAAAAATCCACCTTTGCCCACATTGGTCTCTGTATTATCTGTGTTACTCTGTTAATAGGCAATAAAGAATATATAAAATACTTGGACACTAATTCTCATATATACCAAATATACAAAAAAAAAAAATCATTAAAAACGGTCGAGCCGTTTCGGAGGAGTGCAACCACAAACACCGTGACTGAGATTTTTATATATTAGATAAATGCACGGTACACGGCAGAGTGTCGCGTCGGTCAAATACAAGATAGGGGGCGAGGCAACAAGGGCTAGATGATATTTATGCATTGTTAATCACATGGTGTATACTCGTGTAATCTAGACATTATCTAGAACCCCAAACTTCATAAACAAAGTCCTCTCGTTGTTCCCTAATGAAATAGCAGTAACGCGAAAGCAATTTATATGAAATGACAATATACCTACTTAATTATTGAGATGTACTTAGATTATTGAAATATTTTTTAATTTTATTTACTATTATGAATATAGAAAAATTGAAATTGAATTAATAAGAAATACTAAAATTGAACAAAATTAATCAAGTGTTAAAACCACATGAGAAAACATTGTTGTTTGTTCCATGTGTATAAACGAAGTTACATTTTACAAGAGAAACGTTGTGTAGTTCTCAAAATCATCTAAATGTCTATATTACTCTAGAACTCCACAAAAAATTTTTTTAGGAGTAAAAATATCAACAGCCAGCAATTTAATTTTACTGTGATATAATTATGAGGTCAATCCTGTGCAGCCAAAGGTGATGTGAATTGTAATATGTATCCGTCCCCGCTGACTGCGGCCGCACGCACCCGTAGCGCAACCAACAGCAGGAATGTAATTGGATCGTTCGCTTGCGAGCAATCGCCGGAACCCTCGCGAAATCCATTCATCGGGATAGATTGTATCAGCTCGCACATTCAATTAGAGTGCTGGTTTTTAACTTGATAATTACTATGCAATAAATTGAAGTTAACTTACAATCAATAGGCACTTACGTTAGAAAATATAGTACAATAAATAGAGAATAGGTTATGTGGACTTATTGAAATTCTTTCAGAGATTCCAGAGTAATAGTCAAATAGACAGACAAACAAAAAAATGTTATAAATTCATCTAAGCTCTATTATATTCCAAACATTAAGTATATTTTATTGAAAAAATATTTTAGCTCGAACAGATAAAAATTTTGACATAATATATCCTAAAGCTCGTTATTTTTAGAGCTAAAAATAACGAAAGAGAAGTGAACAATACAAAAGAAAATACTCGCAAAGGTATTAGTTTGTTCTGAAACGGATGGACTCCCCCCGGAGCCGGACTATCTGCGGCGGAGGAGGCGCACCTAATGCTGCATTGATTGCCTTCTCGTTACGGCCGCTCGCGATATGCTAGTAATTAAGATAGATTTTATTCTATTCCAAAACATATATTTCCTAATCAAAAGTACATTAAACGTTTTCATTTTCTATATAACACCATTTTCTGTAAATTAATAGTACCAGTATGTTATTAACACGTGAATTGTCGTTAGTTAGCATTTACCTACTGATGTTAAAAATAAAATATATGAGAGTTTGTAGGAAGTTAGGAATGGATACATACAATGTTTGTGTTCTTTTAGTGACTTCGACTTACTAAATAATCGTATGTATTTATAATTTTTAATAAGGATTTACAAATAAGTGTCTTAAATAGCAAAAAAGAAGTCATGTCAGCAGATACGGTCTCCTACACAGCATACCATTCCTACAAATATGAACGGAGTTGGTTGTCTATGCCGAGGCGCAGTAGTTTTCGAATCGATTACGATTACGAATTATATTTATGTAAACTTTTCAGGGAACGTGAAGAAAAAGAGTTAACACGTATCTTTTTGTTCATTTTTAATTTAGACAAAAAAGTCTCATTGAACTTCATCGAGCTGTTATCGAGTCAGAATAATAATAAACGTTTTCATTTTTTTTCTAATATATCACTAATCAGACTATAATTATTATAAATGCGTCTTGTTGTCGTCGTTCTTGACGCTAAAAAGGATGGAAGAATTTCGATAGTACACAGATATACTTTGACCTGGAATGATACATAGGTTACTGCTAGGCATCTAGGGGCACTCCTGAGCGTAGCGAAAGTAACTCGCTCGTATTCCATAAATATAACTTTTGTTCAATAATTGTGACGTCACAGCTTATAACGTGTATAGATATGGTTTTATTTGACATATATTAGAATTTATACCACAATCCCATGCGTTGCATACTCCGAGCAACATCTACTTTGTTTCTCTGTGAGATACGACCGAGTGACAATATAAATTAATGCCAACATGAAATCTAAATAGAATCGAGATGACAATGTAAAATTGTAACATTGTTCATGCGATCGGGCCTGCTTCGGCTGCTTCCTGCATCGTCTAAAAGGAGAACTAAATACTTTGTATTTGATAAATGTAATGCTAGTTACTGCTTGTGACTTCGCTTCAATGTAGAATAAACATAATTGATGTGAAGCATTTAGAGCAGTTTAGACAGAGTCTGTTAAGACAGACAGACAGAAAGACAGACAGACAGACAGACAGACAAAATTTTTAAAAACTATAGATTCGGACTCTGTATCGATAATAATGTCTATTTCAATAAGATTTTCCAAAAAATATTTAATGTACAGATTTGACTTAGTTAGAATTTTATTATATGTATAGATGTTTAAAATTTCTGAACACGCGATATGTGAATAAAGTAGTGATAGTTAAGTATCAATTTTGTTTTTATATGTAGCGAAGTAATATTGTTTATATAAAATTAAAATCTATACTAAAAATATGAAAGTTATCGTATCCGTCTATTTGTTACCTTTTCCGCTAAAGCCCCTTAACTGATTTCAACAGATTTTTTTACCTTCTATCCTCGCTTTACTTACTAGCGAGCAAAGCCGCGGAAAAAATTGGTCCATCCATAAGTATTTATTGTGGTACAAGCTACATTTACTGGGAAGCACACGGTCCAGGCACATTCTCACTCTATAGGCTTGCATCCATTACTCTTGTTAGAATTTAATTTAAGCGCTCTACATTGGTGCGATGCCAATTCAATTCCACGATGCTCGTAAATGAGGAATAAACATTGCGAATTGAATTTTATGTTATTTCATATCCTTACGTGCGATGATATGAATGTATGTAGAACATTGTGTACCTTTAATTTTAAAGTAAGGTGAACCATATAATACACTTTCTGTTTTAATTTCATGAGATAGAGATAGAGATATAGAGAGAGAGAGAGAGAGAGAGAGAGAGAGAGAGAGAGAGATTTATCACTATGTATAATAATAATAATAATAATAATAATAATAATGAACACTTTATTGCACACCACACAAGAAAATAAATAAAAAAGTGAAATACATAACAATAAAAAGATGCACAGCAGGCGGCCTTATCGCTAGAAGCGATCTCTTCCAGGCAACCTTAGGGTAGAGGAATCAGTATACAAAAATGGTAGGCGGTGTACTTGTATAAATACATACTTATACACATACATATATACAGACATACATACATACATACATACATACAAACATACATACATACATACATACATACATACATACATAAATACATACATACATACACAAATACATACATACACACATAAATACATACTTACAAACATATATGCATACAAGCAGTGTAATAGAAAAATATAATCAGTATGTTTATTTAAGTTACGTATTTCAAATAAATACATACAATATACATATAATATCAAATATATTGTACATAATATATTATAGTAAGACAAACTAAAGAGATAAATAATGCGTTTTTAACATCGTCTTAAACTTGTCCAAATTATCAGCCCGTCTGATGTGTACTGGTAAAGAGTTCCATAGACGTGCAGCTTTCACAGAAAAGGAGTTGGTAAGAAAACAAGAGGAGTGAAAGGGAATTTTGAGGATAAGCGTTTCACTAGAACGCAGGGAACGAGTATGAGAATTCCTTAGAAGCTCGAAACGCTCTTTGAGATAGGAAGGGGTAGAAGGATTAAACAGCACGCAGTAGAGGAGATGAAGTATGTGAGTATTCCTGCGAAAGCGGATTGGGAGCCACTTGAGCTTTTTGCGAAAGTGAGAAACGTGGTCATATTTACGGAGACCGAATATGAACCGTATGCAAAGATTTTGAAGGCGCTCAAGTCGATTCAGGTGCTCCTCTTTAAGGTCAAGAAAACAAATATCAGCATAATCAAGTATTGGTAATAAAAGTGAATTTGCCAGCGCAATTTTAGTAGGTACAGGCAGAAAATTTCTCAACCTGCGAAGGGAGGAAACAGCTCCAAACATCTTGCGGCTCAGTACACTTTACCTGTGGCCCCCAGGATAAATGCTGGTCAAAAATGATTCCTAGGTTTTTTACTGTTTCGGTAAAAGTAATTTCAACATCGTTTAACATCACCGATGGTATCGATGACCGAGTAATTTTTGAATGCAGTTTCTGGCTGCCTATTATAATAGCTTGCGATTTAATAGGGTTAATATCAAGGCCATATGATTTACTCCAAGCAGAGATTCTCGCGAGATCATTATTAATTAAATTAACTGTATGAGGTAAGTCTGATAGAGATGTGGTTGCGTAAATTTGTAGGTCGTCGGCATATAGGTGGTAGAGAGAAGAAATTTGATGGCAAATAGAATTAATGAAAATTGAAAACAGGAGAGGAGACAACACGCCACCTTGTGGGACACCGGCATTAATCGTATTCGTATTCGAATTATATTTATATATTACTAGTAGAACCCGCGGCTTCAAGCTGCAAAAAAAAGGCCTTGGCTTTATGCTGTTAGTAATAATGTATGGAAATCTACCCGATTTGTTGATATTTATGATTACTGCTGGGTATTTCTCCGAGATTGCGTTCTTTATATGATTAATCTGGCCAAAAATTATTTTCATTTTTGGCTCTATTCAACATACTCTTATGATCAAAGATATGCAAATAATATTTGGCATGTCTTTAATTATAAGAGTATGTTGAATAGAGCCAAAAATGAAAATATTTTTTGGCCAGATTAATCAGATGAAGAACGCAATCTCGGAGAAATACCCAGCTCCGCTCCCTTGGGTAGTAGCCTGATGATATATAGCCTAAAGTCTTCCTCAATAAACGGGATATTTAATGCAAAAAGATTTTTTCTAATCGGATTAGTAATACCTGAGACTGCTTTTAAACTAACAAACAAACAAACTTTAGAATATTAGTATTGATAATGCGTGCAATATAGCGCAATATAGCCACAGTGTTTTACTTTGTGACACCTTTTGATTAGTTTTATGACGAATTAACTTATATCACGATTTATCTCCCATAAACTATACTACTATAAAAATGCTTTGTTACTGTGCAAAAGGACATAGTAACAAACAGATTTACATTTATTAAACTAAAACCGCTTACTAATATACATATTAGACTATACATATATGAACGGATGGCCTTTATAATATTGTATTGGAGTAACTCTCGATCTGCAAAGATATATAAAACTAGAATAACAATATACATTTAGTAATGCTTTTAAATAGAATACCCGGAAACAATTTTCAGTGACTTATGCAGCGCTTGTAAAGCTTACTTCATGGAAAAGTTCTACGAGAATGACATCAGCGACCAGCGAGTGACATACGTAAGGGATTTATCCTTTGAAAACTAATCGCTTCAATAATTTATACTTACTGAGAATCAATCACTAGTGAATTTTCACATCACGCTCATATTAATATTGTGAAGTTTTCTTTATTTTTATTGAATATAATAAAATATTGACAATATTAGAAGAATATACACACATCATAAGATAGACTTATTTCTTAGAACACATCGTTCAACCTCATTTTGACAATATAAATAATAAATAAAAGATAAAGAAAGTTTCGCAAATAAAACTACCAGAGATATAGCGAGAGCAGCTGCGTCTCGGCCAGAGGGAGTCACTTGGGAGTTTTATTCACTGTACATAATCTACTCCCGCCGGTGAAGGGTTTCTTATTTTATAAAACAGTATAAAATAAAAATAAACCACTATAGATAAAATAGAATTTAGCATTGGTCCAGTGGTAAAGTGATCGCTTAGTGAAGTGGATTCAAACCCGGGTGGTGCTCGCAGATTTCCATGTATGAATGTTGAACATGATTCCTTTTTACTAATAGAGAGAAATAAAACATTATATGTCAGGATATGTCAGGACATTAACACATAACACCATCTAGTTCCATGGTAAGCTACGAGGCTTGTGTTATAGACACCAGATAGTTGATACATTAAATTATACATATATAACTTTAAATACATACATATTATAAATATAAACACCCATGGCTGGAGTACAAACATTCGTACTCATCACACAAATGAATGGCCCCAGCGGGACTCGAACCCGCGACCGCTGGCGCAGCAAGTAGGGTCACTAAAAACTGAGCCAAACGTGTCGTCATTGTGAGGAAATTGAGCGAAATTAATTAAATTTATACTTTATACGTATATTAAGTGGATTTTTAGTCAGTTTGAATATTTGACATTTTAAATATTATAATACTATCTTTTCGAATTTTTTCGCGGATTTATTTGGATTTTTGGTTTCCGACGTTTCGAATGCTTTACAGCAATCATGGTCACGGGAGAGACTGAGGTGTTAGATGTCTTGAAAGTACAGTTGTTACAATTTTTCATTTTATTAATTGTGGGTAGGCTGTCTGTCTACCCAGCTGTCTGCCTACCCACAATTATAAAATGAAAAATTGTACCAGGTATCATTTTGGTCTCTGGACCTACTGAACCGATTTAGATGAAATTTGGTAAGAAGATAGTTTGAGACCCTGGTAAGGATACAAGATACTTTTTATCTCGGAAATCATCCTTTAAGGGGATGAAAATGGGAATGAAAGTTTATATTGGGAAGCGAGCTAGGGACGAACCCGAGCGAATGAACGAGTATATAATATATTTAAATTATACGAATACTAATCAATAAGCTGTTTTTTTTTCAATGTACTAGATAGATAATTTTCATCCAAATCTGTCCAGACGTTTCGGCACAAAGAAGTAACAAATATACACGCACATAAAGTTTAAATGAAATTCGTACATTGATTGTACTTTACGCAAATAATAAGTTAGACGTATAATAAATTTTACGATAGCGATAGAATCGTTATTGAATTATTATCTCTTTTTAAAATGATTTTCATTTATTAACCAGGCATTTCGTGATACGTCCGCCGCGGCGAGTGGCGGCGAGTGGCGGCGAGTGACGGCACTGGCGCGCGGCCAGGACTCCGCACTCACGGCAACAGTGCTTCTAGGAAATCGGCTATCAAAAGCTGTTAACGTGTTACGTCTGTTATCAAATGTTATATATTCGTTTTCCTTATTCTTTGCTGTTCATCGATACATATGTACGTACATACATACATATATACATACGTTAATGATAATAAAAACAAATATTTTAAGTATTTTCTGTGTGTACGAGAGAAAAAAAAAATCACATACATTACAATTGATAATAATTCTTTGACTGAAAGTCATGAATTTACTAGAAGCTCTAGCAACGATTCTTATCCTAAAAATAAGATTTATTTTTTCTAGGATGGATATAAATAATTTGTTCCCAGAAAAGTGGAAATTCGCAAAAACAAAAAAAATAAGTCGAATGTCCCTTTCGGTTAGACTCGGCGTCACCGCATCAGTCGACGGTCGACAGTCATTGCGTCAGCGTTGATGGAGCATCGCCATATTTTTATCAAAATCGCTTATTTTTCGTCCGTTTTGCAAATCGTATAAAGGACGTGTCTGCGGCGTAATGTCGCGTGAGGCCTGACTTGTCCTGACTCTTGCGAGACATATTTTAGTCATAAAAATATCAGGAAGTTCGAACTTTTTACATCAAAGTGTTTTTCTACAAATAAAAACTCTGTTTACAATTTCTGCTGAATCTTAATATAATATCTTCGTAGAAACTTTTTCGTACGAAAATGATAAAGTGGTTCTTTTAACTTTTTTATCGAATTTCCTTTTTTCTTAACATTTATTTATTTGATGGCGAATTATTTAAAAATTAACTGTCAGTAATAAAGGCATAAATAATTAAAGGTACAACTAAATTTATATATTTATTTAAATGTATAGTTTTTTTGGTATATTTTACATAATATGTATATAATCTTTTACAATTTATTTTTCTAAACATATCTGGGCCGAAAGTGTTTTGCTTTGTAAAATAAAAACTCAAGTTAAAATTTAATGTAACTATAAGCTTTTATTTATTATGTATCATAAATACATTACAAATGGCCAATGGCATAGGAATATTTGGAACATTTGCCAAAGTAAATGCGGTAAATCATTTCAAGTTCAAGGCGGGCGATATTTCATCGCTTCAGATACTTTTAAATTTATGCGAGCTAGGCGGTAGGGCGGGTGATGGAATGTAGTGCTTAGTGCACGGTGATAGGACTCTACATATGGGTTCAAGTGCGCAAAGAAATCAAAATGTAGAAATTTTAATGTAAATTAATAATAATATATAGCGATTTTACTTTACAGTATAATAAGTTACTACATATTATTTGATTGAGAGAAGTGTATATTACAATTTGTAGTTTTTATCAGAATCAGTATGTTATTGAATAGGTATATAGAATAGCAGGCTTTGACTACATTGTTATAGGCGACCTTTTACTAAGCGTTATGTTATGATTTATGACATTGCCTATTATCACAGGTGTATTTACTAAAGTGTAATTTTTTTATTGACTGTGTGTTTATCTTAGGGTTCGAATCTGGAACTAATTTTGCACTAGACACGTATGATCAGCAGTAAAAAATATGCGAAATAAAACACAGCATCTATTGTATCTACCTAGGTACTAGGTAACATAACATTTAAAACTTCGCTTCGAAGCTTTAGCTTAAAATTTTTTGGTAAAAAGCTGTGTGTGGGTAGCTTCGTGTAACCATTAAAGACATAATTTTTATAGAAAACATTTATATATAAAAAAAAATTATCTGCCCAATGATATTCAAACACTTTGTAACATGTACAATATATATGGATCTACATGTTTAAATGTATTTTTTTAATTTTCATAATTTCACTACACCAAAAGTTTCCAACTCGAAAAGCTCTTACAGACGAATATGACGAAATTATAAGGGTTCCGCTTTAGCTAGGGAACCCTAAAATATAATGAAATGAAAAAGGAAAGTGACAGCCGACAGGTTATTATTGCGTTTGAATGAGTCTTACCCGCACTTCCGTCATCTCAGTAGCTTTTTGCTTCGAAATTATTATCAAAGCAAACGTATTCTTGTGATTTAATGAGCTCTTGATGCGAAATATCAGCTTGTGCGTAATGACTCTCCAAAGAATATTTATATTAGTCCTATCCTAACTATCTACATACATACATATCGGACACGTAGATACTATTCAAAATATTGTATGTATGTATGTATGTATGTACATATATGTGAAGGTATAATAGTAAGAAAATACTATGTCACTCATTCAATATAAGAAATCAAATAGAAAAATAACAATATAGGTTTCTTAGGCGAACGGTGAAATTTTAGCAGAGGTAAGCCGTTCCAAAAATATACAATTTTTATATACGTATTAATTAATGTAGAAAAAAATATTTTAATTAATAATAGTGATAATGTTCTCCTGACCGATTCCGGCCACGGCGGCGGCCAATCTTATTGAGATATTATAGTGCACAAGTGTACGCGCAGACACAACGTGCACTCTCTATTCCCGTCACTCTCATACTCCGGTGGGACGACTGCTCGACACGACCAGTGAGAGTTAAGGCGCAGGACCGACGGCTTTATGTGCTCTCCGAGGCACGGGGGTGAAACACCGCCAACTTCCCAACTCCGGGCTGTTACTGGGACTTACTATACAGAAAAACTCGATCTCCGGGTGTGGAGCCGTACATGCTAGCCACTACACCACCGAGGCAGTTAAAGAAAGAAATATTTATTAAATATATATATCCAAAAGAAAGAAAAGAAAGAAGAAATGTAAAAACGAAAGAACATTTATACATTTAAATAAAAAAATAAATGTATGTAAAATTTTAAATTAGAACAAATATTATCTACTGGGAAATTATATTTCAAAATCAAATTAGTTCAGTAAAAACTTACAAACGTTAACTCTGTGCATTACAATCAAGAGATATTCATTTCATTGTTTTTTATATTAAAAATATACAGATGGTCCGATAGTTTGCCGTAAAACATACATAATAATATGTTGGGACATTAACATTATACTATTATGGATACCAGATAGTTGATACACGACACACACGTATGTATATATATATATATATTATATATATATATATATATATATATAACTTTAAATACATACATATTATATGTGCTCATCACACAAATGAATGCCCCCAGCGGGACTCAAACTCGCGACCGTAGTTGGCACAGCAATTTAGGTCGCTACAAACTGAGCTCGGTACAGGTAAAATTAAATACATATTATATAGGTAAAATAAATATTTAGAATACTTACAGAAAACTGCTTTAAATGTCATTATTAATACGGGCATGACCGCGTGCGGACACACACGCAACGCACGTAAGCAAACCCGTAAAGCCGAGGATTAAGCTATAAGTTCAATATCGAGACACAATAACTGTACGTAATTCTATCGTTATATTATTTCCTTTGTTTCAATAATCTCGATGGAACTGGCGACCTGACAATAATACTTTCTTAAATTCAAACGAATATATTGTATCATGTTAAATATTTTTATTGGAATGCGTCTAGGTTTTATTTAGATTTATTGTTCGTGACGTATCGAATTTAGCAAACATGGTCACAGGAGTGCCAAAATCCAAAATTGTAGTTTTATTTAATACTAGCGACTTGCCCTCGCTTGTCTGTGGCCATAGCTACCTAAGAGTCGCCTATGTATTACCACAGCATAATATATTTGTATACTAAATTTTATCGAAATCAGTCCAGCAATTTAAGAATGGAGGAGCAACAAACATATTAACTTTCACATTTATAATAGTAATACGACATCAAAATAGTGAAATCGTAAATCCAAATTAAAACAGAGTTTCTCTTTTCTAATTTCAGAACAGTTAACCCAAGCAAGGCTCGCAAGGCCGGTATCACCTGCCGCAGCGCTGCGGCTTAGCCCCTGAGCCCGGATTACTTACAAAGGGTCGTTTGCAGCCCTTTATCCGTTCCGCAAACACGCTTTTCCTTATTGACCCATAGTTTGTTTCTTCACTGAGTACGGCGATAAAACATATTTTGAATGGACTGTTATTACTGTAAGAACTCGTATTTGGTTGACCGAGTTATGTAATGTCTATGTTATACTAATATAATGTCGACGATTCTTGAAACAAAATGTATATTTATATAAAACTAGCGGCTCACCCTCGCTTCGCTCGGGTTCGCCTCTAGAAAAGCACAAACAGATCTATCCCACGGGAACCGTTCATTTTTCCGGGATGGAAAGTAACCTGTTGTTTGATCGGCAATATAAGGTATCAGCATGCCAATTTTACTAAATTAGGTGCATAAGTTGTTGTGTACTAAGCTGTATAAGTTACTATAGTTTTTTAACTATCCCACGGAAACACTTTAATTTTCTGGAATGAAAACTATCTTAATTATAAGGTACTACCATGCAAAATTTCATTTAAATCGGTTCAATAGTTTCGGAGATTAGCCAGTACAAACAGACAAACAGACAGAGAAACAACAAAATTGAAAAAAAATACTGGATTTGTTCTATTTCTTTTTTTTCGGAATGTAAGAAGAGAACTGACTCGGTTTTTAGCACTTTTTTTCTAACCTTTACAGTTTTATTATATGTATAGATAGAATAAATAACGTATACTAAAACAGTAATATATAATAATGAAAATAGTTATAGCGAGTGTACCTTAGGAGATAGACATATACTATGTAGAACTTTTCTATAGACCTTTTTAAGACTTACAATTTTTTTTATACAATGTTTTGATCTATCTCTTAAGGTTGAGCCATCGTTAACCATATAAATTTCTAAGGACGACTCGATAGAACCAGTTATTGTATTTTCCCGTGGGAATGAATAATTTGCCTGTGGTAAAAGGTATCCTAAATGTTGTCTCGAGTAGTAGGTAATCACTTCACCAAATTTCGTTGAAATCGGTACATTACTTTTCACGTGAAACGCTCACGCAAAAACACACAAACAGACATACATGCAAACAGACAAACAGACAATTTTAATAACTATTGTTTTGGGGTCTATGTTGTGTACATAATACGTTACAAATAAACAAAAACATCTATTCCACGGGAACAGTACATTTTTCCGGGATAAAAAGTAACCTATTTGCTATTCTGATGTATATAATATAATATACTATATTATTGTAAAGTTTCATTAAAATCCAATCAGTAGTTGTTGTGTACTAAGCTGTATAAGTTACTATAGTTTTTTGACTATCTTACGGGAACTCTTTAATTTTCCGGGATGAAAAGTATTTATGATGTTGCCCGGGGATATAAGGTACCACCATGCAAAGTTTCATTTAAATCGGTCCAATAGATTCGGAGATTAGCCCGTACAAACAAAAAAAAACAGACAAACAGCTCGCTCGGGTTCGTCCATACCTACGAATAAGTTGTATTATCTCTTTACCCATTTGTCCAAATTATATGCAGTAAAAGGGAAAAGTCTTTTGTTTTAAACATTTTAGACGATAAATTTACTTATTTTGATAAGAATTCATAATTGTTCATAATATGACCAATAAACATGACCTACCGATTTAAATTATTTTTTTAATATAATAAACTACTTTTTGTGACTTAAATATAAAAGTTAGACATATGCTGTCGCTGACTTTTTTGTAGACATTATTAAGTTCTACAACTTTTCTCTAGAACATAATCATATATCTCTCATCGTTAAGGCAGCTTTCGTAAGAAATGTTTTCGTTCGACCGTTTTTTCTCCGACTTACTTTGCAAATCCGACTACCACGAAAAAGCGTTTTCATTCTTCGGGTTAACACATATAGCCTATGACACTCAGAAAGTACGTGGGCTTCAATTGGTAAAGTTAGTTAGTTGGTTCAGTAGATCCAGAGATTACCCCCTACAACGTCACAAACTCACAATATCACTTTGCCTCTTTATAATATTAGTATAGATTCGTACGCTTTTAAAACTTTAGGTTAAAATGTAATATGTATTTAATTCGTCTTTCTTGAAGCTTTTGTAGGACTTTAAAAGATTTTATTACTTTAAAACTGAAAAGTATTAAAGCAAATTAGCCTATCAAAATGGGAAGTAAAATGTTTAATAATATGTATATAGAACAAAAGTATAATATTCTGCAGCTAAACTACGATATAAATAAGTGAGTACATTTTTCTGTAATAATAAGTTTATAACCGTGACGTTGAACGGAAATCTAATCATGCACCTTTGTACGCCGGTACGGAGTACGGACAACGGTTCTGCGGCTGCGCCAGTCCGGCGGCACACACGGCCCGTGCCGGTCGCCTCGAGCCGTTGCGGTTGCGCAGTGTGTCTGCTCATAATTACTTCTTATCGGTCACTCTGTATTCGCTATTTCATTGTACTTCTAATTCCATCACGAATTCCTTTTAGCAAAAAGTTATTATACTCCTCATCGATCTTAAACGTGACATGTAAAACGTTTTATATTAGCACCGTAAACTTATGCGGTTTTACTAGCAAGCAACGGAATTATTTGAAACATCCGGACTGATATATTGCACTGCTCGTTGTAACCATACGGCACATACATTATTTTTATTGTTAAACATGTGTGATAAGATTAATCCGGAATTCCTGATCTGTTTGGTGGAAAGCAGGCCCGCGCTATGGGACAAGAGCTTGGAGAACTACAAAGATTTCGGCATAAGAGCTGCCGCCTGGAGGGATATTTGTAGAATTATGAATCCAGAATTTAACACGATCACAAGAACACAACAAAACGCTTATGGTATGTATATAGCATGTAGTTTATTGTTTATATATAAATATATATATATATATATATATATATATATATATATATATATATATATATATATATATATGTACATTTTTCTTTAATATTTTTGAAGTTACACTTCTTTTGGCGCGTTAAGGAAAAAATGACGAGAGTAAACTTTTTACTTAACGATTTAGACTATAGTGTGAAGTGAAGTATTTATCTCGTTATTTCTATATGTATACACAAAACGTGTTCTATATCGATAAAAATAAAAATGTCCCGGTGACTGTTTGTAACCGAATCTTGCAAGTTAAAAATCAACTTCCTAGTGTCCAATTGAGCTGTGGCACACACGTTTGGTTCTGCTGTCAATGCAGGATTACCTAAATGCTGCTATTTTCAATCCAATATGGCGGACGTTACAAAATGGCGATTTATGATTTCCATAGTAACCTTTATGTTATGGGCATTCAATGAGGCTTGATGAGCGACACACAATTTACAGTGACGTCATTGTAAATTTAATATGGCGGACTCACAAAGGTGACAGACTATAATTTTTTATACACCCCCATGATATGGATATTAAATAAAAGGGTTTACTGAGAAGAATACGAATAAAATATTTTAAAAGTTAATAGTAAAAAAAAACAAGTTTTTCTTTAAATGCTCTAAAAATTAAAATAAATTACACAATTTAAATGATACAAAAGTTAATTTTAATACTTTAAAAAATAAATAAATTTTCTGTTGAAAATCATTTTTTGGATCATTTCTCTAAATGAGAAGTCCACATTTTGTATTAATTATTTAAATATGTATTAGTATAATTAAGAGATATATCTTATATATGCTCATTGAATCATAACCAGACCAACTGATAGAAGTGAATTAATTAAATTGCATTTAAAAAATGCAAAAAATATATGTATTAATTGTATATATAGGTTTTTTTGTTTTCTTTAATTATTTAAAAATAATTTAACGATGTATAAATAAAGAGTTATTTTTGTTTTGTTATGCCAAAGAAGTATAACTTCTACGTACATAGGTACACACACAATTTTTATCAATAAAAAGATTTTCGGACGGGCAAAATAAGAAAGTCTAGTAAAGCAATATTGCCCATCCTCCCCTCATCTAACAGCGCAACTGACAACCTCATCTAACATCCCATATTACTTTTTTTAATAATACCTTCGCGAATCATTTGATAGGTTAGGATACAAATAGCTAACGTCACAATCCGGCACATGAAAGGAGACAAACTTATAAAAATATTTTGGCACTTATCTATACATAATAAAATTCTTACTAAGCCGAATCTGTACATTAAATATTTTTTGGAAAATCTTATTGAAATAGACATTATTATCGATACAGATGCCGAATCTATAGATTTTAGAATTTTTGTCTGTCTGTCTGTCTGTCTGTTACCGCATCACGGAAAAACCACTGGAAGGATTTTGACAAAATGATAACGAGTATGTGTTTGAGACGCCTATGACCTTAGTCTCTCCCGTGACCAAGATTGCTGTAAAGCATTCGAAACGTCGGGAACCAAAAATCAAAATAAATTCGCGAAATAATCCGAAAAGATATTTTTATTTAAAATTAAGATTATTATTTTAGAAGATATATTTCTCAGATGGAAAATAAATTTTTGAAAGTTAACCTGATCATTGAGATCATTTTTCATGTCCTTTCGTTATTGATTTACTAGGAATTATTGGGTTCTGTTAGTTTTGCTATCAAATAAATATCTGAATTGTCACCGTATTGTATCTTTCAAAACAAATAATTTTTTTGTTACAGTCAAATTTATCATGAAGAAATGGATAAATATAAGAGACGCTTGGAAAAAAAGTCTCGCCGATATAAAAAGGAAATCCTACAAACACAACGCAAGGCTGAAATTTTTGGAAAAGAATTTTACCAATAGGATAAAGCTAAGCTTGAGCAATGTTGAGCCTGAGGATGACAGCGACACTAACAGTGATAGCTCTACAAATGGTGACAATACAAAAGAAGAAAATGAGAAGAAAAATAATGAAGAGTCCACCCAAGAAGAAAATGAAATTAACGCGGTTCAGTTCATGGACATAAAATCTATTGAAGAAACCAGTCCCCATATTTCATTTGTGAAAGGACTTTTACCATTTTTAAACAAACTTGGAGAAGACGAAGTTCTAGAGTTCCAAATGGGAGTTATCCAGCTTTTGTGGAATATTAGGAAGAAAGGCAGGACCGTTGATCAATTATCCGTTGAAGGAAATGATATGCCATCTTCGAGCTTTAATTTATCACATTTAAAACAGCATGAGCCTTAAAAATCCTATGAGAATTGGCGAACGATAAGAAAAAACACTTGCACTTGCAAAGTAGAAGGTGACAGTGACTAAAGAGTGTCTGGTGCCCACTGACACGGACACGCACTGTCTAGGCAATATGCTGATCTGATGAGGAAGTGAAGAGTCGCTGTTTTCTATGTCCATCTTGCAAGGCGCAATGTGAGAACATAATCATACAAATTAGTGAAATATAACAAATAAATAAAACAAATCTCGTTTTTTTTTCTCTGTCTGTTTGTACGGGCTAATCTCCAAAACTATTGGGCCGATTAAAATAAAATTTTGCATGTTGGTACCTTATATCCCCGGTCAACGTTTTAGATACTTTTCATCCCGGAAAATTAAAGAGTTCCCGTGATATAGTTAAAAACCATAGTAACTTATATAGCTTAGTACACGGAAAAAACTGATTGGATTTTAATGAAACTTTACAATAATATACGATTCCCGTGGGATAGATTTATTTTTGTTTGTCTAGAGCCGAACCCGAACGAATCGAGGGTGAGCTGCTCGTGAAAAAATAAAAGAAACTGCCCTAACTTATAAAGCTAAAATTCGCGTAATGATGTTGTTTTAGTGAGAGGATCTAAATTGAAATATCTACACTACACCAGAAGAGTATAATGACCGAAGGCTGATCTAAAGACGTTAATCCCGGTCCGTTGGGGGTGATATTTTCATATGGTCAAACTAGGTTGCCTAAACGGCGCAAAGCGGGGAGTCAAAGCGTGTTATAAAGATTCTTCATTTAATAAAAGTATTGTTAAGATTTTATTGGTATAAAGATGGATTTTGTTCCATAAAACTTTATACGTATTAAACCTAAGTTATAACATTATGCTGATATTGTAAGTAAACATTACCCGCACGCGAACTATGTCACGTGCTAGTATGCTATCAGCTAGATGATTGTCGAAATATTAAATATACACCCCGAAGCCACCCACGAAGAAAGGTTAGACTCCTACGTCTAACCCAGATTTCCTTAATTAACAGTCGAGATTACGAACCCTAAAATTAATTATGTTTGTAATGTTTTCGCACGAAATTAAAGTCCTATTTAATGTTGGAATTGTCAGAATACCCTGAGGATAGTCTGCGATAACACAAGCAATTTATTTAGTTAAATAAATGGCTCATTTTCTTTATTTAGTTATTTAATTATTGAAGTAATTTATTTAAAAACCGTAATTTTTCCGTACCGTACACGTAGGGTTAGCGTTAACAACAAATATTCTTTTAAAAGATCTCAATATCCATAAATTTTGAGATACAAATTACAAAATAGTGACAAAAGCCACAAGTAAGACCTATGCTTTATAATTTAGAATCTGCATTAAAACGTAATTAAAATACAGTAGTGTTCGTACAAATTATAACAAAGTTGTGCGTATAATGCATCGGGTATCCGACATCCGTACTGTTAGCGCAAACTTATGTAGCACGCGGCGGCGGGCGCGGGCTCGGGCGTGATCAGCGCTTAATGAAGATTAAATGTCATATTAAATTAGTGTACATAACATCTTCATATGACGAGATGAGATGTACGAGGAACACCCACTAGCGATCCACTTCGCACTGCTACTACAATGTGTACATGAGAAATATTAAGAGAATTAATTTACGTACCTTTATTATAACATTAATTTATATGTATATTTATGTACATATAAAATAATGTTATAATAAAGGTACGTAAATTAATTCTCTTAATATTTCTAAGCATATTTGTTAGTAATCTGTACGCATTCCTTAACCGATTACGATGCAACTTCTGCGCACTACAACACAACCGCGTAAGTTTCTGACAAAGTACAATACTCGTACCTTCAATGTATTGAATTTACGAGAAGCACGAGTCGCTTCGGATAATTTGAGATTGATTATTCTGAATACCTACAACTTTGTATAATCTAGATACGTACAATATGTGTGTGCGTATATATTGTTCATTGTTCATATTGCTGACGAGTAGAGTCCAAAGCGGGTCATAGGTTGGACTTCTGCTATAGATATGAAAGTTTGTTTGTGAGAGTTTGTATGTTTGCTACTCCTTCACACGGCTGGATACGGCTGGACGGATTTGCATGAAATAGTACACAAATAGACATGACTTAGTAATACATAGGCTAGGCACTTACCGACGCACTCGAGCGAAACGAGCGTTAGTAGCCTCTAGTGCAATACAAATATGATTTTCTCAAACTTACCGCAGCATCATGAATATGGAAGGTATAATAAAAAGGTTAGTATATTTCAATGAACACGGTTACATCTTCTTTGGAAACGCATTCAAGAATAATAGCTCCTTTATTAAATGTAGGTAGATTATAAAAACGTCTTAATAAATAGGTGCCTTGCCGAGCGTGTGGATCAAGCTGGCAGCCTTTAACCAGTCATCTTGTAACCACGCAAAGTTTAGTTATTTATAAATGACTAGCATTGCCCGTCACTCCGCCCGCGTTCAGATGACCAAAAACCAAATTCTTAGGTTTTACATATTAGTATATTCTTACATTGCAGTTTTTGTATTTTTTCTCAGAAATGAGATATTTTCCTAGGGTAAAAAGTATTCTATATGTTGACCCGGATAACCAGCTATCACCATACCAAATTTCATCAAAATCCCTCCAGTGGTTTTTCTGTGATGCCGTAACAGACAGACAAAAATTCTAAAAACTATAGATGCGGCCTGTGTATCGATAATAATGTTTATTTCAATAAGATTTTCCAAAAAATATTTAACGTACAGGTTCGGCTTTGTTACAATTTTATTATATGTATAGATTATTGGTAAAATTTGTTTCTATCTTAGTCATTGCCTTAGTATTTGTATATTTTGCTTTTACGTGTTCATGACACTTTGTATAACTACTATTTATAACAGATAAGTTATCTCTAAATAAATACTCTTACGTTATCATTAAAACCACTTCATACTTAAACAGACAGAACTCGTCTGATTCTTGTTGAGTAATCATTTGATAAGGACTATTCAGTAGACTTCACTAAACATCTACCGTCACCAATTGAAGTAAGGAAAAATAACCCTAATGGTATATGGTTATAGAGTACCTAATATAGCGGACATGTTGAGATAGAATCCATTAAATTAGAGTCAAAGGATTTAGAATCCTATACTTCAAAATAAAAGGTCCATTTTAAGGAGCAATCGTCAAAGAGTTTCGTGAAGGGTAAACTTGACAGAGTTATAAGTTAGGGAGTTTGTTCACAACGTTAATTTGTGTTGCGAATCGGCTTGGAACTTGGCAATAATGTTGGATAACTATCAGTTACAATTGCCGCCTGATAGCTTTTATCCAATGAAACTTCGAGCCCTCCAAATTGAAAGAACCTTCGTAACCCTTTCTTTGAAAGCCTTTGAATATAAAAGCTTTTTATCTTTTCAACAACTTAAAGGAAACGATTAGAAGTTAAATTTTCATCTTCTCATCAACAACGTTTAAGTTAAATTGAAAAGAACCAAAAATATCTATGAAGATAAACTATTTATGAACGCTATATTTTGGCTGTCTGACGTCTGTAAATACATATATATGTCTTCTGCAAAAGTGTAAGATGAAAATGATAAATGAACAGTAAATTACTAATTATATTTGATTTTGGCAGTGTTTTCAGCGTTTGAAACAAATGAGATTGGCTCGCGATGTCTTGCGTCAACGTCGCTGTCCGAACACAATGCTTTCAGACAAATTGCTGTAAACGCCTGCTCGTCTTGAAATAACGTTAAAATATTAAATTACCGTGACATCTTCAAATTGTTGATCGCGTCATTTCTTATTGACGGCCGCGCGCACGTGTCCCAGGCATCGTTCCACACCACTGGGAAGTGAGCTCTGGAAGTGCAGTGTACAGTTTAAAGTTGCTTGTAGGAGGAGGTCACGTGCCTCCACTTGCGGTTAGTCCAAGTTTCGAGCTAGACTCCCCGGCGACGGCTGACGTAAAAGGCACTTCTCCAATTGCTATGAAGAACTTGCTCCATTACACCGCTCACCTGGCAACAATGTTGGTTCTCTCGCCAGATGCCAGACGTCATTACACAAAACTTAGAATGTGAAGTTTCTGGTAAACCTGCATATAGATTAGCCAATATATTCTCAAACTTTATCTTTGTTAAACGATCCTTTAAACTTTTCAATCATTCTGACTTATAATTAAATTATTTAGTAGTTATTGTATACGATGTGATTTTCGCTGTTTTAACTATAAATATGTTACAAGAAATTGTTAAATATTATTTATTATAACATACATTTGTTATACACAGGATAGCTTTTAGTTGTCCAAAACATTATTATTTTCAGTTTAGAGATACATATATTTGAAATCTTTGTTGTTAAATAATGTAATATATGATTCGACACACAATATTTTCGTTAGAAATATTTTTTAAGAGTTTTTTAAGAATATTGAAAAATATAAATAAAAGAACCGCAACAAATCAATTTATCATCCACGAAAATGTACTAAAGATAAAAGCTTGAACATAATAAAATATATTGAATTTTTAGTGACAGGTTTCTTAAAGCCATAGCACAAAATAAGTCCGACTTTATAGATACGTAATAAAATTGTAACGAGCTAAAATAGGAAAATGTGTGGTTACCAGCTCGAGCTTCTGTTCCACGTAGTGCCATATAAAATTAAAGAGTCCTGCTTATTAATTTTGGATAGTACAAAAATCGTCACGAAACCGGCTGGCAGTGGGTAGTTATTACCTACATGACAGTCCCAGCTCGCTGAGATGCTGGACCTCGTGCTCCGTCGACCGTCGTATGTGTATGTATTCAGCCCTTTTTTAACGTCCCACTGCTGGGCACGGGCTTCCCTTCAATACGAGGGGAATCAGGCCATAGTCCACCACGCTGGCCAAGTGCGGGTTGCCGGACTTCACATATCTTTCGAAAACTTGCTAAGTTCCCTCAGACATGCAGGTTTCTTCACGTTTTCCTTCACCGTAAGGCAAGTGGTAATCATGCTAGAAATGATTCGCACATGAAAATATATCGACCATAAATCAAAGCGACACTTCAAAGCGAGCTGTGAATGTTGTAACATTGTTTTCCCATTCAAAAGGTGAAGGCAAAATTGCAGGTTAGGAATTTGCATCAAGATTAATTATAGCTAAGTATGCGAGCAACGACCCTGCCAAGTCTGCCAACTTTTATAACTGAAGCGTTAGTGCGGTGGAGTCACGGCCGGGAATAGAACCCGCAGCAGCGGCAGGTCCGTCCGCAGCCTTGAACTTGTACTATGAATATGTGTCATTGAAGCTACCTCTACGATTTTTTGTTACTCTTAACGCGACAGTATGAGTGATAGATATTGCTCCACTCTGGAACTATGCGGGCACGGGGCGCGAGGCGGGGGCGCGGGGCGAGGGCGCGGGGCGCGGGGTGCGGGGCGCGGGCAGCGCGCGGCACACTTGCTTACAGTTACATTTTAGATTTAGTGACATATACAATGTACATATATGTACCTACATATACGAGTAATATTGTTTTTTTACACGGCTGAAATACCTCTAACAGTTAGTGTAAAATAATATATAAATTATTTAATACTCAAACCGAAGTCATCTATAAATAAAACACTTTAAAATATCGAAAATCAAGCACTATATTTTTTATGTTTTAATATTTGTTATAATATATCTATTTGATTAAAATTAAGCACATTAAAATTATAATCTATGTTTATTAATTGCTGAAAAGACTTTCCTATGTTGTTTGTAAAACAAAATGTTACCCACAATGTAAACCATCTGTTCAAAAGACTTCAAGCTTCAGTTCAATTTCACGAATTAAAAATACTATAAAAAATTGCGAAGTAAGAGGTCCTCATTCGAAGTGACGAAAAAAGTGCGGAGTGAATGAAAAAGATTCACATAATGACACACCGAGACGACGTTGACTGATGGAGACTGCGGCTTCAAAAGGAGATGAATTGCCTTCGACAAACGTTGTTTCTGGTTATTTTAGTTCGCAGTTAATGTTCGACTTAGTCATTTTATTATGTCATTTATCAAAGAAAAATTAACACTGAAGCAACATAACTTATAATATAAAAAATCAGGTTCATCTTTATAGTACCTGTGAAGAATTGATAAGAAAATTATATTTTAAATTAAACGATTTGTTATGTGCTTATGGTGTATATAAAAACATACCATGATTCTATTAATCCATACTAATATTATAAATGTGAAAATTTGTGAGGATGGATGGATGTTTGTTATTCTCTTTTACGCCAGAACGCCTGAACAGATTTAAATGAAATTTGGCATAGAGATAGATTATAATGTCTGTCTGCAATAGCACATAGATTACTTTATATCCCGGGAAAAATTACGATTCTCGTGGGATAGATTTATTATTGTTTTTCAAAGAGTTTTTCTACTCCATTCAAACCGTTAAAACATACCTAGGGACGAACCCAAGCGAAGAGAGGGTGAGTCGCAAGTTTCTAATATAAAGGTAACTAAGAGTTTCTAGAGCCGCTTCACCATAAACGTTTTAATAACCATACAAAAGTGGATTTAATTTGTTTATAAATTTATAAAGCTAAATTAAATACTAGTAAAAAAACAATTATAAATAATATGATATTAAGAATATACCTATAATATTTCCTGAAAACACGTATATGAAAATTTAATCCGGGATCAATCTTAAGAAAGTTGTGCCAAAAGACTTCGTCGGTAAATACGACGCGAGAATCTTCTTAAGCTGTTTTGATGAAAACTTCATTCGAATCCGCAATCCAGGGCATTAAGGACTCAACTTTATAATTATCTTCCAGTACTTGGGAACTTGCGGAGATATCATGTATTTATCAACGTCCTGTTACGACAGCCGCTAATGTCTCTCATTAGGATAATTCTATAAGCG
This sequence comes from Brenthis hecate, assembly GCA_951806755.1. Taxonomy (NCBI): domain Eukaryota; kingdom Metazoa; phylum Arthropoda; class Insecta; order Lepidoptera; family Nymphalidae; genus Brenthis; species Brenthis hecate. The sequence continues at coordinate 6,494,061 of OX638258.1, read as the reverse complement.
TGTCATTTGCTAGCACACAGCACACCGTACATTGTACATGCATTTAAAAATAATCCAATAATTTTTCAATATACAAAAACTCCATAACAATAAGCTCTTTGTGGAGCATTATTGGTGTAATGGTCAGCGACTGGATTGTGATTTTTTTGGAATGATTTGTATTTGTTGTCTTCAGTTCAACTTCGTTAGTAACATCGATAAATAGGCGGTTTTTAACTTGATTTGTTGCAGACATTAATAATGGCAAGACAGTAAAATATTATCCGTATAGCGTGTAGCGCTACTACTGTGCACTCTGCGAGTGTAATTATATATATTTGCTTACAAATCCGCTTCGGTTGATTAAATTTACATAAAGTTAGGAACTAAATTAAATATATTTAAATATTATTCGCCGCGTTCGGTTTCGGCATTAACATAACAACGTAATTCAATGTATCTATTTACATTGGATCGGTGCAGTCTCCATCTCTGCCCAACCTTCATCTATAACTGGTTGCGAAGGCTTCAGGTGTGACCAATTATGTGCCGAAATATAGACAGTATATTTGTTTATCCATGTTTATATATTAAAATACATATTTTATAATAAGTTATGCAAAGACAAGTGTGCGGTAAGCGCTAAATATAGAGAGCGATCGTGTGCAGCGGCACGTCGAGATGTTAGCGATAGACAGGCCGGCGCTGGCGACCCGCCACGGGCAGTGGGTTCAGGGCAACAAGCCCACTCTTCAAACCTCCTCCCCCCCTTCCCTCCTTTCCTCTACATTTATCCGCCCTAATGACTATATTCTTGTAACATTTCGCTGTCAAAGCGACCGAAGTTCTCAGAATTTCTTTTGATGTCAGAAGTATTTTTGACGTCAGCCGAAATACGTGTGTAAATTATATTAAAGGGGTGAGGCACTAATGCTTACCGCTTATTACCACTCTGTGGTTTCAGTACATTGCGAATTAATGGCACATAATACAGCTCCGCTCCAGGATTACGTTATCTAATCTCTTCATTCTAATTTAAAGGTTAGTACCTACGAACTGACTTCGAAGCGAAAGCACGAAATTAAGGTTGAAATTTGCATAATCGTAGCAGAGTTCGACCTCGATGGCTCTCCCGATCCTATTACACTGAGAACTAAATGTTGGTCCTCATTAACGTCGATGGACCTTTACTCGACCCATCTGTAGGAGCCTAAGTGAAAATGGAGCCGTTCGTAATTTGGCCAAACTTTTTATTTATGACCTATTTTCCTATTTTCCCTTTCTCCATTTCGATGCTGGAAAATTTTTAAAACCCTTCAAGATTAGGGTCCAATACGAGTACCTATTAACAATTATTCCATAATATTGATTTTTTTATGGTTTCTCCATGGTACAGTTAATCTGTAGGTTTCAATTCAATTCAGGTGTTTTGCCATTAAATATTATTTGGAATAAAAATTATAACTATAATGTGACTACTGACTATATAGGATAGTACAAAATGATATAAAAGATAAATATTGCAGAACAGTAGCAATTTTAAATGTAATATAAAATTCAAATTGTATACATTCAGCAAGTTTTTCTTAGTAACATAAGATGTTAACGTACACGTATGTAATGATCTAGTAGTCTCCCAGTGAGCCCAGTGGGCGCGGGGGGCGCGAGGGGCGCGGGACGCGCGGGGGGGCGGGCGCTGTGCCAGCCCTTAGAAGTACTACGCGACTCTTTGTTTCAAAATGGACTAAAACTTTTGTTTGCCGGCGCGATTCCAATTTTCTTTTCGATCAGTTACACAATACGATCTCATTACACCAGCTATAGCGCTGCCAACTCTGTGCTCAACACTATTTATAATTGAAATACTAGATGCTATATAACTGTTTTATTAAATTTTACATTAAAATATGTTCCTTTCCATTTTACGTTATGTTTTTTCCTTAGTGTTCCCCTTTTCGTATTCACAGTAATGTTAATGTACGAGTGCCACCAGTGTGCGCTGGGGCTTTTGTATAATCTATACATATAATAAAATTGTAACTAAGCCGAATCTGTACAATAAATATTTTTTGGAAATTCTTATTGAAATAAACATTATTATCGATACAGAGGCCGAATCTGTAGTTTTTAGAATTTTTGTCTGTCTGTCTGTCCGTCTGTCTGTCGGTCTGTTACCGCATCACAGAAAAATCACAAGAGGGATTTTGATGAAATTTGGTATGGTGATAGCTGGTTATCCAGGACAACATATAGGATACTTATTACCACGGGAAAATATCTCATTTCTGAGAAAAATACAAAAACTGCCATGTAAGAGTATATTAATATGTAAAACCTAAGAATTTGGTTTTTGGTCATCTGAACGCGGGCGGAGCCGCGGGCAGTGCTAGTTATTTATATTATAAATTGAAGGAAATTGTGAATTCACTTTAGAAAATGTAAGCGTTAAACAATATTTATTGTTTTCTGTTCATTTTAACGAAATTGTTATTCGAAGGTTGCGACACAGGCTACAAGCTAACCAGCTTTCAGTAATTTCCTTTAGAGTCATCTGTGTGCTTTGTTTTAAGATGATAGTATAAAAATTTAATATTTATTTCGTAATTAAATGTGGTCAGAATAAGATTATTTCTAAGTAAAATATTTTATGATTTTCCAAAAACTATAGATATATCATGTAATCAAAAAATATTTTGGCATAATCAGTGACTATAAAAATTTCTCTGCCAAGAGAGACACACCTCAAAATAACCATCCAAACCTCCATTTTTTGTCAGCGTTCATTTCAATAATTATAATTGTATAATAACATGGTCTGACGAGTTGGCAAGTGTTTCAGCTTTTTGAAACTTTTTGCTTTATAATTAGCTAGTAAAGGTGTGACGGACGTGCCGTTGACAGCCGTCGACAGGTTCACGGCCCGGTGCTGCACTGTGCGCCCTGCGGCTTGGTTACTCGTAGATAGTTAAAGCAACATATTTACAATCTTAAGCTTTTATTTTTTTGACGACAGGTTTGGCTCAGTTGGTAGTGATCCTACTTGCTGTGTCTAAATACACATATACAGCGGTCGCGGGTTCGAGTCCCGCTGGGGGCCTTCATCTCTGTGATGTCCACGAATGTTTGTACTCAAGTCATGGGTATATTTATAATACGTAGGTATTTAAAGTTAAATAATATGTGTAGTGTATCTGGTATCCATAACACAGGCCTCGTAACTTACTAGATGATGCTGTGTGTTAATGTCCCAACATATTTATTTTAAAAAAGCTTTTGTCAACAGTATCTCGTTCGTATTTATTTCCGTGTATTTTAGCAAGCAAACGTAAACCATAGTACCTACAAAGGATCTACGTTATTAGCTTTATAATATCTAATATTGTTTAAGATTGTAAGCTTTTGTTTCGGCCCAACTGATATATTTTATTAATTTTAATAAACATTTTTAATTAAAATATGCTTAATTCTGAAACTGGCGACCCAAAGTATAGTAGGTGTACAGTTTATATCATTCAGAAATTACATCAAAGCTGATTCAACATGGATGGTAGAACTCCTCTAATAACACCAATATTATAAAATCAAATCAATACGAAAGCTTGTGAGTAATATGATTACAACTTCATGCTGTGCTCTTTAGACTTATGTGAAATTATGAATGGAGGTAGCTAATTATGCTTAGTAAAGTTGTAAGTAATAATTTAGCTTTAAGTTTATTGATAAATGATTTTTGTTAATTTTGTATTGGCTTGTAACCAAAACATTTGGCTTATCATGCTTCTTCCACAAAGTGTGTAAGATATATTTAGATAATTATCTGCAGTTTTGACTAAAATATAATTGGTGTCGTGCGCCGCTCCCGCTAGCGCAAGGCCACTCGCCAACATCGAGAGCACCATTTTGGTTATGCATATTCATATCAACACGGCCACATTCCTTACGAGCTAACTTTGGCACACTTTGTGATCCAAGTACGTTGCCGAATATAGAGATTATTATTATTATTATACCCATTTATCTAATATCACAGTTCCACGGCTCTTTCAAGGTAATATCCATATAAAGAATGGTACGAACATATTACAAATACTAAATCAATCTGTCAATGAGTAGCTCATATCTGACAGTCAATTTAATTTCTTTTCGTACATCGCCTTTAATATTAATGTAGAAAATTTCTCAACATTTTTCTTGAACGAGATCGCGAGCAGGCTTTACCCAAGGCATTTCGCATCCAGATTTTTGATAAGAAATGTTCTTCGTGTACAAATCTTAATGAATTTCGGGGAGATAAATGGGTGCGCTTAGTAATAACTACGGAGCTCGCACTTGCATCGCAATTTCGCTTAAAAATTAATATATTCTGACACACTCGTACACGCGGCAGACGCCAAAATGATAAGCGAAAGCGATTAAATACTAAACTAATGACTAGATTATAGAATACCACTCTGTACTAGTTTATTGTTAGAGCTTTGCCTTATTTATCTATATTATATATGTAAGTATTTATTATTATTACTCTCATTAAATATTAATATTAGTTTAACAAATGTTAGCATAAAGCCATAAGCCAAGTTATAATCGACTCTATGACCCACCGAGAGCTATTTGAGCCAAATATGTCACATCAGATATAATATCACGCACCGATCAATAAAGCAAAAAAAGTTTTAATCTATTTTCAGTACGTATGTAATTAATATACATTAATTATGTGCACTATTAAATTTGCATACAGAGTGCGGGACCTGCAATTATACTAGTGGCATAATGTAATCAGTACCTACAGGTGAGATCATGACTATTCAGGGAGTCACGTTGCGTACAGATAATGCAATACATACATATTTATTACTTGGAACAATTATATATTTTTTTATAATTAATAGTTCAATCTAGTTTTTCTTTGAATATATTCATCATGTTATGACAAGATGAAAAAAACATACAATTTAACCTACTTGATACTTTTAGATATATAGAGCTACAAATCATGGTCCTAAGTTACTTTTTTTTATATAAGCTACTATCCAGCAGGAACTATTTTAACAATAAAAAAGAATAAAATATAGCCTGTTTAAGATTCCCCCAATCGTAAACTACCTACTTCTAATATACAATATACAAAAGTCACTTTAACCGGTTGCTTGAATACTACGTCAAAGGACGATAAACAAACTATATAACACACTTTCGTATTTATATATAATATTATTTATTATGTGCTGCTTAAGCTTACCATAGTAGGTAATCCTGTACTACGTATATCCTTCTTTTCGTCGTAAGATACAAATACAACACCGCACGCTGGCGGCGCCGCCGTGAGCCTCACTTAAACTTTTCAAATAAAACTCCATCATCATTCATCCAAACAAAATTGCAATCGGGAAAACATAGATAAATTAATTTTAAACATAATTTACTGCGGTCTAGCGGCCGCCCGCTCCTGCCCCGCCCGCCCTCGCGCCCGCCCCCGCGCCCGCCCCGCGCGGTGTTACCGCGATAATACATATTTATTACTTTGTTTTTGTGTTTATAAATTATCAAAATCTATTCATGTCCACACTATCTATTTATCTTAATTCCGAAGTAATATAATATAATCTATTTTTGAAGTACCTACCTAATTAAGTTTATGGGTACAATTTTATTAAAGTTTTTAAATTAGCAGTAGGTAATAGCATTATCGTGAGAATTTTCTATCTAGTTAAAGATCGTCATCTTTTTTTTGTGCTGGCGATCGTGTAGTTTCCTTTTATTATACATATTTTGTATTAATTAAATATGTATATGACATAGCGAAGAATCTCCCTACTCTAGCTAAATATATATAATATAAGCCCTCTTCACAATGCAAGTAGCATTAAGACAAATAGGCTGATATTATGAGAGTTCCATGTCACCATCGTCACTAACATCGGAACCGGAAACAAAACTGTACGGAATAATAATAATAAAAGTAAATAATTTGATTTAAAATGGTATTTCCAAGAACATATCTAGGCTATATTTTAATTATATTTAGCTGATTGCATCATTTTGAACAAATAGTATTGACGTGAGGTCGACAATTTGCCTGATCGATTGTTCTCACCGAGGCATTTGCATATCGTGATTCAAATGGCTCTAATAACTCTTATTGCAACAACAAAACTGTTGTAGCGATTACAATTACGTGAGATAATAGCAATGAAGTAATTTTGTTATTTTCCTACTATTATATAGTAAATTAAAAGCTGGTTGTAGATTTTTTCTCTTGTTGAGGTTGTCGTAGTACTGTTTTATTATCTTTTCAATATCATTGCTCCAAATACTTAAATAAAGTGTCAGTTTCTTTAAAATTTTAGAATACTAGCGAATCACCCTCGCTTCGCTCGGGTTCGTCCCTGCCTTTATTCCCATACAAACTTTCAACCCCATTTTTATCCCCTTAAGAGATAATTTCCGGAATAAAAAATATCCTATGTCCTTCCCACTCAAATTATCTTTTTACCAAATTCATCTAAATCGGTCCAGTCCTTTTTAAGTTTATTTGTTACAAACATACAAAAATACAAATCTTTCCTCTTTATAATAGTAGTGTAGATGTAAATTATTAAAAATGTATAAAAACCTATGTAGACAATAAAATTCAAACACGGTTAAGTTTTAATTTTTTTTGTCCGTCTGTTTGTCTAAATGGGTGTTTGTTTACTTGTGTATCACTTAAAAAAATCTAGATGGATTTAAAATATAGATTCTGTTATATTTTCACCTTCAAATTAGCAAATAAAAATGTATTCGCGAATGAAGTCGCTAACAGTAAATGTATTTCCAAGGTGAGCTAAGAAACTTCAAGTTATATCTGGACATAAAAATATTAAAATAGAATGGTATTTATTGGGAGTTGCGGCGATAGATTATTCTAGATTATTTGCACGAGATATACTTTAATATCACCTTTTCAAAGTAAATTCGGAATGTACAATTACTTTGGCATTATGATATCATCTGTCATCTGTCAAAATGACTTAACACTTGCCAAGTGTCAGCTGACACGGTGACATTTGTCAATTCACTTTTACACGCTGGTTCAAGATATGATCTTCCAAATGACAAAGAATTGAATTGATAGGATAGTTTAAGAAAAAGTATATATAATTGAATATTAAAAAAGTTCCAAAATAATAATTAATGTCACTAAGTATATTAAATATGGCAGTGGTAGCACAGTGGTAAAGCTTGGGAAGCCAAGTGAAGCGAGTTCAAATCCCGACTCTCGCAACTCTGATGTTTTCATGTGCGAATCATTTTCAAGATGTTTATTTACTATTTGTCTTACAGTAAGGGAAAAATATTCTGAGGAAACCTGTATAGACATACCTCTCAGACGAGCGAACCTAGCAAGTTTTCAAAAGACATATGAAGTCCGCCAATCCGCACTTGGCCAGCGTAATGGATTATTACTTGACCCCCTTCATATTGAAGGGAGGCTCATCACCAGCAGTAGGACGTTTTTTTAACTGACATAGAATTATATTATATTGTATCTTCTAAAAAGTAATTTAAGAAATTGTATTAGATTACCAAAGATATTTCAAATATAAGACTAGCTGTTGCCAGCGTAACATAACCTTACCTAAACAACACGATTTAACAGACAGACAAACAATTTATTACACTTTAATATTCTGCAGACACGACCTTTTTAAATACGAGGCCGAAATGTATTAAACCTTAGAAAAGCGTTATTATTCTATGTTTTAAATATTTGAAGGACGTATTTTATTCGCCACAAATAATCCTAAAAACGACTAAAGTACACTACGTAATAATAATAATTCACATAAAGTTTAATTACAGACCTCTTTCTTCATCATGAAAGATAATTCTGTAATGATCTCGATAATGTACTGTTTTAACGGCCACCTCCCTGCCTATTGCATTTGCGTGCGTCATAACAAGCGACACACACACTCTTCACTGCAGAAATGGGGCCCTCGTCTCATTTTGACAATATGCATTACACAAAATTACTGAAAACTCAAAGTACACCTTATAACTTTAAATATAAAACACAAAATTACGTGATATACATGGGCTTCGCTTGGTTTAAAGACTTGCGTAAGTAAGAAAGGTGCGCCCTGTCAAATTATTTATGTATCTCATACATTTGAATTAGCATAGTTATTGTTACAGCAGACACTTCGCGTTAATTTAGCTCTTCGCGCTTAATGGCGGGACAGACAGCCTCATATTTTATGTATACATATCAAACGCGTAATGAAATGGATATTGCCTGAGGATATGGCGATATGAAATATTGTATGAATGTCTGCCAAATTGTGTCTTCATATCCGATGGAAATATTTGTTGTATGGCTGATAATTTGAATAAAGGTTTTAACCTTGAGGTGTGGATATAATAATAATAATAAAATCTGTTCTTATGTCATTTAATACGAAAAACACATAGCGTGTACATCGTACAAACAGCGTACTCGTATGTATATTTACATACATATATGGGCAATATGTAATAATATTATAATTTATTGTGACTGAGAAATTCAGTAATTATTATGTGTTTGATACTTATTTAAATAATAATATTATTATAATTATGTTAATTCGCGCTATGATAGTTCAATCCATTTGAATGAAATTGAAAATGGAGATGAATTTTAACAATATTGTATTGATTTAAGCCCTTTTTAACGTCACACTGCTGGGCACGGGCCTCCCTTCAGTACGAGGGCGATCAGGCCATAGTCCCCCACGCTGGCCAAGTGCGGGTTGGCGCACTTCACACGTCTTTTGAAAACTTGCTAGATTCTCTCAGAGACGCAGGTTTCCTCACGATGTTTTCCTTCACCGTAAGGCAAATGGTAATCACGTTAGAAATGATTCGCATATGATAATATCAGAGGTACGAGACCCGAGATTTGAACCCGCTTCACTCGGTGTCCCAAGCGAGCGCGTTATCACTGTTCTATCACTGCCTACATCTTTAACCGACAATATTAAGTAGTATCGAAATATATTAGATTTGCTTTGCATCGGCTGGCACCGACTTCTAAAATATTTGATTAGATATCTATTCTAAATTAAGCCCCCGTTTAGTAATTTTTTGCATTTAGGTGCCTGGATGTCGGTTTTCATTTTTTTTTAAGTTTTTTACGCGGTAGCGTGTCAAGCCAAGTTCAAGCCAAAGGAACTGTCAAGTATCAACGCAGCAGCCGTGTTATATTACACGAACCATTTGCAGACACTTTTGACCTCTTTATAACTCAAAATGTACTTAACAGAAACACATTAAAATTTGGTTCAATTAATGAATCCCCTTAGATTAACATAAAATGAAGTTCAAGATTTGGCTTGGCTAAATTTACCAGCAAACCAAATTTTCAAACAATCACATATGTCGACCTTACTAAAAATAGTAACTTTCATATAACATAAATGAGATATAAGACATAAGTTAATTAGTCAAACATATGATAACTTGTGTGTAAAAACTAGCCAAGTTAAATCTTGAGGTTCATTTTATCCCAAGCTATAATTGTTTAGGTAATTCGACTGTTTAAATTTAAAAAGTTATATTTATAAATAGGATATAGGATTACAGATCACAGATATCTCAAGCTTCAGAGGCAGACGCGCGTAAAACCTCGTCCCAGATATTTTTTTTAGGGCAGGAGCTTTAAGCCTAAATAAAGCTCGTTTCGGAGCAACTTTAATTGAAATAGTTTTCTCAGACTCTTTTTAACAAGGGACGACCTGTTTACGAGAAAATAATCTACTCTGTGTGATAAAGGTCTTTAGAGAATAATGTTTTATAAAATAACTGTGCTGAGATACATTATAATGAAATGAAAGACGACACGTTTGGCTCAGTGTGTAGTGACCCTACTTGCTGTGCCAGCGGTCGCGGGTTCGAGTCCCGCTGGAGGCATTCATTTGTGTGATGAATATGAATGTTTGTACTCCAGTCATGGGTGTTTATATTTATAATATGTATGTATTTAAAATGTTATATATGTGTAGTGTATTAACTATCTGGTATCCATAACACAGGCCTCGTAGCTTACCATGGAACTAGATGGCGCTGTGTGTATTTATTTATTTATAAATTAATTAATTAAAAAAAAAAATGAAATGTCTTTTGCTTGTGTTAAAATAGTTAATATTACAGGGAGATAGCTGAGTAGCCTATTATTACTGCAAAAATGTTTACAATCGATTCAATAGTTCCACAGATTTTAAATGAAACTAACGGTTTATTTTATATTTTGGTTCTGGTTTTCAACTAATTTACAGCAAAAATGGTCATTGGAGAGATTAGGGTTTTAGACGTCACAAAATTATACAATAATTTGGAAGAAATAGGCAAATGAAAATGAAAGTTCCAGAGATCAGCGAGATAGATATTTTTTCTATTATAACTAATAATCCAAGAACGATTGTTACGATTTTCTAAGCTTTATAAACATATTTTGGTTTTAGATAATTTAGTTTGATATTATGGTTTACATAAGTATTTCCTTCGTACTATTTTTCCTACATACATATAATAAAATTCTAACAGAGTCGAATCTGTACATTAAATATTTTTTGGAAAATCTTATTGAAATAGTCATTATTATCGATACAGAGGCCGAATCTATAGTTTTTAGAATGTTTGTGCCTGTCAAAACACAGGTGTCTGAAAAAATCGGTTATCCGGAATAACATATAGGACACTTTTTACTGCGTGAATATATTTCATATGTGTGAAATCTATGCTTAACATTAAAACGTAACTAAGGACGAACCCAAGCAGAGCAAGGGTGAGTCGCTAGTTCTTTATACGTTGTTGTGGTCGAACAGAAAGCTTAGTAATATTTAGACAAAACCCGACGTTAGGAAACAAAACTCACTAGAATACTTGTAAAGTTATACACACTCATTTAATAACACGAATGACGCCCTAAATAAAATTCCAGGCTCATTTATAATATCCGAAAACAATATATCTACTCGTAATTTGATCAAACGAAATAAGCTACTCAATTTACGTTAGAAATGTTGTTTGTATCTCAAAATTCGTAGAAACAAAATTTAATTAAATCGAAAAAGGAAAAAGGTTCTCATTCAAAGCGACATATTGGATAATGCATATCTCCAGTTTATTCACATAATACAGATACCGTTAATTACTGAACTGAGACCATGGCAACACTTGTCACTGGCTTGGACGCCCGTATTGCTCTGCTAATATGACCTAGTTTCGCTTAAATTGACGACAATGTAACTTGTTCAGGCGATTAGTCTATTAAATGTTTGTAGATGAAAATCGTCTTTATTTCTTTATAAAAAAGGCATATTTTTCTTTGTAGGTCAACCAGGTCGTGCCGGTAGTCGATAAGGTACATGCGCATTAGAGAGCAACTGACAGCTCGACTAGTTGGTCGATCGGTCGCCGGAGCATTGCCCCCTAGCAACGATCAGCTGTTCGTCCCTTTCATTCAAGGTTTTTTACTTTCTAACATATATTTGATATGAATGGCGGGCTTATTGATTTTGTCGTTGCAGAAATTGAGATATTTAGGGCGGTGCCAGAACATGTACGCGAGCAGGTGGAATTTTTAGAATATAATAACTTTAAAAGAAACAGGTTAAACCTTAAAATATCCGTCATTATGTAAATATTGTAGTGAAAAAATGATATTTTAATATAGAAGGTAAATCTCCTTAATAACATAATTTTGACCCTTTCCTTGACGTGAATATAAACAATTTAATCTTCGTTAAAAAATCTTAATTAAATGCGAAAAACTTTAGGAAAATCTGAATTAACTAATAACGACAGAGAAAAATCACCGGACGGAGAGGACGGAGGGGGCCTTTGTAACGAAAAGGAATAGAAAAATGTATATATCAACCCAAAAGGGTGAGATAGACGAGTGAAGGGTGAAATATCCCCCCGAAGGCGTATCGGTAACCATTAAGACACACACCTGCGAACTCGATAAAATTGCTGAGTACTTAGGCACATTCGCAGATATACACGTAGTGTGTAGGTCGTAAAATGATGTTAATAAGGTTTTATTAAGATTTTATAATTTTTATATTTATGAATATACTAAATTTTCAATAAATTAATAATTAAAAACCTCTGTTTTATTGATTTATTGGAAATAAATATTTTTTTTGGATTAAATTGTTAGTTAGTTTTATAAAACAATTTGTTTTTATAAATTTTTTTATTTAGTGATGTAAAACGTTGCTTCAACGTCGACTAATGTTAAAAATGATTCCATTTAACGCCCTTCACGGCGATATGATTGATGTTCACAAAACAATGGAGGGTCATGTCAATACTCATTTTCATATTATTTTTAATCGGATATAATACATTAAACTTTGAATCACCGTCAAACATTTTAACTAGCCATTCCACTTGACTTTGTACAATCCATTTTTGAGAAACTCTTTTTATCAGAAAGTACTTTAGAAATACATATATGGATTAAATCACATTAACGACAACCTTCGTTGGATAAAAATAGTAACTTTACATATTTTGTGTGAAAATTATTAGATTAAAACACAGCTATTATTATATCTACTGTAATATATCTACTACCAGCATTGCCCGCGGCTCCGCCCGCGTTCAGATGACTAAAAATCAAATACTTAGGTTTTACATATTAGTATAACTATTAGATTACAGTTTTTGTATTTTTTCTCAGAAATGAGATATTTTCCCGCGGTAAAAAGTATCCTATATGTTGACCCGGATAACCAGCTATCACCACACCAAATTTCATTAAAATCCCTCCAGTGGTTTTTCCGTGACGCGGTAACAGACAGACAGACAAAAATTCTAAAAACTATAGATTTGGCCTCTGTATCGATAATAATGACTATTTCAATAAGATTTTCCAAAAAATATTTAATGTACAGATTCGACTTAGTTAGAATTTTATTATATGTATAGATAATAGGGGACATATTTTAATGATTCAATACAAATATCATACACTAACCTACGTCCATACATCTTCAAACTGGATGAAGTTACTCTAAATATATCACAGATTATTAGAAAAGTAAAAAAAAAATTACTTTATTTTTTATAAAAAATAGATATTTTATAACAAAGTTCCATAATATGATAAATGATAGAGTCGAACGATTGTGTAACCGTCGGGTGGACCGGTCCAACGACCAGTCGACGGATTTCTCCTTCAATGAGCAGTCTAAGGTCAGGATGCATACATTCAACTAGCTATTGTTCTCTACCATTCAGTAAACGTTTACTTGAAGTGAGCTATAAATATTGACTTTCAATTGAATTAATACCGTTTTCTTTTGCAATATTATCCTTTGCACATTTGTGCTAGTTTCTAACGCTAAATTTTTATTTTATTCGTAATAAGCGATATATGGCCTGAGTAGAATTATTACTTAAATGAGAATGGAATCAGTGATTTTTTCGGAATTGAATTGAAATATTTTACGACAACATCGCTTCAAGCAAGGCTTCAATAAATTAAATAAAACATAAATATAATAGCTCTATATTATTTCTATAAAAATTGTTTGTATTTCCACCTCGATCAGCGCAAGTACCGGGTATACCCAGGGATGAAGGAAACAAAGCCCTCACTGTTATTAAAATAAGTTCGGAGCTGCCACTCCGGGCGACCCCGAGCGAGGGTGCGGGGAGCGCGAGCGTTAAACAGTATTAGGCATTTGAAGAGGGTTAGTTATTTTCAAGCTCAAATGGAGAGCTTAGCAGCGCTCTATCATATTTGCTGAAACTACTTACGAGTATGCCTGATGCGATTATTTTCGATGTTTTAAAAATATATCCGTCGTATATCCGAATGTTGATAGAATATTAATCCCATATAGTTGATACTTACTAATATATATATATATATATATATATATATATATATATATATATATATATATATATATATATATATTGATAGCTGCCTCAGTAGTGTAGTAGCTAGCATGTACGGCTGCACACCCGGAGGTCCTGGGTTCGAGTCCCGGGTCGGGCCAAGTTTAGTTATCGAGTCTTTCTGTATAAGTAGGCCTCAGTAACAGCCCGGAGTTGGGAAGTTGGCGGTGTTTCACCCCCGTGCCTCGGAGAGCACGTAAAGCCGTCGGTCCTGCGCCTTAACTCTCACCGGTCGTGTCGAGCAGTCGTCCCACCGGAGTATGAGAGTGACAGGAATAGAGAGTGCACTTGTGTCTGCGCGTACACTTGAGCACTATAATATCTCCTGCGCAGTTGGCTAATCTCAATGAGATTGGCCGCCGTGGCCGGAATCGGTCGGGAGAACATCATCACTTATATTAAATCTCTCATACAATATAGAGTCAAAAAGAGTAAAATTAAAATGTAATAAATCTAATGGTAATATATTAAAAAAATATGAACTAATTAACTCAATATAAGAAAATTTTATATACATATGATTAACATGTAATAGATTATTTAATAAATGCACGTACATATCTGTCTACATGCCTGCCTATAAATCTGTAACTTTTGTTGTTTTTGTATACATTTTTCGCAGGTTCTATTCACATGTAAATAATGTATTGGAGAAAAATATATTTGTAACTAGAAATAAAAGCATGGTCTGAACTTTAAAAAAGTCTTTATTTTGATCTTGAATTTAAACGAAATTGGAGATCAAGCCTCGCTTACCCTAAAAACGGAATAGACCTACATTTTGTAGTATTACGTTAGTTATTCTCTACATTAGGAAACGAACTGGCTTCTAATTCGTATGACATAAATTCACTTTCCTCTACACTTGGCTCTCTACCAGAGTCAGACGTCGTTCGGCCATTTTGTAACGTACTTACATTATTGTACACATAATGACTCTACATCGCTGGGAAATTGATGATATATGGAGATTGACAAGTGGAGTCGAACTAAAAGTAGTAATAGTATACTTTTTGAGGCTAGACATGAATAAAATGAAATAATATATACAAATACATACAAACCTGTCCCTTAACGTTAATCTAATTATAAAAACTTAAATTTAATAATTTTAAATAAAACTATAGGAACACTCAATAGAAGTATTAATTAATTATTATTTTTAATATTGTGAGATACTTTGTTAATATCATAGACATAGAAATAGAGAGTGGACTGAGTGTTTCTTTGCCAGCCGTTAGCAGAATATAGCGGAAAAGTGACAAAGACAAAACGAATGTGCGGCCAAAAGTCTTCGGCATTCATTTAAAATACGATTAATGAAGATAGATATCTATAAACATTTTACATTCCATTTATAAATTCAAATTGGAATAAAAGGCTGCACATTCGCTTTCTCTCTTTGTCAAATTCATGACAGTATTGCTCATTCCGTACTCTACGTCTATGGTTAATATTTTCCATACTTACTATATACATATATACTTTTTTGTGGGTAGAAACCGTATACAATTACTATGACATTTAAGACGTCAAAATCTCAGTTCCTACCGTGACTATGTTTGATGTAAAACATTGGGACGATCGGGAACCCAAAAAGCAAAATAAAATCGCGAACAAATAGTTATATTTATAATATCAAATATTCGCGTAAATCTGTAAAAGTGTGATGTTCCTATCATAGTAAACATATTTGGTTGTTAATAACTAGTAAGACCCTTTTGCTTTGCTCGGGGGCGTCCCTAATAGCTATTTCAGATACTTATACTCGACGGGAGCCTCTTGATATACCGGGCTAACCAATATCTCCCTCTCCCTGCGTTAGAGTAGAACGAAGCATCAAACTGACAAATACACTATCACTACATTGTTATAACAAGATATAATAAAAAATATCCATTTTAATACGATATATATATTTTGTCTAAACACGAATGAATTGGTGACTATCGTAATTATTGTATAGTATTATATATGTCAGGATAACACGATTTTTTTAAACTAGAGGTAGCGGGTTTGATTCTCATCTCAGTTTAAAGTTAGAAATATCGATCTGGTTATTTAAAACTGCATCGTGACTAGACTGATTAATAACTGAAAATAATGTAATCTTGTATAAATCTTTTAAAAGTTGCATTTATTAGCTAACTGTCATGCTTATGTACTATAATTATGTACAATAATTGCGATCACAACTTTACGTTTATTATGTATAAGTTATGCATTATATACATATTATATTATTACATCACTTTTGCTATTGAATATTAAAAATACTGGTTCAAAGTAAGCTTTATATATTCACGTGTTAAATTTTAATATAGCTTTCCATAAATAAAAGTCCCAAAGGGTGCGATGTACACGTACAGTATCGATTGGCGGTAACCTTGGCAGTGAAAGAGGGCTATTTATACGTAGGGTGGACTCGGGGTGGCTCGCTCCCACAATTATACATCTATAGATTGCTTTTTAGGGTTGCTTTAATTTCAAATGTAGAGTTTTATAAAATGATGCTAATTATGAATAGTTTATTTTACTAAAACTTTGATAGTAAATATATTTTTTTACACATATTGTTAAAATATCTTAAAACTAAGCTATTTTTCATGTTAAAGTTTAATTTATTTTACATATAATTAATTTCCTATGTTAAGAATTGAAATAGTAATTAAATTCAGTGACTAAATACCAAATCTACTGTTCAAAATTAATTGTTAACACTAAACCGAAATCAAAGCTCATAATTGTAGCTCTGCAAGCACAATACATAGCAAATAGTACCTACATTATATATATATATATATATATATATATATATATATATATATATATATATATATATATATATATATATATATATATATATATATATATCACTGTGTATTCGTATTATAGTCTAAATGAGTGATGCTATATATAGAGTCATTTAATATGAAGCTAATGACTGACTAGGCGTCGCTACCATCGGTGGGCCCGATGAGGCGGGACCCAATTTTCGTTTCCAAACTATTTAATTAGTTTAATAAACGATTAACGAGAGTAAATCATCAGCTATATCTATCCACCGACACTAAATAATAGAATATTTTTTTTCTTTTAATTATAATTAGAAAATTTAAGTAAGGAAATGAATTATTGTAGTAAGATAAATTATATTTATATTTAATAATGTTAGCTTATTATTATAAAAGGATTGGTATATAATACGTTTTTACTAACAATTAAAATATTAACATTACATAAATCCCTGCACAGAAATCGAACTATTGACCCACTGAGTGAAGAGTATAATACCGTCAGTAGCAAGTTTTATATAAATTGTATCTCATATTCATTAATATTGTATTAGTTAAGTATATTTGATACTTCAAAAATAAAAGCTAAATTCAAATACAAAGTCGCTAACGTAAAAAATCCATACAACTAATGTAACCATTCACTTGTAGCACACAAATGTACGAGTATCTGTACAATGTACGTGCACTGATAGAGACTAGTTGCTATGCGTGCGCCGCACCACCCCGCCCGCCCTCACCCCCGCCCTCACCCTCTCCCCTGCCCTCGCACACCCACCCTCTCTGTCCCCGGAGGTGAGTGACGCGAATCATTTTTTTTTTAATTTTCTTTATGTGATGAGGTGATTCCATAAATGGCGCTTTGTGAATATAGATTTTCCTCGGCAAGTAGAGGCGGTAGAGCAATTTCGGTTATGCTTTTTCAATGTTCTTTTCGTTCGTGTCTTTTGAAAAGCCGCTGTTCTGTAAATTGTCATTCATTTTCGACATTGTGTGTATTATTTTAACTTCGCCCCGCATTTTATTATGAGACGGCCATTATAATTACATTTATCTTTTGCGTTTTTTTTTCGTTTCGCTAGAAAAATATTTCGTCAGTAAATTAATTTCGGCAACGTTCTTTCTTATAATGTGACATAAATTATTATGAATGTTTTGAAAGCGGTTTATATTAAACTAGCAAAACGCTCGCTCGCGCTAAAACTACGATAAAAAATCTCTAATAAGGTAGTTTCACACTTTGTATTCACTTTCATCCCCTATTTTACCCCCGGATAGGATGAATTTCGAAAAATGCTAAAACACGACGTGTTTTCCTTTGGGAATTAGATAATCTCCCGCGGTAAAAAGTACCCTATGTCACTCTCCAGCCCTTCAACTATCTCTACACAAAAAATCAGTCCAATCCGTTTCGACGTGAAAGAAAGACAAACAAACAAACAAACAAACAAACAAAAAACAAACAAACAAACAAACAAACAAACAAACAAACAAACAAACAAACAAACAAACAAACAAACAAACAAACAAACAAACAAACAAGCAAGCAAGCAAGCAAGCGAGCGAGCGAGCGAACGAACGAACGAACAAACGAACGAACGAATGAACGAACGAACGAACGAGCGAACGAACGAACGAGCGAACGAACGAACGAACGAACGAACAAACAAACAAACACACTTAAAATATGGATATTTATAAGTATGGATGTGAATTTTGATTACGGTCTTTAGTTTGAGCTAATTAGTTTTTATGTTATAAATCTAAAATTGTAGTGATTGAGAACAAATAGTTTGTAACTAAATAATTGAAGAGAGAGAGAGAGATTAACCTTCAAAACTGATAAGTTGTACTTTACACGAAATATTAATATTGTTTGCTTCAGTGTATTTTTTTATCAAAATCTTTCGAGGCAACAATAAAATTAATTTAAACTAAGAACAATGAAAGCTGTGTAAATATTAAATATTCAGTCAAACAAATGATTTCGATAAAACACAAAGTCGCGTAAGAAATTTCACTTTCGATTGGAATTTCCTGTCGAGAACACTTAAATACCACTCATACTTATATTTTTACGCCTGTAAGCTGTTGCTAGGCAGCTTTATCGTCGTTTTGGTGGAAACATGGCAAATAATAATAGTGCGCCATTACGAGAGTGCTCTTTGTATAGGCTATGTTTGCTATTTTGCTTTTTCGAGAGCTCAGACTCCAAATGCATACCTTGAACCTTATTGCGATAGCAATAAGGGTTGAGAATATATACTTAGGGTGTGAACCCCACGTCACGTGTTCCCTGTGATTACTGAGAGACGTTTCTTAGTTTTGGACAATGGAATGAAATGAAATTAAAATCTGTGATTGGTGTTAGCTATTTTTGGCTTGTCGTGAAACATTGAAAGTTCTCGAGTAAGGGTGTTAGACTGTTCACATTGTTTCAATTGTACTTTCACAATGAATTAGTTGTTAATTAAAGTTCTAAATGAATTATCTGGTGTGCAGAGGTAGCAAGTTCGATATACGTGGTGGAATGTTTTACTGACTATACGGGTCGCCTTGATGTGGCTTACACAAAGCTCAGCCTTACGCAACGTCTTCTCACATGTTATGAATCAGTAATAGAAAAAAATAAAAAAAAAATGGCTCAATTTAAAAAAAATAGTCCATGAAAGCAGTACGTTTAATAAAAAATAGACAGAAAGAAGTGAATATTAAATTTTCTTTACTTAAAAATCAAAGTTTGATCGAAACCATTTTTTTTTTCACAAAGATATTTTTACTAATAAAAACTTTTAACTGAATCGTATTTCTGGCACTTGGCCGCTGAACCTAGGGCTGTTCATAATGTACATTTTATATGGGTATATAATATATTATTCTACTATTCTGCAGTTTAATACAAGAGAGATAGAATGTGGGATAAACAAAGGTATTCCATATTATATTGTATCGTACATGCGACAGACTTAATTCCGCTATAAATCTGAAAATAAATTTAAATAAACTCTACAACGCCCATAATGTGTTTCGCTTATATATTGAATTAACTAGAATTGACCTTCCTGAAAGTCGACGGAATGTAGTCCAGCCTTGGTCCACGCCCTGAATCCATATGTGGGTTAATGCCACAGTTTGATCAGAATCAACTCATTTCAGGAAAACCAACTACTGTAAAGAATTCTATTATGATTTCTGAAACATATGTAGAATTACTAGCATTTTCTCGCGGCTCCGCACGCGTATTTCAATGATGTGTTACCATATCTTTTAAAATTATAGCCAATGAGTTATTCAATTGTAAAAGTTATATTAGCTAAATAAAGTTTCATCAAAATTCGCTTAGTAGTTTTTGCGAGTGACATACGTACATACATCCATCCATCCATCCATACACACAAACTTGAGCGAATAGTAGGATTATAAAAATATTGCCTACAGGAAACTAAAGTCATTATTTAAAATGTTATGTCAATATTTTTATACTGAATTCGATTTATTTGTACATTTTTATAACAAAATACGTATTATGTACCTAATCAAAAACAACCAAATGTATTTCAACATTGGTATTGCCAATGTATTATTTATTATACATAAAAGGAAAATACCTGAAAATGTACGAATTGTGACTCCATTACGAATTAAATTATTGATAAAAATTCCATTTTATGAGTTCACTAAAAGGCAGAGAACGGAAACGCTTACAATATTTAATATATTGTTTGTTTACGCGACGCTCCGCAGCCGCACTCGGCGGCGAAATGTTCGCTCTGAGGGAACTCACTATGATTACTTTATGATGCACTATCATTGGATTAATACAGCATATTTCCGGGCTAAAATTGAAATCGTGGGACTTGAAAAGACGTTCTTTTCTAAATCGGAGGGTTCCTAATTTCATCCCTTGAAGGGAAGAAAGAAACGGGTCTCGGCTGAAGGGCCGGAAATTTAGTTTTGGGCGTTCTCAAATTGCGAGAAATCGTTTGAGCGGTCGATGTCTCGGGCGAATATCTGCGGGTATCAAGATGATTCTTCCTGAACCATTCCTTTCAAAAATATTTTGTTTCGATGTTATCAATAACTTATATCTTAATGACTAAGGCTTGGACAGGAGTCAAATCAACATTAGCGGGAGCCACAGTGTCACAAAACATTTGACCATTTTAGTGAAAAGACCATTATAAAATATAAAGCAAACGCATATGGGATGGTATTAGGTAATAAAACATATTAACAAACACGGCCCAGGGGATTTTTTTTTAAAGTACAAGAACTCTTTTCTTGTAACAAATTAGTATCAAACGAAAGTAAAAGACTTGTAGAAAATGCTATCATACTAATAATAATGAAATGAAATTGATAATTACATCATAATATGTAATGGTATTTGTTGGAACCAACCAAGTAACAACATGTAGGTAATTTTATTACAAATTTAATGATATAGGGTTGTTATACCAAGACATTTTCTGCCTGGCGCAAAACCAAATTGTTGAAAATTTCTTGTCATTTTTTCAAATAAATCAATTATTATACTTAAAGAGTAGTGACACTGAAATACCGCACCTACTATTAAAAATATATTAAGTGTTCGTATAATTTCTATTTAAAATAATTTAATTTTGGTTTCCATCATTACTGTTTTTACAATTTAGGATTTTTTTTTAAATTGAAAACATATCTTCTCCGTGATCAAGTCGCGACACGACGGTCTTATAGATGAAGTATTGTTACCGTAAGGAAACTTAATACTCTGAGATGTGCGTGATTGAATGCGACCTGCACACTGCTCGCACCGGTACTGTCATTGATTCTGATAACCAGGAAGGAAGTATTGCACATCGGCAAAAATATATTTGACGTATAATTTAGTTCACTTCAATAACAATTACAATCAGCTCTAATGGAAAACTAATGATTATAATTGTCAAATAATAACAAAAGCTCACTAAAGAGGCCATCGTTTCAGGTCCTCTCAATTGCATGTCCTTCAGCAAATTTTTGCAATACGATATGATAATAAAACCTATGTTATTCCGAGATAGCAAGCTTCTAATTTGTGAAAGTTTCACAAAATTGATTGAGTCCATCCGGAGAGCACCTCGTATATGTACCTAAGCTTACGAGATACACCTCTTTAAAATTTTAATGTAAATTTTATTTTTAATTTCTACGTTATCTGCACTTTATTTTAAGATGAGATCGCATATTATGATTAATTCCAATTGTATCTTTTGAAACTTTAGTCATACATTATAATATGTATAAGAATGAAACCCACATTTATTTATCTTTTGTGCCAAGTTACCAAGTTTTACCAAACTAGCAAAGTCACGGGTAAAAAGTAATAGTTCATAGATGTGAGATTAATAATACGTTCTTGTTTCTATCACTTGTTGGACTTCTAATATATTGTTAAGGAAGCATTTTTTGTGTGGCAAGTAAAATATCAATTTGACCTATGTTTATGATATTCATCTATATATATAATAAAATTGTAACTAAGTCGAATCTGTACATTAAATATTTTTTAGAAAATCTAATTGAAATAGACATTATTATCGATACAGAGTCCGAATCTATAGTTTTTAGAATTTTTGTCTGTCTGTCTGTCTGTTACCGCATCACGAGAAAACCACTGGACAGATTTTGATGAAATTTGGTATGATGATAGCTGGTTATCCTGGCCAACATATAGAATACTTTTTACCCTGGAAAAATATCTCATTTCTGAGAAAGAATACAAAAACTGCAATGTAAGCGTATACTAATACGTAAAACCTAAGAATTTGGTTTTTGGTCATCTGAACGCGGGCGGAGTCGCGGGCAATGCTAGTCTAATATAAGTATAGGTCCATATGCTTACATATTTCTATACGTCTATTTAAAAAAAAGGTTATGTCTCCACAGTTTACATAGTTGACCTAAATAACCCTAAATAACCTCTTATCTAAGTACTTTAAGCCGACATTAGAATGAAAATATTTTAAACCCCAGTAAGTTTAATATTTGCCTGTTTGAAAAGTGTTGTGCAATGTGCAAGGCGGTTAATTATACGGCCCAATAAAACACGTAATTAAGTTCAGTTGTAAAATTTGCAGGTGGCGAGTGTCGAAATGATATTTCTTGTCGCAGCTTGTGTGTTTATAATTAGTGGTAAGTCGTAAAATTTTGCACTGAAATATTTATAACTGTTCCTATAAATATGATACTTTGCCACTGCCCTTGTGTACCTATTGCAGTTGATGCATACTGGTGCAAATTTTGAAATCCTAGGTTTGAGTCCCGGATGCAGCTCAATTTAGTTTCTCTGTCAAGAAATTTACATTAGCAGCCCGAAATTAGTAAATTCCGTTTGTAACATTCCAGTGCTTCGAGAGCACGTAAAAGTTCGTCCTACGCTAGATTTCCTATAATTTGGACCATGATAGTGCCAGCCGCCAGGTGCATAGCAATAGTATGCTGATGGCTAATTGATGTGAACATGACGCTATGTATTATCATATTATATGCTACCATATAAAGCGAGAGCTACGTTTGTCTGGCAGATATTACTTAAATGGCAAAGTGCATACACAAAACTATGTGTGCCTTTGTACTTGCAAGTTGTATCCATCATTAAATACTGTAAAAATTAAAAAAAACTTTTGAACCAATATCACTATAAATAATTTTTAAAGTTGGGTATTTTTAATTCAACTATAACTGTAATAATCTATATATATATAAGTTTATTTTAGTTACTGCAAATACAAATTTTAATCATACAATAGAGAGACAACTTATGTTTGCTGGAAAAAATATATCCGACGATAAGTTAATAGTAAGCCCCTCCAGCTTTATTTACAACCATGAATTTAGTCCTGAAGATAACAAGGAAATCCTTAGGATGCCGCCAAGATACTATCCCCCAAGGGAGAGGCAGTTAAACCTCAAGGTGATAGATATGATGAGGCAGCAGATATACGCAACTCAGGATAGGATAAGGCGTTTGGACCCAATGATCGAAAAGTACAAAAACGATCCCTCATTTCGGATGGCTTTCATATATAACAGGTATAAAGTTTATCATAAAATGATACTATAAATTTCTTATTAGAATGCCCAACACATGCTTGATTTAAGATGACCATAAAATTAAGCTTCTTTGAAATTTCAATAGTTTTAACGAGTTTGCAATACTGCTCCATAAAACACTTCAACTCCAACTTATGTACATTTAATGACTCGCACAAATCTTTTACTATAGAAACACCATTTTTTTAACGTTGGGAAATGCATTTACGCACGAGGTGTGGGACTCACCGGCAAAGCCAGTACTACCCACCAAAACCTAACAAGACCTTCCCCCGTCATAATGGGGCGTCGCAGGATCGTTTACGCATTCAACTACGACGCCCCGATGGCAGGTCTGCCGAAGCAGACCACAACAACCATGGGGTTGCTCCAAGGTCCAATCTGCTATCAGAGAAGTACCAGGAGCAACCCACATGGTACACCGCCCACCGAAGAGGGCCACCTCCCACCGCCCATCGAAATGGGCCACCGCCCTGTGCGTTTCTTGGCTTCGCACCCGGCTGGATTGCCGGGCACTACTGAGCCCCCCCTCCCCACGACAAGGTGAACGTGTGTGGTGGCACGTTAGGGGGGGGGGGGGGGGGGCTATAGAAACACCAAGGTTCTACTATTCTTAACCAAAATATCGGTAACCATCATTTCTAAGTCTGTATATCATCTTTATTTCAGACTTCATCAGTTGATCATTGATATGCGCCGCATTTACACGCAGGCTTTGCGATGGCGCAAGCGGTCCAAGCGCGTCGTCGACCACATAATATGGTATAGTCACTGCTTCAGAAAGTACATCGACGTATTGTACATAGTAGAGTACGTCATAGCGGAGCATACTAAATACTCCAAGATGTTTATTGAAGGAAAATAAATAAGTAATGAAATTGTCTTTGAGGGCAAAATAATATGAAATAATAGTCTTTTAAAAATATTGTTTTTAAGTTTAGAACAAACAGTTCACTTCACAGTTACCCGTTACATGCTACACACACAACACTAGACATTTTTTAAATGAACTACGTAGTTGTATTGTGTATGAATCAAAATCATAGTTTCATTTCTACACAAAACGGTTGAACCGTTACAGAAGACCCTTCTTAAGTGGTGTGTCCTTATGCAGGAACTGGGTCTGCAGAAAAGTCAATAAATGCACGCAGAGATAGAACAGTGTAATATCTCCTCTTTATCCTACTCATTTCTAATGTTCGCAAAAAAAGAGATGATTCTTGAAAGAAATTCAGAATGCTTGAAAATGAACGATTTCTTCACCAGATCGAGAAAAGTAATACAGTTAATACATAAAACCCATACAGATATTCGATTTGTGTTCGTCGAATTCAAAATCTCACCAAGTACATTGTACTAGTAAGCATATAATATTTATGAATAAATTATATTCACTTACTGCTTTCACAATCCTTGCCTATATGTCAATATTTATTATTTATTCAACCTTTCAAAAATTATTTTATGGGAAATGTGACATTAATATTATATGTCTTGTGATTGGAATTAAGCTTTAGTAAATAATGTTAGTAGTAAGGTTGCTTATACATAAAACATTAAGATTGGAGACATTGAAGTATCAATAACAGATAGCAACAGCATAGTCGATACGCAATGACATTGCTCAGATGCGACGCGAAACATGATGCTCTGATGAGGGGTTCACGTGCACGCGACCGGGCAGCTACTGACTACTGAGTAGGTACTCTACTTTCTATAGTTACTTAATTATTTCAATATATACGATTCCATATATGTTAACTTTATGTTTTATACTTTTTGTTTGTGTTTTATACTTTTTATATACTATATGATAACATTATGGATTTATTTGCTTGTTCGGGGAGATATTTAGATTTATAAACGTTCATGTGAAAGGTATCCCAGAGGTCTAAGAGGAGGGCGTCACATTTTGGTTTAAGTCTAAGAATTAAACATATTTACGTCGAAAAATCATTATGTTGGAAGTAATGATTCACCCTATTCTATATTAAATTATATGAAACATTTACATTATTATATGAAAGAAATCATTCACCCTAATACTACCGCTATACATGAATACTAATCATATTTTACTAACGTAAAAGGTAATTGTTTGTGCTATTAAGTACATTTACTTTAAATGCAATATAAATTACAGGTATTAATACTGAAACTGACATTTTTTATATTCAAAATGTTATTATAACTACTTATAAATACAACAAAAAAACAAATTTCTACTCATACAAAAGCACCTTAAGACTAGTACTTTCCCATGGTATTATGTAAGCAAAAATATTATTACTGTTTCGCGTTTGTTCGTAAAAGCGATGCATAGTTTTACTGGTGAATTCTTGTATTTTTATGATCGATGCAAATTCTACAGTAGCCTTCTATGATTCTTATTATATCGTAAGTTTTTGTGATATGTACCTTTGTTTTCCTCTTATATCTGCTCCTGGGACTTCTTAAATCCCGATGTTTTAGCAATAAATATTTGTACATCTGATTTAAGTGGATAGGGTGGTAATCCCTTGTGGAGTTTTTCGTTTCTTTCCCTTCATCAAAAACTTGATTTTCACATAGGTGATACACGAAAATTCAATTATCCCGCGCAATACGTCTTGAATTTGATGTGACACTGATATGCTGTAAGCGATACTTTCTTTGTTACAAGAATATTTTTCGCATTTGATACAATAATTTTCATGGAGTGAAAAAGATCGGTTTCCATTAATTTATTCAGTACTTAGTATACTTTTAAAGGGATTTTGTGAGTTATGGTTTGCTTGATAACCAAGTTAATAGGATATATCTTTGGAAGTTGGAAATCGCGTTTGTTAAAAATGTTTAAAGTATGGTACCATCAATATACAGACACATTATATGTCTGGCTGCATAATGCAATGCAAACACATATTTAACTTTAAATGCATACATGTTATAAATATTTATACCCACTAGCATTGCCCGCGGCTCCGCGCGCGGTCATATGACCAAAAAGCAAATTCTTAAGTTTTATATATTAAGTATACTCTTACAATATACTTTTTGTACTTTTTGTCTTAAATGCGATATTTTCCCACGGTAAAAATCCTATATGTTGACCCGGATAACCAGCTACCATCATACCAAATTTCATCAAAATCCCTCCAGTGGTTTTTCCGTGATGCGGTAACAGGCAGACAGATAGACAAAAAAAATTCTAAAAACAAAATTGTAGGAAATCTGTTTATTTATTTTTTGGAATTTTTCCTTTATTTGTGCTCTTTCATAAAATAATTTCAATGAAAAAATACCATCCCTAAGGGTGGGAAAAATAGCTAATGATGAATTTAACTCACTTCTAATTGTTATATTGACTTGAAACTTTGCAAGTGTGTCTATTTCCGTTGATAGTACAGTGGTTCGGTATTGTTGACCTGATCTGATGGTAAGGCCAGAAGGTGGATAGGTGGAACTCTTCAACGGCTAACATTAGATACTTTGAGTTTGGGCTTATTTTGTTTCATTTGACAAGCCTAACACGTTAGGATCGGATTTTAGAGCCAGAATTTTGTAGTGTTGATAATAAAAGCGAAATTTAGTTTACAAGTCTTCGTGTAAAAATTGGCATCAAAGTAACTTAAACGGCTAAAACGAATATTTTATTAAAATAATTTCTTCTTACTTTGCTACTACTATGTCTACACTAAAAAGGGATAAATAAAAACTTTTTAACAAAAAAATAAAAACCGACTTCAAATATTGTCGAATCGGTGCCAGCTGATACAAAGCAAAGCACACCGACTTCGAAAATATTTGATTAGGTATGTATAGTAAATGAAAACTACCAATCAGTTATGTTTTACTTTTTAGACCTTTTTTTAAGTCGGTTTTAATTTTTTGTTAAAAAGTTTATTTTGTAGTTTTAGCGCGAGCGAAGCCGCGGTTTCTGCTAGTTAATACATATATGTACAAATGGCGTGTTGTTTACAGCAGCTATGGCATTAAAGTGCAAAGGTCACGAGATTGAAAAATTACTATCCTCGATTATTTTTATACGAAAGGTCAAGAATGATTTGAGTTTCAAATACAGTTATTAGAAAAGCAATGAAACTATGTAGTTCTTACGATTTATGATATGAAGGCTTCAATGATAAAGATGTTAAAGACGTTAAAAAAATCATTTTGATATTAAAAATGTTCAAAATAATTTCTTTTTTACGCCTTATTACCTAAATACTTGAATATTGTTTTTAACATTTCGCCCGCGCTCGACCTATTGCAAGGACACAGACTACGTTTTCCTCCAGTCAACCGACTTCCTCAAAAAGGAGGAGGTTCTCAATTCGGCTGTATTTTTTTTTATGTTTGTTACCTTAGAACTCCGTCATTTATAAACCGATTTGAACAATTTTTGTTTTGTTTGAAGATGTATACTTCCAGATTGGTTCCATTTAAATTTAAAAAAAAAATACCACCCCTAAGGGTGGAAAAATAGCTAATGATGAATTTAACCTACTTCTAATTGTCATATTGACTTGAAACTTTGCAAGTGTTTCTATTTCCGTTGATAGTACAGTGGTTCGGTATTGTTGACCTGATCTGATGGTAAGGCCAGAAGGTGGATAGGTAGAACTCTTCAACGACTAATAGTAGATACTTTGAGTTTGGGCTTATTTTGTTTGATTTGGCAAGCCTAATATGTTAGTATTCTTACTTTGCTACTACTTTCTACACTAAAAAGGGAAAAATAAAATCTTTTTAACAAAAAAATAAAAACCGACTTCAAACAAAAGCACTAAACAGTAAAAAATAACTAATTGGTAGTTTTCATTTACTATACATACCTAATCAAATATTTTCGAAATCGGTGCTTTGCTCCCGATTTCATACAAAGCAAAGCACACCGACTTCGAAAATATTTGATTAGGTATGTATAGTAAATGAAAACTACCAATCAGTTATTTTTTACTTTTTAGTGCTTTTGTTTGAAGTCAGTTTTTATTTATTTTTTTATTATGTGGTTACCATGAGGGATATCATAATTAATGAGACAGCTCACGCCGGTGCACTTAGTGTATTACAATAAATAAAACGTACGCTAGAATATAAATACTAAAAAACATATTAGCGAAAATAGTCCTATCTCGTACAACAGTATTACAAATAGGTCGTATTCCGGTTTTCTCTTATGACCTACATAAAAGATATTGAAGGGAAATTTATTGAAGAGTTTTCATCAAATAACGCCGGTGCCTTTGTTGTAGCTAATATGTATGTGTTCATCTCCCTTTACTACCAGGGGAATCTGGCCATAGTCCACCACGCTGGCCAAGTGTGTATTGATTTCACATATCTTTCGAAAACTTGCCAGGTCACGATGTTTTGATTCACCGTAAGACAAGTGGTCATCATGTTGGTAATGATTCGCACATAAAAATATCAGTTGCGAGACCCGGGATTTGAACCCGCTTCACTCGGTTTCTCAAGAAAACGCATTAGCACTAGGCTGCCACAGCCTGAAGCTAATACATAGGTGGTTTGTGTATTTGCTTAATCTCTATCTACAGTATCTAAAACCTCTAGTCTACCCGTCAAGTTGGCAATCGTCTTATCTTAAGAGTAAGAAAAATCAGTTCAATTCTTTCGTAATACTCTCGAGAGCACAATTTTCTTCGCCAATAACATTTAGAGAGCGAGAACACGATAAAGAGCACATTTATGGAAACTTCATTTAAATAGAGGTCCCTGATGATTCAAATATTTGCAATACACATTGAAACTGATACCATACAATATAATACAATATTCTGGTACCTAAGCCGTGGTTAAAACCCTATGTCTTAATCATTTTTGAGAATTACAGTCAAAGTATGATGCATTTAAATGATAGATTTGATTCTTTTTATTATGGAACAGACGGAGTTTTTAACAAATATTTGTTTGTACAGAAACTAATCTTTTGCTTCCAACTGTACAGTTCAATTAATAATAACTTCTCAAATAACAACAACAATGTACTCTCGTCCATTAAATTTATAACTTTAGTGCGAGTAAATTGCGGGACAATCTAGAACTTTATTATTATTTGCTTTATCTCATAATATTATTAGCTTATTATTTATATCTCGTCACAGCTTCTACTTGCAAGTGACGTTTAATTGATTTATTTAACTCCCTCAGTAATAAATTGTCGTAGAGGCACAATAGCACTAATTGCCCATAAATGTTATGACGTGGGTATGACAGGTTTGATTCCCTCGTGAATGCGAGGCAATAATGTTGTGAATATACTACGAGCTTCTGTACTTAATATATTTTAATTCTAAGTTTGCAACTAAAGAATTTAGCTTATACTAATTTCTATCTTAAGCGGTTTAACGTTTTCTCTAGCGAATATCGAATCCATTAGCTGAATGATACGGAATTCTAATTTACGTTTACTTTAAAGTTTTATACTTTAACCAAAAAGCTTCTGTTAAACGTAAATGGAAATATTAGTCATCCAAGGAAGCATCAACAATACAATAGTAGAGGCAGATATTGTTTCAAAACGCTTTCCACTTTGCATATCAAAACTAACTAATACAGACTGAAATTATTTTGGGAATAACTTTATGGGGGCTTTTATGGCTTCCAGCGGTAATGGAAGCGGTTACAATACATTATTTATGCGAGTATCGAAATGTTGACTTTGTGGAATAACAACGGCTTCAATCTAAACCGCTGTTTGTTAATAACTTGAAATAACATCACGTCTCTTTGTAGGTCTGATAAACAAAAACAAATTCGTGAAAATCAGCGCAAAAGTTTATCTTGTACGTTTTATCTTTATCTATATCTTTGTTCTGTTTATTTCTATATAAATTAATGTACATATGTGCTCCAGTACTAACAAATATTTTAAAACATAATTTGTTACATCTTAATCTATCGGAGTCATAAAATACACTCAAATGACATTACATTAAACTTTTACAGGATAATAAATAGGGTATAATTAAAAAGTCATTCAAAATATTATACATTGTAAATTATTAGATCAAGCGGTGTGTATGTTCCTGTAAAACTTTTATCGATATTATTTATAAGGTGACACCGCGACGCCCTCTAGGATGAAGGAAGAGTGAAGCCATCTGATAACATGGACAGAGGGTGCGGGGATGCTGGACGGGACCAGTGCTGGAGGAGCTGTCGGAACTGCAGATGATTCACGGCTGACGATAATGACGACATTCGACCCGTTTATTTATGACGCAATGTTGTCTCCCTACGATACCGGGATATCGGGATATAAGTAATAAAGTAGCGATTGATAATATTTATATCTTTGTTTTTGCCGCTCATATCGCTGCACGCGAATAACGTGTCCCTGTAACGTCAAGACAGCAACCGATTGTACCCCCTAAAGCTTAGAGATAAGAAACAGAATGGAATGAAGGTCGATGAAAGATATAAGACTCCGTGCGGGTTGTACGTTATAACCACATAGTGACAGTTGCAATTTGTTAGCTCGGGGTCCGCCCGCTTTGTGTTACAGAAATCAATACAAATGAAACCTATTGCAGAGGATTCTGGCTTTGGGAAACGGCAAGCCGGGCGGAAATCGAGTATTATGTAACTTGAAATCCCTTGCCTTCCCAAATAGCAGTCAATTTGCAAAATCGTGTGACGTTCAGTACATTCACCCTCCACACTGTACCCAAGTACACTATAGGTAGTAGGTACAACACAAGAGCCGAGTTGTATGGAGATTTTAAGGTTTCTCATCATTTACCTTCATTCAATAGCATTTGTTATAAACATCATTTCATTTGTACGATATTGTAAAGTTTGCAATAATTACAATTTATAATTATTATACTATATGATTTACTTTTAATTTTACAGTGGACCCACAAAACTGTTTGCACAGTTTGTCTAGTTTGTCTGTGGGATCAGAGTCTCACAGTTATTAATCTTACATTATATATATATATATATATATATACATATATATATATATATATACATATATATCTATATATATATATATATATATATATTACATTATGATAATTTGAGTAGGTATGTTTAATTATGTTAAGCTGTCCATATAATATTTTTTTAATAATTTGGCGAATTTACTTTTACTTGGTTCAAGTCTAAGTTAAATACATGGGAAGTTACATATTGTTACGCCTGAAGCGATATAAAGTCTGAATAGTAATTTACCGTCGCCTTCAAATTAATCGTAGGCTCTAATCAACTTCCACATCTGTCAGCTTTTGTTGAAGTACATATTTCGTCAACATAATTAAAAAAAAATTCTGTTTGCATTTTACAAAATCAAAATGAAATCCTGAATGTTTACAGATATTATCTCATACAAGTGTGTATTTATTTAATAAACAATGAATTCGTTTAATTTCGCAGTCTGTCGGAGGCTAATCTTCGTAAACAACATTTTTATATTTCATTAATTTCAAATCTTCCTCCTTCGAACAAAACAAAGCTGTAACGGACTAACAAAATGTAAAAAAAATAAGAACGGAAAATGAACGAATTACTGGGATCAACTTAATCGGAGAGCGCGTGACGCGGCATAGCGCCTGAGATCTACTCACATCGAGTACATTTTATAGCTCGTATCATCTACTATTCAGAGCGTACGTGATGTGATTTGTATAACTTAGGGAATAAAATTTGTAAAACCGTATCCAAGTTTCAAAGGTAATGCCAAAACGACTACATCGAGTCTATACGTGCTCATTCTTTATCAGTTTTAATGGTATGGAATAGATAGAGTATATATTATATGAATAAATCGGATTAGCAGTTCCTGAAATTAGCGCGTTCAAACAAACAAACTCTGCCTCTTTATAATATGAGTATATATTAGCATTACATATGGAGAATACTAAGTAAATCAGCGATTAGTCATGTTAATAAACAACTTATTACTATACTACAAAAAAGTACAGAAACATCAATACATTCGTTATCTTGCGATATGGAATTAAACGGAGGATAACATTAATATGTATTAAATCGGAAGCAGTAATACCGAGTGCTTATCCATAACTTTTTATTACAAATATACATTACGTTTGAACTGAAATAGCAATTTACTTACCAAAATTCGTTGGAAGTAAATAAATCTCAGCAAATAATATTAGCCCTGTAAATATTTCAATTTGGCTCGCTCGCTCGATCGAGCGCAAATTGGGTCGCGTAGGCTGCCGGCGACAATATTGAAATTGATAAAAGCTCCTGCAAGGACGTTTTCTTAGGGCTTACTTTTATGGAAGCCCTACTTCGGGAACCAATAATGCTGATGGATTGTTGTTAATTGATGAATGGAAAGTGATTACGAGCGAGTTTGTTTAGAATTATCAAAGAAATTAGTTCTTTTTCTTAACTAAGTATATTTGGTCGGTTCATTGGCCTATTGCCCTTACGAAACACTTCAAAACTAAATATTTGGGGAGTAAATAAAAAACTACTTTTCTTTCAAAAAATTATGTTACAAATATGCGCCTAAAATGTAAATAAAATCTAACTTCACCTTACATTATATGAGAATCTATTGTCTATTTTATTCGAGACAGTGTAATAAAAAATGGACTATGCTACACAGATATACTTATAAACAAACACCATAGTTACTTCACTTATCTACAATGGCAGTGTAAACTGTAAAAATCATATATACTAGTGTCATTATGAGTTCTTGTAAACCTCCATTTTGGATTCACCCACTTCCGTCTCAACTTGCTCCTCTACCCTTAAAAGTACGTCCAGGACTTGCTTCTTAATTTGATTTTGGTATTTTTTGGGCAACCTTTTTGTGCTTTGGCATACACTGGCGAAGAATAAGTCTAAAGAATCTTGGTCGCTGTTGCCCGGGTCCCACACCACTGACTCCTGATCTTGGTCAGATTGTACCTCGCTTGTGTCTAGTTTTATATCACTTTTCATTGAAAGTCGGTTCCTGTAAACATCCCTTAATTATTTGATATAAAAGCTGTTCTCAAGTATAGTCACTTATAAGGTTGGGGTGAAGTTCCTAAGCAACCTATTAACTATAAGTTTTATTTTGTCCATTATTTGTATTCTGTTTATAAATTGGCTTATTAAATAAGTTTTTTTAATTGCAATATTTAAGTAGAATAAGTAATATGTTTTGAGGACATTTTTACTTTTTACTTCTAATATATGCTAGTGTGTTCGTTTTTTACATTCAATCCACTATTTAAAGAACTGTAAAAGTGACTAATAGGCAACACTTGGTAGAGAAATAATTTCTTTGACTATTAAGCCTTGTACAAGGATCGAACTCATAATTTACAAGTGGCAAAATGGCAGATGATTCAAACAGCCTTTTCATTGCTATTCAAACTTACGGTCTAAAAGTCATATACGGCAACACGAAGGACATGCGGTTCTGGTAACGCCACTTTTTGCAAGGAAGCCCTGCCTTAGTGGTAACGCCTTTGTCGCTCTTCTTTAGCGACTGACGCAGTGAGTCTCGGAGGATTTTCCACTCGCGTTTAAGAACTTCACCTATAAAAATACAAGTTTTTTATAAAAATACACTGTTAGTGTTTGACCACATATTCACGTGGTGGATACGTTGATAAAAATGGCTATGTTATGAGATTATAATAGGTGATAACTTGATAAGATATAAGCTATCTCAGTAGTAAATTATATTCAAATTTGTAAAGCCGTTACAGCGTGAAGAAGTAACACACACAGACATACATTAATGCACGCACATACTTTAACATTTTAATATTATTTTGATTATGTTGACAGAATAAATAAGTAAATAAATATGTTGGCACATTAACACATATCACCATGTAATTCCATGCGAAGCTAGGAGGCTTGTGTTATGGATACCACAGATAGCTGATATACTTGTAGTATATAACTTTAAATACATACATATTATAAATATACACACCCATGACTGGAGTACAAATATTCGTGCTCATCACACAAATGAATGCCCCCAGCGGGACTTGAACCCACGACCGCTGGCACAGCAAGTAGGGTCACTACAAACTGAGCCCAACGTGTCGTCATAATGTAATAACTTATTTATGGCACCCGAAAGTAAATATATACATAAGAGTATTTCAGAAAATTAAAAGCAATCAATTTCAAGATATATAAAACATAAATAACTTTCAAAAATAAACTAGAAAACAAGAAACATTTATTGTAAAGAATTTTAGGATAAAGCTTAATAATGACTGTAAATTTGGTCTATTGATCAAAAGCCTTCGGGACGACAGTGATTAGAGCTTCGTTAATGCAATTCATTAAGGAAAGGAACCTGAGCTCTACCTATTTGCTATTTAAAGAGCCGAATTAAAATGTGAAAAGACTATTTTGGAAATTAAATTAATTTTGTTAGCAATTCATATTTTCATATTCCAAAAAATAAATCTGTATATATAAAAACCAATTGCCGTTAGTTAGAGCCAAAACTTAAAAACGGCTGAACCGATTTGAATAAATATTTGTTTGTTTTGTTGGGATAGTTTAAGTTTAAAAAAATAGGGAAAACTAATAAGAACAGCTGGAAAATCGCAAAGATTGAGAACTGTTTATTTTGTACAGAAATTACTACGAATTACAACAATGCGTCTCAGTTTAAGTTGGAAAAAAGTATTATATTTATCATAATATGTATATCTATATCATCCATACCTACTAACTGTTAAAAGGTACATATAAACGAACCCGAGCGAACCGAGGGCAAGCCGCTTGTATTTTTATAAAAAAAAAGTGATAGAAGAAGCTGATTCATTTGAAGACAAGTCAGGTCTTTAACAATGTTCAATATTATAAGGCAATTATATTAAGGAGTTCGCATATGTTTCAGATTATAATAAACGACAGCGTTTTAAACGACGCCGTTAATGGTTTTCACTTACTTATAGATCTTCATAATACATTTGCTTTGTTATTTATTCATTTATTAAGTCATCTTTTCAAATTTATTAACATTTGTTTTGAACTTTAAAGCAGGACTTTCTTTTGTTTTAGAATGTTGAAATGAAGTATTAACGTTTTCAAATTAAAAAGGCATGCGTAAAGGATTTAAAAAGATTGTACCTAACTGTTCAAATAGAAGTAACATAAAATATTCATCGTTCACTTAGACAACGATGCGATTCTATTAGCTTAATTAAATTTACTTTCATCCCTCCACAGATACTTCAAATTGAAAGTGTATTTGCTATCTTAAATGATCTTTAAACAAACCGCTTTGTTTCATAGCTAGTGGTTTTATCAAATTTGTATGTAACACAGCTCTTCATTGGACTAAGAAAATGGAGTATCAGTTGAGCTACATTTAAGGTAGAATAACCACATACGTTATCAACAAAGTAGGCATTACAAGTCCACGCCTTACACAGCTTATACCAACGAAACAAGCGTAACAAAAAAAACACCGCTACTTTTATTATCTGTAGCAATCAACATGAAAAACCTTATCACTATACTCATAGAGTTCAAAATCCAATAATACTAATGCAATGGACTACACAACGAATTGTTTAATGGAATGTGAACCTTATCTCGTTAGAATTAGAGTACTCACAATTAGCACCGAGTCGGTCAGATATCTCCTGCCAGCAGCGATCTCTGACGTCCACATCGCGGTGGTTCTCGTGGTTCGTGTCATACAAGACGGGGTATTTCTTCACTTCGTCGATCAACTTTTCCCGATATTGCCTTGCATTCATTATAGTCAGCCGGTCAACGCGTCCTCCCCACACGAGGCGCGCGCTATACTGCGCTATGGCAAACGATGTGCGACGTTGCCGCCCCGCGCGCGCTGTATCGCTCATCGCGCTCGGTGTACGGCGTGGTTTACCACAGAGGCAATTTCGTGTAGATATGGCTTCCACTTTTTAACTGTTCATCTAGAAGTAGCATGTTTTTAATAATAGTATTTAATGTTATTATGTAAAATATTATTACGGTAACTTGATTATTTGATGTAATGATTTTTTGTTGAATTTCATTAACATAATTTTATTCTAGATTCTTTATTTTTAGTAAAAATAATTACATTCATTATTTTCAACAAAAAATATAAGTATGTAGGAATCATCACAAAATAACACCCGTATATTTAACGTATAATCAGTAAACATTATTAAACAAATTATGTAAATTTTGAACCAGCACAAATATTTCATAAATATTATCAAAAGGTGTATAATTATTTTGTTTTCACAAAAGCCATTTCTGCTTCGGGTGAACTCTTTGACCTATCGCGGGCGGGGCGCGCCGCTGCCAGCTCGCCGAGCTCTCCGTTTGCAACGTCGCAATGTCTTTTCAATTACTTGCACAACTACAGCGCTTTAAGCGCTCCCTGACTTTTAATACAAGAATCTCATAATCTAATTTAAGCACTACAATCGCTTTCGTTTTACAATTTTAGTATAATGTAGCGCTATCTGCGCTTTCAGGTTTTACCATTATCGTTTGTACAAAAGCATAATTTAAAGCACTTAAAGCGCTTGATAGAATCAAATTAAATCGCTGACAGCATTTTGGGATGTATTTCCTGTTCATAGCTTCTAACTTGTAATGGAACGCTTTAGTTGTTAGTTACAGAATTTAATAAACATTTTACTTTATTTATGTGTATCTCCTTCATACTAAGTTATATAAGATATTTAATAGAACTAGATTAAAATTACATATTATTTTCGAAGATGTAATAAAATCAACTCACAAGTTTCAAAACATTTATAACCTTACATATTACGTAAATTTAAAAAAAGATCTGCTTTTAAGGGTTTCGGAGAAACTTGACTAGGTTATAAAAATAAGCTCGAGGTTATAAAGGTACATCAAAAATCACTATAAGTATCGAAATAAAATATGTATAGCCCAAGTCACACCATACAGCATACTTTTTTAATATATTATTTCT
Organism: Brenthis hecate; assembly: GCA_951806755.1. NCBI lineage: Eukaryota > Metazoa > Arthropoda > Insecta > Lepidoptera > Nymphalidae > Brenthis > Brenthis hecate. The sequence continues at coordinate 6,456,351 of OX638258.1, read as the reverse complement.
ATACTCTATATAAAATAAAATACCTCTACTCTATATCTCTACAAACAAAGATTCTTTTTTTAACAATTACCTCTTTTTATAATGAAAACTATCTTTTGCGTATCGGTATGTCAGTATTAAAATAATAACAGGTAGATATTTAATTTATTATAATTCGAGACGTTTCATGTTGTTGAAAATGGAGAAACCTGAAGTTGAACAGTAATTCTAATCTATTTTTATAATAATTTTCACTACCTCTGTTTAGCTATTTCATGGATAGTCATTAGGTCTTGTAATCGAAACCGGCTGGATCAAGAAGTAACTAACAATCCATAGTAGTATTACATATTAGGAGTTCCATATAATATATTATTTCACTGGTTGAAAGAGCTCATGAAACGGTCAGCATATTTCTTCTACTAGCTTCTATGTCATTTTTTTTATTTTAACATTGATTAAATAAAAATTGTAATGTATAATGTTCTACATCTATACATATAATAAAATTCTGAGTCGAATCTGAACATTAAATATTTATTATCGATTCAGAGGCCGAATCTATAGTTTTTAGGATTTTTGTCTGTCTGTCTGTCTGGTTTGTGAACGCATCACGAGAAAACCACTGAACAGATTTTGATGAAATTTGATAGTATGACAGCTGGTTATCCGGGTCAACATATAGGATACTTTTTTACTTCGGGAAAATAGTAATCTCTGAGAAATCTATACTAAACGTTAAAACGAACTAGGTATGCACCCGAGCGGAGTGTGAGTGAGTCGCTAGTATAATTATAATAAAGCAAAATTCTGGTCATGCTGAGTCACTCGTCAGTTCAACATAGCTCTAAGATTATTTCTTTCAGAAGTCTTTGACTCCGAGTAAAATAATTTAGACCTAAAGTGTAAGTAAAGATTTTGACTTGAACGTGAAGTTATTGCAGGAAATAGTGTAGGTCTACTAAATACAGCGTTTGCTAAAAAAACATTTTTAGATTGTGTCTCTAGTGGAAAGCCACGCGAATTATTATTTAAAAAATTTCTTATTTATAATATTAGTGCCTTATTTCTCTCTACATTTAATACTAGTATATCTTATCATTTATGATATTATAAAGATATTTAAAATAAATAAAAATACACACTTTACATAATTACATTGTAAATATCGTTAGTGAAGCGACTGGCGCATGCGTGGGCTTACTGACCATCTCGACAAGGGCAAAGAGAGGACTAATTAAAAGGCATAGTAGAATGTCCTATATGAACACAAAAACTATTATCATTCTTGCAGTCGGAGACATACACGGTTTGCACTTGCTGCGAGTGTAGATACATGTATAACGTATATGTATGTGTCCGACTGTATAATACTATTTTCTTTCGTTAACTTGTTCCCTTCTTTTTAGATTTCTTTTTATGCAGTCGGGATTTTTATTTTTATAATTAGTTTATTTATTTACAGATTTTGAGTTATATATTTGGAGCTATATTTAACGGTTAGTATAGATTTTTTAGAGATAAGATATTTTCCTGCAATAAAACGTATCCTATATGTTGACCCGGATAATCAGCTATCTAACAGCATACCAAATTTTATCAAAATCTGTCCAGTCGTGATGCGTTCCCAAACAGACAGACAGACAAATATTCTAAAAACTATAGTTTCGGTCTCTGTGTCGATAATTATGACTATTTTAATAAGATTTCCAAAAAATATTTATTAACGTACAGATTAAATTATTATTAAACATATACCTACTTTTGTGATGGCCTTTTAACCTTCAATTTAATACCCCACTCAATAAGGTAGGAAAGACCATTTTTTTAGAGCATACAAATTGGCGCATGAAATTCGCTTTTTTTTAATATTATCTATATAGCCTACTAGCATTGCCCCCGGCTCCGCCCGAAAAAAAATCCAAAACTTAATTCTTAGAAAAACCAAATTCTTGGTTTTACGTATTATTAGTATGCTCTTACATTGCAGCTTTTGTACTTTTTCTTAGAAATGAGACATTTTCCCGAGGTAAAAAGTATCCTATATGTTGACCTGGATAACCAGCTATCACCATATCAAATTTCATCAAAATCTCTCCAGTGTTTTTTTTGTGATGCGGTAACCGACAGACAGACAGACAGACAGACAGACAGACAAAAATTCTAAAAACTATAGATTCGGCCTCTGTATCGATAATAATGTTTATTTCAATAAGATTATCAAAAAAATATTTAATGTACCGATTCGGCTTGGTTACAATTTTATTATATGTATAGATAACACTCGCGTTATTAAGACGCATCTAATGACGTATGAATCATCAAAGTCGGTATTGCTGTTTAGTGATATTTAATACGAGGGAACAGGGGGTCAAGCAGACATATAAACATACAGGTCGAACACATAACCCTCCTTTGGGCTTCTCAGCGGCTTCTCGGGTAAAAAGCAATCTACTGTTAGCTGTTTGTCTGTTGTGTTAGTTTGTAAGGTTAATTTTTTACCCTTCTGCTCTTGAGTTAGAAAATGTAGTTGCCTGTAAGTAATGATACCAACGAATATACGTGGCTTTGTTTGTTGTAAAGGCACTTTATTCATAAACTAGTTTCGTTTCGGTCATGCCGGGCTGGATTTAGAAAAATGGTAGCCTGACTCAGTCAGCCTGAGGAGGATTCTAATAATATTGTAATGAAATGAAAATGTAGTTTTTTAATTAACCAGATTTATTTAATAGAGTATTCAGAATTAATCAAAACATACCATCTACAAATTTCTAATGTACCCACTCGTATATGGACCGAACTTTAAATCAAATTCAGGTTATATAGGAATATGACTAGCGGCTCACCCTCACTTCGCACAGGTTCACCTCTAAAAAAACAAAAACAAATCTATCCCACGGGAACCGAACTTTTTTTCGGAATAAAAAGTCTATGTGTTATTCTAAGTATCTCTGTGCCAAATTTCATCCAGATCCATTTAGTCGTTCCTGCGTGATTGAGTAACAAACATCCAAACATCCAAACTTTCGTATTTATAATATTAGTAAAATTATATAGCTTTCTTATTAGGGTCGCATTTATATTAGTAAAAGAATTTACATTAAAATTCACAAACTTTATCTCCATGTCTAGTACACGATATTTCAAATCAAAGGCGTATATCAATCAATAAAACGTATAAAAACATACAAAACCGATAAGGAAATGTGGTGAGTAAATTAAAAATATATGAAAATAATAATATTATTATATCGCTAAAATAACTAAGTCATGGTCAATAAATATAGCGTGAAGTACAAAAACTTGTTTACTGCCGTGGCGGGTAGCAACAGTGATGTGGTACTGCGAGGACTGGCGCGATTGGGCCAACGTTGGCCAAACATGTTTATTTGTTCAGATGTTTTTGAAGACTTCGTTATTTAAGCTATTAGCTTACTGATAATACATCATTTAGACTACACTCAAGGCACAGTGTTTGCTAAATTCATTACTATTACTTTTTTGTTCTAACATTTTGTTTTCTTTTGCCTAATTTTAACCTTTTTCAGTACGATATAACATTGACAATATATATATATATATATATATATATATATATATATATATATATATATATATATATATATATATATATATATATATATATATATATATTAATTTTGATAGGTATTGTTGTTTAACCAATTAGTCCTAATATCTATATATACCTATTATATAACTATTACCTACATAATATGTACCTAGATATATCTTGATATTTTACATTGAAGGTAGACAGAAAACAAACATTCTATTCTACATCTACATCTACCGTGATTTTGGAACATTTTCCTCCTCTAGAACGAACCTGTGATAATCTGCACAGTAAAGAGCCGTTCTCAAGCTCCACTTTGTTTGAATTATTCCAATATTATTCTAAGTATGATAAATAGAATAGATATAAATCTTTAGAGGCTGTAATACAATTAGCGTTCATTACACCAAGACTCGACTCACGAAATCGATTTGTTTGAAAACTGCTCGCATGTTAAAATACTCCCACGCTTATTATCCTCACTAGTTGCTGCGCTGCGTTCAGTTTAACTTACTCCAACATATACATATGTATATATAATTAAATAATATTACAAACATGAAATGTGTTTTTAGATTGTCCTTGTACTTAGCGAAGTGGCAATTGATGAAAGTTATTTGTAGAATCGAGATATTTTATGGGCCGGAAACTACATGGGTTGCTTTTCACCCGGTATATTTATTGGTTACCGTGGAATACTCATGAAATAGGTCTATACACTTCTGAACATACATATTATATTGTATTAACCTACCTACTAAAAATTAAAAACAAATTTAAAATGCTACTTTACGTCTTACAATAAAAGACAATATAATCAACGGTGGACTTGTACATCCTTTAAAATTGATTGCTATGACTTTGCTCGGTAAATTATGAATTTGTTTATTTACATACTATTATGTTTGGTAACAAGCACGCTTGGAATCCCGAGTAAAATTTGTTCAAAACCCGGTATCACATATCGGCTATTTTCACGTGCGAATCATTGCCCAAACATCTCTCCAACATGATTACCACTTGCCCTGCATGTCTGAGAGAACCATCAACCCGTTGCTGGCATAGTGGACTATGGCATAACCCCTTGTATTAATGGGAGGCCCGTGCCTGGGCAGCAGTGGGACATCAGAAAGAGCTGCATATATGTACTGAGATTAAATAATATATGTATATACTATATACTAAAAATTCCTATTTCTTTAGAACAAAAAAGCAGCCTATGGTTTACAGAATATATATTAGCCGTATATAGCTTCGAGTATCTATTCGCATAAATAAAACTATAAATACAATTTTAGGTATAAAACCTGCACCCTTTGGCATTTTATGTTAATCTTCTACACATGCCTTGCATACTTTCACGTTATATTTAAGGGATAGGTCTCTAACAGGATAATTGGTACATTTTACTTTCAAATGATTTTCTTCAACTGTGAATGAATTAAGCGTGACTCAAGTCATTACTAATTTTCGTCTGTTAGATGGCAAGCTTGCGTTTGCAATTCTCACTGCTGTCAAATTGAACTCAAATTGAGTATTCAATTTGACGTATTATAAGAAAGAAATATTGGATTAAATGACAAAGCAGGAAAGAAATAATTAAAAAAACATTTTGCTATCTATATTTCTGTTATTTAAAAATATGAAATATATATAATATCAATATTATGTTATTCAAAATGTATCAAGTTTAAAACATTTTATTATTAGTATTGCAAAATCACTTGTACGTGCTCAATACATTGCTTCCAACTTGAGATTGGCATTTCTCTCGCTGACGTCAGCTCGCCATCAATCTATTACGTCAATCGTTTTTTTTAAATAACTCCTTTTTTAGAAGAAATTTTTTATGTATATTAGCTACTGCCAGCGGCTTCACTCGGAATATGGGGAGCGGAACGAAAAGCTACTTTGTTCTTAAAATTAAACAAGAAACAGCACGAAATCTATTGTTATAATTGCGAAAGTTTGTGTATATGTGTGTGTATGTTTGTTATTTTTGCAAACGGCTGAACGGATTTGGATGTAGTTTTGTATACATATAGACTATAACTATGATAACCTTGAGTATTGTATGAACTAATGTTTGACACCTGGAGGCACCCGAGCGAACAAAATGAGGGTAAGTCGCTAAAGAAATAAGAGAAAGCGCAAAATGAAAACAAATCTCGCATCGTGTGAACTTTTCTGCACGGCGCCGTGTTGCTAACTGAACAGTTTAACATGTGTTCACAACCACTCAATTGTGACCCAAAAAAACATCATTACACGCCACCTCCTATTTCTAATCTGATATCTTATTTTACGCGTATGTTTATGATACAAATTGTTCATGTCTGTACTTTATACTAATATTATAAACACTTGTTTGGTTTTTGTATCTTTGCTTTTTTTATTCGTTTGAACGAATTTCGATTGCTTGTCTCTGGATCTAACGTTCAAAAAATTTATAATGTTATGGAACTAAAAATTATATAATTTATTTGATGAAACGTTTGTATGTAGTGAGTTGGTTTGTAAAAACTTAATTAAAAAAAGTGTAAGCCAAATCGGCAAATTTTACTGTCTATGTCGTGAACGACTGTATGAATTTCAGTGGAAATTTGAATACCTACAAGTAATAGGTAGAGAATATGTTTGTTGTAATCTCACTAAAAAAAGATAAACCTCGCTCAGACTCAGAGAGCTTTCTTGAGCTTATTTAATAAGCTGAGATTAACTATCCATTCTACCGTGGAAATGCAAAATATGCAAAATAAAATATGTACAACGAAACATTTTACGATACAAAATGAAGGGTATTGACATCATATATAAAGGAAATGAGAAAAACTGTACATCAACAGTCAACCATATTTATTTAACTGTTCTCGATGTTTAACTAAATATTTGAATCAATAAGTGAGAAATGTGACCAACGTTTGGTCACGAAACTTAATAAAAATATTTGTTTACTTAATTTTCTTTACGTCATTTTTAAGTTCGTCTTCATCTTAGCCCAAACACGTCCACTGCTGGACATAGACCTCCCCCAAAGATTTCCACGACAACCAGGCTCCCGACCTGAAGTCGTACTGACATAGAGGCGTTTTCATACAAACACTTCAGCACTTCGATATACCGGTGGCCAACTTGGCAAAGCTGGAGAGACAGCACAGCCTAGGTCTCGATCGAATGAAAGGCTTTTTTGTAGTCCACAAACGCCAAACAAAGAGCAAGTTAAACTCTCCAGTCTTCTGTATAACCTGCCGCAGCGTATGAATGTGGTCTACGGTACTAAAACCTCTACGGAAAACAGCTTGTTCGGGAGGCTGGAAGTCGTCAGTTGTTTATAGTCATGCCAAAACCTGACATTCCTTTTTGAGAACTTTATAGTTTACTTATCAAAGGAATATACAGACGGAAATAAATTTTAATGCAAGATTTCGCAAGACATTTACTTCGTAATCACAAATCAATATATAATAGCTGTCGCGCAATTTCAAGCCAAATCTATGACAATCTATGTACAGGGAGAACAAAATTACTTCTTTGTCCCTTAGAAAATATATAAATGTTCTTTCAATTTCAATCAATCCAAATAAGTTGTCAAATTATTATCACGAGAATTTTTTTAAGTATTTAACTCATCGCACAATCTACACATTTTAATCGGTTTTTCTAGAACATATTTACATATATTGGCAGAATTACTTATGAAATATTTAGATTTCATCAAAATCAATTTAACTATATGATATAAATAGAAAATCTTATGATAATATTGTAATTATAAAAAATCCGATACAAGCGGTGAGCCCAGTGGTATTTCTTTATTTTTTAAGAAAAATGAACTTGACAAATTTTCATGCCCTATTTGTACTTCTGGCAATAAATTATCGAAAACCCTGTCTAAGTGCCCACCTTCATTGCATATGGACAAAGCAGAGTATTTGTGCTTATGTGTGTTTATCAGGCTGTGAATAAATTGAACATATTACGTAAAAAAATTAATAAATATAAAGTAGAAAACACTAAAAAACTTTAGCTCTCATCTTCAGCTCGACAATGTGCGACTGCCTTTAGCAGCTAAATGAGATCGTGAGTAATAAGTTCAACATAAACGAGAAGTAAAACTGGCGAGTTTTTGCAAGTCCGAATAAATAGTTAGCAACGGAGCGCTAACAAGCGTTAAGGAAATGCTAAACAATTATTTTGGTTTCCGACCACTTAAAGTTGATTCAAATCAGTTGACGGGTACATAATACATATATACCTACATCTATTAGGTAGGCAAACAACACCATGTAATAATAATACATAATAATATGTATAATAAAATTTAACAAGTTCATAGTATTAGGTACGTTAAATACATTTGAAAAAAGGTGTATTAATAGGTAAAAGTATATAGGTATAGGTATTTCAATTGAGATATTAGGGATGCGACAAACAAAAAAAACTATAATGGAATATTTATAACTTATATGTACATTTACGATAGTGACTACTTTAGAAATATAAAAACTGCGTTGTAGCCACTAACGCCCACCTCCAGATATTACAATTGGTGAAAAATGATTATAGGGCTGTTTGGACAACGCTGTTACTGGTTGTTTTGTGGATTGAATAAATGACATTCAAAATTGTCTGTATGTTTCGCAGCATGCGATAAAATATGATATTTAAATGATTAGGATGAAATTGTTTCTATAATTTTTGCATTTTTATTGTTTAACACAGTTTCTATTCCATATATACTCGTACCTCTCGTGGTGTAGTGGCCAGCATGTACGGCTGCACACCCGGAGGTCCTGGGGTCGGGCCAAGTTTAGTTATTGAGTCTTTCTGTATATTAAGTCTCAGTAACAGCCCGGAGTTGGGAAGTTGGCGGTGTTCCCGTGCCTCGGAGAGCTCGTAAAGCCGTCGGTCCTGCGCCTTAACTCTCTCTGGTCGTGTCGAGTGGTCGTCCCACCAGAGTATGAGAGTGACAGGAATAGAGAGTGCACTTATGCACTATAGTATCTCCTGCGCAGTTGACTAGTCTCAATGAGATTGGCCGCCGTGACCGGAATCGGTTAGGAGAACATCACCTCCCGTGGAGTGGAATTCACTAGCTCTCCCTACCATTAAGGGCATAGGGTTAATAATCCATCTCGAGGTAAATGTCGTTGTGGAAGGGAATCTTCACACAGATTTTCCAAGTGAAAACAAAAAGAGTGTATTCCTCCTCCACTCAACACTTCGTTCTAGTTCTAGTCATTCATTTTCTCCATCTACTATATATTTGCCAAGAAAAGCTCGTAAATCTACTTGTAGATAAAGGCTTGGGCTTTTTCATCTTAATATAACATTTAATTTAAAATTTCAGTGTAAGTACATATATACAAAGTACTAAATTATGAACGATCTGTAAGTTTCTCAGAAACTAATATGTTTTATATGTTTGTAGAAAAGTGAAAAACAGCGACTGACCTTCCATCGACGATTGGGCAAAAAATATAACAAATGTGGCCTCATTACGTGCTTCGGTAACGCGGGCTTAATCAAAATAATAGGTAGATGCTGTTGAGATAATAAAATGATAAATTGCCTTTGTAGTCTATAAAAAATACAGCTCTGTGTGTGTTTGTATTAGGTATAATATTTTTTAAATATTAATTTGAAATTAAACGAACAGTTATACCAGTATTTGGTAACAAAATATATAAGGAACATTCTAGATTCGTTTTGTAGATAAATTAAACATTGTTTGTGTCAAACAAATAACTTATTATGTGAAATGACAGAGATAAATAGATCGCAAGCCGCAACCTCCTGCTCTGCCGCCAATCCCTCAGGCCAAGACACCAACGGTTATACATATATCTTATTACTTAGTTATTGTTTATACTGTAACTTACTATTTTATAAACTAAAGTAAATAAATGAAATGTACAATAAAATACATACATAGTATATAAAACACTCAGTTTCACCTGTAATTACAATAATTATTTTTGTAGATCTTATCTAGACAGCAAAAAGAGGAGGTAGATGCCAAATTTTGGAGTATACTTTTTTCTATGCCTTATTATGGTAGTCTCTCTCATTGATTTTCATGATTCTGTTGGTTAGAAATAATTATACTAATAATAATTATTATTATACTAATTATATATTAATTATACTTGCCTTACTACGGTGTAAAAATACATTGTACGGAAGTTTGCATATATGTATGTCTGAGAGAAATTAATCAGTTTTCGATAGATATTTAAAGTCGATTGCGATAGGACCACTGGGTTATTGAATCTCGAGAGTAGACCTGCCACAGCTTAATATTCTAAAATGGAGTTAAAGACACCCTTTATTTTGATTTTCAAGTCGGTGCACCTTTTTTTCTTCCATTCTTTCCTATTCATTGTAACATTGCTGAAGGTTAGTCAATACTTATAGATCATAATATACTATACTAGTACAGATGCCTCATCCCATACAAAGAAATAGCGTTGTCCGCTAGAGACCCCACGCCTATACTAATTTTTTTTTTTTTAATTTAAATTACTTTAAAGTTATTTCACTAAACTAATTCCATATTCGGAGCTCTGAATGATATAAAATCATAAATAATAATAGGTTCAAAGTTTAAACTATAATAAACAACTTTACGAGCTCTTTACAAAGTTGTAATAAAAACAAATCCGCACAAAATGGAGGCGAGAAATCAATATGATCACAAAAACACTTTTAGGCACTTTACTTAGTAGTACCATTTGTTCAGTTTTTTGTAAAAAAATTAAACTAATCTGAAGGCATAAAAAAATGTACTTTAAATTGGTGTAATAAAGTGCAAAATTGAAAAAAAGAATTAAGAATTTGTTACCTGCTTTTTTTATATTGTGCTTATTTGATAAAGGAATTATGTCAAAGAACAGGTGGTCATTTGATTTTCTGGTTCTTTTGTAAATATATAACGTATTTGCTATGTAAGGGTAGTAGTAGATCAGTGGTAGCGCGCTCGTTTGGGAAACCGAGTGAAGCGGGTCCAAATCCCGGATCTGGCACCTCTGATATTCTCATATGCGAATCATTTCCAACATGATTACCACTTGTCTTAACGGTGAAGGAAAACATAGTGAGGAAACGTACATGTCTGAGACAACCTAGCAAGTTTTCAAAAGACATGTGAAATCTGCCAACCCGCACTTGTCCAGCGTGGTGGACTATGGTCTGACCCCCCTCGTATTGAAGGGAGGTCCGTGCCCAGCAATGGGACGATAAAAAGGGGTTGAATACATACATACATTTTTTTTTTGTTTCTAAATCCTATAACGTTTAATTTTGCACGGAATTTTATTTAACTTTAACCTTTCCGTTTAATTATCCTTTCCTCTAACTTCTATATTGTAGACATTAACTTTTATACAAGCATCGTATCTGATGGCTTCGTGTCGCAAAATGCCTGCATAGTTTAAACGGCAGAGTTAATATATAGTTATAATTATGTAATATTATAGCCCAAACTATAGTTGTCTTACGAGATATCTTTCAGTTACGATAATGGCAACCGTTTTTAATATGCTCCTACACAATCAACCCGTTTATAAACTAAGCAAAGCTCCATTTTCATAGCATAAAACCATTTGTTTTTTTACTTAGTAGGTTATGATGTACCTACACATTTACAAAAAAATATTAATACAACATGTATATTATATGTATATAAAATAAAAATAAATCTGTCACGAGAACCGTACATTTTTTCCTATATTTTTATACATCTATACAACTAGACAATCCATATATCCTAACAAACTCTCGCATTTATAATATTACTAGGATAGTAGGATAATTGTTTAAAAATATAAGTTTTGGTGTCTTGAGATTTTCTGAGACTCTTCCCAGCAGAACTGCATTCCGGACTGGTGGTAGTTTCTTCATCGTTCAAGCGTATTTTAAGTTTGCTAATGAAGAAAAAGAATGGGAATCATCTTCAATATCACGAATTTCTAATATATTTCAAATAGATTTTTACAAACAGTTTTGAACATTAAATCGCCTAAATCATAATTTTACAAGGTTACTTTTGTTCATATTCAGACCTTAGTAATTCGTACAGTGCTTTTATAGATGGCACTATTACGTTTTCTGAATACTTTATTCTGGATTCAAATGATTTTATATATACAATGTTTAATTCCACTGGCTATATTTCGTGATAGCGCCATCTATAATCTATTCAAGCAAAACAACGTAACCCAAATTAGGTTGGTCCAGATTCTTTGTATGGGTTGCAATGTAATTTGGACTTGTATAGAATTAAGTATGTCATCTATGGCTATAATGTGACATGAAACCATAAGCTGTATATAAGCCGTGTCAAACTAAGTAATAGTAGGTCTACTTACAAATGAAGCATTTTTCTTACCTAAGAAATTGTTTCATATTTATACTTAAGTAAAATTTATGAAATGGGTAAAATAAAATAATTATTTTTTAAGTAATACTTAAAAAATAATTATTTTATTTTACTTAGGTATTCATTCGTAAAGATTATATAACACGTTGATATTTAAAAATAAATTATACTATAGTTAATGAACACAAAAAAAGTTCGCTAAAGCTAACCAGTTATGTGATAGGTATTATTACACTTGAATCATCGCCTGCCGGTCGAACAGACGGACGTAGCAACAAGCGACCCAGTCTAGCGAGTAATATACTTAATAAGGAAAGCTATAAATAATTAATTGATTACTTTACAGTGAGTTTCATTTTTGTATAAATTTTCATTTACACTAATTAATCGCCCGCTGTAAATTGCGAAGTCGTTTGAAGGACATGACCTAGAAGAATGATTCCATCTCTATTGACAAGCGAATGTTAGAACGAGATGGCATATGTCATATACGGCGTTCTTCGATTAGCAGGTATCTTGTATCTCTATCTCTCAGCTAAGATTTTGATATTTCTATCTCGCTCGCTCTCTAGCGTTGCTAGACAGTCCGTCGCCATGTTACGATCCGTGACGCACATTGGAGCCAATGCCTGTTTGAACTTAACAGCTTTGTCACTCTTTACTATCTCTAGGTAAGTATATAATATAATATTGCAACACTACTATAATAAATAAACTAATAAATAAAACTAAACTCCAATGAGTTTTTATTTATATTTATAATTAATAAGTAATGTGTTTTGCTTTAATAATTAATAATAATAAAAATAACTGATTTAGGATAGAATGATTGCATTGATAAAAAAGTCTAACAATGTTTTACACATATCATTTTAATTTAATACTGATCGTGATTCGTGATTCGTAGTCCCAAACATTTTAAGTGGGTAAAGCAACAGTAAAACAAGTAATCTGATAGAGCCGCACATAGGCTATGTCATTCACTGACTTCTAACAATAGAAAATAATATTTTCTCAGAATTTTACAATTTTTTTGCTGTAAGTTTTTTCTTTTGTTTATTTAAATCAACTTTTTGCTCCGTTCTAAATTAAAATGGACTCATATAATATAAACACACGAAAATGAACAGATAAAAAATTCATTACCTATTCTTAGAAAACACCGTAGATGTTAGGTATGAACTGTGCACGTGTCGTTTTTATGTTACACTTTTTTGTGAAGTAAGCAAAGATACTAAGGGTTTCATTCTTCTCTTATTCTTCTAAATAATTTGTGTCAAATTATTCTATTAAAAAAAACCTTCGATGTAACAATTAAGTCCTTACTAAGGTAATACTATCTTAGATTTACGGGAATATCTGATTGATTTTAAATAAAATTATTTTGATTTATTTGGATTTTTGGTTCCCGATGTTTCGAATGCTTTACAGCAATCATGGTCACGTCGGAAACCTAAAATCAAAGTAAATCCGCCAAAAAAATCTGAAAAGTTAGTTTTATTTAAAATGTCCTTAATCCTTATTAACATTTAAAGTTGGTAGGTGTAAAAAAATATTTTTATTTAAAATCTTTACTAGGTATAACATCAACATCGCTTAAATTTATTAAATATATAAGTACAATATAAGTATCTTATGATTCCGGGAAACTGACCATTATGACTTATTTGATATTTCATAGCTAATTAATTTAGTTTAGTTTTCAAAGGGCCTTGCCAAATGAAATGAAAACAGATCGATACAAATGACTAAGTCCCTATCTTTTGATTAATTACTTAGGTATATTATTTAGTTTTAGTTAGTTTAGTTACTGCTTTAATTAAGATTTATTACATAATTATAGTTCACAGAGGATGTTAAAAGAGTTTAATATTATTTATCAATATGTATTCTTAATCTGTCTGTATGCGATTTCAATTTTTTTGTCTGACAAATGATATATAATATTATATTCTTTAATTAAATGATATCCTATAAATATATGATCGTAATATGCCTAATATGCGTTATTTTTAGTATCTCACTCATCCTAATTATTTACTGAAGTCTTATTTCTTTTGCGTGTACACATTTATACACGCACTCTTTAATCGGCGATAATCGAACCACCTGCCTGCTTCCTGCTAGGCAATGCCAATCACGGATGACTTACGTACACACTAGGTTTCCCGCAGCTTCACTTACACGATATATAATATATTAAGTCGAGAAACAATCGTCTAAATTTTAATGTAGGATATAGGCAAAAAGTAACAAAAATATGCCATATTGTACCATAAATAAAACAATTTATCTAAGTATTATAAAAATATGACTAGAGAAATATTTTTGCAGAACGAAAATAAGCAAAAATCTTTTATAAATCATGTAAGTCATATGTCACGACTTTTTTAGGCTTTACAAGAAATGAAGTGACGTTGACAGTTGACAAGTGAAGGCGAATCTCTCTCAGACACTCAATCTGTACCAACATAATATTTCAAAGTAAGGCTGGCAAAATTAATTGTAAGAAAACATTGAATGCATTTAAGTATGAAATTCGATTCCGCCGAAGCTAAATTTGTTTTTTAGCCATTATAATATATTCTCTTTCTAGGACGCAAAGAAAATTCATAATATATGATTCGAGCATATACTATCTCTGCTTACATCACAAAGTATTTTAATTATTTCATCACTACAAAGTTTCCGACATATATGCAACAAATATATACCTACGTACATACACTCAAAATACATTACCCTCTTCAGGCAAGTCGGTTATAAAAATAGTCACTTAACATCGATTAATCACAAAAGGCCTCACAAAGCAGGTTTGAAAAGAAATTATCGTTTTATAGTTCTAGAATAACCTATACTCTATGGATGCAAAAAAAAATACATGCAACATTGTAAAGAAGTTGACGCACATCACTAGCGAGACGTTAACGAGACAGTTACAAAAAGTATGATATACTTTTTGCTTTCCGATGCACTCTACACTGTAACACTACGAGTATACTATTTAATGTCAGAAATTAATTACCAACACAATGTCACTCTAAAATATATTTTGCCATCTATTTCTAGCTTCTATAGTTATGTAATACTTATTAGAAAAAATCGTGAATTATTTAATATTATACATATATAAATAGGAAGTATAGTATAGTATAGTACATGTATGTATGTATGTATGTGTTCAGCCCTTTTTTAACGTCCCACTGCTGGGCACGGGCCTCCCTTCAATACGAGGGGAATCAGGCCATAGTCCACCACGCTGGCCAAGTGTGGGTAGGCGGACTTTGCATGTCTTTTGAAACTTTGCTAGGTTCTCTCAGACATGCAGGTTTCCTCACGATGTTTTATTTCACTGTTAAGACAAATATATAATATAAGTATATGTACGAAATGATTCGCACATGAAAATATCAGAGGTGCGAGACCCGGGATTTGAACCAACTTACTCGGTTTCCGAAGCGAGCGCGTTACCACTGGGCTGCCACTGTCTCGAATATGGCTTAGCAAAGTCAAAATATTTAACATTACTTTTATTGCTGTTGAATGGTAACTCTACTTAAAAAAACAAGAAGGAGGTTCAAAGTAAATAAACATGTAGCTTTTATGAGTAATTTTATCAAATTGAAGCAAGGACTGAAAAGTTGGAAACCGCGTACTTACATCACAAATAAAAGCCATTATTCATCGTAAAGTCTGTCCGTCTGTCATATACCATCGGACAGTTCGGTCACCTTGAAAATAACTTAAAACAATTTTAGACCTTAAATATATTAACTCAGAGCCTATTTTACATTACATTATTCAGTCACTATGCGATACGATGTACAGTAACCGATGATTTGTTAATTTTTATTAGTGTTTTCCATTTTAGTTCTTATTGCAATATGTTAAGAGCGAGATTAATATGCATTAATAGGGTTAGTGAAGGGCAGTAGAGTAGTTTCCGATTGCATTTTGATTACAATGATTGCAGCGCAATGCAAGTCACTGCCGAGTTACAGTTTTTGCATAACCGTATGATTCATTCAATTTTAGCTCGCATGATTGATTGTAAAAAACAAACAATTGTCCACGAAAAAAAAAAATTTTTTTTCCTTTGTTTTTTGTGTAAGTATTAAGTACCCCAAAAATATAATGACTCACACTTTAATGGGATTTTGTTGTTGGATATTTTCTACTCAGGGCTAACTAGTCTACAAGCGCGTCGTCGTAATAAATGGTATAAAGAACTAAGAAGACATGGATTTAGCGAACCAGGCATCTTCACAGTGCTGGATTTTGAAGGAAAAACTTATATATTATACACCTTATACATGTAACATTATATATAACTTGGAAATTTTAGGATATAATTTTGTGAAAAAAAAACAAAGTATAGTAAGAGAAAAATGA
Source organism: Brenthis hecate (assembly GCA_951806755.1). Classification (NCBI taxonomy): domain Eukaryota; kingdom Metazoa; phylum Arthropoda; class Insecta; order Lepidoptera; family Nymphalidae; genus Brenthis; species Brenthis hecate. The sequence goes on along the minus strand of OX638258.1, from coordinate 6,440,026 downwards.
AATCAAAATAAGGTCGTCGTCGGTTTAGGTCGTTAATATTTCATATAACACAATAAATAAACTAATAATATAAAATATAACATTTTCGTAAGATGATTTTATTACGTAAAAATGCTATTTCCGTGATACAGCTTTAAGGCGCAGGACCGACAGCTTTACGTGCTCTCCGAGGCACGGGGGTGATACACTGCCAACTACGCAACTCCGGGCTACTACCAATCCGGGACTCCAACTCAGGAACTCTGGATCTGTAGCCGCACATGCTAGCCACTAGACCACCGAGGAAGTTAACAAATAATAGATACCTAAATACTTATTGTTGTACTTCAGTAGGTACAAGGCACAAATATCAAGATATCCTATCATCTCAACCTTGGCTTCATTTACGTCTTTTGACGTCAAAATGTGCACCCGGAAAATATCTACTCGTAGATTATGTTTTTACACTAATATATAACACTAGCTGTACCTATCTATTTATCTTTATTATTTTTACTTTATTTACAAAAAGAGGTTCGTATTAAGTTTATAATCTAGAATACTAAGGTACTTTCAAATATGTACAAAGTTTCTTAAATTCCATCGATCAAAAAAGTACTAGATACACAATCTTGATAAACAGAGAAAAAAGTTGTTTTCACAAAAAAATTAAAAGCGCGCTCAAATGTTCAAATGAGCGCTCATTCGGAGAGTGTATTTAATAGTTTTTTGATCGTTGTTAAACCTTTAATCAGAACACATTTAATTAAATAATATTCTATTTCTTTTGAAAAAATAGCTCTCATCGAACTGTGATATGTGGAGTATTTGAATATGTTTATCATTCGAATGTTTGGACGTTACTTGCAGTGCCAGCGGTCGGAGGTTCGAGTCCCGCTGGGGAAATACATATGTCTGATGAGCACGAATGTTTGTACTCCATTCAACTTCAAACAAAGCACCGCCAACGTAAAAGCCCAGCTCCAGGTTACTACTGAGACAGAAATACTCAATAACTGAACTTGGCCCGTACATGCTAGCCACTAGACCACTGAGGCAGTAAATATTAAATAATAATTATAACATTAATAAAAGTTTTCAGTACCACAGACAGAAATTATAATAACTAAATATGTATAGAAGTAAATATATTCTATTACATTTTTATCAAAAGGATTTTTAGCACTCCATATCCTGATAGCGACGCGGCGATATTATTATCTAAGGCCTTTCAGAATGTTCCGGGCCTTCTCATTGCCTAATTGTAGAAAAGATAAAATGCATAAGGAAATGTGGTCAAGGTGTTGTTATGTTAGAGCTCGTAATAACTTGCCGTCTAATTCGAAGATAAACATTTTAAATTATATCAAATAAAAGATATTAATAAAATTAATCATATATTTTTACAAAGTAAGACACAAAAGAAAGATAAAAACAAGCAAATGATTTCTTATTATAAGTCTTCTATCATTATTAGCATTTGTTTCTCTTAATATCCAAGAAATGATGATATATAAATTATAACGGCGTGAATTTTTCTTATAACAATTGTCATAAGCTTGAATCAAAGAAATAAAAACAAATGAAAATTAAATAAACAAAAACAAAAAAAAACTGAACAAATCAGTCGTTTGGGGAAATAAAATTATAATTTATAGTTTCTTATCAAGACCGGCATTTCATCATTACTTCATTACAATTAGAATCAATTATAATAATTATGTAAGCGCAGTGTGGGCGCGCGCCAGGGGACGGAGAGGGGGCACCACGTCTGCGAGAGAGAGGTGCAGCGATATCTTCAAGGTTAAGGTTATACTGCATATACGAGTACAGTAAGTTACAGATGTGACTTTCCAAAATGTTCCTGCTTACACTCTTATGTCTTTTATAGTTATGTGTTATTAAAAAAAATATTACGGAGCCCCAACATTACTCAGGAAATAAATAAGCTGACTCAGCACGCCCCGGGAGAGACAAGGGCCCAATAGAGAACTGAGATAGGTTTAGTGATAATACTAACACAGTTATGATTTACCAATAAAATGCTTAAATTAATTATTGGTTTTCTCGTGATTCGTTCCCAGACAGACAGATATGTAGATAGATAGACAAAAATTCTAAAAACTGTAGATTCGGCCTCTGAAACGATAGTAATGACTATTTCAGTAAGATTTTCCAAAAAATATTTAATATACAGACTCAATTAGAATTTTATTATATGTAGGTATAGATAGAAGATTTAGCCATTTCTGACAGTCTGATAGTCTCTAGATGCAAAACACAGATGTACTTGCGCTATACATTATTCAGAAACACTATCAGTAGATCGAATTGAAATCGATTAAAGCACCGTTTCACTTATGTCATACTTATTTTAGTGGCAACTAACCGAACAAGTATACCTAAAATGTCTGACTCATACAAAGTAACATTTTTATAAGAATAAAATGATTGAAACAAAAAAAAACACGGGTTTATAATATAATTTATTTTAAAAGTTCGTCATGCTTTTTGTCCTCTTTTTTATTCTCAATATGGACTTATATGATAACTTCTTACATTAACGCGAATATTTGATTCCCCATACAAAATTTCGTCCCCATTTTAAACCTCTTAAGGAATGATTTCTGGAATAAAAACTATCCTATATCCTTCCCAGGGTCTCAAACTATCTTCTTACCAAATTTCATCTAAATCGGTTCAGTAGTTTCGGAGCCTATTCAGTACAAACAAACAAAAAACCAAATCTTTCCTTTGTATAATATTAGTATAGATTTAAAAAAAACTAAATTGCGCATTTTTTCTGACTGACCGCTCTCTCGTCTCCCCCGTGACCATGATTCCTGTAAAGCATTCGAAAAGTCAGGACCAAAAATCAAAAAATAAATCCGCTAAAAAATCCAAAAAGATAGTTTTATTTCAAATAAACTTATGAGTTTCTAAATTAATTCAAAACCACGACAATGTTTATAGTAAATAAATCAATTCCTTCAAAGTGAAATACATACTACAAACAGTAAATGAATTATTTATACCCCGCGCCGGTTACGTAACGATCGTCGATAGCTTCGTTACGACAAAGGAGAGCACGTTCAGAGGTCGCCAGTGTCAAAGCACTCCGATACAATACGCACCGAAATAAGTTTCAAATATTTTTTGCGAGTACATATTTTTTATTCTCACATAGAAATGTAGAGTCATTCTTCGCGCTCTGCTTTAAACTTTCCATGTATTTTAATGTCAGCTCTAGCCTTGAATTCTGTGTTTAGAATAATATGAATTTTGAAACACCAATATCATATGTAGTGAAGATTTCGTTGTTTAATTACAATTTAACTTAGTAACAGTATGTGAAATATACATTGCGTATTGAAATAATGGGAGCTGGTTTATTTTTATGAAACATCTTCTTTACTGTTGGGAAAATAAAAACTGTTTGTTTGTATGTTGAGGATAATTACTTAAATAATATCTAAGAAAAAATTGTTTTATATAAAATCACTAGCAGGTCACCCTCCTTTCGCTCGGTCTCTGTGCAAAATTTTATCAAGATGCGTGTTCGCGCCTTAAAGCGGATGTAGACATACCGCCTCACATCCCCCGCACCTTTTTTTTTAACTGTAACTGTTGCTATAGCGATTTTGTCAATATATATGACACATTACCCTTATAGACTTTAATAATTAAAATATGTAATTAAAAGATACAAAAATAACTAAACTTTTCAATTCATCTGGAACACCTCCGCCAGCGAACCCTCCCCACCAAACCGTTTATCCGTTCTGGCGTGATTGAATTACAAACATCCATCCAAACATTTATAATATTAGTAAGATTGCATTGTCCTCAAAAGAAGTTATTAATTATGTAGTATGACTCAAGAATGTAACAAGCTTGTGAAATCACAACCGATGGCAACTATTCTCAAAATACATATGTACATATTATATTTAGTACATAAATGGTTGTCACGCTCTGTTCACTATGAAAGGAAACAAAATATGAGAAGCGCAATCTAAAAATTTGATAAATGTGAAGATAATAAGTAACTTGTACAAATTTCAAAAGATAATTTCTTTCCGTCCATAAGAGACCGTGAAAAGAAGTAGTCAATTTTAATGATCGCGACTAGATCTAGCGAGCTTTGTTCTTGAGCTTTGATCCTTATTCTCTAGTAATAAGAGTCGTTTGTGGATTGTTGTGATGAGCGCTCTCTTAATTGAAAGATGATACTCGTCAGAACTTATTTTAGCGTCTTTGTTCATTTAATATTCGAGCGGTTGTCGGGAGATGAGGAATTTGATTCTGTTACAGATGAAGTTTTCTTAACGAAAATGAGACAATTTCAAGTAAAAGATTGGCGAGTACATTTTTATGGAATTTTTTAATCTTTTACACGATTGAATTGTTGGAGAATAGTGTTGCTTTTCAGACATTCTTTAGTTTTTCTATTCTATACTAATATTATAAAGAGGAACGACTTTTTTGTTTGTTTCTTTGCTTGTACCGAATAAGCCCCGAAACTATTAGACCAATTTAGGTGAAATTTGGTAAGTATATAGTTTGAGATCCTGGAAAGGACATAGAATAGTTTATATCCTGGAAATCAATCCTTAAGGAGGTGAAAATGAGGATGAAAATTTGTATTGGAATCAACCTAGGGATGTACCCGAGCGAAGCGAGGGTGATTCGTTAGTATACTATAAATATAAATATTGACTGAGTTTTAATGAGTTCTTCTAAAGATTAATGAATTATTTTCCTGAATTGATGGTAGAGTCAAAGCTATTAAGAAAATGACTGAGAAATCGCGGAGTAGAGTATGTTTATACATAAGTACGTATTATAGAAAAACATCAACCGTTGCTTGAAGCTCTTATACATTTAAGTAAAATATATAGGGTTATTTATATTTAAGTCGACCGTAATCATTATAGATTTTTTAATTGATAACACTAAAGCTCGTCAATAGAGATTTAAATGTACTGTATGTATTGTTTTGTCTTTGCCTTTTTGTATACATATTCAAATTTCAAATTCAAAATATTTTATTCAGCATTAAATTATTACAATTTTTTACTAAACGTCATGAGTCTACTACCAGTTTTGAGAGAAGAAGCCTCAGTCAGACCTGAGAAGAACTGGCGAAAGAAACTCTGCGGGACTAATAACTCGTTTTTTTTCATATGTATAGACTATAGACTACAGAAGTCATAGACTAAAAAATGTAGTAATTAGTTTTAATGTTTTGTTTGTAAAAAAACTTATCACATATTTTATAATATAATACATAGATACGTTATTCTAATTAATTTTGCCATACATATTGTTATCATATTATTATCACAATTTTAATATAACTACAGTGTTAGATACAAAGGAATCAAAACAATAGCACCAAATCTCATTGTTATTCCACTCAGTTCAAGGATGCCGTCTAAATATGTATGTATGTATATACTGTAGTATACACCTCGCCTGATTATGTACTCGTGTAGTAGTATTTAACTTGTTATTCATTCGCTTGAATAGTTTTAATAAAACTTCTGTTATTTAACTATGATTAAATAGATTTAGTTTTAGAGAAGATTTAGATATAAAGTTAGTATAGATTTCTCAGAGATAAGATATTTTCCCCCAGTAAAAAGTATCCTATATGTTGAGCTGGATTATAACCAGTTATCATTATACCAAATTTCATCAAAATCTATGCAGTGGTTTTCCCGTGATGCGGTAACAGACAGACAGATAGACAGACAGACAAAAAATTCTAAAAACTATATATTCGGCCTCTGTATCGATAACAAAGTCTATTTCAATAAGATTTTCCAAAAAATATTTAATGTACAGATTCGGCTTAACCAGTTTTATTATGTTTATGGATAATGGATATCGAAAAAAATTATAAAAATGACATATTCAAACCAGAAGAAATCAGGAGAAGCAAGTTTATATATGTATGTATCTGAATAGAATAAAATCTACAATTTATGACATTATATTACATGGTTTTTATTTAGTATTTTTATTTTATTTTTATTTATACATGACATGTATGTTATTTTACAAAAGCTTATCTTATAGGAATATAAAACTCTACCCAAAGCCTTAGAGACCAATTCAGTACCTATCATTCGCCAATATCTTGTTGCCAAGTTAAAATATTAATGTAGCAAATCTATTTATCAGTGTTTTTTCGCCATGGGACGCGGCAAGACTCTACATTACGTCATTAAACCCCACTATCATTAAAATCACAAGTCTTAACTAAAATGTTATATGCAATTTGAGCACTATCTTAATAGAAATTAAATTACAATTCGTATGCTCTATAGCTGGGAACAGTTACTTTTTTTCGCTGTTACCTAGTAATTAGTCAATTTTCTTAAGGTCATAGAAATAAGGTTCAAATTATTAATTTTTGATTTATTAATACGTCGTGCAGAGTATGACATAATGCAGCAAAAAAACTTTGGCAAGTATACCGATGGCAAAAAACGCCATGGCATGGCAACAGCGAAGTTTTAGAAATATAATCATTAACGGACATGACATTTCTCGCGGCTGTCACACAAAGTTTGATAAAAACATTTATCCTTTTTGTCATGCTGGAAAAAGTTGCTGACACTCAAAAACAAACTCAACTCAATTTCGTTAACAATTCATTTCGTATTATTGAACTAACAATATCATATATATTAAGTGACGTCGATTGTATCTTACAATGCAATACGGAACTCTTTATAAGTTAAAATTAAAATAAAAGCTATTTTTAAGTCATGGCATATTGATGTAACAAGTATAAGTTATTATATAAAGGCACGTTAAGCCACACGTGGAAATTCACGCGTCTTGGCTTACATAATCACTTGCCTAAACTAAAGATAAAAATCGAATTTAAATATAGAAATTAAAAAAGGTAACTCATTTGAAGGTCGCTTATACGCAGTCACAAACTGATTTTTTCTTTTGCGATTGCAAGTTTGAATCGCATACACGGCAACTTAGAACTTAGTCATGGCTTGGATTTGTTTAATTATATATTTTAGCAACCTTGAAACATGAAGCTAACCCTATTGGGGCTAACAAAAATGTTTATCAATATCTTATAACAATATTTAATTTTCAATATCGACATGAACAAAATGTACGCACGCTTATTATTCAATAGATATTTAGATTTATTAGCTTTTGAAATAATAAAATATTTTATTCTTAAATTAAAATCTAAGTAGGTACTAATTTGTACTAAGCTGTATATGACATAATATAGAGAATAGTAATAAATTATTGAAATAAAAGAAATTTTTAGAATCCAATAACAATGTTAGAATAATGATAATATGTATATGTATATACATACGAGTATATAGAGATGAAGGTATTCTTTTCCCATTTCATTTTCATTTAAATTACATTGTGATACATGTAAATGGCTTTTGTACCTCTAAATCCCTCAGGTAGAGTCCGGGAAGATCGCTAGTAGCGGTAGATAGAGCGAATGTAATCACGGGATGCACCTCTTTAGCGTCCCATAAAACTAAATTACGATACAAATTTAGAAAGTACCTCTCTCTTTATCCCCATATATCAAACAAGGATGGGCAATAACTTCTCTTCATTTGTTTTGTTGACAACATGCGAACGGTACAAAATTGACTTTATACTTTATACAATAGAGCTGAATTTAATTTGAACTATAGTCGAAATAGTTTCGATATAGGAATAAAACAGTGAAGCAATAAAACATACAGCCGCACTTGCATTGCCACTGGGTGTTGCCAAAAGGATGTAACTTTGAACGCTTGCCATATCAAAATCGACTCTAACTTTATAGAGATAACATGAATAATTAAACAGAGGATATACAATACACAATGCCTAAACACATGAGGCAAGATAACGAGATGTTAGATTAAGCCCAAACAAGTTTCGGTTATAGACACGTGTAGAGTTGAATATAAAAATAAATTTGACTCTTCTATAGCTCGTTTTATTGATTTATCTGTATTCAATTTGTGTTTTTTGTTCGAGCTCTTTAATTTGTTTACTTCACGAACTTGGCACTTATTATTTCTTTTACTTCAAGGACTTTTATTTATTATATGTATTTATTACAATATATCTTTATATATAAAATTTCCATGTGCGAGTGTTTGTAAAGAGTGATTTTGGTATTTGTTTTTGTGATATTAGATATCCTAGGGTAACCTGGATGATTCTTAGCTCAAATTTATGCTGTTGTCGAGATACAGATTTATTTTATTATTATTGAATAAAACTTATTACACCATATCGGAAGACTTTGTATATGTCAATGTGTGGGACTAATGTCTGGTTGGGTCTCCCGTAAGATTAATAGGTAATTATTGCATTGCAATATTGTAAACAAATATTATTTTAAAAGAGCAACTTTTGAATTTTTCGCCGGTTCTTCTCAGCAAAATTGACTTCAGAGCTGGTGGTAGATTCCTCACGGATTTACATATTGACATTCAATTTAGATTTTAATAATATAAAAAACGACGATTTAAAAGTGCTTGTAAAATTCTTTTTGAATAAAGTTATTTTGATTTGATTTGATTTTAATTTTCTGACCAAAGTTTTTTATATTTACGGATATATTTCGGTATTTCGTAGAAATATATTTTGTAAGCAAGGTGTGTGTCAGACAACGCGTATCTTTCAGCTCCCCTAGTGTTTATACAGATTTTGAAGAAAAATTGAAAGAAATAATAGATTTTTGAACATTTATTGCAATATGGTTTAAAAACGTCATTCCAGACGTGTTGCTCCAGCAATGGTGGTAGCGTAAAACATATAGTCTTTATTACCCTACAAAAGAAAGTAATAAAGGTTTCGTTAAAAATGTATTATATAACGTCGAAAATTTCAATGAGACAAACTCTATTTAGGTTTTAGGGCTAACTAGTTCCTTGAAAAATTAACGAAAACTGAATTTGCAGTGATATTTCATTTAAAAGAGAGTTAACAAAAATGTGATAAAATACGAATTTATATTAAACTAGCGACTCACCCTCGCTTTGCTCGGGCTTGTACCTAGGTTGCTTCCCCATACAAAGTTTCATACCCATTTTCACCCCATTAGGTGATGATTTCCGGGTTAAAAACTATCCTATAGGCTTTCCAGAGTCTCAAACTATGTTCTTACCGAATTTCATTTAAATCGGTTTAGTAGTTTCTGACCTTATTTGGGACAAGCAAACAAACAAACAAAAAAATCTTTACTCTTTATAATAATAGTATAAATATATAGACTATAATGCAAACAAAAATATATAAATACGTAACCGGTTTTGGTATCGTTTTTAAATATAAAACTTAAAATAATTTCCTCAACTAAGTGGATGGCTGGTGGACTGCAGCAGCCGTCGTTTTCTCAACTTTATATCTCATAAAAAGTAAATTTTCGAAGTTAAAGTAGAATTATAAAATTACAGTAGGTAATTAAGATAATTCGTCAAAAGGAAGCTCGCAGTACGGTCGCTTCCGGCGGCTTCCAGTGCTTTTTTTTTTTAACTCGCACGATATTAAGCAATGATACATTACTTATGTACATTTCGACCATCAAAATCCGACTGCATTTTTTATAGTTAAATGCTTTTTCTTCATATGCTAGGTAGAGATGATATTATAATGAAATCATATTTCTTTTCACGCTAGATTGGTATCTATGATTCATGAATTTTGCCTCATGCAGGTGTTGAACCTCCATCTTCCGGTACAGTACAAATTGCCAGTTGATCTGATCATACTCAAAATATGTACCTATATGAATGCACTAGTCATAGTGCATAGAAAACATTTGTGCAAAGTTTGAATTTTTTACGGGTCTTTTTGTTTTGGTTTGTCTTTTCGTTTTTTCTTTATATATTTATTGTTTATATATTACATATTTATACGTTTATATATAAATATTTTATGAGTAATATTTAATAATGTGATCAGTGTTAATATATGGCGCCAAAATACAATAAAAAATAAGGAATTTATGCAAATCTGAATTTTATAAAATATAATAAAAATAATATGTTATAAGAAAACCATTAATCATAAATATTTGGTAACTTTCGCTTTTTCGGGGAAGTTAATTTTTAAAATAGGATAAATTAATGTTCCTCCTTTACCTAGAAGACAGAAAAGCTAATCAAAACGCACCAGAACATGAACTTCTACAAGAGACGAATCTACTCCGAACATTAAGGCATGTTGGAATAAAATGATATAGATTAGATATATTTAATCAGGATAACACAACAGTTAGTCTATCCTTGAAGCGTGATATTTGCTTACGTCTGTACATCCTCGTATTTAAATAGCCTGTAGAATTAATACGCCATTAAGCGTCAGCCGCACGTACGGCTAACACCATTACGTGCTGAGTATTTAGCGCTATGAAAATATGTAGTAAGCCTTGTCCGTAGATACATGCTTTATTTCCTTTGTCTAGAATTCTGGTTCTGCGCACACTGGGGACTAATTTAGTTTACTTATGCAATTATGTAAAATTAAAATTTAATTATTTTTTTCAAGTTAGGGAATATAAATAACTTCTTAAACATATTTACTAGATCAAAGCTACATACAGCTACTAACCTAACCCTAGATAACATTTAAGTTTTTTTTTATTAAAAGATTCTAACTTGAGCGAAGTCGCTGCTGAATACTAATAAAGGATTAAATTGTTATGATATTTACGTTGCAAAATCTATACATATAATAAAATTGTAACTAAGCCGAATCTGTACATTAAATATTTTTTGGAAAATCTTATTGAAATAGACATTATTATCGATACAGAGGCCTAATCTATACTTTTTTGTCTGTCTATTTATCTGTCTGTCTGTCTGCCTGTCTGTTACCGCATCACGGAAAAACCACTGGAGGGATTTTAATGAAATTTGGTATGGTGATATCTGGTTATCCGGGTCAACATAAAGGATACTTTTTACCGCGGAAAAATATCTCATTTCTGAGAAAAAAAAAACAAAAACTGCAATGTAAGAATATACTAATATGTAAAACCTAAGAATTTGGTTTTTGGTCATCTGAACGCGGGCGGAGGCGCGGGCAATGCTAGTATAATGTATATATGATAATAATACTTTCTCAAATTTACTTTGACATTTGAAATGAAACGATTTTTTCTGATTTTTTGCGCGGATTTATTTTACCTTTCACAGGTATTTATAACCTTTGAAACATCTGAAAGTTGCAAAATATTCGAAACGTCGGAAACTAAACATCAAAATAAATCCGCGGAAAAATCCGATAAAGATAATTTTATTTAAAAATATAAATACAAATTAGATTTGAACTTTTATAACAGAGAAAAATTATGGGTAAGGTATTTTTACTTCATTTTTATATCGTCATTCCAAAGTAAAGAATTTCTTTATAAAAACTAATTCTAAACAGAAATCTTAGGAGTTTCACAAATAAGTAAGATGGTGGATTTTATTTGTAGTTTGCTGAATCTTTCCAAGAAATATTTTGCCCAACAATTCCTGAATAACTGTAGGCTGTTATTCTAACAAAATCATAACTAAAAAATAATTTATATGCTTTTTGAATTTAGATATTATTTTAGGAGATTGTTGTAATAATTTTCAAAATTTTCAAAAGGTTTTATGATTCAAACTTATTTCTTCTTAGTGACTTAGTATAACTCAAATAATATTCTTGAAATACCCGACCATAGTTACAGACAGACATTTTTTATATAGTTAAAATGATATTTTACCACATCCATACGCACGCTCCTTAGCCGTCTTATATAGGCTAATAATTCGCTCTTTCACAGCGGTCACGTTTCGCGAAGAAAAAACTTGTGAGCTTGCATGCTAATGGTCAAATAAACAGTTTGCCAGTCGCGCTCGTGTAACGCGGGAAGCCTAAATTAGACACTATGTTGAAGGCTAATGTACATACATACATAAATATAGTTGAGAATATATATATATACACTTAAAAAAATCATCTGTTTATTTTTATTAATCCCATATGAATAAGTTCTAGTAGTCCATACATACTACTATCACTGTTTGGTTATCGATGAACAAAATAATGAAAAGTACTTATCCAGAAAAAGCTAGAATTTGTAGAATTGGTACTCTATTTCATTAGAGAAAGTCGAGGGCGAAATAAATAGAGCTCAAACAAATAACCTTGTACTATCGATCGATCGGTTATTACCTATTATTAATAATATTATTATATAGAAGCTATTTAATTTGTAATAAAATTTAAATGAACGTTTCGACACGCGCGCCCGTAATAAGAGTAGGCAGTAGGCACTTATTGATTACATAAAACTGTAACGCTCAGCCACTGACGGCCAAGGTCAGGCGATTAATCCTGATAATTTATACTTGTTATTGTATAGCAGGTGACCGTGAATGTGTAGAGTTCGCGAAGCTCGTTAAATCATGGATTTTTTTTATGTAGAGCCGAAGTGAAGAATTGATTTTAGGTAAAATGAGATTTGAAACATTTGTCTTAATTTTTAATTAAATATACCTCATATGTATACGTATATTCTCTCGTTATTACTTTTTTTATAAGATAACTTAAAGATTTTTTTAGAAGCAATTTATATGGGTAGCTTAAAAGTACCATGGAATGTTCTTATGGATAGATATATAATTAATAGATATAGTATGTATTTATAATTTTTATGAAATTTTTTAGAGTTTTTCGATAATTTTGGATAGTCTTAATTGTAGATATTTGATTTTTCAAGGAATGTTAAACAAAAATAAATAAATACAATTACAAAATGATTAGATTAAGTTTATTTATTGGATTACTGTTACTGTACTAACAGGGGAAATAAAACACTATTATAACTTCGGTTATGAGCTCCTCAGCATCCCTAGTGTTCTGTATCTCGATACGTTAATTGATTCCTGTGAGATTAAATAAGACATTGTAAAAAGTCACTAGAAGAAGCAAACATTGCAACGGATCGCAGGCACTATATAATATATAAGATACCTTTATACAGTAGTTATGTATCTACAAAGAACATCATATCCGCGGTTTGTATTTCTAAATATGCTATTATATATGTGTTATACTAGATTAGACCTTGAACGCTGTCATGTTATGTCACCGCGTATTCAATAAAATATGTTACAAATGGAAATGTTCTATTGTTCATTATAATTTATAGAATGCAAAGAAATTAATCACCCTACGTTTTAGGAAAGCTGCTGCGGTCGGGAATGCAGTTTCATCGCATGCCATCTAAAATGTTCATAAAAATATTTTAAATTCCCCGTAGTATATATTATAACTAGAGTAAATTTATCTTATGCGGAAATAATGTAATTATATATAACGAACTATCTACTTAACCTTGCTCTGCTTGGGTTCGTCCCTAATTACGTTTTAACGTTTACTATAGTTTTGTCATAGATGACATATTTTTCCGCAGTAAAAAAGAATCCTATATGTTGACCCGGATAACCAGCTATCATCATACCAAATTTCATTAAAATCTGTCTAGTGGTTTTTTCGAGATAAAAATTCTAAAAACTGTAGATTCGGCCTCTGTATCGATAATGACTACTTCAATAAAATATTGTAAAATACATTTATGTACAGACTCGACCCAGTATATTATGTACCTATAGATAATGACCCACCACTTTGGTATTCATGTACAATCAAATTCATATTAGATTCAGTTTGTTAGGCCAAGACTTCACCAGGACTACTGCTAATTTAAGTTAATTATTATTTGTGGCGTAGAGAATAAATAAGTCTTGTACGGGAATCAAACTGGAAACTTTCTACACAGTCGGTCATGCAATAAGACAAAATAAACCCATAAAAATAACTCTATATCAATAAAACAAAACGGTCGTAACAAAGCGTCACTCATATAAAAACAAAACACATGTCACGTAATATATTATCTAAAACATAAGACAATAAACATACATATATAGATACTTACACGAGTTGATTTGTAACTCGACGCTGTACACTGGCTAAATTCTACATGAAAACAATGGTAGAGACCATCTTATCCGTTCAATTTTCATCCTTATTGTTTGAGTATTAAGTGCTAAAGTCGTTTAAAGCTATAATCTAATTTACTTACAAGTGTAGAGTTTCTAAAGGACCTTGAGCTGAGTCCCAGTGAACAAACAGACGGGGCGACGCCTGGCGTGTGTCGGTGAGCGCTACCTGCATTACAGTCTACGATGCAACAACTATAAATCATAATTGCGTGCTAAAGGCCAGTTTGCAGCATGAAAAATTATACTTGTACTAATATTTCAATGGGTGAGTCAAGTGAATTCTGATTATGCGGTTCACTGAAACATGTAAACAAATGGATTATAATGGAATATATATATGAAATATTATGGCCCCATAAATTTAACTTTATGTCATACTATGCAGTGATCTAGATGAGCTGCAGTATAACATATGGAGGTCCAGATTTCTTTTGCCAATCAGGACTATTGTACAGTTCTGGTCAAAATGCGGGATGCGTGGAATATTACTTAATATTCTACACATTTGCCTAAGATCGCGGAAAATGATAAAGCAGGAGATACAAAATCAAAAGATATTTGACACATCTATGCACTATAATGCACCATTGATAAAAAATATATTTTTGATCAATGGTATGCACTTATAATTTTCTTTAAGATTATTTGTGTTTCTACGAGAAAATTCATTTAATTTAGGTTTTTTTTATTTATAATTTACATACTACCTAAAAAAGAAAATATTTTTTTAGGTAAATCAAATAAAAGCGATAAGGCACATTGAGTGTTCTTAATCTCAGAAAAATAAAATTGAAGAATCTGTTTATAATGTCAAAATAACAACTTTTACTAAATGCATATTAAAATATATACGGTAGGTACTTATAAGAAATACACTATTTTTATCCATTACTTTTTGTCTATTTGTCCGTTTGTACTGGCTAATCTCCGAAACGGCTGGACGGATTTTGACGGGACTTTCACTGAAATGATCAGAATTACTTGAAACTTTGTATTAATGCTCTTTAAAAAAATTAAATAAGTACGTGTTTTAGCATTTTTCTAAATTCATCCCATAAGGGAGTAAAATAGGGGATGAAAGTTTGTATGAAACCTTTTTAGAGAATTTTTTGGTAGTTTTAGCGCGAGCAAAGTAGCGGGCTCTGCTAGTAGGCTATAAATGCAAGAGAAATTTTTATATCATACTATAGTTGCAGAGATTTGCATGTTCAAACAAACAAACAAAAGTTTTGAGTTTGTAGATTTCCTCAGCACATGTTACAGAAATTTTCAACGTTTAAATTATTATTATATGTAGACCTAGAGCCTGAGCGTATTAAAATATCTCTCGTGGACAAAGAAGTATCACTGACACTTTAATAACATGAAATGCTGTATAAGCGACTTTAGTTAATTGTTAGATAATTAAAAAAATGTAGGTTTCAATGCAAACCGTTCTAACCGACAGTATCAAGGTCTCGGTAACCTTCGTGGCGCTAATTTTTTGCCCAAACATGTTAACTGTCAATGTAAGCACTAAGTTACTAACTGAATTCAGAACAAAAAATGGTTTTGAAAAAAATACTTATTATTACAGTTATAACTTCCTTGCGAAGTAAAATTATTTTAGTAGACTATGTTTTATGAGACGAAAATAATATTATAATGTTCTTTAATAATAATTAGTCTATACACATACTGTTTGCTGATAAAGCTTGTAGATTGTATCAAAATTGAACTAAAGGATTAATTTATAGTGTTTATTATATACTCTTCCCTATGAAACTTTTGCAATTATACATACCTTTGGGAATATTTTATTACTAGCCACTCACCCTCGCTTCGCTCGGGTTCATCCTTAGGTACGTTTTAATTTTTTTGAGCGGAACCCTAATTCGTCTTCTAAAATGTAAGTAGCTATGTTTACTACCTATAACATCAGCTATTTTCCAGTGAAAGTCCCGTCAAACTCAGTTCAGCCGTTTCAGAGATTATCCGGAACAAAAAGACAGACAGACAAACAGACATACAGATAGACAGACAGATAAACAAAAATTAAAAAAATTGTGTTTTTCTTATAAGTACCGTATATAATTTCATATACATTTAGTAAAACGCTGTTATTTTGAAATTACAAACAAACACTTAAATTTTATTTATCTGTGCAGATGATAAACCTATCTGTGTAGGACATTTCATCTAAATCTGTTGATCCGTTTCAGCGTGTAGATGTAATAAACATAAACACATACAGAAGAAAAATAATAGTGTAAGTTAGCAAAAAAATAAAAGATAACACGTCATATTTTAAGCCACGAATCCTTATAACTTTAAACCTACATGTCGTCGACAGCAGAAATACAATGGTGTAAAAATCAGTTTAGCATACATCGATACAAGTTTCGAAGCCGAAATCAGAAACAGTAGCCGCGCCCGAGGCTCTAACTCCAAACTCCCAAAGAAAACCTGTTTAAGTTGGTAGAGTTTTTATATCTAAATAAAACATTGCGCCGCTCTAAAATAAAAGCTATCTGCTCGATCGCTTTTTTGTTACGCCTTGTATTCAGGCATACGTTGCGTGATGTCATTGTGACAGCAAAAAATAAAAAAAAAACAACATCGATGAATTATTATTTTAATTATGATTTCAAATGACGTGCCTCGACTTATAATAGTGTTCGCACTTCGACAATTTATCTATTATGTAATACTTGTAAATTATTATATTATCTTTCACAATGTTATACAGCATACTTCCTACTAATATAATAATCACGAAAGTTGGTAAGGATGTATGTTTATTACTCTTTTACGTAAAAACTACTGAACGGATTGTAATGAAACATAAAAAAGTGACATATAGGCTATATATAAAGTCTACAATGATATTATAAAGAGGTAAAATTTGTGAGGTTGTAGTCAATCTCTGGATCTACTGAACCGACTTAGATGAAATTTGGTAAGAAGATAGTTTGAGACGAAAGAAGACAGTTTGGGAAGAAAATAGGGATGAAAATTTGTATTGGGAAGCAAGCTAGGGACGAACCCGAGCGACGCGAGCGTGATTCGCTAGTTATATATACATAACTGCACTATGCGGGGAGAGTCGTGGGAATGCTATTATAAACGTAAAACTGTTTTTCAGGAGTTTGAAGTAAATAGTAAAAGACATGAATTTTAGCATATAGACAGTATTTTTTTGGTAGAGAATTGAATTCAAAAACAATAAAAAATTTATAGGATTCGAGTTATTTATTAAAAGACAAATGTAATTTGACCTCTATAAGTTCTCATCTAATGTCTGCATATTTTGGGGACGTTATGAATTGAAAAAGGCAATAGAAGACGTTTTATTGCTAAACCAACGTTGCTATGTGACATATTAGTTATTAGCTCGATAGTAAGACGAGTACTGCAACTACTCATGATAAGTACACTGTCTGTAACAAGTAGTATAGGTATAACGCGTTTGAGATATCTAACACCTCAGTCTCTCCCGTGACCATGTTTGCTGTAAAAAAAAATTCGAAACATCGGGAACCAAAAACAAAAATTAATCCCCGAAAAAATCCGAAAAGATAGTCTTATTTAAAATATCAAATATTTGTCTTACGTATGTATTATTTCATGACAAGATAATTTCAAATGTTAATTTTGCATCTTAACAAAAGAGAATATACGTTAGTTTTTACGTGTGTATAATATGTATTTCATTTTGTATTTATTATGTGTAAGTTATAATCTACATATACATATAATAAAATTCTAACAGTGTCAAATCTGTACATGAAATATTTTTTGGAAAATCTTATTGTAATAGACATTATTATCGATACAGAGGCCAAATCTATAGTTTTTAGAATTTTTGTCTGTCTGTCTGTCTGTTACCGCATCACAGAAAAACTACTGGACGGATTTTGATGAAATTTAGTATGGTCATAGCTGATTATGCGGGTCAACATATAGGATACTTTTTACCGCAGAAAAATATCTCATTTCTGAGAAAAAATACAAAAACTGGTTAGAATAAAAAGACGATGATACTTTATAGATTTTAGCAAGTTAACTTGCTAAATATGTCAAAAACTATTAAAAATAGCTAATCTTGAAAAAATATATCAATAGTACTATTTTATTCTTTAAAAAAATTATTTAATGAACATTTATTTTTGTATTATTTAGATATTTGTCAATAGATGTCGCCATGTGTCTTTAAAATACGTAGTTTTAATTCCAAAAATTTGAATGTACAAATTCGACCTTTCTATGATTTTATTAGAATTACTACTAAATTGCCCGCGGCTCCGCCCGTGTTCAAATTATCAAAAAACAATCTTTTTGGCTTTATAAATAAGTTACATCTATAGATACATTAAAATTTAATTAAGCCGTATCTGTGCTTTAAATATTTTTTTAATAAATCTTATTGAAATACATATTATTAATAGCTAACAGAGGCCGAACCTATAATTTTAAGAATTTTTGTCTGTCTGTCTGTCTGTGACCGCATCGTAGAAAAATCACTGGAGAAATTTTTAAGAAATTTGGTGGTATGGTAATAGCTGGTTGTCCGGGTCAACTAATATACTAATACGAGTATAGTAATATGTAAAACCTAAGAATTTGGTTATGGTCACATGAACGGCGGCGGAGCCGCGGGCAATGCTAGTAATTTTATAAAAATGTCAAAAGCTTTTTAATTATACAAAAAGTTTTTATAAGTTTTCCATTCAACCTTGAAAGAGAATTTAAATATGTTGGGACATTAACACACAGCCCCATCTAGTTCCATGGTAAGCTACGAGGCTTGTGTTATGGATACCAGATAGTTGATACACTACACATATATAACTTTAAATACGTACATATTACAAATAAATATAAACACTCATGACTGCAGTACAAACATTCGTGCTCATCACACAAATCAATGCCCCCATCGGGACTAGAACCTGCGACCGCTGGCACATCAAGTAGAGTCACTACGACCTAAGTCAAACATGTCGTTAAAAAAACCTCCTCTCATTCAATATCCCTATATGTTATGTCCAAATTATCATTCGTGATATATTGAATTTATGAAGTAAAGTTTAAGTATCTACTATTATTATTTTGCAAAATTCTTATAACATAAATTATAACATAACTATCTCAAAAACGTCCGAGACTCGGCTAGCAGCTGCAGTTGGTAACAGAACTCGTTGTTATCAGCATCTATTGTTGTAAATCATTAAGAATATTAATTGTGGTGCCTATTCGTGTCGTGTAAACACCGGACGGCTATCTTTGCTGGTAATGGCTACGAAACAATGGGTTTGCCGTAAATTGACATAATGATTTCAATTTCCACGCTTCATTAGCCAGCGGCCAATCTAACAATGGACTCCGCGATGGAAGACACTCCCTGGACTATTGTCGGCTTCAATTAGGCGGACTGTCAGTCACAATGAATGATTTACGTCACACTGTGGCCTTGGAAGCATGTCAAGTTCGGTTCATCGTACGGCGTCCGCGCTAACGTAACCTGACCCCCAGCAGTGGACGGAACAGTGGCAGTGAGTGGCCCGAAAGAATATTTTTCATTTTCAGGGGATCAGCCAAAGCTGGTCAAGTCACGGTAGATTTATTCGCAAGCCAATTAGGTGTTCCGTGGAACGATTACGTTACATCACGCCACGATTAGAGCGCTAGTGTATTTGGTAACTTTCCACGACTTTCCTACATTTTATGTTTATACAATCTCTTTAATGTTGTATTCGCAATGTCTCGTTCTAAACAGCAAGTGCCATTTAAATCTTTCTAGGAGTTCTAACAAGCTGTAAATCGCACCAAGCTTAAGTAAACACTTAAAGATCTTGCAAATATTTAGTTATAACTACTCGGCTGTATCTCGTCTAATTTACTCATTATACGAAAACTCAATTGCTTTACAAAATATTAATGTCTGAAAATAGGTAAGTAATAAATAAGAATACGCCAATTAAAACAAAAATAATGGGGATATGAAGAATCGCTAATTAAAAATGTAATAAAAGTTACAGCTTTGTAAAATTATTTGATGATATTCTACTGCATTGTACAATCAAGATTTCGCCACTTGGCACTATGCCACTTAGAAAAATCCATACTCAATTTTAACTAAAAATTCGCCAAATAGGTACATATCTCTCTAGTGCAAACATCGAACCCGTGACCACAGCAACATCACCACACACAGCAAACAGAGACGTTCAAAGAAGTCCTTCACAAAAACGAAGCTCAGCGCGTTCGAGGATTAGCGCATAGCTAATCCAAACTAGCAAGAGGGCTAGACTTTCGGTCTAAGGGCCCGTATGGATGAAGGCCCTCAAGTCGAGAGCCTTTGTCTGCATTCCACCCCTTCACAGTCGTCGGGTTGAGCCTTCGGTGGCTGTCCTGCCACATGCGGGTCGGCGCGCGGCGTGAGGGCCGTCTCAAGAGAAATTTAAGTGCTTCAACGAACTTTTTGTGTTTTAGCCTGTCGTATTGTTACTATTTTTAGATGTTTAAAGGTTTTCAAGTCATTCTCTTTGATTTTCTCTGTTATTTTTTTTGAGTTGTGTTTTTTTTCTTCATACTGGAATGAATAAAGATCACACGCTTCATTTAATTTCAACATAGAAAATTTTTTATTATCTGTAGCATTCTGTATCTGTGATTTTACTTGTAGCTTTGTACATGATATGATTGGCGCGGATTTATCATCTGATTTAATCGTTTAAGACTCCTTGTATTTTAAAAATTAAACGTTAAAGTTTAAAATGTTGTTTCTTTATATAATCTGACTGTAACTGAATAAATTCTTTTAAATTGTATGGCATGTAAAGATTGATATAAGAACAATTCTCTTCACTATCTCTCGACTATTTGCTTTTTGCTTCAATTTACACTATGACACATAGGGCGTTTTTAGTCGTATTATTTAACTAGCGATTTACCTCGCTACATTCGGGTTCATCCCTGTAGGTACGTTTTAACGGTTAGTATAGATTTCTTAGAGGTGAGATATTTTCCCACAATAAAAAGTATCCTATATGTTGACCCGGATAACCAACCAGCTATTATCATACCAAATCTCATCAAAATCTGTCCAGCGGTTTTCTCGTGATACCTACGTTCCCAGACAGACAGACAGACAGACAGACAGAAAAAAATCTAAAAACTATAGATTCAGTCTCTGTATCGATAATAATGACTATTTCGATAAAATTTTCGAAAAAATATTGTACAAATTCGCCTCAGGATTTTATTATAGGTATATATTATGACTTTTGTGAAAATTAAAAACGATCGGTCCGTACTCCTTAGCGGTAAATACATCAATCTGTAAACGAATAACGAATCCAATTCTGAAAAACCTCTAAATTTATACACAATGTTTAACTTTTTTATTATTTTATAATTTTTACATTTTATGAAACTTACTTCTTATATTTAGAAGGAAAACAACAATGTTAAGAATACAATAATAAGCTTAAAAGGAATACCCTATAAAACAGATTTTGGTTTCTCTTCCTTGATAAGCTTAAGGCTGATATTCGGTTGGCATTGTATATACGATTTGCAAATAATACCGGTTGACTCATATAACATGTGGTAAGAATAAGTGATATAAACTGAGTCGCATCTGAAGACTTCAAAGTATACGCATAATTAATGGTAATTAATTTGAAGAACAAAATTAATGATAATTTGCTAAATATATCGGCTCTTTAATTGGTGTTTTGCACAAACAAACTCGCTCCCACGATTTCTTCTTGTATTTCAGTATAATTTTTGTATTTGATGTTTTAAACAATTCACTTTTAAGGAATGATTATTATTTAATATTTACACCATTTCGTGCTCAACGGGTTAATACGGGATGTGACTACACCAGATGAGACAAGTACCTACCTTTAACAGTTAATCAAACCTAACTTCGGTGAAGTGAAGTCTGTGTTAGGAGTCAGTTATTATTCCCCCCAACGTGAATTTACCTAGTCGTGGTGGGTTTGGGGAGCTTTTTAGCGTCCGGCAATCCGGCCTTGTACCTGTCATGCAGGTTGCTTCTGGTACTTCTCTGATGGCAGAGTGGACCATTGGAGTAACTCCATGATTGTTATGGTTTGCTTCGGCACACCTGCCATCGGGCCGTCGTGGTTGAATGCGTAAGCGATCCTGCGATGCTCCATTAAAACGGGGGAGGCCCCGTTGGGTTTTAGTGGGTACTGGGTAGTACTGGCTCTTCTTATCGGTGAGCCCCACGTAACCATCTGTATGTCTACAGGTAGTATACGTAAATGCATTTTCCAACATTGAAATAAAGGAGTTAGTAATTATAAGTAAGTATTAGTACTTAGACAACTGTTAATATGGCTATAGTCTATAATATGTATAACTTAGTCCCATTGTTTCTTTATAATATGTCGGTTTTGTATATTTGTACGCTTATGTAGCCATTTTTACGCAAACTTTTTTTTTACGCTAACGTAGCTTTAACTACGAGACTAACAAGTATTTACAAATAAATTGGAAAAGGTATCTCTATCGCATAGAATATATAAAAACGCAGGCAAAAGTACATGAGTATTTAATTAGCGGGTGAAGTCGAAGGTCTTGCGAGTCTTAATTTAGAAGCCCAGTTGTTATAAAAACAGTCCTCAAGCAATTATACCATAACAGCGTTGTCATTATTCTAGATTATTATATTATAGCGATATGAGTAAGCAACATTGAACTAGTTCCGACAAAGCCCTCGGTGACTCAGTGCAGTGCCTCAATCTAAGTACCTAACGACCTAATATGTAAATGCTTTACGTGTATTATATTTTTTATTACGTCTTTGTTATTATGAGGTAATATCTAGATACTGGTTCTCTATAGATTTATTCACTTGATATATATATATATATATATATATATATATATATATATATATATATATATATATATATATATTAAATTTAAGTTTTTCTTGTAATAGGTAAGTATATCTTTTATAAGTTTGTATTACCGCGGATAACTCCACAATCTTAATTCACCGCCACCAAAATTATTTAAATGACAGATTTAATTTCGCGATAACTCTTAAGATATTTATTTAAATTACACAATGTAAAGGGAAAATATGGTCTAAATTAAATACTTAAGATAGTAAACATATTTATGTTTTAACATCCATATGCATGGATATAGACGCGGGTTTCGATATCGCGGGAGATGTGAGTCGTGTGGAATGAATGCGTTAGTTTTACAAATGTTGATAAAAGAACCTAAAATTACATGGTTCCGTTCAGTTTTTGAAATAAATAACTTATATATCTTTTTTACATAAAAATCCGAAAATTCTATAAATATTTATAACGATGGCTATTCAATTTTCTGCGTAAACTTTACCGGCCCGTAACGAGGATGACTGGCGAAGTGGCTCTCCAACAGTCAGGGGCGCGGAAAAAGCGGATTTTCTTAACGATTCCCCAAATACTACCTAATTAAGAGCTATTACGTTTTGTGGAATACTTTCAAGTGTTTTTTGTTAATGGACTTTTTTTAATGAAACACCTAACAAAACTACACTAAACACCCATAGAGAATCAAAGCTATTTCTAGTTTAAATATGTGTTAATAGTGTACTATTATTATTATAACAGATAGAAAAATGATGCGGAGATAGCAAATATTATTGTGCTATTAAAGATTCAGTAGCGAGCTTCGCTCGTTGTTTTGTAACAACGTGTTTTTTTTGGAAAGTTGTAGGTACATATAAATTGCGTTGTTTTTTCAGAAAAGTCACGAATGTAGATAAAATTAAAAACAAACCTTTAATACATTTGATCCATATCGTTAGAGCCGTTTCGGAGACACATGAAATAAATTTATATATGTAGGTATACCTATACAAGAATTGCTCATTTAATATTATAGGATTTTTACTTAGTCGAATCAAATCGTAATCAGTAATTACTCTTCAAGAAACTCTTATACGATAAACTGTGGTTAGAAGATCTACTTAGCTCCTTTCAAAATAGAGAAACCCTCAGAGCAAAGTGCTCCATGATTTTAATGTTCTATTATAATTCAAGAGTATTATAGCTTCAAAAGCATATTTCTAGTAATAATAAATTGACTACAAAGTTGTTTACATGGACAGAGCTGGGAACTGTGCCAAATATTTATCGATGCCGATATATTACTGCCGTACCTACTGCAATAATACGAATCTAGTTGATAAATGCGAAATGAAGCGACGTGATCTCTGCTTGTATAATAATTTGTAAGCAGCCAGCGCCCGCGGCTTCTCGTTGTAATACTCATATTAAAACGTTCATTTTCCAAACAAAAGTAATGTTCATTTACTTCTCCATTTTACTGTCAAGAGTGATTAAGTTTAGTCTCACAGTGAAAAAAATATTAAAAAATTGCGACTAAGGACTTCGTCCCTGGGTACTTTTAACGGTTAGTTTGGAATAGACAGTCGATCCCTTGTTTGTGAAAAACAAAAACAAATCAATCCCACGGGAACTGTACATTTTTTCGGGATAAAAAGTAACCTATGTGGAATTCCAGACTATAATCTATTTCTGCACCAAATTTCATCCAAATCCATTCAGCTGTTCTGGCGTGATTGAGTTATAACAAACATCCAATCCATCCAAACTTTCACATTTATAATATCAATGGGATGGGATATAAAAGTAACACTGACTTTGTTTAAATCTCAGTAAATAACTATCTTTTTGAAATGTGGATATACATATGTACTGTTACTATAGATACGTACATATTTATATATACATATTGAAAGGTCATGCATTCATACAATTTTATTTTGGTTAAAATATACGTAGGTATTAGGTACATATATGTAGCTAGCGTATATTATACCAATAAATAAAAATTGTGAACTGAATTCCTTAAAATAAAGCAGCCAACAAATAAACAGATAAATACTAATTTTAAATGTTTACGAAAAGAATCTTGAATGACTCATTTTTGATACATCAGTTTTCTTTATATTGAATCAGAGTATTTATATTCCAGCTTTTTATCAGTTTATTTAAATAAATAGCTTTGTTTATTGATATACATAGAACAAGATGCAGTCTAAAATAGGGATCGAACCTCGTTTTTTGGACTTTATGTCTATGCTTCGCTTTTCTAAGATATGCGAATGCAATTGCCACTTGCATTGTGAAGAAAATTAAAATATTTTGTGTACATATACCTATACATAGCATGTGTAAAGTGATGGAGTATGGCCTATTGCTATTCGCTTTACACGGAGGCTCGTTTTTTTATAATTTTGATTCATTCTTTAACTTTTTGGTTCTTGCACATACAATACTAGAACCACAATACTTACCGCAGCACACCTACAGTGTATATTGCATTGTAACAGACACACATACTTGATATGTTTCGTGTTAAGACAACGGCAAACAAAGTTCTTCCTCGAAGCGTTATCTGGCTTAAGACAATGTCTTTCAGAGATAATTTTGGTTACAGAACTCGTGCGTGTACACACTACGAGTATGCGGTTTTATTAATAATATTGTGTTATCCATACTAATATTATAAATGTAAAAGTCTGTTTGTTTGTTTGTTTGTTTGTCCTCCTTTCACGTCGAAACAGAGTGACGGATTGGCGTGATTTTTCATGTGGAGATAGTTGGAGAGTGACATAGGCTACTTTTTACCGCGGAAGATTATATCATTCCTGAGGGAAATCACGTTATAATAATGCAACCCACAACAACTCACCAAACCTATGTATACATAATATAGAGTCTATCTATTCTATACTAACCGTTAAAACGTACCTAGGGATGAACCCGAGCGAAGGTAAGCTGGTAGAAGTATATACAATATACATACATATATACGTTAAATATGATTAAGTTTTCCATTTAGAGAGGGCGAATTAGTAACAGTCTTCAGTAACAATTTGCAGTGTTATGATATCCCACAGGAGTGATGGGACCAACGTAGTCGTAACGTAGAAATATTGCAAAATAACATGATCAACGCTACACAAGTTTAGTTAGTTCTACTGCATGGACAACACATTCATATTTTCCACACACGCATTAAGTATCTTTTTTTAGCTAGTAGTTGATGTTTCTACTGACCTTCTTCGATTACTTAGAGGCTAAAATTTAAAACATTTTTACTTTTATAAAATCAAAGAAGATAAATAAAAGCGACTTTTAGTAAGCTTAATTAAATTATATGTAAATTGTGTTAAAACAGGTAAATAAATTATGTAATTTTCCAAAAGGAAAAAGAACATGTAATTTAGTTGTTGACAGAGTTGTTAATTAACAGCTATTCAACGGAAGAAATGTTCTCTTTACAAAGTTACTGAACTTACTTTCTGATCTTTACCTTTCAGTGTCGGGTGGGAGGAGCGGGAGGAATGGGATAAATGGGAGGAGTGGGAGGAGCCCACAAATGGAGTGCACAAAGGGAATATACTCTACGCTACAGATTCTTTATGTTTTATTAAAGAAATATAAATATACTATAAAAAACTGTGGCAACGCTTGCCTTTTAATTTCATTTTATGAAGTGTATGTACAAATACTTCATTATAATTCATACACTAACTAAACAAAGATGATTTTTCACAATCTATATAACTCACACTTATATAAAAGTAAAAATATTCTGAAATAATATTATTTCATCACGTGATTGGAGGCTACGTGTGTAGGATACGTGGGTAATGAAAATTAGATTTAAATTTGATATAATTGAATTGAGAGAAAATATAATAACAAACCATTCAATTGTAATAAGATATTATGCTTTTACAGTATACTAACGCTTATTATCAACGTGCACAGAGCAAACTAAGATAAGTTTGTCCACATGTTTACAGGCCGGCCTTTGTTACAAGCCCTCGACGCGTTGCGACGAAAACTTACAAAAAAACCCATTAATATACCTGCGAGCCGCGACGGTGTATTACAAAGATCAAAAGACCATTTAAACCTGAAAAGATGCTGTAAGCAGTATCCCTACTTCTCTATTTGCTTGAGATGAAAGATAAAACAATAAATACACTTTTCGACCAAAAAGAGGTTGTTTTGTTTCAACCAAATAAGATGTAACTTTGTTCTTGTAAGAATATTCAATTAATTATATGCTTTTAAATAATCAGGGTTTCACTCAGATCATTATTATTTTTTTACTCCAATGCTGCCTACAGGTAGGTTCGATAAACTAATATTTTCGTATTTATAACACTAGCGACTCACCCTCGCTTCGCTCGGGTTCTACCCTTGGTATGTTTTAATAGTATAACATATATTAAAGTGCTATGTGAAAAACAAAAATAAACCTGCCCCACGGGAACCGTACATTTTTTTGGGATAAAAAGTATCTTATGTGCTATTCCAGAGTATAATGTATCTCTATACCAAATTTCACCCAAATCCGCTCAGCCGTTCTGGCGTGAAAGAGTAACAAATATCCATTCATTCATCCTCACAAAATTTCACATTTATAATATTAGTATGGATAAGAATTATTAAATCGGCTATCGTCACCATTTCTAGAGTTCGTACCACAGCTTAGGATTTGAACTTCTCTATTAGTTTTTGGGATTTTACCACGTAATAATGATAATCATAGCAATTCCATTACTAATCTATACATATAATAAAATTCTGTACATTAAATATTTTTTGGAAAATCTTATTGAAATAGACATTATTATCGATACAGAGGACGAATCTAGTTTTAAAAAATTTGTCTGTCTGTCTGTTACCGCATCACTGGAAAACCACTGGAGGGATTTTCATGAAATTTGGTATGGTAATATCTGGTTATCCGGGTCAACATATAGGATACTTTTTACCGCAGGAAAATATCTCATTTCTGAGAAAAAATACAAAAACTGCAATGCAAGAGTATACTAATATGTAAAACCTAAGAATTTGGTTTTTGGTCATCTGAACGCGGGCGGAGCCGCGGGCAATGCTAGTACATAATATAAATTACTCTAAAATTGGTTTTGAAGAGACAGTTATTAGTTGTTAGATTCTTCCTATACAAAACGCAAGTCATTATTGTCGACAATTCTTTAGACATAATAAGACAAGTAAAGCCATAGGGAAACACTAGGACAACATAAAGTGGCTATCTTAGTTCCTCCTTCATCCCCGGCAGGCAGGCAGTACATCAATCACGCGACTAACCAGCGCGTAAATATTGTAATATAAATGGAAATGATGAAATTTCGAATGGCGATGCGATACTGAGTGTGATTTGTAGTTATTGATTGCTTTTTAATGAAATCTGCACCATGACGTGATTAATTTACTTATAAAAGTAAATTATGTAGGTTTTACAGCTTTGGGACCGTAATAATAAAATATTTAAGAATTTTTATATATCTATTCTATACAGACTTTTTAAGGGATGTTCTGACTATAGTGTTTTATGGCTAAAACACCTGTATCTATGTCGTTGTTTTACTTACTTATAGGATATAATTACTCATTCTGGGTTGCAACCTTATCCTCAAATTTCAAATTTCAAATTCAATATGTACTTATATAAGTATTTTTAAGCGGGGTTTCACTTTAAAATTATAATAGACATTCATTAGAATCTTTTATTTTGATAAAATTACTATATATTACGTGATGTTTAAAAACTGCTCGTTTTCCCACCCCAATAAATATTTATTTGAAAAACATAAGATATTTAAAATACATATATACCTATTACTAGCGACCCTAGTGAAAAAGAAAAACAAATTTATCCCTCGGGAACCGTAACATTTTTCCGGGTTCAAAAATAATCTTTTGTTCTATAGTTCCAGTTCCAGACTATAATCTATCTCTGTGCTGAACATTCAGATCCGTTCAGCCGTTCTAGCGTGATTGAGTAACAAACATCCATCTAAACATTCGCATTTATAATATTAATGGGATACATTCATAAATGTTTATTATTTTTTTATAAAACATAAACAAGTAAACACTAAAGTTCACACTAGTATATAGGAAATGAACATGTGTAGAGAAATGTACAAGTGGTTACTTTTATGGCGGCTTTCGAATTGAAATTGATGGTTGTACGAAAAAGTACAATATGACTGAGATGAGATAAAGACAATTGTACAATCATAAACAATGAAAATATACAATAAAAGCTATATTATGTTTATTTTATGTATTTTCCGCAAAACATTTTCGATTAATGAGGCAATGTGAGTTTTGTAGTCCTAATGAGATGGCATAATCAAATAAGGAAAATTAACATAACATTTAAAAAAAAATATCTTGAGACTCGTCCCAACTTGGTTTGGAGCCTAACTGGGTACAAATATCGTACCTTGAAGCTAGGCTAACGATGAAACCGATACCTAAAATGTCGTTAAAGAGAGCTATTTGATAGAAATAACAATTTGATGTACTTATTGAATTTTCTTTTAGACTTATTAAAAATGTACAATCTCGCCACGTTGTGTACACGTCCTTATCCCGGACGAGATAAATGATAAAACCAGGCAATTAATTCTGCGGGAAGACGACGAAAAGAAAAAGGAATAAAAACTAAAAAGCGAAGTCGAACGGGTTCGCTACCGGGCGCGGGCACCTACTTTGTTAAGGCGCAGTGCTTTTATACCGTACTATCATATTTATAATGTTATTTAATTTTTAATATATACAGTAAACATACAGTAAACAAGGTATTTCTTTACTTTTCCTAAGAAATGCGAGTTTGGTTGCAATTTGCATCCTTCTTTGTTATTTTCATAATTTCTAATAATAATTAAAAAGATATTGAAGTATACATTTTTGAAGGGAAAATGTCTTTAACCCGTTGATATTTGAAACTCGATAAAACGAAAAAGCGACATTAAAAGGAGACAAAAAATGGTTAAAGTAAAACTTCTTTGGCAAATATCTAATA
The DNA here is from genome assembly GCA_951806755.1 of Brenthis hecate. Classification (NCBI taxonomy): domain Eukaryota; kingdom Metazoa; phylum Arthropoda; class Insecta; order Lepidoptera; family Nymphalidae; genus Brenthis; species Brenthis hecate. The sequence continues at coordinate 6,410,090 of OX638258.1, read as the reverse complement.
ATAATATTAAAACAAATCAATGATTAAATAAGGCATATTATACGTATTACGAGTACAATCATATATTTATAGAATATCATTAAAGGAAAGAATATAATATAATATTAAATATTTGTCAGACATAACAACGGCTACCATGGCAACATGGTAATGTATCTCATTCTCTCGCCGGCTTTATACTATATATTTATATGTTTGTCTCTTTTTAGTGTCGCATTTCCGTTTCATCGATTCAACACATATGTCTATAGGATTTATCGTGCGAGAGAGTGAGACAGTATACATTGTTTCTTATATTCCCGGTCTCGTCTTTTTGCAGTGCTTCGTAGCCTCTTGTGTTCGTTGTACGTGTGTGTGCGCCTGCGTATTACGAAACCTTGAGAAAAGGCGTCATAACCAGCGTGGTGTATTATTCACTAGTATTGTTTACATGAATACTTTATCATTTTAATAAAAACATTTTCCAAGTAGGTATGCCGAAAACTAATGCCGAAAGGTGTCGTGATTATCGACAAAAAAATAAAGAAATCAAGACTAAAAAGACCGCAAAAAGTTCAACGGAACGTGTTCGAGAATTTCGTGCACGTCGAAAAGTACTAAATAGTGAAAAAGATTATTGTAAGTACATACTTAAATATTTTCTAATCAACAGATTTCGTCCTTAATATTTATTTATTTATTTGTTATTATACATTTGTCAGACAATAACAACGGTTGCCATGTCAACACAGCAATGTATTCTGTCTCATTTTCTCGCCGGCTTAATCCTATATATTTATGTGTTTGTCTCTTTTTAGTGACGCATTTACGTTTCATCGAGTTTCAAATCACAGCGATTCTAAAGAAGTGTCACTCCAATAATGATCGTGAGTATCCGAATATTTTCATGAAGCTTAAGCTAGTGCGATTTAATAATTTTCAGAATTTTGCAGTGAAAACTTCTTTAGCCCCGTTGTGATTTGAAACTCGATGAAACGAAAAAGCGACATTAAAAAGAGACAAATACATACATCTAAAGGATTTTACGTGCGGGAGAATGAGAAAAAATACATTATACATTGTTTCTTATATATTGTTCGTTAAAATTCGGAGAATGTATAATGCTAAGTAATATATGTAAATGAAATATAAAATAATTTTTAAACATGGCATCAATATTATCATAAATGAATCCTACAACTATCCCACTCCTGAAATTCTACATACGTCTCATTATCTCGTAGTTTACTTCTTGAATACTTAATATGATTTTTTATTAAATTTCCATTGTAAACAAACCCAGAGGCAACAGCTAGTTAGAAAGTGCTTCGTCTTAAGCATGTAATGTATTTATTACATGTATATTGTATGGACAGTTTTATTTTTCGAAGTCAGTTTCCTCCATCCGGCCGCTGGAAACGAGTAATTCCTCTCAAGTTGGTACCTTTCTTTTCTTTTACTTTGTTCTTGTTTTCTTTAGGCATTAATATTGGGAATTATGTTCTTTTGGGGTTTTTATGTTGACACATGGAATGTATTGCTGGCAGTTACGTAACTGAAGGGAGGTAGTTTAAAAACATGAGGATACACGTTTTAGTTTTTGATTCTGGTGGTCGATAAAAATCGCCCATTCAGGGACAGTGTAGCTTTAACTAATGAAGGTATTTTTTACATCGCAACAATAGTTTAAAAGATAATCTTATTTTAAGCCTTATTATACGAAATTAAATAAATATTTCATAGCTGATTCTGAGACATTGATATATTTTGATAGCATATTTTGTTACAGGACTTATTGCTGAAATCGAATTGTAAAAACAGTATTTAAAATTAAAAAAGATCCCTCTTCTCATAATAAATGTCAGAGAATTGATTTTTTAGCACACTTTTATTGGCTTCATTCGTAATCGAATCTCGAAAGTCGATTTTAACCTATTTTTTATTGTATCAAATTTAAACTTGGTACGATTGACACCATGGAGCTGAACTGATGATGGTATCAAAAGGTGGATAGAGGAACTCTTCAAAAGCTACTAATAAATAAATACATAAATCTATAGTTTAAAGCTTCGTTTGATATATTTCGATATTGTTCTTTGTTAGGTTTTATAAATTTTAATAACAATATACTTTTAGCAAAATAAAAAAATAAATAAAAAAATAACATATGCTTTAATCTAAAAGCTTTTATAATCTACATGTAGAGTAAGCTTTTGATCTATAACTATACATAATAATGGGCAGTTCTGTACATGTGTAACAAAGGAAAGAAATAAAAAGTTAACACAATAACACTATTTCATCGCGCGCTGTGTACTATGCAGTAGTGATCGTAAACAAAGTTGCAAAAGTTTATTGCTGGCGTTGCTTTCTATGAAATATATAACGCTGGCCTGTTATAGGGATTGTGTCAATTTACTTAATACTGATGTCGCCCCGTGACTATGTCTAAGTGTAACTTATCATTTAATCTTACCTTTATTTAGTATGACTAGATATATTGGTAGACCAACATATGATTTTTTTCAAAATTTCATAAGAAACCTAACAATCTACACATATAAAAAAAGTGTAACAGATCGCTGTCTGTACATGGAAGATATTTGAGAAAAACTATTATTGGGAGTCTTTATTAACGCAATACGCTGTTTGTCTGTGCGTTTGTGCGCGCTAATCTCAGAAACGACTTAACCGATTTGAGTGCGGTTTTCACTAGTGTATTGTGGTAAGCTTCACTTAACATCTAGTATTTGTTTTATTTGAATTGGTTCATAAATAAAAAGTTATGTCAATTTAAAGAATCACTTAAGGACGAACCCGTGCAAATCGAGAGTGAGACGCTAGTTTATAAAAATTGTGTAAAAATTTCATTTATTGAGTCTTGATGTTTGGTTGTTTGTATCACTAACCAGCAATATGTATCACGGATTCGATTTCAATACGGTTGCTTTAATCTTCGTCAACTGTATATAGGTTTGTGTATTTTTTATTTCACAGGATATTTTCATATTGAATTTAAGAAGAACTTGTGCGCCAAAGACTGGAATAATTACTTTTAAAGTATTTTAGAAAGCAATTTTGAAGTACCTACTAGCTTTGTATTTTATAAGTATTATGTTATGGTAAAGTAAATGTTTATGATCTCTAATTCTCTACAAAGAGATGCACTTTATTTTGTCAAAATTACCATCACTTTTGTAATAGACTAGCCTATTTCTCTCTCCGTTCTACAAAATAGGTCTTTAAAAATTCGTATCAACGTTACTACTACAAAAAAGACACCAACAAACACATCTTTGAATTTATAATATTATTGAAAATACTAAAGCATTATAAGGATTTGATTAAAAATAAACTTGTAGCCTTGAACTAGTCTCTCGTTCCTTAAAAAGCGAACAAAAAGAAAAGTAAGAACGCAATGTCCAAACACGGCAGTAACCGGTCGCTCGCGTCCCGCTCTCTCCTGCGCGAGTCCTTCGCGAGACCACTTGTAAATTAAACAAGCTTTGATAATCGGTTAGAAGATAACCTCAAGTTTTTATGGTATTTTTATGGTATTTTACCGCTCTCGTAATGTTATTTTTTGGTAACGAGTTTATTATTCACTGAATTTTGGCTTTTTTTTGTTAACTAAAGTTTTCTATATATTTTATACATTTTATTCGTCTGAAATTTGTTGAAGAACCGTACGATACTAAAAGGCCATGTCTTCGAGCCCCCGAACCCCCGAGGAGCGCTGCTATCTAAGTTTCCCGCAAGTTAAACTAGTTAAGTTACGAACACCCCCTTGAGCATTAAATCAGTCGGCTGCATTGTTTTAGAAACCAAAAAACTTTTACCCTTCTTGTTTTTCTTAGAAAAAGTTTCTACTTAGGTATATATAACCCTTAATGGTTGACATATACCTACTATATTCGTATAAAATATATGTACAAAAATAACTATATCAAAACTAAAAGCAGTGGTAGCCCAGTGGTAACGCGCTCGCTTGGAAAACCGAGTGAAGCGGTTTCAAATCCCGGGTCTCGCACCTCTGATATCTTCATATGCGAATCATTTCTAACATGATTACCACTTACGGTGAAGGAAAACATCATGAGGAAACCTGCATGTCTGAGAGAACCTAGCAAGTTCTCGAAAGACATGTGAAGTCCGCCAGCCCGGGCCTGCTCCCATTCGTACCTATTGAAGGGAGGTCCGTGTCCAACAGTGCGACGTTAAAAAATAAGGGCTGAATACAAAACTAAAATATTACAACATTACTCGCTAATCGGACTAGGTATTAATATAAAAGCGGATTTGGATGAAATACACAGATTTTTGAGCTGAAGTAACACATAGGCTATTTATTGTCAACCATCTAGGTCACCTGAGCAGAGTAAGTCCCTAGTTTTAGATATATGAGGAGCAGTCCAATTAGTATTCTAGTGTCACATTGGAAACGTCATTATATACATTAATGGACTTTTTGAATAGATTATTTCTATTTACAAGCGATATCGAAGGCTTTCGTTAGAATATTTGTATTTCTTTTACTTAATATACGATTTTTTAACGTAGTGTATATTTTCTCTTTTAGTACGATACTCCTTCCATACAACACCGAAATGTAAAAGTCTGTAACTTAGTTAAGTAACTTAATTAAGTAAATATAATATTTCTTTCATTGAACTGCTCGCGGGAGTTGATATAAACTTTGAACGTGTTATATACTTTTAAACATTGCTTCTGCCTATTTATAAAATACTAGCGACTCACTTCGTTCCTAGCTTGATTCTCTATACAAACTGTCATCCTCATATTCACCCCCTTTATAAATGATTTCCGGGATAAAAAGTATCCTATGACCTTTCCAGGGTCTCAAACTATCTTCTTACCAAATATCATCTTAATCGGTTCAGTATATCCAGAGATTACCCCCTACAACGTCACAAACTCACACTCTTTACCCCTTTATAATATTAGTATAGATTTGTTACTTACCTTTGCTCGGGTGTGTCCCTAGGTGCCTTATATACAAATACATATTATATATTATTAAATACAGGTAACGCCATTTTCGTAAATATTAATAATATTAACAGAAGAATCAAAACAAAATCGAACTTGTGATTCATTCCAGTTAACTCTCATCCGTTGCTCCATCGAGACCCGAACGATAAGAAATACACAGTAATCGACTTAAACCACACTAACCTGATTTTGCAAACCACATCCTTCCACGTATCCTCTTTATATCACGTCTTGCTTCATTGCTGTTTTTGGTAACGCTCGAGTATGTTTTGGTGTTTATGGTTCCGTACACTAGTGAAGTCGTGTTAGCTACTAAATTATTACATAAAAGATATTTTAACCGTAAAAGATAACTAGCTATAAGTTTAAAAGGGTACGTTATTTACAATGTTTTTAGTTACATAAACAAGCTAAAATAATGTTCAGCACAAGAAACTTGTTTTGAGATTTTTTTTTATTTTAAACGTTCTAAATGAAATTCAGAACAAAAATAGCTTAATTTTCTTCTCAAATTGTAGTGGGACTAATTTGGAGGTATATTTAATAGTATCTGGTATCTACACTAATATTATAAAGAGGTACAGTTTGTAAGTTTATACGTTTGTATGTAGAGGATAATCTCTGTAACTACTCACCCGATTGTAAAAATTCTTTCACTAATACGAAAGTACTTAATGGCAAGTGCTGTAGGCTAATTTTTATGATAATAAAAATGTATTTTCTATAAGCACTCTAATTGAAACCCGGAAAAACTATTCGTTAAACGAAGCCATAAAAGTATATAAAAAGATACCTAGGACGTATTCGAGCAAACTGAGGGTAAGTCGCTTGTATTCAATAAAAAAAGAAATATCAAATTCGCTTCTAATTTGATGTTTCTTTAGTTATACGTCGACTTAAGAACGTGCTTTCTTGGTCAGTTAAAATGACTGACAGCTAACAAATAAAATGCAAGAATTCTTAAAACTTATAATTTAACTTATTTTCTACTAACTTTAATATCCAAATCAAATTATTAAAAACTATTGTACATAATTTAATAATATAGCGGTTCTTTGCAAGAAAAACATATACTTATTAACCGACTTCCAAAAACGAGGAGGTTCTCAATTCGTGGGAATCTTTCTTTTTTTATGTTCACCGAATACTTGAAGACGCCTGAACCGATTTGGAAAATTTGTTGGTTTTTAAAAAAAATCAACAATAAATATTTTTTTTAAACAAATTGTTTAATCGAATAGGTTATTAAAAACTTTCTTCCTACAAATTACCTGCTTATTACGTCTACACTAAAAATATAAAAATAAAAACTTAAAAAAAACCGACTTCCAGGTACTAAAATGTAAAAAATAACTAAACGGGGGTTTTCATTTAGAATAGATACCTAATCAGATATTTTCGAAGTCGGTGCCAGCGGACAATATTTTAAGACATGAATATCTAATAGGTATATATATATGTATTTTACGTATCAAAATATATTAGATTTCCTATGCGTCGGCTGGCACCGACTTCGAAAATATCTGATTAGGTAGGTATCTATTCTAAATGAAAACCCCCGTTTAGTAATTTTTTACATTTTAGTGCCTGGAAGTCGTTTTTTTTTAAATTAAACTTTAAAATTTGAAAAAAATTAGTTTATATTTTCTTTAATATTGTAACACTGCGTGAAATTGCGCATGCACCAGTCACTTAGAAAATTTGCCTTTAGGCTTCCTGCAAAGAGGATGTACTCTCGCACTACACTCTGACCTGTTACGACATCTGCGGCGCAAAATAGTCTAAGTAGTTTCTTTGGTACGGTCAATTTATTATCTACGATGTACATTATTATCTCATGTCTAGAAATATATCATAAAGTAATAAAAACATTTGTTTCAGGGAGTTTCATAATGGAAAATCAAGCACAGCTCCTCATATCCGAGGAAAGGAGACGAACATATGAAAAAGATTTAATTGAGGCAGAAGCGATGAGGTGGGTGAACTTATGTTATTCTAAGACCTTCAGATTATTCTAACAATTTCTATTTTATTGCATTGTTTGCTTAAATAATTTAATTTATTCCGCATAAATGCTTTCATATAACAAGGTATTTGTGTTATTAATGAAAATAAATAAAATAACAAAAATATAATAATCAAAAGTAAGAAGATAATAGTAAGTAGGCAAAGGTACGTCCGTGCCATCAACAAATAGCGTAACAAAATGATGTCTGTTGGTTGTGCACAATGATAATACACAATATACAGATAAATTAAATTATAATATTTTATCTATATATGTTTATTGTATATACTAATTGTAAGTACACATAAGTATATATCTACAACTTAAAATACACTTTTATAGTTTAGGAGTTAGGGTTCCATGTAGGTACATATTTGAAACAAGTAAATTATGATAATAAAGTATCCTTTCTTTCATAAGTACGCTGACAGTTCGAAATATTTTTATAATTTATGATAATACTACTTTTGACTACGGCACAATTTACGTGGTTATTTCGATAAAAACTACCCAAAAACCATGGTAAAAAACTAAATCTATTCAGAATTTTACTAAAATCCGTTTAGCCATATTACAGCGTGAAGAAGTAAAAAAGAAAACCACACACAAACTTACATTATACAATATTAGCATAACTGATACATGTTATAGGTATTTCTATGTAAATATTTCTGAGAAATAAGAGCCGAATGGCATCAAATTGCAATTACTCGATGGACTCGACTCTAATCATTTCAGTATTAATAAATAGGTAAATAGATGGGTTTTAGGCTGAGGTCTTCGAACCCTAGGCAATAATAAACGAAATTAACAACCACCGCCTCGGGCTAACTTGTTTCATAGCAACAGCTATTGGCTTTTATATTTTAAGCGAAAACCGCCTGTTTTACTATGTTGCTACGGCTTATATTGGCTTGGTTGTTAGTGTGTAACTTGTGTGTCAGGTCGTACTGGCCTGTGTGGGTGCTAGCTTGTAAGGTAGCGACTCCCACTAAGGTTAGAAAAAGCGTAAGTCAGTAGCAAATATTAGATAGGGTTGACAAAGCTATGTTTATTACAAGTGCATAATATAATATCGTTTTAGTAAAAAAAAAAATAGAGAGTATTTAATGAAAAATATTTCCTAAAGCTAACCTTATTGATATGTAATTAAAAGTAATCCGTTTAAGGTTATTATTGTTTAATCTGTGGTTATTATTAATGACAGAACTTATTACATATTTCAAATGTAAAAAAAGTCAAATTTACTTTTTATATTTTTTTCTGTCCGTCTGACTCTGAACTCATCTTGACGGTTATGACACTTTTTCATGTTTGTATAGAATTATGTTATGGCAATTAAAATAAAATCATAGCTAGCTATCATTAGGCATCTAGTTACCTTTTAGTTCTATTCATACTATGGTGTCCTCATTTTCTATACACTCCAAGTAAAGGAAACAAATAAAAAAATCTGACCTAAATACACGAGAAATATTAGTAATTTATACAAATAATAAAATTCTAACTAAGCCGAATCTGTACATTACATATTTTTTGGAAAATGTTATTGAAATAGACATTATTATCGATGCAGAGGCCGAATATATAGTTTTTAGAATTTTTGTCTGTCTGTTACCGCATCACGAGGAAACTACTGGACAGATTTTGATGAAATTTGGTATGATGATATCTGGTTATCCGGGTTAATATATAGGATACTTTTTACTGCGGGAAAATATTTCATCTTTGAGAAATCTATAGAAAACGTTAAAACGTAAATAGGGGCGAATCCGAGCGAAGCGAGGATGAGTCGCTAGTTAATATATAAAATAAAGACCGTCATAATTTTAAATTTAATTCACTTTTATTAAAAGTAATGCAAGTAGACGTGACATCATGCTCATTTGTATAAGTTGCATACAATTATTCCAAGTATCAATAACAGCATTCGAATGTTTGTTGATGACCCTGCAGGACTGGACGGGCCTCCGCGTCCGACCGGTTATACGAGTTTTACCACTTTGTATCTTACCTCACTGTTACTTCAAAAAATAAACCTAACCTTCAAAGCAATAGAGCTGTAAATCCTATGTACAAATCTTAAAATATACAAGAAGTTTGTAGCTTATTGTTTCAAATGAAAATCGACCGTATAATTATTATGGTAAAGTTTAAATTTTGATTGCATAAAATAATTAAAGAAAACTTTGTGTTATATTCCGTCCTTGTCTCACTTGAGATATGATATATTTGTATCTCTCTCGCTACATCTGTCAAAGTCAGTTTCCATCTCGAGATGATATTATTGTATATGGAAACTAAAACGAGCTTTGTTTTACAGTTTTTTGAGTTATCGAAAGTTTAGTTTAGGCTTAAATTATATGGAGATGAGGAATAACAACAATTTTAATTTGATCAAGTGTTTAGCGATAGAAAACGACATAGGACTTAGTTTAAATTCATTTCTTTAAGCTTCGTTTATTTCAAGACCTTAATTTTAATTATCATTGTCAAAATTTATATTTATTCTTTATAGCGACATATAATTTTATTGTTGATAACTCTTTTTAATAATAAAATTTCAAAAAGCTTATTTATTTTATTTTCAATTTTTTATAACCATAAATTTTAAATTTTACATTTTACACCATATAACGTATAAATAACTGTAATAAGCACCTTACATAAATGTTGTCTTAGTAATTTACTATCATAAATAATTCTAAGGATATTCCAATAAGATACTTTTACAAAGCTTACTTTGGAATTAAAAGACCCTTAAAGTTAGTTAGGTCTTGAATAAACTATTTGTTTATTTATTTATTATAGCCTAACTAGCGGTTCACTCTCGCTTCACTCGGGTTCGTCTCAAGAAAAACAGAAATAAATCTATCCCACGGAAACCGTACATTTTACCGGGATAAAAAGTAGCCTATGTATTATTCTGATGTATGAGCTATATTGTCGTAACATTAAAATCCCTTCAGTCGTTTTTGTGTGAAAGAGTAACAAACATCCATACATCTATACAACCAGACATCCATACATCCTCACAAACTTTCGCATTTATAATATTAGTGGGATAATCGTATTTAATTTTTAAAGCTATCTTCTTGAATAAGAAACCTTTACTTTTTCATATTACATACGATATCAAATGTAACACTTTTAATATGAATTCGTCACGAAAGATAATAATATAATGTATTATTTTGATTGGAAGTCACAAAAGTTGTTTCAATGTGTCTTTCAAATATCAACTCTATTTCTTAGTATTAAGATCTACATCTCTACGGCATCTCAAACGATGACTATTCCACATAGAACTCTGATTTTTTACACAAATTATATGTAATTACGAAACGAGGTCAGATTTGTAACGCTGAAATAAGTGGCATATTAGTTTGATGATGGCGATTGAAGCGAAATATTGCTTAGTTTTTTCTATTATAACATATCACAGATGTGCTATTATTATGTGATATAGTAAATTATACGATTATTTTTGAGCATTGTTTTTAGTATACACAAAATAATGGACCATAACAGATTACAGACTATGTATATGAATGTTATATAACTATAACATTAGAAACCAAAGTAGTTTTGAGAAGTCTAAAACTTACTTAGTCTCTCCCGTGACCATGACTGCTGTAAAGCATTCGAAACGTCGGGAACCAAAAATCAAAATAAATTCGCGAAAAAATCCGAAAAGATAGTTTTATTTAAAATGTCAAATATTCACGTAAATCTTAGGAAGTATAATAAAAACCAAAGTGTATCGGAAATTAAATGAACCTGTTGAAACATGGTGTTGTTTTATTATCTTTTATTATGTATATCATACTTTACTAATTTGACATTCAAAGTGTTAATGCATTTACTGACTGTTCACTGAGCAAGATTAGACATCAACACATCCTGCACTATTATTGTCAAATTTTGTTTGTTTACCTGATTGTATATAAGTAGATAATAAATATAAGATATAAATGAATAAATAATCTAATGAACTATTGAACTAACAAAATATTCACCCATAAAAAGCCACTTTCTTTTCTCATCTTTCTATTATCAAGTTACCAGAGCTATTTTCTTAAATAATATCTTAAAAGTATGAGAATAATTCGACATTATTATACAATACAACCTAATGTCCTGCAATCGGATAAAAAGCATCATTTAAAATATGTCTCTGGAAACTACAAAGTATCATGATGTAATGAAGCATAAAAAGTTTGATAATTATCACAGAAAACCAGTCGAGCGCGTGCGCGTGCGCATACGTGGGCGATCGGCGCGCTAGTAGGGTACGCCGTACGCTAGAAGCTGCTCTTCTTAGTAGTAAAAAATAAAATAAATGTCTACTGAGTCTTCAAAATGAATGTAGACTTAATGGGTCCCTAGGTGCCTAACAGTAGCCTACATATTATTCCAGGATATAATCTACTATTATACCAGGATATAGTGTACTAAACACCAAAATTTCATCCATATATTCGGCCGTTTCAGTGACATAGTGACAAACGTATACACATACATACATATTGTTGAATTTATAATAATTGTTAGGTTTATTATATAATGCACAAGGTATAGTTTCTTTACATTCTTTAAATAACAGTTTCATTAGTTCGCTTGTGACCAACATAATCAAATTAAAATTAGAAATCGAAATACTTATCTAGCTGTATACCTAATACCTATAGGTATTACTTTTATTTAACCACATGTTTTGGAGTTTTTTTTTTATTTTTAATTAAATAATAAGTAGCAACTAGTTGTAAAACTAGTTTTATACGAACGTAACGACAACATAAAATTTGTATATAAATGTTATTACTTTATGTGATGTAAGAAGTAGTTATATTTCTATAATCTACATTTTGATAAACACGTGTATTTACGGCATTCAACGTTAAACGAAGCTCTATGTATTTTTATTTGATCGCTGTTTTTCTAAACCCGGCTCTGTATAGTTTATCGCCAAACCGATTCTACTTAAGTTCACTACTTTACGACCGCCGTCCTCTCCGGCGATGTGGGCACTTCCACGATGATTTTTAAGACTTAAAATTTGTTGAAGTTCTAGTTATTCATGGTATTTTAGATACCATTAATGACTACTAGATTGTAATGGTGTTTAGTTATATATGTATGTAAAATAATTTGTACGCGAGAGAATGCATTTGGATATATTCTTATACCCTGTTTATTATAAAAGAATCACTAATATCGGTTCCCAATTAGAGATGACAACGCTTTATTGAAAAATGAATGTATTTATATTATTGAAATATAAAAATGTACTTAAATTATTTTTACGGTGACCCAAAAACAAACTGCCAACGAAATTAATTTGAACTTAAAATTATACTCGCAAAGCACAATAAATAACATCGATCGTATCAACAATCGCGATGTACTTTGTTGGGAGACTGGGAGGTGATAAATGATCTCTTGACTTCCAAATCGACATCGAGCTCACATTTTTGACAACTGAGTTTCTTGTTGAAAATTGAGGTAAGGATCTGTCATATTGTACATTTAAGTAATTTATTTATGAATTCAGATGTAGGCTTCCATAAACTACCTCGACAGTCTAGTGGATCGAGTTCTGGGTTCGAGTTCGGGTTGTGTCAACTGTAGTCGTCTGGTTTTTATGTCAAGAAATTTTCAGTAACGTCCGGGAAGTTTGCAAAGTTACAGCTCAGCGTGTTTATGGTTATTTCGTAATAAAGAAAAGCTTATGTCTTGGGTATTACAGATAGGCGTCTTTCTTTACTACGTTGTTGTAAGACGACGCAGGTAAGAGCTTCGACAACATAAAAAACGCCGGCCTTTGGATGTGCTTTTGCCCAAAAATCACCAGTTCCATATTTACTGAAGTTATCTTGCATAAAAAGAGCCTTGAAAATTTACCTTAAATAAAGTGGCCTCTTACCGATTTACCTGTGTACAAGAGGTAGATATGTATATAGTTATAAAGCACTCTACTTATTCATTACGAAGTGGAGTCACGTTTTGATTAACAGGCGATTTTAATGGAAAATCTTTTATTGCATACTCCATTGAAGTGGTTTAAAGACTTAAAGAACATGTGCTTACTATGTGTCATGTATCAATCTATGATAGCGCTACTCAAACTTATGTTCATTCTCCCTACTAAATAATAACAATAATAATGTTCTAGTATGACCGATTTCGGTTGACTAGACATGTGCGCAAGCAAGTGCACTCTCTATGCCTTTTAACTCAAGTATTGGGACCAACATATCTTACGATTTGCCTGAAAGAAAAATTCCAATTATTTTACCCCAAGTTGAGACTCGAACCCAGGACCTCTCGAATTGCAGCCATGATATGATAGCCACTAGATCAATGAGGTAGTCAATTCAATTGACCCAATCCAATAGTTTTTGTTAGATCCATCCCTCATATTGATGTTTTAATTTGTTTATCATATTATTATTATAAATGGGAAAGAATGAATGTATATATGTATATGTGTGACACTCGTATTAGGCATCTAGGGACGCACCCGAACGAAGCGAGGGTAAGTCGCGAGTCTCATATTTGATAGTGTTTTTATTAAGGCAAAATAAATAACTTAAATAATTTTATCAATTTCTTTATTCGCCACCTCTAGAGTCCTAACTCTAGACTCTAGACGCTCGATGTCTTACTTGATACGACTAAGATTTTGACATGGATAAAGATGTTTAGTAGGCGTGCTTAGATAAAATTAAGGCTTTAACAAGACAAGTGCGATGTGTTTCATAAGCTAAGTCCTAACTTACATATTTATCTACAAAGTTATGCTGTATAAAAAGAAAGAGAGGGGTGCATGGTCGCATTTTACCTTTCTAGCTCGCACAGCTGCAATACAATAGCAACGAAGTGCTAGATATATGTATTATCACAAGTATTACGATACAGACTATAAAGCATAAGTAATAATAATTTTAAACACACTTGTACATAAAATATGATATGAAACTGATAAAACCCAGACGTGATGATAAAATATGAACTATTTTATATCAACATGCTCACCGTCAGTTATAATGTTCTAGAAATTGTTATACAGAATAAATCAAGTTTTTATTGGAAATTTTCAAGTTATCCTACCAAAAATTTTATTATAACCTGACCACATCTTTGCTTGCTAAAAATATTTTTAATCATGTAAATCGAGCTAGTTGTTCTCGAGATACAAGCGCCAACAGACAAAGGGACGTTGTGTTTTATAATATGTAAACATTACAATTACAATCGTACTGTAATGTGGTTATCAGTCTTATCATTTGTTTACATTGGATAAAAATGTATATAGGTATATTTGATTTAATAAAATTATTTTGCACGCTCCACAGCTGTGTGTGGACTGCAGGCGTCTGGCGATTGGTTTACAGCAGATGTTCTTTTACGCATGATTTCATTAGTATGTTCTAACAAAAATGAGGTCGATTCGCTGAATTTCTTTAGCTCGACTTGAGTTTAATCGATCGAAACGATTGAGATGAAATGTGGTAAGAAGATAGTTTGAGATCCTAAGAAGGAAATAGGATAGTTTTTATTCCGGAAATCATGCCTTAAGGGGGTGAAAATGGGGATGAAGATTGGTATAGGGAATCAACCTAGGGACGAACCCGAGCGAAGTGAGGGTGAGTCGCTAATTTCAAATACAAAACTATGACATAAAATAATATTTCCTGGACAAGTTTGCTAAAAATTTAATATTAATACTTATTGCCATAATGAAAATATGTATTTTTGTTCTTTTAATTCGAGCAAAAGCCAAAGCAGGGGCAGATTTTTAGTACAATATAAAAATACCAAAACTAAGCTCCAGATCTTTACTTATTTTCAATCTAAATTAAAAAAAAACAAAAAATTAAAAATTAAAAATATTTTATTCAGCATTAAATTATTACATTTTTTTACTGAACGTCATGAGTCATTCCGAACTGATAGTAGACTATCAGTTCGGAAAGAAGAAACCTCAGTCAAAACTGAGAAGAACTGGCGAGCAAAGCAAATCTATCCCACAGGAACCGTACATTTTTCGGAATAAAAAGTAGCCTATGTGTTATTCTGATGTATGAACTACATTATTGTAAAGTTTCATTAAAAACCATTCCGTAGTTTTTGTGTGCAAAGAGTAACTAACATCCATACATCTATACAACTAGACAATCGATATATCCTAACAAACTTTCGCATTTATAAAATTAGTATAGATTACATTCAAAATGATCTTTAATTTTAATTCTATTCGACATAATATATTATACTGATAAGTTGATAACCGCATATTTGTATGTTTTTGTATAATCAGTACTATCTTTAAATTCATTCCATTCGACTTCACTGCCACTGAGTCGCACGAGCGACCACAAAGCATTATGATAGCATCATGCCCATAATAATTTATTGCAAATATTTACAGCCCGTTTACACATTATTTCATATGGACAAATCGTCACGTCGCGTCGCCATGTAAACGTTATCTGCGCGACCCATGGCAAACACTGCTAACCTTGACGAAATATGCAAAACAGTTTTTTGTCAATCTAATGAAGGACGTCGATAATATTTTATTCAGTAAATATGTCGTAACACAGCTGTTCATTATTGTTATTTAATTTAAATTGTTCTTGTTGTTTTATTTGTTCTAGAATGTGTGTCACAGCTGTATATATTTGGTGTGGTATATTTGGTTTGTTCACTTGAAGAAATAAGGGCAGAATACGAACATATAAGTAGAAAAATTTCATCACACAAAACTATTTATACAAATGTTTTACATAAAAAATATATGTATATTTCGTAGAAGCTAAAATATATTTTTATAAGAATAAAAGATTTTTATTAGTACGCATAGCGGCGGGATAAGGGTAGTGAAGAATAACCTCGTATTACACGCGCCGAAACCAAATCAGTAAATTATACTTATTTGTATTATACAAGGCCATCTATATATGTATATTGGCCGTGCTAAATTGTTATGTTTTTAACGACTTTTAAAAATCCACTCTCGCTCTTTAGTTCATAAAATACCTAATGTATTGCATATTAATTTTTATTTAGAAAATATATATTATTTTTAAAAAATATATATTTTACTTCAAAATACTTTCATAATTTTTAGCTAAAATTATTTAAGTCTTTAAGTATAACAAATTTTGAAAAAATTAAAACATACCCACAAAAAAGTTATATATCATACATAGCTCATCTCATTGCGTGAAAACCAAAATCCATTCGTTGCATTGTTGCGTGAATGAAGATAAAAACAAAATGAATAATATAAATATTCATGAAGTAATAACGTGTATTATATGTCTTTAAATTAATATTCTTGACACATTACGTATAATAACGAAGTTTCAGATGTTGTTTGTACAAAAGCTATACTAAAATCAATAAGGAAGATGGCCGTAACATGCAAAAGTTAAATAATATAAAAAAAAACGGCTAACATCAAATAATTGCAAGGCAAATTTAAATAATCGCAATATTATCCTTTCCGCGTACGATAACGCGTGATAACGGTGTTTACAGTTTCGATTCGGAGCTGTTTTGTGAGTTTTTCCATGATATCGACGATACTCCGACATAATATATGTTTTGTTACGTAACTACATTATGTGGGGTGTAAACTTAACTTACTCATAAAAAGCATGTGTAGAATATTACATTTCAATTATTATATTATCTACGGTTTTTAAATTACTATCTTTTTTTGCGGATTTATTTTGATTTTTGGTTCCTGACGTTTCGAATCCTTTACAGCAATAATGGTCACGGGAGAGAATAAGGTTTTAGATATATAAAAGGTATTATTTATATAGTTGTTACAGACAGTCTACCCACAAAATAATTTATATATATATATATATATATATATATATATATATATATATATATATATATATATATATATGTAATTTGTATGTGGATACTGCAATTAAAACGATATAAACACTAAACAAGCCCGTGCGAGTCGTTTTCAATCGCCGACGTCATGTTTCTCTTATTTTATTTCTAGATCTGCGTAATCGGAACAAATGATAATAGTGACGCAAACTGATTAGGTGTAATCTACTTTTATTTTGTTTTTTGACCTTCCAAATTATTTTGATAGTGTAATGTTTTATAACATTATATAACAGATTTATTCGATAGTCAAAATTACAGGCTATTTTAAATGTGTGTAGTAACATGTTAATCATATTTTTAAAAAAAATAACGAAAAATAAAACTAATGCTTAGGAAGGCGAAAAATACTTTACGAACTATTCTCATACGTGCCAAATATACAAAAAAAAATCATTAAAATCGGTCGAGCCGCTTTGGAGGAATACGACCATAAACAATGACACGAGATATTTAGGTAGGCATATATTAGATGTTCAAACAAACGATTTTTGAAATTGTGAAGGTTTTTCAGTTCTCTGTTATCTTTATATATATAATTCTTCTGTGAGTGTGTATGTCACTGAACTTCTCTCAAACGACTGGACCGATTTTGATGAAATTTTTTGTGTGTGTTCAAGGGGATCTGGGAATGGTTTAGATTCACAATTTTGTCCAAAAAGTTTGAAATTTTTAAATTAAAGACGTGTAGACAGGACAACGTCTGTCGGGTCCGCTAGTGTTATTATAAATTAGAAACTCAATTTATATTCACACAAAAAATATTAAAAAAGAAGCTATTTTTTAGCTTTTAGAAGAAATTCTGTAGCAAACCTTATATGGGTAGTTATGTGTATAGAATAAAAAGTAATATTTTAACTATAATATCATTATATTTTATTACTTTCCACATAAACACATATTTAGCACACTGAATTACCTACTTAGCGGTCGGCGCGCGCCGTGCCCAACCCATTATACTGTAACGCGCGTTAGAACTGGTAATTCACTATGATTTCAGGTTTTTGCGGTTGCCATTGATAAATGAAATACTTGCAAATATGATTATCGATTTTTTTTTAAATCAAAATGAAACCGCGACAAAATCGGTTTTATAAAAAATCATTAGATGGTTTTATTTAAAACTAGCGGCTTATTAAAACCTAAAGGAACCTCCTCCGCCTTAACAACCACGGGATTGCCCCAACAGTCCATTCTGCTATCAGAGAAGTACCAGGAGCAACGTGAAAAGCACCCGCCCACCGAGGTGGGCTGCCACTTTGTGCGTTCTTGGCTTCGCGCCCGGCTTGATTGCCAGACGCTAATGAGACAGGACTTAAAAAGGACTGGAATATTAAGTAGATCTGTCTAAAAACCATTTAGTATACCTATACCTAATGAATGATTATTATCGCTAGTGTTCGTCCAGTGTTTTTATAGTTATCACTAAATTCAATAGCTATTAAACAAAAAAAGAAAAACGGACGACAAACAGAGGAAACTGTTTTGTCTTTGCCTATTTAAATAGATTATTTAATCATTAAATAAGTACTTACATATATCTATGATTTATAAAAATGACCAAAAGTAATACTCGTACTCTCTCTTACATACTCAAGCACTCTATCAAATTTATTTGTCCATGGGCCGTGACGTCACAGAGCACGCGCTTTACACGCGGCCACCATGCGCCCAGTTACGACCAAACTAATATTATTAGATTTGTTCTCAAAATCAACTTTTGAGAAGAAAACAAGTTTGATTCTCGCACATGACAAAACATGTGGTTTACGGCTTTAATGTTTAAAATGTATCGTTACACGTCTTTTCTAGTTCGATTTAGTTTGAAAATAAATGATATATCACTAGAGCCCACACCCTAACTACCCTATAACATTTATTACTATCTCACGGGGGCCTAAAGTAGCGGGATAACACTCACTG
The DNA here is from genome assembly GCA_951806755.1 of Brenthis hecate. Lineage (NCBI taxonomy): Eukaryota > Metazoa > Arthropoda > Insecta > Lepidoptera > Nymphalidae > Brenthis > Brenthis hecate. The sequence continues at coordinate 6,391,243 of OX638258.1, read as the reverse complement.
ATTTATTAATGAGGTCTCAGACAGTAAAAATGCCATAATTTTGGAATATGGCACATAGATTTTTCATAGGGAGTAGGTATCCGCTAGAAGAATCTTTAGAAATTCTGCCCCTTAAAGCCGAAGAAGCCTATTTCAAAAGCTTGTGTAAATATTGCTTAATTTTATCTACGCAGGCAGAACTGTGGGCAATTTCTAGTTTATTATATTAGTGAAAATAATATTATCTCCCATCTAATTTCAATATTTTAAAAGAAATGTTCCTAACAAATAATTTTCGCTAACATTATCAATGAAACATTTAGAATATTTAGTAAATCGTCACTCAACAACACCCTCGCATATCTAAAATTGGATTTATTCTATTCAGTGGCGAATACTACAGCTATTTCGTTACACTTTACTAGAGTAGTAATAGTAAGGGCCCACGCGCGCGCCACGCCGTCTTTGCGTGCAGTGCCTCAAAAATAGCATGTTCGCTTAAACGCCGCCTTATAATGGACCTGGTCTACTATTTATACGAATGCGATAAAAGATACGGACTTTGCTAGTTATTTGGAACAGAGTACCGTATACACTATACAATATACTTACATACATTCAATGAGTTGTTTGAACATTTGTTATTTTGATTTCTGGCAATGATTCTATCATATTTACTGTTTACTAGTGACATACACTCACTTCGCTCGGGTAGGTACTAGATACACGGATTTTGTTCACACTCTCATGGGTTTTATTTTTTTGCGCGGAACCCTAATTGTTTTTCTAGAATAAAAGTGCCATAAATAACTCCTTATAATATCAGCTCCGTAGTATCAGCATCTGCCAGTGAAAGTGTCGTCAAAATCGTTCCAGCCGATTAGGAGTTTAGCTGGAACAAACAGACGGACAGACGGACAGACGGACAGACTGACAGACAGACAGACAGACAGACGGACAGACTGACAGACAGATTTAAAAAAAATGTTTTACGCTCATAGGTACCGTATAATATATTTTCATATGTATTACTAAAAGTTGTTATTTTGACATTACAAACAAACACCACAACATGATCTGTATACTATATGTAGGTATTAGGTATTTGTATATAAGAGCGACGCGATGGGTTGAATACTCGATGTACCTATCTATTAGATTAAAAAAAACATTTTTGCATGTTACAAGTAGTTATTTCAGAAAGTTTAGGCTATTGAGCATAATATTTTATTTACTACGGAATAGATTTATAAATAAGGTAAGCGAGCGAAGCCGTGGAAGGACTGCAGTAGAATTAAATGTATGTATGTAAGTTCTTGAAAATGCAGTCATTAGTCTAAAAAAACATCTTAAATCTAAAGCGTGAATAATTTATCATAAAAAATTATGAAGAAGTATCACAATTTAAACAAAGAGTAATAAATCAAAACAAAACAATCCCCAAGTAGCCCTCGACACAAACCCTTTTCACGTGAAAAATCTTTTCGCCCTCGAATTTTCAATTTAAGCTTATTAAAATACTTCGGCTGTTCCACGACTTTGTTTGTTACTTAAATATTTGAGTTATTTCACGAAGTTCACAGACAGACAATATTTGTAATATTGCGATATTACATTTGTTATATTAGATAAAATATATATTACTATATTTTTTGCGTGTGCGTTTGTTACTTCTTCACGCTGTAACTTAAAAAGAAAGATTTAAATGACAAGAGTAGAAATATCATTTATATTATAGCATATATTTAAGTCAAAAGTACGAAACTAGCTTTAACTATATCAAGATCTTAGTATTAAAAACCAAACTGAACACATTTTTGTCAAATGATTTCTGGACGAGCTGTATAAAATATAGACTGTTTCGAGAACGACATTAATTGAATTTAGTGAAACGATTATCATGTATTCAGCCCTTTTTAACGTCCCACTGCTGGACCTCCCCTCAATACGAATGGGATCAGGCCATAGTCCACCAACGATTATATATCATAATAATTATTAATGTATATTATTCTTAATTTTAACTGTAATTTTTATTTTTTCTCTGTACATATTATGGGTTTTGAAAATTACCTGCACTACAAGATTATTACTATATATCCACCCTTTAACACTTATGTACTAGTACGTACGCGCCACGCGAGCAAAGCCGCCAGTTGCCACTAGTGCTGTATTCAAAATATTTCATAGCATTTGATCCGTTTACGAAACAATGCTAGAAAACATATTTGCACTCGGTAACAGATGTCACGGAACGCGACAATCTCAAGCTAAAATACACAGTATGATTATAAAAATAGTGTCCATATTAGGTTGAATGAAATTTAACGATGCATCGTAAAGTATACAATGTATAGAGTTTTATTAAACAGCTGTAAAATATATGTAATTACATTCATTTTTATGGCTCTCTAAGTATTGTATGGGATATATTATGAAACGGTAATAATTAAAAAAATATATATATAGGACGTTTTGAATTTCGACTTTAATATGGGTTTAGCTGCGTTTAGTTTTATTACCACATATTGAATGGATAAAATGCAGTTTTCAAAGGCAAAAAATGTAGCTAGTTGTAAAGTAGCGGCCATCGCTACCTATACATTGCTTTTAAACTGCAAAATTATACCAACTTACAAATCAGTACATAATTATTCCACCCCTAGAAAAAAAAAAATCTTTTAACATGTGACCATCCTTCATTACATAAATAATAATCATACGAATCAATTGGCAAAAATAAAGAATACACACAAAAAACGAATCGAATCTAATACATTCTTCTTCTTTCTTCTCTTCTAATTCTTTCGACTTCAGCTATCAAACCACGAAAACGCGGTTTGTTTTCAAAGGGCTTCGACAACATGTCATTCTACAATTTGCTAACAGAAATCTAAAATAAATTATATATTAAAAAAAAAACGCTTTTTTATCATTTAAAATGTGTTTGATTTAATTTAAAGTTTAAATTATATTTTTTTAGTATTTATTTGTATTCTCCTCATGAAACCCTTTCATTTGATATCCATATCATGGGGGTGCATAAAAAAACAGTCGGCCATTTTTATGAGTTCGCCATGTTGGATTTAGAATGATGTCACTTATCTAACCATGCATTGTCATCGAAACTAAACGTGTATGCAAAATTTGTTTTAAACTGCTTTAAAATTCAGTTGCAATATTTGACCCGAACAAACATTCATACAAACATTGCAAGTTAAATAAAAGCTTGTAAAAAAATAGGATTGACATACCTATTGCAATTCTATGTCATAACAATATGTCATAATATTATTTTTAAATTTTCCATTCGCGAGCGATTGTAGAATATCATGTTGAATAACTCCGCAGCTCCGTTTTTATGATATCTATGATATCTATACTAATCATTTTTCTATAACATTTTTTACAGTTTTATACATATTTAAAAAAAATCGCCACAAACACGCTTATGATTTCTAATTAAAAAATAAAATAAAAATAAAAAGATTAAAAAAAATATTTTAAATATAAATTGAAATAACAAGTGAAAAAAAAACCAATTCTTCAACAGTCTAACGCAATTGGCAATAAAACTATACGTACTATAACAAATTTCTAACTGAACTATTTTTTGGAAAATCTTATTGAAATAGTCATTATTATCGTTAGTCGTTACAGAGGCCGAATCTATAGTTTTTAGAATTTTTCTGACTGTCTGTCTGTCTGTCTGTCTGTCTGTCTGGGAAGGCATTACGAGAAAACCACTGGACAGATTTTGATGAAGTTTGATATAATACTTTCTTAGATTTACGCGAATATTTGACATTTTCAATAAAACTATCTTTTCGGATTATTTCGCGGATTTATTTTGAATTTTGGTTTCCGACGTTTCGCATGCTTTACAGCAATAATGGTAACGGGAGAGACTAAGGTTATAGACGTCTCAAAGGCGATATACACTTGTTACAGACAGTGCCTACCCACTATTTTACAAAAATGATTTCAAAAATTCAAAAAATGGCACCAAAGTACCTTACAATAAGTATATGTTGATTTTTATTTCTAAACATTTAAAAAAAATATTATAATTAAATATAGCAATATTATATATCTAATTTTAGCTGTTATTATTATAAATATTATTTTTTTTTAAACTTTATTAATTACTAATATTATTTAGTGGCTATCCGGCTATATTATTTAGTGGTAGCTGGAAATCCGGGTCAATATATTGGAAATTTTTTATTGCGGGAAAATATCTCATCTCTGAGAAATATGTACAAACCGTTATAATAAATGACATTATTATATTTAAGATGTATTTCCCAGTCTCCATTGACTACTTGATTGTCTCTACTTACGTATACTTCGAACAAAAGTGCCAATAAATTTTATTACAGAACTGTGTCATAAACTGTATTATGTCTTCATCTCTAAAGTAAAGTAAAATTTATGCTTTTATTGATCAAACTAAATAGGCACTGTTCATATAAAACGATTCTCAACGATCGTATAAATCATACTATTTAATAAAATTTTAATAGTTACGTTTGCTAGTGACGGCGACTGGCGCGCTCTAATAAGTATCATAACTTGTGTATTTCTGTTCAACTTTTATATAAACTTATTAACAGTTAGTCTCATGCGTATGCGCATATTTTTTATAATTTCGCTGGAAATCACTTTGTTTTGTTTCAGTTTTATTTTATTTTCAAATGTTTATGATGCATAAATAAAAACAATATTATTACTACTAAAACGTATTCTTAAAGCTATTGATTTTTAAACATAATCCTGCAATATAAAACTATCTTTTTGTTCATATGATTTATGACTCAAGCTATACTTAAGAATCCGCATAATATGACATTTTGTCGACTTCGCTGATTTACGTGATTTTACGAACGTTATTTCATAGTTAAGTATAAAAGAATTTTTCTAAAAGTTTAAATCTATAAAATAATTTATCTATCTATACATATAATAAAACAGTAAAGGCGAATGTATGTACATAAAAAAATGCTAAAAATCGAGTCAGTGGGGGATGTAAGAAGAGAAATAGAATAAATCCAGTTTTTTTTATATATTTTGTTTCTCTGTCTCTTTGTCTGTTTGTCTGTGTTGTTGTTGTGTACGGGCTAATCTCCGAAACTGTTGGACTAAATGAAATTTCGCATGGTGATACCATGAACGAATTAGCCACAATTCATTCATGGGTGGTACCTTATATCCCCGGCCAACATTGTAGATACTTTTCATCCTGGAAAATTAAAGAGTTCCCGTGGGATGGTTAAAAACAATTGTAAATTATACAGCTTAGTAGACATAAACTACTGATTGAATTTTAATTGAAACTTTATAATATGTAATATAGTTCATACATCAGAATAACAAATAGGCTATTTTTTATCCCGGAAAAATGTACGGTTCCCGTGGGATACATTTGTTTTTGGGGTGAGCCGCTAGTACATAATATGAAAGGTCATTTTTTATATGGTCCAATGAATGGCCTCCTTTTTTTATGTTTAGTATTTAGTTTTGAATTATCGACCTCAAACCATTTACGGATTGTGTTGACCTCTAAACAATATGATGTATTGTTTGTTTTAAAAGTGTTGTATAGAATGTATGAATCAGTTTTTACTACTTTTATATAAAACTAGCGACTTACTCACGCTTCGCTCGGATTCGTCTCTGGGTACGTTTTCATTTTTCTGAACGGGACCCTAATTCTTATTCTAAAATAAAAGTAGCCAAAGTTACTCCTTATAACATCAGTTATCTTGCCTGTGAAAGTCCCGTAAAAATCAGTCCAGCCGTTTCGGAGATTAGTCAGAACAACACTTCAATTTCATTAATCTGTATAGATAGTTGAGTAAATAAATATTAAACTGAGACAAATGTTAAAGAAAATGCGCAAAGCGTTTCTAGTACACTTGGCTACACAGAACTATCGTTCATAAAAAGAAAACTACAGAAATAAACTTTAGTTTAGGGACTATTCATTTCTTAAAAAAAAATTAAAATTTTAAAAACTATACTGTCAAAAATAATCTTTTAAAGCGATCGAAACTCGTTAACGTCCTGCCGCGGAAGATTTTTGCTCACACGGACAAAACACGTTTACCTAGTTCCACTACTGGCATCGTCCTAGGGTCTGTGGAAGAGGCCCTTCAAATTACAGAAGAGCGCTAACATCAGGGACATCTCTAATATAGCGTATTGAAAACCGGGGCATGTATCCAACTGAGGTGACTATCCGGGTTTTACCCTACATATAATAAAATTATAACTAAGCCGAATCTGTACGTTAAATATTTTTTGGAAAATCTTATTGAAATAAACATTATTATCGATACATAGGCCAAATCTATGGTTTTTAGAATTTTGGTCTGTCTGTCTATCTGTCTGTCTGTCTATCTGTCCGTCTGTCTGTCTGTTATCGCATCTCAGAAAAACCACTAAAGGGATTTTGATGAGATTCGGTATGGTGATAGCTGATTATCCGGGTCAACATATAGGATACTTTTGACCGCGGGAAAATATCTCATTTCTGAGAAAAATACAAAAACTGCAATGTAAGAGTATACTAATATGTAAAACCTAAGAATTTGATTTTTGGTCATCTGAACGCGGACGGAACCGCGGGCAATGCTAGTTTATAATATATATATATATATATATATATATATATATATATATATATATATATATATATATAATATATATATATATATATATTATTATATTATTGATTAAGTATATTCTTTCCTTAAATAATCTTCTATAATATAAAAATGAATCGCTGAATGTGTTGCTAAGCGCAAATCTCGAGAGCAGCTGAACCGATTTCGCTAATTTTTTAGAATATTCCTTGAAGTACGAGGATGGTTCTTACGGAGAGAAAAATTTAAAAAATTGCCTGAAAAAGTCTAAAAACAACACTTTTCTATACTCCCATACAAAAGATTCGTAATAATACTTAAAAGTCAATTTGAACTTTAATACCATACCATAAAGTTTAAGTGTGAGTGGAGAGGTTCCGGGAAGGCAAAACAATTGAGTGACGTTAGTATCGTATAAATATTAATTTCAATATTGGTCAATATTATTAACAAAAAAAAATTATATGGCTAATGCTGGCTCATAACTATTTATATCTATTTAAAACGTACCTAGCGAGGGTGAGCCGCTAATATTCTATAAATATACATATGATTGTAATATGCATAATATACCTTATGTAATTATTAATTTGTTTTAATTTGATTGCGATATTTGCCAAAGAAGTTTTACTTCAACCGCGTGTAAAGGTTACACGTACCCATTTTTTTTTAATTAACTAGTCACTCACCATCGCTTCGCTCGGGTTCGTTCCTAGATGCGTTTTAATTTTTTTGAGCAGAACCCTAATTCTTTTTCTAAAATAAAAGTAGCCTTAGTTACTCCCTATAACATCAGTATAGATTTATCATTTCTTTTACAAACAGAGTATAACAGCTATAGAGTGTACTGTACACACGTAAGAAGTTTAACTTCTTACGTGCGTATATACGTACACACACACGTTTTTTTTTAATATTATGGCGGCATTTGCCACCTTTATGTGATTTGTTTTACGACCCAGTTTTGTACCTCTTATTTATGGGTTATAACAGCTTTTCATACTATATATTTTATTATTTATGACATTTAAACCTTTTGGGTCTAGTTTTTTTCCTCGTAGATTCTCTACTCGTAGATTCTCCCACTTTTAATTCCTTTTATATTTTAATTACTTTTACAAAGAGGGTCGGTTTTAGACAAGTCGATTCTTAAGACCTTGGTTTTAGATTCTTTTTAAAGTTATCTGGCGTAACTCGTATCTTTATTAATATTTGGACCACTGATCCGATTTGAAAAATTCTTTTTGCATTAGATAGCCCGTTTATTGAGGAAGGCTATAAGGCTATATCTAATACATTTAAACGAGCAATTCTTGTATATTTATTTATATATCTCCAATAAGCATCGTGGTCAAGTAGCCAAGGCGCTGATTAGCAAAATTGACATTCCCAGGTGACCGGGATCGAGTCCCGGTCGGATACAAAGTTTCTACTTTTGTTTTTTTTGTTTTTTTTTGTATTTATTCAAGTCCTTAGTTTAAAAAAAAAGAAAATTGTACTTTTGGCCAAAAACTCCAAGCGAAGCTCGGTCGCACAGGTACTATCATATATGTAATATGTAGTCAGTCTATTTATTCCATACTAACCGTTAAACGTACCTAGGGACGAACCCGAGCGAAGTGAGGGTGAGCCGCTAGTTTGAATATAAAATATCTTGAACCCAGTCCGTGGCATGATCACAAAAAACACCTTTCTCTCCTCTGTTTTTTATTAACAAATATGTATTAAAAACCAAACAATTTTTATGTTCACGTGCTAAATACACAAATTATTCTGCACTTAAGTTCATCGACCCTGTTAATAAAGATGATCACAGCTTCAGTGGAGCGATACGACGCGTCAGTGTCACTCATAATTACATATAATTGATAACGTGCGACGTACACGTATCAATTACCTCTGAAACTTGAATCTGACTATAAAATATACCTATTTAAAATAGAATGTATTAAATTAGAAGAAAAAGTTCCAAAATTATATTTTAATTATATTAATAGTTAGTGGCTTTAATGAAAGCAGCGTTTCTATTTATTCTGCATATTTGTATATTATATATTTTCTATACATATAATAAAAATGTTGTCTGTCTATCTGTCTGTCTGTTACCGCATCACGTGAAAACCACTGGACAGATTTTGATGAAATTTGGTATGATGATAGCTGGTTATCCGGGTCAACATATAGTACAAATAGTATAGTATATTTTTTACTGCATAAATCACCTCATTCCTGAGAAATCTATACTAACCGTTAAAATACATATATCTATGGAGGAACACAAGAGGAGCGAGGCTAAAACGCTAGTTATAGTTACATAAAATTCAAATGTGTGTGTGTGTGTGTGTGTGCGTGCGTGTGTGCGTGTGCGTGTGTGCGCGTGTGTGCGCGTGTGTGCGCGTGTGCGCGTGTGCGCGTGTGCGCGTGTGCGCGTGTGCGCGTGTGCGCGTGTGCGCGTGTGCGCGTCTGCGCGTCTGCGCGTCGGCGCGTCTGCGCGTCTGCGCGTCTGCGCGTCTGCGCGTCTGCGCGTCTGCGCGTCTGCGCGTCTGCGCGTCTGCGCGAGTGCGCGTGTGCGCGTGTGCGCGTGTGTGTGTGTGTGTGTGTGTGTGTGTGTGTGTGTGTGTGTGTGTGTGTGTGTGTGTGTGTGTGTTCGTAATTCTTTTCCTCCCAAATGGCTAGGACGAATTTAATGATTTTTTCACCTGTCACCTGGTTCTTGGCTATAAACCTTAAAAGTGGCACTGTGGTCGAGATCCAGTTTTTGTTCATTTTAAGATTTTTTAAATATTTTCTGAATGATTTCTCATATTCAAATAAATATAATCTTTTATTTGTACTCTGTGGCAGGTCAACTGTTTCATGGAAATGTGTACTTATAGCCGTTTTCAGAAACAGAAAATTCTTTAAAAAAAATACACACATTACATAATGTTAAAAAGTAAAAGATCTATTACAAGAAAAAACAACAATAGTTCTGAAGTGTTCTAAACAATAACTACTTCCCTTAACCCTTTGAAACTAAAATTAGATGTCCCGAAGGAAACGATTGATATACGGTAATAAATAGAAACCTATTTCACACTACCCTCCGTTGCTTAGCAACAAAAGGTTTTGCATTTTTAATATTCAATAAACCCACAGCCTAACATACACAACCTAAATCAAAAATCTATTTGCGAAGCAACAAAAAAAAAACAAACCAATATTTTAATTTAAAAGGTTTCTATTGGCCAAAAGTAAATCCCGCAATCGTATTTAGGTCCCTTCCTAAAATAAAATGCGAATGAAAAGCCGCTTAGCGAGAGACAAAGTTGCTAAATTATGCACGCGAGTATATGTAGACCCATGTGATATAGTGGACAAAGTGTCTTACATCAGAGGTAGTGGGTTTGATATTATTATAAACTAGCAGTACCCGCGGCTACGCCCGCGTTCAAATTTACGATATAAACATCAGTTTTCCAATAATGTATGGAAGTCTGCCCGATTTGTTGACATTTATGATTACTGCTCCGCTCTCTTGGGTAATAGCATGATGATAATTAGCCTATAGCCTTTCTCAATAAACGGGATATTTAATGCAAAAAGAATTTATCAAATCGGATTAGTAGTTCCTGAGATTAGCGCATTCAAACAAACAAACAAACAAACAAACAAACAAACAAACAAACAAACAAACAAACAAACAAACAAACAAACAAATAGAAAAACAAACTCTGGCTCTTTATACTATTATAGTATAGATTCTTTTGTTTATTACCTATCAATTGATTTAGTACTCATTCATTTAGGCTACTTTTTTCTGCATTATCTACATTCGTTGTTGTGAATATTTTTTAAATAGTTAGACTAAGAAGAGTATGTACTTTTAAGTTAAATACTTTAATTGATATTCGAATCAAATACTAAATTCTTATACATTGTGCACTTTACTGAAAAGCTATGACTGCCAAAAGCTTAATAAATGTATATACGAAGCAAATCGAAAGCGAAACCAAAGCATTAGTTTTTCTATATACTACCTATATGAGATAAAATTACCTAATAAAAATGGGAGTACCCTCTAATGAGCATCGGGTTCCGCAGGATCGAGTCCTTTGAGGACTATTTATTGGTTTAATAGCGGATTTAGGGGTCATTTTATTACCTTAATTCTACAATAAAAACCTTAAACATCATAATGTTTTTATACTTATGTATATTGTCCAATAAAATTGTTCGATGAATTTTTGTATTACAGATTGATCTACAAATTTACGTAAAATCTAAATATACAGAATATCCATATAAAGCCGAAGTACTATATAATAGTATCAATAGTAAATAACTTACAAAATTATTGCAAAGGACTTACATATATTATGTCAGATTGACATTGTGCTAATAGTGACGAGATTGATGAGTCACGTAGTGTTTATATTAGTTTTAAACTTAGGCGATGTTTAAGCATCTTTAGGTAAAAAAATAATACCTAAATGTTGAATACAAAATTAATTTTCGTTCGAAACATAATATAATAAAGGTAGAGATACAATATGAAAGGGCCGGGAGGCGGCGACGCACAAACGAAGCTCTCCTATAATTATGGCAACTGTCAAAGGAATTAGACTTCATTCGTATTCTATTTTCACCCACAAAAAATATAATAAACCGAATTTCCTTCTATAAAATTTTCACGTTTAAATCACTGATTATTGTCAATTTTTATACGAATACAAGTCGTTTTCAGCGACTTCGCACACCATTATGGATTTTTTTTTCTATACCTTGACACTTCTTGGAGAGATGAGTTAAAGTCGCTTAGCTTATCGACATATATGGTTATATCAGATTTCTCTTTTATATATGAAAATAGGAAGATAAGAAAGTAGGTAAAATGAATTTATTAAGGATTGAACATATAAAAATTAATTTTTGTGAATGTAGAAGACCTTAGGAAATTATAAATAAGTCAATATGCCTAAGGGCTTTTGCTAGTTTATCCTATAACTTGGATCCAATATAATATACACAAAATGCAGATTACGACTCGATATGTATCGCTATCTAGATTTGAACCTGTCACTTCCTACGGTAAAATGTACGTTTTTATAAAAAACAAAAAAATATTTGTTTATTATTTACTTTTTTTATTTATATTACATACCAAATGAATCATGATTTGCACCACATGTGTAAAAAGAAATATTTCAATAAATTCTTCGCATACGATAGCTAACACCAACTGATGGCCTTGACCGTGCATACTTATCTATATTTTAAATTGGCGAATGTTATATGTAACTATTTATATATAATATGTATATATTTTTGTGTGTTATTTGTGAAATAAAACTTTCACGTGTCAAAGACTATGAAGTCAAAATATGTACATACATATTTTCAACGGAATACACAATATGAGAATGACTCACTTGTGTAGGTCGATGCTTTGCCACGAGGATAATAAAATATATATTTTTTGCGTGTTAAATAAACAATAGATAACAATATTTAGTATAAAAATAACCAATTCTTGGCATTTTTACATATTTTTATGTATGTTAAAAATATAAGAATTTAACAACCGTTTGCTGCGCAATTTAAACATTTTACCCCTTGCTTTTTGGGAAGACCATCGTAATAACACTGTAATAATTATGTGAAAATTTGAACTGGTTACCAGTTCAAGAGGTGCCAGCGACTGATGAATGAACAAAGTATGCTAATAGAGTTCTATCTAAACAATTAAGATATATAATCTAATAATCCATTATAAAATACACTTCCTGCGTATTTAGACACCTCGATAGTAGTGGTAAGACACGTGTAAATTATTAACAAACAAGTCATATTGCTAACATTATTGAATTATCTTTTTGGTCCTTTTCCCTCAAATCAATTATCGTTTAAGATATAGCATTCTTATCAGCCAGATGTGTCATTACATGTATTTGCAAAGGTATTGTAAGGCAATGTAAGAAAAAGTCTGCAAAACATTGATTTATGGCATTCTTCTCATTTTTAAGCAAAAATATTGTTTTTTATTGTTTTCTACATGCGACAATATACGTTTTATTATCCACGTGTCTGTAATTACTATGTAATGTATTCAAATTACATGCCGTCTAATAAATCACTATTTAATCTTAATACTTTATCAATAACGGTTTTTAATACTAATATTAATCACTTGTTTTTATATATAACAAAATAAATACTTTGTAACGTATGCGAGCTAAACAAAGCTGGGCCGACGACTTAGTAAAAGTATCCGATATTCATTGGTACAAAAGAATAAAATTGGTTATCGTGAAAATCTTTGGGACAGACCTATGTACAGCAATGGAAAACTTTCGCTAGAATGATAATGATAACGACTCTCAATTCATTGCAACATCGCTAACGACATTCGTGCCTAGACATAATTTATATAACAAGTATTAATAAAGTATACCTAATTTAATTAAAGACGGACAGCCTCCCTAATCTTAAATGTGGTCCAAATGGACTATAGAATTCGTAACGACTCAATACTCATTATCGCCTGTCAGACTGTTTCGAAGAATTTATCAAATTCCGCAATTATTTGCCTCCTCGGCCCCCGCGCCCGCCCCCGCCCCTCAAACCGCCCGCCTAGCTCATTAGGGGCGGGATATATTTTATTCTTTCTAACGAGCCTTTCTGTTTCCCGGTATTAAGTAATTTTTTACGGTATAAGAAAATTATCACGAAAATTGAGAAAACAACCACCTTTTTTATATATTTCCTATTTGTGTTTTGCTTTATTTTATATTTGCCGCATATTATTTTTATAATATATGGATTATCAGACATGTTTCAGGCATAATTTTATCTTTCAAAATATACTTCAAAGTATACAGCCGTCTAACAAGAAGGAGCAAAAGAAAATAATTTCTTTGTTAAACAGTTTCATCGTGCAGAAAATAGGCTTATTTGATGGGTTTATCATCTTTTTTTTCATTTACCTTATTATTCATTTTAAAAAGATAGGAAATACAGATATAAATGACACAATATGTATCAAAATTATTTTTAAGACTTAGACTTTGACAAGGTTTTTAATATCTATTAAATATGTATATATTGTATTGAAAGATTGTAACTTGTCGTGAAAGCTTGAAAGGTTAACAAGTTTCTAGAACTTTTCGCTAATCTAAAAGGAGTAAACCAATACACGTCCCCGCTGTCGTGAGCTCGTGACCGCATCACGTGCTCCCGACACTCTTATAAAAACTTAAGTCCTAACCCTATTTCGTGCCTTAAGGGCAGTCGTGCACTTGACTTTGAACTTACACTAGTATATCAAGTGTAAAAATATTTATAACCAACCTCTTATTTATGAATTTATTATACATACTAGCGACTTACTCTCGCTTCGCTCGAGTCCATCCCTAGGTAGTAGATAGGTACGCTTTAAATATCTATTTATACATGTCTATCTAAAGATAGTAATTGTGGACTCAGGAGATAGACAAAAGATATCGCGGACTTTTCTGTTGGCCTTTTACGGTCTACAATTTTCTAGTAGGTACATTTTTTTGATGTATTTCTAAATATTTAGCCAGCCTTAGTCACGTAATCAAATGAAAACAGTATTGACAAAACACCGTTATAGCTCAGCGATTTTGTACAAAATATTTACCAATTATATACGGTAGTTCTTAAAGCGGCGTGTGTGTAGACACTTTAAGCAAAACAAAGGTGACCAGTGATGAAATATTCAAGAGAGGGATTTGGTCCATTCCTTCTCCGCGTACACAGACTCGTGAAACAAAATCATTACTACTTACACACTTCGACTTAATATATATATATATATATATATATATATATATATATATATATATATATATATATATAGAGAGAGAGAGAGAGAGAGAGAGAGAGAGAGTACTTTGTATCTGTTCTTATATCTTTTTTCTATCTTAGGTTTTGTAAGAATCTAGATTATTGATTAAATATACATATTACATACGTATGTAAGTAGCTATAAACAAAACAACAATTACATTTACATATATGAGAAGCTCGATTTGTTAAGCGACTTCAAATTACATACGTTTTTTTGTCTGTTTGCTCTTCGTTAGTAGTTGTTAGTAGTTTTCAAGCCGAATTTAATACTATAGATAATATTTTCATTATATTCTTTGTTTTTTAACAAAGACAGTATATAGGTATCGAGTCGACGTGACACGCCTCATGTAGTCACTCCGCGATGAATCTCAATTGATAATAAAAAAACAATAATAAACATATGTTCGCTATCCACGTGTGTAGAAGATGATTGGTGTTTCACACACAAACTAGATTAAGAGAGCCCTCTGTACTATGCATTACTGAACGTGCCGGGGTCACGTTTATCTGGCGGCTAATTGAAACATGTGCATTTATGCTACTTATTTATATATATATATATATATATATATATATATATATATATATATATATATATATATATATGACTAAAATTAAAACTAAGAACGACCGTCTGGCGTAGTGGTTTTAGTAGTTGTCTATACCGGAGTTTGTAGGTTCGAGTCCAGCCCCCGACTAATCATTGTGTTAGTCGTATTTGTCGTGATTTTAGTTTGTTTTACTGACGTTCTACGCTGAATATATTGGGTTCGATTTTTGATAAATATATGAGATCTGTAAGAACCAAACGAGATATTATAATGTATTTTATAACACTTTTCTTGTGTCATGCTCTGCGATAATATAAGAAAAAAGAAGATAGGATGAGAGTAAAGTTAGAACTGATATTTTAAATTTTAGTAGTAATCTAAACTAATCTAGATTATTTAAATTCTCAATAGATAAATCTGAAGCAATCTCTTTACAAGAAAATAAGTACTACTTATATTATGTATCAGACTACAAAGGAAGCTTTACTATGCATTGGAATCCTTTTGAACATTCCATGAATATAAAGTTATTCAAGTCCTAGTGTCATTTCAATTTTTCATGAAGTCGATTCTCCTTAGCTTATACCTACATATTTTATATTGTGTAAATAAATCTTTGTAAGTTTGTGAGGTTATAGGAGGTAATCTCTGGATCTACTAAACCGATTTAGATGAAATTTGGTAAGAAGATAGTTTGAGAACCTGGGAAGGACATGGGATACTTTGTATCCCGGAAATTATCCCTTAAGGGGGTGAAAATGGGGATGAAATAATTTAAAGACTGCAGTAGATATTTTCTTTAATTTCAATTTTAAGCTAATTTCAATATATCTATTAGAAAATTTTAAAACTAGCAAAGAAACTTTTCCTTAAAAGAAATTTTAAATATTATAATAAATACTTAAGAAGATAACATTATTTTTTATGTTTTCATATATAATACGAGACTGATGCTATATTTATTTATTTATTTATTTATTTATTTATTTATTTATTTTATTTATTTACTTATTTATTTATATATATCAACAGCTTATTGTACAATAAACAGCACTTTATAAACAAGTATTTAAAAGTCAAGCTAACAATGTTTAAGTAAACACTACCCTCCGTACTAGTTTAACTGTATGACGGTAGGATAGTATTCCTCGCACGCATGTCCACTCGCTTATTACAGTATGGGCAAATATTTAGATAAAGCTTCAACTTAATTAACATTTTTTTTTTTCCTTATTTATACTATTTGTATATGTGTACTGAATGTATTACTTATGTATGTATGTATGTATTTATGTATGTGTTAATGTGTGCATGTGTGTGTGTTTGTTTGTATGAACATATGTATGAATGTTTGGTTATATATGTACGTATATATTACAATTATTATATATAATGTATATGGTATTTCAATATATAGAACAGTAAATATCTCGTATTATTATTGTGGAGCTTCGATTATGTTATTAACTATATTAAACGCCTAACCAAAAATAAGTAAAGGAAAGAAAAGATAATTCTTTTTTATTCAGTTTTTATCAAATTTTCTGTTTCATTATATTTTAATGTTTTTAGGTACTTATAAAGAGTTTTTTTAAATGTATAATTATTAAGATCTTTTAGTGACATAAATTTAGATACTCTGTTATATAAATAGGGGGCCAAAAATGGATAAAAACAATGGGCAAAAGCTGTTTTTGTGGTGGGTAAATCGTATACGATATCCTGACGTCTTTTTTGATTATGTTTATCAGAGGGAATTCGATGTAGATCTCTTAATATTTCCATTATATACGTTTGTCTTACATTAAGTACTGGTAATTCATTATATAGTAGATCAGTTGGGTATTTAAAATTTTTGGAATGTATTACTTTTAGTATCGCACGCTGAGTTCTTTCTACTCTTAATAAGGTAATTTTATTCACTCCACCCCAGACAGCGATGCCGTATGATAGTATAGAATGACATAAGGCGAAATATATCGAATTCAAAAGTTTTTCATCGCATATATATTTTATAGTTTTAAATACAAAAATTAGTCGCCTAAGACGGCCATTTAGTGCTTCTATATATTTTTTTCCAGGCAAGATGTTGATCGACAGTTATACCTAAGTACTTAATATTGGTAGTTTGAGTTAATTTCTGGCAGATACATTTTGGAGTAAGATTAGGTTCACAATAATGTGCCTTTAATTCTAGTTTTTTTAGGTTGGGACATTGATAGGAACGAATACTAAAATTTAAATATTTTGTTTTAGAAATATTTAATGATAATAAATTTTGGTCTAGCCATGTTGTAACTAGTCTAAAATCGTTGTTAGCATTTTCATACACTTGTTCATTTGACTTGCCATGAGAAATTAATACTGTATCATCTGCAAATGTTATTATTTCACTATTCTTAAGTTTAAGTAAGCAAAGTTCATTTATGTACACCAAAAAAAGTGTAGGACCCAAGGTACTCCCCTGGGGGACTCCATATTTGACATCAGTTTCTTCACTAACCAGATTTTCTATTTTAAGTATTTGTTTTCTGTCTGTCAAATAGTTTGTCAAAAGTTGATGTGGTAGACCACGAATTCCTACATTTTCAAGTCTTTTTAACAACAAAGGAACAGACACCGTATCGAAAGCCTTTTTTAGATCCAAAAATAAGCCCAAACATTTAATACGCTTATCTAAATTGTTTACTATAACCGATATTAATTTTTTTAATGCATCAGAAGTTGATTTATTATTTTGAAATCCGTATTGATTATTAGCTAATATGTTATTATTCTTCAAGTACGTCTTTAATCGAACGTTTATTATTTTTTCTATTATTTTAGATAGTGTTGGTAGCAAAGAAATAGGTCTATAATTACTTAAGTCTTCTTTTATTCCGGTTTTGAATATTGGTACAATAATTGTTTTTTTTAGCGCTCTAGGGAATATACTTTGTTCGAAACACATATTAGAAATAGTAGCAATAGGTTCAGCTAAAACATTGATGGATAATTTGAGGAATTTAGAAGTAATGCCATCCCATCCACATGAATAGGTATTTTTAAGTGATTTTATAATTCTTCCAACCTCATATTTATCAGTTGGATTCAGATAAAACGAACCACAACAGTTCCGACTATTTTGTATCATGCGCAGTAGTTTGTCTTCTGTCGTTTACGTTCTTTGTATAATATTATTTGCTAGCTCTGCACCAATGCCAGCAAAATATTCGTTTGCATAATCAAGTGATTCTTTAGGGCTGGTTTTCAATGTAAGTATTTCCGCTGAAGTTTGTTTGTCTTTATTTAGATAACATATTTCCCTAACACAATCCCATTGAATTTTGGGTTTAGATTTGTTTTGATTCAGTTTGTTTCTATAATACAACTGTTTCACAGTATTTAGAACTTTCCTACATGTATTACAATATCGAACGTAACTTATTTTAAGTATAACATTATTCGGGTCTTTACGTAATTTACTGTGAAGTCTATCTCTATGTTTCATACACCTAATTAAACCAGGGGTAATCCACGGTTTAATATTTCTTTTCCTAGCCGAAAATTTTATATAAGTAGTATTTGAGTCTAATGCAGTCATAACTATATCAAGAAAGGTATCGGTAGCATCATTAGCATTTAAATTCTTAAGTAATATATTCCATTCAATACTTTTTAATTGTTTAATGACAGTATCATAATCTATCTTTTTATTAAATGTTATTGTTGATTTTCTTATAATATTCTTTTGTGATAATGAGACTATAACGCATGCATGATCTGTTAGAGTTGTTTGACAGACGATAGTGCTAATCGGTAATTTTGTTTTAACTAAACAGTGATCTAAACAACTTTTGTCCGTGGTAAGGAATTTATGTGTAGCCGTTAATCCATACATAGCTGTAATTTCTAGATAACTATCGCATCTTGCTGCATTACATCCATCCTTGATGTCAATATTTAAATCTCCCATTAAAATTAAATTATTTTGTGTAAAATCTTGAAGAATAAATTCCAAAGAATGTGTAAAATTATCTAAATTTGTATATTCAGGAGGTCTATAAATGCCAATGATGTTTGTATCTTTAAGACAAGCCACCAGACACGTCAGTTCTTTCGTATTTTGTGGTTCTATTACCTTAACCTGAAGAGATTTTCTTATAAACATAACAACTCCATCATTTTTATTAAGGTTCCGCTTTGTATTAAATCGATTATAATTTGATAATGTAGGTAGTAAGTTAACTTTAGATAGCCAACATTCTGTTAATATAATTATATCTTGTTCAATTTCTAGTTGTTGGAGAAGAACCGTAAGCCCATCAAAATTCTTATTAATACTACGTATATTTTGTGTTAAAATTCGTAAGTAACTGTCAGAGTTTAATATCTATAATTTAAAAGCTGTCCTTTAAAATAAAACACAATAAAACATTATTATCTAAGATCCTAAGCAAGGTCGTCCTACATCCACCTGGTTGCCGTATAAAAATTATTTTTGATTAAACCTAATAAAATACACAACAGAGATATATGTAGGTACATATATTAAAATACAAAAAATACACAAATTTTATTACTAAAACTAGCCACTCACCCTCGCTCCGCTTGGGTTCGTCCCCTGGTAACTCTTTAATTTGATGTAACTTTGTGTTTTTATACGTAATTTGTAAAAGTGTTTAGCGTAATGTTTTTATTTATGAACCGATTGAAATAAAACATATACTAAATGTTAAGTGAAGCTTACCACAATATATAAGTGAAAACCACATCCAAATCGGTTAAGCCGTTTCCCTAGATTAGCGCACACAGACAAACAGATAAAAATTCTAAAAATCATTGTTTTAGGTTCTATTGCGTAAATAAGAACCCCAATGATAGTTTTTCTGAAATATCTTCCATGTACAGGCAACGATCAGTTACACTTTTATTATATGTATCTATAGATTAGCCTATGTATTGCTCTAGTTCATATTTTTTTTTTTTGTAACTAAATTTTATCTAAATTTGTACAGCCCTTCCAGCGTGAGAGAGAGACAAACGTGCACGTATTTCGATTAATGACCTATAAGAATACATTCTGTATATAATTATAAGTAGTAGCAGTCAATTTGATTTAATTTTACTTCAACACTGAACTGCGAGTCGTCAAACTATCTGTTCCTGAAATCTTCAGGCACTCATCACGTGATTATCACGTGTCCTTAACAAACCACTTGACATCCCATCAACACATAGTCAATCTTATCCCCGACGAAATAAAGTCCATTTCCTTTAACTCCATCAGTATATTTCTGGAACAAGTGCACGCCATATTAAGTGTAGTTAATTAACTGAAATAGAACTGGCTTATGAGATTGCGTTCTTGGAAATTATACTTTATTTTTTACGAAATACAGTTTGATTTAGAACAAAAAGTTTATCAATTGAGATTTTTTAATTGTCATGACATCTTAGATATTAATATTCATTATGAACGAGTCGTCCCTTTGTTTTTATGTAACCTCATGTGCGGAGTCATATCAAAATGATTAACAAATTGATTAAATTGTACATATAGGTACAATGCATTTGTTTGGTATTACATAACACACTACAAGAATTAATTTTAATAATTATGGGTAAATAGCATAGTAAAAACTAGAAACCAGAAGATATACACTATACCTCCTTTCGGCCCATAGACTATCTGTTTTATAATAAACTACTGAAAAAAAAAATTAACGAACAAACAAACAAATATTTTTCGTATCTAAATTATAATAAAGTAAGCAATTTAGAATAACAAAGTAATTCGCTTCTTAAGTGTGGAACAGATTACATTAACATATGGGCGATAATTGGTGGTAATTATTGAGACAGTCGTTATCGTCTTATCATTACATCTCATACAGGGTCTATTATATAATTTAAGGCGAAGTGCCCTTCTTAACTTAATGACGGCACAGTGGTTACTGGCATTAGCTAATATACCAGAAAGTACAGGATTCGATTATAGATATTAAGAGCAATATATTATCTACTGTCGTAATACTTTCTTAGATTTACGCGAATATTTTACATTTTAAAATAAAACTATCTTTTCGGATTTTTTCGCGAGTTTATTTTGATTTTTGGTTCCCGACGTTTCGAATGCTTTACAGCATCCATGGTCACGGGAGAGACTGAGGTGTTACATGTCTTGAAGGTATAGTTGTTACAGACAGCCTACCCACAATTAACAAAATGAAAATTGCACCAATTACATTACAATATTTTTTAACTTTAAAACATTTTTATAATTTTAATTATAATTGAATATGGAATATTATATATTTAATTTTGCTATTCTTTTTTATAATTATTACAATTTTAAAATATTAATTAGTAATCTATATTTAGTGTTCCCATTATTATATTTATAACCATAAAGAAAAATATCAAATATAGTATTAATTATTTAAGCCATATAATTGTTCTATGTGTAATTTTAAAAGTTAAAATTAATTAAGGATAATAATTTTAATTTAGTTTGCTGTTATTTAAAAACAAACTTACTAAGCAACACTATTACTATATACTTTTACAAATGAAAAATAAATAATTTTAATCTGATAAGCTGTCATTTTGATCTACACAGTAAGAACTTACTACATCTACTTGTCTGTTATGTTTATATTTATTATTTGATTTTATTATATTAATAACAGGATCCCATGATGATGGTAGTACCCAGCCATCTTCCCTATTGAAATTAGGATGTTTTTAAAAAAACAAAAAAACAAAAAAAAAACATCCTAATTTCAATAGGGAAGATGGCTGGGTACTACCATCATCATGGGATCCTGTTATTAATATAATAAAATCAAATAATAAATATAAACATAACAGACAAGTAGATGTAGTAAGTTCTTACTGTGTAGATCAAAATGACAGCTTATCAGATTAAAATTATTTATTTTTCATTTGTAAAAGTATATAGTAATAGTGTTGCTTAGTAAGTTTGTTTTTAAATAACAGCAAACTAAATTAAAATTATTATCCTTAATTAATTTTAACTTTTAAAATTACACATAGAACAATTATATGGCTTAAATAATTAATACTATATTTGATATTTTTCTTTATGGTTATAAATATAATAATGGCAACACTAAATATAGATTACTAATTAATATTTTAAAATTGTAATAATTATAAAAAAGAATAGCAAAATTAAATATATAATATTCCATATTCAATTATAATTAAAATTATAAAAATGTTTTAAAGTTAAAAAATATTGTAATGTAATTGGTGCAATTTTCATTTTGTTAATTGTGGGTAGGCTGTCTGTAACAACTATACCTTCAAGACATGTAACACCTCAGTCTCTCCCGTGACCATGGATGCTGTAAAGCATTCGAAACGTCGGGAACCAAAAATCAAAATAAACTCGCGAAAAAATCCGAAAAGATAGTTTTATTTTAAAATATCTACTGTCGTTTTAATTATTTATTAAAAAAAATAATAGATAAACTACAAAATCTCTTAAAAATAATGATTACACCATTCGGAGTGCATTGTTTTGAAATTTATATGAGACAACGCTTTAAATATAATCTATTTATTAAAAAAATATAGCCACGGAGTATGTATGTGAGTGTGTGTATGTTACTCCTTCACGCTATTATATGCAGCTTGACGGATTTCGATTAAATTTAGGGCAGGATAGTCGAAAGTCTATGAGGATAGAGACGATAGAAATAGAATATGAACTGGAATAACACATGGACTGTTCGTAATAAATATGACGGAGCCGAGCGAAGCCACTAGTATTGTTATATCTTATCTTATATATATAAAAATGAATCCCTATTTCCCTTGGTCACGCCATCACGCGTGAACGGCTGGACCGATTTAACTATATATTTTTTTGTTGTGTTTGTTATTGTCAGGAGAAGGTTCTTATGAAAGAAAAAAATTAAATAATTGCGCGTAAAATTATAAAATTTAAGAATACTTAACAACCATATTAAAATTTATATGGCTAACGCTGGGTAATAACTATTTATATATATTTAAAACGTACCTTGCGACGAACTCGAGCGAAGCGAGGGCGAGCCGCTAGTATTGTTATAATAATAGGTTCCTTTACTAAAGCATCTTTGAAATGTCATTGTTCTTTAAATTATCGATCATTAAGCGCATCACTCGCCACTTTGTCGGTAATTAAAAACGTTTCATAAACCGAAGCTCTTAATGAAATGCTACAAAATTAAACCACCATTTATTACTCGACACAAAGATGGCACAACGTGTCTTCTTAATTAATGAATCTTAACACTCACTTCAATTTAAACGAGTTCCGATGGGAGATGGAATTTATATCATAATATTGTATATGTACGAGTATGTACAAATCGAGGCACAAATTGGACCCAGTTATGCAAAAAACAGCCATGTGCGTAAAAGTACCAACAGAGTTATAAGCATTTTATTATAAAAAATAAACAATACTTATATAAATATTGTTCAATTTTAAAATAACCAGAAAAACAAAACATAACCCAAGTGCAACTATCGACAGAAAAATGCTTATAACTCTGTTGGTACTTTTACGCGCATGGCTGTTTTTTGTATAACTGGGTCCAATTAATCTTTGTACTAAAGTAATATAATATTATTACTAACAAGCAACCTAAAAAAATTTTTTTCCTGTGTTTGCTACAAAAAATGACAAATTTTGTACACATTTTCATTGTTTTATTCTCTCCGTAGAAATATTTTCAAAAATTGTTTTTAAAAATGGATGCCACCTTCATCATATTTAGGACTAAAGACCGTTAATGCAAGAACAGACCACATTTTTTGTATTTCGACTTTTTATACTACAAAGTATTCCAAATACGTTAAAGTTTAATTTACAAAAGACCCGAGTGTAGTTTTACTTATAAATAATAAAAGCCGTTAAAAAAATTGTTTTTGCATCTTTTTGGAAATAACAAAATAGCTTAAGCCATTCAGTGTACTTGCATTGCCTGCTGCCATATAGCTTAGGATAAATGAGATGTGATCCGTAGGCATAATTAACAAAAAAAATGTTATTAAATACCTACTATCTCTATTTTAAATCGACAACCAAAAAGAAGTTTATCAATTCGATATGTACTACATACGATTATAATATTATTAAAAGTGCAAAATATTCGTATAGGTAATATGACCTATTAGAGCTATTGTATAATATGTATGTTTGTATGTATGTATGAGCACACTTTTTTTAAACTAATTAAAGTTTCATCAAAATCGGTTCAATGGATTTTATAATAAAGTGCAGACGTTCGGGGTAACCGTGCGCAGAGGGTAAGTGAGCGCAGTGCCTATGTGTAATGATCGCCTTTCAAGTCGTCCTGTCCACGTGCGCTGCACCACGCTTTGAATTGTATTTTTTTTTGCACTGCTTGCTACCAGCAAGTAAGTATATTTTTGAACATATACTTCTTTGGCACGTTAAGGAATATCTATTATATATTTACATTATCTATTATATATTTTCATATAAAATATTTATAAATTATATACCCAAACTTTCCCCGTTTATTGATATTATTGAAAACCGTATCAAAATCCGTACATGGTTAGAAGAAATAAGCGGAGAAACAGACAGACGCAAATAGCGACTTTGTTTTATACTATGTATAGATGTAATTTAACTTCAACAGTAATTTATTTTGTTTCAGTTTGTCACCGAAGCCGCACCATCCGACTGGGTAATATAGCTCTTCTAATAACAATTTCAAAGCCAGTAGTATTTTTGGCCGCGTAATAATAATCTCGCATTAAGGGCACGTCAGGTTTCGCTTCATTTCGAAATTGACAACAATTGTGTTTTACTTTGAACTCGGGCCAAATTCAATTGAACTGATGTACTCAGTTCAAACTTCAGATATGATGTTTTGTGGACGGGGAATATTTTGAATAAAATGTTTAGATTAAAATTAAAAAGGGCATTCAGTACTTATCGAAATCATTTGTATGTCGTAAGTCAAAAAATATTTAATTTATTTTTGGAAGGAAAAATAACTCAAGAGAATCCTGCTAGGAAGATATGCAAACAACAGATTGTTGGTTTTATTAAGCACGAGTAATTGTATACAGGCAGCGCTATCTTTTGGAACATTTTAATACTAGAAGTAGCTTGTGTTACTTTTAGTAATTAGTAGTGTGTTTTATTTAAATAAAGTATTATAATACAGCCTTGATTCTAACTTGATATAGATAAGTCAGACACAATGTTCTAGTGAAAAGCATGTACGGTTGCAGATCCAGAGGTCCTGGGTTTGAGTCCTCGGCCGGGCCAAGTTTTTCTGTTAAGATATTCCCAGTAACAGATCGGAGTTGGGTAGTTGGCGGTATGGTACCCCCGTGCCTCGGAAAGCACGTAAATCCGTCGGTCCTGCGGTTTAACTCTCACCGTATCGTCCTATAGCTCTTTGAGATTACAGGAAATAGATAGTCAACGACCGTGGGCACACTGGTGTTACTGTTAACAATTAATTTCTTAGAAATTTAATTAATTTCTTAGAAATTTACCTGGAGAGTTAAATCTGCGCGAACAATTGCGCACTGTAATATCTCCTGCGCATCTGGCTACTCACAGCCGCCGCCGTGATCGAAATCGGTCATGAGGACATTATTAATATTATCTGAAATATTTTCACTGAACATGAAAACTAATTGACTTGCACACTTTGCAAAATTCTTTTTACATTTTAGCCTTTTTATTTGAGGCAGGAAGGTATATGCTATCTAACATCACTTTATAACTCCTAATAAGGTAAGTTATATATAACTACTGTAGCTACTACACGAGCAAAATCGCGGGCAAAATCTAGGGATATGAATACATAATAAAGATATATGTATAGACAAAATGGCGACTGCATAAATCCACGTGCGAGTTTATTTTTAATATTCCTATGAAGTGCACTTAACATTAAGTTTGTCAATCAAATAAACATAAGAGTACTCAAGATAGTTACATTGTTATACGATGGCACGTACCCTACATATTACTAAATATGTTGGCACATTAACACACAGCACCATCTAGTTCCATGGTAAGCTACGAGGCTTGTGTTATGGTTACCAGATAGTTGATACACTACACATATATAACTTTAAATACATACATATTATAAATAAAACACCCATGACTGGAGTACAAACATTCGTGCTCATCACACAAATGAATGCCCCCAGCGGAATTCGAACCCGCGACCGTTAGCACAACAAGTAAGGTCACTACAATCTTAGCAAAGCATGTCAAAGCAATATGTTTTTGATTTTCCTATTAATTATGAACATTGTCCTCCATATAGCTTTAGAAATTGCCTCTTAAATTATAATGCCTAAATTTCCCTCTACATTAAGCTGTTAATTTCAGATTTTGTACATTTACAAACATATATTTTATTCTAGTATTTTTTTAATCATATAATTTAGATTGAGTATATAAAAATATCTATACGGGTCTAATTTTTAAAAAGAAATATTTTGTTTTAAACATTTTGTTTTGTGTACTTTGACGCCATTTTCATAAAACATCATTTATTATCTAAATATTATTATAACAACATAATAACAATGAAAACAGTATTCTATTGGTTAGTCACTAGTAAATACAAATAAAATTTAATTCAAAGCTTATATTATACAATTTAGAGTTTAATTTTGATAGACTACATATTCTAACAGATAACTTTTGATTGATGTTGTTTTTTTTTTCATACATTGTTTGAAATTTTAGGGCTTAATCTGCAGGTGATTAACCGAAAGGTAAACTACTGTGCGTTATCTGAGATCTTTTAGATATAATAAGTAAATCATAAAACATGACCTTGTTTCTGATAGCCATCACTTTGTTTACAATTGAGTCTGTTGACAGTTTATTGACTGACATTTCGCAAAACAATTTGACGCTACAAAATAGTATTGTATGCTATGCTAGAAGCCGGAGGATCATTCCCTATTTATTAAAAACGTGACTTATTCTCGCTTCTTTGTAATATTAGCTACATATACATATACTAGCATTGCCGCGGCTCCGCCCGCGTTCAAATGAGAAAAACCTAACTCTTAGGTTTTACATATTAGTATACTCTTACATTGCAGTTTTTGTTTTTGTTCTCAGAAATGAGATATTTTTCCGCGGTAAAAAGTATCCTATATGTTGACCCGGATAACCAGCTATCACCATACCAAATTTCATCAAAATCCCTCCAGTGGTTTTTCCGTGATGCGGTAACAGACAGACAGACAGACAGATAGACAGACAGACAAAAATTCTAAAAACTATAGATTCGGCCTCTGTATCGATAATAAAGTCTATTTAAATAAATTTTCCAAAAAATATTCAATGTACAGATTCGGCTTGGTTACGATTTTATTTATCTTTTTTTTTAAGTAGTGGTGGTTTGTTTATTCATTGATTTAATTATAATACTTGTATAGTGTATATCTTGTACTCGGCAGTGGGAGCTAAGGCCTAAAGCGTAAGGTTTTTTCCACTTCGTCGGTTCTGATTGTTAAAACACAATCTAATCTAAATGAATATCGATTACTGAATCACTAATTTGTTTACAACTCGTCCATTTAAATCAGAAGCTATCTATAGCTATCTAAGATCTTTATCCTCTTACTAATCAATAGTCAAGTAAGGATATCCACTATATATTGAACTGCCTCGGTGGTGTAGTGGCTAGCATGTATAGCTGCACACCCGGAGGTCCTGGGTTCAAGTCCCGGTATTAAGCATCAGTAACCGCCCGGAGTTGGGAGTGACAGGAATAGAGAGTGCACTTGTGTCTGCGCATACACTTGTGCATTATAATATCTCCTGCCGCCGTGGCC
The DNA here is from genome assembly GCA_951806755.1 of Brenthis hecate. Lineage (NCBI taxonomy): Eukaryota > Metazoa > Arthropoda > Insecta > Lepidoptera > Nymphalidae > Brenthis > Brenthis hecate. The sequence continues at coordinate 6,363,357 of OX638258.1, read as the reverse complement.
GCAATCGGTCAGGAGAATATCACGGATATCCAAGTGTGCGAGACATAAAGTTAAATGGGAGCGTGTTCGTGATCCATCCTATACATATTTTACAATAAAAAAGCCAGATTATTTTTAATGCGAGAAAAACTACGGACTAAATATAGTTTTAGAAATATCTAGCTAAGGATATGTTTTTGCATATACACTAGTCACAAAAGCTCAAACAAATCGGACGCGGAAGAGAAGACCTTGCATCCCTCGGAAGAAGCTTTTAACCCTCTCTTTGAACCCTTACTCAATCCAAGGCCCGGGGGAGAACTAGTAGGTAGTGGCTTATACTTAAATGTCATATTACAGTCTTTGATAGTTAACGCATACGAGCATTTCAAAGTATTCAACCTTTGTATGTGAACATAAAAATAATCATACTAATCTATACTAATATTATTAAGAGGTAAAGTTTGCGAGTTTGTGACGTTTTAGAGGGTAATCTCTGGATCTACTAAACCCATTTAGATGAAATTTCGTAAAAAGATAGTTTGAGACCCTGGGAAGGACATGAGATACTTTTTATAGCGGAAATCGTCCCTGAAGGGAGTGAAAATGAGCATGAAAGTTTGTATGGGGAATCAAGCTAGGGACGAACCCGAGCGAAGCGATGTTGAGTCGCTAGTAATATTATAAAGAGGTAAAGTTTGTATGTTTGTGAGTTTTTAGGAAGTAATCTTCAGGGATATACATAGTTCCAAAACTACTGAACCGATATAAATGAAATTTGGTAATAACATAATTTGAGACCCTGAGAAGGACATAAAATAATAATTATTCCGGAAATCATCCCTTAAGAGAGTGAAAATGGGGATGAAAGTTTGTATGGGGAATCAACCAAGGGACGAAATGTTTAGCTCGAATGAAATTCTACGTGGAACATTATAGAAATCGGTATACGTGATAACGTCATAAAAGGAAATTATCCTCTTCGCTTATATTTCATTTCCTTCAAACCTTTATCGTAACGAATTTATCTATACTTAAATCTTATGATTAAAAAAAGATACAATATAATTACGTTAAATTCGAAACCTAGCACCGTTATTAGAAACATAATTATTTTTAACTAAACAGCATCTTCAAACAAAGCTATCTTTTCTGATTTATTTTGGTTTTTGTTTCCTGACGTTGATTTTTTTTTTAAATATTAGAAAATCAATTCACAACAGGCCAATGTATCGCGTTACATACGAACGAAAAACTTACACAATTTATGTTATAATTATAAGTGTTTCCTCCTTTTTGACGTCAGTTAAACACGTGACATCAGAAGATCTGTCAGATTTATAATTGACATTTGTGTTGCGCTCGTATCATTTTATTAAAAAAAAAATATCTGTGTTTCAAATATATTTTAAGATAACAATACAGTCATATTTGTATTTTTATGAATCCATGATAATGTAAACAGCGAATTAAAATTGTAGTAAAAAAACATATAAACAACACCCAACGTCCATTTTAGTTATAAAAAACGAAAGTATCGAACGTGAGCTTTTATTGTATAAGATCAGACGTCATCGAGCTTAATTTATACGATTGTCGGTCCATTTAGAAATCCACTTTCTATTGTTATTCATACGACCATTGGGTTCATTAATTATTCTTATAGCCCGAGTGTTGCTAAGTTCACTTACTATGATGACGGTTGAAGGTAGTGAATTCGATTATTGTGTAGGCTACTTTGGCATAATATGACAATTTCTAGAAAACAAAATGTTTATTTGTCTACAAGTTTTTTTTTTCAAATAAATTGTTTATAAGTTGGTCATAGATAAAGAGTTCTTTTACTTCCGGTATGTAAATTTATTCCCGTGGAATATTGATAGTTACCAAAAGACACTAAAGGAGCGAATTTGAGTAAATATATGAAGGTAGGAAAGGGTTCTAGTTCTTAATCTTAAAATATTAATTCCAGCTTTTAGGCACGCTATATTTTTAAAAAGTCCACTTTTAAAAATTAATCATTGTGACAAATCATGCAAATTTAAAAGCGAATAAATATCTTATATAGTTAAAAGCATTGAGGCGAAACAAAACTTACGAGCGCGTGTAGTGGCAATAAGAATTAAAAGCCAAAATGCCTAAATGCCGGGATGGCGCAAGCGAATAAACAATAACACTCGTAAACACGTCGAAAAAACACTTAAACGACAAAAAATTTGTCCTTTTGCCATATATTGCGGACACATGTTATTATTGGACGTACTTATATTTACTAACGTATTCGTCGGCTCTGCGTTGACTCTTTCCTTTGTTCTCTGTACTTTTAATCAAGTTCTACTTAGTGGTTTGAGTCATGAGCTTTTATGAACTTTTTCATAGGAGAAAGAGAGAACGAGAGAGATTTCATAGAGTTTTAAACACTCTTAGTTCTTGCTCTATTGATGCATAGTTTCCTGATCGTAATTTACATAACGAAGTCAAAAGTAGCCATTGGAAGTTCCGCCATCTACCTCTTAACTCCATCGTATCAGCTCAATGGGACTAAATTATTGTATTTTCGAGTTTCACAGGTATACAAAGTTTTAAATCGATACTACACACAAAATTTCCAAACATGTTACAATTTTCCAAGATTTGACAAACAGAAAACGGACGGACAATCTAAAATTGTTAGCATTATAAACATGAAAATTGTTATAAAAAATATTTGTAACTTCAGTTATACAATATCAACAACTCGTTACATCAGTTACAACTTCTACTCAATTATATTTATTTATAGATACTTAAAAACTAATAAAACTCATAGAGTCGAGTAAGAACATGTGTGGGAGTGACAAAAAACGCCATGATTCAAACTCACGAAATACAAAAGGTCTTAAGGACTTCCTAACAAAAAACAAGAACCAGTTCTAAGCATCGACGTCAAGGGCACTCTACAAAGTATACATCTAACGAATCAGTGCCGATTCGTCCGTCCGTACGTTGAAATATTTCTATTCCTCATATAGGTTACTATACATAGTAATATAAATTCGTTTTGAGAAATTTTACTTTAATTATTTTTTACTAGCGACTGACCCTCGCTTCGCTCGGGTTCGTTCTCAGGTACGTTTTAACGGTTAGTATGGAATAGGTAGACTATAAAAATATATGTATATACATAGATATGATGAGTTGTTGTGGGTTGTATTATAACTTGTGCTCCTGTGGGAATGATATAATCTCCTGTGGTAAAAAGTAGCCTATGTCACTCTCCAGCATTTCCAACAATCTCCATACAAAAATTTCGACCTGAAAGAAGGACAAACAAATACACTTACACATTTATAATATTAGTATGGATCACGTAAGTTATGCAAATGTTTAAGACATAAATTATAAATATTTTAAAATGTAATTTCAAACTGAGTTTCAATTGAGAATCAAGTTTTGAATAGGTTATATTACCTACTGTGAATAAGAAATCATAATATTTGTCAAAGATCATAAAATTTATATAGATATGTAGGACAATAACTATTCCTGATTTACTCAATAAGAAATCATTTTAAAGATCAAAACACTAGTTTACCAAATAAAGCGTAGAGTCCAAGCACGTAAAACTCAAAAACAAAAATTCGTAACGCCAAAATATGCCTTGCGAGGAATTCGAACCGCGGGTGTTGTTACAGAAAACAGTATACCACTGCGCCATTACGACCTATAAACACACGAACATTACAAAAATAATCTATAATTTTGTATTCTAATATAATTTATAATAATCTATAAATGTATCCAGGAAGAATAACAAGTATGTAACAGTTCCAGTGACGTCATTCAACACGTTTTTCTCATTCTAAATATACTTTAGTTTTCTATCTTTTATGCTTGTTTTTATATAAACGGGCTACGTTTTTTCATATAATTGAATTGTTATATAGAAATGACTTAAAAAATGCTTACAAAAAATTATACAAGGCAAGTACTGACACGCTGTATTTAACAGCGTTATACGTTATAAATAATAATATACATAAGTATGTATATATCGGGGTATCAATATTCTTCTGACATCATCGTAAATGATGAAATAATGCACAAAATAAAGTATTCAATGCTCAATACGATTTAATGTGAGAAATCACAAAAAATAAACTTAAAACGATAATTCTAATTATTTGAGCAATGGGTTCACGACACCGATCTGATTTCAACACACAACACTCCAATGATCCACCACGACCTACCAATATTACCATCGAAATCTTCCTAACTGTTTTAAACCCCTCATGCAAGCCGATTTTCTATACCATAAACGAATAGAAAAGTAAGCAATGTATGGGGATGATGTAATGTTCTGAATATGTGACATAATACAATATACGTAAATTCATATTCTCTATCAACAATAGCTTCCATTCATTTTTCTATAAGCTTTAACTACTGTAGAATTTCATCATACATATTCTTAGTATTTTTCCACTAACTACCTCGGTGGCGTAGTGGTTAGCAAGTACGTCTGTACATTGAAAGGTCCGGGGTTCGAGTCCCGGGGCAGGCTAAGTTTAGTTATTGAGTCTTTCTGTTTAGTAAGTCCCAGTAGACAGTAACAGCCCGGAGTTGGGTAGTTGGCTGTGTTTCACCAACGTGCCTCGGAGAGCACGTAAAGCCGTCGGTCCTGCGCCTTAACTCTCACTGGTCGTGTCGAGCAGTCGTCCCACCGGAGTTTGAGAGTGACAGGAATAAAGAGTGCACGTTGTGTCTGCGCGTACACTTGTGCACTATAATATCTCCTGCGCAGTTGGCTAGTCTCAATGAGACCGGCCGCCGTGGCCGGAATCGATCGTGAGGTCATTATTATTATCTTTCTCCTTCTTATCCTCTATAGTTCACAATAATTTAAAATCACGTACTATTTTTCTAATCATAACATTAATTATTTTTAAACACACCGTCAGTAGTGCTTTTAAAAAATTACAATGTAGTTTATAGTGATTTCAAATATTTTTTACAATACAATCAAGTTTTGCCTCATGTTGAATGTTGAATGAGTAGGTATAATAATAATTATAAACGTAGATTCGTTATATTATTACTATTATATTATAATGGGCGATACATCATTTCCCGCTCAAGGTTTTTTTAGACGTATTTAATATAGGAAATTTTATTAAAATAACCTACTAATCCAAACAAAAGACAGTGATAACCCAGTGAAAACAGTGAAGCGGGTTCAAATCCCGGTTCTCGCACCTCTGATAGTTTCATGTGCGAATCATTTTTAATATGATTACCACTTGTCTTACTATGAAGGAAAACATTGTGAGGAAATCTGCAAGTCTGAGAAAACCTAGCAAGTTTTCGAAACACATGTGAACTATGAAGTCCGTCAACCTACACTTGGCCAGCGTGGTGGACTATGGCCTAGTGACTAGTCCCTTGTATTGAATTTGGGCCTCCCCCAACCCCAACAGTGGGACATTTAAAATGGTGAATTTGACCTACCATTACCATGTATATAACATATAAATGATCCCAGTCAATGAACACTGCAAGCCTACTGTGAGTGACCTAAATACTGAGGAATCAGTGAAAAGGAGTCAATTTTAGTCTACAATTTTGATACATGCCTTAGGATACCTACGGTTTTTAATATAAATAGATACCTAAATGATAAATATGGCCTCCAACTATGTACTTACTACTCGTATGAGTACATTTTTAATTCAATTCACTTCCCTCGTTACTGGCTTTAAAGCGTGACAGTTGCAAATACATTATTTATAATTTATTAAAATACTGCTGTCTGATTTAAAATGGCGATACGATTTGTATACTTAATTATTAATTTCATGTAACAAACTAATCAAAATTACATCATTTTCAAACAATATCGTGAGCTTTAGATTTGAGCTTTTTGCAACAAACAAACATATAAATTTAAATATATATATTGACAATTGTTTATTTAATAATAATTTATGTCACAGAGGAGTGCCCAATTGATGGTTTTTTTTTTGTTATTATAACTCGTAACTAACAGTCGCGCCCATAGCCACAAAGCCGCTATGAATATTCATACAAATATAACTAATATATATACAAAAATCATTTATAACACTCTTTATAGTTTTTTGTACATCTGTATGTAGGTGTTTTACGATATAGGCAAATAGACAAGCCAGTTAACTACGTGTCTCGTGCCTTATACTACTATATTATATTCTTTCAAATTTTACCCTAATAAGATCCACTTGGGTTTTTTTTCTATTTTTATTGAAGACTTGTAAATTTATACTAATATTACACAGATATCATTTTTTGGGCTTGTTCATAAAAAGTATCCTGTATAACAATTGATTTGATTCTAAAACTTCATTCTTTATGAGGAAACTATATGTCTTAAATAAAGATAAGTAATATACTTAAGGTCCTTTATATACTGGCATATGTATCCTGAATTGTGGTAGACTGTGGCCTGTGGGATATTTACATATTACAATCAAAATACTAAAGTTACACGTGTACTTAGGGACTTACCAATAAATAATAATAAGTAATAGATAAATATGTTGAGACATTAACACACAGCACCATCTAGGTCCATGGTAAGCTACGAGGCCTGTGTTATGGATACCAGATAGTTGATACACTACACATATATAACTTTAAATACGTACATATTATAAACATAAATTAAACCCATCCATATCAATAAAACAAGGATGACTCATAACTAATAATTTTATATTTTACTGAATTTGGAATTTCAATATAAGCTCCAATTCCATACAAAGTATAAAATATCAGGTGTTACAACCGTCGCAACGTAAGCCGAGCTCTGCCCCATTCAATTTGTTAATGGTTTTTTGTCATACGTTTTTGTGCAAACAAGCCTATATATACCTGTTGTGTTTCGATGTTTTTGTGGTTGCTTTTATTATTATTATTATTTACAAATAATAAATAATGATAGGTACTTTATCTGTCAAGGTGCTATGAAGTACTTCCTTATATCATCATTATTTTAATATGTATTACAATATACTTATGTATATAGAAACATACAAACTATACCATATCTCTTGCTCAGAAGCTACATAGAATAAAATATTATTATCATTTTTTTGAAAATCACTATTTCGCTTCGTATTAACCGGAAGTCCTGGGTTCGAGGCCCTAGTCGGGTCATGTATTTTTGTGATGTTTTGCTAAAGGTAGTAGCTACCTAGTACTAGGTAGCAAGCAACCTGGAGTTAAGAAGTTGGAAATATTACATTCCTGTGCTTTGGAAATCACGTAATGCTTTTGTCTTGTACCCGATCCTACTTTGGTCGTGCTATAATATTTTTCAATGTGGCCTTAAGTCTGTGCAAACATCTTTGCTCTATATTTTATATTTTTATGACTCAGTGAAATTGATAGCACTACACCAACACCACTAACTCCAGAACAATATGTTGTTAACACATACACACACACACACACAAAATAATAACATATATTATTGCCTGCACTGTTTTTTTTATCTAGGACAAAGTATCAGTTTAAAAATATTAAAATATTAATATAAATATATGTATATAACCAATCCTAATATCTATTGTATGATTGTATACTGACTGAATCATTTTAGATGTGATTGTTATTTCAATGTATAAGCAGCTTTATTCAATCATACATACAGGTAAAATGCTCTCACGAATACAAAAGCTACAGTGTTTTATACGGTCATTAGTTTTGTAATAATACTTTATACCCCTTTATCAGCTGTGAGAAGTGGTCATGGGTAGTTTTTATACACGGTAAGGGTTAACTGCCACGCTTAGAATATAAAATATTTAGATTATTAATATGTAAAAAAATGATAAAAAATCTAAGATAAAATAGTTTTTTGTGTCAAATGTTTGTAATAAAATGTTTTAATTTTAAATTTTAATCACAAAATTTGATTAAAACCAACATATTATCATTCCAGTGTTTCATTAAACGAATTAACGATATGGAACCGCCTGGGAGTCGATTTACATCACTTTCATTATCCATCTGCTATCTGCGGGATACGTTTTAAATCCATGTGGGATTGCAAAAAAAAAATCTGGTATACGAGTATGTTGCAATTGTTTTTTTAATCCCTAAAAATATTGTGTAGATTAAAATAAAAATATGTTGGGACATAGCAACACGGAACTATCTAGTTCCATGGCAAGCTACGAGGCTTGTGTTATGAATACCAGATAGTTGATACACTACATATATATAACTTTAAATACATACATATTATAATTATAAGTACCCATGACTGGAGAACAAACATTTGTGCTCATCACACAAATGAATGCCCCCAGCGGGACTCGAACCCACGACCGCTGGCACAGCGAGTAGAGTCACTACAAACTGAGCCAAACGTATGGAAGAAAAAGAAAAGACGATTACTTCAATAGTTTAGCTTTAAATAAATTATCAAATTCAAACTGACACACAATTATTATATGTTTCGAATTAGATATATTTAATACATATTTAATTTTTAGAATATTTTAAAACCTAAATAGAATTTTCTAACCATTAACCCTTTTATCAACGATACCAGTTAAATAATACCTACTTTGGTAAATTATTATTGTATTGTATCATAAAGGCGATGAATATTCAACTACAATTTTTATCCTTTTGTAAGTAGTTTGAAGGAGCTCTATTGGATACAAAACATAATGCACAGTCTACACAATAGCATTTCTAATAGCACAAGTACTGTTTGATGTAGTGACTTTAATTCATTCCCAGTACTCGCTTGTTGAATATTACATAATGTATAATAAAATTCTTCTATTGCTTCACTCAATTATCAATTAATTATATGAGAGAGCTTTGTTTCACCTGATCAAACAAAAAGCTTACACTATTTTAAACAGCTATTATTATTTATATTCTATTTATGTTATTATATATATATATATATATATATATATATATATATAAGTTATATAGATTTTTTATAAACCGATAGAGCTACCTTTTATTAATATATAAAACAAACTTTGTGAGCTTCTTCTGAACAACGACAACCACACGGAGATTCCGTATGGTTGTCACCTATCACTTAGGTAATTATTATAGTTTTTATGTATATTTATTATTATATATAGAAAATTCAATGTAGAGTCTAGATAAACAAGTAAATGTTTTGTAATCAAGTCGTATGCTTAGTACTGGTGATATTAATAATAATTAAGTCAATTTAATTTAAGTGGCGTTATCATTTACAATAAAAGGACCTGCGTAAGACAGTGAGTGTACAAATAAATTCGCTATCACATCACCGTGGAGCCCTCGATCTATCCAGTTTGGGGCAAAACGTTGACATTCGAGAGCATCGCTTCCCTGCTCAATTACTACTCCACTCTATTTCGTTTTATCGCCCGTAAAACTAGACTTCAATTACACCGTTATGTAACCGCTTAAGAAATGACAACAGAATTGGTGCATTGAATATAACAAATACTTGCTATCAACAAATTATCATTGTCCTGATCAAAAACTTTTCATAAGATACAAGCCTAACTAATAAAATCATAAAATCTTCTTCACAAATTAAACTTAAGTGCCATCAAAAATTATTAGTATTGGGCCAATATTAAAATATTCAACTGCATGTAATAATCATGTTAAATAGATATGAAGTATTAGATTCAAAAACTATATATAATATTTCTCTACATACTTTTTTTTCATGATTAGAAAAAAGTACATGGCGATACATTTCGGTGTGAGTGCAATCCATTTTTATGTATATTCGGGCGGGCGGGCTTCCAACTCATTTGACGCACGCTTAATTAACGATTTGCTCAGCCACTACGATTTATTTCCTTTGCCGTCTCTCCTTATTATAGCGCGGTGCTCTACAATATAACCAAATGAAAATTACACGCTTATTGTTGACATAAATGTCAATAAGAACTGCATATGTGGGTTGGTGAGTATGTATTTCATAATATCCTTCACACATCGCTATCATGTGAGTTAGATATGTACATGTATGTTACATATATTATGTTTATATGTATGTACTTCACTAGACAATAATCGAACCTGCGACTTGATGTGATATCTAGAAATACATTATAATCTAAGTAGTTCTTATATTAGCTTTATTCCGTATTTAGATTTTTTTTTATTATTATCTTTGAGAAATTACCTGTTTTTAAAATAATTATGTCTCGATATATTAAAGTTTATAACATATTTTAAAAGATGAAAACATCTCTAATCAACAATATTATCTCCATTTACATTTAAATTTCCTACAAGAAGCTGTAAGAGAATGTAAAATTACACCAAAAAGTAAACAATTTCGCCCCACCATAAAACAAAACCCTGTCGTAAAGAAAATCCCTACATGAAGTTCATAAAGGCAAAACACATGATATAACTTCATGAATTTCATCAAGCATCCGTCCCTGTCTGACCCTGTCTGTGCCTCTCCCTCACACACTATCTCCATAACACCGATAAAGTGACGTAGAGCGTAAGATCGGTGGTAAAGTACGCTCTAGCTTTTACACATTGAAATATATTTGCTAATCGAACATATACTTTATTTTGATAGGAATAAGGGATTGGATACGTTTTGAGGATCGCAGATTCTTGTTTGTGCAAGGAAGTGTTTTCCTTCAAGCCCGCTATCTCCGCGGGAAACATGAAGGAATATTTGGAAACTTATTATCATTATCAATGTTAAGGCCTGAATTTTAATTTTGGGGATTTTGGGCTTCAGTCAACAGCTTGCCCGTCTGTGTGGGAAGTTACGGGAGAGAGTTTCCTTCGAATTTTGCTAATTTGAATAAAAATTGTGAAGTATAATTTATTTATTTCTTTTTATGCTTAAACTTTGCTTGATATATTGTTTTAGCTTACTTTATAAACCACAATTTCTATGTGAAGCTAATCTACAGATAGCAGATTCGATTCTCATACTCGTATTGGGCTTAAAAGCTGTATCACAATCTGGTAAAGACAAAACGTGATCACTCTGAAGTACTGAGAAAACAAATACTTGATGGAAAACAACGCTTTAAAACATTCTCCATGTTCCATGTTGACTCTACTAATGAAATTATCTAAAGATCGTTTACATTGTTTGAATAAAACATAAAGATTTGTACTTTTTTTATTACACCATTTTAAATAATGCTTTTTGAAGTTATACTTCTTTTGGCGCGTTATGAAAAATGAAAATGAAAGAGGAGAATGATTTTTTTACGATGCGACACATTTATGTAGACTACAGTATGAAGTCAGTCGTTAAATCTCCCATTAGTATAGTGTGATGTCTATATATTCAAGATATTTATTCCGGTACTTTTATAGACATAACATGTTTGGTTCTCGTGACTGCACGATTACCTAAACACCGCCATTTTAATCCAATATGGCGGACTTTACAAAATGGCGATTTATCATTTCCATAGTGACTCTTATGATATGATATGATATCAAATACAAGCGATACACATTATGCACAGTGACGTCATTGTAAATTCAATATGGCGGACTCCCAAAAATGGCGGACTATGTTTTTTATGCACCCCCATAATATGGATATCAAACGAAGGGTTTGCTGAGAAGAACACAAATAAAAGGAGTCAAAAACATAAAAAGTTTAAACATTAAAAAAACAAGTTTTTATTTAAAATTTAAATTCTCTAAATAAAAACAAAGAAGTAAAACTTCTACGAGTAAATACGTACGTAAGTACACACACATCTTTTTTTATTTTGATTTTTATTTTAGACGTTTCGAGTGATTTAAAGCAAACATGGCTACGGGAGAAAATTAAAAAAATTGTAAAGTGCGATTTTCTTTTCTTACAAATATTTTTTTTTGTGGGCAGACACAGTCTTTAATAACCATGAATTCTGAAACATCAAAAACCTCTGTATCTCCCGTGACCATGTTTTTTTGTAAAATATTCAAAACGAATCCAAAAATATAAATAATAAAGATTATTGAAAATTACTAAGACCGACCGACCTGCCATAGCAGTTTTACAAAACAATTAAAAACGTCCCTCATCCCCATTCAACTATTTGAGTGAGAACGAAATTATTACTCAATGACGGCAGCTTACCATTTTATATAAAGAATAATCGCAGTTTTCTAGGGAGATATTTACACCACGGGATTACTCGTATAACAATACTGCTTTAATCTGAGCGTCACATAAGTGACTACAGTTAGGGCGACAATGAGTGAGCAACTTTGGTACATAATATATGAATATATTTAAACTATTATTTAAAAATGATTTATAATTTCTATTTTAATAGATTTTTATTTAATTAAAAATACTATATTTTCGGATTATTTCGCGGATTTGTTTCGATTTTTGGTTCCTGACGTTTCGAATGCTTTACAGCAGTCATGGTCACGGGAGAGACTAAGGTTTTAGACGTCTCAAAGGCGTTATATACTTGTTACAGACAGTGCCTATCGACTATTTTACAAAAATGATTTCAAAAATTCAAAAATAGCACCAAAGTACATACAATATTTGTTAATTTTAATTTTAATCATTTTAAAAACTTCCTATCCTTAAAAATAAAAAAAAAATTTTTTGTTTCTAAGGAACATTTTAATAACTAGTAGAGTTTTAAGTATCAACATTACAATTACATACCTATCTACCATAAAAACTAGAACTACGTCGTGGAAAATAAACATTATAAATAAATTTAAGATTTTACAGAATTTATTATATGTGAAAGTTATACTTTCAATTTCTCGTGTTCATTATTGCCATATATATCTGCGGCAATACATAATATTGGGAATGAAAATCATCTTCTACTAATTTAAACTATAAACCTTTACACTCACATAGACAAACACACAGTTACATCAATAATATTAAAACTAGAGAATATGGCATAAATGATATCTAAATAAGACTTTTATACAAGGAATTATCCTAAAAATCCCGAACCCCTAGTCCTCGCCACGCTACCCCCCGCGAACACATTTAACGACACCATGTGATAGCAAATTCGCACCGAGCCGCGGGCATCGATCACTGTACATTGCAATTTGACGGCTCGACACTTATAGCTGACTGAGAGAGATGAGAATACTGCTTTTTTAATGTTGAACTTATTTACTAAAACTAATTCTACTTAGAATCCAAACTACCGATGGTCGTAGGTTCGATGTCTGTATGTAACAAATCCATTGGAAATTGGTAAACGATTTTGCAGCCATATACATCTATGCTAATATTATAAAGAGGAAGAGTTTATTTGTTTGTTTGTTTGCTTGTTTGTTTGTTTGTTTGTTTGTTTGTTTGTTTGTTTGTTTGTTTGTTTGTTTGATTGTTTGTTTGTTTGTTTGTTTGTTTGTTTGTTTGTTTGTTTGTTTGTTTGTTTGTTTGTTTGTTTGTTCGTTTGTTTATTTGTTTGTTTGTTTGTTAGAACGCACTAATCTCAGGAACTACTTATCCGATTTGAAAAAATCTTTATGTATTAGATAGCCAGTTTATTGAGAAAAGCTATAGGCTATAATATAACATATAGTCATTATAATATATAGTCTATCTATTTTATGCTAACCGTTTAAACGAACCTAGAGACGAACCCGAGCGAATCCAGGGCGAGACGCTAGTTATACATAATAAATTTATGTTTAAAATTATTTCATTTTCCTTTGTTCAAAAAGCAATGAGTTTTTCATAATCATGTTTTATATCACAATTTAATTTAATTTCTTTGGCAATTTCGATTTGAGAAACAATAAATGATTAATTGAATTTTCATTATGATACGAGTATTTCTTAATATAAGTACGAGCTTATCAGCGTGTGAAACGAGGGCATTGACTGATAACTTCGATATGCATATTGCACACCTATCATTCTCGTACAGTACAAAAGATATTATATTTTGAAATCTAAAATATTAATAACTATAAAACTTGTTGGAATTTAAAGGTAGCTCTCTTGTAAAACATAACATATTGCTTATTTAAAGTCGATTTTCTCTTTCTTATAATCCCTTCTTACTTATCATTCTTATAATTTTACTAGCGAATTTTTACTAGAACATTTTGACGGTTAGTATAGGTAGATATCTCAGAGATGAGATATTTTCTCGCAGTAAAAAGTATCAAAGTATCCTAAATGTTGAACCGGTTAACCAGCTTTCATCATACGAAACTTCATCAAAATCTGTCCAGTGGTTTTCTCGTGATGTGTTCACAGACATACAGACAGAAATTTTAAAAACTATACATTCGGCCTCTGTATCGATAATAATGACTATTTCAATATGATTTTGCAAAAAAACTCAGAATTTTAATACATATTTGCATAGATAAATGTTAAAAAATATTTACTGGTCTATTGGTTCATCAAAATTATTAAAGATCTCGCTACCCGTTGACAAAAAGTGACTTAGTCATTTCATGAGAATAATTAAATAACTTATAATAAGTTATCGTCTGAAAATACTCTAGGTATACCCCTATGCAAGGCGTCCGTTGGTCGCAGCTATCGCACATCAGCTGTATGATAATAGCTCAGCCCCCATGTCTTCTAACAGCTGATCGAAACATAAGAAACCCTATACGTTGAAAGTTAGAGAAGGCACGTTTCACATATAGTTTCTTTATAAATAATTATAAAGAAATGAAAAATGCTTCATTCATATTCACATAATATTGACTTAGAGTGAAGTGAGTTTTGTAAATTTAAGGATGCAATTGTGTATTTTATTTATCTTTTATATATTTTTGAGATAGGACATGCAAAGAGAGATAAAAGACATATAGACATCTCATTTTATCCGATGTTAACATGTACCGGAATATAGGTACTGAGTTCTATAAAAAATGGTCAGATAATCTATTTTTCTTTCAAGTTTATAATTTTAAGTACCTATTAGCATAAAAATTATGTTATCCTAAGGCGATGTAAGGAATAGCCAATATAAATAATAACATATTGTCAAGCAAACCCAATCTGTTCGAAGCCTAAGCAATCGCCTTGGGATCTATCCGTGGGGGATGATTGTGCGGAGACGAGTCGAACAAAAAATAATATTGATGGTCTTCCTTATGATGAGACTGACAATAATTGGATAAATGTTAAACTTATGTTTTACTGACGTAGCGCTTTATATATAACTAGCACTCCATCCTGACTTCACTCGCGCACCTCCCTAACTTATTACTATAGGCCTACATCCTGCTTGTATCTGTGTCAGATTGCGCGTCGGAAACCGTTGCCCGCATGCCACGAGTGTGGTGCGTCCGAGGACACCTCGCACCACACCCTCGCGGTATGCGCCGCTTGGGCTCCCCAGCGCCATGCCCTGATGGCGGTAGTGGGTGGAGACCTGTCGTTGCGAAGCGTGGTGGGGGCCATGCTACGCGACGAGAGGTCCTGGTCGGCGATGGTCTCCTTCAGCGAGGCCGTCATCTTACTGAAGGAGACGGCGGAGAGGGAACGCGAGGCTAACGCCTTAGCAGACCCTCTTCGTCGCCGTCGGCTGGGGGAGAGGAGGCGCCGGTATGCGCATCTTCTCCCGCCACCCTAGAGGAGCTACTACGGGGGGGTCTCTCGTTGACTCCCCTGCACGTCATCGGGGCGGTCCGGATGCTCTGTGAATCGAGGGCATCCCGGTTTAGGCGAGGCAGGCCCGCGGGGTACGGGCTGTCCGCAGGGGTGTTGTAGTGAATGCGCAAGCGATCCTGCACACCCCATTGCACTGCGGCGACGGGTTCCGCTGTGGGTTTTAGTGAGTAGGAGTCTCACAGTACCCTACCCATTGACGACCGGTAGGGTCCCCATGATGGGTTTCCCCAGCGTCAACAAAAAAAAAAAAAAAGGCCTACATCCTGCTTAAACCATCTGACATAGCAAGATAAAAATTACCTGATGTTACTCTTTAGAGTTTAAATTACCCTTATAAAAAATTACATCGATCTGTTGGTGTGATTCTGCGTGAAAGAAGGAAGAGAAAACGAACCAATGCGCCCTACATATAACAGTGGTCGTGGGGTCGATTTTTAGTTAGTGCAAATATACAATAGACATATACCTACATATTTTGTATAAATATTTAACAAAATCATAAGTGATAATTTAAATATCGTATACTTCTTTATAACTAAACTAGCATTGCCCGCGGCTCCGCCCGCGTTCAGATGACCAAAAACCTAATTTTTATATTAGTATACTCTTACAATGAAGTTTTTGTGTTTTTGTATTTTTTTCTCAGAAATGAGATATTTTCCCGCGGTAAAATGTATCCTATATGTTGACCCGGATAACCAGCTTATAGGGTTCGGAGCGGGATTGTAATAAGACATTCTGAGATCATCATACCAAATTTCATCAAAATCTGTCCAGTGGTTTTCTCGTGATACGGTAACAGACAGACAGACAGAAAGACAGACAGACAGACAGAAAGACAGACAGACAGACAAAAATTCTAAAAATTATAGATTCGGACTCTGTATGGATAATAATGTCTATTTCAATTAGATTTCCCAAAAAATATTTAATGTACAGATTTGACTTAGAATTTTATTATATGTATAGACAAAAGTGAACTACTGATTTCAAATGTCTTTAAAATAATTGTTCCATGCTTATCGGTGGATTTTTTTGGTTTCCATAGGACCGCTCTTTAGGTAGAACCTGTACCTACTTATTATTTCAAATCGCGTATCAAATACAATACCTCCTTTGAATTTTGCTGCACTCGGGTAAAATAAAATATACACCCAAATTGAGAACCTCCTTTCTTTGAAGCCGATCAAAAATATTGTACCTGCACTAACAAAAAATAACCTTCTACCTGGTTATTTTTTAGACAATAATATTTTTCCCTGTAAAACAAAATTTGACATATTTTCCCTTACATTATAAATATACAACGAGGGTGCTTCTATTTATAGCAACACGTATTCCCAGCATTTTGTCCTAAATAAAACCCTCATCCTTGTAACTTTTATAACTTCCTAAACAATTCTCATATGAGCGATATTTTCGAACGAATGTAGATATTTCTTATATATTATGTATGTAAATGTGTGGAATTGAAAAATATTGACTTATACGTGGGCTACCTATATTACTATGTTAATAAAATAAATGTAACTTCGATATTTAAAAGAGCAACTGTTGAGTTTCTCGCCGGCCGGGTGGTAGCCTCCTTACGGACAGACTACACAGACGCTTAAATTAAATTGACGATTCAAAAGTGCTTGTAATAAGTCTAATTGATGATAAATTCCAAGGTCACGTGTTCTCACAAATTTGATCAAATTAAAACAATGTCCTCATACGAGTACACAGTTAAAGCAGACCCACGTCGTATCTACCGTTCCACTTGCCTTTATCCTATTTTCATTTGATTAGAAAATTTTATAGCCGGATTTCAAGCTAGATTAGGTATAGGCGGATAAGCATGTGCCTCGGCTAGTTTATGAGGGCCTTGATTGAAGAATTTTACTGCCGCCCCACCCCTGTAATTCTTTTCGATCGTACCTTTCATTTGTATGGGGAGTTAAAATTGTTTTTTCATGTAAATTATAGTATATCGTTAAAAAGACTACTTATTTATAACTAGAAAGGGGATAACGTAAGTATTCAGGAAATTGACGATTTCTGATCAAAGCAATTGGACGTAAAATTAAAAGAAGAAATAGGACATCGTATCAAATATTTGCTATTGTCTTGCTTATATATGTATAAATAATAATAAATAAATATGTTGGGACACTAACAAACAGCACCATCTAGTTCCATGGTAAGCTACGAGGCTGGTGTTATGGATACCTGATAGTTAATACACTACACATATATTACTTTAAATAAATACATATTATTAATATAAACATCTATGACTGGAGTACAAACACTGGTGCTCATCACACAAATTAATGCCCCCAGCGGGACTCGAACCCACGACCGCTGGCACAGCAAGTAAGCACTACAAATTGAGCCAAACGTGTTAAATACATATATTTTATACACTTCCTTTATGAAAATATTAAAAAAAATACTCACTAACAAAACTAATCTACATGTTTAATGTGCATGCATATTAACTATAAGTTTACATAGCATTTATTTTAAATCAGTTAATAGAAAACAAAAGCTCTTGAAACTAAAAGTAATTTTATATTTTATAACAAGTGTGACTTATTTCTCAAGGTGTAAAAGTAACGAAAAATAGCGTACCCGTATGCATTCGTTACTATAGCATCAGTACTCGTTACTTTTGAATCGTTACTCGTTACTTTTGATACCCGATAACATACTCGTAGATCATCGCATCGAGTCGTGTTCCGTATGTAATTGTATTGCGTACGGAATAACGTTGACGTCGCGTTGTTTTCTGTGTAATAATGCACGATCAGCAAACCATTTCAATTGGAGACTGACTATACTGACATTTAATTTTAATTTAAAATGTAAAATTGACGATTCAAAAGAGCTTGTAAAATTTTATTTGAATAAAGTATATTTTGATTTCATTTGACATAATCATTCAATAAAAATTATAAGTATTTGTTGGATAAAAAACTAAAAATGTGTTTTAAATATTATGGTTGTTTCTAATTGAAAATTGTTTCTAAGCAAAATTTCTAAGATCTGGAAACCATGCAACTCGAAATAAATAAATAAACTCTCTAATTTACTCATCAATGGTATTAACTGAAAGTTGTATTTTGTTGAATAAAAAATCAATAAAAACATCGGTACCAAAATATGTACGGAAAATGCGAGTAACGAAATGCATTCGTGAGTAACGTTTCGGTACTCGGTACTAGATGGCGTACCCGTTACTCAGTACCGAATACATACGGTTTGCTACAGCTCTACTTATTTCTGAAGACAGTGGGAGAGACGTATGTATATATAACCATCGGTGTGTGTATTAGGGATTTAGTAGCTCCTAAGCCGTAAACCATTTGACCAGATGAAGTACAGTGACAATCCTTCCTTGTTTATCGCTCTTTATATTAATGAAAACCGCATCAAAATCCGATATGTGGTTTAGAAGAAGTAAGTGGTGTAACAGACCGACGCAGGCAACGACTTTCCTTTATACTATGTACGATTACCAGCAGAACCCGCGGCTACACCTGCGTTTAATCTACAAAAAAAAACTCTTTGTTTTTTATTATACCTACAGCGACTCACACTCGCTTCGCTCGGGTTCGTTGCTATGTATTTAAATAATATTGTTCATACAAAAATATAAAATCAATAAATCGGTCGAGCCGTTTTGGAGGAGTGCGATACGAGGTATTTATATATTAGATAGATAGATTTATATATATAGATAGTTTTCGAAAGACATGTGCAGTCCGCCAACCCGCACTTGGCCAGCGTGGTGGACTATGGCCTGATCCCCCTCGTATTGAAGGGAGGCACGTGCATGGCAGTGGGACGTTAAAAAAAGAGGGCTGAATGGATATGGAGATAGGTCTTTTTCTCGAAAGGTCAAAACAAAGTTTGCAAAGTTAACTACTACAGTAATTAATCACTCACAATGACTTATGCTTAACAATCAGTGGTAACTAAACACTGTGCTCACACTCTGTTCTCCGAGTATGTATACTGTAACTAAATATATTGACTCTCTCCTTACATTGTAGCTTAACCAGGTAACTGCAATTTAAATCGTATAAGGTACAATCGTATCTGATACTTACTTATACGAGTATCATTAGTCTTTATTTGTTATCTCACTCTAAACGTGAATCTATGAAGCTCTTTTTGATAAATACACAATATTACAATACTATTATAACCAATAATAGTATATAATATTGTGGAAACTTAATTGGTCGATATTTTATTTTTTAAATTTTGTTTTTTAATTGTGTTATTGTACTGATTGTTTCTCAAATAAAGTAAATTAATAAAAATTTGTAATTTGTGTGTGTGTGTGTGCGTATGTGTGTGCGTGTGTATGTGCATATTTATTACTGTTTAACGCAAAAACCACTAAACGAATTTAGGCGAAAAGTACACGAATATACTCGAATATATACGAATATGTCCTGGAGTAACACATAGGCTACTAGTAGTAATAAAATTTGCCAAAAGGTGGCAATGTCTGATTATAAGATTAATAAACATGAAAGACACTCAGATACTTACCCAAAGGAAGCGAGGTTAAGTTGCTATAATATATATAATACCAGCATTGCCCGCGACTCCGCCCGCGTTCAGATGTCCAAAAACCATATTCTTAGGTTTTACATATTAGTATACTCTTACAACGCAGTTTTTCTATTTTTTCTCAGAAATGGGATATTTTTACGCGATAAAAATTATCCTATATGTTGACTCGGATAACCAGCTATCACCATACTTAATTTTATCTGGGGTGCGGTAACAGACAGACAGACAAAAATTCTAAAGACTATAGATTCGGCATCTGTATCGATAATAATGTCTATTTCAATAAGATTTTCCAAAAAATATTTAATCCTACAGATTCGGCTTAGTTACAATATTATTATATTATACAGTTTATAAATGTAACTAATCGCTAAGGAAAGTGTTTCACACTTCTGTAACGGCTCGACAGATTTGAGTGAAATTCGAAATATAGATAGCTTATATTCTATGTCATTAGCATATAGACTACCATGTATAAGAGATTTCGCGAGAGGAGCCGTAGGAAAAGTTTATAGATCATAAATAAGGTAATCCTGATGATCGCATCGCAACGTACGCCGACGGAAGGCATCCCCACACAACCGCAAGGCACAAAAAATTACGCGTGGCCGGTTAGGCCTCTGTTCAATGCGCCCAGAGATCCCTTGCAAATTTTATCATAAATTTTGTTTCTAAAGTGATTAATTTGTAATATTATTTTAAAGTAGAAGAAATTATTATTTGTATTAAGTTTATTTTCGGATTATTTTAACTATGTAAAAAAATATTCAAATTAATTAATAATGTAATACATATGTTTTACATTATTAATATAATCGATATATCGGAGATAAATTATATTTATATAATTGTTTTAATTTAATCATTATAGACAGAAATAACTAACAAAAGGATACACTTTAGAAATATAGTAGATATATACAGAACCCTCTTCAAGTCATCGTACATTTTTTGCGGGATTCGAACCTGTCACCCCACATTGTATTATTATGCCCTGATTCCATCCCACCTTATATCAATTGCTTCCTTCTTGCCATTGTGTTTGTCCCGCAGTGCGTAAGTGCATACTTCGTTTTATTACATTCCTTTCCTACGCTTGTAAACTGTTTATAGCACATACAAAAATACACATTCGTATTGAATGATTTGTTGATTTTTATTTAATTGCTATCTAGCTAAATATAAAAAGGCTGTGGTAGCCCAGTGGTAACGCACTCGCTTAGGAGACAGGGTGAAGCGGGTTCAAATCAAAGGTTTAGTACCTCTGATATTTTCATGTGCGAATCATTTTGAACATGATTACCACTTGTCTTACGGTGAAGGAAAATATCGTGAAGAAACCTGCATTTCTGATAGAACCTAGCAAGTTTTCGAAAGACATGCGAAGTCCGCCAACCCGCACTTGGCCAGCGTGGCGGACTATGACCTGATCCCCCTCGTATTGAAGGGAGGCCCGTGCCCAGCAGTGGGACGTTATAAAGGGCTGAATATTGTCTTGGATAGGTAACTTGGTAGGTGTAAAAGAACCTACATACATGCACATAGACATGTACATACATATGTATATATACATTATACTAAGCCCATAGAAAATCATCAAATTATTACCACAATTCATCCGACATCTATACTATAGGAACGTATTGGTTACAAGCAGACAAACTAAAGTTTATTTTTTTATCACCGTTCAAATAGTAAATATAGCAAAAATTGCAAACATAATAAAATGTGTATGTATATTCCCTATGAACTCCAAAACATCTGGAGCAATTTTGATGAAATGATCCTGTAACGTTTGGTAGCGATTGGCGAAAGAAGTTTGAAAATTTCATGTATAAACAAATACACAGACCAACTCGGACATCGAACTCACTTACACGACAATTTTAACACCACCTTTGTGGACATAGGACACCTTAAGAATTTAAATATTAAATAAATTCCTACACCTAAAGTTTATATAACACTGTTAGTGATGCAACGCGAATAAAAGCCTTTGAAAAGATATATAGCTTTAACAGAACATTTTTCACTTTACGACAGGCGAGAATTAATTTTTGAATAGTTTTTGAATATTTGTTAAAAACTTTCTATTTATTTGAACCCTAAATAACAACATACATAAAGTTCACTTTACGCTTAAGCTAATTAAATAACATAAAGCATGTAAACAACGAGAAAATTTCTTTTAATTTTAGCTATATTACATTTTTTATATTGTACCGTAAACACTACAAGAGTACTTTGGTAGCTTAACGTGAAACCTCGAAAAATCTATTCCGCTGACACAAAAATACATATAAAAACTACTTGTAGGTCTATACGTTGTAAGTCTATTTTCTTTACTTAAGACCTAAACGTAAATCTCGATAGGTTTCCTAAATTTCGCCATATCGTGAAGTTATATCGAGTAATTCGATATCGAATTTAGTCGATAATTATTTCTATATACGGATTACACAGTAACTATAGCGCTACTTTTTCGCGTTAGCTTCGATCAATAACAACTGTGTAATAAGTAATTTTAAACTTTGCCACGCACGAAATAAGGCTTATGTCAGTTTGCGACAACTTCTGTTACTAAGCGAGTTCAGGCAGCGCAGGGATCGTCAACCTTTTTTTGGGACACTGTTACTTTCACCTTTATTTTACTCTTGTGTTTCTAAGCGATATTTTTATAAGCTCAGTGATTTTTATCTCGCAATTAGATTAAGCTGATTATTTTGTTTACTCAGAAGCTAGAGATATTGAAGTACAGATTATAAATAGATACTCTATTTTCGTGTACTTTAAAATTTTTTTTAGAGAAAATGTCTCATTTTTATCAAAGGGAAAATTCTACGAATATTTTTTATTCATGACTTATTGAGTATTTTACTGACATCAAACATACATTATAATTAATAATTTTATTAAAACAAGAGTCCCGCTTTTAACCAAAGCATTCGATAAACAAATTAGTTTCCCAATTCATTAGAAAATCCCTTTACACACGAACTCGGCGCTACAAAACCGTTTTAAAAACACAAAAGCGTTGATAAATAACTTTAATTACACGAGATAAAAAATAATAAATTCAAAAAGGTTGGCAACGGGAGACCGATGCCATAAATGCACTCTCTAGCGCAACGGTGCTATTGCCTTCATCGAAACGACTAAAGCGTAACCGACTTTTGTTACAAGAAAATAAATTGAACCTTATCTGAAAGGAATAAGGGTGACGGATGTATGATTTTCTTTGTGAAGGTCGATGTCGGTTACGACTTTTACGGAGTGAGGGTAGATTTAACCGAGGCTGTGCGCGTGTGCGTGTGTACTCGTGTCCGTGAACGGTTAACGGTGTTGGTGTGTGTGTGTACATCACCTCGGTCACGTAGGCTCGGTTGCGAGCTAACGAGTTTTTAGGACTTATTATAATTTATACTAGATTCCTTTGTTCTAGTTTCATTTTATGTATAAACTTAGGTAATTTATTTGCTTGTTGCTTTCAGAAATTGATA
Source organism: Brenthis hecate (assembly GCA_951806755.1). Lineage (NCBI taxonomy): Eukaryota > Metazoa > Arthropoda > Insecta > Lepidoptera > Nymphalidae > Brenthis > Brenthis hecate. The sequence goes on along the minus strand of OX638258.1, from coordinate 6,339,696 downwards.
TTTATTTAATGAATTAAATGCATTGTTATAGTTGTTTCGTTATATTTTCTTTTGAATAATTTACATATATTTTACTTAAGATTGTAATTTAAAAAGTTAGCTTCTTTCCTTTTAATTACTACTACTGAGTTCTACATTTACAAATCATATGTAGAATAGAACCAATTCCGCTGAGACTCCTAAAATCAATCATTAACTGATCAAGCTATTTTACAGTAAATATCAGATGTAGTAAATGTAGAAAATTTCAACAAATACCATATTTTCATTGCCAAACGTCCGCTTCGCTCGTGTGTGAGCGCGCCTAGCAACAGAGTCAGCTGGGCGGCCCGAGCGGGGCCGAGTGCCTAAACCTACCTTTATTGAAGCTAAATTTGCTTTGCCTTACAATATTCCAATTGCATTCAAATCAAGAGATAAACAGACGATGCGTTTAGTTATATGTACATATTATACTATAAAGCATTTATTAAAAATATTTTAAGAATTTACATCGTTTAGAAAAAATTTTACTCGTTTCAAAGAAACCTAATTTTATTTTTTAAGTATTGTTTTTGTTCCCTTTTATCTTCCCTCGAAAGTCCTCAAAACCAGTTGTCAACATCGATCTATTGTTTCCAAAGATATATTTACGTTTCCATTTTAATTTAAAACTTTGAATAACAATTTCCATTTAGGTAGTTGGATATTCATTATACTTTGGTGGAGAGAGTTAAAATTATGCGTTATTCAGCCGTGGTTTTAGGGGATGAACTCGCTTCCATTTTGGGGCTATAAGCAACCCTTCTGTCAATTATTTTCAGTCGATTTGGTGCGTAGTAGAGACACACCGACAGAATGTTTTTTGTGACACGAAAAAATATAATACAATCTGTATATCCATTTAGATTTTACTGAAAAATGTATTAAATTATAAGGTACCTATATATAATATTATAAAGAGGAAATATTTGTTTGTTGTTTGTACCGAATAAGCTCCGAAACTACTAAACAATTTTAGATGAAATGTGGTAAGCAGATAATTTGAGATCCTGGGTAGAGAATAGGATAGTTTTTATCCCGGAAATCGTCCCTTAAGAGGGTAAAAATGGGGATGAAAGTTTGTATGGGGAAGCAATCTAGGGAAGAATCCGAGTGAAGCGAGGGTGAGTCACTAGTAAAGTATAATATTTATGGGCCATAGATACGGATAAAAGCTGAGATATTAATTAGATCACTTAGACACTCTTCATTTATTGAGTACATATACAAATGATTTTGATCTCTACAAACTTATACCAAATTCATTATTCTCTACATGTAGGCTCCTTCAGAAACTCTCAACTCCTAAGTTAACTCTTTGATTATCTGTCCTCAGGCCTTTATAGGATAATTGATGCCCTTAACTTATTCCTTCCTCTTAATTAGTGGGTGTTTGAAACTGTAGGGCATGAACGTATCTATTCTACACATTTAATACCAAACTAGCAAATCGATCTCGCTCCACTCGAGTTCGTCTCTAGGTAAATGTTTAGCAGTTATAATAGATTTCTCAGATATGAGATATTTTTTCGCAGTAAAAAGTATCCTATATGTTGACCCGGATACCCAGCTATCATCATACAAAATCTCATCAAAACCTGTCCAGTGGCTTTCTCGTGATGCGTTCCCAGACAGATAGACAGTTTTTAAAAAAAAATATAGATACGGCCTCTGTATCGATAATAATGACTATTTCGATAAGATATTCCAAAAAATATTTAATGTACAGATTCGACTCTGTTAACATTTTATTATACGTGCAAACGAACGTAAGCCGAAAATTATAAAGTATAGTTTTGTCTTTCTCATTTCTAATGTTAAAACTAAAGTATACGCGATCATTTTTAAATACTTATAACTGCATTATTGTTATTATTCTAAAAACTCAAGTAAAGTCGCGAGTAATGGGTAGTTTAAGTTTAACTAATCTTAGTCCGAAATATGGGACATGGCGTGTTATTTACAAGAAACAGCTCCACGATTTTATTCCTTAACCATTTAGCTTTAGAGACTTCAATTCTATGCACCGTGAAATGATCTTCAAAACGGGTTTTGGTCAGTTTCGTGCATGAAGTAACTTTCTTTATTTGATTTCGTTGATTTTTGTTATATGAGTCTTTTGTTCTTTTGTTATTATTATATAATAATACAGTATACACTACTACGGTACAGCGAAGCGTATGACTGGCATTGAGCCTCCTATGCCCAGAGGTCAGGGGTTCGATTACCACGCAGTGATTATTATATCGATCCTAATGACGTTTTTCTTAGAGTAAGAGTAAAATGGAGAGAGCTCAGAAACTCTCTACATTGATTATACGGATAGAAACAGAACATCAATTAAAATATGCTATTACAATTATGTAGAGGCCAATTTCCCATAACATAACTTTCTACAGAACATTCTCTCTCAAATTAACTTCAAAACAATTAAAAATAACAAAATATTACGTATGTAAATTAAAGCTATATTCATGTACCGTATTATTTCGTCAGCCGACACACAATTATCGTAGGAGTTGCATCAGCTGTGGCGAAGGGCGATACGGTTAAAAATTCGATTATTTTTCCATACAAAGTTTTTTTGACAATCTGTCTTTTATGGTATACATTGTTGCTTTATACGTTTTTGACCAACTTGTTAAAAGAAGGATTTATTTTTTCTTCCATGCTATGTATGTATGTATGTATGTATGTATGTATGTCTTTTTTCTGTACGTTACATGATATATCACCAATTTTGAACCGAACTTAAAAAATAATGTCATATACATTGTAAAATAATATTCCACCGTAATATTTAACAACTAGCGTCTCGCCCTCGCCTTGCTCGGGTTCGTCCCGTACATTTTAACGGCTAGTATGGAATAGATAGATTATATATTATGTATGTGATATATAGCTTATATCCTTCCTCGATAAACGGGCAACTAATGCAAAAAGAATTTTTCAAACCGTAAACAAATTTCAAACAAACTCTGCGTTTTTATAATATTATAGTATGGATTATTTTTACTTACATTAGTACATACATATGTACGAATCGCCGTATCTCTATTGCTCTCTACTGTTTAATAACTTAAAAGCAGATATTTTGCAACTTCTTATAGGTCTTTAGTTAAAATATAATTTACAATTTTTTAAATTAATTTTTATATTATAATAATTGCTGTCTTTAATGGGATAGGCTCAGGAAACATGAATCACTATACCATTTGCAACGCACCGTCGCATCTAGGTCACGTGATGCTTGCACCTAACACCGACTTAATTAGACCGAAATAAATACTTATATATGCACTAAAAATTTACATCGGGGGAGTCGAACCTGTGCATTTCAACATAAAAAAACAATACCTCAGATTACCAGTGCGCTACGTAACAAGTACTTTTAGTAAAAAAAACTGCATTATAAACTATATTTCTTAACAAATTATAAAGGTAAGAGTAACAAACTATATGTTTGTATGGAGTATTATCCTCATCATACGGTTGCAGAGTTACGGACGCCCATGACCGAACATGTGACTTCTAACTCTAACTTTTAATTACAAAATATGTAGGCTATAAATCGAACCCACGAGCTTCGCTATAGTAAGCAATACCTATGAGATCGTCGCTGCGTTATATAAATACATTTCAGTCAGTAGAAATAAGTAAAAAACAAAAGAAAGACTCGCCATCAGAGATAACGCGGTAAATGGCATTGGTCATGCATGTAAAGAATAACGAAATTAACCGGAAAGCTACTTAATTGCACTAGTAGTATTTATTCAATTTCAAAACATAAGTTTTGAGTGTTACAAATTTTTAATTGTTGGAACAGGAAAATTATTGGTAGCCTAGGAGCCGGCGGTGATCTAGCGTTCTTGCACTATTGCTTTGTTTCTGTGTAAAATTTCTAATGGTTTCGTGTTAAATCTTTTACGGAACTGAGAAGTCATGGTCAATTATTATACTTTTTAGTGATTTTTACATGGTTCTTTTGGTAAATGGAAGTTTTCAAACTATACATGTATTCTTTCTTAGATTTACGCGAATATTTGACTTTTTAAATAAAACTATCTTTTCGCATTTATTAAAACTATAAAATTAAAAAAAAATATTTATAAAAATGTTTAAAGTTAAAAAATATTGTAAGGTAATTGGTGCTATTTTCATTTTGTTATTTGTGGGTAGGCTGTCTGTAACAACTGTACCTTCGAGACATCTAACACCTCATTCTCTCCCGTGACCATGATTGCTGTAACGCATTCGAAACGTCGGGAACTAAAAATCCAAATAAATCTGCGAAAAAATCCGAAAAGATAGTTTTATTTAAAATATACATGGATTATGTATAGATAAAATGAACTAATGTCATGATGGAGATATCATTACACTATACTATATTAAGAAATACATAACTACAGCAAATTTTACTGTAACGATTTTAATGAGAATCTGAATACAAGAATAATCGAAATAGTGAAACTTTTTAACACTACCATTATGTTATAGAAGATCATATATAATAAGCATTATGCATACAACATATTTTTTAACAAATAATAAATATTTGATTGGCAATTCCGAAAATGTGGCAAACATTTTTGAAAATCAATTCAAGTTGTTCTGACAAGTGAAGGACTAATACATCCGTAGGCCTGTTGTAAAAAATAATAAAAGAGAACCAATTTTATTCCAAAGAAATTCGCCCACGACCATACAATAGAATTCCTCCGTATATAAAACGCTTATAAAGATTCATCTCTGACGTGTGTCTGTCACCTGTCGCGACACTTCCACAGTTATCTATTGATATAGGAATTTGTTGTGAAAATAAACAATAACCGTATATTGTATATGTAACTTAAAAAATACGTAATAGAGTGTGAGTGCCTTGTGTGAAAGCGAAATTTCGAAAACAACTGCATCAATTTTGATTGCACTCTGATGCTAAAGAATTATATATTTTTTAATATTATAATAGAAATGGGAAGAAACTGTAGATTTTTATGAATAATGTCCCCTTATTACAGTTAAGGAGCTACGCAGACTCATCATCCAACACTCAATTTCTAACTCTAACTTTTAAGTAGAAATGTAGGTTATAAAGCATATAATTTATAAAAACATCTCATATTGCTTTAAAAGCTAAGCTTCCCTTTAAAGGGCCAGAGTGTTTTTCTATCAATATATTTCCTAGACTACAGCACACTCCTACAAAAGACCGCTACTTCTTCGAAATGCAAGTAGGTAGACTAAACCGTTTAGTCGCTGCCACTTTTTACTGTATATGAATTAAAACCGTGGGTACTTTATGTACCGTATGAGTTACAATACTATCATATGTACATGCTAGTTTTAGTCCCCGGGTTCACTCGTACGTGTTTATAGTATAAACTTAAATAATATGCAGACATGCCACTTTCTTAATAATCTATTTCATTATTTTACAATTTATTTTCTACATGACCTTAAAGTAATCAGAGTAAAAGAAATAAAATTTTCTAAAATTCCTACCTTTACTCTCTCCATACAAATTTATAAAAATATTCGACTAACAAACTTATGTACATTACTACTGTATTATAATTATGTATAAATTTCTTTAAAAAAAATTATTCAGGTCGCCGTCTCGTTTTCTCGTTCATATAAAGCAATAAGTGGCGATAACTGACACTAACGGAGCCATAAAATCTTGATAGATTTCTTTCGTTTGGTTTTCTGATATTTTAGATACTAATACAACATATATTAGATAACAATTAATCTTTAAAACAACCTTAATATCTTTTAAATATTAATTCAGTTCCTGTGTATATCTAAGAAGCAAAATAAAATTTAAAATTATTTAAAATTATGCAAAATTACTCATCTATCCCAGCGAGCGTCCAAAAACCAGTCAAAGCAAAAGAAGCAACACCCACACATTAAATAGCATTAAAATACAAAGCCCAAGCTCAATCTATTACACCCACTTATAAATAACGAGAAGCGTCTAAAAAAGTAAAATTCGACGTTATCAAGACCGGACCCCATAAAAGTTTATAGCATATTCACGAGCCATGGCTACGGAATAAATCTACCGATTGTATTCAAAGGGTTAGATATATCGTAATGAAATTAGGTTGTTTTGTCCGCTCAGATTTATATTTTGTTTCCATTTTGTTTGCGTATTTTGAGCGACGTATCTACATATGTAATGTGAGGGTCGGCTTGCCTTATTCATCACATAGAACCTCTAATATTAGCTTTTAAAGTAATTGTTAGGTTCTTTGAACGTGTATTTCGCTATTTTGAGATATATTTATTACGAAATATACAATGTATTATTCTTTCGTAGAGAAATTTTATACATTTTTATGGCATATGTACCATACTCTGTATATTTTTTTACTTTGATTCCTAGAAATGTTAACGGCTTCGATTCTCGTATGAAGTAATTGTATTAACGATATATGTAGTTTTACATAGAGTATTATTAACGATAATGTACTGTTGTCACTACATAAATTTACTTAAATTTGTCTTTGTTTGGGATGATCGCAGAAACTACTCAACGGAACATACAGTTTTCACCAATAGAAAGACGAATAATCCAGGTTATAAGCCTATAATTACAGCAATAATTTACAAACGTCTTGCAAAAATAATCTACTGGTATGATATTTGCGATTTTAGTCGGAAAAATGGTTTCTAAAGACGTCATAAAGCAATAAAACATCAATGAAATGGCAAAGCGTGAAGGCATTTGTGTTAAATAGCTTTAAATATCACAAAACAGGAAGGAAACATACCCTTTGAACGTTTACGGAAATTTGTTAAAAGCGGAACTTATCGTTCAGTAAATAAAAGGCTTAATGTATACAGTTATTTATTTCTTCATTGATTTTTTCCGCTGTTCGTGATTTCATTATAAAGAAATAAAAAAATATATATTTCAAAACTTTAGAAGTAAGTACGTATATAATTACTAGCGGACCCGACAGATGTTGTCCTGTCTACACGTCTTTAATTTGAAAATTTCAAACTTTTTCGACAAAATTGTGAATCTAAACCATTCCCAGATCCCCTTGAACACACACAAAAAATTTCATCAAAATCGGTCCAGTCGTTTGATAGAAGTTCAGTGACATACACACTCACAGAAGAATTATATATATAAAGATAGGTATATTTAAAAAAAATATAGAGTTATATTTGATATATTTTGCTATAAGTGTTGCCTTATAACTAAATAAAACTTTAAAATTCAACTTTTGCTACCTTTTAATGTTTCACAAAAAAGCACCCAAAGGAAAACGTTATAAATAAGTATTCATAACCTTGTTCTTTTACTTCGTATACTTTCTTATAATGTAAAAGGATAGATTTCTGGTACTTTTAACATAAAACATAACATACGTATTGTAAGTGCACGCTATCGTTACACTAATCACTCTAATAACGTGAATAAAAAAAAATTGTGAGTGAGATTTTGTTACTTCTACACGCCGTAACGATCCCATAGAATTGACAGTTTAAAATGGCGATAGTTGACTTCCTGGAGAGAATATTTATTATGACGTACTTACCATACGAGTGAAACCGCGGGCAGGAACTAGTTAATGATAATACCGTCATAAAAAATGTAAAGAAGGACTGCAGATTAACTTCTATAGATTATGTTAGTGTAATAAAGTTCTCGATTTTTCTCAAGCAGACAGCAAAGTGGTCTCGCTTTTAGCAGGATGTAGCTCTTTTGAATAGATCTATGCACTATTATTTCTAAAACAGGTTCAAACACGTTCACAGGGAAAATATTGTCACTTGTCAATGAATATGGAAAAATAGTATATTTACAATATCACCGTTGTAGGTAGTTTTAAATAATTTCTAGATAGATTTACATTATCTATACATATTTATTTTTAACTTTACTAATATTTAAATTTATTAATAAAACTGATTTAAAACGAATGAAAAGAGATACATATATGCATTTAAAACCATAATTTAAATGACTTTATATATGTAACTGTATATACTTTATATAAACAACAATTAAAACCCAGTCTCTACATATGAATAAACTCGATTGCGTGAGTAATTGAATAAAAGCTTAATTAAACGTTTACATTTCGATTATTATTATTTATAGGTACATAAAACATCGACCCATCATAACTCTTCCGAGCTACCCTTCGTGATTTCGTCATCCCTTTTTGTATCAAAATGGCCTTTATATGGTAGAGTATAAGGACTATGTCTTTGTTCGTTCAGAATGCAAGGGTGGTTCCAGATTACGTCATGATTTAGCCCCTTTTAACAGAAAGGGATGTTGGTATGCTCTTTGTTTGATTTTAGTTTGGACGATGATAGGTATAAATAACGTTGGTAGTTAGAGTCCTCATAGGATAAACTGTATCAGGTCAGTGGAATCTACTATAGATTTTCGTAAAAAAGCTCAATATTTTTAATATCTTAGCAGCTTCTGACCTATTAAGACTTTGACTGTTATCTTACTCGTATTATAAATGCGAAAGTTTTTGGGGTTGTATGGATGTCTGAATATTTGTTACACTTTTACGCAAAAAACTACTAAATGGATTTTAATGAAACTTTACAATAGTATAGCTCATACATCAGAATAACAAATAGGCTCTCTTTATATCCTGGAAAAATGTACGGTTCCCGAGAGATAGATATACGGTTCCCGAGGGTGAGCCGCTAATAATCAATAATATTTTCTAAGCTACATAAAGTTGAGTAACCATTTCATAAATAAATACGATTTTAATTTCTAAGCAAGAATAAATTCTTCATAAGCATCGCTTTAAAATTTAAATCAGTTTGATCATACTAATTTTAGAAAAGTGACATGATACTATTGTAACTTACGAAAAACAAAAAAGGATAATGAATGTTACAAATGGCGATATTTCAAAGAGATATTATGCAAACTACATACATAGATATTAGATATATTAGATACTATATTTGAATACGAAGGAAATGCCCACTATACAAATGGACAGATGTAGCAAATACGGCAGCTCTTATCGCGATTACATGTAAACAAAGCAGGGTCACAAAGCGCGTATAAATTAGATAGGTAGCGTAGAGCGTAGAGACCGTAAAATTTAATGACAGTAAAAGATAATTGGCCCATGGTTTGATGGCGTATTATATGTAAATGTTAACAATCTATGGAGCCGACAATGGTGTCATTTGGCAAAACGGTATATTGGATTATACAAATAGATACTGTCTATAAATATTTAATAGAGAAAGTTTGTTATCTATAATAAAATTCTAAATCCTACATGATTGACCGTTTCTTTTAAATATATACATAGTTTTAACTGACGAAGAAAAAGGAGAAGGTTTTTAATTCGATACGTATAATTTTTTAACTAGCGACTTAGGTTATTAGAATTTTGTACTTAGAATATTATATAGAAAGCTAAATCTTTTTGTAAATTTTGTTAGTAATCTTTGTATTATCCATTTGTGTGCTAAATTTCTTGTAAAGAAGTTGTTACAAACATACAAACTTTCACATTTATAATAGTAATGTTATAATAAAACTTTGTTAAAAATGTAAGTTTCGTCAGTTTTAAACCAAGCATATTTAAATGCACTGAGTCGTTACAATTAAGAGAGGTCGCGCCTTTGGTCTTCCACAAGACCACCTCGGCACCTCGGGCCTCCTCCCCACACTTCAGACGGCAGACAGCTTTCAATGTGTTCATTGAAATATGTAAAGAAAAGAAAAAAAAGCATCGTCAAAAAAGTCTTTAATAAAACTATTTTTAATTGATGGCACGTTTGGCTCAGTTTATAGTGACCCTACTTGCTGTACCATTGATCGCGGGTTCGAGTCCCGCTGGAGGCATTCATTTGTGTGATGAGCACGAATGGTTGTACTTTAGTCATGGGTGGGATTGTGTTTATAATATGTATGTATTTAAAGTTATATATGTATAGTATATCAACTATTTGGTATCCATAACACAAGTAGCTTACCATGGAACTAGATGGTGCTGTGTTTTAATGTTCCAACATATTTATGTAAATTTATCATTTATAATGATTTTTTAATTAATTTTGTCTAATAACCTGCTGTTTCAAATGCTTTACAGCAAACTAAAATAAATATAGGTACATTAAAGAAATTATAAAGCCTTCTTTCTTTCCATTTTATGGTACATTTCAAGTTGTCGATGTAATAATTGAGGTCGTCAATTTTTGTTGTTTAAATCAATTATTCCAAAATTGTGAGATTAAATTACACGGTTTTCACATCCAATTTTCTCAACGTAAAAATTTACTCAGAGTATGTAATTTGTGCATTACGTTCATGAGGATCAATGCTCCAGGCATGTATGTGCTCCTCTTAGTACGACGTAGGTCGATGGTTCGATTCTAGCCCATAGACATTTGTAAATTATTATGACCTAAATCTTTGTATAGGTGGAAGATAAAGAACAAAGATATCCTACCTAACATTCTCTTTATACTAAGCAGTGGAAAAAGTGTAAAAATAAATGTTACAGACATTGTATGTAATTGATGATTTAAAAAAAATATAATATGTATCGCTATATTATATATCTATAATATTAAAACCTTATTTAAATAACAATTACTGTTTGTAAAAAATCAAAAAGAGCTTAATACATTAACGTTTAGAGGAAAATTACAAGTAAAGCGTTGTGAGAGAAGTAAGCAAGCTATCAGATACCATCGAATATAATACTAGATACATAATTTTGTTTATATTCAAATGAAAGCCACCGTCTCAAGTTACACATGTTGTTCACAAAAATAAAACAAGTACAAACACTTAACCCATTTTTTGTGAAGTCGACAAAAACTCGCATAAATCTATCCCTTCGGACCCTAATACCTGCTATCTGAAGATGCATTTCTATATCCATTCAAGTTTAAATCGTATCCAAACAACGTAAAGTTCAAAATTCTATATTTTGGAAATTAAATTGATAGTGATCGAATGCATTTTAATCTACCTTAAATTAAATTTTAACTCTATATTTATTTACATAAAGTAGAAATTCCAATGTATAAATACCAAAATACGTAAACGCCAACATAAACTCTTTGCTAATACACATAAAGACTATTCTTTTCTATATGCATTTCTATATAATAACAATACGATGCAGGGGCTTGTTGCTATGCGATATTTTCGGTCCCTTAGTTTTTTAGCCATGACGAGACCCCATAACAACCCCGCGGGACGCCGGACTCTCCCGGCAACAAAATAGCTATAATTGAAATGTCTAATGATAAATTTGTATCGCCAATTTCATAAATAGACTAACTATTGCCCTGTTGAAGGTTTAGCTCAGTTTTCTCGTCAGTTATTTTAGCTAGATATGGATTTAGAGTGACTTTTATCATACTCGTAATAATGGAATGTTAAATAAAACTGTCTTTTCGGATTTATTTTGATTTGGTTCCCAACGTTTCGAATGCTATAAAGCATTACAAAAGTCACATATTTTTATTTAAATTGTCAAATATTCGTGTAAATCTAAGAAAGTTTGTAATAATGGTAAATTGTGTACTTGTGTTTTTATACATAATGTCGACTCACCCTCGCTTCGCTTAAATCCGTCTCTGTGTACCTTACAGTAAATAGCCATGTTACTCGAGATCATATACCTATACTAAATTACATCCAAATCTGTCCAGCCGTTTGTGTGCATTATATTAATATATGTTCAGCAAACTGTAAAACTTACAATAAATAAATATTTATTTATTGCCGACACAAAATTTCTAATATGTCGATATAAATGATTATTATATTTATTGAGCCTAGTGTTTGCCCGCAGCTTTGCTCGGAGCGGTGTTCAAAAGTTGGCAAATTTTATCAAAATCTGTTCAGCGGTAAAAGCGTGTAAACAGACAGAGTTGCTTAAACATTTATAATATTAGTATGGTTTCTTACACATTTCTTCTCAAAATCTCATCAAAGTTAATTTAATTAGATGCTCTTATCATCCATCAACATTATGACGCATCATTACAAGACAATCGTCTCATTTATCGCGGACGAGACCGGTCCGGCCGCTTGTGATCAAACCAACATGTATATATAATATATATACATTATACAATACACTGTATACAATTGACTCGAAGAAAAAAGGCTTTAGATCAGGTTTCCCATAAGCAACATTGTTGCCAAGGAGTTAAGTATCGAGTATCGACTGAATTATTAGACAATATCTTAAAAAAATTTAAAGACTTAGGAATGTTTTTTATATGTAAGAAATCTAAGAAATCTTTTAAAGAAGTAAACGAGTGTGTGTAAGCTTGTTTAGTTGTGCTGCGTCTGTCTGTTTCTCTGCTTACTTCTTCTAAACCACGCATTATATTTTAATACGATTTTCACTAATAGAAAAAACAATATACGTAGAAGATTTTTGTACATAAATTGTAAATATTTTGTACAAAATGGCTGAGCTATGACGGTGTTTTTAAAAAAAAATTCGTAAGATTACATGACTTTCGCTGGTTAAACCTTTAGAGATGCATCAAAACAATGTACTATAAAATTTTAGGTCTTAAGGTCCGCGATAGCAGATGTCTATCTCCTTTTTTTAATGTTGGGAAATGCATTTACGTATACGACCTGTAGACATACACGTTATAATATAAGACTTACTGGCTAGAAAAGCCCGTACTAGCCACTAAAACCTAATAAAACCTCCTCCGTCTTAAGGCTGTTCTCTCGAAAAATCTATATTTTCGGGATCCTTGAGATCACACTGCCTTTCAAATGTAAATGCTAGAAATCTTTATGTTTTTTTTTTTGTAGTTTTTCATTTCAGTGTGAGCAAATGTTCCAAAGCAGAAATTTGATTAGTTAAGTTTTCTTTTACGAAAAAAAGATATAAAACACCTTTTTTTTGTCTTATTTTTGCCTTCTTCTTTAACCGATTATAACTTATTAACTTGAAACTTACATTGAAAAATATTTCAAAGTCAATGCTTTCATTACACCAAGATATAAATAAATATTATTTTAATATTACTCTCTAAATTTAAAGAAATAGTTTTAGCGCTTGCGGCTTCAAGCAACTGAGTGGCCCCTGCGCGGTGCGAGGGACGCGTCCCGCCCATCATCCAACTCAGTGCCGCTCATGCATTACTGGATGACGGACCTATGTTCTTATTCCAACGCGTGCACTTGTTCCGACTTACCAATCATATTTCGTCAACCTACAGAAGACCTACCTACCAGTGTTACAGCATTACATCATGCCAAGAAAAAAACAATATATGCGTGAAAATGCTGCCAAAATGACAGAGAAAAAAAGGTAAGTGATGTTTATAAGTATAATTGTAATAGCCATATTTTCTTAAACTATTGTAAGTAGTTTCCTATATGACTGTTTGGTTTTATTGCCTATTATTATTAAAAAAAATTAACTGTTAGTGCCTACCATAGTAATATCTTATCTGTGACTAGGCACTAGGTACCTTCAATTACGTACAAACTTATGGTAGTGATATTTTGTTACAGACTGCAAAAAATACCAAAGGATCAAATTGCCAGTAGTTCTAAAAACGCAAAAGAACCAGCCGGAAGAACTGATTTGACGACCTTACAAACTGTAGAATTGTGAGTTTATCTAACAATCCATACCTACTAACATATACCTATATACATATCTATACCTACCAATTTATAAAGCGGAAGAGTTTGTTTGTTTGAACGCGCTAATCTCAGGAACTACCTACCAGTTGAATTTGAAAAATTCTTTCTGCATTGGATAGCTGAACTTTTGAGGCAGGCTACTTTTCATCATCATCGTCATCACCATATATCTATCGTAATTACTGGACAACGCCGCGAGGGCGCTGTATCTAATTATGTTCCTATTATAATGAGAGTTAAAAGTAGAGTAGTAGGGGGAGATTGGGTAACATTGGATCGGTGGTTTTTCTAAGCCCTGTGGTTGTAACGTTTATGGCTAACAACAAGCGTAAGTACAACGAAATACAAACAAGTATTTACATAATAAATATTCACTGACAGATAAAAAAATTGTAAAGCGCTACTTCCCGCTTCGATACCCGTTGACGACTAGTGCAGAGAAGAGAGGGGTATTTATGAGTGAGCAGCATCCACGGGTTTTTTGTACGTATACTAACACATATTGAGTTATAGTAAGCGATAAACTGTAACCAAATATCTTCTAAGCAGTGTTTAAAAAACGGTCTTATATTTATAAGAATTTCGTAGTATGAACAAAAGAGGAAAGAAAGAAAAAAAATGCAAAGAGAATAAAGAAGTTGATTCTAATCAACTAGCATGCACTCAGAAAACCACACAGCTTACAACAACACTTGATGACAAGAATGAAATACAAGCTGCAAACATTTTTGAAAGAACTGATCATGAAGTCACAAAGCAGAATCTGTTCATAAAAAAGAAAAGAACAGAGAGATGTTGTTTGTTGTAGTTCAAACAACTTTCCCAAAATATCAATTCAAACATTCGGTGAAGTAAGCGATGATGATGATGATGATAATGAAAAAAATCCAGAAAAAGAAGAAAAGTATTGCATGAAAGGCAACTAAATTAAGACGAATTTTGACAAGTTTAAAGAAATTAAAGTGAAGGACTTCAATACGTGTTAATAAAAAACATGCTTATAAAGTCACAAAAAAAGTTTCATTTTAATTAATCGAGTGAGTCCCTAGTCCCAAAAAATCTACAATGAATACAGAGAGAGTAAGCGTAATACAGAGTTATAGAGAGTAATCCACTGTACTAGTGATCCACTTTTACACAATCTCCCCTACCTATCTAAACATTGCCGATAATTATCTTCTAACGCGTAACTCGCGTTTTCAAAATAAATATAGGTATGTAGGTACCTACTTAGTACAAACTAAAATTTCTTTACAGCTGTGTACGTAAGTAGGAACCTTGTAGGAACCTTGTAGGTACCAAAACCAAAAAAGTGTCTATCTAGGGTACTGACTAAGGTAAGCTCACAATAACTATTTTTTTCTATATAAAACGTACCTAGGCGTGCACCCGAGCAAAACGAGGCTAGTATCCTATACATTATTCCAGGTCCATACTCTTTCTTATTACATGTGTACTAAATTTGATCCAAATTCGTCCTAGAGTTTGTGCGTGAAGATGTCGCAAACATACACACATAGACACAAACTTTCGCATCAACAGTAGTCCTATTAATATTATAAATGCGAAAGTTTGTGAGAATGGATGGATGTTTGTTACTCTTTCACGCAAAATATACTGAACGGGTTTTGATGAAACTTTACTGTAATAAAGCTTATACAACAGAGTAACATATAAGTTATAATTTTTAAAGATATTGTAAGCCGCGGAAAAACGCTAGTAGTTCGATATACATACCATTATAACTCCATTTAAAGTAAACTAATAAATTAATGATACGACAGCATCACTAAGTAGGTTATCTTAAATTGTCGATAAAGAATTAATTATATTTTCTGTACATCTGTTCATTTGTCCCATAGACTTAGAGCGAGTCGGATCCAGTTCGGACTAGTCGAAACAACTTCTTCTAACGGTTCGTCTTATATACGAATATATATTACTCGTCTCGTATAGAGCTACTCGTATATCTAAACATTTATTTACTCATGAATAAATATTTGAATATTGAACTAAATATAGGAAAAGACGGTGTTTAAATATTTTCGTTTTCCAATAAACTATTCTATAGAAATGATCCAGGTCATGGTGAAATTAGGTTATATGTGTTTTATCCCTCATCTTGTTATATATTAATACCAGTGACTTATCCTGCCTCCTCTCGGGGGAGTGCTTGGGTAACCTATGTGTTCTTTAACGTAATAGTATTTCTGTGTACCAAATTTCATCCAAATCAGTCCATCCGTAACAGCGTAAAAGCGTAACAAATATACACAAACGTACAAACTTTAGTATTTACGATAGTAATCAGATTATAATAAGTACACGTTCTTTGTGAAAAATTTCAATAATTTTGTTTTTCTCTACATATCTTATCAATTTCTACGTAAGCTTTGCATTGGCGGTGCATCGTGACGACCGATTGGTTATCGAGCACTGAGACCGGCTCGGACCGGCCACGACCGGTTATGTTAAGTGGATTATTAATAATTTTAGTTTATTGTACATTTATATTTATAAGTAAATCAATTTTTATGATAAGTACGTATAATAAGATAACAATTTTCGTGAGGAGTTGGATTTGAAAATTGTAAATAGGTATTACATTACATAGTAATTCCCTTTTAGTAGATATTTTATAAAGAAACTCCTCCAAACCCCAATGTAACTACATTGGTACTGTGCTAAAAACCTGCGCCTCAAAATACCTATGAAGCAGGTCTTGCCCCTAATCTTTCTTCAGACCTATCATCCTATTTGACTATTAGAGTGTTGTATAGTTTTTAATGATGACCCGTTAAAAAACTTTTTAAACACATGGTCTCTCCCGAGACCATAACGTATAAAGCTTTCGAAACGTTGGGACCCAAAAAATAAAAAAACAAATCCATGGAAAATTAGAAAAGATAGTTTAATATAATTTTAATATTTGGTAAATCTAAAGTATTACCGTTAAAATTCTGCTAATACACGAATGACTCTCAACCATCATTTCTTAGATAATTCATTAAAAAAAACTGTAATAAATCAACTCTGTACCATAAACAAAGTAATATGTAACAACAGGTATCTGAAGAATCTTAGTAACTATGAAACAAACAGTACATTACAAGTATGTATATTTCCATTTACATCTAAGTTACGAGAGACTTAGATATAACCTTAGAGTCATTTCCTAAAACCTAGGAAGGTAAAGTCTAGTCTAGACGGAAGCCATTGATTACCGCTTACTTAAGACGCTAATTTGTTATATATTTATATTATTTTATATTACAATTATATATTATATCCGTGATATTCGTGATTTTAAATTAAATAGAAAAAATAAGTTCAAAGCGCTATCTTATTAATAAATAATTTAATCTGATTATAAAAAAATAAGTATATAAATATGATGTACGAGTTTAGGAGATATCTAATACAGTGACGGACGGCTTATTACACCAGAAGTCGCCAGTTCGATTCCTTTATGTGGCATTTCTACCTCATGTCTATCTAGGACGCGATTTTATATAACACTTGCTTTAGATTGCAATGGTTACCGTAAACAGGCGGAGTAATATTTTTAACACGAAAATGAACAGACAGGCGCGGTTTTCTACAATATATAATTATAAAACCTTTCACAATGGAAAGTGTGGATAATTGCAATCGCTAGCATTGTGTTTACCCCCCGCGAATATCCCCATATACTGACGACCATGTGACGTGCGAGTGACAAGCTATCCGACCCATCCGAATGTTTGCTGTGAAACGAAATTATGTATGTTATATATTTTTGTATGATGTATGTTACGTATTATTAGCTCGCGACATGTAGACATATATGTGTGTGACATATATATATATATATATATATATATATATATATATATATATATATATACTTGAGCTAAAAAGGCGTTGATATACAGTAAAAACTAAAACAAACGACTTCAAAAAAAACACTACAAAAAATAAAACAAGTGATTGGTAGTTTTCATTTACTGTGGATACCTAATCAGATATTTTCGAAGTCGGTTTGCTTTGATTTGTATCGGCTGGCACCAACTCTTCGGCGTCACAAGTCCACACGACTTTTTGAAAAGATACTTCTTAAGAAATGTGTATCTATGTTTTTATATATCAATGAAAAAGTATAAAATTTTATTAAATCCGTTCACATTTTAATAAATATAAATAACAAACAAACAAAATCTATCGCACTATATGAAAATATTCTTAAAACATATTACAGCTACTTTACATAGGTATAGTAATAATAACAATTTGCTGTTTTGATAAGAATCAACTAGTACAGCGGGTACCGACGGACGTCCGGACGTAGTTGCTGTACAGCGAAGAGGAGGAGCACTGTGGTATTAAACGATGTTGAATTTTGATGAATCTGGAACATACCCGTAGTGCGTAACGAAAACACAATTTGGTATAAAATATATGGGCACCGGCCGTTTCCTGATTATACACGAATAGAAAAATTAAAATATATTTCATTTTTAGTTTTACATCATGTCTCAACTTTTGACGTCTTAACGCTGTAACGATGTAGATTATTAACGAGATATAGAGAATATTACGTATGTTTTAATAAATACTTACATACTAATTAATGCTAATTAATAATTATACAATTTTAATTTGCTATCTCGTAGCTCTTTATACAATAATGGACACGGGTGGAGACTTTACAAAAATCATAGTCAAAAAACTATAGAAACCGCTCCCATCAAGCATGCTCTCTCCATCATCAGAACACCACTACTGACTTTAATTAGTGTATTGAACTCGTCATATTAAAAAAAAAACATGTAAATTGTATAAGCCTCTTTCTTCCAGATATATCCGATCAGCTCAGCGGTACATTGCACAATCATTCTAGTTACCTTTTAAATGAGCAATTCTTGTATGTATATTTCATTTTATGTATCTCGGAAACTGCTCTAACATCTAAAGGTTTATTTTCTAGAAACCCCATTTTTATACCTTTTCCGAAATCTAGAAATACTACATAAATAAATGGACTAAACGAACAACTACATGTAAAAAAACATTAACATATTTGCATTTACACATCATACTACTGTTATGAATGCCAATGTTTGTATGTTGGTTACATCTTCGCTCTAAAATGCCTGAACGGTTTTGGATGATAATTTAGTACACAGATAGACAATGACGTGGAGTAACACATAGGTTACTGTTAATAATAAAATTTGTTACAAAGTAGCGATGTCTGTACAAAACAATTTAATAATTCGGACTTATAACAAAGAAAGAACGTCTTGAAGAAAGTTAAAAGAAACAGCCCGTAAAAGGTAACTGCGTATGTGAATCCCGAAGCCAACAAAGCGTAAGGCGGAACCATTAATTCTTTTGTCCAAAAGTTTCACGAAAATCGTTCAGTGTATTCTTTGATTTTTATATATGACACGGCCCGAGTCACTTTTCATGGAGTTAACGACTGGCCCAAGTTATAGGAGTTGGACAAATAACAATATAAATTTTTAGTATTTTTTTTTTGTTCCTGACGTTTCGAAAGCTTTATGCAAATATGGTCACAGAAGACTGTTTTCTTGGGAAGAAAAAAATAATGGCACTAAAGTACCTACTTTACAATAAAATTTTGTGATAGATAATTTGGAGAATAAACAGCGTCTACAATGGGCATGAACAGTGGATATTGGTCTTACTGATATGACTACTCTGAAAAAAATCGAACCTCCACTTAGATAAGGACAGATAGAAGTTGCTGTCTCAATAATATTACAAATATCAAAACTTATAAAGAGTATGTTTGTTTGTCACTAAATAACTAATCAGTAAATTTGACATAGAACATACATACATACATACATTGATATATAATTTCACACACACGCTAGCGTCTACGATTTCCACCCGAGGGTAATTTTCGGCTTACCACAGCCAGTTTAACTTACGTATTTTATAGCTGCAGAAGCATTGTGCGTGCCCTATTATTACCAAACAGTGGGGTAGACCGTAGAGCCGACGTATTACGAGCGCGATTACAGAAAACTTGTATCGCGCTGGATTATATAACTTATTGCGGAGGGTCCACTCTGTATGTAATTATGTTACAAAAGGTACAATCTTACGTCGTTTAGTGGAACAGTTTTCATGAAATCTGTTCATTGATAATTTTAATACTTTGTATTCTTCATTTTTTGATCCTACTCCATCAATTCTCCGCTTACCACTATAAATATAATGATCTTAAATTATTTTATACGTATATCTGAGTATAATTTGCCCGCATCTCGGTCCATAAAGTTTCAAAATAACAGATTTTCATTCAATACGCACACTTTCAATTTTCTTTCTTCTAATCTTTTCTCACAATATGATACTTGCTATACGAAATCTATCTACCCTTTATAGTGTTTATATTTTCTGAAATTTCGTAATAAGTCAGAGTCGTTTTTTGCTTTTATCACTATTTTCACAAATCCAGATAGATGTCTACGTGCCTTACCAAAAGCATGTAATAATCCATACTATAATATTATAAATGTGAAAGTGTGCTTAAAAAAAATAAAAAAATAATACCTTTATTGACGTAAATACAAAAGGGTTACAAGACATTTTTTTAAACTATATAATTAGCATAATGTTTGTTTAGGTATACTAACGTCTGAACTAGGCCGAGCCTGTATCTCAGACTCTAGCCTCTTCCTAATACACAATTTATTTATTGCTAATAAATTAAATGTAACATAATACTAAAAATATGTATGTTATACAATGTAAACAATTTCGAGATACATCAGCGTGGGTACTTGTTTAATTTACTAAAAACATCTACCGTCATTGTGTCATTTTTAAGTTATGATTGAAGTTAGACCACTAAAGCTATATTTTTTTTTTCAATATGATTGATATATTTTGAACCAATTTTATATTATTTCTAGATGTTCAGTAGGTATAATTTATATCATTTATACATAGTTATGTGTAAATATTTAGGCATATTTTTTTTGTTTGTTTGTTTGTTTGTCTTTCTTTCTCGTTGAAACGGAGTGACGGATTGGCGTAATTTTTGAATGAAGATAGTTAGAAGGCCGAAGAGTGACATGGCTACTTTTTGCCGCGGGAGATTATCTCATTCCCACGGGAAAAGACTTTATAACTTATAATACAACCCAAAAAAAAAAATTATGATCAGAATTACACGAAATTTGGTATTAATGCTCTTCAATACAATTAAATAAATACGTGATTTAGCATTTTTCAAAATTCATCCCATAAGGTAATAAAATAGGGGATGAATGTTTGTATGAAACCTACCATTTTAAAGTTTTTTTTGTAGTTTAAGCGCGAGCGAAGCCGCGGGCTCTGCTTGTTTATAAAATACAATAAATAACACGTGGTCGCCTTATATACCCATAGGTTTTTATCATCCTTGATGCGTGTCGATTTCACTTTGTTCTTGTAAAAGCTAATTTGGTAAGTGAAACGAATTTAAATATCGCAATTTCTAACCGTCACGTGGTCACGTTTCTGGAATACTCACAAAATGTATAAATTCGCATAAATATGATGAAAAAATCCTTCTTGCTTCGTGGACATTTCTTTATGATTGAATGTTAATCAAATACCTAAGCCTTTTTTACAAAGACCGGGAAGAAAATCAAATGCTGTGTTTTGGTAAAGTAAACCAAAGTTATACCTACAAATACATATATTATTATGTATAATATAATTGCAAAAATTTTCATTTGTTACTTGTCTTTCGCTCACACAACTGCTTTTACCCGATTTGTTAGTATAAAATCCCATCGAATATTAGTCTTTAAAAAATTTACTTAGAGCTTCTCGTAACATTGTCACACTAATATTATGAATAAGAAGTGTTTGTGTATTTGTCACTTCTCTACGTTAAAGCTTGGCGATTAGGGTGAAAAAATTTAGGCAATTTAGTACACAGCTGTATAATCTGGACAAACTCATATTTGCATTTTTATATATGAGCGTTTTAATCGAAAATAATATATTTGATTCATTTGTAATAATTTATTAGAACTGCTTTCCGAGCCGATGGTAGTTTCCA
Organism: Brenthis hecate; assembly: GCA_951806755.1. Classification (NCBI taxonomy): domain Eukaryota; kingdom Metazoa; phylum Arthropoda; class Insecta; order Lepidoptera; family Nymphalidae; genus Brenthis; species Brenthis hecate. Next base: position 6,317,947 of record OX638258.1, on the reverse strand, counting down.
CACGGACAGAAATACTGACGATTATAAAAGTACTGAATATAAAAATATATGCAAATAATATCTCGAAGCTTTATTAATGACCACCTACAGTAGTATATTGTTAAGCACCCATGAACGCATCTAAGCGGCAAGTCTTTATATTATAATGGTAACGAAACATAAACAAACATACCCCATACAAACATACCATTAAATATATACTTGGCCCAAAATATCACTTTTTCTAAGATAGAAAGAAAAAACGATATATATTAGGTTAAGTTTCAGAAAACGTATTAATAAAGCATCACGATATAGCGCCGAGCTGACGCCTACTCACTTACGGTACACAAACATGTTATAGGTACGCTACACATACATCGGCTTTCAACGGTCAGTAATGTATGTGCTTGTTTGTGCAGATGATATGATCTTATCACGCTGCTTTATTTCAAAGGATAAGCTGTAACAGTGTTTTGTGACTACTGCTTTATTCGAAACTAACTATCTACCCTTGCTTCGCTCGGAGGTTTTCCTTAGCTTCAATGATTTAGGAACATTTTAAAGACAAACTTTCAAAGGACAATTCTTTTTTACGCCAGGAACTAATGAGTTTATAATGTATAAGATCATTGCCGGGAACCTTCGCAGCCGTATACAAATTCACCCATCAGAGTTTCATCACAATCTGATCAATTGTATAGAAACACATAGGGGACAAACATAAAACGAACATTCATTTTTAGTTAAATAGAAGAAGAAGACAGATGAGAAGAATTATTCACTTAACGTAATAAATGTTAGGACCCTTTTTTAAGGTTAGATTAGTCTTTTTCGTATTTTTATAGTGTTCTACAAGTGAAACAAAAAAAATAAAAAAAATAAATTAAAAAAGAATTACAAGTAGATATACATTGTACTCATTTATTTAAATAGTGGTTATCTAATTTGTTCGCGACGCCTACCGACGGCTGCCGACGACTACCGATAGTTTACATCTACGTGCGCGTCGATATAGTTCGATTATAGTATTTTTGCGCGACGCTAACCGACGAATGTCGACGACTACCGAACCGGTGACATCTACGTGCACGGCGTTATGATTCGATTGTGGTATTCAATTGCTTGGTATGTTCGCCTTTGTATAATTTTATAATTATTATTTTGTAATTAATAATCCAATATTTCGTACGTTTAAATACTTAGATTTCTGTTGAAGTATATATAGTAATAGTTTTGCAATAAGGAATATCCTTATAGAATTTATAATTTTTATATGTTTTTATAACTTTCGTATTTAATAATAGTTTTAGTAAATTTCTTATTGTAAAAGTTTATATAGACATATAGAAACATGATATAATAATCACGTTATCTTAATAAGAAATTACGTTTTCGTTACTTACTTCGTTAGATATATTAATATTCGTGTTTTGCTTCTATTTTATTATTTATATAACTTTGAAAATGTAAATTATTTTGTAATACATAATCATATAATTTCATAATATATATATATTCTAATATATATATACACAAGTTTCGATACTTCGTAGTAAGAAAATGAATGTTAAATATTTTCACTGTTTTGTTTAATATTGTCAATATAACTAATTTATATTGTTTTTCGTTATAGTTTAAAATAGATAAATAAGTTGTGAAATTAATATAACTTAGTTTTAGTAAAATAATACCGTTAAAGTTATTATGTTTATAGGCCGATCTTTGTATTTTACGCATATTTTGCTATATTTCGTAAAGTTATTCTGTAATATAAGTATTGTAATTAACATATTTAAATAGATAATTTCTCAAGCTTTATTTTGATATGTAATACATAGTTATAGGTAAAATAGTATTAGAGATAATCAAAGAATAATGTAAATAGTATAGTGAAAATTATTGTTAAATAAAGTCAAAACGGCTCGGTGGCTTGCGGCTCTCTGTACGGTATTGCTCGGAGGTACTTAAGCTCCCAAGGCATTTGGAGTTTGGAGTTCGAAGTTCGAATTCGGGATTCATCGGAACAAACTCGTAGAAGCAAATAGAAGACTAATAGGAAAATAGTAATAGAAGAGTTGCAAGCCATCTACCGTTTCGTATAGGACAACGATTGCTATTTTATTTCGACGGCGCCGGCACCCTAAGATCCGAACCTATAGTGTACAGGGCGTCAGCGGCTCGCTGGGCAATTTCGATTCGGACTAACGTCGCCGATATAGTTATACATTGCCCTCGAGCTCCGCCCGTCCGGTACAACGCGCTGGTCCTTCGAGCCGGATCTGGGGCGCAGTCATCGTTATCACCATAGTCATCGCTGTCAAGAATCGTCACTCACCATCGGCCTCATCGTTATCGTCGCAGTCGCCATATAGTTCGTCGTGATGCCGGTCACACGTTCAAGAGGCCGAGCAGAGAAGTGGATGGCTGAAGATGGGAATGGGTCATCGTCTCGTACATCACAAGCCATTAACCCAATAGAATCGTCGCACCCATCATCTCACATAGAAGTTGTCCGGTCCCCCCGCACCCCAGGGGAGCCCCACGCCTCTACATCGTCTGCGCCATTTGGGGATTCAACGTTGCCGAGCGGCGGGAGGGGAAATAGTCGTGTTTCTCCTTTACGCCATAGAGATTCGAAGCTGGCAACTATCAATATAGAAAACAAATCCGATGGTCCACCAGAAAAACCTATAGTATCGAAGCCTTCGGAGTCACAGAAGACTTCAAGGTCAAGACGTAAAGCTAGAGAAGCTCGTCGAGAAATTCTTCGCATCAAACTTGAACTTGCGCAACTCTCCTTAGAAGATGTCGAATCAGATAGCTCAGGATATGAAGATGATAGCCAATCGAAAACAAGCTATGTTCGTTCATGGATAGAAAATAGTGAAGACGCTATACCTAAGCCACCGCCAGAGATGCAAATATTTTTTGAAGAAGATGATCCTCGAAAACCGCATCCAACACCATCGTCCTGCGTGAAGCCTGAGTCCCTTGCCATAGCTAAAAGACAGGGCACTGAATCAGTTACTACCTTAACGAAACCACGTCCAGATTTCGTCAAGCACTCCGAAGATTTAACATCGAATACGAAACTGAGACATCCGTTAAGCGAGATAGATGAAATGAAGAAAGAAATAGAACTTCTAAAGAAAAATAGAGCATCGTCCGTTGGATGTGAGCCTTTTCATCCGATGTCTTCTGGGTTCACCGCAGCACCTGCTGAATATAGAAAGCCTTTGCTTACTACATCGCCTCCATCCGCCGTCGCATCAAAGGTTATCATGGATCTGCCAACATATAGTGGAGCTCTGAACGAGTGGCTATCGTATCGTGCCATCTATCAAAATACTAAAGAGTATTTCAACGATGTGGAAAACACGGCCCGAATTCGAAGAAGCCTCACCGGAAAAGCACTCGAAGTTGTCGACACACAACTCATCGCACATTCGAAGCCAGATGCCATCATAGAAGAACTCGAAATGAATTTCGGTCGCCCAGACACCATTGCTTACCATGAGTACGACAAGCTTCGATCCTTACCTCGTTGTGCCGATACACCGAAGGAAATCCACGCATTCGCTAGCAAAGTTAGAAGTGGTCTCAACTTATTTCGTGCGCTGAAGCTTTACAACTTCATCACTGCTCCAGATCTTATGCGAGCTCTTCGTGAGAAACTTCCATCGTCATTGTGTACCAGATGGTATGAAGAACAAGCTAGCATCGTGAGACCAGACCTGACACACTTCAGTGAGTTTCTAACAAAACAGGCAGCATGTCGTACTCCATACGCGCCAACAGAAACTCTCGACACCGTACCCAATCGTCGTATGGTATATAGAACCCATACAACAATAGAAGAAAGGAGACAAGATAGAATACCAAATAAAAATCATGAAAGAAGATTCCAAGAGAAAACAAATAACGCTAGATGCAGAGTTTGTTCTAGAGAGGGTCATCATAATAGTAAATGCCCAAAATTTCAAGCTGCCAAGATAAATGAAAGATGGGAACTCGCAAAACAGCACAATCTGTGTTTCCGATGCCTTCAATCCAGACGACCAGGACACACTTGTAGGCCGAAGAAATGTGGAACTGGAGGGTGTATTGCTACACATCATCGACTGCTACACTACGCGAAAAAGGTAGCCCAGAATTTAGAAGATGGAGAAGAAAAGGAAACTGTAGCTAACGCCTGGTTACCATCAAAAACTCAGGCCTACTTAAAGATACTTCCAGTTCGAGTCAAGGGACCGGCGGGAGAGATCTCTGCATACGCTCTCTTAGATGATGGATCAACAGTGTCTTTGATTGATGAGACCTTAGCCCAAGAAGTTGGGGCCGAAGGACGTCTGGATCCATTCAAGATAGAAGCAATAGGCAATATAGTAGTTGATACTCCTAAGTCGAGACGCGTTTCCGTGACACTTACTAGCTCTCGTGGCGAACAGATACTATTCAGAGCGCGTACTATTCCTAGACTGCGCCTTTCTCCACAAACCATTGGCGAAGAAGACCTAGCTGGCTGTAAGCATCTTCTTGAGTTGAAAGAGCAGCTAGTATATAAATCTGCCACTCCGAAAATACTCATCGGTCAGGACAACTGGAACCTTCTTCTTGCTGAAGATAGCCGTAGAGGCCCGAAGAGTCAACCAGTTGCTTCACTTACTCCTCTCGGATGGGTACTTCATGGCGCACATACCAGAATCTTGGGTCAGCAAGTACATTACGTTCATCACTTATCTAATAGTGAAGAAGAAAAGACCATGGATCGTCAATTGCAAGAATATTTTGCTTTAGAATCGCTTATTATAAACCCTCGTCGACCAGAGTCTGACCCTGAGAAAAAGGCTGAAACAATTCTTAAGGAACACACACATCGTCTAGAAGATGGGCATATCGAGACTGCACTGTTATGGAAGACGGAAGATTTCACGATGCCTAACAATTATGAAACAGCATTAAAGCGACTCGTATCAATAGAAAGAAAACTCGATCGCTGTCCAGAGTTGAAGAAAAAATACAACGAACAGATGGAGTCTCTTACACAAAAAGGATACGCCGAAATAGCTCCAAAGTCAAATCATCCAGGCAGAACTTGGTATCTACCACATTTTGATGTCCAAAATCCTGCCAAGCCTGACAAACTTCGTATCGTACATGATGCTGCTGCTAAAACTAAAGGGGTATCTCTAAACGACTTCTTACTAACAGGACCTGACCTTCTCCAATCGCTACCAGGAGTTATGATGCGATTTCGCCGTCACTCAATCGCTGTCTCCGCCGATATAGCCGAAATGTTTATGCAAGTTAAAGTAAGACGTCAAGATAGAGATGCTCTCCGTTATCTATGGAGAGGGAATCGAAGGGACGGGGCACCTGAAGAATACCGCATGACTTCGATTATCTTTGGTGCTGCAAGTTCACCATGCACCGCTATCTTTGCAAAAGATTGGAATGCGAAGAGACACGATAGTCTGCATCCAGAGGCGGTAGAAGCAATCATCGAAAATCATTACATGGATGATTATCTGGATAGTTTTCGAACTACACAAGAAGCCACTGTAGTAGCCAAGAAGGTTCAGAAAATACATAGTGAGGCGTGTTTTGAACTTCGAAAATGGGTCTCCAATGATGCGAGTATAGTGAAAGAACTTGAACCACAATCAGATTTAACAGAAAGTGTTAATCTAGGTTGTAAAGAAGAAAAAATTCTGGGACTAATGTGGAGGCCATCAACAGATGAACTTAGCTTCAATTTAAAATTAGCAAGACTTCCCGTCAATCTTCTTGAGAAGAGAACTCCTACGAAGAGAGAAGCTTTAAAAATAGTAATGTCACTCTATGACCCTCTTGGTTTTGCTTCACCCGTGACTATTCGAGCGAAACGAATTCTTCAGGAAACCTGGCGAAGAGCCATCGACTGGGATCATACGCTTGATGATGACCTTGCATGCCAATGGAGAGAATGGATGCAGCATCTCCAGAACCTGAAGAATGTAAGCTTACCTCGATGCTACCCGGGTTTTAGCGACTCAACATCTCTGCAAGTTCATGTTTTTAGTGATGCCAGCGAAACCGCATACGCAGCAGTCGTTTATTGGAGGGCAGTTACACCAGATGGTCAAGTCCACGTTACAATGGTCATGGCTAAAGCCAAAGTAGCACCGTTAAAAATTACTTCAATACCTCGTCTAGAGTTGCAAGCGGCTGTAATGGGTAGTCGCATGGCCACCGCTGTTATAAACGAACATCGTGTGGTACCTCAATCAAAAACCTTTTGGACTGACAGTAAGACGGTCCTCACATGGGTAAAGATAGGAGCTAGATCTTACAAACCGTTCGTCGCACACAGGGTGGCAGCCATAGAAGAACATAGCAAAGTTGAAGAATGGCAATGGGTACCTTCAAAGCTTAACATAGCGGATATTGCTACTCGAGAAGTACCAACTGACTTTGGACCCGATCATGAATGGTATCGTGGTCCAGCTTTCTTAAAAGAAGACCCAAGCGCATGGCCTACTGAAAAACCAGTTATAATCAAGCCCACAGGGGAAGAACGTGCTTTCGTCGCTTCAGAAATCCAAACGGATTTTAAAATCAGAGACGCAATACCAGATCCGCAACGATTTTCTAAATGGGAGCGATTACTTCGTGCAACGGCAAGAGTGCTTCAATTTTTAGCACTTTGCAGAAAACCTAAGGAGAAGATTTTATACAAACGTAATCGTCGCAATATCGAACAAGACCCTACATGGAAAAAGAAACAAATGACAACATTGAGAAAAACAGTAAATAGTCACTCAAAGAATACTTCTCAAGCACATGTTTTATTAGACGCTGAATTTATTAGAAAAGCAGAGATTTTATTGACTCGCGCCTGTCAAGAAGACTCCTTTAAAGAAGATATCGCTGTCTTGAAAAATAGTGGAACTATTGCCAAGCAGAGTCGTCTTTATTCTCTGCCAGTAGAAATAAGAGATGGTATCATTGTCCTTCGAAGTCGTATAACCGCCGTCAAGGAAGTGAACGAAGAAATGAAAGTACCGCCAATTTTAGATGGGGATCAACGTATAACTCAGCTTTATATCGAATGGACGCACCGTTGTCTTCATCACGCTAGTACTGAATCAATAGTAAATGAAGTCCGGCAACATTATTGGGTCATAAAGCTTCGCCCCATTGCAAAGAAGATTATCAGTCAGTGTCTCAATTGTCGTATTCGTAAGGCACAACCACCACAGCCACCTACTGGTGATCATCCAAGATCTCGTCTAGCTCATCATCAACGGCCATTTACGTTCACTGGCTTGGATTACTTCGGTCCGCTTCTTGTGACCGTCGGTCGACAGCACCAAAAACGCTATGTCGCTCTTTTTACCTGTCTCACCAGTAGAGCGATTCATCTTGAAATCGCTGCCAACCTTAGTGCAGATTCTGCGGTTTTGGCGCTCCGTAGATTCGCAGCGCGTCGAGGGTGCCCGACCGAGATCTACTCGGACAATGGTACCAATATGCACGGAGCAGATAAGGAACTTCGAGAGGCCTTTAAAGAAGAAGCAAGTCGTCGGGGTATCACATGGCGATTCATAACACCATCTGCCCCATTCATGGGTGGCGCTTGGGAACGTCTTATACGCTGCGTGAAAACAGCGCTGTGCACTGTTCTTCGTGAAAGATATCCACAAGAAGAAGTATTAGCAACACTACTTTGTGAAGTAGAGTATACGGTGAATAGTCGACCGCTTACACACGTCTCTGTAAATAATGAAGATGAAGAATCTATTACACCGAACCACTTTTTACTTGGAGGCTCAGCACGGCTACCTGTACCTGGTTCCTTCGACGAGAGGGACCTAGATTGTAAACGACACTGGCGGCGTTCTCAAATACTTGCCGATATGTTTTGGCGACGCTGGGTTCATGAATATCTGTCCGACCTCCAGTACCGGCGGGAGCCTCATGGCCGAGGTCCTCTCTATAAAGTGGGTGATCTAGTTCTCATAGTTGATTCCCAGATGCCACGAAATACCTGGCCAAGAGGACGCATTGAGGTAGTATACCCAGGTGCCGATGGCCAAGTTCGCATAGTAGAGGTACGCACGAAAGGAGGTCTCCTTAAGAGGCCAACCAAGAAACTCGTCCCTTTACCAAATTAAGAAAAGGTCGTCGCTCACCGCGGAAGAGATGCAGCACCACGCTGGGCATGATGCTGCACGGCGGGAGAAATGTTCGCGACGCCTACCGACGGCTGCCGACGACTACCGATAGTTTACATCTACGTGCGCGTCGATATAGTTCGATTATAGTATTTTTGCGCGACGCTAACCGACGAATGTCGACGACTACCGAACCGGTGACATCTACGTGCACGGCGTTATGATTCGATTGTGGTATTCAATTGCTTGGTATGTTCGCCTTTGTATAATTTTATAATTATTATTTTGTAATTAATAATCCAATATTTCGTACGTTTAAATACTTAGATTTCTGTTGAAGTATATATAGTAATAGTTTTGCAATAAGGAATATCCTTATAGAATTTATAATTTTTATATGTTTTTATAACTTTCGTATTTAATAATAGTTTTAGTAAATTTCTTATTGTAAAAGTTTATATAGACATATAGAAACATGATATAATAATCACGTTATCTTAATAAGAAATTACGTTTTCGTTACTTACTTCGTTAGATATATTAATATTCGTGTTTTGCTTCTATTTTATTATTTATATAACTTTGAAAATGTAAATTATTTTGTAATACATAATCATATAATTTCATAATATTTTATATATATTCTAATATATATATACACAAGTTTCGATACTTCGTAGTAAGAAAATGAATGTTAAATATTTTCACTGTTTTGTTTAATATTGTCAATATAACTAATTTATATTGTTTTTCGTTATAGTTTAAAATAGATAAATAAGTTGTGAAATTAATATAACTTAGTTTTAGTAAAATAATACCGTTAAAGTTATTATGTTTATAGGCCGATCTTTGTATTTTACGCATATTTTGCTATATTTCGTAAAGTTATTCTGTAATATAAGTATTGTAATTAACATATTTAAATAGATAATTTCTCAAGCTTTATTTTGATATGTAATACATAGTTATAGGTAAAATAGTATTAGAGATAATCAAAGAATAATGTAAATAGTATAGTGAAAATTATTGTTAAATAAAGTCAAAACGGCTCGGTGGCTTGCGGCTCTCTGTACGGTATTGCTCGGAGGTACTTAAGCTCCCAAGGCATTTGGAGTTTGGAGTTCGAAGTTCGAATTCGGGATTCATCGGAACAAACTCGTAGAAGCAAATAGAAGACTAATAGGAAAATAGTAATAGAAGAGTTGCAAGCCATCTACCGTTTCGTATAGGACAACGATTGCTATTTTATTTCGACGGCGCCGGCACCCCAAGATCCGAACCTATAGTGTACAGGGCGTCAGCGGCTCGCTGGGCAATTTCGATTCGGACTAACGTCGCCGATATAGTTATACATTGCCCTCGAGCTCCGCCCGTCCGGTACATAATTTGTAACTTGCTCTCGTATTTTTGGAATATTAATTTGGATGATCGTAAAAAAATTGTAGGTAGGTACTACCAACTTTTTTAACATTTACGTAATACATTTTACAACTTTTTTTATTCTAACCTTAGGTACAAGACCCAAGGAATAATGGAAATATCAAATACCTTCCTTTGACAATTAAATAAATCCATTTTAAATTAATCTCAAAACTACATGTAACGTTTCGTACAAAAATACAAATTGGCTTTATTAGATAGAATGACCCTCTTTACTTGTGGTTTTATATAATTGCCGTACAGTGGTCAAAGCGAGTGGATTCAAATGCGAACTAAAGTGCACTAATTCCGTCCCTCGTGGGACTCGCGAGGGCTATTAACATGAGTTATTGAGGACAGAGGATGGAGGGCGGAACGAGGGATAGGGGGGGACACTCATTAAAACTGTGCCCCAAAAATCCCTAATACAAATATAAATGTAATAAAGGAAGGGTAAAGGACATATTTTTCATATAAACTAGACGTGACATTCAAACCTGTCTTGTTGCCTATTTTAAAAAGGAATTTGGTCCACAGACAGCGATAGTATTCGAACTTCTCGCTTTTTTCAAGCCATTCGAAACGGATGGAGTAAAATTTAATAAATAAAAGCAGAGCTTAGAAAACCATTCATCGTTTTATAGAACGTAGGTACGATCACATTCCTCGTGGACCTCGTAAAAAATTATATGTAGAAATTTAGGGCACTTTTTTCTTGCGGTTTTTTTTAAACCTCTATGAGGGCTGTCCTCGATTAATGTTTTGAAATAAAAGAATCCATTGTGGTCGGCTGGTGGCCCCTTGAATCAGGGGCCCCATGCGACCTCATTAGTTGCATTGGCATACCTAAGCCACTGCTTGTACAGAGAAAGAAGAATATTAAATTACTATTCATTCTGTATTGTCACAAGCACTAGATATGACCATAGTTTATATGGAGGTAGACCAATAGGTCAGATGATAAGCTGAAGCTTATCTTTGAATGTATTCGGTTAAATAAAATATGTAGAATGTATTCTTAGTAAAACTATTATCTATACAATAAATGCTGCGAGTATAACACTAAATGTCCTTAAAAACATTTGTTTTTTCCAAATATACAATTAAAATTAAATAAAGATAAAATTTTAATGCACTTTTTTGTACATCTAGTACTAACGACTAATTTTTGAACGATGTCATAATAGAACGATAAATATACACGATAGCGAAATAAAAACTAAAAACATACACCCAACTTGAATACCTCCTTCTTTGGATTCGATCAAAAACTAATAGATTATTAATCAGTATAATTAAACCTTTGGAGACACCCATTAAACTAATCGCTTTAGAACCTTTAAGTCGTTTGTAATCGAGCACCAGATCTAATCGTAATCCCGCCAATCCCTTGGGATCCGCATCCGCGACTGACGCCGGGATGACATCCCACGAGCCGCTAATGCTCCTCTAAGTAATGAGAGTCATTCATTCAAAGGGATTTCATGTGTATGGCTTAGAAAGTAATATGCTGTTAATGTATTTTAACTTACGTAAATAGAAAGGTAAGTGTGGATTCGATTCCGACAAAAGGTGCACATTTTTTATGTAGCCAATGGAGTGAAGGAGAAAAAAATTGTATCTTATATATTGTAGAAAGTCGTATAACTTATATTCTCCTTTTTAGTTTCCTTTACAATTTGAATACTTATATTACTATATATTTGATATACGTATATTATAATATAAAAATTGAAATAGCACTTGAAATATTTTTTTAAATATATATATATATATATATATATATATATATATATATATATATATAATTTTCTTACATTTTCATAGTTATTGACGCTAAGTATTAGTTATTAAAAAATACAAATATTTAGTGAGCTGAAACTACATCTCTCACAAGCAAGTATACATAAGAACTACTCCACCTGTCAAAAATAAATGTCTACAGCAGACCAGGGAGGGTGTAAAACAATTATTATTCAGTTTTTACATTACAAATGCGAATGTCTGTTTCCACGTTGCTATCTCACATCCGCTAGAGTAATAAATATTATCTTTTACATACATTTTACTTTTTTTAATTTTATTCCGACGTTCAACTTTGGAATTGGCAGTAATTTTTTATTCGATAAGAAAATTTCACTTTTGAGTAAAGAAAAAATTGAATTCTATATATTCTATTCTAAAAAGTCTGTATATGATGAGGTCGATATTATTTATTCGAATATTACTTAAATTACAATATATTCAATAAAAACTAACTATACGCTGAGTATCTCAGTTACTATGGTAGGACAGAGTGGATTAATAAGAAATCGAAAATTAAATTGCCAGTGACGGTTATGCGTTAAAATCGTAACACACCTTTAAAAAATAATATTATGGAAAATTTTTCCTATGTTATGGAAATATTTAAATAATCTGACGTAAATCCTGTATTTGACAACGATAAGTTCGATCTTTATCTGCTTTATCTATTATATCGATACAATAACGCAAACAAGACATATTATGTAAAAATATAGGGTCTAGTTTTTTTTTGCTTATGTATGAATTCGTATTTCAGTGACTTTATTTCCAAATATTCATTTTGTACTACTTTTGTAAAAGTGTATAGTAATAGTGTTGCTTAGTAAATTGTCTTTTTAAATAATAGCAAACTAAATTAAAATTATTATCCTTAACTAATTTTATTTTTTTTAAATTACACATAGAACAATTATGTGGCTTAAATAATTAATATTATATTTTATATTTTTCTTTATGGTTATAAATATAATAATGGCAACACTAAATATAGATTACTAATTAATATTTTTAGAATTGCAACAATTATAATAATGACAGCAAAAATTAAATACATAATATTCCATATTCAATTATAAAACTAATTAAAATTATAAAAAATGTTTAAAGTTATAAAATATTGTAAGGTACTTGGTGCAATTTTTCATTTTTGTTATTTGTGGGTAGGCTGTCTGTAACAACTGTACCTTCGAGACATCTAACACCTCAGTCTCTCCCGTGACCATGATTGCTGTAAAGCATTCGAAACCAATAATCAAAATAAATCCACGAAATAATCCGAAAAGATAGTTTTATTTAAAAGACCCTTTTTTTGCATCGGGGGTTAAAAGTGCTTAAAAAGCAAAATTAAAAATTTTGAAAAAAACCTACGACGGTTAAAAAGTAATTGAAAAAGGATAAAATATATTTACTATGAAACTGCGTTCATTAGCGACGAATAATATAACTTAATTATTACCGAGCTTCGGCGATGAACAATGATTTACAGTACGTTTGACTGTATGTATGTTTAATATTTATATCTGAACCTATGTTTCCTCGTAATTACTAAATTGTTTTACCGATTTTTATGTTTCACGTCGTCAGGTTCGTCTTGATAAGAAGAATGTCATAGGTTATATATATAAAATATATAAAAGCAAAAATATTTTATGTGAATTGTGAAACACCTAATGCGGTAGGTGAAACTGACTGTTGGCGTGGCGACGCGTCGCCGCGTTGGCGTCGGTCGCCACGTTCACTCGACTCTGCGATCCCCTCTCTTTCACCGCCTTGAGCTCGTTAGTCGTTACCTATAGCGTGTGCTGTGTGTTGATCACTTCTGAACACGTTGTCTGTGTTTCCTTTAAACCTTATAATAAAATATGAGTAATAGTAATAGTTTAGAATATAAAAGTGATCTGCCTTTTACAAAGAAAGTAAAATCACACGATGGCACAAAAGCAACTGATTTAATACAAGAGTAAGTTAATAATTTTTTTATAATTAAAATGTGTATTTATGTGTGACAATGAGTTTTGTGTGTTGCAAGCATCGGTTAATGTGAAATCTTTCTTACCAAACACGACATTACTCATATACTGGGTATTTATAAAGTTATATAAACGATCGGGGGACCCCGTCAGGAACGAAGTTCCTCACGCCTATTCTTGTATTCCGAATGTAATTTGATATAAAATTGCTATTAGCACACTCCACGGATATAACGCTTTAGCATGGAAACCCTAAATAGAACACGGATAAATTAAATGTACATATATAAATAGTTAATAATTAACACTCAAATAATATTAAACGTATGGAAACAATAAATACTTGTATCCAAATATAAAATTTTATTAAATTTTCAAAGTTTCTATTTCACATTCTTGCTGCAATTTCCATTGTTTAAGTCTCTTACAAAATTGCAATAATCAATAATGCAAAAATGTAATTCACTTTTAATGAAATTGTTAATAATTAAAAAACAATTTTATTTAACAGGAGTATACCATAGAGCACATTTAACTAACACGTGATGTAAACAAGTATGGCGGCCAGAGCTTGACGATAACGTCCGAACTAAGCCGAACGGATCCGAACGTCTTGTAACGCTTTTTCGTTACGTGATGATTTATAACTGTCAACTTCCATCTGATTAAATTAATTAATTAATAACTGAGATTTATAAAAAAAATATCAGAAAAAGTTAGATAATTTTCATCTTTCACTGACATTTTTATATTTTTAGAGTAAATAATAAAAAAAAAGAACGTCAGCAAAGATACAGGGAGCAGAACAGAGAAAAACTGAAACAGCGTGAAGCGGAAAGAAGAAAACGTAAACAAAATTTACAAATTATTGCAGGACCATCTACCTCTTCAAACATTTTAAATAGAATGGAATTAAATAATGACGAAATAACAGATGCTGATGAAAGTTTATCTGGTTTGGAAGGAACACAAACAACATCTGTTCATAAAAATAAGCTGTACATATTTCATTTAACATCATACAAAGAATGTATTTTTAAATTCTTAACTTTTTTGTTTACAATAATATAATTTTAGTGCTGAAGACAAGAATGCTGTTCAAAAAAAAAAAGAACGTCAACAAAGATACCGGGAGCGAAACAGAGAAAAATTAAAAGAGCGTGAAGCGGAGAGAAGGCAACGTCAACAAAATTCAGAAATGATTGCAGAATTGTCTACCTCTTCGGACATAGATTGGATAGACATAAATGGAGCTGGTTTGGAAGAAAAGCAGAATCTATTCATTGAAATAACTGAACGGTAAAAAAATATTTTTATACCATCTACAACAAATATTAAATTGTTGATGTATTTTTGATGCGAAACGTCTAATGCGGCGGTTCAAATCGGCTCTTGGCGTAGCGATGCGTCGCCATGGGCTCGTAACTCTCATACTCTCTTCCCTCTCGGCTGGGCTATTCCCACCTCTCTCTCTCTCTCTAACCACGCTAAGCTCATATATCTATAGCATATGCAGTGTAATTTTAACGTTGAAAATTGATTTGCCAGTGGGGCTTAGCGGGTAGTACCTAATGACTTTTCTAGCCGATGAGTCCCACATAACCACCTGTGTGTATATAGGTGGTATACGTAAATGCATTTCCCAACGTAAAAAAAGACGTCCCGCGACAGCTCCATTTTTTTTACTTTAAACCTATCGAGTACAGTATCAAAATGAAGATTTTTAAGAGACGATCACAAAAATATATGCAATATATATATGTTTAAAAGTTATAAAATATTTTAGGGCGCACCGAAGCAGTTACGAAATAATTGCATTCGTTTGATCCCTTACTGTATTGTTATTACTTAAACTTTAATTATGCAAATAATATATAGTATATTTAAGGATATATTCTATAAATCGTACACTTTAGAAACACGGTTACTTGTAGTTTCCTCGATAGAAAAAAAAACCAAAATGAGCTCTAAAAAACAAAATAAACCCTTAGTGTGCGTAAATAATACAAGGAAGCTCATCAGTTTTATAAAAATAACAAAACTATACGTTTACTATAACGTATACACTTTACATTTTCAAAATTTGTATTTGTTTTAATAATACTAAAGAAATACCTAAATTCGCACGCGTTCCGTCCATCCTAGGCAGAGCTCCCACACTTACCCCCTGTCCGCTATAGAGTTATCCTGCTTCAGCCGTTGAACGGGGAGCCTGTGTCGCTTGTGCTTACGCACGGTTTTAAATGCTTTACGATTCAAAACGATTTTGAATTAATTCATTATATTATAAATAGGAAATAAAGTAAATAAAACAAAGCAGAAAAGGTGTTGGCGTAAAAACAACACTAAACGCTTGCATGAAAAAATAAAGTAAGTAAAACTCGTATACCTACTTAACTTTTTTTAAATGGGATTCTTTTATTTCATAAATAAATATGAAATGAAAAATATTGCTGCGACGGCTTGGTGGTAAGAACATCGGTACAGTACGTCAATATGTAAAGGTTCTATTCACATAAAGGTATACATACAATGGTCACAATATGTATAGGTTCTATTCATAATAAAATTCTAACTGAATCGAACCTGTACATTGTTTTGGAAAATCTTATTGAAATTGTCATTATTATCGATACAGACGCCGATTCTATAGTTTATAGAATTTTTGTCTGTCTGTCTGGGAACGCGTCACGGAAAAACTACTAGATCGATTTTGATGAAATTTGGTATGAGGGTAGCTGTTTAGCCGTGACAATATATAGGTAATAAGATACTTTTTACTGTGGGAAAATATCTCATCTCTGAGAAATCAATACTAACCCTTAAAACGTAAGTGGGTCCGAACCCGAGCGGAGCGAGGGTGAATCGCTACTACTCTATAAAACATCATAAATCCGCAAACCCCCAACATAAGCATACACTATCGTAGACTTGCTCTATATAAAGATAAGTTATCATTAAAAATATTATTTTAATTTTTAATATTACCAAATTCTTCCAGAACAAGTTTCAGTCACTACAAATAACACTCGGTCAAGGTTTTTCTTATCAACTTAAAAGTAAATTGTGTTTGTTGAATGAAAAGCTGATAATATATTTATATATGTATGTATTTCTTAGTGTCCTTTTGTATATTTGTTTGTTTCTCATAGTTAATAGGAACCAGTCGTTGGTAAATAAAACTATAACGTATTTTTTTATTTGCTGCACTGCATTTACATATAATATGTATTATGTAGAAATGAATTTTGTCTGTAGGATAAGGTTAAAGCATGATATACCTAGGTATATTGAGAAAGTATTACTACCTTGCAAATGAAACAGATTGGGCCATTTAAATTTAATTAAGAATACAAAATATTAAAAAACAAAGTAATCTCTGACTCATTATCAACTCTCAAGTACCATTTAAATCGATTTATTACTCAACACCTCCTATTTATTTGCTTACGCTGTGTTAATAGATACCTAAATGACATATTACCGCTTATTCCGGCTCGCAGATAGACAGTGTCATACACCATTGATATATAAAACTACAGATTTAAAGTTTGCTTTATGGCTTCATCCAGTCCCAAATTGTGTGCGGTGATGGCCTACTTATTTCTATTATGTCCATCAGTACGGATATAAGACAATGATACTATAAGAAAAGGCAGTCCATCGTATAAGCAACCCACAGGATAGGGAATGGATACCAGATAGTTGATACACTACACATATATAACTTTAAATACATACATATGACTGGAGTAACATTCGTGCTCATCACACAAATGAATCTCCCCAACGGGATTAGAACCCGCGACCGCTGGCACAGCAAGTTGGGTCACTATATACTGAGCCAAACGTATCGTCAAATACATCTATAAGTCTTTATCTATTTTTATTTACATAATCACATAAGTTACTGGACTTCCATAGAGTGACATAATCAACTTTACATCCCAGTTTATCAAGTTTCCATGGGACTTTAAATCATGTGCTCAAAATATGTACATTCGATAAATATTAAAAGTGGAATTGTTAGTATGAAAGAGCAACGGCCAGATATATCAACAATGTGCGTTCATATCGTTTACGCCTTATTTATTGGTATTGTAAACAAGTACGCTAATAATTAATAGCAATCGCATCGTACGGCTAGTATTTGTCCTGCCATAAACTGTACGTAACTTTATCATCTAAGTAATTATGTGTTCATTTATCTCATGCAACATGCGGTTGCTGCTTAAAGCGTTTACTATTCATAGCCACAGGTTCGAGTCCACTTGAGGCAACTTAAAAACAAACCGAACAATAGTAAAAATTAACGATGTCATTGACAATTCAATCCCATTAATTTTTTAGTGAAAAAAATACAACGAAATTTATTGGGAAGTTAAACTTAAAAATTTAATTACATATTATGTTTGAAAAACATAAGTTCTTGTGTCGATGAATTTTTTTCGGAAATTCAATATAATTTATTGTTATCTTCAAGAATCTTACCAACGTTCCGTTAATTCGTAGCTTCACGATAAAATGTTCAAATCGAAATCTTCGGACCAATTTGTATTGTTAGCAGTCCGATTGATTAACCTTTGCATATGTTCCTAAAGGTTTTTTATCTAATGTTTAAGAATGCTTTAACTGTTAACATCCCAGTTCTGGATACGGACATTGTTCACAATTACGACCTTCACAAAAATTAAGTAGTTTAATAAAAGTATAAAGGCTGTTGAATGCTTATAATTGGGCCATTCGAAGTAACAAACTTAAACGTTCGGGAGTCCCCCAGGTGCTAACCCACATTAGGCCAACGTGTTAGTCTATAGCCTGGGTAAAACCTATATTCTTATCCGCCATAGTATGGATGAAGGGCTCTTGGCTAAAAGTGATACGTTAAAAGCTAAATTTTTAATCATTATTCTTTACAAAGCTAACAAAGTACAAACAGCAATATTTATACAAACTAACAGTTAAATAGAGAGGATATTACATATTGTTAATCATAAACGACATAAGGATGTTGAATATTCACGTAGGTAATGGTTTTTACATATGAACAAAGTGACTAAGTTGTTGCATCAGATGCAGACAGTATGGCACCAGTAATGTTACTTCACTATTTATCCTTCAAATGATACCTATATGTATATGAAAATTATAACGTCGTAGAAAAAATTATTTCAGTTATTTCATAACATATACTAAATATGTACATGCTTTTATACAAACTAAATAACTCAAACAGGGATGGTGTTCGTTAATATAGCAAATTCAAACCTGATGTCTCACCGGTCGTGTCGAGCAGTCGTCCCACTGGAGTATGAGAGTGACAGGAATAGAGAGTGCACTTGTGTCTGCGCGTACACTTGTGCACTATAATATCTCCTGTGCAAAAAAGAACCGAAATCGATCAGAAGGACATTATTGGATGTAGGCTGTTATACGTAGCAGGTACGTCTGTACATCACTCACTATATGTACATTGTACACATATCTGTATTATCTATACAAAAATTAACTATTTTCATTGTAATTCACAACTTGTATCAAAACTAAGTCTTTATCTAAACCTTGTAATATATAAGAATATAATAATTAATAAAAAAATATTTTATGTTAAATTAAAAATCGATAACCTTAATAGTAATTTAATGCAATAGAAAATGACTCGATAAAAAATGTAATGTGCTGATGACATCACTCACTCGCCCACTCCATGGAAATGTACTGAAGCAATTTACTTACAGCGAATCATAAAATATAACTACATGTTATAATAACAAACTTTTCCATCCGGTTTTGTATGATATTTATATAAAAAGGTTAGATTTTTTTAGTACTTTATTATGTTAGTTTGTCTGGATCCAATAAAATATTACATGTATAAATACATGAATAAATAGATTATTCTAAAGGTGGTTTTTGTTCGTTTGTTTATTCTTCTTTCAAATAGGAGGTACTCTATGGGCTAGAGAGACATTGCCGAGAATAGCTTCATTTATGACACAAATTACTTACTAATAGAATAAAACAAAATAAATAAAATAAAACAAAATAAATGCGATGGATGGATGTTTGTTATTCAATAACGCCACAGCGGCTGAACGGATCTGTATGAAATTTGGCACAGAGATAGATTATAGTCTGAAATAGCACTAAGATTACTTTTTATCCCGGAAAAAATGTATGGTTCCCGTGGGATAGATTTGTTTTTGTTTTTCACAGAGCAAGAGATCGACTATATTACATACTAACCGTTAAAACGTACCTAGGGACGAACCCGGCCGAAGCGAGTGTGAGTCATTAGTAAATGATAATAACAAACATAAACAAAAAATACAGTCGAATTGAGAACCTCCTCCTTTTTGAAGTCGGTTGAAAAAACGCAAGAAATGTTAATCAACGTCAGGAAGGGAGTTCCAGACTCCCAAAGTTCAACGATGATTTTCAGTGACCACCTTAAAAGATGCCCACAATACAGCCGTTTATAAATCTAGATTATCTATGTATAAAATAGGCAAAGACAAAACAGTTCAGTGCCTTTTTCTCCTCCGTTTGTTAACAGATTTTCCTTTTTTTTTTATTAGCTAAGGACGAGTTTTACTGGTGCTATATAATATAACTTTTATATTATAATTAATGGCGTCTTATCAGTCACCTATATTCAATATAAAAATAGTTTAACACAATATACACACTGTCGCGCGTCAATCGATAGTGCTAATTATTTAGTTACGGGCTAATTAGATATAGAAATAACTAGCATTGCCCGCGGCTCCGCCCGCGTTCAGATGACCAAAAACCAAATTCTTAGGCTTTACATATTAGTATACTCTTACATTGCAGTTTTTGTATTTTTTCTCAGAAATGAGGTATTTTCCCGCGGTAAATCCTATATGTTGACCCGGATAACCAGCTATTACCATACCAAATTTCGTCAAATCCCCCCAGTGGGTTTTCTGTGATGAGGTAACAGACAGATAGACAGATAAAAATTCTAAAAATCATAGATTCGGCTTCTGTATCGATAATAATGTTTATTTCAATAAGATTTTCCAAAAAATATTTAATGTACAGATTCGGCTCAGTTAGAATTTTATTATATGCAAAGATTAAATATTTAATATAGAACATGGACAGGCAGAATTGTAGGTAACAGCTAGTTAAATCAATAAAAATTAATTTAAAAAATCGTGGAAAATTTAATGAGTATTTTCTACACATCACAGAGTTAATGTATTAGCTATTATATAGCATGAAGTACTGAAGTCTATATATAAATAGGCAAAGACAAAACAGTTAAGTACCTTATCTTTATTCTTTTTTTTTTGTAGATGTTTTTCTTAAATTTTCGAAAATGATCATGGTAAAACCACTGAACGAATACTAGTATATACGAGTATTATACAATATAAAAAATTAAAACTGCACAAGTAATTTTCTCCAATCACTTGTTTACTGGAAAAGCGGTGACAGTTGCGTCATGGCTGCCTGCCGTCGTTAAGTCATAACACGCCGAGTGGGGTGTCTGATGAAATATATCGCTTTGTTATCCCACATACCTACTTACTATACACTTGTATGGAAAAGTCGGTGTTTTTGTTTGTTCATGCTAATACGTGAGAATGGAAAGTTGTGGCTCATAGAAAAAAATATTTTTCTAAAGGAAACCTTGAATTTATTTAAACAAAACTTCAATAATCAGTATTACTTGTTATTTACGAAGGCATTTCTATTTACTCCTCATTTTCTAAACATCTCTTTTCAAAGAACATAAAGGGATACGTAGGGCTCTGGTGTTTTGAGCTGAACTGTTAATTAAGCTTCTGGTGCTAACCAAGCGCCCTTGTTGAAAATTTTATTACAATAACTAGCGAAAAACGAAAACTTATCTATCTCACAGAATCCGTACATTTTTCCGGGATAAAGAGTTGTCTATTTGCTATTCCAGACTATAATCTATCTCTGTGCCAAGTTTAATCCAGATCCGTTCTGGCGTATTTGATTAACAAACATCCAAACATCCATTTAAACTTTCACATTTATAAAAACTTAAAAAAAACCGACTTCCAGGCACAAAAATGAAAAAAATAACTAAACAGAGTTTTTAATTCAGAATAGATAGCTAATCAGATATTTTCGAAGTCGGTGCCAGCCAACAATATTTTAAGATATGAATATCTAATAGGTACATATGTATATATTTTACGTATCGAAATATATTAGATTTGCTTTGCATCGGCTGGCACCAACTTTCTTCTATATTTCTTCTATATATTCATTCTTCAAAAAAGTGCAGTACAAGCCATTTATGATCTAAGAGCCCGTGATTCCCTGCGAAATGTTTTCGAAGAAAATGGTATTATTGCGGTTGCATCACAATATATACTGTGTAATATATTTTAAATAAAACTATCTTTTCGGATTTTTTCGCGAATTTCTTTTGATTTTTGGTTCCCGACGTTTCGAATGCTTTACATCATGGTCACGGGAGAGACTGAGGTGTTAGATGTCTTTAAGGTATTATATAGTTGTTACAGACAGCCTACCCACAATTAACAAAATGAATTCAAGAAATTGAAAAATGGCACTAAAGTACCTTACGATAGAAAAGATAGTTTTATTTAAAATGTCAAGTATTCGCGTAAATCTAAGAAAGTATTATGTGTAATAATATATTATTCGTTCGCAAAAAAATCAAAAATTATTTAAAAAAGTTATAGACACAGAATAAGCTTGTTACACCCAGATTTCAACTCCAAAATGTGAATAAAGCCTTCATGGGCCTGAGTATACGCATATATAATAAGATTGCACAAACTGTCCTAGTAGGTGGTACCTTTTCAAAAATCAAAAGATGAAATTAAAAACAAACAAAAAAAGACCATTTGTTGGTAGAAAACAAACCGAACAACAAGAATAAGTATATTGTAGTACCTATCTATCTTCGTTTTCTTGACAATCTCACTTGGTCATTCTTTTATTGCCCGACTGCTGCTAAGCCCAAAAGGAGACTATTTGGCCTGTATGTATTGGCTAGCCGAAAAGAAAAGATTTACACTGAACATATAAAAGGATTCTACGTTTTGTAAAAATAAAATAGAACCAAAAATTACAAAATTTTATATGACATGCTTGTTGCCCGAGAGAGATAGACAGCAGGCAATGTGCTAGGCATGCCTAGAAATGTACCTATTTTTACTAATGAAGACGAAAATGTTAGTCATGATTTATCCAAAAATCAAGGTTCAACAGACTAATTAAATTTAATAGAATTTTAAAAATAATGACACAATATATTTATTTTAGTAAATTTTTAATAAACGATTTTGTTTTTTAACATGTTTTATTTCTGTTACCCGATATTGTTACCGACACGTATGTAGATATGAATGATATCTCGATACTCTGAACTTACTTTTTATTAAATGTAGTTATTAATTATACTTGTTTCAATATAATTGTACCTATTTAAAAAATATAAATATTATTTAAACAAATATCGAACGATTTGCAAATTTCTATTTTGCCTATAGTGTTAGTATACTGTTTAATTTACTTACACTGTGGCGCGCAGAATATTTTACATAATTTATGCTTGGATAACTTTTTTTAAACGCATCCTAAAAATCTAAAAAAATATATGTGGTAGATAACTTCTTTGACTTCCATATCATTTATCGAATTTGTTTTTATAAGTATGGTTTACGAGAAAATAAGTATATTGTGAACATCTAGTTAAGCACTAAATATGCTATAGGCTTCTATGATACGCAATATATTACAGTGTATTTAACATTAAAACAAGCGTATCGTGTGTACTTTAAGTTTGTCCATCGAATTTCCAAAAAAGCAACAGTTTCAGCAAATCATGAGCTTTTTTGCATTTCTTGTTTAGTTTCCTGCCGACCAACCGGGGCGGAACGGCAGTCGGCACTCGGCCGACGGCTTTCGTACGGCGTGTTCGTGTTTCTCGTCAACCCGCAACAACACAGAGCGCAGGATCGCCCTTATTAGTGTAAATATTTTTTTATTTGTTTTGAGTAGCTGTAAATAGGTTTGCATGTAAGTTATTTTTATCTGCAAAAATGCCTAAAGTGAACAAAAAAAGACGATGCATTTTAGAAAGAATTAAAAAATGCCGAAAAATAGTGTAGGTACCTAAGTCCTTGCGAATATTTTCAAATCATATTTATTCTTCTACAAACTTGCACACTTTGAAAAAGGAATCAGAATGGATTCAAACCATGATTCTGAGTAGATTTCCAAAAAAAAAACAAATACCGAAAAGTTTTTTTTCTTTCTTTAGATACGTTCTTAGGAGCTGTGTTATCTTATTACACTGTACAGCAACATTTTGCAATATGGCCCATTTCACCGTATGTGTTGTATATTATAATTTTATCGTAATACGAAAGAGATGGGGAGGGGCAGGGGAGGGGAGGGGTCTTGATTAGCTATGTAGCACCTTAAATGCCTACATTGATTGGTCTACCTGGCCTTAAAGTATGCGTGCAGAGCCGCGAGGCAAAGCTAGTTAATCATATTTTAATAATTGATACTTTACCATAAAATAATACTACAGTAAAAAGTTATAAATTTTCAGTCTTTTAAAAAAATAAAAATAGTTTTGACAGCTTTAAAAAACAACATTTGGATTGATTTTTGACTGATTAATCTCGAGATCTACTTTTCATTACTCTGTAAGTCGATTCTTATAAGTTCATGTCCTTGATCTTGCTCTTGCACATGATGCAATATGTATTGGTCGATCGTCATTTCGTCTCTATAATTTTACCATAAAGTCTACTTTCCTTTGTACAAACGATTGACCACTTCTGTGTCATAGAGTTAAGATTTTGCACGTGTTTGTATCAAAATGACACTGAGTTTTGAACTCTAAGTGCTAGTATGGTGGCTAGTTTTTCTTTTGTAGTTCTCACAATAGTTCACTTCCCGTGACATTGCTTTTTTCACACTAAAGTTGTCGATTTCTTCTTTGTCTTTTCTAACTTTAGAATATTAATAAAATAGAAACTTTTTAAAATGAGTTAATTGCTTTCAATATATTATTTACCCCTACCAGTTTTTACTGTTGCACAGATAAATAAAATAGAACGTGAAAAACAAAGTATTGAATCGCCACTCATCTTCCTTCACGAGATACATCATACAAGTCTACTTGCCTTATTCTATGCGAATATTCTACCATTTCATGTATCGAAATTAAAAGTAGCAAACTCCACTCGCCGGTACATCGCCCTCGTTCTACCTATTGCTAAGGAATGAGTTAGAAATAATTAAATTACTTTTCATGTTACTTTGATTATTTGATTTTTTTCTTTATTTGAATTATCATTAATTATTGTATTATTATTTAATTACTATTTATGTTTTACTGGTATCCCAATATACATAATATATAGGTGATATTGAGAACACTCAGACTCAAGAATATACTTGTTACTTCATGATGAAAACTTGTTATTATTGAAATAAAATACATAATATTAGACCATGTAACTTTCAGATACTGTAACTTTTTAATAAACCAAGAACCATTTTTTTTTTTTGCTTTTTTAATAGTTATACAGAAAACACTTCATTTTAAAATATCAATGGAAGTTAAGAAAATAAAACCTTAGTATAAGACTAGTGTAGTATAAATACGAAAATGCCGTGTCTTCGTCACATAAATACCTACATATTTTTAAGCGGACGAACTACGGAGTGAATGTTTCGTAAACTCGCCGCACACTACTTCCAAAGAAATAAATAACGGAAATGACAGATAAATTTTAGCATTTCTGTTCTTCTGTTTCTGGCGGTACTCTCATGGAGGGCAAAAACTTATATCCCTTACAGTATGTAGGAGTGTACTTATAATTTAGGGTTTTGTTCGGCGTTCTTAAGGAAGAGTCCAGACTTTTTAAATAAAACTATCTTTTCTCTCTCCGAGTAGATTCTCTCCCGTGACCATGATTGCTGTAAAGCATTCGAAACGTCGGGAACCAAAAATCCAAATAAATCCGCGAAAAAATCCGAAAAGATAGTTTTATTTAAAATGTCAAATATTCGCGTAAATCTAAGAAAGTATTATGAGTCCAGACTTAGAAATAGGACATAAACATAGGTACGTCGGAATTCGGTAACGTCCATGGGCGGCGGTAGAATTATTTCCAGGGGGGTCTTTCAATGATTAACTTTAGAATTTTTATTCATATCTTATTTATCGTCTTTTCTTTGAAGATATATATTAAACAGGGATTTTTCTCATATAATTTTATTTCTTTAACTTTTTCTATATATTTTCCTTCATGATGCAAATGCACTCCCTTGCCGGTGATAATTTTAACTGGACATGTAAAATGGAGGCGGATATCGTAACAGATAATAAAATAAAAATTTATATATTAGAAACTTGGTGAACGCATATCTATACATATATACAACACATACGATACATTTTTTATCTGTCAGTTCGTGTTCTAGCTAGACTTCTCCTGTAGATCCCGATCCATTCCTACTATAGGAACTTTAAACATGGCGCTATAAAGTTATACGCAAAATTTTCCGCTTCACAAAAAGGGCAAGTTATTACCATATGGTGGTTTGTTTATTTTTGCTATCTTAAAAACTGAGAAGCGATTGAGTAAACCCGATGGAGTGACGATGCTCGCACTAAACACGCTGACTGCTAATTTTTGTTAACATCTGTTTTTACTTACTACTTCTGTACATCATTTGACGTCATTTACTTAAGAAAAATGAACAAACAACCTTTATATTTATATTTTTTTTTAACTTTCAGTCTATATATTCAAGAAATAACAAAAATGTACAAAATTAAATTTGTCGCCAAAATATGTTGATGGTTATATCAGTCTAATCTAATACTTTAAAAATAACGCCTTTATAAATATACTCTTCTAGTACCTTATAAATGTTACATTCTTATACTCCTATTTAAAAGCATTCGTAAATATAAAAGTTTTATTCAATACAATTTAATCTAACTATAAAGTATAACAACAAATATTGAATTCCATTTAAATTATTCGATATACGAGGTGCACTAAAAATTCCAGATTTAAGATGAACATCAACGACGCGACGACTGCCCTTACGTGTTAAGACAAGCCGTTCGGATTATTAATTTAAATTATATAGTGTAAAAAATAAAAATGTTCCATATTAAATATGAAGATAAACATATATAGGTATTTAGATATAGTTTAACGCCATGTAACCTAAAAAAAATATGATAAATATGAGTTATCCCTATCCCAAAATAAAAATATACTGTCGCGGACTTTTTTTAGAAATTATGACGAGGAACAATTCAGGCATACAATTTTGTGCTACTTTCACTATATAAGCAGCGCACGCTGTAGAAGCCCTCAAGAGGCACGATTTTTACCGACTTAAAATTATTTGACGAATATCGTCACAACTTTAGCTAATTTGTTTACACCAACACCTACATAATATATAGCCCATGTCAATTTGGACATGTAATGCACCTTTTAAATAGTGAAAGACTTTCAAATACGTACAGTGGTTCCGGAGATTACTCCCTACATACATACAAACACACAAAATTCTCACTCTTTATAATAGTAGATAAATAGATATTAAAAAAAAACTCGATAAAAGCTCTAATCTGAAATATCAAGGGAAATCGACGCTTCCTAGATGATTGAATAAACTGACAACGTTAATTTCTATATAGTTTTCATATATAAATATAAAAAAAACCATCATTGTGTCTGTGTATTACAGAATAATATGAATATCATTTAAGCACTCTCAGCATACGCCGCGCCGCGCCGTACAGACCACACATATCAACGATAGCAAGATAACGTGCCCTTAAGTTCACAAAGTCTAGGTTATCAATCAAAATAGTGTTATATATATATATATATATATATATATATATATATATATATATATATATATATATATATATATATATATATATATATATATATATGAAAATAAAAAGATATCGACCGCCCACGTGTACATTGGTAATTAAATTGTTCCTTATTGGGGGCTGAGCATCTGTCTATACACCGCCGATCACGGGTTCAATTTTCGCTCAAGGCAAATATTGCTCGTGTCAAGCACGTCGAGCTTTATGTACATTCTAAGACAGTGAACTCGGTACTTTACTGGGAATTCCTTGACACTGAAACCAAATAGCTTTACTTGACTAGACCCAGGAGTCGAACCCAGATCCTATGTCCACAACCGTATATACTAGCTCTAGATTTAAACTAAAAACCAATTCTAAAATTTAATCACTCAATTACTTAGTAACAAATTTAACTAATAAAGGCGTGTTAATAATAAACACTCACACGCAAGCACAAGTAGATGCAGTGAGCAAGTACCGTGTGTTGGCAACAGTTCACGGGGTCGGTTACGCTACATGCCTTTTTGTGAGTTAACTTGTTTGCATTTTGCATTACGTATATCGGTAAGTTTATTTTATCCGTTGTTCTCTATGTAAATGAGGGATTTTTTATTACTTTGTTGAGTGCTGTTTCAGTATACTGTAGGCGTGAGACGAAAACCTAACGGAAATATTGTCGTTCAGGAAGACATTAATTCCTAGTATTTGTCTTTATCGTTTTAGGTTTAAGACAATTATTTTCTCAAAATTAAGAGAAAATACATTAATAACAAATATCGTGTCGTCGGACAAATCATTTTATAACATATTCATAAATAATACTTATATCGTCGTAAAAGTTGCATCAAAAGCATTGTACCACTGCACTGACCAGAATAAATATAAGAATTAATAAAAAATAGCACTATATGGCCCGCTGACATCTTCCACATCCAGGGGTTGACTGGAAAAGATCTCTTTCAAAGAAAAGTCCTCCTTTGTCAACTAAGTTTATTGTTTTTTTCTGTATTACATTTAAAGTCCAATATAGAATATAAAAAAAGAATAAGAAAACTGACGAAGATCATTATAAAAAACTGATTTTATCTTCCGACTTGCCTTCACGAGGTGGCTCTGAAATTCAAAATATAATTAATTCAAAAAAGATTTTCTAGCACTTTTGAATCATCACTTTTTACATTATTAAAATTTAAATTAAAATGTCAGTATGTTCGTCCGTGAGCAATCTACCACCGGCGACACATAGCACTATAAAAATACATCAATTAATTATTATATATACAGAACCGGTTGACCAAGACTTAGTCATGGTCTACCATTTTAATGCAATAGTACGAGTTGTTAAACAAATATTGTTTTAAATTTCTAAGTAAATTTTAACAATTTCCTATTTTTTTGTTAAAAATATCCGCAACTTTGCTAATTTATGTCAACTACTCGACACATAAACTACTATTTAGTTACACGTATTCGTAAGAGTTTATTTATTTACATGTAACACGCGTCTTCAAAGAAATCCGCGAGACAATATAACAGGATGGTATACATAGTACCTATTACATCTCTTCATCTCAGATCGTAACTCCAGTTCCTTGCTAACAGTCTAGATACTAGATTAGGAGAAAACGGACAAATATATAATTCGTTTGCTCACAATTACAAGGTTCTATGTTACAATCAATCAATCAATCAGCCTATCGCCGTCCACTGCTGAACAAAGACCTTTTTTTTTTTTTTTTTTTTTTTTTAAAGTTGGGAAATGCATTTACGCACGAGGTGTGGGACTCACCGGCGAAGCCAGTACTACCCACTAAAACCCAACAAAAACCTACCCCCGTCTTAATGGGGCGTCGCAGGATCGCTTACGCACTCAACTACGACGCCCTGACGGCAGGTCTGCCGAAGCAGACCACAACAACCATGGGGTTGCTCCAAGGTCCACTCTGCTATCAGAGAAGTACCAGGAGCAACCCACATGGTACACCGCCCCCCGAAGAGGGCCACCTCCCAACGCCCACCGAAGTGGGCCACCTCCCTGTGCGTTTCTTGGCTTCGCGCCCGGCTGTATTGCCGGGCACTACTGAGCCCCCCCACCACGACAAGGTGAACGCACGTTGGGGGGGACTGCTGAACAAAGACCTCCCCCAATGAGCGCCAACCATCCCGGTCCTGGCTTGTATGTTACAATTTTAGTACTTATTTAGTTATTAATGCTACAAGGTTCTATGTGTCATCACACTACAGTTTTGCAAAAACAAACCACTAGATAGCGGCACTTTAACTACAAAATATTCAATTTTACATAGTTCTATGTTGTTTTTTTTCGATAACAAAATAACGAAGTTCTATGTATAAATTACTAAACTTCATTAAAATTAACATAGAACCTTGTAATAGTAAGCCACTATATCTAATATTAGCGAACAATTCGTCTTTAAGTAGGTACGTTTTAACGATTAGTACGAAATATATAGAATATATAATAATATATATTCTATCTATTCCGTAATAACATACATGTTATGTACTATATAAATAGATAAAAACTTCGACTTTTAAAAAAAAACTTTTACTTCATCTAAATCGGTTCAGCGGATTTTTAGTTTATCCATTACAAACAAACATACAAAAAAAAAATCTCTTTATAATAATAGTATAGATAGGTATAGAATTAGATTGACAAGCATTTAATTAGTATACTTGAATCTGCTTCGTATTCGCTATTATTAGTAGTAGTATTTTTAAATTTGACTTTAATGCTACAATGTTTTAAAAAAATTGGTTTTGAGTTTATATTTTGAAAGATGAATAGATATAGTTATGTTATACAAAAGCTTTTTTATTATACCTACCTAATTTATTGCACACAAAATCTTACACAAAAAAATTTGTCCCGTTCATGGCACCTTCCCATAGTACCGCGCAGTGAGACGCTGAACTGGCATTAAATATATAATAATATATATTCGGCATTTTTTTTTTTAATAAGTGTCAATCTAATATATTCTGTCAATCCTCATTCGTGTTTTAGTGCTTCGACAGAGCGCGCCTCTTAAAAGTCCGTCTTATTATTTATAGAATAACTAGTGTTACGTTTTAATGTTTAGTATAGATTTCTTAGAGATGAGTTATTTTCCCACAGTAAAACGTATCCTATATGTTGACCCCGATAACCAGCTATCATCATACCAAATTTCATCAAAATCTGTCCACTGGTTTTCTCGTGATGCGTTCCCAGACATAAGACAAAAATCCTAAGAACTATAGATTCGGCCCCTAAATCGATAATAATAAAACTATTTCAATAAAATTTTCAAGAAAAATTATGTACAGTTTCGACTTAGAATTTTATTATATGTCTATACTGATATTATAAAGAGGTAAATAAAAAGTACACTTTTTATCCCAGAAATCATCCCTTAAGGCGGTGAAAATGGGGATGAAAATTTGTATAGGGAATCAAGCTAGGGACGAACCCGAGCGAAGCGAAGGAGAGTCGCTAGTATAGAATATGCTTAGATGAAAGAGATTTAATGATGGTTACTCATGAAATTATGGAAATTAATTAAAAAATTGCAAGGCAAGAAATATGAACGTCATAATAACGCAAGCGTACTTGGACTCTGGCTATACATATCTTCATATCTTTAATACCTCTTAGTATAAAACTGCACCGCCACAAGATCGAAGTGGTGACCACGAATGTGACTCTCAACAATTAAGTCTCCTAGACAAGAATATCCCCTTTGAACAACACCTTTTAAGGTCTGAATTTGCATTTAGTACTGCAAAATGGTTGTTGATGCCAAAAACCAAATTCTTAGGTTTTACATATTAGTGTACTCTTACATGGCAGTTTTTGTATTTTTTCTCAAAAATGAGATATTTTCCCGCGGTAAAAAGTACCTATTCTATATGTTGACCCGGATAACCAGCTATCACCATACCAAACCCCTCTAGTGGTTTTTCTGTGATAATGATTCTGTAACTTCCGCCATATTAAATTAAAAATGGCGACATTTAGGTAATCGTGCAGTCACGTGCACCAAACATGGGTGCAAAATTTCAGCTTAATCGAACACTGGGAAGAGGGCCAAATTTAACTTGTAAGATTTGATTACAGACAGACACCGGGACAAGTGAAACTATATAAAAACTTGTAAAAAATATATATTTATAATAGATACATATAAAACAATATTGTCTTCTCTTATTAAATGACTTTAATGTATGCAAATATTTTTATACAGAAAAATTGTTGGTTAGAGGTACTTCGAAATGAACAAGTATTATATTAATAAATTAACCTTTTTGCAAAGAAAATGTACAATTTTGTAAATTTTGTATGTTAGAAGTGCAGAGGGGCTCCCGCGGGCGCGGGGCGCGGGCGTCAGTCGTGCGTTAGTATTGAGACGAGGAAGTTGTGTTGCTCGGCTATCGACTGTGTTAGTGTAAATATTCACGTACTAAATTGTGTTAGTGTGCGTTCAAGGATTATTTTGCTCCAGAGGAGTTAAATTTGATTGTACGTTTTATTAATGGTGTCTTGAGGACGATTTTAGAACGAAGTTCCTTATCGCACGTTATACTCACGGAGGGCACATTTACGGAGAGCTAGGCGGAAAAAAGTGTAGTATTTCGGTCGTCACGACACTTTTACTGTAGTACATGTGTTTGCTAGTCTATGCGTAGGTCTGTATTACTCAGGGACCCATTTGGTTACCCTTTAAAGGGTTTTAACCTGGGTTTTTTTAAAGGGTTTTAACAAGAAACCCTTTTCATAGGGTTACCCAGTCAACAGGCTTAATTAAATCATATGTTTAATAGGGTTAACCCTATCTGTTGGGTTAGGTATTAGGTTATCCAATAAATAATGGGTTACTCCATATATAACGTGTTATCTAACAAATATAATGGTACAATTTTAGTCTCTAAAATTATTAAGAAACATTACATATTAGAGTGTAGTATAGAAAACATAAAAAGGCGGCAAACGAACACCTACGAGTATTAACGTGTACGGACATGTTTCTTTCGTTGTTTAGGTCTCTAGGCCTGAAGAAATGCAATTTTATTTTATTCGACAACACGCGAGTGATATGAAAAGTGCTCTTAGTCTTGTTATTTTAAAATGCCTCCAATTAAAACTGATGCTGTTCATCGATACTTTAATTATGACAACATCGAGAACAAGAGTAAATGTTTGATATGTGGGAATAATTTAAAGGTAAGTTACATAATTATTATATTTAAAATTTAATAATTATTTATGAATCATTTACTATCTTCCAAAAGTTATGATTACGAGTACTACTAGCGTTGCACTTATTTATATGAGCGTTTTAATGAAAGAAATCCTCCATATATTTCACTAATTTATATTAAGAATGTATTTTTAAAAGTAAAAAGAGCGCGAATTTTGATATTTTTTCCTACTTATGAATTATTTGTAATATTGTAAATTATAGTTATAAATTCTGTAATTCAATATTTAATGAGTAAAAGTTGAGTTTTTCTCACGCTTTTCTCCGTAGAACTACTTTTTGAGTCGGTGGTAGTAGCACACGGATAAACTACTGACGAATGACGATTCTTCTTCTTCCTCGTTCCCTCACTGATGAGGATCGTGACCACTTATGATTTTTTTCCAGTTAGTTCGGTTCAACGATGCCTGGACTGCGGCATGGAGAGTAGCGCCCACTGCCTTCTTTATCGCGTCCGACCACCTTATAGGTGTCCTTCCCCTTGCGCGTTTACCTTCAATTTGGCCTAAGATAATAAGTTTCTCTAAACTATGCTTGGATGATCGCATAATATGTCCAAAAAAGCTTAGGGCTCTTTTTTGACAGACAGTGGAGAGCCGCCCCGTGATCTTAAGTTCGGCAAGAATAGATATATTCGTTCTTTTAGCGGTCCACGGTACGCGCAACAGCCTACGCCAGCACCACATTTCAAACGCATCAATTTTCTTGATATCGTGGCTCTTGATGCACCAAGTTTCAGCACCATACAAAAATATGGAAAAGACTAGGGCTCTTACCAGCCGCTCTTTTGTCACGCGTTTTATACCACGATTCTTTCATATTTTGTCGAGTGTTGCCATCGCCTTTTTTGCCATTCCAGCTCGCTGGCAGATTTCACCTGTACAACTGCCATCGTTGGATATCAATGAGCCTAGATAAATGAACTGTTTGACTTTTTCGTACTCTTTGAGTGCGTCATCAGGCTGAAGGAGTTGAGCGCGATCTACTACCATAACTTTGGTCTTCGTTTTGTTGACTTTAAGACCTAGCTTGGCACTCTCTACTTCAATTTTCTTCAGTAGTGTTGCCATTTCCGATTCATTCGTTGCAAATATGGTCGTATCATCTGCGTATCTCAAATCAGTGATTTTCTCGCCCCCAATAATAATGCCAGCGTCCCAATTTTCCAGTACTTTCCTCATAATGAATTCACCATATAGGTTGAAAAGTTTTGGCGACAAAATACACCCCTGGCGAACACCCCGTTCTGAGTGGAAAAGTTCCGATTTCTGATTCTCCAATTTTACGAAGCTGCTGCTCTCCAGGTATAGATTCTGTATCAGATGTAGCAAATGCGAAGGTACTCCCATATGGGAAAGTACGTCAAACATAGCTGTCCATTTAACACAGTCAAACGCTTTAGCATAGTCAATGAAACACATGACCATTGGCTTGTTAAATTCCTTGCACTTTTCAATGAGGAGGCGTATGTTCAGAATGTGTTCTCGAGTTCCTTTGCCGGTTACAAAACCAGCCTGTTCCCTCAGTATTTGATGTTCTACGAAAGATGTTAAACGAGCATTTATGATATGCAGCATGATTTTGCTTGCGTGAGACATGAGAGATAAAGTACGGAAATTTTCGCATTTACTAGTGGATCCCTTCTCGTGTAATGGAATGATAGCCGACTGGGTCCAATCGTTAGGCCATTCGCCAGTTATCCAGATTTTATTACAGATTTGGTGGATGATCTTTGTACCTTTATATCCTAGGTGTTGTAGCATTATCGCTGTGATACCATCTGCGCCCACCGCCTTGTTTTTAAGTTTTTTAATAGCATTTTATAAGTGTCATCCTTGATCCTACACTATACTTATTCAGAAATACAATGTGGGCGTGTTTTTATGGTTATTGTGTATGCGTGTGTGTTGATGTGTTCGTCACTTCTTCTCACTGAAACAGTTGGAAGGATTTGGATGAAATTAACTGTGACTAATTATGTACTTGGAGTAACTATATACTTATTTTTATGTCTAATCTTTTTTGTTTGTTTTAGGGTAAACATACTACTAATTTAAAAAATCATTTATCGTTGAAACATTATAATGAGTACAAGAGTATTATGACCATGAATAAAGAAAATTAGCAAGCCACAATCAAAGGTGTCTTTAGAGCGAATTAAACAATTAAAACACAATTGTGTTAAATTAGTGACCATTCATGGAAGACCTTTTGCTATTTTACAAGACCAAGCTTTTCAAGACATTATTAAAATGGTAACACCCTCAAACGCTCACGAAATATCTATTGGATCCATTAAAAAACTTGTAATAGATAAAGTATACGAAGTCAAATTAAAAATAAGCAACGAAGTTAGACATAAAATGATTAGTCTTAAACTAGACTCCGCTACGTATATGGATAGAAATTTTTTACGAATTAATATGCAATATGTTAAAGACAGAGAAATAAAAGTTAGAAATTCAGCTATTGTTGAAACGGTTGAAAGGCAAACTGGTGATTTTTTAAAAGAGAAGCTTATCGAAATTTTGAATGATTTTATGATCGACATTTCACAAATATATTCCATAACTACGGACAACGGCAAGAATTTTAAAAGAATGACTACCCTATTAGGCTGTAAGTTATATACTGAGAATGAAGATGAAACTAATAAAGAAAATGAAGACGCAGGTGATACAAGTGATGATGAGGAAATGGAGGAAGAAAATGAACGCACACAAGAAATACATGAATTTGAAAATATGAATA
Organism: Brenthis hecate; assembly: GCA_951806755.1. Classification (NCBI taxonomy): domain Eukaryota; kingdom Metazoa; phylum Arthropoda; class Insecta; order Lepidoptera; family Nymphalidae; genus Brenthis; species Brenthis hecate. The sequence goes on along the minus strand of OX638258.1, from coordinate 6,282,687 downwards.
TTAATTCTTTTTTAGACCATATTAATAATAGCACCATGCCACCATATAAATATAAGCCTCGCGTAATGCTTTGTGCTGCGCATACGCTGCAATTAGCAGTAAGAGACGCTATAAATGTAAACATTGAAACACAAAGTATAATAGAATTGGCAAGAAAAGTGGTACGTATTTTACGTAGACCCACCATAAAAAATATTCTCAGAGTATCAAATTAAAAAAAAACCATCATTGATTGCACAACGCGTTGGACATCTACTTATAAAATGTTGGAACGTCTATTTGCTCTTAAATCGGTATGTGATAGTAATTCCGACATTGCTAATTTGTTGTCGACAAAGTTTTGGGATGAACTTTCATTAACTATTAGTTGTTTAAAACCAATAAATGAAGCGACTTTAAGCTTACAAAAACAACAAATCACTATTGGCGATTTTTTTATTATATGGTTGACGTGCAAATCTCGTATGGAGATTTTTTCTATACCTTTTGCTCAAGATTTGTTTAAATCTATGAAGGCAAGAGAAAAAAATCTTTTGAATAATAATTTAGTTTTAGAAGACATATATCTAGATGGACGATTGAACGTCATTTTGTCCAATGAAGAGTGTGCAAAAGCACAATCTTTGCTCCAAGAGACCTATACACAGCTACAGCATATAAAAGAATCTCCAATTGATGAGAATATACTTTATAAGGATCCCCATTTAATTGAACAAAATCAAAATACCTCTACTTCACAGACATTTACCACAGACATAGAAAGAATATTAAAGCAAACAGAAGAAGAAAGAGGATTGCACTCTGCAAAGACAGCTTCTTCTTTTGAAATTACATTGAAAGAATTAAGATTTGTACCAAGATTAGCCCCAACTGAAAATATCATTAAAGATTGGGCAAATAAAGGAACTGTTTCTTCTACATTAGCTGCAGTTGCTAATACAGTTTTAGCAGCACCTGCGACTCAAGTGTCTGTTGAACGTTTATTTTCATCATTAAAATTTATTTTATCTCCTTTAAGAAGTAACATGGACGGTCATTTATTGCAAAATGTAATGCTTTTAAGATCAAATCACGATTTATATGACGATAACTTGGACTCCCATTCTTAATACTCTTCTCTTACTTTACACGCACGTACGCGCACACATAAGCACGCATGCACACGCACACACACATACATATACCGATAATCGAACGAGCACACACACACATACACACACACATACACACACACACACACACATGACTAGAAAAATTGAAACTTCTTTAAAAACTTATAATTTATAATAAAAAATAAAATCTTATGTAAATATTTGTCTTTTTATATTAAGAAATATGTAGAATAATAATTTAATTTAAAATAATTTATTCATAACATTTATGAATTATTTTCTATAATTTTAATTATTTGGTACATAACGTAACGCCTCTTCAGAACCGGTATATTAGCCAATTCCAGCCCAACGAATGTTCCAAAAGCATTATTTGCAAATTCCATCTTTTTAATGTTTTCTTCGGCATACGTTTGGGTACTGCTTTCAGTAAATTTAATTGTTTTCAAAGTATCACGGGCTTCGTAATCCTTGTATTGGTCCAAATTTTGAGAGTTTGGCTCAAATATATTATACGAGTCTTCATCAACTCGGTATTCTGTAATATATAAAAACACAAATTTGTAATTAGTAAGAACCTAGACTTTAAAAAAATAGTTTATATAATATATGTGCATAATAATATGTGTGTAACATTCTCATTTATTTATTTTTTCTTTTTAGTAGGTAAGCTTAGAATTTAGATGAATGTTCTACTAAACCGATAATATATTTTTATTTTAAAGAAAAATAGAATCGTGAAGAAAATATCGATTTTTATTTATTTTATCACTAATAGTGATTTTATATTGTTTAAATGGATACATGAATATTCATATCAAAAGATACACATTTAAAGATATAAAAGACACCCGGCGTGAGCTAATAATAGCAGTCTGCTAGTTTTTCTCAAGTATGTAAAACATACTTGAGAAAGAGGCTGCTATTATCCTTTGAAAAACCAAAAAAATCAAGAGAAAAATAAAGATTTTAACAAGTATATGTAAACAGATTAATTACCGCCTTCATTGAGTCGTTTTTTCTGAAGAGGGGCTATCACATTGGGTTTCATCGTTTTTTGGCTCCGTTTCTGGTACTATTTCAGCTTTTGCTAAAATTAATTAAAAATAAAAGTAAATGTAAAATAGTTATCTATATATAAAACGTTACTAAAATCAATTTTTAAATAAAATATACAATAATCATATAAAGAAAAATAAATACTTACGTTTGTGACGGTTCATTAGGTATATATTTTAATAAGTAAACGTACACAGGTAGGAGTATGAAACTTTAAATTAACATTGTTTTGCAGTGCTACACGAATTTAGAAACAAATAGGTATATTCCCCCACCCTTTCTTCATCACCAGTTAAAAAGTAAGTTTCGGGATAATCACGTAAAACGATGTGGTAACCCTTTCGATAGGGTTAATTCTATAGTAGGGCTATCATTACAAATGATTAACACATTCCATTTGCTGGAAGGTAGGTTACACATTTAATGGGTAACAAGGTTTTTCTACATTCATTTTTAATGGGTAACCGTTTTTTTTGGCTTAACTCTAAACCCGGGTTTTACGGTCCCTGGTATTACTTATAGCCGCGTACTGTAGGGCGGGGCGCGGGGCACGGGGCGTGCGGCGCAGGCCGCGGGGCGCGGGGCGCGCGTCATCTGTATTGTATACGTGTATGTGTGCGTATGTTACAACTTGCAAGCCGCCTGCGTTATAACACTCGTTATCTCTCTTGACTATTCTCAAACATTTGTTATTGTTATATTCAAATATTTGTTGCTATTATTATAATAATGAATTATGAGGTACAAGTTAAAAAATCCAAAAAAAAAAGAAAAACCAATGCGCAAAAATGTAAAGATTATCGTGAGAGGAAAAAATTAAGGTATTCAAAAGCACCTAAAAATAGTGCTAAAAGTTCTGACCAATTTCGTAAGAAAGACGAATTAATAATTAAACCTAAAAGCGACGTCCAGAGATCTAAAGAGTATCGCGAGAGACAAAAATTAAAGAGGCAAATTGAATTACAGCAGAAAAATATTGATCGTCTTCAAACGTAAGATGCCACATAACAAAATTATTAGCATTTACCGCTTATTATTTTATTTAAAGTACATCATTGTGATGTATATGTATATATATTTTCTTTTAATAGCACATCGACTAAAACTCGTGCTGAATATATGAAAGAATATCGACGGAGAGTGAAATTAAAAAATCAAAATGTTCAGTTAAATATCTTGCTAGCAAAACGTCATTCAGATGCGTAAGTAATTTATTTATCTTTCTAGTGTATATTCTTTGTGACAATAACATAATATAATATGTGTTTGAGAGTCTGAATGTGGCAGACTTTTGTTAATTCTTATAAGGCCAAATAATAAGTAATTAAATTGATAATAATAAAAATAAATGCCGACTGCGGCGAAGCCAAAAGGAGGGTTATGTATTTGACCTATACGTATCTAGTATCTACATATGTATTTATGTATGTATGTAGATATATCCGATCCTGTGTACTCTCGTAATTATTAAACTAAACGGCTTAACCGATTTTCTTGCTACATTGAGACGTTAGTCGCGTTAGATTATTTACACCATATATTTGTGTTAATATAGGCTATCATTAAAAATCTAAATGTTACATCTTAGGGGCCAAATTTGTGCGTCTTGACAAAATTAAACCTTTTTTTAAATATAATAATTTATTACAATTTTTACTATTCCTTCATTTATTTTTTTGAACGAAGTTCCTTATCGCGCGTTACACGCTCTGGGCGGATGGGAAGAGACCGAAAAAAGTGTAATAAGACTTTTTTCCGACACTTTTTTGCCTCGCGCCGAAAGACTCGACGGCTCTTTGGCTTTCTTCGGTTATACTCGGCTAGTAGCTTCTCCCCTCGCCGCGCACCTTCTGCACAACATTAAAAGCGGCGGCTTTAAGTGTATGTATAGTTTGACTCGACTTGTCTCTCCCCGCACCGCGCGCCATTGCTGACTGTATAACTGGCAGTTTTATATTTTCATATTCATATTTTTCTTCCATACAATGGAGTGTGAAAATGATTTAGTAAAAGTTGAAGGTAGTGATGATAAAATATAGTAAGTTATTAGTGTGAATATTTATTATAAACTTAAGTAATGCTATTTGTACAACATTGCAACATGTTGCTTGCTCCAAGTGATCAATAGTTTTGAAGAGAAGAAGTATCGTTTTTTGTTCATTTTTTAAAACTTAACATCTACATATAGAATTTAGGTGATGCTGATTATTTATTTTGTTTAATCCATTAATTTAAGGCGATTAGTACCCTCAAGGGCTAGCAAAGAGCTACTTTCTAAAGCGTACTTCTCGTTTATGGCTTGACCGAAATGCTTGAAAAAAATATATGTGAATCATCAACTCTTAAATAATATTTTCAAGTTAAATTTTTTTCGTGGGACGAAAATATCTATTAGTTTTTTATTTTAAAGAAATGGTATTTTTTTGACTTGCCTTTCGTACTGTTTCTAAACGGTTAAGAATTTTGGAATTATTTAAATACTAAAAAATAATATATCTTTTTTACTTTATGCCCATCAGAAAAAATTGTAAATCAATTACTATTTTCCTATTTTAAAAGTCGAAAATGCTATTTACAAGCCCAGAAGCTATAGAGGTGCTCTGCGCGGGCGCGCGCGGCAGTCGCGCGCTGGCGCTCGGACGGGAGGGCTGTGTCACTTTTTGTCTCCTGTTTTTTTACGATGAATTTATACATGTATTGTTTATGTACACAAGTATTTTTGTATGTGTGCGTGCAGAGAATAAAAGCTCGCAGACAGATAAATGTGTAGTAAAGTACGCGCTTGGACGCTGTAGAATCTTTAACTAGTTTAATGTAAAAATTAAGTTCTATGAAGGTATAGTTATTGTTATTTTTATCTATACATATAATAAAATTGTAACTAAGCCAAATCTGTATATTCAATATTATTTGGAAAATCTTATTGAAATAAACATTATTTTCGATACAGAGGCCGAATCTACAGTTTTTAGAATTTTTGTCTGTCTGTCTGTCTGTCTGTCTGTTGCCGCATCACGGGAAAACCGCTGGATAGATTTTGATGAAATTTGGTATGATGATAGCTGGTTATCCGGGTAAACATATAGGATATTTTTTACCGCGGGATAATGTCATTAGTTTAATTTCATCTGCCTACTTCAGTTTATTTCCAGTTTTGTGATTTCAAATATTATATTTTTTATTTAAAAAATATTATTAGTAGATTTAATTTAAAAATCTCTTCGGTGGTTGTTGAGTGACAAGAAAGCACAAATAAAAGATTACGTCACTAATAAAATTATAATGAAAAATTCAACACACACTTAAAAACAGTACAGAAGGAAAGTTTAGGGAAATACACAATGACACAAAGAGTTTCAGTACAAACATAAAAAGTCCACATACAATATCTTACGAAAATGATTAAATTATATTAAACAAAGTAACAAGCAATTGGCATCGAACGGTAAAGCATAGACTGTTTGTTAGTAAAAAGTTACAAGTGGCCGGTAGGAGTAAAACAAATTCCGATCTTCCGCATACTACGGGTTTCGCGCGGCTGTGCTTGTGGATTTAATATATATGAATAATTAATAAATATAAATAATTATGTGTACGTGTGTATGCAAGTGCGTAGATGATATAAATACGTAAATTCAATATTTAATAAAATATAAATATTGTAATATATTGAATGGAAAGTTTAATATATAAATATGATAAATTAAATATATTATAGTATAAGTCACCTACAATCTCAAATTTATAAGGGTCACATACCACCCTTATAAATTTGAGATTGAAAAATATTTGCGCCTCGACTAAGAGGTACGTAAAGCTTTATTGTTAAATTTAATAGTATACAAAATCCGCATTCGGATAAAAAGTTTAGTTAAAAATACTTTTTTTTTTGAAATAAAAATAATTTAAAATTAAAATAATTTAATTCCAGATTACAAAATTATTAGTTTAAAAAATGATAAGTTAATAAATAGTCACTAACCAAAAATTGAAGTTAAATTAAATATAATCAAATAAGTTATAAATATGATCTGTTAAAATACAATGTTAAAAATTATTAATTAAGAGTAATCATAATTTAAAATTATAGATAAGCATGTATAGAATAAATAAAGTTTTATTATTATTATTATTTCTTTTGCATTATTCCACGCAAAATATTATATTCGATAATTTCGCACGCTCGGATATAAGCATCGTGTTCAAGCGGCCAAGTTGCAAGATCATCAATCTCAGGCCCAGGTTCGAATCTCGGTCGCATATAAAGTTTTACTTTTATTTTATTTTTTATATTTATTCAAAAATTAAAAATACTTTATTTTAATTAAAAATACTTTATTTTTTGTTAATTATTTTTATTTTTAAAACATACGATGTCTCGATACTTTTTTGTTTAACATTAGCGAATTTACGAGACGAATAAAATGTTTATTTTTGTATCAAATTATAAAATTTACATAACATAACAACCACCTTATACAATTATCGTATCCAATTATACGACGCACGGTTGTATACCAAACTCGAGCCGTGTAGGTATACCTCGATTTCCGACCGTTTGTATGAAGATAGAATATTGTAACATTACCGTGACCTCGCACATTCGAGTGGATAATACACATTTATAAATACGTATATATGATAAAGTAACATAATATTGTTATTTTTCACTTTTTCATAATATTTAGTGATTTGTTTTATTTAGTTCTAATAAATATAATTATAATATTTATTTTTAAATAATAAATAAATTTAAAAAATAAATTATAAATACATACACATACAAATAATAATAAAATACATTTAATCATCACACATTTTAAATATTAAATTGAAATCCTTTTCGAGGTTACTTGTAAGACATAAATAACAAAAGTTAAATACGACAAAAAGTAATAAAATAAATATTATAACAAAAATAACATAGGAGTTAGAAATTTTTTAAGTACTCGAGTGTTTTGTGTGCATGTACAGACGTGACACGCAAACTACACTGGACGAGCTCTCGGACGCTGCGGGTGTGACCCGCCACTCCCGCGCGCCTCGCCCGTTACCGTTTCCTTCTACGCAGCGGCTCCCGCCAATTCAGAACAGCCAAAAAGTTTGGCGAGGATTCTACCATGAACTGCATTTACGCATATAAGAAAATAAAAGAAATAATAAAAATGTTTATTAAATCTATACTAATACTAGCATTGCCCGCGGCTCCGCCCGCGTTCAGATGACCAAAAACCAAATTCTTTGGTTTTACATATTATATATATATATATATATATATATATATATATATATATATATATATATATATATATATATATATATATATATATATATATATATATATATATATATATATATATATATATATATATATTTAAGAATATACTGAATTATATATACAAAACAATAAATATAATAAATTATATATAATTAATTATATTACTTATATAATACGATAATTCTAGCATTGCATCTTTTTGACTCTTTCTGATTGTATCGCTCGTAGGCAATAATCTATCCCGTGGCTTGTTTGTTGAACTACCGCGTGGATTTTTTTGATGATTTTTGCGGGGTGCGCGGGTGCAGTGCGCTATGCCCCGCCCAGACACGCAAGGCCATCGGGGACACTAATCGCCTTAAATAGCTAGCGGCTCTAATTATTTTTTGTTATTTTTTGTTATTTTTACGTATTGTGCATGTGCAGTCTGCATGCTATGTATTGTGATAGAGAAAAAAACAGAGAGAAACGGCGTCATGCGTACCCTATAATGTGTGCTCTGTGCTGGAGTGAACAAGCGAGAAAGAGAAAGAAATAGATTTCAGATGATCATTTTAAGTAGATTATATATACAAGCAACGAGTTGCAGTACCTACAGTAATAGCTGCATGTGTGCGTGCGTGTGCGCGTTGTGTTTGTGGGTACACGTGCGTGTGCGTGTGCGTGAGCGTGAGCGTGAGTGTGTGTGTGTGTGTGTGTGTGTGTGTGTGTGTGTGTGTGTATATGTATGTGTATATATACATAATGTTTTTATTCCAATAGCAAACCAACTCAAGGATCAACATCAGTGGCAATATCCAAAAGAAAAAGCAATGCACAAAAATGTAAAGAATATCGTGAGAAAAAAAAAATAAACACACCAAAAGAAAAAAAAACAGCTAAAAGCAGGGCACAAATAAACAAAAACTATTATGAGAAAAACAAAATTTCAAAGTAAGATACCAATTAACAAATATTCATATTTAACCTTAGCAACATAATTATTTATTATATCATTCGTTATAATATATATATATATATATATATATATATATATATATATATATCTACACACTTATTTTCTTTTAATAGCACATGGAATAAAACTCGTGCTGAATATATGAAAGAGTATCGACGGAGAGTGAAATTAAAAAATCAAAATGTTCAGTTAAATGTCTTGCTAGCAAAACATCGTTCAGATGCGTAAGTAATTTATTTAGGTCATTTTCTAGTGTATATATATTCTTTGTGAAATTTATACATTACTAGCGGCTCACCCACGCTTCGCTCGGGTTCGTCGCTAGGTAAGTTTTAAATAGTTATAAATAGTTATTAGCCAGCATTAGCCATATACATTTTAATTTTTTTTTCGTTAATTTTTCAAATTTTTTTTTCATAAGAACCTTCTCCTGACAATAACAAACACAACAAAAAAAAATAGTTAAATCCGTCCAGCCATTCACGCGTGATGGCGTGACCAAGGGAAATAGGGATTCATTTTTATATACGAGTATATAGATGTTTGAGTCTGAATGAGGCAGACATTTGTTAATTCTTATAAGTCTAAATAATAAGTAATTCAATTGACAATATAATATAAAAAAAACCGGCCAAGTGCGAGTCGGACTCGCGCACGAAGAGTTCCGTACCATTAACTATAAAAACGGCAAAATATCACGTTTGCTGTATGGGAGTCCCACTTAAATATGTGTTTTATTTTAATTTAATTATTTATTTTTAAAGTGAATATATAACTAAAATTTTGTGAATATTTCAAGCGTCTACCTGTTGCTGTTATCAATATCGAACAAAAACGTGCAAAAAAATCACGTTTGTTGTATGAGTAAATATTTATTTTATCCTATTTTTTAGTAGATATTTGTTGTTATAGCGGCAACAGAAATACATCACCTATGAAAATTTCAATTATCACGGTTCATAAGATACAGCCTGCTGACAGACGGACAGTGGAGTCTTAGTAATAGGGTCCCGTTTTACCCTTCGTGTACGGAACCCTAAAAACATATTTGCAAAATGTTTATTATCCGACTACGACGACACTCAAAGGTGGGTTATGTAGTTGAACTGTACGTCTAAACAAATATATGTATGTATGTACATATATCCGAGACTATGTTCCTCATAATTACTAAACGGCTTAACCGATTTTTGATGATACATTTAGAGGTTAGTTGCGTTAGATTCGAGTTATAGGGTATATGGATATTATTAAAAATCAAAATGATAGATCTTAAGGTCCAATTTGTGTTTTTACAAAATAAAACATATTTTAAAAAAAAAAATATTTATTACAATTTTTGCCATTATTTCATTTATTTTTTAATGCAGTGACTTTCAAACGTTTATTTCAATGTGCCTGATTATCTAATACACAATAGATAGCGTAAGGAACTTCGTTCTTACCGGTTGTCCCACGACACCCTTTCTTTTTTTTTATATTATTAGTGCATTTTGTTTATAGTGTGTTAATATAAAATATTTTAAATAAATGAAAATGCCAAGGTCCACTAAAGCAAGAATAATTTCAATTATAAAAGCTAAGAAAATGCATCAGATCATGTACGTACTCACTTGTCTTAATATTAATATTTAATATTAATACATTAAAAAATTTCGTTATTACTTCAGTGGACTTCATTTATTACGACCGTGGTTGTTAAGGTAGTGAAATACACCTACGTCCCTCGAATTTAAAAATTCTTTATTACTAAACTAGCCCTGTCCCGGTGTCATCCGCGTTTTGATTTGATTACAAATATTCGTTTTACTTTAATGTATAAAAGTTTGCCTGATTTGTTGACATTTATGAATGCTACTCCGCTCCTTTGGGTAGTAGCCTGATGATATATAACTTATAGCCTTCCTCAATAAACGGATAATGTAATGCAAAAAAAATTTTTAAACAGGATAAGTAGTTTCTGAGTCTAGCGTGTTCAAACAAACAAACAAACAAACAAACTCTACCTCATTATAATATTAGTATAAATTCCTTTAACTATAGCGACTTCAGATTAAACCGATTCCGAGTATAGTGATTGTTTTACTGAGTTACTTATAACCAATTCTTATAGGTTAGGTTTTACAAAGCGCTTTCTTATGTTTTGTTTACATCCGCAGATGGTCATCGTCATTATAACCAAAATCCACTGTAATAGCTTTTATAATCGTCTAATGTACAATTGTTTATTGATTATTTCATTATTGATATTAAGTAATGACGAAATTCTTTCAGGAAATCTAGAAAAAAGCACAATCGAAAGCCAATAAATGTATAAATATAATTAATAAATATTCATACCGAGTACAGAACCATTAATTGTGAGTGGCCCGACACGCTTGGCCGGATGTGTAAGTACCTATATAGTAGGTGTGATAAAATTTTTTTTCTTTTTTTCTAGTTACCATAAAAATATCGTTCAAGATGAAAAAAAAATCTGATAAAGATTGAGCTTTTAATATTAATATTAAGAGGTGGCTGACCGTTAATTTTGATTTTCTATATAAATAACACGGGAAATTTCTTTTTCACTTGGATTTTTTTTGGCACACCCTACTTACTATATAGCCTATGCATTGTGCATTTTATTTATTAGATTCTAAATGAAAAATCGGCCCAGTGCGGAACACGGACAGTTAAGAGTTCCGTAGTCGGGTTGAATAATTAAATATTTTATCCCAAGGACAAACTTACATTTGCAGCCAAAAGTCGTTTTGGTACGACATAAATACTGTGGGCGAACTTTTTAGGCTTTTACCATGTGCATAACTTTACAAATGATCAATTTTCGATTTTTTTCTTATTTACATATGCTGTGAGAGTGCGTTTTGCCAAATTTAATGATTGGCTACTATAAAACATATACGTATGTATAAAATATATATGTATGTCTCCGACTGCATAATACTTACTATGTGTCGTCGTCAACTTGTTCTCATCTTTTTAGTTCGCTTTTTACGTAGTCGCGTTTTTTTTGTAAATTATTTTTTATTTACAGCTTTTTAGTGTTTCTGTTAAACATTTTTGGTTTTATTTAACAATCTCTTATCCTAAATTACTTTTAAACTTATTATGCTGTGTAATATTTTTTTGTAATCGTAAAGTAGTATATTTTTGTAATCGCCGCTTTTAAAGACCTGTAGTGTACCCTACTCGATTGATTCGGAAGAACAATTTTTCCAAAACACACAAATTGGCGCCTCAGATCCGCCATTGTTAATTTTTAATGATATCAATCTGTCCATATACATATATTTAATTATAACATACATATATACATACAGGTCAAACACACAACCCTCCTTTGGGCTTCGCCGCAGTCGGTTGATAAATAAAAGTTAACAATATTAAATTTCGCAATAGAAGCGTTAACCGTATAACGTGAGAATCACATCAAAATTGCAAATAGTATTTGTAGACGATGCGATACGGCGACGATCCAATTACTGTAAGCCGTCTAACCCTCTCCGATCACAGGCTTCAATTCAATGGTCTTTATTAACTAAGCGACGTTTTATTTTATTAATCCTTTAACTATGTATCACATCACTTATATCATGTATTAACCCTAATATTATATTTGTCATGGCCATAATGACACCACGTGCCCTAGGAACATACGTCTATGATTGAGTTGAGAAATATCTTGTCATCATTTCAGTTATAATTATTGAAACATATTTTTTTATTTATTTTATTTGGGAAACACAGTATTTTATAACATAATTAGGCACATAACAAATAGAATATTACACAAACCAGCAAATTTTCCCCTAATTTAAACACACGTACACATAGAGTAGACAAAAAGAAATTTATATAAGAAAAAAATACATCAAAAAGTAAAAAAAACATTAAAGGCTAACAATTTCTAAGTCTAAACTTTGGTCCTAAGTTTAGATAAAAGTTGGTTTAAGGAAGGCATTTTGCTTTTTTATTACCATAAATATGTAATAATTTATCCAATTTGTATATTTCCACTACTAACAATTCAAATTTGAGCGTCATAATATGTATAAACAGCCTTATAAAAATCATAACATGTTTTTATGGATTTTTTTCTCATCCAATCCCATACTATAAACTGATAACGTGGGCAGGACACCACGTGCAAGTAGTTGCTAGGCGATTGCCGAAATGCAAAATATTTACTTACCGCTTAAGCACGTTGTAAAAAATAACCTTGTATGAATTTAGTTTACTTGTTAAACGAAATAGGCATTTAACGCTACCACCCCTCCCGCAAAGCGAGCTGTGCGCTCGCGTCGCCCGCGTGAACTCATAACTTAAATGGACCAAACAGAGTATAGGTAAGCGCGTCTGTAGGCAACTTATTATATGAATTTATATATTATTAAAATATAAAATACGGGAATTTATCCAGTAACATTTTCTGTTATTATAATACGTATAGTAATAACCGCGAAAACCTAAGAAAAAAAATATAAAAAACTTCACTATAGGCATGTATTTTGGTTATTTGTAGTTCAAAACAGAATGTCGAAAACTTTACTCGATTAAAAAAAAATCGGAGAGGGAGGCTATATTCGATAATTTATTATTTCATAAGCCTACTAAGTACGTATAGCCACGCGAAACCTGTAGTATGAGGAATTAATAATTTGATAAATTAGCGGGGGTGCGTGTGCGACTAGCGGGACGACAAAGAGAAAAAGCTGCATAAATCCCATCTTGTCAAGGCCCAGCGACCAACTGAAGTCTGAACTTCACTCTGAAAGTCCTTATGCAATGTGCGCAAGTCAAGCAATTATATATAATATTTAATTGTAAAAAGAATATTTGCAAAACATAACCACACACCACAGTAGTTCTATTCTATAATTACTTTTTTTTTTCAGATATATTTTTGAAAGTAAAACATTTTACAAGCCTCCAAAAAATTATCGAATTAGCCTCCTCTTCTGTTTTTTGTTCGATCGAGTAAAGTTTACGATATTAAGTTTTAAACCACAAATAAGTCTATTACATATAATGAACTATAATATATCTTTTTTTTGGTTGAAACAATCACTATTTGGATGTTAATTATTCAATGAAAATCCGTAAAATTTGAACTACCGGATTTCGGATACCGGATTATTCGGACTTAAGTGATACCTAAGTGTTAGTGTTATTTTGCATAGATAATAGATTGAAATGAAAATGTTCTTTAGGGTTCTGTACATACCTATACGGCCTCGTCAGACTCATATTAGAAGGTCTGTCGGACCCTTTGCTACCTATAAAGAGTTAATAAATTTTATGGATTAGACTTTAGAGTATATTTTTATATAATAATATTTTTATATAATAATATTATATAGAAATGGCATTAATCACGTTTTGAAATCGTTAAAAAATAGAAAAATCATTAACCGATTGAATTATTTAAACACGATCTATATTTGAAAAAGCTTCCCAACCACAGTCGCAGGCGCAAGACGATTGGTTGCCATTATTTTATTAATATTTGACAAAACTGGTTTTTAAAATGAAATTTAGAAATGAAAACATATCTTAAAGACGGCGCCGAAACAAATTTAAATACATAATTTTAATTTATTTTATGGACTCTCCAAACCTACTTCAGGTTATCACGGCGGCGCGGCGCCTAGCGGGGGCGAGCAACTGTTCTTCTGAATGACTTTAATTGACAGGAAATGTCTGTTAGGGTTCCGCAGCCAAAAGATAAAAACCCTATAATTTCGATCAGCTAGTTACGATTTCTACCTGTCAACTCCTACTGCTAGCTGCGTTAAGGAACTTCGTTCCAAAAAGAAAGAAGGTGAATGAATGATTCGGCATTTAAATAATAATATCAAAATGATATGAAAAATAATTAATAGCGTAAAGTAAAGAACGTTGTATGATAAAAAAAATTTTTTTGGTAGTATTCTGGTGATCAAATTTTTAGTTTGTATCAATGTCAAAGAAAACATTAAATAAATAAAAAAATATTATGGAAGGGATGTAGTGTTCGTGTATTTAATCTGTAGTGATGTTGTCTCGGGTGTATGGGTAGGGTAGGGGATTGAATATTGACACTTGACAGCTAAGTGAGAGCCCTCGGCGCGAGCGGACGTGTCAATTCTGCATACTGGTGACCAAACGCTAAAATATATTTACATACTTGTATTTTATGCAAATACACATTATATACTAGCATGGATGGACTGTTTTTTCGTCCTGTATCCGTGGGAACAACATGAATAGAAAAGAAACAAGTACACAAAGAAAAAGACGTTTACAGAAGGCGAAATTGAAGCGGCAGCAGTACCTTGCTAATGAAAGCGACGACCAAAAGCGAGAACGCTTGGAAAGAGTTCGTCTGGCGGTCATTAAACATAGAGAAAACGAATCGTTAGAGCAACGCACTATTAGGCAACTTAAAAATAGAATACGTACACGAGAGAGGAGAAATAATCTAACAAGAATAATAAAGTAAGGCGTTTTATAAAGTCCTAGTAAAAATATATATATGTAAATTAGATAGGAATTACTTTTTTTTATTAATTAAAAAAGAACTAAAAAGTTAAAAATAATTTTATTCCAGTTGAAAACAAACCGTTTTATACTTCTTAACCTTTAAACGATAATATCCTTCTTCTATGTGAAAATGATCACATACTTAAGTATCATAATTATATATTTTCAATTTTTGAAACTTCATATATTTTAACACAAGTGGGAAAAAACAGATTTATTTGAAAACTTAAGACTGTGATAAGTACAGAAAGATTTAATATATGGTGTGAAGTTTCAAAGTTTGAAAATATATAATTAAGGAGCTTCATTATCGTTTAAATTTTACAGTTTTATAAAACAGCTCATTTCCAATCGGTGTAAAATTATTTTTATTTTATTTTTATTAAGAGTTAAATTAAAAAGTAAAGAAAGAGAACGGGAAATAGAGAAGGAGAACGCGTCAGCTGTGCGCTTAAACTAGTGTTGTGTATAAAATGTGCTGTTAATAAATTAATTTATATGTGTATAAATATCTACTGTTGATAACAAATGCCTGAAAAAAGTGCAGATCATTGTTAAAAAATGCAAGTGATAATAATGAATAATTATTCGCATACATATTTCAGTATTTAGGTTTTTTTTTTTAATTTTGAGGTTAAATTCTGTGGCTGCTGAATTAATATTTTTAATTTTGATTAAAAAAAACAAAGTATATAATATAACACGGATAATTTCTACAGGGGACTGTATAATGTGGGGGTGAAAGAAAACAATTCTTCCAGATTTCTTCTATTTATTCTTGATTTTTCTTGCTTATTGTTCTCTGTTGAGAACTGGAGTCCGACTGATACAATTGTATCCCTAAACATTATTATTTTTATCACAAGTATTCCCTCATATATCCCTTTCTTATATAATATAAAAATATTTTAATAACTACAGTAACTAAAAATTGTTTAAAACATAAACTTTAAATAATACACGTTTTAACATTTCTTTTACACAATTTTGGTCATATCATCTAAACAGGTTCTCCGATTTTCATAATTTCAATTGAAATACATAGTAGTACTAGACCTAAATCTATATTTTGAGACGAAAATTATTTCAATATAACTACAAACCCAAGACATAACTAGTATGTCGCTTAAAACTTATAAAACTTTCTAACTCGATACGTTGACACGAGTTGCGACTATTTGCGCCATGGATTGTGGATAGGGTCTCACTGTCGATGCTACTTTGACTTTTTACGTACTATTCTAGTATATAACGTAAGCGTTAGGAATCAATCTAATGTCTAAATAAATAAATAAAATCTTAATCACATAGCATGCTCGGCGTCCGTTATAATTTCTTCGATATTAATAATTTCTTAAATATTATAATGATTTAGTGAATTACAGAGATGGGTAAATCGAGAGCAGAATATATGCGAGATTACCGCCAGAAAAAACGCGAGGAAAAATTAAAAACTGGAAAGGTAGAGCCAAAAAAAATTGCGCGTAATTCGACTCAGCGTAGCAGGGATTTTCGGGCACGTGCAGCGAACTCGATTCTCTCACAGACATCAATAGCCGACCCAACTACAGCTTTACCAAGTTTAATTGTCAGTCATACATCATTTTCTCCATTCTCTCCTACTCCATCTACATCAAAAGCGACTGCATGTAATGCAGGCCCTGCAGAAATTCACTCGCGCCCTGCTGATGTTCCACATCATATGCGACTACCGTAAGGCTCGCTCGTTTTTTTTTTGCAATTCTATTACTAAAATGGATATTGTACATAGATAAATATTTTAATGCTACGGAACCCTCGGTGTGAGTCAGACTCGCACTTGTCCGATTTTTATTTTTATGATATTGTGTATACGTCGTATACCTATATTTAATTATTTACTTATATAATATGTATTTTGTTTTAATTTATACACTTTATTTACTAGAAGAAGATATGAGTGATATATACCAAAATAAACCAAAAAGGTTTATCAAACTTAGTACCGCTGTCACAGAAGTAGGTTATCTAACAACTTGGCCGATCGTTAGAAAAAACAGTTTATCTGAGATATCAATGGAGCATGACAAATTACAAATTATTTTCTGATTTGCGGAAAAAAACTGTTTTTTCATACATCAATGTAAGAGATTTTCCATAGAATAAGATGAGAATGTAAAATTTCTTAGAAACGTGTGTAACGAGATTACAGTGGACTCTTTGATATGTTAGTTTACCCGCTTTGTGGCGCACGCGCACTGCGGGTGTGCTTGCAGAGATATTAAAATTATATGTTGCGATTTAAATATATTATATTTTTTTGTATTCTCATATACCTAATATAATAACGAATCTGTGCCATTTTGAGCGTGTATTTTTAATCTTTTTATTAGAATTATGTATATTTGGTGAATCTTTGTAAAGCAATTACAGAAAAATTTTCTAGAACATAAAAATTAAACTTTTAGTAAATAAAATTAATGCGCATCTTTTTATATATTCCATATATTATAAGGTAAAACAATGAAAATAAATTAAAATATACATATATATATATATATATATATATATATATATATATATATATATATATATATATATTCATAATTCTTTACGCAAAATATATATTGACTTACAGTAAGTTGGTACAGTAAAATCCGACAAATAATCAGTTACTGTTACTTTTTACGTAAAAGTCGACACTTTCTCAAAAATCTCAAGAATATCAACAGCACAACAGTGTGCAGAGTTCTCAGGTGTTTAATTTTAATCGTTGCAATTACCGAGTTTTCCTTCAGCGCTGTAATTCCTAGAAAACGCTTTAACTAGATGCGTTGTTTTTTTGTCAGGTTAGCAATTTATAATGCTAATGAATATGTTGCCATGGAAGATGGCTGTTGTGTCTTCAGGCTCTAAATATGACCTTGATTGTTCGTCAATATAAAATAATATTCTGTAGCATATATTATAGAAGAAGATAAGAATATTAGAGTGAATGGTCAATAGCCCTCTTTTTGGTTTCATCGCAGTCGGGTTAAAAGCAACAAACAAACATATTTTCGTTATATCCTTAGTTAAATTATTCCTAAACCTATTTCAAAAATTCATGAACAGGCTGACTTCGTCAATTTAGATGACCTATTTGTTAGATACGTGTAGTACGTTATAAATTAAAAATAATTAAACACTATGTATAGAAATCATTCGATGTTTGTCAAGCATTTATAAATAAGAAAAACATGTACGCGGTTATCATTGAACACAATTTTACATTGACAATGATATTACTGCATTTATTAATTTAAAAAACGGCATTAATTCATATATTCGGCATTAATTTATATATTTGCATACACAAATTGTATATAGTTCAGAGTCAGTGTAAATAACAAACGATTTTTTAATTATATTTTTATGAATAATGTCATTATAATTATTTAAAAAAATGCTTATTTTTTTATTAATTATAAATAAATAAATATATTAGGACATTAAGTTACACACAGCACCATCTAGTTCCATGATAAGCTACGAGGCTTGTGTTATGGATATCAGATAGTTGATACACCACATATATATAACTTTAAATACATACATATCATACATATAAAGACCCATGACTGGAGTACAAACATTTGCGCTCATCACACAAATGTGTGTCCCCAGCGTGACTCGAACCCGCGACTGCTGGCACAGCAAGTAGGGTCTCTACAAACTGAGCCAAAGCTGTCGTCAAATATTAATATTCACGTCATACTAATATTACATTAGTGATGAAACAAAGCTAGAAAGTTAACTCTTTTTATCGACACGACAATAGTCGCGACCAAAAACTATTAAATAAGTGAAGAGGTGTAATGGCACTATATTGTATTGGCCTTAAAGATATCCATCTTAATCCAAGAAAAAAAGTAAAACTTTGATACTGAACCTGATACAAGTCTTAATGATCCTAAACTCAGCGCAGCTAAATGATTAGAGAAAATTAATGATCTACCTAACAATATGCCTCATACAAAAGTACCTAAAGTCTGATTTTCAATTCGACGGAATTCTGACATTTCAGAAGTGTTATCAGCTTTGAAACATTGGCACTATAAACGGATTGCATTTTTGCAAAATAAAAAAATAAACCTTTCTTGAATTTAAGGTTTCAATTAGAAAAACTAAGACTTAAAAAATTATTGATAACTCTAAAATGGTAATTATTTTTTTATTATCATGTTATTGTAGTTACAATAATTATTAAGGAAATTGTTTTTCTATTATAGGAATATCTGTCCAATAATACATATGTTGCAAGCCTTTTTTAGGAAAACCCTTTGTTTGTAAAATCTTTGCAATTGGAAAAAGAATTGGAAAGTCCCAAAAAGACAGGTCCACAACGATCGTTCACGATTTTTTATCATTATTTTAGGCAAGAATGCATAAACCATATTATAAAGGAGGGGATAAAATGTGCCCTCTTAATGATCTGATAGATAGTATGTGTGATTTTTTTATAATCCGAGTGGATGATGATGACGACAATGATGATATAATTAATAATAACTACATGATACTCTGTTTTTTTTCATTTAACCATTAAACATTTACATTAAAGTTTGTGTGCATTGAATGCACAAAACAAACACTATTTACAATGTTATACATATAGTTTACTTTATCTTATTCTGTTTCATATTTTTTGTTATTTTATATTAAAATAATACAAAGCAGAAAAGGTTTATGATATCTGAATTGTCAAAGAATGACAGATGTCATATTTCCGTGGAATTAAAAATCAGACTTTAATAAATTTCAACTCCTTACCCTTAAGAGGATTGTGAAGTGCCGATACGCGGCGAGAGTAGGTATTTTCAAAAATGCTATCTGTTTCATACCGCTTTTCATCCCTCCGGGCGCGAACAACACAAATACAACATACGCAAATTCTCTCGCACTCTATGATAGCAGTGCCGGTGACGCGCGGGCGCTCGCGGGGAGCGGGGGCGGGGGCGGCGCGACTCGGCGCAAGAGCGTTTATTCATTCGAACTTCGAAATCTATCTACGGTTTGCGTACATACATACCATACAAGTTACATCTTAAATTTCTTTTTTTACTTTGCAATTTAATAGTGTATAATAATACCTATACATACTACCTATAGAAGTGGTGCTATTTTTTATGTAAGTATCCACCTCTCTATAGCTGCCTAAGGTAAATAGTTGTTTTATGAGTTATATTCAACTAAAATCTTAAAAAAAAATCAAATCATTAAAAAAATGTATACCGTTTAGAATGGAAGAGAAAGATTATTATAGACGAGGAAGAAAAAATCGACTGCGTTTATCCACAAAACGAAAAAAATGCAATTTGCTTCGTAAATCGAAAGAATGGGAAACGCTAACTTCTAAAATCAACAGGTAAGTGCACGTAGGTACTTACTTTGATGGCGTACCTTACCACCTAACATATTATTGTAAATCATTTCATACATTACCTACATATCGATGGGTGCCTGGAACAAGACCGCAATAGCCATAGTAGCTGTTTTCCGATTAAGCCATTTTCGTAATCTACGGACCCTATTACACCTTGTGAATTTTTTTCACAAATTAATAATGAAAACTGCCTGATTTAGCAAAAGCAGTATGGATGTTCTCTCGTTATTCCTCGTTCATCGTTCGAATTTTGTTTGCCGGAATAATCGTGCTATGTGTAATGATAAAAGTTTTTTTCAATCTTCTACAACTAACGGCCATTGCGGCTTTGTTCCCCGAAATAAACTTAGTATACCGATTCACAATAAACATTGCTGTACAAATATTTTAAACTTTCACTAGTAATAGTAATTATGGTTTTCTTCCATGTGCTATATGTATGTAATCTATGTACTGTTTTTCTCACATTAGTTTTTAAATACCAAAAGTGTGTTTATCAATATGCCTGCCTAAATGCCTGCCAGATAATATTGAATAAGTAGTTATTATATTATTATTGTTGTGACACATCACATAGGTGCATCTTAAAGTAATAAAGTAAATGAAAACTACCAATCAGTAATTTTTTTACTTTTTAGTGCTTTTATTAAAGTCGGTTTTTTTTGTTAAAAAGTTTTTATTTTTTCCTTCTTAGTGTAGACATAGTAGTAGCAAAGTGAGAAGAAAGTATTTTAATAAAATATTTTTGCTTAAACCATTTAAGTTACTTTGATGCTAATTTTAATATGAAGACTGGCAAACTAAAATTCACTTTTATTATTAACGCTAAAAATTCTGGCTCTAAAATCCGATCCTTACGTGTTAGGCTTGTCAAATCAAACAAAATAAGCCCAAACTCAAAGTACTATTAGCCGTTACTTTACTATTAGCCGTTGAAGAGTTCCACCTATCCACCTTCCGGCCTTACCATCAGATCAGGTCAACGATACCGAACCACTGCACTATCAACAAAAATAGAAGCACTTGCAAAGTTTCAAGTCAATATGATAATTAGAAGTAGGTTAAATTCATCATTAGGTACGAGAAGGTATGGGTAGTACCGTGTGAGGATGGAATTTCCGACCAGCACGTGTGGTTTTGGAGAGGAAAGGAGAGGAGGGTATAAGTTGGAAGAGCTCTTCTGAACACTCGCCGTAATAAACGCGATAAAAAGCGGCTAGAGAAGCAACATCTCTACGCAATTGCAGAGATTCTAAGTACTGAGTAGCCTCAGGTTTATTGATTATGCGGATAGCACGGCGTTGCAATCTATCAAGAGCGTCTAACAAGTACTTTGCGGAGCCATCCCAGAGGTAGGAGCAGTACTCAACGCATGAGCGCACTTGAGTCTTGTAAAGTAGACATAGCTGCTCAGGCGAGAAGAACCGCTTCACTCTGTTCAGGACCCCGAGTTTACGCGAAGCTAACAAAATGACACTCTCGATATGGTTTTTTTGGTTCAGATCGCTGAGGATATTAACTCCGAGGATGTTGATGCCATCCTGTATAGTAAGGCAAGTGTTCTGAAGAGAGGGAAAACAAAGGAATGGAGATTTTTTAGCCGAGAACGCGCATACCTTCGTCTTCTTGGTATTGAACTCGACCAGATTCTTTGAACCCCATTCTGAGATGCGGTACAAGACATCGTCGAGCTCACGGACAAGTTCTGTTCTCCTGTTATCTATCTCCATTCGATTAGCGGCTGGATGGCCAAAATATCGACCGTGGACAGTGCTATCGTCTGCATAGCAATGAATATTACCCAGGGATAACATGTCATTGATATGCAGAAGGAAGAGTGTTGGCGATAAAACGGACCCCTGAGGCACACCGGCGTTCACCTGTAGGAAGCTAGAAGCTTGCCCATCGCAGAGAATGCGGATACTGCGCTCATGCAGGAAGTCAGCCACCCAGTCGCACAATCGAGGAGACAGACCGTAAGCCGGAAGCTTGGAAAGAAGAGAACGGTGCCAAACCCTATCGAAAGCTTTCGAGATGTCAAGGCTAACAGCAATCGATTCGCCATGCTTGTCCATAGCCTCGCCCCATAGATGCGTCATAAAAGCTAGAAAATCACCTGTCGAACGTTTTGGTCGAAAACCAATTATTAAAAGTAGATACCATAGTATTAGTTTAAGCACACCCAAAACACAAAAATCAAATTAGAAATAACGAAGAAATGGGGTATTTTGTGGGTATAGCATTAAAATCCCGTCGAGAACATAACTTTCAGATTAATTACAACTCTGACACTACAAGTTAAACGTTGAGTGTAAATAACCAGGAGAACAACGAGGGGTCACTGTATCAATAGAAGATATCGTACTTGCCGAAGATACACATTCTAGATTTAATGTCTCTTGTCTATGTCAAGGTAGTGGTAGCGCCATAGATTTGAAGATCTCGGAATTAGATACTACTTTAAAATCAAAGAATATTACAGTTTCCGACTCAAGTCAAACATTGTTATGCAATTTAGGTAGAATTTCAGAAGATAATGATTCTTGTTCTATCTTGAACCCCGTGGTCCATAACATCTCATCACTAATTCTGCCCTCTGCAAATGAACTACAAGATAGCACAATAAGCTATTTACAAAATATTGAGACTTATAATAATATTATTATTATGCCATTATTTGTCAGACGCAGTTGCAATGAATGACGTAGTTAGTGGCGAGAAATATAAAGTGATAGAGATGGATCAATCTGACTTTGTCGATATAAAATTGCTTATTGAAGGCCGAAATTGGACGCATGACTCTGGGGGAAATAAAATATTGTGGTCTAATATTATGGAAGTTGTTGCGGGTACTCATGAGGGTATACTGAACTTAAAATACAGTTTTAAAGATGATTATATTATGGAGTTCCACACGCGTACGGAGTTACACACACAGGGAGCTACAATGGACCACAACTAGTCGACGTAGTTATGGCCGACCTCGGCACCACTTCCAATATAATATCATGAATAATAATACACACTCGTGATCTACCAGCCAGATTTCCTACTCGAGGCGCCCGGGTACGGTGGACGCACACGAAGTGGACGTTCACGAGGTGCACAAATACTCCGTGCTGCTGCTACTCTTACTGCTGAAACTCCAATCGTTTCCAAGCTGCAAAGGGCTTACAATGAACCATTTCCTGTGCCTAAAGCCTTGCACTCGGACTTATTAAGTCTTTGTAAAAATTATGACATACCACGCCACTACCGTGATTTTTATGAGGTTTTGGCATGCGAAACTGTTGAGGATGAAGTACTCGTAGCAGAACATTATTCCCAAGAAGACACACCATTTCTTTATGGATAATTTTGTTATTTCTTTTTGATACCTACCAAGATTGTAATATTGTTTCTGGTTTCATTTATGTAGATAGACTTTGATAATAATAAAAAAGCGTCAAAATTAATACTCTAATAAATTTTAGATCGTAGAAAATTAAATAACCTGAAGACTATGTTATTGTTCTGGTAAATAGGTATATTGGTATTTTTTCTTATGACTTAATTATGCAGTGTCCAAAACTTTAAGTAAAAATAATAAATACATAATAATAAATAATTACGTTATATTCTAGATTGATTGTAGTCATTCCAAAACAACCATATTCATATAATGTACACAGCATTCACAAGTACATTTTCCAAGTCGATCATTAAATTCACGTAACATCACTGCAAAACTCTATTACTGTATTCGCCATACATCCTCCAGATCAGCGTACAACGTTGCAATAGACTATTGCTGTCTGATTGATTTTGCACTTTTTACCGGAATAAAACCACAATGGATTCTTACGGAAACGACATTCATCGTATGAAGCGGCAATATGATTTTTTACTTGTTTTTAGGTATTTCCTTAGAATTATAAGCTTATGTACATGTCCGTCCAGAAAAAAATAACGCATCTTTTGATAGATAAATCGTTTTGATGAGCCTCGTAGTTTAGTAATTATTCATGATTTTCACTAAATCTTTTTTCCTGTAAAATTGTATTTTGTCGATTGCGGCTTTGTTCCAATAACCCATCGATATGTATGTACTAGAAGAACCCGCGGTTTTGCCCGCGTTCAATCTACAAAATAACTCTTTGATGTTTATGTTAATATACAGTGACTCACCCTTGCTTCGCTCGGGTTCTATGTATTTATCTATACATATAATAAAATTGTAACAAAGCCGAATCTGTACATTATTTTTTTGGAAAATCTCATTGAAATAAACATTATTATCGATACAGAGGCCGAATCTATAGTTTTCAGAATTTTTGTCTGTCTGTCTGTCTGTCTGTCTGTCTCTTTGCCTGTTACCGCATCACAGAAAAACCACTGGAGGGATTTTGATGAAATTTGGTATGGTGATAGCTGGTTATCCGAGTCAACATATAGGATACTTTTTACTGCGCAAAAATGTCTCATTTCTGAGAAAAATATAGAAACTGCAATGCAAGAGTAAATTATTCTAGTTGAAATAAATATACAATAATGTAAATTCAACCTAGGTTTACAAAGCTACATGTGTGCAAAAAGCAAAAATTTTTTACAACCTTACGAGACTCACTGGTCAACATACCTCGTAAATCAAAACAATTCCAACCTTACACGCATGTCAGAATTACAAAGTGCTAAACAGAATCCAACAAATAGAACAGAATTAACGCACATAACCCGAATAAGTAGGCATGCGATAGTATGACATTTAGTAAGAGCCTTTACAATTGAGATGCTTTGTAGCTCCTGCTATTTATTACGACTTTAAAAAATAAACAGTTTTGCGACGAATTCTTGCTAAAATTATAGGTAATAATAGGGATAATTATAGGTGAACTAGCTTTTCGCCCGTGACTTCGTCCGCGTTAGTTAGGCGTAATATATAGTTTAAACTATTATTATTCTATTTATTTTTAGTCACTCCGAGATTGAAAAGGAATTACCGGATAGTAATATACAAGGACGATGTACTCCAGCTGGCCAAGGAATCGAAGCTGACAAAGAAAATCAAAAAGATTACAATAATAACATGTCATGTAATACTTCGCTGTCTTCGAATGTTGGGTTAATTATTGTAACAGAATTAGTCGAGAATGAGTCAGATAAGTTGTGCGGGCGAAGAATTGTAGAAATAAAATATTTGTTTGATTGTATTATAAATATAAAACACAAACCTTTCGATTGCAATTTCACTCATTTAAAATTTTGCAAAGAATCAAGATTAGGAAACATAAGTAAGTTTCAATTCAAGTGTACACTTTGTAATAAGGATGAAATCATCACGTCCGAAAGTACAACTGGTAAAGTAGATATAAATAAGGCTTTAGTGGAGGGTATCATTTGTACTGGAAATGGTTATTCGCAACTAGAAGAAATCTGCGGCGCTACAAATATTCCATGTATGTCTAATCAGACATTCTATAAAATTGAAAATGACATGCAGGGTACTTTTGAAAGTTGTGCGTTGGACGAAATGCTTGCAGCTGGTGAGGAGGAAAATAAACTAGCTGTATTGAATGGCGACGTTGATAAAGAGGGCTATCCTTTAGTTAAAGTTGTTGCGGATGGATCTTGGCCGAGAAGATCTTTTAAGACCGGCTATAGTTCTCTTTCTGGATGTGCTTGCATTATTGGTTATAGAACCAAAAAAGTATTATTTTTGGATATTAGAAATAAATATTGTTGCATTTGCTCCAGGGCTCAGAAGCAAGAGTTGCCCAAACCCGACCACAAATGCTTTAAAAATTGGTCTTCCAGTGCTACATTGATGGAAGAAGGCGTAATCGTGGAAGGTTTCCAAAAAAGCCTTGAAATGCATGGCATTAAATATAACATGCTGATTGGCGATGGTGACTCTGGTATCATAAATAGACTTTTGGTCACTATGCCATACGGTCCTAATCTCGTGGTGAAAAAAGTGGAATGCAAAAATCACCTATTGAGAAATTTTTGTTCCAAACTGAAGCAGTTGGGCAAAAAACGAACAATCATATAGGTTATGTACCAGTGACAACAAGAAAAAAAGTTGAAAGGAATGTTTTGCATCTTCGAAGAGCAGTAGTTGGCGCCGTAAAACATTGGAAGAACGAAGATATTACTGACTCAGAAAAAATTAAAAATATTAAAAATGATATCAAAAACATGTATTTGGAAAACATGATGATTGTGCAAATTATTTTTGTCAACGTCCCGCTGAGCCTAACTTAGTTCAAGAACTAGTTAAATGTGGAATATGGGTGGATATTCAAGGACATTTATCCTCTTTGGTTAGCAACGCAAGCAGCCTTTTACTTGATGTGACAAATAACTCGGCTGAGCAATTCCATTCCATAATTGCAAAATTTATAGGAGGAAAGCGAGTTAACTACACATCTCGGGGATCTTATCAAACACAATGTCTTGGTGCTGTGACATCTTGGAACAGCAAAGCAGCAACGCATAATCTGCTACAAAAGAAAATTTCGGATCACAGTCCAGGGCAGTTTACAAAAAATATACTGAAAAAGGGCAAAGAATATTAAAATATTCGAGTAAAAGAAAGCTGGCTTTTTCAGGATCATCAAATCCAAAAAAAACTAAAAGATGCGACCCAGATAAGCACTACGGTGTCTCCTTAGAGCTGGAAGAAGATATCCCTGACTGTCTTTTTGAGAAAAAGAAAGAAGAATTTTTAGCTTCTTTGCAAAAAAACGAGGACGAAATAAAATAATTAGAACTAGCCACTAGAGGTCAAAAAGAATGATTTGTGGCGCACTGAACGGAGAAAAAGGCTAACTGCATATAAATTTGGGAAAATATGCAAACTGCGCTCAAATACGTCGTGTTTTTCTACAATAAAAGAGATACTTTATACTCATTTCAAAGGAAATACTGCAACCGAATATGGAAACCAATATGAATCAGAGGCCATACGAGAATTTTCCACAATTACCAATCTAAAAGTTACCGAATGTGGACTGTTTATTGATTCCGATGATTATTATTTAGGTGCAAGTCCCGATGGACTTATTGGAGATGACTCTCTAATTGAAGTCAAATGTCCTATTTCTGCTTTCGTCCTCTGGAAGCCCTAGCTAAAAAAAATCAAATTTTGTTTGATACGAGAAGGACATATGACGTTAAAAAGAAACCATGATTACTATTATCAGGTCCAGGGACAATTACATGTCACGGGTAGACAATTTTGTTTTTTCATAATATGAACACCACATGGTTTGGCGTATGAAAAAATTAAGCGCGATGACTAATTCTGGGCAGAAAAAATGCAGCCAAAACTTTACTCATTTTATTTATGTTAATGTTTATTACCAGAACTGATTGACCCTCGAGTTCCTAGAAATATGGCAGTTCGAGAACGAGTGTAATAAAGTAATATGTAGTAAATAAATAAAATAATTATAATTACTTCAAGTTGTTTTTTTTATCGACTTCTAAAAAAGGAGGAGGTTCTCAATTCGACTGTATGTTTTTTTTTGTATCTATTTCCGTTCATATCTTCGTCAGCTGTTAACCGACTTCTATGATTCTTTTATTATTCGATAGCATATGTCCCCAAATTGATTCCACATAAATATTATTAACATCTGTTTAGTAGTTTGATTTTAAAATCAAAATAACTGGAAAAAATATGTTGTCCAAGTAAACGAAATGTTTTTTTTTGTTTTTATATGGCTTTTTATTGCTACCGTTTAGATTTCGATGATAAGAAGTAGGCACTAAAAAATAAAAAACTTTTTATCAAAAAAAGGCAACCCGCCTTCATAAACTACAAAGTAAAAAATAACTTTAGTTTTGGAAATTGGTGGCAATACAAATCAACAAACAGAATCAAAGCCGCTAACTTTTATTTATTCACCTACCTACTTTAGTTTAAATTCGAAATCTTTTTAATTTAGTGTCTTTATGGACTCTCAAATAAAAAGTCTCAATAAACTTATTCCAGATAGTTATTATTTTTGTAGGTTAATATAATCCTGATTGAAGAATCCTTTCAGTATCGCTCGATATATCGATATTAATTTTCCTCCCTAGGCGATAATAATATCGATAACACCTTCAACATCACTACAATATGCCCCTGCCCCCGACCCGTATGGTGCGATAGAGAGAGTTGCAAGTCTTAGGGACAATTACCTACATTTCCTTTTTGAAATATTGTTTCGGGCGATAATGTTTTCACCTCCCTAAACATTTACGGAATGAGACAATTTTGGTCTCATTAGATTCAGCACACCTTAATCTAGGTCTGTACGTTTTCCTTTTTTTATAATTCAGTGTAGTTTAATTAAAAAAAATAAAAACGCTCGAGGAAGTTTTTAACTCAAAAATATAGATATTTAGATGCTAATAACTTCTTTCGTACGCAATATTTCTTAAAAATAAAAACGTACGGACCTAGATTTTCATAATATCTACAACACTTCCAAAAATTATGAAAATTAGACTATGTTTAAGGGGAAAAAAACGTTATCGCTTTTTGTATGAAAATTTACAGCTTCACAATCCTCTTAACTGGAACGAAAGAAACTGAAACTATATATTAACATAAATAAATACATATATTGGTTTATTAAGCGTGAATGAAAACAGAAGTCTGACCTCTGTTGAGTCACCGAAGGAATTTCAGCATCGGTAATGAGCGATATCACGCCACATTGTGACGCGATAAACAAGGTTAAAAAAAATAACTCTATATCGCTGAATTTAACGGAAATAGATTTCTGTACTTATTATTATTCTTTTGTTTAGTGGCTTCCAGGAGTGCCAATTGGGCACAAAATACTTCGCCAATGTCGCGTAGAATGGAGAAAACAATTTCTGTACTTCATAATTTAGAAAAAAAATTGACAACGTCAAAACAAAATTTATTGTGTAATCAAAATTTATTTTAAAATATAACCGAAATTAACATTAAAAATTTAAGTGGTAGTATAAAAAATGTTTTAAAGACAAAAAAATCGAATTTTTTGATTATTACCTTACATTCAATAATATTTTCTTAGATTTACGCAAATGTTTGACATTTTTAAATAAAACAATCTTTTCGGATTATTTCGCGGATTTATTTTGATTTTTTTATAATATATAATTTTTAATAAAATATAAAATATAGTATTAATTATTATATGGCTTAAATAATGAATACTATATTTTATATTTTTCTTTATGGTTATAAATATAATAATGGCAACACTGAATATAGATTACTAATTAATATTTTTTAAATTGTAATAATTATAAAAATAATAGCAAAAATGAAATAAATAATATTCCATATTCAATTATAATTAAAATTATAAAAATGTTTAAAGTTAAAAAATATTGTAATGTAATTGGTGCAATTTTCATTTTGTTAATTGTGGGTAGGCTGTCTGTAACAACTATACCTTCAAGACATGTAACACCTCAGTCTCTCCCGTGACCATGGATGCTGTAAAGCATTCGAAACGTCGGGAACCAAAAATCAAAATAAATCCGCGAAATAATCCGATACATTCCATTACAATAAAAATATGCTGGGACAATAACACATAGAACCCTCTAGTTCCATGGTAAGTTAAGTGACTTGTATTATGGATACCAGATAGTTGATACACTATATATATATATATATATATATATATATATATATATATATATATATATATATATATATATATATATGTAGGATTTGCGAGATGAGTGTGCGTGGAATAATATTTTAAGAATAAAAGAGGAGGTATGTAAGAATTTTAAGAATGGAATGGAATGAAATAGATGAATAAAAGAAAAGAAGGATGTTGTGTCATAATGACGACACGACGAAACGCGTAAACATTGTTTTATAATATTTTAGAAGAATAAATAGTAATTAGTGTTCTAAACGCTTTTATTGATATCCCCGGATCCTACAAATTGGGGGCTCGTCCGGGATCAAATAAAAAACCACCTATTTATTGCAAAATATAGTGTTCGAGACGCGACGCCATTATCAATAGTTTCTTGATATTCTATACGACGAAGATGTCGAGACAAAGACGTGAAAGACGGGAGATGGAAACCGAGGAGTTTCATGAAGCGAGGTCTCATCCGCCACACATGCTACAGATGACGGCTGAATTAGTGGCTAATTTTAGTGGTGAAGACGATGCCTACTCCATTGAAAAATGGATAGATGAAGTGGAGTCAAATGCCGAAATTTTTGAGTGGTCTCCGCTACAAAAACTACTAATAGCGCGAAGATCGCTTATCGGAACGGCGGCACTCTGGCTGAAGACCGAGCGACCGTATAAAACTTGGGACGAACTAAAGACCGCGTTAATTAAGGAATTTCCGGACCAGCTAGATGCCAAAGCGATACACGAGATTATGAGCGCGAGAAGAAAACGGCAGGACGAGAGCTGCATAAATTATATGTTTGTGATGAAGGAATTAGGTAACCGAGGAAAAATGGAAGATAAAGTAGTTATTAAATATATTATTGACGGAATAAGTGACAAAGAAACAAATAAAATGATGTTATACGGAGTAAATACTTATAGTGAATTTAAAGAGAAGTTGAGAATTTACGAAACAATCAGTAACAAAACAAGAGAAGCAGAAAGAAGAAGGACATCCAAAAATATCCCACGGATACGGTGTTATAGTTGTGGTGAAGTGGGTCATATTTCTTTGCATTGCCCACATAAAGACAAGGGGCTTAAATGCTTTAAGTGCAATGTATTTGGTCATATTAGTTCTACATGTAATAGAAACGAATATCGATCGGCGTTAAACGTATATAATCGCACACATTCGGGTAACTCTGACAACAGAATGACAAAACATGCTATGTTCGGAATTTCTCAAGAAGGCGCGATTACAGTTTCAGAATGTTCCCCTAGTACATTAAACGAAAAATTTGACAATAGAAATGACATTTTATCGAAAACCTACGCCGTTACCAATTTAAAAGAGAAAAAATCAGATAAATACGAGAGTGACGTATCTGTCATAACTGAGGTGATGCCAGTCAAAATTAATAAACGAGTAATTTCACCGAAGCCTATGATGATTCCAAGCATTAACAAAAAAACTTGTAATAAGCACAGGAAAACAAACAAAAACAACCTTGCATGCAATGTAGGCGACTTAGTTGCTCCCAAAAGAACACAGATTAGGATTGGGCTTAAATTCAAACCTTATTGTCTTTATATAAAAAACATAGACGATAACATAGATGGGTCTAAGGTAGTTTCCACCGCGGATAATAAAAGGAAAAGGCGGTCTGTTCAAAGCAGGTGACAGACAGAGCTCCTGTGAATTTGTTTATGTTGGTTTATTTTTACTACTAGGTATTTTGTTAATTGTATATTTTTTACTTTTCAAGTTTTGCACTTTTTATTAGTTGATAAATTATATAATTCTAAGATTAGTTTTTAAGTTTATTATATATTTTTTTTATTTACTTATAGTATAGGGTGGAAGAGCGTATATTATATGTCTGAGGGCAGACATTGATGCAGGATGGCCGAGTGTAGGATTTGCGAGATGAGTGTGCGTGGAATAATATTTTAAGAATAAAAGAGGAGGTATGTAAGAATTTTAAGAATGGAATGGAATGAAATAGATGAATAAAAGAAAAGAAGGATGTTGTGTCATAATGACGACACGACGAAACGCGTAAACATTGTTTTATAATATTTTAGAAGAATAAATAGTAATTAGTGTTCTAAACGCTTTTATTGATATCCCCGGATCCTACATTTATATATATATATATATATATATATATATATATATATATATATATATATATATATATATATATATATATATATATATATATATATATATATATATATCTTTTAAATACATACATATTATAAATATGAACACTCATGACTGGAGTACAAACATTCATGCTCATCACACAAATGAAGTCGTGAACACATCCTAGCGAGACTGGCATAGCAAGTAGGATCACTACAAACTGCGCCAAACGTGTCGTCATAATTAAATTTATAAATTATAAAATTAAAACTGAAAAAATACCGTATAATTGTTTTTGATACCCCATATAGATTCCGGGATGTTGTTTAGCTAGCGTGGAACGACGCGGAGTTATCGATCGCTGTGACGTCATTCCACAACGGTCGGTCAGTGCGTGCTCTGCCCCCTACCAGTGTGCATGTAGTTTGCGTTGAAACTTGATAAAAATGTCGAATCCAGGAACAAGAAAATCTTGTGTTGTGCCACAGTGTTTAAATACAACTACTAATGCACCCGAAAAGTTGCTTTTTATTGTTCCTCTTGAACCTAAAAGTCGAGAGAAATAGATGCAAAGCATGAATAGGCCTGCTCCACCCGGTATCAAAAGTTGTGTCTATTGTTGCGAAGATCATTTTGATGTAAGTATATGTATGTATATTACTGCACTACACGTAATCAACGTAGGTCTAACTATATTTGATAAAGTTGTAAATATTTTTATTGTGTTTGTTTGCTAGAGTGAGTGTTTTAAAGAGTAAGTTTATTTTTTGATACTTGGTTTAATAATGAAAGATTTACCTATTAGGTATTATATTTTTTTTCTGTGTTTCAGATTGAAAATGACATGGAAAACTACGTGAAGTATAAATTAGTTGGAGGTAGAATAAAACTTAAAAAAGGAGTTGTTCCACATAAATTTGAATGCCAAAAACCAATTAACGTGAAGCCTAAAAGGTCTGCAATACATAATCGGAACACTTCTCTATCTTTTTCATTAAATTTTAAAGCACAGTGATATATGGTTTGTAACCTACACGATGTTCGGTATTCATTTCACGATACAAAATTATATATCCTTCTCTTTTTACTTTTACATTTTCAATAGTCGTCGCCGTAGCTGTTTCTAACCTACGAATAATTAATAATAAGTCAGGAGAGGTAAAAAACATGACCCAACAAAAGTCGTATCGTAGTAGGCGGGGCTTAAAACTCGTGTTCATGTAAGCGGGGCTTAAAAGTCGTGTCCTGCGCGTCATCAGTCGGACATTTTTCTTGCAAGCGAGCACATGTCAAATCTCCGCGTACGTTTGAATTTTTATCATTGTAAACTACACGTGTAAATCATCATGCCATCATGTGTAGTGAAGTGGTGCAGGAGCAATACAAAATTAAAATGTGAAGGAATCACTTTTCACAAGTAAGTAGTAGCAAAATTATAATTATATTCAAAGATGTCTAAATACGTTGTCAAGCAGAGATGTTCAATACTATGCAAAATGGAGTCAGTCAATTTTTGACCTAAAGTACAAGGTTTTCTTTCTTCCTGATGAAATGTAAATCGATAAAATTTAGATATTTTTGCAATAGTAATGTATTTTGCTTATTTTTTTTTAATAAAACTATCTTTTCGGTTTTTTCCGCGGATTTATTTAGATTTTTGGTTTCCGACGTTTCAAATGCTTTACAGCAACCTTGATCACGGGAGAGACTAAGGTTTTAGATGTCTCAGTCATTATATAGTTGTTACAGACCACCTACACACATATAACAAAATGAATGCAAAAATATATAAAAATGGCACCAAAGTTACCTTACAATATTTGTTAATTTTAAATATTTTTGTAATTTTAATAATCTTTATAACGGAATGTGGAATAATATTATTTATTTAATTTTAGCTGTTATTATTGTCATTTCTTAGAAAACTATTATTTAGTAATCTGTGCTTAGTGTTGATATTATTATATTATTAAACATAAAGAAAAATAAAATATTAATTATTCAAGCCACATTATTATTCTAAGTGTAATTTAAAAAGTTAAAATTAAGAATAACAATTTTAATTTAGTTGGTTATTGTAATAACTTTGATTTTTTTAAATATGTATATTTAAAAAAATCTAAATATTAAGTAATACTATTCGGGCATTTCACTTGAAGCGGACAACGAAAAAAGTGAGATTCTGAAAGTCGTTCTTATTAGGCATATATGTACCTCTTGGGGATATGAACATGTTCACATCATTTTTTTTATTTGAAGTTTAGTTGTCAAGTTATGAGATTCCAAAGAATTGATCAAATTGAAGAAAGGGTTTTTGGATTCTTTTTTCATATTCAAGTAATTAGAAATAAAACAACAAATGTAGTGTTCTGTATAAAAAATTTACTGTTCTTTTTGGTTTTTTAGTCAAATTCCAAATTTTAACTATTTTTCTAGTGTTAAACCGGAAGTAAGTATTTTAAATAAAAATTGTAATAACTTAGACCATTTTAATTTTAATTATTTTTACTGCAAAAGTAAGCTTAATATATATTAATTTTATCATAAAAATGACAGGATATGATCTTTATTAGTTTAGGAGATATATCAATAAGAGTACATACTTGTCCCACTGAGCGAGGTATCTGGCGCTTGTTAAAGCCGGCTGGTTGATGGTGAAGACATTAAAACGTTGATTATATTTAAATAATATTGATTATTTAATATTTCTATACTTATTTTGTGTCATTGTAAGGTTTTTCATATTTTATTTTAAAATAAAATGCATTATTTTGAACAAAATGCAAATATTAGCGTAAATCTAAGAAAGTATTATATGTTGTATTCTTTTAGTTTCCCTGCCAGTCGAATTCGGAAAGAGAAGTGGATAGCTGCAGTTAGGCTAGAAAGGCAAGAGTATGACTGGGTGCCTGTGAAAACCAGCAGAGTATGCTCCATTCATTTTGACGAAGAAGATTTTTATAAATCAATAAAAGGATATAACATGTTACACAAAACTGCAGTACCGGTTTGTACAGTAAGTACCTACTGTTTTATTATTAAAATATATAATCTTGTTGTTATATCAAATCTGAAATAAGCTATTTTTTTACACAGATGGTTCGTCCCGAAGAAACATCAACATCTTTAAGAAAAACTACATCTAATGTAATGTACTTCAATA
The DNA here is from genome assembly GCA_951806755.1 of Brenthis hecate. NCBI lineage: Eukaryota > Metazoa > Arthropoda > Insecta > Lepidoptera > Nymphalidae > Brenthis > Brenthis hecate. Next base: position 6,247,422 of record OX638258.1, on the reverse strand, counting down.
GTATGCTGGTGCCTGTGGATTTAGAGCTGAGGTTCAAATTCATTAAATTGTTTTTAGATATTTCCATAAACTGTCGGGCGTTTGGGTTATTGTTGCAATGGCCGTGGTTGTGGATCACACCAAAAAACAACTCTATATGATGTTGGCTAAATTTATACGGTAAAATAAATTTAAATATTTGTGCCTCTCGCTGTTCAAAAAGTAATTTAAAACTTGAAATACATTTGAGGAATCCTAGAAATTCAGTTTTAGACTGAGTTTTGGTCACTGGTTTCTAGGAGTTAGTATATTCCGTTACTAATTGTAATATTTATAATAATAATAGCTTAAATTTTATAAATAATATTGCCTGTCATATTTAATTATTATACTGATTTAAAAAAATAAAATGCTTAGAATTAAAATCAACAAATATTGTAAGGTACTTTGGTGCCATTTTAGAATTTTTAAAATTATTTTTGTTAAATAGTGGATAGACACTGTCTGTAACAAGTATATAATATCTTTGAGATGTCTTACACCTCAGTCTCTCCCGTGACCATGGATGCTGTAAAGCATTCGAAACGTCGGGAACCAAAAATCAAAATAAATCCGCGAAATAATCCGAAAAGATAGTTTTATTTAATACTTTTGCATTTTTACTGCTCGCATATCGGCGGACAAGAAATCGGAGTATTTGAGAAAAGTCGCGAGTTCGAGTTGCCACGCTGGGGGCATTCATTTGTGTGATGAGCACGAATATTTGTACTCGAGTCATGGGTGTTTATATTTATAATATGTATGTATTTAAAGTAATATATAAATATGTGTAGTGTATCAACTATCTGGTATCCATACCACAAGCCTCGTAGCTTACCATGGAACTAGATGGTGCTGTATATTAATGTCCCAATATATTTATTTATTTATATTTAATTTTAACACTATTATAACACTGATTCACATAAAAACTTTCCGGTGCATGCATGACATGTATAATATAAATGTATACCATCGCCAACTTTCCAACTCTGAGAATTACTTAACAGAAAAAATCAATAAATAAACTTCTATGAGGCAGTTATAAGATTCTTACTAAACATTCGTACCACATAATAATGTCAAGCTCTTTTTGTCTCACAAAAGGTTCATACCACATGTAGATGAATAACGGACAGTTTGTGTGGTCGCTACATTATAATTACTTTTAGCTAGTATATAAGGTCTATATCGTGATACCTTAATAATGAGGATCCGTAACGTTTTTTAGTTGAGAATGCAGATTTTAGAGATAAGAAATCCTTAATATTGTATTGTATTCAGCCCTTTTTTTTTAACGTCCCACTGCTAGGCACGGGCCTCCCTTCAATACGAGGGGGATCAGGCCATAGTCCACCACGCTGGCCAAGTGCGGGTTGGCTGATTTCACATGTCTTTCGAAAACTTGCTAAGTTCTCTAAGACATGCAGGTTTCCTCACGATGTTTTCCTTCACCGTTAAGACAAGTGGTAATCATGTTGGAAATGATTCGCACATGAAATTATCAGAGGTGCGAGACCCGGGATTTGAACTCGCTTCACTATGTTTCCCAAGCGAGCGCGTTATCACTGGGCTACCACTGCCTTATCCTTAACATACAGTGCAAAAATTTTTGTTCTACGACAAAAATTGACGAAGTTATGAGGAAATTACTAGCGAAGTTCACTGCGTGGCCGCCGCGATAGCTGTGATGTCATAGTGACGGTCGCCGCCGCCCGCCAGTAAGCCGCTGGCAGCGATAACGCGCGCACTGCACAGTGTTTTAATGACTTTGAAACAAATTAAGTGTCCGATTTGTGTCTAATTCACCTTTTTAATTATGTACAAATATTGTATAGTGCCGAAATGTAAAAACACTACTATTAAAACGCCAGAAAAACTATTTTTTAACGTACCGAAGGACCTAAAACTTCGTAAAATATGGTTTTCCATTGTAAAAAGAAATGATAAATTTCCACCCTCTGCCCAGGCTACAAGACATTGCTGTGAAGATCATTTTGATGTAAGTACGTAACGACATAACTATACTTATTATTTAGTACGAGTAGATATAATAAGTTGATACTATTACACACGTAATAGTATCAACAAGTGTAAGTGTACCTATGAATTCTCTTATTTTAAACCTGCTTATTTATTAAAAACATAACTACTTTTTTATTAGTTTTGTGGATAAACCTACATACCTACCTATTCGACCGTTCCTATTTCTATGTATTATTCCAAGGTCAATGACAGGGACGTACTTGGGTAAAAAGCAAATAGTGAATGATAATATTTTAGAATAGCTGTGCATTTATGTATCTGCCTCAGCTATGCCTTATTGTTAGAAGCAAATAAATTAAAAATATATATATATTATATTTCAGTTAAAAGAAGATATGGAAAATTACATCAAGTTTAAGTTGGTTGGTGGAAAGCTTAAACTGAAGAAAGGAGTTTTACCTCATAAGTTTGAATGTCAAAAGCCTCAAAAAAAGAAAATTGGGAGACCCGGCCTTAAGAAAAGGCAAGATATAGAATATGTTGAAAGAGTTTCTAAGTAAAGATATTGGACACAAAGTTCTGTTAATGCATTCTACTGAAAGGGTAGACGTAGAGTGTGAGAATCCAGACTCAAATATCATCCAAAACAGTGATCCCCTTAACATATCTGAAGAAATCGACGTATTATCAAAATACAAAGAAAACAGGGTATAAAATTATCAAGATAAATATATCTTTTGATAATTATCAAGATAATTATCCGATAATTAATTATTAAACAGATATAAACTTAGCAATCCTTGTGTAGGTATTGGTATTTGACTACTTGCCTATCATAATTTACGTTAGAATAAATTATACACTTTTAACAATCAAGGTAATCTTTTATTATTATTATTTCTTCATAATTTTGACATATACAAACTTGGAAATAAAAACAATAAATTTAACCAACTATATAGACACTATTTATTTAATTTAAAGGTCTCTGCCCACTACACGGTCTTCTACCATGACAGTGCTAGGCAGGCAAAAAAATATGCATATATGATTGAAAAATATGAGATTATGCCCACTAGACCGTTCCATTTCCTACCAAAACCTTTCCGTCACCGTCGCATGCCGTGCATGGAAAGTTAACAATTGTCGGCAAGAATAATTTGCCGGTGCCGATACGATATGACACGCGGATGATACGCAGTTGATACGCGAATGATACGTTATAGTGGCCATAGTAGTCCGTGTCGCTTGTTTCCGTGCCTGATACAAAACTATATAGACTTAGATATATATATCCAGTGAAATTATTTAGCTTATATTATAGTCTGCTCTCTGTTATCCTCGAGTGTACTTTGGGGTGAAGCGGGGCGGAGCGGGGAGGTGGCGGGGGGCACTGAGCAGTAGGACCGAAATCGGCGCTCTCGCTCCTTCCTATTCAGCGTAACTCACGACTCACACGTGTTATCACCATAATTCGTTCGTATGTTTATTTAGTTTATTAAGAACGTTTAATTAATTAATTAACAAATAAAAATTAAGTGTAATTTGGTACACATTAGTAAGTAAAAATAACCAAAAGCGGTCAAGCTGTGTATGCAAAAAAAAATATGTCGGCTTCAGCCCGTGCTAAAGCCAGCCGGAAATATAAAACATGGCTGTTGGAAAGAGGGGGGAGGCCACGCACAGGTACCCCGATGTCCAGCGTCGAGCTATTATGGCGGTATCGGGAGCGTCGCAAAGCGGAGGCACGCTCAGTGAATGACACCTACTATTCAGTATCAATATTGTATTAAATTAAGAACGTAGTAAATTTTGTTTTCATTCTAATCTTTAACAGTAGGAGCATCTCGTTGACTTAGACGGCCAAGTAAACTACACTAAAATGTACTTAATTGAATTTTGAAAAAAAAAATCTTATTTCCTAAGAAGTAATTCTTTCGCCCTAGAGTATGAAACATTTCTTCTATTGATTAAAAAAAGTTATTTGGAACATTTTTTTCAATTGACAAGGATGTCATTCGAATGAGCGAAGATGTATTTTTGTTATTTTAATACAGTTTTTCAATTTTATGTTATATATTTTGTACTATACTTTTGTAGATTCAGACGATTACCATTTATCAATTGATTTGTTTCTTACTATTACAAATAAAATCGATAAGAAAGCGACGGAACCAACATAAAAAATGGAATAAAAAATATATAACAATTATAAATATGTTTATGAAAACTGCTTGTAAATCACACTTCTATCACAGTTTTACAATGCATACAGATACGAAACGAGTGTACTTGCGTAGAGCAAGAATAAAAACATATCATATTTTAGTTATCCCAAAGACTCCACTAAGTAAGTAATAACTTATTATATAATTTTTCCCTGCTCCATTTCCTTGCTCCTTGCCCTGTTTCGTTTTTTGTTCTTTACTTCGGTACAGATATTGAAGTCGGATTTTTTTTATTATTTCAGACGACAGACGTGGTTAAAAGCTGTCGGGCGAGAAGATCTCCTTTCAAAAGTTATTGATGATAAAACAAGTGCACAATACAGAATCTGTGAGGAACATTTCGAAAAATCCTTTATTAAATTTTCTAAACACAGAAATAGAAAATATTTATTTGACAATGCTTTTCCAACACTCAACTTGCCGACAAATGACGAAGCGTGTTCTAGATGCCAGTGTGAGAAAGTATCTATATTACAAGAAGACATTCAATTTATACCTACTACTGAGATATCTTTAAGTTCAAATAATACTTTTAACAAAATAGTTATCTTGGAAGATCAAAAATCTCGCAGCATTCGGACGGATCCTGTAAAGCATACTTGTGAAAGTAGATCGGCGCAAACGGCACTTCACTTTTCAGCGGACACTCCGAGTAAACGGAAATTATCACTTGAACTTCGAGAAGTAAAAAGGCATAACAAATATGATTTTTGTAGTGTAACTAAAGATGACTTTTTAAAATTATGTGATAAGTTTATGAGTAAAGATATGTCTCAAATTATTAAATGGCAAATAATGTGAAGGCAGGCTATAGTGGAAACCGATATAGCCAGGATTTCAGATTTTTCGCACTCAATCTTCATTACTCCGGTCCAGCTGCATATAGATTTCTTCCAAATACATTTTGTTTACCTTCATTCGTCACTTTACAAAAGTTAGTTAAGCCAATAGGTAAAAACCTAGACGAAAGATCGCTTCGTGCGTTAAAAACGGAGGCAGACAAAATCGGGATCTCAAGAAAAGATTTGTAGTGTTTGTGTGGACTGCATGTCTTTGAAGGTTAATCTGCTTTATGACGTCAGAAACGACAGAATTGTAGGATTCCATGAAATGAACCGGATTCAAAAAAAAACCAAATATGTTATTGTTATGAGGATTCGTGCCATTATATACAATTGGAAACGACCAATAGCTCATTGATTTCTGTCTGAATGTTCAAATATTATCCCGAAGCAAACGATTGGATTGATGAAATTATAAACATCACTAATACTTTCTTAGATTTACGCAATTTATAAACATCACTACAAAATATTAGTCTAGACATACGCCTCCTCATCGCAGATTTAGATGCAGATTTATTAAGCGCTTCTAAGTTGCGAGCAGGGATAAAACGTATTTTGAAGTAAACGGACAGAAAAAATTGTACATATTTGATGTCCCGCATATTTTGAAATGTGTAAGAAATAATTTCAAAACATGTAAATTTTTTTTGACAATAATGTAGCATAATGTATACGTTATAGAAAACGTATAGTTTTGTTATTATTAAAAAACTGATAAACATTCTTAAATTATTTACGCGCACTATGGGTTTATTTTGTTTTAAGAGATAATTTCGGTTTTCTTTCTATCGAGGAAACCACAAGTAATCGTGTTTCTAGTGTATGATTTATAGAATAAATCCTTAAACATCCTACATATTAATTGCATAATTAAAGTTTAAGTAATAACAATACAGCAAGGGATCAAACCAACGCAATTATTTCGTAATTGCCTCGGTGCGCCCTTAATAAAAAATTACACTTAATAAATCTTATTTCTTAACAAGTAATTCTTTCACCATAAAGTATGAAACATTTCTTCTAGTGATTTTACACAAAATAAATCATTATTTACATGTAGTGACGTGATAACCCATCCAACCATAGAAACCATTTCAACAAATTTCGATATACCTGAGAAAAATAGTTTCTTATATATTATGGTTATGGTATAGACAAACATAAATGTTTATTACAAAAATAAACGCATCAACTTATATTGACGAACAAACAACAAGTAAGTTTTACTTACGCCAGCGTGCATACTTCGCGTGATTCTTTTGATGAGCTACAGTTACCTCCAGCTGGTTTTGTTGACTTCTATAATGAACTAGAAAACTATTTTAAACAGAATTTCCGTTCATTTGTGGGAAACAATATTTTAGAGGAATTATTCAACGTATTAAGTAAAGCAGAATTTAAGTATATTTATAACATGTATGTATTTAAAATTATAAATATGTAGTGTATCAACTATCTGGTATCCATAACACAAGCCTCGTAGCTTACCGTGGAACTAGATGGTGCTGTGTGTTAATGTCCCAACATATTTATTTACTTATTTAAGTCACGGCCATGCTCATGTTTCGCTCAATCTTTTATGATAAGGTTGTTCATCCGAATGCGAATACATTACATAATTAAAAATACATAATAGAAAACTGAAAACATCTAAACATAAAATGTCACGTAAATATCTGTAAATATATTTAGGTACATAGGTACTTGTAAATAAATTATTACATAATAAACATATTTTTATTCTTTTTGACAACCCTTTGCACATTTGCGATCGATAGCGTAAGTACCTACCTATACGAGCGGTGGTTTCGTCCGACATCGAAGAGGTATCTCAATTGTATGGATTGTAAAACTGTGTTACTATCATAAACGCAAAATTTTGTGTGTATTTGTTAGTCCTTAACGCTGAAACGACTGGACGTGTTTGGATAAAATTTGTTAGATAGGATACTTTAAAATTTACAAAAATAACGTTTTAAAATATGCATCACAAAAGATGCACATTTTAAAACGCAAAAGTTGCTACGCGAACTTTATATTTTCTTATTCTTGTCTAATAGCTATTTCTTTACAGGTCACAAAACGTACCGAATTTTGGCGCATCAAGCTCTACGAGTGCTCAGTAAGTTTCACTTATTTCATGCAGACATTTTTTTTCTATACCAAAATTATATTTTTTTAAATACATATATATTTTTTTAGATCTGAAGCAATCGAGCCGAAAATGATGTCACTTGAATTTACAGACGGACAGGTAAATATGTTTAATCTTTATTATTATTATTATTATCATATGATAGCTATGTACAATAAAGTTAGGGAAGTAGATGTTAATAAAAGTAAGAAGTTAAATGCTAAGTATTAAGTCGAATGTCAAGTGGAAAGCAAGACATTATACCAAAAAAATTTAAAAGCTATATATTTAAAAAATTTCTTTCCCTTTCACCTTGTCCTTACTATTATATGTACACATTATGTGTATGTGCGATATTTGTTTCATTATATCATTGAAATAATTCGCCACTATAGTTAAAATTAGGTGAAAATTGAGTACCTAAATTTTGACATACTGACCGAACGTACTAGAATAAATAAAATATAAGCGATCGGCGGACCCCCTTCAGAACAAAGTTCCTCACGCATTTTCTTCAATTCCGATTGTAATTTGATAAAAAGGTCTTTTGGCACACTCCGCGGATATAATACGTTAGTATAGACCCTCAGAGGCACAGTTAACTTGTATATACATAAATAGTAAATAATTAATACTCATTAAACGTATAGAAACAGTAAATACTTGTATCAACATACGAGTATAAAACTTATTCTGCTAAGTTTTTAGTACACATACTTGTTGCAGTTCCCATTTCTTAAATCTCCATTACAAAATTACAGATAATGTCATCCATTTTTGATGAAATTGATAGTTATTGAATAACTGCCCCGATGACATGCAGGGGAGAACCCCCCCCCCCCCCCGCAGTAGCTCCTCTAGGGTGGCGGGAGAAGATGCACATACCGGCGCCTCCTCTCCCCCAGCCGACGGCGACGAAGAGGGTCCGCTGAAGCGTTAGCCTCGCGTTCCCTCTCCGCCGTCTCCTTCAGTGAGATGACGGTCTCACTAAAGGAGACCATCGCTGACCAGGACCTCGCGTCGCGTAGCATGGCCCCCACCACGCTTCGCAACGAAAGGTCTCCACCCACAACCACCATCAGGACATGGCGCTGGGGAGTCCAAGCGGCGCATACCGCGAGGTGTCCTCGGACACACCACACTCGTGGCATACGGGCGACGGTTCCCGACGTGCAATCTGAAACAGATACTAACCGAAGCACCCGTGCCCGGTAAGCATCTACGTCAGCCTAAACGTCAGGACGCCGTGAGGCCTCCTGACCCAGCGAGACAGGTACGGACGAACCGCACCCACCGTCACCAAGGCCAGCCGTAGGAGTCCCCAGATCTTCCCACCAGCGCCGGATCAGGGCCTCGTCAGCTAGGCGCCTGATCCGAGCGACTCCCTCCCACGCCGGACGTTCCCCGCGCCCGCGCATAACTGTCAACTCCTACCGCAAGCCGCTTTAAGGAACATCGTTCCAAAAGTAGCCTTTGTCACTCTACGAGCAGTAAACCATTTACAAGATTCATTATGATATTCAGCCCTTTCTAACGCCCCACTGCTGGGCACGGACTTCAATACGAGGAGAATTAGGCCATGGTCCTTCACTTCACTTGTCTTTCGAAACTCGCTGGGTTCTCTTAGACATGCAGGACTTATCACGATGTTTTTCTTCGCCGTAAGACAAGTGGTAATAGTATTTGAAATGATTGGCACATGAAAAATTAAATGCTGAAATCATTATACTGTTGTAACTGTAAAAACTTGAAATACAAAATATTTCCAGTAATATACTTTCTAGTTTATTGAAGTACCGCCACAATCTCTGTCTTATATTTCAGTTTTTTGTGATTGCAACAAGCCATAAAATGAATGAAACCACATCAGAACAGATAAGCACAGATCATTACGTCATGTCGCTTGTCGCTAGCACTCCACTCTATTGTTTATAACGCCTGTACGAGTATCTTTGCATAACAAGTATAAGCGCTAGCGGAAGCCCTTTCAAAGTAATAAAACGGTGTCATTTGCCAACACATGGCTGTAATACAAAATATCATGATTATACACAAAAATTTAATAAAATTTATATAACGCCGAGTTGAGAAAGTGAAATCGACCGTTTTCTAAAGTGTTTGGATCTAAAGTCGGCCCGACGGCGAGTGATGTTTTGTTGGAGCTCCCTTATTATACAGGGTGGGTCATAAAATGGTCCCACCTATTTTGCACTCGTAAAAGTGCCTCGTAAATTTCGCGTCACAAATGTTCCTTTGTTGGGCGCAGATAGACCCTGATTCTCGCCCTGGAATAATCTAAGCGATAAGTCGATACGCTTGATGTGTAGGGATGGGCAGACTTTCAAAATCATTCAAAATACCAAAAATATATTATAGATAAATTTCTGTGTAGATAAATAAATAAACTTCCAGAGTCATCGAATGATTTAAAACAATATTAATTGGATTCGCACATGTGTAACTTAATCTTTTATCTATCACTAATGATTAAAAATAATTTTAATCTCCCATGAAACTTTATTGTTGTACACTTTTAAATAATTCTTATAATAATTAAATATATTTTAAGTTTAAAAGTATAACAGTCTTTATAATTAAAGTATATTTTGGTACAATTTGATTTGGAATATTGCATGACATGCATCTGATGAGCACTCATAAAAAAATTAAATAATATGCTTTAATATATCTGTCGATAAGTAAAACTTCCCTAAACAACACAACCCCTACCACATATTGTTTTTAAGTTACGACAATTTTGGACAATGGCGGTAGAACCCCACCTCGTGCTCTGTCACTTATAGAATCTTTCTATATAACACATAACTTACGCGCTATTACGCAATATCCTTATGCTCTTATCGCCTCGACGCAGATGCAGCTTAAACCAATAAATATAAACGCGATTTACCATACCATCAGATCATAATATGTACGATATTTGGCTAAAGTCTTAAATATAGGCAAAGTTAATGTCTAACTTAGAATATTACGTAATTATCTAAATGGCACTATTTAATATGTAGAAGGTCGTAGGTTCTATGTCTGCAGGAACAAATGAATGGATTGAATTGATTGTTTAATGTTCTAGTGGAGGTATATAGGTACTAAAACCAACAGTAAGTTATTGAATATAACTGCTTTTGTCTAACACTGTGTATTGTATAGCTGTATCGATATTTTTTAAAGATTAGAAGAAATGATTTGTTATCAATAAAAACTTTCAACCCCTATTTAACCCCACTCCAAGTTTAATTTTTGTGACAAAAGTAGTCTGTGTTCTTCTCCAAAGTTTCGTCATCTCTATACGAAAATTCATCAAAATTGGTTCAGCGGTTTAGGCGTGAAAACGAAACAGACAGACAGACGATTACTTTCGCATTTACAATATTATTACCTAGTATGGATTTTGTTGTGTTATGAAATAAGTGAAGATGTAAAATATTCTTCATAACATAAGTCAAAAATATCAGGCAGCTACAGGATCAATGGAAATTGAATTTTTCGAACATGAGGGTCGTTCTATCGGTAATAAGTGTTGAGTCTCTCCTGCGAGGGTTGCTCTTGATTTTCACCGAGGGTTGGAATGCAGATGTGTGTTGATTTATACGATTTCTGGTAACTGGTCGTAAACATCCCTTAAAAGTAACATGATTAGATAGCTTCTGAAGCGTAAATAGGTGTAGTAGATTGGTAACGCGCAGAGCCATTATGTTAACTTATGTTAAACATAGATTTATGCTGTCATTGTGCTTTTATATTTTTCATAATATTTGTTCAGGAATATTGTTTTATTTTAGGTTAAGTTTAATATATTAGTAAAGTGTTTAATAAAATAAAGTTATGTTCAAACGTTTTATAAAAAAACTACAATAAAAACATACATAATTAGATTTCAGTCAGTCTGATGCAAGCATACCTCTTAATTATATAATTAATTATTTAATAATACTATTAGAAGCCGTTGTCCAATATTTTACAACAGATTTCTTATCTTGAAACGCTAAAACCTGTCGAAAATACATTGAAATTCAAATGCTTAACCAAAACAATAAAGCACTCGTGAACAGGATCGAACCTGTTACATCGAATCATAACTATAAATAAAAAAAAGCGTACGTGACAAGCGACGGGACAAGTCGAGACATGACTCACAAAGACGCATTTCACAACAGTGCAATTTATTACGCCTTCTTAAACTTCTAAGCCGATTTAAAAAAATTATTACTTATAGATTTTTACACTTTGAATAGTGATTTTAGCGATTAGAGGTCCGCGATTTTTCTTTGTTTTTTGCCTGATTTTAAAAAAATGGTTTTGTATGTTTCCTTAAAAAAATGTGTACATATTACCCAATATGTTCGATAATTGCTAGCGATTTTTTTTAATAATTTTGTATTTGACGAATCTTATTCATTATTTAATATTTGTAAATAGGTTACCTACTGTAGGTATAGTATATTTTAACAAGTAATATTCTCGCATCGTGTCGTTTATAATTTTTTACTTTTATTCAAGTGGCTTTTTCAAATTTTTTTAAATTATCGTCCACGGATCAAACTAAAGAACAATATAAACATAATACCATATAACTAATCATGAAGCCAAACAAAAATTGATTTAAAATAATATATAATGAATTATATACTGTGACAAGTAAATACAAGTTTATGAATAAAAATTGCTTACGAATTTTATTGTAATAAAGAAAAAAATTATCTACTATTATTATACCTCTTTTTCAAGAGGAATTAGAGAACCATTCTTCCCGAGAATTGTAAATTAAGTAAACGATGTGTATGGCAGAATTCAGAATAGTAGTATAAACAGTAGACTTATGCCCGATTTCACCAACAACCCATAGGCTACCACCTACGTATGGGATCCCTAGCTTAAAAGTCCCCTAAATTAGCCCCTAAATTAAATTTCATTTTACCATCGTCTTTAAGCCCATATTTCGAGCACCTAAATTTAGGGGGCCTTTTAATATTTAGGTGACCCCTAACTGTCGGTGAAACAGAAACTGCCCCCTAACAGCCCCCTAACCATGCTTAGGGGATCCCTTAAACTTAGGTGACGTTGGTGAAATCGAGCATTATTCCACTATTTTTACTTGACTTTTTTTTGGCAGCCGTCTGTATATTATGTAGTTCTTTAATCTACTACAAACTGTATAACTTTTTTTGATATTTTTTCCTTATATTTTGCATAATTAAATGTTATCGTAATTATTCTGTAAGTGCAACTACAAACTATAAGTGGCAGTAGATATCAATTAGTAAAGTTTCTCAAAATTTCGTAATTACGAAACTTTTTCTCTTTAACTCTCAATCTATCTCATGAATATTGATAAAATGGCGAGTAAATCAATTAACTTTTATATTTTATAATCTAATTAGTAATTACCGTGATGTGAGTTTTAATGGGAAAATTACAGACATTACTATGGTATATACCATAAGTGTTTACAAAACGTCAATATTAGGATTCATGGGTTATATAACTATATAACCCATGAGTCCTAACATTAAGGTTTTGGTTTTGGTTTTGGTTTAACTATATACAGACTAACAAAGAACTCTTTGCCACAATAGCTTTACTAAGTATGGCTCGCGGCTTCACCCGCATGTCTATTTATTACACACACATTAAATGTGACCCCCGTCTTATATGAAAGCGCGTAAAATGCAAAGCTCAACTCAACTTGTATGTAATTAACGAAATCATAAATGCTTTCGCTATGTTTTACGAATTAAGTTCCTTAACGCGACTTGCGGTAATATTAACTGGCCGCCCGCAATATGCGTCAACCTTGACGTGGTGGGAGATTCATTAGCGTCCGGCAATCTAGCCGGGCGCGAAGCCAAGAAACGCACTAGGAGGCGGCTCACCTCTGTGGGCGGTGTACCATGCGTGTTGCTCCCGGTACTTTTCTGCTAGCAGAGTCGACCATGGGAGTCACCCCATGGTTGTTGTGATTTATTTCGACAGGCCAGCAGTCGGAGCGTTGTGATTGAGTGTGTAAACGATCCTGCGACGCCGACGCCCCATTAAGACGGGGGAAGGTTTTGTTGGGTTTTAGTGGGTAGTACTGGCTTTGCTGGTAAGTCCCACATAACAACCATATACTCGTATGCATTATAACCACCTGTATGCATTGATCGTTGTATGCGTAAATGCATAAAAAAAGAATTACCTGGTAGAATTCATCACGTAACGTAAAAACGTTATGCCCCTCCATGCGACATTCTCTCTCTATCTATATATGTATATTTCGAACTGGCCGCCATACTTGTTTACATCATGTCTTAGTTAAATATGGTTTTTTCCAATGACCAGCGTACACTCCTGTTAAATGAAATAGTGTTTTAAACCGAACAATTTATTAAAAAATTTCAAGAATAAATATCAAGGGAATGATTTTCAGTGGTTATTTTAATTTATACGTAAGTTACATTGTCATTAATAAAATTTTAAATTTTGGTACAAGTATTTACTTTTTATATACGAGTAGTGTAATTTTAGTGTTAACTATTTACTATTTACGAAGGTACATAACAGGAAGACAATAATGAAATCAAATGCTCAGCGTCAAAAAGAGTACAGAAAGAGAATAAAAACTAAAAAACAATTGAGACTGAGAAAAAAATACCAAAAACAAATGCTCAACGCCAACACAAATTCCGGCAAAATAAAAAAAAATACAACAAAGTGAAACGTTAGATCTTGCCAGGTATCTTTCGCATGAGAATAAACAATAAATATATTTGTTTTTCTATTTCCGCTTTAACTAATAACAATATAATTTTTCAGAAAAAAATATAATGCTGAACGTGCTAAAAGATACAGAGATAAATTAAAATTAAGAAAGCGACGTGCTGGACTCGACACTTTGCTATCATCGAAAGATGATTCTTTATCGACCATATTAATTGAAATTGGTCAATGTCATGATAGTCAGTGCCAAGAGCAGACGAATCATATTCAACCCCCAATGTATTAAGACGCTCAGCAAGTAATAATTCTAAGTTTTCAATCATTTCAAGCCCCATACGAGGGGGCATAAGGCTTTTTCCATTAGTCGCGAAAATTTATAAATATAAACAATCAAAATTTACATATCAAATTACATTCGGAGTCGAATAAAATGAGTTAGGAACTTACCCCGACTGCACACGTTTTTAATTAGACTCGCCAATCATAAGTCTACCTACTACTCTGTAAGAATTTTCACGTAACTCGACAACTGAATTCGCTAACATACAACATACCTACTAATTATTTATTAGAGCGCTGTTACTAAGAGGACGAATCTATACTAATATTATAAAGAGGCAGAGTTTGTTTGTTTTTTTGAATGCGCCAATCTCAGAAACTTCTAATCCGATTTGAAAAATTCTTTTTGCAATAGATAGCCCGTTTATTGAGGACGGCTATAGGTTATATATCATCATACTACTACCCAAGGGAGCGGAGCAGTCATCATAAATGTCAACAAATCGGGCAGACTTCCATACATTATTGAAATGTGATGCTCATAATATTATGTTTAAGTGCTTTAAGCTTAGAAACTTCTGAGCCCATTTCAAAAATGCCTTTTGCATAAAACCAAAGAGCATTTATGTAGTTTTAGCGCAAGCGAAACCGCGGGTTCTGCTAGTGTACAATATAATTCAATTGAAATATATTGAAAGCGGTCAACAATGTACCCAAGGGAGGTATATATATATATATATATATATATATATATATATATATATATATATATATATATATATATATATATATATATATATATATATATATATATTAATCACACGTCTATACCTTTGTCACTATCCGTGCCAATTGGTTGTATTGAAAGAAAGGAAATTAGTCATGTACCTTCTGCTTAAGTGCCGAATCGACACATTAACAAAGTGACGTGACGGTACCGGAAACAGTGTTGCAACATTTTAATGCAATCGTTAGCGAAAACTAATTAGTATGAGTAATTTTAATTATCTGGGGCAATACAATGTACTGAAGCCATATGTTTTATGGTTAATCTTCATATATATTACATACTAATGAGCAGTGACCAGTCTCTAGGTGATATTTTAGGCTAAAATTTATTATTCCTGAAAGAAATTTTTAGCCCATATTTCTTTTAAATAATGTAGCTTTAAAATTATGAAATATATAATACAATATACTCAATAGTTTTAGAGTTTATTGGTGACAAACAAACAAATCTTTGCCCATCTGTTACTACAGATTAAAAATATTCCGCTTCGTGATTCTCACCCTAATTTTATAAAATGCGTAAGTTTTGTATATAATAGTAAAATGTTTCTTTACTATAACTATAAAAGTTTTCAATTTCAATGAAATTCGTATTCAGGCTTATTAATAGATAGATAGGCTTTCTTAAATCTAGGAAAGTAAGAAAACAGTCTATATATAATATTTCTCTGTACATAAGCGGAGAAAGGAACAGAAACAATAGTATGTATACAGTATAAACTTTTACGAGTTCAAAGTTCCCATAGCAACAACACATTCACGTACAAACGAGAAAAAACCTCTTAGCAACAGTACGTAATTGGCCGCAGCGGTCGCTCAGTGCACGCGGAAAAAAAACAACGAGCGTGAAAACGTGTTCGATTCTCAATATTAAGATAACACAGGGTTATTCAACGAAATATATGGTATCTTATTGTATTGGAGATTTACCGCGACTTTTCTTATTTTAATATAATTGTTATTTTATTATCCTATGAGTATTATCAGTGCCGGATTTAACCTTAGCGCCGCCCCTGGGCATAATAAAAATTCCACCTTATTATCGAAATTTTGAATAAAATGTTGAAAGTTTTAATTTTTTTAATTATATTTTTTTTGAAAAATACAAAGAAATAATTTATAAATGATATCAATTTTTCGAATAATGTACCTACCAGTTAATTTTTTTTGTCATCTTTTGTAAAATAAAAAAAGCATTTTCGATAACGCGAAGAAAAAATTTTTCCCACCCTCCGATTTTTCCGCCCCTAAAAATTTGCTGCCCTGGTGAGTATTATAAATGCGAATGTTTGGATGGATGGATGTTTGTTGCTCAATCATGCTAGAACGACTGAACGGTTCTAGATGAAATTTGTCACAGAGATGGATTATAGTTTGGAATAGCATCATAGGGTACTCTTTATCCCGGAAAAATGTACGGTTCCCGTGGGATAGATTTGTTTTTGTTTTTCACTAGTATGAGTACATTTTAAACTCTTACTTTAACAAGAATTCCAGATTTATTTATCATAATTTTAAAATTACACACGCAAATTAATCACACTAACTACTATTTTAATATACATACGTATGTGAAAAATTGTATGTGGGTATGTTTGTTACTCCTTCACGCTGATATGGCTGAACGGATTTCGATGAAATTTACTTCACAGATAGTCTATAACCTGGAGTAACACACAGCTAAGTCGCTCGTATCTAATGATATTTTAACTAATAATATCTGACCGTCTTGTTGTAAAAAATATTACGAGTTACAATTTGAACTGTACAATTAAATTATATTTTTCATAAGCGAAAGAAAGTATTGAAACTTATATTGTAATTATTATCTTTAAAAGCAAACTCGACTTTAAAAGCCCCTGAAGAAACCAGCGACAAAACTGGGTCTGGGTCTGGAGTACGAAAAAGATTGTGGGTCAATGTTATCTCTGCTGACTAATTTGTATTCATTTTAATTTGTATTTCCAAATAAAAAAAGACAACTCTCGTTTTTTCGTCATCAATCTTAGTAAAATTAATTCTATATAATACTTTTTTAGATTTACGCGAATATTTGACATCTATACATATAATAAAATTGTAACTAAGTCGAATCTGTACATTAAATATTTTTTGGAAAAATCTAATTGAAATAGACATTATTATCGATACAGAGTCCGAATCTATAGTTTTTAGAATTTGTGTCAGTCTGTCTGTCTCTTGTTACCGCATCACGAGAAAACCATTGGACAGATTTTGATAAATTTGGTATGATGATAGCTGGTTATCCGGGTCAACATATAGGATACTTTTTAATGCGGGAAAATCTTATTTCTGAGAAAAAATACAAAAACTGCATTGTAAGAGTATACTAATATGTAAAACATAAGAATTTGGTTTTTGGTGATCTGAACGCGGGCGGAGCCGCGGGCAAGGCTAGTTATAAATAAAACTATCTTTTCGGATTTTTTCGTTAATTAATTTTGATTTTTGGTTCCCAACGTTTCGAATGCTTTACAGCAATCATTTAGACGTCTTAATTGTTATTATAGTGTAGACGTAGTACACATATATCTGTCACATTTAGAGCAACATTACCTATTTAATTACCGAATGAGCAGAACCAAGTTAATATCAGCGTAAAGAAGATCACAAAGAACTTACTTGTATCTATATTCTATATGTATTTTTGCATCCTTTTCATTTTTATCAATACAAAAGAAAGAGACCGACACCAAAACAATACACGATCATTAGTAGCAACTAGCACACATCTACAACAATAAATAGATATTTTATCTTCCCCAAATAGGCCATTATCCAATAAGCAGGTTTAAACTGAATCGACTAGATAATGAGTATCTGCTTAATCGGCTCGAGGCCTTTATTTACAATTTAGATAAAATATTTATGTTAAGCCCATTATATGATATATTGCGCACATTGTTATTAAGATTTAATAAGACTAGCCCTCACGTTGATTAAGCATCTACGGTTACTTGATATATAACCACGGGAACTTCTGACTAGACCGGGACAATATAAGGCCTGCCATTCCTGTCCTTTCCATTATCACACAGTCTTATTTTCTCACTGATAAGTTACGATATATATATATATATATATATATATATATATATATATATATATATATATATATATATATATATATATATATATATATATATATATATATATATATATATATATATATATATATATATAAAAGCTAATTTCTAAAAAAAGTTTATATATTAGCTTTCTAAAATACCTACCAGTTGCAGCATATAGTCTGAACTCTGAAGTATAGGTATTTATTTCTAGGTTGACGTAGATTCCTTCTAACATGTTTCTCGACGAAAAAAAAGACAATATTATGCTATCCCTCTCTCTGTTTTTCTCCCTCTTTCTCTTTTAAAGTAATTTTCATAGCTTAGAATTTTTTTTGTGAATTTAACTTTATCGCGATAATGTTGTAAAGAGGTCTGCCACAAAGTTAGGTATTGGCGAGTAGTTTCGCAAGTAGGTTCCAAGTTCTAACTTTTTGCATAGATGCATATGATCATGAGAAAGCTGACCAGTCCAACTTGTTTTTTGAGCTCTAATTTCGCCGCAATCAAATAGAAAGCGATGTGTGGAGACAGTATCAGAGTGTAACTACTTGTATATATGAAAGGAAACTATAAAAATGTTAAAAATATTTACATATACATAACTAGCATTGCCCGCGGCTCCGCCCGCGTTCAGATTACATATTAGTATACTCTTACATTGCAGTTTTTGTATTTTTTCTCAGAAATGAGACATTTTCCCGCGGTAAAAAGTATCTTATATGTTGACCCGGATAACCAGCTATCATCATACCAAATTTCATCAAAATATGTCTAGTGGTTTTCTCGTGATGCGGTAACAGACAGACAGACAGACAGACAAAAATTCTAAAAACTATAGATTCGAACTCTGTATCGATAATAGTGTCTATATCAATTAGATTTATAAAAAAATACTTAATGTACAGATTCGACTTAGTTACAATTTTATTAAATGTATAGATAACATATAGGCCCTAGATACATTCGTTTTAGTTTTTGTGGGTTGTATTGTAACGTGTTTTCCCGTGGGAATGAGATAGTCTTCCGAGGTAAAATGTAGCCTATCTCACTCTCCAGCCCTTCAACTATCTTCACACATAAAATCATGCCAATCTGTCACTCTATTTCGACGTGAAAGAAGGACAAACAAACACTTTTTTTTCACATTTATAATATTATAGTACGGACTAGAGACTCGCTTCTCTCGTGTGCATATGTTAACTGTAACCTATGTGTTACTCAAAGTCGATCTATCTGTGTAGTAAATGTCATCCAAATCCGTCTAGCCTTTCAGCGTGAAAGAGTAACTAACATACACACAAACTTCTGCATGTATAATTATTGTTCAATGATATATCATATCGATATATCATACTAGGCAATTATTAAGTACACGGATGGATGCTCCAAAATTTTCTTTATTAGAGAAGTAGCGACTCACCCACTTCTCTTTCGCTCGGATTCGTCCCTAGGTTGATTCCCCATACAAACTTTCATCCTCATTTTCACTCCCTTAAGAGATGATTTCCGGAATAAAAAATATCCTAAGTCCGTCCCAGGGTCTCAAACTATCTTCTTACCCAATTTCATCTAAATTGGTCAAGTATTTTTTGAGTTTATTCGTTACAAACATACAAAAATACAAATCTTTTCTATACATATAATAAAATTGTAACTAAGCCGAATCTGTACATTAAACATTTTTTGGAAAATCTTATTGAAAAAAATATTATTATTGATACAGAGGCCGAATCTATACATTTTAGATTTTTTGTCTGTTTGTCTGTCTGTTACCGCATCACAGAAAAACTACTGGAGGGATTGTAATAAAATTTGGTATGATTATATCTGGTTATCCGGGTAAACATATAGGATACTTTTTACCGCGGGAAAATATCTCATTTCTGAGAAAAAAATAAAAATACAAAAACTGCAATGTCAGAGTATACTCATATGTAAAACCTAAGAATATATTAGTAAATATTAGTGTAGAAAAATCTTAGTATAGATGTAGAAATACATTGATAATGGCTAATCTAGTACAAGAAAAACGTTTAAATTTACTTTAAAAAGCGAAAAAGAAATCTGAAAACTCATAATGCATATCATATTTACAAGTACAATAGTTATCGTTTGAACACACGATGTTTTATGTAAATCGTGCCTTATATGGTATAAATGAGTCATTCGTATATGCTTTTGTGAAATTTTATCGCACTATTAAAATCGTATGATTCACCAAATCATAGGTCACGTGACACACGACCGCTACCGGTTCTAACCAAACTACAAATAACGTAACTACTTTTATTATTTTCGCAATTGAAATGAATTTTTTATACCTGTTTTTCCTTTGTACAAAAATACATTTTCTACACAAAATGTGAACTCATACTGACATATTTACCTGATATTTCTAAGTCTCGAGACTCGAAAAATTATCTCAAATACAATATGCACACACGTCACACGCATATTATCTCATAGTGCTTATTTTCCTCAAATGATTCTTTATTTTTCTTTTTATTTATCTATTTTCTATTAGTTTTCTACCCACCACGATGGTTTTTGATGGCCATTATGAGGGTCTTGGGTTCAATAAAGCAAACATTACGTGGGTCATAACAGGCCTGATCTCGTTAAAATAAACTTCAGTATTGGGAAAACACAAGTAGATGGAATCCAATACGTTGTTAATTTTAATATTAATAAAAAGTAAAATATCATCTCAAAGCAACGAATATCTTAAGATAATTTCTTCTATACTTCTCATCATGCTTACTTAGTTTTCCAAACAATGAAATCTTTTTGCAAAGTAATATATCGCAAGTATTACAATATATAATAATGCTATCGAAACAAACTGTCGTACGACACTGATAACGATTGATAAGAAGTGTTCTTACGATAACATATACGGTTCCAGTTTGTAAACAAGAAACACCTTTAAATATTAGCCGGTATTCATTTAAAAACTTAGTCACGATGGATACTCTTGCCGTTTAGCAAATTGATTAAAGCCTTCCAAAGACAAAACAGTTGAGTTCCTTTATCCCTCCTGTTTGTCAACCGATTTTCCTTTATTTTTCATATAGTAACTATTGACGAGTTTTAGAGATATCAAAACGTAAATTGGAAATAGTTTTTTAAAAAGATAGTTAAATTTTATTCATTTATGGCCGATTTCATCAACGTCATCTAAGTTTAAGGGATCCCCTAAGCATAGTTAGGGGGCTGTTAGGGGACAGTTTCTGTTTCACCGACAGATAGGGGTCACCTAAATGTTAAAATGCCACCTAAATATAGGTACTAGAAATACGGGCTCTGACGATGGTAAAACGAAATTTAATTTAGGGGCTTGTTTAGGGGACTTTTAAGCTAGGGATCCCATACGTAGGTGGTAGCTTATGGGTTGTTGGTGAAATCGGGCATTAGTGTTTTTTTTAATGCCCCACCGCTAGGAAGGGGCCTTCTTTCAATCCGTTCAGGCAACAGTCCACCACGCTAGCCAAGTGCGAGTTAGTGGACTTTTTATGTGTGTCGAGAGCTATTTAGGTTTTACAGTTGTATGTTTCTTCTCGGCGTTTTCCCGTACCCTAAGGCGAATGTGCAAGTTATTTTGAACATAGAAATCATGTTATTTCATGTTAATTCAAGTGTGGAATTTCATGAACTTCATATAGAGCAACACTTCAGGTCTTGTAAGCAGTTGTGTTTGCTTGTGTAGATGATGACATGCACAAAAAAACATACATACATATATTCAAATTGAAATCAAACATTGATTCGCAGTTGAGAATTTTTTAATCTTTAGTAGCAGTAAAAAATTACATTAATTAATTATCGTTTGAAATATAACGTCTAATACCTGATATCTCAGCGACATCCAGAAGAGCGGAAAAACGATGGGTTCTGATTTTTCAAACAAAACAGCAACCTTTCGAAGTAATTATATAACTATATATGACACACACACACACACATATATATATATATATATATATATATATATATATATATATATATATATATATATATATATATATATATATATATATATATATATATATAATAATTAAATATGACAACACGTTTGGCTCAGTTTGTAGTGACCCTACTTCTGTGCCAGCGGTCGCGGGTTCGAGTCCCGCTGGGGACATCATTTGTGTGATGAGCACGAATGCTTGTACTCCAATCATGGGAGTATATTTATAATATGTATGTATTTAAAGTTATATATGTGTAGTGTATTAGCTATCTGGTATCCATAACACAAGCCCCATAGCTTACCATGGAACTAGATGGTGCTGTGTGTTAATATCCCAATATATTTATATTTATTTATTTATAAAAATTAAAAACATGTAAGAAAACGAAATTAATAGCCGCACCTCGTATATTATTATCTCGCCATATCTACTTGCCTGATATGATTGTTTTAAGCAACATAATATAAAATTGTAGTAAAAACTGCAGCCAAACAAGTCATGCATTACTGATAAATGAAATAGAACTGTTCTCATGATTCATGAAATTTTGTTACAACTACAATATTATGCATACATAGAAATGATTTAACTGAGATCTAGATAATTATGGCTCAATCATATTCTAAATAAATCTATCTGTTGCATCAGGTTCATACGTGATCTAGTGGTTTCAAGAATTTATCAACGTTATCAATCGTTATCAACGCGCGGTGTTATCAGGGCGCGGCAGACTGATCGGCACCTGGTTACTCAATGGTGACTTATATATCGAAATAGTTTATGTTTCGTTTAGATATAAAACTAATCCAAAAACTACTTACATATTTAGAAAAAGTATTTAAAGACCTTTTATTTTAACAATAACATTGCCTTTAAATATTGTTATTGTCTCACTAGTGTTCGCCAGGTGGTCGAAATTCATAATCATGATTGATAATTTAAGTAAAACATATATGAATAGAATTTACTTATACATAAAAAAATGTTTCTAAACTATTTTTATTGACAACACAAAAGCTCTTCAATAGCTATTTATTAAACAAAAATAAAACAATAAAAGAAAATCGGTTGTCGAACAGAGGAGAAAAGGCGCTGTTCTGTTTTCTCTTTGCCTATATATATGTAATTACCAATATTATAAAATATTTTATTCTTTATTGACGATTACAAAGTGACGGCGAGTTTTTAGTTGTCGTTTTTATTTATACACTAGCGTTTGCTCGTAGCTTCTCACGCCTAGATTATTTACGTAAAAGTACTATTTAAGGGTCCAAACATGAACATGAAAGAGTCATTCCTCAATTAGTAAGCTCCAAACAAAAAAAACACACTTCATCTTTATAATATTAGTATAGGCTCGTATATATATATATATATATATATATATATATATATATATATATATATATATATATATATATATATATATATATATATATATATATATATATATATATATCTTGACAAGAGTGTATTAGGTATGTAGAAAGCAATTACATTTCGTTGAAAGATTACACGTGGGTCTTCCGATTTTGATAAAGTGCATTACTCATGTTCTATGTAAACGTGAAGCAAGTTTTCGTCAATATACTGCTGTTGCTATCTGACTTTAGACTGTTGATGTCACTTTCATAATAACTGTATTCATATTACATACCTACGTATACTGGCTAACTTGTACGGCTGCACGTTCGGAAGTCTTAGGTTCGAGTTCCAGACAAAGTCTCAAGTTATAATGAAAACCATGTAGTCTAATTTTTGTTGAAGCATTAAAATTAGCCCCACTTTATAGAAACGTAACTAATCTTTGTTTTGCTTCCCTACCTGTACAATGCACAATTAAAACAACTAACTTGTACAATTTCCACTAAAACCTACTAATATTATTAGCTTTGTAAGGGTTTTATAATTATTATTTATTGACAATTTTTATAACTTTTAATCTTCAGTTAACAACAAATATGCTTAGCTATAAAATTTAAAAAAAAAAATTATGTACATCTGGACAGGTGTTTCGAAACATACTTGTTAATACCTAAACTATTATTGAATATTAGTATAATTATATTTAACTTCAAAAAAGCATAATAAATATTTAGTTTTTCTTCGTCTCAACAGAACGTAGATACACAAGTAGGTATCAATTAAATGACGTACCTACTTAATAAAAAATGGCACTTTTGATATTAGACATTATAAGATTGCTAATGGCTTGTTTAAAATAATTACATATTAATTAAAAAGATACACAGATCTATGTAACTTAAAAATTATTTCACACCTAGTGGTGGAATATTTTGTTAAAATGTATATACCTATATAAGATCTCCATTAATGTACCATAAGATATCATTAGAAATAGTATTATTACTATCGATTAACAATAGGCGACGATATCGCGTAACTTTTTACCGAAAGGAATAAAGTACTAAGTACTTTCTTAAGTCGGTTTATAATATACTAGCATTGCCCGCGGCTCCGCCCGCGTTCAGATGACCAAAAACCAAATTCTTAGGTTTTATATATTACTATATATAAAACCTAAGAATTTGGTTTATAGATAAAAATGTACTCCATACACTCGGACCAATAGTAAAGATATTTCTTTGAAAACTTACATATACATAGTGAGATAGGTTACAACTGTGATAGAGCTTTGGCCGGTGTCCAAACTGGCAGATCTGTGGAATTAAAAGGCGGCCAGCGCGGATGAAAGTGAATCATTTACGTATATTTTATTGTTATACTAAACCTATAATGTTTATTTTAAAAACATTAATACCTACACATCTATACATATAATAAAATTTTAACTGAGCCGAATCTGTACATGAAATATTTTTTGAAAAATCTTATTGAAATAGACATTATTATCGATACGAGGCCGAATCTATAGTTTTCAGCATTTTTGTTTGTCTGTTACCGCATCACGGAAAAACCACTGGAGGGATTTTGATGAAATTTGGTATGGTGATAGCTGGTTATCTGGGTCAACATATAGGATACTTTTTACCGCGGGAAAGTGTCTTATTTCTGAGAAAAATACCAAAACTGCAATGTAAGAGTATAGTAATATGTAAAACCTAAGAATTTGGTTTTTGGTCATCTGAACGCGAGGGGGTCCGCGGGCAATGCTAGTTGATATAAAAATCATAGATACACATATAAATATCTCTTCAAAAAGTGACGTCGACATTTGGCGTTAAGACTTAAGTCAAACCAAAGAATTAAATTCAAAAATCGAAAGTTCTAATTGTCTTAACACAAATTCGAACTTACGCACAAAAAATCAAAAATGGCACCAGAGTACCTTACAGTGACCTAGTACTTCTCCCGTGACCATGATTGCTGTAAAGCATTCGAAACGTCGGGAACCAAAAATCCAAATAAATCCGCGAAATAATCCGAAATGATAGTTTTATTTAAAATAAAGGAAATAATTTAGAAAACCTAGATGTTCCTATGATGAGATCCTTGTTCATGTGGTCCTAGATTGCAATCCCGGTTGCCCTCCTCTAAATCTAGCTAAATTGTTTTAGAACACTATCTATATAAAATTACTTATATACTCTTAATTATATGTAGAGTTTAGATAAAAATAATAATTGTTCAAATAGCGAGTTCTTTTAATATTTTATTTATTTATTTATTTATTTATTTAATCTATACTAATATTATAAAGAGGTAAAATTTGTGAGTTTGTGACGTTGTAGGGGTTATCTCTGGATCTACTGAACCGATTTTCAAAATTTTTTTACCAATAGAAAGCCACGTTCTTTCTGAGTGTCATAGGCTATATATTAACCCGAAGAATGGAAAGGCTTTTTCGTGGTAGTCGGATTTGCAAAGTAAGTCGGAGAAAAAACGGTCGAACGAAAACGTTTCTTACGAACGCTGCCTTAACGATGAGAGATATATGATTATGTTCTAGAGAAAAGTTGTAGAACTTAATAATGCCTACAAAAAAGTCAGCGACAGCATATGTCTAACTTTTATATTTAAGTCACAAAAAGTAGTTATTTATATTAAAAAAATAATTTAAATCGGTAGGTCATGTTTATTGGTCATATTATCAACAATCATCAATTCTTATCAAAATAAGTAAGTTTATCGTCTAAAATGTTTAAAATAAAAGACTTTTCCCTTTTACTGCATATAATTTAGACAAATGGTTAAAGAGATAATACAATATATTCGTAGGTATGGACGAACCCGAGCGAGCGGTTTGTCTGTTTTTCTCATTGTACGGGCTAATCTCAGGATCTATTGGACCTATTTAAATGAAATTTTGCATGGTGGTACCTTATATCCCCGGGCAACATCTTAGATACTTTTCATCCCGGAAAATGAAAGAGTTCCCGTGGGATACTTAAAAATCTATAACAACTTATACAGCTTAGTACACTAAAACTACTGATTGGATTTTAATGAAACTTTACAATAATATAGTTCATACATGACAAAAACAAATCAGCTACTTTTCATCCCGGAAAATTAAGTAGTTTCCGTGGGATAGTCAAAAACTATAGTAACTTGTACAGCTTAGTACACAAAAACTACTGATTGGATTTTGATGAAACTTTACAAAAATATAGTTCATACATCAGAACAACAAATAGGTAACTTTTTATCCCGGAAAAATGTACTTTTCCCGTGGGATAGATGTTTTTGTTTATTTGTTACGTATTATGTACACAACATAGACCCCAAAACAACAGTTATAAAAAAAATGTCTGTTTGTCAGTTTGCCTGTATGTCTGTTTTTGTGTGCGCGTTTCACGCGAAAAGTAATGTACCAATTTCAACGAAATTTGGTGAAGTGGTAACTTATTACTCGAGTCAACATTTAGGGTACCTTTTGTATGTATGTATGTATTCAGCCCTTTTTAACGTACCACTGCTGGGCACGGGCCTCCCTTCAGTACGAGGCGGATCAGGCCATAGTCCACCACGCTGACCAAGTGCGGGTTGGTGGACTTCACATGTCTTTGAAAAACTTTCTAGGTTCTGTCAGACATGCAGGTTTTCCTTCACCGTTAAGACAAGTGGTAATTGTGTTAGAAATGATTCGCACATGAAAATATCAGAGGTGCGAGACCCGGGATTTGAACTTGCTTCACTCGGTTTCCCAAGCGAGCGCGTTACCACTGGGATACCACTACCTAGATACATTTTACTTAAAGAAAATCTTTATTTCCCACGGGAAAATAAAATAACTGGTTTTATCGAGTCCTCCCTAGAAACTTTCCGCTGGCTAAGCCTTAAGACACATCAAAACAATATACTAAAAAATTGTAGGTCTTGAAAAGTCCTACAGAAAAGTTTTGAATAGCATATGTCTATCTCCCTAAGTTACACTCGCAATATTTATTCTTATCTATACCTATAATAAAACTTAGTCAAATCGATGTGCGCATTTCACGCAAAAAGTACTCAACCGATTTTTACGACAGGCAAATTATTCATTCCCACGGGAAAACACAATAACTGGTTCTATCGAATTGTCCTTAGAAATTTATATGGCTAACGTTGGCTCAACCTTAAGAGATAGATCAAAACATTGTACAAGAAAATTCTAAGTCTTAAAAGGGTCTAAGAAGGGTAAAAGAAAAGTTCTACATAGTATATGTCTATCTCCTAAGGTACACTCGCTATAACTATTTTCATTATTATATATTACTGTTTTATTATACGTTATTTATTCTATTTGAATATACATATATGAAAAATAAAACTGTCGAATGTCTGTACGTAGATGGTAGAGAAAAATGCTAAAAAACGAGTCAGTTGTCTTCTTGCATCCCGTAAGGAGAGAAATAGAACAAATCCAGATTTTTTTCAAATTTTTTGCTTCACTGTCTGTTTGTACGGGGTAATCTCCGATACTATTGAACCTATTTAAATGAAATTTGATACTTTTCATTCCGGAAAATTAAAGAGTTCCCGTGGGATAGTTAAAAAACTATAGTAACTTATACAGCTCAGTACACAACTTATGCACCTAATTTAGTAAAATTTGGCATGCTGATACCTTATATTGCAGTTCAAGCAACAGGTTACTTATTTTTATCCCGGAAAATGAACGGTTCCCGTGGGCTAGATCTGATTGTGCTTTTCTAGAGGCGAACCCGAGCGAAGCGAGGGTGAGCCGCTAGTATATTATAAAACGTGTACCTTTAATATACATATTATATAAGAATTGATATAATATTAAAGATTTTCTTTTTACATCTTTTAGGCCATCCACGAGGTGACGATCAAACCCGACCCGGACGCGCTTGAACAAGAAGATCATAACAATTCCGGCGGCGAGGATACTGATATAAATAGCAGCTCAATGTTTGGGGGAAAAACAGATACCAATGATATAGTACCCATATTAAGGGAAATGTCATCCCATTTGCAAAAGATGGCAAATAAACAAGAAGATTCCTTTGAAAGTTTCGGCAAGTACGTAGCGGCCACGCTGAGAAACATGCCTGAACGAAATTCGATGGAGTTGCAGCTGCAAATAGTAAATCTATTGATAGCAGACCAAAATAAAAATAAACCACCTACAAATTATGCCGAAGAAAAAAGTTAAAATTTGTGCTGATTTCTTTTCTAGGATTATTGTTTAATATTTAAGAAAAGTGGTTAAGTGTCGTAATTAAAGAACATCTTTTAAATATAACGTATTTTATTTTTAATTTTAAGGTTAGTGTAAATCATACTATTTTTTAAAATTAAAAGTTTCTACGTGTGTATGTATGTTTGTTACTATTTTACGTCGAAAGGGCTGAACGAATTTGGATAAAATGTAGTACCCGAATGATGTTGGGAAATACATTTATGCATTTCCCACACTTACAGTTTATGTGGGATTCTCCGGTTAGAAGAGCTAGTACTACACTAAACCCCAACAGAGCCACCCCCGTCTTATTCACATAGGGGGAAATACACATGGTCTATAAACTAGAAGTGACCAATGGCTACTGATAGTAATAAAATTTTCCAAGAACAAAGCGTCTGTATCAAAAATCTAAAAATATTATATGAAGGAAAATATATAGCATGTATGAAAATAAACTTAATAAGCGAAAGTCAAAACAACACAGTTTGGCGCTGGCGCGGGTCGCGGGTTCGATCCCCTCCGTCAAGTGTATATAGCAGTTATAGAAATTTTCCTCTCCTTACTGAAAATAACAGCGCAACGAATTGCCAAGCAGCACACAAAGTTTGATATTTATCGAAAGCGGACTAGGAAA
Source organism: Brenthis hecate (assembly GCA_951806755.1). Lineage (NCBI taxonomy): Eukaryota > Metazoa > Arthropoda > Insecta > Lepidoptera > Nymphalidae > Brenthis > Brenthis hecate. Next base: position 6,218,119 of record OX638258.1, on the reverse strand, counting down.
TGAGGAATGGTGGGTACCTCATACCTGTTACACTTAAAGGTAAGTTTTACCTAGTAATAAACAAATTCACACGAAAAAGGTTCTGTGGAGACAAAACATAAAAACGAAACACCAATCGCTAAATAATTACAAAATATCAGAAAATATAAATGATACAAATTTGGGCAAGTTATTAGATTATTCATAGGGAGTAGAAATCTGCTATGTTACGGGTTTTTGGAAATTCAACCCCTAAAGGCTAAAAAGGGGTTGCAAATATATGAAAATATGTTATTTTTAAACTACACGGGTAAATGGTGTGTGGGACGGAGGGCTGTCGTACCTGTATCTGATACTCAGACTTTTAACCTTTTAACGAAGTATCTGTCTTAGGACACTATTAAGAAACGACAGCAGGATAAAATAAATATATTATTAAAATGATAATCTTTTTAGTATAAAATCAGATCGAATATACTCTCAGAAACTAGCATTGCCCGCGGCTCCGCCCGCGTTCAGGTGGCCAAAAACTAAATTCTTAGCTTTTACAGATTAGTATACTCTTACATTGCAGTTTTTGCTTTTTTCCTCAGAAATGAGATATTTTCCCACGGTAAAAAGTATCCTATATGTTGACTCGGATAACAAGCTATCATCATACTAAATTTCATCAAAATCGATCCAGTAGTTTTTCTGTGATGCGGTAACAGACAGATGGACAGACAGATAGACAAAAATTCTAAAAACTATAGATTCGGCCTCTACATCGATAATAATGTACAGATTCGACTAATTTAGAATTTTATTATATGTATAGATGTGACTGTTACCGGACTTTGTCTCTTCTTGCCTTTACTTATATATCGCAGGTTCAACTCCTGGCCGAAATGCGACTGTATTGGAAAAAGATCACAAAAATTATGACTGTGGTTGAATTATTATAAATGCACATTTAAGACGATTAGTATCCTCGACGAGGTACTTCCTAAAGCGTACTTCTCGTTTATGGCTTGACCGAAATGCTTGAAAAATATATATGTGAATCATCAACTCTTAAACAATATTTGCCACAAGTATTTATTTCGTGGTACCAAAATATGTATTACTTTTTTTTAAAAAGAAGTTGTACTTTTTTAATTGAATTGCTTTACTGTTCCTAAATGGCTGCGAATTTTTGCAACAATTAAGGACTAAAAAATAAATGATCTGTTACACTTTATACCCGCCTATGTTTTTGTAAATCAATTACTATTTTCCTATATTAAAATCGAAAATGCTATTTACGAACCTCGAAGCTAAAGAGGTGCTCTGCGCGGGCGCGGGCGGCAGTCGCGCGCTGGCGCTCAAACGGGAAGGTTGTGTCACTTTTTGCTCTATCCGCGCTAGCAATCGCCCACTTATTTTACGTTGTATTTATGCATGTCTTGACAAGTATTTTTGTGCGTGTATAGAATAATCGTTCGCAGACAAATAAATGAGTGGTAAAGTACGCGCTTGGAGGCTGTAGAATATTTTAACTAGTTTAATGTAAAAATTAAGTTCTATGTGTGTATAGTAACTATACCCACATAGAACTTAATTTTACAACTATATTAAAATTATTATGTTGTTATGATATAGTTATTGTAATTATACTATAGTTATTGATATTCAAAAAAAAAATTATGTCATAATAATAGTTAATAAGTTTTTGGTGATTGATCTGAACATTTTAGAAACATTCCGCGCATAAAATTATACTTAGAGTAGAACTAATATTTTCTAATTAATAAGTTGTGAAAATAGTGATTTAGTAAAAATGCCACGAAAACCTAAATTAAAGAGGGATGCGATTGAAAGGGCTAGGAAAATGCTGTAAGTACCAAGTTATATAATCACAATTCATAGTAGGTAGTTGTAGTAGAATAATTAATATGAATAGCTCTATAATCCTCGCCAAACTATGGCCGCCATGAAGTTGGCGCTAGCAACACCTCGCGCAGATACATTCGAGTGCCTAATAAAGTAACAATATTGTAGTGTAACATGTAACATAATATTGTTATTTATTACTTTTTCATAGACAATGATTCGTTTTATTTAGTTTTATAATATTGGGATTTAGAAATTAAGTACATTTAAATATCAAAATCATCTTAAATGTCAAATTGAAATCCTTTATGAGGTAGGTAACTTATAAATTGTAAGACATAACAAAAGTTAATTTAACACGACAAACAGTAACAAAATAAATATCAAAAAAAATGACGAAGAAGTAGTTAAGAATTTTTTACTCGAGTGTTTTGTGTGCATGTACAGACTAAAAAACATAACACTGGACGAGCTCTCGGGGGCTGCGGGTAGGACACAGAAAGTCTAATGAGAAAATGATACCTTAATGTGTCGTTCTGCGCAAAGGCTCGCGCCAATTCAAGGCGGCCAAAAAGTTTTGGGGACGAATATACCTATACCTTTTTTTTAATGTTGGGATATGGATTTTCGCATATCACCTGTATATATAATAAAAATTTATTAATGTTTATTAAATAATTGTGTATAAATAATCTATATAAAATATAATAATGATAGATAAATTCTTTATGTATTTTTTAGTTTATTATAAATTTATTTTATATATAAGTTTTTGTATACATCCGATAACGCAGTTAAAGCTTTTTCTTATTTTTTATGAATATTCTCCATATTATAACTAAATATTTTGATATTATAATTTTAGGCAAGCTAGGAGAGCATTAGAAGCGGAACGCAAACGCATGGGTGCGACAACGCCCTCACAAAAAACGATTGAGGGAGACTTGATTGAGGTATGTATATTATTTCCAGTGGGGTAGTCAGAAATATTTCTTTTTCCTGCAGTGGATGAGGAATACTTTACAATCAATATTACTTACCTAGATGTAAGACGTATTTCTTTATTTTTTGCAGATGGAAACATTGTCTGAATCAAACAAATCTGCAGGTCCATCCGTTGCATTAGAAATGGAAAATACCAGCAAAGTACCAATGCTGTATGCACACATCATTATGGGGGAAGACTCTATTCAAGTAAGTGTACCTACATAAAGATATTTGACAATTTGCTGGAATAAAAGCAATAGGGCGTGGACACTCCCAACTTGAAAAGCTTTCTGCAGCCTTGAATTTGCCTATTATGTCACCAAAGACATACAAAATGGGCCATTGCAAGTTATCAGCTCATTGGGAAAAAGTTCTGTTCAATCCATGAATGAAGCGGCACAAAAAACGAGAATCAGCGAAGAGATGAAGGCCGTGTGGACAAAAACATACGAAAAACATATAAAAAAATACTGTCAGGTGCTGCTGCGATCATCGGCAGAAGGACTGGAGAGATGCTGTTTTTAGGTGTTAAAAAAAAATATTGTTCAATATGTGCACAGGCACAAAAAAAAATCTGTAGCCCAAAAACCACACTTGTTACAAAAATTACAACGGGCCGTCAACCGCTATGGAATCTGAAATCCTTGTTGAATTCTCTATATCTGATGGTATCTGACGGAGATTCTAGTACCTATTCAAAATTATTAAAAAGTAGACCATATTCTCACATCACAATAGAAAAAATTGATGAATGCGGTAACCATATTCTTCAGAATTCATGTAAAAACCTTACAGTTCTTCAAGCAGATACTCAATTTTTACTGAAGTAAGATGATTACTCAAAAAAAATTATGATCCTTAGAAAAACTGTTTGGAAAATTATTAATTCTCACAAATTAGAGTTTACAGATTTTAAAAATGTTCATGTTTTATTATTGTGAATGTTAATTTATTCAAAAAAAAAGATAAACCGTTTAAAAAAAACTAAAAAGTAAAAAATAACTGAACGGGGTTTTCATCTGTCATATATATACCTAATATGATATTTTCGAAGTCGGTGCCAGCCGAAAACGCTTTAAAATATGAATATCTGTTATAATATATGTAATAGCAAAAACTGAAATAGTTTTTATAATAAATCGTAATCACAAAAACTATTTCGGTTTTAGTTACACGTTTTAGTCCATATTATAAAAACTACTAAACCAATTTTGATGAAATCTTTACTATTACCTAAGTTGAAATAAATATAAGCAAACAAAAAAAATATAATCACGATCCGATTATTAGTTTCGGAGAAACGCGTCGACAAACATACATACACCTATAAATTTTTGTATATTTGCTTAGAAGACCTAATAGATTATCTTATGTGAATATTTTGCAGTTTCAATAATATTACATACATACGTGTCGAATTGATAAACTCCTTTTTTTTGAAGTTCGGTAAAAACCAACACACTTTTGCATTTTAATAGTTTAGTGTTAAGACTGATACATTTTTTAATGGGATATAACGATACAATGACATAACATGCCTGGCATACCTACAATGATAACTTATTTATTATTATTATATGCCTTTCACGAAAATCGGCTTAGCCGTTATTTTACACGTGATAAACACACAATTATTCACATATTTTAGACTATTAGTAGGATTATAATTATTAATATCAATTAGTAAACTTCAAACAAACAAAAAAACTTTCTTTATTATATATGTCTTGAAGTATGTGTATGTAATGTGTATGTATGTATGGATATATGTATGTAATATGTATGTTTGTGTATGTGTATATTTATAATATTATAATTTATGTTTGTACTTTGCACCTACACTGCACCTCATTATTATTTTATATTTTCTCACGCTTGAGTGTTTCTGGTAGAGATCTCTTAAAGAGATAAGTCATCCCTTGTACACATGGTAGCTGTTTTGACATCTGTTTTTTTTTCTGGTACATAAATAAATAAATAATCCCTCCACGACCGCGGACACGCCGGCGTTACAATTAACAATAGATTTCTTAGAAATTTAATTATTTCTTAAAAAAATACTTGGAGGTGTTAAAACTCTTCATCTTTATAATATTAGTATAAGCATGTATACATAGGCTCGTACATTTTAAACTTTTAAGTATATCTTGACGACACTATTTATTTTTTTTTATTAGAAATGGGCTCACTCTTGACCTTCATCTTAGCTCGAAGGCTTAGATAAGGTGTACGATCTAGCGAGTTTGCCCAGGAGAAGCCTGTTAATACGCACTTTGAATAGGTTCAGGTTATACGCACTCGGAAAAACAGACGCAGGCAGCGCATTCCACATCTTGGCTGTGCGCATTATAAAAGATGACGAATAGCGCTTAGTGCGAGTGGTCGGAATGTCAACCAAGAAAGGATGGTATCCTGCAGTACGTCTGGTGTTCCGATAGAAGAATGGCGATGGCGGTATGAGACTGTGGAGCTCGTTGGCACACTACCCGAAGTACAGTCTGTAGAAAACCGACAGACACGCAACTTGGCGACGGTGTGCTAAGCTGTGAAGCTTAGTTTTCACAAGCTTTTCGTCGCCAATTAGCTTTTAAGCTCTGCGATCCACCGAATCAAGAGCGGCAAGTTGGTATTTTGCAGAGCCATCCCAAAGGTGACTGCAATACTCCATGCATGATCGGACTTGAGCTTTATATAATGTGAGAAGCTGTCCAGGCGTGAAGTATCGCTTAACCTTGTTAAGGATGCCCAGTTTCTTGGCCGCAGTCTGTGCCTTCGACTCGATGTTGTCGCCAAAGTTAAGATTAATTTGCACTTAACCTTATGCCGAGAAGCTCTAGACTGTCGGAAGTCTCTACAGGTGTACCACGAAAAGTAGGAGTCAGGCTGTACGGACTCCTTTTTGCGGAAAATAGACAGGCTTACGTTTTGGCGGCGTTGAAATCGACCAGATTGTCATCACCCCATTGTGAGACAAGACTTAAGGTCGCATTTGTACGCTCTACCATGGCCTTTCTCAAAGTACTTATTATTACCCCTCCGTCCCTTGCACCGGGCACATAGCTATCTATGACTGTGCTGTCATCTGCATATGCAACAATACCTGGTGAAAGTAGGTCATTGATGTGTAGCAGGAAAAGAGTCGCAGAGAGAACAGACCCCTGTGGAACTCCGGCATCAATAGTCATTAGATCGGAGAAGCAGCCGTCAACCACGACTCTAATCGTTCGTTCGGTTAGGAAGTCTGATACCCAGTCGCAGAAGTCGGAGGGGATGCCGTAAGCAGGAAGCTTGCTCAGTAGACTTGCGTGCCAAACCCTATCAAATGCCTTCGAGATATCGAGTAAAACTGCTAGAGCTTCACCACGGTTTTCGATAGCCTCACCCCAGTACTGTGTGACATACACAAGAAGGTCCCCTGTAGACCGTCCCCTGCGGAAGCCATATTGATGGTCACTAAGGAGATCATTAGCTTCAAGGTATGACATCAGCTTACTGTTAAGCACCCTTTCCATAACTTTACAGAGTATGGAGGTAATGGCGATTGGTCAATAGTTGCAGGGATCGGCACGACTACCCTTCTTTGGTACTTGCTGAACATTGGCTAGCTTCCAAGAACTGGGCACTGTGCTAGTTTGGAAAGAGAGGCGATACAAGCGAGTCAGCACAGGAGACAACTCCGGCGCACAATTCCTTAGGACTCTTGCAGGTATACCGTCAGGTCCACTGGCCTTATTCACATCAAGATTTTGCAGTATTCTACGGACCTCTTTCGTGTGAATTGCAGTCTTGGGCATCGTAGAATCACAGTGGGGAAGAGTTGGTGGATGTTTGGATCCAGCATCTAGACGCGAATTGCTCGCGAACAGAGTTGCAAGTAACATTGCTTTCTCTACCGCGGAGTGAGCCAGTGACCCATCTGGTTTCTGCAAGGGAGGTAAAGAGGGACGGCAGAAATTGGACTCGACAGCCTTGGACAGGGACCAGAATTGCTTACTACCAGGAGGGTAGGAAGCAAGTCTGGCTCCTATACGACTGACATGGTCAAAACGTGCCCTACGGAGAACCCTATTGCAAGACTTGGTAGCAACATTATAAGCTCTTTTCTTCGCACGAACCCTCCGAGCTCTGACTTTGCGATCACGAACCAAAACCCAGGACCGGTAGGCGGCCTCTTTTCGCGCCTCAGCACGAGCACAGTCCGCTTTATACCAGGGCTTGGCTTTGTGGCCCAGCGGGATGTCGGAGAACGGAATGAAGTATTCCATTCCCTGCCATATCACATCGACAACCGCATCAGTTGAGCACGAGAGGTCGGTCGAAGAAAAGCACGCTTGCTGCCACGGGAAAGATGCAAAAAAATGCCGCATCTCATCCCAGTCCGCTGACTCGTATCGCCATACTCTCCTCGTGCCCACTGGGCAGTCAACCGGAGGAGAGAAGATCGATACGGACTTCACCAGATTGTGATCAAACGATCCCAGAGGGGATGATACCGATATTGAGTGCCTGTCCGGTTCTGTTGTCAGCAGAAGATTCAACCAATTGCGTGTATGTCCGTCCACATCTGGTTCCCGCGTCGCAACTTGGACCAGCTGAGTGAGATCTAGCGATAACGCAAATTTGCGCGCCTCTCTCCCAGCATGATCATTATATAGAAAAGCAATTACATTTCGTTGAAAGATTACACGTGGGTCTTCCGATTTTGATAAAGTGCATTACTCATGTTCTATGTAAACGTGAAGCAAGTTTTCGTCAATATACTGCTGTTGCTATCTGACTTTAGATTGTTGATGTCACCTTTATAATGACTGTTTTCATATAAAATACCTATATTATAATATTACCTACTAACTCGTTGATATACTGGCTAACATGTACGGCTGCACGTTCGAAAGTCTTAGGTCCGAGTTCCAGACAAAGTCATCAATAATAAAAACTATGTAGTCTACGTTTTGTTGAAGCATTAAAATTAGCCCCAATTGATAGAAACTTAACTAATCTTTGTTTTAGCTTTCCTACCTGTACAATGCACAATTAAAACAACTAACTTGTACAATTTCCACTAAAACCTACTAATATTATAGCTTTGTAAGGGCTTTTTTATAATTTGTTAACAATTTTTACAACTTTTAATTTTTTGTCATCCGAAAAGCTATGAATAAAAGAGATTTGAAATAAGCGTAATTCAATTTCGAATTGTGCACTTTTTTGAGGACACTTTTGAGATGCTAATTGTGTATCTTGAGTTTATGTATATTAATGTAGGTATCCTTTTTAGTTCCGATATTATATTCCATTTAACTATGTTTATTTCTGCAACTTTACGTTATAGCGGACTACGTGTTTAGACTGAATTTTGGTAACCGACATGGTGTATCAAAATTCGCTTTTATTAAAACTAACATGTGTCTATAATGACATTTTCATTACGGAATTTAAAAAAAGGCTCTCCAAAAAAAAATCATCTCTTGGTTTTTCTTTCATTGCCAAATTTACGGAACCAAAATATCTATATATACTTATATAAAACAAAGTCGGGTTTGTTACAACACTTATAACTCGAGAACTGCTGGTTCGTTTTTATGATCTTTGTATTGTTGGAATTATCTTCACCCCGAATAGCAATTAATCATCGGAAAATTTCACGAAAAAAAATTGAAAAAGAAAAGTCTATTTATTCCCTACTAAGCGTCAAACGTACCTAGGGACGAACGTGAGCGAAGCAAGGGTGAGTCGTTTTACATAAAAAACGGAATAATTTAAAAACCCTAGTTGAGAATATCATGTTCCTATGGTGAGATTCTTGTTCATGTGGTCCTAGATTGCAATCCCGGTTGCCCTCCTCTAAATCTAGCTAAATTGTTTTAGAACACTATCTATATAAAATTACTTATGTACTCTTAATTATATGTAGAGTTTAGATAAAAATAATAATTGTTTAAATAGCGAGTTCTTTTAATATTTTATTTATTTATTTATTTAATATATTATAAAACGTGTACCTTTAATATACATATTATATAAGAATTGATATAATATTAAAGATTTTCTTTTTACATCTTTTAGGCCATCCACGAGGTGACGATCAAACCCGACCCGGACGCGCTTGAACAAGAAGACCATAACAATTCCGGCGGCGAGGATACTGATATAAATAGCAGCTCAATGTTTGGGGGAAAAACAGATACCAATGATATAGTACCCATATTAAGGGAAATGTCATCCCATTTGCAAAAGATGGCAAATAAACAAGAAGATTCCTTTGAAAGTTTCGGCAAGTACGTAGCGGCCACGCTGAGAAACATGCCTGAACGAAATTCGATGGAGTTGCAGCTGCAAATAGTGAATCTATTGATAGCAGACCAAAATAAAAATAAACCACCTACAAATTATGCCGGAGAAAAAAGTTAAAATTTGTGCTGATTTCTTTTCTAGGATTATTGTTTAATATTTAAGAAAAGTGGTTAAGTGTCGTAATTAAAGAACATCTTTTAAATATAACGTATTTTATTTTAATTTTAAGGTTAGTGTAAATCATACTATTTTTAAAAATTAAAAGTTTCTACGTGTGTATGTATGTTTGTTACTATTTCACGCCGAAAGGGCTGAACGAATTTGGATAAAATTGAGTACCCGAATGATGTTGGGAAATACATTTATGCATTTCCCACGCTTACAGTTTATGTGGGATTCTCCGGTTAGAAGAGCTAGTACTACTCACTAAACCCCAACAGAGCCACCCCCGTCTTATTCACATAGGGGGAAATACACATGGTCTATAAACTAGAAGTGACCAATGGCTACTGATAGTATTAAAATTTTCCAAGAACAAAGCGTCTGTATCAAAAATCTAAAAATATTATATGAAGGAAAATATATAGCATGTATGAAAATAAACTTAATAAGCGAAAGTCAAAACAACACAGTTTGGCGCTGGCGCGGGTCGCAGGTTCGATCCCCTCCGTCAAGTGTATATAGCAGTTATAGAAATTTTCCTCTCCTTACTGAAAATAACAGCGCAACGAATTGCCAAGCAGCACACAAAGTTTGATATTTATCGAAAGCGGACTAGGAAATGAGGATTGGTGGGTACCTCATACCTGTTACACTTAAAGGTAAGTTTTACCTAGTAATAAACAAATTCACACGAAAAAGGTTCTGTGGAGACCTCGTGAAACATAAGCTACATAAAAAATTTACAAAACATAAAAACGAAACACCAATCGCTAAATAATTACAAAATATCAGAAAATATAAATGATACAAATCTGCTATGTTACGGGTTTTTGGAAATTCAACCCCTAAAGGGTTAAAAGGGGTTGCAAATATATGAAAATATGTTATTTTTAAACTACACGGGTAAATGGTGTGTGGGACGGAGGGCTGTCGTACCTGTATCTGATACTCAGACTTTGAACCTTTTAACGAATTATCTGTCTTAGGACACTATTAAGAAACGACAGCAGGATAAAATAAATATATTATTAAAATGATAATCTTTTTAGTATAAAATCAGATCGAATATACTCTCAGAAACTAGCACTTCCCGCGGCTCCGCCCGCGTTCAGGTGGCCAAAAACTAAATTCTTAGCTTTTACAGATTAGTATACTCTTACATTGCAATTTTTGCATTTTTTTCTCAGAAATGAGATATTTTCCCACGGTAAAAAGTATCCTATATGTTGACTCGGATAACAAGCTATCATCATACTAAATTTCATCAAAATCGATCCAGTAGTTTTTCTGTGATGCGGTAACAGACAGATGGACAGACAGATAGACAAAAATTCTAAAAACTATAGATTCGGCCTCTACATCGATAATAATGTACAGATTCGACTAATTTAGAATTTTATTATATGTATAGATGTGACTGTTACCGGACTTTGTCTCTTCTTGCCTTTACTTATATATCGCAGGTTCAACTCCTGGCCGAAATGCGACTGTATTGGAAAAAGATCACAAAAATTATGACTGTGGTCGAATTATTATAAATGCACATTTAAGACGATTAGTATCCTCAACGAGGTACTTCCTAAAGCGTACTTCTCGTTTATGGCTTGACCGAAATGCTTGAAAAATATATATGTGAATCATCAACTCTTAAACAATATTTGCCACAATTATTTATTTCGTGGTACCAAAATAAGTATTACTTTTTTTTAAAACGTAGTTGTACTTTTTTAATTGAATTGCTTTACTGTTCCTAAATGGCTGCGAATTTTTGCAACAATTAAGGACTAAAAAATAAATGATCTGTTACACTTTATACCCGCCTATGTTTTTGTAAATCAATTACTATTTTCCTATATTAAAATCGAAAATGCTATTTACGAACCTCGAAGCTAAAGAGGTGCTCTGCGCGGGCGCGGGCGGCAGTCGCGCGCTGGCGCTCAAACGGGAAGGTTGTGTCACTTTTTGCTCTATCCGCGCTAGCAATCGCCCACTTATTTTACGTTGTATTTATGCATGTCTTGACAAGTATTTTTGTGCGTGTATAGAATAATCGTTCGCAGACAAATAAATGAGTGGTAAAGTACGCGCTTGGAGGCTGTAGAATATTTTAACTAGTTTAATGTAAAAATTAAGTTCTATGTGTGTATAGTAACTATACCCACATAGAACTTAATTTTACAACTATATTAAAATTATTATGTTGTTATGATATAGTTATTGTAATTATACTATAGTTCTTGATATTCAAAAAAAAATTATGTCATAATAATAGTTAATAAGTTTTTGGTGATTGATCTGAACATTTTAGAAACATTCCGCGCATAAAATTATACTTAGAGTAGAACTAATATTTTCTAATTAATAAGTTGTGAAAATAGTGAATTAGTAAAAATGCCACGAAAACGTAAATTAAAGAAGGATGCGATTGAAAGGGCTAGGAAAATGCGCGTAATACTGTAAGTACCAAGTTATATAATCACAATTCATAGTAGGTAGTTGTAGTAGAATAATTAATATGAATAGCTCTATAATCCTCGCCAAACTATGGCCGCCATGAAGTTGGCGCTAGCAACACCTCGCGCAGATACATTCGAGTGCCTAATAAAGTAACAATATTGTAGTGTAACATGTAACATAATATTGTTATTTATTACTTTTTCATAGACAATGATTCGTTTTATTTAGTTTTAATAAATATAATTATAATATTGGGATTTAGAAATTAAGTACATTTAAATATCAAAATCATCTTAAATGTCAAATTGAAATCCTTTACGAGGTAACTTATAAATTGTAAGACATAACAAAAGTTAATTTAACACGACAAACAGTAACAAAATAAATATCAAAAAAAAATTACAAAGAAGTAGTTAAGAATTTTTTTACTCGAGTGTTTTGTGTGCATGTACAGACTAAAAAACATAACACTGGACGAGCTCTCGGGGGCTGCGGGTAGGACACAGAAAGTCTAATGTGAAAAAACTTTTTAACAAAAAAATAAAAACCGACTTCAAACAAAAGCACTAAAAAGTGAAAAATAACTGATTGGTAGTTTTCATTTACTATACATACCTAATCAAATATTTTCGAAGTCGGTGTGCTTTGGCTAAGTAATTAAAGCCTACCTATTAAATACATACCTAATCAAATATTTTTGAAATCGGTCCCAGCCCATACAAAGCAAAGCACACCGACTTCGAAAATATTTGATTAGGTATGTATAGTAAATGAAAACTACCAATCAGTTATTTTTCACTTTTTAGTGCTTTTGTTTGAAGTCGGTTTTTATTTTTTTGTTAAAAAGTTTTTATTTTTCCCTTTTTAGTGTAGACAATAGTAGCAAAGTAAGGATTTTAACGTGTTAGGCTTGTCAAATCAAACAAAATAAGCCCAAACTCAAAGTATCTACTATTAGCCGTTGAAGAGTTCCACCTATCCACCTTCTGGCCTTACCATCAGATCAGGTCAACAACACCGAACCACTGTACTATCAACGGAAATAGAAATACTTGCAAAGTTTCAAGTCAATATGACAATTAGAAGTAGGTAAAATTCATCATTAGTTGTTTTTCCACCCTTAGGGGTAGTATTTTTTTTTGAAATTTAAATGGGACCAATCTGGAAGTATACCCTTTCAAACAAAACAAAAATTGTCCAAATCGGTTAATAAATGACGGAGTTCTGAGGTAACAAACATAAAAAAAAAAGAAAAAAAAAACCATACAGGCGAATTGAGAACCTCCTCCTTTTTGAAGTCGGTTGAAAATGATACCTTAATGTGTCGTTCTGCGCAAAGGCTCGCGCCAATTCAAGGCGGCCAAAAAGTTTTGGGGACGAATATACCTATACCTTTTTTTTAATGTTGGGATATGCATTTTCGCATATCACCTGTATATATAATAAAAATTTATTAATGTTTATTAAATAATTGTGTATAAATAATCTATATAAAATATAATAATGATAGATAAATTCTTTATGTATTTTTTAGTTTATTATAAATTTATTTTATATATAAGTTTTTGTATACATCCGATAACGCAGTTAAAGCTTTTTCTTATTTTTTATAAATATTTTCCATATTATAACTAAATATTTTAATATTATAATTTTAGGCAAGCTAGGAGAGCATTAGAAGCGGAACGCAAACGCATGGGTGCGACAACACCCTCACAAAAAACGATTGAGAGAGACTTGATTGAGGTATGTATATTATTTCCAGTGGGGTAGTCAGAAATATTTCTTTTTCCTGCAGTGGATTAGGAATACTTTACAATCAATATTACTTACCTAGACGTAAGACGTATTTCTTTATTTTTTGCAGATGGAAACATTGTCTGAATCAAACAAATCTGCAGGTCCATCCGTTGCATTAGAAATGGAAAATACCAGCAAAGTACCAACGCTGTATGCACACATCATTATGGGGGAAGACTCTATTCAAGTAAGTGTACCTACATAAAGATATTTGACAATTTGCTGGGATAAAAGCAATAGGGCGTGGACACTCCCAACTTGAAAAGCTTTGAATTTGCCTATTATGTCACCAAAGACATACAAAATGGCCATTGCAAGTTATCAGCTCATTGGGAAAAAGTTCTGTTCAATCCATGAATGAAGCGGCACAAAAAACGAGAATCAGCGAAGAGATGAAGGCCGTGTGGACAAAAACATACGAAAAACATATAAAAAAATACTGTCAGGTGCTGCTGCGATCATCGGCAGAAGGACTGGAGAGATGCTGTTTTTAGGTGTTAAAAAAAAATATTGTTCAATATGTGCACAGGCACAAAAAAAAATCTGTAGCCCAAAAACCACACTTGTTACAAAAATTACAACGGGCCGTCAACCGCTATGGAATCTGAAATCCTTGTTGAATTCTCTATATCTGATGGTATCTGACGGAGATTCTAGTACCTATTCAAAATTATTAAAAAGTAGACCATATTCTCACATCACAATAGAAAAAATTGAAGAATGCGGTAACCATATTCTTCAGAATTCATGTAAAAACCTTACAGTTCTTCAAGCAGATACTCAATTTTTACTGAAGTAAGATGATTACTCAAAAAAAATTATGATCCTTAGAAAAAATATTTGGAAAATTATTAATTCTCATAAATTAGAGTTTACAGATTTTAAAAATGTTCATGTTTTATTATTGTGAATTTTAATTTATTCAAAAAAAACAAGATAAACCATTTAAAAAAAAAACTAAAAGGTAAAAAATAACTGAACGGGGTTTTCATCTATCATATATATACCTAATATGATATTTTCGAAGTCGGTGCCAGCCGAAAACGCTTCAAAATATGAATATCTGTTATAATATATGTAATAGCAAAAACTGAAATAGTTTTTATAATAAATCGTAATCACAAAAACTATTTCGGTTTTAGTTATACGTTTTAGCCCATATTATAAAAACTACTAAACCAATTTTGATGAAATCTTTACTATTACTTAACTTGAAATAAATATAAGCAAACAAAAAAAAATATAATCACGATCCGATTATTAGTTTCGGAGAAACGCGTCGACAAACATACATACACCTATAAATTTTTGTATATTTGCTTAGAAGACCTAATAGATTATCTTATGTGAATATTTTGCAGTTTCAATAATATTACATACATACGTGTCGAATTGATAAACTCCTTTTTTTTGAAGTTCGGTAAAAACCAACACACTTTTGCATTTTAATAGTTTAGTGTTAAGACTGATACATTTTTTAATGGGATATAACGATACAATGACATAACATGCCTGGCATACCTATAATGATAACTTATTTATTATTATTATATGCCTTTCACGAAAATCGGCTTAGCCGTTATTTTACACGTGATAAACACACAATTATTCACATATTTTAGACTATTAGTAGGATTATAATTATTAATATCAATTAGTAAACTTCAAACAAACAAAAAACTTTCTTTATTATATATGTCTTGAAGTATGTGTATGTAATGTGTATGTATGTGTATGTGTATATTTATAATATTATAATTTATGTTTGTACTTTGCACTACACTGCACCTCATTATTATTTTATATTTTCTCACGCTTGAGTGTTTCTGGTAGAGATCTCTTAAAGAGATAAGTCATCCCTTATACACATGGTAGCTGTTTTGACATCTGTTTTTTTTCTGGTACATAAATAAATAATCCCTCCACGACCGCGGACACGCCGGCGTTACAATTAACAATAGATTTCTTAGAAATTTGATTATTTCTTAAAAAAATACTTGGAGGTGTTAAAACTCTTCATCTTTATAATATTAGTATAAGCATGTATACATAGGCTCGTACATTTTAAACTTTTAAGTATATCTTGACGACACTATTTTTTTTTTTTTATTAGAAATGGGCTCACTCTTGACCTTCATCTTAGCTCGAAGGCTTAGATAAGGTGTACGATCTAGCGAGTTTGCCCAGGAGAAGCCTGTTAATACGCACTTTGAATAGGTTCAGGTTATACGCACTCGGAAAAACAGACGCAGGCAGCGCATTCCACATCTTGGCTGTGCGCATTATAAAAGATGACGAATAGCGCTTAGTGCGAGTGGTCGGAATGTCAACCAAGAAAGGATGGTATCCTGCAGTACGTCTGGTGTTCCGATAGAAGAATGGCGATGGCGGTATGAGACTGTGGAGCTCGTTGGCACACTACCCAAAGTACAGTCTGTAGAAAACCGACAGACACGCAACTTGGCGACGGTGTGCTAAGCTGTGAAGCTTAGTTTTCACAAGCTTTTCGTCGCCAATTAGCTTTTAAGCTCTGCGATCCACCGAATCAAGAGCGGCAAGTTGGTATTTTGCAGAGCCATCCCAAAGGTGACTGCAATACTCCATGCATGATCGGACTTGAGCTTTATATAATGTGAGAAGCTGTCCAGGCGTGAAGTATCGCTTAACCTTGTTAAGGATGCCCAGTTTCTTGGCCGCAGTCTGTGCCTTCGACTCGATGTTGTCGCCAAAGTTAAGATTAATTTGCACTTAACCTTATGCCGAGAAGCTCTAGACTGTCGGAAGTCTCTACAGGTGTACCACGAAAAGTAGGAGTCAGGCTGAACGGACTCCTTTTTGCGGAAAATAGACAGGCTTACGTTTTGGCGGCGTTGAAATCGACCAGATTGTCATCACCCCATTGTGAGACAAGACTTAAGGTCGCATTTGTACGCTCTACCATGGCCTTTCTCAAAGTACTTATTATTACCCCTCCGGCCCTTGCACCGGGCACATAGCTATCTATGACTGTGCTGTCATCTGCATATGCTACAATACCTGGTGAAAGTAGGTCATTGATGTGTAGCAGGAAAAGAGTCGCAGAGAGAACAGACCCCTGTGGAACTCCGGCATCAATAGCCATTAGATCGGAGAAGCAGCCGTCAACCACGACTCTAATCGATCGTTCGGTTAGGAAGTCTGACACCCAGTCGCAGAAGTCGGAGGGGATGCCGTAAGCAGGAAGCTTGCTCAGTAGACTTGCGTGCCAAACCCTATCAAATGCCTTCGAGATATCGAGTAAAACTGCTAGAGCTTCACCACGGTTTTCGATAGCCTCACCCCAGTACTGTGTGACATACACAAGAAGGTCCCCTGTAGACCGTCCCCTGCGGAAGCCATATTGATGGTCACTAAGGAGATTATTAGCTTCAAGGTATGACATCAGCTTACTGTTAAGCACCCTTTCCATAACTTTACATAGTATGGAGGTAATGGCGATTGGTCGATAGTTGCAGGCATCGGCACGACTACCCTTCTTTGGTACTGGCTGAACATTGGCAAGCTTCCAAGAATTGGGCACTGTGCTAGTTTGGAAAGAGAGGCGATACAAGTGAGTCAGCACAGGAGACAACTCCGGCGCACAATTCCTTAGGACTCTTGCAGGTATACCGTCAGGTCCACTGGCCTTATTCACGTCAAGATTTTGCAGTATTCTACGAACCTCTTTCGTGTGAATTGCAATCTTGGGCATCACAGTGGGGAAGAGTTGGTGGATGTTTGGATCCAGCATCTAGACGCGAATTGCTCGCGAACAGAGTTGCAAGTAAATTTGCTTTCTCTACCGCGGAGTGAGCCAGTGACCCATCTGGTTTCTGCAAGGGAGGTAAAGAGGGACGGCAGAAATTGGACTCGACAGCCTTGGACAGGGACCAGAATTGCTTACTACCAGGAGGGTAGGAAGCAAGTCTGGCTCCTATACGACCGACATGATCAAAACGTGCCCTACGGAGAACCCTATTGCAAGACTTGGTAGCAACATTATAAGCTCTTTTCTTCGCTCGAACCCTCCGAGCTCTGACTTTGCGATCACGAGCCAAAACCCAGGACCGGTAGGCGGCCTCTTTTCGCGCCTCAGCACGAGCACAGTCCGCTTTATACCAGGGCTTGGCTTTGTGGCCCAGCGGGATGTCGGAGAACGGAATGAAGTATTCCATTCCCTGCTGTATCACATCGACAACCGCATCAGTTGAGCACGAGAGGTCGGTCGAGGAAAAGCACGCTTGCTGCCACGGGAAAGATGCAAAAAAATGCCGCATCTCATCCCAGTCCGCTGACTCGTATCGCCATACTCTCCTCGTGCCCACTGGGCAATCAACCGGAGGAGAGAAGATCGATACGGACTTCACCAGATTGTGATCAAACGATCCCAGAGGGGATGATACCGATATTGAGTGCCTGTCCGGTTCTGTTGTCAGCAGAAGATCCAAGCAATTGCGTGTATGTCCGTCCACATCTGGTTCCCGCGTCGCAACTTGGACCAGCTGAGTGAGATCTAGCGATAACGCAAATTTGCGCGCCTCTCTCCCAGCATGATCATTATATAGAAAAGCAATTACATTTCGTTGAAAGATTACACGTGGGTCTTCCGATTTTGATAAAGTGCATTACTCATGTTCTATGTAAACGTGAAGCAAGTTTTCGTCAATATACTGCTGTTGCTATCTGACTTTAGATTGTTGATGTCACCTTTATAATGACTGTTTTCATATTAAATACCTATATTATAATATTACCTACTAACTCGTTGGTATACTGGCTAACATGTACGGCAGCACGTTCGAAAGTCTTAGGTCCGAGTTCCAGACAAAGTCATCAATAATA
The DNA here is from genome assembly GCA_951806755.1 of Brenthis hecate. Lineage (NCBI taxonomy): Eukaryota > Metazoa > Arthropoda > Insecta > Lepidoptera > Nymphalidae > Brenthis > Brenthis hecate. Next base: position 6,199,729 of record OX638258.1, on the reverse strand, counting down.
AAAACTATGTAGTCTAAGTTTTGTTGAAGCATTAAAATTAGCCCCAATTGATAGAAACTTAACTAATCTTTGTTTTAGCTTCCCTACCTGTACAATGCACAATTAAAACAACTAACTTGTACAATTTCCACTAAAACCTACTAATATTATAGCTTTGTAAGGGCTTTTTTATAATTTGTTAACAATTTTTACAACTTTTAATTTTTTGTCATCCGAAAAGCTATGAATAAAAGAGATTTGAAATAAGCGTAATTCAATTTCGAATTGTGCACTTTTTTGAGGACATTTTTGAGATGCTAATTGTGTATCTTGAGTTTTTGTATATTAATGTAGGTATCCTTTTTAGTTCCGATATTATATTCCATTTAACTATGTTTATTTCTACAATTTTACGTTATAGCGGACTACGTGTTTAAACTGAATTTTGGTAACCGACATGGTGTAGATCAAAATTCGCTTTTATTAAAACTAACATGTGTCTATGATGACATTTTCATTATCGAATTTAAAAAGAGGCTTTCCAAGAAAAATCATTTCTTGGTTTTTCTTTCAATGCCAAATTTACGGAACCAAAATATCTATATATACTTATATAAAACAAAGTCGAGTTTGTTACAACACTTATAACTCGAGAACCTGCTGGTTCGTTTTTATGATCTTTGTATTGTTGGAATTATCTTCACCCCGAATAGCAGACCAGATTTTAAAACATCGGAAAAATTCACGAAAAAAAATTGAAAAAGAAAAGTCTATTTATTCCCTACTAAGCGTCAAACGTACCTAGGGACGAACCTGAGCGTAGCAAGGGTGAGTCGTTTTACATAAAAAACGGAATAATTTAAAAACCCTAGTTTAGAATATCATGTTCCTATGGTGAGATTCTTGTTCATGTGGTCCTAGATTACAATCCCGGTTGCCCTCCTCTAAATCTAGCTAAATTGTTTTAGAACACTATCTATATAAAATTACTTATGTACTCTTAATTATATGTAGAGTTTAGATAAAAATAATAATTGTTCAAATAGCGAGTTCTTTTAATATTTTATTTATTTATTTAATATATTATAAAACGTGTACCTTTAATATACATATTATATAAGAATTGACATAATATTAAAGATTTTCTTTTTACATCTTTTAGGCCATCCACGAGGTGACGATCAAACCCGACCCGGACGCGCTTGAACAAGAAGATCATAACAATTCCGGCGGCGAGGATACTGATATAAATAGCAGCTCAATGTTTGGGGGAAAAACAGATACCAATGATATAGTACCCATATTAAGGGAAATGTCATCCCATTTGCAAAAGATGGCAAATAAACAAGAAGATTCCTTTGAAAGTTTCGGCAAGTACGTAGCGGCCACGCTGAGAAACATGCCTGAACGAAATTCGATGGAGTTGCAGCTGCAAATAGTAACTCTATTGATAGCAGACCAAAATAAAAATAAACCACCTACAAATTATGCCGGAGAAAAAAGTTAAAATTTGTGCTGATTTCTTTTGTAGGATTATTGTTTAATATTTAAGAAAAGTGGTTAAGTGTCGTAATTAAAGAACATCTTTTAAATATAACGTATTTTATTTTTAATTTTAAGGTTAGTGTAAATCATATTATTTTTTAAAATTAAAAGTTTCTACGTGTGTATGTATGTTTGTTACTATTTCACGCCGAAAGGGCTGAACGAATTTGGATAAAATTTAGTACCCGAATGATGTTGGGAAATACATTTATGCATTTCCCACGCTTACAGTTTATGTGGGATTCTCCGGTTAGAAGAGCTAGTACTACTCACTAAACCCCAACAGAGCCACCCCCGTTTTATTGACATAGGGGGAAATACACATGGTCTATAAACTAGAAGTAACCAATGGCTACTGATAGTATAAAAATTTTCCAAGAACAAAGCGTCTGTATCAAAAATCTAAAAATATTATATGAGGGAAAATATATTGCATGTATGAAAATAAACTTAATAAGCGAAAGTCAACACAACACAGTTTGGCGCTGGCGCAGGTCGCGGGTTCGATCCCCTCCGTAAAGTGTATATAGCAGTGATAGAAATTTTCCTCTCCTTATTGAAAATAACGGCGCAACGAATTGCCAAGCAGCACACAAAGTTTGATATTTATCGAAAGCGGACTAGGAAATGAGGATTGGTGGGTACCTCATACCTGTTTCACTTAAAGGTAAGTTTTACCTAGTAATAAACAAATTCACACTAAAAAGGTTCTGTGGAGACCTCGTGAAACATAAGCTACATACAAAATCTACAAAACATAAAAACGAAACACCAATCGCTAAATAATTACAAAATATCAGAAAATATAAATGATACAAATTTGGGCAAGTCGATTATTCATACGAAGTAGAAATCTGCTATGTTACGGGTTTTTGGAAATTCAACCCCTAAAAGGTTAAAAGGGGTTGCAAATATATGAAAATATGTTATTTTTAAACTACACGGGTAAATGGTGTGTGGGACGGAGGGCTGTCGTACCTGTATCTGATACTCAGACTTTGAACCTTTTAACGAAGTATCTGTCTTAGGACACTATTAAGAAACGACAGCAGGATAAAATAAATATATTATTAAAATGATAATCTTTTTAGTATAAAATCAGATCGAATATACTCTCAGAAACTAGCATTGCCCGCGGCTCCGCCCGCGTTCAGGTGGCCAAAAACTAAATTCTTAGCTTTTACAGATTAGTATACTCTTACATTGCAGTTTTTGCATTTTTTCTCAGAAATGAGATATTTTCCCATGGTAAAAAGTATCCTATATGTTGACTCGAATAACAAGCTATCATCATACTAAATTTCATCAAAATCGATCCAGTAGTTTTTCTGTGATGCGGTAACAGACATGGACAGACAGATAGACAAAAATTCTAAAAAGTATAGATTCGGCCTCTACATCGATAATAATGTACAGATTCGACTAATTTAGAATTTTATTATATGTATAGATGTGACTGTTACCGGACTTTGTCTCTTCTTGCCTTTACTTATATATCGCAGGTTCAACTCCTGGCCGAAATGCGACTGTATTGGAAAAAGATCACAAAAATTATGACTGTGGTTGAATTATTATAAATGCACATTTAAGACGATTAGTATCCTCAACGAGGTACTTCCTAAAGCGTACTTCTCGTTTATGGCTTGACCGAAATGCTTGAAAAATATATATGTGAATCATCAACTCTTAAACAATATTTGCCACAATTATTTATTTCGTGGTACCAAAATAAGTATTACTTTTTTTTAAAAAGTAGTTGTACTTTTTTAATTGAATTGCTTTACTGTTCCTAAATGGCTGCGAATTTTTGCAACAGTTAAGGACTAAAAAATAAATGATCTGTTACACTTTATACCCGCCTATGCTTTTGTAAATCAATTACTATTTTCCTATATTAAAATCGAAAATGCTATTTACGAACCTCGAAGCTAAAGAGGTGCTCTGCGCGGGCGCGGGCGGCAGTCGCGCGCTGGCGCTCAAACGGGAAGGTGGTGTCACTTTTCGCTCTATCCGCGCTAGCAATCGCCCACTTATTTTACGTTGTATTTATGCATGTCTTGACAAGTATTTTTGTGCGTGTATAGAATAATCGTTCGCAGACAAATAAATGAGTGGTAAAGTACGCGCTTGGACGCTGTAGAATATTTTAACTAGTTTAATGTAAAAATTAAGTTCTATGTGTGTATAGTAACTATACCCACATAGAACTTAATTTTACAACTATATTAAAATTATCATGTTGTTATGATATAGTTATTGTAATTATACTATAGTTATTGATATTCAAAAAAAAATTATGTCATAATAATAGTTAATAAGTTTTTGGTGATTGATCTGAACATTTTAGAAACATTCCGCGCATAAAATTATACTTGAGTAGAACTAATATTTTCTAATTAATAAGTTGTGAAAATAGTGATTTAGTAAAAATGCCACGAAAACCTAAATTAAAGAAGGATGCGATTGAAAGGGCTAGGAAAATGCACGCAGTAATGTAAGTACCAAGTTATGTAATCACAATTCATAGTAGGTAGTTGTAGTAGAATAATTAATATGAATAGCTATAATCCTCGCCAAACTATGGTCGCCATGAAGTTGGCGCTAGCAACACCTCGCGCAGATACATTCGAGTATATAATAAAGTAACAATATTGTAGTGTAACATGTAACATAATATTGTTATTTATTACTTTTTCATAGACAATAATTCGTTTTATTTAGTTTTAATAAATATAATTATAATATTGGGATTTAGAAATTAAATACATTTAAATATTAAAATCATCTTAAATGTCAAATTGAAATCCTTTACGAGGTAACTTATAAATTGTAAGACATAACAAAAGTTAATTTAACACGACAAACAGTAACAAAATAAATATAAAAAAAAATGACAAAGAAGTAGTTAGAATTTTTTACTCGAGTGTTTTGTGTGCATGTTCAGACTAAAAAACATAACACTGGAAGAGCTCTCGGGGGCTGCGGGTAGGACACAGAAAGTCTAATGTGAAAATGATACCTTAATGTGTCGTTCTGCGCAAAGGCTCGCGCCAATTCAAGGCGGCCAAAACGTTTTGGGGACGAATATACCTATACGTTTTTTTTAATGTTGGGATATGCATTTTCGCATATCACCTGTATATATAATAAAAATTTATTAATGTTTATTAAATAATTGTGTATAAATAATCTATATAAAATATAATAATGATAGATAAATACTTTATGTATTTTTTAGTTTATTATAAATTTATTTTATATATAAGTTTTTGTATACATCCGATAACGTAGCTAAAGCTTTTTCTTATTTGTTATGAATTTTTTCCATATTATAACTAAATATTTTGATATTATAATTTTAGGCGAGCTAGGAGAGCATTAGAAGCGGAACGCAAACGCATGGGTGCGACAACGCCCTCACAAAAAACGATTGAGGGAGACTTGATTGAGGTATGTATATTATTTCCAGTGGGGTAGTCAGAAATATTTCTTTTTCCTGCAGTGGATTAGGAATACTTTACAATCAATATTACTTACCTAGACGTAAGACGTATTTCTTTATTTTTTGCAGATGGAAACATTGTCTGAATCAAAAAAATCTGCAGGTCCATCCGTTGCATTAGAAATGGAAATTACCAGCAAAGTACCAACGCTGTATGCACACATCATTATGGGGGAAGACTCTATTCAAGTAAGTGTACCTACATAAAGATATTTGACAATTTGCTGGGATAAAAGCAATAGGGCGTGGACACTCCCAACTTGAAAAGCTTTGAATTTGCCTATTATGTCACCAAAGACATACAAAATGGCCATTGCAAGTTATCAGCTCATTGGGAAAAAGTTCTGTTCAATCCATGAATGAAGCAGCACAAAAAACGAGAATCAGCGAAGAGATGAAGGCCGTGTGGACAAAAACATACGAAAAACATATAAAAAAATACTGTCAGGTGCTGCTGCGATCATCGGCAGACGGACTGGAGAGATGCTGTTTTTAGGTGTTAAAAAAAATATTGTTCAATTTGTGCATAGGCACAAAAAAAATCTGTAGCCCAAAAACCACATTTGTTACAAAAATTACAACGGGACGTCAACCGCTATGGAATCTGAAATCCTCGTTGAATTCTCTATATCTGATGGTATCTGACGGAGATTCTAGTACCTATTCAAAATTATTAAAAAGTAGACCATATTCTCACATCACAATAGAAAAAATTGAAGAATGCCGTAACCATATTTTTCAGAATTTATGTAAAAACCTTACAGTTCTTCAAGCAGATACTCAATTTTTACTGAAGTAAGATGATTACTCAAAAAAATTATGATCCTTAGAAAAACTGTTTGGAAAATTATTAATTGTCATAAATTAGAGTTTACAGATTTTAAAAATGTTCATGTTTTATTATTGTGAATTTTAATTTATTCAAAAAAAAAAAAAGATAAACCGTTCAAAAAAAAACTAAAAAGTAAAAAATAACTGAACGGGGTTTTCATCTATCATATATATACCTAATATGATATTTTCGAAGTCGGTGCCAGCCGAAAATGCTTTAAAATATATAGCAAAAACTGAAATAGTTTTTATATAATAAATCGTAATCACAAAAACTATTTCGGTTTTAGTTACACGTTTTAATCCATATTATAAAAACTACTAAACCAATTTTGATGAAAACTTTACTATTACCTAAGTTGAAATAAATATAAGCAAACAAAAAAAAATATAATCACGATCCGATTATTAGTTTCGGAGAAACGCGTCGACAAACATACATATACCTATAAATTTTTGTATATTTGCTTAGATTATCTTATGTGCATATTTTGCAGTTTCAATAATATTACATACATACGTGTCGAATTGATAAACTCCTTTTTTTTGAAGTTGGGTAAAAACCAACACACTTTTGCATTTTAATAGTTTAGTGTTAAGACTGATACATTTTTTAATGGGATATAAAAATACACTGACATAACATGCCTGGCATACCTACAATGATAACTTATTTATTATTATTATATGCCTTTCACGAAAATCCGCTTAGCCGTTATTTTACACGTGATAAACACACAATTATTCACATATTTTAGACTATTAGTAGGATTATAATTATTAATATCAATTAGTAAACTTCAAACAAACAAAAAAACCTTCTTTATTATATATGTCTTGAAGTATGTGTATGTAATGTGTATGTATGTATGGATATATGTATGTAATATGTATGTTTGTGTATGTGTATATTTATAATATTATGATTTATGTTTGTACTTTGCACTACACTGCACCTCATTATTATTTTATATTTTCTCACGCTTGAGTGTTTCTGGTAGAGATCTCTTAAAGAGATAAGTCATCCCTTGTACACATGGTAGCTGTTTTGACATCTGTTTTTTTTTCTGGTACATAAATAAATAAATAATCCCTCCACGACCGCGGACACGCCGGCGTTACAATTAACAATAGATTTCTTAGAAATTTAATTATTTGTTAAAAAAATGCTTGGAGGTGTTAAAACTCTTCATCTTTATAATATTAGTATAAGCATGTATATATAGGCTCGTACATTTTAAACTTTTAAGTATATTTTGATGACACTATATTATATAGAAAAGCAATTACATTTCGTTGAAAGATTACACGTGGGTCTTCCGATTTTGATAAAGTGCATTACTCATGTTCTATGTAAACGTGAAGCAAGTTTTCGTCAATATACTGCTGTTGCTATCTGACTTTAGATTGTTGATGTCACCTTTATAATGACTGTTTTCATATTATATACCTATATTATAATATTACCTACTAACTTGTTGGTATACTGGCTAACATGTACGGTTGCACGTTCGAAAGTCTTAGGTCCGAGTTCCAGACAAAGACATCAATAATAAAAACTATGTAGTCTAAGTTTTGTTGAAGCATTAAAATTAGCCCCAATTGACAGAAACTTAACTAATCTTTGTTTTAGCTTCCCTACCTGTACAATGCACAATTAAAACAACTAACTTGTACAATTTCCACTAAAACCTACTAATATTATAGCTTTGTAAGGGCTTTTTTATAATTTTTTAACAATTTTTACAACTTTTAATTTTTTGTCATCCGAAAAGCTATGAATAAAAGAGATTTGAAATAAGCGTAATTCAGTTTCGAATTGTGCACTTTTTTGAGGACACTTTTGAGATGCTAATTGTGTATCTTGAGTTTTTGTATATTAATGTAGGTATCCTTTTTAGTTCCGATATTATATTCCATTTAACTATGTTTATTTCTGCAATTTTACGTTATAGCGGACTACGTGTTTAGACTGAATTTGGTAACCGACATGGCGTAGATCAAAATTCGCTTTTATTAAAACTAACATGTGTCTATAATGACATTTTCATTACGGAATTTAAAAAGAGACTGTCCAAAAAAAATCATCTCTTGGTTTTTCTTTCATTGCCAAATTTACGGAACCAAAATATCTATATATACTTATATAAAACAAAGTCGGGTTTGTTACAACACTTATAACTCGAGAACTGCTGGACCGATTTTTATGATCTTTGTATTGTTGGAATTATCTTCACACCGAATAGCAGACTAGATTTTAAAACATCGGAAAAATTCACGAAAAAAAATTGAAAAAGAAAAGTCTATTCCCTACTAAGCGTCAAACGTACCTAGGGACGAACCTGAGCGAAGCAAGGGTGAGTCGTTTTACATAAAAAACGGAATAATTTAAAACCCCTAGTTTAGAATATCATCTTCCTATGGTGAGATTCTTGTTCATGGTCCCGAATTGCAATCCCAGTTACCCTCCTCTAAATCCAACTAGATTGTTTTAGAACATCTCTACCTATATAATTACTTGGTCATAATTATATGTACAGTTTAGATAGAAATAATAATAATTGTTCAATTAGCGAGTTCTATGTGTACTTTTAATAAATTATATAAGACTAGCATTGCCCGCGGCTCCGCCCGCGTTCAGATGACCAAAAACCAAATTCTTAAGTTTTTCATATTAGTATACTCTTACATTGCAGTTTATGTATTTTCATCTCAGAAATGAGATATTTTCCAGCTGTAAAAAGTATCCTATATGCGGGCCCGGACAACCAGCTACCATCATACCAAATTTCATCAAAATTCCTCCAGTGAGACAGACAAAAAAGACAGACAAAAATTCTAAAAACTATAGATTCGGCCTCTGTATAGATAATAATGTTTATTGCAATAAGATTTTCCAAAAGATATTTAATGTACAGATTCGGCTTAGTTAGAATTTTATTATATGTATAGATTTGATTATATTAAAGATTTTCTCTTTGGATCTTTTAGGTTATTAACGAGATGATCAAACCCGACCCGGAAACGCTTGAACAAAAAGACGATAACAATTCCGGCAGCGAGGATACTGATAGAAATAACAGCTCAATGTTTGGGGGAAAAACAGATCCCAATGATATAGCATCCATATTAAGGGAAATGACATCCTCTTTGCAAAAGATGGCAATTAAACAAGAAGATTCCTTTGAAAGTGTCGGCAAGTACGTAGCGGCCACGCTGAGAAACATGCCTGAACGAAATTCGATGGAGTTGCAGCTGCAAATAGTAAATCTATTGATATCAGACCCAAATAAAAATTAACCTCCTACAGATTACGCTGGAGCAAAAAGTTAAAATTTGTGCTGATTTCAAAACGTTTTCTAGGATTGTTGTTAAATATTTAATTGTTTAAGTGTCGTAATTAAAGAACATCTTTTAAATATAATATATTTTATTTTGAGGTTAATGTATATTGTACTACTTTCAAAAGTATAAGTCTCTACGTGTGTATGTATGTTTGTTACTATTTCACGCCGAAAGGGCAGAACGTATTTGGATGAAATTTAGTACCGAAATGACGTTGGGAAATATATTTACGCATTTCCATTTAAATAAAAGAGACTAAGGTATTAAGACGTATCAAAGGTTAATAAATAGTTGTTACAAACATTACTTACCCAAAAAATTACACACTCCCGTGACCATGATTGCTGTAAAGTATTCGAAACGTCGGGAACCAAAAATCAAAATAAATCCGCGAAAAAATCCGAAAAGATAGTTTTATTTAAAATGACAAATATTCACGTAAATCTAAGAATATAACCTGTAAGTTATTAAAGTATTAAGAAAAATGAATCCCCGACGTGGAACAAGTCCTCAGAATAAAGAAATACATTTTTATAGGAAGCTATTTACTCACTACAGGCCAATTCGTATTTAAATGAAGTGACTAAACTAGTTTTTAGAAGAAAAACATATTCGAATAAATAATGCAGTATGTACAGGTAGTAACTAACATACATGACTCATCAACTTGCCTTTCTACTTTCCGAATTCGTTGGTTTTTTAGACTTGAGCAAACATCTATATGACAATCGAACCGAGACCCTCCGCTTTAAAACCAACATAAGATTAAGGTCCACTGCTACCAGCAACCAGTACCAGCGGCAGCGACATTGGTTACAGTCTTGTATTACATAACGTAATAAATAAATACAACAAATTTTTTACATGCTATATAATATAGAACGGAAAATCCAAACCACATCATCTTATTTGAAATAAAAAACCTGCAAAATAAAAAAACTCATTAAAATCCGTCCAACCGGAATCAACTGATGTTTTGAATGATATATGTATCCCAAATTATAAATGTTTTAAACGTTTTTAATGTACCTAAATCAGCTATCAGGGCCAAACACTGGTCATCTCATATTCTTCATTTGCAAATACCGCTTTCAACATGATTACCACTTGCTTAGGAAACCACTGTGAAGAAACTTTCATGTCATCATATCCGTCAATCCGCATGTAGTGGGAGTATAACCTGATCCCCTCGCATTCAGTCTGGATATATCCAGGTCTGTGTCCAACAGTGGGATCATAAATCTATTATAATTATATAAAAGTACTACCTCCTGTATTTTGACATGTATGAACATTTCGCGACAACACGTTTGGCTCAGTCTGTAGTGACCCTACTTGCTGTATCAGCGGTCGCGGGTACGAGTCCCGCTGAGGACATTCATATGTGTGATGAGCACGAATGGCTGTACTCCAATCATGGATATTTATATTTATAATATTTTTAAAGTAGTAAATATATGTAAATGTATTTTTAAGGTTTTTTAAAGTAATATATGTGTAGTGTATCAAGTATCTGGTATCCATAACACAAGCCTCGTAACTTACCATGGAATTAGACGGTGCTGTGTGTTAATGTCGCAACATATTTGTTTATTATTATTATTATTTATTCGCGTGTTAACCATTCAAAACAATAGAAGCAATTTACATGGCAACTTTCGTTCTAATAATATACTGTAACATTAGTGGTAAAACTGAGCGCTTGCCAAGCTTTGGTACGTGACTGTAATCAGTGATCGGAGGGAGACGACAGTATGTTTTCTATGCGAATGACAGAGATAGATGCGAAGGGTGAAGGACCTGATCAGGTATCGATATGTGGCTCAATTTGAACAACTGTACGTATTTAATAAGATGTTATATCAGTTCCCAATTGCAACTAGAGGTGGCTTTTAAGAGTATTAAATGAAAGAAAATGTGGTTATTTGCAGAAATATGGTAGAAATTATATAGAATATTCTTCTTTAATTCTTATATATGCTTGGAAAAACGTCAAACTGTACAATCTGAAGTTTGCCAAACTTAAGTAATAATTAAAAAACATTAAAATAAAATTAACCATTGGTTGAAATGACCCTGAATGTGTTAAATAACAAAGTACCTATAAAATGAAATATTTTCAATAATATATAATCTTTACTTACCTACCGCATTAATCTTATCTATTGTTATTGGGCGAAGAATTTCGCTGGTGATTAAAAATCAAACATATTTTATATTTTGTATCATCGGGAAAGGAATCTGCTACTTCCATCGTAGTGTTTTGAGTTCCTTTGTACCATATATATTTGTAAAAAGCTATAAAAGAAGGGTTTAGTTCCAAACACTAAGGTAAGCCATGAAAACCACGTTTCCTATAATTTATTTATAGGGACTGTGCTATCTTTAAAATCGTGGCCCTGATAAATGCTTCAGTAAACATTTCTAGTAAAGAATCTTTTTCCTCGAGCTTGTAGTGCATAGGGCGTACGTGCGGCTCTACACGATGCTATCAGCGGATATTTCGGCCGACAAACGTCATTCATTGAACTTATTATCAGGGACTTTTGTAATAAATAGTCTGTTTTAACAAGATTCGAGTACTAATAGTGTGTATCTATTATCTATACTACTATCTATACTAATATTATAAAGAGGTAAAGTTTGTGAGTTTGTGACGTTGTAGGGTTAATATCTGGATTTACTGTACCGAGTTAGATGAAATTTGGTTAGAAGATAGTTTGAGACCCTCGGAAGGACATAGGATACTTTTAATACCGAAAATCATCCCTTAAGGGGGTGAGAATGGGGATGAGAGTTTGTATGGGGAAGCAAGCAAATAATTGCTGGTATCTTATAATTACACATTATATAGTAATAAGTATTAAGTAGCATGCAAAGCTACGGGCTAAACTTGTTAACCATAACAAATCCGTGCTTTCCATAATTAATAATATAAATGCGAAAGTAACTCTGTCAGTCTGTCTGTTTCCTTTCCACGTCCATAATACGTAATCCGCTGAACCGATTTAGATGTGGTATAATCGTATAGATATAGTTTGAGATCCTGGAAAGGACATAGGATAGTTTTTATCCCAGAAATCATCCCTTAAGGGTGTGAAAAAGTAGGTGGAAGTTTTTATGGGAAATCAATCGTTTCTTAAGTAAGGCATATACATTCTTGTCTACTTTTCTTTATCCACATATTATGTAATATGTATGTTAAAACGTAGCTAGGCATGAACCCGAAAAGCGAGGATGAGTCGCTAGTGTGGTATATGTAAATACATATTATCCCGGTATATAATATCGCAGTATTAGTACTTGGACATCACTAGTTTCAAATCGTGACATTTAAAGTGTCAATACAAGAGTTATCCTCTTAACATCGACCTTAAAATTTAATCTTGATTATTTTCAACTCAAAATATATACTGTATTAGCATAAAGTAATATTTTACATTGTATCAATAACAATAAGCTAATGTTGTACTCACGGCTAATCTATTATGTAAAAAGCAGTATAATTTGGTAAAGTGAACCTTATTCTAAATGTGATAAAGGATAATAGAGACGAAAATAGAAATTGTAACAAGACGATAACCATTCAGAATGGGATAATGTAAATATAATTTACAATTTGTTAGAATATAAGGTAGGTATATAGTTCATGCAATTTTGTTTGTAGAGATATGTATAATATATATTGACATAGGCAGCTCTCAGTTTTCTCTTACCTAGGCGCAATTTGACGACACATTTGGCTCAGTTTGTAGTGATCCCCAATTTGTAGTGACTACTTACTGTGCCAGCGGTCGCGGGTTCTAGTCCCGCTGCGGGCATTCATTTGTATGATGAGCACGAATGTTGTAATCCAGTCATGGGTGTTTATATTTATAATATATATGTATTTAAAGTTATATATGTGTAGTATATCAACTATCTGGTATTCATAACACAGGCCTCATAACTTACCATGGAACTAGATGGTGCTGTGTATTAATACCCCAACATATTTATTTATTTATAATTGGATTACACTTACGTATGCGATTTTGTATAATATGTATGTTTGTTTGTTACTCCTTCACGCTGAAACAGCTGGGCGGATTTTGATGAAATTTAGTACACAGATAAGATATGACCTGAAGTAACATATTATCCATTTAGATAACACTCGAGCGAAGCGAGGCTAAGTCGCTAGTGCATTCATAAATAATGCCAAAATATTAATTACAAATGGGATTCAAACTCGGAATATCAATACTTTAAGCAAATTCAGATACTAATAATGAACAGGCGAGAACGTTTACACGTCAGAAGTCAGTACGTACATACGGTAAGTGGTAGGTAAGTTCTTTATTTAGCGAGGCGACACGTCGTCTGAGGACTGCCAACTGATAGCATCGAGTTGGAAATTCTAAGAAACTTTAATTATATGGTAACGTAATAATATGTTGTGTTTGTATATTATATGTAATATGAAATATACTTTGCATTTCGATAGACACCTGCAAAAAATATAAGCTATGAATGAGTTATTTGCTTAAAGTAAAACTATCTTTCTGATTCTTTGCAGATTTATTTTGATTTTTGGTTCCCGAGCATGATCTCAGAGACTGATGTTGAAATCATCTCACAAGTTATTATATAGTTGTTACAGACAGTATCAAAATAAATCCGGGAAAAAACAGCAAAGATAGTTTTATTTAAAATGTCAAATATTCGCGTTAATCTGAAAGTATTGAGAGTAATTTATGGTAATATAAGTACTTCAATTTTGAGCATTAATTTCTATCGTACCTCGACTTCGATGAGTTTGTAAGAATCAGACAAAAATTTACTTCATTTTATAACACTGCAACACAGCTGAATTGAATTGAATGAAACTTATCTATTCTATTATTATTGTATAATATTTTTAGGCAATGGTAGCCCAGTGGTGACGCGCTCGCTTAGGTTACCGAGTGAAGCGGGTTCCTATCCCGTGTCTCGCACCTCTGATATTTTCATGTGCGAATCATTTCCAACATGATTACCACTTGTCTTACGGTGAAGGAAAACATCGTGAGGAAACCCGCATGTCTGAGATGACCTAACAAGTTACCGAAAACATACGAATGGCCTGATCCTCGTACTGAAGTGAGGCCCGTGCCCAGCAGTGGGACGTTAAAAAGGGCTGAATACATTGTGATTTTTATTACATACCCTAAATCAGTAAACATGTTATAACGTAAATAAATAGTTTAAGTCTGACTGTCAATGCAATGCCTATTAGATCAAAGGTCGCAGGTTCGATTTCTTTAAAAAAAGGTGTGCAATTAAGAATATTTGTATGTTATTGTAGCCATACACTGTTACACATAAAAATTATATCTAATAGAGACAATTAGACAAATTTAGTACTTTTTTTTCGTCAAAATAAATTAGTTATGCTATTATTAAGAACAAAGTGCCAATAAGCGACCTTATCTTAGATATTTTTGTCACAATTACCTACTTCGTTTACATTCATTGCGCCGAGCTGTAAGTCACGTTCACGTTTTTAACATGTTTTTATTCAGCCTTTGTCATCTATATACGTTATTACTATACTAGTCGCAGCCTGTGGTTTCACATGTATCCTGACTGTACCTCAGTCTCTTAAGTTCATTTGCAGCAAATATTATTATATAGATATCTCAACCCTATTACACTAACGCCGTCTGTCCGTAGGTCCGGACTGTAACAGGTAGTTAGTTGAAATGACAGAAGACATTATTTTGTGAGAGTAATAAAAGAGCAAAAAGTAAATGGATAATCTCCGCAAAAAAATGATTCTTAGAATACTTTTTAACACGCTTTTATTAGTTCCATCTGTATGTTTGTATGTAAAAATGTTAGGCTTTGAGTTAAACCCAAACTAATGCCTTTGCACAAATTTTTCCTCTCGATTAAGAAAAAAAATCATAAAACAGCTTTCTGTTTTATGATCTTTTTTCTTAGTTGTTATACTTTTATAACACCTCTTTCACTTAATTAGAGTAAAAATTCTAAATATTCAATTATAGACAAACATACACGGACATTTAACATTATTATAATTAAATACAGATGAAAGTATTGCGTGTTTAATGCTTATTGTAAAGTAATACAAATAGAAGAAACGCTTCACACGGCTTTTCTCGTTTACAAGCTATCGTAGCCATCAGAGATGGGAGATACTGTGGAAAGTGCTACCATATCGTGTTATTTGAAGAAATACTTTATTTGTATTATTGCTAATTAAGTGTATAACATACTAGCAACATACCCCGACATCTCTTGGTAATTTATTTAGAAGAAATATGTTATCATTATTGTCTGACACCATTAATGCCAAGTTTTAAGTTAGCCAGCTTTTTTTAATATTACATAACGACGTCGTAAAAACGACGGGGTGCTATAAGTTTGACGTGTCTGTGTTTGTGTATGTATCTGTCTGTGGTATCGTAGCTCCCGAACGGATGAACCGATTTTGATTTTGTTTTTTTTTTGTTGGAGAGGTTAATTAGTCGAGTGTCCTTATAAATTTTAAATTTATAATACCAACTCCTTCAAGGGCTAAAAAAATTATCCTTTTAACCATATAGGTAAGTATATTAATTTGAGCGTTGATGAAACTTATAGAAGTAGTAATTATTTCGACATTAGATACATAAATACAATAAAATATTTTACTTGATTAGACAATCAGATGCATTCCTGACTGTTTAATTTTCTAACAATTAGTGTGGTCTGTCAGAGAGGGAGCCAAACCCTAATACAGTACAGCTAACTCAACTTATTGTTGAAACTCGACAATTTCTCTTTTAAATGACCGAAGCCTAATAAAATTTTATTAAGCATCCTTTTTCTTTCTCGAGATTCGATTTTCCAATGCGAATGTGTAGCCATAACGGAAGCCGCAAGAAACGTGCACAGTCGTGGAGTAAACAACTACAATATAAAAATACTCTCCGACAGTGCAGCAGTTCTGCAGGCGCTAAATAACAAACAAACCAACAACAAACTAATAAGCGAATGTCACAATGCCCTGGACTTGATATCAACAACAAATCAGGTCACCCTTCAATGGATCAGGGCACACAGTGGTTCACTTGGCAACGATGCAGCTGACGAACTCGCAAAGAGGGGGTCAAAACTAGAAATGACTGGCCCACACCCGCTTGTCCCCATACCCTTTGCACAGATTCGCACCTGGATCCGCCAAAGATCCACGACATTACAAAACAACAGATGGTCACAAACTGCAGACTGCAGACAATCTAGATCAGCTCTGCCTGCAGTAAACCCACGACTTACAAAACGCTTACTAAAACTCAATAGAACAAATCTCAAAATAATGATAGGGACGATAACGGGCCACTGTCCCTTGAACAAACACCTATATAACATCGGCGCAACGGACACCCCTCTGTGCAGAGGGTGCCTCGGCGCTGAAGAATCAGTTGCCCACGTAATCCTGGAATGCGTAGCGGTAAGTTCTCAACGTGAAGAAATCCTCGGACCCTTGAGGTCGCTCCGCGAAGCCTGTGAAGTTCCCAGGAAACTTCTGCGCTTCTGGGCGGAGCTCGGCTGGCTAATATAGCCAGGATTCGCACGCACAACGGACCAGAAGAGAGTCTAAGTGCGGAAAACGAGTCCACTTTACATTTACATTTTTTTCTTTCTGGAGATAATAAAATGTATGTACATATTCACTAGACATTTCCATTATTTAAGTATGTATATTTATTATTTACTCACTCGACTACCAAATTTTAGTTCATCTTCGCGTTCATTTGCAGTTGTAGATTTCCCATTTTCCTGGTAATTTCTCCGATTTCTTTTTTTTAAATCTTATTCAGACTATTTCGCATATTTAGAAAAAAAAACAAATTAGCCAAATCTGTCAAGCCGTTCTAAGTGATGCCAACGAAGAGTATTTCATTGATGAATTATTGTATTTATAAGTATTTGTTTATGAAGATACCTACCTGCATATACATATATGGATGTAGATTATGTTTTAACGTTTAGTAGGTATAGATTTCTCAGAGATATTTTCCCGCACTATAAAGTATCCTATATGTTGACTCGGATAACCAGCTATCATCATACCAAATTTCATCAAAACCTGTCCAGTGTTTTTCTCGTTATGCGGTCACAGACAGACAGACAAACGTAAAATCTAAAAACTATAAATTTTCCAAAAAATATTTGATGTACAGATTCGGCTTAGTTACAATTTTATTATATGTGTAGATAGATGATACATTTGTTTTGTTCACATTAGATACACATAACATCTCCAATTATTCAATTCAGCACTCAGTCGTTATGTCAGACAGTTGGGCGTCGTTTTTGAAATGTAATAACCGCTGGCGAAACAGCTTGCAATATAACCTATTTATTATCGATGCAAGCACAAAATCAAATTGCAGTTTATGTAAAATATAAATTAAAATAAACATATTTTTCCTTTAGCCTACAGTTTTTAAAACTTATTGATATCTTTATTTTAGCACATATATATATATATATATATATATATATATATATATATATATATATATATATATATATATATATGCTCTGACGGCATTCTTTTATTTTATTTTGTACTAGTGACTCTCCCTCGCCCCGCTCGGGTTCCGCAAAAAAAAGTATCCCATATGTTAATCTGGATAACCAGCTATCATAATAGTAAATTTAATCAAATCTGTCCAGTGGTTTTCCCGTAATGCGTTTCAAGACAGACAGACAAGAATTTTAAAAACTACAGATTCGGCCGCTGAGTCGATAATAATGACGATTTCAATAAGATTTTACTATATGTAGGTATAGGTAGAAAACATATATTTTATAGTAGATAAGTAAATAAATAAAAAAAGTAGACGCAAAGTCACACGCATATTACTAACTTGTGACGTAAAGTGGCGTGATCTGATCGTCGTGCTCTAATGCATATATATAGCCTTTACCTACTTCGATCAATCATACTATGTATGGTTTTTCATACATTGCACTCCTATTACCGCAAAATGAATTGCATTTATATCTTAAAAGCGCAATAGTCGAGGTGGTAACAGTATGCAACGGTGCAGGTATTACCTTGTGTTGGAACATCTTGTTATTAAAACAAACCTGTCGTACTTGGATATAGATTGCTGTTTTATTTCCATTTTGTTACGTGTATTTAATCTAAAAAAAGCAATGAACAGTCAACGTTCGTTGAGACTTATCGTCCCATTGCGTTTGTACGAGAGCCATCGTGCAACGCATCACGTAGACAGTTCTCGATATAAAAAATTTAAGGAAAAATACTTTGAAAGTAGCGCGTGCGTTATTGGACTGTTAAAAAGTCTGTTTTTATGAACAGCGTCAAGATTTAATATAATTTGCTATGATTGACAGGTTCTAAGAAAAGATAAGCGATACAAATTGTTTTATTATTTATTTCCTTGTAAAACGTAATGGAATTTATTAAATAAATGGTCTTTTAGTTGTTTTTTGGTTGGAAAATAATATAAGCAGAAGTACAAAAAGTTTTCTAAAAAAAAAAAACTTAGATATGTTATCTGTAGATACACTTTCAAATAGTCCATAATCATATCTTATTTTTCACTCTCATCACCAATTATTAAAGGGTTTTCATCAACAGTGGATATGACAACATACTGTCCGGCATTATACTTCTTCATCTCTTGCTCGAATAGAATATTATTAATAGCCTGTTTTATCATTGATTGAGTTCTCTCATCGTGTTTCCTCAAAGACATAGCGATATATTCACCAAAGCTGTCACATTCGTCTTTCTTCTTGAAGTATTCCGAGTGTTTGAACAGTTTTCTTTTTAAAACTCGAGGCCTATGGGATTCTTTAGCTACATTTCTCTTCAACACTCTCGTGAGACGTGGTTTTGTACAGACATATTGAATTTTTGGTAGAAGTTGTTCGACAAACTCCGGTTCTTCCTTTATCATGACATGCATTGGACTCTCATTGCCCTGGTCTTCATATTCCTCGCAGGACAGCTCGACTTCTGTCTCTTCAAGGGTCTTCCGTTTTTTACGAGGTTTTACCTGAAAAGACAAATGTAATTATTATCTGCTCAGAGGATATTGCGGCTTCAATTCCCGCATAATTTATTTTAATTTAGTAAAACGGATAGACATATATCTATAGTGCATAATTAATATCGATACTAAAAGTTGATCGAAATTTATTTAAAAATAGTGAAAAATTGTATTTTATAGGATTAAATTATATAAATATACTAAAATCCCATGAAAACCATTAAGTGTCTCGTGGCCAGAGAAAAATGACATACTCTTTGGCCAATAAAACATATTTCCTGCTGCCTGAAAGGACCAACAAACATCTTCACACATTATAATATTAGCATTGATTATTAAAACTAATAGTTAAATTATGAGACTAGTTAGAAATCTGGTTAGCATGATACCGCGAGTTTAAAACACTGTTGACCCGCAAACCTGTTTCGCATGCGATAAACTATACACCGTCTAACAACAATTTTGTTAAAATATGCATTACATACTTAAATCTATACTAATATTATAAACAGACGAGAGTTTGTTTGTTTGAACGCGCTAATCTCAGAAACTACTAATCCGATTTGAAACATTCTTTTTGCATTAGATAGCCCGTTTATTGAGGAAGGCTATAGATAGGTTATATATCATCATGCTACTACCCAAGGGTGCGGAGCAGTTATCATAAATGTCAACAAATCGGGCAGACTTCCATATTGTAAAACTGATGTTTATATCGGAAGTTTGAACGCAGGCAAAACCGCGGCTACTGCTAGTTAATATATATTAATATGTATGTATGATTGAAAATAATTCCGTATATAATTTGGCTAAGCGATTATTGATCTTAATGCTTTCGTTATAAAGGTCAAAACATCGTGTTGTATTGTCGATCATTATACGAATTAAAATCGAGGTCATCTTATCAACACCGAATTGAAAACAATTGCGGCGGGCACATAGTAACTAATATATGTATTTGTATGTCAGGGTCTTTAATTTTAGTATATTTGCTATACAAGTGAAGTAACCTTACTCCGGTTATACATTATCTGATGACATATGTTCCCCCAATAGAAAGTATCCATTATGTTGACCCGGATAACCAGCTATCGTCAATTTTATGTTCATCTGTCCAGTGGTTTTCTCGTGATGAATTCCCAGACAGACAGACAAAAATTCTTAAAACTTTTCAAAAATTGAAATGATACCGCCATATCGATAATAATGATTATTTCTAAAGAATTACCAAAAAATATTAAATACACAGATTTAACTCAGTCAGAATTTTATTATATGTATAGATAACATATATAGATAAAATATATTTTTTCTGCTTTTTTAAAGTAAAATGTTTTATACCAATAGATTGAATTGGCATTTAATCTATACTAATATTATAAAGAGGTAAAGTTTGTGAGTTTGTGAATTGTGACTTGTGACGTTGCAGGGGATAATCTCTGGATCTACTGAACCGATTTAGATGAAATTTCGTAAGAAGATAGTTTGAGACCCTGGGAAGGACATAGGATACTTCTTATCCCGGAAATCATCTCTTAAGGGGGTGAGAATGGGGATGAAAGTTTGTACGGCGAAAAACCAACCAACCTAGGGACGAACCCGAACGAAGCGAGGGTGAGTCGCTAGTAGTCAATAATTCTGTAACTATATTAAAAATAAAAACTCTTTCGGTAAATGGGGTCATTTAGACACTAAAATTAGGTAAATTGCTCATAGGGAGAAGATATATCCGCTAAGAAAATATTTTTGGAAGTTTAATTTGGAAGTCGATCACTGAAACATAATTTTTTGATTATATATTGATTTTGTTTATTTTGATGTATAGCCGTTATTATTAATTGATTTAATAGTGTCAGAGAATAACCTCTGATTGCTATTAATCTATACATATAATAAAATTCTAACTAAGCCGAATCTGTACATTAAATATTTTTTGGAAAATTTTATTGAAATAGACATTATTATCGATACAGAGGCCGAATCTATAGTTTTTAGAATTTTTGTCTCTGTTACCGCATCACAGAAAAACCACTGCAGGTTTTTGATGAAATTTGGTATGGTGAATTTGGCTGGTTATCCGGGTCAACATATAAGATACTTTTTAGCACGGGAAAATATCTCATTTCTAAGAAAAAATGCAAAAACTGCAATGTAAGAGTATACTAATCTGTAAAACCTAAGAATTTGGTTTTTGGTCATCTGAACGCGGGCGGAGCCGCGGGCAATGCTAGTATTTAATAACTTCTGACACTATTAAATCAATTAATTTGTGTGTTTGTATGTAGGGGATAACCTCTACATACAAACAAAAAAATACCCCGTTACTTAACCTAATAATTATAATAAAAGATAATAAAGAAAGACTATTTTTTAAAATGTATAAAAAATATTAAATTTATTAGGATATATAAAATGGCCTTGTCATTACAACATATTTACACCATTAGGCGTCCATTATAATAGAGTATAGGAAATATACGAACTATATGCACTAATATGGCATAATTAAGTTTAATAGACACCTGTCAATCTAGTTCTAGATACTGATAACTAGATTTTTAGTCGTAAGAAGAGGTTCCCGAAAAATTGCTGTGGGAATCGAAGCCCTGACTTCTTTTATTTCTTCTTTTGACGACATGTTTGGCTCAGTTTGTAGTGACCCTACTTGCTGTGCCGGCGGTCGTGGGTGCGAGTCCCGCTGGGGGCATTTATTTGTGTGATAAGCACGAATGTTTGTACTCCAGTCATGGGTGTTTATATCTATAATATGTATGTTATATTTAAAGTTATATATAGTTAATTATGATGATGATGATGACCTGACCGATTCCAGCCACGGCGGCCAATCTCATTGAGACTAGCCAACTGCGCAGGAGATATTATAGTGCACAAGTGTACGCGCAGACACAAGTGCACTCTCTGTTCCTGTCACTCTCATACTCCGGTGGGACGACTGCTCGACACGACCAGTGAGAGTTAAGGCGCAGGACCGACGGCTTTACGTGCTCTCCGAGGCACGGGGGTGAAACACCGCCAACTTCCCAACTCCGGGCTGTTACTGAGGCTTACTTTACAGAAAGACTCAATAACTAAACTTGGCCCGACCCGGGACTCGAACCCAGGACCTTCGGGTGTGCAACCGTACATGCTAGCCACTACACCACCGAGGCAGTAAAGTTAATTATAAGTACCATATAAATATATTTGTAAATATGTCGGAACATTAACACACAGCACCATCTTGTTCCATGGTAAGCTACGAGGCTTGTGTTATGGGTACCAGATAGTTGAGACACTACACATATATAACTTTAAATACATACATATTATAAATATAAACACCCATGACTGGAGTAAACATTCGTCATCACACAAATGAATGCCCCCAGCGGAACTCAAACACGCGACCGGTGGCACAGCAAGTAGGGTCACTACAAACTGAGCTAAACGTGTCATCTGATCATATTGGATGGAACCAATCTTCACTAATATTATAAAATGCGAGTGTTTGTTTGGTTGCTTTTCTCATACGTAGCTCTGCGAAATAAGTGTGTGGGCGACATTATTTCATACGAAAATTTAATATTTTATAGGCCGGAGAATGTGCGATTAGTTTCCATAGGATATTGGTTAAACTGATGTAGCAGCTAATTGAAGGACTGTAGCTAGAGGTCCTGGGTTTGAATTCGTGGTCGGGCCAAGTTGAAGAGCGAAGTTAAAGTAACTCGTAAAGCACGTAAAACCATCGATCCTGCACCTAATCTCTCACCGGTCGTATTGATTTGTCGCCTTAAAACTCAATATAGTTGGCCCGACTTAGAACTCGAACCCAGGAACTTTCGTTAACACCGCTAAACCAAAAAGGCAGTTCAATTTCCATACGTATAGTACACACATGTTTATTATTTACCACAGACGTTGCTGTCGTTTCATCGTTAGCGAGATGGTTGGGAAGAAAACTTAGATGGTTATAAAGGAACCATGAAGACCGTCCACCTAGCCTGACTTTCGACTTCTCTCGTCTATGAGACGCGAAGATTGAATTGAATTTCTTCTTCAAATCAACTATTTCACAGTCAAAAATGTCTGCAATTTCACCCCACGCTTCATATTTTGATGTCTGTATACGGAAGAGTGGATGGGTGGTGTCCCAGAGCATCGGTCTATTCTTATATTCATTGATTAATTTTATTATTTGTTCGTTAGTCCATTCTAACTCTGACATCTTTTCTTCTGAACCATTCATATTAACAAAACTAAATAACAAACATCGAGTTACAATTTATTAAAGCTTTAGATAAGTTATTTATATTATAATATTATTTTACATTTTGTTTATCATTAGTTCGTACACTTTATATTCTTAAAGCAAATGAACATAATACATTCAGATTGAAAATGAATCGCGTTTTAATAAATAACTAGTAATTCATTTGTAAACAAACAAGTCAATGACACAGCCAGCGTAATCCGGCCGAATTGCAAACACTCGCACTGACAGACGATCGATTTAAACAGCGCGCCTCTTTAACATATCCGGTTTATATCCCAAGCGGAACAGTATAACCCGACGGAATTAAACACACGTTACGTCAAACCGGCAGACTTTTAAAATTGTTAGTGTTTTACTATTAGTAGCTTTTCACACTAAAAAGTAACTTAATATTTCTATATTAAGGTCTCTACGAGTCTTCATATTGCGATATATAGCATTCACAAGGTGTTTATAGAATGTTATGTTTTTTATAGGTCGAACGTGAATTCGCAGCACGTTCGTTCGGGTAACACTCTGAGAGCGACTGGTTGACGGTTCGCGGGGGAGGGCGCGGGCTCGTTCGTCGCTCGGTCTCGCTCGGTCTCGCTCGGTCTCGCTCGCGCGCGCTTATTGTACCTATATTTTGTTATCTGTTCGCAGTAGTTTTTTTTATTTATTTAATGATATAGCCTAGGGAAATGCGAATATACTGATAATTATTAATTAAAAAATATAATGTTTGCTATATATCTAATATATGCTGCAAGTTAATGAATGTTGCGTAAAATAGCGTTGTGAGAGCACCTCAATATCGAAACGACGTGATGCAATATAGCGTGTTTTCTGTCTACTACGGTGGACCGTGGAGGTCGCTCGTTCGATTTCGTTGGTTTATAATACATATGGATGTTTATACCTCTAGTAGGACTATGAGTCTCTATTTAAGCAGAAAGTGATCTAACATGTCATGTTGTCACAGAAAGAGTGTAAACACAAAATATTGACCCTATTATTTATATCGAATATTAAAGTTATAGATATATTAATATATATCTATTAGTTCGTGTTTCCGTCCTTCACGTACCTATATCGAAAATCAAGATAGTATATCAAAAATAAAGCAGATTGTGTGGAAGTAACTAATAAATTAGAAACAATGGTTACAGTGAAAGAACATAAAATATATTTTGATGTTAAGGTATTTAATATAGACTAGCCACTCACCCTCGACCCGCTCAAGTCCGTCCCTAGTTACGTTACGTTTTAACGCTTAGTATAGATTTCTCAGAGATGAGATAATTATCAGCAGTAAAAAGTATCCTATATGTGGACCCAAACTATCAGCTATCACCATACCAAATTTCATCAAAACCCCTCCAATGAAAAACTTAAAAAAAACGGAAAAACTTCCGTGATGCGGTCACATACAGACAGACAGACAAACAAAATTCTAAAAACTATAGATTCGGCCTCTGTATCGATAAGATTATCCAAATATTAATAAGATAATTAATAAGATTTTCCAAAAAATATTTAATGTACAGTTCGACTCAGAATTTTATTTTATGTATGTATAGTTAACAGTTAGGTACGAACAGTTTTAGCTTTTGCTTCCATAAACTTTATAAACTTTGTAAGCTGGTCAATGCGTTACGAAAAAATGTACGTACGTTTGTTGCCATGGTAACCGTTGTCTGACAAATGATATATAATATTATATTCTTTCCTTAAATATAATGCTTTGTATGGGCTGGGACCGATTTCAAAAATATTTGATTAGGTATGTATTTAATAGGTAGGCTTTAATTACTTAGCCAAAGCACACCGACTTCGAAAATATTTGATTAGGTGTGTATAGTAAATGAAAACTACCAATCAGTTATTTTTCACTTTTTAGTGCTTTTGTTTGAAGTCGGTTTTTATTTTTTTGTTATTTTTTTTTACTTTTTAGTCATCAAATCAATTTATGCCTGTTGAGTGTTGCATTTAAATTTATTTTAAAATATTTTCTTCATCAAAACTTTGTTATGTTGGAATTTAAGGGAACCCAAATTGAGAAACATGATTCAATACTTTTGCCCCAAGGGCCCGAGCCTAGAGCCCTTCTGTGAGCGTTCAAATTAAACTCGACCACTTTGTTTTGTTCGGTGGCCTTAATTATTTCAAGATATAGAGAAACAACATAAGTTGTTAAATATGAATATAGGTTATCGTTATATTTCTACCTATTTCATAAAATATTCCTTGTTGATCGACTTTATAAGGGTAGTATGTACTTAATTCGGATATTGATCTGACGCGAAATCTTTGCTATTTGTAAATTAATTACATATATATAAATAATGAATAAATATGTTGGGACATTACACACAACGCCATCTAGTTCCATGGTAAGCTACGAGACTTGTGTTATGGATACCAGATAGTTGATATACTACACATATTATATAACTTTAAATACATACATATTATAAATATAAATACCCATGACTAGAGTACAAACATTAGTGCTCATCACATAAAAGAATGCCCCCAACAGCATTTGAACCCGCGACCGCTGGCACAGCAAGTAGGGTCACTACAAACTGAGCCAAACCTGTCGTCAAAATTTAATTTAATTTAGTATTATTATTATATATTAGCCATATTAATTATTAGTGTTTAGAAAAAATTATCTAAAATTGTAGTGTAAAATCACTTGTGACTTAATCGTTATTTGTATATCTTTTAAATTCAAAACTTAAGTTACGCTCTAGCATATAAAATAATGATAACATTTAAAAAGCAATATCGTGAACTGGCCGTGACATTTTAAAAATAAAATAAAATTTTGAACGTTGTCAATAATAACAAGCGATTTTCGCGTGGGTACCAAGGTCTCGAACAAGCATTGCCATTGTTAAAGAGGGTTTACAATTATTTTGAGTTGTATCAAAAAATATAAGTTTATTTCCCTCAAATTACACAGGTAATGACTTCCACAGACTTAACCATGTACTGACGATTTTATCCGATCTTTCTTTTTTTTTTAGAAAAATACACTAACAACACACATTAAAACATTTATATATACATTTATAAGACAATAATAAGTAATCAGATATGTATGTCTTTACAAGTATATGTAACATTCGCTATAATTATATAATCAAAAGTATATATTAAATTATAATAAATTCCTAAAATACAATTAATAAATACAATTCAAATACAATAATTTATAATAAGCCCAACACCTGTCAGCTAAAATACGAGTGATTTAAATGTGTTTTTCTTAGATTGCGAAAGTTTTCAGTAATATCAACGTTTTAAGTTTTATTGTAAATGATATGAAATTGAGTTATAAAAAATTGTTTACACAAGATTATGTATGAGTACCTATGTTTCACTCTTACTACGAACTGTACTACACGTCTTCGTCAGTCCTGAGGGAAGCAATTCATGTAAATTCTTACCCTTATATTCTTATATATACTTTCCCCTTTAATTGTCTCAGTACTTAATAGCTTAGTGGTATTCAATGAAAACGGATTGATGAAGGCACCCGGATAAAACGTACCCTATGTCTAATGCCACAATCCGGCGCCTAAACTACTTCTTATGAAACAATTAAAAAAAAAATTAAAAGTAAAAAATAACTGTGTGGTAGTTTTAAATCAAAATAAAATACAATACAAAACAAAATTCAAAAATCAAAATAAATCCACGAAAAAATCCGTAAGACAGTTTTACTTAAAATATCAAATATTCATATAAATCTGAGAAAATATTAATTAAATGCAAATAATTTTTGTAAAAGTAAATTAACTTTTATCTAAATCTTGGTTTCTGAGTAACAATTAAATATGTTGTGGTTTGCAGCCTTTTCTACATAAAATATTATTCTATGAATTATGTGAATCATCATTATATTATGTTTTCAACAATAATCATTGAACAATTAATGATGAAACTTTCGTAGTTTTTGCTTTACATGACATTTTAAATTCGTTATTTTATCATTATTATGTCTTTACCTTAAACACGTATGAAATACCTACAACAGGAAATATTTTATTTTTTGTTGTTGCGAAGAAGTTTCATTGTAAGCTAATTATAAGTCAAATGGAAAATGTTTTGACGCTATGTTTTCTGTAAAATTTTTAACCGAGTTAAGACTTCGAAAATATCTGATTACGTATCTATTCTAAATAAAATCCCCTTTTAGTTATTTTTTACTTTTCAGTGCCTGAAACTCGGTTTTTAGTATATATTATTTATTTTTCCACTTTTAGTGTAGACGTAATAAGCAGGTAATTTGTAAGAAAAAAGTTTTTTTAATAACATATTCGATTAAACCATTTATTTAAAAATAATTTATTGTTGATTTTTTTTAAACCGCTTGAACGATTTCGATAAAATTAAATAGGACTACCTGGGAAGTATAAATACCCTTTGACACAAAAAAAGAATTTTCTAAATCGGTTCAGGCGTACGTATATAAAAAAAAATCCGACAAATTGAGAACTTCCTCCTTTTTTGAAGTTGATTAATAAGAAAAGTTTACCGCAAGAAAGAAAATATAGAAACTTCGTGGTTATAGAATAAAGATCTTCATTCTATTACTTAAATCCATACAAATCTGTAAAAATAAATAAAATTGAAGTGTCTTTTTGTAATGTCTAAATAAGAGCTTTTTACCAAATGCATATGAAATTCTTTGTCTTTGTTCCGGCTAATCTCCGAAAAGGCTGGACCGATTTTAACGGGACTTTCACTGGCAGATAGCTGATATTATAAAGAGTAACTTAGGCTACTTTTATTTCAGAAAACTAAATAGAGTTCCGCTCAAAAATAACTATGAAATTGTGAATAAAATCCGCGTACATAGCGCAACCGAGCGAAGCAAAGGTAAGTCGCTAGTAAAAACTAAACCTATTTAACACAATGGTTGTGGAGAGTCTGGTTGAAAGGAGGAAAAAAAGCACATTCGGTTTAAATAGCAAATAGCAATAGCAACAAGGAGGAACCATCAACATATAATCGCCGCAATTATACTAATCACTCGACTCATTACTGGTAATGGGCGCTACGTGACCTAGGTGCTGTAGCCATTCTAGAATAGCTCGAACATAATTAGGCTAACACATTTTTAATAATATTAAATTAATTTGTTTATTATATATCTATATTGTATTAATGAATTTGTAAGTCGGTCAGTTAATTTAAGTCACGATCAAACATACACACTTGTTAGTAAAGTATAACACTAGTTTCTAATTATTAATCTATATATAAACTAGCATTGCCCGCGGCCCCGCCCGCGTTCAGATAACCAAAAACCAAATTCTTAGGTTTTACATATTAGTAAACTCTTACATTGCAGTTTTTGTATTTTTTCTCAGAAATGAGATATTTTCCCGAGGTAAAAAGTATACCATATGTTGACCCGGATAACCAGCTATCACCATACCAAATTTCTTCTAAATCCCTCCAGTGGTTTTTCCGTAATGCGGTAATAGACAGACAGACAGACAAAAATTCTAAAAGCTATTGATTCGGCCTCTGTATCGAAAATAATGTCTACTTTAATAAGATTTTCCAAAAAATATTTAATGTACAGATTCGGCTCTGTTAGAATTTTATTATACGTATACTCGCAGATATAATTATGACAGTGTCATAATAGCTCGTTATAATCGCAACGGTAACTCCGCGGCTAGCAACAGTGACTCAGCTGACGTTGACTTCGCCATGACGTCACTAGAATTATAACTTTCTTACACTGTTCTTATTTGTGCATTAATTTTATTCTAAAATTAGCTCGTTGTAATGTTCTAAAATTAAATGTTAATTAAAACAATTGTTTGTTTGTATGTTGTTGTTTTTGTTTCATATAATGGAGCTATTATAGCGTCCTATATATGTATATGTTTCCTTCTTTAATTAAGAAAGTAATTATAGCTATATATACTAGCGACTCACCCTCGCTTCGCTCGGGTTTGTAGTATGGTAGTGTACATTTTTCAGAGATGAGATATTTTCCCGCAGTAAAAAGTATCCTATATATTGACCCGGATAACCAGCTATCACAATACCAAATTTCATCAAAATCTGTTCGGGGTTTTTCTCGTGAAGCGTTTCCAAACAAATAGACAGACAAAAAATCTGAAAACTAAAGATCCGCCCTCTGCATCGATAATATAATTACTATTTCAATAAGATTTTCCAAACAAATATTTAATGTACAGATTCGACTTGGTTATAATTTTATTATATGTATAAACTATACATAGATGTATGTAGATCTCGAACCCATACACACAGGTGTCAGGGCTACTTAGTCTTTACTTTCTACACAAGAAGGGAAACATGATATATTTTTAGAGTTCCGTAGCCGTACTAATAATAGAGGAATGAACTCCTTACTCATATGCCTATGCTTCGTCTGTCCGTCCGTCTTTACCTTTGTTTTAACTGCTAGCACTTAATTTTTTAAACTGTAAAAGTTAGCTAGTTATTTTTTTTCTATGATAAGATTTTATAGGAAAAAATTATAGCTAATAGAAAAAAGAACAAAAATGTAATAGGGGTTCCCATATAAGAAACTTATTTCTTAGGTTTCTTTTTGTTGGAGACCTGGCTGTGAGCCCGACTCGCAACTGACCACATAATCTAATCAATGTACCAATCGCTGTGACGTTGGCGATGATTTTAACCACAGTATCACTTCGCTGTTGCTATACGATTTAGATATTAAATAATTCCGACGAATGCACAAAAAATCCAATCTGCACCTCATTCTGGTTTAAATTAAAGTTTCTCGACATAATTTCTCGACTAACGGTCTACGGGCGACAACTCTAATTGTGGAAAAAAACGACTAAGCACATAAAATTTGTTTCAACTAGATTAATCATTAAATTAAGTGTTTTTTTTCTATAAATAGTGTAAATATGTAGCTATATATAATGTCTATGTACTCAATTCATTTTAACTATACTATAAATGATGCGGTTTTTACTTGTATATTGAGATTTTTTCTACAAAATATATGTTTAAACAAATAAACATTTTAGTACAGAAATATTGATTAGTGTATTTGTCTAAAAGAAAACGCTCAATTAGCAAAAAAGTGCTTACAATACGTTACGCTTTTTTTAAGACACAATTTCACGACCCGCGTCGACAAGTTAGAACATGTCCGTTCGGTATCGCGATTGTCACTTGTATCAACAAGGGCTCAGAATGCGTCAACGTCATGGTATATCTATATAAGAACACTTTGTAGACAAATATGATATCTCGTACAATTCAGGTATTTCGCCTATGTATTAGATATTTTAGTCAATAACATAAAGAGTCGTGTGATGTTTTTTCCTTAATGAGCATTTAAAATGTTTAAGCTTGGCATTTGACATAAAATTTTGCACCCAATTGTATAATTTCAGAGGGAATTAAACTTTTAATAGCACAAAT
Organism: Brenthis hecate; assembly: GCA_951806755.1. Classification (NCBI taxonomy): domain Eukaryota; kingdom Metazoa; phylum Arthropoda; class Insecta; order Lepidoptera; family Nymphalidae; genus Brenthis; species Brenthis hecate. The sequence continues at coordinate 6,168,756 of OX638258.1, read as the reverse complement.
TTTATATATAGTACCTATAAATAAATATAGGTAATATTAAATTAACAGTATTAGTACTAGATAAAGAATAAAAATAGTTAAGTTATTAGAATTTTTTAACTTCTGTAATTAGTAATTATTTACCCATCGAAATCTCTCCATATATCTAGGAAACGAAAAAGAAAGTCAGTTCCATTCTATAGCTTAATACATACATCGATACTGTACAGTGATCACGCCGAGCAGTTAGCCGATAATTAATTAATCCACCTTGTATTGAAGGGAGTCCCACGCCCAGCAGTGGGACGTTAAAAAGGGCTACGTACATATCTATGTACATACATACATACATACATACATACATACATACATACATACATACATACATACATACATACATACATACATACACACATACACGCATACACGTATACACGCATACACGCATACACGCATACACGCATACACGCATACACACATACACACATACACACATACACACATACATACACACATACATACATACATACATACATACGTATATAAAAGGATAATCAGGAATGAGAACAAGTCCTACGTTTGTTTTATACAAAGTGAGTCAAGGTAGCACAACAAAGACAAGAAGTAATAACTAATGGTATTAGGGACAAAGGCGGTTACATCCGTAGATATATTGCAAAATGTTATATTTATATAAAAATAATCTTGTCGTCATTACGTCACAGCACTTCCTTTAACAATTTATATTAGGGATTTTGAAATGATCCACAAACGTACAGTTACATACATACATTATTATGAAAAAGTATATCTATTTGTTTGTATGAGGTTATTGTCTTCGGACTACTAAAATTATTAAAAAAAATCTTTTACCAATGTACAGCTGCTATTCTAAGAAAAGCTATTTCTATCGACGTACGATGCAAGCGGAAACGTGGGAGAAGACTCGAAGACGATATTATTATTTTTTAAATACATAATTAAAGTAGAAATTATATTGGTTTCGAAATACCGATATGGTAAAAATGAAAAATATCTAAAAAAGAATCAAATATCATATTATCCCACGATCATTTTAAGTTTTTAACAATTTTATGTATTTGCATTTATGTAAATATTTTTACATATATGTAAATTTTGTCTGTATGTTTATACGTATTGCCTTTTATACTAGTAAAGATAACCAGTTCTACAAAGATGCACTAACTTAATTCATGTACATAATTAATGTACAGAGAGAATGATTAATTAAAGAAATAAATAATCTGTGAGTCCCGCACGTAGTTTCTCAACTCAATTCAGTTGAATGTGGGTGTGTGTTTGTTTATACTCGGTTTTAGAGCGTTACCGTCAACAACTGCGTCCGTTAGTTATACTGAGGCTGTGGGAAAGTTGTTTAGAACATACACCATGGATGATAGAGTACGAAGAGTTTATCATTTAGATTTTTATGTAAAATACAATATAATAATATATCAATACATATAATAAATACATATAATTCTAAATAGTCATTACTATCGACACAGCGGCCGAATCTATAGTTTTTAGAATTTTTGTCTGTCTGTCTGTCTGTCTGGGAACGCATCACGAGAATATCACTGGACAGATTTTGACGAAATTTGGTAAGATGATATCCGGGTTAACTTATAGAATACTTTTTACTGCGGGAAAATATCTCTGAGAAATATTTACATATTTCTAATTCTTTTCTTTTCAATGAATAAGGATATGTCAAAAATTCTCTTTTACCAATAACATTTAGGTCTATAAAGGCGACTCTTTTTTAAAAGGCATATTTAAAAAAATAAATAAAATTATTCAGCTCAATACGAATTGCTGAAGATATTTAAGAAACGATTTGGTCGCGCCATTTGCGCACTATTTTATATCTTTATATCGTGAATAAAGCTAAAAGCTTTTGCAAGGAGAAATCAAAATGATAAATAATGATGCTTTTACGGAATTTTGTTCTCTGTCATTTTTTCGCCTCTTAAACTTGAGTATGACAGTATTAATCTTATGTTACACGATAAAGAGCTACAATTTGTTTATTTGTTTGTATCGAAGTGGTTACTGGAAATATTGAGACGATTGTACAACATCTTTTACGTAATAGAAAGCTATAAATTATAATATATTAGCAGAAACCGCGGCTACGCCCGCGTTGAATCTACAAAAAAAACTCTTTGGCTTTATGTTATATAATATTGTTCATACAGATTGAAATAAAACAAATATTAAATGTTAAGTGAAGCTTTCCACAATACATTAATGAAAACCGCACCCAAATCGATTTAGCCTTTTCTGAGATTAGCGCGCATAAACGCACAGACAAATAAGACAGAATTTCTAAAAATCATCATTTTGCGTTAACAAAGACCACAAATAATGTTTTTTTTTAATATTTTCCATGTACAGACAGCAATCAATTACATTTTTATATGTATAGATTTTGACACTCTTGTCAAACGTTCGTAGGTGGCATGGCATTGTGACACCAGTCCCCATGGCAACAATGAACACAGCTGTTTTCTTTGGTTGTGATTTGTAATTGAAGGGGTTCGAAGCAAGGTGTGATTTCATACGTCAATTTGTCATATTGCTTAAGCTAATATTTGCTGTCCGTGTCGTTTTGACTTCAGCTGCCTTTTTGAAGGTAATGAAATAATATTACATATCTACGAGTATTATTTTGAAACGAAATGTTAATTTTCTCCCGTGGTTCTGTTCGTATTGCGACGGAAATATACAGGATAGATATGTCACTCTCATACGAACTCTCTACTCTACCCTTTAGTGAAAGTTCTGTATAAACTAGCAGTGCAGGGATTAGTGGATACAATTACAAATATAGAGACTTTTATTTCTTTAAAATTTATACGGCACCATCCCTGTGCCCTTAATTTATTTATTAAAAAAAATATATGGCGTCATTTTCAATATATGGCAAAGGAAAATATCGTGAGGAAACCTGCGTGTCTGAGAGTACCTAAGAAGTTTTCGAAAGACATGTGAAGTCCGCCAACACACACTTGGAGTTCCAGCTTTGAGTACTTTAGCCTGATCCCTCTCAAATAGAAGGGAGGTCCGTGCCTAGCAGTGGGACAATAAAAGGGCTGAATAATGTAAGCATCGAACCTGCGAGTTTAGAAGTAATAGTCACGCCATGATATTATCTTCATTTATGTGTGCAAAGTTGCATAAAATGTATGGTGTTAACAAGATTGGAGAAACCAGTACTTTCGAGAGCCATTCGCGAAATGATATCAATCTTGTGCACTTTCCCCTGATCCTCATTCATCCGACGCGTTCGTTGCAAGCTGCATACATACATATTACGATACACATTGCGCTTATATGTAATTTCTTTTTGTCGAACGTAGTTTGTAGGTTAATTCCCCATACAAATATTTCATCCCCATTTTCATCCCCTTAAAGGATGATTTCCGGAATAAAAAATATCCTATGTCCTTCCCAGAGTCTCAAAGTGTCTTCTTACCAAATTTCACCTAAATCGATCCAGTAGTTTTTGAGTTTATACGTTACAAACATACAAAAATACAAATCTTTCCTTTTTATAATTATACTAGTGTAGAAGTGTAGATTTAACACCAGTTATTTATAAATACATTATTATTATAATTATGTTATCTTCGTCTATTTTTCCCTCGTATTTTCTCATGTGTTGGTAAAAGTTTTATCAAAACTGTTTTAAAATTAGTCCGGACAAAAGAACAGATTACTAAAAACTTTCTAATACTTGTTTAGTTTTATTTAAAAAAATAATTATTTATTTACATAGAGAGTAATTTTTATTGGCAGACATCAAAAAGGAAGTTTGCAATTCGCTAGTCTATATTTTTGTTATATGTTACGCATTAGTTTCGCCAATAATTGTGTATCAATTTTTATTTTTCAACCGACTTCAAAAAGGAGGAGGTTCTCAATTCGACTGTATGTTTTTTTTTTATTTGTTACCTCAGAACTCCGTCATTTATTAACCGATTTGGACAATTTTTGTGTTGTTTGAAAGTGTATACTTCCAGATTGGTCCCATTTAAATTTCAAAAAAAAATACCACCCCTAAGGGTGGAAAAATAGCTAATGATGAATTTAACCTACTTCTATTTGTCATATTGACTTGAAACTTTGCAAGTGTTTCTATTTCCGTTGATAGTACAGTGGTTCGGTATTGTTGAACTGATCTGATGGTAAGGCCAGAAGGTGGATAGGTGGAACTCTTCAACGGCTAATAGTAGATACTTTGAGTTTGGGCTTGTTTTGTTTGATTTGACAAGCCTAATACGTTAGAATTCTTACTTTGCTACTACTGTCTACACTAAAAAGGGAAAAATAAAAACTTTTTAACAAAAAAAATAAAAACCGACTTCAAACAAAAGCACTAAAAAGTAAAAAATAACTGATTGGTAGTTTTCATTTACTATACATACCTAATCAAATATATTCGAAGTCGGTGTGCTTTGGCTAAGTAATTAAAGCCTACCTATTAAATACATACCTAATCAAATATTTTCGAAATCGGTGACAGGCCATATAAAGCAAAGCACACCGACTTCGAAAATATTTGATTAGGTATGTATAGTAAATGAAAACTACCAATCAGTTATTTTTTACTTTTTAGTGCTTTTGTTTGAAGTCAGTTTTAATTTTTTTGTTAAAAAGTTTTTATTTAATGAATAGGGTTTTAATTTTTACAATTTTTATTATTAATTATTATCGATGTGTCAAGGGTTTTCCCTAATAAATAAAAAAAATCATCTCTAATTGTAGAATAATTACAATAACTTTTTTCAGTTCATTAACCGCAATCATGCAGCTGCAGTCGATCTACCTGTTAAAATGTAGGAGTGACAAAAAACTCACTCAGGAAGAATTAATATAATATGTGCCTACATCCATATCTATTATGGTGACTACTTGTTACACATAGACCAAAATTACACATAAACTATATTTAATAAAAAAAAGTCATTTCAATTCGTTTCTCTATGAGTAAAAGAACCACAATCCAATAAACACTTTCGCCAACAATATTATTATTATATTAATATGAATGTATGTATGTATGTATGTATGTATGTATGTATGTATGTATGTATGTATGTTTATTGTATACGTATAAATAAAAAAATACCAGCAAATAGCAGTCAGAATAGAGGCAAAAGCCAATTCATCGTATCAACTAAGTCAAACAAAGGCGTTATTGTTAGCAGTTACTGTTAATGTGCTACATAACGACGGGGCTATAATTGCAATGGCATGGTAAATAATGTATACTATAGTTCAGTGGTGTACAAGAATGCATGTGGATGGAGAAAGAATGGGTTCGAATCTTGTAATGACACTATGGTCAGCTTGGTGATATCCAAATTTTTGTATTATCATCTCGATTTCACATACAAAAATTCTAAGTACAGCTAATAAAAACAAGTTTAAAATAATGATTCCTCATAGATATTTTATTTTCAGTCTGCTTTCAAGTAAGATAGTTTTTATAAATGCTAAAATTAAAATATTACGTGCGTAAACCATATGTTACTGTTTCGTATTTTTAACTTACCGTTATTTATTTATAGTCAAGGATTAATGCCCAGCAGTGGGTTATTATTAGACATTGTAACAATATACAACTATGAACTGTATTCTAACGTCTTAAAGCACAAAATTGAAGAAATTAATCATAATCTGTGCATAAATGTGCAGGATAATTAAAAAAGAACTTTATGTCATTGAAATAAGGTACAAATCACTTGAATCATGCTAACCCCGCGTCCTCAAACAAAGGGGAAGTAAAACCTTTACGTTCAAGTTGAATTATAACAATTGGTCCTTTTATGTTATTTTAAAGGCAAATCATTACAATTATATTAAATTTTAAGAATTAAAAGTTTGGAAACTCTTTTATTACTTCCATCTATTATTTTGGACAAACTTACCTTTCACAGCTTACTTCCTTATATTTAAATGTAAATTTGTGTTTGTTCGTCCTCCTTTAACGCAACAACGAAATAAATGATTGATATGGTTTTTTTGCATAAAAATACTTTGTGGGTCAGAGAGTGATATAGGCTACTTTCTATTACGAAATATTAAAAGATAATTAGAAATTAGTATGCTGCAATTATATAGGGATGTGCCTGAGCGATATCATCATGAATATGTAATAACTAATAACTGGTAAGCATAATGAGAACTACTGCGCTTGAATTCGCCGCGAGGACGTTAGTGTAGAGTGAGGTCTCTAGAAATGTCAAATGACACTGAATATTAACTGTTTTCGAGGTTTTTATCGCGGATTTTCACTAATTATACATTCATGATTATTGTAAATATCGTGCTGTTCCTGATTAAGTATATGTTTCTGATATATGGCAGACACGGTACGACTCAACAAATGTTATTGCTTTAAAAGAAGAGCTGTGAAAGAATTAAGATATTTTACCTATTTGGTTAAATCAAAATCCTGATAAAGTGGTGTCACGTTAACAACAATTATTATTATTACATGCCGCACTAACAAATACTTTTTAACGTCAGCGATAGGATCATACTCGCCAGTGGCGCCAACTGGCGTGACTAGAAATAATAGCTCTCATTCAATCTAATATATAAAATTCTCGTGTCACAGTGTTAAGTGTTTTATAACAAAACTCCTACAGAAACGGCTTAACCGATTCTTATGAAATTTTGTGTGTATATTCAGTAGGTCTATCCACTCCAAAACTTTATTTTTTATTTTTTGGACAATTTTTTTTCATGATTCAGCATTAAAAAATACATACAAAACTAAATTTCTATGGACGAACCCGAGCGAAGCGAGTGTGAGTCGCTAGTGTATATTTAAAAATTTACGTTAAGAAGGATAGATTTTCAACAATATATATGATTCTGATAACCTGCCTGTAAATAAATTGCTTTCGAGGTTCATCCCTTGCGGATAAGACTCAAAGAAAATATTAAGGGATAAGATAGATTCCTCTAAAGCCCTTTTTAATATTAACCTCTAATACGAACTTTTATTCCATGTTAAATCCCTAAAGAATTTTTATATAAATAATTAATAAGACTAAGATTATACTGTAATAAGTATTTAGTAGCACATATTTAGGAATAATATTAAGTTTAGACGATACACACAAAACTTATTAAAATGTTTATCACTAAGGCACGGAAATCGAATCCGCACCCTGTAATTCAAAACTCCTAAGCACCGTGACCATGATACAACAATCGGGAGCGAACATTAACGTTCAATACCTGTTCAACCATTTATCAATTTTAATCGCCCAAACTAAAGCTACCATTTTGAACCTTTCTTTTAGGGTTGCCAGTTCTGCTATAAGTATTTAATATTTACACAATTAAAACTTTCTTATCTTAAAGTAATAAAACTATTAAAGTTAATTTACTATCTGTACTTACATATACATGTATCTAAACGTAGTATAATTATACATTACAATTATATTTTATTTCAATATGAACCTATTTTGTACAACAAACGCGATTTAATATTTAAATTATTTTGGAGGAACTCTTCTTGGTAGGTAGCTTGTGTTAAATTTTGTCTTAACGATCTAGTCCTAGAAACCTATAGATCTAGTCCTGAAAATAATAATATCCATGTAAAGAAATTGTTCAGTGCGACCCTGCAACCTTGCGTACCACAGTGCTATAATTCACGCCCTATATGTTACTAGCCCTTATTGCAAGAGCGTAAAGTTCATTTTTGGACAAATTTATTTTAATAAAAAACAGTAGCTAAATAAATCAGGCAAATGACTAAAAATATAGTGGCTCTGGACTCGCGATAGAAATACTTATGAATAACAATTTAATTTAAAATTTATGGTAAAAGGTTTTTGAATTGTTCTCATGTAACACAAATTGTTTATATATAAAATAAAACAATTACCAAATGCCTAAGCCCATTTTCATACAGAACATTTTTGTATTCAGTTTTAACTTACTCTGTCCAATGTTCTAGAAAATAGAGACTTTCTTTTTAGAAAATGGTAGTACATATTGAGAATAAAATAGATTTTGTTATACTCGTAGATACTGAAATAGAATAGTTTAATATGCAGGACGTAAGTACATACACAGATAAGACGTATTTAATTACAAATAATCTAGATTCTAGACTTAAAAAGATATACTTTTTTAGTAAGTATAATCAGATTAAGTATAAATTTTAGCTTGAGTTCGAAGAAAAATATTAATTCTACTTAATATAATTAAATATTATCTTTTAAAAAGAAATTTTGATTTTAACTGAATTTTTAACAACTCAAGAAAATAATAGATTTTATAAAATACACTTTTATTCTGCTTTAAAAATAATGACACACGTTTCATATTTAAAATATTGACTTATTTAATTTTAAAATAGAACATTTTTATATAAAATCCTTTAATTGCTGCAATTATTTCGGACAGCTGATATGTAAATAGTTATTTTTGGACTTCATATAACAGGATTTTAAAATAGAAATAAATACATAACATAAAATTGAATTTGTTCATCTGCTGAAAATAGAACAGTTTAAACTAATTTATTAAGAAAATGATTCAATTTATCTGGAATTCTTCGATACAGATCAACTATGATTGGACTCTTTTAAAATAAAGTAATATAAAAATAAAATGATATTAGCCTAAAAAGTTTTCTTTATTTCAAATTGGTATTATTTTAATCTGTATTTTTTGAACAGGCAGAAAATTACATAGCCTTAACCTTCTTTTGATATTGTTTTTTTTTTCAATGGAATCTGTTAATTATTATATAAAATAAAGATTTAAACGCTAATAAAATCTCTTGATATTTTAAAGAGAAAAAGATAACCACGACGTCTATTGTCTCATCGAGCTATCAAACGTTCATGTATTATTCAGACAAGCATCGTAAACATGTGGGCCCCTTTTTCCATATCACTGAGCTCACTTTTGCCTTGATCTGGATACTATATTTTTATTTTCCCGTCGTAAAATAACTTATTCTGGAACATGTGGATTGTGTATTAACTTGGGAATCTACATAGAAATAGTAAACTTTATGTTTTATACCTACTTGAGTAAGCTATATTACGTATACCTACTCGCTGTTACTCTGACGAGTTCATGTAATATAAAAATTTATGGTAAGAGTTTTGCTAACTTTGGTAAAAATCTTAAGCAATCTATTTTATATACTTTACTAACCTATATTACATATAAAATAAACTTCAATATTGCTTATTATTTTGCTGTATACCTATATTATATTTCCTCAATAGGTGCATTTTTTTATATTTAATGCACGTGTGGAGCCAATTAACGTTACCTGCACATATATATCGCACTCAATTTTTACTATTTCTGAATAAATTACATACCATTATTAAAATTCTATTACAACAGTTACCTACTATCTATTATATTTATAATTGTTTTAAAATTAAAAAAAATATCGCATGCTACCAGTCAAGTTAGTTACCTAGTTTCCTCAGAACTGACAGTGATCTCATATTTTTTGCCATATGATATTATACGTGAATATCTATTTATATTTTCCACCATGATTAATAAGTGGTATTATTATAATTTGATCGATAGCCTTATAAATTACGATAAATGTTTATCTTTCACAAGTGCATTAATTCTTATGCATAAAATATGCAACTGTGTAGTGATAAAATGGCTGCCGTGTTTGCAAAATTAGATAAACGCAGACGGTTTTATCATATTTTATAATTGGATGTTACTAACTATTACTGGCAAGTGCTGAAGTATAGTAGACTTCTAATTGCATAAAATCGACCTTTCCTGGGCATAAGTTTCATATAATGTTTATGTATGTATATTTATTCATTTCTTAACTTTTGTTAAAAAAATTATAAGTATTTTTTTTATTTTAATATTTATATATGAAATTCCGGTGTGCGTGTTTGTATTTCTGCTCCTTCCGAATTTCTACTTAAATAATCTGCTTGACCGATTTTGATGATTTTTGTCTATTTATAGGTTAGTCCTTAGCTATAATAGTTGTACCTGGTAGCTAGAACTGTTGTCGAGATTCAATTTTTTTTTAAATCGGGTCAGCTGCTAATATAATATGAAACTAATTCAAAAGGTAACGACTATAGTATTAAGCATTGTAACTTGGGTGTGAAATTGATAGATGGACATGGATTCGATGCTCAATTCAACCTGCAATGTTAGTTCATACATACAAAGAGGTTGTAAATCAATAAATATTTTAATTTATCTCCAGCTTTCTCTATTCCAAGTTTAATAAACAACAGTCAAGCGGTCCTGATTTTATTGTCAAGTGTCGAAAATTAATTCGATGAATTTAAATGCTTTAATAAAAGTATGTTTCAAAATACACTTTTTATTGTGTGGTATCTATGGTCTTTATTACTTGAAAGTAGGATAAATATGGATTTGTAATATTTCTAATGTTACTCAACAGATGTCGTGGTTTGATTCCTGGACCATACAAATCTGTCTCGGTCTAGCATGACGATAGTGGAATAAAATATAAAATTATACATAATAGAAATGTAAAATTAACATAACTTTTATTATTCTTATGAAATCACCTAACATATCTTTTCTGTCTAGAGTTTATACCTTTAACCTAAGACGTGTCATATCACACACTTTTGCATCATACTTAGAAGTAAGATTATGATAATGTCTTTAGAACAATTCAGCCAGTTTGCGATTATTAAGGTTTTTTAAGTCATAGGTTTTTTTCTAACTTAAATTATCTTTATATCTATTTCAATTTTACTCTTAAATAACTGGATCACGTTTTAATTATCATATTTAAAATTATATTAAAAAATCAAATAACTAAATCTTACTTGATAACTTTTATATTTTTTTAATAATATAATGTAAAATTAATTTTCAGTATACTTCTTAAGTCAAAAAATGCCAGTAAATAAAACATATCAAGATAAATTGAATAAAGTGAATAGAAAATATTAACATACTTTTGTTAAAAATCGTGATATCAGTGCTGATATGAAAGAGAAATAAAATACTGTTATTGAATAAAAAATATTTTATTAGTGTAAATAAACCTTTATGCTTTACAGACATATTTTTTCAGGTATAAATTTGCTATTTAAAAATATCTAATACAGTGATATATATGTAATTTTAAACATTTTTATAAAAAAACATTTAAATCACACCTACAAAAGTTTTTTTAATTTAATTCTGAAAAAAAAGTTAATAATAAAAAATCCCCTAAATTATACCTGTAGTCACAATGTATGTTAGCTTAAAGTTATGAAAAATACAAAATAACCGTTTTTTTTATATATCTAGTAAAACATAGAAATTCAGTCTCTTATTCACACATTTTATCATGTTGCCATAGTATAATTATTAAAATATTGCATAGTCCTAAACATCACTATTTTAAATATCAGGTTTGATAGAATCTTTTAGGGAGTCAAAGATTATTTAACTAAAGTATAAGTATAAATTATTTTTACCAAATATTCTTTTTGTGATTTTAATTGGTTTAAAATTTAAATTTAATCTGTCATCAATACCTTTTTATACTTAAAATTTTAGTAAAATAAATTTTATACTTTTATAATAATTCACAAGTAAAGATTTATAAAGAGAAAGCTTTTTACAATTTAGAAGATTTATCAACTTACCATTTTGCCGGTTAGTTAAGTGAGCAGGTAATAAAAAACATTATTTGCAACATTTGTCCAAGATGTAAAATTACTTTAGTCTCAATTCTAGTCTTTATTTTAGATTATTTTACCCGTATAAAGCAGATACTTAATTTTTACATACATACCTACTGTAAGATAATGTTATTAAATTTTTAACTTTATAATATTTTTTTATGGAAACATCAAAGGACTTTAAATAAATCTAACACTAATATTTTATCACTAACAAATTAAATTAAACGTTATTTTTTGTTATTTTTAAATAATTTAATTTAATAACAACTTTATCTATAAAAAACAAATAGATAAGTTAACAACAAATGTAATAGATTCCAAAGCAACATTTTAAAGTGCCTATAAATTAAAAAAAATATATTTTTAAACTGTGCCATCATTAGTCAATAATCATTATTAATTCATCGGTTTTATTTCATAGTACATAATATTTACATTTAAAACGTTAGAATTATTAAACGCTTCTATTTACGTATTATAATGTATGTGGTTTTAACTAAATAAAAAATATGTAGCTTCAAAGTTGAACCGTGAGTCACTTTCAAGGCCGAGGTGCCGGCCGGCATCGCGTAGCAACTAACCTTTCTTTTCCTTTTGTTCTATTGTTTTCTTTATAATACTGATTCCAATTGAGATTAAAGTTTTACACATCAACTTTAATAGGTATAATTTAAAAGATCTTATCTAAAAGATATTATTATTTCTATTTCCATTATTAGCTTTACGTTACATAATTAATTATTATAAATGAATTGTATTTTGTAATCAATTTTAGTAAGTACTTACCTAAATCAAATATTGAAAAAAGAAAGGTCGTTATAGTAATACAGTGAAAGTTCAAAAATATTTATAAAATATTAAAAATATGTACCTTATTTAATTCATACTTAAAACAATTATTTAGATTGTTTCGAAATGTTAGTTTGGTTTGTATGTCACTTTTTCATGTCATTTTCGTATCTAAAATCACATTGATAAGATAAACTTAAAATACTGTATATTCAGGTACGATTTTAGTACAATATAATACAAGTAAATGCATTATTTTCACTTTTGAAATATAATTTAATGATTGCTTCTATCGCTATTCGCCAGTCATAATTTATACTTGTAATTGAAACATAAATTCTTGTTATTCACAAACAACTACATAAAATAAGTTAGCACATCATAATTTAACACTTCTAAGTAATTAGCAATACCTAGTTTCTAAGAAATAAATTCTTAATATATTTTATCTCTATTGTACCAACAGAAAGTTCTAGTAGGCTTATGCAACATTTTATAAGTGTTACTAAATTTTTTTAGTGTCTTGCACCATTCTGTTGCTAAGTGCGTTCCCAGGGCATTGACGACAAATTAAACAAAAGGCATTGTTCGGTGCCTTTTTCAAAACAATGCCTATCCGTTAAATGATACTTGACAATATTTCGATTCATTTTTAACGATTAAAAATGTTAATTTTCTTACAAATTTCATTACAATAATTACAAAATTATACAATGATATATATTTTTTAAATAATCTGATGTAAACTATTGTACGAACACGTCATCAACCGGCTAGCCGTTCTGACGCCCGATAACACAGTTTATACATTATACTTAAGATTACTATAAAACAGCCGACTTATAACTAAAATATAAACAACCGGCAAACTTAAGAACTCGAATACAATATCACGCGCGAATTTAAAACACTTTGGAAATACTTCCGAACTTCACCGGAACTAGAACAAAGAAGCCGGCCGGCTTTTGTATGAAGCCGGTATCGAGCGACACAAAGACGTGCGCTCCGCATCACGGTTCAACGCGACTGGCGTGCGGGACCCCCGCGGCCCCCCGCGGAGAGACTCCCCGCACCCCCGCCCTCGGCCTTCTATATATACCGCGATCACTTCCCGGCATCGTCAGTCCGTCACAGAAAGCGACAGGGTCGGGTGGGTAAAGCAGTTAGCCAAGGGCAACACGAAGCCCTAAGGTTACGAGATCAGATCTGATGCATTCGTGTTAAACCCGAACGTTCCTCGATCTCTCACGACAGCTAGTCCCGGTACTCCCGGTCGTTCAGTGCGCAGTACAAAATACACTTGTGATATTTTGCTAGTAAGTTCCACATCGGAACGCTTTAATTTTTTTCGTATAAAAAGTGTACAATATAAGTAAAAATTTGGAAAACATGGAGATTCTGCCGGTCACGAGTCAGTTTAACGTCGGATTCAGTAGTGAAAAAGGTGAGTCTACTTTCTATTCGTTTGCGTTCGTGAAACTGGTGAGGGAAGTAGACTTTCTAACCGGCTCCGCCGTGTTGCTATGCAGCGCGCGCAGCCCCGAGTGCCGCGGCTATCTGTTGCCGGGATGATGAAACCTTCGCAACTAACCGGCTCGAAACAAGATGCCCACTCGAGCCGCCCAAGGAGGCCGGTCCAAAACGTCACGGTCAGCTGACACAACAGCTGTTACTTCACCCTCTAATGAATTTGAACCTTACTTTGTTCGGTTATCTTGTAACTATTAAATCTTTACACAATACTATACTAATTTATAATACACAACTAATTTAAAATTAATTAGATTAAATAGACAAGTCGATAATGATCTTTTTCTATTGTTATAGCATGGAATGGGCCGACATGGCGAGAGGCGCCTATGCCGGTACCGACGGAGACGGCGTTGGCTCAAAGGCTCGAGAGGGAGCTTAGGGCTGCGAAGGGGGCCAGCGAGTTAGCCACCGCCGAAGTCCTGGTCCCAGCGGAACTGCTGGCCAGGGCTTCGAGGCAGACGCTAGCATTGGCAGAGGGCGAGCCCTGCGGTTCCCGCGGCGCGGCAGTCATCGTCGACGTGGCCGGCCGCCGCCTGGCCGCCTTCAAAATAGACCCCAACACGCTCACGACGCACGAAATACACCTGCATCTGGAACACGATGCGACCAACTGGACCAGCCTGCTGCCGCAATTCTTAAAGTGAGTTTCTCATCTTGCTGATGCAATCGATCGACATAATCTTGATTACAACTAATCTTTTTTTAAACGGTTTCTATTCTAGTTTACTAATGATTTCCTCGTTTTACAGAAATTTAACGAGAGGCGGCACGATCATCATCAGCCCCCAGTTCACGATAGAAAAGAAAAAGCTATTCCGAAGCCAGTCGGAGTGAGCTAAGAGCCTGGGAGCCTGTGATAGCGTGGTGCGAGCGAGCCGACTGATTGCCCTCCTCGATATCTACGTATCGTTATTTTAACAAATATCAATATTATTAAAATATGTATATTAATTATATTTTTAATAAGAGAAAAAAGCACAGCGTGATATGTAATGTATAGTAGTAGCGTATGGTTGGGTTGGGCGTGCGTGCGAGTGGGCGAGCGGGCGGCGCGGCGGCGTTAGGTGCGCACCGTGATCTCAGCCGCCGCCGCGCGAGTGATATGGTACCCTGATCGACTTAGTGTTACGTATTATTTTTTGTTTCGAGTTCGATTCTATGGTCAAGTTGTAGAGTATATTACGTGCATCTCGATGGTATTTATTAGAGGCCCCTCCGACGGAGCGGGCGTTTTTCGTAATTGTACTAGTTCGTACATTTGTTTGTGATACTACTTTTGTAATGTATAAAATTTAAATGAGAAATATACTTTAATGTGAGTTAGTTAGCGAGAGTAAGGGTGAGGGCGCGGGGCCGGCGCGGGCGGCGCCCTCGGGCGCCGGCGCTCCGACCCCGCTCCGAAATATGCTGAAAAGATCTCAGGTTATATTATATAGTTATAACAAGTATTAAGTTATTTAAGTTTAATATAAAGATTGTACTTTTTGTAAGATTGTTTTTTATCGCAGAACTGCGTCTATAGTCCAGTGGGTGAGAGTTTTGTACTAACGGTACCTATAGTTGACGAGATGTTATGAGATGTCGATGCATTTTCTACATCCAGTGTAATTTATATGTACGAGTTTATCAATAGACAGTTTTTAAAGGAAATCTAAATGTTTGTAGGGTCCAGTGTTCTAAAACGCACAATATCATAGTACTAGATTCACTTTCATCGATTAAAAAAATATTTTAAAAAATACTATAAAAATTTTATCTGTAAACTTGAAATGTCGACATATACAAACTAACAATAAAACTATCAATTGTTTATAATTGATATTTATTTCATAGACAGTAAAAGAAATTGTAGAAATTATTAAAAAATACATAGTTTCAATAATGGAAAAGCTTGTTTTTGTCAACTCCTTGCCCGATGATATCACGTTATTTGCATAACGCACAACATCCTCTGGTCGAAATACAAAAACAACTTGGCTTTAAAACAGATTTAATTTGCAATAAAAATTTGAATTTCTACATTATTATAAAATAAATTATTATAAATTAGTGTTATTTTATATAAATTTTGCTGATGCTAAATAAATTCTAATGAAACCTGACAAAAAAGTTGAATCTAATAAAAATGTTAAAACTATTTTACACTTTTTATTGTTTATACCCATTCCCTTACGGGATTCCGAGACTTCTAAAAACTTAGCACAATAGCTTTATTCCTATATCTAAGCACTAACATAAGAGCTATCACATAAGTGATATCCTAATGATGTGGACGATTCAAATGCTTCAAGCGAGATTCGAACCCTGATAATCAACATAGTAAATAGTGCCACTGATTGTGGGACTTTATTGCTCGAATCGAGACTTGAACCCGCTACCTTCGACTTCGTAACATGACCACTAAAGCAGATAGTTTTCTAAAATAAAAAAATCTACAAAGTAAGAGTTTATTCGAGTTAGAATAAGAAGCGATAGACCGGTATGGCGAGTTAGTGACTTGACCGGTTTCTTGCACCGGACCGACATCCTTGCATCCCAGCTCGGCCAAGTGGGTCAAACCTGGAAAATGGCTATTCCTGTTTGCAAACAAATGATTCTTTTTAAACGACACCCGTTGTTTGGTTTTTATAATTAGTCTTTATTTGGTCTTCTCAGTTATAATTGCCAATATATTTTTTATTACATTCATTACATATTACACAGAGAAGTAAAGGCGCAGGAAATATTTAACTTTGTGTGGATTATTCATATTGTTATCTTTTCAATTATAAGATTGTTATTTTATGTCTGAATAAATAAAATGAATTATCAACTTTTACATAGTAGATTTTTTTGTCCACTTCAGATAGGAGTATACTGAGTTTTAAATGTTTTTGAAGTTATACTTCTTTTGGCACGCTTGAAAAAAATATGAGAGTAAAATTTTCACGATGCACGCCCACACCAACAGCCAAAAAGCGACATGATGAAGCTAGCTGCATTTCTTTTACAAACAGAGTTGTGACATACAGGATGAAATCTAGCTATTTTTGTTCTGTTACGCCAAGGAAGTATAACTTCTTACATGCGTACATAAATACATACACACGGTTTTTTAAATCTGTGTAGGTACTATATTATTTAGTTAAAAAATAATTAATTTTTATTTCATATCCGACAATTTATTATCAATTTTCTTATGTCAACAAAGTTATCTTGATAAGTAAGTTCTATTTGAACATCACGTTTAAACATTAAATATTATAGGTACAGTTTAAAAAATACAATTCGTATACAACTAACAAAATGAAACTAGTAAACCGTCTACAGCGAGGATAACAATTGAAATCTTTATTTTTAGTTTGACCCAATTTATGTTGCTGGTAACATCGCGCAAGTCGACCGTGACGCTATTTAGTATGTACCTCTATTTTGTTAGGTCTAAAAGTTTATTATATAACTAAGCTTTTTTGATGACGACACGTTTGGCTCAGTTTGTAGTGACCCTACTTGCTGTGCCAGCGATCGCGGGTTCGAGTCCCGCTGGAGGCATTCATTTGTGTGATGAGCACGAATGTATGCACTGAGTCATGGGTGTATCAACTATCTGGAATCCATAACACGACCCCCGTAGCTTACCAGCTTACCACAGAACTAGATGGTGCTGTGTGATAATGTTCCAACATATATTCGTTATGTTGAAAATGATGATTCAATGTACAATATTTAATTCTAACTTATCATTTTTACTTGATACCTTTTTAGTCGATTTAACACGCTATATGGTAATAAAAATGTACCTATACATACAATAATCGTATTGTATGTTTTTATGTTTTTTGTTACTCCTTTATTAAGTTAAATGACACATTCTGTAATTATATTTATATTTTTAATACGATAAAACTTATTACCAGTTTAATATTAATTAAACAATATTATACAGTGAATATTTATTGTTATCTTAAAAATAAAAATTATACGGCATAGAAACAATTTTCATCTAATACATATATACTAATTTTTAAGTTATTTACATTAATTAATAACTAAAAAAGCTATAAAGTGAAAAAAAGTTGTTGTAATCAAACTTTATGAAAAAAATATGCCTACCAACTACAGATAAATTAACGGAAATAAAATATGTAATTATCTCTTTGATCAGAGGTTAAGAAAATATAACATTATTATATTTATTTTATATATTCAGTCAAATTTTATTATATAAATTCAGTTTTTTTGTATTTACATTAATTTATATTTATTTAGTTACGTTTTAACGTTTATTATAGATTTCTCAGAGATGAGATATTTTCCCGCAGTAAGAAGTATCCTATATGTAGACCCGGATAACCAGATATCATCATACCAAATTTCATCAAAATCTTTCCAGTGGTTTTCTCATGATTCGTTCCCAGACAGACAGACAAATAAAAATTATAGACTCGACCTCTGTATCGATAATAATGATTATTTCAATAATATTTTCCAAAAAATATACTCAGAATTTTATTATTTGTATAGATTTACAATCAACAAACAACATTTCGTTATTTATATACCTAACTATTAAACTACAAGCAATAACAAAAGAAATAGAGGTATTGTACAAGATGAATAAATTTTATAAATTAATCGTATAATTTGCATAGAAAAATAATAATACTTGATTTATCTAATTCTGTAAACATCGATGACAAGTCGTAATTGGGTTCTTGGTTTTGTGTTCCGATTATATTAATTATTCTTATTCCTTTCTCTTAAACTTGAAAACATTGACAAGTGATAGATCCTCGTTTTGATCGTACACTATTTAACATCAAATTTCTTGAACCGGGATAAAAAGTATCCGTATACGACTTTTAAGTCTATAAAATTATCTTTAATTTTTTTAATTTTTAATTGAATTATTTATTTCAAACATATATGTACATATATGAACATATATGTATATTAATTTTAAAACTTAAAAACTAACTACTTAAACAAACTAACAAACAACCAAACATTTAACGCATACCTAACTAGAACGAGATTTCATAAATGCTCTATGTCTAAGCTTAAAATCTAGTCTGCATAAAAAAGTCAAGCTACTAATATTTTTTTCTACATAAAAATAGACAAAGACAGTCCAATATCTTTTCCTCCTCTGATTGTCAACCAATTTTCTTTCTTTTTTTTGTTTAGGAGCTTTTGACGATTGTGTTATCAATAAAAAAAATACAATTAATATTAAAAAGTAGAATAGATAAAAAAAATTCTAGGTCATATAATGTTGGCATTGTCACTGTGATCAAAACCCCTTTAAACATAAAGGATAAAAAAATATACTTGAATTTCAACCACTGGGCGAACACTATTTTTAATAAATACATTATACAAAGATTCGTCACAATATGTTTAACTATTGTTCTATATTCTATTAAAATCTGATAAAATGTCATTTTTTTAAATTTATATGTTATTTTGAACTGTTTTGAAAAACACATTATGATAATGAATTCATTTTAATGTAGATGCTATCGAATGTATACAATTATCTCATATTTTAGCATAAAATTACAATTAGGATGTTTTTATTTAAAACCTGAGTTGCTGATGTAATGAACGTGATTCCAACAGATACCTACTTTAGAATATAATATATAGATGTGTTATCTATAATATCTATATTAATATTTTAGACTGACATAGTTGTTATAGTAATAGATAGCTGTACATATGTATGTATGTATGTAAATTTGTTCGTAAGATGTAACATCTGGTAACTAGTAACTTTTTTCTTTTTTATTGGTATATAATGATTACGAGCATGACTAAACTGTCTAATAGAAAGTCTGCAGTGTACAGAGACTCTAAACGTTTTTAATACAGCTTATGAGTTGTAACCGTAATTTTGGTCATAAAAACGTAATGTACCTAAGAACATACAAATAAAATTAATTAAAAATAAAAAATAAAATTAATATCTATATTTTAAATTTCTATTTTTCCAGCCCTTTCCCCTATCAAAACTGATTTTACTTAATATTTCTTTAATAATCTTTAGAAAGAAAAATCTTTAAATCAACCAATTCACATAAATGTTTATAAGTTACGAAATACGATTAAATTTACTAGGCCAGTATGATTCGGCTTCCCTTGCTCTTTACAGAGTAGGCAATTTTAGTGAAGGCATATTTTACTTTCTAACCGCAACGCAGTGATCCAAACGAGATGATTGCGATCGTGATTGCAGCAAATAAATACAATGTACTGCAACTATGATGATTATCTTTCAAAACCCTACGGTTTGTATGTAATGAAATAATTAATATATTTATTATACATATAATGGATATAACAAATCTAACTGGTTCAAAGTTACACAAAAATTTTGACGTTTGATATGCACCAGAAACCATAGAGGTACATATACAGTTTTTAAACTTTTTATCGATCTATTATAATATTTTTGCTCAAAAAATGATTTTGTAGTACACGCAATACATTATGTAATGTAATAAAACTGCAATTTTATTAGAGTCGGTGGAGTAAAGAGTTTAGAGTATGTTCTAACTTGGTTTGTTCGCTATGTGTGGTATATAACTAGATTTTCTTACTAAACTAAATAACTAAACCCACGGTTTCTATTACTCTCATCTATTCTTATCAAATATCTTCACTTAGAAATAAGGGATGTCACAGTCCACTATTGAGCAAAGGCTTTTCAGTAATTAGTACTGCTTAGATCTATCGTTATTTAAACTCATTACCCATCCACCCATCGAGTACACCACACCTTATACCCGAAACATTAAATGGACTAGATTAGATAACACAATGTCATCATCTTGTCGTAAAGGCTAGTGCTAGGCTTAATTAGTTTTTATTTTATCTAATAAACCTAAAACAAATGTATTTGCGGAATGGGAAACGTATTGATATTCCGTGTACGTCACTACTCGTTACACTTTTAAGCATGCTAATCTATAATGGCGTGTAAGACGATAACAGCAAAAGTAGTTTTAGTTAGATTATAACGAAATGTTCTTTTAAAATAAAAACCTTATACTATTATAAGTTTCCTCATTTTATTTAATCACCTCAATAATATAAATGCGAAAATTGGCTATTAAGTATATAGTAATTGGTCTGTTTGACGCTTCTTTAAGATGTAAGCTTAACGGATTTGAGATAGCTTATAGTATATTTATAAGTGCAGTTTATTCTCAAGGCAGGTATAATTTTAGAATAATCTAGAATTAACTGAAGGATAAGATGAGGAAAGTCTAATATTAATTCGATAAAACTTTAAGGAAACTTAGTATTTTTATTTCAAAGAAGATTTGTTATAATCAAAGTTACGTGAAGTGCAAAAAATATAATAAAAAAAATGACTACAGTACAAGATTACGGTTATTTTTTTAGATTCAAAGTTACACTGTCAGAGTGGAAGATGATTTATTATCTGTTTAGTAATTCACTTAAATTAAATTGAGGCAAAGTTTGAGCTATTTTGCTTATATAATAAAAACATAATATAAAATAAGATAGATGTTTTAAACTAGAACCTATTCTTCGTTTTGCCAAACGCGACTGTTGTGGCTTTAAAAATATATTAATATACAAAATTCCATAGGCTTAAGTTATTTTATTCAGAATAAAAACTCTGTGACAGTCTCCGACTAAATTATAGTATATAATATACATATAA
This sequence comes from Brenthis hecate, assembly GCA_951806755.1. Lineage (NCBI taxonomy): Eukaryota > Metazoa > Arthropoda > Insecta > Lepidoptera > Nymphalidae > Brenthis > Brenthis hecate. Next base: position 6,147,054 of record OX638258.1, on the reverse strand, counting down.
TAAAATTCTACCTGAGTGGAATCCGAACTTTAAATATTTTGAAAAATATAGCTTTTAGAATTTTTTGTCTGTCTGTGAATCTGCGAACCCATCAAAAGAAAACCACTGGACATATTTTGATGAAATTTGGTATGATGATAGCTGGATATACGGGTCAACATTATTACGGGATACTTTTTACTGCGAGAAAATATCTCATCTCTGAGAAATCTATACTAAACGTTAAGACGTAACAAGGGATGAACCCGAGCGGAGTGATGCTGATTCGCTAGTACTATACTAAAGTGAAATTCAATTTGTATTTAAGAAAACAAAAAAAACATATAAACAGTCTCATCATCATAATAAATAAATATATTAATAAAAAAAAGATAATAAATAAATAAATAAAAATATTACTATTTATTATAATGATGACGCTATACAATACAAACTCTTTTCTGAAATATATATTTTTGATTTTTCCTTTATTGTTTAACTTAAACTTTAATAACAAATGGATACATATGACGCCATCTATTGACATTTAATCAAATGTCATGCTATCAAATAAGGATAAGGATCTTCTTACAATAAAAAGGTTTTAGTTTTGGGCATAAAACAATAAATAAAAAAAAACCATTGACACTTTTTTAATTTACCATTTACTGATTGAGACTAATTTTTATCTTTGTCAAGAAAAAAAAATTTTTTTCACTTGGGTATCACTCTTTTTTTTTACGCACCGCCTGTAGACATACAGGTGGTTATGTGGTACCCACCGGCTCTATAAATAAGTATATAGACATACACCGTGTATATAACTTGAACCTAATATAATTTTCCTCGCCTTCAATGGATGACTCAAACGATATTTTTTAACATTCAATAATTAAAAGGAAAATTAATTCATTAATACGTACTTAATATTATACATCAGTTTTCTAGAACAATGACAACGTAGAGGCCGCACACACTAACCGCTGCAACTAACGATTAAAGCAACCGCAAACGATAACCGGCCCACAAAGTCAATATTCTAAACAGAAATATTTACTAAAAAAACATTTAATTTAAAAAAAAAGTATTGTATTGCATTTACGAGCTCGTAGCTCTATCTAACGTCCCACTGCTGGGCATGGGGCTCTCTTTAAAACGACTGGGATCAAGCCATAGTCCACGCTGGCCAAGTGTGGGACAATATAATAATTTCTTATTTTCGAGCTGATCTGATGTTGGAACTAGGAGATGGATAGTAAAACTCTATAATTTCTACAAATCAAACCTTCAGGCATGGTCTTATAGATAGATTAATTTTGATAATTGCAAAACATTAAAATAATAATAATTATTATTATTATTAAGAACTATAAAAACACGTACATACTTTGGTTAGAGTGTATTTTATTGAACAATTTATAATTAATTGTTTACTCAAGTGATTCACTATCGTGGAGTCTTTTCCGCAATGTTTTCAGTGACCAACATGATGAAATGGTATATATTATGTATATGTAAATGCGAATGTTGGACGACACGTTTTGTTCAGTCTGTAGTGACCCTACTTGTTGTGCCAGCGGTCGCGGGTTCGAGTCCCAGTGGCGGCATACGTTTGTGTGATAAGCACGAATATTTGTACTCCAGTCATGGGTGTTTAAATTTACCATGGAACTAGATGGTACTGTGTGTTAATGTCCCATCATATTATATTAAACTACAGCCTCCGACTCTTCTTATTGTTTGTTGGCTTATACTTGGCTAGTTTTTCCTGTGGCTTAACTCGCGTGGTTTATTTATGTATGATTGCTCCACTCTTAATGATGCTAACTACATACAGACGAACATAGAACCTCCTCCGTTTTGGAAGTCGTTTAAAAATACTACTGCCTGAGACTAGGGTGTTTAGTTTCGATTATTTCCTGGGATTAACTTTATAGTATAATAATAGGTAGCCTATTTTTTCATTCTAGTACCTATTTCAATACCTACCTATGATACTTTTTAGACAATTGTCTGTAAATATAAAATTCTGTTCGCTTTTAAACGCAATTTTTGAACGGCTGGACCGAGACCTAATATCCGAATAAGGCTTTTTAGGGGAACAATTTCAATAGTTGCCCAAAGAATAGTTTAATTTTGGAATAACCAAAAGCGCTTTTTTGTATAAGATTCTTGAAACAACTCGAAAGTCACAAACTTTATTAAAATTTAAATGAGATAACATCGGTCGGGTCAGTTATTACACAACTTACTATACTTAAATATACATACATAATACATATTATATATATGTATAACAATATAGAAAACAGTTGTAAGTTATAACTTGTACCAACGAGCTATTTATTTAGTAAACTTCACGTCAAAGTCCACGAATTGGAGCGTGAAATACACCATGGAATAGAATTTAGCACGCTGTTCTTTCTACGCTCGTAGGGATACTGACTAAGCCGCTAACAAACGATAATAACACGTATCCAAATCTACTAGTACCTAATCTTTATTACGACAAAATGTTAGTTTTATTGAACGAAAATCGAATCCGATACCGTTGTTATGAGAGTTAGATATTAACCGCTACGCCAACACGGTTGTAACAACAAATTAACCTAATTTCCTTCAATAGAAACTTGTTACTATGCTTGGTACATCACTCCAAATGTATCTACTAACGCCATCTATTTCAACAGGTGAGAAATTATCGTACGATGTTACGCGATACTTTGTAAACAAATACTGTACTATTTTTAGATGTAACACAAACACATTAATTATCATTTAAGGAATAAAAAGGTAGGAAAAAAATATATATCTTATATTTTAAAATGAGCAATTCATATATTCACATATATTATGTGAATATATTTAAAATTATTTCGTTTATCTCAGAAACGGCTCTAACGATTTGGATCAAATTTTGTACATATATAGATGAGTTTTTGCTTTGTTTGTTATGTACATAGGTGTCTTTTATGACAAAAAAACGCATTTTTTATATCTTTTCCGAAAAACACCGAGTGAAGCTCGATCGCTTAGTTACTAAAACATATTTAAATATATGAAATATATAAAATAAATTGAAGAAATGTGAAAATCTATATATATATATATATATATATATATATATATATATATATATATAATTTTTCTATTAAATATTCTTATGAAGCAATACACCCTTACAAGAATTTCATCGTAAAATATCTATTTATTTTTGCACAAATACTTGTTTAAATAGCTTTAAGGCGTTAATAATCTTATTGCCTTCAAATCTGGCTTTACAAAACTTTATTTTGAGTTTGAAGTTTATAAAACGACTTAAAAGTTATGAACAATAACAATGAGTTGTCACGCCGTAGGAATAATACTATGGATAAATAAATATTTTGTTAGATGATTTACTTATTTACTCCACTGTGTTAGTCATTACTTTATTAGCATCGATCAAAAAAGTACTAGATACACAACCCCATGCAAAAGTTCTTTTAAAACTGCACTAATTGTGTTTAGGTTCTAGTTGAAATAAATATACAACAATGTAAATTGAACCTTAAAAGCAATGCTTAGTTTTCATAAAAAAAATTAAAAGTGCGATCAAATGTTTAAATGGGCGCTCATTCGGTGAGGACATTTTTTGTTGCTGATTGTGAATCTAGTACTTTTTTGATCGGTGTATATTAGACTGTTTTTGATACAACCTTAAAATTTAAGATGAATGTTTTTTGAAGTTATACTTCTTTTGGCACCTTTGGAAAAAATATGAGAGTAAAATTTTTACGATGCGCGTGCACCGACAGCCAAAAAGCGACATAATGAAGTTAGCTGCATTCCTTTTACAAACAGAGAGTTGTGACATACGGGATGAAATCTTTAGCTATTTTTGTTCTGTTACGCCAAAGAAGTATAACTTCTTACGCGCGTACATAAGTATACACACACGTTTTATTCTAAATATTTTTTACCCGACTGCGGTGAAGTCCAAAAGAGGGTTATGTGTTTGACCTGTAAGTATGTACGTTCGATTCTATGTTCCCTCGTTATTAATAAACGGCTTACCCGATTTTCACGATTTATACGTCATTTGATTCGTATTGATAACGCGAGTTTTATAGGATATATAGGTATACATAGATATACATACTATATACACGTTTTATAATAGCTGCGTGTATGTATGTCTTCGAAGTCATAATACTATGTTCCTTCTCTTCTTTTTAGGGCAGTTTTTACGCAGTCGGTTTTTTTTATTTTTGTAAATATTTTTTTTTAACTTAAAAATCTTATTTTTGTAAATAATTTTTTTTTAACTTAAAAGAAACTTATTTTATGTATTTATTTCTTTTGAAAGTAAACCTACAGTATTTGCTGTACTGATCAGTATTAATTAACGTTTTCAACAACCTATCTATCCGAAGCTTTCCTTACTGGAGATAGATAGATATCTGAGATAAGCTCCATATAAATTGTGTCACTTGTAGTAAGAAAAACCATGGATAGATAGGATATTGAACTCCATTTTAAGTTAACAATTCATTAAATGGTCCCAAGTTATATTTAACATTGGCTATACTTATTTGACTAATAAATAAAAACAAGTGGCAAGATAACGTTTTAAGTGTTCTACAAGTACCTGTTTGTTTGGACCAAGCCCAGTAAGTATTTCTATATATAGCTTTTGCATTCAGTTTTGTGTTTTGCTGATAATCAAAAATAAAAATATACTTAACTAGAGGCTCACCCTCGCTTCGCCCGGATTTGTCCCTAGGTACGTATTAATTATATATTATATTACTGCTCCGCTCCCTTGGATATTAGTATGATGATATATAGCCTTCCTCAATAAACGGACTATCCAATGCAAAAAGGATTTTTCAAATCGGATTAGTAGTTCCTGAGATTAGCGAGTTCAAACAAACAAATAAACAAACAAACTCTGACTCTTAAAAATATTAGTTTAGATTTAAATAGATAGATGTATGTATAATCGATATTGGATCGCCTTTTTACATAATACATATATATGATGAAGCTATTATTTGATAATTTTGCTGCAAAAAGAGAATAAATTCAGAAAACGTTTGATGAGACAATTCATTAGATTATTATTGACACCTACAATTTTTGTATGATTTATAATATATTATAGTATATAACTGCCATACAATTTTTGTATGACCAATACAAAAAAGTGCCGCGCAGGAGAATTGTGTCCGCAATACATACTGTTCTAGGTTCTAGAAATAACTAATAAGGCATCCGATATATAATTGCAACTAAATATTATAATTCGACACGCAAAGAACAACATTGTAATTCAGCTATAAAATAAACTAATCTTACTAATATTATAAATGTGAAAGTTTAGATGTTTGGATGTACGAATGTTTGTTACTCAATCACGCCAGAACGGCTAAACGGATCTGAGTGAAACTTGGCACAGATATAGATTTTAGTCTGGAATAGCACATAGGCAAAAAGTATAAAAAGTAATCCCGGAAAAATGTACGGTTCCCGTGGGATAGATTAGTTTTTTTCTTCCGCTAGTTTAATAATAGAAAGTATTTTTAAATAAAACTATCTTTTCGGATTATTTCGCGGATTTATTTTGATTTTTGGTTCCCGGCGTTTCGAATGCTTTACAACATCCATGGTCACGGGAGAGACTGAGGTGTTACATGTCTTGAAGGTATAGTTGTTACAGACAGCTTACCCACAATTAACAAAATGAAAATTGCACCAATTACATTACAATATTTTTTTAACATTAAACTTTTTTATAATTTTAATTATAATTGAATATGGAATATTATTTATATAATTTTTACTATTATTCTTATAATTATTACAATTTTAAAAATATTAATTAGTAATCTATATTTAGTGTTGCCATTATTATATTTATAACCATTAAGAAAAATAAAAAATATAGTATTAATTATTTAAGCCATATAATTGTTCTATGTGTAATTTAAAAAGTTAAAATTAATTAAGGATAATAATTTTAATTTAGTTTGCTATTATTTAAAAAACAACTTACTAAGCAACACTATTACTATATACTTTTACAAATTATCCGAAAAGATAGTTTTATTTAAAAATGTCAAACATTCGCGTAAATCTAAGAAAGTATTAATAGAAAGTATTATTTCTCATACATTTACAATTAATTTTAAAATTATTTCCATGAAAGTACAATTGTTTTTCCTTGCAGGTGTTGCAATGTGAAAATATTGGGATGTCTTTAATTTACTACATTATTGGAACAACAGATTAAAGTTGTTTTGCGTAAGCATAGTTTACAGGATGGAGTAAGACGTAGGCTATTTTTTATCCTGCTACATCATATGTATCCCGTGGGATATGAGGGATGAGAAGGATCCATCTTCTCACACTTTCCATTTGTGGACCATTTTATCACGCATAGAGACAATTTTGAATTCATCCAAACCACACCCTTCTCAAAAATACACATAAACGTTTATCTATAAAGATATGCACATCCAATTAATTGAATAAATATTGTTACGCCACTTTAGCGTTTATTACTTGAAAAAAAAATGTCATTTTGGTGCAAAACTAAAGGTGTTTTAGACGTAGGGTTATCATACGATAAGATATCAGGCTATTGCACCGTGATGTAATTTCATTTTGTTTGCACTCGCCTAGATAACAGCGAGGTAAATTCTAAAATATCCTATATATTTTGATATAAGATATGGGTGCAAAGTAAAGCCATTGTTCCCTTCCTAGTGGTGAGTTTAAACGGTTCTCACTTAACTAACTGACGTTTAACAAAAGTTTAGTTAACTGATAATATATCATTAGTAAATAAATAAATAAATATGTTGGGACATTCATATACAGCACCATCTAGTTCCATGGTAAACTACGAGGCTTGTGTTATGGATACCAGATAGTTAATACACTACATATATATGACTCTAATTACATACATATTATAAATATAAACACCCATGATTGGACACATTCGTTCTCATCACACAAACGATTGCCCGCAGCGGGACTCGGAACCCGCGACCGTTCGCTCAGCATGTAGGTCACTACAAACTGAGCCAAACGTGTTGTCAATTTGGGTAGATTATTTTTTTGTTCATGATAATTTAAGATAACTTTTTCATCTATTGTTAATAATGTGATCTAAATTGTGTGGGTAAATTAAAATGGAGAAAAACAAAGCAAAAGATTAGATATTCATATAATTGTAAATTTGAGTGATGATTATGGGTGGAATATTATTTTTTTATTAAATCATTTTTTTTTAATTTGCAAAAATATATTATAAATGACACATTTTCAATTTTTAAGTCTACGAAGTGATTTTAATAAAAACATACACGAGTATATATTTTATGTTATCCCGAGTAATTGAAGATCTCTCGTTTTTTTTGTGTAAAAAAGTAAATTTGTAATTTGAATTGTTCACTGAATAACATAATACGCTTGGATTAGCGCTTGACTTAGCAATTCTAACTAAAAAATAAATAAACATCATTATTATTATCAACATTATTTGGCTCTTAAAATTCATAGCTACATATTGTATTTTTCTCACCTCAGTACACATAATTAAAACTTATTTACATTAGAAAATGCTTAGGGCCATCTCAATCGTTATTCGTGTATTTAATGCGAGTTTAACTGCGAACAGATAAATGATTTTCATGACCTTAATCACCTATAAGCTATAAAAGATGTTGTTTTAGAATAAAATAAAAATAATATTGGCCAGCAAGATTTCTATATGCATACATATATTTATATCTATACAGATATACTCGTATTTCTCCTTCTATATATTTGACGACACGTTTGGCTCAGTTTGTAGTGACCCTACTTGGTGTGCCAGCAGTCGCGGTTTGTAGTCCCGCTGGGGGCATTCATTTGTGTGATGACCACGAATGTTTGTACTCCAGTCATGGGTGTTTTATTTATAATATGTATGTATTTAAAGTTATATATGTGTAGTGTATCAACTATCTGGTATCCATAACACGAGCCTCGTAGCTTACCATGGAACTAGATGGTGCTGTTTGTTAATATCCCAACAAATTATATTAAACTAGTTACAGCCTCCGGTTCGGCTTATTGTCCAACTGCATATATTTCGAAATATGATGATGATTCAAATTCAAATATAAAAAAAAATATATAAAGATTCAAATATAAAAAAAATCAAACTGGTTCAGTTCTTCTGCGTAATGCACGTACCAACGAACAGTATTTAATTTTTATTTATATAGATACTAGATAGATGATAACATTTTCGATGCACCCCACTATGAAAAAAATGATGATTATTTTAAATATAAGACCGAGAAAAGCCGCGATCATAAGCTAGGTTACCAAGTTAGCACTGCGTTGTATTAGAATTTAGAGCCTTTTATATATAAACGGGAAATAAATTGATAAACATAGTAAAATTTAATAGTATCGCACACACCGCCTGTATTTCAAGTGTTTTTTATTAAGCACACACGTCATTTTATATTCAAACAGCATCCATTGAAGCGTTTTCTTAAAAAATAGATAGTATTTAATTTAGTGTCAAACAAAAACATTAATGTATACTAAATGGGGGTAATTTTAAATGTTCAATGTTTTTTTAGTAGATTATAGTATCGGTCGTCGATGTAAATCCAGAGTTAGCTCCGCAACTTGTAAACAAGACAATTAAAGTCCATATCCAATAGATCTTTATATGAAACACATACACAGTGTCGGTCTGTACGTATAGGATATACATATGTATGCGATACACGTGGCAGTGCTACTCGGTACTGTGTATGTAATTGGTAAACGTTTTTATTTTTAGAGTTGCCGTTTATAGAAGTAATTTTTTATTTACGACTGGTTTCTTAGATTAATTTAAATAAAACTATCTTTTCGGATTTTTTCGCGGATTTATTTGGATTTTTGATTTCGGATTCCCGATTCCGATTACACATAGAACAATTATATGGCTTAAATAATTAATATTATATTTTATATTTTTTCTTTATGGTTATAAATATAATAATGGCAATACTAATTATAGATTACTAATTAATATTTTTTTAAATTGTAATAATTATTATAATGACAGCAAAAACTAAATAAATAATATTCCATATTCAATTATAAAACTAATTAAAATTATAAAAATGTTTAAAGTTTAAAAATATTGTAAGGTAATTGGTGCAATTTTCATTTTGTTATTTGTGGGTAGGTTGTCAGTAACAACTATACCTTCGAGACATCTAACACCTTAGTCTCTCACGTGACCATGATTGCTGTAAAGCATTCGAAACGTCGGGAACCAAAAGTCCAAATAAATACGCGAAAAAATCCGAAAAGATAGTTTTATTTAAAATGTCAAATATTCGCGTAAATCTAAGAAAGTATTATTAGATTAATATAATTAATATAATTTTGATGGCAACATCTTTTAAGATAAGGTTTCGATTATCGAGTAGTTTGTATTAATCATACGTGTTTTTTGTCTAAAGCGCGCAGAAATAAAGCTGTGACTTTTTGTACATTTTGACTAATAAAACCATCTAGACATTCTCAATTGAATTGTTTAGAAAGAGAGACTGAAATCCAAAAAGGTATTCCTCTATAACCTATCTATTTTAAAAAAAACTAATACAACTCTGACATGACCACAATTTTATTTTTGTAATAAAATATTATTTATTATAGATATTAATATATAGTAAGTAGTAACTAACTAAACAAATATACCTTTAACTTCTATAGAATTTTTCTTTCAAAACTTCTGTCAATTGTCATTAGTATTACATATATGTGTAAAGAAAACCACCTCATATATACGAGTGCTTTTCTTAAGTTTATATTTACTAAATAAATACTCTTTAGTCTTTAATTCTAAATTTATACACTTTTACGTTTTTTAACTTTAACATTTAATAAAATAATTGAGTTGTGCCTTGTTGTATTATATATTTTCCTTATAGAATTTATTGAAATATAAAGACTTTTTAGTTTTTAGGCAGTGGTAGCCCAGTGGTAACGCGCACTTGGAAAATCGAGTGAACCGGGTTCAAATCCCAGGTCTCGCATCTCTTATATATTTATGTGCGAATCTTTTCTAATATGATTGTCCACTTGTCTTACAGTGAAGTAAAATTTAGTGAAGAAACGTGTATGTCTGAGAGAATTTAGCAAGTTTTCGAAAGTCCGCCCACACTTGGCCAGCGTGGTGGACTATGGCCTGATTCTCCTCGTATTGAAGGGAGGCCCGTGCCCAGCAGTGGGGCGTTAAAAAGGGCTGAGTACGTAAAGATATAATTTGTTAACATATAAAGATACTTGAAATAGAGGCTTTAAATGTAGTTTCTACTATTTTTACAGGTGAGCTATTATTTTGTTATGTTGCAGGAGTAATTTTTTATAAAAGGTTTTTTTAATTCGAGTGGTAAAATAAATCTATTGTTTTTACAGAAACGCAATTACGTTTTTATTTCTTAATTAAGAGAATAATATCATTATATATGTAATATGTATACATGGGTATCATAATATTATACTCAATGAAAATAAATGATTTAAATTGTAAATAAGATACCATAATAATTATCTAGATCGTAACAGATTCACTTGATGTTAAGAATATTTACGTAATTTACATCTTCTGTGTAAAAAATTATTCTATGATCCATTTACTAAGTAAATAAATTAATATTAAAAAAAAAAACATTTAATAAACAAGCTTTTATATCATATGAGTTGTGTAATAAATGAGTTCGAAATAATTTAAAGTTTTTTTTTTATTTTTAGGTATTTATTGGTATTCTTCTCAGCAAACCCTTTTATTTGATATCCATATGATGAGGGTGCATAAAAATACATAGTCCGTCATCGTTGGGAGTCCGCCATGTTGGATTAAGGATGACGTCACTTAGCTTACCATGCATTTTCATCTAAACTAAACGTGTATGCAAAATTTCAGCTCAAACGGTTGACCCGTTTATTCATACATACAATGAAAGATAAGTAGAAGCTTGTAAATAACCTAACATCTGTCCAGAGCCAGATTTAAAAGTGCGGGCAATAAACTCAAAGAAGTTTTTTTGATTTGCAAAGAAATCATAGAAGGCATTCCTTTTTAGTTTGTCAAATTAATATTTAATTTTACATAATAAGCTAAATTGGATAGAACGCGTACATTTTTTATTATGGGGTTATTTCTATCATATTGGATCTGGGGCAGTATGGTTCCTTAAATCCGACTGAACTGAACTTTTTGAATTATTTTTTTAATATCGCTGATGGGATTTTTGTAAAAATTTCAGGACGACGCAATATATGATCATAGTTAATATCGCTGTACGAGACACACTGGTAATGAAAAAATTACACTCAATTACGTGCCGTATCTAATTTTATTACTATTTATGTTGTAGTCAACAAGGAAAGTTTCATCACATCCGTCCGTCTGTACGTAAGTAATTTTGTTATTAGGCTGACCGACGCGTTGCCGACTCAATTTGCCTAACGTTTTTCTATAGTAGATTTTAAATATGTAAATTGAATTTATTAATAACTGGTTTTAATTAACCAGATAATGATAGCATAATGATATGCAGTTTGCGTCATAGAAATAGTGGAACTATGTTTCGTCTCAACATCCTAGAGTAGTTGAATATGAAGTTGGTCTTGGGTTATATACTCATCACTCATGTATTCATATATATATATATATATATATATATATATATATATATATATATATATATATATATATATATAATATATATATATATATATATATATACACGAAGTTTAGGACCTAAATTTATACTAAACCTAACACAAATATATTTTGCAGTTAACATTTGCACTTGGCAGATTCTTTATAAAGTAAAAACAAAAATGCTATGACCAAAAGTTGTGGGAGTCTATTTATTACCTTCCTCCATTATTTTAAAAACAATTTCAAGAACCTTGATACATTTAACTGTACGTCACAGTTGATTCAAAGTTAATTCAATTAAGGCTTCCGTGTTAAAAATAATCCCTTCAATTAGTGAATCTACAACTAGCTGGATAATGTCCCAGTTTATCTATGAGCTGCCTTCACTCTGATATATTGCGGTAATACGTTGTTTTATACATTTTATAATACACTACACGTTTTATATGAAACATTAAAATATCTACTATAGAAAAGAAACGATGGACAGCAATCGTTAACATTTGCTTGTAAATATTATGAAAAATGTCTATAATCTTGTTTTGATAGAACACACCATATTTAAAATTCTGCAACTCGTTAGCGTTCATTTTAAATTTAAATTGAATACATACTTGTTTTTCTGTTTTTATTTTATATTTTGCACATGTTTACTTTTGTGATGGACGCTCCGGTTTTCCAGTTTCTTCGTTTGTAGCATAGTTTTTTTCTTTATATTTATATACATATTGTATTCAATATGTATTATACTTATTGTACTCAATATATATAATAGATCTACTGATCTATTGAAATTTTAAGTTCATTACGTCTTCATTTACTAGCATTAATGCAAAGGTTTGTTAAAATAACTAATATTTTAACTAGTACAAGTTTTACAGATACGTTTTTTTTTAAATATTCTTTAATTGATATGATTCTTATATATAAATATAAACAACCATGACTAGAGTACAAACATTCGTGCTCATCACACCAATGAATGCCCTCAACAGGACTTGAACCCGCGACCGCTGTTACAGCAAGTAACCCTACCACAAACTGAGCCAAACGCGTCGTCAAATTGAAATCCCAAAATCCCAAAAACAAAAAATTGAATGCTTGAAAAATAAATATATTTTTGTAAAGTTTTAGTGACACATAAATAAGTACCTATTTATATTTTATATAGATATATAGAAAAAACATTGTTTACACGTGCTTGATAAAATTAATATTTATTTTGACTCAATAGTCTAATGGTAAGTCGATGTAAGTACAGACGTGGGTTTGGATTCAATTATTAAGTCCTAGTAAAAAGAACTGCTGTCTTTTGATTGTCGGATCTTAGTATCAGCCCTGATTTTGAAAGTTAATGGTATTCTTAAGAGCAGAGAGAGGTGATCATGTCAGTTGGTCCCCTGTCTTATCTATCTCCGGAACTTTATTGTGATGATGAGGAAATTAACAGACGAGTATATACTAGATAGTGTCATAGAACTAAACATGATGCCGAACAATAATGATTTAAAATAATATGTAACATCTTAATACAGAATACAAATATTAATAGAATATTCATTGCTGTAACAAGTAAAGACAAAAAAATTAAAAAACAATACGCTAATATAATGCTATGTATTTTTCAAGGGGAAGAGTATAAATGTTAAAAAATAAATAAATTATACAACTTTATTTTTATCATTCATACTTTCTTGTCAAAAAATGTAATTTGCGACAAATAGGTACTATGTAAAAAAAATCTTATACTTTAAAGAAAGTCACGCTACTATTTTTGGGGCTGATTATCACTACACAGTATAAAACAAAGTCGCTTCCCGCTATCTGTCTGTCCCTATGTATGCTTAGATCTTTAAAACTACGCAACGGATTTTGATGCGGTTTTTCTTAATAGATAGAGTGATTCAAGAGGAAAGTTTATATGTATAATACACACATATTATAGTACAGAAAAGCCGAGAAATTCAAAGATTTGTATTTCATACTAACCGTTAAAATGTACCTAGGGACGAACCCGAGCGAAGCGAGGGTGAGTCGCTAGTGATGTGATATTTATGTAGAGTCCGACAAAAAAAAATCAAGTAGTACACGTATATTTGCACACATAGTCTGCGCAGTTAGCTAGTCTCAATGAGAATGGTAGTCGTGTTCGAACTCGGTCTAGAGGACATTTTGCTACAAAAACAATAAAATATTAAAAAGTGTACCACTACGTATAACTTGGGTCATGTTTGTTTCGATTTGTATTAATTAGTATACCTAGACCACGCCGATGATTGCAAACGTACCCGCTTTAACTTACACCGTATAATCTTTTATTTTTTATCAGTCATTTTCCTAAATGAATTTATCGAAAATAAAACTAGACACGGTGCACGTAAAGATTATATCTGTTATGTACTGCTGGAAAATAAAGTAATAAGGCTCATTTTTATAAGAATCGATCACTTACCTATCTGTATTATCTTGTATATTCATATAATAATATTTTTATGGGATTAAAATTATAAATGAATTATATTTTAAAGAAATATATGTATACTAGCATTGCCCGCGGCTCCGCCCGCGTTCAGATGACCAAAAACCTAATTCTTAGGTTTTACATATTAGTATACTCTTACAATGCAGTTTTTGTGTTTTTGTATTTTTTCTCAGAAATGAGATATTTTCCCGCGGTAAAAAGTAGCCTATATGTTGACCCGGATATATGTTAACCAGCTATCATCATACCAAATTTCATCAAAATCTGTCCAGTGGTTTTCTCGTGATGCAGTAACAGACAGACAGACAGACAGACAGATAGACAGACAGACAGACAGACAAGAATTCTAAAAACTATAGATTCGGACTATGTATCGATAATAATGTCTATTTCAATTAGATTTCCCAAAAAATATTTAATGTACAGATTTGACTTAGTTAGAATTTTATTATATGTATAGATGAGAGTGAACAATGAAACAGATAAAAGACGAACAGACAAAAACAGTTTTTTTTATGTTTGTTTTATTAGCTATGTCTTCTTTTATATGGTAGGAAAAGAAAGAAAGAGAGAGAGAGAGAGAGAACGCGCGAGCGAGTGGGAGAGAGAAAAAGAGATCCAAAATAATACTAGCACCATGGTTCAACGGTTTCATTGAAATAGTCTCCATTTTTATAACAATGTTCAGTTTCATTTATGTAAAACAGTTATGGAAATTTCGGCGAAATAATACACGTGTATAAGCGAGGGCCATGAGGCCATATGTCATGTAATATAATATAACCTTACATGAAAGAGTCTATGAATAAATAAAAAAAAAGAGTGCGGTCTACCGCAATTCTTTCAGTCAAAAATTCTTTCAGTCTCTAGACTGAAAGAATTTTTTCACAAATAATATTCATCTGAAGAAATAAAATAAAATCTAGTTTTTATATTATTTTTAAATACAGCTCTCATTTGAAAAAAAGGCTCATCACAAACTCTTGAGACAGGTTCTATGTTCTATGAAGTTTTTTTTTGAAATTGTACGATAAAATTTCCAATTTGTAAACCACTTGCTATAATATACTATAATTAGCTCTTCCGTTTCCGGGTTGATATCGTGTGGGCTTATGGGAAAACATCTCCATTTTCAAATTTTAGCCTCTCATTATACTTGAGTATTCCTTTATCATATTATCAAAACCATTTTTGAGCTATAAAAAGGTTATCATTTTCACTATCAATTAGGTATCATGATCTGACATTGTGTTAACACAAATACCCAAATTGCTTTATCATTAAAAATCTAAATATTTATTGCTTCTTATTTAGGATTAATGTCAAATTGTTAATATTGAAAAACATTTTTTGTGCTTTAGAGCCAAAACAAAAAAAAAACTTAGGTTTTCATAGTTTTCTAAGAAATATTATGAATCCAAGCTTTTGTTGCGTTCGACAAAATGAATATTGTGCTTACGTAAAGTATACGTAAGGCTTAACAAATTACTTAAATAAATATTTCAAATCCCATAAAAGATATAAAAAAAAAACATACTAATATATAATTATTTACACGCTGTAAACTATCTATATTTTCGTTGCATGCGCTACTTTCATATACATAAAAAGATTAAAGGTATGTTATATAACGATTACTATTTAAGTACTTTTATATATAAAGCGTTCACGCACACACGCGTGAAGTTCGTTCACACACGACCTTGACACAAATACGCCCAATATGTACTTTATATGTATGTGTGTGCGCGGTATCGGCGCAGCGCATGTGTGTGCGTAGTATTTTTATATAGCTCAATATATAGTATTTAACTTATATTTTCGCATTTCGTTTCAGTTTAAACGTAAAATTGATAAAACAAGAAGTTTTATAACAAATGTATTAAATATTAATACATCTAAGGATCTAAAATAATTAAAGCCCCATTTAACCCACTTCAAGTTCCATTTTTGAGACAAAAAGTAGTCCTTCTCCATGGTCCCGTTTATCACTTTACCAAAATTCAAGAAAATTGGCTTAGCAGTGTAGGCGGTAAAATGTAACAGACAGACAGAGTTACATTTATATTATTATAATTATAATATAAGTATGGGTTCTACAGAAATTAAGACTAGGATCTTTTGGAGAATCTTATTGAAATAGTATTATCGATACAGAGGCCGAATATATAGTTTTTAGAATTTTTGTTTCTCTTTCTATCTGTCTGCCGTCTGGGAAAGCATCACGGGAATACCACTGAACAGATTTTGATGAAATTTGGTATGATGTTATCCGGGTCAACATATACGATACTATTTACTGCGGGAAAATATCTCATCTCTGAGAAATCTATACTTAACGTTAAAACGTAACCGTATCGTAACCCGAGCGGAGCGAGGGTGAGTCCGCTAGTATTAAATATGGTGGGATACTATATATTCTGTAGATACGTTTTGTTGATCTTGGTTCAATATCATAATTTTTCTGTCTCACTTTCAATATTTAATTGGTATATTATATCCTTCAATTTTAATTCATGTTTTAAAACAAAAAGAACATAAGATATAAGAATAAGAACTGTCAAATAAAACATCTGTAGACAATAAACATTACCGCGAGTATTAAGCGAGAGTGACTTTATAACCGAGCATTACGCAAGACCTATTTATAAATTATACAAATAAAGGAAAAAAAACAACAAGTTAAATTATAAAGATTTTTTAATATATATTTCACATCCTTTCTAAATATTTTATATTATTTGTATATTTACATTAGCTATTCGCTGAAGCTATGACAACACCGCTCATCCGCCAATAACTTTTTGATAACAATATTTTATGTAAACAACTATGTAATTGTATAAAAATGTTGAACATGATGTCTAAAACTCTATACTAGACTTCAACTGACTGAAGTTCGTTTCTAGACGAAAGAAGTTTGCTTTGACAAATCCAAGACACTTCGACAAATACTTTCATCGCTCATATAAATGAAGTGGGACTTGAACCCACGACCTCGGTAAAAAAGGCTGATCATTACAAGCAGTCGTCATTGTGGTACTTCCACACCTTTTATTGTTTAAATGTTGAATAATGACAAAAAAAGATAGCATTAAGCAATAAAGCTATTTAAAATATTATACTTTTGATAATAATATCAAAGCTTATAAAAGTTTATTGAGCTCCAGCTTATAGTTGTGTAAAGATAAAATACAAGCAATTATATGCTTAATAATTTTAGTAATATTTGTATATGGAGGAATATTCACTAGATCGGTTTATTACTGTAGAATAAAAGCTCTTATTCCACACTGTTTTTCCACAAGCTTTTATTTAATAAACTCAAATATTATTTTATTGATAGCTTAGTTAGTCACTTCCTGTGGTTCTTCTGGCGTACATCCATACTAATCTATACTAATATTATAAATGTGAAAGTTTGTGAGTATGGATGTTTGTTACTCTTTCACGCCTAACGGCTAAACGGATCTAGATGAAATTTGGCACAGAGATAGATTATAGTCTGGAATAACACATAGGCTACTCTTTATCCCAGAAAAATTTACGGTTCTCATACGATAGGTTTGTTTTTGTTTTCCTTCTTCTCTTCTTCTTTTTTTCGAACCCCAGCGAAGCGAGGGTGAGCCGCTAGTATTTTTATAAACTTATATTTAGCTATTATTTAATTCAGGCAACTTCATAATTAATAAAAAAGACCTAATCAAAACAACAGTTCTCAGGTTATGCGCAATAAGAACATACAAATTTTTAAAAACTATGAATCTCCAATTAAAAAACTTGAAGTGCATACTAAATATAAGAAATATATATTTCATGCTGATACATTTTGCCTTTAAATTCTATCTTAGATACCTACTGTTAATGTAATAAAAACAAAAACAATCATAGTGATGTTTTAATATCTTATCTTTCACAAGCTATCTACAACACCTAAAATAAAAAAAGGAGGAAGATAGAATGTCAAGTATTGTAAAATCCCTTCCTTTATTTGACGATACGTTTGGCTCAGTTTTTGGTGACAGCGGTCGCGAGTTCAAGTTCCGCTGGGGGCATACATTTGAGCGATGAGCACGAATATTTGTACTCCAGTCATGTGTGTTTATATTTATAACATGTATGTATTTAAAGTTATTAATGTGTAATGTATCAACTATCTGGTATCCATAACCCAAGCCTCGTAGCTTACCATGGAACTAGATGGTGCTATGTGTTAATGTCCTAACTAATTTATTATACTTTAAATTGTTAAACAAATTACAATAAAATTTTGAGCAAGGCATAACGACACTCTGCCTCAGCAAATAACGCAGACTGAATTTAAATCGTTGATAGCAGCTATCTCAAGGTTACTTAAAAATATGGTATCACGTAAACATGTTTACGTTTAAAATATATCGAAAATTATAATTTCAGTAAGTCTCTCTGTATTAGGAGGGGACAAGGCTCAAAATAGTTCGTCCAAGTTTTGCTAGCTTTGTTGGTATCAAGGACGTTCAGTACATACTAGTTTGTCTAAAACCAGCGACTACACGAGTACTAAAATGTACGTCGAAGAATTTTGTAAAACATACATTTTTTCATAATTTCATATAAATTTATTAAAAAAAAACAATCAAAACTCCTAAAAACATTATCTTCGCGATATGTTGGACATCATGATGAGATCCTGCGGGATCGATGACGCTTCCGCCGTCTGTGTGTCAAATGAAACTTCTTCTGACTTCTTTATAGCCTAGAGTTTATAATCTAGGTCTTAGACTAATATTATGTAAGCACTAATTAAAATGACCTGTCTTGTCCCTTTAACTATCTCTATGCGAAAAATCATGTCATTGACATATATCAGTAAGATATAATCTTATAATTTCTGTATTTTCGCATTTAAAGTGCAGATGATAATATCACTTCCTGAATTACAACAATAAGATACATTATTCCACTGTCTCAAAACCTTATATTTTTTTACAATCTAAATGTGTTAATTGATTGACAAAAATTGTTACCTGATAAAGATTGACCTTAAGAACTTATTGAAAAAAAAAAACATACAGCCGAATTGAGAACCTCCTCCTTTTTGAGGAAGTCGGTTGAAAAATTGAGGAAATTTACCCAAGTGAAGCGGGTTCAAATCCGGGATCTCGCACCTCTGATATTTTCATGTGCGAATCATCTACAAGATTATTACCACTTGTCTTACGGTGAAGGAAAACATTCCGGGAAATCTGCACCTGACCTGTCTGAGAGAAACTAGTAAGTTTTCGAAAGACATGTGAAGTCGACCAACCTGCGCTTGGCCAGCGTGGTGGACTGTGGCCTGATCCCCTTTGTATTAAAGGAAGACCTGTGCCCAGCAGTGGGACAGTAAAAAGAGAGCTAAAAACAATGTTTGTATGTAAGTAGGTGGACCAACTTTATCTACTCTTTTGCTATCTTTACTAAGCATTTGTTCCTTATTTCTAATACGATTTGTGTTTAATGACGGTTATAAATCAAGGCAACGTTTTCCTTTCTTAGAACGTAATATTCATATTTATATCTCAGTGTATTAATTAATTTTATTGGGCAATAATTATAATTTGATAAAAAATGGCCTCACGTATGTTTTCGCAATCAAAACATATTAATAAATAATAAAATTTATAGTTATCTCCCTTTTGTGTTTATTTTAATTTAATTTATATATTTTTTATTATCCTTAGATATTGCATGATAATATTATGTAGGTATGTTTTATTATTATTAGTCAAAACCTAATCGATACTAATATTATAAAAATGTGTAAGTTTGTGAGGATTGATGGAGGGGTGTTTGTTACTCATTCACACCAAAACGGATGAACGGATCTGGATGAAATTTGGCACAGAGATAGATTATAGTCTGGAATAGCACATAGGTTATTTTTATCCCGGAAAAATGTATGGTTCCCGTTGGATAGATTTGTCTTTGTCCGACGCGAAACGACGGTCGTTAGTTGGTTAATATGTACATTTGTATGTTTCTTTATATTCTTTCTGTCTATTTCTTATCTTTATCACTTTTTATCGTTGTTTTTTTAAAGAAATGTAGATAGTTTTATTTAAACTTAACTGTGCCTATTGTTATATTCTCTTTTTTCATAATTTAAACTTTGGTTCGGTTTGTTTAAATAATTGTATTTATTTCAATGTTGGCTACATATAAAAAAATGATATATTAGCTTTAAATAATTGTTATTTTTAATTTGTTTTCTATTTCTGTGCCTAAAGAAATAAAAAACTTCAAAAAATACCTCTAAAAATTAAATAATAACTGATTGGTAGTTTTTATTTACCTACTATAAAATATTTTCGAAGTCGGTGCCAGCCGATGCAAATCAAAGCATAAGACTTCGAAAATATTTGATTAGGTATATAGATACCTATATATAACTATAGTAGGTAAATATAAACTACCAATCAGTTATTATTTACTTATTAATTTTTAAAATTATTACGTGCATTTTTATAAACATTAAACATACCTATATTTTTCTAAAATATTCGTATAATAATTATGAAATTGGCAATATTTATAAGTACTTTTAATTTTTTGTTTTAAATCATTTACACTTAAAGAGTAGGGTCTGGACCTACCATCATAGGACTTATTTTAGGCATCGTAAAGTAACATCTAGGTGTTAAACTTTTTACAGACAATATCTCTTTTATAACAGATTCCCTAACGAATAGTAGAAGAACCATTTCAATTCAATTCTCTTGGAAGCCATTTGGGCACAGATCACTAAGCAACGTCACGTAAAATGGAGAAGACACGAAGGAGATTGGTCGAAAGATGAACGAAAAAACGTAAAGATCTATAATAATATTATAAAGAGGTAAAGTTTGTAAGTTTGTGAGATTGTGAGTTTGTTTGTTTGTGACGTTATAGGGGGTAATCTCTGGATCTACTGAACCGATTTAGATGAAATTTTGTAAGAAGATAGTTTAAAGCCCTGGGAAGGAGATAAGATACTTTTTATCTCAGAGATCATCCCTTAAGGGAGTGAAAATGGGGATGAAAGTTTGTATTTGGAATCAAGCTAAGGACGAACCCGAGCGAAGCGAGGGTGAGTCGCTAGTGAAATATAAACAACGTCAAACTTGTCAAACTAAACACAGTTATATTGTATAGTGGTACAGAATCCTCGATGCGGGAATCTGACTCTGCCTTGACATGTTTATTACTAGAATGAAACTAACACGTGTGTTCTCGAGTTGAAGCACTACATATAAATAAATAACATCTTCATTGTTCTAAGAATATTCGTGATTACATTTTATCTTATTTTGTTGGACCAACGACCTTTTTAGAGAGTATAATGCCAATACTGTTGCCAATACGAGATAAGTGAACACGTGTATATATATAGTTTATGTACGTATATGTATATTATATATGCTTTTAATAAAGTAATGATATTTTTATTTATACTAGCGACGCGTCTTGGCTTCGTCTAGATTTAAAACGGAAAGACGTATATTATGTACTTGTAAAATGTACATACATACACCTAAACACTGTGTATAAATACCTTTAGCCTTGATATAATTATTTTGACAACCAAATTAAATAAATAAAAAAAAAATTACCATAAAAATATTGAAAAAGCATGATCTATAAAAACTTAACATAATCTATGTCAAAGGGTAGTAACTCAGCTGATGCTGCAATTACTTACCATAAACTATTGGCTACTCCATTTCATTATAATCTATCTGAATACTAGATTTAATCCAAATCACAAATGAATTTTAGTATCAATTTTTAGTAATTTAACTAATTTTTGTATTTAGTTTCAACCTTTATTTATTTTTTTTAATTTTGGGAAATGCATTTACGTAAACCACCTGTAGACATACAGGTGGTTATATGGGACTCATCGCCTCGAAAAGACGAAGTCATAGTCTTATCTAGACTACATGCTTAAATATTCTACTGATTACTTTATAGACGTAAAACACGAGCGAGTTCGGCGGCAAAAATTAGTAATAAAAATATGAGATTCCAAATAAAATAAAACTTTTCAGGAATCTCTAACGATCGATTGGCGTTTCTAGTTTTCTTATCCCACTTTGACAAACGCTGTCTTGGGATATTATATATTAATAATATTAATATTATAAATGCGAAAGTAACTTTGCTTGTCTGTCTTGTATCTTTTTCACGCTTAATCCGCTAAACTGATTTAGATGAAATTTAGTATGGAGATAGTTTGAGACCCTGGGAAGGGCATAGGATAGTTTTTATCCCGGAAATCATATCTTAAGGGGTTAAAATGGGGATGGAAGTTTGTATGGTGAATCAATCATTTCTCAAGTAATATACGTATGTATATATATATATATATATATATATATATATATATATATATATATATATATGATAGTAAGTCTTTCCATACTAAGCGTCAATATTATATCACTGAGACTGAGTAGATACATGTTATGTTTGCAACATTTGCAGCTGATATACGTCTATTTATGTACTTTTCATTATTTTATCGGAGTTGAAATGTTGATGCAATTAAAATAAAATGTAGACTATTTATTTAACTCGCAATATTTTATTATACTTATATATTTATTGTTATTTTGAGAGCAAATGAATAATTTCTATAAATAACAACAGAAACTCTCGACTGTTTGTTTGTGATTGATTGTGATTTTAGATTTAGGTATTAAGCAGGCATAGGCAGCAACGTTTAAAAATGTTTTTTTGTCTGTTGATCTGTTTGTATGCTTTTCACCAATTTTAACCAAACTATCTCTATTATTATTATGTACATCAGGATATTGACCATGTTTTGCACTTACTTTTCAGAGTTCCCGATATTTCGGCACTGTTACTAAGCACCATGACCACGGGTATACAGAGTATACACACAATAATATTAAATATGTTATAGAAATATGTTGGGACATTAACACACAGCCCCATCTAGTTCCATGGTAAGCTACGAGGCCTGTGTTATGGATACCAGATATGTAGTTGATACACTGCACATATATAACTTTAAATACATAGGTATATATTATAAACAACCAAACCCATGACTGAAGTACAAATATTCGTGCTCATCACACGAATGCCCACAGCGGGACTCGAACCCGCGACCGCCGGCACAGCAAGTAGGGTGTAGTGTCAAACTGAGCCAAACGTATCGTCAGTAATATTGTCAGTGACCATGAACGTTTAAAGACCCAGAAAATTAGTAACTTTCTTTAGTGGAGAAGCGGGTTTGTGGATAGTTTGATTGTCGATTCTACACTGATGTTTTCGGTTCTATTTTTGTTTTTGTAGTCTGTAAGTTTATTATATTCGCTCCAATATGTAATTTTATTAAATTATAATCTATCATTCTATATTATCAATAATCTAATTCAAGTCGTTTCGACAATGGGTTTTAATTAAATACTGACTTTTTAATTTTTTTCTTTAAAATATATTACTTTCTTTTCTTCATACAAAAGAAAAACGACAGTACAGAGCTATATAAGAACAGGCCTCATGACGTTACATTACTATTATGGAAAAATGTAGGATTTCCTGCTAAAATGACGAGTGCACTATTCTTATCACTCCTTATCAGCGTCGCTCAGTCTCGAAACAAAACATGTTTGTCATATCACATGCTTTTATATATCACGACACGACTTCACGACGACTTTTAATCGTGTTATAAGTGACGTTGTTTCTGAACTAGCTTGATAACAAATTGATAATTTTTCAATTTTTATGGATTGACTTCGCGATTTTAAATCGTTCTTTTTTCTTTTAATCCATATATAGAAAGTATATTGGAGTTTAAAAAAATATATATATTTTGACTAAGTGTATATGAAACAGATTAAATTAGTTGAAAAACAAATTAAGCTCATTTACTGTCTATAGTAGTTTAAGTTAATATTATAAAAAGTTTATTTAACATTAAAATCGTTCTTTATAAATGTGTCATTACATATGACTCAGTGCCAACTTTGCATACAATAGGGCCGCGGGTTCAAGCCTGCCAGTGATACTTCACCTCTGTTTCTAGAACAACCTTCATTTCCTTGAATATACTCCAATTTTGAACTAGTTTACGTGTTTAAAGTATAATATGTAATATGTAACTTTTGTAGTGACTAATGTTGAAATACAAAATCAATTGAATGGGCCAGTGAAGGATATTAGTTTTTAGAAATATATACTTTGTTCCAGGCTTTGACTAAGGAATAATACAGAGTGTCATAGAATTCATCATGAAGTCAAACAATATTGTTGTAAAATAATATAATTTTTTAACATAGTGTACAAATGACAAGTTGTGTAGGTCCCTAGTGATAAGAAATTAAAACTATACATATAATAAAATTGTAACTAAGTCGAATCTGTACATTAAATATTATTTGGAAAATCTAATAGAAATAGGCATTATTATCGACACAGAGTCCGAATCTATAGTTTTTAGGATTTTTGTCTGTCTGTCTGTCTGCCTGTTACCGCATCATGAAAAAACCACTGGATAGAATTTTGATGAAATATGGTTTGATGATAACTGGTTATCCGGGTCAACATATAGGATAGTTTTTACCGCGGGAAAATATCTCCTTTTTGAGAAAAAATACAAAAACTACATTGTAAGAGTGTACTAATATGTAAAACCTAAGAATTAGGTTTATGGTCATCTGAACGCAGGTGGAGCCTCGGGCAATGCTAGTATTTTATAAAAATCAATTGCCGTTCGTTAGTCTTGCTAAAACTCAAAATTAGCTGGACTGATTTGAATAATTCTTTTTTTGTTTGGTTGTGGGTGTGTCAGAGATTGTTTCAGTATAAAAAATATGGAAAACCCAAAAGAAAAGCTGGAAAATAGAAAAGTTCAGAGCTGCTTACTTTACATGGGAATCGTTAGTTCGGATTACTTTCAATAGATGGCGTTAGTGCAGGACCTATCATCTACAACAATGCTTGACGCATTGTTAGCTTAAATTGGAAAAAAATAATATGTATAATATATTAGTGACTCAACCTTGCTCCGCTTCGGGATTGTCCAAATTCAATTTTATTTTTCAAATTCAAATTCAAAATATTTTATTCAGCATTAAATTATGACAATTTTTTACTGAAAGTCATGAGTCAACTACCAGTTCGGAAAGAAGAAGCCTCAGACCTGAGAAGAACTGGCGAAAGAAACAAATCTATCCCACGAGATACATTATTCCGGAATAAAAAGTAACCTATGTGCTATTCTAGACTATAATCTATGTCTGTGCTACATCCAAATCCGTTTAGCCGTTCTGAAGTAAAAGAGTAACAAACATCCATCTGTACTCAGAAACTTTCACGTTTATAATAATTATAGTATGGATAGTATCTATTCCATACTAACCGTTCAAACATACCTAGGGACGAACTCGAGCAAAGCAAGGGTTAAGGTTTGTTAGCGATTACATCGATTGTAGAAATTCTCTTGTCTAAAGGAGTAATCTATACATTTCTTACTTTCTCTAAACAAAAATATGAGAGTTGACGCAGATTGGCACGTTCTTTATTATAGTTAGTACTTCAACTGAGCCCGAGTGATAACCTTTGACTGTAGCTCAGTGGAACCAGTTTTTTATCTCGCTGTTGGCAGAATTACGTGACTTGCGTAGATATTTACAATTCTATATACATATAAGCACTTCTTTGTAGGTTTGTTTGATATAATAAAAGTTTTATCTAAATGTATACATAAATGTACACGTATAAATAAATCAGACTCTCTGTTGTACATTGTACAGTCTGTAGTTTTATAGAGTAATAACTCTACAAATATATATATATATATATATATATATATATATATATATATATATATATATATATATATATATATATATATATATATATATATATATATACATTTGTAGAGTTATTGACAACAAGTGTATTTCTTGTGATAGTACAACGTATTAGTTACCTTTACCGTAAGTAATATGTTGAAAATGATTCGCACATTCAAAATAGGTGTAATATTCGGGGTTTGTATTTGTGTCCCTTGATTCTCTAACCATATGCATTACTACTACCTTTCAACCATTGCTTTAAAAATTAAAAATAATAATTCAGTAAGCAAATTTGACACCGTTCCAAATATCCACACGTGTATACATAGATAGTAACTGTAATAATTTAATTTCCTTATCTCGTCGGTGGTATTTAAATTTGTACAACACAGTGTTATTCTTAAATATTTAATTAATGGTTGATCAAATAAAAAACTTCCGAAATCACCACTTATCGTTACGTAATCTATTTTTAACGATGTTTAGTCGAAGAGCCATGGTCACGTTTATGTTATCTGTGCGACGACAGTATTAACCTAATTTATGCATCGCCTAATCTTAATTGATATACTAGCTTTGTTTACTGGCTTTGCATATATTGTATAGGAAGGCATAGATAAGATGTCATTCTACAATCGTTGTAGAATATATGTAAGCTTTGTGTTGACACTGACATTGACATTTGTTTGAGTATGTGTCAGTTCAGTCATAAGAGGGAGCTACCAATGAGGAGGATGTAAAAAGGTCGTGTAGGTTTTTTTTCCAATCGAATAATAACGTATAGTTAAATTACAAATGTTGTTTAATAATTACATTAAAACTCAGTTATGTTTGTGAATTTGCTTTAATTTAAAAGTGCAAAAGACGTCTAAAGTTTTAATAATAAGAATAACAAAGCATGAACGTTTAATTGTCGATTCTCTGTTTTTGATTAGCAAGTATTTCATTAGTTGATATTTGTTATGTAAAGTTATCTGTATTTAATTCTTAAATAAAACTCTGTTTTGTATGAATCACATTGTGTTATGCATCAAGAAGAAAATCCTGATATTATATACTCGTATATATATATATATATATATATATATATATATATATATATATATATATATACCTTACCTTTTCTCCTCTGTTTGACGACCTTTATTGTTATCAATAAAAAAAATCGAAACAGATAGATTTTTTTATATATGTTTTCCTCAAATTTGAAATAATGATTATGGTGGAATTTTGACCACTGGCCGAAGACAAGATGTATTAAAATAAACAAAAATAATCCCATATTTGTTAGTTTTATATACGTATTTTGTTTTTCATTTACCAGAAGTCGAATAGTGGGTTGGCCTGGTATAAGATTGGCTGTCTTGGAAACCTTTGTGTGCAGCCTTCATTTATAGCGTTTTTAAATTTAAGAAATATACAATTCTAAAAATTTCAACAACAATTACAAGGTTTACAATCAGGTCAGAACAACATCATATACTCGTATATAGACTTTCATAGCACTAGTGAATCGAATCTGCTATATTTGACGTATTTAGTGTAGTCTGTAATGTTATAATTGTAACCAATTAATGACATTATGATAAGGATAACATATTGTAAAATAAAAGTATTTGTTGTGTTTTTTTTTCAGCAGTAAAAAATCTCTGTATCTCCCGTGCCCACGATTGCTGTAAAGCAATCGAACCGTCGGGAACCAAAAATCAAAATAAAACCGCTAAAAAATCTTAAAAAAAATTAGTTTTATTTAAAATGTCAAATATTCAGCTAAATCTAAGAAAGAATTAAGAACTAGTGAATCACCCTCGCTCCGCTCGGACTCGTCCCTAGTTACATTTTAACGTTTAGTATAGATTTCTCAGAGATGAGATATTTTCCTACAGTAAAAAGTATCCTTTAAAGGTAATATCTTATAATATGTTGACACGGATAACTAGCTATCATGATAAGAAATTTCATGAAAATCTGTCCAGTGGTTTTCTCGTGATGCGTTTTCAGGCAGACGGACGGATAGACAGACAAAAATTCTAAAAACTAGATTCGGCATCTGTATCGATAATAATGAGTATTTATTAAGATTTTCCAAAAAAAAAAAATATAATGTACAGATTCGACTCAGTTAGAATTTTATTATATGTATAGATAAGATATCCTTATAATAGAAAGGGTAGATAGATTAGAGACTTCTAATGGAGTAAAATTTGGTTTGTAATTTAATAATTGTGGCGCCAGTCACAATGAAGTGTGTGATCAATAAACATTGGCGTGTCAATTACGTACTCGAGTGTTGTTATCGAAAACTGAATTTTAACATTTAGTTGACGCGGAACGAAGTTAAATAACCGAGATAGATGGAGAAAGCTAAAATAAACAAAGCATTCAAGGGAGTAGGGTGACCATGGCACTTCTGTTTTGAGGATTTATTTCATGAAAAAAATAAACAAAAATAGATTATTTGTATTTATATGTTTGAAAAAGAAGTTTTAACTCAACACTCACATAGTTCATAATTTTATTTAAAAAACACGTCGGCGGTGGAATTTATAAATAAGCCTTAATATAAATAAGCCTTTCATTAACTATACAAAATTAATCATTTTCTTCTTTAATTTACATACCTAGCTTATTTATACTATAATTTATAAACATTAACTTTGACATTTAAATATATAAAAAAAAATGCATACACTATGGTCACCTTCAATCATATTTGCCCTACGACACGCTTAAAGTCGCTTCGTAGCGAACATAGGTTTGTCTGTCCGTCTGCGTGTGTCGCAACTGACGTAGCTAATGACCGCGGTAAATTATGACACCCACAATAGCTTTGTTATTCTTCTCTTTTGAGCGCAGATGTGACCCGATTTTATAATTAGCTGTTTGCTACGCAATTGGTTAAGCGCTTAGTGTAGTTTTAATAATAATAATATAATTATTTTTGGTATGTGAATGTCTGTGTGTTTGTTAGAGGTATGGATTGAATAGCAATATATGTTTAGATTTTTATAATCAAAAAGTGGTCCTGCTTACGTAGAGATAACCCGTTCGATTTTTACGTAGAGGAAGCAAACATTTAAAATTTAAATTGTTCATATATGATATTTTTATGAAAATTTATACATATAAATTGTAACGAAGCCGAATGAGTACATTAAATATTTTTTGCAAAGACTTATTAAAATAGATATTATTATTGATACAGAGGCCAAATATATAGTTTTTAGAATTTTTGTGTCTGTCTGTCCGTCTGTCTATCTGCCTGTGACCGCATCACGGAAAAATCAATGGCAAGGCATTTTGATGAAATTTTGTATGATGATAGCTGGTTATCCGGGTCAACATATTGGATACTTTTTACTGCGGGAAAATATCTCATCTCTAAGAAACGTTAAAATGTACTAGATCGCTAGTTTGCAATAAAATTACATTAAAGTAAATTTTAATGTAATAAAAGAATAAAAGTACCCAGAAATGACAAGACTTTCTCCGGAACAGAATTTATAACGCAAAATACAAGCTTTCTTCCGACTAAAAGCTCGCGGGCAAATGCTCATGTACTCTAATAACATGTGCCTAATGAGCGACATTAAAGAGCTTTATTATATTCTACAAAAATGAAATAATGGTTATAAATTTTGTAAAATATTCTCTAGTTTATTGCGAGTAAAACGTTATGTTTTTATGAAAATATATAATTTTTATTTTTTTAATTAAAAGTAACATATGACACTACAGTCTACGTGAGTAAAGAAGCAAGTCAATACTAGTGTAGTGTTAATTAACTATGTATGTATGTATATCACACCTAATTAGTAATTTGAATTTGATAGTAAACGGTTGTTTATATCAGAGTTGGTGCTTCGTTTACTTTTGGCTAACTTCAAATAGAATGTGATACTTAGATACTTAATTGGGCTTATCCATCGTGATTTTAGTTTTAACGAATAGCAATATCTCAAGGTTTTCATAAATTAAAATGAGTGGAGTAATTAATGTTTAAGTTATTAAAACCGTTTACTTTTTAAGGTTCAAAATATTTATGTATATAATATATATATATATATATATATATATATATATATATATATATATATATATGTATATATATAATATATATATATATATATATATGTATATATATATATATACATATATTTATGTATATATATACATATATGCAGAAGTATAGACATTTTCTAGCCTTATTAGTTGTTTGGCACAATAAAAATTTAGAGGTCGAAATCGGTAAGTATTATATTAACACAGCTAAAACAACAGCAGATTTAAGTTTAGATGTATATATTACATATTTCTTGGGAAAAAATTATAAAGTGAGTATTATACTTTCTTAGATTTAAGCGAATATTTGAAATTTTAAGAGAAAATTATCCGGTCGGGTTTTTCGGAAAATCTTTTTTTTTTTTGGAAAATCCGTACACATGCTCTTGTTTTTTAAGTTTTTTGTCTATTTTGAATACTTAGCTTAGTTAGTAACATTTTCATTGTAGCGTGGTCTTACTTTAAGTATTATCTGGCGACCAAAAGCCGGTGAACGCTGTATGTATGTATATCTGTTCATAAATTTTAAACCAAGCTTTCATTAAAATTAAAATCTATGCACACGGTTATCAGCAATCAGACTATCAATCGAGTACTGCTTATAATAAAGTCACAATTACACATTTACGGCCGACCACTTGTGATAACATTTGGATGCCGACCTCCAATTTGCATTAACATAATCATTTAATATTTCATATCTTACTAGTTTTATTTACCGACTTCAAAAAAGAAGGATTTACTTAATTCGAGCATGTCTTTTTGTGTGTATGTCACGCGATGTTATCACCGAAATGGCGAATTGATGACATATTTTATTATTAAAAAAAATAAAGAGTGAAAAAAGACGAATTCAGACAAAGATAAAGAGAAGTTTAGATTTTAGAATTGCAAGATTTTAGGCATTATACTGGCTTTTCCTTCCGGTGAGTTCCTCATATACTATGTACGTATACAGGTGGTAAACGTAAATTTATTTCCCAATGTTAGAAAAAAAGGTTACAATGATTTGAAATGTGCCAACATGAGAGGATACTGTATACATCTATTTGATGTAGTGTTTATCTGTCTCTTTGGTGGAACTTATAGGTTCGAATCCTATTTGATAGAAATATTTATATAAGTCATACGAATATTTGTGTTGATTCTCTGTGTGTTTTACGGGTCCTTGATAAGCAGCAAAAATATTTGCAGCCGACGAGTATGAAACAATATTTATTTATTCATTTATTTATCATCAATCATCATATTAAATTTCATTAAAATCTGTCCAGTGTTTTTCTCGTTAGACAAACAGATAGACAGACAAAAATTCTAAATACTATAGGTTCGGCCTCTGTGTCGATAATAATGACTATTTAAATAAGATTTTCCAAAAAATATTTAATGCACAGATCGACTCAGTTAGAATCTTATTTTATGTATAGAAGATAAAATAAAATTAGTTATTAGTAATTCTTAAAGATTAATGTTTAGATTTCAGTAAATAGAACAATATGAATCTATCTTAATGCAAAAGGTTACAGGTACAGGTAACACAGTTGATGCTGTTGAGATCGAAATCTGGGGTGGGACTGTTTTTCAAGCATTTCTTGATCCCTAGGAAGTTTAGCAGAAGCAGGGCGATAGGACCATTTCTCAAGTTAACCTTTACTGAAATATAATAATAATAAAAAAAATTATACATAATTTTACATTATATATATACAGTGACGTATGGACGTCTGTCACTGAGACACGAGACCATATATTACATTATTATGTACAAAATTGTAATTAATTGAATAAGTTTATAATGTACTCTATATTATAAGCATTTAAGTTTAAAACAGCTTGTATATAATTTTGCAAAAATGATAATAAAGTAGGTTGCCTAAACCGACTCGAACTGGATGTGATGTTCCCAATGTGTTGAAATATTAAACTTAGCATTTACATATTATCTTTTAGTAGATTTAGCTCCTTGGATATTTAGGATTCCGTTTTCAATAACTGATAATACTTATCTATATAGTGTTTTTGCAAATCCTTGACTTTTTAAAAATTAGGTATGGCGTTCAGTCCCTCCAGACTTTTTGTGCTATGAGCATTTCGTTTAAGTATTCTACTTAAAGTAATTGGATAGAAAGCAGCTTTCGATCCTGATTTACTTATGGGATTCTTATATTTCCATGTTACTATGTCACCCTAACTAATGCAGGAAAAGATGTAAGTTTATAAATTATAATATACAAACATTGCCCGCGGCTCCGGCCGCGTTCAGATGACCAAATACCAAATTCTTAGGTTTTACAGATAAGTATACTATTACATTTCAGTTTTTGCATTTTTTCTCAGAAATAAGATATTTTTCCGCGGTAAAAAGTATCATATATTATGTTGACTCGGATAACCAGATATCACCATACCAAATTTCATTGAAATCCCTTCAGTGGTTTTCCTGTGATGCGGTAACAGACACACAGACAGACAGACAGACAGACGGACGGACAGACGGACGGACGGACGGACGGACGGACGGATCGACAGACAGACAGACAGACAGACAAAAATTCTAAAAACTATAGATTTGGCCTCTGTATCGATAATAATGACTAGGTCAATAAGATTTTCCAAATAATATTTAATGTACAGATTCGACTTAGTTAGAATTTTATTATATGTATAGATAGATTTTATATATATGTACATACATAGTCTCGCGGGGCAAGCTGCAAACAAAAACTAGTTAAATATATTATAATATTATCTTAAATCTAGATTCTGCTGCAAAATAGTTAACGTCTAGATTTCTCAATAAAGAGATCCATTAAGGTATCATAAATTATGATTTAGATTTTCTAAAGAAGATTATCATAATAATGTTGTGTTTTGAAATTATAATCAAGTCGACAGTTTTAGCTGTGCTAATAAATATTTAGTAATATATATGATAAGATTATTCATTCAAATAAATTAAGTGCTCTATAATATACTAGCGACTCACCCTCGCTCCGCTCGGGTTTGTTCTGAAGCCCTAAATATGTTTTAAAGTTTAGGGTAGACTTCTCAGAGATGTGATATTTCCCCGCAGTAAAAAGTTATATGTTGGCTCGGATAACCAGCTATCATCAAAATAAAAAGTTAAAAAGTTTACTAAAAGTTTCATCAAAATGCCTCCAGTGGTTTTTCCGTGTCACAGACATACAGTAAATTCTAAAAACTGTAGATTCGGCCTCTGTATAAATAATAATGTCTATTTCTTTAAGATTTTCCAAAATATAATTAATGTACAGATTCGGCTTAGTTACAATTTTACTATTCCTATAGATATCAATTTATAACAAAGAAAAAAAGAGTTAAAACTTAAAAATTCGTAAATTAGAATGCCATGTTTAGATAAGTAAATATATTTTTCAAGTGGCGTTCGTTATCTCGCATCAGCACACGCACATACGCGAGCCTCTACAGCCGCCGTATATAGGTCGCTTTGATTATGCTATCAATAGAGAGCAATTGTCTTGTTAACACTCGGTAATCTGCCCAGATTGTGTTAATAATAGACTTCAAAAATACACTCGTAAAAACTTCCTTTCATTAAAGAAAACAGGCAGATATAGAGTAACCATACTAGTGACCCGCCCGAAAAGACACGTGAAGTCCGCTAACACGCACTTGGCCAGAAACATCGTGAGAAAACCTGCGTTTGAGAGAACTTAGCAAGTTTTCAAAAGACATGTGAAGTCCGCCAACACGCACTTGGCGCAGCGTGATAGACTATGGCCTATTGTTCCTCGCAATTTTCAATGTAAGAGAAGCCCTTTCCTAGCAGTGGGTTTAAATACCTGAATGAGAGACTCACTCTTGCTTGGTTTAAATGATTTTTTATAAACGCATAACCCTTGGAAACTAGTTCCATTAACTATATTTCTGCCAAAGTTACGTCAAACTCTTGCTGCGTGAAGAAAGTGAGTGAGTCATTCTATCGCTTACAAAATTTAAAGTTAATAAGTAATGAGATATTATTTTGTGTAAAAATAAAATAAAAACTACTAAGAATCTGTTTTAGATTTCTTTCCTTACTGTTGTTTATATATTTTCGGCAAATACGTACATTGCTCGGTCACTCTCTGCACATTGTAGAGTATTGAAATGTCGGGATAAAGGTTTTGTCACGCGCCAAAGAATTGCTTATTGTGGAAGTCATCATTTCAGCTACGTTTGACAAAAAAAGTAACGACACGTTATAACTTGTTATTTGCATACGCTTTTGGATAAAAATATAAGACCATTGAAATACTTAGGCATATTATAATATTTTTTCATAAACCGTTTACACGTCTGAATTCTGCAGAATTTAAACTAAAAAAAAAACTGATGATCTCTACAAACGAAACGAATTATGTATTATATGGGCTTGACACTGACTAAAACTATAATATTATAGTTAAAAATCATATTTTACAGAGGCTGACCCACTAGGCTTCTCTATATCTTCTATCTATATCAAAAAATCTACGTAAAAGAAATACATTGTTTTCCTAAAAATACCAGTATCAAAATGATAGTATGAATATATATATATATATATATATATATATATATATATATATATATATATATATATATCTCATAGAACTTATATTATTAATTAAATAACAGATTGTTTCTAGATACATATTTGATGTAAACAAACACACAACACATAACTAGTATTGTAAAACAAAATGTCCTTGCGATGGTTTAATGAACAATAATAATATTATCTCTATCTTCCGTATAGTGACAGCGATAAGTGGCAATGAGAATGGTACATATTTATGTTGTATCAGCAATAAAGTTAGTTAAATAGGTTAGTTCTGTATGTAATGAACTACGAATTATTATATTATAAACTGATATTGCGTCCATTTGCCATACACTAAACAGTACGTGAGTAGGCAGTGGTAGCCTAGTGGTAACGCGCTCGCTTGGGAAACCGAGAGAAGCGGGTTCAAATCCCGGGTTTCGCAGCTCTGATATTTTCACGTACGAGTAATTTCTAACATGATTACCATTTGCTTTACGGTGAAGGAAAACATCGTGAAGAAACCTGCGTGTTTGAGAGAACCTAGCAAGTTTTCAAAAGACATGTGAAGTCCGCCAACCCGCACTTGGCCAGCGTGGTGGACTATCCCCCCCAACGTGCGTTCACCTTGTCGTGGTGGGGGGGCTCAGTAGTGCCCGGCAACCCAACCGGGCGCGAAGCCAAGAAACGCACAGGGATGTGGCCCACTTCGGTGGGCGGTGGGAGGTGGCCCTCTTCGGAGGGCGGTGTACCATGCGGGTTGCTCCTGGTGCTACTCTGATAGCAGAGTGGACCTTGGAGCAACCCCGTGGTTGTTGTGGTCTGCTTCGGCAGACCTGCCGTCGGGGCGTCGTAGTTGAATGCGTAAGCGATCCTGCGACGCCCCATTAAGACGGGGAAGGCTTTGTTGGGTTTTAGTGGGTAGTACTGGCTTTGCCGGTGAGTCCCACACCTCGTGCGTAAATGCATTTCCCAACGTTAAAAAAAAAAATAAAAAAAATAAAGCGTGGTGGACTATGGCCTGATCTCCCTCGTATTGAAGGGAGGCCCGTGCCCAGCAGTG
The DNA here is from genome assembly GCA_951806755.1 of Brenthis hecate. NCBI lineage: Eukaryota > Metazoa > Arthropoda > Insecta > Lepidoptera > Nymphalidae > Brenthis > Brenthis hecate. The sequence continues at coordinate 6,111,375 of OX638258.1, read as the reverse complement.
GGACGTTAAAAAGGGTTAAATAGTACGAATATTTACTTTAAGAACATCGGATAGTAAACGCGATATTCATTTGCTTTCAGTTTTGATATTACAAATGAGGATCTATGACCTTTTGCGAGTTTTTCTCAAACAAGCCTTTATGGTAATATTAAGAGTTTGCAAAAAATTGCATATCACAGAAATAAATTTTTAAACAAAAATCTTATTTTCATATTAAAGTTAGTACCGTACAATGTAATATTTATTTAAGCAATTATGTTTAAAATTACATATCTTTTTCATCCGGCTAGCAGCGTAGTGTGAAGGTCAACCTCACTTCGGTTCTTCTATTTATACTAAAACCTATATTTTAAACCAAATTCAAACAATAAATATGATCAAGTTTTAAAAATTTCAAAGTCAAAAATAATAGCTTGTTTTGCTGCTTATGCTATTACTAACGACTCACCCTCGTTTCGCTCGGGTTCGTCCCTAGGTCGATTCCCCATACAAACTTTAATCCCCATTTTTACCTCCTTAAGGGATGATTTCCGGGATAAAAAGTATCCTATGTCCTTACCAGGTTCTCAAACTATCTTCTTATTAAATTTCATCTAAATAGGTCTCGTAGATCCAGAGATTACCCGCTACAACGTCACAAACTCACAAACCCACAAACTCACAAACTTTACCTCTTTATAATATTAGTATAGATTCTATACAGATTGTTTACTTTCTTTAAAGAATAAGGGAATTTTATATATGTAAATCGTTAATTAACAATTTTTGCAAAGAAAATATGAATAATAAAAATAATATTATATTTTTTGTATTTTTAAGGACAATAGGTAGTTTTCTCTTTATAATATTACAGATTTATGTATCACTATTTTTCTTGACACTGATAAACCTAGAGTTTAATAAAATAATATTATTAATAAATTTAGGCCTCGTTTTCGGTTTATGGAAAAAATGTACACCAAAAAGCTTGTCTTTGAGTTCTTTTAAATTTCCATAACGTACGGAATCCTCTTCAGGCGATACGACTCGCACGTGATTTATTGTTTTATTTGTAACAATATCGAAACATCTATGATTATAAAAGAACAGAGAGCTTCGTGATTTATGTTTATAACTTCCTGCAAAATAAAATTTCAGATTAAACCCACACATCAAATAGATTAAAAAACAAACCCGTATCATCCATTATATTGTAAAATTTATGATTAAGATTTCTTAATTTTTGTAGAACCCTTACTAATATTATATAAATACGAAAGTAACTCTGTCTGTCTGTTACATTTTTACGCCTAAACTGTACTTTTGGTATAGAGATATTTTTTGTTGCAAAAATGATACTTGAAGGAGGTGAAATTGGGGTTGAAAGTTTGTATTGGGAATAAATAATTTCTTAGCTTAAGGACATAAAAAATCATTATGTCCTATAATTTGGGTAAGAAAGAAGAAAGAAGAAGAAAAGTGGGGCGGTGGTCCCAATGCTCTTTCGCGCTCAAAAAAAGCATCTACATTTTTATTTCATAATTAAAATTTTGATTCTAGAAATAAAAGGCTTCCTACAACTAATTTAAAAAATAAATCGGCAAAAAATCCTAAAAGATAGTTTTATTTAAAATGTCAAATATTGGCGTAAATCTAAGAAAGTATTAAATAATATGAACTTTGAAGTTTAACACGATTTTTATTTGCTATCAATATTTATTTCGCGTAGGACGATAATGTATTTGTTTGGATTGAGTATGTTTTATAAAAACAAGGTCAAAGATACGAGCACGGATGCACGAATAATGAATGAGTATAGCAAATTTCGGGAATTTTCCCGATATTACTTTAAATTCTACTTTAAATTCCAAATGCCTTTCCTTTATTCCAGACGAAATTTGTTATTTATAACGTTAAGCTCCCGCTTCGCTTACTCAAACCCAATAATCGGAACGAGGACGAGAAATATAAATTCAGTTACATAAATGACTATTAAAAAGCTAAATAAGTTTTATTATAAGCTACAGTCTAAATAAAAACTATAAATAAATGTAACTATTGTTTTTTCTATGTACGATTCCAATTATGTAATTCTTCTCATAACAGTGGAATCCATTCTAATATTATAAATGTGAAAGTGTGTTTGTTTGTTTGTTCGTTTGTTTGTTTGTTTGTTTGTTTGTTTGTTTGTTTGTTTGTTTGTTTGTTTGTTTGTTTGTCCTTCTTTCACGTCAAAACGGAGTGACGGATTGGCGTGATTTTTGTACGGAGTTGGAGAGTTGTCACTCTCCAGAGTGACATAGGCTACTTTTTACCGCGGGAGATTATCTAGTTCCCACGGTAAAACACATACAAAAAAATATATTATCAGAATTACTTGAAACTTGCTAATTGCTATTAATGCTCTCCAATAAAATTAAATAAATACGCCTTTTAGCATTTTTTGAAATTCATCCTATAAGGGGGTAATATAGGGGATGAAATTTTGTATGAAACTACCTTTTTAGAGATTTTATTGTAGTATTAGTGCGAGCGAAGCCGCGGGTTGTTCTAGTTTTAAATAAAACTATCTGTTCTGATTTTTTCGCAGATTTATTTGGATTTTTGGTTCCCGACGTTCCGAATGTTTTACAGCAATCATGGTCACGGGAGAGATTGACCGCGAAAAAATTCGAAAAGATAGTTTTATTCAAAATGTTAAATATTCGCGTAAATCTAAGAAAGTAACAGTGGTATTATAAAGAAATTAAATTTGTTTTCTGTTATGTGTTCCTAATTTTCTTTCATTAGCAGTGGTAGCCCATTGGATGCATGTTAGCTTGGAAATAGTTGAAGGTGTAACGGGTTCAAATACTGGATCACACTTCTCTAAGATTGTCTTCGAGACCATTCTGGTACGTTGACTCAAATAAAGTATAGCTTTCTTTTAATAATACGAGTATAATATCTAAAAACTCGGAGAAACGAAGATTTGTGCTGTTCTTATTCGGTATAAACCTATAATGTTTATATTTCAAACAGACAGACAGAAATAGTACCTACCTTTCATTTAGTATTTAGAGTTGTAAATATGTATTAGGAGAATGTGCAGATGCCAACATAATAAGGTTAAATAAAAGGTGACCTACAGATTGGGTTAAATGACGCAATACACTCTTTTTATTTCGTATAGTGACTAAAGTTGTTTACTTCGAGATATTAAACAGAGCTTTAGCTTTTTTGTGTGTTAAAATAAGCTCTATTAAAATAATCTGCTATTGACAGAGCTTTCAAAATCATAATTTCTTCATTTGTTCTTCAATGAATTGAGAAAACTAACTTTAAATCATAACTACATAATATATTTTTATTATATGTGTCTATATGTATGTCTCTTTTATATCTAATTATGGTTTCTGTTTATATAAAAGGAGAAAAAGGGTTTGTTGAGCTATCTTACTCTCTATTTTAATTAAAACGAATCTGAAGTTCTACATTTAATGACAGTCATTAATAGGTACCTATGTGATAAATATTATAATACTTAACATGTTTTAACTTCATCTATAACATGTTATTTGGCTGGGAGTTTTTCGGAAATGATAAAAAAATGTGTTTTTTTTTCAGAAAATACGCTTATATAAATAGACTTAAAAAGCAAAATCTAAATACAAAATTTGATCCAAATCGTTAGAACCGTTTCCGAGATACACGAAATACATTTATGTACATACATACAAATATACAAGAATAGCTCGTTTAATATTATAAGATTTTATTTACTTTATCTTGTATCTATCTAGAAAGAAATGTGTGAAGTAGGTTTAGTTAAATATTAACATTTTTATAAACTTTTATTTAGGAGATGAAGTCATAGCTAAATTGAGTAGAAATGCGGATGTATGGTCTTCCGATGAATAAGTAATTGTTCAGGTGTTATGGAGGTCGTCGCGAACAAACACACATGAATGGAAATTGATTAAAAACAATGCTTCTGCCGTACATTATACACGTTTGTATGAACTATTTAAAATATTCTTTAAATAAATATGAATATTTATAACTCTCACAATGTGAGTCATGAATTGATCCAAATGGCTGGACTGATATGGATGTACACAGATAGACTATAACCTGGGGACATAGGCTATTTTTAGCCATCTAGACTTAGATCTAGCAATCAAGCAAAGCCGAACAAATTGCTAGTTAATAATACAAGGTAGGCATATAATTAGTAAGCATATTTTTATAAGATCATATCTTTATGACATGAATCTTTTAATTGTTTTTTTTATATACTCAATTAAAACGTAAGCCGACATTATCTTAACTATAATATTTAGTAAATAATGTAATTGACTTACGTGTATCAAAGACGTCATTTGTTATTCCTTTTCAATTTAAATAAACAATATGTAGCTTGCTTTCACAATAATTAGATTTAATGGTAGTGTTTTTATTGGAAATTGTATGTTTACAGTAAATTATTAATTATGTCTTCAGCCCTTTTTAATGTCCCACTGCTTAGGGGTGGGCCTCCCTTCGATGCAAGGCGGATACGATTTAGGCCATAGTCCTACACGCTGGCCAAGTGCGGGGTGGCGGGTTTCGCATGTCTTTTGAAAACTTGCTAGGTTCTCTCAGACATGCAGATTTCCTCACGATGTTTTCCTTCACCGTTAGGCAATTATTGGTAATCATGTTGAAAATGATTCGCACATGAAAATATCAGAGGTGCGAAACCCGAGGTTTGAACTCGCTTCACTCGGTTTATCAAGGGAGTGCGTTACCACTGAGCTAGCACTGCCTTACATCGTATATAGCAGGTTAGAGATACCTATAAGATAGATAAAGGGTTATAAGTATTGAAAAACCTGGCGAAATCAGGGCAGCCTTATGACTGATAGGTTGGATTCACAGATTTTGATGTAAATTTCATAAACGTCTCAATAATTACATATATAATTTATGGTTTTAAAGCAAATACTGCTAACAAAATTGCAAAATGATTAAATAAACAGGATAGAGTATAATAATTCATAATACGATAAGGAACGTTGCATTACATTGAATGTATACGCACGATACAGTAGGTTAGGTCACAGACCTAGCTTCTACGACTTGAATACTAACTGCATACAACTTATTTGTATAGAATATTGATTAAATAGATTCAGTTGCGTTATTTAATCGTTTAACCTACTGTTGGTTAGACGTGCTTATTATTAGACGTTTCAGGTTCGATTTTTGTGTAAGGTAAAATCGTTTATAGCTTATGATACCTCTCTTTTCTCATATATCTCATGTAATTGATGTAACGAGAAATTAAATATAGTTTAAACACACTAAGATACTTACTTTTTGCCAAATGTAAGTATGAGGCTTGCTAAAACAAATCAATTGAAATACATATAAATCTTCAAAAAAAATTTCACGAGATAGTGAATTGTATTAAAATTAGTTGTGGAGTTTAGAAGAACTAAGCGCACAAACAAACAGACGCGAATAGCGACGTTGTTGCTTATTATTTGCAATACTAGCGCCTTAAATTGGCTTCGCACAGGTGCGTTTCTACGTGTCTTTTGTATTTAAAATATTATAATTATACTTAGACCGGCAGTGCCACCTTTTAGGCGTAATTGACTAAATTTCATCCCATAACAGCGTAAAGTAGTAACAAACATAAATACATACACATACATACTTTCGCATTTCTTAGTGCAATAGCTAGTTCCAAAGTGGTCTAGCATAGACATAATATTTTAATCTAGATTAAGTCACAGAATTAAGTGAATTTCTCACAGGTTTCAGGTACATTTTACAGACCCCTAACTTGACAATCTATTGGGACCCGTAGAGTGCCTAACGCTGTTCTTATTTAGCTTTAACATCATTAAATGTAGGCTTATTTGCACAAACACGTTGTCCAAGAATGCCTTTATTAAAAAAAAAAATTTAGCTGTTTTTACGTCGTGATAATTATACGTATAACGTCATACCGTCGGCATCACTTTGCATTTTATTCATGCAAGCAATTTGTAATTAAAAATCCTTTAATTTTTACCGCTTATTGAAATCAAACGTTTTCTTAGCGAATTATAAGGTAGTAACTAGTAATTAAGTATACTATACTGTTAATATCATTCTGTAAATGTAGCAAATAACATTCAAAAATATTCTGTACCTGCCCAGATACAGGTTATGCTGTGACTCATCTGCTAAAAAGCGAAGTAGAGCGGTGGGCTGATCATATGTCTCTTCAGCTCACTCGACCTAGAGATTAAGGGTAATTTTTTGGGGTTCCGTATCTTAAAAGGTAAAAAGGCACTCTTAGGATCATTTATCAAATTGAAATTTATATTAAATACTCAGATCTGCAATCACTTGAAGCTGTGAAAAAATCTATTATAAACTTACTAGCCGCTCACCCTCGCTTCGCTCGGGTTAGCCTCTCAGACAAAAACAAAAACAAATCTAAAGACAAAAACAAATCTACCTACGGGAACCGTACATTTTTCCGAGATAAAAAGTACGTATGTGGTAATCCCGACTATAATCTATCTCTGCGCCAAATTTCATTCAGATCCGTTCAGTTTTTCTGGCGTGATTGAGTAACAAACAGGTCCAAATTTTTAAAGACGTTTTCGTAGCCACCTGCATCTAAGTTGATCTTGTAGTCCATCTAGATAAGTAGCAGTAGCAACTCGTACACCTTTGGACACTCAAATTCTAGGACAAAAAATTTATGACCACTGTGTTTCAAGAGACTATTTGTTTCTGTTCTATTATAAGACCTTTTTAATTTGTCTATCTCGTTTTATAAAATAAATATGACGGTAAAATAACCAATAACCAAAACAGCATAAGTTAATAGGTACCAGAAAATATAAGATCTTATTTGTTTGTAAAGTTTATCCGAATATAATGTATGGTATAGAACTCGTTCGATCCACTTATAAGGTTTTTTTGCCCTTAAAAAAATCAACTGACAACTAGTCTTGCCTTGACGTACACCACGACAGATATTTATATTATAAGTATTTGTCATATGTGCAGGGCTCGAACTGGCGACCTCCGGGGTTAAAGCAAATACTCATATTCAGGTAAATAAAGCATGTCTTGAATGAAATGAATGAATTAGCGCCCTGTAAGAGCTGAGAACGATATACTATATATATAGCAATATCGTAACACTACGAAGGATGTTTTTTACATCCGACCCGCAAAGGGGTTAAATTTAAAATAAATTTTTGTACATTAATATGAAAAAAAGAATTTCTCTCAAATTAATAAAAACGTGTAAAACCAGGGATGCAACCAAAACCAAATGTATATATTGTAATTGCAAGTGTAAAACTACATATTTGTCTGTTCGTGTAGACTCGATAAATGTTATCAGAACTATAAATAAAGCTATTAATAATACCTATTGATTTATTTAGAGCGTTGTTTCTGTGCACTAATTATCAGTGCCTTTATAACATGATCTTTGAGTTTAACGACGACAAGTGTTACGTAGAGACCAAGTTGTTTTGGTTGTTTATATATAACTAGCAAATCAAAAGCAATTTTCATAAAATAACAATTTAAAGTAGATTTATTTAATATTGCCTTGTGAATTTGTATATATTTTCAATTAACTTCCAACAACCAAACCATTATGAGCTCAACTATCGTATACATATGTTTAGAACATTAAAGTTTTTACAAATTACGACCCTGAGTTAATTTTTTGAAGTAAATTTGAATTTAAAGTTAATTTTTTAATTTACAGTAAAGGCAACTTTTTCATAATTCCTGTTTTTACTAACACATATCTTAATGTATATATATATATATATATATATATATATATATATATATATATATATATATATACATATATATATAATTCTTCTGTGCGAGTGTTTGTTAACATACTCCTCCTAAAGGACTGGACCGATTTGGTTGAAATTTTGTGTGTATAATTCGATGGGCTCCTCGATGGTTTGAAAACACAAACAGACCCAGTAGGTTGCGCTGCAGTCGGTGTTTCACTAACTTTTCATAAGAGATCCATTTTCCGAGTAATAAATAAATTTAAATTGTTGATTAAATAAAATAAAAATCGATGTTTGAATGTGTTTCCTATGGACTCCAAAACAGTTGGAACGATTTTGATGACATTTTCATGTAATTTTCAGATTAGGCCAGCGGGGGATCCTGTGAATTTTGTTAGCGATCGGAAGTTTGGACGCGGGCGAAGCCGCGGGTACTGCTAATATTATGTAAATATTTTGACTATTATTTTTGTTTAGGTATCGTGCTTCTGTGGTCTAGTGACTAGTACATACGGCTGCAGATGCTGAGGACCAGGGTTCGAGTCCCAGATCGGACCAAATTTAATTACTGAGATTTTCAGTTAAGATATTCTCAGTAGTAGTCCGGAGTGGGGAAGTTGGTGGTGTTTCACCCCCCTGTCTCGGAGAGCACATAAAGCCGTCGGTCCTGTGCCTTAACACTCACTGGTCGTATCGAAGTATCGTCCCATCGGGCAAGGCAACGTCGCGGCCTAAATCGAAGGACATTCATATTATGATATATTTGAGCTCAACAATTATAGGATAACAAGTTTGAAATCAAAGGCAACCACTTCATTTACATAAGTACATACCTATGTGTTTGCTGCAGACCGGCCATATATTTTATCTATGAATTAGCCCATATTTAAGTATCGCAGCAAGCAATAAGCATCATCGCGTGTGTTATACAGTTTTTAATAAGAGCAATAGTTCCAGAGATTAGCCTGACCCAAGAAACAAAAAAACAAGAAAACAAACTTTTCAGCTTTATATCTAACTAGCATTGCCCGCGGCTCCGCTTGCGTTCATATGTCCGAAAACTAAATTCTTAGGTTTTACGTATTAGTATACTCGTACATTGCAGCTTTTGTATTTTTCTTAAAAAATGAGAGATTTCGCCGCAGTAAAAAGTATCCTATATGTTGACTCGGATAACCAGCTATCATCATACCAAATTTTATTAAAATCTATCCAGTGGTTTTCTCGTGATGCGGTAACAGACAGAAATTCTACAAACTATAAATTCGGCATCTGTATCGATAATAATGTTTATTTAAATAAGGTTTATCAAAAAATATTTAATGTACAGACTCGGCTTAGTTACAATTTTATTATATGTATAGATAATAGATACCTATATAAATATCTCGTGTTACAGTGTATGTGGTCGCACTCCTCTGAAACGGCTCGACCAATTTTAATGTTTTTTCGTATATTTGCTAGGTATGAGAATAGGTTGGAAAGTATTTTCAGCCTCCTACCCCCACTCCTCCTTTTTAATTGCGATTTTAAAATTTTTGTATGAAGAATATTATATAAATACATAGCGACGAGTGAGTCGCTGTATAACATAAGGCCAAAGAGGTTTTTTGTAGATTGAACGCGGGCGTAGCTGCAGGTTCTGCTAATATTAGTATATAACTTAATAAACTACTTTTAAATTATATAATACTGTACATAATACGTGTAAAGATTAATAATACTTATATACTTAGCTGCTTTACATATACATATAGTTGTGCTAACAAATGTGTTTTGTAAGTAAATGGTAAACAAACGGCACGTCCATCACCCACTTTAGGGTCGCCGAGTCTGTGACCTCAGAGCTTTACTGAACTGTTGCGCAATTTTAGATTATCTCTAACGCTATTGAATTATGTGCTTAGAGACTGTTATATTAACATAATATTATTATTATCTATACATACATATAATAAAATTGTAACTAAGCTGAATCTATATACCTAGTAATTTTTTTTTTAAATCTTATTGAAATAGACATTATTATCGATACAGAGGCCGAATCTATAGTTTTTTAAATTTTTGTCTGTCTGTCTGTCTGTGACCGCATCACGGAAAAACCACTGGAGGGATTTTGGAAGAAATTTGGTATGACTATAGCTGGTTATCCGTGTCAATATATATGATATATTTTACTGCGAGAAAATATCTCATCTCTGAGAAATCTATACTAAACGTTAAAACGTATGCGAGTTAAAACGTAACGAGCGGAGCGAGGGTGAGTCGCTAGTTAAAATATATGGAGCTGCAGCTTTTAGTTGTAATTAAGAATTTTCTTTTGAGATAGTCTCAGTTACTATTTTCTTATGGAGATATTAGCAACCTAACCTCGCTTTGGTCCAGTGCGTCTTGAGATGCTTAAAGTGTGCCTGATAAGTCTATGTGTTATTCCAGGCCATAGTCTGTGTGTACTGTGTAAATTCTATCCAAATCTGTTCAGCCACAGCCAATAAAAATTTTCACAATCATAATATTCGGTTTCACCTAGGGTGAAACGGTTTGGCGTCTAAGTCTAGGGTTCGTCCCTAGGTACGTTTTAACGGCTATTATGGAATAGACTGACTATATATGTATTTATATATTATATACATAGGTATGGTAAGTTGTTGTGGGTTGTATTATAACGTATGTTCCCATGGAAATGAGATAATCTTCCGCGGTAAGAGTAGCCTATGTTACTCCAGCCTTCCAACTATCTCCAAAAAAAAAAACACGCCAATCGGTCACTCTGTTTTGCCGTGAAAGAAGGACAAACAAACAAACACATTTCCACATTTATAATAAATATATATTATTTAGTATGGATTCCGTTTTTATGGTTCAATTTCGGAACCTTGCCTCGAATTCTCGCCACTGTTTATGGTAACCGATATAATCTTCTGCATGCTACTAAAAGTTGTCTTTAAGCTCCAGAGGATTTGAAATATGGATAGATCCCACGGGAACCCATTTTCATCCCCGAATAAAAGCCAGATTATAATACATTCGAACACTTTTCCAGTGAAAATAACATTATAGTTTAGCTTATTTAATTAATGGGATCAAACAGTCATTTTTTTACAGTGGTATTATTTTTATATCATGCAAAAAAAACTTACTTAAAAAAACTATCTTCGAGGCACAAAAAGTAAAAAATAACTGGACGGGGTTTTTCATTTACCCTAAAAAATAATCATATGTGAATATTTTGCAGTTCTAATGATATTACATACATACATACGTGTCGAATTGATAATCTCCTTTTTTTGAAGTCGGTTAATAACTATATTAGCTCAATATGCGGTTTTCGTCGAGTAGCGATATTAAATATATGTATTTACAGTTCAATCTGCTACGAGTAGTTCCATACAATTATATACAAAATTTCATAAATCAAGACTCTTTATACTGTTTGTATATTTGTTTTGCATACTGAAAGATTACGGTCCAAATAGATATTAGACAACGTTTGGTGGTCCATGAAAACCCAAAGCAAGCATTGAACCCTTGACCAACGTAGTCGAAACGTCAGTATAAATAACCACTGTCACTGTGAATGCATCTGCTGTTAATTTTTTATACATAAAATATAATTTACTTAATAACAAACTCTATTTATATGGGCATTAAGATATAATTTGCAATAGAACATTATTATATATTAGCTATTCAATTGAAATTGCACTTTATTTCTAGGTAGTAAGTGTTGAATTTAGGATGGAGATTTCTTATATAGGTCAGCTGATCCTTGTGGTAGGTCAGCGACCGCAGTTCATTGCACTTGCGATCTCGTAACAATAGATTGTATGCGATAATTTGTCGATTTCGAATTAATTTCAATATTTATAAGAGAAGGTAGTTAAACAGCGTAAAATAATTAAAATAATTTATTATAATTATGTAATAATGTTAAAGTTTGTTTGTTAATTGGTTGTAGTCATTATAGATCAATTAAAATGGCGATTGGAATGATCTAGAAGTTATAATATCTTAGGTATATTTTAAAATAAAAGGGATAGTTTTGGATTCAATTGGGAATTACAATCTGAGAAAATTGATAATTTTTATTCTTATTACCAAAAATAAAAAAAAATACATAATATACAAAAAATGATTATTATAGCAAAAATGGAAAATCTGTAAATATACTCGTACAAAACTAGCATTTTCACGCGACTTCACTCGCTTGGATATCTTTAAAAGTAATATTTTCTTAGATTTACGCGAATGTTTGACATTATTAAATAAAACTATCTTTTCGGATTATTTCGCGGATTTATTTTGATTTTTGGTTCCCGACGTTTCGAATGCAAAAATATTGTAATGTAATTGGTGCAACTTTCATTTTGTTAATTGTGGGTAGGCTGTCTGTAACAACTATACATTCAAGACATGTAACACCTCAGTCTCTCCCGTGACCATGGATGCTGTAAAGCATTCGAAACGTCGGGAACCAAAAATCAAAATAAATCCGCGAAATAATCCGAAAAGATAGTTTTATTTAATAATCTTTAAAAGTACTTAATTAGGAATCAATATAGTATTATTCGAGATTATACGTATAAAATACGTAACATTAAAACTTTTTTTTCAAACAGCGTCTGTCTTACATAAAAGAAACAAGTAAAAAACGGAATATTTTTTTTAAATTAAGCTTCATTTATTGTATAAAATTGAGTCAAATAATAAATTTCTTAAACATTTTAATTTTATGGATATAATTACAATAGCAACATTGCATTTCCTCTAGAAAGAGAGAGAGAGAGAGAGAGAGAGAGAGAAAGAGAAATTATGGTGATTCCTCACAGCAATTTTTTTGAACAATATTTGACAAATCTATACATATAATAAAATTCTGAGTTAAATCTGTACATTAAATATTTTTTGGAAAATCTTATTGAAATAGACATTATTATCGATACAAAGGCCGAATCTACAGTTTTTAGAATTTTTGTCTGTCTGTCTGTCTGTCTGTCTGTCTGTCTGTCTGTCTGTCTGTCTGTCTGTCTGTCTGTCTGTCTGTCTGTCTGTCTGTCTGTCTGTCTGTCTGTCTGTCTGTCTGTCTGTTACCGCATCACAGAAAAACTACTGGACAGATTTTGATAAAATTTGGTATGGTCATAGCTGATTATCCGGGTCAACATATAGGATACTTTTTACCGCAGAAAAATATCTTATTTTTGAGAAAAAATATAAAAACTGGTTAGAATAAAAAAACGATGATACTTTATAGATTTTAGCAAGTTAACTTACTGAATATGACAAAAACTATTAAAAATAGCTGATCTTAAAAAAGTATATCAATAGCACTATTTTATTCATTAAAAAGTTATTTTAATGAATATTTATTTTTGTATTATTTAGGTATTTGTCAATAGATGTCGCCATGAGTCTTTAAAATACGTAGTTTTAATCCATAAAAATTCAATGTACAAATTAGACCTTTCTATGATTTTATTAGAATTACTACTAAATTACCCGCGGCCCCGCCCATGTTCAAATTATCAAAAAAACAATCTTTTTGGCTTTATAAATTAGTTACATCTTACTCTCAGATACATTAAAATTTAATTAAGCTGTATCTGTGCTTTGAATATTTTTTGGAAAATCTTATTGAAATACACATTATTATCGCTAACAGAGGCCGAACCTATAGTTTTAAGAATTTCTGTCTGTCTGTCTGTGACCGCATCACAGAAAAATCAATGGAGGGATTTTGAAGAAATTTGGTATGGTAATAGCTGGTTATCCGGGTCAACTAATATTCTAATACGAGTATACTAATATGTAAAACCTAAGAATTTGATGGTCGTCATATGAACGCGGGCGAAGCCGAGGGCAATGCTAGTTTAAAATAAAACTATCTTTTCGGTTTTTTTCGCGGATTTGTTTTAATTTTTGGTTCCTGATTTTTTATTTGTATAGATCAAAATAACAGTATCCCAAATAATAATTTCGCATTTATAAATATAGCAAGCTATTGCTATATATATTGCAATTTTAAATGCATAATTGCAAACTAAATTAAAGCTAATATTCTCATTTTTTATAACTTTTTAATAGAACAATAATATTGCTTCAATAATTAATATTTTTAATTTCTTTATGTTTATAAATATAGTAATAGCAACACTAAATAAGATAACTAATTAATTTAGTTTTTTTATTTATTTTGTAATAATTATAATAATAACAGCTAAAATTAAATAAATAATTATTGTACATTTAAATATGAAATTTATTAATATATATATATATATATATATATATATATATATATATATATATATATATATATATATATATATATATATATAAATTAAAATTATATATTAAAATTAAAATTTAGTGCTTTAGTGCCATTTTTGTATTTTAGAAATCATTATGTAGTTTTCTGGGAAGGCTGTCTTTAACAACTACGATCTTTGAGACGTCTATAACTTTAGTCTCTTCCGTGACCATGATTGCTGTAAAGCATTTGAAACGGGGACTTCATCAAAATAAATCCGCGAAAAAATCCGAAATATAGTTTTATTTATATATTTGTTAAATCTAAGAAAGTATTATAAATATAATAGATTTTGGTACTTATGTCTGCGCATACGCACAATACTAGGTATAGTGTCTTCTATGCCATTTGCCACCTGGGCTCAATGAAATAGATGTCGCGGCTGAAATCGTTCAGTAGGATATTATACAATACGCATACATACACTGTTAGCGAAACAATGACATATCGATAAAAAGCCTTAGTGAAAAAAATTTTTTTGAAGTGAAACCTCTTTAGATTGGTTGTGATTTGAAAGTCGATGAAATGAAAACGCGTCACGACATAGAGACAAACATATAAATATATAGGATTAAGCCGACGAGGGAATGTTAAATAAAAAACTACGTTTAAAAAAAACGACTTCAAAAACTAAAAAGTATTAAATTGCTTAATAAATATTTAATTGAATACACCTCATATGCAAACCTAATACCTTTAATATTAATAAAATACTATAATTTGTATGTGCTGCTTATTGATAGGTTTGAAGTAGTAGGCCTTTGGTATAGATTTCTCAGATCGCGGCGAGTGTAGGTACCTACTATTACATTTGGCTTGGCACCGACTTCAAAATACGACGTGTGTAATAGGTTGTTCTGTAAACTACAGTAGGTGATAATGTAACGATTGGTTATAATATTTCTCAGTTTCTCTACTCCGCACGCTCGCTCCGCTTCAATGAGAGGTAGTCTAACCTACTTATCGGGACACGGGTTAATAATAATATATAATTAACCTAAATGAAAACTCCTGGAGAGCCGTACACAAACTAAAATAAAATTACATCGTCCACGTAAACAAAAATGTTCATAAAATGAAAACTACTGGGCCAAACTATGTTAAATTTTTATGGGACCAAATGGTAATTATTCCGCATCAAACTAAAGAAGAATCACATAAATCGGATCATAAATCTCAGCGTAATCGGTGTACATACATAAAAAAATACCAATCGAATTGAGAACCTCCTCCTTTTTGAAGTCAGTTAATAAATTTTAAACTTGGTATATTATTAAATAAAAAACCTTGGATACTCTATATTCATCTCATTATCTTATAGGTTATTATTTCTTCTACGCATTTTATGGGTAATGAACGAAGTTACGTAATGCCCACCCATCTTCTAATATCATAACGTTCCAATTTAAAAAGTATTATGTATTTTTAATGTTATGTCTTTACTCAGAATACCATATAAATCTCATATCTCTATTCTCCATGGTTCGAAAGCATCACAAACCCATAATAATCACTGACGGTGTTAGAAAACTCATAAACAAGTAGAAAACGAGAAAATTTGTTTGTACATACATTTAAAATCCGTTAAAAAGTTTTATTATACACGTGGAGCAGTTACACTATAATTTTAAATACATTTGTGAGATTTTGAGGCGATAACAAAATAAATAAGGCATAGCGGGCGGAAATGGTTGAGGGGGCAAAGTGGAGCGATAACTTTATTGTTTAAATCGCAATATTATAATTAGTCGATGTTATTTACGGGTTAGTTTAAGCCTTATGACTGCGCACGCGCTTTTTATAATATTTTTTGTTGTATTTATGTTAGTTTAGCATCAAACAATTATGACTTAGCGATTACTTTTTAACCGACTTCCAAAAAGGAGGAGGTTCTCAATTCGTCGGAATCTTTTTTTTATGTATGTTCACCGATTACACGAAGACGCCTCAACCGAATTTAAAAAAAATCTGTGTTTCAAAGGGAATACTTCCCAGGTGGTCCGATATAAGTTTTATCGAAATCGGTTGAGCGGTTTTTAAAAAAATCTATATAAATATTTTTCTTAAATAAATTGTTTAATCGAATATGTTTTTAAAAAACTTTCCTCTAACAAATTACCTGCATATTACGTCTACACTAAATATGGAAAAATAAAATAAAAACCGACTTCCAGGCACTAAAATGTAAAAAATAACTAAACGACGGTTTTCATTTAGAATAGATACCTAATCAGATATTTTCGAAGTTGTTTCTGTATCCTACGTAAGAAGTTATTTTATTTTTATTTTAAGTTATACTTCTTTGGCGTAACAGAACAAAAATAAATAAAGATTTCATCCTGTATGTCACAACTCTCCGTTTGTAAAAGGAATGCAGCTAATTTCATCATGTCGCTTTTTGGCTGTCGGCGTGAGCGCGTTACTCTCATATTTTTTTCAAACGTGCCATAAGAAGAATAATTTTAAAAATTAAAAATAGTATTAAAGTGACAAATTCAGACCTTTTTATTTTTTTAAAAAGATAAGCTCTCTGGGGCGTATAACATAATATAATAATCTACTTGGGCAATAATTGGACTACTATTGTTAATACAAAGATTAGCATATGCATATGTGTGTGTATGTTTGTTGCACCTTCACGCTTAAACGGCTGGATAGATTTAGATGAAATTTAATACACAGATAGGTCTAAAGTAGCGCATATTTTAAGACAACTAGGAACGGTGAGCGTAGTGGGAGTAAGTTATTAGTATGAGTATAATAAGACGTAAGTCGCTTATATTTAATCACATTATATGCGATATTACGATGTATACATAAACAAGTCGGTAAATGACCTAATTGTCGCGAATGTACCGGAAAACTACTCGAAAACACTAATTAATTAGCGGATATGCTTCGTCACAATGTTTTGTTTTGTTACTTGTAGACGACGAGATTACTCACAAGTTACACTCCATTCTCCATCTAATTGGAAAAAATTATGTTGGATATCATTTAAAAATGGAAAATATTTTTAATTGAAAACCATGGGTTGTAATATAACATTTGGTTAAATGTATAATTTATAAAAATAATTTCACTAAATAGTATATATACAAATATATACAAATTCGCTTCCCGCTGTATGTCTGTCCCTATGTATGCTTAGACCTTTAAAACTACGCAACGGATTTTGATGCGGTTTTTTTAATAGATGAAGTGATTCAAGAAGAACGTTTATATGTATAATAAATGCATATTATAGTACAGAAAAGCCGAGAAATTTAAAGATTTGTATTTCATACTAACCGTCAAAACGTACCTAGTTGCCTAGTCTGTTTATAAACTAGTTAAGTTTTCCAGTACATTATGGTATTTTCATGAGCGATAAACAAGTAAGCTAAATTTGAGTTATTGAATTGTTAACTCTAGATATAGAAAAAGCTCTTCAACTCTCGATGTAGATTTATTACAAACTAGTGTTGGCGGTGGTTGAAATTTGTCCATAGTATTTTTTTTATTGATAACAAAAAAAGCACGTATAAAGCAATAGCTTTTAAAAGAAAAAAGTAGAAAATTGTTTGACAAACAGATGCTTATACTTTTCTTATTTTCTTCGTTAGATAAAGCTACCTAAGGGAGTATCTTAAGAGGTTTGTAGTAAATAGTAATTTCTATTTCTTATTAAATAAATAAAAATAATGTTATTTTGAAAAGCTTCTATGTCTTTTTCCACGAGCAATATATATGTATGTATGTTTTCGATCTAAAAGGCTAATCTTGTGACAACCATATAGTAAACACTAAGCAAAATTTTATACTATGTTTGCCTAAGCGCGGTCTCTACTCTAGAACTTGTAGGTTCTATCGGTCATCTATACGCCTGGACTCACGATTTGAAAAAGGTGGCAGGTACGGGATGGATGCAGCCTGCCGACAATCGGGATGGTTGGCGTTCTGTGGGGGTTGCTATTGTCCAGCAGTGGACGGCAAAAAGCTGAAAAAAAGGAAAAAAAAAATTATCCCATAAAGAAGTAAAAAAGAGTGCGGTAAATACACATAATATTTCGGGCGTCAAATAAAAAAAAATTATATATATATATATATATATATATATATATATATTATATATTATATATATATATATTATATATATTTATATTTTTTGGGACATTAACACATAGCATCAGGTAGTTCCATGGTAAGCTAGTGGCTTGTGTTATGGATACCAGATAGTTGATACACTACACATATATAAACTTTAAATACATACATATTATAAATATAAACACCCATGACTAGAGTGAAACATTCACGCCCATCACACAAATGAATGCCCCCAGCGGGACTTGAACCCGCGACCACTGGTAAAGCAAGTAGGGTCACTACAAACTGAGCCAAACGAGTCGTCAAAACTAAACGAACCGTTAATGAAAGATAAAGTTACAAAACTAACACCTGTTGTTTTTACATTTACTTCATTCAAAGTTCCCTCTAACGTATATTTTTTATACCATTTAATATGCAAACACCATCTTCATTACAGTTAAATATATATATACACGCAGCCCACAAGGCCGTACAAATGGGCCATTGCGGCAGGACTCCATAATTTTACACTAGATACTGCTATAAGATACAAACTGTCTACATTATGTTATTAAAATTTATGTAAAATATAAAGAATTAATTAAATTATTACACTAAATATATAAAAAACATTGTATTATTAAAATATAGGTCAGACATGTTTTTCTAAAACTGAGTGTATCCGGCGTAACGGTCATTTGTAATTGTATACATTACATTACGTGTAAAAGTTATCTATGCTAATTATAATAATAAAATATAGTAATTGTTTACAGGAGGAATGTGGTTACGAGTAATACGACCAGTTTGGTTAAATTGTATGGCCCATGTATGTGCACAGTATAGTGTTAATGAGCTTGCTTTGAAAAAAGGTGATGCGAGTTCTAACTCCATGCGTCATCATTTTCAAAATAACCACTTGCCTTACGGTGAAGGAAAACATCTTTAGAAAACCTGCATATCTGAGGGAAACCTCCAAGTTTTCAAAAGTCATGTGAACTCGCCAACCCGCACATTGTCAGTGTGATGAAACATGGGTGATGATCCCACTCACATTTTTTACTTCGAGGAAGGTCGTGGTCAGTAGTGGGTTGATGTTTCAGTTAGTTCATTTAGTACTAATTGAAAATTATTAATCGACTTGGCGGTGACACTACCGTGCCCACAGATATCTCTTCGAAAATAATGTTCTTTTGTATAAATAAATAAAAAATATGTTACATTATATTTTATTCAACTGTGAATTTCATTTCGGAATGCTTAAAGCACCCCGTCAATTCAATAGAAGATCTCTAAAGGTGGAATAATTTATAAGAAATTGTGTGTCCTGCTGAAGAGCTCCTTGGCCACATCAAGAGCGACAGAGAATAAATCTGTAGTTTGGGACTGATTGCAGATTAGCACAAAAAAAGTGTAGTGTATCAACTATCTCGTATCCATAACACAAGCCTCGTAAGTCGTAGCTTACCATGGAACTAGATGGTGCTGTGTGTTAATGTCCATAAAAAAAGTCTATTGTAGTAATAAATAGTTGTTAAATTGGGAAAAATTGAAAGACGTTTTATCTCACTGTGCTAGATTTTATTGTATTTACAATAAAAAAGGAAAAACATATTTGTTAAAAAAGCCGTATATACGAAAAATATACTTATTATATTCTCAAAATATTCCATTTCAAACCATAAATATTAATTTCAAATTTAATATAACATTTGATTATTTAACCAAAAGCGATTTCGAAATCAAGCACATAATATCAGTCACCCTACGCTAATGCAACAAGCGGTGCGGAAACCCATAAATTAGGAAGTACTGTCGCGTGGTAATGTATAGCACGCTTATTGCCCTCCCTGGGGGGTCTGAGGGTGGTCTGAGGGATGTGCGGGGGGGGGGGGAAGGAGATTTATCACCTATCTATTGGCATTAATCATTAAGACAATGGTTTCGCCGAAATATCATAAATATTGGATTACGGGAGAGAAATTTCTGATGTGTACGAAAATTATGAAGGTTAAGGTGTTTTTTTGTTTGATTAAATGCATTTATCTCTGGAAATACAAGAACAAGAACATTCTTTGTATTTTATAGTTTACTAGCGACTAACCCTCGCGTCGCTCAGGTTCGTCCCTAGGTACGTTAAACCTTGAACGCTAAAACGCCTTAAAAGCTTGACGCTTAGTACGGAATAGATTTTTTTTTCAATATTTTTTTCGATGTTTTAATAGTTATTCTGCTATTCGGGGTAATATCTATACATACATATATAGAAAAGTCGATGTGTGTATGTACATATGTTCCCTATGAACTCCAAAACGACTGGAAAGATTTTGATGAAATTTTCAGGCAATCTTCAGGTTAGCCCGGCTGGTGATCCTGTGAAGTTTGGTAGCGATCGGAAGTTTGAACGCGAGCGAAGCCGCGGGTACTGCTAGTTGACTTATCATATTAGAAGTATTTAAGAAATAGATTGAAGTATATATTCAAGCACATAAATAAAAAACAGAAACTATTAAGTGCTTAAAGACTTCAAATCGCTTTTTGAATTTGGTTTAAATTATTTTTTTAAGTTTTCTTACTTAAGCAATTTTCTGAAGCTAAGTAGCAGGCAAGGATGCACGTACGTACAAACATACATATATAGTACTCGTATGTAACATTATACAATTCGCATCAGACTCTTGGTCGTTACTTTACTACTAATTAGTTATGTAATACATCGCTCACGTTACAATGTTACACAATAAGTACATAAAACTTAGCAGTTTCGGTAAAAACAACCTTTTTCAAGGTGATACATCAAAACAAATACGTATGACCCCAATTACATGTCAATACTTTTAAAATAATAATGAAGTACTCCGATATGTACACAATGATGTAATAATATGGGTGTTCATAAAATTTAAAATTATAGCTGATGGTAAAAATGGTCATGTCTGGAAATCGAACCTTTTACCAATTTTGTTTAAGAATCACAGAAACGTACTTATATAACTAAACAGTTATGGGTGTGATGAACCTGATATTAGAGTTTTTTTTAATAAAATCCCTAAAATATTTGAGAAGCAAGTAAGTCGGGGTAGTTACACCATTATGACTCAATAACGATTGGACCGATTTTTATGATCTTTGGTTTGGATTTGTCTTCGCTTCGAATAGCAGAATGACTAATAAAACATCGGAAAAACTCACGGAAAATAAAAAAATAATAATAAAAAATTTACATGACTAATGGCCGATTTCACCAACGTCACCTAAGTTTAAGGGATCCCCAAAGCATAGTTAGGGGGCTGTTAGGGGACAGTTTCTGTTTCACCGACAGTTAGGGTTCACCTAAATGTTAAAATGCCACCTAAATATAGGTACCTACTAGAAATACGGGCTCTGACGATGGTGAAACGAAATTTAATTTAAGGGCTAGTTTAGGGAACTTTTAAGCTAGGGATCCCATACGTAGGTGGTAGCTTATGGGTTGTTGGTGAAATCGGGCATAATGCTGCTTAATAACTATTTATATCTATTTAAAACGGACGCACCCGACCGAAGTGAGGATAAGTCGTTAGTCAATAGTCTGAATTAAAACGTGAATAAAAAGCTTTACTTTAATGAATGATTATACAATCACATTAAATGACTATCAAATTTTTATTTAAGCCATCTTTCAAAGATGTGAAAAAAGATACTTGGGATCATAACACAACCATTTGGCCACAAAAATCCGACATACAATACAGATAAATTCGGCTTATATACGTAAAGATACGCTTATTTTTATTATAATATTATTTGCTTGATTTTTATCGTCACGACACGACGCGGTTAGTGCAGTGAGATTGAGAACGCTAAAATTGTAAAGTTAAAAATACACGTATGTATCATAAATTTACTAAAATCGTGCTAAATGAAGAAATAAAAGAATCGTTGTTTTGAACATTGAATCGACTGTATTTTTATCACTACTACCTACATAAGTATACATACATACATATTTACAATATTTCAATACACGTAACTAGTTTAATAGCATTTGGTCCTATGGCTGGGGTTTCTGAATATTTTATTAGAAAACATGTTTCAACAAGCGGGAAATATGTACATACATTTATGTAAATATATATTTATTTTATTTTAAACAATTCCATATATTATCACAATAGCAAGTGTTGTGCATTAAACAAAATAGCTAAAATAATAAAATTAAAAATGTTAGAAGTCAGGCAAATGAGATCGTATTTATGAAAGTTATTTACAATCTATCCCTTTTCTACTAAAAATATATGTATATTGTATATTATTAGTTTTTTTTAAATTAGCGCCCACCATCCCACGGGATTGATGTACCGGGGTAAAAAGTATCTTATAGCACGTTCGGGATATATACTGCGTCTATGCAAAGTTGCACGGCAACTTGTCCCGTTCCTATGTGAAAGAAATACAAATAAATTAAAAAGCATTAACACTATTTTATTTCATGTAACTTTATTAGCATACAAATTGAATTAGCAATAGAAAACAAAAGTTCTCTTTGAAATGTATGTTTGCAATTGGCAAAGATATCGTATCACAAACACACAAAAATACACTCGCATTGAGTACTTTTAGAAGTAAAAATATATTCTAACTTCAAAACATAACGATGAGATATGTGATTTTTACAAATATTTACTTTTCTATTAGCAATAACAAAGATGGGTAAAAATACACGATGTTATTCTATGGTCGTAAAAAAATTTAAATCTTAAAAAAATATACGTGAATGGCATATTCCGGTTCCATGAAATACCTATTGAATTGGCTGAACCTATTGATACAGTAACTGTACGAATAATTTATTATGATAATACAGTTACTACTTGACAAATATTATTTTTATTAGTCCGGATATTGATTATTAAAAAAATATTTTTTTTATTTATATTTTTACTTAACAATGAGAATAAGAGAAAAAGTATGGGTATTTATAAGTCTAGGACCACCATCATTAATTTAGAGCTTTCGAAAGAGACACAAAATATATATACTTATGTTGTTCTCATTGTTTCAAAAATTGGAGCGTGCTGTCAAAAAAATACATTTGACATTTTCAATTCTTCTGATACTGTCCGACACCACATCACTAAATTTTAAATAACATAAAGTAATTAGGATATTGGGGGTTCTGGGTTTGAAATAAAAAAAAACTAACGAGAAGGCTAAGGCGCTACTCATTGCTCACGCTCGAGATGGCTACTACTCTACCTACGTTATCCAAGTCAAAAAATTAAAACTTACAAATAAATAGTCTTTTGTGCAGGTGCTATAAATTTAAAAAAAAAACAAAATTAAGTAGCCGGACAAATATATATACATTAGTCATACAGTAACTGTATTAATAGTTACTTCCTATTGAACTTGTCCTATCAATACAATTGATATTGTAAGATGACATCTTGTGTAAACCTCATGGAATATTCATTTTGCCCCAGAGAAGTAATGTCTAACATAGATCGCTTGAAGACTGTCTCTGCCCAAGCACGTCCACTGTTGGACATAGGCCTCCCCCAAAATTTTCAACGATAACCGGTCTTGTGTCATCCGTATCCAGTGGGCTTTAGCCACTTTGACTAAGCCGTATGTCCACGTTATGGAAGGCCTGCCCACGCTCCGTAATTACATATGTACATATACTTATATTCTTCAATAATATTTGCCTCGTGTCTTGTTTTGCTAACCATAATATCTAAGCAAGAATGACTAAATTAATTTATTACATGGGATAGTTTCCTACAATGAGTCATGGTGTTTATGTCGTCGAATCGTGTAGCAACATAGTATTTATGTATATAAGCTTTTAGATATCTATACCTAATAATGAACGTTCGGCTAAGTGGTTCGTTCAGTACAAAACATAAAAGATAATAATTACTAAATTAGTCGTTTTTGAGACATTTAGATAATAAAAAAATAAATTAATATCGTTTAATTATATTGATGGGTCATTATTGTGTATCTAGCGAGTAGCGACTAGCTCTTTGTACTCGTGTAGCTACTTAACCTGTGTCACGGTTATGTTATTATATACTAGCGACTCACCGTCGCTTCGCTCGGTTTCATCCCTAGCTCGCTTTCCAATACAAACTCTCATCGCCTTTTTCACCCCTTTAAGGGATGATCCGGGATAAAAGTATCCTATGTCCTTCCCAGGGTCTCAAACTATCTTCTTACCAAATTTCATCTAAATCGGTTCCGTAGATCCATCGATTACCCCCTGCAACGTCACAAACTTACAAACTTTACCTCTTTATAATATTAGTATAGATAGATAACATTACCGTGCCTGTGTAGAGCCTATGTGTCATCATCATAGTCTATCAGTGATTAAAATTTCATCAAAATTCGATCAGCCGTTTCAAACTATACAAACTTTTGCTTTTATAATTGTACTATGATTGCTATAAATATTATAATTTTTATAAGTACTTAGAAAATTTTGCATTTTGAACGATCTTAACTTGCCAGTTTACGCCCCGACCCCGTTCATAAAACTGCACATTAGCCCTATATTAATAGAAAACAGTTAATTTTATTCGAGAATATTAAATTTACAATTACTAAATACACTTTTTAAACGGTTTAAACATTTTTTTCTTTACTTCAAAATAAGTTATTTTTGTATATTTATCAGTTTTCTGTCCACGTAAATCTATATATTAAATAAGAAATTAGTATAAAGTTACAAATAAAATAATAATTTAGCTCTCAATTTTCATTTCACACTAATTTTACTAAAACATTAAAGGTTTATTCTCAGATAGTCACGAAACGCTAATAAAAATTGAAATCGAACCTTTCGCATGTAGGGCGCTTACCGACATTTCCAAAGGTCTTGAACTTTGGGTTGCGCAACGTTCGTGCTATAAATCTTGTCGGCTCCTGGACTATTTACCATGAACATGTATTCGCTACTGGATGTTCTGGAACTTAGTACACATCTATCGGTCTACTATTATAATTACGAATATTTGTATGTATGTCTGTATAGACTACTGTTTTGTCAAGCATCAAAATGATGACCACAACCAATTTATTTCGGCAGAAAAAACTAAGAAAATAAACAATAAAGTCTTATTTTTAAAAAAAATTCTTTCTTTTTTCTAATATTACCTACATTGAAACTGCTAAGTGAATTTTTATCCGTAGTTGTCAAATAGCAGTCATTAGCGTATCGGTAGCTATTACTCATCTCGCTCTAACAAATATCTATTGTGTATTACAGGAAAGGGATAGATTTAGGAAATCAGGTGCAAAAGCCATTGTTTTCTCATTACTTCAAATGTTTTAACCTACATACTTATCTTTTGGCTTGACTTCAAATATCTCTAAATAATATAAAATAAGCATTTTCTATTTGTGTCTGTTTGTTTGTGCATTCAGTTCTTTTAATTTACACAATATAGGGATTTTCATATTTACAATCATTTATAAAAATTCAGCCAGAAGTTTTTGTATTAAGTAATTTGTATATTTTTACTTTTTATTACACATGAGTACATTGATCTCAAAATAACTTTAACTAATTATTTTTACCTTAGAAATTTTTATTTATTAATTAAATCAAAACAGAAACAAAAACCCATCCACGTAGGTACTGATAGTGTCTACTGAGAAATATAATGCCGGGTCCACACATTATTTGACACAAACTTCAAATCTCTACAAACGCACAAAGGTGTAGATGCACAATGAGCACTTGCCGAAAATTTCCTTTGATTAGTGCACAAAAACCGAAACAATCGGGAAGACCACAAGCCTACAAAAATCAAGCAAAATGCCCTCTCTACATATTTGAATTTGTGATGGCTTGTCGAGGCTTGGCAAACGTGTGGAACTGGCATAACAAGAAGGACATCCTCAACGCAGGTAGGGCCTCAGCACTTCAAGGGCAAGTAGTACTTCCATATAATTGCAATATTTATTATTTTACTTACGTCTATTATGTATTATATATATATATATATATATATATATATATATATATATATATATATATATATATATATATATATATATATATATATATATATATATATATATAATGTATTTTATCTTAAAAATACCCAGTAAACGTTCAAAAAGATTTTATTGCACTATTAGATCTCCTAGGACGGCAGCAGAGACTACCATATCTTTTGTGTCAACCACATCATAAAATAAGTTAAACTGAGATTAATTAGAAAATAAGATTGTTTTGTTTCATAATATATGTATGTTTGTGTTTGTATGTAATACTGTGTTTTATTGGTCAATAAATGGTTATTATTTTTAAAAAAATGTTAAAAAGCGTTTGTGTGCTTTAGCTGTAAATGATTTTCTATGTTGAATATTAAAATTGTTAATTTTTTTTATAAAAAAAGTAAATAAAAGCAAGTAATAATAATTGTATTTCTAAAATACCAATGCGCATTAAAAAAACAATTTTAACTTAATATTACCTTGTTCGGGAATAAACCTTGTTATCATTGATAAAGTATTAAAGGTATGGTCAATAAGCGTTTTCCATACTAAAATATAAATGTGAAAGTTTGTGAGGATGGATGGATGTTTGTTACTCTTTCACGCCAGAACGGCTGAACGGATCTGGATGAAATTTGGCACAGAGATAGATTATAGTCTGAATAGCACATAGGTTACTTTTTATCCCGGAAAAATATACGGTTTCCGTGGCATAGATTTGTTTTTGTTTGTCACTAGGGACGAACCCTAGGCGAAGCGAGGGTGAGTCGCTAGTAATTAATATCTAAACTAAACTTCTTATATTCTAAGATGGCTAATATGAAGAAACTTCGAGAAACTACGAGTAACGACAGTTTGACCAAGTTACGATTGCTTCGGAAACTTAGAAATTCGACTATGTATTTACTGAGCGTACGATGTACTACATATATATGTATATAAACCTATATTATGTTTGAAAGATCAACGCCATATATCTTCTTTATATTATACTAGCGACTCGTCCTCACTCTACTCGTGGTACTCGGTACTAGGTTGCTTCCCCAAACAAACTTTCATCCGCACTTTCACCTCGTTAAGGGATGATTTCCGAGATAAAAACTATCCTATGTCCTTTTCAGGGTCTCAAACTATCTCCTTAGTAAATTTCATCTTAATGTGTTGAGTAGTTTCGGAGCTTATTTGGTACAAACAAACAAACAAACAAACAAACAAAAATCTTTCCCCATTATAATATTATTATAGACAAACTAGCGACGGATCCTCGCTACGCTAGAACTAGCCTATATGTGTTACTCCAAGTCAAAGCCTATCTGGGTATTAAATTTCATTTAATTCAGTACAGCCATTTCAGCGTGAAGGAGTAACAAACACACACATAAAAACTTCCGCATTCATAATTATTGTAGTCTGATTCCGATTTTGTATAGATTTAATTACGTAGTACTGTTTGTTTTAGAAATGAAATAATGAAATGAATTATATTCATTTATACTTATTACAAGCATTTTTGAAATAATATTTGTAAATAATAAATCTAGTAAGCATCTAGTTCCATGGTAAGCTACGAGGCTGGTGTTATGTATACCGAATGGTTAATACACTACACATATAAAACTTTAAATACATACATATTATAAATATAAACACCCAATGACTGGAGTAAAAACATTCGTGGTCATCACACAAATGAAGGCAACCCGCACTTGGCCAGCGTGGTGGGCTATGGCCTGATCTCCTTCATATTGAAGGGAGCCCGTGCCCAGCAGTGGGATGTTAAAAAGAGCTGTATACAATTTAAATGTATGTTTTGAAGTAAAGGTTTTTAAAATTTTTATTTGTAGGTATTAAGAGGTAAAAGTTAGGCCGACAATTAACATTTCACAATATAACAACAATCTCGAAGCTGATAAGGTAAATGTAGGCAAAGTCGAAAACAAACCTTTAATTTCAAGATAAAGTCGTTCACTGCGATAGGAGCGAAACAATAGATTTTGTAAGCTTAGCATTTAAAAGGTAAAAAGCTCACGACAATAAATTACCTTTAATCATGTTGACGGTGATATTTAGAATAAATTAAGCTTTATCAAAATTCACTACAACTTTGAACTATCGATTCGTCCTCGCTTTGCTTGGATTTTCAATACTAATCCAATATGGCCTTATATTAAGTAGATAATTATTGTATCACAATATTGGAAACAAATATTTTAAAAGAGACATTTAATTTAAATTTTGAAAATGTAAAAGTGCCGATTCAAAAGTGCTTGAAAAAGTCTATTTGAATAAAGTATATGTTTGGCTCAGTTTATAGTGACCCTACTTGCTGTGTCAGCAGTCGCGGGTTCGAGTCCCGCTGGGGCATTCGTTTGTGGGATGAGCACGAATAGTTGTTTGTACTCCTTTCATGAGTGTTCGTATTTATAATATGTATATATTTAAAGTTATATATGTGTAGTGTATCAATAACACAACCCTCGTAGCTTACCGTGGAACTAGATGGTGCTGTGTATTAATGTACCAACATGAAAAAATAATAATTTGATTTAATTTCGTTTCATTATCTAGTATTTTTTCTGATATAATTCCTTACCTGTATTATTCCTGATGCAACTTTCTTTTTCTCGGGATGACAAGTACCGCTGAATCTCCTACAAGTCAGTGAAAGTTTGATGCAAAATAATGATATAATTTACCTAGGGATATATAGAAATACATATTACATACGTACATATAATTAAAATATGATGTGTGGTCAAAAACGCAGTTTGAAGTCCTACATGACTGAATTATCACGTCCATTCAGCATCTGCATTAGAAGTATGTATTTATCTGCATTTAATGATGAACGTAACTAGGTCAGAGCATTAGCTAACGAGATAAATGTCTGTTTTGTATCATTAGAAGATGTTGGATGCTGTGTCAAATACTTTATTAAAATGTTCAACTACACTCAATTACGTGAAGGAATGTCTAGTGGTAAATATAGACCATAGTTTATACTGACTGTCTTTAATAGACGGTATATTGATAGTGGTTATTGATGGTTGTTTCTATGACGGAGGTCGCTGGTTCATTCCTTTTGAAGTCAATTTAATGATTGTACATATGTATGTGCTTAAATTAGAAGTGTGGCATGAAAAGTTTAATTCAGTTTTAGTTTTATTTCTAGGAAAATACTGGTTATTTTCATCTTATACTTTTAACTGATCATTTTAATTATCATAATTTATCCAAATCCGATCGAGATGTATTTTATTCCAATAGACTTTAACAGTTTTTCTCCATTCATCTGTTTTTACTATCGATCCAAAAAAGTACTAGATACACAATCAGCGACCAAAAAATGTCCTCACCCAAGGAACGCTCATTTGAACATTTGAGCGCGCTTTTAATTTTTTTTGTTGAAAGAACAACTTTAAGCATTGCGTGTAAGGTTCGATTTACATTATTGTATATCTATTTCAATTAGAAAAATTGCCAAAACACAATAAGTGACAGTTTTAAGAGAACTTTTGAATGGGATTGTGTATTTAGTACTTTTTTGAACGATGGTTTTTACATACATAATACATATCTTAATTAGCTTTTTTAGTGAATATACAGCACACTATCTATTATTATCGTGTCATTTTGTTCATTCTGAGTGAAAGAGTTTTTAGAATTAATTAAGTTTCGTTCAGAATTTTATGTCTTTGTAATAATATAAGATAGTTGCTTAAGCTTCAAAATTATTTATGTAACAACCTTTATGTTAGAAATTGAAATGATGTTTACGAGCATTTTGGCGCCAGGTTTGATTAACACTGGTTATAAACGTCGAAGGTTGTGGGTTTATATCTAAGAGAGGTATTAGGTAATGTTGTATAGATATTTACCTCTAACTATCAATATATATAAAAATTAAATGCTGTTCGTTGGTAAGCCCTATCACATGAGAACGGCCGGTCCGATTTGGAAATATTTTAAAATGTCCGTTATATTAGAAAAAAATGGATGTTTTGGAAGTTTAAGTTAGTAAGGCGGTGTTACAACAACTTGCCGTCGCTCCTGGGCCTTAACTCTCACCGGTCGTGTCGAAGTATCGGTCCATGGGACTTTGAGAGCAAAAGGAATAGACAGTGCCCTTGTGCCTGCGCGTACACTTACTTGTTCGCATCTGATTAGTCTCAGTGAGATCGGCCATGGAAATAATCATATGTATAAGATTATATAAATGTTTATATTATATGAAAAAACATACATATACGTATTTTAATGGTACCGGACACTATAGGGCGCAAAAAACAAATTGGGGCTTAAATAATAATTTAGTTTGTTTTTTATTACAATTACATGGAAAAGATCGTCGACTTATCGATAAAGGTGTCTATTGCGGAAACTTCCTTAGTTTTCATAAGTTTAAGGTTTCATATGCTATCTATATGTAGGTAATGGTGTACAATAAAAGTATTCAATTTTAACATTGCTTTACTTTATAATTAAAGCTTACACAAAATAAAAGCTCCTCTCAAGTATGAGACCACCAGTGTCGTTAAACCGTGGATTAAGAACTTATAGCCTAACGATGGCATACGTGGAGATAGAACCCGCATCCCACGATTTATGGGTTAGATAAGTAAGTAATAAACAGTTAGCACTAATATCTCTTAAGGCGCTTTGGTTTTACGACCTCACTAAATTGTTTGGTGAACATATGGAGATTAAAACGCAGCGATGTAAATATCGTGTACATTTAAAAAAACCAGTTTTGAATTTTTTTGCGGATTTATTTTGATTTTTAGTTCCCGACGTTTCGAATGCTTTACAGCAATCATGGTCACGGGAGAGGCTACGGGTTTAAATGTCTCAAAGGCATTATATAGTTGTTACAGACAGCTT
Organism: Brenthis hecate; assembly: GCA_951806755.1. Classification (NCBI taxonomy): domain Eukaryota; kingdom Metazoa; phylum Arthropoda; class Insecta; order Lepidoptera; family Nymphalidae; genus Brenthis; species Brenthis hecate. The sequence goes on along the minus strand of OX638258.1, from coordinate 6,080,343 downwards.
GCCCACAAAACAAGAAAAAAACCCGAAAAGATAGTTTTATTTAAAATGTCAAATAATCGCCAAAATCTAAGAAAGTATGAAAGTGTACATGTATCCTATTCGTATTAGTGCTATAAATGTGAAAGTTTCTGTATGTTTGAATGTTTGTTACATTGCAGATAAATTGCGTAGGTGGTCTAGGAACTAGGATGTACGGCTGCTTGTCCGGAGGTCCAGAATTTGAGTCCAAAGTGAGGCTAAGTTTAGTTATTCAGTTTTTCTGTTTAGGAAGTTTCAGTACAGGTCGAACTTGGGAAGTTGGTGATGTTCACTCCCGTGCCTCAGAAAGCATGTAAAGCGTCGGTTGGCTTGATCTCTCACTAATCGCGTCGAATCTTCATTTCATCGCAGTATGAGAATAACAGGAACAGAGAGTGCACTTGTGTCTGGGCGTACACTTTTGCACTATAATATCTCCTGAGCAAATGATCAGTCATCATTATCACGTTGTAGACAACAATACGTATACTATTGGATTGAATACTAATTTGGATGATGCTTGGGCACATAAATAATATAATATGCTAATGTTAATGGTATATTACTGTACGCAAGCAGAAATAGGCAAAAAGTAGTGTAAAATAAAATCTTAAAAAGCCGCGTATACGTCCGTCCCGTGTGTAGACACCAGAACCGTGCAGATAAGGTATAATTATCGTTAAACTTGACGTACACATAGTCATTTGGAGTACTTACTAGGGTCTCTACATTTTATATAACCATAATGGTGGATCTCAGGATATATCAGGTTTATGGGCCGGTTTCGCTCGTGCCGTAGATAGCGAGATGGAAAGTGTTGACTGGTGCTTTGCAATCCATAAGATAGGATAAAATAGTGTTAGGCAAAAATAATTAGTTGTAGAAATGTCTCATTTTATTTCCACATATTGGGTACGCCTTTTTGCTACTTTCCAGTAACATCGAGGTACGAGTATTACGGAATGTGGTATTTATGGATAAAGTATTACGCACTATATTCACATTTTCGATTAGGTCGTATAAAAATGTACATAAACGAGAATTGAACCTGTGTCATCATCATTGTCAACATCATCCACATCAGGATCATAATCTGTGATAATTATTTATATCTAATAAGTGTTTGTTGCTGTGTAATAAGTATGATACATTAACGAATAGTAGTAGCAAAGTTGACTAGATGAATCCCCGCAAAGAATATTATATTGGCTATACAAAATGCAGTAAGCCTAAGTAAGAGTTTATTTTTATAAATAACTAGCTATGCCCGCGGCTCCGCCCGCATTCAGATGACCAAAAACCAAATTCTTAGGTTTTACATACGAGTATTAGTATATTCTTACATTGCAGTTTTTGTATTTTTTCTCAGAAATAAGATATTTTCATCATCATACCAAATTTCATCAAATTTTCTCCAGTGGTTTTTCTGTGATGCAGTAACAGACAGACAGACAGACAATTTTTTTTAAAAACTGTAGATTCGGCCTCTGTATCGATAATAATGTCAATTTCAATAAGATTTTCCAAAAAATATTTGCTGTACAGATTTGACTTGGTTACAATCTTTATATATATAATTCTTCTGTGAGTGTGTATGTCACTGAACTTCTCTCAAACGACTGGACCGATTTTGATGAAATTTTTTGTGTGTGTTCAAGGGGATCTGGGAATGGTTTAGATTCACAATTTTGTCCAAAAAGTTTGAAATTTTCAAATTAAAGACGTGTAGACAGGACAATAGAATGTCCAAAGAGCTTTTTCAAATGCTATTGTCAAAACAAAAGGTTTTATCTAGTACGAGGTATGCCCCTCCTAATGTAGACAGAGTCACGGTCAGCTGCTAGCTAGCGATAAACATCTACAGGTTGCACGCATTATCACCTAGGGGGAAAGGGTCCGGTCGACCCAAAAAGAAGTATTATAAATATACGCTATCGGCTTATCGGGACAAGCGTTCATTTGCTTTGATACGATCCGAGAACGTTTCCATTGTCCAAAGGTGTTTTGTATGTTTTAAAATTACATTAATTTAATAATATTTTAAACGGCCTGCAAATACTAAGTCAACTGTATTATATTAGACTAGCATTGCCCGCGGCTCCGCCCGCGTTCAGATGATCAAAAACCAAATTCTTAGGTTTTACATATTAGTATTATCTTACAATGCAGTTTTTGTATTTTTCTCCGAGATATTTTCCCGAGGTAAAAAGTATCCTATATGTTGACCCGGATAACTAGCCATCATCATACCAAATTTCATCAAAATCTGTCCAGTGGTTTTCTCGTGATGCGGTAACAGATAGACAGGCATACAGACAAAAATTCTAAAAAATTCTTATACATTCGAGCTCTGTATCGATAATAATGTCTATTTCAATTAGATTTTCCAAAAAATATTTAATGTACAGATTCGACTTAGTTACAATTTTATTATGTGTAGTTAGACTAGTCGGGTTAGCATTGCTGTTAGGCTACGGTTAGAATCTTTTTTCGACAACCTGACTGGGCTATATAGATAGTCTTTAAATTTTCATGGCCATTGTAAATATTAGTTTGTTGGAAAACAGGATATTTACCATGTTATATTTTATAATTTTTTCCAATATTTGTTGGTCAAATAGTTGCTGTGATTTTTGTCAATATTTATTATTTACGCTTATTTTGTCATAGGTATGTTATATTTTTATGTTGTTACACACGACGTATAGTACAACATAGTAAATGCCTTCCTTTATGTGGTAAATAACAGGTTTGCTAATAACTTTGCAGTTATATCGGTAAATTTCAAATTCGCATCGGAAAGTCAAAAAATGAAAACTGGTAACAAAAGCGTATTTAAAACACTTTTAAATTTTATTTATAGTTGGTGTATATGCATATCTACACTACTATGATAAAGAGGAAAGATTTGTATTTTTGTACTTTGGTATGTTTGTAACGAATAAACTCGAAAACTACTAGACCGATTTAGATAAAATTTGGTAAAAGTTAGTTTGAGACCCTGGGAAGAACATAGGATATATTTTATTCCGGAAATCATCCTTTAAGAGGAATAAACCTAGGGATGAACCAGAGCGAAGCGAGGGTGAGTCGCTAGTTTCGTATTATAATTCCTTTTCATCGGTTAATAAATAATATATATACCTACATATGTAATTTAAATATTATTGCTATCCAAATATATGTGGCACTAAAACAACAAAAATTAACATTAAAAATAAAATAAATTTTCATACTTAATCAATCACAAACCATTCTCTCATTCATAACGTCACACAACAAAAAACACAATTTCCGTAGGATCCATAAAACCGTGTCGTGTGTCTATGGAACTACTTTAGGAGATACAGTCGGGTGGACACTTTCCTTGGCGGCCTTTGTGCGGAGCAACTCGCCTGGCAAATTCAATTTACAATTCAACAATTACACTTTCTATTTATTGTTTATAATGCAAATTATTTTTTATTGTATTTACAAAAGAAATGCTTCTTTATTGGACTTAATAAGCTGTTTCTATAATAAATTGTGAACTAGGTATGTAATTATAGATTAGTTATAAACATTTATCTGTGACATTATTGTTATTTTTTTTCATATTTAATTAAGTGCTTGTTGTAAATGAAACACGGTATTTCCCTGTTTATTTATATTAAACGGCGTTAAATAGAATAAGATATTTCTTTTATCTGTATTTTTTGTATGTATATTGTGTACTTCACCTACTACAAAAAAATTGAGATGATGATGATGAGAAAGATGACTGTCAAGAGTGTGGTCTTATAAAAAACCCACCCCCAAAATTTGATTTTTAAAATAATTACTTTTTTTTTGAAAGTCAAATTTAAAAAAGAAAAATACAGCATCATATTGTTCATATAAATATGCTTTATTTAAATACATAATTATCATAAGAGACATTAAAATATTTTTTAGTAAGATTTTCACTTTGACAGAACCCAAGTCCGTCCGGGGCACGTAATATACTTAGAAAAGTTACAAAATACCTCCACTAATTTTATTGCAAAGTAAAATCGTGACCAGCCGAAATGTTGGCCTAAGGATAGACATTATCGCAATAATTATCCGAAACAAATTGCCTGCTCCATTACCCATGAAACTTTGATGTATACGTAAGCTACCTATAGTGAAATTGAAGTAGTTGATTTCTTTTTATAATGTCACTAATCATTATTGAATGATTTATAGAATTAACTAGTAGAACCCACGGCTTCGCTCGCTCTAAAACTACAAAATAATCTCTAAATAGGTAGGTTTCATACTTTCATCCCTTATTTTCCCCTTATAGGATGAATTTAGAAAAATGCTAAAACACATATTTTTTTTTTATTGAAAAGCATTAATACCAAGTTTCAAGTAATTCCGATCATGAATATATTTTTTGGATTGTATTATAACGTGTTTTCCCGTGGGAATTAGATAATCTCCCGCAGTGAAAAGTATCCTATGTCACTCTCAAACTCTCCAACTATCTCCATACAGAAAATCACGCCAATCCTTCACTCTGTTTCAACGTGAAAGAAGGACAAACAAACAAACATACTTTCACATTTATAATATTAGTATGAATACGAATTTTAAAAGAAAATGTTTCACAGATTGAAACATCTTTCTTTACAATGGATTCGATCCTGAAGAAGACATGTGTAATTATTGATTTTATATGAAAAATATAGTATAAAACTCTATTACTAACTAATTAATTCAATTGGCGAATCCATTCTAATATAATAAATGTGAAAGTTCGTGAGGATGGATGAATGAATGTTTGTTATTCTTTCACACCAGAACGCCTGAACAGATCTGAATGAAATTTGGCACAGAGATAGATTATAGTCTGGAATAGCACATAGGTTACTTTATATTTCGGAAAAATGTAGGGTTCCCGTGAGATAGTTTTGTTTTTGTCTAGGGACAAACCCGAAGTGAAGCGAATCGCTACTGTTTTATAAAGCAAATAAACAATTTATAAAGCAAATAATTTTACTTTTACATTTATAGTTTTGCCTAAGCCTTCTTTTATATGAATTAAATATATTATAGAATCGAACAAGTGTGTAAAATATTGCCAAGGTGGCATAAATAGATTTATACATCATTATAAAATGAGTCTAATATATTAATTTCTTACATTAAAACGCTCATATAGAAAAATGCTACAAACACTAGTTTTTTTCTTGAACCCAGAACAATATCTTATTAAATTGGGAAAAACTTAAAGTTTTTACATTTTGAAACATAAAATAGAAACGCTAAGTAAAATGTAATAGTTAAAGTACGAGGATGATATAGAAAAAGCATTGCGTGTTCCACAACTATGTGTCATAGTCGTATTTGAAGGTGAGGATGTTACGCCTCAGTTTATGAGAACGTCGTAAAAACTATTATTCACAACTTCAATTCAATTACATCAAGTCATTTACGAGATATTATTTAAGATTTTTTATGTTATTTGTTAATTTATTGACTCATTGTGTCTTGTGGTTAGTATAGCTGTGACCCGCAGGCCCTGAGTTCGAATTCTGTGTTGGCCAAGTATAGTTATTGTGTTTTTTGTCAAGAACTTCTCAGTAATAGCTTATATTTCCAAAATTAGCGATGTTTCGCCCTCGTGCCTCGGAGCATGTCTTTTACTGGTTAGGTTCTCTTGCGTTTACACACTCACAATGATTTTTTACCATAATTATATGATTAAATGAGATTCGAACATTAAGGTGGGAGCCACAGAAGTTAAAATCACTTCACATTGTTTCCAAAGTGAACGTTAAACATTAAAATACCAAGGTCTATCATGACCTACCGGGGCTACCAAGGTAGGTTGGAAAATGATTGCTTGACAAAATGTAACAATACTTTCTGTTTGTAAATAAATATCAAGTTCACAAACTTACCACTCTCTTTCAAAATTGGTTAAAACTCGATGGTAAATATAATAAAATTACATTCAATAGTTTCAGAATCGAATAGGTTTCGTTGTAGAAACTATTTATGGTTAGACATGGGTTTTTAGGGCGCCGAGCTCGACCTTACTTAAAACTTTTTCAATTTCCAACTGTAACGTAGAATATGTAAGGGATAAAATTTACCATTCCGACCGCTATTCATATACTTGACTAGGTTCTGTTCAATTTGAAATTTCACTTGTATGTGTTTTAAATGATCCTTTGTATGAAAATGGTAAAATGGAAAGAGAGAAATATTCAGAAGTTTTTAACCAAAGCATAAAATTGTTACTAATACGTCCCATAAAATAGTTTTACTTTGTTCAGTCAAGTTAATCCTACTTTTTATTCGTACACTACAAATATAACGCGGCTTCATAAAAACGTCGTATAGTGGCAGCGGGCTAAAATATAGCGCTCACGCATGTAAATCCTCAAGCAGTGATAGCCTACTGGTAAAGCGTTGACTTGAAAAACCAAAAAAAGTGACTACAAATTCCAGGTTATGCATTGCTAAAATTGTCGCGTGCAATGTACTTATTATTTTTTTTGCTAACCGACTTCCAAAAAGGAGGAGGCTCTCAATTCGTCGGAAGCTTTTGTTTTATGTATGTTCACCGATTACTTGAAAACGCCTGAACCGATTTGGAAATATAAATTTTATCGAAATCGGTCGAGCGGTTTTTTGAAAAATCAACAATAAAATATTTTTTTAAATAAATTGTTTAATCGAATATTGTTATTAAAAAACTTTCTTCTTATAAATTACCTGCTTATTACATATATACTAAAAATGAAAAAATAAAAACTTTTAGAATGAAATAAAATGAAACATGAATATCTAATAAATAAATAGGTATTTTACGTATCGAAATATATTAGATTTGCTTTGCATCGGCTGGCACCGACTTCGAAAATATCTGATTAGGTATCTTTCTAAATGAAAACCTCCGTTTAGTTATTTCCTTAGTTTAGTTTAGTTTTTTCTTAAGTTTTATTTGTTTTCGAATGACGTAAAGTCAAGTATCAAATAGAAGTAAAGTGGTGCCATGCTGGTATGGTCTGATCACCTTCGCAATAAGGGAAAGTCCATGTCCATCAGGAAGAGGTTTAAGGGTTAAATTATTTTTATTATTTATTACGTCAACTCAGAAACTATATCAGTTAGAAGGAATAACATGAGATTCAGTATCGAACTTGGCCTTTTGCACTATAACCCGTTTATTACTAGTTTTAGTACTCCAGCATCCGTTGTTCTCATCGAGTTTAACGGTTTCTATTTCCAGTGTTTATGACTTTTGTAAATAAATAGAATCGTTGAGATAAAAATCAATTAGTATATACAATACTAGAAATGTTGTAGACGTCGTTTAGTACTCAATTAAATGCGCCTGAATAGCTTACAGTTGCTCTAGGTCGTAAGTTTTATTAGATTTTACATATTAAAAAGGTAGCAAATGCAACTTTTCAGTCTATTTTATCTCTATCTTATAATATTAAATGAGCAATTCATGTATATACATATATAAATTTCTTTCGCGTATGTCGGAACGACGATGATCTAACGACTTGGTTCTGTATTTAGATAAGGTCTGTTTGTTTTTAAAAAAAAACGCCGAGAGCAGACCGATCGCCAAGGTACTATAAAATAATATAAAACACGACTTCAAGGTAATCGGAAAATATCTGTAACCTCATTGTAAATTGGATTGTACTGTACCTGCTTGCTATGATAGTACGAGTTCGATTTCCAATAAATAAATTCTAGTATATCCTATAAATATTGTAACATAGGTGATAATTATTGGGACAACAGAGAATAAATGTCTTGTTTTAACTATCCTAGAAAGCATATTTGCTTGGCACTTTCTGGAACCGATATGATCAATACATTTGACATGAAACTCATGCATCATAGTAAGCTGTCCAAGGAGATATAATAATGTCCAATCGATTTTCGGTTACAAATATCGTCAATCTTAGTACGACTAGCTATGAGGGAGAATGTATTAATGCACAAATATGTACAAGAACATACATACACTGTCATTTTCTCACTCTGACGACGTTTTTACTGAGAATTTCTCGCCAAAAAACCAAATAACTCATCTGACCTGACCAGAATATTGAACCTAAGACCTCATTTCCACATAAGCATACGACGTTATATAAAACTCAAATATCCATTCTTCACCACTAATGATGTACCTCCAATAAAAAACGCTTCAATACGATTTATAACATTTACTTGGAGCTAACAATCGACGTAATTTCGCATCGATTACAATTTCAAATGAACAAACAATAGTCGTTGATAGCTATTTAACGATGATTGCAAACGTTATCAGAATTATTGATGCGATAGCTCATTCGTCTTACTTTACTCGTTTTTATTCAAAACGAAGGTATTTTATATAAATCATAATATACTTGATATGCTTTTTATACGTATCTGTTTATAATTATAATATACAAAATTTTATTCGTGTGATATTTTTTATGTTGTCTGTACGTTAAGATAAGTAAATTGACAAGATGAACAAAATATTAGGTGATAATAATTCTAGACCAAAGTCGAAGGAAAGTCTAATAAGTCTTATAGGTTATTTAAGATATATTTTTTAATTATTTGTACATAACCTTTATTACCGTCCCACAGCTGGGCACGGGCCTCCCTTCAAGGCGAGGATGATCAGGCCATAATCTATCATGTTGGCCAAGTTCGGGTTGGCGGACTTCACCGGTCTTTCGAAAACTTGCTAGATTCTCTCAGATATGCCGATCTCCTCACGATGTTTTCCTTCAACGTAAGAAAAGTGGCAATTATGTTGGAAATGATTCGCACGTGAAAATATTAGAGGTGCGAGACCCGGAATATGAACCCGGTTTACTCAGTTTCTCAAGCGAGCGCGTCACCACTGGGCTACCCCTACCTCTTCTTCTTCTCCCTGCCCATTTCCCAATCACTTGGGGTCGGCGCAGTACTTCTTCTGTACTGCTGAAAAGATTTGGCAAAAGTTTTACGACCGGCCGTCTGCCTGACGTCAACCCTCCTTGGGAATGCTACTGTTTCTCTTTGTCTGGATAGTATCACGGAAGTCTTATAGTATGCACTTTCGATTTTTTGTCTTTTGAAACATTTGTTATACTATTACTTGAATTATTAATGTTGTTTTCAGATATATTTTAAAATAAATTTTGATTGCACAATAAATTTTGTGTTGATTTTGTCAAATTTTTAGATGAGATGGGCTACCCCTACCACTATCTTATTTTATTGTATGATTAATTGCCAAGGTTATTAGGATATAATGGTTGTGTAATTATGTTTAAAGTTCAGTTAAAATTAACTGCTGCTTTCACTTTACCAAATTAAAAAAAACTTTATAATTTAAAACTTAAACTTAGCGTCAGCTGGTCTCGGGCCTTTTGACCTATTGAGGTGACACCTGCCTCTTTCCGCGACCGCTTGACTCTCGTTGTATTTTAATGAGTCTATATTTTCTTTACAATTTCTAACGGAAAAATAATGAAATAAATATGTTGGGTCATTAACGCACATCACCACCATCTTATTTCATGTTAAGCTACGAGGCTTGTGTTATAAATACCAAGCAGTTGGTACACTACACATAAATAACTTTAAATACATACATATTATAAATATAAACACCCATGGCTGGAGTACAAACATTCGTGCTTATCATACAAATGAATGTCCCCACCGGGAATGGAACCCGCGACTGCTGGCACAACAGGTAGGGTCACTGGTCACAAACTGAACCAAATGTGTCGTCAAAATTGTTACTTAAAAAATGTTACTATATTAACATTTTCCCGTTATTTTTCCATTGCGTTTTTTAATATACAATACATATGTATGTCTAAAACATCTGTAATAAAATCATGTAAAAGCTGGAGAGTTAGTTTGTTTGTTTGAACGCGTAGATTTATGAATTAGTTCGGTTTAAGGAATTGTTTTAATAAACCACGGTGGCGAAGACGCGGGCAAACGTTGGTAGAGCTCTAAAATTATAATGAAATTAAAGTGATATTTTGATAAATTTACGTATGAAGCTTAATAGAAATAGGACAGAACAAAAGTTTTGGAAAATATTTTTATTCGTAAAATGGTCTAAAATAATTTTTTTTTCCCCACATATGTTTATACATACATTATGTACTTACCTAGCATGAATAATTAATTGACTTTAATCATTTTCATAATATTTTTCATATACTTTTATAATATTTTCCATATACAAGCTGCGTCATATCTTCTTTTGTTCTTCAAATGTTATTATTAGCCTATGTATGTGCTACTCTAGGTCATAGTCTATGTATCTATGTGCTAAATTTAAATCCAAATCTGTTCATCCATTTAGCATGAAAGAGTAACAAACGAACAAACACACATATTAAATTTCACCCTAATAATAACATTATGATGAATAATAATAATAATAGAACCCAAAAATTGATTTATGAAGGTATATTATCTCGTAAAATATTAACAAAAAACTAATTAAAAGCCTTATTTTTTTAATTCGGTTAACAAATAATTATAAAATAAGATCAAGTTACTTGCTCATTATATATACACTAGCGACTCACCCTTGCTCCGCTCGTGTTCGTCCCTAGGTGTGTTTTAAGGGTAAGTACCTATAGATTTCTCAGAGATGAGATATTTTCCTACAGTAAAAAGTATCCTATATGTCGAACCAGATAACCAGCTATCATCATACCAATTTTCATCAAAATCTGTTCAGTGGTTTTCTCGTAATAATTTCCTAGGCAGACAGACAGACAAAAATCCTAAAAACTATTGATTAGGCTTCTGTATGGACAAAAATGACTATTTCAATAAGATTTTCCAAAAAATACTTAATGTACAGATTCGACTCAGAATTTTATTATATATGTATAGATAGAGTTTATATTTTTTGTGTAAGATCTAGTGTAAAATATGACTCACGTAACTAACACCTATTAAAAAAGCTTAAAACCCGGCGGAAATTAGAAGTTTTATCAGTGTGGTAATAAATTAAATTATCCTGAAGTTTCGGTCATACGGACAAATGCGGGGCGGACACGCGAGTTACTAATATGGTTTTACTTTAAAACAAAATATTTAAGTTCTAAGTCCTAAAAACAAATTTTAATACTAAATTTTACTCATGAGATTTTGAGATTAGAGTAAATATAATAAGCTATCTATACATAAATATACGTAAATAGGCAAAGACACAACACTTCAGTGCCTTTATCTCTATTTGTCAACTGATATTTTTTTAGTAGCTATTGAGTATTGACGAACTCTAGTGTTATCAATAAAAATATTTTTTTATGTAGATAAAAATGTACTTTCGTATGTTTGTCCTCTATGCGTTCCATTGGTCCGATTATGATGAAACTCTGGTGGGTTACCTGTAAACGCCTGAAGGTTCCTGATGTAAAAAAAATCTTTGGACGTCTGTCTTTTATGTGTTCCTAAATCATTCAAGCGAGCGAATCGAGGGTAAGTCAGCTAGTAGATTTGTAATATTGCTATACTAAAACAAATTCCCTGTAAAGAAGTCGAGAAGTTAGTTATAAAATTTAAAAAAAGATATATTTAAAACTAGCAACTCACTACCGCTTCGCTCGGGCTCGTCCCTAGTGAAAACAAAAACAAATCTATCCCACGGGAACCGTACATTTTTCCGGGATAAAAGTAATCTAAGTGCTATTCCAGACTATAGTCTCTGTGCCAAATTTCAATTTTTATTGAGTAAAAAACATAAATCCAAACATCTAAACTTTCACATTTATAATATTATAGTTTATATTATATATAATGGGATTCAAACCGCAGTTGCTAAGGGGAAGATTGTTCTCATAATTCTATTCTAATCTATGGAATGCCGATTTCAATACAATGATGAAAGGTAATAAGAAATTGCGTCAGTTAATAGTTCTATAAGAATCGCGTGAAAAATAATTGCTTTATATCGATTGTGGGATATTTTTATAATTGCCGTACCATGGCGTTGAGGGTCCAAGGTACTTTGAACCTACACCATGAATATTTAGAGCATTGTAGAGTGGTCAATGGTAGAATGTTGGAGGTCGTAGATTCGATTATCGGAAGTTATAAATGCGTGTTGTTAGTCCTTCAATCAGTAGTTTATAAAAACTAACGATACAAATACTAGCGTCAATATAAAAAATATGCACATTTGTTTGCTTAGGCGGAACTTGAACCGCGTATTTTTATTTGTTTATACACTTTATTGTACACCACAGTAATGAAATAAATACAGTAAACAAAGTATCCAAAAATAAAATTGTGCACAAAAGACAGCCTTATCGGTCGTAAATATATAATATATAATACATACTATATACAACCTAATATATTCTATACATATATCTATATATGTATATAATATATATTCCTAAATTATACTAAAAACAGTTACTTAGACCATTATATACCAAGCGATTAGTATTTTGGATGGATCATACAAATTGTCTGATTCTAGTACTAGCGTTATTTCTATACGCTAATGATATTAATCGCAAAAAACATACGTATATACCTACTAGCATTGCCCGCGGCTCCGCCCGCGTTCAGGTGACCAAAAACCAAATTCTTAGGTTTTACATATTACTATACTCTTACAATGCAGATTTTGTATTTTTTTTCAGAAATGAGATATTTTTACGCGGTAAAAAGTATCCTATATGTAGACCCGGATAACCATGCCAAATTTCATCAAAATCAGACAGACTGACAGACAGACAGACAAAAATTCTAAAAACTATAGATTCGACCTCTGTATCGATAATAATGTCTATTTCAATAAGATTTTCAAAAAAATATTTAATGTACAGATTCGGCTTAGTTACAATTGTATGATATGTATAGACATGTATAATTCCTTTCTTTAGTCACCCTTGCGCAATGATAGAATAGGCTTAGTGGATTTACTTCGTTCCCCTTTTCAAAATTAATAATCATTTCGTAGTTTTTACGCTTGTGTAGACAAAGGTAACAAGTTCAACATCCGTTCCCTGCAATTAATTAAAGTAGATAAAAAGTAGAAATCGATACTCACAACGCCTCTTGACTGACCTGTGTCTGTCCATTTGTGATGCTAACACAAATATTTTCACGACGATAATGGTGTATAGTATCTGTTCTATATTAATGCATAATAGCTTTTAACCGACTTCAAAAAAGAGGAGGTTCTCAATTATATGTTCTGGCATAAGTCAAAAATGTATTTTATCAGTATTTTTAATATTTCCCGGGCATTCTCATTCTAAATGCAATGTAATATTAAACGAAAAATTCGGGTTTGACCTTCACATAACCCAGTAATGAGGCATGGGATTGATTTTTATCTATAGAAATATTAGGGGTCGGAGAGTGACACGTATTACTTTTTACGGTGTATTTTGATCACACATGGACTTGTTCTCATGGAATATTGATATATAATAAAAGGCCACTAGATGACCAGGACCGTTTTTATTGTAAAGAGTATTAGATTGAGTTATAATCCGTATACAAAGATAAACCCACAAAAACTCAAACACTTCCTTCTCCCTCATCATACCAGGACCAGGTCTTAAAAATTTATTTAAAATGGCGACTGTTTCTCGCCGGTTTTTCTCAGTAAAACTGCTTTTCGAGCCGATGGTAGCTTCCTCGCGAACTGACTACACTGAAGTTCTTTAAATTAAATTGACGATACATAAGTGCTTGTATTAGTGTAGGTTGAATAAAGGTTTACAAGTTTAGTATATGGGACGTGGCCCCTGGCGGAGTGGGTGGTATTTTTGGATAGAAGAGGTGACAGGGAGCCCAAAAATGTAAAAATTATTTTAAGGAAACGTAGGAGTAAAAAGTTATTGAGACTTAAAGTTACAACATTTCCATACATTTCCATACATTTCTTCACCTAAATAAGTGATTACAAAAGATAAACATACCTTTAACGAATAGTAAACATCCTTTTTTATGTACAATATAGTATTTAATTTTTTAATAATTTCACAACAGTATCTATTGTAAACAAAATGATCTTACATTTTGATAACTGTCAATGTCTTAGTTTAAGACTTAGGTTATTTATTTATTATTCGTCATATCTTGGTAAGGTTTTGTTAAAACAGTTACCACAACGCCCTCCCCCAACGTGCGTTAATCTTGTCGTGGGGGGGGGGGGCTCAGTAGTGCCCCGCAATATAGCCGGGCGCGAAGCCAAGAACGCACAGGGAGGTGGCTCACTTCGGTGGGCGGTGGGAGGTGGCCCTCTTTGGAGGGCGGTGTAGCATGCGGGTTGCTCCTGGTACTTGTCTAATAACAGAGTGGACCTTGGAGCAACCCCGTGGTCGTTGTGGTCTGCTTCGGCAGACCTGCCGTCGGGGCGTCATAGTTGAATGCGTAAGCGATCCTGCGACGCCCCATTAAGACGGGGGAAGGCTTTGTTGGGTTTTAGTAGGTAGTACTGGCTTTGCCGGTGAGTTCAACACCTCGTGCGTAAATGCATTTCCCAACGTTAAAAAAAAAAAGTTACTACAACGCACGAGCCGAGCGAGCGAAGCGAGCGTGCCGCGGCTGCGGCCGGTGAGTGCCATTATTATATGACTAGAAAACTAGAAAATTCGAATTTCACGCAAAGTATAATTAAAAACACGACATAATATGAAATAAGAGTTTTAAAAATTCATAAAAAAAAACTATGCATTTCCTGTTTTTGTTTCAAACCCAAAACCCTTGCTATTATAAGTGCTTTATGTTCATTTAAAATTCGGTGATAGATCTGACTCATCATCTGGAGATCATTTTGACAATTGAAAGTGACATTTTGATATTTCTGAATGTCTAAATGGCAGTAATGTCTAAATAATGTATGGCCATGTTGTAACTTTAAGTCTCAATAACTTTTGACTCTTTTGTTTCCTCAAAATAATTTTTATATATTTGGACTCTATCACCTCCGCTATCCAAAAATACCACACACTCCTCCATGGGTAGCGTCCCATATACTAAACTTTAGCCAAAGTTTAATTTCAATTCATTTCAAAAGGAAAAGTTACTTGCCTCAGAGGTTAGAAATTTAACTAGGGGTAACAAAAAATCCAAGTAAATCCGCGAAAAAATCCGAAAAGATAGTTTTATTTAAAATGTCCAATATTCGCGTAAATCTATAAAAGTATTATTTAATTAGTATTTAAATAGGATCGCAACTCTACATTAGCTGGTATTACTTGTACTCATATCAGGTGTATTTTGGTTCTTCGTGTGCGATCGCCCTTTCTAGCCGATGCCCAGGGGAACGAATTTCATACAAAACAATGCATGATAAAAATAACGCTTTTGAAGTTTCGCCCTCGTATTAAATATAACTTATTTCGTTTGTTTGTCATAATGTAATATATTACTCTGGCGTGAGTGTGTCGTTCATAATAAATCTACGAGTCACGCAATTTGCTTCATTTTGTGAAGGAAAAATAAAACGTATATACGTAATTTATTTGATGTAGAAGTGGTATCACATTGGAATTAAGCTCGCTTTGGTAGAGTGTAGTGAGACGGTTCAAACTCTAGGCATCTTATCTAAAGATTCGTAAATGCGAATCTTATTTTTAATATGATTGTCACTTGTAGTGTCACTATACTAAAATATAAAAATGGTGAAAATATATTAAAACATATTGGGACATTATCGTACAGCACCATCTAATTCCTTGGTAAGCTACAAGGCCTATGTTATGGATACCAGATAGTTGATACGCTACACATATATAACTTCAAAAATATGTACACATATATTATAAATATAAACACCCATGACTGGATTGCAAACATTCGTGCTCATCACACAAAGGAATGTCCCCAGCGGGACTCGAATCCGCGACCGTTGGCACAGCAATAACACTACATAGTCAAACGTGTCGTCGTGAAGAAAAACATTCTTTCAGCTTTAAAAAATTGAGTGAAACTAAAGTTTTTGAAAATTGTGTGTACCCTCGCATCGAGATATGTATCTACCCAGCAGAGGAACATCAAAAGTGCTGACTTAGTATTAAACGATACATATTTTGTATATATCAGAGGAGCTTGTAGAAGCGTTATAGCTAAACTACCGTCTACTGGCATTTCCGTAATTACTAGCTATACATTCGTAAAATTTTCACATTTAACTATTTATTGCCCATTCCTAACTACCATTTTGATTTAACACCCGAAAAGTACAATTTTATATGCAAACTAACACTCTTTTTTCAACCCTTAAGAAGTTAAATTCGAAACCTATACTTATAATAAAATTGTAACTAAGTCGAATCTGTACATTAAATATTTTTTGGAAAATCTTATTGAAATAGACATTATTTTCGATACAGAGGCTGAATCAATAGTTTTTAGGATATCTTTTACCGCGGAAAAATATCTCATTTCTGAGAAAAAAATACAAAAACTGCGATGTAAGAGTAACTAATATGTAAAACCTAAGAATTTCGTTTTTGATCATCTGAACACGGGCGGAGCCGCAGGCAATGCCAGTAATTCTATAAAATTAAAAATTAATAAATTTAGCTCATCAACGCGATTCTATCACAAAATGTTTAATGTATAACATTGGCGTCGTTATAATTTAATACATACGCTTAGACGTCAAAGTCAAAAATAGTAACTTGATTCGCTGTTTATGCTACTATTTTCGATTTTGCTCTACATATCGCTTACTTCCTTTAAAGAATAAGGGAAGTTTTATATATTTATTAGGCATTAGTATTAGGTAAGTTATTATACATTTTTTGAGAATAAAATATGAATAATAAAAATGATACGATAGTATTGTGTATTTTCAAGCGTTAGTTATTTTCGCCTTCAAGAGAGTTTCTGAAACTAACTGAACTTCTTGAATAAAATATGAATTATAAAATTTAATTATAATTAATGTTTATTTTCTTCTCACAGTAATAAGTTTTCTATTTATATTTTTACTAACAAGTTGTGTCATGTTTTAAAACATTATGGTTTCGCTTCGTGTTTAGTTTTATGACACTCTGTTTATATTATACCTTAGTCTGAGTACATACATCTACGTCTACCTATAAATTAAATAGAAACAAGTAATTGAATAAAATATTTCTATATTTTCATGACACGTCATCCTGTAATTAAGCACTGCGGGTGCAACCCTATCCCTGGCTGATATAAAAATTCATTTAGTATTTATATATATACATATATATTCAGCATGATAAATGGCAGTTGGTTCATTTCGGAAGATTTATCGCCGTTAGATAAAGGTGGGCACAATTTTTCATTTACCTTTCTCAAGGAAGAATGCTTCCTGCGATATCGGACAGTTTCCTTGACCGAAAACACCGTGCCGGTACTCTCGAGGAAAAATTACATATAATTTATTATGAAAAATGATTTATGATACTTTATCTAAAGTGGTAATATGTAAAGGGTTTTTTGTCTTGTTGTGCAGCTTTTAATATAATAGCCTTTTAAACAACTAGCGACTCACCCTCGCTCCTCTCGAGTTCGTCCGTACTTATGTTTTAACGTTTAGTATAGATTTCTCAGAGATGAGATATTTTCCCGCAGTAAAAAGTGTTCTATATGTTGACCCGGATAACCAGATGCCCCCATACCAAATTTCATTAAAACTCCTCCAGTGGGTTTTCCGTGATTCGGTCACAGACAGACAGACAGACAAAATTTTTTAAAAACTACAGATTCGGCCTTTATATCGATAATAATTTCTATTTCAATTAGATATTCCAAAAAATATTTAATGTTCAGATTCGACTCAGTTAGAATTTCATTATATGTATAGATAGATAATTAAAAAATGGTACTACAACCCAACCTATATTTTTGAGCTGTGTGCGACAGAAAAACATAATATATAACTTACAAATACCTATAAAAATATTTAATATGTAACAAATTGTCCTATATATTAAAAGAAATTGGAATGTAATGCTGTGTATCTACCCAAAAAGCAAAGTAGCGTGATATTGAATTTTCTTATATTTATTTCCTCATTTATAGCTTAAAAAATGCTAATATAAGAAAAGAAATATTACTAGATCTACATTTTTTTTCTTTTATTAGTTAACTTGATAAATAAATTGTAATAAGTTGTATTATTATTGTATAAATATAGAGTATTGTGAATATTTAGGGCAATATTTATCCCGGTTGCTTGAATCCAGGTGATGGAGCTATCCGGCTCAGTTAAAACATTACTAATCCTGCCAACGGCTGCGACCTCACGCGCCTCCCAGATATTATATGTACAAGGAAATCAGCACCTTATATTATTTTTACTGATAGAGTAAGTATATACTAGGATCTATATATGCTATATAGCTTAGTTTGTCTGTTCGTAATTTTAAAGCTGAATTTTCTTTATATACATTTTTGAGATTCAAAAGCAAAATGCTTTTTGTTTAAGTATCTATGTATTTGTTGTTTTTTCGCGTTTTTCTTACCATGATAGCCAGTTCCATTCCCCTTTGAAGTAAACATTAGTAATTCATTTAAAATCGTAAGACCTAAAAATGAACATACATATATACCCATGTGTATATCTTCATATATTTTAGTATGTAATAATTAATTTCCAAAAAAATATTTTTTGACGTTTTCCTCGTCACAGTACGCTCGAATAACTTTGTTGTTGTTATCTGATGTTTCCACTTGGTCTATTTTTACATAACTTTGTGGCTGACATTTCAATGTAATATATATTTTCTTTTTATTACATAAGCTTATTTTTTCCTTATTATGTTACATAACAGATGAAAAAACATAAAAATACGAGTATAAATAGACTGTCTATACTTAAATAAGAAAATGAAGAGATGGTGAATTATTTGTATATTTTTTAAATGAACATGATTTTTATACATACAATATCTATATCAAAAGAATTTCATCTTCATAAGCAAATAAGAATGTAATGCCCTCCTGATCGATTCCGGCCACGGCGGCCACTGTCATTTAGATTAGCCAACTGTACAGGAGATATTATAGTGCATAAGTGCACTCTCTGTTCCTGTCACTCTCATACGACGGGACGACACTAGACACGACCGGTGAGAGTTAAGGCAGGACCGACAGCTTTCCCCCCCAACGTGCGTTCACCTTGTCGTGGTGGGGGGGCTCAGTAGTGCCTGGCAATACAGCCGGGCGCGAAGCCAAGAAACGCACAGGGAGGTGGCCCGCTTCGGTGGGCGGTGGGAGGCGGCTCTCTTCGGAGGGCGGTGTACCATGCGGGTTGCTCCTGGTACTTCTCTGATAGCAGAGTGGACTGTGGAGCAGCCCCATGGTTGTTGTGGTCTGCTTCGGCAGACCTGCCGTCGGGGCGTCGTAGTTGAATGCGTAAGCGATCCTGCAACGCCCCATTAAGACGGGGGAAGGTCTTGTTGGGTTTTAGTGGGTAGTACTGGCTTCGCCGGTGAGTCCCACACTTCGTGCGTAAATGCATTTTCCAACGTTAAAAAAAAAAAAAAAAAAAAGGACCGACAGCTTTACGTGCTCTCCGAGGCACGGGGGTGAAACATCGCCAGCTTCCCAACTTCGGGCTGTTACTGAGGCTTAGTATACAGAAAGAAATTAGATGACATGTTTTAAATATTATATATCTATACTTGTATTTATGTATTTATCTTATATAATATGTATGTAATTAAAATATGTGTGTTTTGTATATTTTCATATATGTATATTAATGTATTCATATATTTAACTTTTATTTATATGTCATACTTATATACTTTACTATAAAAAAAATCTGTACTTTCTCTTTCTGTCCCGCTATTTAACACTATTTCCCACATGCATGGGTTGACTGGAAGAGATCTCTTATAGAGATAAGTCCACCTTTGTCCACGTCACTTTCTATGTATTTTGTTTTTTATAACTTACTAGCATTGCCCGTGGCTCCGCCCGCGTTCAGATGACCAAAAACCTAATTCTTAGGTTTTACATATTAGTACATTCTTACATTGCAGTTTTTGTATTTTTTCTCAGAAATGAGATATTTTCCTAGGGTAAAAAGTATTCTATATGTTGACCCGGATAACCAGCTATCATCATACCTTTCACCAAAATCTGTCCAGTGGTTTTCTCGTGATGCGGTAACAGACAAATAGACAGACAAAAAGTCTAAAAACTATAGATTCGGACTCTGTATCAATAATAATGTTTATTTCAATTAGATTTCCCAAAAAATATTTAATGTACAGATTTGACTTAGAATTTTATCATATGTATAGATTTGTGCAATAAAGAATACATAATATATAAAGAATCAATAACTAAACTTGGCCCGACCCGGGACTCGAACCCAGGACCTTCGAGTGTGTAGCCGTACATGCTAGCCACTACACCACCGAAGCAGAAGCAAATAATACACTCACATTAACTTCAACTTCAGTATGAGCATTTCTACATTGCAAAAACAAAGAAACTTATCTTGATACAATATATATGGATGTTCAGTAACATACAATCTATAAATGAGGCGATTATAACTAAGATGGCGTCACTTCCGCTTCCGGTGACAAATGGCGGGGGAGAAAAATAGTGGACATTTGGGCGGGAGATATCGATGGACACTATTACCGGTTTTATTACTTTTGGCCTATGTCAGTTAGAATGCAATATTTGCTAGAAATAAAACACGATGTCAGGAAAAAATCAATAAAATCTCTAAATAATAAATATATCACGTATTTATCTTTATTTAATTTAGCCAATTCTATATCTTAATAAGTTAGTTTATAAATCATTTCTAACATGATTACCACTTGTCTTACGGTGAAGGAAAAACATCGTGAGGAAACCTGCATGTCTGAGAGAACCTAGCAAGTTTTCGAAGGACATGTGAAGTCCGCCAACCCGCACTTGGCCAGCGTGGTGGACTATGGCCTGATCCCCCTCGTACTGAAGGGAGGCACGTGCCCAGCAGTGGGACGTTAAAAAGGGCTGAATACATACATACATATCTTAATAATAACACTGGATTTTAATTGTCAATTTTTTTATAATTTTTAACAGTTTTATATTTTAGCAGTTTATTAGTATAGTCATTTCGTGAATTTCCTATCAGCAGTACAGAAGATGCACTGCGCCGACCCCAAGTGATTGGGAAATGGGCAGGGAGAAGAAGAAGATAGTCAATTCGTGAAGAAGCTATCTCCCTCTCTCTCTATTTTCTATATGATATCAATATAAATAAAATTGAAATGTCTGTTTGGAATGTCAAAATAACAGCTTTTTACTAAATATGTACATATGAAAGTATATACGGTACCTACTTATGAGAAAAATCAATTTCATAAAATTTTTGTCTTTCTGCCTGTTTGTTTCAGTTAATTTCTGATACGGCTGAATCTGGACCTGACCTGAACTTTCACTGGCAGATAGCTGATGTTATAAGGAGTAACTTAGGCTGCTTTTATTTTAGATAAAGAATGAGGGTTCTGCGCAAAAAATTAACACCCATGAAATTGTAGACAATAGCAGCGTGCCCAAGGACGCACCCGAGAGAAGCGAGGCTTAGCTGTAAAAGCACTATTTTTGTAGTTAGAGATATGTATGTCGTAACATACACATACAAATAAAACTATCTTTTCGGATTTTTTCGTGGATTTATTTTGAGTTTTGGTTTCTGACGTTTCGAATGCTTTACAGCAATCATGGTCTCCGTATCTGAAAAGATAGTTTTATTTAAAATGTCAAATATTCGCATAAATCTAAGATAGTATTATACACATACAAAACAAACACTCCTACATTTAAATCGGTCAGAATAGTATACATGTAGGTGCAACAAAATCTAATTGTAGGTATTACACGTTGCATATTATAATAAAAGATAATGATTTAAATAAACAAAGCTGCACTCACTGGCTGGAAGCCAACCCTCTAACTGCAATGTGGACGATAGAAATAGTTATCATGATTTCCACTGAATGCTCGTATCTGTTAAATAAAGTCATAATTTACTCGAAGCATTGCAATATGGCTTTTGTTACTTATTGCTAGTAAAGTAAGTGGAAAAACTGGATTTAAATATTGAGTTTTTGTAGTAAAATGTATAAGCAACTAGCTTTTGCCTGCGGTTTGTTTGTCTGTCACAATAAAAAAAAATCGTACAAAACCACTATGTTAAAATAGGTTCAAAGTTTATTGCAGTTAAATGTTGTACCTAACAGATTCTTATTTTCTGGATTCGAATAGGTGACCTCCGTAAGGCACAAAGTCTAGGGTAGGTAAATGCGCCAAATATTTAAAAAGCATATAAAGCTTACATATAAACAAATGTTTTATTAAAACCAGCTTATCTTGTTCAATTTTTGCATATTAAGTCTGCCGTATTCAAGCGATAAAAGTCGCAGTAGAAAAAATAACTCATCGCTATCATTATAAACGCTAGCATCAATCTCTACTTGAAAAAATGTAACTATTATTATTTTTTTTATTAGAAATGGGCTCACTCTTGACCTTCATCTTAGCTCGAAGGCACAGATAAGGTCTACGATCAAGCGAGTGTGCCCAGGAGAAGCCTGTTAACACTCACCTTAAATAGACTCAGGTTATACGCACTCGGAAAACAGACGCAGGCAGGGCATTCCATTTCTTAGCTGTGCCCAATATAAAAGATGACGAATAGCGCTTAGTGCGAGTGGTCGGAATGTCAACCAAGAAAGGATGGTATCTTACAGTACGTCTGGTGTTCCGATAGAAGAATGGCGATGGCGGTATGAGACTGTGGAGCTCGTGGGCACACTACCCGAAGTACAGTCTGTAGAAAACCGACAGACAAGCAACTTGGCAACGGTGTGCTAAGCTGTGAAGCTCAGTTTTCACAAGCTTTTCGTTATAAAATTACATTCTACACGAAATTTCATAGTGTTTTTCCCTAAAATTCACCTATTCAGAGGCAGCGAGGTGATTTACTGCGGGTCCGGGAAACTGACCTGTTTTAACGTCGTTTAAAAACTTCATTTTGATAAACTGACACGCTATTTAAACGTTGCTATTTTTTTCATTTCTCACTTTAAATTAGTGATTTACCCTCGCTTTACTTGCGCCTTTTGTATTTAGAATTGGGTTCCTATTATCAATAAACTAGCGGCTCATTCACGCTTCTCTCGGGTTCGTCCCTAGTGAAAAATAAAAACAAATCAAGCCCACGGGAACCGTATATTTTTCTGGGATAAAAATAGCCTATGTGCTATTCCAGTCTATAATCTATCACTATGCCTAATTTCATCGAAATCCGTTCAGCCGTAAGAAAATTTGACTTTTGGAGTTGAGTCGACGACCTTCATGTTAAGGTCAAAAGGGGAAAAAAAAGGTCGCTTTATATACCTAATATGTACTTACGTCCTAAATATCTTATCACAAAGCACGTAATATGTATATAAAACCTATATATAAACAAATGTTCTATTAAAACCGGCATAAGCTTGTCGATTCCATTCGGATCAAAGTGGCAATATCGCGTAATATCACAGATTGGTACACCGTGAGTGACAGGTATGATTGGTTGGGGTGTAGGGAAGAGTATTTGTTTTTATTCAGAAAACTTAACTAGCTTTGCCCCTGTTTTTATCTAATAATAATAATAATAATGTATTGAACAATAAAAGCACATAAATAGTAAACAATATTACATACGAAAACAAACATACATATATTACTATACAGAACAATCTTAGTTTTTCTGCTCACTTTAACTTAGGCTGTCGACACAAAAGATATGGTAGCCTTTGTTGCCGTTGCTATTATATACATAAATAAATATGTTGGCACATTAACACACAGCACCATCTAGTTCCATGGTAAGCTACGAGGCTTGTGTTATGGATACCAGATAGCTAATACACTACACATACAAAACGTTAAATACATACATGTTGTAAATATAATTATTTATTCATTGTTATTTATTAAGCAAACTAACGATACACATTGTAAAAAAAATATATTACAATTAGAGCCAACAAAAAAAACCAGCCATGCATATCAATTACAAGTGGACAAGATTTAAAAACAACATAATTTTAAATAAAATAAACAAAAAAAAAATAATTTTTAATTAATTTACAATTGTACAAAATTATACATATATTTAAATCACAGTTTTGGTGAAGTATAATATTCTAATAGTTAAAGCTTAAATTTATTGAAAGAATCATCATATTTTTATACAAGTTTGTTCGGGTACGACTATTTCATGGGTTTCAATTTTTTTTGCGCGGAATCCTAATTCTTTTTTAAAAATAAAAGTAGCCTAAGTTACTCTCTATAGCATCAGCTATCTGCCTGTGAAAATCGCGTCAATATCGGTACTGCCGTTTTGGAGATTAGGCGGAACACACAGACAGATAGACGTCATTTTAAAAATTGCGTTTTTCTTATAAGTACCGTATATAATTTCATTCCGTATGTCACAACTCTCTGTAAAAGGAACGCATTTAACTTCATCATGTCGCTTTTACAAAATTTTACTCTCATATTTTTTTCCAAACGTGCCAAAAGAAGTATAACTTCAAAAATTTAAACGTGACCTTTGATTTTGATTAGCCTTTATAATTCATAAAATAGAAAAAAAAAGCAATACGATATGTGTTATGTGTACAAAGGAAGCTGGCGACGGTCCAGCTCTGACAGGTTGCACTTCACTCGCTTACGTCACGCATGACGTCACCTGTCACTGTTGACAAAGAGCTTTAAGAAATTTGTATTGTAAAAAATATCTTCTTATTATAAAATAGCATTGCCCGCGGCTCCGCCCGCATTCAGATGACCAAAATCCGAACTCTTAGGTTTTACATATTAGTATACTCTTACATTGCAGTTTTTGTATTTTTTCTCAGAAATGAGATATTTTCCCGCGGTAAAAAGTAGCCTATATGTTGACCCGGATAACCAGCTATCATCATACCAAATTTCATCAAAATCTGTCCAGTGGTTTTCTCGTGATGCGGTAACAGACAGACAGACAGACAGAGAAAAATTCTAAAAACTATAAATTCGGACTCTATATCGATAATAATGTCTATTTCAATTAGATTTCCCAAAAAATATTTAATGTAAAGATTCGACTTAGTTACAATTTCATTATATGTATAGACAAAAATGGTATAGTTACGAGCAGACTATGTAGTATCTGGGGATCTATTACATAACAAGTCGCAGATTGATGAGAAAATATGTATTTATCATTAAAATTATACAGTAACCAGTTCTTGTAATTATTATATCGACTAGTGACATACTTTTGCTTTGCTCGGGTGCGTCCCTAGGTGCGATTTTTTTACAATATATAGGTTTTATTATATTGCACTGAACCCTAATTCTTTTCTAAAATTAAAGCCTATGTTACTCCTTATAACATCAGCTATATGTCAGTGAAAGTAACGTCAACATCGGTGCAGCAGTTTTGAAGATTAACCCGAATAAACGGATAGTCAGTCAGACAAATAGACAAAAACTTTAAAAATTTTTTTTTCTTCTTATAAATACTATATATATATATATATATATATATATATATATATATATATATATATATATATATATATACATTATACATACATAATATGTATTTTCATATCCATTTAGTATAAAGCTGTTACTTTAACATTACAAACATACACTTTTATTCATTTGTCAGATTTGGTCTTTCAATTAAATTTAAACACAATAACTTGTAAAAAACCCTTTTCAATCAAGTACCACTTAAAATCATCAGCAAAAATACTGCCACCAAACATTTAATAATTACTTGTAGTCTATTATCTATACATGGAATAAAATTCTAACTAAGTCAAATCTGTACATTAAATATTTTTTGGGAAATCTAATTGAAATAGACATTATTATCGATACAGAGTCCGAATCTATAGTTTTACAATTTTTGTCTGTCTGTCTGTCTGTCTGTCTGTCTGTCTGTCTGTCTGTCTGTCTGTCTGTCTGTCTGTCTGTCTGTCTGTCTGTCTGTCTGTCTGTCTGTCTGTCTGTCTGTCTGTTACCGCATCACGAGAAAAACGCTGGACAGATTTTGATGAAATTTGGTATGATGATAGCTGGTTATCTGGGTCAACATATAGGCTACTTTTTACCGCGGGAAAATATCTCATTTCTGAGAAAAAATACAAAAACACAAAAACTGCATTGTAAGAGTATACTAATATGTAAAACCTAAGAATTAGGTTTTTGGTTATCTGAACGCGGGCGGAGCCGCGGGAAATGCTAGTTTGTAATATAAATATTAAAACGTCATTTTTTGTTTTATAAAGATGGTAAAATATTTGCGGATCCCTAAATTAAAGGCCCCCTAAATCGTAGCCCTTTAAATGACTACCAGAGTGTCTGGCCGTGTCTTATCGCGCTAACGTCATCGTTGGCATATCTCATAAACGTCCTTCCCCACTTCAAAGCCACGCCCTCTTATTGCAGAATAATATATTTTTTTACAAAAAATATATTGAATTTAGCTTAATTTGTGGATTGCTATTTATTTTAATAATGAATAGATTACTGGCTCTGACTGGTATGGACTATTGAGTCGGAGATGACGGGTTCATCTCGGAAATATGTAAATGTAACGTATTTATATATTGTTGTTTGTATATATATAATATACGGGACTCTACACGTTTCTCTAATACTCATGCCTTAATTTTGTTGTCTCTTTTTGGTGTCGGATACAAGAAAAATATCTTCGTGTTAAAAATCTGTTATAGATAACATAATACAAGTTCTAAATCATAATAATGTTATGTAGATTTAACTTGGAATTCACATATAAATAAATAAACCCATTTTGTAAACATATCGTTATATTTTAGGTAGCCTACAGCCATTATAAAAAAAAAACAAACCGTTATATCTTGTTCTTTTAAACGATGCACGTCACTATCCATAATAGATTCATAGCCTCTCCCCAGAGAGTTCATATAAAAAAACTTTAAAAAAAGCTTAATTGAAGAACACGTGTATTGCAAATTAATAAACCATTAACTGGCCGTAAATCTCCTGTCGGTGGGTTTGGTACAGAAATAGTTGTTGTGAAAGCAGTGAGCGGCGATGGAGGCAAAACAGTACGTTGGCGAGTAGCCAGGGTGCATCGTACATATGAGTTGCGATGGTATAAGGAAATCTATCTAATATCATGCCAATAATAAAAACGTTGCCATGTGTAAGTACATTGTTTTTTGTTTACTGTCCGAGATTTCTGGACAAAAAGAAATATTTCACTTTTATTAATCTGATTATGCATGATTGATGGCAAATTGGTGTGCTTAGATGATCTGATAAAGCATGCAGTGTCAATCTATTGGTGACAGATCTACATATAAAGGATGGTTTAACTGACAGCAAAAATATAAAGGTCCCATAACTTAAAAAAAAAACAAAAGTCTATAAAATGTTAGCTGTATTATTTTATTGTATCAGTTTACAGGAGTCAAACTAACATTGCCAAAGGCCGTATTTAAGTGAGTGACCGCTTGGGTCAATAGGTGAATGTTTCCGTTGGTGTATGGCATTCTAAACCATTGCTTGCCTTTGTTGGCCGATACCAAAGGAAGCAATTCGTAAGTATTTCTTGAGCGAAAAAAACCATGGAAATACACTCATTTTAAGCAAAGCCTAAAACGTGGCTTTGTCCTATAATGTGTAAATCCAAACTAACATTACAAATTATACGAAAGTAATGTTGCTTTTCGGTTTATTTGTTTGTCCTTCACGTCTAAGCCTTAAAACCATTTTTAATGAATTTTGGTATAAATATCAATCGGATATTAGAAAATGATATAGGCTACCTTTTGTCGCTAAAAAAACTTTAAGGGATTGAAATGGGGGGTAAAAGATTGTATGGGGAATCCATCATTTCAAGTTCAAGCGTTAAAGGGCTCAAGGGGGACTAATGAACAAATAAACCATAAGGCGTTTAGGCAACTGTTTCCTATTTCATAGGTAATTTAATTTTTAATTTCGGAGCCCTATCATGATTTATTTAATTTATTTTCAGATGACATATTAGAAACAGTAACGCAAAAATATTGCAGTATAATCTGTGGTTTACGTAAAGCAAACCCGAGCGAATCGAAAGTGCGTCACTAGTATATACATATAAATACTCGTATATTCTCATAATGCTTCATTTCTTCATTTTGGCAAACATGTGGAGATAATTATTACTTTACGAGGCTATGACCGTTAAACAATGCACACTTTATTATATACGGTAGGTGTAAAGTGATATTTTGGCGAATCGTCCTCGTGAAAAATATTATTTATAAATTTTATGAGATAATATCATTTTTTATGATAAGAATGTGACAGACTTCATGGGAAATATAGACCTATTTATGTTTATAAATTAAATTAAACTGTCAGCCCCGGATTTCGAAATTGCCGTCTTATAATTAATTTGTTTAGTTATTTGATGATGCCTAAAACTACAGTTTGTTGTTTAGGGTTCCCTACCCGAAGGGTGCCAGCGGAACCCTAATGCTAAGCCTCCTCTGTCCGTCCATCCGTCTGTCAGAGGGCTGTAACTCGTGAACCGTAATAGGTAGAAAGTTGAAATTTTCACAGAGTATGTATTTTTATTGCCGATATAACAACAAATAAAATAAATAAACATAAAAATACAAGAAACATTTTTTTAACGTTCGTAAACGTCACCGAAGTTAATATACTACGTACAATATATAGTACGGAACCCTTCGTATGCGAATACGACTCGAACTTGACCGATTTATTATTTGTTTGCTTGTTTGTATGTGTCAATATTTGGAACCTGATTATAGACATTTTACTGGCAAATAAAAGATGACATGAAATGTTACGTATGCTGTTTATTTTGAAAAAGAAATATGTTTCCGCGGAATAGTGGTTAGAAATTAAAGTTTTGTGAGTTATTGGCAAGTGGTGTGATGCGTGGCGAAGCAAAGTTATTCAATGCTACTATTGTACTTTAGAATTAAATATGATAATACCTAATATATGTATATATATATATATATATATATATATATATATATATATATATATATATATATATATATATATATATATATATATTTAAAAAAAAAATTAAAACACGCTTTAATGATGAACCTAACTAATTAAGAAAAAAAAACGTGTGTGTGTGTGTGTGTGTGTACTTATGTATGCACGTAAGAAGTTATACTTCTTTGGCGTAACAGAACAAAAATAGTTTTACGCCGAAGAAGTGGAATTTCTTACATGCGTTCATAAGTATATACACACGTTTTTTTCCAAACGTGCCAAAAGAAGTATAACTTAAATTAAATAATTTTTAGCATAAGAATAATGTAATTAAAGAGAAAATTATAAAAAAAAGTTATTGTGTAAAAAACCGCGGGGTGCTCGTTATCAATTGCTATAAATATTCAATTGGTACGATTTCTAAAAATAGAGTTAGTATAAAAATATAGATAAGCACCCCACGCTTTTTTCATAATAACATTAATTTTCTCGTTAGTCACTTTGTCCTTATCCTAAAAATTAATTTTTACTTTTTAGTTCGGTTCATCATTAAAGTGTGTTTTTTTAGATTTTTAAATTATTATCCTATTTGGTTGTTGTTAAATGTGCAACGTTTCGGTTCAACCTGAAGTTTTGAAGTTCTAAGTACCCACTACATAGATAGATAAGGGTGAAGCTAATAAAAACATGTTAAAAAGAGCTGCCGAACTATAAAATATCAGTTTGTTAAGATATTAGCTATCAAGAAAAAATATAAACCTCATTATCAATTTAAGGTACCAAAAAATATTGCCAGTCTAAAATAAAAGACAATATAATTATTTAACAATTCTCATATTCAGAAATGCGACATTTATAATCCCAAGACACTTCCCGAACAAATGACGTACGAAATAACGTAAATTAAATCAAAAAAAATATTTAAACGTCGGTTTCACCATCTCTTGACATTGTCAAGGCTATATTATTGGATCTTACTCAAATTGTGTCAGTAACAGGTAAGACACACATGGTAGAAGGAAGTGAAGTCTTGTTGAGGAGGCGGATTATTATTTATTGAAAACATATTTTTGTAGGTCTATTTATAAATATGTCCGCCACTTTCGAGTTAACTAGAATAGAAGAGCTTAAGGTGAAGAAGCTAAGATTGCTTTCAAATTTTTATTTCTTTTTTTATAATTGTATACGTATCATACAAAATTATGGAAAAGACCAAGTGGCATGTAACCTTAGTTGCTGGTAGTTACGAGCTCGTCGTAAAATCCTGTTAAGTTTCCTTTAAAGTGAACAAAACTTGATCTCTATCTAGCACGTAGCATAAATTGGTCATATTGTTACGAATTGATATACAGGGTCATTTTTAATTTACTGAAAACCTTTTGGGAACATACTGTTTACATCATAACAACAATATCTGTAAGAAAAAAAAAATTACTTAAATTTCACAAAAATAAAAGTATTTTTATTGCTCCTTGTAAACGGTAATAGTCCAGTAATTAGCAAAAGAAAGCGCGTGACCGGTGGAGGGGGAGGGTTGGAGGGGTGAAGAAAATGGCCCTTACTCATTAAAAAGGTTTTCAGTAAATTAAAAATGACCATGTATTATTATCAATAAATATTCTGATAATTTAAAAATTGTTATTAATAATTCAAATCTAAGAAATTTGGATATATATTGCATCATGCAATATTTGAAAATTGGCATGACAATAAGACAGTATTACAATATCATCATAAATAACTCAAGTACGTTGGCAATGTTCAGAACAACAAAGCATTATCTCTTTATATTGTGATGGATTAAAAAACATAAATATTGGCACGAATTATGTTATGATCTTCATCAATTACTAAACAAAACAAGGTGCGAGAAGGTCTATTAATTGACAACAACACCTAGCAGAAGTTGTGTTGTTGTTTTCTACGAAAAATATGTTTTTAAAATAATTTATTATTATGTGTGATTTTCTTTACTAGCGATAGCAATTTAACATTGTTTGTATGGAGCTTATGTCAAATATCTATTCCTAGTAATGCTTCAGTTGGATAGGTCATTGAGGACCTTTAAAGAGTTTTTTTGAATTGAATCAATAATTAACTTAAGAGTAGCATTTTTTCTACTTTTAGTTATATTAAGTTGATGTATCAGTTAAAGTCTATCAACACCAAGTGTAATTCAGATTATTTTAATATAAACACATTAAATGTAAAGTGAGAATTCTAAAAATGATGACAATGTTGCTCTTGTGCATTTTCACAATTCTTAATTTAAAAAAAAATGTAATGACGCACAACACTGTTTTCAACTTTTTGTCTACGTCTGAATCTGCAAATAGAAATATTCCCACTAGATCGAGCTTACGAATTCAATAAATCTCAAGAAACAGTAGTGTATTAGGATGAGAATTAAAAATAAATTTAATTATTTTTAACACCACGTCTTGAATCTTTTCGTATTTCCGGAGAGACCCAGTTTCATTGCTGTAAAGCATTCAAAACGTCGGGAACCAAAAATAAAAATAAGTCCGCTAAAAAATCCGAAAATATGGTTTTATTTAAAATGTCAGATATTCGCGTAAATCTAAGAAAGTATTATCACGTCTTTATTTGATAGTATTAGAACATTTGGTGAGTTGTAAATGCCGCGATTTATCTTGATCAGACTATGTCAAAGGTCTCTTTAATTAAATATGAACTCTATACGAAAAATGAATCCGGGAATTTCAGCGTGTAGGTAGTGCTAGCATATCTACCACACCATGCCACCACCGTCATTTAAGTAAATACGTACGAGTAAATTTATTGCTAGCGATCTGCTCCCATTGTGTTTACTTGTTATTTACAAGTAGGTAGCTTACTTGTTATTTTCAGGAAAATTACATTATTTTAAAATAGAAATACGAAATCTTAATTTTTTCAACATAAAAAATACAATTTATCCATTAAATTGACACTCACTTTTTCATTATTCCTATCCTTTTTAACTAATTTTTTATCAATATCTATTTTTTAAATAATTATTTATATACTAAAATCCTTAAAAACAGTTCCCAGACGAAAAGACAGATCGTCAGACAGCGTTACTTTCATATTTTTAATTTTATTATAGATTTCATCATCTAAATTAGTGCCCACGCGTTTTTTTCCACGTGTTCATGTTTTGGCGGGCACCGTGTTTACGAGACCCGATCACGTCAGGCCATCGTCCATTACGATAGCAGTTGAAGCATGCTTGTTATTATGAGTATCTATTTCTGTTTGCACGAGATTGATATCGCGTATTGCAGATATTTGAAAACACGTGGCTTAAGATTTTAGATTAGCTTCTTCTCATGACGTTACTCGCGATGCGATTTTGAAGGATTGGTTTTTTACTGGCGTTGTCCATTTTTCGCTCTAACTTAAGCATGCATTTACTAGTATTTGTGTATATTTTTAATAAAAGTATATAAATAACCAGTATGGATATGCAATGGGATATTCGTCTTCATGTTATGAGTTATGTACGTGCGTAGTTCACGATTGGTTGGAACACATATTAGATAGGCAAATAAACTCTTTACATACTTATAAAACTTGAAATCTATTAACTCTAAAACAAAAAGAAAAATATTTTCTCTAAAACTGTTTACCAAAAATATAATACTTATTAGATTACGCGAATATTTGACATTTTATAAAAAAAAAAAACTATTTTTCTATATTTATTTTCCGGTCTCTCACGTGACCTTATTTACTGAAAAGCATTCGAGACATCGGAAATCTAAAACAAAAATAAAACCGGGAGAAAATCCGAATAAATAGTTTTATTTAAAATACTATAAATGTTT
This sequence comes from Brenthis hecate, assembly GCA_951806755.1. Taxonomy (NCBI): domain Eukaryota; kingdom Metazoa; phylum Arthropoda; class Insecta; order Lepidoptera; family Nymphalidae; genus Brenthis; species Brenthis hecate. The sequence goes on along the minus strand of OX638258.1, from coordinate 6,047,476 downwards.
TAAAACTTTTAAATTAGGTCACTTAGTAACACGGCAAAAATTTAAAACAAAATTCGCTTGCTACCAAGTGTATATATAAATATTAAATTGCTTTTGTTTTCGTCTGATTGTGAATTAAAAATGAAAATATTTTATTGAAATTCAATTCGATATTGACTTTCAAATTGCCAGTAATTTTACCGCGAACAAAAAACCCCTGAACATAAGTGAGTTTAAGGTGTAAAGATAAAAGGGTTCTGTGGTCATCTGACAGAATGCTGAATTATTGCCACGTTTGGCTCAGTTTGTATGACCTTTGCTGTGCGAGCGGTCGCGGGTTCGAGTCCCGCTGGGGGCATTTATTTGTGTGATGAGCACGAAAGTTTGTACTCCAGTCATAGGTGTTTATATTTATAATATTTATGTATTTAAAGTTATATATGTGTAGTGTATCAACTATCTGGTATCCATAACACAAGCCTCGTAGTTTACCATGGAACTAGATGGTGCTGTGTGTTAATGTCCCAACATATTCATTTATGGCGATTAGGCTTTTTCTTCTCCTTCTTCTTGTCCTTCTTCACTTAGGCTATTTGAGTGGATGTTATTCTTTCTACCCCAGGGCGTCCCATTAGTCTAGCAGGCTAATACTTTCTTAGATTTAGATACAAGCGAATATTGAAGATTTTAAATAAAAAACTATCTTTTCGGATTTTTTCCCTGATTTATTTTGTATTTTGGTTTACGACGTTTTGAATGCTTTACAGCAGTCATAGTCACCGGAGAGACTGAAGTTTTAGACGTCTCAACGGTTATTATTTAGTTGTTACAGACAGCACCTACCTACAAAATTATACAATGGTTTTCAAAAATACAAAAATGGCACCAAAGTCCTGACAAATGACGATATTTGTTATTTTGATCAATTTTTATAATTTTGGTAAATTTTCTGTTTGAATATATTATTAATATTATTTATAACATTTTAATTGCTATTAATATAATTATTACAATATATATTGAAATTGAAACTATTATTTTGGTTTGCTATAATTTAAAATTAAATCACCAAGCAACACTATTGTTAATTAATTTTAATTTAAATTGCTATCATTTTGATTTACAAAGTAAGCACTAATTACATCTAGCGTTTATTAATTCGAAAAACTTTTTAACAAAAAAATAAAAACCGACTTCAAACAAAAGCACTAAAAAGTAAAAAATAACTGATTGGTAGTTTTCATTTACTATACATACCTAATCAAATATTTTCGAAGTCGGTGTGCTTTGCTTTGTATGGGCTGGCACCGATTTCAAAATATTTGATTAGGTATGTATTTAATAGGTAGGCTTTAATTACTTAGCCAAAGCACACCGACTTCGAAAATATTTGATTAGGTATGTATAGTAAATGAAAACTACCAATCAGTTATTTTTACTTTTTAGTGCTTTTGTTTGAAGTCGGTTTTTTATTTTTTTGTTAAAAAGTTTTTATTTTTCCCTTTTTAGTGTAGACAGTAGTAGCATAGTAAGGATTCAAACGTGTTAGGCTTGTCAAATCAAACAAAATAAGCCCAAACTCAAAGTATCTACTATTAGCCGTTGAAGAGTTCCACCTATCCACCTTCTGGCCTTACCATCAGATCAAGTCAACAATACCGAACCACTGTACTATCAACGGAAATTGAAATACTTGCAAATTTAAAGTTAATATGACAATTAGAAGTAGGTTAAATTCATCATTAGCTATTTTTCCACCCTTAGGGGTGGTATTTTTTTTTGAAATTTAAATGGGACCAATCTGGAAGTATACCCTTTTAAACAAAACAAAAATTGTCCAAATCGGTTAATAAATGACGGAGTTCTGAGGTAACAAACATAAAAAAAAAAAAAAACATACAGTCGAATTGAGAACCTCCTCCTTTTTGAAGTCGGTTGAAAATATAGTTTTATTTAAAAAGTCTAGCAGCTAATAATAATTAGACTTACATTGTTGCCAAAGTAAATGCAAATCTTCCTTTGTTTAGTTAAAAAAATACGAATATTTATTTATTTTTATTTTCTACTAGCATTGCCCGCGGCTCCGCCCGCGTTCAAATGACCAAAACCTAATTCTTAGGTTTTACATATTAGTATACTCTTACATTGCAGTTTTTGTGTTTTTCTATTTTTTATCAGAAATGAGATATTTTCCCGCGGTAAAAAGTAGTCTATATGTTGACCCGGATAACCAGCTATCATCATACCAAATTTCATCAAAATCTGTCCTGTGGTTTTCTCGTGATGTAGTAACAAACAGACAGAAAGACAGACAGACAGACAAATTCTAAAAACTATAGACGGACTCTGTATCGATAATAATGTCTATTTCAATTAGATTTCCCAAAAAAATATTTAATGGACAGATTTAACTTAGTTAGAATTTTATTATATGTATAGATAATTAAATTGCTAGATTCAATACTTTCACAAGCATAGTAGTGCCTGAACATAAAGGTAGAGAATGGACTGAGCAATACTGTCATGAAATTGACCACTCTCTAGAAAGAGAGAAAGCGAACGTGCGGACAATACCTGTCATTTATTTCTATATGAATTTATAAATGGAATATAAATAAATATATTATTTATTAAAAATTATAATATTTATTGGAATGTAAAATGGTCATAAATATCTATCTTCATTAATCATATTTCGATGAATACAGAAGACTTCTGGCCGCACATTCGTTTTGTCTCTGTCGCGCTTTTCCGCCATTTTTAGCTGAGGGCTAGCAAAGAAACACTCAGTCCGTTCTCTATGTCTATGTGCCTGACATTACATACTATTAGGACTTAGATTTCACAACTTTTATTAGTCATCCATGGCAACAACTCTCTGCTTTACTGATACAGATTACGCCAATTTAAGTGTTGCTAGACCTTAGGATTTATAAAAATTAGAATAGTATTATATAAAGGCACCGTTACTTTTCGTCATAGCCTGTGTTATTTTCATCCAAAATCCAGACAGACAGCGTGATATAACATACATACACACATATACATACATTCGTAACATACATACATTTAAACTTTTGAATTTATAATAGCCCGATGAAAACCTTTAGGTTATGCAATTTTCCTTATCGCAGTATATTTTGCATTCCCAGCCTCCCATCTCGGATCTCATGTAATTTTAAAATGCATCTCTTATACTTCTGTATCTATTCAAACTATGTTTTGTTTGTGGCTTGAGAAGATCTTTCGGTGGACTAAGGTAAACAACAAAACGTCACACGGTTTCATAATCAATGGCGCACAGCGGTTCCTTGACTCAGATGTTTCGCATTTCAACTTTACAATAATGTTTAATGGATTTTTACATGAATTTTCTTGATATTTCATGGCACTACTGAGAAAAATCGCGATATTTGCCGCATTGATTAAACATATGGTGTTGTGGTAGCAATATTTTAAAGTTTACCGCATCTATACATACTCGTATAGTAAAATTGTAACTAAGCCGAATCTGTACATTAGATATTTTTTTGGAAAATCTTATTGAAATAAACTTTATTATTGATACAGAGGCTGAATCTATAGTTTTTGTGATAGCTGGTTATCCGGGTCAACATTTAGGACACTTTTTACCGCGGGAAAATATCTCATTTCTGAGAAAAAATACAAAAACTGCATTGTAAGATTATACTAATATGTAAAACCTAAGAATTTAGTTTTTGGTAATCTGAGCGCGGCTGGAGCCTCGGGAAATACTAGTCTTTTAAATAAAATTGAAGTGTCTGTTTGTAATGTCAATTTTTTTACTAAATGCATATGAAAGAATATATATATATATTCTTTATTGCATATTAACAGAGTAACACAGATAATACAGAGACGAATGTGGGCAAAGGTACTTATAAGAAAAAAAAACGATTTTTCTGTTTGTTCCGGCTGTCAGTTCCAAAGTGGCTGAACTGATTTTGATGGAATTTTCAATGGAAAATAGCGGATGTTATAAGAAGTAACATAGAATTTTATCGAAGAAAAAGAATTAGGGTTCCGCTTAAAAAAATTGTTACACATACTGTGGAAGTACAGGAAAATCTTTTTTTACTATTACACGCTTTTAAATCAAGTATTATAACTTAAACAATTTAGGTTATAATTATTGATGTATTGGTACATCTACGTACGCTTGTGCGTGTATATTTAATAGGAAAATAAATAGTAAAAATTGTCTATACATATAATAAAATTGTAACTTAGCCGAATCTGTACATTAAATATTTTTTGGAAAATCTTATTGAAATCGACATTATTATAGATACAGAGGCCGAATCTATAGTTTTTAGAATTTTTGTCTGTTTGTCTGTCTGCCTGTCTGTCTGTTACTGCATCACAGAAAAACTACTGGAGGGATTTTGATGAAATTTGGTATGGTCATAGCTGGTTATCCGGGTCAACATATAGGACACTTTTTACTGCGGGAAAATATCTCATTTCTGAGAAAAAATACAAAAACTGGTTAGAATAACTCCACGATGATACTACGAGTATATATATTTTAGCAAGGTAACGTACTAAATTAGGCAAAAACTATTAAAAATAGCTTATCTTGAAAAAAAATAACAATAGCGCTATTTTATTTGGGTTTTGGTCGCCTGAACGCAAGCGGAGCCGCGGGTGATGCTAGTATATAATATAGCTTGGCACAGCAGGATTATCGTGATTATACTGATTTGCTATATTACTAGGCTACCATTTATTCCAGATGATTAAGTGGTTACCGAAATATAAGAGATGTGTCTTTAGGACATTACGACACATTTGGCTCAGTTTGTAGTGCTGTGCTACCTGCTGTGCTAGCGGTCGCGGGTTCGAGTCCCGGTCGGGTCATTCATTTGTGTGATGAGCATGAATGTTTTACTCTAGTTATGGATGTTTATATTTATAATGTGTGTGTATTTAAAGTTATATATGTGTAGTGTTATAATTATCTAGTATCCATAACACAAGCCTCGTAGCTTACCATGGAACTAAATAGATGGTGCTGAGTGTTTGTTCGTTTATTTATTTATTACAAAAAGGCCTTAAGAGACGCGTGTCTTAGGGCGCAAAAGAAGCGAGGGCGGGACGTAAACGTATTATAATATTATTTTCCCAACAGCATACGTAAGGACTCAGTGAAAGTGTCTCTGTCCGAGTTCATGCATTATGGAGGGGGCATTAGAATAAGCGATTGAATGTTAAAACTTGGCTATCGTTTTCATTGTTTACACATTTGCAAATAAAAACGGGTGCAAAAAACCCGGCACGTGGATATGAAGTCCGATTCAAACCTGTATTTTGGTATAAATCTTAAATCTTTAATGGAACCTAACAATATTTTATAACGTACAACGTTTATGTAACATGTTATACCTATAGAGACCGGTGACCACGGCGCTTGTAATGGGTCTAAAATATCGGGAACTTATGAAAAATATGGCAGATGTCCCGTTTTCTATCTATACATACCTATAATATATTTTTTTGGAAAATCTTATTGAAATAGTCATTATTATCGATACAGATGCCGAATCTTTAGTTTTTATTAGAATTTTTGTCTATCTGTCTATCTGTCTGGGAACGCATAACGAGAAAACAACTGGACGTATTTTGATGAAATTTGCTATGATGATAGATAGTTGTCTGGGACAACATAAGCATTATACGACTTTTTAGTACGTGAAAATATTTCATCTCTGAGAAATCTATACTAACCGTTAAAACGTACCTAGGGACGAACCCGAGTAGAGCGAGGAAGAGTCGCTAGTATACTATAAGAATCCATTATTAGTGTTTGATAAGAAATTTTTATTCTCTAATTTAAAAAAAAACATCCATGTTTATAATCTATATCTAATATTACCTACTATTATAAAGAGAAAAAAAATTGTATGTTTGTTTGTAATGGATAAACTAAAAATCCACTGAACTGATTTGAATAAAATTTGCTATGAAGATAGCTTGAGACCTGGAAAGGACATAGGATAATTTTCATTCCGAAAATCATCCTTTAAGGAGGTGAACAAGGAAAATTTGTATGGAGAATTATTCACTTCTCGAGTAGTAAGACATAAAACTTATCTCACCCATGTATATACATACTGACCGGTAAAACGTACCTAGAGGCAAACCCAAGCTAGAGTTGAAGTGAGCCGCTAGTTAATCTAGATTCTAGAAGGAGGCGAAAGTTTTACATATATACAGAATTTATACTAAGATAAATATGTTACTAAAATGTACTGGAAGTTGAATCAATGTCTTTAGGCTTCACATGACAAATAAGGTTTTTGTCATCCATGTTTAATACCCAAAAGCACTCCAATATAAGTCTATTCAAACTCACTAGAATACCCTTTTCTGAGATAATCCGTCCCCTAACTTCATATTGGCATTGAAGTAATCGCTGAGCCTACTTCTAAAGTTCCTTGGTAATTGCTCAAAGCTGTATGGATAAAGATGGTGCTGTATCATGAAAGAAGAATATAAATAATATTTTCTTAAATTTACGCGAATATTTGACATTTCAAATGTTATACAACTAGCGCCTCACCCTCGCTTCGCTCGCGTTCGCTTCTAGAAAAATATAAAACAAATGTATCTTACGTGAACTGTAAATTTTTCTGGGAAAAAAGCTTATGTACTATTTTGTACTCTATCTTTCGTACTCTTTAGTAATTTATCTCTGAGCCAAATTTTATCTAGATCCGTTCAGATCAAACATCCATCCAAACATCTAAACTTTCACATTTATATTATAATATGATATAGTTCTCATTATCACCATACTTTAAGTATATCCCGTGCGTGGGACGCCAGCATATTTTAAAAACACTTTAGGGACTTGTGTCGTAAGCATTAATTTACACCTGTATAGTATTTTCATTAAACAATTCATTTAACCAATACACACGGGCATTTAAATCTCTATATTTTAGGTTCAATGAAGAGAGACCCTTAGTGCGGTTATTGATGAGCTCCAAGGTATACTAGGGCTCAAACACGGGGGCCACCACGTGATAGATTGCACGCAAATATTGAAGGGCCGATCGGTCTTAGGTCAAATTATAGTACGCTATACCGCTGTTTATAAAGCCATATAACTGATAATCGTCGCAAGAACACATGTCTAGCATAGTGGTATATCCTGCACGGAATTGCTATGTAAATTTAATTCCAACAATTTTTTTTTATTTTATGTACTCTGATATCATCATGTACGAATCTTGTTCAGCACGATTAACACTTGCTTTACGGTGGAAAAAAAACATCGTGAGGAAATCAGCTAATAAGATATGTGCACTGTGCAGTCCGCCAATACGCATTTGGTCAGCAATGGTGCCCAGCAAAGGTACGTTAAAAAGAGCTCAATACATACGTGTATGTACATATATATTTTTAAGTTTTTATATATATATATATATATATATATATATATATATATATATATATATATATATATATATATATATATATATATATATATATTGAATTTAAGGATATATTATAATGTAATATTTAATTAGTAGTATTAAAAATCACTACTAGTACGTAGCCCAGTGTAAAGCATAGGTCACACATATTCAGAAATAAGTATATATTTCTATAATAAATTATTCATATAGATTCTAATGAAGTTAAAATATAAAATATAACTTTTTGTACAAAAATATTGTGTTTTACTTATTTCATCCCTTAGAGCAATATTGACAGAAGGCCCTCACAGCCCTCGGGAATAGTATCGGCATGCTAAAACCTTTATTCGTTCCTTTATTTGCACCTGACACAGTTTTCCTCAAATAAACTTGATTGAGCCATGAAAAAAACCACCAACATTTATACATATTTACATAAAATACTTGTCTGTTTGTGATTCTGATATAAACGCCTTTTTCGGTACTCATGTTTTATTTGCGTTCGGAATATGGCACGGAATATAACAGAACCGATTTTTTTGTGTGTTTTTGCTCTAAAATTTGAAAATATTATGCCTAATTCGAGAAGACTGAGTAGAATCAAAGAAACAAGTAAAGCTCCTTTTATTATGCTCTCAGGCGAAGCGTGTGCTATGTTTAGTTATTAGCCGAAGGTCTTCGGTTTGATTCTTAATCAAAACGTTTTTTCTATAGCTCTACTTATACTTAACGATATATTTAAAACGAAAAAACTACATAAGCCTTCAATAAAAGTATTTTAAGTTTTGCGCAAGAATTTTAGGTAATTATTACTGAAATGATTCCAAAGAACCTGATGATTTGATGCTGACTCTTTTGAGAAGGGAATTATTATGTGATGGATGCATTTAATGACACGTTGTACTACACTGTCCATTGTTTGTTTAGAATTGTCCTTCTAAACGTCCGAAACACAACATCCAATGTGGAAGGTTGTGGAAAAGCCTGGTGGTCTTTCTAGTTTAGTTTTTTTTCTGTTATATCATATGGAAGTGTACTCGTGACCCATGAAAAAGTAAAATTTCTAAAACACTGTACGTATCTTATTTTGTCATATTTACTGGAAAATCATCATCATCATTATCATTAAAAAAATCGACATTGCTGTTCAACGGAAGAAAGCAGCATTCATCACACTACTCCACTGTGGTACAGTAATAAATAATTATTAAGCGTACAATGTAGATATACTTTGTACATATATACATATATATATATATATATATATATATATATATATATATATATATATATATATATATATATATATATAAAGTATAAGTACTTACATGTATTTAACGACATTGTAATTTTGTCGCCCTAAATCTATTTAAAGGTATTAGGTAGTTGATTTCATATTAGCGATTGTAATACGACTCGGTCATGCGGCGCGGGCTGCGCGCGCGCACGTGTGTATACTTGAAGACAATTATCATGCGATAGGAACTCAAATTAAGTCAGTTTTAAAAGGGTCAGAAGCTATTGGCCTCTCTACGCTCTAATAATATTGTCAGTGCGTCGGTTTGCGTGTCGTTTTGTCAACCCATTCACGTCTTTAGAATATGGGTATAATGTGACGTGAATAGATTTTATATATTTTGGTGTCGTTTCTGTATACCTATTTTATTTTAGATTTAAAAGTCTTAAAGACTCATTTAATATATTTTTCAGGTTCAGTACTTCAAAATAAAACATGGAATTATCCGTGCGTCTGTTTCCTAGTCAAGTTATACCCTATTTTCTATATATGAACGAATTCCACGTACGGTTAATTTTTTATATTTTTAAAATAAATGTATAGTATTTTTCTACTCCAAAAATTCTACCTTACCTCGGAAACTAATAAGCTTAGAATTTGAAAACATAACAAAAGATAAATAATTAAATATAACATACTTATCAGGCAAAATAAAAATCCTTAATTTTTTTTAATATCAAATAATGTACGAAACCCTCCTTCAAGCGAGGCAGATCGCACTTGACTAGTTGTTTATATATACATATATAATATATACCTTTGACCCAGCAATTTTATTATAAGTAGAAAAAATATATACTCCAAATATATTTTTTATGAAGTAAATATAAATGAAAGATGGGCGCCTTGTCGGATCTTTGTGCGGTTTTCCTTTCAAGAATAAATTGAATTTGCAAACAAACTGTCCCCGAACAAATACTGTTTCTAAACTTTCAAAGCGACTTGTAACTTGATTGCTAAAAATAGCCTCGTGGTAAAAATGATGTTAAGTTTTTAGTAAATCGATAAACGAGATAGTTGATTAGAATTTGTTTTTGTTTCCTTATCAAAAATGAGCTCTCTTATAGAAATTTTGCGTGTACACAATAGTTATAATGTATATTTAGAGAGATACTCGTAGAAGTTCCTGAAAATGCATCTAATTAGCATAATATCTTTTGAAATCAGGAAAATCTTAATACAGTTTCGATGCAACAATCCAATTTCCATTTGATCGGTTTTATCTATACTAATATTATATAGAGGGAATATTTTGTTTGTTTGTTTGTTTGTTTGTTTGTTTGTTTGTTTGTTTGTTTGTTTGTTTGATTCTTTGTCCGAATAAGCTCTGAAACGAATGGACCGATTTACATGAAATTTGGTAAGAAGATAGTTTGAGATCCTGGAAAGGACATAAATCATCCTGTAAGGGGGTGAAAATGTGGACAAAAGTTTGTATGGGGAATCAACCTAGGGACGAACCCGAGCAAAGCGAGGAACTGAGCCAAACGTGTCTTCGAAAGGTCGTTGAAGGTTTATTTTGTTAAAATTTGAAATTTTGTTTTAATTGAAATTTTGAATGCATGCAATTCCAAGGAGATGTCATTTAGATTATTTTGAGAGTACGTCTTATTCTATCCTGAAACAGATATATTACATCCACATTTGTTTCATTAATTTCCACTAATATATAGGTCGTAACAGTTTCTTGGCGAGCTATCCGACGCCAGCGCCTATTTCAGTACTGAAAACAATGAATACGTGATTAAAACTATAACAAATGGTATTTTAGACCTTTATTATTCCCCTTGTTATTAAATCCTGACCTATATTAATATGAAACTGAATAGTAAACTTATTATAAGTTTTACTTTGTTGTTATCGTGGAATAATAGTTTTATATACATTGTAAAATGTACAACTATACTTAATTGAAACTAAAAAACATGTTAACTAACATTGCACGCGGCTCCGTCCGCATAGTTTAGTAAATGTAGGCAGAATATCTCATATTTATGTCTCTAGCAGCAATTTATTCATATTATTTTCACATAAATGTACGATATTCTTAAGACCTCCTTAACTTTGTTCTGTCGCGAATGCCCTTCGTAGTTGACGTCTCCTACTTATAAACTACCTGCCTGCCTTTCAGCGTTATAAGTTTTTTTTGACGACACGTTGGACTCAGTTTCTAGTGACCCTACTTGCTGTGCCAGCGGTCGTGGGTTCAAGTCCCGCAGGGGCATTTATTTGTGTGATGAGCACGAATGTGTCTATTCCAGTCGTGTGTGGTGGTTATATTTATAGTATGTATGTATTTAAAGTTATATATCTGTAGTAAATCAACTATCTGGCATCCATAATATAAGCCTCGTAGTTTAAAATAGAACTATATAGTGATTATGTTGTATGTATGTGGTAATGTCCCAACATAATTATATATTTTAGTCAAGTAGTTAGTGAGGGAATGACTCTTCGCATTTATGATCTACAAATAAATAATGAGATATATTGTTATAAAGATAGATTCAAAACAGATAGGTAGATACTTTTGGAAATTGATTTTATTCAATTATATTAAAAAAAAATTTATTCTGTAAATTTTATAAGAAAATGTCCGATTTGAGTATAACATAGCTAATTATTATTTACTTTAAAATAACAGACATAAATCTTGTGTAAGATGTAATTTTTACCTATGTGTTTTACTACACATATGTAATAAAATAGTTAATGTTCTAAAAACGTCCTCTAAAAACGTGACATGTTACATTCTTAACCATGAAGTTCATGGCAAATCATAATAATGTAAAAAAATAATGTATATAGTAATTGTTTAATGTTTAACAGCGTTTTTATCAAGCGTCCGTCGATATAATATTATTTACTCCAGAACTCCGAGGGATTTCAGCTCGTATTTCTTACTTAAGTCGAGATATTTTCATCTGAAAATATAAAATATTGATTATGTATGGAAAACGTGATTTCAGACCATGACCATACTCAACGTTATCGGGTTTTATTGTTTTTGAAATAAACAAACGCATAAATATAGTTGAAGTGTCGGCAAAACGTGACAAGACTTGTATTTTATCGACTAATGATAACTTACGAGAATTGTAAGCTAGGTGTTGGCTAATCGATTCAAATTACTCATTTAAAGACATTCGAAAGCTGACGCAGCATGAGAAGTATTAATGCACTGTATCTGAATGACAACGAAACATGATATATAAATAATTTGATTTTGTAAACAGATGTCTGAATAACACTTTGTGTTTCTTTTGCTGAATAAGGTATTGTATTTAGCCCCTTTAAGCATTACACTGCTGAGCACCAGCCCCCCTTCAATGCGATGGGAATTAGACTATAGTACACTACCCTGACCAAGTGTGAGTTGGTGGACTTCACATATCCTTCGAAAACTTGAAAAATCCTCTAAGACATGCAGGTTTCCTCTCGAAGTTTTCCTTAACCGTAAATCAAGTGGTAATTGATGGTTTGGATGTCCACAATGGTTGCGAGACCCGGGATTTGAACCCGCTTTATCTGCTTACTCAAAAAGAGTGGTCTTCCACTGGGGTACCAAACATTAACAAAAGTTTTGTCTATTGAGTTAAATAAAAGTTTGTTTTTTCGGCGACGGCGCGGCGGCCAATTTCGTAAAACTATCCATCAACATGTGAAATATTACACTTCACTAGTGAGTAGTGTGTAATAAGCGCAGGTGGATTCTTTTCTATTTCGACAATCTTCGAGAAAGAAGAACAGGTTTAGATAAGATGCAGTCTATAAAAATTTAAAAATAAAAAAACGAAAACCGACTTGTCAGCCGATGCAAAGCAAATTTAATATATTTCGATACGTAAAATACATCACAAATTGACGTATAATATTAGACGATATTAGAGTTCATACCTAATCATATTTACCTATTAGATATTCATATCTTAAAATATTGTCGGCTGGCACTGACTTCGAAAATATCTGATTAGGTATCTATTCTAAATGAAAACCACCGTTTAGTTATTTTTTACATTTTAATGCCTGGAAGTCAGTGTTTTTTAAGTTTTTATTTTTCCATTTTTAGTGTAGACGTAATAAGCAGGTAATTTGTAAGAAGAAAGTTTTTTAATAACATATTCGATTAAGCAATTTATTTAAAAAGAGTTAGCAAATACTGCTTTAATGCTTAAATTTACTTTTCTGCATTCATTGTGTTATAAAGAATTTGTGCGTGTAAAAGTTACGTGTAAAATTGTGTGTAAAAGTATATAAGTGTAGAATTTCCTTTTGAAATTATTTATGATAATTAATTGATGAAAACATGGCAAATTAATATACTTAAACCATTAAAATCAGCTCGACAAAAACAAGTCAGCAACTATGATGATCAAGGGCATTATGAGATGAACTGTGAAAACCAGAAGAACACAGCATCTCATCTTCTTCGCCGTTAGAAGCATGACGATAAATAACAAAAAACAGAATATTTTACAACATTATTAATAACATTTTCTATTTCACAAATCGATTATATTTTAATAAAACAGTCTCGACTCATTCTCGCTTCGCTCGGTTTCGTCCCTAGGTACGTTTTAACGATATGGAATAGATAGTTGATCATTTGCTCCGTGAAAAACACGGGAACCGTACATTTTTCCGGGATAAAAAGTAGCCTATGTGTTATTTCAGTCTATAAACTATCTCTGTGCCATATTTCATCCAGATACCTTCAAACGTGATTGCGTGTTCAAATAATGTAGTCTTTCACTAAGCCTTTCTTCTTCACTCGTATTGCAGTTATGAGACCCCATAACTATATATATATATATATATATATATATATATATATATATATATATATATATATATATATATATATATATATATACTAGCATTGCCCGCGGCTCCGCCCGCGTTAATATGACCAAAACCAAATTCTTAGGTTTTGTATATTAGTATACTCGTATTAGTATATTAGTTGACCCGGATAACCGGCTATTACCATACCAAATTTCTTCAAAATCCCTCCAGTGATTTTTCTGTGATGCGGTCACAGACAGACAGACACACAAAAATTCTTAAAACTATAGGTTCGGCCTCTGTTAGCGATAATAATGTGTATTTCAATAAAATTTTCCAAAAAATATTTAAAGCACAGATACTGCTTCATTAAATTTTAATATATCTATAGATGTAACTAATTTATAAAGCCAAAAAGATTGTTTTTTTTTTTTGATAATTTGAACACGGGCGGAGCCGCGGGTAATTCAGTAGTAATTCTAATAAAATCATAGAAAGGTCGAATTTGTACATTCAATTTTTTGGAATTAAAACTACGTATTTTAAAGACACATGGCGATATCAAACTCTCGACAATAAGATTTTCTAAAAAATATTTAATGTACAGATTTGACTTAGTTAGAATTTTATTGTATAAATGATATGACTGAAATAACTTAGTAATATTCATTCATCACTTTTAAGTTAGCATAAATTATACATTTGAAGTCACCACACACCTAATTCTATTCAGTGTTGATTATGAATGTTTGTGTGTGTAATATGAAAGTCTAATTTTTTTTCCGAAAGTAACCCTATTTATTTATAACTTAATGTGTTAAATTAAAGTTTTATGACACTTAATAAGGCCTTTAGAATAGGACAGAGATTTTTATGGTTAATTTATTTAGCTATGAGCGGGTATTGAACCTGCGATGCAGAAGGCATAATCTTACACAGTAGTACATTTCCATCACTATGACGGTATAGCATATCATGTATGCCTGTAACTTATTAAAATTTATTTGTTTATCCACATTCTCAATTTGACGTCCAAATTGTTACTTTTAATTTTTTACTAGCGACTTACCCTCGCTCCGCTCGGGTTCATCCCTACTTAGGTTTTAACGTTTAGTATAGATTTCTCAGACATAAGGTATATTATCTCAGTAAAAAGTATTGACCCGGATAATAAGCTATCATCATATCAAATTTCATCAAAATCCCTCCAGTGCTTTTTCCTTGATGCTGTCACAGACAGACAGAAATTCTAAAAACTATAGATTCTGCCTCTGTATAGATAATAATGGCTATTTTTAATATGATTTTCTAAAAAATATTTAGTATACAGATTCGACTCGGTTAGATTTTTATTATAAGTATGTACACTATGTATAGATATAGGGTATAGATCTAAAGTAATTTTATTCACTTCATATCACTAGTAACATACCCTTAAGTGAAATTTATATTGTATGACATACATATATATTTTAAACTTTTTGGAAAATTTAATTACTAAGAGTAGCCTAAATGCTAGTCTTTTTATACATTAATTTCATCCACATCCGTCCATCTGTTCCTGATAAAGGATTTACGAACATACATACAAATTTTAGTCTTTATAAAATTTGTGTGATTGTTTCTATGTTCTTAGCACAGTATCTTTTCGTTAATTTCCATTTCCCCAACACTAAATTTCCTTTAATAATAAACCAGTAATCTATTCTCGCTTCATTCAGGCTCGAACCTATCATTAGAAGCCCGCACCGCTATTTATCTTCTGACATGAACTCCAATAATTATTGCTAATACTCTAGATCAGGGCTGCCCAGAACAGATACAATCGCGGGCCAATATGAATCACTACACAGATTGGAGAGCCGCAAAAACAAATACCTATTGTAAGGTTGCATTTTCATATATTGAACGTTTTAATAGAAAATATTATAATTGATTAATTTGTAATGATTTATGTATTTACTTATTACATACATTTACTTATGTGACCTTGGCCGATAGGAATGTGGTTAAAAAAAAAGAAAAAAGGGCGCGGATATTCATTTGTTTTCCCGCGCTTTTGCACAGAGATGTCGGTACCACCATGTAGGTGACGAATTATTTGTAATACTGAAAATTATAATTATAAATTATGTAACTCACTGACGATTATAAAAACTTTTTAACAAAAAAATAAAAACCGACTTCAAACAAAAGCACTAAAAAGTAAAAAATAACTGATTGGTAGTTTTCATTTACTATACATACCTAATCAAATATTTTCGAAGTCGGTGTGCTTTGCTTTGTATGGGCTGGCACCGATTTCGAAAATATTTGATTAGGTATGTATTTAATAGGTAGGCTTTAATTACTTAGCCAAAGTAGGTTAAATTCATCATTAGTTGTTTTTCCACCCTTAGGGGTGGTATTTTTTTTTTAAATTTAAATGGGACCAATCTGGAAGTATACACTTTCAAACAAAACAAAAATTGTCCAAATCGGTTAATAAATGACGGAGTTCTGAGGTAACAAACATAAAAAAAAACATACAGTCGAATTGAGAACCTCCTCCTTTTTGAAGTCGGTTGATAAAAGTACTGAATATAAGAATATAAGCAAGAAATATCTCAAAGTTTTATTAGGGACCCAACACTATGTTAATTATTTTTTTGGAAAAAGAATAAAAATACGGCAATAACGTTGTCTAATTAATTCTTCTTTATTTATCTTTTAAAATTCTATCAATATCAACATACAACAACAACAGTGTTATCCCATTGGTAAGGTGCTGACTTGGGAAACCGAGTAAAGCGGGTTCAAATCCCGGGTCTCGTACGTCTGATATTTTCATGTGCGAATCATTTCTAACGTGATTACCATTTACCTTGCGGTGAAGAAAATCATCGTGAGGAAAACTGGATGTCTGAGAGAAGAGTAAGTTTTCGAAAGACACGTGAAGTCCGTCAACACGCACTTCGCCAGCGTGGTGGAATATGGCCTGATCCTCCTCGTATTGAAGGTAGGCCCGCGCCTAGCAGTGGGACGTTAAAAAGGACTCAATACAATTAAAATACGTTATAAATCGTAAAAGTTATAGACTTTAAACATTAAACTCTCTCAACATGAAAGTTCCAAACATGAAATGTTACAGATGTTACGAAATATGAAAAAAATATCATTACGCTAACGGAAATATCAGGTGGCCGCTTTACTCGCAATTATTGTGTGTCTGTCTGCGTGTTACGTAACACGTCATTACCGATTTAGACATCGTAACAGTTTTCTAGGGAGGTGCCATTTTATTTTGTTTGCAATATATATGTATATTCTATGTAGAATTTTGCGTTTTGTTAATTAATAAAAACTTATGGTTTTTAACCTACTTTTTTGTCATGATGAAAAATGAAAAAAAAAAAGACTTAATACTTTAAACAAAATCTATCCACCTTTCAAAGTCTCCTTAAAGAATAATCCTTTACATTGAATCTTGTGCGTCAGCAATTATTTTATATTTTTTTATAACTAATTTTTTAAGGCTCTTACTTGAGTTCTTTCCATCCAATAGATTTTTATGAAGCTTTTATCTTATTATATTAAAAAGTAATTTGTGTATATATATAAATTTATTTCCTGTATCTCGGAAGCGGCTCTAACGATTTGTATCAATTTTTTTTATTTAGATAAGGTTTTGCTTTTTAACTTTACACATAGACTTCAGGAAAAATGCAATTTTCCGAAAAATGTCAACCGAAGCTCAGTCGCTCAGGTAGGTACCTACCTATGTACAAATAATGCCGTGACATCAAATATATTATCATCTCTAGGTATATACAATATAATTAAAATAATTCAAGTCAAAGTAATACATAAACTATGAAATAAGCAAACAATGTTACTTTCATATCTATATGTATCATATATGTAAAATAAAGTGTTTATTTAAATGAACAAATAAATTGAGCCACAATATAATTAATTTCCTTTACAATTATTTTTATTAAGTGTCATAAAATATCTGGGCAAAGTCACAAAAAAAACTTAGTTTAGCAAAAATTCATAAAACTGATAGTTAAAAGTACATCGTGCATGCTATTTTGATGTCGCCATTGTCTCAAGAACGTGACTGCCGCGTGAAATTAGATATTACCATATAATTGAGGAAAGCAATCTCTATAACATATTCTCATAAAAAGAAAGAAACAGCTAGGTACATTATTTATTATTATATAGAAACTTGAGTTATTAACATATAGTTCTCTTAATTGTAAGCTAAGTTTCAAGATGAAAGAAAAATGCTGTTGCTAGGAACAAAGAAATAAAGCAATACAGTAGATATTAAAGTAAGTAGTAATAATGTTAATCAAAAATACAACTTATCTACTAAGCTTCGCGGACTAGCCGCGAAATGTAGTGGACTTCTGATAGTGCACCGTACGTACTCCTTTAGGTTAGTTTGTGCTTTGATGATACGGCAATTAAATGTGGCTATCCAAACCGACCAAGGTAGAGTAGTAGTAGGTATAGTTTCACATACCCGGGAGCTAAATCCAGAATCTCATAATATGTAGCCCTTCAAGCTAGCTAGACGGGAAAATCTACTATAGATCGAATGTCTGTACATAGAAAAAAAATGCTAATAACCGAGTCAGGGGGATGTAAGAGGAGAAATAGAACAAATCCAGATTTTTTTAAATTTTTTTGTTTCTCTGTCTGTCTGTTTGTCTGTTTGTACGGGCTAATCTCCGAATCTATTGGTTCGATTTATCATTTAAATGAAATTTTGCATAGTGGTACCTGATATCCCCGGTCAACATCTTAGATACTTTTCATCCCGGAAAATTAAAGAGTTCCCGTGAGATAGTTAAAAAAGTATAGTAACTTATACAGCTTAGTACACAATTACTTATGCACCTAATTTAGTAGAATTTGGCATATTGATACCTTATATTACCGGTCAAACAACATGTTACTTTTTATTCCAGAAAAATGAGCGGTTCTCGTGGGATAGATCTGTTTCTGCTTTATATATATAGATAAAACCAATGGTCACAAGTCAAAATATATTATCATCTTTATAGAAAGTACACAAAAAATATAGTTAATTACTAAGTTTTATTCCTATCTGCATATGTAATTTAAGCTCACCAATCTCATAAGAGCAGTAGTTTCACCATATTTTTATTTTTATTTCGAGATTTGTTTAAATTTAATTCTTTTTTATGTGGCTTTTAGGCGTACCATTTAGTTTACTTCACCAATGTCTTGTAGAATGGAGAAGACACGGCAGAGATTAAGTATAGATTAATTTTAAAATCAAAATCCCAATTAAACAAAATGAAAAATACACCTGTAAGAAAACAAAAAATAAATAAAAAAGAAAACTGAATTCAAAAGATCTCGTTACACCATAAGATAAGTATTAAGAATTTATTTTAGAAAACCTAGTACCGTCTTACATGGCGAATGCATCCAGTGTTTAAAATATAAGTCCATGTGTTGACGAGTTTTTACATGACTACATCTATGTACTACTGTAACCTAGAAACTGGTGATTCTGTGAATACACACTCAGAAATGATAACACCAAAAACAACATCGAAGCTATTTTTTAATTCCATAACCATCGATGCTTCAACTATATATTTTTCTTATAGAACTCGTGTAAAATAAGTAATGGACGTAAAATGAGATGAGGCAAAGTGCACTGGAAATAGGACGTCAGTACATTAGTATAGAACGCTCAGTAGATTTCTGCCTTCACTTTGGTTGCTAGGCGAGTGAATGTGTTGCGCTTGACGATGGATTTGTTGATATCGATACTTATCGAAAATATTTTATAATATTATAGTATAGTTAAATAATTTTTTTTTAAATAATATATTATGTCAGCTGAATTGTTACAAAATAAATAGAGATTACGGGTTTGATAAAATGAATTATTTATAAATTTAAATTAGACTAAAGCTTCATTAAAGTAGTTTACTTAAAATAATAGTAATATTATCCAGATGTTTCGGAAAGCACGTAAAGTCTTTGGTCCTGTGCCTGTAATCTTTTAAATAAATAATTTAGTCATGAATTATACCTCTCGTGCACGCCTCTTGTAGCAGTCGTAACCAAAAGTAAAAATAAACTTTATGAAAGATTGAATTTGTATAAGAAATAATCGTTTCACTGAAGCATTAGCTTTACAGACCTGCAGCTATGATTAGCAAACTCAAATCTCAACGTTTACATAATTATTATTGCTTAGCAAACATCACTACATAGCGAATGAAAACATGGGCGTGTGCGATAGAAAATTTATTTCCGAATACAATTACATAATTCCACACTTCATGCGTTTGCGTGAAATTTCGACGTTTTCGTAAACCTTGCACAACACTATTATTATAGCACTGTACACACTAGCGAAAAATGCAGTATACGTGTGCAGAAGTACTTGCATTCGAAAAGCATCTTTAACATTATATTTATAGGAATCAAAATAGATTGATTGTATTTTTGCAAGTATGTTTATAAAGTCATCGACCCGTATCACGAACCTACCTCAATGTGAAAAATATAAATGTTGCTAAGTGCCGTGTTGCAATGGCGGCCATTTTGTTTTGTTTTGGATTTCAACGGAAGTTGCGCCATCGAGCCACTTTCCACCTTAAACATTTTAAATTTTTATTAAAAGTAAGATATGATGGAGCGGATGATGGCGAAAGAAAATGGATTGAAGTATGTACAAAAATAATCATAAAGGATAAGGGAAAGTGAAGGAAAACTGAGTGAGGAAACCTGTATGTTTAAATAGTAACTAGTAGTTCTAATAGGACTATGATGTGCTATGGTCCTCGCATTGAGGCCGATGCCCAGCTGTGGAAATCATCAGTTTTTATCAAAAAAGGGCTAAATTATTATTTGTTAAGGCAAGATTAGCACCTTCATTACATAGATAAAAAGAGATCTTAGTGATAAATCACTCTGTTCTTCAATCTTTTGAATCAAGACAGTGTGCGTTGGATAGCAACAACTGACGGCACGCTTTATTTACCCAGATTTGGAGAGTCATCTGTATGGACAATGCAAGTGTTCACTTCTTTTAGGACTCGAATCCGTTACCTCTAACATAGTATAGTTTAACTATAATAATTAAATTAAAAAAAAGGCGAAACGATTTTATTAAAGTTTTTATAGAAATTATTTAAATAAAATAAGTGTTTATGGGATTTTTTCGCGGATATGTTCTGATTTTTGGTAAAATTTAAATTATTTAGTTTATATTCTATTCGAACTTATTGTTGGCAGTAGTTTATTAAACATACAAACAACAACGTATAGATATTATTATAACTGTTTCATATAACACATAGAGACGTGTACGATACCTTTTACTTCACTATCAAGCGTGGTTTGCAAATCTAAGTACAATTTTTACATGATAATATACGAGTATGTATAATGAAAATAAAAATTAATCTATACAGATAAATAAAATTGAAGTGTCTGTTTGTAATGTCAAAATAACAGCGTTTTAGTATGAAATTATATACGGTACTTATAAAAAAAAAACACAATTTTTCAAACTTTTGTGTCTGTCTGTCTGTCTGTTTGTCTGTCTGTCTGTTTGTTCCGGATGATCTCTGAAACGGCTACTGATTTTGACTGGACTTACGCTGGAAGATAGCTAATGTTATAAGGAGTAACATGGGCTCCCCCCCAACATGCGTTCACCTTGTCGTGGTGAGGCGGCTCAGTAGTGCCCGGCAATACAGCCGGGCGCGAAGCCAAGAAACGCACAGGGAGGTGACCCACTTCGGTGGGCGGTGGGAGGTGGCCCTCTTCGGAGGGCGGTGTACCATGCGGGTTGCTCCTGGTACTTCTCTGATAGCAGAGTGGACCTTGGAGCAACCCCGTGGTTGTTGTGGTCTGCTTCGGCAGACCTGCCGTCGGGGCGTCGTAGTTGAATGCGTAAGCGATCCTGCGACGCCCCATTCAGACGGGGGAAGGTTTTGTTGAGTTTTAGTGGGAAGTACTGGCTTCGCTGGTGAGTCCCACATCTCGTGCGTAAATGCATTTCTCAACGTTAAAAAAACATAGGCTGCTTTTACTTTAGAAAAAGAATTAGGGTTCCGCTCAAAAAAATTAAAACGTACCCAGGGACGAATAAAGAAAACGTGAGTCGCTTGTTTTAAATAAGATGCTTAATAATGCTAATGCAGGTGGTAGCCCAGTGATAACTCGTTGGCTTGGGAAACCGAGTGAAGCGGGGTCAAATCCCGGATCTCGCACCTCTGAAATTTTCATGTGCGAATCATTTCCAACATGATTACCACTTGTCTTACGGTGAAGAAAAATATCGTGAGAAGACATACGTGTCTGAAGGACCTAGCAAATTTTCGAAAGACATGTGCAGTCCGCCAACCCGCACATGGCCAGCGTGGTGGACTATAGCCTGATCCCCCTCGTATTGAAGGGAAGTTCATGCTCAGCAGTGGGACGTTCAAAAAAGAGCTGAATACATGCTTAATAAAAATAACACTATTTTATTTAGATCCTTAAAGAGAGATTATTTATATTAAAAAAAAACTACTTCTCAATTTGGGTTATGGTGTTTTCAGTAAATAGTTACCATAACATGATAAAAACGATTTTTAATGGAACAGGTACATCTACCTTATATATTGTAAAATTCCAATATATTTCATGGAAAATTATACCCATAATTGCAGAATAGTTACTGATTGTGATTCTGAAAATGAATAAGGACAATATCTTTCTTTTCACTCTGATAAATTAAGTGTTGTCCTTAGAAAATTGATAACAATATCGATGTGTTCATAATAAAAAATTTTTTTGAAAGCACTATCGGTAAAAGCATAATACAAGTATTTTTTATAATAGGTGTAATTGCTATGTATTTTCCAAAACCATATCAAGTTATAGTTCAAGATATTTTATTAAAAGGTCTACAAAATCAAACTTGTACCATCTCGAATTTCATAATTTAAATATTTATGCCATGCCATGTCTTGTAAAGCGGTATATATTGATAGCTACACGCGGCCTACACTGACCGGTACTATCGGCCACATTTTCTTTTATTTATTTTCTTAAATCTATTAAAGGCGTTTTTTTCTGGTACAGTAATTTATGTAATTTCATTGTGTATTATATATTTTTATAATTTCAACTATGTTGTAAATAAAATGAAAACTAGATTGTATATACGAGTAATTCTACAATCGCTATCGCTATACATATATCTATATTATTGTTAATTTTCAATTTTCGGTATCTATTATAAAAATAGAACGTGTCTATGGGGGGACTGAATAGGTATAGAATATGGAAGAACAAATAAAATCTTACATTATTACTAATATTAGACACGTTTGGCTCAGCTTGTAGTGATCCTACTTGCTAAGCCAGCGGTCGCGGGTTCGAGTCCTGCTGGGGGCATATATTTGTATGACGAACATGAATGTTTGTTTGTACTCCAGATATGGGTGTTTATAATTATAATATGTATGTATTTAAAGTAACATATGTGTAGCGTATCAACTGTCTGGTATCCATAACACAAGCCTCGTAGCTTACTATGGAACTAGGTGGTGCTGTGTGTTAATGTCCCAACATATTTTATATTTATTAGAAGAAGTACTAAACTCTTTTACAATGGAAAGAACTGACCCTGAATACATAGACTATTTTAAGTCTAAGTACTACGAGAGCAGAGTCGCAGGCGGAAATTAGTTTTATATTTTTTTTTCTTATATTATTAACATATTATAAATGTATATAAAAATACTCAAAGCATCAACATAGAAAAAATTTTCATGCTTGTTTTTATATTTTCTTTTACACCCCTAATAATTAAATTTAAACTATGTATATATAATAATTTTTCTGTGTGTCTGTACATTTAATAGCCGATATTAGAAAGCGACGTGGCGCCTGTGGACGCTGAACTTAATTATACCTTCTAACCAACAATAGTGTTATTTATATATGAAAGTTGCGAACGTTCTCGTTTACAACAAATTTGTCTATCAAATAATATTTATATAACGGTTTATATAAATCTATATAATTGTTATATACAATAAAATTATGGCGCTGTCAGATTATATGTAGTTGCCATGCTTTAAGTTTTACCTTTAGGTGATATATTTTAAGAACGGGTTTTTTTGGAATTTTTGATTTGAGTTTTGACGATGTATCAAATAAATGTGTATTGACATATTAATAAGTTAATTTTTGACAGCTTTTCTATAACTATTATGAACTAGCTCAGTTTAGCTTACATGCAGCACTAGTACATTTAGTTATAATAATCGTTAGGTACCATTTTGATTTAATTAAAATAGCATAGAATGGTCTTTTCATTAGAAACAAAAAAGTTGATATAAAAAAAAAATATATAATAATAATAATTCACAAGGCTCCTCTCAAAGTGAGGTGAAGTAGGTCATAATCCACCGTACTGCCCTATATATATATAAATAATAAAAAAAATACAGAACATCACGCTATGTTACGGTATAGCAATAGGCACGTCAGCGGCCGCCAGGCGCACGTAGCGCAGTGGTAAATGTACAAAAAGGGGAGGCTATGTTACGGGATGGAATATGTCTAGGAGACATTTTAAGGCAAAATTAAAATGGTGTAAAAACCGATAGGAACAACTTAAAATGGACATTTTCGCGTCAGATCACTTATCCAAAGATTTTAAGAGTTTCTGGAAGAACACTAATAAAATGAAAACTAGGCCGAGTTTACCCGTGAGTGTAGATGGTCTTTCCGACCATAAAGAAATTGCTGATGCATATAGGTCGCGCTTCACTATGCGATCACCTCTGGGTTCCACGTTGAATAAGGTGAACGATGCTGAGACTATCACGACGAGCGGGAGTGAAAAGATTACGGATAAAATGGTAGCACAAATAATTAAAGAAATGGTTCGTGGAAAATCACCTGGTCACGATAATCTTAGCATTGAACACTTTAAGTATGCGGGAGTTCATCTGCCTCGAGTTCTCGCACTGTTTTTCAATCTGTGTCTAAATCATTCATATTTACGGGAGCCGCTTATGCAGACTATTGTAGTACCAATTGTTAAGAACAAGACGGGTGACACGTCCGATATGAGCAATTATCGCCCCAACTCGCTTGCTACCACCGCAGCTAAAATACTTGACAGTGTGATAAATGGCGCGCTATATAAGTACGTTTCTTTGCAAGATGCCCAATTCGGCTTTAGATCAGGTCTGTCGACAGAAAGCGCTATTCTTAGTCTGAAGCATACTGTCAAGTACTATACTGCAAAGCGTACGCTGGTATATGCGTGTTTCCTGGATTTATCTAAGGCATTTGATCTTGTATCATCATATATCATATTGATCATATGATGTACTTTGGAGCAAGTTAAAGGACGCGGGTATACCGGCGGAGTATACGTCCCTTTTGAAATACTGGTATGCTAACCAGAGAAATCAAGTAAGATGGGTCAGTGCATTGTCGGATGAATACAGATTGGAGTGGTTAGTGGAGGTTTGAGTTCACCCTTGCTTTTCAACCTGTACATTGACCAACTCGTGGAGGAATTGAGTAACACACATGTCAGCTGTCACATTGACGACACCTGTGTCAATAATCTAAGCTACGCAGACGACATGGTCTTGCTCAGTCCTTCTATAGCCGGCTTAAGAAAACTAATAGCTACCTGTGAGACTTACGCGAAGGTGCATGGCTTAGCATATAACTCAAAAAAAAGTGAAATACTTGTGTTTAAGTCTCAAAAATTAAAACCACGCCATGTCCCGCTCGTGAGTCTTAATGGTGTATCGCTGAGCGTTGTCGAGAAATTTAAGTATCTTGGTCACATCATCACTAGCGATCTACGGGATGATGATGACATTGAGAGGGAACGCAGGGCGTTGGCGGTTAGGAGCAATATGGTCGTCCGCAGATTTGCTCGGTGTACGAAGGACGTCAAAATAACTCTATTTAAAGCGTTCTGTCAGTCCTTTTATACCTGTAGTTTGTGGGTGGCATATTCGCGCCGCTCCTACAAGGCCTTGCGTTTGCAATATAATAATGCCTTTAGAATGCTGTTGGGGCTGCCGTGGCGTTGTAGTGCTTCAAAGATGTTCGCATAGGCACACACAGATGGATTTCATGCCATTATGCGCAAGAAAGCTATTTCTTTGATGCGGCGTCTACGTGAAAGCAACAACAGTATTTCAAAGTGTATTTCGGCCAGAATGGACTGCCCCTTTCAGAAACACTGGATGGAGTTGGCCATTGGGCTAAGATAAACAAAAATGAAATAAATAATATTTTTTGCAAAAAATACTAACAATACTAACATAGTATTAAGTATAATTGTTACTAACCAATTAACAATATATGGATGTACTTACGTCTGAAATAAAAATTATTATTATTATTATATTATACATATACTAATACTAGCGAATCACCCTCATTTCGCTCAGGTTCATCCCTAATGAAAAACAAATAGAATTCTATCCCACGGGAATCGTACATTTTTCCGGGATTATAAGTAATACATGTGCTTTTCCAGGCTATAATTTATCTCTGTACCAAATTTCATCCCGATCAGTTCAGCCGTTCTGGTGTCATTGAGTAATAAACATCCATCTAAACTGTCGCAATTATAATATTAATGGGATTTAACAAACTTTTGGATAAAAGTCGCTATATGACTTTTTAAGACACCTACGTCCATATAAAACAAAAAACTTTATTAAAAAATATATTTTTGTTCGTATTCTTCAGCTATATATGAAAAACAAAAGATATATATACACGTTATATAATTTTATTTAGAAAAGGAAAACCTTTTAGATATTAAAAATAAACAGACCGCGATAGATGTTTTGACGCTGAACTAACCCTGTCTGTCTGTCAAGTCGATATGATATGATGTGTTTACTTCACCAAATAAAATGGAACAGCTCTAACACGTAACTTTGCTATGAAGATAAAAATTTTACGTAATAACGGTGAAAATTTTTACTTGTAAAATGTTGTAATGGTACCTATACATCACTCGAGAACAACTTGACTGATTTTGCTAATTTCTTATTTAAAATACTCGCAATAGTTTGAATAAGATTTTTAAAAGGAAAACAATGGGAAATGTTGTTTGGAAAATTGGGATAAAATTGAATGAAGAATTTTATTATAAAGGATTTTTGTAGAATTCCAACATTACAAACTTTATTGGGACGAGATGTCTGTCGGAACAGCTAGAAAATAATAATAAATAAGGTACGAATATATCACGAGTAAATTCCGATTTTATATTAAAATTACTATACGTTATGAACCATTTAGAAAAATTATCAAGTTTTATTGTAATCTATACATATAATAAAATTCGAAATGAGTCGAATCTGTACATTAAATATTTTTTGGAAAATCTTATTGAAATAGTCATTATTATCGACACATAGGCCGAATCTAGTTTTTAGAGTTTTCGTTAGTCCGTCTATCTGTCTATCTGGGCACGCATCACGAAAAAACTACTAGAAAGATTTTGATGCAATTTGGTATGATGATAGCTGGTTATCCGGGTCAACATATAGGATACTATTTACTGCGGGAAAATATCTCATATATGAAAAATCTATACTAACCATTAAAACGTACCTAAAGACGAACCCGAGCGGAAGGAGGGTGAGTTTCTAGTAATCCATATTAATATTATAAATGTGAAAATATGTTTGTTTGTTTGTCTTTCTTTCACGTCAAAACCGAATGACGAATTGAAGTGATTTTTTGTGTCGAGATAGTTGGAGGGCTGAAAAATAATATAGGCTACTTTTTACAGCGGGAGATTATCTAATTCCCACGGGACAAGACGTTATAATACAAGCCAAAAAAATATTTATCATCAGAATTACGTGAAACTTGGTATTAATGCTCTTCAGTACAATTACCTAAATAAATACGTGTTTGAGCATTTATCGAAATTCTTGCCATAAGGGGATAAAAGCCGCGTGTTCTGCTAGTATTATGTAAAAGAAGTCTATGAACTTAACATATTGTCCAATACAAATCCAAACAAACAAAATCAGCTATATACTATCGTATTGTCACATCAGATCTCCTCTAGATATGATAAGTGCAGGTCGTTGACCCGCTCTACATTCACAGATGTTGCCACGCGTCTAAAACGGGCACTGAATATCGTTCACATTTCATTTTTACTTACTTTTGTACGTGTTAAAGACATACATACATATATGATAAAATTCTTATCAAACTTATAATATAAATGGGAAAATTCATATGTTTGTTTGTTTGTTGGTCTTTGACGCTTAAATTCCTGGGCAAATTTTGTTAGTACATACATATAGATAAATATAGTACAGGATTTGCATATTGTATAGGAACTATATGATTGTTGTGGTGTTATTTGGCATAATGTGTAGAGATAGCGGATTCGATGGCACAGATTCGGCTTAGTTACAATTTTATTATATGGATATTGTACGTCTTATTAGATTTTCAATGAGTATCTAGTAAAAATATTTTAAAAATTACAAAGACATAGTCCAATACAGTACTACGCTCTATATATTTTTAAAGATTCATGTTTGGCAAAGATCCGTATCTGTTTATTTTAATTTTAATAATAATACTTAACCCACATACAATTATAAAACTTATTGAAATTATGGAAAATGTTTAAAATTAACAAATATTGTAAGGTACTTTGGTGCAATTTTTGCATTTTTGAAATCATTTTGTTATTTGTGGGCATGCACTGTCTGTAACAATTATATAATGAATTTGAGACGTCTATAACCTTAGTCACTCCCGTGACCATGATTGCTGTAAAGCATTCGAAACATCGGGAACCAAAAATTAAAAAAATATAGTTTTATTTAAAATGTCAAATATTCGCGTAAATCTAAGAAAGTATCATAAAAATATCTAACTAAAGAAACATTCATCCTATTTCTTCGTGTATCATATTACGTGACTCTACTACGTGCACACTAACGTAGAAAAATCAGGAGATGAGAGATGGAAGAAGGGAGAAAGAGAAGTGAAAGAGAGAGAGACAGTGGTGATGGTGGTGATGATGATGGTGGTGGTGGTGATGATGGTGGTGGTGGTGATGATGGTGGTGGTAAATATTTACGTTATGCATATTGGCTGGTGGTCCAGAACACGTCGGCGTAACAACGATAGTAACGAAGTATAAAACATGTAAACGCAATGAAGTGTGTCGCGACGCGATCAACTTCATAGAACATCGGTAAATGGTACAAAAACCCTACGGCCCTATTACCGCTATACATTTTATAAGCGATAGCGGATTTTTGAATAATATATATCATTATATTATAGTCCACAGTTCTGAGCAGATACTTTTGTTTATTTTTACTAGTGAGTTATACCCTCGTTTCATTGAGCCGCCTTTTGCGTTTCTACAGACATCGCCATGTTTGAGAAAAATTTAATTAGCTTCAAAAATAACCTATATATTACTCTAAGTCATATCTAGCCTATCTGTGTTCTAAATATCATCCAAATCTGTCCAGCGCTTTCAGCGTCAAGGAGATAAGTAAATCAAACATACATACAAAATTTCGCAATTATAATTAGTGTGACTCTCTTGTTCTCTCTACTATTCTCTCATTCCTATAGGTTGACCTTCTGGTCAACCTATAGGAATAAGAGAATCCTTCAGAAACATTTCGTAGGAGAAAAATCCAACTTTACTCAACTCTTACTTCAAAAACTAATTCATCTTGTCTTCACTATACAATCTGCTTATATTTTAATAGAGAGGGAGCCCCCTAAAAAAGGAGAGTTTTCTATGTAATCGCTTTCTCTTTTACTCTACACCACAGTGAACGGTGAACTTCATTGCGCATTAAATGGTACAAAAAGCCTTTCAAAACGACATCATAGAGCCATTAGCGAACGTGTATCTGTAATATGGTGGCAAGCTCTACCTCGTCCTTACAAGTGAACAAATGCGTACGAAAATAATTGTTTTTCTTCAGTCGATAAGATATGCTAAAGAGGGTTTAGGGTACGAAAAAATAACGACTTTCTAAATATATATCCGGTATATCGTAGATGTATGTTAATAGAAAAACGAAACAAATAAATTCGGAGAAAAAAAAATAAGAACTTTAGATGCTTGAACAAGCACTAGCCAGTTATTTTGTCGTTGACAGAAGTTATGGTATATTTGGTCACAGGCAGAACACACGGCTTTACCCGCGTTTAATCTACAAAAAACTCTTTGACTTTATGTTATATACTACTCACCCTCGCTTCACTTGGGTTCATCCCTATGTATTTATATAATATATAGTTTTACAATAATGTATGGAAGTCAGTCCGATTTGTTGACATTTATGAGTACACCTCCGCTACCTTGAGTAGTATCATGATGATATATAGCCTATAATAGCCTTCCTTAATAAATAGGCTATCTTATGCAAAAAGAATTTTTTAAATCGGATTACTAGTTCTTGTGATAAGCGCATTCAAACAAACAAACTCCGAATCTTTATAATATTAGTATAGATTTGTACTTTTTCAGTTTTCTTGTAGCGAATTTTATACCTATGTCCACTAGTACAGCAAAACAGAAACACTTCAGTGAAGCATCTACTACTCATTCATAGATAATAATTTTAATAATACCTAATAAAAAACCTAACAAGAAAATTTATGAAGGCATAATACATTTTATTTATTATTTATTTATCCAGGAAACTGTGTTTTTAGATATGTCATTTATTATAACAGGAAATGGACCTTTTAACAGGTGACATTATCAGGTTATATGTCTGTCCGTCCCTCTCGTAAATTTTATAATCCTGTATAAATCGGAAACTCGGAAAGATATATGTGTAATTACATAAGCCATGAATCAAAGCGCCCTTCTTTCGCGTTGATTAAAAATATTATGTAAAGGTAGCGCAGACGTTAGACAAAAGACGATATTTGTCTTATGGAGATAAGTTATCGCTGGTCCATATTGTTTCTGAATATTTTTTCGATAGCCTCGTTCGCCTAGTAGATAGCGTGTACGGCTACAGTCTACAGATCCAAAGGTCCTGGATTAGAGTGCGAGGTCAAGCCATTGAATGTTTCTGTCAAAACAAAAAAGAAAGTAGTAGCTCGAAAATTTGGGAAATTGGTGGTTTTATACCCATGTGTCTTGGAGAGTAGGTGGCAAATTGTCGTCCCATCTGACTTTTAGCAAAGAGTGAACGTTGTATTTGAGAGCATGTATGTATATGCCCTATAATATATCTTGTGTCCATGATTAGTCTCAAAGAGGACAGTATTATTAAAGTGGCAAACAAAATTAAGAGTTACTTCTCATTTTCTGGTTCTAAAGTTCTAAGAATACCTACGCAAAAATTATACTTTATAATTTGCATTAAAAAAGTACTTAAAATATATTTATTTATTGCTATAATTTCTATTTGCTTTTTTCTCTTTCTATTTGCTTGCATGGAGTTTGCGTCATGAAAACGGAAACGGGAATGGAAAATAATTTTAATAAAAACAATAAGACTAGTAAAAAATAATAATAAAGTGTCGTAAGTCTACGTTCAAAGATTGCTCAAGCATAGATGTTTTTGTGTTTCGTTTGACGCTTTCTTATTTCTGATCGAAATATAAAGTCTTGTAGGTGTCATGTCGGATTCATGTTATATCTTTACAGAAATTTGTTAAATGTACATTGGCTTATATTTTATCTTAAATATAATTTTGAAATATACTGTTAGTTTGTCTTATTAGTTGAATATTTTATGCGGACTCCACACTTTGAATGACTTAAAAATTAGTCTTAAAATAAGACAAATTCAAATTATATATACAATAAATTCCCAATGTGCGATTACCTTATGATGGTTGGGGGGGCTCATTAGCGTCAGGAGCAACCCCATGGTTATTATGGTCTGTTTCGGCAGACCTGCCGTCGAGGCTTTGGGGTTGAATGCGTAAGCGATCCTGTACCGTTGGGTTTTAGTGGATAATACTGGCTTTGCCGGTGAGTGCCACATAACCACCTATACGTATACAGATGGTATGCCTAAATGCATTTTCCAACGTTAAAAAAAAAAGAGTAGATTCTAGTGGTTATACCCACATCAAAAATTATGTAAATGGTATAGTCATGTTATCATTTTTGTTAACACATAAGTTGTTGGTAGTTTAAGAACTTCTTAGAACAATTAAATCAACCTATATGCCAAAATACATAAGTAACCTTTATTTTGTTTTGACAAGTACATAGATATAAAGCAAGCAAAAATAAGGTCGATATGGTAATTAAATTTATATTACAGGCTTTACCCTGCTACGAATTTTCTGTCCCTAACTGTCCCTAATGGCTGTGTATTTTGTAATTAAACAAAGTGGTGCGCAATATCGTATGATTTACGAGAACGTATTGTAATCATTTTGAAAGTAAGGTGTGGAACTTGGTATTATGTGAAAAAAAAAAATATTTTTATGGCATTAAATTTCATGTGGGTACTTTGTTGTAATAGTTTAGCCAACTCTGTTTACTAATCAGAGGTAGCGAATTCTATTCCTGTGCATTGTATATTTTAATACATATATTGTACAAAAGACTAATACTTGTTACGCCATTTGAGTCACTGGAGGCCTAACAAGTAACCTGTGTATTAATATAACTTTTTTATTTTTATGCTAATATTATTTCCGGCTTCATGTTTTATTCTATCATACTCTGTCTACATTATTCTTTAGTCTGAGTTTGATACATAAATATGTACATAATACATTTCTACACAAAGCGCCGTTAAAGGGCTAATTGCGAGATTCCTTTGTTAGACCCTTGAAATCCCGTCCATTACAGCGCAAATTAAACATTTAAATTAAAATGCGACAGAGGACGTTTTAAAATTTGCACTCACTCTCTGGAAACGAGTCTATATAAATGAAATTAAAAAAATATTTTCTCGCCAAATGTTTGGATAGGACGTGATTTTTAGCTTCTGTAATTGAGTTCTGAAAATCCGCTAGTGGGTGTACCTTTAGATAATAGAAAGTGTAATGGCTTATGTAAGATTTGTTATATATATGTCATTTTTTTAAATAAACAACCCTTAGCACCATTCAATTTTTAGCACCATTCATTGTATAAATTGGGTCAAAAATTAGTTTATTTCCCTTTCCAAGCTTAAAATCATCACTAAGCAAGACCAAGTCGATTTCTTGCACAATCTGACACAAACAGACAAATACACTTTTGTATATATGTAATTTTTATTCTAAAAGAGGTCAGAAAAACATGTCTTTCACCATTGAATAGAAAATACGTTCGGCAATTACATTCGGCATAAATATACATTTTTAATTACGCTTCCCTTTTGACGAAATAGCTATAATAAATAACCTGAATCCGCAATCATTTATTTTATTTGATACGTAATGGTCCATCTGCGGCAGCATCCCAACCGATGGCTGTTGGTTTTTGTATTTTTTATTCATTTCTGCTGAATCTTGCTATAAATTTCACTTGATTTATATTATATTTATAATGTATTTAAATAATACATTGCTTTTGATTTCTCATGTCATTACATGTTATTTGGTAACAGTGATAAAATACAAAATTCAATTTGTGACTGGCTTACTTTTCTTAGACATTGTTCATATTGCACATAAATTATTAGGTATACACTAGCAGATCCCGCGGCTACGTTTGCGTTAAAACTACAAAAAAATCTAAACAGGTAGGTTTCATACAAATCATCCCCCATTTTATTTGAATTTCGAAAAATGCTTAAGCATTTATTTATTTAAAGGTATTGAAAAGCATTTATACCAAGTTTCAAGTAATACTGATCATAAATAAATTTTTCACTTGTATTATAACGTGTTTTCCCGTGGGAATGAGATAATCTCCCACCGTAAAAAGTAGGCTATGTCACTCTCCAGCCTTCCAACTATCTCCACACAAAAAATCACGTCAATCCGTCACACTGTTTCGACGTGAAAGAAAGACAAACAAACAAACAAACAAACAAACAAACAAACAAACAAACAAACAAACAAACAAACAAACAAACAAACAAACACACTTTCACATTTATAATATTAGTATGGATTACGTAGGTTTGGTCCAGCAGTTAGTTGTTACGTTTGACAATGTAGGTCATTTAGTTTACTGTTATTGCTCTGACGCCCATAGTTTTACTAAATAAAACGTTTTTTTTTTAATATTTTGTAGTAGTGTCTGTCCACGACTTCGTTTGTGTTGTATGTATAAATATACTCGTACATACATTAAATATTTTTTAGAAAATCTTATTGAAATAGTCATTATTTTCGATACAGAGGCCGAATCTATAGTTTTTAGAATTTTTGTCTGTCTGTGTGGGAACGCAACATGAGAAAACCGCTGGACAGATTTTGATAAAATTTGGTATGACGATCGCTGGTTATCCGGGTCAACATATAAGATTTTTACTGCGCCCCGGGGGAGAAGTCAACTCCTACCGGGCGCGTCCCCAGGTAGCGGATAGGGGAATGCCACCCGTTTAGAGGGGCGGGTGGTACCGGAGAAATCCGGCGCGGACCAAATGGCTTGGTGGGGGCCGCTCGTCGAGGCCTTGAGCCAAAAGGTTTGGCCGAAAACGTTGCGGCCACCGGTGGTGGGACCGCTTTGGCGGTCCCGCGATCGGATCGGGGGGTGCCGGTTGCGGGACTGTGGTGACAGGCCTGCGACCAGCAGGGGAGCAGCCGCGGCGGGAGAGGAGTGCCGGTATTACGGTGCGCCGCTCTCCCTGCCCTCCGCGGCCTCGGCGGGGCCGCCACCGTTAGATGGCGGACGCGGTAGGGCTGCAGGGGAAGAGGAGTGTCGGTGTGACGTTGCCGCTCTCCCTGTCCTCTGCAGCCGGATGTGGGGTTGCCCACTTCGGTGGGGGTGAAGGTGCCAGAGGGCGGTCGACTTGGGGAGGTTGGCCGTCCAGTGTTCTGGCGGAAGAGGCCGTCAGGGGTGGTCGAACATCTCAGCCCCTGACATTGGGACGGGCCTTAAAAGGCACTCGCCGTCGGGGTCACAGAAGAGTCTTTTTGGTACCCGTGGCCCCGGCCTTAAGGCGAAGGAGGTGCTTTGTCAGGTTTTTTAGTGGTTAGGCTGCGCGTTCACCATCTTTGCGCGGCAGGAGCCCCACATAACCCGTCTCGCATCCCCCATTGGCGAGCGGGTACCCGGGAACAGGCTTTTTCCTGACAGAAAAAAAAATAGGATTTTTACTGCGCAAAATATCTCATCTCTGAGTCAAAATCTATCTAGGGATAAACCCGAGCGGAGTGAGAGCGAGTCGCTAGTTTTAAAATAAAAAAATAGTCAAAATTATTGTCAATGTTGCACTCACCAACGAACAGTATTTTATTTTTATTTATATAGATATGAACAACCTTAATAATGACTTCATACTTAATAGACAAAATAAAAACATCTTGGACTCTACGAACTTAATTTTCCATCTAGTTAAGTATACTTATTAAGTATAAAACACAATAACCTCTCACGTTCTGAGTTAAATTTGGACGGGCCTATTTATCAATGGTTTCTGAAAAGGCACGTCCGATGTTAGAGCGGGTTAAATTCCCGTAGCAACACGCGGGACTCCCGCCGAGACACCATCACGATTTCTCTAAATAATTTCCGATTAGATACTTTTATACTATCCGACCTCGTTTTGTTACGATTTCTTAATTTTTTACTTTTTCTTCTATTATACGTAAATTAGAGTCGATTTTTCCGTGGTTTTTTTTTTATTTACATTTTTTGTTCCGACGTTTCGAATGCTTTACAACAAACATGGTCACGGGTGATACTATGACTTACCAAAGTTATATTTACTTATTACAGACGGTAATGGAAATAAAAATATCGTCAGAAACAAATTCGATAGATAAATAAAATCACGAAAATATAAAAAAAAATGTTTAGTTTTCGTCTATTTTTTTAATTTCTTTTAAGGTAACTCTTCATACAACTTGATATTTAACATACATGAATCTTTACATCTCAGCCAGCATATTATGATGGATTTCATTACGATCGGTCATTCATTTTAAGTAACAAACTAACGCATGTGCGCATTTTCACTATTAGATACATAAATTTATGATTAAAAATTAAATATTTTATCGACGGCCCCCTAAAAAGTTTTCTTTTGAAGAAAAAATGCAATCATGTTTTTTTTTAAATTAAGATCAACTCGTGTCCAAGACGATCTAAGTTAATTTTTTGAAGAAATCGTGTTTTTTTTTTTTTGGAAATTGGAACGAAATATTGCCAATTAAAAATTGATTAAAAATAATGATATACAAATAACAAGCTGAAAGAAAGATAAAACGACTATAAATTATTCTATCAACTTTAACCGAATAGAAATTAGACTAATTATTAAATGTATGTATAGTTCTATGTGCGTGCGTGCGTGCGTGCGTGTTTCACCATAGTCCACCACGCTGGCCAAGTGCAGGTTGGCGGACTTCACATGTCTTTCGAATACTTGCTAGGTTCTCTCAGACATGCATGTGAAGAGTACAGGCAAAGAGCAGGAAATTTCACTATTTCTGTTTGTTTTTTTTGTTCTCTTCTGGTAACCAATCTATGTCTATGGTAATTGCATTTCCAACCACTGGTTTTTACAAATACTCAACGGATATCGTTTAAAATACGTTTTTATCTATGCCCAAAGCGAAAAGAACTAGGAATATCCATGACATATCGCTAAAGATTGTCCAAAAATGTACATACGAGTAGTAAAAGTTACTGCTTACTTTGATCTCAATAAAAATATTATAACTTCTAAACTAAAAAAGCAATTTGATGTGTTTTTCTCATAATCTATTTTTTAGGACAATCCTTGTTCTCTGTCTGTACTCTTCATGTGGTAATCATGTTGAAAATGATTCGCACATGAAATTATCAGAGGTGCGAGACCCGGGATTTGAAGCCGGTTCACTCGGTTTCCCACGCGAGCGATTTATCACTGGGCTACAACTGTCTCATATCATTACCTTGATATTAAATTATTCATAATAAATAACGCTGGACCAGACGGTCGTCAATGTATATATAAGCAAAGATTAGCTTTATTTTATCTGTTAAGGCCATAATATTATTAAGGAGACCGTGGGAACATGTATAAGTCGTGTCGTCATATCCTTTAAAAGAGAAAGTAACTAGCATATTAAATAGATTCATAATCTTTACTGTAAATATGTAAATGTGCAAAAGTTGGTTTTTAAAAAAGGTATTTGCTTTTTAAAATAGGTAGGTTAGGTAACTATTTTGTTTTTTTTCGCTGATTTATTTTGACTTTTTGTTTCCGTCACCGAGTACGTACTTCGAACCAAAAATCTAGATAAATCCGCGATAAAACTTCAAACAGATACCTAGAATTATTTTAAACTCGCTTAAACGTGTGAAAGTATTATGAAAACTTTCTCTATGAAATATACTTTAATAAGTTAATTTATTTTTAAAATTCTTTGATCTCGGAGTAATAAACTTGAAATTGTTTTTCTGGATAAAAATATTTTAAAACGCCTAAAAAATAACAGAACAAAGAAATTAAAAAAAAAATACACATATTTATTTTTAAGTAATAATAATTGGTTCATTGTTGTAGAAACAAAACCGCGGCAAAAGATTAACTCAAATGAACTTCATAATTAATTATCTAAATAAGACATAAGCACTAAAACTTGTCTACAAATCTAGATTTATTTTGTCTAAAAAATCTGTAGGATAGACTATAACGATTACAGTGGGAACGAGTGCACTAAGTGGGCAGGTCACACGTCATTTATCTATTTCCAACGACACAATGTACAGACAGTTACAGAAGTTGTAACAAAAATATATACAATATATCTCAACCTGTTTCCCGCGATTTCGCTTGCGTATGCAGATTATGAAACATTACCTTTAATTTCTATAGCAATGTGTAAAATGTGAATCTCAATCTCTTTCTATATCAAGCCATTACTGTAAAACTTAGCTTATCATTTTATTGTTAAGTTTTTACGCTTATTGCTAGAATGGAATAGATTTTTTCAATTCTTTTCTCGTGAATTTTTCCGATGTTTTAATAGTTATTTTGCTATTTGGGGTGAAGAATCCAACAAAATAAGATCATTAAAATCGGTCCAGCAGTTCACGAGTTATATATATATATATATATATATATATATATATATATATATATATATATATATATATATATATATATATATATATATATATATATAGACTGAGAAATACCTGAATAACAAGAAAAACAACATTGCAAACCGACCAGCTTTTCTCGAGCGATCTGCGATAGAGAAAGAATTATAAAAAAAAACCTAAAAATTGTTTATTTGCCTGATATGCTACGTGGTAGAAATAATTCACGACAGAGATTTTGTTTAATAATAATAATCTATTTATTTGCTCTGAATGTAGGTGTACAAAGTATATAACAGGCATTGATATTAAGTATCCGTGAACATTTTGCCATTAGACATATAAATATATTTTTTGTTCATTCGTTTGTTGTTACCTCATAAGACATTCACTAATTCTTAAACTAATTTCAGTATAAATTGGTACAACATTTAAAGAGACTACAAACTATTGAAATTATTACGTTAAGTATATTAATAAGTTAAAATAACTGCAAAAGTGTAAAATATAACAAAGCCCAGCTATAAAACAATATGGCAATTCTTCTTGACTGTACTTTAAATACCTAATTGCGATGTCATCGACCTCTTTATTTTTAATAAATTTGTTTACTTTAAATATAATATAGTACCTCTTTAGTTTAAATATCGTGTTAAAGCTTAGAAAATTCCCAAATTATTACTAATACTCAAAAATATTTGTGTAGTCTGTACGTCACAATTGGAACAATACAATGAAATGTAGAGTTTAAAAATTCGCTTGTGATTAATCTCGCGCCAGGGACACATTAACCTACTTCAAAGCTGTTAATTTTTCATTTATTCGTGGACTCTCAATACTATTCTGTTTTACAAATTTTAACCTTTTGTTTATTACTTTTTGTTTCGTTTGTTTTTCTGATTTAAATAAGCTTTATTTGAATATACAAAGCGTTATACTCGTAGTACTTATTTTTTGGAAAATCTTATTGAAATAGTCATTATTATCGACACAGAGTCCGAATCTACAGTTTTTAGAATTTTTGTCTGTCTGTCTGTAACCGCATCACAACAAAACCACTGGACAGATTTTAATGAAATTTGGGATGATGATAGCTAGTTATCCAGGTCAACATATAAGATACTTTCTACTGGCTGAAAATATCTCATCTCTGAGAAATCTATACTAAACTTTAAAACGAAAACAAGTAAGACGAGGTTAAGTCGCTAGTATATAATAAAATTAAAACAAATGAGACTTCAACTACTGCAATAAGAAATTTTGTATCGATCACACAAATGTAAACTAATAAGTTTACTGGAGTGACGAAAATGAAAATTGTCAACTTGGGGCGTTATCTTTATATTAAAAAAAAAGTAAGTACCTTCGGTTTCCTTGCAAAAGAAATAGGTACTTAAATAAATGTGTTGGGACATTAACACACAGCATCATCTAGTTCCATGGTTAGCTACGAGGCTTGTGTTATGGATACCAGATAGTTAATACACTACACATATATAACTTTAAATACATACATATTATAAATATAAACACCCATGACTGGAGTACAAAACATTCGTGCTCAACACACAGATGAATGCCCCCAGCGGGACTCGAACGCGTGACTGCTGGCAAAAAAGTAGGGTCACCACAACCAGCGCCAAAGTGTCGTTAAAAGTGAAGAAGTACTAAAGAATTCAGGGAATACTCCAACGTCAAAACGCAATCTGTAAAATCAAACTTTTTAAAACACTTTTTTTTTCTCAAAACAAATAAGAAGTATCAAAATAATATTCCACACATACATAAATCAAATCGAAATGGGTCAAGTAAAATCGTCATCTGTTTATGCAAAACTTGTATTTAATTGCAATATCATATTCACGTAAAGAACAGGAAGCGATAAAACAGCGGACATGATGTAAGTACATAAATGAGATATTGGATCTCTGCTCTCTTGGCTGTTGACTCGTGGCTTTTGAACATTTCACATATTATTTATGTTTGTTGTAAAGTCTTTAGCGTTGGTTTATAATGTAGACCGTAAGGTCTCGGGTTCAAGTCCGGTGTAGGGTCAAAAGGATTAGAAAAGAAAAATGAGTGTCGCGGAAGTGAGAGACAAATATAATTAAAAAAAATATTATATGTATATTTTTATATTAATTAATTATTATGTATAAAAATGTATAATTATAATTAATAATTTTATAATAATTATTACATATAAAAATTAATATTTATTATTTACCTATTACTGTGCGATAAATGTGCATATATAAATAAAAGCTATTATGACTAATTGCTGCCATGGTAACCGTTGTTATTGTCTGACAAATATGTAGTGTCCGACCGAAGGTCTATTTTTGGCCGAAGCCGAAGCCGAAGCCGATTAATCGGCTATCGCCACAACCTTCGGCCGAAGCCGAAGCCGAAGCCGAAGCCGAAGGTTTATATTCTCTCAGCACTCAGTAATTAATTTTGTATCAATACCTCAAATAACCTCAATATTGAAGGTTTATATTGACTGTCTCATATAGAAGTTGATGATATATCATAGAGATGGTTGGTTTAGAGATAAATAAAAGTTTGTGATTTTGTGATTTACCTACTGGTAAAAAATAATCATTTCTTTATTATGTAATTCACAAATTACAATTAGACCAATCAGTCAGATTACTAATGTATCACAATTTAATTGATAAACACAAATTCAAAACAAAACACTCGTTTAAATACACGTACAAACTTGTTTTGATGCATGCAATGTGATATTTTGACAGTGACTCCCCGCCGCCTCATGACTTTCGTAACAGTTCGTTCAATCTCGACGGTCGCTCGGACCTTCGGCGAAACCTTCGGCTTCGGCCGGGTTTTGGGCCGAAGCCGAATGTTTCGCCGAAGGTGGATTTTTTGGCCGAAGGTGGCCGAAGCCGAAGCCGAAGCCGAAGCTTCGGTCGGACACTACAAATATGTAATCTATTACATATAATAAAATTATAACGAAGCCGAATCTGTACATTTAATATTTTTTGGAAAATCTTTTTGAAATAGACTTTATTATCGATACAGAGGCCGAATCTATAGTTTTTCAGAATTTTTGTCTGTCTGTCTGTTACCGTATCACCGAAAAACCACTGGAGGGATTTTAATGAAATTTGGTATGATATAGGATACTTTTTACCGCGGAAAAATGTCTCATTTCTGAGAAAAAATACAAAAACTGCAGTGTAAGAGTATACTTGTGGCGACAAACCCCCGCATACATATGTAAAATCTAAGAATTTGGTTTTTGGTCATCTGAACGCGGGCGGAGAAGCGGGCAATGCTAATATATATTATTTCAGCATATGTATGATATTCTATAAATATATGATTTTAATATGCCTAATATGCCTCATTTAATTATTGATTTGTTTTAATTTAATATATGATTGTAGAATAACACTCATGTAGTGTATAGGAGGTTACTAATAAAACTTCAAGATATTCCTTGCATATATTCTTATATTCAGAACTTTTATAATCGTTAGTACGTCTGTCCGTGTGCAAGCTACCACCGGCTCGGAAAGCAGTTCTGCTGAGAAAAATCGGCGAGGAACTCAACAGTTGCTTTTTTAAATAATGAGCTAAGAATATAATTTATAACAATAATTTTCAGTACCTACGAGTATTACAAACAATTAATGACAGTCACTACAGGGTGGTACCGACATCTCCGTGCGAAAGCGCAGGAAAACAAATGAATATCCGCGTCCTTAACTATTTTTTTAAATACATTTCTATCGGCCAAGGTCACATAACTAAATGCTTTATGCATAAAACATTACAAATGAATCAAATATATTATTTTCCATTAAAATATATAAAAATGCAACCTTACAAGCGTATAATAAAGGGCATTTTTAGGTCAAAAGGACGTTGTTATTATTAACTAAATTTTTAATTACCTCTAAATTTAAAATAAAAGAATAAAAAAATAAAAAAAGAGGTATATATTTAAAAACCTACGTCGCTTTAAGCTATATGTACATATTATTTATTTGTTAACTTATTTCACCGTCGCACTTGTATAAACATTAAATACATTGACTTCCTGATTCTAATTGTAAAAACCATATGTATTTAAAAATATATTGTTTTCTAAGAAATAAGATTCATATATAATAATAATTTCGTGACTAATTTGTGAACATAGCAACTAAATCTAAAAAAAAAAGTGTCTGAATCAAATTTATATTTATTAAAAATTGAACTAAAACCTGTCCATTAACATTTCAATCGTAAATAAATAAGGAAATTAAAGAATATGTTTTAATATCACAAGCTAAAAGATACAATTTGTAAAAAGTGTTATTTGATTTATCACGTCTGCTCTGTATCGTGAGGAGGAACACTTTCTACTGACTTTTATGTGAAGTTTTATGGTACCGGCGTCTCAAAGGGAAGTTTATATGATTATTATTTTCACACATAAGAAACGCTTGGTTTTTTGTTTACGATTTCGGTTTAGGGCAAACCCCAATACCCTCTTTTCCCAACCTTACTAACAAACCTAGTAACCTATCTACATTTAATATTTCTTACTTAGAACTTATCTAGGTGCCTAACAGCTTATGCTTATTACTCCAGGTACATTCTGTCATAAACTTCATCATAATCTGTCCAGCCAAAGTATTTATAACAGTAATCCCATTAGCAGTAGATATTTTGACTTAATTTGTATGACGTTGCAGTCTGTCAAAATAGTGATTCATTATCTCTAGTAAGGTAAACCCTATAAAGATAAATTATCGGTATCCACTATGGGCTTAGTTCCATAAAACTTCTTATCTCTAATTGTCCGTTTCTTATATTAAAGAAAAAAATATTATTATTTATTATACTACATGGGGCTTATATATTGACTTCGCATGCGTTTTATATTTATATATAATTGGTATATTCTTAAGGATCGTAATATAACGTTACGTAGGTTATAACCTTTCAAATGAAATAGGCTATGAAATGAAATAATAAATAAATTGGACTTCTGGGAATTGAGAGCGTTCAAACAAACAAACCATTTGTTTAGATTAATATATTAGTATAGATTTTTATTGGCCTCTTGCAGACATGGAACTCACAGCCTTCATTGTATAACATCGGGACTTATAAAATAATAATTTACTTTTGTAAAACAAAGAAAACCAAACGCGACATATGTAATTTGACTCTCATTACACAAACAATAAACTTTAGTCTCGTTATCGTAAAAAATATGTACTTCGACTAAACATAAAAGCGCGGAAAGCAAAACATATATATAAATTAGAGCTGTCAGTCTGTCACAACGGTACGTCAACAATATTTTTAAATTACAATAGTTTTATAAGGATTACATAATAATGTCTAACGCTGTTGAAAAATTATATTGGATAAAAAAACGTTATGTAAAGTAATGTAGATTTTTTTCTATAATGATTA
Organism: Brenthis hecate; assembly: GCA_951806755.1. NCBI lineage: Eukaryota > Metazoa > Arthropoda > Insecta > Lepidoptera > Nymphalidae > Brenthis > Brenthis hecate. Next base: position 6,004,320 of record OX638258.1, on the reverse strand, counting down.
AACTTAATCTATACATATAATAAAATTATAACTAAGCCGAATCTGTACATTACATATTTTTTTGGAAAATCTTATTGAAATAGTCATTATTATCGATACAGGGGCCGAATCTATAGTTTTTAGAATTTTTGTCTATCTGTCTGTTTCCGCATCACAGAAAAACCACTACAGGGATTTTGATGAAATTTGGTATGATGGTAGCTGGTTATCCGAGTCATCATATAGGATACTTTTTACCGCGGGAAAATGTCTCATTTCTGAGAAAAAATACAAAAACTGCAATGTAAGAGTATACTAATATGTAAAACCTAAGAATTTGGTTTATGGTCATCTAAACGCGGGTAGAGCCGCGGGCAACGCTAGTTTATTATATTGTTTGTTTGAACACGCTAATCTCACGAACTACTAATGTAATTTGATAAACTCTTTTGTATAAGATAGCTCATTTATTGAGAAAGGTTATAAGATAAGCTATATATCATAAAATATATAGTCTATATATTCCATAATAACCGTTCAAATGTACCTAGACACGAACCCGCGAAGCGAGGGTGAGTCACTAGTAGTAAATAAGTAGGCCACAAAACAACATAATTTAAGACAGAACACTTGCTTTAACCAATATTTCAGTACATTGATAGCACTGAAGAAATATACGATGTCGCGTAAATAAAATGGTGTCTTCACGATGCTATGCGGAACAACTTTGACAGTCAACATTATTTCTGGTTTAATCTAGACTACTTTGGATTCCTGGTGTTGCCACAAATATTAATTTAAAGATTATATCTAAATATTTAAACATGGAAAATATATAATTAAGTGGCTTTTTTGTCTAAAGGGAAAAAATATGAGATGACATTAATGAATAGAAATTTAAAAATCTAATCGTCCGTGTTATCCGTTTGTGTTACAAGTATACATTTACTGTATAAGTACATATGCCAATAAAACGTATAAATACGTTAATCCAGAACTTATGCTATCTTTATTTCAAATTTCGCTCAAATCCGTTAAACCGTTACAAAAAGAACGAACGAAAATAAATTCATTCACTCACTCACAAACTGTTACATTTATAACATTAGTACGATGATGACATAAGGAATCATATTTATAACACTAAACTTCATTTCTAATCTATTAATATTTTTATATCATTTGTAAGAGCATAAATGCCACAAGCTAAAAAACCGAGACTTCGGTAGATCTAGATCTTTAAAGATCTATATTGCTTAAATATACACTTGCTATTTGCGGGGTCTATATCTATAACTATGTATCACCTCACCTATACAAATATCTAATAAGCTTTACTATTTTCCTGTCAAAAGTCTATCAAAATTGGCTTAGAGTTTCCTAAATTTAGATCAGGTTAATAAACTATTACCTATAATATTATTTATAAATGCGAAATGAACTCACTCTCAGACATTTCAATTTTACTATTAGCTAAAAAGAATAGTAAAAAGTAGTGCAATTTTATTTGTATTGTAAAAACAAGCGAGTTTTATTTGTTAAGTGTTCAGGAAAATGATGGGCATTAAATGTCTAGGAACGTAAATATGCTGCAATAGTTATTCTTTCAGATAGCGGGTAGTTAGATATATTTTTTATAATACTTTCTTAGATTTACGCGAATATTTGACATTTTAAATACAATTATCTTTTCAGATTTTTAAAACTACCTTTGCGGAAAAATCCGAAAAGATAGTTTGATTTAAAATATATTTTATCAGAGTCTTTCGTCTCAGCGATTTATATTTGCAATTTATTTTTAACCAAAATTGCAAGCAGATAAGATAGTGAAATATGACAGAACCTAACTGGTTTTCAAAAAACGTTTGTAGTTCAAAAACTAGGCTCGCATCAAGGGGAGGCTCGTGTCCAGCTGTGGGATGTTAAAAAAGGCTGAATACAAATTATAGGTTTATTTTGGTAGATAAAATAAAATCCAATACTCTTTAACCCAGAAAACTTGTTAAAATAACCCGTACATTTCTAATATTAATCATGGATATTTGTAAATAAAAAAATGAGTTAATAAACTAGTGTGCTTGTCGCCTAATTTTATTTGAGGACTTTCTTCCCGAGAGGTTCGAAGTAGGGCACGGTAATGATAATGCTGATAATCGTGGGTGGTTGATGCCGACCTACTTGAACTGCCTCTGGACTAGATCATGCCAAAGAATAATTGGATAGACGGTCAAAATCAACACGTTTTAATACTTTTACTACGCAGTTACGAGTATTTCAGTCCATTGGGAAATTTTCCGTTCTGGTCAATTTGGTATTTTGTGTTTTATTTAACAACTTGTAATCCAAAATTACTTTTAAACATATTAGTTACTAGCATTGCCCGCGACTCCGCCCGCGTTCAGATGACCAAAAACCAAATTATTAGGTTTTACATATTAGTATACTCTTACATTGCAATTTTTGTATTTTTCCTCAGTAATGAGACATTTTTCCGCGGTAAAAAGTATTCTATATGTTGACCCAGATAACCAGCTATCACCATACCAAATTTCATCAAAATTCCTCCTGTGGTTTTTCTGTGATGCGGTAACAGACAGACAGACAAACAGACAGACAGACAAACAAAAATTCTAAAAACTATAGATACAGCCGCCTCTGTATCGATAATTATGTTTATTTCTATAAGATTTTCCAAAAAAAAATATTTATTGCACAGATTCGGCTTAGTTACAAACACAAAGTATATATATATATATATATATATATATATATATATATATATATATATATATATATATATATATATATATATATATATATACTTTGTGTTCGCCTCTAAAGCGTTTTAATTTTGATATCTTACGCGAATTTAATATATAGGTATAGTTTTAATTTATATTTGGAAGTAAAATATATCGTAAAAATGCATAGGGCGCTAAAAATCTGCCAGTTTGATTTTTACCCGACTACGCCAGAAGGAGTGTTAACTTTTTCGAATGTATGTATGTATGTATGTATGTATATTTCTTTGGCACGCTCTGTAGCCTAAATGGCTTAATGGATTTTAGCTTGACACGTGTTGTTAGATTCGTATTAACTGTGATATTGACACTGGGTATATCAAAATTATAAAAATTAAATTGGCCGATTTTAAGCGGCATATATAATTATATCTACATTTTTTTTCCTCAAACCTATCTTATTATGTACTCGGAAACATACACACATGCATCTATTATAAGACATGCACATATGTACATCTTCGAATGCATAATACTATGTTCCTCCGTCAACATTTTCCATCTTTTTTGTTTTTTTTTTAATGCAATCGAGTTTTTTTATTTTTGTATAATTTTTTTTAATATTAAAATACACTATGACAGATGCGTTATCAATACTCAACAAATTTTTTTTTGATTTTGTTGCAGTCGAGTGAAAACAGATTTTATCTGTATTAACATAAGGTTATTGACAAAAACAGTGACTTAAGCTTTTATCAACGTATTTTTTAAATAAAAAAAGAATATCGATATCATTTCTAGCAATTTACTCTTTGGTCAATACTTATTACAGTAACAATAAATAAATACAAATATTCTGCAATGAATCGTATAAGAATTTTTGACCTAGAATTTTATATTTAAATTATAATATATTTGGGAGCGTTACACTGAAATATTAATGTATGGTCGGAAAGATGGAGAGCACACTATCATGTTTATTATTAGGTAGAACTGGCACAAGAGTATTTAGGTACAGATTTGATCGACTTAAATCTTTAAGAGTGTAAAGCAGTCTCTGTCCGCGTCTGTCCGTCTGTGCGCTTCGGCTGACTTTATCAGTAGAGATTTTTTTTCTGAAAGTTTTACATTATAAGTAATATATGTATTTTATATTTGTAGAAATTAAAGCGAAAAAAAAGCTAAAAAAGCTGCTCTGTAATCGAGTCGTCAAACTTGAGCAAAATTTAATTGGGTTGATATTAGGATATCCCCCCGATTTAAAAATACATTTACACCACTGTTACATTTAAAAATACATTTATATAGATAAATAGAGATAAGAATGAGATAAAACAAAGAATGCCTATTTTAAACAAAACTATCTTTTCGGATTTTTTCGCGGATTTATTTTGATTTTTGGTTCCCGACGTTTCGAATGCTTTACAGCAATCATAGTCACGAGAGAGACTAATGTAATCATGATTTATTTGTAAATGTATGTCGTAATAGTGTTGCTCAATAATTAGTTTTTTAAATAATGGCAAACTAAATTAAAATTATTATTCTTAATTATGATATTAATTTTATAAAAATAGTCTTATTTAAAATGTCAAATATTTGCTTAAATCTAAGAAAGTATTAAAAGAATGCCTAGTTGTCACGTCGTATTTCCCACTGGTCTTAGGGCAACAACTGTTGAATTATACCTTATGTCTTAAACTAGAATCAAACCTGATGCTTTTTGTTATATTACAGATATGTATATACATAAATAGAGATATTATTTTCTAATTATTACGGTATTGTATACAGCTCTATTTAACGTCCCACTGCTGTGTATGGGCCCTTTATTGCGAGGGGGATCAAGTCACTGGGCTACTACTGCCTACTATCACGGTGCTAAATCTTAAAAAAATCTTTAGCTAGCAATCCAATTTAATTTTCACATATTACTTGAAGTTTCTGAGAAGGAATATATTTTTTTATTTGTTTTAATCCGCGTGGCAGCAAGTACCTGTTTAGCATATTTCACTAATTAAAGATACGACATTTTCCTTAGAGGGTAAGTTATACTTAGAATGCACTTTCAATGTCTGCTAGTCTAAGCTATATAAAGTATAAGCGATAATATAAAAAATGTTTCTAACTACCTGTGCTCTGTGATTTCTCTCTCCTGCTATGATGATGATGATGTCCTTATGACCGATTTTGGCTGGAGGTGAAACACCACTACTTTCTAACACCGGGCTTTTACTGAGACTTGCTTAACAGAAAGACGCAATAACTAAACTTAGCCCGACCCGGGACTTGAACTCAGGACCTCCGGATTAGATCTGAACATGCTAGCCACTACACCACCGAAGCAATTCCTTCTACTATAATAAAGATAAAGTAAGTTGCAAAAATCATATATATTCGTAGTTCCAAATAATGGACATACCAACAAATATATTTTCGCATATATTAATATTATACTTATTAGCTAAGATTAAAAAAAGAAACTTATATGACAAACGTATAATAGACCTATTTAGAATAAAACCTCCCTTCTTGACCGACTTCTAAAATAAAGAATTGCTCCATTCAGGTGCATGATTTCCATTGTTATAAACAATTCCTGTCCAAATTCCGTCTGTTAGGATAAAATAATTAACTTTAATTATTTTTGAAATATCTGTACAAGCTTTATGGCTTATACTTAAAAAGGCTTAAAAAAGTTATTATTGCAAAATTATCATACAAATTAAAGCTATTGTTAAATTGACGACATGTACGTACCGCTCGTAACGCTCAGTTTGTTGTGACCCTACTTGCTGAGCCAGCGGTCGCAGGTTCGAGTTCCGCTGGGGGCATTCATTTGTGTGATGAGCGCGAATGTTTGTACTCCAGTTATGGGTGTTTATATTTATAATATGTATGTATTTAAAGTTATATATGTGTAGTGTATCAACTATCTGGTATCCATAATACAAGCCTCGAAGCTTACCATGGAACTAGATGTTGCTATGTCTTAATGTCCCAACGTATTTATTTATTTACCATGACGTTTTATTGCAAGGTTATAGCTAATCTTACAGTAGTCTTCCAGACTAAGACTATCCGGGCGCGGACGTTTAAAAGCTATTAGAGGCCGTGATTAAATTTACACAAGTGCTTGAGCTTCAGAGCTTCGTCCTTCGGTCCAAGTAGATTAAAATATTAGGGACAAGTATTTCTACTTACGCTTCAAAGCGAGACTGAGCGTTTGTATGACTTCTGACCTCGGAGGAACTGTTTTAATAACATGCGCAATATTCTTTGTTTAGTTAAACATAATATATAATATAGATACGAATCTTTTTTGTCATTATATGTAAAGTGTTTTTGATACAATCTTTAGATAATACAAGCGGCTCACCCTCGCTTCGTTCGGGTCGCCTCTAGAAAAACAAAACCAAATCTATCCCACGGGAACTGTATATTTTTCCGGAGTAAAAAGTAGCCTGTGTGTTGTTCTAATGTATGAGTTATATTATTATAAAGATTCATTAAAATCCATTTAGCAGTTTTGCGTGAAAGAGTAACAAACATCCATACATCTATACACCCAGACAACCATACATCCTCACAAACTTTCGCATTTATAGTATTAGTAGGATGAGTACTTTAATCATGTAGTATATAATTTTTATAAAATTTATGTATCATCAATAGTTTTCTCAGCACACACCAAATAATGAATTTTATAGGCAAAATTTTTCAACTTTGGGTTACGTTATTACAATTTTCTTACGCATCTCTAATTTTTTTTAAATAAATTATAGCTTATGTTACTCCGTAATAATTTAGATTTCTATTGGTGAAAAAATGGTAAAAATCGGTCCAGTAGTTTCAGAGCTTATCAGGTACAAACAAACAAAAACATCTTTCTTCTTTAAAATATTAGTATAGATATACTAAATAGTTTCACTCTATAATATATATGTGTTAAATAAAAAAAATATGCAGAATAGCTGTCTCTCTAACAATAATAGATATCGCTACCATTTTAGTACTGCTGTTAACGATAATTTTCAGACAGCTAACGCAAAAAGTAGTATTGTATGGCCCCACACTTTGTGTTACAATCGAAATCGAACTAATCATTGCTATCACTTTACTTTTAATAACACGCTTTTATTATCTACGCCTGTAGCATTACATAAATCCATCTTGAAAATCGATTCTAACCTCCTTCTTTAATTATCGTATCAATTTACTTATTTCTAAGTGTGAGAAAGATGACACAATAATTTGATACAATCGAACCATCGGCGTTGTAACTATTGACGACACCTTTGGCTCATCATGGCTTGTATTTGTAGTGACCCTGATGAGTGATCAGAAATATTTGTACTCCAGTCATGGATCTTTATAATTATAATATGTATCAACTATCTGATATCCATAACATAAGCCTCGTAGCTTACCATGGAACTAGATGGTGCTGTGTAATGTCCTAATATATTTATTCGTATGTATTTGTTAACTATATCTATAGTAGAACTCTCCTATAACTTCTTCGAGCTTGGGCTTATTTTATTCGTTTTGATTCACCCATTCAAACCAGTATATTAAATGCACAGACTTAGACCTACCTTGAATCTGTGGTCAAGTAATCATCTAACGACACGTTTGGCTCAGTATGTAGTGACCGTACTTGCTGTGCCAGTGGTCGCGGGTTCGAGTCCCGCTGGGGGCATTCATTTGTGTGATGAGCACGTATGTTGATGCTGATGAAAGCATTATTTTATAGTAGCACGCGAAGAATTTAAGCATATTTAATGTATAATTTTAAATATTTTAAATCATATATTTAAATTTGACGAGACAGATAAATAATAATACGTTATATCCATTTGAAGCAATATCAACATTATTAGTAAAATAATTTAAATTATGAACTGCGCTTCATATAAAAGTACATAGGTATATCTTAACAAACAAATTGGTAAACCCTTTGTTACTTTACAAAGGTTTAGTAAATTAGAAGCAAAACGTAACAAAAGCTACATGATATTATGAAAAACCCTCGTTAAGCAACTTTACCTAATTTGACCAAACTTTTCGCTACACGTAAATGCAATTAATTTTGTTAGAATAAATTCTATTAATATAAATGGGCCTCTAGGGCCCTATAAGGTTAACGGTTGATGAGATTTAGATGCCTCGTGGGTTTTTTGTGACCTCTAATAATTTTTTTTACTCAAATAAAAAGGTCATTTTTTTCATTTCCGGTTTTTGGTAACAAATATTCTATTGTTGATTTTTAAGCTAACTTCACGGTCCGAGTTAGTAAACTATTAAAAATGAAAATATGTCTATGTTACAGGAAATACATTCAAAATTATCATAATGTTTATATTTTATTTGTTATAACAATGTTACTGATAATAATTATATCACTTAAATTATTGGTTTATTTGAGTTTCTTTCGCCAGTTCTTCTCAGGTCTGAGGCTTCTTCTTTCCGAACTGGTAGTAGACTCATGACGTTCAGCAAAAAATTGTAATAATTTAATGCTGAATAAAATATTTTAAATTTTGAATTTTTATATATGTACATATAATAATAGTTATCTATATTATTTCTTATCATAATGCTTTCTTAGATTTACGCGAATATTTGACATTTTAAATAAAATTATCTTTTCGGATTATTTCGCGGATTTATTTTGATTTTTGGTTCCCGAAGTTTCGAATGCTTTACAGCAATCATGGTCGCGGGAGAGACTAAGGTTTTAGACGTCTCAAAGGCATTTTATACTTCTTACATACAGATTCCTGTGAAGCACTCTAAATTTCGGAAGCCAAAAATCAAAATAAATCAGCAAAATAATGCGAAAAGATAGTATAATTTGAAATATTTCTTATCGTGATACATACTTTGAATTAATTTATAGAACATGAAATTCTTCGTATTTACCCACACACTATGTCTTAATACAAGCATCCATCTCGTACAGTAGTCGAATACCCTTACTCCGCCAGTACTTTACTCGTGATGCAATCACAGCCAAACAGACAGAAATTCTAAAAATTATAGATTCGGCCTCTGTATCGATAATAATGACTATTTCAGTAAGATTTTCCAAAAAATATTTAATGTACAGATTCGACTATTGATACTTAGAATTTTATAAAGTATATGTATAGATATTTATTACGTCCATAACGGAACTAAAAATCAAAATATCTTGTGAAACTAACGATCTGGTATCGACATCTGAAGGCTGTATATCTCACATCGCAGTTAATTATCATATATGAAATTAGATTGCGCGTGAGGAGAGTGTTAGAATACACCAATATATCTCGATTGCTTCACTTTAAAACCGATATAGAAATAAACTTTGACGTGGACGGCTTTAGGCATAACCATGTAAACGCCAAAAACATATATTCGCGTCATGACAGAAAAAAAAACATCGATACAAACAACATATATTATGATCTTTGTATGTAGATGTAGAAGAAGTCTATTTTTTCTCTATATATCCTAGCTGTTATAGATTTTTAGCGCATTTTAATTAAAAGCTTGTTTTTATCTAAAATTTACATAACAAAACTTACATTTTTTATTACGATTTTAGAGTTTACGTTTCCTGCCATACCCTGAATGCAGCAATCAAGCCCTGGCGGACTTTAGAATTTATTATACACGTATACAAAATATCCGTGCTGTTGACCGCTGAGGAGATCTCTCATTTGGAGCCAACCCTGGATGCAGCAGCCAACTCATGATAAATTTTAAGAACGAGCTGTAATAATTGAATGCGTATATGAAATTTCGGGTATGTAATGACAACCGTTTAGAAGTTGCATCGTCTGGAGTCAAATGATTCGCACATGAAAATATCAGAGGTACGAGACCAGGGATTTGAACTCGCTCCACTCGGTTTCCCAAGCGAGCGCGTTACCACTGGGCTACCACTGCCTTGTACTACGGGCTATATATTATTCCAATCAAAATATGCTTACTGTCAGATATCACAATAACTTTAATTGAAGTAAAAAAAAAGCTGGCTGTTGCATTGCTATAAAGCAACTTGGCGTGCACTATCTAAGCGGTTTGAAATAGAGAAATAGAATGTTTTGCAATAAACGCTTGTAAAAGTGACAGAGAATAGTCGCTAGTATAAGATAAGTTGAGCTTTATATTTTTACTAGCATTGCCCGCGGCTCTGCCCGCGTTCAGATGACCAAAAACCAAATTCTTAAGTTTTACATATTAGTATACTCTTACATTGCACTTTTTGTATTTTTTCTCAGAAACGAGAAATTTTCCCAGGGTAAAAAGTCCAGGGTAAAAAATCCTATATGTTGACCCGGATAACCAGCTATCACCATACCAAATTTTATCAAAATCCCTCTAGTAGTTTTTCTGTGATGCGGTAGCAGACAGACAGACAAACAGACAGACAGACAAACAAAAATTCTAAAAACTATAAATTCGGCCTCTGTATCGATAATAATGTTTATTTCAATAAGATTTTCCAAAAAATATTTAATGTACAGATTCGGATTAATTACAATCTTATTATATGTATAGATGAAGAGAAACGGCAAATAAAAAACGTATCAAATGTTTTATACAATACAAATAATATTATCTATATTAATATTATAAAGAGGAAAGATTTTTTGTTTACTTATTTGTTTGTTTGTACCGAATAGACTCCGAAACTACTGAACCGATTGAGATGGAATTTGGTAAGAAGACAGTTTGAGACCCTTTAAAGAACATAGGATATATAGTTTTTAGCCCGGAATTCATCCATTAAGGGGGTAAAAATGGGGATGACGGTGTGTATGTAGAAGCAACTTATGGACCAACCAAAGCGAAGCGAGGTTGAGTGGCTAGTTAACCATAAAAGTTTACATTTTATTAGTTTGAATATAACAAGTGCAACGAATAAATTAGATATCTATATACATACGAGTATGTCTGTATGTATAAGCGAATCCAGTGCAGATCACAGGTTATAATATTTTACAGTTATTATTTATTTTGATTGAATCTCATCCTGCATAAAGTCATCCCAGCTGGAATAATTTTATAACACATAGCGTTCAAAGGGCCGGGCATTAGGTCGGATTTCAATGGCGTATTATTAGTTGGCCTTGTTGCGAGAAATATTATTTGTTATTGATACCTCAGGGCCGGCCTTTTATGCCATGGATTGGGTAATGTGGAAGTGGAACTTGTGTTCGCTTGAGGCGATCTTGAGTATGGTGTTTTATATTCCTCGAAAATCCCATTGTGATTTTCAAGCTTATAAAAGTAATTTGTGGTGTAAAGTAAATTATTTCATACTAATCAGCAGTTTATAGTTAACTTATCTTATTATAATAAAATTCTGAGTTGAATCTGTACATTAAATTAAATTATATCGATACAGAAGCCAAATCTATAGTTTTTATAATAATTCTTGCATGTCTTTCTATCTGGGAACGCATCGCGAGAAAACCACTGGACAGAAATGAAATTTGGTATGATTATAGCTGGTTGCCCGGGTCAACATATACGATACTTTTTACTTCGAGAAAATATCTTATCGATCTTATTTTATTTCGAGAAAATATAAATTAAATTTTGGTAAAATCTCATTATCTGAAGTAGAGTGTATTTATTCGGTAAGGTAGGTACAAAAACATGAAACGCTAGCGACTATACTTTCTATTTTTGCATAATAATATTTTATATAAATATTTAATATTTTTTACAGTCACAGTCAAAATTGTTATGCATCTTAACACTAGATTTAAGTACGTAGGTAGGTACTTTATCAACCAAAAACCAAAAGCTTTATAAAAAGTTATAAAATCTATGGTGCTGAATGGTAATTTCGTCAATTACATGGCCATTTCATAATAGGGCAAAGCTACACTAACATGTATATTAATCATATTTTATAGGTTTTTACGACTGCAAATGAAATTTTGACATAATTTGTTTATTTCCATATTATAACTATAAATATGTCAGATTTGTTATAACGATCAGGTTTAAAATATACTAAAACTTCATTTGAGTATAGCTTTCGATTACTTAAGATGCACTTAAAATGTTATATAACTGGCTATTAAAACATAATTTCATATCAACTAATATTTGACTATGGAGCTGCGGTCACTGACATTTTCTTAGCCGCGAACGTGGGCAAAAGACTGATTGTGCATGACCTTTGTTTTTTTTATTTTTTTTTATTTTTAGGTTATTGTTCTACCTCAAAAGTGGTATAAAACAAATTTATAAATAGCCTCCTATATACATATAACAAAATTGTAACTAAGCCAAATCTGTACATTAAATATTTTTTGAAAAATCTTATTGAAATAAACATTATTATCGATACAGAAGCCGAATCTATAGTTTTCAGAATTTTTGTTTGTCTGTCTGTCTGTCTGTTACCGCATCACAGAAAAATCACTGGAGGGATTTTGATGAAATTTGGTATGGTGATAGCTGGTTATCCGGATCAACATATAGGATACTCTTTACCGCGGGAAAATATCACATTTCTGAGAAAAAATGCAAAAACTGCAATGTTACTAACTGTAAAACCTATGAATTTGGTTTTTGGTCATCTGAACGTGGGCGGAGCCGCGGGCAATGCTAGTCTAACATATAGATATAATAATTTCCCTACTTTTAATTTAACTCGGGAAATAAGGGTCTGATGAGGGTTCTTGTAGGTAGATGCATTCATTACTAAAGATAAAGTTGTATCTGTATACACGCTCTGTGTTATCCGATTCATTCTGAATGTATCAGTTAGAAAGTGTTATTAACATTTTTAATAATTTTATCACATCCAGGCTTTCTATTATTTTTGACCGACGTCAAATAGGCCTCTATTTTGGTCTACAAAATTGTAATTTTGGTGTAAAATATATATTATACACGATTTTTTCACTAACTTTTAACCGATTTTTATGAATATTTTCAATGAATATGTTTTATCTCAAAACAACTGCATAAAATGAAAGAAAAATTTGTAGACAAATGACTAGACGCTAATTGCAAATAACAAATCCACCCTAATGGTTGGGGGTGAAAATTATTTTTTTCACTTATTTTGAAGTATTTCATATATTTTTATGAGATACTGCGAGTAACTGAAACAAGACAGTGTTTCTACAAATCAAAATTCAAAACAAGAAATCAAATTTAAGCTTTTTAATACGGCGATGTAATAATTGGGGAATTGGCAACCGTCAAGCTGCCCGCTGGTAGCCCAGTTTCGTTAGTGGGTAAAAATAGTCGTCTCTACGAGGAAGTTACATACATACTAGCAAATTATATATTTGTGAGGACCACATTCTATGATACATTTTAATCCCGTCCTACTAATATTATAAATGCGAAAGCTTGTTAGGACGTATGGATGTCTGGATGTATAGATGTATGGATGTTTATTACTCTTTCACGCAAAAACTACGGAATGAATTTTATTGAAATTTTGTAGTAATATAGCTTATTTACGAGGATAATACATACGCTACTTTTTATCCTGGAAAAATGTACGGTTCCCGTGGGATAGATTTGTTTTTTTAAATAAAACTATCTTTTCGGATTTTTTCGCGGATTTATTAAGATTTTTGGTTCCCGACGTTTCGAATGCTTTACAGCATTCATGGTCACGGGAGAGACTGAGGTGTTAGTGAGGAGTTGAGTGAGGTGTAGTCATCAATTACCTTACAATATTTTTTAACTTTAAACATTTTTATAATTTTAATTAGTTTTATATTTGTATATGGAATATTATTTATTAAATTTTTGCTGTTATTATTATAATTATTACAATTTTAAAATATTAATTAGTAATCTATATTTAGTGTTGCCATTATTATATTTATAACTATAAAGAAAAAAAAATATAATATTATTTATTTAAGCCATATAATTGTTCTATGTGTACGAAACGTCGGGAACCAAAAATCCAAATAAATCCGCGAAAAAATCCAAAAACATAGTTTTATTTAAAATGTCAAATATTCGCGTAAATCTAAGAAAGTATTAAGATTTGTTTTTGTTTTTCCAAAGGTGAATCCGAGCGAAGCGAGAGTGAGCCGCTAGTTTATCTAAAATCAGATATATAGCACGAGCTATGAATAAAGATTTACAAACCACAAAAGCTTACTTTTTATATCAGACCTGAGCTTTTTGATACGCTTTTGTTAGCATCATTTGTTAACTACGTAAGCTCTTGATAGTAGATGTTAATCTGCTTCTTACTGTCAAAACAATTTGAAACCCTGTAGGTATGTAATATACAACAATTTGATACTGAGTTGATCTGACGGTGAAGTTAGATGGAAGAAATCACTTAATAAATTAGAATTAGCAGTTCCTATACCGTTAGTTTTCTAACAATACTATTTATACCTAAGCTATTTTTGAGCATATAGCTATTTTATTGTATATATTTTTATTTACTTATGTATTTTTGTAATATATATATCTCTTCTACACTATGTAATTCTAATTCCGTTTTATTATTTACCCCTTTTATAAGTTATGCCCTTCTGTTCGAATTCAGCCACTGTAGCCAATCTCACTGAGACTAGCCATCTATGCAGGAGATATTATAGTGTACAAGTGTACTCTTACATTTATGGGTCGACGATTTGACACGACCGGTAAGATATCAGGATGTCGATCTTGTGTCTCATGTCTCACCAGACCTCTTTTTTACTTTAAAGACTTTGCCTCGGCACGAGGATGATCGGATCTCCATCCGATGTATGGCTGGAGAGCCATACATGCAAGTCGCTAGACCCAAGACAGTTCCCTTTATATAAGTAAGAATTATTAGACTACCATCCAACGTATAAATAGTCTTACTTACAGTTGTTGATCTCTTCACTTATCTAAATTATGCTGATTCGTTCTTTTCTATTCATTAATCATTGTAACCATGATAAACATGTGTAAAAGCAAATTTACCGTTAACGGATATCGAACTTGGAACCAATTAGAAATAAATGATGCCTTTCTTACAATTATAGAGCTTAATTTTTCGTAGTATATGACATTTAAGTATGAAAATTAATGGAGATAGCGAAAAATGAGATAAAATTAAAATACTACCATAACATCTAATAAGAGAGTTCGTTTGAGGTGTTAATTTTAATATTATTCATAGTTTAGTAGATTTCGACACGCACAGACGCATTTGTATGCAAAGTGGTTTGACGTTTAATTGTAAATAGCGTTGAGGAATTCTGAATTAGGAATTTAATGGGATTTATAAGATATACAAGCAATTATGAAATACTATTAAAATACTAGCAGTGTCTACTTATATAGAACTAGCGGCTCAAGAGCTTACATAGTTACATGTGAAGCAAACAAAAGCTTGTAAAAAAGGTCAGGTTTGAAATAAAAAGTAAGCTTTTGTGCTTTGAAAATCTATATTCATAGCTCCTGCTATATATCTGTTTATAGATAGCTCACTATATGCTAGTGAATTTGTGTCAAAAAAATTATTGAATTTGCCAGTGAATTCTTTTTACTCTCAAAATCCAATGAAGTCAGAGCTGTTATTGAGAATTTCTTAACAGAAAACCTCAACAACTTGGTCGGAACTGGGACTCAAACCCAGGACCCCTTGATCTGCAGCAGTAGGTACATGCTACTAGATCACCCAGGCAGTTATAAAAAGTTTGTGCAACAACAATCAACTTTTATCATATCAAAAGGTTATTTTGATATTTGTTCAGACATAAAAGAGTTATTTACTGTTATTGTCAAACTTAGTGTAATCGCAATAGGCAGGGGACTGATAACATCTAAAAGTGACATTAGAGGACATTATTATAACATAATTATCAAATAAATTTTCCCTTTACGTTTCTTATTCGACCCTTTTGCATTATTTTGCTCTTAGTACATGTACATAAACTAGCCGAATTATTCTATCGTCCATAATGATATTATTATAGATTCTAGTATGCTTGATAGGTTATCATTTTTTATGCTTTTACGGATTTTTAGTAAAATCCAGTAATGTTCGATGATTTTCCGAATTACTTGCTGGTGTAATGGAGATTTTGTCAAAAAATCCGGCATTTCTTATTTCAATTATTCAATCCATACTAAAGAATGCTATAAATGTGAAAGTGAATTTGTTTCTTTGTCTACTTATTCGCTATTATTTAAAAAGACAAATTACTAAGCAACACTATTACTATATACTTTTATAAATGAAAAATGAAAAATATTAATCTGATATTCTGTCATTTTAACTAAATTTAACTAAAATAAAATTATTATACTTAATTAATTTTAACTTCTTAAATTACACATAGAACAATTATATGGCTTAAATAATTAATACTATATTTTATATTTTTCTTTATGGTTATAAATATAATAATGGCAACACTAGATATAGATTACTAATTAATATTTTTAAAATTATAAAAATTATAAGAATAACAGCAAAATTAAATAAATAATATTCCATATTCAATAATAAAACTAATTAAAATTATAAAAATGTTTATAAGGTTAAAAAATATTGTAAGGTAATTGGTGCAATTTTCATTTTGTTAATTATGGGTAGGCTGTCTGTAACAACTACACCTTCGAGACATGTAACACCTCAGTCTCTCCCGTGACCATGGATGCTGTAAAGCATTCGAAACGTCGGAAACCAAAAATCAAAACGAATCCCCGAAATAATCCGAAATGATAGTTTTATTTAAAATATTAAACATAATTAGGTTAATACGTCCCGCCCTCAGAGAAACACAGGTATATAGAGGATTATTAGGAATAACCCTAAAACACATCGTCTTTTATCAAGAAATACATCTCTGGGACATATCGTTGGCTATTTATTGCTCTATCGACCGTTTACCTATTTACTCTACAATAGAAACGTCAATCAAATATTTCATTAAAAGCCAACCTTCTAATTCGTTTGAAGGAAACCAATTTCAAAACAATCCCATATGGTAAAAATTCAACTTCAAAGTACCAGTTAAATATAATTTATCTGTACTGTGTACCGTAAATAACAATTGGATTTGGTTATACCGCAGTGAAGCATGTAGATAAATTATAAAAGTATTATTTTAAAATATAATATATAAATATCTCGTGTTACGGTGTATGTGGTCGCACTCCTCCGAAACGACTCGGCCGATTTTAATAAAAAAAATTGTATATTTGGTAGGTATGAGAATAGGTCGTAAAGTATTTTCACCCTCCTACTGCCACCCCCATCTTTTAATCGCGATTTTAGTATTTTTGTATGAACAATATTATAGCAATATAAACAAACAGAGTTTTTTACTGTACATTGAATGCGGGCGTAGCCGGGGGTTCTGCTAGTATTCTATATAATTTTTACAATTTAGAACTTTTTTTAAACTAACTTTTTTGATATAAAAATACCAGTAATGAAGTCCTGCTGACCAAGTTTATATTACAGTGTGTATTAAACTATTTGAAACATATAAAAAAAACATATAACTCAATCGGGAAAAATAACACTTTCTTCGATTTACGCGAATTGTCGACATTTGAAATAAAACTATCTTCTCGGATTTACAGCAAGTCTGTAACAACTATATGAATAATTGACCTTTGAGACGTCAAAAACCTTACTCTCTCCCGTGACCAAGTAGCGCTGTAAAACATTCGAAACGTTGGGAGTCAAAAATCAAAATGAATCCGCGAAAAATCCGAAAAGATTATTTAATACGGGAAAAATAAAATGTTAACCGAAAATTCGATTAACTCTTAACACAATTGTTTTGAGTTGGTGCAGTTTTGCATAACTGGGTCCAATTGTTGTTTACTTGAGCCGAGCCTTGACTGGAATCGAACTCGCTTGCGCAACCTACTCCGCTCGACTACCGAACTACACTGTTGCTATGGACCATAGATTATGCTGCAGAAGTGCATATCAAACAAAAAAATATCGACACTTTCTACCCTTTAAATAAGATCGGTAAGCGATTTGCATGGTACTCTATTTTTGTATATGTCATCAATGTTTTTCGATCAGTTAATATATTCTGAGCTCTACTCTGGCAATAATAAAGTATAAACTCAACTATTACGTCCACGAATTCAAAATAAATAAATAAGCTTTTACAGTATGAATAAAACTTATAATTTATAGATATACATTTTTAATATGTAGTACATTCAGATATATTAAATATAATAAACCAATTAAATCTCAATATCCAATCATTTTAATTCAATTCAATCCCATAAAAAACGGTATTATGTTAATTAAACAATTTATAAATAACAAAACATATAAAGAGGAGTGAAGTGACGTTTCTATGACTTTTTATTCTATGGCAGTGTCATCGACCGCGTGCTCGAGGCTACAGCACACTGCGGCAATCAGCTGAGCGCTGCGACGCACACACGTGCAGTTACTGTAGGTGTTTCTACTGGTAGTGTTGGCGCACATTAGATATTTTTGACGTCTAGGATTTAACTATTAGGTCTATTATATAAGTAATTATATTACCTGATATATATTGAAATTATTAATTATGAAATATTTATGAAAAAGACTTTTTCTCACGATAGTCTTCTTTTTTATTTTCCTAATTGCTTGATTCAAAATAGATAGTAATAAAATCATAGAAAGTTCGAAACAAATAAGGCAAAATTATGTTTGCACATTTACGTTATTTCTAAGTTAGTTAAAAGTTAAAGAGTGTAAGAAGTTCATTAAATTTTCCCATCCACTTTACAAGTGTCAAAAATGAAGCAAAATTATACATAGCCAAAAATAAGGTGAGATTGTTTATATTTTCACAGAAATGACAATAAAAGAAAAAAACATTTTTTTTTAATTTTTGTCTGTCCGTCTATTCTCTGTTTGTTGTGGCTAATCACCGAAATGGCTGGGCTGATTTTGACGAGACTCTAACTGGAAGGCTAATTTAAATTAGAAAAAAATTAGGGTACCGCGAATAAAAATTAAAAACCGCGAAAAAATTAAAACCCATAAAATTTAAGAAAATTCGTCCACCTAGGGACGCATCCGAGCGAAGCAAAAATAAGTCATTTGTAACATAATAAAAATATGAACACATCATCATAGTAATATAAATATCAGTATAATTTTAATTGTTGCATGTACGTCCAATCTAAAATAATGTCGAAATATCTCGTTTGTATGGCAGCTTTGTTTTTTGGTAAACGAAAGGTTACTAAACGTGTGCTAGGCGGCTGACAGCTGACCTGATATATACCCTGTTCTAACTATTATATTGCTCGCAAAGCCCGAGGCAGTAGCTCCAATAAGAACATCGTCTAAGATCATGTCAAATATTGAAAGGTGATTTACTGTTCATTATTAAGACATTTAACTAAAGTTCATAGTTTAACTGCATGAGTTATTTCGCTTTAATTTATTCGATGTGAATATGTAGCTTTTAGAAGCCGATTTTCGAAGATATACAATAAATTTTCTAAATATATGTTTGTATGTTGTATTTATTTAAAACTAGCGACTTACCCTCGCTTCGCTTGCGTCACTGAGCTTGAATGGTTTGGGAATGAATAAAAAACGTCCAAAGATTTTTTATAAGCCAGGAACCTTTGCAGGCGTATATAGTACTCAACAGAGTTTCACCACAATCGGATTAATGGTTTAAGAACACATAGAGGACAAACATACGAAAAATCTTTTTTATTTATATAGTTTCCAATGATTACTTATTACTACTTATTGTTAAGTAGTTATATTAAGAAAAGGGATTTAACGTCAAATAATATTTAAGCAAATAAATAATACTTATAATTTTAACATTCTGATGAGCGTTTCTAACAAGCTAAATATTTTCCTCAAAAGTTATCATAGTGCCATCAAAGATATCGGGTCAAACTGTGATGGACTTCCCTAATCACTTATAAGTTATAATATTTCCCACTGATATAACTTTCTGGTACTTTAATAGATTTCCTTTAATGTAAGGTCGAGCTGTCTTTAAGAGAACAAAATTAACGAGGGGATGACAGGTCTTGATATCATAACTCTTACAGCTTGATGGAAGTAATTATTTCAACTTTCGTTTTGGGGTTTTCGCCGTCCATAAAATAGAAATTTCTAGTAACTTATACTACTCGCTTTGCTCTAGTGTGTCCCTAAGTTTGAAGGGTTTACGCATAAAAGACAAAGAAAAAATCCTATTTTTGTTCCAGAAACCTTCGCAGGCGTATACAAGATAACCCACTAGAGTTTCATCACAACTGGATTAATGGCTTAGGAACACTATACTTAGGATAAAGAACAAACATACGAACATTCATTTTTATTTGTATAGATTATTACAATAATTATGAAAATCACAAGAAGCGAAAAAAAAACATATACACAAAAAATTAGTACCTACCTCCTACATTTAAAGTCGGTTAAATGTAGGACACCTCACGAAAGGCACTCGTATTAGAACTGTGCCGCTTTACAGTACAAATGCTAACAGTAATCAGAGTTACGACCAAAACAATATTGTGTATATGCGCATAGCAACAATCTATTCGTGCCTTTTAAAGAGTCTAATTTCAGATCGACTCGTACTTTACGAAATCAATACAATAAAGTATTCAATTCATTGAATATTTATATTACTTACTAAATTTTATCAAAATTTGTGCTGTCCTTTCAGTAAAGATTAAAAAACATACAAACTTTCGCATCCGTATTTTAATATTATAAATTTGAAAGTTTGTGAGTATACATGTTCGTTACACTTTCACGCCAGAACGGTTTAACGAATTTGGATGAATTTTGGCACAGGGATAGTTTATAGTCACGAATAACACATAGACTACTCACTGTCTCGTAAAAATGTACGGTTCCCGTGGGATAGGTTTGTTTTCGTTTGTCTAGAGGCGTACCCGAGCGAAGCGAGGGTGAGCCGCTAGTATGTAATAAGTAGACAACAGTAGAGATGAAATCAAAGTTACATTTTATGTAAACGGTTGTGTCATATATGCGACCAAAATAAAAACGTGTTGTTATGGTAATTTATAATGAAGTAAAATATTCACACGTAATTTCCATAAGCAAAAACATTAACTAATTAAATGAAAGCATTTTGATAACAGTAATAGCTGTATGTCATACAATAAAATTTCAAATAACTGTATCTTCCAGGAATAGAACCCGCGCCCTCCAATTTAATAATGTAGCGCTATCGCAACAACGAAATTTCGTTACAAAGTTCAAAATTGTGTACTAAACTATTAAAATTTAACATTTATGCCTTATTCTAGTTAAATTGTTCTGACATTATTGTAATTTGTACATTAACAGCCCAACCTGTTTTACGACAAAAGGCGTCAATCACGATTAATAAATATCTTATAAGATGTTAATTCAGTATTTTCAATGATATTCGCTTAAAGCAATTTGATTTCTAAGTACACGGAGGTAAACAAAGATTCTATAGTACACTAATATTTGCACTCGGTTGCGCTTGCGTGATGCAACGAATAAAATCTAACAAACTTACATAGGTACTTTCGTTTAGTAATTGCTCTATACATGAATAATTATTTATGATTAATTCAAAAATTTATATTTATAACCTCTACTAATACTATATGCTAAAGCTTTAGTAGTAAACTATTTAGTCCAGTTTGTAGTGACCCTACTTACAGTGCCAGCGGTCGCGGGTTCGATCCCCCTGGGGACATTCATTTGTGTGACGAGCACGAATATTTGTACTCCAGTCACGTGTGTTTATATTTATAATACCTTTGTATGTATTTAAAGTTATATATGTGTAGTGGCATCAACTATCTGGTATCCATAACACATGCCTGGTACTTTACCATAGAACTAGGTGGTACTGTGTTAATGTCCCAACATATTTATTTATTTAGTATTTTTAACGTAACTTCAATCGAATTAGAAATCTATACATATAATAAATTGTAACTAAGCCGAATCTGTACATTAAATATTTTTTGGAAAATCTTATTGAAATAAACATTATTATCTATCCAGAGGACGAATCTATAATTTTTAGAATTTTTGTCTGTCTATCTGTCTGTCTGTTACCGCATCACAGAAAAACCACTGGAGGGATTTTGATGAAATTTTGTATAGTGATAGCTGGTTATCGCATTTCTGAGAAAAAGTACAAAAACTGTAATGTAAGAATATATTAATATATAAAACCTTAGAATTTGTTTTTTGGTCATCTGAACGCGGGCGGAGCCGCGAGCAATGCTAGTAATTAATATAAGTCGAAAAACGTTATTTGTCGGGCTATTTTTTTTAAAGTGCTGTTAATTTTATGTCGGATCTTTCTCAGCAGAACTGCTTTCCGAGGTGGTGGTAACTTCCTCACGGACTTACATACTCATGTTAAATTCAAATGTTAAAAATTCAAAAGAGCTTGAACAAGTAGGTATATTTAAATATTTATGAAAGAATATTTTGATCTAATCTGAAAAATTTTACTTAAACTAGTACAATTTTATCATATACTAGCAACTCACCCTGGCTCGTTTAGTATACGTTTAGTATAGATTTCTCAGAGAATGAACGTGTGAAACGTTGACCCAAATAACCAGCTATTATCATACCAAATTTCATCAAAATCTGTCCAGTGGTTTTCTCGTAATGCGGTCACAAACAGTCAGATAGACAAAAATTCTAAAAACTATAGATTCGGCTTCTGTATCGATAATAATGACTATTTCAATAAGATTTTCCAAAAAATATTTAATTCGACTCAGTTAAAATGTTATTATATGTATAGATATAAATCAGTTAAGTAACATACGTGATACGCCTGACCCTATCAAAGACTGTTAAAAGCAATCGTAGCGAAAGTTGTAATGTCAACTTACAGAACAAATAGACTCGCTAGTGCTATGAACATAAGCCATCGCGGCGTAGTTCGTAGATATTATAGCATACTAGCATTGCCCGCGGCTGCGCCCGCGTTCAGATGACCAAAAAACCAAATTCTTATGTTTTACATATTAGTATACTCTTACAATGCAATTTTTGTATGTTTTCTCAGAAATGAGATATTTTACCGCAGTCAAAAGTATCCTATATGTTGACCCGGATATCCAGCTATCATCACACCAAATTTCATCAAAATCCCTCCAGTGGTTTTTCCGTGATGCGGTAACAGACAGACAGACAAAAATTCTAAAAACTATAGATTCGGTATCGATAATAAAGTCTATTTCAATAAAATTTTCCAAAAAATATTCAATGTACAGATTCGGCTTGGTTACAATTTTATTATATGTATAGATTTATACACAGCCCTCCTTTTTTTTTTGTCGGGAAATGCATTTACGCATACCACCTGATCTCCCAGGTGGTTATGTGGGGCTCACCGGCTAGAAGAGCCGGTACTACCCACTAAAACCCGACATCCCTTCCCCCCGCCTTAGTGGGACGCCGCAGGATCGCTTGCGCATAACTACTACGGCGCCCCGGCGGCAGGTCTGCCTAAACGCTAGGCAGACCACCAAACCAATGGGGCTGCTCCACAGTCAACTCTGCTACGCCAGAGAGGTACCCGGAGCAGCCCCATTAAACCCAACCACCGCCCACCGAAGTGGGCCACCTCCAATCGGCTGCAGAGGACAGGGAGAGCGGCAACGCAACACCGACACTCCTTTTCCCCTGCATCCCCACCGCGTCCGCCATCAAACGGTGGCGGCCCCGCTAGGCCGCGGGAGATAGGGACGAGCGGCGCATCGCCATACCGACACTCCTCTTCCCCCGCGGCCCCCCTACCGTCGGCCCACCTCCGGACCAAGATAGCTGCCGACACCCCACGCCAGACGCAGGACCAGAACTGGCCCCGCTCCAGCCGCCGCACCGACGGGCTAGCCCCGGCAGCGCGGCCCGCGCAGCGCCTCCTACCGCGAAACGGCCGGAGACACCGCGCTACCTCCAAGAAGGAGACGGCGCCCTCCTGACGCCGCTCCCCCCTCCCCTCCTGGCTGTTGGTCCGCGCCGGATTGCTCCGGTACCACAAGCTCCTGTCGGGTCCAAACAGTCGCGAGTGGTGTTCCCCTATCCGCCACCCGGGGGACGCGTCCGGTAGCAGTCAGCCTCTGCCCCGGAATACACAGCCCTCCTAATATTTGTGTTATTATGTTTGCTTCGAAATAATTGGCTTCAGTAAACAGGGAAATGATGTGGCCCTAGAGATTGTTGTGAATAACAATTTAACTAGTATTTATAATGAATCGTTTTAATGCTAGTAATAAAAAATGTATTCTAACGCTGAAATAATGTTTCTTTTAGGTAGGAACAGATACTTAATAGAATGGTTTATCGTAATGAAAAGTTCTAATTATTAATATATTTTAGACTAAACGGCCAACACTAATATTAGGGATATCCCTTCAATAAGAGGGCATCCATTAATTACGTGAGGCGTTTAGAGGGGGAGGAGGAGGGGGAAGGGAGGGGGTGGTGCGGGTCTGGATTATTATTACTATACAGTTTTATTATTAATATTATGTACAATAAGCAATATCATGACATCGACTTATTCAATAATGGGTTCAAAAAAATCGCTTACCTATTTAAAAAAAAACATAAATTGTGTTAATGTTTAATATTCTTGCTTTTTGTTCGATTTATTCCTATTAATTTTAAGTTCACTTCGTTGTTGTTTTTAGTGGTAACCTTTATTTGCTTAAGATTTTGGTTTAGAAGTGTTTAACTAAATTTTATTAACTATACCTACGCTGTATGTTTTCCAATGATAAATAAAATAATAAAAAAAATTGATGTTATTTTCTCCAAATTTTATCCTATATATGTATAATACTAGCTTTCGCCTGCAACTCCTTTTTTTTTAACGTTGGGAAATGCATTTACACACGAGGTGTGGGACTCACCGACAAAGCCAGTACTACCTACTAAAACCCAACAAAAGCCTTCCCCCGTCTTAATGGGGCGTCGCAGGATCGCTTACGCATTCAACTACGACGACCCAACGGCAGGTCTGCCGAAGCAGACCACAACAACCACGGGGTTGCTCCAAGGTCCACTCTGCTATCAGAGAAGTACCAGGAGCAACCCGCATGGTACACCACCCACCGAAGGGGTCCACCTCCCTGTGCGTTTCTTGGCTTCGCGCCCGGCTGTATTGCCGGGCACTACTGAGACCCCCCATCACGACAAGGTGAACGCATGTTGGGGGGGGTCGCCTGCAACTCCTATCGCATTATAGGTAAATAGTATATTGACGTAATCTATGTTTGTATCCTCAGAAATGGTAAAGTACTATAATATTATTATAATAAAAGATTTTGATTGTTATTTCATAAAAAAACACTTTAATACAATAATAGTAAGGGCAAAACAACAAGTGTATGAAGTCTCTAAATAAATGCCGTATATTATTAAACTATTTAAATGTAATGCAAGAATTAAACTTATTGCTTCTCACGCGTGGGTTTATCAAAGATCAAGTCATTAGGAAATGCTAATAATCAACAAAACGATTCTACAAACATGATTTCGAAATATCAAACGCTTGTTGCGTACAAAATCAGCAATCAGAGATGCTATGATGAAATTATATTTATTTACTTCCAATAGAGTCTTCTATTTTTATTAGAGATGAATCGGATATCCGGCAATGGTGCGGTATACGGTCTATCCAGCCTTATTTTGTTATCCAGTCGGATAACAGATAGTAACACAATATCCGGCCGGATACCGGATATTTAAAAAAAATACGTTGTTGTTTTCCATAAAACACTCTAAGAAAAAAATATTCGTGAGGCAAATAATACAAATATGACTTGTTAATGCCTTAAGATCACTATACAATTAAGATTACTATATAATTATATACTAAACAATTGACTTTCGCTAATCTTTAAGTCATGATGACACTCGATAACGCCCGAATCATTCCTATAACATATGCACTTGTCACAACATGCAATATCCGTCCCCCGAATATCCACGATCGGACCCTACAGCTCGCTGGCTATCCGGTATCCGGCCATTATCTATGAATTGTTTTATTTTAAAAAAATAACACGTGTTTAAATACATATATCTAAAAAATCAGCTTTTTATACACAAACTGACAATATTTTTACAAATTATTACAATTTTTTATTTTTGCTTGACTGCCTCAATAAAATCATATTGTCACAAAAAGTAACCGACTTTATAAAAAGAAGAATTTAACTTCTCAATTCAGGTGTAATTATGTATGTATATATATTACATACCAGCTTTAATGAAAATAACTTTTAAAATAAGTTCTTCAACTTAATTAGAGTTAAAAAGCTATTGTATCTACTGGCAAGTTTTGAAGTCCTTAACAAGAAAATTGAATTGAAAATCATTCTATATATACATTATACATAGTATGTATATAAAGATAAATGTAACTGACTCGGTGGTGTAGTGGCTAGCATGTACGGCTGCACATCTGGAAGTCCTATGTTCGTGTCCCGGATCGGGCTCAAGTTTAATTATTGAGTCTTTCTGTTTAGTAAGCCTCAGCTAAAGCCCGGAGTTGGGAAGTTGGCGATTGCCTCGGAGAGCTGTCCTGTCAAGGAGTCATCCCACCGGAATATGAAGGTGACAGGAATAGAGAGCGCACTTGTGTCTGCGCGCACACGCGCTGCACTATAATATTTCCTGCGCAGATGGCTAGTCTAAATAAGATTGGCCGCCGTGGACGAAATCGGGCGGGATGACTATATCATAAAAATAAACAAATTCTATATTATACAAACATACAAAAGCTTATTATCAATGAAATACAGGCAAATCCGTTTAATAGAACTAGTTGAATTATACAAAATTTATAGAATATTTTAATTAAGTGTAAGTATACAGCGCTGCGCCCACGCCGGCTAATCATACTTAATATGCAAATCAAATGACCTTGCGGTGTAACAATTGAGTTGTTTACACTACCAGCTAACTTTACGATCAAATCAAATATAGCGTGGAATAATTAACTAATGTTTTGCTTAGTGATAGACTAAAATGTAGATAGAGTAAGATGTAAAACTAACAATTAACTACTTCGATTCCTAGACGTAGTATTTGTATACAATACTTGAATATACTTAAATTAAAACACATATATACAATACTTGAATATACTTAAATTAAAACACATAATACTCTCTTCGATTTATGTGAATATTTGACATTTTAAATAAAATTATCTATTCGGATTATTTCGCGGATTTATTTTTATTTTTGATTCCCGACGTTTCGAATGCTTTATTTACAGCAATCATGGTCACGAAGATATATATTCAATTAAAATTCAATTCAATATAATCCTCTAGTAAAACAATTCAATACAATTCTCTAGTTAATAACTTCAAAGCGTGCCCGTAGAGCACAGATTACTTCGCCAATGTCACGTGTAATGGAAAAGACACGAAGAAAATTAGTCGGTTTAAATAAAAATTTAATTAAATTTTTACATTTAATTAAACGTCAGTTTTGTAAGTCTAAGTGGAAGCTTGAACTTTAGGAAGCCAATTCTATGAATATAAGAGAAATTCACCAGCCATAATTAAATTATAACAGTAAAATGTACATTGTACGTTCTTTATATTATTAATAAATAGATGGTTTATTAAAGCCAGAGGAGCTAAACTGCATTTAGATTTTTATCTATTTAATATCATCTTCATAATTATCTCACTGATTGTTTATGGAGCCGACACGTGTTAGGTTGGAGACCACGCTTAGGCATACGTTGGTATTGTAGGACATCCTGCAGCATGATGGACCGATGAGTTTAGAAAATTGGCGGGCAGCGGATAAATGTAGATTGTCCGAGACTGAGATTGCGGAACTACTTGTTTAGCGAATACCTTTTGTAAAATACATGACACACAAGTAAACGGTTCTAGATTTTAACAAATTATCATATTAAAGAGTTATATCTCCATTATTTCCATAATTTTTCAGAACACGGTTAAATAACACCACATAACTATAGTCACGCCTATGACTGTTAGCAGCTAACAATTAACAGTAATAGGTTGTAGGCAATCAATACTGCGGATGATGAGACATAATGCTGCTCACAGCGACCACAGACCAGTTTAGTGATGAATCATAAATCATTAATTAATTAAACATTATATTTTTTTTTTATAATTATTATCTTATAGAGACATGATATAGTTACAATTTAACAATGCTTTATTTAGATACACACCGGCTCTATCCACTTTAAATTGATACACACGTGGAACATATTAGTGTCTATTAGTCCACTTAATCCTGACCTTCGCTGCTAGGGAGCTCAATTGACGATAAAATATTTGCTTTACAACCTTTACCCCGGTACTTTGCTCGCATATCTATACATATAATAAAATTGTAACTAAGTCGAATCTGTACATTAGATATTTTTTGGAAAATCTAATTGAAATAGACATTATTATCGATACAGAGTCCGAATCTATAGTTTTTATAATTTTTGTCTGTCTGTCTGTTACCGCATCACGAGAAAACCACTGGACAGAATTTGATAAAATTTGGTATGATGATTGCTGGTTATCCGGGTCAACATATAGGATACTTTTTATGGCGGGAAAATATCTCATTTCTGAGAAAAAATACAAAAGCTGCATTGTAAGAGTATACTAATATGTAAAACCTAAGAATTTGGTTTTTGGTCATCTGAACGCGGGCGGAGCCGCGGGCAATGCTAGTTGTTTTATATATTAAGAAACCTTACTTTTGACCGAAGATATTTCATTTGGCACAAATAGACTTAATTAGGTTTAAATATTTTTTTGACATGAAAGGACTCTTTTGAAGTACTTAACTTGTTCTCCTTTTTCTGCTTCCCTAGCAAAGGATCGCGCTTTGTTGGGCATATCTCTTCAATTATTATTCACACTTCAAACGGTCCATGGATTTTAATGCCATAGACGTCCTGTGATAGCTTTAATATCATTAGACCATCTGGTTGATGGTCTGCCTAATTTCATTTGGTCCCATGCAGCTAATAGAAGTATAGACTCTCTTTACTTCAAAACAAACTAATACCATCAGAACGAACTAGCACAGATGTCCAGTCCATATTTATAAACGCTCAACGCATCTTGTTAGTGGGACAGAAATAGCAAGTACATATAGATTTTTGTACTTATCCATATTTAAATTATAAAGCATGAAAGTAACTCGTTTCTTTCCATTTCAGGCTTAAGCCGCTAAACAGATTTTGATGAAATTTGGGCAAAAACATAGAAAGTATATTAAGAATGGGCGTATGCTAACTTTTATTTCTTTATGCTTGGCATGCAGAGCCGCGAGTAGAAACTAAACTGATATAAAAAATATATTTGATTTCAATATTATTTCATGTAAAATATAAATAATATTTTTCATTTATATTTTTACAAACTTTTATTTAATACTTTCTTAAATTTAAGCGAATATTTGACAACAATTTATTTTAAATAAAAGCAAATTTTTTCGCAGATTTATTTTGATTTTTGGTTCTCGACATTTTGAATGCTTTACAGCAATCATGATCATGGAAGGGAGAGTCAGAACAGTCTTTCCCGTCAAAATTACTACTATCAAAATAATCAAACAGAGCATGCATGAGTTTACTCGCAACACTTATAAATAATATGAATTACTGGTTAAGGTATATCGATAACGACTTATGTTTAATCTATTATGCCTTACGGAATACGGAGTATGCGTTACTTAGCTTACCGATATTATCATTCATCGACTTTTGGTTATCGATTATCACTTATCGATGATTGATTATTATCGATTGTATACAATCGATTATTACATATAAATTTTTAATAACCATCTATCCATTATATTATTCAACTGGTAATAACAGAGTAACACAAGTCAACATTGATCCTAAAATTTTTTTGAAAAATAGTAAGACGCCTTGTGCGTCTGTATATCATTTTTATTGTTCTAAAAGTATTTCTAACATTATCCTAGACGTAAATAAATGGAGATTTAAGCTACAACATTTACGGGACATTTACGATCCAAAAGATATATTAAAACTTTTAAGTCGTTCTTACAAAGTTTAAGTGAGTAATATATGCGATTAAAATGTACTAAAATTTTTATATATAGAAAATATAAGATGCATATATAAATTTTATGAAGTGTAATTTTTCATTTAATGGGATAATGTCATCGATACTTGGATTAAGTTATAAACCATGTTGTCATTTACATAAAACATCACTAAATTAAAAAAAAAACTAGCGATTACATCGCTAGTGATAAAAGTTATACAAGCAATTAAAATCTAAATATAAAGTATACATATATAAAAACATCATTTAGTACAGAACCATCTATTAGAAAAGACTTTTACGCTATTAATATTAATTAACCGTGTTTTTTATTTTATCGCGCGTCTAACGATAATGACAGCACAGATTTTGATAAAACTTTTGTATTGTATAAATAATGATAATTGAAAACATATCGTACGAGTAGTTATATTTCAGTAGAGTAATATAGTGTCATAGAATTAAACATGAAGTCAAACAATAAATTTTTAAAATAGTAGGTATAATGCATATGATGACAATTTGTATACTGAGTGATAAGTAAATAAATGTTAGTAAATAGAAATAGCTAACGGATTTTTTTATAATAAAAATAATCTAAAGAGAAAAATAAGCTCATACTATAATATCTTAAATAAAATTATCTTTTTGAATTTTTTTCGCGAATTTATTTGAAT
The DNA here is from genome assembly GCA_951806755.1 of Brenthis hecate. Taxonomy (NCBI): domain Eukaryota; kingdom Metazoa; phylum Arthropoda; class Insecta; order Lepidoptera; family Nymphalidae; genus Brenthis; species Brenthis hecate. The sequence continues at coordinate 5,973,872 of OX638258.1, read as the reverse complement.
TTTTTGGGTTTTTTTTTCAAAATAAATTCGCGAAAAAATCCGAAGAGATAGTATTATTTAAAGTGTCAAATATTCGCGTAAATCTAAGAAAGTATTAGTGTGGTATCTTAAAAAATACAAAAGAATATGTTATTATTTTTATTTCTTATCTTTTATTCTCAAAAATTGTATATAAACTTAACTTGTACCTACATATAATAAAATTTCCATAATTCCTTAAAAGCAAAATCGAGAATAGTAGCATAAACAGCAAATCACGCAAATACTATTTGACATAAATACTGACTGTTACTTTGACTGACATTAATTTTGGTGGACTCCGTCAGTATAATTCTTGAGACTATAACATTTTTATAAATTAAAATCAATTTTGTATATCAGAGCAGAGTAAGGTAACCCACACCAAAATGTTACCATATTTGTATCTACATATCTCTCTTTTGCTTTTATAAAAAATATATTTTTAAGCTCAAATAATACATATATTCCCATAAACTCATTTTAATAACTAAATCTATCTATTAGTAGATAAAGTGTAAAAATAATTTTCATAATCTTAGACTCACAAAAACGATATGTCGAGTACATAAGGCGCGGCGGTATTAGTTCAAAAAGGAGTTTACTCAAAGCAGAAAAAGGTTTACGTTCAAAAAAACAAAATGGCTAAACTAAAAAATACGGAAATAATGAAAAATATCAAACAAATTAGATTTAATCAGCCATTATGCGGCGCTGCAATAAAACGTATTATAGCGCAGTCGATAAAACTAGAAAACGTAAATAAAAATAAATCAAGTCATTAACGTCAGCGGCTACCAAAAATACGGGTGTCTTGTTAGGCGCGGCCGCCTCTCACACCGCAGCGCACAGCACAGTGACGTTATAAATGCGAAATTTTACTTTTATTTACACGAACGAGTATGATTACATACATTTTTAATGAAAAATAACTTCTTGATGTTTTTAAATTTTTTGTTTGCTATATGTAAAGCATTCAAAATGTCAAGAATTAAACTTCTACTTCACGTATGGCTCTTTGTAGTGACATTAATTGCTGTCCAGCTGTTGTGAGTTCGAGTCCCGCTGGGAGCATTCAATTGTGTGATGAGCACGAACGTTTATTCTCTAGTCATGGGTGTTTACATTTATAATATGTATGTATTTAAATTTATATATATATATATATATATATATATATATATATATATATATATATATATATATATATATATATATATATATATATATGCGTGTGTGTGTGTGTGTAGTGTATCAACTATTTGGTATCCACAACACAAGCCTCGTAGCTTACCATGGAACTAGATGGCGCTGTGTGTTAATGTCCCAACATATATATTTATTCAAATAAAACAGTTATATATAATTAAATCCAAGTCCTTAGATAGAGGAAAATAGATAAGACAAACTGAAAACAAGAACAATACAAAACTCAAAACTGGAAATTACTACAAAGACGTTTGTTGAATCACTAAAAAGTAATTTCAAATGTACATACGTATAAGGCAAGAATATTTTCAGTTAAGTTTACATAACGGTGTAAAGTTGTTAATTTGTAGGACCAAAATAAACATAGCTGGAGGTGGATTTTGAAAGTCGCTCGGCGGGTCATAGCCTGTAGCTTCGCCGCGTCTCCGTGAAAGCTACTAGCGTGTTTGATTTTATGATGTCACGAAACACACACTTGCATTCACACTCTGTAGAATATAATTTATCGTGTGATAAATTTTAAAAATACACACTATATTTTTTGTTTGTGTTGTTTGAAAAATATAGACAGTAACAACTAACAAATGACTCTCTCTTCATCATACCAAATTTCATCAAAATCTGTCCAGAGGTTTTCTCGTGATGCGTTTTCAGACAGACAGCCAAAAATTCTAAAAACTATAGATTCGGTCTCCGTATCGATAATAATTATTATTTCAATAAGATTTTCCAAAAAATATTTAATGTACAGTCGACTCAGATATTTATTATATGTATATTAAGATAATGAAGTTGTGGCGCAGTACCTCTAAGTACAACGAGATCAAAATTCAACTGCCGTACAACCTTTGTATAAACTATGCAGATTTTATTTCAATCTTGTTACGGCAATACTAACATTCATGCAACTTCTAAATTAGTCAAAAGTTTTTAGAATAAAGTCATAATCACTGCTTGAGTTCAAACACAATAAAATAAAAAAAACGTAAATTTTTTTATGCCTTAAAATATTTTTAAACATCTCATCATTTAAAGACTTAATACTTTTTATTATATATAATACTTTTTTTATATTTTAATATTTGTTGATGCGTTGGTCAAATGTATACGCAAACAACTGAAGAAACAAAGGTGGACTGACGACATCAAGCGTTTCTTAGGCGTTCTTAATAAAAAAATCCAAAAAATCTTTTTATCTCGGGACTCGAAGACTCAGGACTTGAACCCAGGTCCTCCAGGATCCAGGATACTGCAGGCACTAGATCAACAAGACAGTAAACAGTAAAGCTAGTTAGGTAATAATGAATATTAATTTTAACATAGCTTTTGGTTAAATTGCTTTATTTAATTTTTCAATCAAGTCAATAATACAAAAAATCTTCGTTTAATTTTTTTTGTTCATGGATCTATTTTTTGTATGTTTTAATTATTTTTTTTATTATTTTTATATAAAAATACATTTTTAAGTGTTCTACTAATCATAATTTTATATGTAGGACTTTTACATAAAATAAAATATTATAGGTGTTTATAATTCATACATTAGAACATAAGCAAGAAAATTTAGTATCAATGAAAAAGTATCTCTTTAGCCTTTCAATACTCAATATATTAAAGACTAGCTCTCTCAACAACTCCAACTCACCTTCGCTTCTCTCGGGTTCGTCCCTAGTTTGAAACCCAATACAAACTTTCATCCCCATTTTCACCCCTTTAAGGGATGATTTTCGGAATAAAAAGTATCCTATGTCCTTCCCAGGGTCTCAAAGTATCTTCTTACCAAATTTCATCTAAATCGGTTCCGTAGATCCAGAGATTGCCCCCTACAACGTCACAAACTTACAAACTTACAATCACACAAATACAAAATTTACCTCTTTATAATATTGTATAGAAGACATTCTAAAAATTCACATTAGTTGCATTACATCAGTTTATTTGCACCATAACCGGTTAGCAAAATAACAATAACAACCCATTAAGAATGCTAACTGCCGTGTTTACGACACTTCACCGTCTAAGCGATGCATTCATTTTACAAATGATATTTTACTATTTGTATGCACCTGTAAATCTATCTTGTATCGTTTAAGAATATATATATATATATATATATATATATATATATATATATATATATATATATATATATATATATATATATATATATATATATATATATATAGCTTATTGACACTATTCTGAAGAATTATTAAATAAAACATCTGCTGTCTGCAAACATAGCCAGGACCGCCCAAGCCATTATATTCGTTTCGATAGACCTCAAATCCTGGCGAAAGAAAACCGATATCGCCCTAGAATGATTCGAGAAGCCATTGAAATTAAAAAAAACATCCAAATTTCAATAGGGAAGATGGCTGGGTACTACCATCGTCATGGGATCCTGTTATTAATATAATAAAATCAAATAATATAAACATAACAGACAGGCAGATGTAGTAAGTTCATACTGTGTAGATCAAAATGACAGCTTATCTGATTAATATTTTTCATTTTTCATTTGTAAAAGTATATATTAATAGTGTTGCTTAGTAATTTGTTTTTAAATAATAGCAAACTAAATTAAAATTATTATCCTTAATTAATTTTAACTTTTTTCTAAATTATATGGCTTAAATAATTAATACTATATTTTATATTTTTCTTTATGGTTATAAATATAATAATGGCAACACTAAATATAGATTACTAATAAATATTTTTAAAATTGTAATAATTATAAAAATAATAGCAAAAATTAAATAAATAATTTTCCATATTCAATTATAATTAAAATTATAAAATTATAAAACTGTTTAAAGTTAAAAAATATTGTAATGTAATTGGTGCAACTTTCATTTTGTTAATTGTGGGTAGGCTGTCTGTAAGAACTATACATTCAAGACATGTACATGACAATAACACCTCAGTCTCTCCCGTGACCATGGATGCTGTAAAGCATTCGAAACGTCGGGAACCAAAAATCAAAATAAATCCGCGAAATAATCCGAAAAGATAGTTTTATTTAATAATGTCAAACATTCGCGTAAATCTAAGAAAATATTATATTCTGAAGAAGTTGAATTCATTTGTATAAGAAAATATATAAAAATTAATCACTTTTTATGAGGGCTATACTAAAAATCTCTTACTACAAAAGTATTATTTGTTGTAGAAGAACATATATTTTTTACTTTAAGTATAATAAAGTTACATTGAATAAATTTCCGATATGAAGATGTCATGGCAAATCCAAAAAGATTGCTTTATTTAAAATTATATGTATGTAATATCTATTGATGTCAAATATCGTAATTCTAAGAAAGTATAACATATCCTGGACCAGTTTAGAATAAAAAATAAGCTTTACCCAAAACTTGTATTGTAATATGTTTTATAATAATTACCTACATTTTCTCTTTAAACAAATAGAGCTTACTGACTTCACACTCTTCAATTTTTTCTCCTATATCGTGACAACACAGGCTTATAGCAATTCTAGTACTGGAATTTCTTTGATTTGATCAAATATAAATTCCTGAAAAGATATAATACACTTTACGGTAAACAATCAGTCATGACCCGCATCAAAATTTTTAATTTTACTCGACTGCTTCAGGAAAATAATGCTGAGTGAAAAATACCCAATAGTCAAAATTTCATCATAATCATTATTGAAAATTTGACAAAAACATAAATTTTACCTATCTCAGATAAAAAACAATTTCCATTTTTTTTATTGATAATACTAAAACCCAGCAATAGCTACTAAATAAAAAAAAGAAAATCACTGTTTTGTCTTTGCCTATTTGTATATGGATAATACAATTAGATTCATTGTAACGCATCGTATTTTTTGTATACGAGTATATATATATATATATATATATATATATATATATATATATATATATATATATATATATATATATATATATATATATATACATATATATGAATTTATATTACCTTAAACAAACAAATTTACTTGTCGAACCATTTATGTATATACAATAAACGTTGATATAACGTAATACTTATATAAGGCCAGAACATGTTATGCTAATGCACAGTAGGCGTACTAGTGATTTAACAACTTGTTCTATTGTACAAGTACGTTTGTCTAAGTACATTAGCTAAAGACTTGTTTCTATATCAGAAGTAGCCAATTAATCATTAACGAAAATTTTATAAAATGGCGGCGGATCGCTACAAAAGCTGGCTGGAGATGTAGAAATTTCGCAAAGTTTTTTCGCCTAAATTCGCTGTACGTATAAAAATAATCTATACGTATTACAGACAAATTATTATTTACCTTTCGTCCAGGTTAAGTAGTAGACGCTACAATGAAGCAGGATTGAGGTTGTGCTTGTTTTATTAATATTTTTATTCGCCGCATTATTGATCTCTCTATATTCAATACACGGCTAACGGTGTCATAAAATAAAGCCGGCTAGTCTAAGAGGCTGCGATAAAAATGCATAAAAAATTGAATTATTCACCAATAACTATTATCTGAAGGGAATAACGTGATACTAGGGAGATAATAAGTATAAAAGACCTCCACTCACTCACTCACTAATAATAGCACCATTGTTGTGCACAAAAATACAATCTAACTATCCAATCATTAAGACAGTAAGCAAATTTGGATTTTGTGTTATTGATAAGTAAGAATCATAAAAATTACGTTTAAAATACATTCACGTAGCTATTATTAACTTTCATCAATTTATTAAATATATACATAATACTTTGCTAAACATCTTTTTGATCTATAATACTTTCTTAGATTTACGCGAATATTTAAAATTTTAAATAAAACTGTCTGTAACAACTATATAATACCTTTGAGACATCTAACACATCTAACATTGCTGTAAAGCATTCGAAACGTCGGGAACCAAAAATCAAAATAAACCCGCGAAAAAATCCGAAAAGATAGTTTTATTTAAAATACTTTTGATCGTTAAGAAACAATATACGTAAAATTTTTATTTTACAATAATTTATTCAATTGTAATTACTTTCGAAAATAACTTTGTAATTGAAAACCCGATTTATTTACGATATAGATTGTTCTTTTCTTCTCTCAAATTCATTAGTAAACATAAAAACATTTAAGATCAGTCAATTCTCTTTATGATTTTAAATCTTATAAGCATTCTAAATATTTTAAATTATACTGTGTATTTTTCATAGTAATGATTGTGCAATAGTGCCATAGACTCAATATAGGTTTTTTTTTTGTTTCTATTATTGGTTCTTTTCGAGTGTTGGCTCTTAGTCTATCCTTATTAACTAATATTCAAAGTTCGTCGACGATCCGGTGTAAACAATGGATGCATTAGTATGCAGTGATCTCTCTATCTAGGAAACTTATACATAGTGTTGTTTCTAGGTCTGCACAGATACAGGTTGTACACATATACATATATATGTATCCTCTTATCCCACTAGTGGGAGTGGGCCTCCCTTCAGTACGAGGGGGATCAGATCATAGTCCACCACGCTGGCCAAGTGCGGGCGGACTCCAAACGCGCGTCTTTCGTAAACTTGCTAAGTTCTCTCAGACATACGAGTTTCCTCACGATGTTTTAATTCACCGTAAGACAAATGGTAGTCATGTTGGAAATAATTCGCAAATGAAAATATCGGAGGTGCAAGGCCCGGGATCTGAACCCACTTCACTCGGTTTCCCAAGTGAATGCGTTACCACTGGGCTACCACTGCCTCAGACAGATTGAACTATTGTGAAATATGGACATTTAATGCTATGTTTTTTTTATTTAGTGTATAAAATAAGGAAGGAGTTTTAGAGAGACGTTAATACATATTTATTGATTTAATTTAATCAACGGGAACTTATTATATTCATAAAATTATATGCACTTTGGAATATGTTAAAATTATTATCTTTTATATTTCTATATTTGTGTATTATATTTTTAATAAAATTATTATGTTTTTAAACTGAATATGGTTTTTGTTTATAAAGTAAGATATCTATATATACCTCTATATAAATAAAAAATAATTGCCGAATGTATGTAAGCTTATCACTTAAGAACTGCTCGACCCATTTGGCAGATTTTTTACTGTCGTATTTTTCATTATCAGAACGACGTTTGTATGAAAGATTTTTTAGAAAATCCACTGAAAACGTCGTAAATTGGGATGGTATATATGGTATACAGGAAAATCTCTATGCTATAGAATGTGACCTTCGGACTGAAAGTCTTGCTACCAGGTGTTTCATAACAACATCAACGCCATAGCTATTGATATATATATATATATATATATATATATATATATATATATATTTTTTTTTTATCTATTTGCTTTTCACACAACAAATACTGAACTGATTTTAACTTAATTTTGTGTAGTGATAACTTTTGCTTGGTCAAAACAACGTACTAAAAATTTTAAATCTTAAAAAGGCCTACAGAGAGTCTGCGATAGCTTGTTTCTATGTCTTAAGATACAGTATTATCTCATACGTAGGAACGCACCCGGGCGAAGCGAGGGTAATTCGCTAGTATATGAACAAAAATGAAATATATCACTTGACAACGGCTGGACTTATGTAACTAATATTACTTTTAAATTTTTATCACTGTCCGAATAAGATTTTTAAGGGAAAAATGGGAAAATTGCTCGGCAAAAACTAAAAAGTTTTTTCTCAACATTTCACAAACTTTATAGAAATGGACACGACATCTGTCTGGTTCACTGCTATTTAAATAATAATTATATAAATTATTCACTTATTTGACAACAAAAATAAAATCACGTATAAAAATTTCAATAAAATGGTATTATTTACATAACACGTGTAAACAAATTGTGCACAAGCTGACACATTTTTAAAAAAACTATCGAAATAGATAATAAATAATTATAGCTATTGAATTAAATACAATTTTATTTCTTTATCAATAATCGTAATATCGCAATTTAGGTGGCAGGTGTACTTCGAAATATGCTGAACATGAATTGAGTACTGTTCATTGTTAATTCAAAATCACGTCATTATTGTTCAAGGTTGTATATATATTTTAAGTAATATGTTTATGAATATTGGAGTAAACAATCCAAAATATGAAAGAATATGTATATACTATACCTATATATTATCTAGTACTCCTTTTCAACATCCCATTGCTGGGAACGGGTCTTTAATTCGAAGGGACCAGGCCATACTCCACTGCACTTGCCAAGTTCGGGTTGGCAGATTTCACATGTCTTTCGATTTGCTAGGTTCTAAATAAACTCTTTATTGCACATAAAAAACAACAATTACAGGTATTAAAAGAAAATTGAAGGCAAAAGGTGGTAAAGAGATAACTCTAAAAGAAATCTTTTCCAGTCAATCTAGGAGGTGAGAAAGATTGTCATTTAGCGGAGCAGAAAAGTGCAAGGTAATATGGAAATAAAGTACAAAAAAACATAGTATATATAAAAATAAAATACTACATGTAGTCTTAGTATAATAAATAACACAAACATATAAGTATATAAAATATATAGATAACAATAATAATTATAATACCTATATATATATATATATATATATATATATATATATATATATATATATATATATATATATATTTTCTTATGTCTCTATCAGACATGCAGATTTTCTCACGATGTTATCCTTCCAGAATTTAATCCCGCTTCACTTGATTTTCCAAGATAGTGCGTTCCCACTGGGTTACCATTGTCTGAAAACGTATAAAATAATTTTAATTAATTAAAAAAAAGTTACTGTACAGATTTTGATCATTGTCTAATGTATCATCCTCCTAATTATTTAAAAAAAAAACGAGATCGCGAAACTTCTCGATGAACTAAGAGTTTAGCTAAAGTTTAAAAAATATACTTTAATAAGAATAAGGTTCACTTAAACTAAATTGAACTACACCAAATAAAACCACCATTAAGTTATTATAAAACCTGGTAAATTAAAAAAAAATCATCCAACGAACTTTACAGTGACCATACCGCCTTACATACCAAAAAAACCATCGAAGTTTTCGTCAACCATGTCTTTCAAGGTCGGTTAAATACAGCTTTGATACGCTTACACGTGCCTCACTAAATAGAATATATATTCTTTTATAAAAAAATTATAAAGTCACTTCTATTTTTATACCTTGACACATTCAAAATGGACCGGTCTTGCAGTTGTAAATATGTTTATAATATATAACGGTTCCTTTTACAAAATACCCGTATTTGTGCTATTAAATAACATAAAAGATTAGTCAACTACGAATTGTTTTCACACACAGAGGGTTCCCTACAATATAGTATAGGTATTTGTATATTATCCTGTGCGTTCACCTTGTCATGGTTCAGTAGCATCCAGTAATCCATCCGGGCGCGAAGCCAAGAAACGCCCTAGGAGGTAGCCCACTTTGGTGGGCGGTGTACCATGCGAGTTGCTCCACCAGAAGGATCCCCCGTCTCTCCACACATGCCACTCGGCCGTCAGAGAAGTAACAACTTCTCTGACGGTAGAGTTGATCGAGGGGGTAACCCCTTGGTTGTATTGTTTGCTTCGACAGGCCTGCTGTCGGGGCGTCGTGGTTGAGTGCGTAAGCGATCCTGCGACGCCCCATTAAAACGGGGGAGGTTCTGTTGGGTTTTAGTGGTCTAGCTTTTCTAGTCGGTAGGTCCCGCATGCCACCTGTATGTGCGCAGATGGTATGCGTAAATGTATTTCACAACGTTATAAAAATAGGTATTTATGTAAAAAAGGTTAAAATCTTATGTACAACTATTCTAATATTATTAATATGAAAGTAATTCTGTCTGTTATGTTTACAGGCTTGAGCCGAGGAACAGATTTCGATAATATTTGGCAAGGACATTTTAGATTGCACCTTGGGCTCGGACATAGGTTTTCCCTCGAACCCGGCCCGCTTATCAAGCGAGCGAAGCTGCGGAAAATGACCATCGCGATATAATAATCACTTTATTTTATTGTTATGCTAGCGACTCATCCTCGCTTCGCTCGGATTCGTTCCTAGTGAAAATTTAGATACGAGTATGTATGTATTTTTATGCCAAATTATAAAAAAAATAAAATAAAAAATTTTGACCAAAAAAAATTTTTTTTTGTGATGGACCACCCTTATCATGTAGGGGTATGAAAAATAGTTTACGTCCTATTCTCAGACCTACTGAATATACACACAAAATTTCATAAGAATCGGTCAAGCCGTTTTAGAGGAGTTTTGTTATAAACACTGTGACACGAGAATTTTATATATTAGACGTAATGCAAATTTTGACCGACTTGAAAATTAGAAGGTTTTTAATTTGCTTGTATGTTTTTACAGGCACTGTAACTAATATAATATTATGTAGTAATACGGTTACCTAGATAGTGCTTAGCCTTATAAGACATTTGTAGGCTGACGGAGGTAGTGTGTCAAAGTAGTAGTAGGACGGATATACTTAGCAATAGGATTTTCTATAAAGAACCCTGAATACGACATAAAAAGCTAAACTAAAACTTTATTTTGGACATAACATATCTTTCACCTTATTTTTATGTTAAACTGGTTTAGCTTGTCGTCTGTATCTACCTTTTTTATCGTATATTATTTAATATAATTGTTTTTATTTGCGAGGAAATAAAAAATGTAAAAAATATTTCGAATTAATTTCCCTCAACAAACATCTAGAAAGTCTAGTGTGTGTCTTCAGAAAACAATTAATTTCTTTGCCAAACTGATACTCAGAATAATTTAAACATCCATGGTAGTATTTACATAATTATTGACAAACTATTTTGACCGTTGATCTTTGATTTAATAACAGTGAATAGTATAAAAATGGGGTCTAATTTGCTTTTCTATCTACATACCGGCGAGTTTTATTTTTCGATTGGTAAACTCCAACTTTGCGGCTTAAACTCTGTTTTTTTTTGATAACGTCTTCAGCCCTTTTGACAATCCCACTGCTGGGCACGGAACTCCCTTCAATACGAGGACGATCAGGCCATAGTCCACCACGCTGGCCAAGTGCGGGTTGACGGACTTCACATGTATTTAATAAACATGCTAGGTTCTTTTAGATATGTAGATTTCCACACAATGTTTTCCTTCACCGTAAGGCAAGTGATAATTATGATGAGAAATAATTTGCACATAAGGATATCAGAAATGAAAGACCTATGATTTGAATCCACTCCATTTGGTTTCCCAAGCAAGCGCGTTACCACTGGGCTACCATTGCTATTTTGATAACAAGTTAATATCATTCACCCGTTCTGTACATAAGTACAACTGTAAGTATACAACTTAGGTATATGTAAAATGTGTATTATCTGTTTATTTTCTATAGCTGTATAGTATGTAGCATACTTACCTGTGCTCCACCTGTAAAATCTGATTGATATATAATTATAGTAATAATAATAACCATTCGTATTGTAATATATGTAAATGTAAACTAACTAGAATAAATCATTAGTATTGTATAACTGATAAAATAGTATTTAATTGTATCTAAATAACATACATAAATAAACTACATAAATAAATATACATATAAATAAAATCATATAATGTAACAATATGTAAAAGTATAGAATAATATATAACTTACTCGTAATACGAAGTCGTTACTAATTGTACTTTAATCAGTGTTCGATACCCATACTAATATTACAAATGTGAAAGATTGTGAGGATGTATGGGTGTTTGTTACTCTTTCACACCAGAACGGGTGAACGAATATGTAATACTAGCGATTTTACTACTATAGCTACATACATATACTACTATAGCGGGTTGCTTTCCCATACAAACTTTCACCCCCATTTTCACCTCCTTAGGGGATCATATCCGGGATAAAAACTGTCCTATGTCCTTCCCAGAATCTCAAACTATCTTGTTACTAAATTTCATCTAAGTCGGTTCTCTAGTTTCAGAGCCTATTCGATACAAACAAACAAACAAATTTTTCCTCTTTATAATATTAGAATAGATTAAAAACTTATTGACCAAAAGAGCAACAATTGTGTTATTTTTTTAGTACCACCATTAAATTATATATAAATTTTGAAACTGCACAGAGATAAGACTCATAAATACATTTCAACAACATAGTAATACGTATATATGTATGTCCCTAAATCGTTATCGTTCATACTATTTTTAAATGTAAAAGTTTCTTAGTGAGTAAATTTGTTACGGTCGCTGTAACGACTCAAAGGTTTTAAGAGAAAATCTATATAGAAATAGCATATGTACGTACGTACACATATAATACATATGTACTACGCCGTACGCGATCAAAGCCGCAAGCAATAGCTTGTAATATATAATGTACAATAACACCTAACAATATATTATATACATTAACTGATTGACGAATTTACATCAACGCTACGGTCCCATCAAACAAAGAAGTGCAGTCAGTAAAAACAAGACCTTTTTATTCTATAGGTCGTTTATATGATAATGAAGTGATGCTGGCGCCGACGTACAGCCAAGGTTTCACGTGTCCAACCTTTACTGCAGGCTGTTGTCGAAACTCGCTAGCGATCATGTAATATTAGTAAAAGATGTTTATTTGATACTAGCAGAACCCACGGCCACGCCCGCGTTCAATCTACAGACAAACTCTTTGGGTTTATGTAATACATATATAGCTATGAATCTATATAATATTGTTCATACAAAAATCGCGATTTAAAAATGGGGAGTAGGAGGGTAAAAAATATTTTACTAACTTTTCTCATACCTACCAAATATACAAAAAAATCATTAAAATCGGTCGAGTCGTTTCGGAGAAGGGCGACCACAAATACCGTGACACGAGATATTTATACATACAATATAATACTTACTAGTGTAGACCGGTAAGGAATAATAAGGTAAATGTAACTAACATTTTTTACTGAAAAGTACTCCATTAAAAAAAACTCACTTTATTTATATCACAAGCGTAACGCAGTGGATTTTTTAAGAACTTAATATTTGGCAACTTTTGTGATTATATTAACGCAAGCAAAGCTGTAGGTAATAACTAGTTTAATACATAAATCACGATACATTATATTGATATTTATTTTAAAGTAAAATACACAAATAAATGTTACGTGTAAGTTGTAACTATCCAAAAATATGTTTGTAAGACGTAGAATTACGTTACAATAGTTCGTTTTTATTTTGTTCACGATAACTGCTGTAGTAAAAATGTCGACGTTAAGATGAAGCATAGTAGAGAACTGATAAATATTCATTTAATGTATCTTTACAGATGAGTTATATGCTTTAAAAATAGAAGCTGTTAATTAAACTACGTGACCGAAGTTATTGTGTATCAAGATATGTCTATAGGTACATATAATTAAATTCTAATTGAGTCGAATGTGTACATTAAATATTTTTTGGAAAATTTTATCGAAATAGTCATTATTATCGATATACTCGTAGAAGCCGAATCTATAGTTTTTAGAATTTTTGTCTGTCTATCTGGGAACGCATCACGAGAAAACCACTGGAGAGATTTTGATGAAAATTGGTATGATGATAGCTGGTTATCCGGGTCAACATATAGGGTACTTTTCACTACGGGAAAATATGTCATCTCTAAGAAATCTATACTAAACGTTAAAACGTAACTAAAATGTCAATCAATCGAATAGAAATCAAGCTAGACCTATAAAGTGCAAATTTTGAAAGATATAAGCACTAAAAAGTGTTTTAAGGAATTTCATTAAGGAGAGGGAAAAGATGTGCAACTGTTAAGTCGGTTATTCTCAGCAGAACTGCCTTCCGAGCCGGTGGTAGATTCCTCATGGACTCACTATCCCTGACATTTAATTTAATTTAAATTTAAAATTAACGATTCAAAAGTGCTTGTAAAAGTCTATTTGAATAAAGTATATTTTTATTTAATGTTTGAATGGAAAATAATACTTTTAGCCAAATTAACTATAATTTAATGCTTAAAGTTCTTTGGCAAATTAATAAAACTTACTACAAGTTCAAGTTAGATAAAAGCAAATATACTTGTATATGAAACTACCCTCGTGGATTTATTAAATTTTTTTTATTAAAAGCGGTTACTAGTATCATACACAAAACAACGTCCATCCAAATTGTATTTCCTTTTTTTGAAATAGGTCAAAAGCTTATAACATCACAGTGTTTTGTCGAGTAGATATCCAGTGATGCTTCAGTTCTTTTTCGATTTGCGACAAGTGCTCTTAACCAAAATGAATTTCTATAATAGATATCGCTAATGGAAAATAAAATATCGGTCAAAATATGTGAGTAAATCTCCTGCACCAAGGTTTCCATATCCATTTTTTTTATTTATTATCAATTTTTTGTATGTAAAGAAATATTAGTTGTGCGTATTTATATATATTTGACTATATCGTAGTTCAATGAACTACTAGTACATAAATACATATGTATAATTATTAATTATTTATAATCTACATATATTTGTGTATATGTATAAAAGCCAAATACCACTCATTCATTAATCACAAAAGCTCAGATTTTATAAACGCTACAAACTTAAAATTGCCAGGTAAGGCTGATAAGTATCTGCTAAGAACGGATTTTAAGAACAAAAAACAAACCCTAAAGGGGCAAAAGGGGGTTGGACGTTTATATGAAAATCCGTTGTTTTTAAACTACGCGGACAGAGCAATTTCTAGCACAAAATAGTTCGTAAAAAGGTCACATAGATACGAAAATAGGGCGGGAGGTATGCTAAAGGCAGGCGTCTTGCGTGAGCGAATTATACAAATCGGTCCTTCCAAGTTTACGACCGCGCTTATCGCTTCATAAGGGACTGGGGTTCAAACTCTGTGTCATCAAAAAACAAAGTGGGAGAATTTTATCTTTAAAAAGTTCAGGCCGCAGTTTTTCATCAACTTTTATATAGCCTAAAAGTTGTTCGAGTGAAGTAAATATAATTTTATGATGTTACTTACTTACATCGATATTTTTTTACCCTAATTTCACATACATTGTCAGCTTTATGAAGAGTGAAGTCCAATATGGTTTTTCTTTCTTACGTTTTGTAGGCTTGGATTAAATTTTTCCTCAATTTAGCCTTCACAAAGCTTTCGAGCTTAATACATATTTAACTACTATTAGTACAGTATTAGTTAGGGTACGATCATTACTCACACTAGTTTTATATAAACGAATAAATAGATATAATATATACAAAGCTCTATCTAAACAAATAAGTGTGTTTGTATGTCCTTCTTTCAGCAATAGCTTAGCGGCTTACAGTTAGCGTAACTTTTTGTTTGCTACATTGTTCTTATTCCATTATTTTAAGTAGTTCCTGTACTATATAAAACAGTTGTAAACTCGAGATACAAAAACATAATTATTTTTTCTTTTTTCTGATGAACTTAGTATTTTAATTGCAAATAGTTTATTGTGATACTAGCGACTCACCTTCGCTTCGCTCGAGTTCGCCCCTACGTACGTTTTAACTGTTAGTATGGCATAGACTACATATTATGTACATATATACATAGGTATCATGAGTTTTATATCACCTGCTTGAGAAATACTCCATATAAATTTTGGACCCCCTTTTCATCTCCTTAAGGGATGATTTCCGGGATAAAACTATCCTATTTCCTTCCCAGGGTCTCAGACTGTCTTCATTATCTAAAAAATCGATTCAGCGAATTTTTAGTTTATCCATTACAAACAAACTTACAAACTCTAAATCTTTATCATATTAGTGTAGATTTAGTCTTATGTTATGTAAGCAATCTACTTGTTTAATACACAATGTTAATGTTTTTATTCTTTTACTAGTAGCTATTTTAGTATAAAGATATATCTTTAAACATTTGACAACGCAAAATAATAGTCATTGACGCGAACAATGTAGCTAGAAATACGCGAAGTGAGAACAATTTATTCTTAAATTTAATATATACTACTAAATCTTATTAATTGCTAAGTAGTTGCTTAGTAAGTTAGGTCATAATATGATATATTTTGAGGAAACATACATACATACATACATAACATTTAATTAAAATGACGTCTAACTATTGTCTGTGTGTGAAAATTTTATAACAAAATAATTTCAAAAAATATATAGGGCCTATATATTATTTCAGATATCCTAGGCCTATCTGTGTAGTAAATTTCATCCAAATCTGTTCAGCATTTTGGCGTGAACAAGAAACAAATATATTCATACAGATATAGATATAAGTGTATGTACAAAGTTTTGAATTGATACTAGTCTAGTTGTGGGTTATGTAATTACGTAAAAACTCTAAAAGACTTTTGAGAAAATATAGAACACAAATAGAAAACTTTCTAAAATTCTAAAACATTTTTTTGCGAACAAAATTGTACAAAATTTTAATTACAAACACTTTGATGTTTCAAGCGCGAATCGAACCGTAGACCTGCATTAGAAAGGCGATATTAAACTGCCGAAAGCCCATCCAATTTTCCGAATTTAACAAAAAGGCAATTTCAATTTTTTATCGAACTCCGAGCCTTTGTCCTGATGCTTTATTCAAACAAGTTTTAATTAATCTTGAAAGTTATGAAGCAGAAATAATATAACGAGAAAGACTTGTTCTAAATAAATTAACTTATCAAGTCCTAAGGCGTGCCCTTAAAAATAAATTTGCTGTTATAGCTACGTCGTATCGCTGTATTCTATTGTTTTAAATTAAATTTGTTTTGTTTTGACAATGGTTTAGTTGTTTTGAAGCGAATGTATTGGTTAATTTTAGAGCTAATAAATTCTATAATTTGGACAACAATTCCTATGATTTTTGGCACGAAGTTCCTTATAGGACGATGCGGAGGTGCCCTAGCCGACAAAAAAACTACGTAATGAAAATGAGTGGAGTAAGATTTTTATGTATCCAGTATAATTGATGTGTGTTCGCTATACAGTGTCTAATGTATAGTCTACATGATTACTGTTATTATTATTATATACTAGCATTGCCCGCGGCTCCGCCCGCGTTCAGATGACTAAAAACCAATTCTTAGGTTTTACATATTAGTATACTCTTACATTGCAGTTTTTGTATTTTTTCTCTTCTGAGAAACGCGGTAAAAAGTATTCTATATGTTGACCCGGATAACCAGCTATCACCATACTAAATTTCACAAAAATCCCTCCAGTGACTTTTCTGTGATGCGGTAACAGACAGACAGACAGACAGACAAATATTCTAAAAACTATAGATTCAGCCTCTGTATTGATAATAATGACTATTTCAATAAGATTTTCCAAAAAATATTTAATGTACAGATTCGGCTTAGTTACAATTTTATTATATGTATAGATTTTTATATGAATCGTTGTGAATAAAATAAGTGTTAAGATAATTTTGTTAAGTAGTTTTTGATTTTTATCTATAAAAAAATCATAATAAAAAATTTATACCCGAATAATTATTTTCTTTTTACCTCGACTAGAACTTGAAATTAATATTTATGTAATTAGGAACTTCGATCCTATCTGGTGTCCCACGACACCGTTTTTTTTTAATTTTACCTATAAAGTTAAGTTAAAGTTATATATGTATAGTGTATCAACTATCTGGTATCCATAACACAAGCCTCGTAGCTTACCATGGAACTAGATGGTGTGGTGTGTTAATATACGAACATATTTATTTATTTTCTCGATTATGGTCGGAATTCAACTAGGCGAATTTGTATTAAAAGAAGTATTTATATTTCAACTTGCAAGCAACGATGAAAAAGAACACTAAGTTAAAATGATTCTCAATTACGTTAATGATAATTCGACTTTTCAAAGTTCGTAAATTCGCGTGATAATTCTTAAGGAAATTAATTTTGTTCTAACTTGTTTCCTAACTTCAAAATTAAATTTAGTCACGTAATTTTATAATTTAGTTATCATAATTTGGATAAAATAACAAGTTTTTATTCTAATCTGGGTTTTTGTCTCAAATACATAATATACATTATGATAATTATAATGATCTAGTGATCATTATAGCCAAAATATCCAAGAAAATGATGCACTACAGTTAGTGTTATCATTTTTTACAGATTTTTTTCGGTAACAGAAACACTTGTTTACTGTAAATAGGCACATTCCAAAAACCTAAAAATCTATATAAAAGATTACATCTGATCGCTATAAAATCCGATTTTTTTAAGTTACACTTCTTTTGGTGCGTTATGAAAAATTGATTAGAGTAATTTTTAAACGATGCGTCAGATTTAGACTAAAGGATGAAGTCAGTCGTTAAATCTCGTTTTAGTATAGTGTGATGTCTATATTGAAGATATTTGTTCCGGTATTTCTATATACACAACACGTGTTTTATAACGATAAAAATTATTACAAGCTTTTATTTAACTTCATTTGTCTGTCTGTAATGAAATCTTGCAAGCTAAATATCATCCACTTCCCAGTGTCCAATTAAGCTGAAATTTGGCACACACGTTTGGATTTTGTGTCAATGTACGATTATATAAATGCTGTCATTTTTAATCCAATATGACGGACTACCAAAGGTGGTTTTTTTATGCACCCCCATAATATGGATATCAAAATGAAAGGGTGTGCTGAGAAGAAAACGAATAAAATAATATCTAAAAAAAAAGAAAGAAAAAGAAAAAAGAATGATTGTAAAAAAAAGCAACAAGCTTTTATTTAATTGCGCTTAAAAAACAAAGAAATATAACTTCTTACATGCGTACATTAGCACACACACAAATTTTTTTAAATGTCACATTGTCGCTTAAATCTTAGAAAGCATTGTGTTACTGAAAGTGGTAAAGTCATAAGATGGCACCTCATAGAAGAGGATTATAAAGATTTAACACGTTATTTGATAATGGTATGATTTTGTATTTAGCTATTCAAAAGTTGTTATGAAGAACTTCAACATGCTTACAATTTTTTTAATAATGAAGAAATCTAAATATAGCAACATTAAAAATAACTTTCACACGCTAACTTGAAACTCTCCTGAAAGTTTCAAGAAGCTCCGGTGGATCTGAGCCTTAAATTATTATGATCTTGCTCAAGTTTTACTATTTAAGGGAAACAAGTCATCAGAACTTATAAGTATATTGGTATACTATTTCATGGCGGTGGCTTTGTCCACTTTAGCACTCTATTTTGTTCGCTACAAAAATAATGGTCTTACTGTTAAATTTATATGAGCGTGTGGAAAGTAGAGGGTTCCAGCTATTTACTTAATTTGACTAGGTTGATTATATGGTACTTAGCAATGGTTGAGAATTACTAAGTATATGTATGTATGTAATGTCCAGATGATAATATAAAAAAAATGATGGTGATGATGATCTCCTGGTCGATTTCGACCACGACCAGTCTCTCTGAGACTCTATTACTTTCGCTCTTACATTTAGGTAGACCGATAATTCGATACGAACTGTGAGAAATCGGGCGCAGAAGCTCAGGATCTGCAGCCGTATATGGTAGATCACTGAAGTAGTTATCTGAAAAATTTGATACCAAATAGCTGAATGAAGGGCTAACTGATGGGATATTAAAAAAAAGCAAGTCATTTCGAGTTCAAATCGCTCTATCTTGTATCTTGTCGCTTGAGCATAAACGATGGTCGCATTTGGCGTGACGTCAGCAACGACTTTACGACCAAACGTATTACGAGATATTTTTAGCATTTTGAATTATGACAACCTACTTTATACGGGGACGTTTTCACGCAAATGCTGCAGGAATACCGTAGATAATATTTGTGTTACAAGAACGTTTAAAGGTTTTATTTTTTTTTTAATTATAAAAAGTACAATAAAAAAACAATATTATAACAAATTAGTTACTTTTAACAGTAAATAGTGATTATTATTTAAAATAAAACTATCTTTTCTTATTTTGAGTTTTAGTTCTCGACGTTTCGAATGCTTTACAGCAATTATGGTCACGGGAGAGATCATTATTGATTTATAATCTCTACTTAATTTTTTCTATTTATTAGGGTCACTAGTAACTTTAATAAATAGAAAAGAAATAAATCTAACAGATGGAGATATGAAATGAAAAATCAATTACGTGATATGATGAATTTTAGTAAAATAGTAAAACTGATTTTTATTTAAAAAATACAGGAAATTAGAAATATACTTTATTATATATACAAAACAAATGTACACTGAACAAGTAATGTCGTAGAGGCGGTAAGACGAAGTAAAAACTTACAACATAAATATTATTACAAGTTAGATGATAATTCAACTTATTAGCGTTTTATTTTTTAAAACATATACATATATGGTACATATAAATACATGGTTTTACTTTTAAAGATGTTTCCTTAATAAATGAAATATTTTTTTTTCGAGCGCTCAAGTAATATATCTGTGCTATGCGTTATTTGACAGTGGAATGGTAACGTGCTCGCTTGGGAAACCGAATGGAGTGAGTTCAAAATCCGGGATCTCGAGCCTCTGATATTGTCATATGCTAATCATTTACGACGACGATGATTACCACTTGTTTTACGGTGAAAGAAAACATCATGTGAAAACCTGCATGTCTGAAAGAACCTAGCACCTTAAACCTTGAAGTCAGGCCGTGCCCAGGAGCTCGTTAAAAAGGGCTCAATATGCGTTATGGTTGGTGGTCCTCGCAGTCCTTACAGTGCAGTCATTTTATAATTTCAGATGTGTAAATCGAACTCCCAACGTGAAACGTTGAAGCTTATTCGAGTCAACACACGTTATCCTAGCAATAATCATTACTTTAAATAGAAACAAGGCCCCAAACCAAATAATTTCCAAGGATAATACTTTCATTTTATTTGCATATTTATTAAGCAATTGGACATTTAATTGATAGTTCCAACTAGATTAATACTTCATCTGCCAAACTTGTTTTTGTAATTGAAACACCTTTACGTATATTTGATTTTTTGCTTATTATAATCAAAGTATCGATATTTGATGACCAAAGGAAATGTGTTCAGTACACCTGCTATATTGAATAGTTTTTGTATGGCAACACTCACTAAGTTGCTGGGCAAAAAATCTTTTTAAAAGAACTTGCTTACGACGCCAGCCTATTAATTATTTGAAAGCTATAACAATTTATGTAAATGGGAAAAAAGAATACGAAAAATCAATAATTCTTACTTATTTATTTAGAGAAACTTATATTTATAAAATGTCAATGGACAATGTTACAAAGAATGGTCTTTCTATAAAATATCGACTTAAATTTTAATTTATCTGTACATATAATAAAATTTACGAGTCGAATCTATACAATAAATATTTTTTGGAAAATCTTATTGAAATAGTCATTATTTTCGATACAGAGGCCGAATCTATAATTATTAGAATTTTTGTCTGTCTGTCTGTCTCTCTGTGACCGCATCACGGAAAAACCACTGGTTATCCAGGTCAACACATAGGATATTTTTTACTACGAGGAAATATGTCATCTTTGATAAAGCTGTACTAAATGTTAAAACGTAAGTAGGGAAGAACCCGAACGGAGCGAGGGTGAGTCGCTAATGCATTATATTTCATAATATTTTTTTCTTTAATTTAAATAAGAGCATATTTTATCATTTAGATACGCGATAACGCGGACTTGCCTTGGACAATTTTCCGGTACGACATCCCGATGTCTTTCCCCGAAGTCTACACTATGCTACGCTTCTACACTAATATTAAGAAAAGGTAAAGTACTCGTATAATTGCTTATGAATGTGTAAGTTTGTATTTTAGAGATAATCTCTAAAACTACTGATTTGATTCTGAAATTTTATTCACTAGCAGGAAGCTAGTTATAATATCGCCGAATGTTTTAAGCTACCCTTCATTCTCATAATAATGGATTTACTGCCAGAAATTATAATAAGTTTAGTTGAATAAAAAAAAGAAAAGTATTGAGTTGCTTTATTAGCATGCACTACGACAACAATCGTATTTATTCCTAATTTTACAATACATACATATCTTACAGAGTTAGATTGTCGACCTTCAGAGACTTTCATCGATCAAGCATTAACAGATGTTAACTTGTAGACGGGATCGTTCGTGTGTGCGTGTAAGAGATGTACCTTAGTGGAAAAATAATGAAAATACAGTATGTGGAATAAAACATAATTTAAAAATTGCGAAAAGGATGCCAATATTTGTGTTTTAAAAACTGTTTCCGCTTGAACTGCCACTATAGATATATCAATAACACATTTATTTTATATTCATTTATTTATGTACCACAAAAATACATTTAAAAATAGAAAACAGATACCATGTGTACAAAGGATGACTTATCTGTTTAAGAGAAACTCTACCAGAAATCCTCCAGTGTGAAAAAAATAATAATGTTGGAATAGAGAATGGACTGAACAATACTCTCATGAAATTAGCCACTCTCTAGAAAGAGAGAAAGTGAACATGCGGCCAATACCTGTCTTGCATTTCAATTTTAATTTATAGATAGAATGTAAAAAAAATATAATATTATAATGGTATGTAGAATGGCTATACATATCTATCTTTATTAATCGTATTTCAATTAATACAGAAGACTTTTGGCCGCACATTAGTTTTGCCTCTTTCGTGCCTTTCCGCCATTTTTGCTGACGGCTGGCAAAGAAACACTCTGTCCACACTCTATGTCTATGCATTACATGAACTATTCATAATAGTTGCCAGGTGCTGTGATGACATTTGACAGCCATAAACCTGGCACTTTACTCGCTTACGAAATCTTCGAGTTTTATCGATCGTAAACTAAATTCGGAACTAAATAGAGATCTATCTCAATCTATTTGATGCTTAGTTCAAATAACTTTGTATTTAAAAACTTTTAGAAACAGTTAGGTTAGGTTAGGCAGGGAACAAAAAAAATTGATCTAAATGTCTTTCCCTCTACAAATACATATTTTTATTGTATCTACATTTTCAAGCCAATTTTAGTATTTCGTTTATGCATTATTTGTATGTAGACTAGCGACTTACCCTCGCTTTGCTCGAGTGCGTCTCTAAGTACGTTTTATTTTATTTAAGCATTACCCTAATTCTTTTTCTTAAATAAAAATAGCTTAAGTAAATTCTTATAACATCTGCTATCTATCTGTGAAAGTCCCTTAAAAATCAGTCCAGCCGTTTCTGACAAACAGACATACAGACAGACAGTCAGACAGACAAAAGTTTAAAAAAAATGTGTTTTTCTTATAAGTACCTACCGCATATAATTTTATGTGTATTTAGTAAAAAGCTCTTATTTTGACATTACAAACAGACACTTCAATTTTATTTATCTGTAGGTACCTATATAATGCTAAAAACTCCATAAACCATATAAATTCTATAAGTTAGCTGAAAGTTCATTGAAGATGAAAAAGACAAGTACATGAGATGAATTTTAAAATGATTACTAAAATATTTATACCTAAGGACAAAACACAAGGGCGTAAAACAACATATCGACATAGAAACGAAAGGGTGCGCTCCACAACTCCACAAATATTTACAAGATTTCAAAAGGATTCACAGAATCAAACGCAGAACAGAAATACCGTAAACGACACAATTAAAATTTCAACACTTGTTGGGAACGTTAAAAAGTAATAAACATATGCGGTTTGGTGACAGCCGGTGGTCCGGGCGGAACCGCGGCCCGACACTAGCTCTGAAATAACTTCTTATGGCTACGACTGAGGTTTTATTACGTCGTAAAAATATCGCGTGCCACGAGTGTGGCCTATTGGTATACTATCGTTTGAAAGTGTTGTATGTATTTATAATTTTACTAGCAGAGCCCGCGGCTTCGCTCGCGCTAAAACTACAACAAATCTCTAAAAATTTAGTTTCATACAAAATTTCATCCCCTATTTTACCCCCTTATAGGATGAATTTCGAAAAATGCTAAAACACTTATTTATTTAATTTTATTGAAGAGCATTAATACCAAGTTTCAAGTAATTCTGATCATCATTTTTTTGGATTGTATTATAACGTGTTTTCCCACTTTCTTTTCACATTTATAGTACTAGTATGGATTAGCGGCTTACTTTCTTTAGACAGTGGTAGTCCAGTGGCAACGCGCTAGCTTGGGAAATCGAAGCAGGGTCAAATCGCATCATCACCGGGTCTCACATCTCTGATATTTTCATGTGCGAATCATTTCCAACATGATTACCACTTGTGTTACGGTGAAGGAAAACATCTTGAACATGCATATTTAAGAGAATCTAGCAAGTTTTTCGAAAGATTGATCCCTCGTACTAAAGAGAGGCCCGTGTCCAGCGGCGGGACGTTAAAAAGGGTTAAATACATTTTTAAATAGATCTCATCCAAATCGAAGTAATGATACAATTTTTATTAGACTTCGATAATTTCTCAATTATATTTTTTGAAAAACATTTCGTATACTTTGCCTTTTGACTATAACTTTGATTTATATTATATCGTTTTTTTTATGTAGGTATATTAGTTTTTCTTTAATTTCATTAAATAAAACTACAGGAGAATGCTAATATTCAATATTAATTTTAAAAATTAAAACCTTTTAAATAATAGCCATCAGTCAAAGGAAGTTAAGTAATTTGAAGGAGCCATAAATTTGAAGATTTTATGGCTTAAAAGCCTAACCAATGTACCAACTTTTGAACTGTCACGCTCTCTTCAGGACAATTAGTACGTCTATCCAACAAAAGCTAGGCGAGAGCTATGACTTTTTCTTTTCACTGTCTCATTATATATATGTACACAAATCTATCCCACGGGAAAAAATATTTTTCCGGGATAAAATATAGTCTACGTGCTATTCCAAACTATAATCTATCTCTGTGTCTTTCATCCAGATCCGTTCAGCCGTTTTGGCGTGATTAACGAACACCCATCCAAACACCCAAACGTCAAAACTTTCACATTTATAATATAATACTATAATAGTAAAGAAGTAAGATATAACAAAATAGAAACGTTAAAGTTATATTATTTTTTTAAATTTCTTCAAGCGTTTGTAATATAATTTGATTCCAATATGCAATAAGTTATTAAGTGTCGGCTAAAAATTATAAAGATCCTTACAGAAAACAAAAATATATCTGATTTTTGATCGACTTCAAAAAAGAGGTGATAACAAAATTATCTTTGACTATTTTTTATAATAAAACAAGTTTTATCATTTTAGTCATATTTAAAATGATTTTGAAGTCCGTGTATGTGTTTTTTATTTAAAATAATGTAATTATTATATATCTAATACTAGCGACTCGCCCTCGCCCCACTCGGGTTCGACGTTAATACGTTTAGTATTGATTTCTCAGAGATGAGATATTTTTCCGCAGTAAGAAGTATCCTATATGTTGACCCGGATAATCAGCTATCATCATGCCAAATTTCATCAAAATCTGTCCAATGGTTTTCTATTATGCGATCCCAGACAGACAGACAAATAATCTAAAAACTATTGATTCGGCCTCTGTATTAACAATAATGACTATTTCAATATGATTTTCCTAAAAATATTTAATGTACAGATTCGACTCAGAATTTTATTATATGTATAGACTTTACATTCACTACAAATTTCTGTACGTATATATAACTTTCTCAGTCTCGGTAAGAGAAAGATATGAACAAATATACTAAATAAATATATATTTAACAAAACAATGGAAATAAAGCTTTTATGATACAAGAAGTATTCGAATTTAAAATCTACACAATGAAAGGGGATTGGAATATTGCCACCGGTTTTGGCGAGAACAAAGCAAGTAGAAACAAAAGATGATACAATCTACATATCCTACTATACTAGTATGTGACAGACATTTTGCTTGTAAAAATTTACTATTCACAGCTATTGCCGAGGTAAAATGAAGCACTCATCAACTTTTATTTTTGAGAATATTCAAAATGTTATGTTTTTTAAGAGATAACATCAATCAGAAATCGAACATGCTTTGTCCTTCGTATAAAAACCACTTTTGTTGCTATAATCTAAACATTTTCGAAGTACTGCATGTTTAAATATAGCAGGCCTAAATCTGCACAGATAAATAAAATTGAAGTGTCTGTTGCAAATGGAATAATATACGGTATTTATAAGAAAAACACAATTTTATAATTTTTGTCCGTCTGTCTGTTTGTTCCGGCTAATCTCCGAAATGGCTGAGAGGAGGCTGATTTTGATGGGACTTTCACTGACAGGTGCACTGGCAGTTGATGTTATAAGGAGTAACTTAGGCTACTTTTATTTCAGTAAAAGAATTAGGGTTCTGCTCAAAAAAAATTAAAATGTACCTGTTAATTAGTAAAATTATATATTTTTTTTAATTTTGTTTAGCTTGTATGATCGTAACAATGGCAACCCTAATTTAATTTACTAAAACTATACCATCACTAATTATAATTATTTATTAGTTTTTTTTAAATGATAAGGCACTTGTGCCGTTTCTCTTGTTCAAATTATGTATTGCATAATTTGTCGGAAAAATCTGAAAAAAAAAACTGAAATTCTGAAAAAAATATATTAAAAATACAAAAAATAATGTAATTAAGACGAAGATCTAAAAAAAAAGAAAAGAAGACTAAAATCAGGTAATCCTCGTAAAAAAATCTTGCCTTTTTTTAAAAAAAAACTGTTAGCACAAAGTGGAGTCATCCCCTAACAACGTCTTATTATAAGTTTGTTTATAAACTTCGCACTTTCTACGGTCTTTTGAATTAATTAATACGGAAGCGCCCTCCACCTCACCCCACCGGTAGTGGACAGTAATTACTAAAGCTATAAAACTTCGCGCTTAATGGACAGCTTTGTTTTAAACTTCAATTTATATGCATTGAAATTACAACAAGATTATGTTTGGGATGAGAAAATGTATAGTGTACTTTATAAATAAAGCAGTTATATCTACACATATAATAAAATTGTAACTAAGCCGAATCTGTACATTAAATATTTTTTGGAAAATCTTATTGAAATAAACATTATTATCGATACAGCGGCCGAATCTATGGTTTTTAGAATTTTTGTCTGTCTGTCTGTCTGTTACCGCATCAAAGAAAAACCACTGGAGGGATTTTGATGAAATTTGGTATGGTGATAACTGGTTATCCGGGTCAACATATAGGATAATTTTTACCGCGGGAAAATATCTTATTTCTGAGAAAAAATACAAAAACTGCAACGTAAGAGTATACTAATATGTAAAACCTAAGAATTTGGTTTTTAGTCATCTGAACGCGGGCGGAGCCGCGGGCAATGCTAGTTGTAGAATATAATTTAAACAAAATATAAAATGTCATCGTGGTCGACTGAATAATATATAACAAAGTACTCGTCTACGTTAGCTTATACTCGTATTATAATGCTTTTAATAATTAAGCTTGTTTTATTTAGGTTTTGAAGTTTAATATAGATTTCTCAAAGACAAGATGTTTTCCCGCAGTAAAAAGTATCCTATATGTTGACCCGGATAACCAGCTATCATCATACCAAATTTTATCAAAATCTATCCAGTGGTTTTCTCGTGATGCATTCTCAGACAGACATATAAACAAAATTCTAAAAACTACAGATTTGGCGTCTGTATCAATAATAATGACTATTTCAATTTGATTTTCTGAAAAATATTTAATGTACAGATTACAGATTGGACTTAATTAGAATTTCATTAATTGATATTTATTATTATTGTGGTAATCATGTTGGAAATGTTTCACACATGAAAATATCAGAGGTGAGACCAGAGATTTGAACCCATTTCACTCGGTGCGAGAGTTTCAAGCGAGCGCTTTACCACTGGGCAACCATTGTCCTTGGTGAACACCAGATAAAATATAGGTCATTCAACTCTCAATAAAAAAAATACTGCATAAATTAACCAAATTTATTATTCGAAGCACATGTACAATGTACATACATATACGCATGCGCAAACATGCCACGTTCACACCGCACACGAAACATGAGAACCTGCACTTAGTTTACAATAACTATAAACAAATTGAAAGATTTATAATATTTATCCTTTATCTCCTTTCGACCCTCGATCAGCTGTTTTGTGTTAAGCTTTCAAATTATATACTAAAACAATTAAGATATTTTGATTTACTGCGGTTTATTAACCAATTTCAAAAAAAGAGTAACCTCTTATACTTATATGATAGACAAATTTTCCTGTCCAAACAAAAATTAAAAAAAGAAACATGTATGATTAAGATAGGTACCTACACCCAATTCTATTTCTGTCCTTATTGATAAATTTCATCAAGTTGTGTTTATAAAAATTCAATTTCAATTCAATAGCAGTATCCGCGGCTTCGCCCGCGTTCTAACTACTAAAAAAAACACTCTTTGACAAACCGACAGCAGCGCCACCTACCGGGCCCAATTGAGCTTTCAAACCATCCAAGAGCCCATTGAAATATACACACAAAATTTCATCCAAATCGGTCCAACGCTTTAGGAAGCGTACGGTGATAAACACACGTACAGAAGAATTATATATATTAAGACAAACTTATTTTATTTAAGGCATTGTAAATTCATTCCGTGCCTTTATAATTAATAGAGTACGCAATTCGAGCGTAGGTATGGTTTTTTTGTGTGTCACGTGATAATTTATCTTCATCAACAGTGAAATAATTTTCATTAATTAATTTTTAATAAATGAATACCTCAAGAGTGGCAGCATTAATTAAGAAAAAAACAATTTAAAGATAAAATTAAAGATATATTTGTAACTCTATACAAGAGAATACTTTCTTAGATTTATGCGAATATTTGACATTTTAAAATAAAACTATCTTTTAGGATTTTTTCGTGAATTTATTTAGATTTTTGGTTTCCGACTTTTCGAATGAGTGACAAAGAATTTCCCGTGACCATCATTGCTGTAAAGCAAATTTTCAATTCATTTTCATTTAATTTCAATACCAGAAAAAAACCATCCCCAAACGATGTCATAATAACTTTAAATTAATGTTGAAGTCGACCACTCAAGTTTAAAACTAATGTACTTAACATTATAATGGCAATTTTGTATCTTCCTGACCATATATTTACGTCAAGAATAGAACCTATAACCTGTGACACATAACCTATAAGCTAACCACTGTACCAATACGTACTAGTGTGGTAGACAACAGTAGGTAATGACTAGACTGCATAGAAATCATCTGCCCTTGAAACTGCAGTCAAAACAAAGATAATATTGTCTACTTGAACCGATGTAGTTACAACACAATGTGCATATATTTATTTATATTCAATCAGCAACTAGTATTCATTGTACATAGAATAAAACTGATAATAACTCCATTTGCAATTTTGTACGGAAGGAGAAAATGTAATTTTTGTTTGTTTAGGATACTTGGTTGATTTTCTATGCAGATTCGATTTCTGTGCCGAGTAAATATTTGTACATCCATTATGTTATATGTAAATCGATTATTTTAAATTTTTACTAATATATTAGGTTTTATTTAGGTTACTCAAGTGATTTCTATAGCATTTGCCACAATTCAAGCTTTTGCAATAATATTTAAAACTATTAGGAATTTTTACAACGTTAAAGTTTTACTGTTGCTTCTTTCACATGTCTCTCGACTCTGGAAACTGGAAAATCTTTTAGAAAATTTTATTGAAATAAACATTATTACCGATACAGAGGCCGAATTTATAGTTTTTAGAATTTTTGTCTGTCTGTCTGTCTGTTACCGCGTCACGGGAAAACCACTGGACAGATTTTGATGAAATTTCGAATACTTTACAGCAATAATCGTTACGGGGAACTCTCAAGTCTCAAGAAAAGATTTTATTTAAAATGTATACATAATATTTGATATGGATAAAACAACATGAAATGTAGCGTGAATTAATAGAAATTATTTAAGGATTTACAATATTATATCTTACTAGCAAGTTTTATTTATAAAAACCAAATAACCGCGTAAATCTAAGAAATTATTATTAAATATAAATATATATATATATATATATATATATATATATACTTCTTTTATTCTACTGTAACACATCCTGAACTTAAAAAATGTGTTACAGTAAAATTGTATCTAATCACAACATAAATTTATTTTTTTTATTTATTTATAAAATTTACTTTTATTTTACGGCACGCTTGGCTCAGTTTGTAGTGACCTTACTTGGTGTGCCAGCGGTCGCGGGTTCGAGTCCAGCTGGGGGTATTCATTTGCGTGATGAGCTCGAATGTTTGTACTCCAGTCATGGGTGTTTATATTTATAATATGCATATATTCCAAGTTATATATGTGTAGCGTATTAACTATCTGGTATTCATAACACAAACCTCGTAAATTACTATGGAACTAGATGGTGCTGTGTATTAATGTCCTAACAAAAAAATACATATATACCTACTATATATACCAATGGTGAAACTTTAGCAAAGGTAGGCCGTACCAAATTATACAATTTTTATATACGTATTAATGCGAAATAAATAAAGCTATATATATATATATATATATATATATATATATATATATATATATATATATATATATATATATATATATATATATAGATTTCCAAAAGAATATTTATATACATTTCAAAAATTAAATGTATGTAAAATTATAGCAAAATAATTTTAAGGTAAGAAGACATCTTGTATAGACGCTTCGCCACTGATTTACACATATTATGATATCAAATGAAAGTACACGTTTTTGCACTAATATTTCTTCCTTAATGGTGCCTCTTGAAACAATACCTGTCAGTATTTCACAAACGAACACAAGCACGAGGCCAGAGTATGAGATAAAAAAGACATGCAACATTGTAATGTACTATAATTGAATTGTACAGAACACAGATCTAAAGTAACGTATACACGTGTATCTCCCGCATTACGCAACTACACGTGAGGCCTTGGATATTAACAAATATGATAAATATAAATATGTATAATGAAGCCATCATTTAACCATATTTGCTCACTGATTAAAGTGTTTTAAATAAATTTTGGGAGTGATAAAGAAATAATATAAATAAGAAGATTGTGATATATAAACAAATTTTAAGTTTCCTGATTTTAAGATTCCTCATCTATACATAATATAATAAAATTGTAACTAAGTCGAATCTGTACATTAAATATTTTTTGGAAAATCTTATTGAAATTGACATTATTATCGATACAGAGGCCGAATCTATAGTTTTTAAAAATTTTTGTCTGTCTGTCTGTTACTCCATCACAGAAAAACCACTGGAGAAAATTTGATGAAATTTGGTATGATGATAGCTGGTTATCCGGGTCAACATATAGGACACTTTTTACCGCGGGAAAATATCTCATTTCTAAGAAAAAATACAAAAACTGCAATGTAAGAGTATACTAATATGTAAAACCTAAGAATTTGGTTTTTGGTTATCTGAACACGGGCGGAGCCGTGGGCAATGCTAGTGACATATAAATATAAAATTGACGATGATTTATGAATCAAAAGCTTTGTTTAAATAAAGTTTATTTTGAGTTTGGGTTTTGACTTTTGTCTATGAAACTAGTATGAGCTTCGATGATATTAAAAAATATCTACACACACTATCTTGTACAGAGCTATTCTTCTATAGTAATTTCTATAAAAATCTTATTCAAATTTCATTCATACTAAGAGCCCTAATGAATACAAATACTCACCCTGTACAAAGATAAACTTATAAACTCTCATATAAATAACAGTTAATGCAATAAATAACATACTAGATTATAATAGTTTTAAAAAGCTCAAGAAGCGATGTTAGACTAGCTAGGTTATCAAAAACTAGAGAAACTGAATAATTCATACTAATATTATAAATGTAAAAGTGTCTTTGTTTGTTTGTCCATCTTTCACGTCGAAACGGAGTGACAGTTTGGCGTGATGTTTTTGTGTGGAGATAGTTAGAGGGCTGGAGAGTAACATAGGCTACTTTTTATCGCCGGAGATTATCTCATTCCCTCGTGAAAACTCGTTTAATCTTCTCCCTGCCCATTTCCCAATCACTTGGGGTCGGCGCAGTACATCTTCTGTACTGCTGAAAGGATTTGGCAAAAGTTTTACGACCGGCCGCCTGCCTGACGTCAACCCTCCTTGGGAAATAACAATACAACCAAAAAAAATATTTGCTATCAGAATTACTTGAAACTTGGTATTAATGCTCTTCAATACAATTAAAAAAATAGGCGTTTTAGCATTTTTCGAAATTCATCCCATAAAGGGGTAAAGTAGGGGATGAAAGTTTGTATGAAACCTACTCTTTTAGTGTTTTTTGTAGTTTTAGCGCGAGCGAAGCCGCGGGTTTTGCTAGTTTATTATAAATAATTAAAAAAAAGAACTTACATAAAAATATAAAGGGCTAATTAAAATATGTTTTGTGTCTTTCGCATAATGAAAGTGATTTTATTTTGAAACTTTTTATAAGTTGACCAATTTTAGCTTTTTTTAACAAGCAACACAATTAGAGACAAGGCTCCACTGTTTCTAGAGGCATGAAATTTTAGACAAGAATTTTATTTTTGTTTAAAGTAGAATAGAATCAATATTCTATATTGCTGCAACTATCATAAAATCAATCCACCAAAGGGTTGGATAAGGGCTAAAATACCATATCTGTACAGTGGAGTACCAAAAAGGGTTCACTAGGGATACCAATATTCATATTATGTAACGCTCTACGCTCTTATATAACTCCTTATGTTCTCTATGTCAGTATAATACATAAACAATAAATAATAAATATTCATGTTTTTGGTATAAACAATTATATAATATATCGATCACATAAACGGAATCCGTGGAAGAGTTGATGTTTTAAATATACAAGTATGTAGTTCTTTCATTAGAGTTTCGTTTTCTAACTTTATTTTCATGGGGGTTTGATAACAAGGTGATTCAGACTAAAATATTGAAAAAAATTCAAAGCATTCGAAACTTCGGGAATCAAAAACCAAAATAAATCGACGAAAAAGTAAAAAAAATATGTTTGTATTAAAATTAAAATATTCGCGTAAATCCTTAGATTTAGGAAAGAATTTAGGAGACAAAATCGAAATATAGATCTATATTTTTAAAAAAATATACTACGCAGTTTAAATTCATTTCATAGTTTATGCATGACAGGCATACATACGTATACATTATATTATTATTAGGCCGGCTTGCGCACACGGCGTCTTCCACACGTGTAAAAGTTGCGCCATAGGAACGAACGATCGGACGGGCATGTGCAAATAATATGATGATTTGTTTGGACAACACTAGTTGTGGCCCTTGACTCGGTCTGATGTCAACAACGATAAAGTAGTATTTACATAGATTTCTGTACACTCCACAAATCATTTCTTTACACTAATAACAATAAAAATGTATCAAAATTGGTCGGACTAAATAAAACTATATTTTCTTATTTTTTCGCGGATTTATTTGATTTTTTGTTATCGACGCGTGAATACGTTTCTGATAAAAGAGTGGACTGTGGGGTAGCCTCATAGTTGTTGTGGTCTGCCTCGATATACCATCGAGGCATGGTGTTTGAGTGCGTAAACAATCCTACGACACCAATTTAAAACAGGGGAGGTTCTGTTGGGTTTTAGTGGGTACAGGTCCTGTCCGGTGAGTTCTACATAACCACCTGTGTGTATGCATATTATATGGGTAAATGCATTTCCTAGTGTTTAAAAAAAAGGACATGTAATCTTATATGTATAGATTCTATACATTTTAGACACCCAAAACTATTCCAAACATTTTATATAACTATGTATATATTATACATAACAACATTACATAACCCGCGTGGGAGCGTGGAGTTTATTATACTAGTAATTTTATATATTATATTTGCAAATATGACATAGAATTCTAACCTGTAATTATATAAAATAAGGTTCAAAATAACTATTAGAAACGAGAATCACTATTTAAATAAATGCAAAATAGTA
The DNA here is from genome assembly GCA_951806755.1 of Brenthis hecate. NCBI lineage: Eukaryota > Metazoa > Arthropoda > Insecta > Lepidoptera > Nymphalidae > Brenthis > Brenthis hecate. Next base: position 5,939,689 of record OX638258.1, on the reverse strand, counting down.
CCCATTTAAGGAACAATAAAAAATAAACATAAGTTTTTGAATTTACGACCTCGTTGCTGAACATCTAAGACGAGGTTATGTCAATAAAAAAATCAACATAATATTAAATATTTTATGTTAGACTAGCATTGCCCGCGGCTCCGCCTGCGTTCAGATGACCAAAAACCAAATTCTTAGGTTTTACATATTAGTATACTCTTACATTGCAGTTTTTGTATTTTTTCTCAAAAATGAGATATTTTACCGCGGTAAAAAGTACAAATACTGCAATGTAAGAGTATACTAATATGTAAAACCTAAGAATTTGGTTTTTGGTCATCTGAACGCGGGCGGAGCCGCACGTAATGCTAGTTTTAAATAAAACTATTTTTTCAGATATTTTCCCGCTGTAAAAAGTATCCTATATTTTGACCCGGATAACCAGCTATCATCATACCAAATTTCATCAAAATCTATCCAGTGGTTTTCTCGTGATGCGTTCTCAGGCAGGCGGACAAAAATTCCAAAAATTATAGATACGAAGATATCGATGATAATGACTATTTCAATAAGATTTTTCAATAAATATTTAATGTACAGAATCGACTCAGTTACAATTTCATTATATGTATGTATTAGATATTATTTAAAATGTTAAATATTTGTGTAAATCTCAGAAAGTATAATACTTTCTCCCTGCTGCTCCCTGAGGTGCATTAAAATATAAACATAAAATAATCTAAGTATGAGGAAATAAAACGGTCTATCGACGTTTGCACACATTCCTTTACTTTTAATATTTGTCGCGTGGATAGACGGCAAGTCCCAGTAAAGCCACCGTAACTAAAAATTAAAAAAAAGTTAAAATATCAGTAGGTATGCCCAGTCATATATGATTTAGTGCACAACAATTATCATTTTAGTATACCATATTATGACGTCTGTATAGATAGATATAGATCATTATAGCAATATATAGTCCCGTATCAGAAGACACGTGTATAAACGCGTAGAAGTGTGCGCGATAACATTTATACTTACAGTGCCCCGTTGTTTAGAAATTTAATATAAATTGATAAGAATTAATTACATTTATAGCCATACACTAACTTTATGCACCGGTTTTATGTGCACACGCTTTAATTTCGAATCCAGGGAGAAATAAAATTTTAAATCACTATTGTATTTATGTCGAATTTGGACTATAAATGTTTAATATACCTACTCATTTGCCCGTTTCCCCGTCCACGTAATTTAAAAATAATAGTTTTTCATACAAACAACCCCCTTTTTATTATTTTATTTACCTTTAGGATTTCCAAAAATACTTTGTTAGCAGATACCTACTCAATTATTTATGGGAATCTGCCTTCAACTCTCTAGCATTTATATTTTCTGAGATTTTATAATTAATCAGAGATATTTCGATTATATTAATATTTTCTTTAAATTAACTCAACGCTAAGTTACAATGTTGTTCTTTGCAGGTGTCTAATTGGTAAAACATTCCAAGCTATAACTATAGTTTACTAGAATTAGTGTAACAATTTCAAATATCGATTTTTTTGTAAGCAGCAGACTTAGACGCTTGCAAAATGAAATATTACAAAATATGCAAATGAAAAGATTCAAAAACTTCACCATTCTAACTTTTCTTAAAGAAATCCTCTAAACAAAGTTGTTTTAAAAGAACTAAGTTTACAGACCAACAGAAATAGCGAGTTTGTTTTATACAATTTGTGTTAAATGATGTTGACTCGTGTATTTTATGATTAATTATATCAATACATAGTTATAACATTTTAATATATTTACTAATAGATATTTCTAGAGTCAAGTATAATCTTATTAGGTCATAGATTTAAATTATGTTTTAATTTAAATTAATATTAAAAGAATAATATAACATTTTATCAAGTAATTGTACGAAGTTGTTCTAAATAGGAAAACTTACAAATACTTCAATAAGTTAAAAAAATCGCTTTCAACGGTCTCTCTTATAGAAATTAATTTTATAAATTCCCAGAAGAGCGTCTTACTCATTAATTCTCTACAATTTTCACGCGTCTTGGCATACTATAATTTTTTATACATAACTAGCAGGACCCGCGGCTTCGTCCGCGTTCAATCTATAAAAAAACTCTTTTGCTTTATGTTATATATACTCTTTTGCTTTATGCATTTATATAATACTAGCAGACTTCGCTCAAAGACTACAAAAAAATATCTAAAAAGGTTGTTTCATACAAACCAATCTGTCACTCCATTTCGACATGAAAGAAGGACAAACATACAAGGATACTATCACATTTATAATATTAGTACGGCTTAAATTATTTGGATATTGTTCATACAAAAATACTAAAATCGCAATTAAAAAATGGGGGGTGGGAGTAGGAGGGTGGAAAATATTTTTGCGACCTATTCTCATACTTACCAAATATACAAAAAAAATCATTAAAATCGGTCGAGCCGTTTCGGAGGAATGCGGCCACAACATCGAGATATTTATATATGAGAGTAGTTTTACCCACGATTCTATCCATATGGAAACGGGACAAGAATAAAGATAAATTGATTCTCATGATGTTATCTATGTTCTGTCCAAATATCATCAAAATCAGCTTAGCGGTTTAAGCGTTTAAAGGTAACAAACGGACCGACAAAGATGCTATTAGTTTTGTAATATGAATATAGTATTAAATATTTATTTGTTTTTTACTATGTAGGTACGTATATTGTATGTATTGTATGCTTATACAGACACACATAAATATTGTATGTATATATACAACAGAAACCAAGTCGCGGGTAGTTAAGTCGTGAATACACTCATAATGCTGTACATGACATTACCCAGAGTTGATCGAACCATGAAAAATCTTTTTATGTTACACAAAATAAATAAAGCTCGTACGTGATTTGGAAGCTCCACGTTACGCCTTCCGGGCTCCCATTGATTGCATTTTTATGGAAAACTATAAAAAATCTATAAAATATGATAACACAGGATATAAGGACATTGACTCATTTGATTTCAATGGCTTTGCCTCGATTATCTGCTTGTTTGTTTATTTGTATGGATATTTTGTTATATTATTCGACTTTTCGATATATTTTTAACCTGATAAGAACCCAGCACGAGGTAAGTAGTTAATATTTTTATTATTTGCCTATTTCTTATTTATAAGGAAAAGTTAACAAATAAATATGTTGGGACATTTATAGACAGCACCATCTAATTCCATGGTAAACTACGAGACTTGTGTTATGGATGCCAGATAGTTGATACACTACACATGTAAAACTTTAAATACATACATATTGTAAATATAAACACCCATGACTAGAGTAGAAGCATTCGTGCTCATCACACAAATGAATGTCCCCAGCGGGACTCGAATCCGCGACCGCTGGCACAGCAAGTAGAGTCACTACAAACTGAGCCAAACGTGTCGTCACGTTATTTTAGTCTTATTTACTAAAAATCTAGTATATCAACAATTACTTATTAATAATTCGGTACTTATTGGGTATTTTATTTAAAATTGTTGAATTCAATGAAGCCTATAAGCCACAGAACAAAGAAACTTGAACATTGACTAAGAACATCTAACATTCATCACGAATGTTCTATTATAATAAATTTTCTGAGTATTTCCGAACAAATATACCGTGAAGTTATATTTAACATAGAAATTAACACATCACTAGAAAGACTAGAAATATTTATTTGCATTTCAAATAAGATACTAGTATTAGTTTTAAGTACACACAACATAACACAAACGTAAACACAAACGTAAAAAAAATGGATTTTACGAATAACACTTATAAATTACAAAAACTCCCGTGACAATGATTGCTGTAAAGCATTCAAAACGTCGGGAACCAAAAATCTAAATAAATCCACGAAAAAATCCGAAAAGAGTGCTATTTAAAATACTAGATACGTGAACTTGGTCCCAATATTTTAGTTGACTTTTTAAGCAGTTTTTTTATGTAAATGATTATATAACTGTCGAATCTCACAATACATGTAAATAGAATAAAAATATATGTGTTTCTTTAAAAAAGTTCAAGACAAAAGAAAATTGACGATTCACCCTCATTTATGGGAAGTTGTTTTTTCAATAAACACTTTCATACCCTGCTCAAAACTTTACAAAATGAATTTTCTAGCCAATATTGCCTCGTAGATTGTTAAAACTTATACTTTAACATGTCAAAATTAGGGCTTAACCGACTCGTAATTGTCATTTTATATATCAGTTGATAAAAACTATTAGATCTAGTGTTTCTTTTTCTCTTTTTTACCGACCATTCTAAATGTAAAGTATCTTCTCCATTTCACGCGTATAAATGTCACTAGCAGCTCACCCTCGTTTCGCTCGAGTTCGCCTCTAGAAATACAAAAACAAATCTATCCCACGGGAACCGTACATTTTTCCGGGATAAAAAGTAGCCTATATGTTATTCTGATGTATGAGCTATGTTATTGTAGAGTTTCGTCAAAATCCATTCAGTAGTATTTGTGTGAAAGAGTAACAAACATCCGTATATCTATACATCCAGATATCCATACATCCTCACAAAGTTTCGCATTAATAATATTAGTAGAATTTAGTTTTTATTAAATCTATACATATAATAAATTTCTGAGTAGAATTTAAATTACATATTTAATACATTAAACGTTTTTAAAAAAAAATAATTGAAATAGTCATTATTATTGATACAGAGGCCGAATCTATAGTTCTTAGAGTTTTTGTCTTTCTATCTGTCTGGGAACGCTTCACAAGAAAACTACTAGAGTGGACTGAATTTTGATGAAATGTGGTATAATGATAGCTGGTTATCCGAGTCAACATATAGGATACTTTTTATTGCGGAAAAATATCTCATCTCTGAGAAATCTATATTAAACGTTAAAACATGGGACGAACCCGAGCGGAGCGAGGGTGAGTCGCTAGTTCAATATAATACACTTTTTCGGTAAGCAGATGAGTGATGGACCATCTTATTTTGGATCTTAGTCTATATTCATTAAATCGATTGCAGTAGGTAAGTCAATTTGTCCAAGAGGTTATTTCTTTATCTATATATAGATAAAAAAGATAGTGGTTGACCTATTTATCTTGAAGGTGGGCTAACATACGTCACTTGTTTACGCGTTATTTGGAACACGCTTGTAGAATTAGAACAAATTTACGCTATCGAATTTTTGCACTATATTTTTGTTATGACCTCCACAGTGAAGCTCTGTTTGAATTAGAGAATTACTCGCCTGATGAAATTTTTCTTAACTGCAATATTTTTATTATCTAAATGAATATAGTATAAATAAAACTCCATCATAATATATAATATTATTTAAACTTATAAACATATAATTAATATTAAAGTAGGACTATCTGTTTGTCTGTTCGATTGTTATAACTGAACAGTTGTACCTATTTTAATGAAATTTCGGATAGGGATTTGAGTCTTTATTGCACGAAATTATTAAAAAATATTCTTTCCTATTCAATTTTTATTAAAATCGGTTTATCACATATTAGTTCAAGACATCTGTAATTACTTTTTACAGGTAACTTTAATATATATATATATATATATATATATATATATATATATATATATATATATATATATAATATATATATATATATATATATATATATATATATATATATATATATATAATTTGAGTGATATTTCCTTTATAACTAAGGTAAGATATTATGTCAGTTCTTATAATTAAATGCGGATACGATTACGTGTGCTGGCATGATATATAGTACTATATAGTTGTGTATGTATAGATTATCATTCTTGATTTTAGCTTATTCATTTTCATAATATTTAATAAAATATATATTATTGTTTTTAAATTGTCCAGCTCGCACTGTACATATATTAAATAATTTTACTAAATATAATACGGTTAAGCATAAAAAAGTGTTTTAATGATAGTGTTACATATAAATATACCTGTACAGTACAAAATTCCCATAAAAGCTACCACCATTGCTAATCGTCTTCACCTGTTACAGACAGACATTTAGACATACAAATTTATGTTTTACAATATTCATGTACAACAAAAAAGATTTTTTTTTACATAGAAACTAGTAGCGACTAAATACAGCAAAACATGGGCGTGGCTGAAGGGCGATCGTGGAAGTTTCTTCTTTTTAGGAAATAGGATTTTTGCGCTAAGTAATTTATGTCGTATTTTAGCGCGGTTGTTTGTCCAAGAATCCTTGACCCTAATAGAGTATAATATTTCTCTTATAAAAGAAAAATATTATTATAGTTAAACGAAAATCGCTGATATTATTTATAGATTGACGCAGTATAATATATCTTAAAAGCTTTAATTTTGTCTCACTTGCACTACTTTTTTTATGTTGGGAAATGCATTTACGCATACCACCAGTACACATACAGTACTACCCACTAAAACCCAACAAAACCTCCCCCGTCTTAATGGGGCGTCGCAGGATCGCTTACGCATTCAACTACGACACCCCACGGCAGATCTGCCGAAACAAACCGCAACAGCTATAGAATTACTCCAACGGTCCACTCTGCTATCAGAGAAGTACCAGAAGCAACCCGCATGGTACACCGCCCACCGAGGTGGGCCGCCTCCCAGTGCGTTTCTTGGCTTCGCGCCCGGCTGAATTGCCGGATGCTAATAAGCCCCGCCACCACAACAATGTGTTGTTATTTCTATATAATGTTTTGAAAACAACCTACGATAACAATAATAATTTTATTACATTATTCATAGATTTTATATAATTAAATAATGTTATTGGGTCGAGCATTCATCTTATATTATTTAAATGTAGGCGCAGGCGCAGTAAATTACTAATTACCATAAACGACGGTATTTCGCAACTTATACGAACCGCGCTCTTATACGTTAGATATAAATCTTTAAAATTGCAATATTGTTTTTCTTTTATTTAGATTACTTAGATTACTATAGATACGTTTTAACAGTTTGTATAGATATAACATACTTTCCTTTTCACCCTCTTGACGGATGATTCCCGGGATAAATACTATCTTATGTCCTTCCCAGGGTCTCAAACTATCTTCATACCAAATTTCATCTAAATCGGTTCAGCACATTTTTAATTTATCCATTACAAACAAACTCACTAACTTACATACTTTATTTCCCTCTTTATAATATTAAGTATAGACTAGATATACTTTACATAACTTTGCCTCTATATCGGTAACTTGAACTTTGGACTTTATTCAACCGATGAAAATACACATATATATATATATATATATATATATATATATATATATATATATATATATATATATATATATATATATATATATATATATATATACCATATCTTTATTCGTAGTTTGAGTGTATACACAAGAAAGTTTTATTGAAATCCGTTTAGTCACTATCCAGGCATATCAGATACAATAGAAAAAAACTTAAAAAAATCTAGTGCACAACTTGTAACTAAAAACCACTGTTTAAATTTCAAAATTATTTTAAAAGAACTCCTGTTTCAGATTCTTAACTGATTCGTGCCTATAAAATTATTCGTGTTTTTTTATCATCTATACTAATATTATAAAGAGGTAAAGTTTGTGATCTTGTGAGTTTGTGAGTTTGTGACGTTGTAGGGGGTAATCTTTGGATCTACTGAACCGATTTTCAAAATTCTTTGACCAATAAACATGACCTACAGATTTAAATTATTTTTTTAATATATAAAACTATTTTTTGTGACTTAAATATAAAAGTTAGACATATGCTGTCGCTGACTTTTTTGTAGGCATTATTAAGCTCTACAACTTTTCTCTAGAACATAATCAGATATCTCTCATCGTTAAGGCAGCGTTCGTAAGAAACGTTTTCGTTCGACCGTTTTTTCAACCGACTTCAAAAAGGAGGAGGTTCTCAATTCGACTGTATTTTTTTTTATGTTTGTTACCTCAGAACTCCGTCATTTATTAACCGATTTGGACAATTTTTGTGTTGTTTGAAAGTGTATACTTCCAGATTGGTCCCATTTAAATTTCAAAAAAAAATACCACCCCTAAGGGTGGAAAAATAGCTAATGATGAATTTAACCTACTTCTAATTATCATATTGACTTGAAATTTTGCAAGTGTTTCTATTTCCGTTGATAGTACAGTGGTTTGGTATTGTTGACCTGATCTGATGGTAAGGCCAGAAGGTGGATAGGTGGAACTCTTCAACGGCTAATAGTAGATACTTTGAGTTTGGGCTTATTTTGTTTGATTTGACAAGCCTAACACGTTAGAATTCTTACTTTGCTACTACTGTCTACACTAAAAAGGGAAAAATAAAACCTTTTTAACAAAAAAATAAAAACCGACTTCAAACAAAAGCACTAAAAAGTAAAAAAAATTACTAATTGGTAGTTTTCATTTACTATACATACCTAATCAAATATTTTCGAAGTCGGTGTCCTTTCAATTTACATTAAGAGCTTTTGATTTCTGCAAAAGTTTTATTGAATAAGATTTGCCACTTTGATTTATTAATTTTTAGCTCCGACTTTGAAGTTACTGTGCTATGATTTTAAGTAACGTTATGTTTTAGACTGGTTTAAAAGAAAAATCTAACTTCTTACTTCTTCCAGCAACAGATCTACATATTTTGTCAACTCAAGTTTATAGATGGAGTTTAGTTTGTTTATGATACTTTATTATATCTTAATATCACTTTAGCATTAAATTATGGTTGATAAAAACAAATTTTGCTCAACAACGCTCGCTTGGAAGACGGAGTGCAGCGGATTCAAATCCAGGGTCTCTCATCTCTAATATATTCATGTGCGAATCATTTTTAACATGATTACCACTTGCTTGAAGGAAAACACCGTGAGGAAACCTGCATGTCTGGGAGGACCTAGCAAGTTTTCGAAATGCATGTGAAGTCCGCCAATCCTCACTTGGCCAGCGTGGTGGACTATGGCCTGATCCCCCTCGTATTGAAGGGGAGGCCCGTTCTCAGCAGTGGGACGTTAAAAAGGGCTGAATACATACATACATACAAAAATAGCTTTCTAAGCAAAAATTAGCCTTCTAAGTTATAGCTACAGAATGTGGCATATAGACCGTCGAACAGACGGAAACGGCGAAATTGTAAATTATTAATTTTGCCATTAATTGACTCTGAAACCAATATATATATTATAATAAAACAGTAGAGGTCGAATGTCTGTACATAGCAAAAAAAAGCTAAAAACTGAGTCAGGGGGATGTAAGAAGACAAATAGAACAAATACAGAATTTTTCAAATTTTTTGTTTCTCTGTCTGTTTGTACGGGCTAATCTCCGAATCTATTGGACCGATTTAAATGAAATTTTGCATGGTGGTACCTTATATCCCCGGGCAACATCTTAAATACTTTTTATCCCGGAAAATTAAATAGTTCCCGTGGGATAGTTAAAAACTATAATAAATTATACAGCTTAGTACACAACAACTACTGCACCTAATTTAGAAAAATTTAACATTCTGATACCTTATATTGCCGGTTAAATAACAGGTTACTTTTCATCCCGGAGAAATAAACAGTTCCCGTGGGAACTAATAGATCTCTATTAGTGTTTTTCTAGAGGCGAACCCGAGCAAAGCGAGGGTGAGCCGCTAGTATCCAATATAACTCGATATCTTGCATTTTGATGAATCACAATTCCTTTTTAATTAAAGTTTTTAATATAGGTTATATATGTACGTATTATGGCTTTAAAGTGGTATTAAATAAGTTTAAAAAAATGCACTCTCAAGGGTGTACCTACCTTTTTATTTTATTATACCTTGACTCCCTTGTCCATTGACAGGATAAAATAATACTTCAATGAGTCCCTTCGAAACAATGGATGATCGATGGCAAATTCTAACATCGATCTTTGTCTAAATTTTGCGACAAATGGCAAAAGGTAACATATAGCATTAATAATAAATATAATAATAAATATGTTGGAACTTTAACACACAGAGCCATCTAGTTCCATGGTAAGCTACGAGGCTTGTGTTATGGATACCAGATAGTTGATACACTACACATATATAACTTTAAATACATACATATTATAAATATAAACACCCATGACTGGAGTACAAACATTCGTGCTCATCACACAAATGAATACCCCCAGCGGGATTCGAACCCGTGACCGCTGGCACAGCAACTAGGGTCACTAGAAACTGAGCCCAACGTGTCGACGATTAATATACTTGATCAGAAGACTGCTAAGTTTCTTCTTTTTAAATAGGTCGAGTAAATCCTAAATATAAAAATATAATCTTGACCTTTTGCTATAATCTATCTAATATATTTAAACAAGCATTCTTGTATATATATCAATATATAATCTGAATCTCGGAAACGGCTCCAACAATTTTCATGAAATTTAGTATACAGGGGGTTTCGGGGCCGATAAATCGATCTAGATTAGTCTTATGTCTGGGAAAGCGCGTGTTTTTTTTATTTTCATGCGGTTTTCTTTTGCATTATTCCACGCAAAATGGATTTTATTTTTGTATTTATTCAAGTTTTTAGTTTATTTTTTAAAGAAAATTGTACTTTTTAACCAAAAACTCCGAGCGAAGCTCGGTGGCTCAGGTACTTCCTTTTAAATGAGTAATCAACATTGTTTTATAACTGATAAAATATTAGTAAATAGATTCTACTAGAAATAAAATTATGATATTTTATTAATTTCTCACAAGAACCATCTATCAATGCAATAAAAAGCCCAAAACTCTTATTACATAAGCGATTCCTAATTAAAAAAAAAAACTAAATTTAAGGAAATACGTCAGGCATTTTGCACTTAGGGAACGTTGCGTATTAGAAAACCAAATCTTGGCGTACTAACATAAAAAAAATATAATAATTAAAATCAGGGTTTCAATGTTTAGTGTCTTCAAAAATGGTTCAAATGATATTAATTTATAATTGTTATTGAGTATTACTTTGCTCAAAAGCTCTTAGTTAAGGTATAATTTAGGATAATTTGATGAAAATGGGCGTTGGTTTCTTGACGTGACCTACAATTAAATATTTTAAACATCATTTCGAACTAACTCAATTCCAAAGATAATTCACTATGTCATTATGGACACTTAATATTTCGATAGAAACACATTATGCAACATACGAGTCGACTGCAGACATCACTTTCTTCTTGGCGCCATACAATCATTAGAAAGGTTCGCTACCACTTGTCCCCTAAATTCGTCTTACTTTATCATTTTAACTACTGACCCGCCTTTACTTAGCTTAGGGGTCAACTACGTGTATTGCAGATATCGTCGAATCTTTGATTATTTACTGAAAAGTCACTTTAATAGAAAATATATGGAGAAATTTCATGATGTTGTTAATATCATATTTCACGCAATGGAATTTTAATATAGATTAAAACTAATAGACTAGTGTTTTTTTTAAATCTATCAATAAATGACTGAAAAATTAATTTAAATGTCGTTCAGGTCGTGTGACGCCACGAGATTACTGTTACAAACGCAACTTGATGCTTTATTTCATAACTTTTTCATCTGTTGAGATATTTTAATAATTATTTCATATTTTTTGTTATATTTTACTTATATTTTTATAATTAATAAATTAAAAAATTGGAAACTCTTCCATTCTTACCGTTCTAAAGTTTATGCCTTACTAATGTTAAAGATGTTAGAATCTTTTAGACTTTCCATATCTTTCTGTATAACTTATTTTCGGTTATGAATCGACAAAAACTGGGAATATTAATGCCTTATATAATTCCAAAAATAAAAATGTTAAGTCTGTACGCGATTATAAGGTTACCCATCTGAATGTGTGCTACTGGTAATGTTGCTTGACTTTGACAAACTATTGAAAACCCTTATTTTATAATTATAGCTGATAAATTTACATGCTTACGCACTCGCTAGGGAATCTTGATAATGGCAATATATAGTAGTGGCGTCACAACACATGAGTTGCCCTCAGGCATATTTTGATTAACATGGACTTTGAGACGATGTATATTTTATTAATAAGTTAGAAATAAGATTGCTTTGGAAAATAAGCAAAGAGAAAATAGTCTCCTATATTTTCGAATCTTTCCCCGAGAACTACTTGATGTACTGGATTTAAAATCAACTTAATAATAAGAATATGACATAAATAAAACTATCTTTTCGAATTATTTCGATTTTTGGTTCCCGACGTTTCGAATGCTTTACTGCAATCATGGTCACGGGAGACACTAAGGTTAAAGACGTCTCAAAGGCGTTATTTACTTGTTACAGACAGTGCCTACCCACTAATTTACAAAAATAGTTTCAAAAATCCCAAAAATGGCACCAAAGTATACCTATATTTGTTGATTTTTATTTCTAAACATTTAAAAAATATATATAATATAATTATAATTAAATATAACAATATTATCATATAGGGCTGATGATGAAATGAATATTTAAACATCAGAGTAACACATCACGTCATGTCGGAAAAAATGATGCTGACTGGCTATTAAGGAATTATTCCTCTTAAAAAGATCAATTAAAGTATAGCTGCTGCTTCATTCGGATACACATAATCTTATGTGCACCCATGGATGCACCCGAGCGAAGCAAGAGTAAGTTACTAGTGTATCTATACTAATACCATAAAGAGGTAAAGTTTGTGAGTTTGTGACGTTGATTTTGATGAAATTTGGTAAGAAGATAGTTTGAGAGCCTGGGAAGGACATAGAATATTTTTTATATCGGAAATCATCCCTTAAGGGGTGAAAACGAGGGTGAAAGTTTGTATGGGGAAGCAACTTAGGGACAAACCCGAGCGTAGCGCGGGTGAGTCGCTAGTACCTAATTTATAAAGACGTAGTAATATGTAATTGAAATACGAGGGCGAAGCTGCGGGAAAGCGCTATTACTATCTATAAAAAAATTCTGCGGTATTTATTTTTTGTATGCCCTTACCTACTTTAGATTTGATGAATTAATTGCAAGTTTAGTACAACGTCGTACTTGTTTAATAGCGAAATAATTTAAATTTCCTCACAGGTGTAACGCAGGCGCCGCTCTAGTTACAGTTTCTATTCGATACGATGCCAGATAACGTGGAATCGATTAAACTATACAATGATTTATAACCATAATATTAACTGTACCATGTCTTTAAACTATTTAGCTTTTATACTATTTCAATTACTCGATAGTCACCATCAAGAAAGTAAAGTTTTAAATGATTAGTATTATAGTATGTAAAACTAAAGTAATAGTTTACAGATATATTTGTTGAAGTTATACTTCTTTTGGCACGTTTGGAAAAATTATGAGAGTAAAATTGTTACGATGTGATTGCATAAAAAGCAAATAATTTTAAAACCTTTACATTGTTTTTGTACCTGTATCTATATAAATTCTTTAATAATTAATTTCAAATCAAAAATCGGTTCTGTGCGTTAGTGGCTGAAGTAAAGTAATATAAATGGAAACACGTAGTAACGACACGGCGTTGTACTAAAATTGGATGTAATTTTTCAATGTATAGAATGTCAAATTGGATATTTTGTTGTTATTTGCTAACAATCTGTCGCGGTCGCCTGCAATTTAGACGGCAGTTTGTAATTTAATCAAACACTTTGTAATTATAAAAATATAAATACATTTTTCTGTTGGTGTTTCTCAACATAGTATATTGTTGTCGAGCCGAAGTCTGTAATTGTAATGATTATGTTGTTTTTCAAATATTATAATTAAGAAAATGTGTATATTTGTGTATGTTTGTTATGCATTAACGCTGAAAAGGCACCCAGGCATGCACCCGAGCAAAGCAAGCGGTAAATTTCTACTGATAAATAATTTAACTATTTGAGCTTTTTTAACAAAGCTTGCTTTTAAATTAAACTACCTCTTCAGATGTTTTCGCGGATTTGGATTTCGAGAGTCCCTCCCGTAATCATGATTCAAAATCCGCAAAAAAAATCCGAAAAGATAGTTTTATTTAGAAAAACAAAGACAAATCTATCTTTCGGGAACCGTATATTTTTCCGGGATAAAAAGTCGCATATATGTTATTCCAGACTATAATCTATCTCTGTGCCAAATTTCATCCAGATTCGTTCAGCCGTTCTGGCGTGAAATAGTAACAAACATCTATACATACTCACAAACTATCACATCTATAATATTTATACAGATATCAAATATTCGCTTAAATCTAAGAAAATATTAAAGTCTGCTTTTTTAGCTTTAATTAAAAATAACTAAACTGCTTTAAATTCCACTAACTTTTTCTATTGTAACTTTAATTACGCAATTGTGACTATAAATTATTATTATCGTCAAAATTCTGAGTGAGCGAATTAGTTAGTTTCACTCTCTCATTCTGTAGGTACTGAGTTTTTTTTTAAAGTGGTAGTTAAAAAAATATTTTTTTTTTTTAATATTCTAATAAAACTTTTTAAAAGCTGGACCTTATTACTTCAGACTCAATAATAGAAGTAAACTTAAATATTTATACTCGTACCTAAAAAAACATCTAAAGCACGTAAATATCAATTAATAATAAGACCACTTATTTACAGTTAAACAGAGACTTTCATCTTAGAATTGCGTTGAGATCTTAAAAAATAAAGTTTTATGATTTTAATTTTTAAGTAGTTATTCGTACACCGTCGTAGCATGTGTTTTGAAAATATTATCATAAAAAATATGATAAAATATAGTGACCGTCATCTAAGCAACCAAAGCAACTATGGGTTGTTAGATAAGTGCAGTATTTTTGAGTGTATTTGATTTTGTACATAAATATGTTCATTTCCTCTACACCTCTGTTTAAAGTTACAAGTATAAAATGTAATACATAGGTTTTTATTATTATTCAGGCTCTTTGAAAAATATTTACAATATTTTAGAAAACTATGTAAATAAATACGAAATAATTTCACCAAATCAATTCTAATACGAAAAGGCGTTAATTAAAGAGAGTAAACTATACTTTTTCTAACTACTTTGCGGCTAATTGTCATCTGACATATTAATGGTAGTAGGCAGTGGTAGCCCAGTGGTAACGCGCTTGCTTGGGAAACCGAGTGAAGCGGGTTCAAATCCCGGGTCTCGCACCTCTGATATTTTCATGTGCGAATTATTTCTAACGTGATTACCACTTGCCTTACGGTGAAGGAAATACATCGTGAGGAAACCTGCATGTCTGAGTGAACCTAGCAAGTTTTCGAAAGACATGTGAAGTCCGCCAACCCGCACTTGGCCAGCGTGGTGGACTATGGCCTGATCCCCCTCGTATTGAAGGGAGGCCCGTGCCCAGCAGTGGAACGTTAAAAAAAAGGGCTGAATACATTTAATCATGCTTTCTTATTTTTAACCGGCTTCTAAAAGGGATAGTACTCTTCGACGGCTTCAACAGCTACTTGTCTTACTTTGAGTTTAAGCTTATATTTTGGCTTAATTTGACACTCTAAGTCTATCATAAATTTGGATTTTAGAGCCCGATTTTTAGTATCTCAAAGTCGGTTTTTTTAAGGTTATATTTAATTTTATAACTAACAATTATCTCCAGGCCATAGCCTGTGTACTAAATTTCATCTAAATCCATTCAGCAGTTTCACCGTAAAGGAGAGACAAACACACAAACACACATACAAATACACTCCTAAACAATTTCTCTTCCACCGTCCGAGCAATCTTATTTTTACTAGTACTATATACAACAAAAGATTCGGTGTAACGAACGCCCTTAGTAAAGAAAGTGCTCGTATATGATAATGAACTAAGTTCCTTCAACTTTATCTGTGGCGCCAATCTAGTAACCGACTTCTCGAGAAAATGGTCGACTCGAACAAAAACTGTTATATCTTGCGCAAGTGTAACTAACGTTTTTGTTAGCGCTAGGCGTTTTCACGCAACTCCACCTGCTTAATTCATTTATGCGTTGTTATATCTTTAAAAAATATTACCTAATATATACTCTAATGCATAAACTTTATAACTGTATAGTTCCATCAAAATCTATCTGTATACCTCCACACGTCTATCTTTATAACCTTTCGCAGTTATATTATTATACTAGCATTGCCCGCGACTCCGCCCGCGTTCAGATGATGAAAGACCAAATTCTTAGGTTTTACATAGTAGTGTACTCTTACATTGCAGTTTTTGTATTTTTTTCTCAGAAATGAGACATTTTTCCGCAGTAAAACGTATCCTATATGTTCACCCGGATATCCAGCTATCACCATACCAAATTTCATCAAAATCGCTCCATGGTTTTTCTGTGATACGGTAACAGACAGACAGACAAAAATTCTCAAAACTATAAATTTGGCCTCTGTATCGATAATAATGTCTATTTCAATAAGATTTTCCAAAAAATATTTTATGTACAGATTCGACTAAGTTAGATTTTTATTATATGTATAGATATGGGTGGGATATATAGCATCTTATAGAAGAATAGAAGAAGAAATAAGGAAAAAAAGTTAAAATATTTAAAAAAATAGTGATTTATAATGTACTAGCTCGTGTCAGCGGTTTCACTCACATATACATATCTTTATTTAGCCCGCAATATTAAACATAGCCGCGTTGTATAGGAACGAGTTAAAGAAGTAGGTCAAGCTACCTACATACATTTGCATACATATTACATACACTCTGACAATTGAAATGAAATTACACTAATTATAATTAGTACAATGAATTCATTCCATTAAAATCAAAAAGCAAAGTCTTGATGCCACAATCCACATGTGTATATAGAGATTAAAACATGTTCATAGCGCCTGCCACTGTGTGGTAAGCAAAGTTGAACAATAATTAATTTGCATTAATTAATGAAATACAATTTTACGATTAAATCATAGACATAGAGAGTGCACTGAGTTTCTTTACCAGTCGTCAGCTAAAAATGGCGAAAAAGCGACAGAGACAAAACGAATATACGGCCAGTAGTCTTCTGAATTTTACATTCCTTCTTCTTCTTCTTCTTCCAGCCCATTTCGCAAGTTACTTCGGATCGGCACAGTAAGTCACTGCTTAATCGTTTTGGCAAAAGTTTTCCAACTGGCCGCCTGCCTGACGTCAACCCTCTTTGGGGATTTTAATTATCCTGAATTTTACATCCCCTTATATTATTATAATTTTCAATAATATTGTATTTTTTAATTCCATTTATAAATTCATATAGAAATAAATGACAGGTATTGGACGCACGCACGTTCGCTTTCTCTCTTTCTAAAGAGTGGTCAAATTCATGACAGTATTGCTCAGTCTATGAACTAATGGACTAAGATCCCACTGCAAGATTGCTACGTTCATTGCGTATTTAATCGAAATCAATTTTTTATACACAATAATAAAAGGGACAATATATTTTGACCGGGTTGCCTATTCAAATATGCCCGCTAGTATGTTTAATTAACTAAATAATAGTTGACTTTTTGGAATAACAACGATGCATTTGCTATTACAATGAATTATACTTCATTTCACAGAACTATACGTAGAGATCTTGAAAAATGATAGCTGCCGTTGCGCATTTGGCCGCAACCTCTTCGCAGCCAGGTATAAGCGGGTCATATTTTGGTATGTTTATGCGTTCATAGCGTACATGCATCATTTATATATCAAATTAAAGCTATTTTTTTCTTTCTATATTATTTGTTGATATAACGGCAATATAAAAATATACTCTGTGAAAATTTCAACTCTGTACCTTTTACGGTTTATGAGATACAGCCCTCTGACAGACGAACGGATGGACGGACAGTGGACTCATATAACCTGGTTCCGTTGACCTTCGGGAGCGGAACCCTAAAAAAGAAGTTACAACAAAACGTAATTTTGCTTACGATTATTATTATTTAAAAACAACGGACATTTAATACGTATTCTTAATAATAATTAAACCACTCTGTACGTAGTCACAGTACGTGAGTAGTTACGTTAGTACTGTATAATTAGGTTTGAAAGGAAGTACCTAATAAATATACTTTCTTATCAGATTTGCTTTAAGTCTTTAGTTATTGGCTGCAAAGGAAACGAGAGTCGTCTGTCGGTGGAAGCGGTAATGGGTGTAATTTTACGATTTTCTACTTGCTGTACATTGAACTAAGAGAAAATCTGTTTATTTTCATTACAATATTTAATGCTTTCGGTTTTCAATTTGCATTTAAAATATTCAGAAAACAAGAAGTAGAAGTAAAGCATTTGAAATTTCCGAGCGAAAAATTAAAATAAATCCGCGAAAAAATCCGAAAAGATAGTTTTATTTAAAATGTCAAATATTCGCGTAAATCTAAGAAAATATTTACATTCAGTAAGTGCTATAAGCTCGTTAGAGAAGAATCAGCTAATGCGCACACATATTATTTTATTAGGACTAACAATGGAGAATTGACACTCTATATGATTTTATCTATACATATAATAAAACAGTAACTTAGCGAAATTTGTATATGAAATGATTTGTATAATAGAAACTGTAGCGTATTGTTGTACAGGACATACCTAGACCCAAAAACAAAAGTTGTTATTTTTTTTTGTCTGTTTGTTTATGGCTATATGTCATTTTGTCTACTTGTGTCTTAAAAATGGCTACAGATCTACAATAGCAAAAGTCTTTCTCCAAAGGTACACTCACAATAACTAATCATACCTATAAAAAACGTATCCAAGGACGCACCCGAGCGAAGTGAGGGTAAGTCACTAAGTACTAAATAAGTATATTTTATTTCGTTATAAAATCTAAAAAACTTGTTTTAACGTAAGATGCACTTAACTAAAGGTTTTAATATGAAATCTCAAAAACCACGCACTTGTTTAAGTTGGAAGAAAATAAAATAACAAGAAGTAATGTAGCGTAAAAGCTGTTAAAAAGCCTATGAGGAACGCTTTAAACAATGATCTTCGTCTAAACAAGTTCCTCAGAGCCAGAGGTTGCCCTCTTATGAATTATTAATAGAATTTTGTATCAAAACATAAAATATTTATGAGTAAATAATTAAAAAAAAATAGGATAGTATAGAGCGCTCTGCGAAATTATCTTGACGTTCAATTTTTTTGATCCCTCAAGTATAATAAAGTGGTTTGACGAGATGAAAGGATTGCGTTGTTTAATGCATAAGATATTAACTTATAACGTCTGGGGAAATCCATTTTTTTCCTAAGTTGCGTAAGTCTTGAGATGTATGAATATTAAATTAATGTTACTTGGGTATAAACTTCTACTTTTTTCTTTGCGTTCGTTGATTGGCTTCCTTTTACACTAAAAAGTTAATTTATCGCTTGACACTCCCTTTTCTTTTAAATTAAATATTTATAATAAAAATATAATAATAGAAATTGTAAATAGATTATAACAATGGCAACTGTCAAATTATTGCTAAGCTATAGTAACACCAGCGGCTCACCCTCGCTTCGCTCGGGTTCGCCTCTAGGACAACAAGGACAAACCTGTCCCACGGGAACCGTACATTTTTCAATCAATCAAACTGCAAAATCTCATAGGCAACTGTCAATACAAAATACTGTCGAATGTAAGGGTTGGTCTACTTGACATTCTAGAATTGGTATTGCAAATATTTTTTACATATATGGGAACTAGCGGCTCACCCTCGCTTCGCTCGGGTTCGCCTATAGAAAAACAAAAACAAATCTATCCTAAGGGAACCTTACATTTTCCGGGATAAAAAGTAGCCTATGTGTTATTCCAGACTATAATCTATCTCTGTGCCAAACATCCAGATCCGTTCAGCCGTTCTGACGTGAAAGAGTAACAAACATCCATACATACTCACAAACTTAAACATTTATAATATTAAAAAATAATATATAATACGGATATTAATTAATACGGATTATGTAAATACCGTCACGTGATGTGTACAGACTTAAGTTTTCTATTAGTGATACTAATAGGGTCTTGGACTGTAGTAATAAAATGATGTGATGTTTTGTATAGCGGTAGTTTATGGGGCTAGAATTCATTATTAAAAGGAATAATTAAATAAAAATCATGATTTTTCTTAATTTTTAACATAATGAATAATTTTTTTTAATATGAAAATCACGTGACTACAAACGCCTATTACGGTGCGTGACGTCACTTATCATTGTCACTAGTGTCTAGTAAGGTATTATATGATGTGTGCCAGTTTGTTGTCTATACAGTGTAGTTTCGAAAACTCAATTCTCTGTAATCTCAAAGTTTTAATCGTTTAAGTAAAGTAATATTGAAATTTACTTACGTTCCTGGTCAATACCATAGCGAACACAGTCCGAGCTGACAATTCAAATTTACCACGTATCGATGTCAAGATGGCGGCGAAATTTATCAATAAAACCCTGATTTTATCTCGGCGGAATTCTGAAATGTAAAAACTGTCATATAAGTACCTACTATTAAACAAATTTTATTTTATTTAAAAATTGATTTTATTTAAAAATTACAGTAAATGCAAAATGAAACAAGCAATAGTTTTATTTTTATAGTTTTTACATATTTTTTTGTCATAATAATAACTTTTACTAGCATTGATAATCGAACAACAATATTTTATTCGTAGATAAAATTGTGGTACTCACGATACAGGCTGTGCCTAGTGTGAGTTACCCTCAGATATAAAATATATTGTAATCTAAACTTTTTGGACAGTAAAGATTATTATTATTAAATTAAAAGGTTTAAAAATCTGAGTAGTTTAAACTTAATCCGAGGAATCTAAATAATCCCTAAGCATAACATCATAACAAAATACAGATTAATAGCATACCTACAGCAGTGACCAGTGTCGCGTCTGGCAAATGTAAGTATAGTTCAATGAATATATTTTTATACTACTTATATTTATAGGTAATGCATACTTACATCAAAATTATCTTCATAGACGAAATTCCTTGATTTTATGGATTGGTTTTTCCAATCTCGCCTTGCCAGATTCATCGACTTTTCTCGCATATTTTTATCATGAGACATAGGTATAAACATTTTCTCAGTTGTCTTATTGGTATTATTTTCACATAAGGGCACCGAACAATACTGATAATACTTAATTACACTCATTTTCGATATTTTTGTTCCCTTTTCAATTAATAATTCACTAGTTTACAAAATAAAAAAAAAAGTTATGTCCTTCCAGTGAATTTTATATTATTTTATTCAGTTACAATAACTAAACGCGAACATATTTTTTTTAACTGTATCACGTCAAAAACTAAAGTTATCATCACATTTTATTTCCTAGCTACCCACAGTTGGTTTTAAATTCATTGTAAAATGTTGATGCAGTGTAGTGTTTAATTTAATGAATATTTGTTTTTAAAACGTCAAAAAGGTTGTGTAAAGTAAATCCTGACCGTTTTTGTTACGTTTGTGGTGAACTCATTAATTATATTTAAAAAGGAATATCCCATAACGGAATCACTCAAAGAAGCATATGTTTGTTATTTTATAATATCTGCCTCTCACCAAGACAAAGAGGGTTTACACCAAGACTTTATTTTTTTGAGAAAAATTATCAAGCATACTGGGGACCAGGCTATGTTAAGTGACTATTGCTGGTCTATTATAAGAGACAGATGCAAATAAACACAAGAAAAAAGCTAATGCAATTCATTTTTAATTTTTTAAATATTTTTGTATGTATTTTTTTTTTTGTAAATTAAAATAAATAAATTTTGGAAATTTGACGTGTTGGATTAATTAATTTTTTTTTTAACTCAGTGCACCTTAATTGTTAATAAAAAATGCTTTTCCTTTTAAGGACAAAAACCATGTAAACTAGTGTAATTAATCGATCGAGCTCACAGATTACGGAATATAATCGAGCCCTTTACAGTCTACACACACTTTGTATGATAAATGACGTCACGCTTGACGTTTGTTAAAAGAGTGTCGTCTTAGCGCCAAATTCAAAAATGAAAAATAATGTTCAATTTTTTTACATAATAATACAGTAATTTCTGCGGGAAAATATTTTTAGCAGCATATTATTTATGTAAACAATAGACTGAGATACTTTTCATAAAACAGTCCAAGACCTATTAGCATAGTTAGCCTCTAGTTAGCCGATAGACGTGGGTTCGAATTTAGGTTATATTTTAACTAGTTTATCCTCTCAAATATGAAACGTCAACATATTTTTTGAGGTTAAGTAATTCATGAGTCAGAAAATAACATTGGCTATCTATTTGGTCAAGGGGTTCCCGTGGGATAAACGGGTTATAGTTGAAGTCTAAATTAAGCGAGGGCGACTGCAAAGCTATTTATATTAAAAGGTTGGTAGCTTTGCATAAACGTTGTAGAAAATGCCTAATTATTAATGTAGCGGACAGAAAGAATTCTGTTTCATATTGTGAGCTGGTAAATGTTAAAGTCCGGAAATTAACTGTGGAAGCATATATTTGCTTACTGAACAACTAAATTCCACCCATGTAAAGTATATTTATCACGAACGTTATACAGCCAAAAGGCAAAATGTTGTAAGTAAACTTTTTCGCGTATTTTTACATGTAATAAATTCATTAAATGATATTTTATTATCCGTATTATTTATTTATTTTATATTATAAATGTGAAAGTTTGTATGTATAGATTTTATTACTCTTTCACGATAGAACGGCTGAACGGATCTGGATGAAATTTGGCACAGAGATAAATTATAGTCTGGAATAAAACATACTTTTCATCCTGTAAAACTGTACGGTTCCCGTGGGATAGATTTGTTTTTGTTTTCCTAGAGGTGAACCCGAGCAAAGTGAGGCTGAGCCGCTATTTATTATGTAATATTTTAGACTAGCGACTTAACGTCGCTACTCTTGGGTGATGTCGCCTAACAACATATATGTTACCAGGTCATAAACTATATGTTTACTACATTTCATCCAAGCCCGCGCAGCTGTTTCATGGTGAAAAAGTAACAAACATACTAACTTACAAACTTTCACATTTATAATGGTCCCAACTAATGGAAGAAGCAATATAGAAGACAAACATACAAAGGTATAATTTTTAGAATACATACACTTTATGCTCATATTGTGTGAGAGACTTCTGAACCGGCCCATTCGTGCTCAATCCAACACGGGCTTTACTTGTCAGTAATATGCTTATAGCTTTACAGTGTCTAGGACTTTACATGGAAACTAACATGAGTAGTTTCTTGGATTTACGCGAATATTTGACCTTTTTTTAATTTCTCAATTATTTCAGTTCAAACTAGTAAATTAATTATGTTTTATATGGGAATACTAAATGAAACAACGGTGTACAAGATAACATCCGTAAAAGAGAAAAATGACTTTAATGCACAGACTTATATAGCAGTAGACAGAGATTATACAGATAATAAAAAACAATTTTACAGATACATAATAAGAACAATATTGATGACATTATGGTTTGTGATTAACTTATTTTAACACATTTAAAAACTATCTTTTCTGATTTTGTAGTGATTTTATTTTATAGTAGTGACTTACCTCCACTTCGCTCGGATGCATCCCTAAGATTGAATGATTTAAGATCGCATAGAAGATAATTTTTGCACCAGAACCCTTCGCAAGCGTACATAGAATAACCCACCAGAGTTTCATCACATTTGGATTAATAGTTTTGGAACGCATAGAGGAAAACATTCAAACATTCATTTGTATTTATAGTTTTTTCCCCGATTCGAAAGTTTTACAGCAAACATGGTCAAAGGTTCTATTTCACCGCGAATGCGACAATCAGCTAAATTTAAATATTATATGATTAGCATAAATGCGCCCAGCACGAAAATATTTACTTCGTTATTACTTACCTAAAAATAGCACATATTTTTAGTTACAGCCTTGTGGATTTCTACTATATCATTCTAAACATGCCCTCTATTAACGTCCAGTAGAGCTCAAATTACATTACGCGAGCGTCTCTTTGGCGCGTCACGTAGTATATTGGCCACGTGTTTGACTCCAGTAGATAGCGACTTGCTTTTTGCTACTAGCGACTCGCCCTGGCTTCGCTCGGGTTCTTCTCTAAGCACGGTGGTTTTAACGGTTAGTATGGAATAGATAGACTAAGTATATATAGTAGCCTATGTTACTCTCCAGCCCTCCAACTATCTCCACACAAAAAAATCTATCACTCAAAGGACAAACAAACAAACTCACTTTCACATTTATAATATTATAACAGTATGGATAACAAACTCTGTGCTCTACAATGTTTTAAATAAATAATGCTTTTGTACTTTCCTTTCGTCTCCATATAATTAAACAGCTTCAGAAATAGACTAGAATACATGTTTTTTAATGTCTTTGCCGATGTTAATTGTTTTTATGAAATACTATCGACTTACCCTCGCTTCACTCAGGTGCGTCCATAGTGATGTTTAAATAAATAATAAATAAATATGTTGGGAAAATAACACACAGCACCATCTAGTTCCATGGTAAGCTACGAGGCCTGTGTTATGGATACCAGATAGTTGTTCGTAACAGTCATTGTTTTTAAAAAATATTTCATGTACAGATTTCGCTTTGTTAGGTATAGATGCTACTTCTACACTAATATTATAAAGAAGAAAGATTTGTATTTTTGTATGTTTGTAACGAATAAACTCAAAAACTAATCTGGACCGATTTAAATGAAATTTGGTAAAAAGATAGTTTGAGACCCTGTGAAGGACATAGGATATTTTTTATTCCGGAAATCATCACTTAAGGGGGTGAAAATAGGGATGAAAGTCTGTATGGAGAATCAACCTGGGGATGAACCCGAGCAAAGCGAGGGTGAGTCGCTAGTTGCTGATAAAACCATAAGATTGGTCGTACCTTAGTCTGAAGAGAATTTCCATTCTTAAAGGTGTAAAAAGGGCTAATGATTAATTTAAGATATCGTGAAAAATATTTAACTTGTTTTTTTATTATGGAAATTTATACAAAGGCCATTCCATCTATTATTTTCCATAGCTTACATAAAAGAGTTTTCACTATATAACAATGGAAAATATACAAAAAAATCCAACTGGAGTAAATATTTACATTCACCGTATAGATTTTTCCAAGCATATATAAATAAATTAAGCAATGTTGTTCATAAAGAAAAAATCTTTTCACACTTTGAGGCTACTATTAGACTAATCTTTTAAATGCGTAAGCTTGCATGTGTGTATGTCTGTTATTTCACGACACTGCTGAACAGATTTAGATGAAATTTAGTACAAAGACATAATTGTCTGTCTTTGTACTAAATTACTAATACCCTGAAGTAACACATAAGCACCTAAGACTCACGAGCGAAACGAGGGTAAATCATTGGTAGATTGTAATGTATGCAGCTCTTTTTTTAACGTCCCACTGCTGGGCACAGGTCTCTTCAATATGACGGGGATCAGGCCATAGTCCACCACGCTGGCCAAGTGCGGGTTGGCGGACTTCACATGTCTTTCAAAAACTTGCTAGGTTCTCTCAGACATGCAGATTTCCTTACGATGTTTTCCTTCACCGTAAAACAAGTGGTAATCATGTTGGAAAATGATTCATTCGCACATGAAAATATCAGAGGTTCGAGCGAGACCCAGAATTTGAACCCGCTTCACTCGGTGTCCCAACTGAGCGTGTTACCACTGGACTACCACTGCCTGGGCTACACTAGTAGATAGATGAAAAGAAAAAAAGAAACAGGAAAATTCATAGCATATACTATTCATGACTAACCAAATAATTCTCACGCCATGTATAATTAAAATTGGATTTAAGGTTAGTATAATTTTACTGCCGTTTTCATATTAATTACAGTGTGCAGTGCACGCGAGTGGGAAATGGTAGGTACTATATTATATTATAATAAAAAATTAAAGTTGTTCTTGATAACATTGTGAATTATGAATATGAAAAAAGTTAATAAAATTTAAGTTACAATACATATGTATGACATAAGAATACGACACTTTTGGCTCAGTTTGTAGTGAGCTTACTTGCTGTGCCAACGGTTTCGGGTTCGAGTCCCGCTGGAGGCATTCATTTGTGTGATGAGCACGAATGCTTCTACCTAGTCATGGGTGTTTATATTTATAATATGTACGTGTTTAAAGTTTTAAATGTGTAGTGTATCAATTGTTTGGCATCCATAACACAAACCTCGTAGCTTACCATGGAGCAAGATGGTGCTGTGTCTTAATATCCCAACATATTTATTTATTTATATATATATTTTCGTTGATGCATGCAACTATTCATTGGGCCTTTATAATAAGCCTAAACATGATGTCTGCAGTATTTTAGTAAAGAATTGAGTATCTTGAAGATTCCAGATGATACTGCAGCATCAGACCAAGGTTACCATATCATTGCAATCTCATTGAAGTGACGGGATACCATGTTTCGAGTCGATTAGGTCCGTGGATGTTGTTTGGTTCATCCGTTTAGGTGCTACGATGCTACAGATACACACATGCACCGATACGTACGTTAAACTTAGAACTCCCCTCTTTTGCGTCGGGATTAAATATATACGGTAAAATATCAACTATATCCGAAGTCATATCTTGAGGTACAGCCAGCTTAGGACTATTATCTATAAGGGCCTAGAGTAGAAAGTGTATGAGCTAAAGTTATTTATAATTTATTTTCTAAAACATTTCAGTACATTCTCTTCCCCTGTTTGTCAACCGACTTTCTTTTTTTTTGTTTAGTAGCCATTGCCAACCTTTAGTGTTGTCAATAAAGAAAATTAAAACAGTGAGTTTTTTTTTAAATTACGGTTGAATTTCGATCACTGGGAGAACACTATTATAATATTAAGGCTGCAATGAATATTAGTCAACAAGTAGCGCCCCTTTTGGGAAAAACCAGAATAATTACTTAAATAATAATACCATATTATTCATAACCAATCCCAACTCCCACGACCACCATAGCCGAACGAACGTTTTAATAAAATTACCTAAAATCAAACCTGTAACGACTGATATGATACCGTATTCCCTTAACACCATACGAATTTCAAAACACAATTAACATCATGGGGGTTAAAAAGGTGTAAAGCTATAATAATAGTGTATTAAAACATTTGCGCCGAAGTACTCACGGGGTGCGTTTGCGTGGTAACGAACAGTTTGTAAGTTATTTTCAGACAATTAAGTCTCACAATGGTATACAACACGAAAGTTCAAACGTGAAAGGCCGTTGATGAATTTATAGTTAGAAATGTTTTTGATATACAATTTTTACAAAAAGGAAATGTGTATTTCCGAGTGACTTTTAATTTATATTGTAGCATTTGTTAAATGGTTTTAAATAAAGTATTTCTAAATTATGTCTTTATTAAACTGAATTATCCTGTTAATATGATCAATACATATAATTAAATTGTACCTGAGCCGAATCTGTACTTACTTTTTTTTTTGGAAATTCTTATTAAAATAGACATTATTATCGATGCAGAAGCCGAATCTATAGTTTGTAGAATTTTTGTCTGTCTGTCTGTGACTGCATCACAAAAAGTGAATTGATGAAAATCATGATGATAGTTGGCTATCCGGGTCAACATATAGGATACTCTTTACTGTGAGAAAATATCTCATCTCTGAGTTAAACGTTAAAACGTAACTAAGGACGAACTCCAGCGGAGCGAGGGTGAGGCGCTAGTGGTTTATAAAATTTATTAGATTTGTATCAAAATTAGATTTTAGCAATACCATCTATCAATTGTTTTTGGTTTATGATTGTATGATGTGAAGTGTGTTCAATAAACTTCACTCGCTCACTCTGTCTTGGAACACGAGTTTGATTTATATAATTTATGTATATTATTTAAAACAATTAGTTGTAGGTACACTTTTGAACAAAAACGCACTCTACTACTATGTTATTTTTTTAATCTATACTAATATTATAAAGAGATAAAGTTTGTGGATTTGTGAGTTCGTGACGTTGTAGGGGGTAATCTCTGGATTTACTGAATTGATTTAGATGACATTTGGTAAGAAGATGGTTTGAGACCCTGGGAAGGACATAGGATACTTTTTATTTCGGAAATCATCACTTAAAAGGGTGAAAATGGGGAGGAAAGTTTGTATGGGGATTCAAGCTAGGGACGAACCCGAGCGAAGCAAGGGTGAGTCACTAGTTATCTAAAAGAATGATATATTTCATTACAAGCGCCTTCCCTCCCGCCCCAGCTTTACACAGGACTTGATATGATAGAATTACTGGTTTCAATTCAATTAAAATTATTATAATTATTCGATACTATTTGCGTGGCATTAATTAAATACAACTTTGGCACTCTTAAAAATTTTCGCTAACGTGGACAAACGTTATATCAAAATTAATTGAATAGTGGACATTGGACACACTCAGACATACAAAGATTCATTTTTATACATTTTATTATTGACAGCTTAGAATATTGTAATTTTCCATAAACATCTAGGTAAAAACAGAATCTTCAAATTATCATAGACATAAAAATATATGGGGGCTCATGACCCATTTCCATTACATATCAGCTTGAAACTTTATTCTCTAAAGTAACTTCACTGTAATATCTACTCAGTGATGTAGTTACGCCTAAACAGAGGCATGCACTTCCTTTTTATATAGCAATTTAAAATCACTTATCGCACCCTGTAACTTCAAACGATAGTCGATAGAAACCCTTTCAAGCTTAAAAATAATCATAAAACTATATGACGAAAAAAGCTCGAGGAATTTGCAATTATTTCCGCCCACTAGCGGGGTAAAATACAGGAATAATATTGGGTTTTTTATGGTTTCCATCTTGCGAGGGCAGTCAGCAGATATAGTTAGAACAGAGAGATTTAGAAGTGATATAAATAATAGTTTGATCGCTATATGTCGCGCAGGTAACTTGTTTTATACAATCCATACTAATATTATAAATGTGAAAGTGTGTTTACATACGTTTGTGTAATGAGCACGAATGTTTGTACTCCAGTCATGGGTGTTTATATTTATAATATGTATGTATTTAAAGTTATATATGTATAATGTATCACCTATCTGGTATCCATAACACAAGCCTCGTAGCTTACCATGGAACTAGATGGCGCTGTGTGTTAATGTCCTGACATATTTATTTATTTATTTGTTTGTTTGTTTGTCCTTCTTTCACGTTGAAACAAAGTGACGTATTAGCGTGATTGTTTGTGTGTAGATAGTTGGAGGACTGGAGAGTGACATAGGCTACTATTTACCGCGGTGGATTAGCTCATTCCCACGGGAAAACAGTTATATTACAACCCAAAAAATGTGTAT
Source organism: Brenthis hecate (assembly GCA_951806755.1). Classification (NCBI taxonomy): domain Eukaryota; kingdom Metazoa; phylum Arthropoda; class Insecta; order Lepidoptera; family Nymphalidae; genus Brenthis; species Brenthis hecate. The sequence goes on along the minus strand of OX638258.1, from coordinate 5,910,402 downwards.
GATCAGATTTACTTGAAACTTGATGTTAACGCTTTTCAATACAATTAAATAAATACATGTTTTAGCATTTTTCGAAATTCATCCCATAAGGGGGTAAAATAGGGGATGATAGTTTGTATGAAATCTACCTTTTTAGAGTTTTTATTGTAGTTTTAGCGCGAACGAAACCGCGGATTCTAGTAGTTAATAAACTCACTAATATATGATTGTTTTACGATATTCGTTTGGTAGGCAAATAACTTTCAAATATAAAATTTATTATCAACCTAATAGGTTAAGAAGTTAAAAGTTCTAAATTGACTTTACATTCTATACATTTTATTTATATTTAAATTAAAATTAAAAACACTTATAAGGTGCCAAGTGCCCAAGCAAGTACCTAATGACCTTAACAAAAAGTCTTCTGGATGATCATTAAAAACAATCCTTCAACCAGGCATGGAACCCTGACCATATAGAGATCAAAAGAATGCCATCATCAGACGCCTACCTGCGTCACGATAAAAGTTGAAAATCACTACATAGTATAAAACAAAGTCGCTTTCTCTGTCCCTATATCCCTATGTATGCTTAAATCTTTAAAACTACGCAACGGATTTTGATGCAGTTTTTTAATAGATAGAGTGATTCAAGAGGAAGGTTTTAGTATATAATTTGTTAAGTTTTTATATACATTGACTAAAATATAACGATATTTGTTGGAGGTGTCGGAAAAAGTAAGACGTCTGGGAGCTTTCAACGAAAACGCTGCCTAAACCCTTTGAGATATAATGAAATAATGTATGGTGGAATTGTGTATCTTATATAGGTCTACAGAAAAGTCCGCGATGGCATATGTCTATCTCTTAAGGATAACATACTATATGCATTTTAACTTAAAACGTACCTAGGGACGAACCCGAGCCAAGAGAGGGTGAGTTGCTAGCTACATAATAATATTAAAAGCGTTTAAATCATTTCCAATATACTCTAAGGGCACGAGAAAAATGTTGAATATTTGGGCGAAATATGCTCCCCTTTATGGACAGTACGTTTTACTGCCAGTTTCGGTTGTTTTATGAAGAATAAATTGTGGTTTTGTCACTTCACGGTGTTTATGCATCTGTCACTCGGCCCTCGATTTATGATAGGTTTTATGAAAATAAAGCTGAAATTTTATGTTTTTGACGACTCTCTGGTGAATGGTATATTAGTAGCTTAAGCATCCAGTTAGATTCCCACTTGGAGCAACTTTTGTATTAATTATGTATGTTTTTGCATTACTTTTGATGTAACACGTAATCATATAAAAATTTTGGATGTTTCCATTCAATTCAATCTCGTTAATGGTTTTAAAGCGTGTCAGTTGAGCACAGATTACTTCGCCAATGTCACGTAATATGGAGAAGACTTTATAGTTTGTATGTATATTTATGTGTGACGTTTAACACCTCCAGGTAAATTTCTAAGAAATTAATTAAATTTCTAAGAAATCTATTGTTAACTGTAACGCCGGTGTGTCCGCGGTCGTTGAGGGACATTAATAAGTAATTTTACCGATTATTTCATTTTAATTTATCACTTCTGGAAATAATGAATTACATTAATGTTGCCAATGAGCAAAAGTATCAAGATGAAATTAAAAAAAACTGTTCTCATCAGTTAATTTAGTTTAATTGGTTATAAATAATGATAAGCTGATATACCTATAGAAATATTTGAGTTTACATAGTAAAGCGTGAACTAACAAGTTTTTTTAGGGCCTTTATTTCCCCTCTCAGTATATTTAAGTTACTTTGTGTTTCTCTTTTAACGCTTGAATGAACTACAAAATACTGTATATTGTGTTAAAATATTCAAGCCACATTTTCACTTAATCGCATATAGGGTTTGAGCTATTTTAAAGCTTTTTTTAGAATATATCATCCAATTTCGTCATTTTCATTAAAGTACATACCTTTGTAGGGATCGACTTACCTCGGCATTGATCACAGGTTTGATTTCCGTTTAAATCAAATATTTGTTTAAGCCATACAAATATTGTCGCGGTCTCGCTGTGAGTCATCATGTGTTATTTGTGCTTTCCACGAAACGAGTAACGTGAAGCTTTAAAGAACACTAGCAATCTGTCGTGACTTTGCTCGAGTGCCTTTTTATTTATTTTCATAATATTGCACAATGATAATTATTTTTATCACTTTAAACACTTCTAAGCACTAAATGCGTAAATTATTATGTGTGTGTATTTTTTTACTCTTTCACAGCGGCTTGGTTTAGATATACAGGTCACTGCCAAAAGGTGGAAAGCCAAAAGGTGGCCGGTACCTGTATATAACTAGTCGCTCACCCTCGCTTCGTTCGGATTCGCCTCTAAAAACAAAAACAAATTATCCCACGGGAACTGTACATTTTTTCGAGATAAAAAGTAGTCTATGTGTTATTATGATGTATGAGCTACGTTATTGTAAAGTTTCATCAAAATCTGTTCAGTCGTTTTTGCGTGAAAGAGTAACAAACACCCATACATCCATACATCCTCACAAAATTTCGCATTTATAATATTAGTAGGATTATTACAAAGGGCACCTAGGGCCGCAGATTTTTTTCTAAAGTCGGACGCCTCCCAGTAGTACTGGGCCAGTACGTTTCTTGGCTTCGCGCCCGGCTAGATTGCCGGACGCTAATGAGCTCCCCCACCACGTCTAGGTGAATACACATTGGGGGGACCTAGGACCGTACCTGAGTGAAGCTAGAGTAAATTTTTTAGTCTTTAGCTAGCGTAGCAGTTCTAGACTTTCAGAAAGTTTCACTGTTATATAAAAACATCAAACAGCTGAAAGAATGTCAAAACAAAACAAATCAACTAAACATTATAATGAAATTCTAACAACATCGCTTCAAGGCTGAAAAACAAATAAACTGACGCCGCCGAAGCGTTATCTGATAATCCTTTGTTTTTGGACACGCTCGAACCAATGATAATATAAATACTATGAATATTTATACAAGCTTAATTTAAGCTTTTAGAATTTTATGGCGGATTTATACTATTGCCAAATTATCATGGTAAACTCGTTTTGGGGTTCCGTAGCAGTAGTACAAAAGTGAAACCCTTATAATTTCATCACGTCCGTCTGTCTGTTCATCGAATACATTTTACTCAGAGTTTAGTCTTACTCTTTAGTAGTAAACACTGTATATTATTATTTTGGTACAGTAATTGTACATTTTTGTGTATGTTTTCTTAACTGTAAATCGATTTTCAATATTACTATGTATTTTATATAAAATTTATTCCACACTTTAAGGTATAAATTATATTTGAAGATAAAATTTCACTAATATTAAAATAAATATATCCTAAAACTAATTACTTTTAAATTTTAATTATAATTAAAAAGTTGGTATACCTTTTTAGGCTGAAGTTATTCTTACATAGTGTTTACGTGATATATATACACTATATACATACATACATATATAGCTGAACATAAAAATATTTTCTGAATTATAAAAAAAAATTACTATGCCTAAAACAGACTTTCATTGGCGAGTAAGAAACTTGAGTTAGAGTGAAATAATCTATTTATGTATCCTCGTATGCGAGCAAAAGCGCGGACGAGAGTAAATATTTAGTACTAACAGTATACGTGGTTTTGCTCGCGTTCAAACTTCCGATCGCTACCAAATTTCACAGGATCACTCGTTAGGCTAATCTGAAGATTGCCTGAAAATTTTATCAAATTCACTCCAATCCTTTTGGAGTTGGAGGGAACATACATACACACATTATAGACCAGCGACTCACCCTCGCTCCTCTCTGGTTCGTCCCTAGATGAGATATTTTCTCGTAGTAAAAAGTATCCTATATGATGATATATACCCGGATAACCGGTTATCATCATACCAATTTTCATCAAAATCCCTCCAGTGGTTTTTCCGATGCGGTCACAGACATAGAGATAAAAAATTTAAAAACTATACGTCATGCCTTTGTATCGATAATATTATTCCATAAGATTTTCCAAAAAATATTCATTATACAGATTCGATTTCGATTCTATTTCAATAAGATTTTCCAAAAAATATTCAATGTACAGATTCGACTCGGTTAGAATTTTATGTATAGATAGATAAAAAATTGTATTGTAGAGTTCACAAACGTCATTAAGCTCGATTAACCAAAGGATGGAGGAGGAACTACCACGTAGAGACTAGCGTGATCAAACTATCAATAATCAAGTGGTATAAAGCTTTTAGGAGATTAATTATTCAATGAAGCTAAAAGGGTTGCTCCCAATTAATTGATGGCCTTCTGTATCATTGATTATTCGAATCTTATAAAACTTTTTTCTTTTTGAGCAGAAGTTGGTACAAAGTGACAGTCATTTGGAAGAATTAAATATTTTTTGAAAATCTTATTGAAATAGACATTATTATCGATACAGAGGCCGAATCTAGTTTTTAGAATTTTTGTCTGTCTGTCTGTTTGTCCTTCCGTCCGTCCATCCGTCCGTCCGTCCGTCCGTCCGTCTGCCTGTTACCGCATCACAGAAAAAACCACTGGAGGGATTTTGATGAAATTGGGTATGTTTATAGCTGGTTTGCCGGGTCAACATATAGGATGCTTCTTACTACGGGAAAATATCTTATATCTGAGAAATCTATACTAAACGTTACTAAATTAAAGAAAATCCTAGGTTTCATTGCCAAAAAACTAATCATTTTTAGGATAATAAGAAACTCAAATAAACTCAGCAAAGACATAACACAAAAAAAGACAATTCAACCTTAGAACCTTGTTTTTTGAAGTCCGTTCAAATTATAATTGTTATTTCATTAAGCATTTTAATGAATTACATACGAATATCTAAATTTACATTGATTAAAGGGTTGGTGTGGGCAGCAACAAGCAATTCTGCGAACGGAATTATTAAATAAGGAAGGGTTGCCGCGTCGTATCACACTCCGGGGACCTCTTGACCTCCGCGTATCCCTCCATATAACTTCCTTAATTACCTTACATTTTAAACTCTCACATACTTCTAATATTATAAATGTGAAAGGGTGTGTGTTGCCATTATTTTGCTTATCTATTTTATATTGGATTTTTGTTGAAATAGATATAAACCCGCGGTCCGCTCGCGTGACAAGTCGATAAAAAGTAGTCTATGTATTAAAATATATAGAAGGGGCTTATACAAAATTTCTATTTTATAAATGGAAAAAAAAACAAACAAACATCATACCATTCCAATATATTGTTACGCTCTGTGAGTTCTGGGATCGTTTTCCGCATTATAGATGTTTTTTGTTTAGATCACTCAACTATCTGGGTTGGCGATTAGTAATAAAGACACTTTTTCACTTGCATTATTTTTTTATTATCACCGCCACATCACTTTTACAACACTAATTACTTTTCTTATGGAGCTAGCTTAAGACAGTGTTTTATTTTTATAATCTACCCGAGACAATCAATCGACTAAAATCGTTCAATAACAGAATCAACAAAACATTTCAAATAATTAAACTAGTTTATTTTTTTTAAATAAGTTTATAATTATTATCCATACAAAATAATATTTATTATATATTAATGGAGTGTACACCCGATATTCATTTATTGATTATATTATTATAGGCCAACACTTGTGATGGTTCACAAAAAAACGCTGTATGTACATTCACGGTTCTGGCTTATATCAGTTTATGAACACACTTTTTCACCACTAGTTGCACTTTTACTATGATTTTGTTCCACTTTTCTTCACTTTATCGTACTTCTCATTCTTCACTTGGCTTCCAAATTCAGCTGATTTCTCAACACGCTATCGCCCTTTTATATACATAAACAAAAAACATTCTAGTATTCGAAAATTCTAAACTTTTCTAGTAATTTCGATTCCTTTCTGGATAATGTTTTGTTTCTCTCTTACACACGGCAATTTACAATTAACTGTCCTTACCTGTTAATTGTCATGTGTTGACAACTGTCTTAGAATGTATAAAGCCGCGTTCATATGATTAAAGTCTACTTTGACAAAGTAGTTTTGATGGCTAGTTTGAGGCAACTTTGATCATGTAAACGAGCAAACGAGCATTTATTTTCTTTATATTTATAAATATCAGCTCATACAAATGAATTTTTTAATCTATCAGTTACTACAGCTGTAATAAAATAAAAAAACCATATGAACCATTTCCATTTCGAATTTTGTTTCTATTGAACAATTATAATTTAAAATGAAGTTTTTAATTACAGAGACATTAAAGATTTTCTAAATGTTATAATTTTTGTCTTTTTATTGCTATTCAATGGTAAAAGAGATAAAAACAGGTATAAATCATTCTTATTTAGTCGAGAAGTCCAGAATAATCCAAGAATTTTTCATAGAAACAAAGGCGTGTTTTGTCATTGATAAAGAGCTTAAAAAGGATAAAAGGCAATTCAAAAAGAATCGTCGGCATCTTTTCTGGGAATAAATCTTTTTTTTTTTTATTTAGAAGGTTTGATTTTATACTAAATTACGCACAAGTGTTTTAGTTTATTACTAGCAATCTACGCTCACTTGTGGTTTTTAACTCGAGGGAGTCTCTAGTTACCTTTTGTATCTATACAAATAAAATTAAAGCGTCTGTTTGTAATAATGTCAAAATAACAGATCATTTCCATACAATATCTAGTGTTGTAGGTCCTGATTTTACAAACGAATCGCTCTGTTTCTACATGTAATCAGGATTAGTGTTTTTTTTCTCCTTTTTTACCGGTCATTCTATATATAACGTGCCTTTTCCATTCTACGCAAAAAAACACAAGAAGCCAAGAAACTAAAGAATTAAATTGAACTGAATTACGATACCTAGTGATGAAAAACGGAGAACATATAGACGACACGTTTGGCTCAGTTTGTAGTGACCCTACTATCTGTGCCAGCGGTCGCGGGTTCGAGTCCCGCTGGGGGCATTCTTTTGTGTTTTGAGCACGAATGTTTGAACTCCAGTCATGGGTGTTTATATTTATAATATGTATGTATTTAAAGTTATATATGTGTAATGTATCAACAATCTGGTATCCATAACACAGGCCTCGTAGCTTACCATGGAACTAGATGGTGTTGTATTTTAATGTCCCAGCATATTTATATTTATTTATTTTCTCTCAACAAAAAAGCACTTAGAAAAAGTCTTCTAGTTATTACTATGAAAGTATCTCCTAACTTTATTGGCTTCAACAAACACCACGTACGTAATAATGAAGAATCGAGCCGTATGTTTTTAACCCACTTAATAAAATTATTTACACGAATTTATAATTTGAAACGTTTTTGAAGTTTAATTCCTTATTTTTGCATTACATACATAAATGTACAGATGTATTATTATTAGATAGATATTAATATTTTCTTTTATATATCACGTATGTATGTATACTCTGCGATAGAAACAGCAGCGAACATTATTATAGATAGGTCTAACGTTATTTGATACTTTTCAACCGACTTCAAAAAGGAGGAGGTTCTCAATTCGACTGTATGTTTTTTTTTTTACGTTTGTTACCTCAGAACTCCGTCATTTATTAACCGATTTGGACAATTTTTGTTTTGTTTGCAAGGGTATACTTCCAGATTGGTCCCATTTAAATTTCAAAAAGAAATACCACCCCTGAGGGTGGAAAAACAACTAATGATGAATTTAACCTACTTCTAATTGTCATATTGACTTGAAACTTTGCAAGTATTTCTATTTCCGTTGATAGTACAGTGGTTCGGTATTGTTGACCTGATCTGATGGTAAGGCCAGAAGGTGGATAGGTGGAACTCTTCAACGGCTAATAGTAGATACTTTGAGTTTGGGCTTGTTTTGTTTGATTTGACAAGCCTAATACGTTAGAATTCTTACTTTGCTACTACTGTCTACACTAAAAAGGGAAAAATAAAAACTTTTTAACAAAAAAATAAAAACCGACTTCAAACAAAAGCACTAAAAAGTAAAAAACAACTGATTGGTAGTTTTCATTTACTATACATACCTAATCAAATATTTTCGAAGTCGGTGTGCTTTACTTTGTATGGGCTGGGACCGATTTCAAAAATATTTGATTAGGTATGTATTTAATAGGTAGGCTTTAATTACTTAGCCAAAGTACACCGACTTCGAAAATATTTGATTAGGTATGTATAGTAAATGAAAACTACCAATCAGTTGTTTTTTACTTTTTAGTGCTTTTGCTTGAAGTCGGTTTTTATTTTTTTTTTGCTAGATAGTGTAGTGAGAAAAAAACTTGTAACATGTATGTGTGTGTTTGTGTGTGTATATATATATATATATATATATATATATATATATATACATTAATTATGTATTTATATGTATAAATCGATATCGGCCGTTGCTAAAATTAATATTTTCAAGCCAATTTCTAATGAGATACATACAAAATTTTCTTATTGAATTCGACGTGGAAAAAGCTTACGCAACTCTCATAAAGTAAAATAAAACTGTAAGGCAGCTCCGCGTTAGTTTCACACGTCTGATAAAAATGACTCTACATAGCGTAGGTTCAAGCATTGGGAGCGAATTTTTGGGTATGAAACACAGTAGAATAACCACTGTTTTTGTATTTATGAAGACAGAGTATACAAAATACATACTATTTATTTACTTTAAAACCTCTTTTTTATTAAAGCTAATTGGAAGAAAATAATTTCTTTCTGATATCAATCATTTTTTTATGTTTATATAAGAAAGTAAAGAATAAAGTCACGACACAATGTTCTCTTCAAATACAATCTATACATATAATAAAATTGTAACTGAGCTGAATCTGTACATTAAATATTTTCTGGTAAATCTTATTGAAATAGATATTATATAGATACAGAGGCCGAATCTATAGTTTTTAAAATTTTTGTCTGTCTGTCTGTCTGTTACTGCATCACAGAAAAACTACTGGAGAGATTTTGATGAAATTTGGTATGGTGATAGCTGGTTATCCGGGTCAACATATAGGATACTTTTTACCGCGGGATATAATATCCTATTTCTATATATACATATATATATATATATATATATATATATATATATATATAATAGACAAATACGAGCAAAAAATCGAAATAAAACCGAGAAAACATCCCAAAAAATAGTTTCATTTAAAATTTCAAATATTCGGGTAAATCTGGAAAAATATTATGGATCTTCTGATTAAATAGTATGAAAGATAATATTCTCTTATGGTCACCCTACGACTCACAAAGTTGAATACGTCACGGAGCGCCATCAACACTGAACGTGATGCGTTGCGATAAACAGGTATCAGCTATCAGTTCCTACACCATATACGATGTACGTATTATATTAACCGACTTCTAAGGAAAGGAGGTTAGATATGCTGGGTGCGTACATATAATAATATTTTTACAGGATGAAAGTTATACCACTTATATATCCATACTTAATATTATAAATGTGAAAGTGTTTGTTTGTTTTTTTGTCCTTCTTTTTGATTGGCGTGATTTTTGGTTTGGAGATAGTCGGAGGGCTGGAGAGTGACATAGGCTACTTCTACCGCGGAAGATTATCTAATTCCCACGGAAAAACACGCTATAATACAATCCAAAAAAATATTTATAATCAGAATAACTTGGAACTTGGTATTAATGCTTTTCAAAAAAATTAAATAAATACGTGTTTTAGCATTTTTCGAAATTCATACCGTAAGGTGACAAAATAGGAGATGAAAATTTGTTTGAAACTACCTTTTTAGAGTTTTTTTTAAGTTTTAGCGCGAGCGAAGCCGCGGGTTCTGCTAGTATATATATAAAAGAAAGTCGGGTTAGTTACACTATTTATAACTCAAGAACGGCTAGACTAATTTTGATGATTTTTGATTTATTAGATTTGTCTCCACCCCAAATAGCAGAATAACTATTAGAACATCGGAAAAAATCGTGAGAAAAAAAATTACATGGCTAACGTTGGCTAATAACTATTTATATCTATTTAAAACGTACTCAGGGGCGCATTCGAGCGAAACTATGGTAAGTCGCTAGTTGATTATAAAAAGCTTACCCTCACTCCACTCTTCGTCTTTAGATACCTTATATGTTAGTATAGTAGCATATATGTTATCCAGGTCACAGTCAGTGTACTAAATTTCATTCTAATCATCCAGCCAATTTAACTTGAGCATGAGTAGAGTGACATTCATACGTACACATATACAAACTTTCACTTTTCTAATAATTTATAAATAAATATTCCTAATTTATACATTGAATATTATTGAAAGAAAATGTGTTTGAAGCTATTTGGTATTCTACAGAAGCAAAAAAATCTATTTATTTCTTTGCATTGTATGCCTATTGAATGCGGTACAGAGGTGGCTTGACATAATATTCCAATGGGAATAAGAAAATAAATCAAAATATAAGTTAGATTTTATTTGAATCACTCAAATATAAACTCCCTGATCCACGAGCATTAGCATATATGTACAGCGAATGTTTTACTTGACAGAAAAACACGTATGCGAAGCCCTGTGGCTAGGATATAACATATAATAATATTTTTATGAACAAAGTGTTACAAATTGATACAATACTTCAAAAGTTGGGCTTAGACCAAAGTAATATGCACAATGGCTTCGAAACGTTTGGATAGATTAAATTTGCCTCAGTATTTTCGCAAACTACCCACAGTAAAATATACAAAAAAATGTAAAAACAGATCGAAATAATCTTACAACGATACGCTCTTACCAAGATTGAGGAGTTCAATTTGCCTTTGATAGAAGCTTCACAATGCTTTACCTTTGTGGCATAAAAACCTTTGATCGGTGAAAAAGGACGTTGTTTTTATTCATTGCCCTACACGGGGATAGTTTTATTTATCCGCACTGGACGAATTGGATTGGTCGAAAATAAATAAAAGTCCAAGGACTATTTGTGATAGATTATTTTTAGAACGAAATTGTTCCTTCTAATATGTTTACGTCAGTGAAAGTAATTCAATTTGAATAATAATGAGTAATAATTTCTTACATTTACGCGAATATTTGACATTTTGAATAAAACTATCTTTTCAGATTGTTCCGCGGATTTATTTTAATTTTTGGTTCCCGACGTTTCGAATTCTTTACAGCAATCATGGTCACAAAAAGTGCCTATCCAGTATTTTACAAAAACAACAACAAGTACATATATACAAACAATAATGTGTACTTATGTTATATGACCGGTGATTGGATAGAGCCTTTCCAACGAAGAAGTTTAAAGGTATGTGCAATATCCAAGATTAAAAAACAAGGTTAGCTTTAATGAAATTCTTGTTCTTATGTTAAACCGACATCAGAAAAAAAAGCAAGCTGAATTTTCACTATAGTATGCGTTACCTTACCTGTTTAATTACATTAATAGCCGTAGGTGTTTTAGATAACCTTAATGGTTTTTATTGCGTTAGTATAATATTTTATTATTACATACTAGTGATATACCCTTATTGCGCTCGAGTGCATGGCTAAATGCCTTTTGTATTTATAATAACCTAAGAGTAGCATATGTTTCTCCAGGTCATAATCTAGTTACACACATACACAAATAACTTTCGCATTTATAATAGCAGTTACATAGTTTTTGTTCTAAGGAGTCCTTATTATTCAATTCAATTTTTTTGCTAATATCTTCAAAGCGTGCCAGTTGAGCACAGATCACTTCGCCAATGTCACGTGTAATGGAAAAGACACGAAGGAGATTGGTGTCCTTATTATAAGTCATTCGTATTACTTTTTATTTTTTATCTACATTAAGACTATTATTGATAAAAAAAATCATATTTATGATAATAGCAGATCTTAACGCATTTTTTTCCAACTTCATCGAAACAACCATTTACGAAATCAATACAAGTGTCCACGCAGGACTCGAAGCTGCACCTCCTGATTGATAGATATCCTTTATTGTAATATTTTTAGATTCTACGAACTACGATTATAACTTATCAGGAACACATGGGAAAACCTTATGAAGTTGAGGAAAATAATACCATTTGCATGATTATTTGTAAATGGAGGATAAAGTGTTATAAGGCGAAGCTCCACTCGATGAATTTTATTAAAAAAAATATATCATTAAACAAGACGTGGCAGCTTTATAAAAATATATAATGGCTCAGAAATACTTTATAATTTATGCTAATCTATACATATAATAAAATTTTGAGTAGAATCTGTACATTAAATATTTTTTTGAAAAATCTTATTGATATAGTCATTATTATCGATACCTCTAAAACTATAGTTTTAGAATTTTTGTCTGTCTATCTGCGACGAACCCGAGCGGAGCAAGGGTGACTCGCTAGTAGACTATAAAAAGGTTAAGTTTATGCGTTTCATTTTGACGATAGGCTCCGAAAGAAGTTTTACGTCAATTCTAAAAGTTCTTACATACTAAAGAATAATACAGACAAAGTCTGCCAAAATAAATGTCACAGTCAAAAATAGTAGCCTGAATTGCTGTATATGCTACTAATTTCGATTTTGCCATACATTGTAAGGAATAAGGGAAATTTTATATCGGTATTAGTGATTAATTTACAATTTTTGAGAATAAAATATGAATAATATAAATAATACTCTATTCTTTTTTATTTTTTCCATTTGTTCTTCTCTTACTTACTTGTTAATTAAGTTTCATTTAGTTGAGTTAAAAAATTCTTAATTTTTTGCATTTTGTTAAAGTGAGAAAAATCATTCATCGTAATAATTTAATAATACATTTTAAGTAAAATATAAAAGCTTTTTCATTTATTTTCATTCCTTTGTTTAAAAAAAAAAACAAACTTTTTATGTCTTTTACATATATATTTTATAGTAATAAATAATATTTTATTACACAATATTTAAAATACTTAGATAGATCGGAGTAACTTTATTTTTTGAACTCCATTTTAATGTTCACGCTTCAAATATTCCTCTCAGTGCTTACTTGTACAAACGACCAATTTACCGAAAGAGTTTTTAATACAGAAGTATCGATTTTAAAATGTTAATTCTATTGGTATAAAATAAAAAATTTTACTTTAAAAACGCCAAAAATATGTATTTTATCTATATATGTATACAAACCTTAGAAATAATGCTTTGTTTTTAAAATAGGGGAAAAAAGTCTCTATTGTAATGCTCATCATATATTGGTCGTTTGAACAAATATCATAATAATTACAAATACATACAAACATAATGTCATAATTTAGATATAAAATTATTAAATTTAAATGTCATTAAAGCATCTAATCTTTGGATTCTTTATATAAGAAGGGAAAAATATATTACCACAAATAATAATAAAATATCGCCAAAGTAAATAATTCATTTTCGTTTTACCACTTCGCCTGGAGGCGTTTCGATCTTCTCGGACGTTATCTCATATTGGGTGTCCAACCTGAAAATAAGCTTTGTTACAATATAACTGAATCTCTATATTTGATTACTAGCGACTCACCCTCGCTTTACTCGAGGTCTTCTCTAGGTGATTCCGCATACGAACTATCATCTCCATTTTTATCCTCTTAAGGGATGATTTCCGGGATAAAAACTATCCTTTATCCTTTCCAGGGTCTCAGACTATCTTCTTACCAAATTTTATCTAAATCGGTATAGTAATTTCGGAGCTTATTCGGTAAAAACAAAAAAGAAAATCTTTTCTATTTATAATATTAGTATAGATTAGTATAGTAACAGTAATGCGTTTCATGATGAACCTACTCAAGGTGAATATATGAATATTCGTATTTAACATACAAATGTTAGTTTTATTATAATAGTTGGAATAACATTTTGCTTCGATGTAAGAGATTTACGAGATATATTCACTTGATTTTTCTATCTGTCCAAAAAATTAATACAATATATTGATATTTCATCTGTACATATAATAAAATTCTAACCGAGTCGAATCTGTACATTAAATATTTTTTGGAAATTCTTATTGAAATAGTCATTATTATCGATACAGAGGCCGAATCTATAGTTTTTAGAATTGTTGTGTGTTTGTTTGTCTAACGCTTAACTAACGCATCACGAGAACATCACTGGACAAATTTTGATGAAATTTGATATGATGATAGCTGGTTATCCGAGTCGACATATAGGATGCTTTTTGCTGCGGGGAAATATCTCATCTCTGAGAAATTTAATCGCTAGTGCATAAATAAAAGTAAATTAATTAGAATTTAAAATATCTATGGTGCAAAAAGCTTTGACAACTTAGTCAATTTGACGTTATATAACGATATTTGTGGACTACAGCCTGATCTCCTCACATTGACGAAGTGGGTCATTAAAAAGGGAATAATATATCCATCATCCAGAGCTCAACAAGGCTTCGAAATCCTTTTGAACAACTATATCCATCGTTGTAAAATTTTAATAAAATGGAAATGTATATAAAGAAGTCAAAATAATTAATCTGTGTAAAAATTAATATATATAAAAATCTATTGCCGTTTGTTAGTCTCGCTAAAACTCAAAAACGGCTGGGCCGATTTGAATAATTCTTTTTTTGTAACAAAATAGGGCAAACCTAAAAAATATATATGTATAGTAGATCTATTCCATACTAACCTTTAAAACGTACCCAGGGATGAAACCGAACAAAACGAGGGTGAGTCACTATTTCTTAATAATAATTATTAATAAATTCAAATATACATATATCCATACTAATATTATAAATGTGAAAATGTGTTTGTTTGTTTGTGTGTTTGTTTGTCTTTCTTTCACGTCGAAAAGGAGTGACGGATCGGCATGATTTTGTGTGAAGACAGTTGGAGAGCTAGAGAGTGACATAGGCAACTTTTTAGTGCGGGAGATCATCTCATTTCCACGGGAAAACACGTTATAATACAATCCAAAAAATTATTTCTGATCAGATTTTCTTGAAACTTGGTATAAATGCTATTCAACACAAATAAATAAATACGTGTTTTAGCATTATTCGAAATTCATCCTATAAGAGGGTAAAATAGGGGATGAAAGTTTGTATAAAACCTAGGTACCTACCTTTTTAGAGACTTTTTTGTAGTTTTAGCGCGAGCGAAGCCGCAGGTTCTGCTAAACTAAATATATATCATGAGAAATCGAAGCCAAAGAAGTGTCTAATATATTACCAAGCCATATATCATTTTGGTTCACAAACAAGGACAACAAAATCTGTTTGAGAAACAATTTGAATGTATGTAGTCAAATATGCGAGAAGTATTGAATGCTTTAATACGTTTATCGTTCATCGACACTATGGTAGAGCCTTGGAATGTTCGGAATTGCAGATGGGCATTACGCGCTAGATATCACTATTCTAGTATTATAACTTATATATCTAATGTCTACTATTTCCGACTACTTCGTTTGTTAGTGCAGGTTTGCTCAAAGTGGATTTTTTTAAGCCTAATAAGTTCTAAAGTGGATAAAGATTTAAGAATTTTTGATGTTAAACATCTATTGGCGCGTGACAGTAAAACCGACTCGTATGGGGTGACGGCAAACGGCACGACGCAGTCATGCCATCATGTCCCTTTTATTCCACCGCTCTCGACTCCCTTACAATAAACATGCTCCATTGTAAAAGTCTCTATTATGAATAGTAGGTATTAATATTACTACCTATTCTATTTATGAATATAGGTATTCTATAATTAATAAGAAAAATAAATTGGTTTTATTAATAAAACTCTACTTTTCTTTACTTTACTCCATATTTCGTTATATATCTATATTGAGTCCAAGAACGGATTAATTTTGTTTTTCAGACAAATTCTTAGTAAACTTTAAATAAAATCTCAAATAATAGGGCTGCTTTCTATAAGATTGTACCACTTTATAGGCTTTTCAGACTACGAGATTTATTACTCATGCGTTTTTACACCTAAATACTTAGCTTTTTCATATTTAATTTAATTAAAACATAACTACATCTTCAAACAGCATTATCTATTATTAATATATTAATATTATAAAGAGGCAGAGTTTGTTTGTTTGTATAAACGCGCTAATCTCAGGTAATACTAGTCCGATTTGAAAAATTCTTTTTGCATTAGCTAGCCCGTTTATTGAGGAAAGTTCTAGGCTATATATCATCATGCTACTATCTAAGGGAGCTGAGCAATTATCATAAATGTCAACAAATGGGCAGACTTCCGTACATTATTATAAAATTATATCTATACAAATAATAAAATTCTAACTAAGCCGAATCTGTACATTAATTTTTTTTTAATCTTAATGCAATAGACATTATTATCGATACAGAGGCCGAATCAATGGTTTTTAGAATTTTTGTCTGTCTGTCTCTCTGTTACCGCATCACGGAAAAACCACTGGAGGGATTTTGATTAAATTTGGTGTGGTGACAACTGGTTATCAGGGTCAACTTATAGGATACTATTAACCGCGGGAAAAAATCTCATTTCTGAGAAAAAAATACAAAAACTGCAATGTAAGAGTATACTAATATGTAAAACCTAAGAATTTGATTTTTGGTCATCTGAACGCGGGCGGAGCCGCGGGCAATGCTAGTAAAAATAAATACATATCGAAGAACCCAAGCGAAGCCGGGGTGAGTCCCTGTATAACATACAGCCAAAGAGCTTTTTTGTAGATTGAACGCGGGCAAGGCCGCGCGTTTTGCTAGTATTATCAATAAAGAGTTTGTACGTTGGCAATAAAGAGGGTGGTGAAAATATTTTAAACCAAAATATAAAACAAAAGGGCGAAAAAAGTTGCTTGGAAAACTTAATAGGGCTTGTTTCTGTGGAAATTCTTAGCTGCTAAGATTTCTCTTAATTAAAAACTTTACAAAATTTTATGTAATCACGATTCTTAATAAAGCATAGTTAGTAAAAAGTTAAATAAATACAAATATACATACAAATTAGCAGGTTCATTGTTTTATGTAAAAGTTTTCAACAACAAATAACGTTTAAATTTTTTTCTTCCCAAATAGAAAAACTAAAAAAATACTGTTTCTTTACAATGTGTATTAAATATTAATGTAACAGCTAAATAATAGAGCTTTGACGAATATTTTAATGAACAGTTAGTAATGATTACTTCAAGAGAAATATTTAGCTTTAAATAATTGCTTTTAAAGTCATCTTGAACTCCGTATACCTTTTTAGTTAGTAGAACAGATATACCACCTAAAAGAACCACGAAAATTGGTTTACAATCGAATAGATAAAGCAACTTGTTATATACACACAAAAAACAAACCAGATACTATTTTGAAGTCGGCCGAAAAATGGAAGTCCCTTGATAGATAATTTGAACATAAAAGGGAAAAAAATGAAGCAATACAGCGGAAAGGCACATTATATTAGTATTAAAATATACTTCAAGTGGCCTATTATGAAAGTTCCTCACTCTCGCGGTGGGTGACCGGCAAATTCGAAGGTGACTTGTAGATGAACAACACATGTATTATGTATATAAAATTGAAAATCAGCTCATTTGGACACTTCACTGTATCACATTGCCACCATGTTTCTATGGTATCGAATAAACACGGGTATAAATTATATGTAATACTGTTTTATAAAAAATTGGAGCTGTGTTCGGACGCTACTAGAACATTTTCTCATTGTAGAGTAGAGTAAAAAACGAACTGCCTCGGTGGTGTGGTGTCCTGGGTTCGAGTCCCGGGTTGGGCCAAGATTAGTTATTGAGTCTTTCTGTTTAGTAAGCCTCAATAACAGCCCGAAGTTGGGAAGTTGGGAAGTTGACGGTATTTCACCGTAGAGCACGTAAAGCCTTCGGTCCTGCGCCTTAAGTCTCATCGGTCGTGTCGAGCAGTCTTCCCACCAGAGTATGAGAGTGACAGGAATAGAGAGTGCACGTTGTGTCGGCGCGTACACTTGTGCACTATAATATCTTCTGCGTAGTTGGCTAGTCTCAATGAGATTGGCCGCCGTAGCCGAAATCGGTCAGGACGACTTAAACCTATATGTAAAAAATGGACAAGTGATTGTATAATTTGGGAATTTATAGGAATTTAGAGACGTCTCCGTTCAATTCGGTGTGACATACGGACAGACCGAGAGATGGACAGGCAAATATTGTATAAAAGTATATTTTATAAATTTTTCAAGATTTCTTCAAAAACAAATTATTATATTTTTTTTTATTTACATAGACATTTTTGTAACTAATTGAAATTAGAGGTTGATAATTAAAAAAAATGGTGAAACGTTCTTCATCTTTTCCCAAAACGAACTAGCCAGATATATAAAATATGTGTATTTTTTTTAAATCTCCTAATGTAGTTTTAGATTTTATCAATCAAACTCTGTAATTCCCCAGAGTATTTTTGATTTTTCCCATTTCGGATTTTCCATCGAAGCCCATAAGTTTTTATATTATTTTCAACCGACTTCAAAAAGAGGTGGAGTTTCTCAATTCTATTGTATTTTTTATGTACTCCGTCATTTATTAACTGATTTGGATCTTTTTTATTTTTGAAAGTGTATTAACACAGACTTCAAAAATATCTGATCCCATTTAGTTATTTTTTACCTTCTAATGATTTGAAGTAGTTTTATTTTCTTTTTAAAAGTATTTACTGTCGTAAAAAGATTGTAACTAATAGTTTAACTTCTTATTAATAGTAAAAAAAATTTTTTTAAAAGACAAAAAAATTAAAAGTGCATACTATAAGACTTCCGTGAATCCAGACAAAGAGAGACAATAGCATTCCCAAGGAAAGTTGACGTCAGGCAGACGGCCGGTCGTAAAACTTTTGCCAAATCCTATCAGATTTGATTTTTATTCATAATTTCATACATTAACTTCTTCTTCTCCCTGCCCATTTCCCAATCACTTGGGGTCGGCGCAGTACATCTTCTGTACTGCTGATTGGATTTGGCAAAAGTTTTACGACCGGCCGCCTGCCTGACGTCAACCCTCCTTGGGAATTTTTATATAAATTCAAAAATTGTTAATGTATGAAATACCTTTTTAGAATTTCATACATTAACATTACAAATAATTAAAAAAAATGTTTTTCGTTATTTAAAAAAAAATATAACTACATTATTTGAAGCTTGAGTTTATGACTTTATTCTTACGTAGCTGTACTTCATCCATTTGGTTTGACTATCACTTTATACCTAATAAGTACGTAACATTTACTTATCATATGAATTACTGTGTTATAAGTAAATAATAGTCATAAGCGACAGACAGACCAACAGATGTAAGACATTATATGATGATGATGTTCTCCTAGCCGATTCCGGCTACGGCGGCTAATCTCATTGAGACTAGCCAACTGCGCAGGAGATATTATAGTGCACAAGTGTACGCGCAGACACAACGTGCACTCTCTATTCCTGTCACTCTCATACTCCGGTGGGACGACTGCTCGACACGACCAGTTAGAGTTAAGGCGCAGGACCGACGGCTTTACGTGCTCTCCGAGGCACGGGGGTGAAACACCGTCAACTTTCCAACTCCGGGCTGTTACTGAGACACTCTATAGAGAAATACTCAATAACTAAATTTGGCCCGACCCGGGACTCGAACCCAGGACCTCTGAGTGTGCAGCCGTTCATGCTAGCCACTACACCATCGAGGCAGTTAGAAAAAACATTATATTACTAATAACAAATTCTTGTTCAATCTCCACATGACCAAAACACAACTTTAACATAATTATTCTGGGGTTTGAGGAATTTATAAAATACCACTTAATTTTCATGTAACAGTCACTACCCGAGTGTACATACAAATTCTGTGTTTCTGAGTAACATTTACTGATAGTCGTATAATGACCGTAAAATTATACAGGTCAGGGCGAGAATCGAACTCGAGTCTTTGGGGTGAGAGGGCAATCACCCAGTGGCATTGACTGAGAAATCTCTGGAATCACATCAACATTTCTTACGTCAAACGAAAACTAAACATCACACTTAATTCTAATGTGTTTTAGTTTTAATGCAAACAATTTGTGTAATAAAATGGCGAGTTATATGTTTAATAACTTAATTATATCTGGTAGTGCATTCTAATATTATAAATGCGAAAATGTTTGTTAACATATTTCGATTGTTTTTTATTTGCATAGAAATAATTTAATTTTGATAGATCAAGAACAAGGTCACTATTTAATAATGTATACATATAATATGTAATATTAAATCTTAACCTGACTGAATTAGAATTTTGTTTGCAATATTCTTTGGGTAGCATTAAAGCTCACTAAAAAGGACTTTTATGATTTTCCAAAGGTTACACAAAGTAGAATAAATAAATACCCTAAAAATTTATTACTTAAATAAAATAAATTTTAGGACATGATCGAACTCGTGAAAGCTTTCTCAAGCAAGACTGAAAGTAGATATAAATATGTTGAGTTAAAATTAATCAACAAAGAAATCGAATCAAAATAATTTTATTAGATACAAGTATTTCTGACTTCACAATATTTCCTACACCATAAAATATAAACGAAATTTAATTAATACAAGTTTTTAAGCATCTCCACTGATGTGATCAATAGAATTCAACGTATTTCAATCTCACTCAACCCTTTATCGGCCTTTATTCATTCCAACCCCACATAATTCAGTTTCAGCGTTATGTATAAATTAAATTTAAACTTAACTCCCACTAATATTACTGTTTTCATTCAGTATGCCACACGCAATGCCGATTTCGAAATATATGAACTTTACAAACAAACTCGATCTATACAACTTTAGACTAACATCTCAACTTCTCCAGGGTTACATTTCCTACGCATTTGCTAAACTAAAATTCATTTATCGTTATAAAATTCTATTTTGAACCTTAAAACTGAATATATAAGGATTTTAAAATCGGAAAATGTTCTGGTTAGATATCAGGAATTAGGGCAGTGTGAATGGGGTCTATTTGTCCCATTTTCATAGTTTCCTCTTTGATTAGAACGCATTTGTAGTCTGTGAAGCGAACAGATTGGACGGGCATTGAACAGGGTTATAATTTAATGGTCGCCTACCCCTACTTCAATTGCATGCTCTCGAGCACTTTGATGACACTGTAATGGTCAGTGATGGTTTTTATCGTACATCGAAAACCTTTCAAAGAACTCAAATACTACTCTTTTAAATTAATGCGAATATTTGACATTTTAAATAAAACTGTCTTTTCGGACTAATTCGCGCATATTCTATCCGCAAAAAAATCTGAAAAGATAGTTTTATTTAGAACTCATTACAGTTAAAAATAACCGTACAAAAACAGAACATGCTTATTATTATTAGGTTGAAGTATCCAAATGTTTATGCCCAAGATGAGACATCCCAAGAAGAAGAAGAAAAGGTTATGTTTTTCGAGCCTATCTTTGAATGTTTGTTTGTAATATTCTTTATTCCCTCATATGATCCAAACCACTTGACGGATTTTTTTAAATTACGGTATCGTTAGATTCATCTCATTAGTCCAAGTGTTCTTACATAGATGACATAAAAAATAAAGATGGGGGCTGCTAGATTTCATTGTTTAAGGTGATTTTTTAATACTCTTTATCTGCAATATGGGTATCAAATTAAAGAGTATCAATTAACAATGATTACAAAAAGATATAACATCCCTGTATTATTCATTTGAAATAACAGTTTAGGTTATATAATGATTTAAAGACATACATACGAGTATGTACATCTCGCGGCAAGGATGAAACGGGTATGTCTCCGACTGCATAATACTATATTCCTTCGTGAACTTGTTTTCATCTTTTTAGTCAGCTTTTGTGCAGTCAGTTTTTTTATTTTATAATATATTTATTTAGGTAAAATCTACTTTAACTAAGTTCTGTCATAAAATTATATATCTTGCTCAATTGTAATCATAAACAAACCTTACACTTATAACACTACAAACAAAGACGTCATAGACAAACAGCCATAGCACAGAGGTAATTATATTATCCTACCGTATTAGCTTTCAACAACACAATCCCATTATGTCGCAATATTTTTCCTTAATAATATCAATAACGAGAGCTACATTAGAGTATGTCTTAATTCGCGCTATTCATCACATACAAAGGCTTTTAGCGGTACAAAGGACCGGCGCGGCGTTGCGGGTTACATCAGCTGTACAAACCTTTGTTGTTTTATTGTTTATTAGATTATGTTAGAAGAAAGAGGTTTTATTTTATATTACGACGCAAAATGTAATAGATGTTTTGTGCAAAATTGCATCAGTTAATACTTAGATAAAGATATTTTAATTGAAAAGGCTGAACGTAATAAAAATAATACTTATAAGTATGTATTATGTATGCGATAGTTTGTGAGTTAATTAAAAAATAAATATGTAGGGACATTAACACTTAGCACCATCTAGTTCCATGGTAAGCTACGAGGCTCGTGTTATGGATACCAGATAGTTGAAACACTACATGTATAACTTTGGATATATCTATACTTATAATATTATAAACAGGTAAAGTTTGTGAGTTTGTGAAATATGAGTTTGTGACGTTGTAGGGGGTAATCCCTGGATCTACTGAACCGATTTAGATGAAATTTAGATAATTTTCATCCCGGAAATCATCTCTTAAGGGGGTGAAAATGGGGATGAAAGTTTGTATGGGGAATCAACCTGAGCTAGTACATATTATAAATATAAACATCCATGACTAGAGTACAAACTTTCGTGCTCATCACACAAACGAACGTCCCCAGTGGAACTCGAACCCGCGACCGCTGGTACACAGCAAGTAGGATAACTACCAACTGAGCGACACGTGTCGTCAATAGTCATAATTAGTCAGTGAGTGAATGTGTTTATCATTTCTTCATGCTGTAAGAACTTAACGGATAAGAGAGAAATTCTGAATGGAGATAGCTTCTATTTTAATTTTACGCACTTCTATTCTATTTTAATATTATATAGTTTTATCGCTGTACCTACAAAAAATAGAGTTAATTAAATAATAACAGTACTATTACAGAAAAATTATACAGATTAATAAAATTGTAGTATCTATACTACAATTTTATTACTCTGTATAAATTTTTTGAACAAACAGATTGTTTTGTAATGTATAAACGGTACTAATAAGAAAAGTTGAACAAATAATTCTAGGGCCTGAGTGTACATATATATAATAAGATCCACAAAATGTCCTAATCTTAAATCTATAAATGTAATAAAATTGTAACTAAGCCGAATCTATACATTAAATATTTTTTGGAAAACCTTATTGAAATATACATTATTATCGAGATAGAGGCCGAATTTATTGTTTTTAGAATTTTTGTCTGTCTGTCTGTCTGTCTGTCTGTAACCACTGGATGGATTTTCATTTAATTTGGTATGTTGATAGCTGGTTATCCGGGTCAACATATAGGATACTTTTTACCGCGGAAAAATATCTCATTTTAGAGCAAAAATACAAAAACTGCATTGTAAGAGTATACTAATATGTAAAACCTAAGAATTTGGTTTTTGATCATCTGAACGCGGGCGGAGCCGCGAGCAATGCTAGTTTAAAGATAAAATTCAAAATATTTTACTGTGCAAAGCGTATTACATTGTTTAAGTGTTTCTTGTTGATAGAAATGTGTGGAAATAAGAAATATTGACTCATATGCGGGCTATAGATATTGTTATGTTAATAAAATAAAAATATATATACTTCGGTATTTAAAAGAGCAACTGTTGAGTTTCTCGCCGGCTCTTCTCAGCAGAACTGCTTTCCGGACCAGTGGTAGCTATTTCATTTTGGTACATCAAATAGGTCCCGTTCGTATGAGTATAATGCAGAATGTAACTTATTGTTAGATAGATAAGGGATCACACATGTCCATGTGTATTTTAATTAAGTTAATAGTTCAAAACTACTAAATCTGACCCTTGTTTTATACCCAGAACCGAATTTCGAAGAGGCCGTCAGTCCTCTGGTTTTAATGCAGACCTTTATAATCATGGTCACGGAGAGCCTAAGATTGTAGACATCTCAAAAGCTATTAGAATTACTTAGTTGATACAGACAGTGTCTACCCACAAAATGATTTAGAAAAAAACAGAAAAAGGGCACCAAAGTACCTAACAATATTTGTTAATTTTTGTTAGTTATGTAATTGAATATTAAATTTTATTTATTATTTAATTTTGATTGTTATTATTACAACTATTAATTTTTTTTTTAAATATTAAATATTCTTACTTAGTGCTAAGCAACATTATTGCACTAAACTTATAATTTAAAAACTTCTTCAAAAATAATATTATTAAGAAATGAAATATTAAACGAAATTAAATACCATATTAATACATTAAAAATATAAATTTGAATTGCTATTATTCTGATCCGCACAGAGCTAACTACATCTAACGGTCTATTATTAGTTTTAATTTTAATATGTAACTTTTATTAGTTATTTTTTTAAATAAAACTATTTTTTCGGATTATTTCGCGGATTTATTTTGATTTTTAGTTCCCGACGTTTCGAATGCTTTCCAGCATCCATGGTCACGGGAGAGACTGAGGTGCTACATGTCTTGAAGGTATAGTTGTTACAGACAGCCTACCCACAATTAACAAAATGAAAATTGCACCAATTACATTACAATATTTTTTAACTTTAAACATTTTTATAATTTTAATTATAATTGAATATGGAATATTATTTATTTAATTTTTGCTATTATTCTTATTATTATATATATTCTTCAAAATAAATCCGCGAAATAATCCGAAAAGATAGTTTTATTTTAAAATGTCAAACATTTGCGTAAATCTAAGAAAGTATTAGTTATTTTTTGTTTTTTTTTTAGTTTGTATATCACAAATGTGAGGTGATGAGAAGCGCTGCACATCCGGTTACGAACAACCCTCCCTAAATCTGTATTTGTTTTAACCAACTATGCACGTACAATCCATAGTTTCATTATTTAAATCTATTAAGAATTGTTAGAGATTTGCTCAACTCTCAAGCCATGTTGAGACAACCATAATCTGACGTAGCAGTATTTTAAGTGAGAAAATAAAGAGTACAATAAATAATACTTTCTTAGATTTACGCGAATATTTGACATTTTAAAAGAAACTTCTAAGTCTAAAAACTTATGCCCGATTTCACCAACGCTGGGGCTGTTAGGAGACAGTTTCTGTTTCACCGACAGTTAGGGGTCACCTAAATATAAAAGGCCCCCTAAATTTAGGTGCTCGAAATATGGACTTAAAGACATCGTAAAACGAAATTTACTTTAAGGGCTAGTTTAGGGGAGTTTTAAGCTAGGGATCCCATACGTAGGTGGTAGCTTATGGGTTGTTGGTGAAATCTGGCATTAGTCTCTCCCGGGACCATGACTGCTGTAAGGCCTTCGAAACGTCGGAAACTAAAAATCAAAATAAATTCGCGAAAAAAACCGAAAAGATAGTTTTATTTAAAATAAGTACAATAAAGTTAAAACGTACCCAGTTGACTTTTGTCATACCTAGTAGTTTTTTTTTGTGTCAAGTCAACTGGGTACTGGTTATTTTATTTAATAATAATCTTCAGAAAATATTCCAAAAACGAATGTTATTTTTCTTTTTTTATCCTATTATTATTTTGTTATATTTTTTATTCAGTCCTTTATAATGTCCCACTGCTGAGCACGGGTCTCCCTTCAATACGAGGGGGATCATGCCATAGTCCACCGCGGTGGCCGAGTGCGGGCTGGCCGACTTCACATGTCTTTCGAAAACTTATAAGATCTCAGACATGGAGGTATCCTCACGATGTTTTCCTTAACCGTAAGACAAGTGGTAATCATGTTGGAAATGATTGGCACATAAAAATATCAGAGGGGCGAAACCCTGAATTAGAACCTACTTCACTCGGATTCCAAAGCGAGCGTTTTACCACTGGGCTATCACTGCCTTGTTACATATTTATGCACATACATATATTTATGTGTGCATACAATTTGAATTTTCATCTTTCCAAAATGTCAAAAATTGTAAAAACATCAATGACGTCATGCTTATATAACATTAAACGAGCATTTATGGCATATAACATAGCACAGTGGGATTAAATTATTTTACATATAGGATTTTCAGAATGGACTAGCTGCGGTCGCTGAACTTCGTACACCTGGGGTATTCAACCTAGCCAGGGCTGCCAGTTACAATTAATATAAAAAATTGAAAAATAATAATTTAGTAATATAGTAACAATATTGTATTTTATTTAAGTGTAGTAAAAAATATGCTTTTAGCTAACAAAATGTTTTCCTATAAATTAATCCCACATAGGTATACAAAATATGTGTGTATTTGTCTGTATACGTAAACCGTAAAACAAATTTTGATAAAACTTTGCACTCCTCTAGATTATATACTGTACTATCACATAATATATTTCTTATACCGGAAAACACATTTTACTCGGCTAAAAGCTAATCCGCCAACATTGACTTACTCAGTATAAAACTGTCAGTTTGTCTTCATCACAAACCTGAATACCTAACCCTCTTAGATAAAGATAAATAAAAACCATTAATTAACAAAGACACAGTGCAGTAGCCCCAAAATCAATTATTACCACAAAAACACAACAGAGGCAACCCTGAACAAATTTCACAAGTGTCCACATTAAATGCATAATTCTGTATTGATAAAATACGAGTTTTTTTCTTCCCCTATTGCCTTTTCATGGCGGGTCAACGCTCCGTTTAACAAGTTTTACCTTTCTTATGCACGTGCGCACCATCTTTGATTCCCACGAGGTTTCATCGAACATTGTTTGATATTTCATTGAATTTAATCGTATTGTAATGTTTCACTTTTTGGGTTAGAAGGGGTAGATTAGTGCTTTGTGAGAGCTTTTGTTGTCTATTGGCATTTAATATGTATGTATATTTGTATGCTGATTACAGGGGTTAAATATATAAAGGTAAAGGAATAAGGGATATTCATAGTAAAACAATAATCTTTGGGTTTAATATATTTGTATATTGATTGGGTCCTTTATATCTTTAACTCTAATGGCTATGAGATTATGTAAACTAGTGGTGTGAATGTCTGGCAATTGGGAATTAAAACATATATAGAACATACGTAATTAATTGTAGAATAATGTTATATTTGAATACATATAACTTATTGTAAATAAAAGTGTGTAATACCTAGATACCAAATCGTTATGGTTAAACAAGTTTTTTTTTTATTTAAGTGTTCAGAAAGATGGAAGTGACTGAAGTTAGTTTATTTCTTGGGATTCTCAAAGCTTAGAAAACAGGGAGTAAATTTTTCATCGCTTGAATAAGTTTTCATAAAATATAACTCATGATTTCTACGCACTCCTTTATAAAATTATATTTTTGCATAGTACTAAATAATAATGTAATAACCGCACGCAGGCTATTTATTATTTATATGCGAGTTATATATTATTACTTTAGCGAAATTACCTTAAGTTCCTCAGCCGACAGTCCGATATGATGCTGATGCGAGATCTAGAGTCGCCGTCCAGTGGTGGAAGCGTAGCCTTCGATCTCCCCAGGACACTAATCAAAAAAATATAAAATATGTACATTTTCTAAATTTAACCTAAAAATTCACCATAATTATATTACCATACCATATTCGTAATAAAATTATATACAACATAAATAGAATAAAAAATATACATGTGTGAAAAACCAACATGTTAAAATTATTGATTTTTTCGAAAAATAACTAAAGAGCACAGAGCATTTATATACATATAATAAAATTGTAACTAAGCTGGATCTGTACATTAAATATTTTTTGGAAAATCCTATTGAAATAAACATTATTATCGATACAGTTGCCGAATCTATAGTTTTTAGAATTTTTGTCTGTCTGTCTGCCTGTCTTTCTGTCTGTCTGTCTTTTTGTCTGTCTGTCTGTTACCGCATCACGGAAAAACCAGTCGATGGATTTTGACGAAATTTGATATGATTATAGCTGGTTATTCGGTTCAACATATAGGATACTTTTTACTGCGGGAAAATATCTCATTTCTGAGAAAAAATACGAAAACTGCAATGTAAGAGTATACTAATATGTAAAACCTAAGAATTTGGTTCTTGGTCATCTGAACGCGGGCGGAGCCGCAATGCTAGTAAAATTATATACAAAATAAATAGAATAAAAAATATACATGTGTAAAAAATCAACTTGTTAAAATTATTGATTTATTAATTTTTCTCAGTCGGTACAACTATAGGTATTTTTGGCTGACTAAAACATAAAATTATAACTGCACAACTACTGATTGGCTTTCAGGTTTAAGATTATTTAATTCTCAAAAAAATATTACAATTCACTTATATGAAAAATCACATTAGCTAAAGCTTAACACTTCATTGAGCTTTTGAAAATTCTTTTACCAAAAAGTTAAAGCTAAGCTTAGCAATTAACAAGATAATTAAAAGCAAAGACTAAAAAACTAAAAATAAGTTGCAGAATGCTATCACACACCTAGCTTTACTAAAATGCTTGCTTTTCTCTGTAAATCTTCTCTTAGGGCGTAGCTTGTCCACAGTAGAATCTCCGGCGCCTTCCAATGATCCGTGTATTGGTGTAGTGGTCCTTAATGCGCCCAATGAAGATTCCTTTAATATGTTTAAGGGTTGAAATAGATATTTATATTGATTGAAATATATATGATTAATGATAATGATTGGTTGAAATATATATGACGACACGTTTGGCTCAGTTTGTAGTGACCCTACTTACGGTGGCAGCGGTCGCGGGTTCCAGTCCCGCTGGGGGCATTCATTTGTGTGATGAGCACGAATATTTGTACTCCAGTCATGGGTGTTGATATTTATAATATGTATGTATTTAAAAAAATTATATGTGTAGTGTATCAACTATCTGGTATCCATAACATAAGCCTCGTAGCTTACCATTGAACTTAGGAACTAGATGGTGCTGTGTGTTAATGTCCCAATGTATTTATATTTATTTATTAAACAAATCTGTCTGTTCCACAAATAGATAAAAGACATGTGAAATTCGCTAACTTGCAATTGATCAGATTGGTTGAATATGGCCTGATCACCCTCCTATTGAAGAGAGGCCCGTGCCCAGCAGTGGGACGTTAAAATACACTGGCTGAATACACCGAGGGTATGGGTTACGGAAGTTTCGTTTTGAATGTACCTACTTAAGTTATGCATTGTTTAATTGTTTTTCATCATAATGTGAGAACAGAATCGCAGGCGAATAGTAGTATTAAAATATAGATCACATTTAGTGTTCATATATCAGAAATAGTTTAAATAAATTGAATGTTAAGCCCATGCAGAAGTTTGTATATAAAAATCTGCATTATGTTAAAAATAATCTCTACCTTAGCAGATACCTCTCCAGGGCTGTAAGTAGTGATCTTCTGTAAAACTTCGCTCTCTGTGCCAATGTTGCCAGTTGAACTTGCAGATTCTGATTCCTAATCAATAAAATAACATGCATGTACAAGGCAAATGATCCAGTTAAATCGATAAATATGTACATATATATATATATATATATATATATATATATATATATATATATATATATATATATATATATATATATGTACATATTTATCGATTAGTAGTAACTAACATAAGTAATAGTTTTCGTGGATTCTTCTGAAGTCTCCGCCGTTTCTATGGGAATATTAACTCTGCCAGGAAACCTATAAAGAATTTAAATACACTTATTACACCTTGCCTTGATATGCGTGAGCAGTGAGCACGTCTCATTCTAAAATATTTTATTGTCAATTATGTTGAATTTTAGACATCGATATATTATGAAACATTTGTAAAGGAACCAATGGTTTGTGTACTTTTAGGTATGGCTTGCATGGGGTGCTGTAAAATGTATGCCATGGGGTCAGCTGTGGGTTTTAGTAAGTAAATAAGAGTCTCACTGCTGCTTTTCATCCTGCACGTTGACGACTGCTGTGATGGGTATCTCTAGCGACGTAAAGAAAAGCTCGCATGATTTTGATTAATTCTATTTAGCTTGAAAAATTTATAATTATTATGAAACGAAAAATTAAAATTAATGCCTAAAAAAATTGAAATTAAAAAAAACTAAAGATTTATTCCAATTTCTCTTATAGAAAAAAACTGAAAATTGCGTATGTGTGAAAATGATTGATTTAGCGCTGATTGTTTACCAAAAGATGAACAGATTAAATTATTATTACTAGACAGAGAAAATTTAATGCTTGTGTACCAAGTAGCAAGAAGTTATTAGTATTTTATATTCGAAGTACCAATATTCTTCAGGAATATCATCAATCACAGGAAAATCGATAGAAGAACTGCTGGGCCATTTCTTCAGAACTTCTTCTTCGTATTCTTCCAGGACATTCAACTCTTGTTTGCACCAAGTGTCCTTGGGGGACGGATCAGGGAGTTCATCTGGCATCCAGGATTCTTTGCGTTTGGGAATATAGCATGGAGGATACGCACTAGGATCTTCTCCGGGATCGTGACGAAAAAAGTTCCTTAGGAAAAGTAACTACTATTAACGACATCATATACAAAAAAAGCTTACAAATGCAAAAGTGTATTTGTAATTATTGTATATATTTCTTAGTCCTTCATACAAAAACGGCTGTACTGGATTTAGATGAAATTTAGTAGACACTCAAACTACGTCCTGGAGCGTATGTAAGTCGATAGCAATATTATAATATTTTCCTTTAATTTTTTTTGTGTAAGTTACTAAGCCATATGACAGTTCCTACTTGTAACTTGTAAGTACATATACATTTTTTGGTATAACGGCATTATCATATGTTTTTTTAATTTTTATACCTAATCTACTAAATCAAGGATAACTACATAATATAATAACCAATTAATCAATTTTAACCAAGCTTCGGAAGCACAGTATGCTGTGAACAATACATTCTGCTTTTTCATATACTTTTCGTAGCATATTTCCATTGCTGATTCTAGTATCTCCTCACGGATATCGAAGATCATGAGATCAGTTTCCTCTTTTTGAAGAATTTCTGCCCTATTTTAATAATTGCTATAAGTATATTTTATTTCAAAATGTATACAAAAACATTTTAATAACATAATTTTATAGCACTTAAAAAGCAATAAAAACAAGTATCACATGAAAGAGAATTCAAGGGCGCTTTAACAGGCACCGAGGTGGGCCTCCTCCCAGTGTATTTCTTACCAATATATATACGAAATAGAAATATATATAACTAGCATTGCCCGCGGCTCCGCCCGCATTCAGATAACCAAAAACCAAATTCTTAGGTTTTACATATTAGTATACTCTTACATTGCAGTTTTTGTATTTTTTCTCTTAAATGAGATATTTTCCCGCGGTAAAAAGTATCCTCTATGTTGACCCGGATAACCAGCTACCACCATACCAAATTTCATCAAAATCCCTCCAGTGGTTTTTCCGTGATGCGGTAACAGACAGACAGACAGACAAAAATTCTAAAACTATAGATTCGGCTTTTGTATCGATAATAATGTTTATTTCAATAAGATTTTCCAAAAAAATATTTAATGTACAGATTCGGCTTGGTTACAATTTTATTATATGCATAGATATATTTCTATGACTTTATATTTCTAGTATTTTATATGTAAGTAATACATCAATTTTATGTATAAGCATTATAATTTAATATTCATTGGAAAAAATAGGCCATATTATAAAGTAAGTACTATATACCACGTTCGTTCAGGTACATCTTTGGGCAAAGCCACCAACATTCTTTGATCGTCAGATAGCTGTAATTTTTTACCTCTTCTTGATAACTTATAAATATCATTTCTCGGAGAAAATTTATTTCCGACACTCGCCATGTTTCAATTTTTGAAAACAAAATTAAACAGATTTATATTAAATTAACTATTCATTTAAATAGATTAAAGGTTACATGTTTTGAAGTTTATTTTTAGAGATTGTCATAACAACATAAAAACTTGAATCTTGTTTAAAAAGTACAAACTTTTAATAAGATTTTTATTTCCTTCAGTAGGTAGGTAGATTCACATTATGTTAGAAACATGATTGATGATATTAAAATAAAATCTTCAATACACATGTTCGTATAACATTAACAGCCACCCTGGTTTCATCCAGTTCAGGATATAGTGACAAATATACATACATACTTAAATACCTACAGTTTTCAGGGGATGGTATTCCGGGAACGTCTTTCATTTTTATTACAGTGGAATCAACGGTGTAGAAATTCATGCGATAAAAGCGAACAATCTAAGGTACATACAATGTTGTTCTAATATATGAGCGCTTCGGCAATCTAGATTATTTTTTATCAGATTATCGACTTATTGCCTAGGTAATAATAACTGATAACTGCGTCACCATAATCCAAACCATATAAGCTTTATTTAGCATACTTAACATCAATAATAATTATTAATAATATCTATTACATATATAATTTATTCAACAAATATTTTTTAAACCGGTTTTAAAAAACCGGCCACAAACAATTTTGTCTATGGGTCGGTTTGACACAATTTTGAAAAATTCAAGTGACAAAAACGCAACGAAAATCATAGGACCTAGGGAATTCATTTTTCTTAAAATATTTACAGTGCAAAATGAAAGAATCTCATTGACGAAGTGCTTGTTTTATTTAAAATGGACGCTAAATGATGAGTGTATTTTTGCTCTACTTAGTGTTTATTATTATCAGTTAGCATGTATACTTTAAAGGGAATATTTCCTGAGCCAAGTAAGTGACTGTTTGTAAGATTTAAATTTGTTTACCAATGATAAAATTAGAAAACAATAAAAAAATATGTTAACATTAATATTACAGAAAAGGAACAGAAAAAGAACTTTATTAGAGAAAATATGAAACAACTAAAATTAATACAGGGTAAATCACCTAAAGAGCCTAAATTAACATTAAAAAGCCATCCTCCACGATTGGCTACACCAGTAACGCAAGTCAAGTCTTCACCCTCGAACAAAAATGGTAAAGCTACATTAAATGTTGGTAAAACAAATTCTTTAAATTCTCGTAAGAAAAATGATGTAAGGATAAAAAAAGGCGATATGGCAGAATTTTTAAGAAGAAAGGAGATGAGACAAGTAAAGCAACAAGAAGAATCATCAGAAGACGAAATGAAATCCTCTAAATCTTCTGGTCGCTTACGAGATATAGGGTGTCAGACTGTAGAAACTAATTTGGCCCAAAAATTGACAGAAAGTACAAAACTAACTATGTTGTATCCTAAGGAAGATGATGAAACTAAGAAAGCGAGTGGTGACTCTAGGAGTCAAAGAAGTCCATTACCCCGTTCACCTCATAGAGCTGATGATATGATGGAAGAAAGAAATCGAAGTCGCTTGAATGCTATTTTAGAAAGAAAGGATAAAGATCCATATTTACCATCAGGTATTTTTATTTTATTTTCTAATATTGCTAATATATATATATATATATATATGCTCTGTGAACAAACACTGTAGTTAAAAATGGTAAAACATTTCTTTAACTAAAACAGAAAATATAACTTTATAGTATACAAAAATCTAAAGTCAAAGTTACTTACAATTTTAGATGTAATATTTGAATCTGTTAATTACTTTTAATGATAATGCTGACTTTGCACACCTGCTTTATTGTTTATGTTTTTATAATGTTGTTTATTATGTGTGTCATATTTTGATATAAACAATATTTATGGAACTAAACATTCAAATTATTATGTCACATTTACTGCAATTTCCTCTAGTTTCGAGACCAAGTATTAATAAATATATTACATTCATTTTCTTTGTATGTTTTTAGTTTCAATGATAAAAGGGGTAAAAATAATTGAAGGCATGTTTTGATTAATATCACTGTTAATCACCACAGGTTACCAAAAAGGTGTTCTGCCAAAGTACCTCCGTGAAAGAAAGGAGAGTGCTAAAGAAATTGAAGATACAAAAACTGATGAAGATCATACAGCATGTCCGCAAGGACATGTGACCTTACCTGATAATGAAAGAAAAGAAACTCTGCGTATGCTTAGAAATAGTAAGTATTTTATGAAGCTCAGTTTTCTATAAGGTTAATATTCTAGTATAAAATTCATTAGATAAATAAAATGGTTATATTTACCATATTACATGTTTATTTGGTAATTTTACTTAACATTCAATACATTTATTTAAAACTGACAACTCACACTTGCTTCACTCGGGTTTGTCTCAAGTAAAAAAAAAAAAACAAAAACAAATTATCCCACAGGAACCATACATTTTTCTATGAAAAAAATGTGCTATTCCAGACTATAATATAAATCTTGTTAAATTTCATCCAGATCCATTCAGCCGTTCTGGTGTGAAACAGTAACAAACATCCATCCATCCATCCTCACCAATTGTCACATATTTTATAATATTAGTAGGATTAATTGGATTTAATTGTCATGACTAACAGTACTACAATAATTTCATATTTAGTTTCTGACTAAACTATCGGAAATATTAGATGGTTTGGTATTAAAGGTAATAATAATCATTTTGTGTTTTTACAGGTTTTGCAGAACTAGTAAGTGAATTAAATAAGATGCCCGTGAAAACTGACACACTTAGGATGCGGAATCGGAAAATGGAATTAGAAAAACAATTGGCTAAACTAGAAGAGGGCATCAAAGTGTTTTCTAGACCCAAAGTGTATGTTAAAATTGGAGAGTAGTATTAATTTTTGGTTTATCGTTCTAAATTTATATGAATTTTTAGATATTTTTCTTTCAAATTTGTATAATATTTGACTTTTGACTATAAAATGTTTTTATTATATTATAAATGAGGCTATAAAATGTACATTTTTTATGAAAATTGCTGAAATAAAAAAAAATTACTACAAAATATAGTCTGTCCGAAAAAGTTACCTACAATAAAATTTTTGTGATATAAGTAATAGTATAATATAGTATAGTTGTAATTTGTCTTATATCTTATAATAATATATTTGTATGGTTTACAGTGATTCTATCTTTTGAAAATTTAAATATATTCATATAATTGGTCTAATAATAATTTAATTTTTAAATAAGCTTTAAAAAAATGTTTGACATTTATATGGTAAAATAAAATGCCATTATAATATTATACCTGCAAAAGTTAGAATAGATGTTTGTTGGTAAATCACACCAGAATGGCTGAATGGATCTGGATGAAATTTGACACAGAGATAGATTATAGTCTGGAGCAGTTAGATTATGCCCATGGGGTATTTTGTTTTCTTTTTCACTAAGGACAGACCTGAAGCAAAGCTAGAGTGAGTGGCTTGTATGTCATACATGTCTGTTGTGAACCAATAATTTTACTAATCTTTGGTAGATTAAATTCTAAAATATTAATACTGTGACTGCTAAATCAAATTTTGTTCATTAAAGACCAATAAATTATAATTTAAGCTAGAAACAACACAAATACATGCAAACAATTATAAATAAATACTCCGAATGTGTATTCAATTTTTATTATCTATTAATTTTTGGTCTAAAATTTTTGTCTTTCATAAAACTTGTTACATGTATGGTGACATAAACCACTTACATTTTCACGAATTTCAATTGAAATTCTAATGTTACCAAAATTAAACTATATAAATACAACAAATACAGTATAAATAAATTAATAAATACGGACCATGAATTTGGGAAGTCTTGGGCTAACACTTGGGAGCCTAAAGTAATTGTCATTTTGTCTTTGTAAATCTATAATTATAGATAGTTCTAGATGAAATTTAGATAACGTTGTTTGGTTAATTGATCTCAAGAGTTATTAGGCCAACCATTTATGCCATTACTTTTTTTTATTTTAGATATATACCTGGAGCTATATAAGTAGCCCGTTATATCTTAGGGGCCCTGGGATGCAGCCCAAAAAGCCTATATACAGATCTGCCCCGGATAATACCTATTCTACCACATAATTATTACAACTTTGTTGTTGTGGCCAATCTAATTTTTTAAATTAGATATTGAGCTATATTTAAAATAAACTTTAAATCATATTAAAGCTTTCTAACATGTTGGAATAAATGATGATTAAATATAATAGGCCCTTTTCTATAAGTTATTTCTTCATGTTCATGCCAGTTGTGAAAGGAAAAATCAGGAAAAAAGAACTTAATTTCTCTTTCAGCTGACACTTCGGAATCTGAAAATAATTAAGAAAGAAATATTTATTTACATTGTAATATATTGCAATTCTGTTAGCAACTATTTCATTATTTTTTTTACATAAGGCAATTGGATATATGTTGTACTTAAGTTGAGCATGAGAGTGGGGTATTTGTAGCTCCAAATGCTTGCCCTTGCATCATAGCATCGCATAGCTTTGCTTATTATTTTTAGTCAATAGAAAAGTAACATAATTTATAGTGAACCATAGAAATATGTCTCCAAAAGGGAATACACAACAAATGGAATTTGTATTTTTATTCTTCTAATTTTCTTAGACATGGCTGATCCAGGATACAAAATATGTATTTATTAAAAAGTTGCATATAAATTACTAATATTTATTATTCTATTATAAAAATCCTACATACCTGATCCATGAGCAACATTTCGTGTATCAGATATACCAAACATGCCTCTCAAACAATAAGGTTCTTTGAATTGGGCATGGTATACTTTGGTAGGTCCAAGCATTCGTCTCCACAAATCTATTGCATTTGTATGGCCAATTATGTGTAAATCTATACTGCCACTGAAATAAAAAAAAATTAAGAACTTTTCTATATATGGCTTAATTATTAAAATATTATATTTAATTTTCTTTTATTTTCGAACATAACACAAGAAATTACCTAATAGATATAACCTTTCAAATTTCTAAATTAAACTTACCTAGCCATAAAAGTAACTAGGCGGTTATAAAAGAATTTTTCAACATGTTCTTTGTAAAATTTTCCAGCTGTCTCTTTATCTAATAGAATTCTTTTAGTTTTTACGACAATGAATGTGTTTTTAATTACGTTTCTAATGTATGAAAGTGCGACGGGATTCTTTACGGCATGAGGCTTTATAATAGCTAGCGATAATTTTAATTTTTGCATTATTAGAAAACTCAATTCACTTCTATTTCGTGATTATTTTTAATTTACATTTTTTGGTTTTTAAACTTTGTGCTTTGTTTTGACAGCAGTCGTATTGATTTTGAACTTTATTTGTCATCCATGATTTTGAACTTGACAAAGAGGTCAAAGTTAAAGGTAAAATTAAATATTTATAAATTATTATTTTATATACGTTGAAACGTGTCAAAAATTGGTAGAGCCTAAAACCTAATAACTTGTTTTTCTCATATAAATAAAAGCAATTGTTTTAAAATTCATATCTACAATGCTTAAAATATTATTTTTTTCATTACTAATGGCTTATTGTTAGAAGTTGGAGTAAAATATTACAGTGAACTCTTTAAATATTATCTATGGTTGTTTTAATGTCAATGCCAAAATACATTTAGCCGACAGCCGTAGCGTCAAGTGTCAACTGTCAATTTCAAGTCAGATGCCAAAACACTAGATTGCGTCGCGTCGTTTGTATTTTAATGTAATTTTTGTGTATTATTATTATATTTAAAGTTTAAACAGAATGCCAGAATTAGAAGCAAAAAGAAAAGCGGAAGAACTTTCCGTGGTGCCTGCCAAAAAAACTCGCCATGAAATTTCTGTTGTCGGCACACGGGAAAAAGCTGTGGTAACCTCATCCGTGAGTTTTGTTGTTTATATTTTTATAGCAAATTTAACGCTACTTTAGCTTCACTTCACTGTTCTTATTTATAAAATAAAATATTTCATGTTCGATAACTATAGAAATAATATATTATAAAAACAAATAATCAGAAATCGAAAACCAATGGATGATTTCAGGTACCAAGAACTTCAAACTTGTATGCACCTATAATGTTACTAGAAGGACATCAAGGTGAAATTTTCACAGCCAAGTTTCACCCAGAAGGCAAACATTTAGCATCAGCTGGTTTTGATAGGCAAATATGTAAGTTTTCTACTTTTTTTTGAACATTTGTCAAACGTAACAAGTCCCATTTTATAACTACCAAAAAACTTTTTAAATTATATTTTTATATTTTCTTTATCTTATTCTATTCTTATAAATGAATCTTGCTCTTGCTCATCTTATAGTTAAAAATTATATATTTAACCAGCCTTACAAAATATTTTACAGTTCTCTGGAATGTTTATGGACAATGTGACAACATAATGGTAATGAAAGGCCACACTGGGGCAATAATGGAACTATGTTTCTCACCTGACGGGGCCCACATGTACACTTGTGCTACCGACACTACTGTAGCAGTTTGGGATGTACCAACAGGAACCAGGATTAAGAAGTTAAAAGGGCATGCAAATTTTGTTAACTCTGTATCAGGTTTGTATATTTACAAGTATTATATTTCTTCTTTTCGCTACTTATTTTACAATTATGTTATATTGATGTTAAACTTTTTGGTTATATTAAATATAACTATCATTTCAGTAGGTTAAACTTTAATCTTGTTAACTATTTTAATGTGTAAAGTGATAAGTAGTCATAGTCACAATGTGATCTGACTATACATTGTCTGCCTTTCATTTACGGAAACAATTTTACCACCCACATATATCTAATTACAGGTGCAAGGAGAGGTCCTGAACTTTTAGTATCAGCATCAGACGATAATACCATCAAATTATGGGATGCAAGGAAAAGAAATCCTATAGCATCTTTTGATAGCACATATCCTGTCACATCAGTACTTTTCAACGACACAGCAGAGAAGATTATATCAGGAGGTGTAGATAATGTAATTAAAGTGTGGGATATTAGAAATAACCAAATTGCTTACAAAATAAAAGGTCATACGGACACTGTTACAGGTTAGTTAGTCCAATATACAACAATAGAATTAAACAATATGTAATTTTACACTTTAATGAGGACTTCCGTAAAGTGAGGTCTCTAGAAATGTCAAATGATACTGAATATTTACTCTTTATAAGCTTTTCATCGCAGTGTTCACTAATTATTCATGTCATTGTTAAGATTGTGCCATTCATGATTAATAATGGCAGACACGGTACAACTCAATAAATGTTATTGCTTTAAAGTTTAAAAGAAGAGCTAAGAAAAAGTCAATATTTTATCTATCAGGCTATTATCAATTATTTAAATTAAAATCCTGATACAACTAGTTTCGTACTTACAATTATTATTATTATTATATTAAATTTATTGTCCCTGCCGCACCAACAAATCCTTTTTCTATACATATAATAAAATTGTAACTAAGTCGAATCGGTACATTAAATATTTTTTGGAAAATCTAATTGAAATAGACATTATTATCTATATAGAGTCCGAATCTATAGTTTATAGAATTTTTGTCTGTCTGTCTGTTACCGCATCACGAGAAAACCACTGGACAGATTTTGATGAAATTTGGTATGATGATAGCTGGTTATCCGGGTCAACATATAGGATACTTTTTACCGCGGGAAAATATCTCATTTCTGAGAATAAATACAAAGACTGCATTGTAAGAGTATCCTATGTAAAACCTAAGAATTTGGTTTTTGGTCATCTGAACGCGGCCGGAGGCGCGGACAACGCTAGTCAACAATAACTTTATGACCTTACTCACCAGTGGCGCTAACTGCTGCCAACACAAACGATAGCCCTTATTGAATTATGTTTTTTTACATATTGAATAATTTTGTCATTAAAAAGTTTCTGTTTTTTTATAACTTACTTTCTGTTGATAGTCTCAAACAAAGTTAATTAATAAATATGATGAGACTTAAACACACAGCACCATCTAGTTCAATGGTAAGCTACAAGGCTTGTGTTATGGTTACCAGATAGTTGATACACTACACATGATGATGATGATGTTCTCCTAGCCGATTCCGGTCACGGCGGCCCATCTCATTGAGACTAGCCAACTGCGCAAGAGATATTATAGTGCACAAGTGTACGCTCAGACACAAGTGCACTCTCTATTCCTGTCACTCTCACACTCCGGTGGGACGACTGCTCGACACGACCAGTGAGAGTTAAGGCGCAGGACCGACGGCTTTACGTGCTCTCCGAGGCACGGGGGTGAAACACCGCCAACTTCCCAACTCCGGGCTGCTACTGAGACTTACTATACAGAAAGACTCAATAACTAAACTTGGCCCGACCCGGTACTTGAAGCCAGGACCTCCGAGTGTGCAGCTGTACATGCTAGCCACTACACCACCGAGGCAGTTACCCTACACATATATAACTTTAAATACATTAAACAACAAAACACATACATTAAATACATTAAAAACATTAAAATAAACACCCGTGACTGGAGTACAAAACATTTGTGCCCATCATACAAATGAATGCCCAGTGGGACTCGAACCCGCGACCGCTGGCACAGCAAGTAGGGTCACTACAAACTGAGCAAAATGTGTCATTAATATAAATTTATATTCAATTTTCCAATTTACAGGCATGGCTTTGTCGTATGACGGGTCTTACCTTTTATCCAACTCTATGGACAACACACTAAGGATATGGGATGTGAGGCCGTTTGCTCCTTCAGAGAGATGCGTCAAACTGATGTCAGGTCATCAGCATAACTTTGAGAAGAACTTACTCCGATGTGCCTGGTCACCTGATGGATCTAAAGTACGACTGACTAATGTGCTAAAATTTATAAATATAATTCAGCTATTAGAACAGAAAACTTTTAATATAATATTTATATGAGTGTTAAAAGGGGGGTGGAAGTTTGCATGGAGGATCAATCATTATTCATTTCTTAAGTGAGAGATATAAATCTCATGATACCTATGTATATATAGTCTATAAGCAGAACCTGTGGCTTTGAGTAGTTCTGATCATAAACATTTTTGAGTTGTAACGTGTTTTTCCGTGTAAATTTTAAGCTTCTATCCATCATGCAACTTTTAAGCCCGGTATATTTAAAAATGAATTTTTTTTTTTTAAATCTAAAAAATACTAATTATGGAAGGTCCAGTACCGGACTGGGCTTAAAAGTTGCATGATGGATAAATGCTTAAAACAGAAAATATTCAAAAAATTAGATTTTTACTAAACTTTAAAATTAGAATTTACACAGTTTTAAAAACACCATTGGAAACTTAAAATTCAATAGTCTCGAATAAAACATTTTAATTATTTTTTATGTAAAGGTAATGCAAAAACAAAAATTTTGAAAAAAATAATTGAACTTTGACCATTATTAAGAAATTTATGAGCAAAAAACCAAAAAGAGTGCGGTTTTTTTGAAAATTCGATGTTTTTGAATCAGTGATAAAAATATCTCAATTTTTAATTTAATATAAAATAAAATAAAAAATAAATTTACCAGGAAGTCTCTTTTGAGAGGTGCCAAAAAAATTCAAAATATTAAGAAAATCCATAAAAATATTTGAAACCGTCCGATTTGGCGTGGAAGGTCTCTTTTTCTGCCTCAAATTAAATAAATAAACGTTGTGGTGTGCCTCGTGGCAGGTGGCTGCGGGGTCGTCGGACCGGCACGTGTACGTGTGGGACACGACGTCGCGGCGCGTGCTGTACAAGCTGCCCGGCCACCGCGGCGCCGTCACCGACGTGCACTTCCACCGCGCCGAGCCCGTGCTGCTCTCCGCCTCCGCGGACAAGCTCATCTACCTCGGGGAGATCGAGCCTTGATTCCATACTTCCATACTCATCATCATTACAAACTAGCATAGCTTGTCTACCTCTGAGAGATCGAGCCTTGACTCTTTAGGGCCGCTCCACTCTAGTGCTTTACCAGACTGAGAACGGACCGTGATCGGCATTATAGTTTTGGGACGGCCCTTAATTATCATCATCATTACCAGGGCTCGGAAATCTGTTCTATTTTTAAACCGGTTTTGGTCATTGACCTCAAACCGAAAGGCTTTTCAGTTCAAGGTTCTGGTTACGTTTTGTAACTGGTTAAAACCCGGAGAACGGTTTATAAAGAATTTAGGTTCCATGATTGAAATTAACCAGATAAATAAAGTTTTTATGCACTTATATTTAGCAAATCTTTGTTAATAGTGTATTGTGTAGTAGAAGGATACATGTACGTTTCTTACTTGTGAATGAATTACCTGGTTTATTTCAGTGTCAAAA
This sequence comes from Brenthis hecate, assembly GCA_951806755.1. Lineage (NCBI taxonomy): Eukaryota > Metazoa > Arthropoda > Insecta > Lepidoptera > Nymphalidae > Brenthis > Brenthis hecate. The sequence continues at coordinate 5,868,242 of OX638258.1, read as the reverse complement.
CCAAAGTCTAACCTTTATCTAAGAATAGTTAATCATTATTATTTTGGTTTAATAAACTGTTCGCTTTTATTAACCGGCTAAAGAACGAGCAATGAATTACCCATTACATTAAAAAAATAAACCGTTTCTTTAAACCGATTCCGAGCCCTGCCACCTAGCAAAGCTGCTGTACCACAGCAAGATGTGGAGTCTTCATCAGCATTACTACCAACAAGCTATTGTGGATACTAGATTTATACCCATAACTGTCAGATGACAAATGTAGATACTGGTTTCATTAAAGTGTACATTTTAATTTGCAATATTCTCTTTCATTTATAAACTTGTATTGCTATAATATAGCCGTCTAAATGAGCATCAGCAATCACGCCAATTAGACGATACGGTTTGTAGTGTATATTCACAGATGGCGCTTTTACTTTTTATGAATTGTATATCACAGTTAAAAATTGTTCAAATCCTTTTTTTTATATTCAAAAGCAGAATGAATTTTACAATATTTGTCATACGTTAGTTTGCACATATTTATAAAATAGAACAGTTTAACTATTTGCAAATCAATATCTATTATGTATAGCCTGAATTAGTGCTGTCCAATTTCTTTGTATGGGATGAGATATCTGTACTAGTAGAGTATTATGTTCTGTGTTCCTACCAAAAAATCTTAATTTCTAGGGCCATTACTCTAGTAAATAAAAATCTTTTTATGGGTTTAATTATTTACTCTTTACACAGCTAAATTAATGATAAATAATAGAGAAAACATTACAGCTATATACATAAAGACTTAGGTGGTGGCAGTTCTGGTATATAACCTAACTTAAAATCTGCACTGTTAAAAGCTTCTATTGCATCTGCAGACAAATCTTCTAATTTGCTATAATATAATGTATCTTCATTATTACAATTTTGATCAAAATTACTAGAAACTACACCAAATACATTGGATGTTGGTCTTTCTGATGTTTGAGAAATATTATTAGTTATCATTGGAGAAGAACTCATCTGTGAGTCAAACACATTATTCTGTGATACTTTTTGTGCTGCACTTGCAAATAAATTAGCTGCATTATTTTGAGTTGCAAAGTTAGTTTGTGAACCAAAAACATTTTGTGTAGCTTGTGAAAAAATTGATTTTGCCTGATTCGGAGTTTGAAATACATTTGTTGGTTGACTATCTTGAAAAACATTTTGATTTGCTTGTGCAAATATGGACCTTGCCTGATTATTTTGATTAAAATTTGAATTTTGTTCACCTAGTCTGTTAAAAACAGACACTCTTGGTGGATTCTGCACGAAAGCAGAATTATTAGCAGCATTATTATATGTAGGTGTATTTTGTACAGCACTTCGAAATAATGATGATGCATTACTCCCAAAACCGTTTTGATTTCCAGTATTAGAGTTTTGATTTTGAGTTTGTGGAGCTAAAATAAATAAAGTGAAAAATTAATTCAATATAAATAGATATTCTAAAAATTAATTATTACTTCTAAAAAATATTAATGTTTACCTCGATATGAATACTTTGAACCATAAACATGTTCAAATCTGCAACTCTGCCCAAACCGACAATATCCTTGGTGAAAAAATTTACAGACAACCATATCTATTATCTATTTCTTAGGTAAAATGAGTTCATATAGTGATCGTTCGTTATAATATCTTGCAGGTATTTTAATTTTTTTGTTTTAAATCTTAGTCTTGATTATTGAACCGTCAAATAATGTCAATTGTTCAAACACTTCGTCTTGTTGTTCTCAATCTTTTTAGTTGATTATTTTATATAATTTACTTTAATCTATCCTGATTTTCTTGGCTTGGAATTTAGATTGAAAAATAGTAAAAAGTGAAACTTAATATAAATATTAAATTTATAATTTTTCTGTTTTCTCACTTTGACGGAAACCACAGAGTAAATAAAGGTAACTGGTTACTGGTCATAGAGTATATTGCTACAAATATAAATTACTGGTATTGTTATTAAATGGGAAGTTAGTTACAAACGACTGGACTGGGAATCAATTATGGTTTATGCTGCAGTTATACTTACCCTTATAGGTAGTGAGTCCTAAAGAGATTATCTGAGAGATTAAAGCTCCAACGAAAACACCAGGCTATTAATACAGAGCATCTTGCCTAAGAGCATACTAATAAAGGGGTTATAATCACGGAAAAGAAGAACAAAGGAAGTGCGATGCGACTACGTTTGTTTCAAAACCTATGTCGCCAAACTTATACAAATACACCATTAATCATATACTGCATTATAAATAAATAAAGAATTAAATATTGATGTTTATTTTAGTCACAACAATTCTAGTAGAATTATTAATATCCCAAAACTAAAAAAGTATCTTTTTGATGAGAGAGTATTAGGCAGTAGTAGCCCAGTGGTAAAGCGCTCACTTGGAAAACCGAGTGAGCGGGCTTAAATCTTAGGTTTCGCACCTTTGATATTTTAATGTGCAAATCATTTCCAATATGATTACCACTTGTCTTATCGGTGAAGGAAAACATCGTGAGGAAACCTGCATGCTTGAGAGAACTTAGCAACTTTTCAAAAGACATGTGAAGTCCGCCAAGCCGCACTTGGCCAGCGTGGTGGACTAATGCTTGTTCCCCTAATAATTATTACAAAATTAGTATTAAATATACACTGGCGTGCAAAAAAATCGGGCCACCCTTAATTTTAATCATAATTTTTTGTTGACGATTGTTTGGTGAAAAAAAATACCGCAAAGGTAATTAAGGAGATTAGACGCCTTTGTTTCCTTCAAAAAAGTCATAAAATTCCTAGAAATGCACGTGTGCGCTTAATTATAGTCAATTAGCAGTAATTAGTGAATATTTGCATAATATGGATTGAAGCCACAAATACTGTTTTTTGTTATTTTAGAAGCTTAGTTGAGTTCCAAGTATTGAACAAGACACTTCTACTTTGATCTGCGATTATTAGAAATACTGCAAGATGGATCTGACTGAGGCTGAATCATCTGGAATTGTGACTTTGCTTGAAAGTGGACAAAGTCAACGTCAAGTGGCTCAAGCTTTTTTCTGTGAGCCGTTCTACGGTCCAGAGAGTGTACAAACGTTACATAGAGACTGGTGGCTTTGTACAACGATATGGTTCCGGCCGACGAAGAGCCACATCAGAGCGTGATGATCGATTTATTGTGTCATCAGCTCTAAGAAATCGTCATCGCACAGGGGTTGACGTTCGAAATTTCCTGAGAGAAGTGAGAGGTGTTAATGTTAGCGAGTGGACAGTAAGGCGCCGACTTAGAGCCGCTTCCCTGACGCCACGCAAGTCCGCAACTGGCCCCAAACTCACCCCTGCACATCGAATTGCAATATTACTTTTTGCCCGAGATCACGTGAATTGGAATTTGGAGCAGTGGAAGAAGGTTCTTATTACTGACGAAAGCAGAATGTATTTGCATGGTGTCGACGGCCGTAATTTTGTTTACCGGTGATCAGGTGAAAGATATGCACCATGCACTATGCGAGAAACAGTGTCATATGGAGGGGGCTCAGTTATGTTTTGGGCAGGATTCTGTTACGAAGCGAAAACCGAGCTTATAGAAATTTATTATAGAAAATGGATCCCTTACAGCCGCTAGGTATATAACGGAGGTTTTAGAGGATCATGTGATGCCTTTTACTGGATTCATTGGAGAAGATTTTCTGCTTCTACTCGTAAAAGATAACGCTCGCCCACACACTGCTACATCAGTAAGGCAGTATCTTCAAGAGGTCGGAGTGTCTACTATTGCCTGGCCAGCGCGAAGCCCTGACCTCAATCCGATAGAGCATGTGTGGGACCATCTCAAAAGAAAAGCTAGAAGTCGCGTAGTAGTCCCGAGCAACATTCAAGAATTAAAAAGCGCCTTATTGGAAGAATGGGAGTCTATTACACAAGATTATCTAAAAAAGTGTGTCAACTCTCGGAAAAACCGATTAAAAGCTGTAATTAAAAATAGAGGCGGTAATACGCAATATTAAAAATCATAAAACCAATCGAAATCTTTTAATTTTCCCATTAATTTGCGGCTTACATTTTTATACCAAACTCGCGAAAAATCATTAAATTTGATTTTCCTCTATTTTCGAGCAATAATTTTTATTTAAATTATTCAACGATTATTGATTTAGGTACCTAGGGTATACAGCTACCCATATATAATAACAAAATTAATAAAAAAATATCATATCTTAAGTTTGTCCATTTTCTCTAGGTGGTCCGATTTTTTTGCACGCCAGTGTATATTTTTATACATAATAATTATTATAAGAAAACGTGTGTTTCGTACTTATGAACGCACGTAAGAACTTATACTTCTTTGGCTACAAAAATGGCTAAAGATTTCATCCAGTATTTCATCCTATTTGTAAAAGGAATGATAAATTTTAATTAAAATAATTAAATAACAGATATTAGGTATATTACAATCATATATTTATAGAATATCATTTAAGGAAAGATAATATTATATATAATTTGTCAGACAATAACAACGGTTAAAATGGCAAGAAACGTTCGCCTCGCCCGATCATACTTTTCGTAACGCTCTCGTTACGCATTCACCAGCTTACTCCCCAAGTCAAGCGTGCGTAAAAAAGTTTTACTTCAAAAAATCCATCTCCGATATAGAGCTTTACAATATACTGTGAGAGCTATAGTGATCGCGATGTCTGGCGGGAGAAAAAGACAAAATTCTTCGCCATTATACTCACGACAGGATCTATGACTATTAATCATGCATGCCTATGACTTAAAAACAGATCATAATCAAATTTTGTTCTAGTGAAAAGGTACATGAAAAAGATCTCTTTTTACGAATATTAGAGTTGGACATCTAAATGAATATAATCCAATAGTTATGTTACAAAGTAATTAATGTAATTTTAGCACTACTCAATATATGGTGTCTAAAGGGGAGGCTCTATGCCATATTGACTAAACATAACTATGAAATCCGGCATGACCGTTTACATAACAAGATATCTGAAGCAAACCAAACCAGATGTAAGCGTATGTATTACAAGAAAAATGAACATAATTGGTTGGATGTGACGTCTGGTGTATACTGGATATTAGTTAGGCCTATACATATATTATTCCATGGGTATTTATTGTATAGTCTGTGAATATTACCATGGTCTGTGTTTCTATTTAGCTGTGTTGCCAGAAGGTTACATTTTTTACATTTTACGTAACTTTTGATCAGTTCATGTAACATGTATGTAAGAAACAATTTTAAAAATAAAAAAAAAAAAAAAAAAAAAAATAAAAAAAAATCTTATAAAAACGAACAAACATTGCAATATTTACGGCAGCATTCGAAAATTTAAAAAACCCGCTTAACTGTTTTCAACAATCTATTAGTGATTGTCACATAATAGAGATGGCACTCCTGTTAACATATTGATTTATGTATATTTTTATAGGACTAAATCACACATAGTATAGTTAGTGCTCAGTGTATATTTATATGTCCCAAGTGAGAAGTTCATAAAATTACCACTACGTAAGTTTTAGTTTAAAAATGTAACTTTTCATGGATGCCAAGGTAACTTTCGACCAAATCACTCTGGCGGCACTGCTATTTAGTCTGTGCTATATTACATTGTAGGTGTTGCCTGTTGCTGACGGTTGACTGACACTTCTCAAATCTCAAATAACAAATATGAAATTTGAATTCCAATTTAGTTGAGTTCACTTTGTCTCAGTCATAGAATAATAATATACTCTCAAATTAAATTATTTATTTGCAAGTGCGTAACGTCGTTATCTATAATATGTATGTCATAACAGAGAAACTGTAAACTACTGTATTCTTTAATAATAATGATCTATTCAATGTTAAGTCTAAGGTTACTTTAATAGAAGTTAACATGAGTTTTTTATTACGTATTTTTTAAAACATTTCTGTTAAAATAAAGTGATGAAAATATAATGTGCAATGGATATGAGATTATATATTTATGGGCTGCAGTTTAGAATAGGGGACATTACCCCTGGCGGAGTGGGTAGTATTTCTGGATAGGGCACGTGATAGGGAGTCGAAATGTTAAATAAAAAATTTTCCGGAAACGTACGAGTAAAAAGTTATTGAGACTTAAAGTTACAACATTTCCATACATTATTTTGACATTACTACTATTTAGACACTTGGAAATGTCAAAACGTCACTTTCAATTGTCAAAACGATCTCCAGATGATTATGTCTTTATTTGTACTTTGCGTGAAATTCGAATTTTCTAGTTTTCTAGTCATTTATGGCACTCGCCGGCCGCTACCGCGGCACGCTCGCTTCGCTCGCTCGGCTCGTGCGTTGTGGCAACTGTTCTAACCTAACCTAACCAAGATATGACGAATAATAAATAAATAATCTTAAATGTTCTAACCTAACCTAACCAAGATATGACGAATAATAAATAAATAAAATAATATTTTTCTTTTTATTTATTTATTAATATTACCAACAGAAAAAGCAAAAATAATCAAATATAATCTGTTGTCATTTAAGCGGTAATATAAAACAAAGTGACAGTTTTGCTTTTGTCAAAATGTAAGATCATTTTGTTTGTGTTGTGAAATTATTAAAATATTAAATACAATAAAGCATTAATTGTTGTCAAAATATGTATTGTACATAAAAAAGGATGCGTACTATTCATTAAAGGTATGTTTATCTGTTGTAATCACTTATTTAGGTAAAGAATTGTATGGAAATGTGTTAGATATGTTATAAATTTAAGTCTCAATAACTTTTTACTCGTACGTTTCCTCCAAATATTTTTAATATATTTTGACTCTCTGTCACCTCCCCTATCTAAAAATACCACCTACTCCGAATGGTGGTAAAGAAATATATGAAAATGTATGGAAATGTTGTAACTTTAAGTCTCAATAACTTTTTACTCATACGTTTCCGGAAATTTTTTTATTTAACATTTAGACTCCCTATCACGTCCCCTATCCAGAAATACCACCCACTCCGCCAGGGGTAATGTCCCCTATTCTAAACTTGTGCCTATTTATGTAATTTCAAATTAATAAAAAATAAATGAGAAGCTTATTAATAATTAAATTCCTTTGCAGGCTACATAAAATGTCTCAGTCCGAATTCTTCTTATCTGTTGGTAAGATTTTGTTTTAAAATAATTTCTAAAATTAAGAACTTAGGTACTTACTAGCATTGCCCGCGGCTCCGCCCGCGTTCAGATGACTAAAAACCAAATTCTTAGGTTTTACATAGTAGTATACTCTTACAATGCAGTCTTTGTATTTTTTCTCAGAAATGACATATTTTCCCGCAGTAAAAAGTCCTCCTATATGTTGACCCGGATAACCAGCTATAATCATACCAAATTTCACCAAAATCTGTCCAGTGGTTTTCTCGTGATGTGGTAACAGACAGACAGACACACAAAAATTCTAAAAACTATAGATTCGGACTCTGTATCGATAATGATGTCTATTTCAATAAGATTTTCCAAAAAATATTTAATGTACAGATTCAACTTAATTACAATTTTATTATATGTATAGATTTCAAAATGCCTTTAATTATTATTAATGAGTTGATGGAATAAAACACTAACCAAGCAAAGTTAAAAAGTAATGTATATTTCCTCGATATATATGATAAATATATATGTATATATTCTTGAGCAAATATATATTTATCAGTGAATAGTAGAAAATAGAATTATTTAATTGATTTGTTCTGCAAGATTAAGAAAAAAGAAGTGTTTTTAAAAGTGTGGAGATAGCTTTTACATGTAAAAATGTTATCTGCATTATTATCAATTTTCTTATCTGCAAAATTTATTTCTCTGAAATAATGTGCCTGGATTGCATCCAAAAAGTGATAATAAATAATCACACTACTACTATAAATCCCAAAATGAGTATATGTATGATTTTTACTCTTTTTATGCTCAAATTTGGTGGGTGAGATTTGATATGCAGATAGACTAAGCCCTGGCAGGCTTGGAGTACATATGGGCTATATTGTTGTAAATAATAAACATGAAATGTGGTTCTACAAGCAAGGATAAGGGTGTCATTTGATACATTATGTATTCAGCTTTTTTTAATGTCCCACTGCTGGGCATGGTCCTCCCTTTAATGTAAGGAGGTCAGGCCATAAACCACATTAATAGTCAAGTGCAGGTTTTTTTCTCTAAACTCACATACTTGCTATATTTAGTCTAAAATCTACTTTTCTCTATTTTTCAAAGTAAGTTATTTTGGAACCTCTAAAAATTGCTGAATGTACATGGGTGTTAAATTCATAGAGTATTGTACTGAGATTCTCTACACCCATGCTAGCTTTAATCCATCAGTCATGTTACACACTGTATCCCATTTGTATAAATATTATAAATGTGAAAGTTTGTAAGTATGAATGTTTGTTACGCTGTCACGCCAGAACGGCTGAACGGATCTAGATTAAATAAATAAATAAATATGTCAGGATATTAACACACAACACCATCTAGTTCCATGGTAAGCTACGAGGCTTGTGTTATGGATACCAGATAGTTGATACATTATACATATATAACTTTTTTAAATACATACATATTATAAATATAAACACCCATGACTGGAGTACAAATATTCGTGCTCATCACACAAAAGAATGCCCCCAGCGGGACTCGAACCCGCGACCGCTGGCGCAGCAAGAAGGGTCACTACAAACTGAGCCAAACGTATCGTCCAATTTGGCACAGTTATAGATTATAGTCTGGAATAACACATAGGCTACTTTTTATCCCGGAAAAATATATGGTTCCCAAGGGATAGATTTGTTTTTGTCTTTCTAGAGTCGAACCCGAACGAAGCGAGGGTGAGCCGCTAGTTAATAATATTATAAATGTAGAAGTCTGAATAGATAGATGTTTATTGCTCAATCGCGCCAGAACGGCTGAACGGATCTGAATGAAATTTGGCACAGAGATAGATTTTAGTCTGGAATGGCACATAGGTTACTTTTTATACCGGAAAAATCTATGTTTCCCGTGGGATAGATATGTTGTTGTTTTTCACAAAGATTTTCCGTTCCATTCTAACCGTTAAACATACCTAGGGACGAACCCGAGCAAAGCGAGGTTGACTCGCTAGTATTTTATATGATCCTAAAAGAAATATATCAACTTTTAGTTTCTTAGTAATCATTGCCAGTGTCATGTCACACAGGCCATAAAGTTTATCAATGTATACTTATTTTTAGTATTTTGTAAACAGTCAATGGTGTGTACTCTGTATATACATTTTACACATGAATACATACATTTGAAGATAAGAATTGAATGGTGTATCATACAAACAAGCCCTACACATTAATTTATAAGAAATATTATGGCATTTTATTTATTTAATTGCTTGTTTATTTATTTATTTTTGTGTAAAATTGTAACTTTTTTGTATTTTTTTTATTTTATTAAAAATGTATTATTAATGTTATACTAATTACTACCTATTAATATTTTATATGAACTAACCACTTACCATCTCTTTGCTTGAGGCCTTTTATTTGTATAAAGTTACAAGCAGGCAGTGCCACCACTTGAACATTTTTATTACTAGAAGTAGCCTATGTGTTTTGTCCACACAGAATTACAATATACCTAAAATAGCCAGTGATATTGAAAGAGAAGGAGAAGATTGACAATACTATGGGTAATTATAATTTTACTAGTAAAATTATAATTTCACGGTTTTTACAATTTCCCTGCGAGCTGCGACATATATACTGTATACATAATATTATGTACGTTAGCTACATCTCAAAGGTGGTCTCAAATTTTTAGAAAAAATGTGAATATTTATTTAAACACAGCATGGCATTTTCGATATTTCCAACCGACTTCCAAAAAGGAGAAGGTTCTCAATTCGTCGGTATCTTTTTTTTTAATGTATGTTCACCGATTACTCGGTCTTAACCGATTTGGAGAAATCTTTTTTTTCCAAGGGTACACTTCCCAGGTGGTCTCATTTAAATTTTATCGAAATCAGTCGAGCGGTTTTTTAAAAAATCAATAATAAATTATTTTTAAATAAATGTCTTAAGCGATTATGTTACTAAAAAACTTTCTTCTTATAAATTAACTACCTGCTTATTACGTCTACACTAAAAATAGAAAAATAAAAACTATTGAAAAAAAAAGTTTTTTAAAGAGTTTATCCCATATCTTATATCTATTAGTTATTTAAAAGTTTTTTATTTTCCTTTCTCTTTGTTTAAACATTTTCTTACTTGCGAATTAAAATATGTTTTAAATCTTTACGTTCAACCCGTGCTTTCTTTTTCTTTACAGCCCGATGGAGCGTATATTTAACAAATATAGAAGCAATGTACAAAATCAGCACTTTGATTTATGATACATCGAATAATGGCAAAGTACTGAATTTTAAAAGTATGTTTGCAAAAATCAAGACGTATTTGCTTATATCTGCTGTTTCGATATCGATAGTGTTTTGTTCAGAAGAAAGACTATATGGATATGAATTTCTCAGTTTAGCCGTTGCATATCTGATTTACAAATGTCCGGAGCTTGTAAGTGAATCTCTTGATAATGATAAAACATTGTATTTTTTTTTAAAAGCAGGTGCACTTATGGCATCGCTTAAAAATTTTTTTCTACACTATAAAAGAAATATATTTTTTCAAAGTGTATATGGAAATATTTTTGAGTCTAAAAAATATCATTTCTATGTATGTAACTAGCGACTCGCCCTCGCTCCGCTTGGGTTCGCCCCTACTTACGTTTTAACGTTTAGTATACATTTCTCAGAAATGAGATATTTTCCCGCAGTAAAAAGTATCCCATATGTTGACTCAGATAACCAACTGTTATACGAAATTTCATCAAAATCAATTCAGTGGGAAAAATGTGACAAAAATTCTAAAAACTATAGATTCGGCCTCTGTATCGATAATAATGTCTATTACAATAAGATTTTCCAAAAAATATTTCATTTACAGATTCGGCTTAGTTACAATTTTATTATATGTATAGAAATTATTTATTATGTACATATATAGCTATGTATGCATGTATTTATATGTGCAAGTTAACCGCCTACTATTACATATAACATAAAAACTCCTATACCCTAACAAAAAAAAAGAGACTAATTTTATTTGCGTCTAAATGTTTCTTGATGAAATTTAATATTTGTTTATACATTGCTTAAGAGCAATTACATCGTCTTCCCGAAACCTTCGGCGTCAAAATTCCACGAACCTAATGATTTTGATTGTTAACTGTAAGCTATAAGCTATTCGTGGCTTTGCCGGTACGTTTTCTAAACAAAAACACGATACTCTGTTTGTATATTAATGAATAATTTACAGTGTATAATAAACGCTTATACTACTTAGGCACTTCCGCCACTTCATAGTTACTGTTAAGTACGTTGTGTTTGCTTATCGGGCATTCCACGCCAAAACGGACGGTTTCAAAATTTATTTTTGATTTTCTTAATATTTTGGTATTTTTAGTACCACTAAAGACGGCTTCCTGGTAAATTTTTAGGTTTTTTGATCATTGGTTCAAAACCGCTTTTTTTTTGTTTTTTTGCTCGTAACTTTTTTAATAATGGTCGAATTTCAATTTTTCTTTTCGGTTCGATATTTTTGAATCAGTGATCAAAAAAAAACTCAGAATTTACCAGGAAGCCTCTTTTAGAGGTACTAAAAATACCAAAGTATTAAGAAAATCAAAAATATTTTTTTAAACCGTCTGATTTGGCGTGGAATGCCCCATATATATGTATGTTTATTCGAATACGCTAAGATTCGACAGTTACCAAATATAAATGCCCGCCCTTCGTTGATCTTTAAATGTAGGTTTCTTCACGATATTTTCTTTTAACATATGATATGTGTACTTTTTAATATGTATTAGCAAGTAACCATGTTAAAAATGAGATTCGCATAAAAAAATCTCAGAGATGCAAGACTCACAATTTGAACCCACTTCCTTTTTGTATGAGTGTGTTATCAATGGGCTACCACAGCGTATGATATATATTGATAGTGCGAAAGTGATGTAATGATAATGTTTACAATTATCTAGTGCTTATGTGAGTCTAAGAGTCTAGATCATACGACACGACACACGACACGTTTGTCTCTGTAGTGACCCTACTTGCTGTGCCAGCGGTCGCGGGTTCGAGTACCGCTGGGATGCATTTGTGTGATGAGCATTTGTACTCCAGTCATTGGTGTTTATATTTATAACATGTATGTATTTAACGTTATATATGTGTAGTATATCAACTATCTGGTATCCACAACACAAGCCTCGTAGCTTACCATGGAACTAGATGGTGCTGTGTGTTAATGTCCCAACATATTTATATTTATTATTTTATTATTATACCACTAGCAATGCCCGCGGCTCCGCCCGCGTTCAAATGACCAAAAACCAAATACTTAGTTTTTACATATTAGTATACTCTTACTCTGCAGTTTCTGTATTTTTTCTCAGAAATGAGACATTTTCTCGCGGTAAAAAGTATTCTAAATGTTGACTCGGATAATCAGCTATTACCATACCGAATTTCATCAAAATCCCTCCAGTGGTTTTTCTGTGATGCGCAACAGGTAGACAGACAGACACAAAAAATTTACAAACTATATATTCGGCCTCTGTATCGATAATAATGTCTATTTCAATAAGATTTTCCAAAAAATATTTAATGTACAGATTCGGCGTAGTTACAATTTTTTATATGTATAGATTTGTATATTAAACTCCACTGAAATCTGTCCAGCCGGTTTCAACATACATAATTGACAAATAAACACATAAAAACTTTCGCATTTATAATATTGTGTTTACAGTTACAGGAAAAGAAGGCTACAGTAAGCTATGGTATGGGTATGGCGTGTAGTTTCGTGGAGGGGTACCTCCATCACGTCATACCCAGCAATGGCTCAGAGTTCGTGGGTTTCACGAGGAACATCGTGATTTATGAGGCGAGAGAGAATATAATATTTCCTGTCAAACGTTTATTTATAATTTGCACCAAAACGATGTACTGTCCCCCTGATTTGACGGAATTTAACAAGGAGAATAGCGATTTACCACTTTTAGAGGCTATGAAAGTGAGTGGTACTGTTCTGTAGTGTTTATTTTTTATTGATTTTTTTTGCTAACCTTACTAATTGTAAGTCTATTTTCACCTATAAAGACGGCGATAGTCATTTGACCGCTCTCTGTATATAAATAAATATTATAAATGTGAAAGTTTGTTACTCGTTCCCTCCAGAACGGCTGAACGGATCTGGATGAAATTTGGCACAGAGATAGATTATAGCCTAGAATAACACATAGGCTACTTTTTATCCCGGAAAAACTTACGGTTCCCGTTGGATAGGTTTGTTTTTGTTTTTGAACCCGAGTGAAGCTAGTGTGAGCCGCTCGTAATGTTTATCTATACTAATATTATAAAGAGGAAAGATTTGTTTGTTTGTATCGAATAGGCTCCGAAACTACTGAACCATTTTAGATGAAATTTGGTAAAAAAATAGTTTCAGACCCTAGAAAGGACAAAGGATAGTTTTTATCCCGAAAATTATCGCTTAAGAGGGTGAAAATGGGGATGAAAGTTTGTATGGGAAGCAAGCTAGGGACGAACCCGAGCGAAGCGAGGGTGAGTCGTTAGTAATTATATAAAATAGTATTCTTGTAAACTTTTGAATTGCTTACTTAGTGTACGTCAGACGCAAGGATATCTCAGATTATATTGTGCGCGTTATTTAGAATATTATGAGTATATTACTGTAAGATGCCTCGAAGTTTTCAAAATGTTGAAATGCTTCATTTACTACAAAACATTCCAGAAGACCAATCAGAAAATGAATCTAAAAAAAGCCGTTTTGTGTTCTTGTAATGTAAATAATAATTTTAAATGTAAAAATTGCTGCTAAATACTACATATATTGAACATTATAATGTGATTAGTTCATAGTAGGATATATATTTTTTCTATTAATAATTTTGTGAATGTACATGCAGTCATTTTTGACCGTCCACCGTCTTTGTAGGTAGCTAAATTTCGTCGTCTTTCTAGTGTTAAACATGTTATGTTCATATTCAAATGGTTATTCTTTTGGTGTTCCATACTTATTACGGTTCGATAGACCAAAACCCAAAGAGTTAAATACATACAAGACTTAACAGCGTATTGTTAGTTCAAATAGATATTATTATCATTAGGTATCCATTAAGTACTGAGCTGTTTTTTTTTTCAATTTAGACTCCACTGCGCCTCCTAATTTAGGGCCCTATTGGAATGTTTAAAAATGTAAATGTTAAGAATTAAATAATAAAAAAAACTCTGTGGCGTAAAAAATTATAAAAAAGGGGGGACAAGTCGACTAAGGACCGTAATATTATGCAGTCTATTATATACATGTATGTACTTATATACAGTGCAGTGTAATGTGTATTATAGACTAGCGATTCACCCTAGCTTCGCTCGGGTTCGTCCCTAGCATGCTTCCCAATACAAACTTTCATCCCCATTTTCACGCCCTTAAGGGATGATTTCCGGGATAAAAGGTATCCTATTTCCCTCCCAGGTTTTCAAACTATCTCCTTACTAAATTTCATCTAAATCGGTTCCGTAATCGGCAGTTAGATCCAGAGATTACCCCCTACAACGTCACAAACTCACAAACTTTACCTCTCTGTAATATTAGTATAGATTATAAATTGACCTCTCTCTTTACCATGACGTGAACGAATATGTTATCTTTTCGGGGATCCCGCGAGGCTGGACACCCTGGGCCAGTACCCAGGGTGCCATTATGGTACAGACGGTTCTGTGTACAGTCGTTAGAGGACGTGGAGAAGAACGTGGCGGGTGTAAAGAACCGGTTGTACCGCAATTCCGCGTACAAGATCAACCGTCCGGGCGCGCCGCCCGTGCACCTCGCCGTGGAGTGCGCCACGCCGCTGCACACACTCTACCGCGCGCGCTCGCGCACGCAGCTGCAGCATGGTGAGTGAGAGAGAGGGATGGAGAGAGTGTGTGAGAGAGATAAGACTACAATTATATATTTTTTTAATATGTTGGGACATTAACACACAGTCCATGGTAAGCTTATATGAAGCCTGTGTTATGGATACCAGATAGTTGATACATTATACAAATATAACTTTAAAGACATGGATATTATAAATATAAACACCCATGACTGGAGTACAAACATTCGTGCTCATCACACAAATGAATGTCCCTAGCGGGACAGCTCGAACCCGCGACCGCTGACACAGCAAGTAGGGTCACTACACACTGAGCCAAACATGTCGTCAAATAAGATATGAATATCCTTCAACCCTAACAGTCGTTTCCCGAATGCCATATAAAAGTATGTATGTGTATCGATGCGTTTTCTTATAGACTAAACTAGCATTGCCCGCGGCTCCGCCCGCGTTCATATGACCACAACCAAATTCTTAGATTTTACATATTAGTATACTCGTATATATAATAATTTCATTGCGCATCGCATGATTGGTAAATAATAGCAGTGATTGACAATGCCACTAAGGTTCCTGAAATGATATATTCCCGCAGTAAAGAGTATCCTATATGTTGACACGGATAACCAGCTATGACCATACCAAATTTCATCAAAATCCGTCCAGTAGTTTTTCTGTCATGCGGTAACAGACAGACAGACAGACAGAAAAAATTCTTAAAACTATAGATTCGGCCTCTGTATAAATATTTTTTTTTATTTCAATAAGAATTTCCAAAAAATATTTAATGTACAGATTCGGCTTGCAATTTTACTATATGTATAGATGTGATAGTGCTTCGTATATAGTAAAGTAGAAGTTGTTTTCTTTTTATTCAAATAGTATTGAAGAATGTGGACCCGAAGGAAGTAGTTGACGATTTCTGCAGCACGCTTGAAACTCTTCTGAAAGACCCGGAATATCGAAACAAATGTGAGATCGTTTATTTCGATGGTAAGTGGTGATACATTACATACGAGTATCTATAGTAATATTTCGTATTTTGTCTTGTATTTTATAGCCTATTTTACGAGGACCCCAAGCGAGCGCGTTACCACTGGGCTACCACTGCCTTTATATATAAATAAAAAAAAATAAAGGAAATAAAGCAGTAATAGCCCAGTGAAACCGAGTGAACCGGGTTCAAATCCTGGGTCTCGCACCTCTGATATTTTCATGTGCGAATCATTTCTAACATGATTACCACTTGTCTTACGGTGAAAGAAAACATCGTGAGGAAACCTGCATGTCTGAGAGAACCTAGCAAGTTTTCGAGAGAAATGCTCAGTCCGCCCGCACTTGACCAGCGCGGTGGACTATGGCCTGATCCCCCTCGTATTGAAGGGAGGCCTACCCCCAGCAGTGAGAGGTTAAAAACTGCTCAATACATACATACATACAAATAGAAAATATATGTTTGTTACTCTTCTTCCTCTTTTGTTAGGCTATGACCTGGACTAACATCTAGACTTCTGTTACGTACATAGCGATGCACTCGAGCTAGGCGAGAATTTGTCGCTAGTATTGAATACATTAGATTAGAATATCAAAAGAAAAAAAATTAAACACATCATATACTCACATTTACTCCATTTTTATTAATTTCCAAAATAACACCGATTGTCACAAAAAATATCACAAACCAAAAACCTTCTATTATTTATTATAGCTATCACGTAAAATAGTTAAATAATCACTTATAATCTTATAATTGAGACACTTTTCTTAGCCTTTTTCATTATATATTTCATAGATAAGAAATGATAACGAAAATATATATCTTATACTACATAGAGTTTTATCTCGTAAAAGTGAAGTCCCATTTTCAATGGATTTTGTTGCCAGTCACACGAATGTTTAAAAATGAGACGATGCTATAAAATAAAAGTTATTTTTTTTTTTAATTTATTTATTAATTTTTTTGTACATTTATAGCATAAACCGATATAAACGATGATAATTGCAGAAGTCGTAAACGTGTAACATATACCATGAATAAGCGTTTTATAATATTAAATTATCAATTCTTATATATTATTTCTTATATATTATTTATTATATAAGACTATAAGTCGGGATTTTTAGGAACTGTAATAGAACTTTAATTTCACTTTCAAATTTAATATAAAGAATTTAGAATAGTAACATATTAAAGAGATCTTATTTCTTTACATTTTCATAAATTTATTTCATGTATCTATAAAACGGCTCTAACGATTTGGATCAAATTTTGTATTTAGATAAGTTTTTGCTTTTTTAATGTACCTATAATATACATAGGTGTCTTTTAAAATAGTTTTCTTTTCGGATATATTTTGATTTTTGGTTCCCGATGTTTCGAATGCTCTACAGCAATCATGGTCACGGAAGAGACTATGACTATCTAAAAAAACAACAATATTTCTCAAAAAAGAAACATTTTTTAGTTAATCTCGTTAATGCTTGTGGTACTTGCATTGTCGCCAATGCATAATAAACTACTAAGTGTGAAATAATTGTCATTTTATTGTTTTCAAGTCTGATTGATATTATTATTTTCTTCTTGTTAATATAAAATAGAAAAAATATTGTGAAAATTATGTTGAAGCGAAAAAAGAATAAAAATTTCTATATTTTTTTTAATCTGTGTATAATTTTTTCTTTTTTTCAGATACGAAAGATTATTTGCCTAATGTGTTATTGGAAAGGATACGCGCCATTGAACCTGACTTTGAAAATATTATAAAAACCAAAAAATAATTGTGTTAAGCATTTTTTCTTCATTTAAGTGTACTTTTTTATTTTTTATTTCTTTTTCAATTTATTGCATTTATGTTTGGTTCAAAGAATTTATGTTGAATATTCTATTAAGCTCTCTTATTTTTTTTGTCATTTTATGAATATTGAAATTTATTTTGAAAAAAAAAATTGATTATTTACTTAATTCTAGTAAGGTTTATTATTTTATGTTAAACATTTAATATAAACTGTAACTGTGATGTTAAATTGATATTAATATAAAAAAAAATTGTTAAGATGTGGAAAAAATTTATAGACTTTTACGCGAGCTCATAAATACATCTACGTATTTTTGCCCATCGTTTTAATTTTAACTACAAATTGTTTTTTAGTTCGATACGTAATAAGTTTAATTTGTTTAAGTTTAAGTATACTTGATCCAAAAACTATGCACAGAAATTCAAATTTTAACTAAAACTTTGCCTTTTAAATTTAATCTATAAATAGACGTAGTTTTATTTAAAAATTTAATCATTTTTTATATATCTATCTAAAGATATGAAGAATATTGAAATTCAATGAAGAATTTTAACGCAACTGATCCTTAGTTATCTACTGAGGCACCATTTTGCTAATGTTATTCACATAAAAACGTTTTTTTTAATATGACTTTCATCTTGTGTGCCACAAAAAAAAATTGAATTTCTGTATATTATTTTATTGGACTATTTTAAAAATTAATTTTATTATTACGACAAAATGTTTTTATCTACCTAATTCAGTTAAAAAAGAAAATATTCCTATGAGGATTATTTTAAGTGTATATAACATATGATTATTAAAATTTTGATACTAAATTTAAGTATTGTTATTATTTCAGTTCTTTTTAGATTATATTTAAGCCTATTAAACTCTAATATTTAGTTTATACCAGCCCAATGAACTTATAACCAAATTAGCAGAACCCGCGGCGTCGCCCGCGTTCAAACTTCCGATAGGCTGCCAAACTTCACACATCGATTTTTATATATATACTATACAACTAAGGTTAGTTAATAATAATATAAAATAATGCCCGTACAACCGGCACCATTACAGACTGTTGCTCTCACTTGAAAATATTATTAAAAAAATCAATTTTTTTTTTATATTTTAGTCTATAGCAGTGAACATTTCTGTAATCGTAAGGAATATTTAAAAAAAATATTTAAAAAGTTTCATTGAAATCTGTTGCATAGATTTTTAGTTAAATCCGTTCAAACATACATACAAAGGATTTTATATAATTAGTATAGATTCATTACACATTCATTCGTTATTGTTTACGCTTTTGAAATAATTTATTGTTGTAGGGATTTAAATGTTTTTCAAATAATTAAGTTAAACATTAATTAGTAAAAAATATATTTTTTAATCTTTATCGCAAATACTAGATCTACTAAAATATAAAAAGTTAGTAACTTAAACTATCGCGAGCTTTTTTGTAGAACTATATAAATATTTAGGTTTATTGTACATATTTATCAAACATTTTGTTTTGACATTTTTTTCCTTTTTTGGTAGAGGTAATGGTGATTGCTATCAATTCAGCCTTCAAAATAACATTTATAAATGTGTTATTGTATATAAGTAGGATTTGTTATTAAATTATTGGAACTTGTGGGGTTAATTTATAATGTAAGTTAAACTAAAATATTTAAATTAAAGCTATTGCTGAATTAGTTTTTTTATTTTTAAGCAGTCCAATAGAAGAATTAATCGTTTGTTAGGGTTTCAATCGCTTGAGGTGATGATCTACATTCTACAGTATGAGGTGGTACTTGAAAATATATATACACATGCTTCGTACGTAATATACATAATAAATTGCAATAATGTGATTATAATCATTATAAATAATATCTAAGTAAGTAATAAAAAATATACAATATTTTAAAACAACTTAATTAACTTGTTAAAACTATTGATATTCATCAAATAGTCCCTGTTTTCCAATTATAGCACTAAAGCGCATTATGTGGCATAATGCTAACTTCGGATGTGCCCACTACAGCAACACTGCGCTCAATCGAGTATTTTGGAAAGTACTGTTTTGGCGTGATGCGCGCAAGGATACAAACTCAATAACAGAAAATATGAGAAGTGTTTTTTTTTCAAGGTGGCATTGATCATAATTTTATTTACATTATCGCTAGTAATATTTGTTTGTATTTTATTTATATAATTATATATTAATTGGTTATATATTATTATATATCTATACTAATATTATAAAGAGGTAAAATTTGTGAGTTTGTGACGTTGTAGTTGGTAATCTCTGGATCTACTGAACCGATTTAGATCAAATTTGCTAAGAAGATAATTTGAGACCCTGAGAAGGATATAGGATAGTCTTTATCCCGGAAATCATCCCTTAAGGGAGTGAAAATTGGGATGAAAGTTTGTATTGGGAAGCAAGCTAGGGACGAACCCGAAAGAAGCGAGGGTGAGTCGCTAGTTTATTATATAATTTATAATAACTACGATATTATGTATTATTATATATTATATACATATTAGTAATATTTTTTTCTTTCAACACTAAACCTAGTGCCCTCTGCTGGTGCACTTGAAAACTAATTGACGTTCCAATTAAGTATTAGCACACTTCGGCATTGTGCGCCCAAAGTACGGCATTATGCTCTGTAATTGGAAAACAGGGAGTATTTATAATTTTAATACATATAAACATAAAAAAATAATAAACTGTATTTTTTTCTATGGACGTTGTGTTCATCTATAGTATTAATTATTATTATTCTGTATTTGGAGAGATATAAATGTCAAGTTTTATTTGTCATTATGATGTCAATTGTCAAGCCTCAAACCCATAGAGAAACATTACTGTAAGTCAAAGCCAAACTTCAAAGCTGTCACAAGTCACAACAAATACACGTGCACTTGTGAATTGTGTTTAATTTAGTGATGAATTATTAGTAAATTGAATTTAATAAGTTAGTTTACAGAAAAAGACTATGGGCAAAAGAAAATATAGTGATGATTCCAAAGTTGTTGCAAAGAAGAGTAAAAATGATGATAATTCAGAAGAACCCGATACTGAAGAAGGACAACCTCAATATGCAGACGACAATAAATTAGAGAAATTAAAACCAAATAAACCTCGTTTATTTGACATAAAACATTTTAGAAAAGAATTACAAGGGAAGCAAGGGCAAACAATGGGTCAGTTTCTCATTTTATTCAAGTAATTTATGTTTAAGCATACTTTCATACTTAAAAAGATATGAATGTAAATGTTTTAAATACTGTATTTTTATTTTGGTGATTTAATAAATCTATACTACATTATTGTTTTTGTGTTGCAGCATTAACACAATTTCTACAAGTATGTCTTAATCCAGACTCTGACGCGGATTATATGCTGGCGTATTTAAAAGTTGGTGGAAATTCTCATGAAATATTACGTCAAATATCACCAGATAACAAAAAGAATTTATCGCTGGCCACTCCTACCTTCCACTTGTTTCATTTAATTATATTAAAAGTTCAGTCTGACTTGCCACACATGATCACTATAACTGAAGAGGCATGTCGATATTTTTTAAATACTTTTATACCAACTGTTGAAATTATGATCAGTGAAAACTCGGGACCTCGTCACAGGAAAATTATTTTAAACCTCCTTACATCCATGGTGACATTAAACTCGGACTTGGGTGTTGAAATTCTAAATCAACTTCCTTTGACCCCCAAAAATTTACAGCATGTGGTTGAAAAACCTAATTATAAAGAAAAAGATAATGTAAGAACTGCATTTGTCCATTTTATGACATCTTTTCTCGTAGATGGCCATTTGCCACTTATAAAAGCGTTGCTAGAAAAACAAGGCCTCTTATCATTGGTCATTCCTGGATTAGTCCAAGATGAACCTGACGCTGTTTTGATGTTTTTGAATATTCTCAAAAAGAATGTTATTGATAATATTTTAATTTCTAAAACATTGAAATTAAAAACATTCAGCCATCAAGTGTTACATAATATATTTAGAATTTTTATGTGGAAAGGCCCACCAGAGAATGAACGCAAAATAGAGTCTCAAGAAGAAATAATCGTATTATTATCAGAAATTATTTTAACATTATTCACATCACATAAGCTTGGACTTTACTTTGTAGATAATTCTTTGGGAACGAGTGATGCGAACAAGAATCAAAATCTGTATAAAGCTTTGCAATCATTAAAAAGGCCATGGGAGGATGAAAATCAATGTGAGGTTGTCCTCCAAATTATATACAAATGTCCAGATCTGCACAGAGCGATCATCAATATAATTGAACAAAATTTCCAACCGCAACATTCAACAATTTGGGAGAAGACAGTGAGATTTGTAATAAAACTTTTAGATACTCTAAAGCCTGAAAAAATGTTTCCTAGGTTAACTAATCTGAGTCCTTTGCAAACAGCAAATTTCATACGTTTCGTGACTTTGCCTGTGCCAATATTGAAACTTATTAATTCTGTAATAGGAAAAGATCACACTATTTCTCTATATTGTGTAAAAGTTTTAGTAAAAATGCTACAAACTCTTAAGAAATATATGAAAATTCTGGAAACAGAAGATACAGATATTAAGTTTTCTGAAGTAAGAAATAAATTGGATAACTTTCTTCCTAAACATATGCCAGCACCAAATATTATTGTGTCATTAATAAATGACACAATAGATAAAACAGAAGCAAATTCTTCACAAGATTTCAGATTGCCAACACCAGAAAAAGCAGATTCACTTTTAGTTTTGTTGGATTTGCTTCTTTTGTATAATTATACTTACCCAACTTCCTTTGAAGTTCTTGAAGGTACCATAGACATGAAAAAAGTTCTCGAATTTTCTAAGTCCCTATCAACTAGAAATATATCCCTTTTGAAATTTAAAGTGGTGTCATTGTGGCTGTTGTTAGACAGTTCAGCTTTAACATTACAAAATCCAATGTTCAGAGAATTATTCCTAATTATGTTAGAAGTATACACTGCCAGTAACGATACATGGATTGAAGCTAAAGATACATTGTATATATTTTTCAAAAACACCGAAATATTTGAAGGTGATGAAGACGAGATACATTTGATACTGTACACATTAAGAAATACTAAAGTTAATCCAATATCATTGGTGGGGGACATTATAGAACATACACTGTCAAATAGAAACCAACTAACAGAATATGTTAGGGACCAAGTTGTGAATTTCGAGATATCAGTTGAAAATAGCAAAATGAGCTTGGATATCCTGTTTAATGATCTAATGAATGGTAAAAATACAGAAGATAGTATATTTTTGGAAAACAAAATCCCTTCACCATTTATTGTTGGATGCATGCAATACATCCAAAATAATAAAGAAGCTAAAAAGAATTTGAAATCGTTTTTATGTTTATATGTAGCTAATTTGCTACATTGCAATTATTCACCAGAGCTAACAGAAGTTTTAATAGGTGATTCAAAGTTGGACATTCGTAGTTACGTAGCTGAATGGACAGTGAAACCAGTTGCCTTTCCAGAAGGTACAAGTGCAGATGAAACTCTTAAAAATATATCCAAATCTATAATTGAAAATGAAGATATATTGTTGACTAATATTTTCTCCATATTAAGTGAATCTACAGATAAAGCGGATTTGAATATAATGGGAACATCATATGAAATAGATCATACAACACCCATTAATAGTTCTGATTTGTTTATTTGGTCAAAGTATCTAATGTTTTGTGCAGTAAGATTGGCAAATATCAACCAAATATCCGTGGAACAGCAAAAGAAATTATCTGTTTATTTCGACTCTATCATTGTGTTGGGAAAACAATTTCACTTGGTTAATATTTGTAGAAATATCTTACTGAATTTATTCAAAAATGCCCACTTCCTTAAACTATTCCAGCCTATTGATTTGGGTAAAAATGCATCGAATACTCTTGTGACAGAGCTACTTCTTCAAATTATAGAACAAAATAAAGATATTGTCAACTATCTTGATAAAAAGCATTGCATATTGAAATCATATCAACAAAAAACGTTTAATGAAATACTAAAAGTATTTATAAAAATAAAAAAGAGAAAAAATGTTAGTAGCGATCTTACAATCAAAGTTTTAGAAACTTTAGGCTTGTCTAAGGAAAATGATGTACAAGTTTTAGATCATATATTTTCTGTTGACACAAATGCCTGTATTAGAGAAGATAAAGAGCCCAGTGTTGTATTGAAGATATTACAAGTATTATTACGCAAATATTCACGCTCGATTTCAAATGAGTTATCAAATGACATAATAAAAAAGTGTATAAGCTTGTATACTGCACTGTTATCTCTTAAAGAAGTAACACCCAATTTAACTGAACTTGAAGAGTCATTAATAGAATATTTTGAAAACAAACCCCATCAAGTTATTGTATTAGATGACGATCATTTTAAGAAGTTCTTTCAAGCAAATAGTGTTAGAAAAACCACATCATATTTAGCTGCAACACTATTGAAATATAATAACAAGTTCTGTAACATTTTTAAAGACGAAATCAACAGACCCGAAATACTAAGCCAAAGGGAAATAACATTGCCATTGAGTAATGCTTTGCTAAATCACAGTCAATTTTTCGTTGACAATAAGGAGATATTAACACAAATTTACGACGAGTACAAATCCAATATAAATAAATTTTTGGAGAAGCCTCATAAAGCTGGTCAAGTTTATATAAATTCCAGTAATATAATCAAAAAGGTTATAATTGAATGTATGGATCTCCAGGATTGTCAAAAGTTCTTCTCTAAAATACACAAATTTGAAACAGTACAATCAAGTCATATAGATTTAGTGCAAGTTTTGTTTCTAAAACTATGTCTACCTAATAACTCTTCTAAGAAGGACCATTTGATAAATTATTTTCTATCCATGTTAAATATCATGTCATTGGCGATAAAAGAGAACAAGGATCCAATAATTATAGAAAATCTAATATACAATATTCATAAAGTTACACGTATAATTAAAACAACAGCATGTTTTCACATCGATCAGAAGGAAGATTTTAAAAAGATAACAGAAACTGTAATTTGGCAAGGCTTCTGCAAATCGGTTTTAAAAGATTCATTGAAAATTAGGACAGCTGATGAAGAGAATTCGACTGGTCCAAAACTGTTATTCTTGCTGTCAAGCCTCATCAAACTCTATTATCAAGAAGGTCATGAAGATATAGTTACATTATTTGATATGGTTACATCCCATTCGGAGTTTTTAAACGTAATGCTCAGTCATCACAGCCCAGATATAAAATCACGTCTCTTAGAATTTCTTTTCGTTCTTATATCTACAAATAAATCGGTAATGAAAACGCAACAAATACCGGTATATTTGAGCGCATATCGTGCGACTAGAAGTCCTTGTGATAGACTAATCTTGACAATTATCCAGTTTTACGAAATTAATGACTTGCCAGTAAATGAATATAAGCCATACATTTGGGGAGATTCTGCGGCCAACCATTATTCTGTACGTAAGAATAGAACCTCAACACTTTGGAGTCACCCAACGCCCAACCAAGTTATGAACTTATTCGACAAGGAAGTCATTGAGAGAACTGTAACACATTTTCCTGTTAACCAAAAATTAGATTACTATTACGAAACACCATCTATAAACATAATATCAATTAAAAAACTTATAGACAAAACAGTACGCGATCATAAAATTAAGCTTACAAAGGAAACTGAAGATGCTATCCAGAGTTTGGTCATTAGAGATGAATATAACCAAATCTTAAATGATATAAGAGAAATGGACGTCGTTTCTACATCTCATTTAGACAGTGATGAAGACATTTATGATCCCGCATTTTTATTTCCACTTTTGGGTTATCTCTTGGCGCCAGGATCGATAGCATCATGTTTTAAACTGCTAAGATCTGGTTTGTTGTCAGTTTCTGTAATGGGGCTCAGCTCAAACTGTCCTTTGATGCGCGCCGCCGCTTACCACGTTCTGCACAGGTTCTGTCTACTGTTGGAAACTGAAACGTGAGTATTTTCATACAGTTTTCTTATTACGAAAAATCATAAATATTAAATTAAACATGAAAATATACATGAACAGAATAATTGTTTGTCCTTTTCTCAAGCAGCACGGAATGTTTTAGTATAGATTTCTATAGTTTATGGAAGTGAAAGGGAATAAGCTTTTAAGCTACTGACGAACGTGCCGGGTGTCGTAATAACTAATGACTTAAGCTAAATTATATTTGACTTACGAATTCTAATAGTTAGTAATATCAGAAAAAGTTAATTAATTAAAAAACTTTAATTTTTCAGGAGACACAAAAACGACAAGCTGCTACTTAACGACTTCATCACCACGCTGCGACAGAGTTTATCAACCGCCATCAACGCTCAATCAAATGACGGTGACCTTAAAGGCATCAGAAATCCAAAACTACCCGCAATCGGAGCTCTGTACTTAGCCAAAGCTCTGATGGTGTCAACAGCCCCCTCCGAGCCTTTATACAAACCTGTGAACAATTATCTAATAGCAAAACAATTTGTCGATCTGACAGTCGTTCCTGACTTCCTCAGTTTGTTCCACGATAGCGATGTAGAGTGTACGGAAAGACGACTTTGGATTCTCGATATAATAAAAGATGGCACAAAAACCATGACAGATTTAACCGTCATATTTAAGACCATGTGTCTTAAAATGGTGATGGATTTCTATACAACAGCACTGAGTGATAAAAAGACGAAAGTATCCATATTGAAAGCTCTTAAATCGCTTGTCGCTATTCCTAGGGGCTTCGAAATATTGGTCGAGGGTTACGGGTTCATGTCCTGGCTGCATTGGGTTGGTAGGAATATTAGCGATAAAGCAATAGTGAAAGAAATGTTCCATTTGATTGAAAGTATGATCTACAGTTTAGGTTTTAATGTGCTATCTAAAAATTGTGCTAAATACGTATTTAACGGTAACTCGGATGGGTTGGCAGAGTTCAGAATCAAAAGCGACGTCGAATATGAAATTTTGAGCGCTATATATGATTTATTACCTTATACAAATAATTTAGAGACAGACGATATTGTTTCATACATTAAATTATATAATTTAATAACTAAAAGGTCTATCAAGTTTTTGACCAAGAAACAAATTTTGAATGTTATATCGCACTGTAGGGCGTACTGCAAACATTCGGAGAGCATAAAATTGGTACATCAAGCTGTTGTTTCAAATAACGCGGTGATTTTAAATAGTAAAAGTATTTGTGAGAATGTTGTGACGTCAGAGGACAGATTAATAAAAGAGCTCAGACATTTTGTACAGACGTATGTTGCTTAATTGTTATACTCGTATGTACATATTATTAAGATACAAATAAATGTTATATTTAATAAATAAACCTAATGTTCTTTTTACTTTTTTTCAATTCTTCCATTTTTTTTATTTTATTAATATGTCGAGCTCGTAGCTTACATATATTTTTAGTAAATGATCACTCTCAAATGAAAAGATATTAAAGGATAAAGGTAAAAGTAAAATCATTTGAATTTTATTAATTGTGAAATTTAAACGTTTACCAAATTCCGTGCGATAATAAATAATAATTAAATATAAATAAATAAATATGTTGGGACATTAACACACAACACTATCTAGTTTCATGGTAAGCTACGAGGCCTGTGTTATGGATACCAGATAGTTGATACACTACACATATATAAATTTAAATACATACATATTATAAACAACCACGACTTTAGCACAAACATTCATGCTCATCAAACAAATCGAACCCGCGACCGCTTGCACAGCAACTACAAACTGAGTCAAACGTATCGTTTTGATAGAAGCCTGCATCATGTGATAGATATCAACATCTCAACTGACTATAACAGGATAGGAATGTGATATAAACTATTTTTATTCTTTATTTGTGTAACGAGAACAGAGAACTAAAGTCGAAAAAAAAACTCATTTAGGTAGGTACTTGTAATAAAAATATCTCTAAGAAAATGTGTTTGCTTCGCTAATGGGAACTTATTGAAAATTGGTATCTTACTACTATTATAATTGCGAAAGCTTGTGTATGTTTGTTTATCTTAACGTTGAAACGGCTGAAAATTTTTGGATGAAATTCAATTTACAGATAGATTTACAGACGTGAAGTCCCACACCTTGAAACAGCTATTAGCGCACCCGTGCGAAGTGAGGGTGACTTTTTAGTCTTTATTTAAACTTAGAATAAGTAAAAAGCATTTTATATGGCACTAGCTGGCTGGCTTATGTAACCTTGGTTTCAATGACTTTTATACAACTAATGGATCAATAGGTACCATGGATACATGTTCATGACATCATGAACTGTAGACACTTGTATAGATTGTATTGGACAATGCTCCACAAGATATTATATGATGGGATATTTCATGGTTCCCACGGTTAGTATGTTATTACTTTGTGTACAGAAAAATAAACATACGTTTGTGTGTTTACATTTACCATATGCATTGCTTTTTGTGGGAATTGCAAAATTAAGTTATATTGAGAAGTCATAATTTTGTCTGTACTCGGGTCTTAATAGGAATCTAGAAAAACGTAGTTAATTAAAGGTTAATAGATGGCGTTATATGTATCGAGTTGTAATTGATATATTTTAAAAATAAAGGAAATAGATAGGTGTCTATAATTAATAAATCTCAATAAATTATAGTCTGATATAAAAAAAATATATTCTACGTAAAGAATAATGATGTTGCTAAATTCAATTTCCCTAATTTTGCTAATTATTGAAACATTAACAAATTTAATAATAATTTTGTAGTGTGTCTTCATAGATGGCGCTGTTTATACTTTATTGTTTATCACGGTTCACAATTAATTTACAAAAATAACAAGATGAGAACAAGTCGACAAAGGAACATAGTATTATGCAGTCTATATAGCTGTGTGTTTGTATATCCGACTGCTGTACCTGTCCCAGCGGGTGATCCTGTGAAAGGTAGCGATCGGAAGTATGAACGCGGGCAAAACCGCGGGTACTGCTAGTAGATCATATTTGTATAACTTATATTTGTATTGTGTCTTTTAACTGAATGGTCACGGGATTTTTAAGCGCTTCCGAATTTTATTTATTGTATTTTATTTAGAGTACATATAGTAAACAGTCTTAGTGTTGGGAACTTGCTCGAGACTGAGTGCGGGTCGCTATTTAGAAATGTACACTTAGTGTATAACGACATCTAGGATCTGTAATTGCTTCCGTCACACTCAAGTACCACGATTCAAACATCGAAACTTTCACGAACTAAAGCAATTTAAGTCACGATTTTAGTTATTGGTAGTTAGTTGGTGTTGTCAAACAATGTATAAGATATGTAACTGTGTAGTACGTACTGGTAAAGCTGTCTCGTTGTATTTTTATGTCTTAGTGCTTTTGTTTAATAGGACGAGGAGGGTTATAATGTAGTGAAAGCGAAATGGAGAATCTGGAATAAAAAAAAACTAGTTTATTTTATTGTTCGATTTATAAAGGTACTCAATTTGGCTATATTTTTGGTGTTTGTGTATGTTACGCATTAGATACAATTGTGAACCGAATTTCATTTTTTTTTATCAAGTTATAGTTCTTTTTGGAAACAATGAGAGTATAATGAAAATTTTCTAAGAATATTATAGAATCTAAATTGATATTCTTCTTTTAGTGCTGGTAATTTGTAATCTTTCGATATACTTAGATATTAGATTGATTACGTCCACATCATACATCATTATTTCGTCTTTTTAAGTTAACCGGCGTCAATATCTCATGACATAATTATATGTACAGAATAGCTTTGGCTGACGGATTGTAGACTGCGTGTTAAGTATAATACTAAATTATTTTTTTATTCAGCCCTTTTTTTTAACGTACCACTGCTGGGCACGGGCCTCCCTTCAATATGAGAGGGATCAGGCCATAGTCCACCACGCTGGTCAAGTGCGGGTTGGTGGACTTCACATGGCCTTCGAAAACTTGCAAGGTTCTCTCAGACACGCAGGTTTCCTCACGATGTTTTCCTTCACCGCTAGGCAATTGGTAATCATGTTAGAAATGATCCGCACATGAAAATACCAGAAGTGCGAGAACCGGGATATGAACCCGCTTCACTCGGTTTCCCAAGCGAGCGCGTTACTACTAGGCTACCACTGCCTTATACTAAAATATACTAAATTCTAAAGTGGTAGGAGGAAATGAATTTTATGTAGGACTCGTGACGAAGGGAAGAAAATCGTGATAGAACCAATGTCAGTATAAGATGTAAAGTCTCTGTGCATGGAGTTTTACTTCATCACATTTCACTATTGAAAAGGCAAGTTAATAATGTTTAATATTTTCTTAGATTTACGCGAATGTTTGACATTATTAAATAAAACTATCTTTTCGGATTATTTCGCGGATTTATTTTGATTTTTGGTTCCCGACGTTTCAAACCAAAAATCAAAATAAATCCGCGAAATAATCCGAAAAGATAGTTTTATTTAATAATGTTTTTGATTTTCATCAAATGTAAGTTAGCGACATACCGTTTTAATTGAGTTTAAATAGAAACTAACTTTCCTAAGTAGGTATTGTTTTAGCACTGGTGAAACTAATGTTGAGTTTCGTCGTCGTCGTATTGAATTTAAAAAATGTATAACACCTCCATGTAATTTTCTAAGAAATTAATTTAAATTCTAAGAAATCTATTGTTAACTGACTCGCCGGCGTGTCCGCGGTCGTGGAGAGATGAAGTTTAAATGTATAAAAATTCTATAGATATTATGTAAGCTCAAATAGTGATCATTTCCAATCAAATAAAAACAAGTTACTAAAGAAATGCCCGGGGCTTGAGTCCGACGCTAGCCGAAGTGTTAGGTATGGACAGCCCATATTCATAAAATTGTCTGCCTTGCGTCTGATCTTATTATCCTATCGTGTTATATTGAGCCCTCTTTAATCCCCCACTGCTAGGTTCGGGTCTCGTTTTAATATGAGGGAGATCAGGCCGTATTCCATCACGTTAGCCAAGTACGAGATGGCCTGTAGCGAACTTTACACGTCTAACAAAACTTGCTAGGGTTTCTCAGACATATTTCTCAGAAAATATCAGAGGTGAGACTAGGCATTTGAACCCACTTAACTTGGTTTCCCAAACACATGCATTTTCACTGGGTTACCACTGCCTTTATTCGCGTATCATGATGTATACATGAGTAATTGTACAATAAGATATTAGTATGAAATAAAATGTATTTCAGGAAGAAAATATCGATAAAGTAAATCGATTTTTGTTTTTCAAAACTTGTTCCCGTATCTTCATCTTGTATCCTTATAAACGTAAGGTTAAGATAGCTTTTAAGATTATACTAAAAGCTGATGCAAGTAGCTTGACCAGTATAGATGTTAGATTAGATAAGACTCTGGAGTTACGTTGTTTTTCTTAAATACTCCAACAAAGGCTTCTAATAATTTATTGTGACCGATGTTTTTGTGTGTGTGTATAATTTATTATTATTTTGTATTCTGTCTTTTTTATTTAACGTCCAATTGCTGGACACGGTCTTCATTTCAATGTGAAGGGGATCAGGCCTTACTTCACCACGGTGGGCAAGTGTGGACTTTACATGTATTTTGAGAACTACATAGATCCTCTCAGACATGCAGGTTTCTTCATGATGTTTTCCTTCACTGCAAGGCGAATGCCAGAGGTGTGAGACCTGGAGTTTGGACTCGTATCACTTGGCTTTCTCAACCATTCCTTCACCATTAGGCTACTATAGCATATGTATATATAATTAAATAATTGATTATCTTTCCATTTTTTTCTTTTAATATATATCCCAAATATATTAAAAAAGGGTAAAAAGAACCATGACTTGCATCTTTATTATATGTAAAAATGACACAATAAAGTTATAAGTATATAAGTATAATGATATAATAAATGATGAGATAAGCTTTCAATTCTAGATTACTTAATGTTATATTGGCACGTCCACAACTTGCGGCGAGTGTCGCGTTACGAACAAGCTGTAACTGATACGAGATGCGCGCGAAAATAAAAATACTGCTTTAACCGACATTCTTTCACAATAAAAGAGTTATGTATTAATATTTATCTTATTCAAATATAAGTAACTTGAGGATTTAATACCGTTATCCTTTCACCGTATATTCAAATTTAAATTCTAAATATTTTATTCAGCATTAAATTATTACAATTTTTTACTGAACGTTATAAGTCTACTACCAGTTCGAAAAGACGAAGCCTCAGACCTGAGAAGAACTGATCAAAATGAAATCTCTTGAAACTTAGGCAAACATACAATGTAATGATGGATGAAAGAGAAGAGACATTAAAAGAAAAACAGGCGAAGAAAAAAAAGCGAAGAAGAAACGCCTGTTAACCTAACTAGCAGTTAATCAAATTAACAGTTAAACTAACTGACAGTTAAACTAACTGACAGTTTAACTAACTGACAGTTAAACTAA
The DNA here is from genome assembly GCA_951806755.1 of Brenthis hecate. NCBI lineage: Eukaryota > Metazoa > Arthropoda > Insecta > Lepidoptera > Nymphalidae > Brenthis > Brenthis hecate. The sequence goes on along the minus strand of OX638258.1, from coordinate 5,835,930 downwards.
CTGACAGTTAATCAAACTAACAGTTGAACTAACTAGCATTTAATCAAACTGACTGTTAAACTAACTGACAGTTAAACTAACTGACAGTTAAACTAACTGACAGTTTAACTAACTGACAGTTAAACTAACTGACAGTTAAACTAACTGACTGTTAAAATAACTGACAGTTATACTAACTGACAGTTAAACTAACTGGCAGTTATACTAACGGGCAGTTAAACTAACTGACAGTTAAACTAACTGACAGTTAAACTAACTGACAGTTAAACTAACTAGCAGTTAATCAAACTAACAGTTAAACTAAATGACAGTTAAACTAATTGACAGTTAAACTAACTGACTGTTAAACTAACTGACTGTTAAACTAACTGACAGTTAAACTAACTGACTGTTAAACTAACTGACAGTTAAACTAACTGACAGTTAAACTGACTGTTAAAATAACTGACAGTTATACTAACTGACAGTTAAACTAACTGGCAGTTATACTAACGGACAGTTAAACTAACTGACAGTTAAACTGACTGTTAAAATAACTGACAGTTATACTAACTGACAGTTAAACTAACTGACAGTTAAGCTAACTGACTGTTAAACTAACTGACAGTTAAACTAACTGACAGTTATACTAACTGACAGTTAAACTAACTGGCAGTTATACTAACGGACAGTTAATCTATCTGACAGTTAAACTAACTGACAGTTATACTAACTGACAGTTAAACTAACTGGTAGTTAAACTAACTGGCAGTTAAACTAACGGATAGTTGTACTAACTGACAGTTAAACTAACTGACAGTTAAACAAACTGTCACTTGTCAGTTAAACTAACTGTCTGTTGTCAGTTAAACATACTGACAGTTACCAGTTAGACAAACTGAAAGTTAAGCAAACTGACAGTTAAACTAACTGATAGTTAATCAAACTGACAATAAATATTGCTATGTTATATGACTATAAATATTATATGACTATAATTATTGCTATGTTAGATAGGTAGTGTATATAAGGTATTACCTATGTTTTTAAAGAAGTGACAACTCCAGACTGCTTGTACAACAGTTTAGAATTTGCCGCTTCTTTAACAGTAGTAGAACTTACTTAGAATGAAACTTTCATTCACCAGTGTAAAAAATATTACATATATTCCCAAAATGTTGACTTAGGAATATCGTGTTAGATGCCAATAATTACATTTTAGCTTAAAGAAAATACCAGTAAGTATTTTCAAAAGTAAAATTATTCCTTTCTTGGGGGTTTGTTTCCTTGTAATTCATGAAGTGTACCTTTAGAAAATATTTTCTTGCTAGAGTGCTTTTTTTTTGAAGTATGTCAAAAAGATAACTTTATATTTTAAAGTAAATTAAAAAAAATACATGAAGAAAAAGAAAAATGAATACTTTGTAAACTCATAAAGTATGTTTTTGCAATATCCTTTAAGGAATTGAATGCAAATTTTAAGGTCCATTAATTACCATCAACACATATCCAGCTAAGTTTACATTAAATGTAAGTATATGTAAGTCTGAGGGGGGTCGTATCATTACGAGCGCTGCTTCGAAGGTGTCAAGTGGCGGTTGCGAACTTGTCGAAATCGATATCCTCCACGCGAGCTCCATTTAAATTATAAATGGATAACTTTCGCTTAATATAGACATAATTATTGATTTTATTTGTTTTAAATTAAATAATAACTTATTTTATTAGTTTTAATAGCTTATATCTTTCTCCAGGTCGTAGTCTATCTATGTATGTACTAAACTTCATATAAATCTGTCCATGTCGTCCAGGATGAAGAAGGAACATACAAACAAATATACATATTTTCGCACATATACTTGTAGTCCGATTAGTTAACAGTCTGAACTAACTAATCAACGTATACGCCAGTGTTTTTAAATTACTCTAATCGTTGTTTTATGGAACTAACGGCCACAGTAACCACTTATCTAACAGTATTAGTAATTCTACTTACTAACTAATTATTACTTTGACCCTTACTTCTATAGTGACTTTATATCTATAGCAGTCGACGTAAGTTCTGCAAATTGTTGGAGGCAAATCTGCTTTTTTAATTTAGACTGACGTTTCAACTTCTTTTTAACTGGACTTTTTAAATAAGGAATATTACTAATTACTAGCTGGTGTAGTGTAGTGTCCATATAGTCTGTGCTAATAAGAATAAAATGTTTCAATTCCAGTCGCTTTTGAGTGATTTGGGCGGCCTGCATCCATCCAGTGCCAGCCACCTTTCTTGGATCATCTGTCCATTGTGCTGCAGGGCGTCCTCCACTACGCTGGCCTAAACGCGGTCTAAACTTTAGCACGTTTCGGCTCTATCGACCATCAACACGTCTGGAGACATGACCGGCCCATTTCCACTTCAGCGAGCTTATTCTGCACACAATGTCGCCTTTAGTTTTCTGTCTAAGGTAAACAGTGCCATAAGATTACTTTGAACCAAGATTAAGGCATCAACAATAAAAAAATATATTATAACTATATCATTATCATAATTGCGACAATGTATCTTGAATAGTTTGTTAACTTAGTACCTAATAGATAAAAGTTGATTTTAGTAAATGGGCTGACTATAAGTGACGGAGGCTACTTTTTTCCACTACCATAGAGTATGTAAGCCTTTTTATCCACTACTATTACTTGCACTTTGGTTAGTTTTGGTGAGACAGGCTATTGTGGATAGATAAAACAAATATTTATAAAATATTTGGTGAATGATATAGGATCACTAAAGTTTCAGTTCAATGATCGCGTGATGACCGCAAGCCGCTAGGGAAGCCCATCAACGAGTAACGTTCTGCGGTCGTCAATTTTTCATCCATTTACGTCGGTATCAATATAATTGAACTAAGGGTGGTATGCCTGTATTTTGTCTAATGTCTTCCAAAAACCAAATGTTTCTAACGCTTGCCCCATACACTGTTCCAGCAAATCCGTCGAACATTTAATCTAAGACGTTTACCAAAAGAATTTTTTATCATAACTGGAATATGATATAAAATTCTTTTGGTACACGTCTTGTACTGTTAGTGTCTTGTAGTGGTGTAGTAATAGCTCGCCACCATTTTCCTAGTGCTTGTCTAAGAGGGAACTTCCTTTGCGTCAATTACGTTTAACTGGTATGTTCGATACTTAAATACTTGTAAATTAAAAAAGTCTTAATTGAGAAATTTACATATATATACAATATATTACAAGGTAAGGTTTAATATAATCTATTCCTATTCATTAAAAACGAACACCCATATTAATTACATATATCTTTTATTTAACGTCGTTCAAAAACCATAAACAAACATACAATGGTGTAGCAACTATACGACGATGTAAGTGCATTACGGCATGAAACCTCTTCACAACAGTTGTTATACGATGTTAATTAGCATACGGACTTTCATTTCCCTCATTTATAGTTGAGTCATAAATCTTAGCAAACAACATAATTGGTAGATATCGGCGTCAACAAATAGAGGGTAATGCAGTCGCGACACGCGACACTGTCCTATCAGAGATAGGGTTTATCTTGATAGCTTATTTATATAACATTTTCACGTGATATTTATATTTTCAATCAAGTTGTTGCCGTTTCAATCGTTCGATAATATTAAGATTTTATTAGATAACTTTTTGGATTTTTTCGCAGATTTGTTTTGTCCCAAAACGTCGAGAATCAAAATGAACCTAAATCTGCGAAAAAATTAGAAAAAATAGTTTTATTTAATTATAAAAGATTGAGTTATTTAATTATTTGTTTTGTATCAATATCCGGAATCCATCTTGAGTCAAGCACCTGTCTTTCTGCCTGTTGTCAATGTTTTTTCTACTTCCTCTCCGCTGGTGGCGCCGCCTATACTTGCATTCTGGCGCCAATAACCGGCAGCGCGCACCGGGTGACCGTATGATTTAACCATTATAGCGTCGTTTTTCGCGCCGTTCAGTTGTTAGTGTTGTTTAAACTTCGCGAAATTACTTATTTTTCTTAATTATAGTTTAAATAATATTTAATTGATTATATTATTATAAAATAATTATAGTTCGATTAAATTTTGTTCCTCTCCGTTGTTATTATGGAAAATCTCAATAATGATGTGGAGTCAGAGAGTGTTAATGGTGGCTCATCATCTCGTAAGCGATTACATTCGCCAGTAACAAGTGCTCAAGATAGTGATAGTGATTCTTCTTCGAGTAGTGGATCCAGACCAAAGAAACGTAAATCAAGAAGGGACTCTCAAACCGTGAGTTATGCACACTTTGAGTTTTTATCGCAGCAAATAGCCTTCTTAGCTAACCTAATATCTAAAAATACCGACACGGAACATACAAATTCAATTAATAAGAATACTACGTCCGTTTCGATAAATGAATTAAATCTGCGGCGACCTGAAGATAATATAAATAAGAATTGTAAACTTCAAATTTTGTCGGAAATCAGTACGACGGTAAAAGACCCAATCTACCCTAAGGCAAATGATACGTTTCTTAAAAAATTATCGGAATTACAACGTTTTAAATGTGAGGATTGGTATGCCGTTCGTTTTTCGGATGCACAAAAGAAATATTTAGCTACCCCCGGTTTTGTCGAGTTAAGCGTTAATGACGAATTAAAGCGTTTTGAATCCGCAATGCTTAAAGAGGATTCACGTTCATATTTATTAGAAAAATCTTTTGCGGCTTTGACGAATGCTATACTTTGTCAAAAAGATGAATTGCATAAAACTTTACAATCTTTGGTGGATTGGTCAAATGAGTCTAGGGAATCTTTGACGCCTAGTTCTTTATTTGAAAAGGTTGAAAAATTATTTTCTAAAGAATCTTCATATAGTAAGGTGACCGATGATTTATTACAAATAGTGTGCGGTAGAAGAGCTGATTTTATAAATATACGTCGCGAGGCTATGTTACGCCAGATATCTGAAGGCTTTCATCGTGATGTTTTACATAAGATTCCTCCTAGTACCGAATCGCTTTTTAATGATGAAGCCGTTCAATCATACCTTCAAAAAATAGGCGGGCCGGATAAATTAACTACATCAACAAAATCAGTTCCCCAGGCTTATTCAAAGGATAACTTTTATCAAAACCAGAAGCCATCTACTAGTAAGCAAGTTGATAATAGATTTTTTCGTCGAGATACCTTCACAAGAAGTCAAAAACATTCCCCTCAGGCATCTCGTCAAAACAAAAACAAGACAAACAATCCCAGGGTTAAACCTAGAGGAAAGAAATCGCAGGCTTCTTTTAAAAACAAGCATCGCGAATGACTATCAGATATTTCAAGGCGGCTGTCTGAAACAATTTCTATGTGCTTGGAGCAATCTGGGTGCGCCAGACAAAATATGCCGCCTGTTGAATGGTGCACGTATACCCTTCATCCTCAAACCACCACTAATATTTCCGAGCCCCACAGTCATGAAATTATACAGAACCAAGACTTCGCCCAATATGACCATACAGATTCAAACCATGTTGAAGTCCGGCGTGCTAGAACCTGCAGAACTGACACCGAGTTATCTTTCCACGTTCTTCCTGGTGGCCAAGTCGGATCAGACCTTTCGTCCTATCTTCAATCTGAGACAACTAAATCAATTCGTAGTAGTCAAACCATTTCAACTATTCAGCCACTTCCGAGTACCATCGTTTTTACAACCACAAGATTGGATGGCCAAGCTAGATCTGAGTCAAGCTTATTTCCACGTAGCGATCGCACGACAACATCGCAGGTTCTTGAGACTGAATTATCACCAAGACACACATCAGCATCAACTGCTTCAAATGACTTGTTTACCGTTCGGTCTCTCATCGGCACCCAGAACTTTTGCCTCGATAACCAATTGGGTCGCAGAATTTCTGAGGAGTCACAAGATCCGGTGCGTAGTTTACTTGGACGATTTTCTCCTAGCAAATCGGTCAAAGGTGCAGTTACAAGACGACGTCGCATTCACGATAAACATACTGCATTTACTAGGTTGGACGATCAACTTCGAAAAATCTGTTCTGGTTCCGACACAATGCCTCGAGTTTCTTGGCATAACATGGGACACAAAACGCAACGCAAAGTCCTTGTCGGAACCGAAGTGCTTAACGCTACGCAAAGCACTTCATCAACAGTTTCGAAAATGCAAGTGGTCCCTCAAACAGTATCAAAGTCTAATGGGGAGACTCAACTTTGCAACATTCGTAACACCGAGAGGTCGCCTGCACTGTCGTACTCTGCAATACTACAGCCGACAGCTGCCGGCGAAACACCCATACCGGCTCATGACCATTCCTCAACCTGCTCGGTCGGAGATGGAGTGGTGGCGCCAAGCTATAGGAAAGTCTATGCCGATACTCGTAAGTGCAGTGACACACCTACTGACAACAGACGCATCAGACATCGGTTGGGGTGCCCAGCTCGGCGACATAAATATTATGGGGACCTGGGCAGATTCGCAGCGGGCCTGGCATGCTAACAAGAAAGAAATGTTCGCCGTTTATGCTGCTATACGCCAGAATCAACATCAACTCCAGAATGCACAGGTACTATTGCAAACCGACAATCGGACAGTAGTCTCATATATAAACAAGGAGGGTGGCACCAAATCCAAGAAGCTTCTTCAACAGACTCGACAACTTCTGGCAATTCTAGACAAGCGGAATATTCATCTGACAGCGCATTATTTCCCGGGCAGATTCAATGCCGAAGTAGATGCTCTGTCTCGGCAGAGAACTTGTCCAGAATGGCATCTCACGAGGTCAGCGACCAAGAAAATCTTTCGAATGTGGGGCACGCCAGAGATAGACCTATTCGCATCGAAGACAGCTCACGTAGTACCAAGGTATGCATCGTTGGACGTAGACGATCAGGAAGCACAACACCACAACGCGTTTTGTCATCAGTGGCACTACGACCTAGCTTGGTTGTTTCCGCCCCCAAATCTGATACCCAGAGTTCTCAGACACTTGAACCACGCCAGCGGGGACTACATATTGATTGCCCCGAAGTGGAACAAGATATTTTGGCAAGCAGACGTTCAACAGCGAGCTCGACATCCCCCGTATCTAATTCCAGATCTGGCACACGCTCTTATAGATACCAGAACTGGGACGCATCCGCCACGAGTGCAAGACCTACACTTGGAGGCATGGCTGATTTCGGGTGGCCAGATATGTTGACAGAATGGACAGATCTAGAACAACAACTTCTAATGTCAAGCTGGAGAAGCTCTACGATCAATACATACAAACCCGCGTGGCGCAGATGGAGGCAATGGTGTGAGTCTCATTCAATTGATTATAAATATCCTACCCCGGATCAAGTTGCTCGGTTTCTAGCACATTTACACTGTGATATAGGTCTTGCATACAGAACTATTTTGGTGCATAAATCTGTTATTTCAACCTTCACACATTTAACAGGTAATGTTGACTTGTCGAATAATTTCTTTATAAAACATGTATTAAGAGCTATTTCTGTAGCACGAGAGAACCCGGCTAAGCCACCTATTTGGAATCCTAAAGTGTTATTGCAATACATGAGCTCTTATAATTTTAATGAAAATAATCTCTACCAAGTATCAAGGCATGTTGCTACTCTTTTACTGTTAGCATCAGGCCGCAGGGTTCACGACCTTACATTGTTGCGAGTTGATAGCACTAGTTTAGTTGATCAAGGAACCTCTATTGTGCTTTGGCCTGTATTTGGTTCAAAGACAGATAGCCATAACCATAGACAGTCTGGATGGAGGCTTAGAGAGCACCCTGATAAAAAATTAAATCTCATTTATTGGTTAAGACAATTGTTACATATAACTGTTAACCGTCGAAAAAATTTAAATCACTTGTTTATTACAGCTAGATGTGATATAAAGCCTGCATCTAGAACTGTTATTGGTGGATGGGTGAGGTCTCTCTTAAAGGATAGTGGTATTGATGCAACACCGGGTTCAGTAAGATCTGCAGTGGCTTCTCTCAATTTTATAGAAAACTTTCCAATTGATCAAATTCTAGCAACTAGTAACTGGAAAATGATTCATACTTTTCAAAACTATTATCAAAGAGAATTAATAACTTACAATGATTCTAATTTTGTGAATAATTCTGTATCATTATCTAATTATTTTGATGCTGTGAAATGAGAAGATTAGTATAACATTGTTTCTTTTTTTTTTATATGAAGTGGTGTTTTGTAAGTATATGAAATATTTTATACTTGTTTAATTGTTCTAATACATGTACATCAAGACATAGCGTTTTAATAACCCAATATTTAATTATCATACACATTATAGCGTCTTTGGGTTCAGCGCACCAGGTGATAACAAACACATCACTCAAGATGGATTCCGGATATTGATACAAAACAAATAATAGAGAGTTTTACCATCAAATAAAACTTACCTATTATTTTTTCATCAATATCCGGAATCCAGGTAAGGTCTACCTGGTGCATCATGAGTTCTATATTGGTTAAATCATACGGTCACCCGGTGCGCGCTGCCGGTTATTGGCACCAGAATGCAAGTATAGGCGGCGCCACCAGCGGAGAGGAAGTAGAAAAAACATTGACAACAGGCAGAAAGACAGGTGCTTGACTCAAGATGGATTCCGGATATTGATGAAAAAATAATAGGTAAGTTTTATTTGATGGTAAAACTCTCTATTATGTACTACCATATATTTTTTTGTTTGTTTATGCAATAAAAGTTTATGTGTTTTTCACTTTTAAGTTCATATTCGTTTTGGGATATATATGTGTACATATAATCTTAAAAAATTATAATTAGTAGGGAGATCTCGATGTCAGATAGATTTAAAGGTCAGAAAATATAAAAACGGATGACAAGCATGAAGTAATACATAAAGAATGAAACTACATAACAAAAAAAAACGAGTTCGTCTCAAGAAAAACAAAAACAAATCTATCCCACAGGAACCGTTTCCAGGATAAAAAGTGCCTATGTGCTATTCCAGACAATAATCTATCTCTGTGCCAAATTTCATCCAGATTCGTTCAGCCGTTCTGGCGTATAAGAGTAACAAACATACATCCATACATACATTCTTACAAACTTTTGCGTTTTAAATATTAGTAGGATATCAATATCGCTTTGTTTAGGAACATTAAAGTTCATGATAATCTTTCGCTTCAGAATTTGCCGATTAATGGATATCGATAAATAAATATCGATTTACGGCTAATCGACTCGGTCGATAGCTCGTGATGCCCTTAAAAGGTAACGTGTGTTGCGCGGGTATTGAACCCGTTTCCCCGCTTTGGACTGAGATTTTTATATTGTATACAGTAAGTAATTAAGTTGTAAGATATGTATTGTATTTGTTGAAAGTTTTTTCTTGATGGTTCTAATAATTTCATAGATTCAAGTTAAGATAAATACTGATAAAGAAAAGTTTGTAGTTATAAGTGAAGTCTAAGCCTAAAAAAATAAAGTGTCCACCCGTGTTTTGAGAATACGAGTACGTCCTAAGTTTAGTTTATTGAGTAAAAAAACGTGTGTGTACTTTTGTACGCACGTAAGAAATTATACTTCTTTAGCGTAATAGAACAAAAATAGCTAAAGATTTCATCCCGTACGTCACAACTCTGTTTGAATGAAAATTAATAAAATAATTAAATAAGGCAAATTATCCTGGGTATCCGGGACTACATATATGATACTTTTTTTATGAGAAAATATCTCATCTCTGAGAAATCTATACTAAACGTTAAAACGTAACTAGAATCGAACCCGAGCGGAGCGTATGAGTATAAAAATATTAGTTTAAATTCGTATTATGCCATCACTAGAACAGAATATGCTTTACTATCAAATATATAATTTGAAAATTAATGAATCCCTAGGGAAACATTATCCCGGAAACCTGTAAACGTTAATCTATGACATAGACATGCTGACGAAAGGAAGTAGAGATTACTACCCTAATAGTTGTATCACTTTTGGCTTAGTAAGGCTTCGAAAACCAACTTAATTCCCTATATGCATTTTTAGAAGCTCGTACAACCATTGTGTAGTGGGCACTGACTGGCTTTCACTATTTACAGGTTCGTTTTCCATAAAAGAAGAGGTTATACGTTCGGCTGATCTTTTTTTTTGTTGTTTCCGACTTTTCCTTACTAAGTTTCCTAAATTTCAGTCATATTAAATTTAATATTTCTATCATAGTCACGTAAATAAGGGCGGGTCACTAGTTTATGATAACTAACAATTTGTCTCAAAATTGCAATAAATTAAATGATAAGAGCACCTATTAAACAAATTGAAAATTAAATGGCGATGTAAATAGCGCTTTAACTACTTAATCGCTTTTATTAATTAGTTTGTTTATCGGACGCCAGCTTGGACCTTGCAGAGCAAGTAGCAAGATTTATACGTATTTGGACGAAAGAGCTCGGATAAGAATTTTTAATTTTTCATCTTATAAGTGACTAGCGAATCACGCTCGCTTTGCTCTGGTATGCCCCTAGATTACTTCTCCATACAAACTTTCATCCCCATTTTCACGCCTTTAAGGGATGATTTCAGGGATAAAACTATCCTATGTCCTTCCCAGAGTCTCAAATTATCTTCTTACCAAATTTCATCTACATCAGCTCAGTAGTTTCTGAGCTTATTCGGTACAAACAAACAAATAAAAAATATTTCCTCTTTATAATATTAGTATATAAGATAATAATATGTGAGAAACTTTTGAGATCTGTACAAACTGTCGTAGATAACAAACTTTTGTAAAAACTGATGACTTAGATCAATAGCAGATATTGCTTATCTCAGAAGTTGTATGTATATATTGCAACAAAGTAAGAGATTCCCGGTAAAAACAACAGGTTTTAACATTTTTGTATTACTTTACTATACGTACGTCTATCGAAAACTAGTTCTCTCAGACATGCAGGTTTCTTCCACTATATTAGCAAGTGGTAATCTCATTGAAGATAAATGACAAATGTATATGAAAATATTTTAATATGTTGGTGATGAATGGATCCTCATCGGATTTACGCCCATTTTTTTTGGGTATCCTACCAAGCGAGCACTGGGTTATATACCACTGAATACAAACTAATTTACTAGATCACATAATACTTTCTTAGATTTACGCAAATGTTTGGTATTTTAATTTGGATTTTTCCGAATTACACTTCGGTGGGATAGACGACCAGTAAGAGATCAGATCCAGGACCGACGGTTTTACGTGCTTTCCGAGACATTTCCCAGTTTCGAATGTTATTTGAAAATTTCTTAACAGAACAGCTCAATAACTCGGATCTCCAGATCTGCAACTGTACGTGCTAGCCATTAGATTACGAAGACAGTCGACGACTTGAAGGCTTATTAGTTACAGTTACACACCTTACATGCATCTTTTTGTAAAGGAGAATTTATATATCTGAAGAGATCTTCCGAGATAAAAATCAATATCCTTATACATAACTGTTAGGTACGATATAATCAATATACTGGAAATCATTATTTTTATAAATTCCGCTCAAGATGGAGAGAGTGTTTTTTTCATGTTTACAGGACTTGGTACAGAATATTTGATTTTAATTCATACTTTTCAGTTTTCACATAATACCTACTATAGTGTACTTATAGACTTTAAAAAAAAGACTAAGAAAAGTTTAACAGCTTTTAATCATATTTGTAAAATATTACATGTGATAATCGTGTTTTGTATTACAATGTTTCACTGATTGGGGAGTACTAATTTAATCAAAATATCTAAATATTCGTGTTCTGTTAAAGTTTCTAGTACATGCGTTATTATTTACTACAAAGAATTATTTGTTACAAAGAATCTTTAAGAAGTAGTAAAGCGGCACTTAATTTTGTAAAGACAGTTCAAGTTACTCCAGTTTACTAACCTTGAGACATTGTGACCAACCTTCAAAGTAAATTTGTATTCACAGATTATACTCAGTCGTTAACATAAGTAGGTTATAACCGATCAATATTGGTTTTTAAAGCTACTTTAACAAAATAAATTACTTTGCTACTTATATATACTTAGGTATATTTTGTACAAAAATAAACTATAATATAATATTAAATAGAAATATCTAAAATAAATTACATAAACTAAAGTTTAGTATAGTGATATTTGTGTTCGTAGGCAGAATATGTTTCTGCCCATGCTGTATATGCTGTCAAAAGGATCGAAGTCTCTTTAATTAACGTGAAAGCTCAGAGTATCCAACTGCATAAAAATAGAAAAATATTAAAGACAATAAAAGTATATATTCAAAACAATAATTTTATTAATTTAAACCAAACTTTTGTAAAGACTTCCTAAATTATCCAATATAATGAGAAAGTTCGCGACAAACCACATTTCAGCTTTGAATGCATTTTCCTGAGCTATAGGTAGGGACGTGCTTATATCGCGTAAGTAAGATGGCATGTTGCGGAGACAGACTGCCACAGACGGACGGACGTCAAAGTGACAGACGAATTTCCATAAAACTTGGATGACGCATTCAAAACCTGTATCGGAGAAATTAATCTAAATTACAATAAGAAAGGCATACGACGACTCTCGGCTGCATTCGTGTAAAGCAATAATGGCAAAAAATAATGGAACAAAAAGTTTAATCAAAAGTTTTAGTCTGTCCTTTTCCCACTTAAAAAATAAAATTTTCAAGTTTTTTTTCGAACCTAACTCTAGCTTTAGTAATTTTTGAAAGTTCGCATTACTTCAGTCAGTATGTAAGAGAACTGTAATTTACTTTAATGTAATAAATTATAGGTATAGTTTTAACATACGAGTATGTGTAGTCGTAATTACTAAAAGACATTTTTCTCCAATTATTTTGTTTAATTTACGTTATAAAATTAGTGGTGTAAAACGATTATCAAAAAAAAAAATCATTAGCTAACCCACGTATAAACTTCAAATTTTGTCTTTACAGTATAAGAGATGTGATGATGAACTGGAAAATATATTTAGAACTTTCATATGACGATTTGTAGGAACTTACAGCCAATAAAAAAGAAAATATCATACTCTTTTACAGATCTGGCTAAAAAAGAAACAGTAAGGGTCACGGACATCTGATGGCGTAGATCCGTAAAAATAAGTAAGAAATTCTCTCCACTTAAAATTACGTACGTAAGCTACCAATATAATTTAAACGGTTACAGTGTACAGTTTGTCCTGAGTAACCTGTTCTGAAACAACCCATTGTCTGGCATTTCTTCCACAATATGCAGTAATTGCTGGCTCAATCAAGAGAGCTTTAATCATTACCAGTTTTGTTAAGGACAATGATTCTTGGAGCTATTTTAACTCAGCGATGTATTGCTGATGATAGAAATGATTGGAATTTAAAAATATCTTCGTATTACTAGTGAGGACAGCCTTCGGCGATGTTTCTTGGTATATAAGAACAGGACCAACAAGAGAATTGGTTAAGCCATAAGCTGATTCTCAATAGAGGATATTGAAATATAGGAGTCGATAATGATATATAGCTTTAAACTTTTTATATAGCTTAATGGAAAAATATATCAGACACACATAACACAAACTAATATAATAAAACTAATATAATAAAATAATTATTTATAACTGAAAAGTTACTCAGACTTTAAAATCATTAACAGTATTCCATCTTTAGGGTACATTTTTCTAAAATTGATATGAAACTTTTGAAATAAAACTTCTTTCTTTTCAGAAAATAATCAAAAATTATCATTAAATATAACAATATTATGACCAAATCACTAAAACAATAAGAAATTAACAAATATAATGTAAGTTTACATCTTAGACCGTAGAATCAAAGGCTATTAGCGCGATCCAGAGATATTTGCCGATGGACACATTAAGAAGGAAGGAGTAAAGAATGTATTTATTGTTACCCCTCATTTGCTGCAAACCGTCACTCTCGTACACTTTGATAGAGATATTATAAGGCTTTAAATGAAATTATAATGCTTGTATATTTATAGACAACCATCTTATTTCCGTTTTTAAGTAAAAGCATATAATTCTTAGTAATATATGGAGTTTTCTTACGTTCTTAGATTTAAGTGAATATTTGATGTTTCAAATAAAACTTATTTTTCTACGGTATTTCGTTGATTCCGTTTTTTAAACCAAACATGTATATTTTTCGCCATGTTTGCTTTAAAGCGTTCTAAACGCCAGGAAACAAAAAAAAACTGAAAAATAGTTTTATTTAATAATGTCATTATTTTCTTTATCCACATGAAGGCTCTTTCATTTGACATCTATACTAATATTATATGGAGGTAAAGTTTGTGAATTGTGAGTTTGTGACGTTGTAGGGGGTAATCTCTGCATCTACTGAACCGATTTAGATAAAATTTGGTAAAAAGATAGTTTGAGACCCTGGAAAGGACATAGGATACTTTTTATCCCGGAAGTCATCCCTTAAGGGGGTGAAAATGGGGGTGAAAGTTTGTATGGGGAATCAACCTAGGGACAACCCGAGCGAAGCGAGGGTGAGTCGCTAGTAATTATATAATTTGGGGACTGAACATATTAATTCATCACGTTACCAATGTTCTATCAACCCATACGAACAGATGTTACAAATTAGACAAGTTCCGACTTCTGACTTAATTAATAGCGCTAGTTACCGTATTACAGATCTAATTACCGTATCATCTGAGTATACTTTGATTTATACTTTTATAAATATTATACATATAAAGAATCACTATCATTTGATGTTAGATGTGCGTCTCGAGACTAAAAAATCTCTATACTCACTGCCAATACGCTCGTGTTTATATTTGTTTGTACTTCCCATATTTAAAATTCCACGTTAATCGTTTTAGGTGTAAATGATTAGCAAACATATAAACTAATTATCGCGCTTATAATATTATTGTAGATTGCTCTCACACAAGGCAATGGCTAGCACCAAATATAGTGTATAATTAAAACCTATTACAAGTTATGATTCCGTTATTTGGCTTGTAATTTTCTGCTTGTTCAAGAAAATGTCTTAGAGATAAGTATCCTAGTTAACAGTTCTTGCTACAGGTGCCAACTACCAAGTTAGTCTTAGATATATGGGAAACTGGTTTTCCCATCAGCTTAGAGGCGTGGCTGATATCGACACATGTCAAATAAGAGTACAGTGGACGACGTTCGTTGATGAAAATTAAGTTAATATCGATTTTCGGATATAACTTCAAACAAATAATTTAATATATAACTTAGCTAATTTTATTGACGTATTTTATATTTTAAATTATGATTTATTTACATATAAAAATAAAATTTAAAACTTAAAATTATAAATGTAATTAATTATATAAAAAGTGAATGTAAATCTTAACAAAATATCTAATTTTTCTCAACGGATATCGTTTGCAGCCAAAACACTTGGAATTGCTATTAAAACATGAATTTTAATTAACGCCGCCTCTAATCTATTTAGATCATCAAGGCGACAAATGTCTAAGCAGCATTAGAAACTGAGTGTACCGATCAATTACTCTAGCAGCGGACTTTCCAGCCATATTTGTTGGATAGCACCGTCAAGTTATCGTGTGTATCTCGTTAATATTCTATTACGGTCTTACTCGCATAACTATCATTTAATTAGATGAAGAAAATATTCACACGAATTCCGGTTGTGACCAAACGTTCATTAGCTGTAGGTGATTTACTTAGAAAAGTAATTAAAATCGATTGCTATCACTTGGAAAATTTCCGTTCGTCGGAAAGCTCTGTGGCGCTAAAATGCCATTTGCAAACGTTTTCTGTTAACCGCAATGCTTTGTGTAAAAAAAATCTTACTTATGGCTTGCTGAGAAAACTATTTTCTTTTAGGATTTCCTTTAAAATCTATTCTAATATTAGTTATAATATAAATCGTAAAATCATAAAAGCTTTTAACGAATATTATACAAAAAGCTCAAATAAAACTTTTTTCTATAAAATTATTCCGCGAAAAAATTCGAAAAGATAGTTTTATTTAAAATGTCAAATATTCGTATATGTAAAAAAGTAATATTATTGTACATACATATATTATACTAGCATTGCCCGCGGTTCCGCCCGCGTTCAGATGACCAAAAACCAAATTTTTAGATTTTACATATCAGTATTCTCAAACATTGCAGTTTTTATATTTTTTCTCAAAAATGAGATATTTTCCCAGCGTAAAAAGTATTCTATATGTTGACCCGGATAGCCAGCTATGATCATACCAAATTTGATCAAAATCTGTCCAGTGGTTTTCTCGTGATGCGGTAACAGACAGACAGACAGACAAAAATTCTAAAAAGTATAGATTCGGCCTCTGTATCGATAATAATGACTATTTCAATAAGAATTTCCAAAAAAATATTTAATGTACAGATTCGACTCAGTTAGAATTTTATTATATGTATAGATAAAATGTTGAATTTTTAAACCTGCTCTTTGTCCACATTTATAAACATACAAGGTTTCACTTTTCGATGCCATATCTAACGCAAGGTCGAACAAAGTATAATATCGGTATTCGATGTATGCCCCGAGGTCCCCCTAATCATAGCCTTGTGATGTACAATTTGGGTGGAATGCATTGAGGTACAGTACAAGTGTTAGCGTTTTTACTATTTTCTATCAATGTTCTGAATAATATAATTTACCGACTTCCATGCCCACGATTTTCTTGCTTTTCACAATAAATATTAAAAATATTAATATGTATAATATAAAAAGAAGTGTTATAAAATAATTTAAAACCTAAAGTGTTCTTTTCGGAAGTTGATGGTAGCTATAAATGTATGAAATAAAATATTTTAAAATATTAAATTAAAAAACCTACATGCATAAAAAATCAACTAAAAAGATGGTTCTTTCCGAAAGTTGATGGTAGCCATAAAAGCATGAAATAAAAAGTTAAATTATAAATATAAAAAAAAATACAAATGCATAAAAACCAACTAAAAAGATGGAAACAAGTTGACGAAGGAATATAGTACTATCCCGGCGGAGAAGCCAACTCCTACCGGGCGCGTCCCCAGGTGGCGGATAGGGGAATGTCACCCGCTTAGAGCGGTGGGTGGTACTGGAGAAATCCAAATGGCTTGGGTTAGGCCGCCGTTTAGGCCTCGAGTCGAAGGCGTTGCGGCCACCGGTGGTGGGACCGCTTGGTCCCACAACCGGATGATGGGTGCCGGTTGCGGGACTGTGGTCGCAGGCCCGCATCCGGCGGAGGTGTAGGCCGCGGCGGGAGAGGAGTGCCTGTATTTCGATGCGCCGTTCTCCCTACCTTCCGCGGCCTAGACGGGGCCGCCATCGTTTGATGGCGAACGCGGTGGGGCTGCAGGGGAAGAGAGTAGTCGGTGTTCCGTTGCCGCTCTCCCTGTCCTCTGCAGCCGATTGGAGGTGGCCCACTTCGGTGGGCGGAGGTTAGGTTTAATGGGGCTGCTCCGGGTACCTCTCTGGCGTAGCAGAGTTGACTGTGGAGCAGCCCCATTGGTTTGGTGGTCTGCCTAGCGTTTAGGCAGACCTGCCGCCGGGGCGCCGTAGTAGTTATGCGCAAGCGATCCTGCGGCGTCCCACTAAGGCGGGAGGAAGGGATGTCGGGTTTTAGTGGGTAGTACGGGCTCTTCTAGCCGGTGAGCCCCACATCACCACCTGGGGGATCAGGTGGTATGCGTAAATGCATTTCCCGACGATAAGAAAAAATGGAATATAGTTTTATGCATGGAGACATACATGTTTTATACTAGCTGCGAGTCTTGCTACGTATAGGTACATACATACATACATACATATAGGTCAAACCCTCCTTTGGGCTTTTAGTTTGTTATTTGAACGACACGTTTGGGCCAGTTTGTAGTGACCCTACTTGCTGTGCCAGCGGTCACAGGTTCGAGTCCCGCTAGGAAAATTCATTTGTGTGACGAGCGCGAATGTTTGTACTCCAGTCATGGATGGATGTTTATATTTATTATATGTATGTATTTAAAGTTATATATGTGTAGTGTATCAAACATACGTCAAACCAAAATTTATAGTGTGATTAAAATAAATTTTAAAATATATACGAAAATAACATTAAACTTTAATTAATAGTATAAAAATGTTTTAAAAGACAAAAATATCGAAAGTGCATCATATTACAAGACATAATCAGAGATATATATAAGAGACATATTATAAGACATATTCCGCGATAAACAATAGCATTTCCAAGGAGAGTTGACGTCAGGCAGGCGGCCGGTCGTAAAACTTTTGCCAAATCCTTTCAGCAGTACAGAGGATGTACTGCGCCGGCCCCAAGTAATTCTGAAATGGGCAGGGAGAAGAAGAAGAAGAAGATGTGTAGTGTATCAACTATCTGGTATCCATAACACAAGCCTCGTAGCTTACCATGGAATTAGATGGTGCTGTCTATAAATATCCCAACATATTTATTTATTGATTTATTTTAAATCCGATCTTCTCGATTTCGCTTTAACGTAGACTCCACATTTATCAAAATACTAGCAAATTAAAAATTCCTTACAATACATATAGATAGAGCTTATTTTGTGTTGTATTGTTATATTGTTAAGTCATGAACATTAATACGAGACATTTTGTAAAAAGCACCGGAAACGAGGGCATATTAGGTAATAGATAAATTGAGTGTGATTAACATGTAACGGAAAGACGGTTTCATTAGCTCTGCCCAATATGCCGAGGGTCGCGAGTTCTTTTCCTGCTTAAGTCGGCTGTAGAAGCAATACAAAATTACTAGATTTTAAAATACAAATGTAATTGTATTATCGTAGCATAATATAAGGATAGTAGGTATTAGTGCTGTGCTTATAATATACTATGTGCACAACTCCCTCTAATCCAGAACAGCTTATCTTTTTAAGATAAAAGAGGACTTTGATCGTTGACGGAAATCTAGCGAAATGCAGGGATTGTAAAAATAAATAAAAACTTTCATGGTAAACGGTTTCGAAGTTCAGTCGTTGTATTATCATCATATTAAATCGTATATCATCGTCGTTACATTGGTAGAGGTACAATTATAAATTGTCAACCCTAAAGTAGTCCCGATAATATTAGTCCCGCTGAGTTTCTTTCGCCAGTACTTCTGAGGCGTCTTCTATATTTTAAAATTAAATATATGAATAGTAAATTTTAACTTTGATTAGGGCTTATTTAGTTTTAACCTGACCACTGACAATATTTATACGTTACGTGTACTTAACTTCTGTTTGGTAACGTTGTGTTAAAAGGTTCTCATGTTTGCACACTCCATATAATTTATTTTCATTCCTCACCACAATTCATTCAAAACGTCATACCATTTTAGGCTAAATCATAAATAAATCAGTCTCTAGTGCAATATTAAGTGGGACACAGATAAATAAAGGTTTCAGAATATCTTGTAGATATTATCTACATTCATTCCAGCGTGTTGTAACGGAATTGCTTTCGCTAAACTATCACTTAACATAAATTTTGAGTTTATAAATAAAATTTTAAAACTCGATATTTATTTTGTTTATATACTTGCCTATTATCTGTGATTTTACTTACGAGTATACATATAATATATATGTACAAAACTAAATATTAAGTTCGCGAACATTTACGTTGACCTTTACAACATGAAGTTCAAGCAACAACTTGTCGTAGTCTCTTCATCTTTGTAGTTGCCGTAGTGGATGTCAAGAAAAGCCTTATCAAACAGACAAACAGACCAAACAGGCAAAAAGCTATTATTTTATTCCTCTATTACGTCTAAAGAAACTAATTTAAATATCTGACCTTGTTATTATTTTGATATACAAACATTTATAAAACAAGACCAATAAAAATATTTCCGCTATTCAGAAATCGAATCCACACCATTTCAGGAGGCGGCTACAAAAAAATTACTACATAAAATTAGCATTCATTGACTACACTCATGTCGATAATTTCCAATCTGATAAGTATTTTTAAAAATAATTAAAAAAATGAGCTTTTGTTAGGAACAGATAACGATCGATGTTGGGAAGCTCTAACAGTAAAAGTGTTTCGCATTATAAGCTCGTTCCCACAAAGTGGACCCCATCAGATAGATATGCTAATTACCTAACTGACGCGAAATCTGCCGTGTTCCACCGTCTGGTACAGAACCTGTTGTTTTAATAATGAAACTGCCATTCGGCCATTGTATTTCACTGATTTCAATAAAGAGCCTCCTTCTCATTTCGTGCAAATGTAAACAATTGTAGATGGTCTTAATTAATAAGGTTTTTACAAAACATAAAAATATACTTAATTATATACAAAACTAGCAAAACCCGCGGCTTCCCTTGCGCTAATACTACAAAAAAATCTCTTAAATGGTAGTTTCATACAAATTTTCATCCCCTATTTTACCCCCTAATAGGATGAATTTCGAAAAATGCTAAAATACGTAATTATTTAATTTTATTGAAGACCATTAATACCAAGTTTCAAGTTATTCTGATCATATTTTTTTTGGATTGTATTATAATGTGTTTTCCCGAGGGAGTTCGATAATCTTCTGCGGTAAAAGTTGGCCTATGTTACTTTTCAGCCCTCTAACTACCTCCACACAAAAAATCACGCCAATCCGTCACTCCGTTTCAACGTGAAAGAAGGACAAGCAAACAAACAAACAAACAAACAAACAAACAAACAAACAAACAAACAAACACACTTTCACATTTACACATTTATAATTTTAGTATCGATATACAAAACAATTGTACACTTAGTAAATACTGTAGAACTTTTAAAACAGTACATACAAATATTAATATAATACTACTGTATTACTGCGATTAATAAATAAATAGTTCTTTTGACGGAATCAACCCATTCTCCTTGTCCAAGGATTTTGTTAATAAGTAGATGGTGAATGCAACCAGAAACCAAAAGCAATTTAAAAAATGTTGCAGTACAAAAACGGCTGGACCGATTTGAATGTTTCTTTTTTTGTTTCGTTGGGGGGTGGTTCAAGTATATATAAAAATTAGGGAAAACCCAAAAAGACTGCTAGAAAACCGAAAAGTTCAGAACTGTTAATTTTGTACCTATGTATATATAATTTATAGTCTATCTATTCCATACTATCCATTAAAATGTTGAACCCGAGCAAATCGAAGGTGAGTCACTAGTTTTAGAATAAAAATACGACTTGAGAGTCATTTTTCTTATCAATGTCGATTTAAGCGAGTTAAAATATTTCACAAAGCAAAAACTAGTGCTTCAAAAAAGCAAAATAAATAAAAAATAGCGTTTTTATGAATCATGCAAATTCCATACACAATTACTTACTTAACAATTAAAAATGAATGCAAAAAGTGCTACAGAAAAAAATAATCTTTATAAATTACATATGTCTTTATCAGCACAATCCTGTTCCTGTTATATTCAAGAATTTAATGACTTTTATTTATTCTATATACGAGTATATTATTAGTTAGTATAATATATGTATTAGTTTTATTAATATCTGCTTCTATACATATAATAAAATTAAAACTGAACCAAATCTGTACATTAAATATTTCTTTGGAAAACCTTATTGTAATAGTTATTATTATCGATACAGAGGCCGAATCTGTAGTTTTTAGAATTTTTGTCTGTCTGTCTGGGAACGCATCACGAGTAAACCACTGCACAGATTTTGATGAAATTTGGTATGACGATAGCTGGTTATCTGGGTCAACATACAGGATACTTTTTACTGCGGGAAAATATCTCTTTATATATAAATATTTTCCCGCATTTTTTCTCAGGAAATCAATACTAACCGTAAAAAGGTAAGTAGAGCCGTACCCGAGCAGAGCGAGGGTGAGTCACTAGTGAGTAATAAAATTTTAGCATTTAATGTTCAATTTGCAGCATATTTGATGTATGTAAGTAGGATTAAAATGTATTTTAATTTTTTCTGATTATTTGGCTTAAAAATTTCAATACTAGGTTTTCAACAGAGACTATTTGATTTTAGCGGAATTTTTTTAGAAGAAATTCTTGTTGTTCATTTAATAATTTTAATTGAAAGCATAACTACTTTAAACGATTCAGCGATAACCGGAAGACAAAGTTTGAGCATAACGTTCCTTTTCTAACATAAAGTAGTGTTATATCTTTGTGATTGTGGTCCAAAACGACGAACCGAAGCGCCGACAAAGAAGATAGAGTTAAATATATTTAAAAATAAATTTAAAATACACATTTAACTTAATTTAACTAATTGGTATCAGTAAAGTTAAAAAGTAAATATCTGCCCCTCTAGTTAACACGAAGTGGACGTCATCAGATAATTATGTTAATGAGGTGCTGGCCGACACCAAAACTGTATACAGGCTTTCTCTAAATACATATATAAGTGTTAATCGCAGTTCATTAAGTGGTTCTAACATTTTAAGATTGGTGATTGATTTGGTGTTCTAAATAAATATTGCTCGATACTACTAATAATAATTACTGCCTAATCTAATTTAGGATTGGGTTTACTTTAAAATACAATTTTTTTTATATTTGTGCAAAAATTTCAATTTTACAGCCCTTATTTGATTAAACTTTGCATCACTGCACGTCTGAAGACGCATGAGTCATCAAAATTGGTTGAGTTGTTTAGTAATTATGAGAGAAATGCATTTTCTAACATTAAAAATTGGTATATTTATTTAGATGATAATCGAACCAGCAATGCTCAGTGTGAAGTCAATGTCAATCAGACACTTCCTCCATGACGATATCAACATCATTAGCATAAATGATAAGTGTTGTATAATTTAATTCAAAGTAGTATATACAAAGTTGTTTGTTTATACCACACTACCTACCTACCTACCAGATGGTCGAACACCTGTCTGTTATTCAGGAATATGGCTTTTTGATACAAATAATATTTGCTATAGTAGTTCTATTTAATGGAAAGAATGTTCCTGTAATTCGTATCTACTGCAAGCTTTTGAGGAGGCAGCATTATTAATTAAAGTCTATACATATAATAAAATTGTAACTAAGCCGAATCTGTACATTAAATATTTTCTAGGAAATCTTATTGAAATAGACATTATTATCGATGCAGAGGCCGAATCTATAGTTTTTAGAATTTTTGCATCACAGAAAAACCACTGAAGGGATTTTGATGAAATTTGGTATGGTGATAGCTGGTTATTTGGGTCAACATATAGGATACTTTTTACCGCGGGAAAATATCTCATTTCTGAAAAAAAATACAAAAAATGCATTGTAAGAGTATACTAATATGTAAAACCTAAGAATTTGGTTTTTGGTCATCTGAACGCGGGCGGAGCCGCGGCAATGCTAGTTTGAATATATAATCGGTACATAATGGCTGTACAGAAATTTTGACAAAAGTAAAAGAGGCATATCTCAAACGTTTGTATAAATTAAGCAGTGATTATTTAGTGTACATTCGTTTCATGTATATAATAATATCTATACTTAGTTTTATTTAACTTTTTTTCGTATAATTGGTTAATATCATTTAAACTCATTAATATTATATGCCTAGTTATAATTAATGAGCATGTGTATACATATGTTGAAAATATTTTAAATTTGAATACTGTATTTATTTCTTCAATATGAGCCCAAATGAAAAAGTTAAGAAATTTTAAGGTATCTTCTTCTAAAAAGTTTCATTGTTCCATACCGAAGTTCCACAAAAATAATTAATTAAATTTCAGCTCAATCAATCAAGAACTTGAAAAATGGATTACAAATGTGGAACAGAAAGACATTCGAATGACGAGACATGTTAAATAAAACTTCAAAATAATAAGCAGGAAGAAATAAGTCAACAATCGTCATAAATATATCAACCAACCAGTTCTCATAACTAGCTATGACTTAGAGCCGTAAATCAAGATTTACGTGTCACTTCATAAATTATAATAAGTCATGAGGATTATGCCTAAAGGAGCTTCTCAGTTCTAAAGCTTTGAATAGATTATGTCTTAAAGAATGATGGAATTATTATACATATTTGACACAAGGAAAATGTGTCTACTAACTGCTAATACCGGTTGATTTCTGGATGAAACATAATATGTCCTATATTGTGGCATACCTATACAAGTTCATGTAATTGGGCTTCTAAAGTCTCTTTGGTGATCTAGCCCAACTTAAGAAACGATCGCTCGCTTTTGTATTACGGTACACATTGGATTTCCACCAACCCGCACTTGGCTAGCGTGGTGGACTACGGCCTGATCCCCTTTATATTGAAGGGAGGCCCGTGCCCAGTAGGACTTTAAAAAGGGCTGAATGCATACATTGGATAATTTAGTAGGTCGCAGGTTTGATTCCAGCATTTACCAAGTATTTTGGTCATACAGATTATAATCCAAGTAAACCTATTCGTATTCTACATGTAATTTGTTCTTTGACTGAAGATTTACTCTATTATTTTAATCCCATCAAATAAAGAGCTTATAATATAAAATATAAGATCATTTTTATAGATGGAAGGAAATAATATATTTGAATTTGATGGGAGCAAATAAAATGCCTTACGATGAAGGAAAACATCGTGAGGAAACCTGCATGTCTGAGGGAACTTAGCAAGTTTTCGAAAGAAATGTGAAGTCCGCCAACCCGCACTTGGCCAGCGTGGTGGTCTATGGCCTGATTCCCCTCGTATTGAAGAGAGGTCCGTGCCCAGCAGTGGGACGTTAAAAAGGGCTGAATACAATACAAATAAAAAAAAGTCAGTTATGGAAACGAAGATTTAAGTTTCAAACATTACAAAATAAGAGTAATATACCTTTTGCATATTTAACCCAACAAAGTGTGATTGAAATCCCCTATTTCGACGTCAGTAAAAACAAAACTCTACAATCTTTACTTCTAAGTCACAGTCCATTCATTAATGCACACGGCTTGCGAAAGGAACCGGTGAATGCGTCGCCATTAGTGCCCATTGTTTGTGCTGAATGCCTAAAATGGATAGCAAGCTGTGATTAATGAAAGCTTTGTAGGAAATGCGGCATAAAGCTCTATAGAATAATGATATTTGTTCCCCTGTGGTATAAACATACTATTTTTTTCATCTATACATTTAATAAATATCTGAATCGAATCCGTACATTAACTAAATATTTTTTGGAAAATCTTATTGAAATAGTCATTATTATAGATATACACGCCGAATCTATAGTTTTTAGAATTTTTGTCTGCTTGTCTGTCTGTCTGTCTGTTTGGGAACCTATCACGAGAAAACCAATAGGCAGATTTTGATGAAATTTGGTATGATGATAGCTGGTTATCCGGGTCAATATATAGGATACTTTTTACTGCGGGAAAATATCTCATCTCTGAGAAGTCTATACTAAACGTAAAAAGGCTGCTCGGGTAGAACAGAGCGAGGACTTATTTCTAAGCTATCTGATCTGTCACTAAGTTTTATCTACTCTCACAAGAAGAAAAGTATAAGACTATAGTTAAAAAAAACCTTTATACGCAAGTAATAAAAATAAATGCCATGCAATCGTCGAAATCCCAACTTTCCAATTCACTAAACAACTTAAACGACGGCATAGCGGTCTTCAAACAATGCGTAATTGAGCGTAAAATAACGTTTTATAATTGCGTTATAAGAGATGTTACTAATGGAGAACAATATGCTAATAGCCGCCTACGATTTAATTTGTCCAAATTGTATATTTTTTTCAAATATAATTTTTATTATCTTCATTTAAGTTATTGATAAATGTTTCAAAGTACGAGGAGTTCTTATAAAATATATAAATTGGTTATTTGTGACTTATGCATATTTGTGTGAAATTGTCCTAATATAAAAGCTCATTTCCCAATATTTTTTCTTTTTTTCTGCCTTCATCACAAATTATAGTCTTATTTCATTACATTTAAGTCAGTTGGACCTTAATTCGATTCCAGGGAAAGTGAAAAGCAAAGAATCATATTTTTATTAACACCAGAAATTCCATAAGCGACAGCACTGTGACTAATCTGTACGTGTATGGAAGCATGAGAGGGTGTGTCGCATGTTTAGTGGACCTAAATCGCATCCACGTGCCCTCAATTTTGGATTGGTTGAGCGGAAATCGACTCAAATCATGTAAGAGATAAGTACGCCCTTTTGCAGTAAATATCAACCTTTCAGGTATGAATTTTGCTAAAAAAAAGCTGTATTCACGAATATTTTTTATAAATGATAAGCGCTGAGCATTTTATGTCTTATTTTTATTATTTTATCGCATGCAAATGAAACAAAACGTATTCCTTAAGACAATCAAAACAAGAAACAAAGCACACCGACCAAACTCTATATATTGCGCTGGAGTCACGAACACCCAATATTATTAAAACTATAATAGAGCAATTTAAGCTTAATTTCTATCACGGTAGAGTTTGGAATCATATAAAGTAGTTAGATTTTTGTGATCCCATTGACATCTCTATAGAACAAAGCATATAACATACATTCATGTTGTTTGTTTTCCATTATGTTCTGATATCAGGATATTCTCGCGACTACAGTCGACTCTACCATTAAACATATCTATTATAATATTTTAAAATTAACTTTCTTTATCTGTAGTACTTATATAATATGTAGTTACTTAAAAACTGAGGCCTTGGCAGTGTCTGAGTGGTAATATTTTGTTTTTAATTTCATTTGAGCTTCTTTATTTTTGTGTAAGAAGTAATCTCCGGAACAATAACCTTTGGAACAATATTTCTGAATTTCTAAGCATTTTTTCATAAATAGAAAGATAATAATTTTAAGACTTACGCGAATATTTGAAATTTTAAATAAAATTATTTTATTTTATTTTTGGTTCCCGACATTTCGAATGGTTTATGGTCATGCAGTCATGGTCACGGGAAGAGGCTTAAAGATAGTTTTATTTAAAACTAGCGGCTCACCCTCGCTTCGCTCGGGTTCGTCGCTAGGTACGTTTTAAATAGAGATCAATAGTTATTAGCCAGCGCTAGCCATATAATTTTTTTTCGTTAATTTTTCTGATGTTTTAATACTTATTATCCTATTCCGGACTAAGAGAAATCCAAAAATTCAAATATCATAAAAATTGGTCCAGCCGTTCTTAAGTTTTATGTCACGTCACACGGGAACGCAATCGAACGGGATAAAAAGTATCCCATGTTCGTCTCCTGGGTCTAAGCTACTTCCCCACCAATTTTCAGCCAAATGGGTTCAGCCGTTGTTGAGTTATAAATAGTGTAACTAACACGACTTTCTTTTATATATATATAGATAATAAAAAGATGCTCTAGCTAAGTTACACAAGTAGAGCTGCGACAAAAACTAATATAAATTAATAATTTACCAAAGAGCTTTGAATTATTTATTGTATGACATACGCTTATCTATACATATAATAAAATTCTAAGTTGAATCTGCACATTACAATTTTTTTGGAAAATCTTATTGAAATAGTCATTATTATTGATACAAAGACCGAATCTATAATTTTTATATTTTTGTCTGTCTGTCTGTTTGTCTGTCTGTCCGTCTGTATGTCTGTCTGTCTGTCTGGGAACGCATCATGAGAAAATCACTGGACAGATTTTGATGAAATTTGGTATGATGATAGCTGGTTAACTTGGTCAACATATAGGATATTTTTTTACTGCGGGAAAATATCTCTGAGAAATCTATAGTAACTGTCAAAACGTACTTAGGGACAAACCTAAGTGGAGCGAGGGTGAGTTGCTAGTATATCATAAAATGACATGAGATTTGGTATTATATATTTTGGTTCATATATTTGTATATAAGCTAAATGATTTAATTTAAATATCTATAACCGATAGTAATAAAGATTAGTAATGAGATTAGTAATTTGCATAAAAAGTGCGAACCGGTGTGTAAGAGTTAGTAAAAAATAACAAGACCTTAGCTCCTTTATCAGACTCCCACGCCTGATCGAATCTGACGGGAGCCCGTATAAATATCGATGTTATTAATTTGGCTTCTGTGTGGTCTCTCTCATGCACTGCGGTCAATATTATGGTCGAAATATTTTACATGAAATCCATTCATATCTAAAAGACAGTTAAGTAAAGTTAGTGATACATTTAATTTTTTTAAGGCAATATTTTTTTTTAACTTTTACCTGCATTTTTGTTTATTTACACATTAATTTTGCTATATTATTATTTATTGAGGGTAAAGCGCTGAAATAGCATTATAAAATTGCTAAATACAATACTATTTCACACGGATTCTATTGACGTGAGATACTACTTAATCAATTTTTTTTAGTAGATTATAATCTAGAACTCTATATTTAATTTAATTTAAAATTAAATCCAATATAAGCTATAAAACCAAAATCTTTCACTGACAGTCGTTAAAGCATAATGATATTTAGTGGTCACTGATTTTTGTTCCAGTAGTCGTAATTTTTTTTTTTTTAAATATGTTGGAACATTAACACAGCACCATCTAGTTCCATGGAACGCTATCAGGCTTGTGTTATGGATACCAGATAGTTGATACACTACATATATATAACTTTAAATACATACATATTATAAATATAGTACACAGTCGTGTATTACATTCTTGCAAAGATTACTATAAATATATTTAATAACTTCAGTAATTTTGAAAAAGAATACACTTTGGATACTATCATTCAGAAACCATGTCTGTAATCGTAAACAAGGAAAATATTTCAAAGTTATATTTACGTTGTTTGTTTGGTTGAACATTAATAGGTCAACACTAGTATTCAATTTTGTATGTATGTATGTATACCCTTTACTTAAGTACCAGTATTGGCATTGTACGCAAAGAGCGAGATCAGCGCGGTCATCGACCGGGACCTTTTTGATCGGCTGACCTATCGTGCCTATTCGCCATTATGGGCTCGGGTTGAAACACGTAAGAAAATTGTTTTTAAAGGTCTTGCAGATATTCGTTTAAAAAGCCAATTATTGATAGGAAAATTGACAAATATTTCCTAGTGTAAAGTAAGAACGTTTGCCTTAAAATAAATATGTTATGAATGTTGAATTTTAAAAATCGTCAACATCTGTATTTTTTTATATACTCGTACAAGGGCTCGACTTTTGCTTTTGGTGTTACTGTTGATGTTACTATGTTACTGTTGATATTCTATCAACAGCAACGTTGGTGTAGTGGCTATCGGAGTAGATCCGGAGGTCCTTTGGTTCGAACCTTAGTCGGGTCAAATATAAATAGTTAATGGTTTTTTTCTGGCAATACATTTTCAGTAACACCCCGAATTGAGAAGTTGGCGATATTTCATACCCATTTCACTTTAAAAACGTCCAGCCGTTGGTCTTGAGCTTGATCTCTCATCGGCCGTGCGTGACTGGAATAGAGTGTACGTTATATGTATTTGTACACTTGTGCATTATAATATTTCACGCGCACATGATTAGTCTCAGTGAGATTGGCCGTTGTGGTTAAAATCGGTCAAGAGGTCATTATCTAGACATATAATAAAATTCAATAATTATTGGAAAATCTTATTGAAATAGTTATTATTATCGATACATAAGCGGAAGCTATAATTTTTAGATTTTTAGTCTGCCTGTCTGGCTGAGAACGCATCAGGAGAAAACCACTGAACAGATTTTGATGAAATTTGATATGATGATAGCTGGTTATCCGGGCCATCATATTTTTACTGTGGGAAAATATCCCATCGTGATAAATCTATACTAAATGTTAATATTACTTATAATTACAGCTACGCTGATAAACAAGAATCCCTAAGTAAAGTTCTGAAACAGACATACTGGAAGCGGTTTATATACTAGAATAAAAGAAGCCTGCCACTTCACGGCTAATTATGTATCTCTTAGCAAAAAGCGTTTCTCGATTTGCTTAAAAGAAGTGTCAAACATATTTTAGTATTAAATATAATTTAATTCAATTCAAAATTGTTTATTTAGCAATGGATTTTTGGAATTGGATTGTATCACCACTTTACTTACGTCAAGCCATTTTATTAGATACTAGTATTGCCCGCGGCTCCGCCCGCGTTCAGATGACCAAAAACCAAATTATTAGGTTTTACATATTAGTATACTCTTACATTGCAGTTTTTGTATTTTTTCTCAGAAATGAGACATATTCCCGCGGTAAAAAGTATTCTATATGTTGACCCGAATAACCAGCTATCACTATACCAAATTTCATCAAAATCCCTCCAGTGGTTTTTCTGTGATGCGGTAACAGATAGATTCGGCCTCTGTATCGATAATAATGTCTATTTCAATTAGATTATCCATAAAATATTTAATGTACAGATTCGACTTAGTTACAATTTTATTATATGAATAGATAGATAAACAGAGATCCATGTTTTTTTATTTATCTTTCAAAGGCTGCTCTATTTTTCTTGTTCCATGGGCAATATTCGAAAATGTGGATTGAGACTTTCAGTGATTCTAAAATGCTAGATTTAGAAATTTATATATATATATATATATATATATATATATATATATATATATATATATATATATGTATATATATATATATACCTACAGGAATAATTAATTATCTGCTATCTCAACACCTATATATAAATAGACAAAGATGAAACAGTTGAAACTAAAAACATTGGAAAGTGTTAGTTTTTTTTACTTAAAAGATATACCTAACTCTATTGAATAATCTTATCGGATTTTTTGGATTTTTGTCAAGAATTAAAGTTAAAAAAAAGTCCGCCAAAAAATCATGATATTGGTCGAAATTTATCTTTAACAGTCAAAATTCGATCACTAGGCGAACACACTTCAATATCTTAGCTAATATCTGAGCAACGATTAATTCAAAAAAGTTGATAATATTAAATAGCAATAATATAATAAATAAAATAATAATAGAATCATTTTTTTTATCTGCAATACAATTACTGCACGCGTATTACTGATAAAAACCATCTTTAACATATATGGAGGCGGTTAAGAATGTTAAATACAAAAGTACAATAATTAAAATTCTACACGTTGTTGATCGGTTTATCAAAGCCATGGAGACGTTATCTCATAATATATTGCCATAATCCCGTTTTGCCAATCGCGAGATAAAGATGAACATATTCATTTATTTAATTTCATTTATTTAGTAAGTTTGTGTTGAACTTGTTTTTTTTATTGGTTTTATTTATACTATTTTTATTATACTAGCTCAATATCCCGGCTTCGCTTGTGTGCTGTCTTAATTTTAAACTTTCTGAAAATATTGAAATATGTTTCATTAATTGTAACGAAGAGAAATAACAATAAGTTTAAGTAAATTTTATGCAAAAAAAGTATTTTCTATTGATTATTATTAATTTTGCCTCTCTTTTTTCACTTCCTTTAAGTATGAATTTCGGTAAATTTTTTTTAGTGATTATCCATATTTTTCTGAAAACATAGTTATTTTTATTACATTTACAAATCGATAATCGAGGTCATTTTTAGAGAATTGAAATGTAGCTTTATTCAAAAACTAGCGACTCATCCTCGCTTCGCTCAGGTTCGTTCCTAGGTTGATCCCCCATACAAACTTTCATTCCCATTTTCACCCCCTTAAGGGATGAGTTCCGGAATAAAAAAAATCCTATGTCCATCTCAAGGTCTCAAACTACCTTCTTACCAAATTTCATCTAAATGGGTCTAGTAGTTTTTGAGTTTATTCGTTACAAACATAAATAAAAAAGACTCCTCTTTATAATAGTAGTGTAGATAACAGCGTATCTATTCGTCCGATAGGAGGACGAATAAAAAATAAATTTTCGTCCTTCCTAAAAGTCACTTATTTTTTCCATTTTTTTCACTTTACATTAGAAAACAAAAAAAGCGGTAAATATTTAATATGTACAAACCGACTATAGAAGACGAATAATATATTTTTTACTCATCCGATTATCGGACGATTAGCAACAGACTCCTTTATTTATTATTCGTCCTATTAAATTTCGAATAATTATTTTTTATTCTTCCTTATTTTAAGTACGAATAGCGACAGCTTAAAAATAATGGCGTTGAGATTGTTTTTGCCTGTTGCCTCGAACAAGTTGTGTGGCATTACCTATTGAGACGGGTGGTTCTGGTGTGAAGACATACATACACATTTTTTGCGAACATAGGCATATTACTCGTACGAGTATGTTGTAATATCGTCTCCGGGTACCGCTATTCTATGCTTAAGAAACGTGAAGTATAAACGTTGTAATAAAATTTAAATAATTATAATACATCTTTAAACTTTAGATATATTCTTATTAGTATTATAAATGCGATTCATTTTTAAATGGTTTTGGGAAAGACATTAAGGTTGCATACTGGCTTCTTCTCTTAGAACCTAGGGGGACGGGACCTTTTAAAAAAAAAATATAAATGCGTCTTTTTCTGATCAGATGACATTTAAAATCTACTGTAAAACGAAGTTTCAAGAAAAACTATTATTAAATGTTAGTGTTTATGAAAAATGGACAAACAAACATATTAGCATAATACTTCCAGGTCACGTCCACCGTGTGGCGGTACAAGATATGTGTTCTTCGAACATCGCCGTCACGTCCAGAAAGCGCCGCTTTTTGTAACAATAATTGCTTTTCAAACCAGTATGACTGATACAATGCCTTAAAATAACTACCCTGATAGAAAAACTGTTCTGTTGGAGTATGAACGGATATTTTATTTCAGGTGAAACATTCAGGTTTTAATTTTAGAGAGAATTTAACATATTTTTTTAAATATATTTTATTATAAACGTTTGGAAATTCATATAATAATATACTCTCTTGGTTAGTAAAGATTTCTTCAATAAGAAACGGAATAAAAATTAAATTAAGATAATAATAACATCTACAAGACTTAGGTTTAAGGTTAACTTAAAAGATATTTAAGGTTAGGAAGTACATAATAGTAGGTAAAATAAAAAAAACCTAAACTCTTGTGGCAATAGTCATTTTACAGATGTATAAAAACAATAATAATATAACAGGGTTTATTTTGACCACACTTTTAACTCAGTTTGTAGTGACAATACTTGCTGTGCCAGCGGTCACGAGTTCGAGTTCCGCTGGGGTCACTCATTTGTGTGATGAGCACGAATGCTTGTACTAACTCCAGTCATGGGTGTTTATATTTATAATATCGATATATTTAAAAGTTATATATGTGTATTGAGTAGTATATCAGCTATCTGGTATCCATAACACAACCCTCGTAGCTTGCCATGGAACTAGATGGTGCTGCGTGTTAATGTCCCAAAATATTTATTTATTTTTACTTATTTATGATAACAGGGTTTAATTTATCAAAAAAAAACCTGTTTAATTGACTATTCCGCTTAAACAAGCATAGTCACAATGAAAGCTTAGTTTAAAGATATAAGAAAAGCTAATCAAATTTTATTCTGGAACGCAGTCGAGCGTGGGCGACCATTACATTGACAAAATGGCGAACGCTCAAAGTCGACAATACAAAATTTACATAACAGAAGAATATAAATAGGTATGGAGAAAGACGGTGTAGCTCAGTAGATGTATAGCTGGATGGTAGTGTTTTGCTTTGTTTTCGTATTCATAATAAAACTTTGCTTACTAATGTTATGAATCCAAATGTGCGTTTATTTGTTTATTAGAAGAAAATCTACTGATTTGATTGACAAAAGGTTTTGATATACTAAATTCTTAATAGGGAATATGCGTGATTTTGTTTTTATTTTTTTATACAATAGCTTACATTAATTGTAAAAAAATATGCAGCTCCAAAAAACTAAAATTTAGTATAAAAAAATCATAACGATACGGATACTTTAAACACCTGCCATTTCACGCGCTTGGGGTGACGTCACAGTATGATACACACAGAAAAATAACGACCAAAGTAGCAAAAATCTAATCGCTCTGTTATGATATACTCTGACGTCATATTCGGTCTGACCAATGGCGTTCGTTTCAACTACTTGGATTTTTTTAATTTAATTATTATTTTCTTAATTAAAAAGAAATTACATAAAAAAATAATAATATAGGCTTAATTCAAAAGCAATAAAGATTATTAAAAAAAATATTCCACCTTTATTTAAATCACACGCATATTACCTGTTATGATATAATTTTATAATTATTTGCTAACAATTACTCACTACTCACGCTACTATTTTAAATGCAAAAATTTTTGTTTGCTGTATGTGCGTGTGTGTTTGTGATTATGTTTGTTACTCATTTACGCTGAAACGACTGAACAGATTTTGATGAAATTTGGTACCTAGATACGACATGGAGTAGCACATAGGATGGTATTAGGCTACCTAGGAATGAGTATAAGTCGATAGTTGGTAACGATGCTAAGTGGTTTATTATGTCAAAAGAATTATTTTGTTAAAAAATTTAAAGCTGACTGTCGGTTAGGTTTGTGACGTACGGAAGCTTAAAGAGCATCCGATGTAATTTCATACTTTTTTTGATCAATCGGACCACCTGCGGGCTAGATATCAAAATCCGATACTTTCAATCCGATTTTATTAGATTTTGCTATTAAGTTGTTATTGTTTATTAAATTTATAATTTATATGTAATATAAATTTTTAAGAGTTTTAAAGATAATAACCTTTTGTTTGAATTTAAAAATAAATTATATATAAATTTAAGTACACAAAGAAAACATAATTCATTCTTATACCAACCTCTATCTAGAAAAATATTTTATTTTAGTAATATTCTATCCAGCGTCACTATTAAAAGCCATAAAATAGAGATTTAAATAGAATTATTTATTATATGAACATATTATATGAAAAGAATTACCTTTTATGTAAATACGTTCAGTAAAGCATGTATTGTTAAAGAATCTTATACAAACACATGACATTTCTAAGATACTATAAAGCCTTCTCCAGACCATATTCGTGCTAAAACATAGGCTTCCCCCAAAGGCCACGCACGTACAAACTTCTAAGAAGAAACGTTTCATACTATGAAGTTTTATCACGAAGTTTATATCCACATATTAAGTATCTCATCTAGCTATTCGTATATAAGAGTCGTAAGATGTCGAAAGGCAGACGGCACCCCGTCCGCCTGCCCAGCTTTGTTTGTAATCCTTAAATTATTTGTTATTCAATGTACAATCAGACACTAAAGTTTGTTATTAATAATTATATTTAGGTGTTCATCGATATTTATTTATTATTATTAGATCGTGTTTTTAAAAAAGATCACACAGTGCTTTCGGGCTTTATCCGATCCATATTCATGGAAGTGAGTTTTATTTAAATTAAAATTATTATCTGTAGGTACTGTATAATAGCATAACTACTTTTACTAAGAAGGTGCATCGATTTCAAAACCACACAAAAATAATTATACATACTACCATTTCAGCAAAAAAAATTTTTTCAGATTTATGTATGTGGCTGTACCGTAAAGGTCAAATTGAGTATATGCCGATATCGAGTAACGTGTGTATGTACATATTTGTATGAAAAATATATCTATTAAAGCACTTTACATGGAGCATTTGGTGGTGCTAGAAAGAATAAAAGACGTTAAGGCGCGTGATTTGCCCATGAAGTGGACAAAACAGCAAACCTATGATTGAAAATCAAGGTAACCTTATATGTAGGTAGTTAATTTATAAACATATTATTAGGCATGAGGTAGAAATGAAAAATTTATTAATATAAAATTTAAATGTATACTTTCAATAAGGAATCAATTTTTCTATTCGAATGTACTTTAAATAATTTCACTTAAGTGTTGTTTATGCTCAGTGCAATATCATTTTATATATAACGTGTGAAAGATTGTAACTTCATATATTATTTTCTTGATCACATCTCTACTTATTCTATTTTCTTTCACGAAATCAGTGCAGTGCTTTTAAAAATATTGCATTAAATCCAAATTTTATCTCTAGCTTCTGCTTGAATGTTTAAAATAATGCATTTACTATATTTGTTGCACCTTTAAATACATTGTTTGGTTTCAAAGTCACCAAGAAGCAGTTAAGTTTATTTTTAATTAATTGAGTGGATCAAAGACACAGTTTGAGGTTTTAAACATTTAGAGCTAAGTATTAGAGAAATTTTGGCTTTGAAATAAATACACGTGTGAGCAAAACTACAAAAAAAACATAACTTTATTGAATAAATAGAAAATATAGAAATGATACTTTTATCTTACAGGAGGTCTACAAACCGAGGCGGATACACGGTCGCGTCGCATCGAGTCGCTTGGAGATGGCAGAGATACAGACGTGCATTTTAATTTGTACACTGTGCTATCTAAAAGTAATCTAAGGATATATTTATCAATCTTTATTATTTATAGAATCAAAGATATGTTGGGTGATAGCCCTAAAAGCCATTCTCTAACATCCTACCCTGTCAATTTCCTGAAGTGTTAAAACACTACAAGGAATTCAGTAATTTGAAAAAAAAATACAATATTCAAACATACTCGATTCGTTGATCGAGAAGCTAGCATTTACAGCTGCACATCCGGAGATCCTGGGATCGAGTCCCGAGTTGGTCTGTCTTGCACTTAATCACTCACTGAGTCAGTGGTCGTATCGAATAATTGTCCTACCGGAGCATGAAATTAGCAGGAATAGAGAGTGCACGTTGTATCTGCGCCTACAAGCACTACACCATAATATCTCCTCCGTAGGATGGTTACATTGAGATGTGCCGATGGTGCCGAAATCGGCGAGGAGGACACCATACGTTTCAAAATACCCAGTATGGAGAAAGTTGTTAGACTTGAATGCGCGACGGGTTTACTAAATATAATGGTTTTTTTGACAGATTTTGACAATTTCATCCTTTATCCCGTGATACTAGTGATTTTCGTGGCATAGTAAGTTTGCAAAAATTTCGCAGTTTATGTATAATAAATGTACATGTTTTACATCTTTATCTTTCAGTCAAGATACCGGGATGGATTCGTTACCCAGATGCCAGCGCGAGATACTGCTAGTATGCGATGCTTTTAATTGCATTCACTCGAACACTATCTTAGAATCTACACTTGATTTATATATAACAATGTTTGTTTGTCTGTCGCAATTTAAACCAAGAGTTGCCTCAATTTAATTATAATTGTATGTATGAGTAGATATATCTTCGAGTGTACAGTAATTTTTATTTATAACTAACGACTCACCCTCGCTTCGCTCGGTTTCGCCCCTAGATACTTAAAAAAATGGGGGTGGGGGTAGGAGGGTGAAAAATACTTTACGAGCTATTCTCAAACCTTCCAAATATACAAAAAAAATCATGACACGCGATATTTATATATCAGATTTCGTTTTTTTACTAACAGTTATGTATAGGACTTGGTAAAACAATGAGAACAGAGATGAGATGAATATAAAAATTATATAAAACTAGAAGGATTTACTAGTAGCCAATAAAGGGTTCCACTAAACAACATTCTTTGTCTTGTAATGCCTCCATTTTCTGGTCAACTCGGTGGTATATTATATTACTCTATTATCTCTTGAATTGATACTGCAATAATTAAAAGAAATTAGATTTAATTGACTTCCAAGATTTTATTAGAAAAGGTAATTGAAGCTTATAAAAACGTGCTAATGTGCTGCATTTAGATTAATACTTATATTGAAAATACGAGCGTGTTTGTCTTTTTGTATCATTTAAATGTCATTTAAATTAAAAAAAATCTATCCCTAAGTGTAGAAAATAAGAGGACGATGGATTGGATTTTCACCCATTGAATTTTTAAAATACTTTCTTCTTATTTTGCCTACTATGTCTGTAACACTAAAAATAGAAAAATAAAAATTTAAAAAATAAAATAATAACCAAATTTTAAAAAAAAACACTAAAAAGTAAAAAATAACTGATTGGTAGTTTTCATTTACTGTAGATATCTAATCAGATATTTTCGAACTCGGTGTCGGTGTGACTGATACAAATTAAAGCACACCAAATCGGTTTTTTTTTATTGTTTTACACTGGAGAGCAAAAAAATATAAAAATCGATCATAATTAATTGGCGAATATATAGTGTATAGTATTTGTGTAACAATAAAAAACATACAGATAGTATACATTAAATAATTCCTTCATTTTGTAATTCTACAAAAAATATGCTGTATTAATCTCTTGTTTTTACCCGACTGCCAAGGAAGGGTTATTGATTATTAAAATCGAAATCCAATCGTGTAATCTTTCATACAAAAAAAATAGCATTTTCAGCGATCTATTATTACATATCTGTCAGTTGAGCCGTTCTGAGGTTTAAATTTGAGATATCATCACTACGTAGGTACGTATATCTATAATATGGGTGTCATCATAGGTTGAGACAAGATTGTATATATGTAGTTCTCATATATTGTTTTAAAAAACAATATATGAGAACTATATATAATGATTCTCAATATAATTTGTCAATTCAATAGAATTTCTAAAATTTTCTATTCGAACTAATACTACGCTCATAAGCTCGCTAGCTATAAACCAAATTAAAAACCCGCCCAAGTAAACCCGCAGGTAAAAGTTATAGTAATCTTAAAAAAAACCTTTTAATATTGTTTGTCTTTAAAAAGGTTCTAAGGACTCTTGATTATGAACTTTACAACAGTTGAAGATAGTTACCATGTGGGTTTTGTTTTATGGACGGTCCCAGTCGCTTAATTATATAGTCAGCTTTCATTTATACCAAGCTTATTGCTACAAATGTACGATCTACAAGTGATTACTGCTCGTTTTAATGTAGCCATTAGTTCTTAATAAGCTGTTCGTATATAAACTACATAAAAATAAAAGTAACTGCTTGTGATTCCGGAATTGACTGTTCTTAGTACTTGTTATGGTGGATCCACACTAAAGAGACTTTCATAGAGTTGTATAGAATTTTGTCTATGTAGAAAGCAGTACAGACTAATGTCAGTATTTCAGATAAACCGGAAGTCTCCAAATATGGCTGCCTGTTTGTTTTAATCTGACGAAAATTACCTTAAATATGCTACGTTACTAACGTCGTTAATGACAGAAAATAAATCAGAAAACAAAATTTTAAATTATAAAAAGTTAATTTAAAAAAATTGAGAAAATGTCTACGTGAATTATTTTAATCGAACCTCATAAGCTGTATCTATACGTACAAGTCTTTATCGTGTGGAGCCACCATTACTATTTAATGAAAGCGAAAGCATGCTGAGTTTGTATAGTAAAATATAGCTCTAGGAATGATAATGATTTTCTTAGAACTAAAAACAAAAAAAAAACAGATTGAAAAAATCTTTAAATATTTCTGAAATGGATTTTACAAAAACATAATCATACAGTTTGTTTTTGTATTAGCATTTTATAAGCTTTTATTTAATGTGCAAGTTGCGATGTTTGTATGTTTGTTCGGGTCAAATCTTGCAACTGAATTTTAAAGCAGTTATCCTTAACCGATTAAGATGAAGTTTTGATGACAATGCATGGTTAGATAAGTCACGTCATTCTAAATCCAACATGGCGGACTCCCAGCGATGGCGGACTATGTATTTTTTATGCACCCCCATGATATGGATATCAAATAAAAGGGTTTGTTCAGAAAAATACGAATAAATATCTAAAAAATAAAAAATAAACATTAAATTAAATGAAACTCATTTATTTTAAAATTTATAGGATATAAAAGATTGTTTGAAAAATGTTTGTTTAATATTAATTTATTTTATTATGTAATAGTATAGTTTTACATTCAGTATAGCTTTTCACCCCATCATCTACATCCGTATAAAAAACTTTATAAATAACAAAATTCTAACTGACAGTGAGTCGAATCTGTATATTGAATAGTTTTAAGAAAATGTTATTGGAATAGTCATTACAATACAGAGGCCGAATCTATAGTTTTTAGAATTTTTGGCTGTCTGTCTAGGAACGCATCACGAGAAAACTACTGGACAGATTTTGATGAAATTTGGTACGTTGATGAGCTGGTTATCCGGGTCAACATATAGGATACTTTTTACTGCGGAAAATATCTCATCTCTGAGAAAACTATAATACTAAACGTTAAAACGTAACTAGGGACTAACCGAGCGGAGCGAGAGTGAGTCGCTAGTATGATATAAAAGCTTGTTTTAAAATAAAAAAA
This sequence comes from Brenthis hecate, assembly GCA_951806755.1. Lineage (NCBI taxonomy): Eukaryota > Metazoa > Arthropoda > Insecta > Lepidoptera > Nymphalidae > Brenthis > Brenthis hecate. The sequence goes on along the minus strand of OX638258.1, from coordinate 5,795,845 downwards.
AATATTAATTTATTTTATTATTAACTTATGGTTTTCCATTCTGTACAGCTTTGAGTCCCATCATCTACACCCGCATAAAAATCATATATAATTATGATAATTTTCTTATACATATATGTATTCACGCCGTTTTGATAATGTAGCTACAGTAGATAACTTAACACTTAATGCCTTATATTTATCTCACGTCCAATGACTTAACTAAAGCTGTAGAAATTATGCCCTTTACTCACTCACACTATAAATAAATTCAAAATGTAATTTAATAATAATTTGTTGGAAACACGAACTTCATAATCATACTCGCACTTATGAGATAAACTCGTTTATATATTATTGTAATTATCTTGACACGTCTTTGCAATTTGCCGCCAGATAGCTTGATGCAACTAGATTATACGTCTTATTTCAATAATAAAACTATAGCCATTTTATAGTTAGAAAATATAAACTCCGTTATATGTTTTCTATTTAATAACTTTATATGTATTGGTCGATTATAACATTATACTCTCAGTTTGAAACAATATCTATTTTATGTAATATGGACATATTATCTATACTAATAAATGGAGAGCCGATTTTTTCTTTCGGTAATACTGCGATAACTACTGAACCGATCGGAATAATACTCATACCATAAGATGCAGCGTGTTTCGAAGAAGGTTTTAGTATATGATATGTTGGTGATTAATGTACTATGCGGGCGGAGCCGCAGGAAAACGCTAGTGTAGTGTATATCTTAGAGTATCCAAAAAAATATTTCTCAGCTTTAATAGCAAATAATCTTTATATTAAAAAAGAAGTTATAGGTTTTACTTTTGTAATAACGATTGTAAGATCTATACTTCTCAGCAAAAATATTTCTCCACTGTTTTCCAGCTTCTACAGTAATACATCTCTATCTACATTTTCTTGTTTAATAGCCAGTACCTGGGTAGTGGGGGACCGAGCTTCACTCGCCGTTTCTCAAAGCTATAAAAATTGTGTTTTTTTTTTCAAAAATGACACCTATTTAAATGAAATTAAAAGGCCAAATGTTACCTAAATACAATATTTGATCCAAATCGTTACAGCCGTTTCCGAGATAGGGACACGAAATAAATCTATAGGTATACATTATGCCTACTACACAAGCTATAATACTGCTCATTTAATATTATAATATATTGATTGCTTAACTGTACCAAATGCTGTAAGTTAGCTTTTAACTAATATTTTCTATATACTTAAACGATAATTACAAACAGCTGCTATCAGAAATCGAACATAATACGTAATAGTACCAGTTGAAATTGCTTATTTTTTTATTTACATAACTATACTTTAATCATGTATGTGATTACATCAGAACGGGCTTTTATTTATTCAATTTCGGCCAAAGGCCATTCGTCAAGGCTTCTACTCTAATAGCGTTATTTGTTCCCCACGTCATGTTATATTATCATAGGTTAAAAGCATATGTTGCAGGCACATTTGTCAATTTATAAATATACTAGCGACTAACCCTTGTTCCGCTCGGTTTCGTCCTTACTTACATTTAACGTTTAGTAAGATTTCTCAGAGATGAGATATTTTCCCGCAGTAAAAAGTATCCTATACTGCAATATGAACTGGATAACCAGCTATCATCATACCAAATTTCATCAAAATCCCTCCAGTGGTTTTTTCGTGATGCGGTCACAGACAGACAGACAGACAGACCGAAAAAAATCTAAAAACTATAGATTCGACCTCTGTATCGATGATAATGACTATTTCAATAAGATTATCCAAAAAAATATATTTTATGTACAGATTCGACTCAGTTAGAATTTTATTATATATATGTAGGTATAGATAATTCGTCAATTTACAAATATGGTGATGTCTGTTTGAAAATTAATGATTCTTTGAATATACTCATAACAATGCATTATGTTATATTCAAGCGCGGTGACAGATTTTAATTGGATTATTGTTGGTGAAAAGGTTAAGGCGAGAGCGAAGCGAAGCGAAACTCGCCTTTTAATCATCTCTCTTTTTTTGAATCATCAATCATTATTACCCTCAGTGCTGTATTTTACATTACAACGTTTTATAATTTGCCTTCGCCATTTTATATTATAGGAAGCGTTTTCAAACGGACTGGAATACTCGTATATTGACACATCATACGCTATGCCTGCGACATACATATAATTGCTGGGGGATCTGAGTACTGTCCTAATTAATGCGGTATACGTCGTAAATCTTATGGTTTTTTTGGTGCCATAAGCTTTGTTGTAAAAATCTCGATAACACCTGATTAGGATTGCCTATATGGATATTTATGTTTGTTTATAGGTTTAACTGAGAACATTTTCTCGGTTATGGAGATAACCCTATAAAAATACAGAGATAAAACAATTATGAAAGCTACAAGTACGGGGGTAGTTGACTTCATCTTTATTTAATTATTTGAATCGACCAGTTCCTAATTGGAAGTCACAAAAAGAAAGTTAAAAATTTGAGTACTTCAATTACACTAGGGTTGGAAAAATAAACGTTTGGGGATCTGAGTACTGTCCTAATTAATGCGGTATGTGAAAGCTGTTTGACGGAGGGTAGTTTTTTTTCTACTGTATAATAATATATAATAATTATGTATAAAATGAAGCAAAATTTGCAGTTTTTTTTTAAGTTTTTATTTACACCAGTTTTCGTCAGCGGTGATATTTCTAAAGTACATTACGTTGACAAAAATCCTAAGTAATCCAAAGGTAATAAAGTTTTCTATTAATAAAATATATGTTGGAATTTTAGTGTTTCCGAAGTTTATCTCTTACACACAACTAACCAAAACAAACCTTTATAACGGTATCTACAGCGGACACTCAATCACTTAATTAGTTAAAAAATAAGTAAATATTCATTTATTATACAGAAGGTTCTAAATAGTGTTGTTACGAGATACGTCCAAAACAATAACTATAGTTAAAAATATATATCTGCAAATCTTATAATATTAAATGATTGATTTATTGCGTGTATCTCAGAAACGGCTCTAACGATTTGGATCAAATTTTGTATTTAGATAAGGTTACGCTTTTTAAGTTTATCTATATATATGTAAGTAGGTGTTTTTTCTAAAAAAAACCTAATTTTTAAATCTTTTTTAAAAAAAAAACCGCCGAGTGAAGCTCGCTCGCCCAAGCTCTAATCCAATATATTTTAAATGACACCATATCATTTAAAACGACAGGTGTATGACGTAAGATGAGAAACGTATCTACAAACGTAAATATGTATTGTTATTTAAACATAAATATACTTAGGCATTGGGTTTACAATACCTGTAGACACTCGAAGGTCCTTTTAACCTTAGGTAACCCACCAGTATCTGTACTCGATGGCACTCAACTATACGTCACCCTCATCCCAGATCGCCTCTCGATCACGTTCCAGACGTCGATGATTGATAATTAAACTAGCTCGTTGCTGCGGGTTTCCTTATATTTTGCTATTGTATATGTTTATAGGATAACTATGGCTTAATTTAGATTGTTGAGAGAATAATTAAATATTTCACATGTATGTATGTATGTGCTATTTTGTAGATTACATACTAATAGCCTGAAATTACTAAAATTCAAAACTCATCAATAAATAAAAACTTTTTACCAAAAAAATAAAAACCGACTTCAAAAAAAGCACTAAAAAGTAAAAAAACTGATTGTTAGTTTTCATTTACTGTACATACCAAATCAAATATTTTCAAGTCCATGTGCTTTGCTTTGTATCGGCTGGCTGTAGTAATTTTAATTAGAGGAAAAAATACGGGTAAATAAAATAAACTAAGTACGATAGCAAAAAAGAATGTTGCTGTGTCATCTGAACAATATATATAAATAATGGATTGACACCGCCTTCGTCAAAATCGGATGAGTAATTTAGGCGCTATAGTGGAACATTCGTAAATATAAACATTAAACATACATATATAAACTGAAAAATATAACCCTTCCTTTTGACTTTTCCGTTGTCGGGTTAAAGATTTTTCTTAAAAGGTTGTCTTTAATGTTAAAATTATATGTCACACCAAATAGATATAGATCATAATATGTTTTTTTGCAACATACCAAAATCCTAGCAGCTGTTAAGAATTTAATGTGTTTGTTTGTTGTTTTACCCTTACCCAAGGAATCTAACCAATAATTAGCAGTATGATGGGTTGCTTAACTAGATATTTTATGGTATACTAGCAGAACCCTCGGCTACGCCCGCGTTTAATCTACAAAAAACCCTTTGGCTATATGTTATATTGAGGAGTGGGACCACAAACAACGTGACACGAGATTTTTATATATTAGATATTTCGAATATAACTATAGTTTTAACAATATGTACAAATGAGTGGAGTATTCCAAAACCCACGTGTTAGTATTAAATTATTCATTGCATGCCGTATCACGAGTTTGCTTTTGTTTAATCTGTAAAAGGACTATTTCCGCTGGATTATGCCCGAGCGGAACTTAAACAAAGGAAAAATAAAAGTAAATTTATATATACATACATATTGATTAGGTTTTTAGTTTAGAACGTTTTGTATTTAACCGGTAACCGTTAGGTACAGTTAAAACTTACTTGCTTTTCAACCTGAAAGTAACATGTTCAATTTCCGGTTATGAAAAATAATATATCTATATATAAATAGGCAAAGACAAAACAGTTCAGTACATTTTTCTCTTTTGTTTCTCAACCAATTTTCTTTTATTTTGTTTAGTAGCTATAGACGAACTTTAGTGTTATACTACTATTACTAATTGTCGTATCGAAATAAAAAGGAGAATTATATAAATAAATAAATAAATATATAACATAAATATATTGGGATATTAACACACAGCACCATCTAGTTCCATGGTAAGCTACGACTTACGAGGTTTGTGTTATGGATACCAGATAGCTGATACACTACACATAAATATAACTTTAAATACATACATATTATAAATATAAACATTGGGACTGGAGTACAAGCATTCGTGCTCATCAGACAAATGAATGCCCCCAAAGGGACTTGAACCCGCGACCGTTGACACAGCAAGTAGGGTCACTACAAACTGAGCCAAACGTGTCGTCATATATTATGTATATATGGATGTTTTTAATTAAATTGAAATACACACACACACAAATATATATATGTATATATATAATTTATATTTTTGTACTAACTTACCTTATCAATGTGAAATATGTAGTCTCAATCATATCATGTTGATGACAATGCAGCATCGTTATATGTCGCTAATCGTGATAGATCTCACAATTATCGTGGTAGAGTCGATGAGGTACTTGTAGTTGTCTAAATAATGAGGTTGACATATCGTCTCAGTACTTATTCGTTCAAGCGATCAATTTACCAAAAGAGATTTTAATACAGAATTATTGGCTGTTAAATATCAATTCTATTGGTATAAAATACATATTTTATTTAAAAAAATCCAAAAAGATGTATTTTATCTATTGTATAAATCATTCGGGAAAAATCTTCATCAAGAAATATAGCTTTTTTTAAAATTGAGGAAAACTCTACTGTAAAGTACAACAAGTATTGATAGTTTGAATAAATAAACACTAAAAGGGACTATATGTAAGTATTATAGCAAAAATACTATAAGTAATTTAGTTACATTTACAAAATTAATTATTAAATATTTATAAATTATTATCTATGTATACTATTGAAAGCTAATAGAACATATCTAAGAAGAAACAATATATTTATAACTACAAATTAAACGTGTAGTGAACGCCAAGATAAGGTATTATTTAATATAAATCCCATTAGTATTGCAGTATTCATTACTGACAGAGCAATTTGTTATAGTACATCCATCCGTACAGACCGACAAGCGTTCTATATATATAACGAACAACCTGTCTTGGATCTTCAGTTCCCATGGTGTCCCGTAATTGTACGCGCTCCATTGGCTTGTTGGCATTTTCCAATAAAACATAATTTGTACATATATGTATGTATGTATGTATTTTACATATACTCGCTTCCTTATCAAACCATTTGTATGTAAATAACAACAGATAAGCAGTTTTCACACGTTTTGTGCACTTACTATTCTTATTGTTGCAATGGGCATGGGTAGCTCTACATTTATAATAATTCTTTTTAAAATCTTAAATAACTGTATGCTAAAATTGTTTTATTCAAATTTATGTGTCAAGGGAATAATAAACCGTAGAGAAATGTAACTTAATGTTAAGTAGTACATTTTAGCTTTCGCAACTTTCATCTGTTAAAGTGGGATCATAAATTTAAAGACAAAAGGTGTGAGAAAAACACGCGTCTGTTAGTTTCGAGTTATGTCACATTATACCAAGTTTAAATCGCAATAAGAAACGCACAGTACATAACTTGCGAGGTCCCTATACAGTGCAACTTTTTCGAAGCCTAAAAAATACCTTGAACTTACCATTATCATCTTTCTCCTCCTGGTATATGTGAAAACTCTAAGTGTGAGCGAGACGGAACGATATACGCGAGTAGCGTCGTAGCTTTAGTTGACTTGAATCCGTTATGAGAAGTGGATGTGTTTAAAGTTTTTGTTTCAAAAAGTTATTGAAATTATTCGGCTTGTTCTAGAAAAGTGTTTATAAGGAATCCATACAAGTGATTGATAAAAGTGGAAAGATGGAGTGAAGTGAAAGTGTTTATACTGTGCTCAAAGTGTTTTTCGGTAATGGAACGAAGTCTTATTGAAAACAGCAGGTGAGCGTTTTATATTGGTTTTTGGACTGCGTATATTTAGGTAATGCAGAGACGGCTTGGAAATGTACAAAAATATTTTTAATTCGCATAAAAAAAGAATTATATATTATTTAAATTAAAAATTAAGAGTTATAAACAAATATTATTAATTAAATTATACTTAAATATGTTTATAAGTGAAGAGTTATTTTTATACATATTTTCAACATACCATTGATAACTTTATTATAAAGGATAAAATCTATACGCCAAATGCCCTTCTCATTTTTCTTAATAAATAACGAAAGTATGTTATCTGAGCATCTAAAACACATAGATTAAATCTGCGCTCGTTATCTCTTAATACTATAAAAATTTACAATAAAATTAATGTAACTGTCTACAAGATAGTATAAATGTGGAGATGCGATCTTACCAAAGACATCAACGCGCTCGAGTGGAGATGAAAAGTTTAATAGAGTAAGGTTTTTTGCATTGATTTCTTACTATAACATAAAACTATACTTTAATAAAAGGCAAATATAATGGTATTACTATGTCAAAGTAATAATCACTGTATTAATTTAATTACTCGTCTTGATTATAATGATAAAATACACATGTGCGAATAAAGAAAATTACAAAAAAAAAACAGTTCTTTCAAGAAATTAAACGTCATTAGTAACGTATTAATTACATACAACGTGCGTCATATACGCATCTTAATAATATCATAAAATAAATAAATATGTTGGAACATTAACACACAGCAACATCTAGTTCCATGATAAGCTGTGAGGCTTATGTTATTGATACCAGATAGTTGATACACTACACATAATATATAACTTTAAAAACATACAAATTATAAATAAAAACACCCATGACTGGAGTACAAACATTCGTGCTCATCACACAAATCAATGCTCCCAGCGGAATTCAAACTTACGACCGCTGGCATAGCAAGTAGGGTCACTACAAACTGAGCCAAATGTGCCGTCAAAGTGTAAGTATTAATTTACTACACACAAAAATAAAATAAAAATAAGTACATTACGTTTTAAAATTGTAATAGAGAATATATTCTTTGAACAACTAATTAGACATGTATGTAATTGTTTCATGTTAAAATTAAATCCTTGTATGGAAATAAACATAAAAAGTTACATCAGTTTAGTACTTAATTATTATTGAATTTTATTGAATCATAGATGAATCGACAATATTTTTTAACCGACTTCAAAAAGGAGGAATTCTCAATTCGACTAGTATTTTTCTTCTATACATACAATAAAATTGTAACTGAGTCGAATCTATATATTAAACATTTTTTGGAAAATCTTATTGAAATAAACATTATTATCGATATAGAGACCGAATCTATGATTTTAGAATTTTTGTGTCTGTCTGGGAATGCATCACGAGAAAACCACTCGACAAATTTTGATGAAATTTGGTATGATGATACTCCTGTTTACCCGGGTCAACATATAGGATACTTTTTACTGCGGGAAAATATCTCATCTCTGAGAAATCTATACTCGTACTAACCGTTAAAATGTAAACGTAAAAAAAACGTAAGATATAAAGTTAATATACTTTTTAAATATTGATACTTAAAATGTTTTCTTTATTAGAACGAATGTTATACGAATCCCTATGAAGTCATGAAAATGTCACTTTTGGACATAAAACACTTTACCATGTTAAAATATGCACTCGTAGTACGAGAAAACCTTACGTCTTATCTCAAATGGAAAAGGTTCAAAATTCACTATTTTTAAATATTAAATGAACTAAAACTATGGCTTTTATTCCCTAGGAATAAAGTTGAAATTTAGTTTTTATGTTTTTAAGCGGTTATGTTCATTGAAATCTTAAATTATTTGCGGTAGGTTTACGATAATAGAGCTCTTATGTAAATATCATATAAAAGGAAAACAAATTTATATTGACTCTACGTCGATTTTGTATGGAACAAACAGCAAACATAATTGTAAGAAAAATCAAACACAAGTCGCAGTGTTGAAAGAACTTAGAGGGCAAAGTTGGTAATACTTATTACTTGTCTTTGAGTGTCGCTTTGATTGTACTAATATCATAATTTTCCGAACATGTATAAACATGTTATTCATATAATATATATTTTTTTTTAATTTTCAAACGAAACAATCACTTTATTAGTACTAAATATACCTAAATGAAAGATTAATGAATAAAGCTTACACTAGCATTCATTCGAAAGCTTTACAAAGTTAAACTAAAGCCTTTTTATAACATTCCACGCCTTGCTTTAATTTGAATTCAACTCATTACTTGAAATAGTCACTGTTTTAAATACGCGTAGAAAAGAAAATTCTAGTAGTATTATAGAATTCTTGAAATTGTTCTCATACTGTCGTTATTTTTATGGAAAGTTTTGTCTTTTTCTCTCACAGCAACTTGCCATTATCTGTCCTTGTCGTGGGTTGACAATTATCTTGAAAATTACCCTTAAAGATGGGTTAGACGATCTATTTAAATATGAAGTCGTCCTACACTCGCTACATAAAAATAAACATTCAAACTTTATGCGCGAGACTTTTTCGTGTCACACAAAAAATAAGAGAAAGCCTGGTCATATTCATTATTATTATTACGAGCTTTCAAGTTTTCTTTGCGGTTTTAATGCGTAAAATGTATTAAGGCAATGATAGAAGATATTTTTAAACTTAACGGCTTCGACGATTCGTTCACAAGTTATTACTCGCTTCGCTCAGATTGTCTCTAATTGACGTTTTGCAGCAAGCTAATTTCATGCGAAAACGACTTGGTATACCAAGATGAAAAGTAGCCAATGGCACTCTCCAGTACAAAAATGTTAATGCAAAAACCAATTTGAAATTTAATTCGTTGCAACATATTATGTACTAGCGACTTATCCTCGCTTCGCTCGGGTTCTTCCCTACATAATTTTTTTAATTATGAACTGATTGAAATAAAATAAATACTAAATGTTAATTGAAGCTTACCACTATAAATTAGTGAAAATCGCACCCAAATCTGTTAATCCATTTCTGTAATTAGCGCGCACAAATAAATAAATAAATATGTTGGGACATTAACACACAACACCATCTAGTTCCATGATAAGCTACGAGGCTTGAATTATGGATACCAGATAGTTGATACACTACACATATATAACTTTAAATACATACATATTATAAATATAAACAACCCAGGACTGGAAATCCATTCGTGCTCATCATACAAATGAATGCCCCCAGCGGGGCTCGAACCCGCGAACGCTGGCACAGCAAGTAGAGTCACTACAAACTAAGATAAACGTGTCGTCAATCAGTCTATATTTTTTACTAATTTTTCTAACTTTTCGTGGGTGCACAATAAAGAGTATTTATTAACTTTTTTTAAACCACACTTTCGTTAACTTCCTTTACAACTTTATCTTATATTTTTTTTATTTAATTTTTTTTTTATTAATACTTATATGACGATTGAATATAAATAAATAAACGTTAATGTGAGAAACTATGTCAAACTTTGTAAGTGTTGCAATTCAGTTTATGATTACATATAATTTTATTATATGTTCAGATTTGTATCTAAAGATATCAGTATATCAGCGGATGTTACGAAGCAGTTACTCAATATTGGCTTAAGGTTACATAATACTCGTACATAATGCCATCCATTTGTTCGATGTTCAATTAATTTTTATCTGCTTTAACATATGTATTTAGAGGTAGTTTAAAATACTCGTCATGGGAACGCCAAAGGATAGTATCAATTCACTTCATTTCATAATTAAACCAAATTAGTTAATTTCTTTATTACCCGATTACGGCGAAACTCAAAGGAGGGTTATGTGTTTGACCTATATGTATATCCGAATCTATGTACCCTCATAATTACTAAACGGTTTACCCGATTTTGATGATTCATACGTCGTTCGATTTGTATTGATAACGCGAGTGTTATAACTCCGAAACTACTGAACTGATTTAGATGAAATTTTATAAGAAGATAGGGTTCAAGTATAAATGCGTCAGCTGAATCTTTCAATAAGTATTTTATATCTATTGCTCATACAGGTTTTACTTCTATGTTTAATAAAATTAGCGAGAAGCAATGATATTCTACTCACAGTGAGTACTTTCAGTATAATTTATATATTATGTAATAATATACGCTAATCTTGCATACAAAAATAGCCTAGATTTAAAATGACTTAGATACAATTATATACTTATATATAATTATAATTTTAATAATAATTTAGCTCTGTCAACGTCCTACTGCTGGGCACAAGTCCTCATTCAATACGCGGCGGATTAGGCCTTAATAAGCCACATTGACCAAATGGGAGCATGTGAACTGGATACCTCATTCGAAAACTAGTAAGTAAGATTTTCTTAGATTTTCCTTCACGGCACTAGCAAGTTGCAATCACGTTGAAAATGATTCGCATAGAAGTGCGAGACCTGACTTTTACTCACTTAGATAGATACTTTCTTAGATTTACACGAATATTTAAAATTTTAAATAAAACTATTTTTCTATTTTTTTCGCGGATTTTTTGTCTCCCATGACCATGACTCTGTAAAGCATTCGAATGGTCAGAATACAAAAATCAAAATAAATCCGCGAAAAAATCCGAAAAGATACCTGTATTTATATGTACCTAATACTTCAAATGTATTACAATATATGGCCAAATGAACTGTTATCATCTTTTGTCTAATAGTTATACTATTCAATACACCAGTCACTTTTATGTTAAAATATTTGTTTTCACTTATCTTTTAAATGTAGTAATAGAAAACATAGAGCTTGTATGTACTAACTGAGCATTTTAAATCTCTCCATTAAAAAACATGCAACGAAATCAACAAGTTAATCGAGTCACATCATTATAAGTGTAAGTTTGACATTACTGACACTTTCAAACGTTTCGAACCGTTCGTTTCAAAATAAATCAAAAAGCCAACGATAAGTTCTGATAAAACGAGGCACAATTAATACTATTTCGCTTACACGGCCACCGACCCTAGTTACTTTTTGTCCGTCTGTTCAGACAACATTTTTCAACCAACATGTATACCGAGTGTCATATTAAAATATCTACAAGAGGATATATCTCTTTTGCTTTACAGTTAAGTCTTAAATTTGCTTGTATATATTGTAATTCATCAAGGTGTCCGCGATATATGTCGTATGGTAATAAATCTCTCTACAAACGACCGAATTAATTAGCTACGAACTCGTTTATTTCAATAATTCTTGCACCAATTACCTTATTTGACACCTGCTTAGTTTGAAATTTAACTATCTTTTATACTAGCTGCGAGTGTCGCTACGTGTATTGTATACCTCCGACTGCATATTACTATCTTTCTTCGTCAACTTGTTCTCGTCTTTTTAGTTAGCTTTTTACGTAGTCGGGTTTTTGTCGGGTTGTGATTGTAATTTTTTGCCGAACTACCTATTTTTCTTTAAAATAGTTTGGAAATACTTTGACACATTTGTGGTTGCCATAGTAAAGATGGCGTCTTCGTAAAATATTTTTGTGGTGAAATACACATTTTTAATTTATACTAGCGAATCACCCTCGCACGCTTGGTTTCGTCCCTACTTACGTCTTAACGTTTAGTTTATAAATTTCTCAGAAATGAGATATTTTTCCGTAATAAAAAATATCCTATATGTTGACCTGGAAAACTAGCTATCATCATACTAAATTTCATCAAAATCGCTTCAGTGACTTTTCCGTGATGCGGTCACAGACAGGCAGACAAAAATTCTAAAAACTATAGATTCGGCCTCTGTATCGATAATAACATCTATTTCAATAAGATTTACCAAAAAAATATTAAATGTACGGATTCGGCTTCATTACAAATTTATTATGTATAGATTAAGTGTTTTTATTTGCTATTTGAAAATATATTATACATTTATGTGAGTTTATATAGTGATCGTTTTAAAAATGTAGGCTGGGTCCTTTTTGCACGGCTTGCCTTATTTGTAAAATAATAAAATCTAGAGCAGTTAATTTCATATAGTATTTATTACACTTACGTACTTACTCGATCTATTCTTTTTAAGAGATATTGCGTAACGTGTCAGTTGACAGGTTCGACCGCGGGCTGCGGTTACCCACATAATGACCACGCATTATAACATTTATAACTTTTTAGCTTTATAACGTATTGTTCAAAATAAAAAGGTTTAGAAACCCGCATCCACTAACATCCAAACGTTTTCTTATAATTTCACATTTATTCTAAAAAATAGTTAAAAAATAAATAAATATGTTTTTCATTCATTTAATTTTAATAAATTATAAAATTAGAGTCAATGCAAATAAAAAAAAACAAAATTTATATTTAATACCTGTATGTATGTTTGTACAATTACATATACCACCACCAGACGTAGTGGGGCATGAACCAGCCGGACTTGAGCTTGTCGTAAGTCGGCCACCAGCTGTACGTGCTCTCCGAGGAGAAGGGGTTCGGAATGTTCCTGGGTGTCTCCTCGTGACCGAACAAAGTCACTTCTAGCGTGGCTTTGAATGAGAAGTAGAACCGAAACTCGATGTATGCTACGCTTTTGAAGTATACGAAACACGCGTGTCTGGAATTTAAATATGTTAACCTCATTCTTTGCATCTTTATACAGAGTGGAAGTCAATTAAAATTAGTTAAAAAAATTAAATATATAGAGTACAAAGATTGGATAGAAGAAAATAGAGAAAAATTTAGTGTGAAATCACTGTAGTAAAAATACTCAAACAAATAAATGAAATGTAGCACAGGTAATAAGAAATATTTCGGGTTAGTAGCGAGACCTATGGGGGTAAAGCTACATACTTATTGGCTGGAAGGATGGTTGTTGAAGTGTATAAGGCTCGTCACTGTTGAATAGAGCTAGTAAAGATGTTAAAAGTGGTAAAGATATAGGGCTTGTGCACACTGGTGATGTTTGTCAAGGAGATATAACTCACAGTTGAAAGTTATTACGCATGAGCTCGATTATAGAAAATATCGATTGAAACGATAGAAATAGATACATATATGTAGTCCGTGCACAATAAAGTACAGTTCGATTAGCTGCAAGAAAGATAATAGAGAGATATAGGGCCCGTGTCCATTGCTGATATTTATATGGAAGATAATAATAAGAGGCCATCTATAAATTAAGTCACACGTGAAGGAGGGAGTCAACGTGACTGTAAACGAAAATTAAAAAAAAAATATATCTTTACGCTATATAAGGCTTAGATTGTTTTGTTAGCGAGTTATCGCTGTATCACGCTCTTGATATTATTAAAAAAACAATAATTTTAGAATTGCTGCATTCATTTAAAATTGCAAAATATTGTTAGGTTCCGTGATACGACCACCTGTGACATCCTTATCACAGGTGGTCACATCACGGGGGGAGGAGGGGGAGAGGGGGGGGGGGGAGGGAGGGTTTAAGTAAAAAAATCATGTAATTCTGTAATTCGTGTGACGTAATGTATGAACGTTCTCTGAGGATGATGTGGACGCTCACTGCGAGTAGTCCCGCCAGGTGAGGCCGGCGCGCCCGCCGCCGACGTCGCGGTGGCAGTGGTGCTCGAGCCACACCGCCGCGTTCGTGCGCGAGTTCACGTCCAGCACCACCGACACGCAGTTCACCTGCGCCACTTGCGCCATCGACAGCTGTCGAGTTACGTCACGTCACGTCACGACACGTCATATCATAAGTGACGTGACGTGACTCCTTGAATTTATTGTCATCGTCATGTCATCACGATGTGCCACCATACCACCAGGCGTTTTATATGACTAATAATATGTTGGGACATTAACACACAGCGCCATCTGGTTCCACGGTACGCTACGAGGCTTGTGTTATGGATACCAGATAGTTGATACACTACACTTAAATAACTTTAAATACATACATATTATAAATATAAACACCCATAACTGGATTACAAATGGGAGCGGGACTCGAGCCCGCGACCGTTGGCAGAGCAAGTAATGTCACTACAAACTAGACTAAAAGTGTCGTCAAAATCTATACTATAATAAAACAGTAGAGGTCGAATGTCTGTACATAGCAAAAAAATGCTAAAAACCGAGTCAGAGGGATGTAAGAAGACAAATAAAACTAATCCAGATTTTTTTCAAATTTTTTGTTTCTCTGTCTATTTGTCTGTTTGTACGGGCTAATCTCCGAATCTATTGGACCGATTTAAATGAAATTTTGCATGGTGGTATTAAGGTACCACGCCCCACGTACATGCCCCGGACAACATCTTAGATACTTTTTATCCCGGAAAATTAAATAGTTCCCGTGGGATAGTTAAAAAACTATAATAACTTATACAACTTATACACCTAATTTAGTAAAATTTAACATTTTGATACCTTATATTGCTGGTCAAACAACAGGTTACTTTTCATCCCGGAAAAATGAACGGTTCCCGTGGGAACTAACAGATCTATATTAGTGTTTTTCTAGAGGCGAACCCGAGCGAAGCGAGTGTGAGCCGCTAGTATTTAAATAAAATGAGTGTTTAAAATATTCAAACCTAAAGCAATCTAATACTTTATACCTTACTTTTCCATCGTTTTTTGAAAAAAATATTGTAAGTGAAGACATTATCAAACTTCTAAAAAAGTATAGGTATATTTTAATATAGGTATTTTAATTAAAATCACTGAGACACCTAATTCCCATTGGAATTGTTTTTTTTTTACTTAAACCATTACCTGCGTTAAAGTCTTTTTGTTATTCAAATCAATACAGCTATAACTGGCTTTCCTGTCACTATTAGTTTGTGTTATCTATACACATAATAAAATTGTAACTAAGTCGAATCTGTGCATTAAATATTGTTTGGAAAATCTTATTGAAATGTTAAGGTACATTTATTATCTATCTCTTCTATTATCTATTACTCTGTATCGATAATAATATATATTATATTATTATCGATACAGAGTCCGAATCTATAGTTTTTAGAATTTTTGTCTGTCTGTATGTCTGTCTGTCTGTTACCGCATCACGAAAAACCACTGGACAGATTTTGATGAAATTTGATATGATGATAGCTGGTTATCCTGATCAACATATAGGATACTTTTTACCGCGGGAAAATATCACATTTCTGAGAAAAAAAAACAAAAACTGCATTGTAAGAGTATACTAATATATAAAACCTAAGAATTTGATTTTTGGTCATCTGAACGCAGGCGGAGCCGCGGGTAATGCTAGTATAAATTAAAATTATATATAGTACATATATAAAAATAAAGTACTTCTAAATACATAAGTATTTTGTAAAACTATTTTTGATAGTCCTTAAATCTAACTTCTAGATTAAGATAATCAAACATTAATTTAAAAAAAAACGGGTTAAATTATAGCCAAATTCCACCCCAAGATGACCCCAAAAAATTCACAAAAGACACTTTATCTAAATCGGTCAAGCTGTTTAGGAGGAGAATTACGTACAAATTATATAATGTTATAACATAAAACATAATTAGTGGTAATATTTAAAATGAATACATACAAAGAAGAACCCCTGCGCGAAGTTCTTGTTGGTGATGAGCTCGGAGTTATCCTTGTACAGCACGCCGCCGCGCGTCTTGCGGTCGCACTGCCCGAAGTCGCGCGGCTGGCGGATCTTAGCTGTATATATTTAGTCCTTTTTTAACGTCCCACTGCTGGGAGTGGGCCTCCCTTCAGTACGAGGGGGATCAGGCACTTGTACACCACGCTGGCCGAGTGCGAGGTGGACTTCACATGCCTTTTTGGGTTTGAACCCGCTTCACCCAGCTTCCCAAGCGAGCGCGTTACCACTGAGCTACCATTGCTTTCATAATCTAGAATCTAGATAGTCTCAGTTGAGGTATTACATAATAACAATATACCGTTTAAACCAGGGATTCCCGAACTATTTTCCAAAATGAACTGATACCTCAGTTCCCCATAGCCTTAAAAAATCCTATCTCTAGTTTTTGAGTTTTTTAAAAGCACAACAATGATACTTTCTATTAAAATATTAGTAATTCTTATAACAAGTTGGTACATGTAACACAACTTATACAGTATTTTGAAAGTTTCAAATAAAAATTTTGTGGTTATTAATAGGGGTCGATATTTAGACCTCGTCGACCCCTAAAAGCAGTTTTCGTTTATGTCGACCCCTGGGAAACCGATATTAACTGCATTGAGAATCCCTCGTTTAATTAAACAAAACTATCTTATGAGTTTTATTAGTAGTAGATTTATTTTGGTCACGGGAGAGTAGTAGTTAGTCTTAATAATTATAGATTGGTCACTGTCTCTCTCGTGACCATGATTGCTGTAATTCGAAACATCAGAAACCAAAAAACTAAATAAATTCGCAAAACTTACCCTTGTACAAAATAAGTTTAATAGGTGAAACCCTTCTGAAGATATACGCCTGATCTTCCTCCCTGAGCTTATTGGGCTCCTCCGAGATGACCTCGTCTATCCAGAGCAGGTGGTCGTGCACGCTGACGAAGCGCGCCGGCGCGCCGCAGCCGGGCCCGCGCGCGCTGAAGCCTATCTTATGAGAAAATACCCTAATTGGACCCAATTTTTTTGCTTTTTGATTTAAAATGAAGGATGTCTTGTTTTTTTAATCAATTGTCTTAAAATTAGCATAGTTTCTTGACTTACCAGCTTCCAGTACCCCCAAGCCTGGCGCGCCACGAGCGCGGCGCCGCCCTCCCACACGCAGGGCGCGGCCGCGGCGTGCGCGCGCGCGCACAGCGCTCGCGTCGGTGACATCTTCTTGTAGTTTAACTGAAATTGTTATAGTATAATATAGCAGAGTCCACCCTTTTTAACGCCCCCCTGCTGGACACAGGCCTCCCTTCAGTACGAGGTTGAATCAGACCATAGTACACTACAATGGACAAGTGCGGGCGGACTGAGCATGTATTTCGAAAACTTACTAGATTTTTTCAGACATTCAAATTTCCTCACGATGTTTTCCTTCACTATATAAGTAGTAATCCTGTTGGAAAATGTTTCGCACATGAAAATATCAGAGGTGAAACCCGGGATTTGAACCCACTTTACTCGGTACACTTTACTCGTACAAGCGAGCGCGTTACCACTGGGGTACTGCCTGCTACTGCTTTATAGGGGTTTCATTAGCTTCCCTTGTTATTAAGGTAAATTTTGGAAGTTACTATAAAATAATTTGACAAAAAAAAGTTCCTGCATAGTATGGTATGGTATGGTATGTTCGGGCTATTTTCCGCAACTCGACGACTATGCGCCTATTTTGCGTGTGTTCCTGCATAGTATCTCCCACACGAACGAATTGATTTCAATGCGAATTAATTTTTGGCTTTATTAATATATATGTTTTTTATTAAGTGTCTTTATAGAATTTTACATGCTTGAAAATAATGATGAAACCAATAACTTTAAGCTCTTATTAGTAACATAGACAAATATATAAATATTTTTAAAAATAAAAAAATCTAGTAATACGATATAATTACGTTATGTTTAAAGTAGAACTCTTCACAGTCTTGATTTTCTACGAAATCCATGTGCACAATCTCTTTATCAACTTCTCCTTTTTCTAAAAATTAAAAAATAATAATTGCCTTATACTTTAAAAAACTATATGTACAAAGATATACAAATAAGCCCTGAACACAGGGCCAGCAAAAAATCTATTAGACAGTAGCAACCATAGCCTATGGAGTGTAATCTATACATATTTATAATAAAATTCAAACTAAGTCGAATCTGTACATTAAATATTTTTTGGAAAATCTTATTGAAATAGACATTATTATCGATACAGAGGCCGAATCTATAGTTTTTATAATTTTTGTCTGTCTGTTTGTTTGTCTGTTACCGCATCACAGAAAAACTACTGGAGAGATTTTGATGAAATTTGGTATGGTTATAGCTGGTTATCCGGGTCAATGTATAGGATACTTTTTACCGCGGGCAAATATCTCATTTCTGAGAAAAAATACAAAAATTGTTTAGAATAACACCACGATGATACTACGAGTATATATATTTTAGCAAGGTAACTTACTAAATTAGGCAAAAACTATTAAAAACAGCTTATCTTGAAAAAAATAACAATAGCGCTATTTTATTTGGTTTTTGGTTATCTGAACGCGGGCGGAGATTAATGCAATATATACATACTCGTATGTGTATAATTTGACTGCGAAAGCTGTACCGTGCTTTAGATAGGTACTTTAGCATCAAACAGAAAATGTCATCCGTTTATGAGATAAAACAATTTTGCTTTATCTCGTCATGTCAAAGACGCGTGTTTAGGGTTCCGTACCCGAAGGGGGGCAACGGGATCCTACTTGGAACCCTTCATGCTTCTGTCTGTCAGCGGGTTGTATCTCATAAGCCGTAATTGTTAAGTTGAAATTTTCACTTATAAACTTTTTTTTCAATAATAAAAACCTAGATGGCGTAACCTAGGTGGCGAAGTAATAAATAAAAATCAAATTATTATTCTACTTTTTATTAATTAGGTATCGTAACTATTAAAAGATTGCACACCCGTATAGTAAGAACCGTCTGTCGCACCCCTAATGCGGTAAAGCGTTAGTAGTCAGACTATACATAGGGCAATGAATTTTTTTTGAAATCAAAACAATAAAATTAAAGTTTTTTTATTAAAAACAATATAACAATGTTATATCATTACCGTCAGTCATCTTAATCACAAACAGATCTGATAACATTCCCGCGCCTTTGATAGGAAGACATACAGGCAATACTGGCGCTAGAAATAGATTGATTATAATCACTGTACTCATTAATTTAGTTTAAACTGTCATTATGTTGTTTTATAAAGAGTTAGTTTATTATAAGAAGTAAAAAAATCTATTAAAAATCATTTTTCTAAATAAGAAGACGATATCGTGCAACATTTATATTGTTTATTTAAATATATATTTGTATATATTTTATAGATAAATATTATATGTATAGATATATTATGTAATTTTTTTCATTTAAAGAAGAGATTAGAAATGATATGATCAGAATTAAATACTCCAAATGCCACCTATACAATTTTAATGTTAAATTACCAAAAAAATAAAAAAAGTAAAAAAAATATTAAATTAAAATTTAAATATGAAAAATAACCTCTAGATCCTCCTGGTCCATAGGTAAGAATCTGTAACAATGATAAACTGGCCAATGTTATACCTTCAGTATATTCTGGTGCTAAGTAATAAGTTTCTATGTCTAAAGAATATTTCATAGTTTTGCTCTGCCACACGATGAATTTCGTATTGTTTCTGAAAAAGTCAACACAAATTATTAATAATAATAAACAATTATAAATAACAATAGAAAGTAGTAGAATGCTATTATTTCTAAGCAGTTATATAATATCTTGAGCCTATAACAATTCACTTCTCTTGTAACACTAGCTTTTAGCCATGTTTTCACTTGCGTATATGTAAGTTTATTTATGTATAATTGCTCCACTACTAGCGTGACGTTGTATTTAGCCCTTTTTAACGTCCCACTGCTGGACACGGGCCTATCGTCAATATGAGAAGGATTGGCCTATAATCCATCACACTGGCCAAGTGTGGGTTGGCGAACTTTACACGTCTTTCGATAACTTGCTAGGTTCTCTCAGACATACAGGTTTTCTCACGATGTTTTCCTTCACCGTAAGACAAGTGGTAATCATGTTGTAATTGATTCGTACATGAGAATATAAGAGGTTCGAGACCCAGATTTGAAACGGCTTCACTTGGTTTCAGAACCGAACTCGTTATCACTAGGCTACCATTGAATAAACGTTGGATAACCTATAATCTTTCTCAATAATATATAATAGATCTATAGAAAGAAGTTTTTTTTTTAATTTAAAACTTTAAATATTCTAATAAAATATTATATTTCACAGCACTTTCGATCAATGTTACATCACACTGTATTTTTGTGGCTTCCCACATAATTTGACGGAACTACTATGCTAGGGGCATATAATTAAAAACTAATTAACATAATCATTCCACAAACGACACAAACGATCAATTAAGTATCTATTTATAATATAATGTAATTTTTGTTCACGGTTCCGGTCACGTTATATATGTAAAAAAAAGATTGCCTAATATGTTTTAATCGAAGACACAAAGTTATCTCCATTCTGAATTTCACTCATATTTTTTGAGTCATTGCAGGTCAAAAAGAGCAAACACAATTAATCTATACTACAATTATGAAGAGGAAAGATTTGTATTTTTGTATGTATGTATAGTTTTTAGAATTTTTGTCTGTCTGTCGGGGAACGCATCGCGAAAAAACCACTGGACAGATTTTGATGAAATTTGATATGATGATAGCTGGTTATCCGGGTGAACATATAGGATACTTTCTGCGGGAAAATATCTCATCTCTGAGAAATCTATACTACACGTTTAAACGTACCTAGGGACGAACACGAGCGGAGCGAGGGTGAGTTGCTAGTACTATTATAAAATGCGTCACGTCACGATTGTCAAACGTTAAGCAAACAATTACTATTTTAGTAAGAATACAAAACTCACTGTAAAGCTTCCATCTGTATCCTAGAGATGTCCTCAGCGGGCGCTATAGCAAATGTTGGGTGAATGAGCACCCCGCTCGTCACTGCGAATCTTGTTTTACCCCCGAGATCTGATATTTAAATGTGTATATACACTTAAACTTAAATATTACACATGTACATACACTTAACTAAAGTACCCTATTATTAAAGATTCATAAAAATATATCGTTTATAAAATAGTTTTTTTTTTTCTCACGAAATTCATTTCAAAACATCCGGACAGATTTCAGTTATTTTATTATTCTATGGCAACTATCGAATGATGCTCAGTTCACAGTATACTTAATTTATATGGCTATAATATATCTTTATTATACAGTTAGTGTTCTATAAATTGAAGGAAATTAAATAGATACAAATACTTACGTAATATACGTAACGTGTAATATGATTCTAGTATAAAATAAATTCAAAATATATCAACTTAATGTAATTCGTATTGTTTTTATGAATTATTCGTTCTCACAATCAAATTTTACATCTATTAGTAACAGGTTATAACGCCTCCTACATACATCACTGTAATGATGATGATGATAAACTAATTTAAATCACGAAATAGACCGTTTTCATTATTGGTTTACACAGCAAACTTGTTATGAAAAAGTTTTTCAACGCATTATGAAATCAAAATATTAATATAAAAAAAAAAATCTTAATACTTTCTTAGATTTACGCGAATACTTGACATTTTAAATAATAATAATAAATAATAATAATTTAATATAATAATAATTCGCGAAAAAATCCGAAAAGATAGTTTTATTTAAAATAAATCTTATTATCCTTCAACAACTATGAAAATCCATCCTGTAAATTATGTCCAAAAAAACTATTTTATTCATTCAATTCAACTTATTTTTTTAAATATTTATATCGTATTTAATAACTTTTATCTTTGGGTAAATAGATATCTAAGTAAATTATACTTTGAAGCAAAATAAGTATAGAAAATAAAACAGCTTACAAAACGTGTGCTGCACCACTCCGAACCAAGGAAAGCGGGCGATATCACGCACTATGCCCTCTGGCATCGCCTGCTCGGTGTCCGCCGCACAACGTATATTTTCCCATTTAACAGCACTCCACACACCTTGTATTATTATAATAAACCAATTTAGATAATAATCTTAACTTGATTATATTAATTAACAATTATTTAATTTTATTAATGACTTAATTTCAGAGATCCTATTTGAAGCATATTTTTAATTAAATATGACAACAATATTTCCCGCTAAAATTGCTATCACTATTTTTTTACATATTTTTTCTTTTACGCTTGAAATACCAAAGAATTGAGGTTTGATAATTCGAAAAATAATATAATTATATATAGTAAGTGAACAAGAACTCACGTTTTGTGTTGATGATAAAAATTAATAGATAATATTTTAAAAATACAATTAAATACATTTTATTACTTTTTTTTTTCAAAAAACTGTAGTAGCCATCATCATGGAATATTTGCATTCAGCAATAGTATATCAATGGCTGATTGACAATTTTAAACCGAATATCGTAAAATCGTTTACAAAATAATTTTAGTTGTTGGTAGTATTGTTGCTACTTCCCACGCCAATGCATCAAATTGTTTTATAAACTCTTCCGTTTTTATATTCATGTAGTGAGAATATTGTTTCAAAATTGTAAGGGGGAAAATGTATTAAAAATTATTTGTTTAAAGGAAAGTTTTTTTTAATTTATTTAATTATATATAATATTATAGTATGCTGTGTGACTTATTATAATACTACTATTGTTTATAAAGATTGGATTACATATGGCGTCGTGTCTTTCCGCTCTAAAACTATCGCCATCTTTACTCACTCGCGGGTATAAACCCCAAAATAATGGTATTTAGTATTTATTATACATTATGTATTACATTGTTTAATTTACGCTTTCGAGATGTTTTGCATATTTAAATAAAGCGTGTGTGTGTACTTATGTACGCACGTAAGATGTTATACTCCTTGGGCGTAACAGAACAAAAATAGCTAAAGATTTCATCCCGTATGTCACAACTCTCTGTTTGTAAAAGGAATGCAGCTAACTTCATCATGTCGCCTTTTGGCTATCGGTATGTGCGCGCATCGTAAAAATTTTACTCTCATGATTTTTCCAAACGTGCCAAAAGAAGTATAACTACAAAAAATATTTTTTACCTATGATAGTTTACATTTAGTTTTAAAATGTTTAAATAACATCTAAAACATTTAAATATACCGTAATAACGTTTATAGGAAATACTTTGCCAAAATATCAACAGTAACATAAAAAAAACAAAATCAAACCTCTACTATCACAATATTCCTCTTTCTTGTCTATAAATATTTCTCTTTATAAAGGTAAAATATTTTAAACAAGTCGGACAGGAAGGCTTTACATCGCCGCTGGGCGCAATCACTACGCATATATTAGAACGTGAGTTTCAGCTATCAGCAAAGTAACGTAGAGCTCCACGATGCACATCAATATGTACACTATCTTTTAAATGCGACTTTCTGTGCTTTCAAAGCTTATGTATTTCGCTGCTATGGGTACTAGAATTTGTAAGATTTATAAGTTATACTAGCGTAGATACTCTAAGGTAACGCTTATTTTGGACTAGAATGATTGATTCCCTATACAAACTTTCAATTCTCTTTTCACCCCCTTAAGGTATGATTTCCGGGATAAAAACTATTCCTTGTCCTTCCCAGGGTCTCAGACTATCTCCATATCAAATTTCATCTAAATCGGTTTAGCGGATTAAGCGTGAAAAGATAACAGACAGACAAAGTTACTTTCACATGTATAATATTAGTATGGATGTTGATGTAGAGAATATAGTGCTAAGCTCTATTCTCTTTATCTATACAAAAACTTTATAAATATAATCCTTAATTATCAAAGTGGAAAACGTGCCTGACTGGTTTGCCAATTATACTGGAAATAATAAGTTCAAACCTCATACAGGATTAATCATTATTGTATTCAGTGAGTAAATAATTATTTACTTTTGATAGGAGAATTCACAATGTAGAGCTATAGCTTTAATTTTGAACCTTTTCCATCCATTGAATTATAACTTTGCTATTTTTTATTTAAAGTTTTTATACCACGTGTATTAACGAAAAAAACACATTTACACTTTAATTATATATGACATATAGATTTTTTTTCTTATTTTATGAAAATAATTTAAGTCGTTTTTTAATTTTCAATCATATTAATGTTTCTAAAATATATTTTTGTGTTTACATGTAAGAGAGAGTGTGGATACTTGATCCCTAAGGAGACTTGTTTATTATTTTCTATAATAAAGTTGATTTTGTTTGTTAAATGGGTTTTTTTAATTTGTTAATTTGATATGAACATTTTTAGGAATAAAAAAAATTAATTAACATCGTCGATCAAGTCTCTCTCACTTAACTTATTGTTACTTTTTCTTCAAATCTTTTATTTTAATACATGAATTAAAAAAATAGCAAAGTACATTGATAGGCTATATTATGTATGTGTAACGTTAGATCGTTTAGTTCCAATTAAAGGTCTATAAGCTCTAACAAAAAAGGGGCTCAACTGTACCCTTTCTCTCTTATATAGTATACGTATATAATTTAAACTTGAGTAATACAATATTAGGTAAAATTATAATTTTATATATTAAATTACATACAATATTGTTTTCTAGATTATAATAATTATCGACATTTTTAATTGATTTTAGTATTTATATCCAAATCCCTGGAAAATTATGAAACTATTATAAAATATTAAACCGGCTTAAAATTCGTAAATAGAAACGTCTGTGTCTATACTCAGGCGTAGACTCTTTATATTTATTTTTTAATTAATCTCTATACCACTTTAAAAGTCGAAAAACAAAGCGTTGAAAGATGGCTTTAGCTTACATTTCGATTAACAAAGCCGTTCGAAATAATTCATAACCCCAATAAATCATCTGTCGAGTGCATTAATTTGCTTTTACAATTTTGACTGTGTTCATAATAAACGTGGGTACCGCTAGAGGGTTTTAATGGTAATTAGAGAGTTAGACATCCTGTGGGTAGTGGGCACAATTAAAGATACGACTAATTATAAATTAGTAGAATTAATATCTAACTTTTAGCTATATTTTGTACTAAACATTATTCCTTGCTCACCCTAGTGAAAACAAAAATAAATCTATCCCACACAAATCTATATTTTTTCGGAATAAAAAATAGCCTACGTGCTATTCCAGATTGTACATCTATCTCTGTGCCAAATTTGATTCAAATCTGTTCAGCTATTTTGGTGTGATTAATTAACAAACATCCATACATCCAAACTTTCACATTTATAATATTAATAAGATTAGTCTTAACATATTGTTCAATAAAAATATAACTATGTTTTCGAATTATTTCGAGAATTTATTTAGGTTTTTGCTACCCGACGTTTCAAATGCTTTACACTTTACTGCAATCATGGTCACGGGAAAGACTCAATCTCTCTTTACACTCAAAATCCGAAAAGATAGTTGTATTTTAATTAAAAATGTCAAATATTCGCATAAATCTAAGAGAGTATTATTTTGTTCAATAATTATTATAAATTATACTTAATTAGCTCTATTTGCTATTCAAATACAGAAAAAGTGTTTAAAATCAATGAGTATTTGGTCCTACATTTTACCTATCAGATTCTACTTAGAGTTTTTTTTATTAAATTTGAAAGAAACGCATTAAAGGCATTTAAAGGTTAACAGCAGATGTTTCGCTTATGAGTACATATGAGTTTTTTGTATAAATAAATTTTTGTATTGTAAATGGGACATCTGTCTACCCCACCATATTGTTTTAACACAATGTAAGAATTATATATGTATTATATTATACTAACTTTATTAAAAAAACTCTTTATTATGGTACGCATTAGATTAATCTATTTATAAATAGAATCCTTGCATTTTCATTGTTGTTTTTAATTTAAAATAAAAAAAAAACCTTAACTAATGATACCTCAGACAAAGGTGATAAGAGTGAATAGAACGAAGAAATTTTATGCCAAAAAGTACATAATATTATAATAATGATTAACGGTAAGTATGTATTTCTAATAGTAATTTGAATATTTTTAAAGACATTTTTAATTTTTTTATCACGCAAGTCATATAATGTATTCAGCCCTTTTTAACGTTCCACTGCTGGGCACGGGCCTCCCTTCAGTACGAGGGGAATCAGGCCATAGTCCACCACGCTGGCCAAGTGCGGGTTGGCGGACTTCACACGTCTTTCGAAAACTTGCTAAGTTCTCTAAGAAATGCAGGTTTCCTCACGATGTTTTCCTTCACCGTTAAGACAAGTGGTAATCATGTTGGAAATGATTCGCACATGAAAAAATCAGAAGTGCGAGACGGGGGATTTGAACTCGCTTCACTCGGTTTCCCAAGCGAGCGCATTACCTCTGGGCTACTACTGCCTTTGTCATATAATATTAATATAATAATGTAGGCACAGAGAAAGCGGCTTAGCAAACATCGGACCATTATTATAATTGCTAAAGATTGTATGTCGTGGCCTTAGTGCTTATTTGTACACTGTACCAATACTTGTTGTATTTTACAATAGAGAGTTCTTTTCCTGTATTTTAAAAACAAAGCTTCATGTCTAAGACATATGTCTATGTATATATAATATGATGATGATGTTCTCCTAGCCGATTCCGGCCACGGCGGCCAATCTCATTGAGACTAGCCAACTGCGCAGGAGATATTATAGTGCACAAGTGTACGCGCAGACACAAGGGCACTCTCTATTCCTGTCACTCTCATACTCTGGTGGGACGACCGCTCGACACGACCAGTGAGAGTTAAGGCGCAGGACCGACGGCTTTACGTGCTCTCCGAGGCACGGGGGTGAAACACCGCCAACTTCCCAACTCCGGGCTGTTACTGAGACTTACTATACAGAAAGACTCAATAACTAAACTTGGCCCGACCCGGGACTCGAACCCAGGTCCTCCCGAGTGTGCAGCCGTACATGCTAGCCACTACACCACCGAGGTAGTATATAATATATATGTATATAAAATACATATTTTCGAAACTTATTTAAAAATCTGTGCTGATTTGGACAAAATTTAGTAAACGCATAGGCACACATATAAATCAATTATAATAACATATAAATATATAATCGTTAATTATAATGGATAAAATTCGAGTGACATTACCATTATAATATATCTATTATATTTAAGAACCGCTCATCGCCACTATGGTCTCATAGTTTTGAAAAAAAAACATTACTTAATAGCTTTCATCTAACACAAGTCAATTACCATCTCACAAAATATAATACCATAAGATGCACATACGCTAGCACTACACCAAGCTATTAGCCTGCGTTTATGTCAGTCATAATCATTTACAACCAAATTTTAATCACATTGCAGTATACGTATTTCATATTTATCGTTCTTACGTCCCTCCTCCATTAACCTCTCCGGCATTAGAGTGCTGCGGAGTTTTTGAGTTGCCTTTGATACAATGTATGTAATTCGTATTTAATCCTTTTATTCATGCTAGGTTCTAATGTAATTTATCATCGAAGCTTTTTTTTAAACTAATATTTATCAATTTCTTTTGTATTATGACATTTATCTATAATAATTATTATTTTTTAAATTTTTGTACTTTTCAATTCATGAATATTTCAATGCTATGTACACTTATTATCGACATACATATAAGGTTTATTATTATTACATTAATTAAATTGAAAATGTTTCATATGTATGTTGTAAGTGTGCTTTTTACAAATAAATAAATAAACTAACGACTTACCTTCGCTTCACTCGAGTGCTTTCCTAGGTACTTTTTATTTTATTGAGCGGAACTCTAATTCTTTATCTAATATAAAAGTAACCTAAGTTACTCCTCATAACATCAGCTATCTGCTAATGAAAGTCCCGTCAATATCAGTCCAGCTGTTTTAGAAACAAGCCGGAACAAACAGACGGATAAACATTTTAAAAATTGTGTTTTTCTTATAAGTACCATATATAATTTCATATGCACTTAGTAAAAAGCTGTTATTTTGACATTACAAACAGACACTTCGATTTTATTTATCTGTATAGATAAAGCTTTAAATAATCATTATTTTTTTACATACAAAGCTTGTATATGTAAGTAGAATTAATGATGCAAGTCCAAGAAATGTGGTAATTAACACATTACTATTTTAAATGTGAAAGTTTGTCTGTATGATTATGTTTAGTTAAATATTCCACGTTATAAATATAACAGGATACCTTGATAGCTATTCCATTCTAGCTGACCCGACAGACTTCGTTCTGCCAAATCAAGTATGTAGCAGGCTTGCTTGGAAAAAATGTGTTTTTACATTTTTCCGGACATTTTTTCCAATTTTTCTTTTCATAAGAACCTTCCTTGGACTTAAGCGAATATTTGAATAAAAAAATTGCCAAATTAGTTCATTTCTCTAGTTTTGCGCTTAACACTTTAGCAAATCATTTTTATTTATATATAGATTGTAGTTAAAACTGTTAGAAAATATAATACGAATCGCAAAATACTTTACGTGCAAATTTAGACAGTATAATTTTATTAGTGATTTTATAGACCGATACCTGTATTTAATAGCTCTTAAGAATCTCTATATCTGAGAGATGGCATCGCGTCAAGCATTTACCCTCTCACCTCAGTAACGAGCGGCGCGTCGTTCTCTACAGCTACGATACTTTGTGTATAAATGTGAACAACATACTAGTGCTTGCTATTTAATTTTTTACTTCCTACAAATATTATAAATACGAAAGTTATAGTTAGGATATATGGATGTCTGGATGTATAGATGTGTCGATGTTTGTTATTCTTTCACGCAAAAACTACTGAATAGATTCTAATGAATATTTACAATAATATAGCTTATACATCAAAATAATACATAGGCTATTTTTTATTCCGGAAAAATGTACGGTTCCCGTGGGATAGATTTGTTTTTGTTTTTCTAGAGGCGTGAACCGAGGGTGAGTCGCTAGTATTTAATATATTTATAACAATTTTAGTGGAAATTTTCTAATAAAAGCCAGCTATATTTATTCCTTGCTCTAAATATTGACTTTATTGAACTAAATATCAGACCACCCATACTTTGCCCTCCATTTACACAGTGTCTAGTCTAACGGTACACCACTCGCTAATATACGCTAAACTGTAGTTATTGTATGAAGAAAATTTGTTATTTCAACGTTTTAGGCTTTAGATACTAAGCAAATGTTTAAACACAATGAATTGGCCCTTGTCTTATATTGTTTATTTTGTTTAAGATCTGATTTTATGTGTTACAATAAATATGATGAATGAATATTATGTGCATTATATATTACATAACAGTCTAGAAAAAAATGATTTTGGTTTAGAAAGTAGGTTGATGACTTCTTTTAATGACGTGTTAATTTTGATATATAGCTTTAACTAATATATTAAAAATAATTAAAGTAGGCTAACTTTTTGTATGAAATGTGAAACTTTATGTATTTGCACTAGACAATAAGCTTTCTAGTAATTTTAAGGTATCACTATTAATTATAGATGCGAAAGTATGTTTGTATGTGTTTGTGTGTTTATTACTTCTTCTATGAAACACAAAAAAATGTCAAAAGGTATGTCATAAGGTAAAAAAATGTCACGTGTGGTATATACGAGTAGTATTATTATATGAAATACAAAAGGTATCTAGAAAGCACCCAAACAAAGCAAGGGAAAGTCACTAGCTATCACACAAACATACACACTCAAATAATTTCAAATATTTTACTATTAAAATAAAATAGTCAATTAAAAAGTAAAAAATCTGGCACACTTACCGTCTATACAAAAATAAAATAAGATCCTCAATTCTCATATCGGAATGACTGTCCAAACGTTATCCAGCAACATCATCGCATTAAAATAAACCCTCTACATTTAACATAACCCATTAATTACAGCCTTCTCTCATACCATATTATCTCTAGTCATGACGTGGCAAACTTAGAAAGGGATATTAGTCTTTAATATATAATAATAATTAAGTTCATTTTTAAATAACCAATTTTGATTGACAGTTGGCTTCAGATACTTATTTGAATGATGATGTTAAAAAATTTTTAGCTTGATTATATATTGAGGTTAAGTTAGTAATATAATAGTATTTATAAGCGTACAGCAAAACGGTAATACCTTAAGTAGGAATTCATTTAAAAGTATTTTTTTACTAGATACTTATCCTCGCTCAGTTCGGGTTCGTCTCTACATATGTACGTTTTAACGGTTGGTATACCTAGATTTCTTAGAGCTGAGATATTTTCCCGCACTAAAAAGTTTCCTAAATGTTGACACGGAAAACCAACTATCACGTGAAACTATTTCATAAAAAACTGTCTAGTGCTTTTCTCGTGATACGTTCCCAGACAGGCAGACAAAAATTCTAAAAACTATAGATTTGGCCTCTGTATTAATAATAATGACTATTTCAATAAGATTTTCCAAAAGAATATTTAATGTACAGATTCGACTCACTAGAATATTATTATATATTATGTAGATTTATTTTAACCTCTTCTTCTCGTGGGTCTGCAAAACATGTTTCCTTCTTCTATTTCCCTCTATCAGCCATCATCTCAGCATACGTTTCACACATATCCTCTTGCACACAGTCCATCATGAAAATTTATTTAAAGCTGCGGTAGTAAATTTTTTTTAAAAACAGTCAAAGCTTAGCAAAAATATAAAAATATTTGCAATATAACACACTAGTGTACCAACATATAAAAACTTAAGATAACCAATAACAATAATAAGCTTTAAAAAAGTTTTATCAGTATTTTAAGATTCTCGACCCCAATAAAATTCATATTACACAAAACTTAAAAAAAACCTTATCGCAAACATAAATTCGATAATGTTCAATCAGTTTAAGTGGAATTTAGCAAACACCCAATAAATCTTATCGCTAATTTCTTCGAACACTTTATTTTACGGTTCTTACGCTTTTAGAAATCGCAGATATTGTGAACTCGAAATATTTGATTGAGTTATAAATTTATACATTTATATGTGATCTGAATATTTGTGAGTATATAAATATTAATGAACATATAAAAAAAAGATTGCGTGTCGATGTGGTCTCATTTTTAATAATTCTACAAGGTCAAACACAAGTTTTCCACGTGGAGAATCTTCTATATATATATATATAAAAATAAATCCCTATTTCCCTTGGTCACGCCATCACGCGTGAACGGCTGGACCGATTTAACTATTTTTTATTGTTGTGTTTGTTATTGTCAGTAAAAGGTTCTTATGAAAGAAAAAATTGAAAAATTAACGAAAAAAATATTAAAATGTACCTATATGGCTAACGCTGGGTAATAATTATTTATATGTATATTTAAAACGTATCTAGCGACGAACCAGAGCGAAGCGAGGGTGAGCCGCTAGTAAATAAATAAATATGTTGGGATATTTTAGTCTCTGAAATATTACAAGTATCAACATAAGTCTTTCATGATCTGCAATATTTTTACTATGGGGTACAGCATGGGTATATTGAATTGCGCTCAATTTACCTCCACGAGCATTGACAAGTACATAGGTAATTATTTAGAAAAATGGCAAGATTTCTTGACGAAATAATCAAAAACAACAGATTATAATATTCTGTGAGTCATTTTTTTTTTAAATGTATGTAAACAAAAGAATTGAATTGAAAATGTATGTACGTTCTACATTATAAAGCCTAGGTACGTATAATAGAAAAATAATTGTCCATAAATACATTTTTAATTTTAATATTTTCTTACGGCTTAGGCGCAAATAACACAGCCATTTACTTTATTTTCTAAATTACTTTTAAACGATGTTTGAGAGAAATAAATAATGGTAAAATAAAATATTATGAATAATAAAACCGGCATAGAAGTAATAAATGATTTAAGTTCAAAATTATAATTACAACTATCTAATAAAAATGTAAGAGCACGTGTTATAAGTGGGTTTGAGAACAATAGGTTTTCAATTCAATAATATTGTTTATGGTATAATAAAACACCAAACCCACGCGATTTCATGTTTACGACTGCTCTTTAAGAAAAGTTATTCGGCGTCGAGGAAATGATAGAATATATAAATATATTTTGAAACCACCTACGTTGTTACGATATAATATATATTATATACTAGCAGAACCCGCGGCTTCGCTCGCGCTAAAACTACCAAAGAAATCTCTAAAAAGGTAGTTTTATACAAACTTTCATCCCCTATTTTACACCCCAATATAGGATGAATTTATGAATTTCGAATTTTATTGAAGAGCATTGATACCAAATTTTCAAGTAATTCTGATCATAAATATTTTTCTAGATTTTATTATAACGTTTTTCCCGTGAGAATTAGATAATCTCCCGCGGTAAAAAGTAGCCTATGTCACTCTCCAGTTCTCCAACTCCACGCCAATCCGTTACTCCGTTTCGACGTGAAAAAAGGACAAACAAACAAACACAGAAACAAAAAACAAACAAACTCACTTTTACATTTATAATATTAGTAGGTATATTTATTTATTTATATGGGAAGTATGGATTTATTTTCTGTTATGTAAAAATTCCACTTGTATGATAAAACTGTGTTAAAGCCAGAAGTTTCATAGTTTTTTTTATTTGTAGACTGTTTGACTTAATTTTAAGTCTACAATCCAATTATCCGCCATTAAAAAAAATCCTTTAAATATTTTTTTCTTCAGTAAAGTTATTTACTTTATTTCTTTAAGAAAGTTATTCTCTTATTTTATTTTAATTTTTTATTTTATTTTTTTATTATTAAGTTATTAATATAAAAATACGTCCTCCTAACTGATTTACGGTCACGGCGACCAATCTCACTGAAACTAAACATCGGTAAAAATATGAATATAAATACATATTACCTACTATTAAAATGTATAAGGTGTACCCATGAACGAATTAACCACTATAATATTTTCTAATACCAAAATATAATATTTTTGCCATAAAATAATCAAACCTACGATTTTAAAATTCATACTCATATACCCACGACCGCGGACACGCCGGCGTGTCAGTTAACAATAGAATTCTTAGAATTTTAATTAATTTCTTAGCAATTTACCTGGAGGTGTTAAATTAATATTCACTGTTTATGGCAACACTGATTAATTTGCTATTTATTACACTCGCGCAAACTAGAGGTTATAAGAAATACTAAGTCTTAGGATTTTTAGCCTGGACTCTTGTAATTTTCATGGTGTCTAAACATTAAATTTACTCCGCGTTCTTTACTCAGCGAACCTGCCATCTTAAAAGAATGTTGGCATCAGCGACACATTGTCTTGCACGCGTCGGTATCTCATTTGTAATACTTTTATTAGAATTTTGTTATTAGTTCCAGTTGGCACATTCGTTAAACAGAGCTTTTCTCAGAACGAAGCTTTAAACATGTTTCAAGGTTTGTCTAAGAACAAAAATGAACTTAGTTCAGTATATGTAAATAAGCCTTATCATTTTGCTTCTTTTTTCCTTACGAATATATGTATAGTAGGTACCTAGTTCTTTAAGTACCGGAAAAGTCAATTTTTAAACATTAATATTTTTAACATTTTAAAAATCTTAAAGATGGGAGAGAGGGACGAGCGGATCCTATAGTCTCTACAATAGTTCGTCCGCGTGTACACCTTGTAATCCCGCTACCTCTGGGAAAATTGCATACCGTGAATCTCTGAAAATTCTTGACATACTGTTTTAAAGTTTTTAAACTTATAATTGCTTTTACACGAAGAAGGTGTATCCATTTCTGCAACTTACACTTAGTGCTGCAACGCACCAACTACACATATGGTAGGTGAAACTGCGGGTAAAGGCTTGTCTAATTAAAGTAATCCATACTAAAATTCTGCAAAACCAAAACAGCAAGAGAAAATAAAATGATAGAGATTAAATAGATTTGAAAAGAATATAATAATTTTATTTTTATTAAAATTATTATTATTGCATGGCAAATGATATTTTATTAAATCAATTGTTTTTTTTTTATTAACAATGCTATAATTTGAATTTGTTCGAGCATTGAATAGACTGGTGCATTCGTGCGAGAAGGTTTTTTATCGATTTTTAAAAGTAGCATGCAATTTACACGTTGTCATAGCAACAGGCTAAAAATATTCCCCATGTTTATAGCAACCTATCTATCAAATATATATAAAATATCAAATTGGAAGAGTTATCGATGGTTTTAAGCCAAAATCTATACATATAATAAAATTGTAACTAAGCCTAATCTGTACTTTAAATATTTGTTTGGAAAATCTTATTGAAATATACCTACATTATTGCCCCTCGTACTGAAGGGAGGCCCGTGCCCTGCAGTGGGACGTTAAAAAGGACTGAATACAAATTATCGATACAGAGACCGAATCTATAGTTTTTAGAATTTTTGTCTGTCTGTCTGTCTGTTACCGCATCACAGAAAAACCACAGGAGAGATTTTGATGAAATTTGGTATGATAATAGCTAGTTATCCGGGTCAACATACTTTTTACCGCGAGAAAATATCTCATTTCTGAGAAAAAATACAAAAACTGCATTGTAAGAGTATACATTAGTATAACCTAAGAATTTCGTTGTTGGTCATCTGAACGCGGGCGGAGCCGCGGGCAATGCTAGTTTGTTACATATATATATATATATATATATATATATATATATATATATATATATATATATATATATATATATATATATATATATATATATATATATATATATCCAATTTTCAGTGAAATCAGAAGCTCAACAACAAGTTAAGCTCACTTATTACTCGTTGGATAAATTAATAAAACAATAACTTGGGTAACAAACAAACACAGTTTTTTTTACAAAAGAGAAATCCTAAAGAGGTTAAGCATTAATATTTGTTAAAATAAAATTTTTATGCTATTGAAAATTGTTCGAGGATATATTCACTTAAGTAATTTAATACAATTAATAATATTTAGGGAATGACTATATTATTAAGACGTTAAAGTTTTAAACAAAAAATAGTAAAACCGTTTTAAGTTTACAAATGTTGATCTAAAACTGACTTTACTTAATTTGTAGAAATTAATTACTCAATTATGACTAAAAACGTCAAGATGGCGAGACAAACAAAAACTAGAGACAGCAAAAAAATCCATCCTCCATTAAAGAAAGCAGTGTAACTAGTTTAGCATGCATAAAACTACTTTTTCTATACATTTAATTTGTTTCGTACAAATTTCACTTAATAATTAAGTTAATTAAGACTATATATACATTCTTTGCTAGAATTCACTGGAAAATTACCAATGAAATCGAGGAATTCCATTCAAGACCTATAAAAAATATCTTGAGTGTTCAATGTTGTTCTTAGAAAAGGCTTTACGTATTACTATTGCGTATTGGACCCATTTAGGACTCAAGATTAACCAACTCTAAAGTCATTTTAAAAGTAATCTGATTAAGCTATTAGTTCTGCGAACAGTAGACCTCGCGAGCACAAATTGCATCTTGAGGAGCTATTCTGCTCATCACTTTTCACAGCTTTTTACCTTTTTCAAATCCCCAATCAGAAGTCACGAAAAATCAAAATAAACCGCGAAAAAATCCTAAAAGATAGTTTTATTTCAAACATACATGTATTCTCCTCAAGTACAGTAATAAAAATAAACAAACACTTTAAAGTAGAGGATCTATTCCATAATTTGTATTAAGGATCGTGAAACAAAAATGTAAATTACTCGTGCCATTATCTCAGTAATTTCGTATAATATAATCCTATCAAAAAACGCCGACGACAAAAAATCTATTAAGTCGTAAAACCTTTATACCAAACTTTGAAATTGAAAACCTCTTTTAAAAGTCGCTCAAAAATTCATTATTAATCCAAATATAATCAATATTTTCATCTTTCTCATTAGCATAAAAAACACCAGTTTCTAGAAAAAACTTAGCAACACAAATAGATGTAAGTACAGCCAAATTGAGAACCTCTTCCTTTTTTGATTGAAAACAAAATCAAATAAGTTCCAAAAATTCTTAAATAACACGTGTAACTTAAATCGAACATTCCGTTTATAAACTTAAGATACGAACACTTAACTAAATTACGTTACGGCCTCGCTACTTGTGTGTAAGTGATCTAGCGGCCTCAGATAGCATTATAGTACTCATTATACGGAGGCTGTAATTTAACAGTATGGGATTAGTGTGTGAAGTATTCAATTATCCCTGAACTTTATTAGAATGAGCCTTCATAGTAAAGATGCATTTTTAGTGTTTTGTGAAATGTACTGGATAGTTGTCTTAAACATAGTCTACTATAATATGGAATATACGTGATTTTTGTTTTAATTTTTATACAATAGCTTATATCTATCTATACATATAATAAAATTGTAACAAAGCCGAATCTTTACATTAAATATTTTTTGAAAAATCTTATTGAAATAGATATAATTATTGATATAGAGGCCAAATCTATAGTTTTTAGAATATTTGTCTGTCTGTCTGTCTAATACTGCATAACGGAAAACTACTGGAAAGATTTTGATGAAATTTGGTATGATGATAGCTGGTTATCCGGGTCAACACATAGGATACTATTTACTGCGGGAAAATATGTCATCTGTGAGAAATCTATACTAAACGTTAAAACGTAAGTAAGGGCGAACCCAAGCGGAGCGAGGGTGAGCCGCTAGTCATTATTTAATTGAAAAAAATAATACAACTCGCAGAACATAATCGCTTTTCGCTCTGTTATGATATACTCTCGACGTCATATTCGGACTGACCAATGGCGTGCGTTTGAACTACTTTAAAATTTCCACTTTTACATTTTCATTTACATTTACATTTTCCTTTTTTATAATTATTTTCTTTATTAAAAAGAAATTACATTAAAAATATTGATATAGGCTTAATTCAAAAGCAATAAGGATAATAAAAAAATATATTTATATCACACGCATATTTCCTATTATAAATGCGAAAGTTTGTATGTGTGTATGTTTGTTAATCTCTTACACTGAAACGGCTTGACATATTTGTATGAAATTTAGTAAACTAATAGGCTACAATAAGGAATTATACATAAGCTACTGTTAAGCATGTAAGGAGCAGTGATACGAAAGTAAGACGCTAATTATTTATATTCGTATCTATACTAATATTATAAAGAGGCAGAGATTGTTTCTTCGTTTGAACGCGCTAATCTCAGGAACTACAAATCCAATTTGAAAAATTCTTTTTGCATTAGATATCCTGTTTATTGAGGAAGACTCTAATAGGTTATATATCACATAATTTTATATAGTTTATCTATTCCATACTAAACGTTAAAACGTCTTGGGGACGAACCCGACCGAAGCGAGGGTGAGTCGCTAGTGTGTTATGTTTGTGGCTAGTAGGTACTTGTTATGTAAGGAAGCCATATTTTTAATCACAATTTATAACTTGTACTACATTACTTTCTAATAATACGAGTTTTTGTATATTTTCGATATATTCATATTATCACCGCTGTGTAGTACTCTAGCTGTCTGCTGTACTCATAAAGAAAGTTGTATTGAAATATGTCACATCACGTACTTGTGATGCGTACGTATGTATGTACATATAACTAAAAAGTTTACGATAAGTTACGTTAAAAGTATTTATAATAAGTAAAAGTATACGTTAAGGTATACCAAATTAGTATATATGTACATACTTACTAATATTCTTTAAAAACTATCGTTAGTCTTGTCATTTAATAAAATGACTAAATGTGATACATGTTTTTGATTTTTTTTTTTCTTTGGCAGAAAATATATTACATAATATTTATTTGTACTTAAAATTTATAAGAGGTCTATAACGTTTTACGTATTCCAAAATATCATAAAAACTTAAAAACACTTTAACTTGTATTGTCTAAATTATTCCTGATCGGCCAAATTACAAAATACAAAGTAACAGGCGGACACTATAATTTTATGTATTTATAATAAAAATTAACAATTCTTATCAGAAACGCTACCAAATTGAATTTTAAAGACGAAATTTTTCATCCATCAACCACTTAGTTGAAAACGAGTTTGTAGCAAGTCATCCGTCTCTTTCACTTTCTTCAGGTATAAAAGAGACCAAAATACAGGTCGAGTGCGGTTGTCCGAATATGGTGTGGAAAGTCAAAGATCTCTTTACATCAGGCATATGGTATTGTGGGTACGATTAATTGATACACAAACGTATTATTGGTTTACATTAAATGTAAGACGCATATTTTTTTGTTTTGTTAGCTAATTTAATAAAGAACTTCGTCCTTTAAACGTATATAAATAAAGATGGAAATTCGTATGTTTGTTCTCTATACGTTCCTAAGTCATTGATCCGATTGTGATGAAACTCTGGTGGGTTATACTATAGGTATACGCCTGCAAAGGTTCTTGCTGCAAAAAAAATTTCATTGAACATTTTTTCATTTTGGACATTTCATTCAAGCTCGTTAGTATCTTATATTATTTTTAGAAATTCAATGGATTTTTTTGTATTACATATATCTTAGTTTAATCAAACAAGAAATCGAAAAAATACACACAGATATAATTTATGTATGTATTACGTCAAATCTATACATATAATAAAATTGTAACTAAGCCTAATCTGTACATTAAATATTTTTTGGAAAATCTTATTGAAATAAACATTATTATCGATACAAAAGCCGAATCTATAGTTTTAGAATTTTTGTCTGTCTGTCTGTCTGTCTGTTACCGCATCACAGAAAACCACTGGAGGGATTTTGATGAAATTTGGTAAGGTGATACTTGATTATCTGGGTCAACATATAGGATACTTTTTACTGCGGAAAAATGACTAATTTCTAAGAAAAAATACAAAAACTGCAATGTAAGAGTAAACTAATATGTAAAACCTAAGAATTTGGTTTTTGGTCATCTGAACGCGGGCGGAGCCGCGGGCAATGCTAGTATTGTATAAAATATACACATTTCCATTATCCATATAGAGCGACAGTAATTTTCACTGCAAAAATTTAATCAATAGCCCTTTATTGAAATCTTTCAATTAGCTTCCCAACACAATGTAAATGACTCCTACATTTTATGAAGTTACATAGTAAACTTTAATGAAAATAGACACTAAGTAGTAAACAATGTAGCCATGTAGTAAACATGCGGCTAACGGCTCTGTTTAGCACTGATATCTTTACTAGAATTACGAGTATAATAAAAATCTGAGTCGAATCTATACATTAAATATTTTTTGGAAAATCTTATTGAAGTAGTCATTATTATCGATACAGAGGCCGAATCTATAGTTTTTAGCATTTTTGTCTGTCTGTCCGTCTGTCTGGGAACGTATCACGAGAAAACCACTGGACAAATTTTGATGAAATTTTGTATGATGATAGCTGGTTATCCGGGTCAACATATAGGATACTTTTTACTGCGGAAAAATATCTCCTCTCTGAGAAATCTATATTAACGATCAACCAAATTAAATAGTATGACTAATAATATCGTGGAATTGATGTAAAATTATTAATTACTTGTCTTTAATGGAGGATGTAGAATGACCTAGACTGTTATTTATTCTAGAATATCAAATAAATTCTATTACCTGTGGAATATTCTATATAACTGTACTAGGATAATTATGGCAATAATATCAGACTAATATTATAAACTAGAGACTGACCCTTGCTCCGCTGAAGTTTGTCCCTTGGTACTTTTTAATGGTGTATAACCAGCTATAATCAATCATACGAAATTGCATCAAAATCTGTCCTTAGGTTTTCTCGTGATACGTTCCTTGACGTACAGACAGACAGACAAAAATTCTAAATCACAGAGTCCGAATCTATAGGTTTTTTTTTATCTAAAGGTATTTTACCGTCTAGGATATACATTAAAACTTTTTTTGGAAAATCATAATGAAATAGTCATTATTATCAATATATAAAACAACTAAATTATCATTTGAAAACTTGCCAGGTTCTCTCAGACACGCAGCTTTCCTCACAAAGTTTTCATTCGCCGTTAAGACAAATAGTAATCATGTTGGAAATGATTCGCAATGAAAATATCAGAGGTGCGAGACCCGGGATTTGAACCTACTTTACTTAGTTTCCCAAGCGAGCGCGTTACCACTGGGCTACCACTGCCTACTAGTGTAGTGCAGTCGGGTAAAAGGAGGTAAAATTAGTTGTTGATGAAACACACGTCAGTGAAGTCGTCGGCAATAGTCAGTAAATTTCAAAAGGGACATAGACACTAAATTGAGTATTCATAAATGCTATGCGCTTGTTGCACGTAACTTAGCTTCCCTTTGTCTTGATCTTGTACACTATGGAATGCTGGCGTATCGCTATAGTTATTACATCATGTGCCTGTTATTTAAAAACTCGCTTTTACCCGCGGTTGCACTCACGTAACACGTGTTTTATTCTTTTCTCAGTATACTTAAGCGCCATCTACTTATATGTTTAAGAACTAAAGTATATTTAAAAAAAAAACTTACCTCTTTCACAGAAATGCATTACCGGAGTCTATTTCTATGCCAAATATCTAAATACGTTTAACAATTAATTAAGTAACAAAATCATTTTTAAAAACTTCTACATTGATAATTGTAAGGATTTTAAAATAAATATTTTAAACATCGGGATACAAAAATCAAAATGAACCCGCGAGTAAATTCGAAAAGATAGTTTTATTTCAAATGTCAAATACGTACATCTAAAAAAGTATTATGATTTTAAATAAAACTATATATTTGGATGTTTTCGCGGATTTATTTAGATTTTTGGATTCCGACGTTTCGAATGATTTACAGCAATCATGGTCACGGGTCAAAAATGGTGATAATCTAAGAAAATACGTAAACTGTAAACCACAACGGACTGGAAATCACAAAAAAACATTCGAAACGTCGGGAACCAAAAATCTATATATTAATACGTGCAGAGAAAACTTTGAACCCCTTTTTAAGCATATTGCATGTATGGAGGAGGATGATCTTTGGCATAGTTAAAGTTTATATAAAGAAGGACTGCAGATCTCTAAATCTATGGACCCGCTTCAAAATTCTTTTGGATTTTATAGGCTATCTATATAACTTTGATAAAAAAAACTCAATATCGATCAAACTTAACGAATTATAGTTGATTTTCAACCACGAGGCGATCACTAGTCAAAATAAATCCGGGAAAAAAACCGAAAAGATAATTTTACTTAAAATGTTAAATAATCGCATAAATCTAAGAAAGTATTAATTGTTATCTACATATTATGTTATATATATATATATATATATATATATATATATATATATATATATATATATATATATGTATGTATATATATATATACACAGACAGTAATACCCCCGACTTACGCTACCCCGTTTTACGCGAATTCGGAGATACGCGGTTTTTCTTTTTGATTGCCCCGCGCATCAGCTCTCCCACTCCGCCATGTTAGTGTTCCGTTTACGACAGGTTCGAAAGTGTTCCGCGTGGAATTTTTTTACGTACGCAGTGCGTTTTATTGATAACCTATAATTATGTTATCCAAAAGAACAAAAAATGAGTCATTTGAACCTAACAAGAAAAGAAAAACACTTTCTTTGGAGCATTAGCTGAACTTTATCAAAGACTTAAAGCACAAATAAAAATTCGTGAATTGGCAAATAAATTTGACCTACCGGAATGAAGCATTAAAACAGACTAGACGTCAACGGACATTAAAACTTAACTCCGACTTAACGACAAACTTAACGACATCAAAATATCTTCGGTTTACGTTGTTTTATTCATAACAATAAAAATTCTTCTATTGTCTAACATTTTATTAAATATGCTTCTTCTAAATTACTGTTTTCTTTAGATTCTGGTCCCGATTAAACATACTTTATATGTATTTATATGTAAAGTTGAACCTTAAAACCTGAAAAAAATGCTAGAAATTCGAAATGTTTAGAGATGTTTTTTTTGTATGGGAATCACTAACCGCTAAAACGTACCTAGCGAAGAACCCGAGCAAAGCGAGGCTGAGTCGCTAGTGCGTAATATAATTTAAAATATATTATATTATCAAAATATAAAAAGACGTCACACACACCCGTTGGCCGTTAGTCATTATACCGTTCACAGTTCACTTCAAGTGTTTTAAATCGCAATTACATTGCGTAATGTTCCCTACTTTATATGGGACTGTACATTACGCAGAACTCTCTTTTTGGATCTGTTCAATCAATTTAAGAGGAACCTGGCTAGCTATTTATATACATATAAATACATTTAAGTAAGCCTGTAATTATTTTTTTATTTGGGAAAGAATGGTCAAAAATGTACGTTAAACCAACTTTTAAAAAACGTAGAATAATTTAACATTGACAATACTTTTCTAAAATATTTTAAATATTGTATTTTACAATATTTCAATTATATGAACATTGAGAGTATAAATTGCTACCCGTAACTTAAAGAGATCTTATAATTATTTTAAATAATAAAATATAATAAGACCAATGTAACTTATAATTATTTTCTAAAATCTTCACAGCTGCGTCTACTACTCTTACAGCGCTTGCTTTACTTAAACCTTTACATCGTAAAAATAATAAGTTAAATGGGAAGAAAATTTTAATTGGCTCCTTTAAATCTTAGCAATAATAATTTATCAGTTAGAAGCAATTATTATTAATTATTCATGTTTGATGTTTAACTAAATACGTCCGTACGTTTAATTATAACCGCCATAAATTTCATCACGACAGTTGTAATAGTGTTTTCTATAGGTTTTCTACCGACGTATATGGAAACCACGCCCAGGGCTTTAATGGTTTTTTATACTAAGAACCCATTACCCAGGTCTCGTGCCTAGAATAACTTATCTAAGGCTTAGTAAGCTTTTTACCGTTTATTTCATTTTTATATAACTTATATGCTATTTTCTCCAATCTACTATTATAAATGCAAAAGTTTTTGTGTGTGTATGTTTGTTATTTCTACACTTCGAAAGAGCTGGATGGATTAAAATTAAATTATAATATTTAAAAGAGACTATGGACGATACAAATACGAGCATACCTGGAGTGACACAAAAACACCTAATGTACCCAAGAATAGAGGCAGTAAGTCACTATTTAAGAAATAATTAAATGAATGAATGATAGACTTAGAAAATACATTTTAAACTGTATGGAATGAAGCATTATTATAGTTCACTATATACGCGTTGATGTCGTCAATCTAAGCTGTCGTGCATTTATGGTTGTTTTAACATTTCTTGACTATATATTTCCAATTAATAATAAAAGCACATTTCTTTTGAATAAAAAATATATAATAAAACTAGAAGCACAGATCATATATATATATATATATATATATATATATATATATATATATATATATATATATATATATATATAGTACTATATATTTCACTTTCCTTACCGCGGAAAAGTACCTATAATAATGAATATTGATTGAGATCAATTAAGACGAATAAAAAGCAAATTATACGATCTACATATTAAACGTAAAACGAGACACTAATTACACTTGTCAAATTTAATTTTCCCGCCAGAATTCAACTGACGTTTCATCATTATAGCTTTCATGTCCATAGATAAAAAAGCATTCGAGCTGTAGATTATCTATAGATCTTTATGGGCAGATTATATAATAATGATGCCAAAATGGTGCCAAATGGTTCTATGAATAATAATAAATGTCAGTCTTAAATTTTATAAACATCATAATAATTATTCATTTCTTCTATAGCAATAAAGATAAGGCAGTTGGCTTACCTACATTTTACAGAATATAAGTGCTATTTGTCTTGAAGTAAATGGCAGTTTAAACATCAGATAACAGAAGCTCATTAACAGCCTTATGATATGGG
Organism: Brenthis hecate; assembly: GCA_951806755.1. NCBI lineage: Eukaryota > Metazoa > Arthropoda > Insecta > Lepidoptera > Nymphalidae > Brenthis > Brenthis hecate. Next base: position 5,751,483 of record OX638258.1, on the reverse strand, counting down.
CTTATCTCATATGATACTTGCACAGAGTAGGTAGGTTTTTAAAATAAAGTGGAAATTACTGGCTAAGTGATTACTGCTAGGGATTTATTTTGCATTATAATTTTAAATGCATCTAATTTTTATTTATTATTAGTTATTTACTTTGTACTTATACACATTTTTAAAAGCTCCTAAAATTGTAATTTTGAATGGCAATTCAGGCATTTGGAATAGTTAACGGCAACTAACCTCCTTAACAAACCAGCTAGTAATTTGTTTAGATTCCCTACTTGGAATGTCAAACCTAGTGGGAGCTTTTGAGCATTGTATATTAGTGTTATAATACAGACATACAAAGCTCAAAATGGTATACCATTTTTCTTTTATATAATGTCTAATTACTTTTCGTTTTGAGTGTAACAGTAACATTACATAAAAAAGTTAATGGCATTAAATTACAATCAGTTCCTAACAATCTGGACACATTTTTTCTACATTTTTCAAAAGCTATGAATCAAAAACCAAAGATAAATCTATCCAATTTGAATAAACCATTTTTTATTTAAAATTATCATGATATTTATACAGAATTTGTTAAAGATTTATATTTGTAGTTAATCTGTGTAATTAACGAGGTGACACTACAGGCCCCACAAGGCGGTAATCCGTGTACGTCCAAATGAAGACCTTATCTCACTTACCTGTTCACTATACACGGTCATATAGTGTCATAAATAATTCTTATGAGATCGTAATTTTGGACGTAAAGTTAAGTTTATTTTTGTTATACCGGTTTTGAGTGTGGCTACTGCACTGAAGTGCTAAAGTAAGGAATAAGAAATGTATTTAAACAGACCATAGGTATAAAATAAATTAAAAAACTGACTTCCAGACACCAAAAATTAAAAAAAATAACTGAATTGGGGTTTCATTTATTATAGTCACCTAAAGAAATATTTTTGAAGTCGATGCCATTTAAGAAAACCGATTTAACCGTCTCCGGGCAATCAGTGAACATACATTAAAATAATACACACAGACGAACATACATCCTCCTCCCTTTTGAAGTAAAAAATATGAAAGAATATGACATTTCATGACATGTATACTATTATATTTAAATCATTCGTCATAACCTGGCCAAACTTTTTTTTAATATTTAAGGAAACAAAAGGTTTTATACAAAGTTTACTTTCACGCTATTCAGTAAAACCGGCCAACCATCTTGGTTGACAATCACACTGCGTGCGCGCAACGCGATTAGAATTAGTAATATATTATTTTTTGATTGATTTATACAAAACAAATAAAATCACATATTATTAATACATATTGTATATTTTATTGTATTCAAAAATCTAACTTTTAAATAGAGCCTTTATAAAGTATAAATGTTCTAACACACTCCATTATAATAAGCTTTCGCATTTATAAAAGATATTACTTAGAACAACGTGTATTTCGATTACATATTTTTTTTATTATAATAATATCCTATGTTAAAATATTTCATGAATATGAAGTAAGTAGTACAAAAATCCATAATTCTTTTTATATATCATTAAAAGAAACCAATTAGACAATAATCCAAATGCAACAACCCGATACAAAATTATACATAATTTTTGTGTTTTCTTAGTTTATATCTAATCGAGATGTATTTAAAAAAACTAATGCCGTTGTCACTCATACTTAATAATAAAACACTGAAATAATAAATTATAATAAATATGTATATGTTAGGATATTAACACACAGGACCATCTAGTTCTATTGTAAGCTACGAAGCTTTTGTTATGAATACCAGACAGTTGATACATTATACATATATATTGTACACGCTAGCCACTCGACCACTACACCATCGAGGCAGTTAATATTATTTACCTATCGTTTACTTTTCTATATAAAAACTTTTACTGAAATTAAGGCTCGTTAATACCTACCAAGCAAAAAAGAAAAATAAAATCAATTGACAAAAAGAGAAAAAAAGTACTAAATTATTTTATCTTCCCTTACTTATCTTCTAATATACTCGTATAAATATCTCCTGTCACGGTGTTTGTAGTCGCACTCCTCCGAAACGCGTCGACCGATTTTAATAATTTTTTTTGTATATTTAGTAGTATGAGAATAGGTCGTAAAGTATTTTTCACCCACCCCCATTTTTTATATATATGCAATGAATATGCATGATTTTTGTTTTATTTTTATACAATAATAGCTTATATCTATCTATACATATAATAAAATTGTAACTAAGCCGAATCTGTACATTAAATATTTTTTGATAAATCTTATTGAAATAGACATTATTACCGATACAGAGGCCGAATGTATAGTTTTTTAGAATTTTTGCCTGTTTGTCTATCTGTCTGTCTATCTGTTACCGCATCACAGAAAAACTACTGGACGGATTTTGATGAAATTTGGTATGGTCATAGCTGATTATCCGGGTCAACATATAGGATACTTTTTACCGCGGGAAAATGTCTCATTTCTGAGAAAAAATACAAAAACTGATTAGAATAAGAAAACGATGATACTATATACATTTTAGCAAGTTAACTTACAAAATATGACAAAAACTATTAAAAATAGCTAATTTTGAAAAAGTATATCAATAGCACTATTTTATTCATTAAAAAATTTAGTTTAATGAATATTTATTTTTGTATTATTTAGATATTTGTCAATAGATGTCGCCATGTGTCTTTAAAATACGTAGTCTTATTCCAAAAAATTGAATGTACAAATTATGGCCTAAGAGCCTGTGAACGCCAGACCTTCGTCATTTTATAAAACCTGAAAGTTTGTCAGCGCATGCTCCCAACACAGACATTTATTACACACCATCAAAAATAAAGTCTTAGCGCTTCAAATTTGGTGACCATTTGCAACATTTTCTTAGAAATGCCTCCCAACTTGTTTGGAGCATTTTTCATGGTGCGTAATAAATGCTATGCTAGTCTTATAAATCATCTAATTATTACCCAAGTATTATATATAAAAATCAGCTTTTATACTATAACGTAAGTAGAATTATGATTTCATGAAAAGGGTGTCTGGCAAGGGTTTGACACGATTTTAAGTGTCTGGCATTGAATGACGTGATTTTTAATAATATTCTGAAGGTAATACCAAAAAATCACACTTTATTATTTGACGAATTTAGATCGGTATTTTACACACCTTTAGTACCGTGTACCTGCCAAAGCCACCATAGCCTGAACTTCATAATGGTCCATCGTTCTTATCTGTGTTGGGAGCATGCGCTGACAAACTTTCAGCCTTTATAAAATGACGAAGGTCTGGCGTTCACGGGCTCTTCCTCTATAAGACCTATGATTTTATTAGAATTACTACTAAATTACCCGCTGCCCCGCCCGTGTTCAAATTATCAAAAAACAATATTTTTGGCTTTACAAATTAGTTACATCTATAGATACATTAAAATTTTACTAAGCCGTATCTGTGCTTTTAATATTTTTTGGAAAATCTTATTGGAATGCACATTATTATTACTAACAAAGGCCGAACCTATAGTTTTAAGAATTTTTGTCTGTCTGTCTGTCTGTTACCGCATCACAGAAAAACTACTGAAGGGATTTTGATGCAATTTGGTATGGTGATAGCTAGTTATCCGGGTCAACATATAGGATACTTTTTACCGCGGGAAAATGTCTCATTTCTGAGAAAAAATACAAAAACTGCAATGTAAGAGTATACTAATATGTAAAACCTAAGAATTTGGTTTTTGGTCACTAGAATGCGGGCGGAGCCGCGGGCAATGCTAGTATTATATAAATTTATTCAAACATCACACACTGTTCGAAATGAATTTAGAAAATAGAAACCTTGAGATCAATTTAAATTACATATTTATTACTCAAATATTTTATTATACTTAAATAACAACATTAATTTAAATAAATAAATGTTACAAAATATCAGATAATATCGTACAAATAATTAACCTATGCTCTACCACTTTCCAAGCGTCTCTATATTGATTAAAAACTTTTATATAAATAATTCAATGCCCTAATACATATCGGTACAGTTGTTTCCAATACTATTCATTCGCACCGTGTAATTTAATTTAAAATTTCCATATATAAGCATATAAATGACTCAATTAAATGTTATAAATTGATCATCTTATAACATAATTTTAGGTGTTTGTTACTTGTTAGTTTTATATTGAAATATAAAGGTAGTTGTGAGATTATTTATGTTATTATTTTTTAATACACTAGCGAGTTACTCCGATTTTCTTTGTGTAGTATAGTAATCAATTACTATTTCATCTTTTAGAAGGATGTTGCAAAAAATATAACTAACTAACCGTTAATCCTTCTAATATTATAAATGCGAAAGTTTGTGAGGATGTATGAATGTCTGGATGTATAGATATATGGATGTTTGTTACTCTTTCACGCAAATACTACTAAATGGATTTTAATGAAACTTTACAATAATATAGCTCATACATCAGAATAACACGTAGGCTATTTTCTATCGCGGAAAAATGTAAGGTTCCTGTGGGATAGATTTATTTTTGTTTTTCGAGAGGCGAACCCGAGCGAACCGAGGGTGAGCCGCTATTGAAAAATACTTCAAAATTATTAATTTTTCATTATCTCCAAAAATATATTACTAAATACTTTTCCAAAAATATATTACTAAAAACTTAATACTTTGCCCTATAAAGTATCTAACTTGAAAGAGCAAAGTATTAAGTAATGTAAAATATTGTTAACCCCCGACGCAAAAACGGAGGGTGTTATAAGTTTGACGTGTCTGAGTGTGTGTGTGTGTTTGTGTGTCTGTCTGTAGCATCGTAGCTTCCGAACGTAAGAACCGATTTTGATTGTTTATTTTTGTTTAAAAGGTGAATTAGTCGGGAGTGATTTTACCTTTTTATTTTAATGTTTGTTGAAAATCGGTCCAAGATGGTGGGGGTTTTTTAAATTTTTAATAAATTTATAAGAATTAGTATTTTGTATTTTATATAGATATCTAAAAATAACAAAACAGGTACCTATATTTACTAAAATATAAAAGATACACTTAATAAATATGGTATCGTGGACTTTTTTGTAATATTATAATAGGTCTGCCTGCATATTTGCCATGAATTATTTTTATTTACTTACAATCGTTAATTCGGCGCACGTCGTTAAAATAACCAAGAGCTTTATCTGAAAACGCAACTCACTAATATCATATAACAATATAAGTGAAATTTTTATTACATTAAAACCTATCTACGTAATTGCCGGATATAACAGTTAATACCACATCCAAATTCGTTTAATGGTTCATGAGATTAGCGCGTACATACATACGTACAGACAGACGCTCGGCTCGGCGATTTTCATATATATGGGTAAATAAACCAATCAAATACACTTATATGGTGAGTTTGTCAGAGACAGAAGAATCAAATATTTTATGTATTTGTAAAAAATTGGGGGAGTTATCTAAACTGAACATCACGCCCACTCTCGCCCACATCTGCTTACCTATCATAACTCAAAACATAACCCACTCCGTAATACTATTGTAAGGAATGTCGTTTAAGCATAAATTATATAATGGTACAAAAACAGACAAAATACAAGTTTTAGTTAAATATGTAGTTTATAGTTAGCTTCATGGTAATAAAAATAACAAAAAATATATCTTTCAATATATCTTTTTACAGTAACACAAACACTTGCTTACAAGCTCTTTTTTTCCTGCTGTTAAAAAAAGATATTTAATATGTTAAGAATTTTGATATTTAGAAACATACATATTTAAAAAAAAACAATCATTTTATACCACAAAGCTATTAATTAAGATAACGATTATAACATAACTTTTAAGGATTATTTTATTGTTACTTTACAGTATTCAATAGGCTGCACTCGTTTTGATAAAAAAAATCTGACGACACGTTTGGCTCAGTTTGTAGTGACCCTACTTATTGTACCAGCGGTCGCGGGTTCGAGTCCCGCCGGGGGCATTCATTTGTGTGATGAGGATGTTTGTACTCCAGTCATGGGTGTTTATATTTATAATATGTATGTATTCAAAGTTATATATATATATATATATATATATATATATATATATATATATATATATAAAGCCACATATATTAACTAAAAAAACCAATCTGATATACAGTTTATCGATCGTATTTCGCTAAAGTAAAAGCTATTATCACACAATTTGTAATAAAAGTTCATGGTCAATCGTTTACCATAAGCATTGTTTTTCCCATCATTTGCGAAGCTTCCGCGTGCTTCGCTTTGGAATTTAAATGACTTTTTTAACCTTCAAGATGATATCGAATGAAATACACGCAATGAATTGATCTATAAACAGAGCATTTGATAATAAACTGAGAATGTATACCTTTACTTCATTTAAACCAGTTTTCTATAGCTTTTAAATTATCAACTAACTTCAAGAAAGGAAAAAGTTCTCAATCTTCATTTGTTGTATGGATGTTACGTGTCATGCTCACCGATTTTAAACATATTTTAAAAATTAATTTATTAACTTAATCAATAAATTAATATTTTTTACTATAAATATCATTTTAAATCTGAATACCTCGTTAAGTTAAAAAGTCATTTTAAAATATTTTAATATTAATAACTTAATCTGGACATGTTCATATTTAAAAAAAACACAGATATATGTAAGTATTTAAATGTGCAAAAATCTGTCTAGACAAGAAAAAACAAACTTGTGTCCGCTTACATAACCGCTACACCCGCCGGTTGCTGACTGGTTTCGCCCAATTGAAGCCTAGAATTCTCACCTTTTAATTATATATCACAGTCTCACGCTATGTCTTACGGGATATAAATAGCAGTGACAAATATGGTGTAATTATTGGATAATTAATTATTCGAGCTCCCTCATTGGTCTAGAGATGATGGTCGACTCGTTAGTCGCATAAACGAATGAGAACACTAGGTCGTAGGTTCGAGGAGCCGATGCAAAGCAAATCTAATATTTTTCGATACGTAAAATACATATTTATCTATTAGATATTCATATCTTAAAATATTGTAGGCTGGCACCGACTTCGAAAATATCTGATTAGGAATCTATTCTAAATGAAAACCTCCGTTTAGTTATTTTTTACATTTTAGTGACTGGAAGTCGGTTTTTTTAATGTTTTTATTTTTCCATTTTTAGTGTATACGTAATAAGCAGGTAATTTGTAAGAAGAAAGTTTTTTAATAACATATTCGAATAAGCAATTTATTTAAAAAAAATATTTATTGTTGATTTTTTTTTAAACCGACCGATTTCGATAAAATTTATGCTAATTACGTCTACTCTAAAAATGGACAATTAAAATTTTGTCCTAACTTTTCGTAAGTATATAAAAGCTGATCAATGGGAACACTTACCATAAAACCATTATGGCATAACATATTGTATCTAATCGCGAATAAACATTTTTACGACTCTTACAATCAATGTAGTTTATTTATTACGGAAGCTCACGTCGGAAGGGCGAGGATCTACTCAAGCGTAGCTGATGTTTTATTGTTAGTAAGTACGTCTTTATGTCTGTCACGAGAATGTGTCCAAGTAAGAGAGAATAGCGATTAAGTATAGAACATTTAAATACAAATAGTTGTGGGTTCGATTTTCGCGTAGAATTATATATGTATTTACCATACCAATTAATAAATAATGAAATGAAATTAATATTAACTATATTCAATTAAACCTATACAAACTCTTTTGAGCTAAGCTACGGCCAAAACTATTCGCTGTCAGTGCGTCGTCCAAACAAAAGATTATTAATTTAGTTTCTTATTCAATAAGAATAAATAATATAACTTCTTATTAGTAAAAGAATTTTTTGAAATAGATCAGTAGTTCCATATTCAACTTCCTACATACAAACTTGCTGTTTATGAACTCTTTATTTTATTAGTATACACAAAGTTAGGTTTTTTATCATATACAGTTTATTTAAAGTTATATCATTCATAACTAAATATTTCGATATACGAATTTTCACTATCACTTCTAACATAAATACGAAAGTGTGTATGTTTGTTACTCTTTCACACAGAAACGATCGGATGAACTTGGATGTTAGTACATCACTCATCCGTAATACAAATAGGTACATGACTTTGTCCTTTTTTTTTAACGTTGGGAAATGCATTTACGCATGAGGTGTGGGACTCACCGGCAAAGCCAGTACTACCCACTAAAACCCAACAAAGCCTTCCCCCGTCTTAATGGGGCGTCGCAGGATCGCTTACGCATTCAACTACGACGCCCCGACGGCAGGTCTGCCAAAGCAGACCACAACAACCACGGGGTTGCTCCAAGGTCCACTCTACTATCAGAGAAGTACCAGGAGCAACCCGCACGGTACACCGCCCTCCGAAGAGGGCCACCTCCCACCGCCCACCGAAGTGGGCCACCTCCCTGTGCGTTTCTTGGCTTCGCGCCCGGTTGGGTTGCCGGGCACTACTGAGCCTCCCCACCATGACAAGGTGAACGCACGTTGGGGGGGACATGACTTTGTCCTAGAGTAACATATAGGAATAATAAAATGTGCCAAATTGTGGTATTTTATATTATAATATTAATATTATTAATCCAATAGCACCTAGGGATGCATTTGAACGAAACCAGGATAAGTCGGTAGTATTATATAAAAAGAAGGAAAAAATGAAAATAGAATTTAAAAAGTTACATTAAAATATAAAAATATTTTTCTTCGCAATCAAAAGCATTTTTCTATAAACTAAAGTATGTCAAACAGTTGCTAACATATTAAAATACCAGCAAACCGCTCTGGAGCCGCATGACGCCTGTCACTAAAGCGCTCTTCATTAAGGCTCTGTGGGAGATCATCGTTACTTGAAAAATCGTTTTAGCAATAATATAAACACTTTAACCGACTTAACTGGACTATATTTTTTAAATTTATATTACCTTAGAACAGGAGTTCCCAGCCAGGATTGCGCGCCTCCCTAGGGGACATAGAGAGATTTTTTTTTATATAACTTAAAATACAAATCCTTAAAATACTGTGTCTTAATATAAATTAAAAAAATAATTTGGGTACAAAAATATTTTTTATAATCCGGCGAGGCTCAACAGAAGAAAGGTTGGGAAGCCCTGCCTTAGAACGATGTACTCGTACGTTGGTTATTTGTGTAATGAGTTAAGCTAGTTAACACTTATTCAGATCGTAAAATGATATTATGGTACGTTTGTACGAGTAGCATAAACGTAATAAGGACCCGGTTATGCAAAAAACAGCCAAATGCGTAAAAGTACCAACAGAGTTATAAGCATTTTATTATAAAAAAAATAAAATAATTATAAAAAATAAACAATACTTATATAAATATTGTCCAATTTTAAAATAACCAGGAAAACAAAACATAACCTAAGTGCAACTATCGACAGAAAAATGCTTATAACTCTGTTGGTACTTTTACGCACATGGCTATTTTTTGCATAACTGGGTCCATAATATCTACTGTATGCTGTAACGTTCTATAGTAAAACTTTATTAATTTAATTAACATTGTCGTTATTACCTTTTCAAGAATATATTAAACCATTTCAAGAAAACTATAAAATGTTGATATTAATATTCTTCTCTAATCACACTAATGACGTTATAAATACAAAGTTTGTGTGTCAGTGTGTTTGTTACTTTTCCACACTGTAATGTTTCAACGAATTCGAATAAAATTCAATATAATGTAAGCTTAGCTTATAAATTTATATAAAGATAGATATAAAGATAGCTTTTACGCGGATTTAATTTGGTTTTTGGACCAATTGACACGTCTAAAACCTTAGTATCTCCCGTGACCATGATTGCTGTAAAGCATTCGAAACGTCAAGAACCAAAAATAAAAATAAATCCGCAAAAAAATCCGAAAAGATAGTTTTTTTTTAAATATTCGCATAAATCTAAGAAAATATCAGCTTAGTTTATAGTCTGAATCAAAATCTAAACTTTTCTTTATTGACGTATGTAACACTCGAGCGAACCCGCGGGTAAAAAGTAGTAATGCATATTTATTCTACACTAGCGACTCACCCTCGCTTCGCTCGGGTTCGTCCCTTGCTTGATTCCCCATACAAACTCTCATCCCCATTTTCACCCCCTTAAGGGATTATTTCCGAGATAAAAAGTATCCTATATCCTTCCCAGGGTCTTAAACTATTTTCTTACCAAATTTCGTCTAAATCGGATAAATAGATCCAGAGATTACCCCCTACAACGTCACAAACTCACAATCTCACAAACTCACAAAACAAATTTTACCTTTTTATAATATTAGTATAGATTTATCACGCCGCTATCGCTCATGTTGTGACCACAATCGACCGATGCACAATAATCGTTAAGAAATATCGAAACAATAGCAGTATTGGTCGAGATGCGCGCGCGATTACAATTCTGCTCTACATTCAGTTAGACGGTTTCAGTGAAATATATGCTAAACTGTACAAGTCCTGCCTAACGGGTAAGTTAGATAGCTAAATACAGTGGTTTGGTTATACGTTTGTGAAGAATCATTCTTAATGTTATTTTTAACTAAATTTCTATGGTATTTAATTCATACTTCCATACTAATATATAAATGCGAAAGTAACTCAGGCTGTCTGTCTGTCTGTTACCTTTTCACGCTTAATCCGCTGAACCGATTTAGATTACATTTTGTATGGAGATAGTTTAAGATCCTGTGAAGGACATAGGATAGTTTTTACCCCGGAAATCATCCCTTAAGGGGGTGAAAAGGGCGGTGAAACTTTGTATGGGGAATCAATCATTTCTCAAGTAAGGGATAAATACTTTTATTTTATCAAATTATTGTTTAATATAAAAAATAAAGTAAAATCCCTAGCTACTGACAGTGGCTTAGCTAGTTATACGAAAACTTACTTTATTTGACTCCTTCGAACCTATTTCAAACCCTTATATATTAATCTTTTAAAAATATTCAAATATATGTGTGTGTGTGTGTGTGTGTGAGCCAGCTGTGCCAGCAGTCGCGAGTTCGAGTCCCGCTGGGAGCATCCATTTGTGTGATAAGCACGAATGTTGGTACTCCAGTCATGGTTGTTTATATTTATAATATATATGCATTTAAAGTTATATGATGTTGATGTTCTCCTAGCCGATTCCGGCTACGGCGGCCAATCTCATTGAGACTAGCCAACTGCGCAGGAGATATTATAGTGCACAAGTGTACGTGCAGACACAAGGGCACTCTCTATTCCTGTCACTCTCATACTCTGGTGGGACGACTGCTCGACACGACCAGTGAGAGTTAAGGCGCAGGACCGACGGCTTTACGTGCTCTCCGAGGCACGGGGGTGAAACACCGCCAACTTCCGAACTCCGGGCTGTTACTGAGACTTAATATACAGAAAGACTCAATAACTAAACTTGGCCCGACCCGGGACTCGAACCCAGGACCTCCGAGTGTGCAGCCGTACATGCTAGCCACTACACCACCGAGGCAGTTAGTTAGTAAAGTTATATACGTGTAGTGTATCAACTATCTGGTATCCATAACACAAGTCTCGTAGCTTACCATGGAATTAGATGGTGCTGTGTGTTTATATCCCAACATATAACATACATACATACTACATACTACTACATACACATATTATATACATATAACATGGACTACTATGCAATATTTTAAATCTTTATATAGGAGTTGCCACTTCGCGGATACACCATATGGTCATCAAAAAGGAAAATGATTAATAAAGCTACATAAAATCATTATTCAACGCACAAAGCATTCCACATATTCACCGTGATGATATATTGGTGTATTAATCAAAACGCTATAAACGTCTCACGAGAGCATAAATCTTACACACATAAATGGTATGAGCAAATCGACACGGTTCCTTTTATTTCCATTCCGTTACAATAAAGTAAGCACAAAGCGTTTAATTTCTATACTAACTAAGCTCCGTCTGCAGGTATAATTTTTACAAATGAACATGTTTCCCATTTCATTTACTTCTAATTTAGTAAAATATATATTGTATGTATTATTCTGTAACTGAAATTTAATCTGTGGTTTGTATGACATAAGGTTTGCGCGGTATAGTAAAGAAAAATAAAACCTAAACAAGAGTTGATTTTTTTTTATGAAGGAAGCTTTGAATGTTTAGTAATATGTTTTTGTAATCAATTGAAATAAAAAAATAAATTGTTTTTTTTCTTTACAGAGCAACAACTTGAGTTTTCTTTCAACTTCAACACGACAAAAGCACATTACATACATATGTATACCCGTACATATATTTCTACTTAACCACATTGAGATTTTATTTACATAGGGCCCATATAATACAATTTTATTTATAACTATTTTTGGAAATAATTTAAATAAATACTCAATTACATATACGTATATAATATGTAATCTATATACCTATAAATAGGTAAAGAAAAAACGGTATCTTTTCCCCTCTCTTTGTCAACAGATTATTATATTATATATATATATAAATATATATATATATATATATATATATATATATATATATATATATATATATATATATATATATGTATAATGTATTAACGACCTTTAATTTACCAACAATAAAATTTGGAAACAGTTTCTTTTTTTATATAAGTAGGTAAATTCTAATAAAATATGTTTTCTTATATTATCATTAATGATTACATTCGAATTTCGATCACTAGGCGAACACAAGTTTGTATAAATTGCAATTACATGATGATGCCAGCAGCTGCTCGTAGTGAATTCACATACTCCTTTTGTAATCTTTGGACCCTTGAGTAAAGAGGAAATCCTATATTATTGTCCATCTTTATTAAAGTTCATCTTAACAGAAGAATCGGCCATTTGCGAGTAAGACTCGCACACCCAGAGTTCTTTACCATATACTTGAGTTATGTGCTAACTTCATTATACTTATATAGTTTGTATTTGAGACCGCTAGGGATTCGGAGAAAATACATAGAGGACCGCGTCTCGCTCTTCTGATATTTCATCTGCGAATCATTTCCACTTACACCACTTGTCTTACGGTGAGAGTTACGCTTACGATTTCAGTGTACCTTTTAAAATTTTATTTAACCTCGTATCGGCTTAATAAATAAAACTCGCGATACAATTATGAAGCACAGTGTGTATCTCTGTGCTTGACGTGTAAAGATAAATAGATGTCGGGAGATATTAAGTATGAATTTAAATGAAGTCGCGGGCGGTCGCCAGTTCAAAGTAAACAAGTCGTGCGTGCATTGTGTTTACACTCGACCGAAAATAAAAAATTAGGGCTAGAGCAGACTTGCGTCTAGGTTGGCTAGTAAATATTTTTCATTAGGAAATTTTGTCTGCAGTTTGAAAGTTTACTTTTGGGAATTATTGCAAAAACTTAATTTGAAGCCTAAACGATTTTATTTTTTCTTACAACACTCACAGTTTTTCGAATCAGGAGAGAAATATGGTTTATTATACTCATAAAATAGTATATAACATCGCATAGAATTAGATTTACTCTTCAATTGATTAAATAAAGTTATACAAAAACGTATAAATAATATACATATAAACTGAAGTTCTACTCGACCAAAATTTTTTATGCGCCAAAAATTTTAGCTTCAATACCTCAATTAACAATTTGTAACAAACAATATAGATCTTTCTACAAATCTATTGTACAAACATATATCTATAACAGATTACTAAATAAAAGATAACAGCGACGACTTACATTTCGTACAGTAAGTGAATACCTTTCACTATATCGAAGTATGACGTGTTAGAGACATGATATGTGAATATGTTGTTTGGAAAAGAATGACGTGCTATGAATTATGTATGATCTAAATTTACATTGACATATATTATAAGTCCATCCATCCATCTGTCATCATCGTTTTAACATACATATAAAAAAAATCAAGGGCTATCTAAAAATAGAGTTTTAATTTTTTAATTCAACGACTGTAGACAATTTTGTTTTTTTTTTTTTGAACTAAACAAATCAAACATAATAATAACAAGATTAATTGGATATTAAAATCAATATGTTATACACAGTCATCCTCATGCACTTCTTTGAGGTCATTTTGGAAATGTTTGCATTTTAAATACATATGTTCAATTTATTTTTTTTAATAAAAAAAAATCGTTTTTCGTAATTTTGTCTTTTTCTTTCTGAATATAAACTTTTAAAACCTTACACAGACTATTAAGAGATTTAAAAAAAAAAATAATCAATCCAGCCGTTCTAAAGTGAAACGCTTCATTTTACCAATGAACGGCGTTTTTTTATAGAGCGTTTTCATTATATAAATATTTATGCTGTTTTATTAATTTTTATATTGTACTTCCCGTCGTTACATATAAAACAATATTAAAATCGTTTGTTTGTTGATTTCAGTGATGGCGTAGCCGCATGGTAGCGTTGCTGGAAGCGGCGGCGCGCGGCGACGCGGGCCGCGTGGCCACTCTCATACGCGCCGGCGCAAACGTCGATGCTGTGGACGAGGTTAGCTAAATCATTCATTCAAAATCTTATCCGACGAGTAAATATTCTTACAGAGACAAAACACGTATACTAAATAAGTTTATACTTTGCTACTACTGTCTACACTAAAAAGGGAAAAATAAAAACTTTTTAACAAAAAAATAAAAACCGACTTCAAACAAAAGCACTAAAAGTAAAAATTATAATATTTTCGAAGTCGGTGTGCTTTGCTTTATTTGGGCTGGCACCGATTTCGAAAATATTTGATTAGGTATGTATTTAATAGGTAGGCTTTTAATTACTTAGCTAAAGCACACCGACTTCGAAAATATTTGATTAGGTATGTATAGTAAATGAAAACTACCAATCAGTTATTTTTAAATAAAACTATCTTTTCGGATTATTTCGCGGATTTATTTTGATTTTTGGTTCCCGACGTTTCGAATGCTTTACAGCATCCATGGTCACGGGAGAGACTGAGGTGTTACATGTCTTGAAGGTATAGTTGTTACAAACAGCCTACCCACAATTAATAAAATGAAAATTGCACCAATTACATTACAATATTTTTTAACTTTAAACATTTTTATAATTTTAATTATAATTGAATATGGAATATTATTTATTAAATTTTTGCTATTATTTTTATAATTATTACAATTTTAAAAATATTAATTAGTAATCTATATTTAGTGTTGCCATTATTATATTTATAACCATAAAGAAAAATATAAAATATAGTATTAATTATTTAAGCCATATAATTGTTCTATGTGTAATTTAAAAAAGTTAAAATTAATTAAGGATAATAATTTTAATTTAGTTTGCTATTATTTAAAAACAACTTTCTAAGCAACACTATTACTATATATTTTTACAAATGAAAAATGAAAAATATTAATCTGATAAGCTGTCATTTTGATCTACACAGTAAGAACTTACTACATCTACCTGTCTGTTACGTATATATTTATTATTTGATTTTATTATATTAATAACAGGATCCCATGACGATGGTAGTACCCAGCCATCTTCCCTATTGAAATTTGGATATTTTTTAATTTCTATGGCTTCTCGAATCATTCTAGGGCGATATCGGTTTTCTTTCGCCAGGATTTGAGGTCTATCGAAGCGAATATAATGGCTTGGGCGGTCCTGGCTATGTTTGCAGACAGCAGATGTTGTATTGCGATGGTGCTTCACATCAGCTATGTGTTCTTTGACCCGGGTTCTAATGGATCACTTTGTTTGTCCAGTGTAAGAGAGCCCACAATCACAATCAAGCTTGTAAACTCCTGCATCTTGTAGAGGGATGTGGCACTTGACAGGTGGTAAGAACTGACTAATTTTCTTTGGCGGCTTGAAGTAAGTTTTAATTGAAGCTCGCTTTAGAATGTAGCCAATCTTGTCAGTGACTCCTTTCATGTATGGCAAGACTGCAGGGACGCGCTCGACTGTGGCTGGTTTCACTCGGTCACTGTGACGCAGGCGCGGCACTTGCAGCTTGTTGTCACGCAGAACTTGCTTGACATGTTACAATTCTCCGGCCAGGTGTTGCTCGACACAGATCCAGTGCGCTCTCTGAAACAAAGATTTTCCCACGGTAGCTAACTGTGAAGGATGGTGGTGAGATTCATCGTTCAGGTACCTATCAGTATGGGTCTTCTTTCTATACACAGTATGACTCAAGGTGTTATCTGGGTTGCGTTTAACTAATAAATCTAGAAAAACTAAGGTATTGTCCTTATACCTTAGCTTTCCGTGTTCTGATCTTTTTGGCTTTATAAATTAGTTACATCTATAGAAACATTAAAATTTAATGAAGCAGTCTCTGTGCTTTAAATGTTTTTAGGAAAATTTTATTGAAATACACATTATTATCGCTAACAGATGCCGAACCTATAGTTTTAAGAATTTTTGTCTGTCTGTCTGTCTGTGATCGCATCACAGAAAAATCACTGGAGGGATTTTGAAGAAATTTGGTATAGTAATAGCTGGTTATACAGGTCAACTAATATACTAATACGAGTAAACTCATATATAAAACCTAAGAATTTGGTTTTGGTCATATGAACGCGGGCGGAGCCGCAGGCAATGCTAGTATTTCTATATATCTAAATATTATATTTTTATATATCTAATTCTAACGTTGACAATAATGCGTGTTGGGTGATAGTCTTTTACTGTCACCAGGACAAAGAAATTCTTAATAGCCACTCTCTTGGACAAAATAAAACCTTCGACCACCAACCTAGGAGATCCTCAGTACCTAATGAATCCCATTACGTTGCAATACAAAATGGCAGGCAATATAATATGACTGTTTATAACACGTAGATGCCTAGTAGCTGGCCTGGCTTTAGTAGCGAAGGCGTCCCGTGGCGAATGAATTTATAACGTCACATTCGATATATGAGCTATTTGTCCTCTTTTTGAAATTATAATTTTATTGTAAAAGGTTTTGTAGGAAAAATAGACCTACGTCAAAGCTAGTGCTTCGTAATATCTATACATACATAAATAATAAAATTGTAACTAAGCCGAATCTGTACATTAAATTTTTTTGGAAAATCTTATTGAAATAAATATTATTATCGATACAGAGGCCAAATCTATAGTTTTTAGAATTTTTGTCTGTCTGACTGTCTGTTACCGCATCACAGAAAAACCACTGGAGGGATTTTGTTGAAAGGTATGGTGATAGCTGGTTATCCGGGTCAACATATAGGATACTTTTTACCGCGGGAAAATATCTCATTTCTGAGAAAAAATATAAAAACTGCAAATTAAGAGAATACTAATATGTAAAATCTAAGAATTTGGTTTTTGGTCATCTGAACGCGGATGGAGCCGCGGGTAATGCTATTATTTTATATAGACAATACATATAGTCATACATCAAATTATTAGAGGCAGCTATTTCTCTCCCTCTTTTTCTCCCTCTCTCTTTATTTATATTTTTTTACAGGAGATTATCACGAAAACAACAAATAGTAGAGTCTTATGAGAGCAGATATACTTGAGCACGATCAAGTACTTATTGAGTAAGAATAGTGAATAGTCATTCCCACAGCTCACAATATAACTCACGGCTGACGAATAGTATGGTCTTCACGATTCCAATCAAAGCGATACATCAATGTAGCCTTGAGCGGCTGTGTCAGCCCCATCCACACAACTGAATTTAGCTTCACTAGTTCTGCCCGTGGCTCTACTCGTATCCAGAGCTAGATATTCTATCATTATCTGATATCTTTCGGTTTTTGTGTTTGGATATTTTAAAGCATATTGTTACGTTCTATGAGTTCGGAGATCGAAAATGAAAGCACTAAGGTTGATATTACTTTTGGTTTTTAAGTGTAACTTATAGCGTTTCACAACACACGCAGTTCAGCTAGATTAAAGTTTTACGATATTTTTCACCACTTATTACACTTTCACTTTTACCTGTCCACTTTTCTACACTTTTTTACTTTTTCTCTTAGCTCCGAAATTCAACTGATCTCTCGACATACTGCCGGCCTTTTTTATAATGCACAAACAAAGAACATTCTAGTATTCAAAATCTAGAATATTGTCTAATAATTTCAATTCTGGAAAATCTCTCTCTCTCTCTCTCTCTCTTTTACACACGACCATTAACAATTAACTGTTCTTGACGTTATTTTTTATGGACATAAACGAATGGTGGCTAATTCGTTCATGGTAATGGAGGCTACCCTCCATGTTATTTGTCATATGTTGACAACTATCTTAGGAAGTTTAAAACATGCTTCAGACGTGCTATTTTTTATTTATTATTTTTGGTGTAATGACGTTACACACTCCATTACACTGACACGGTCGTAGTTAAGGCGTAACTACAAGTGTGCAAAGTAAAGAAAATTCGCTGGTTCATAATAATTCTATATAACTATACAAGATATTCCTGCCTCGTATTATTCATATTCACGGTCGAGGATTCAGTGTACAGGATAATAAAACGATGCATCAATAAGGCCTCGAGCGATTCACTGAACTATCAACGCGATTCCTGATATCTTTAGTTATGAATGTGAAATAAATGATGCTTCAAAAGCTCATGTTCTTATAGTTTATATACTGTATAAATTTATTTTTCCTAAAATTTCTGGGATTAATTCTCTGTAATAGGATTTAATAATTAAATTAATCACATTTTTAAGGTATATTACAATATTTAAAATCGTAAAATACTGTATGTACAAGTACGTACATATATAGTGTATCAACTATCTGTATCCATAACACAGGCCTCGTAGCTTACCATAGAACTAGATGGTGCTGTGTGTTAATGTCCCAACATATTTATTTAATATACGATTATCTAAGTAATTAAAACAACATCTATGTAGCTACATATATTTCCATTTACACTATGATCTGTAACAAATATGCTTTTATTAAAATCCACCCAACTCTTTTCGAGTAATGCGCTATTCAACAGACAGGCGCAAACAATGGTTGATTATTGTAGCTTTAGTATATCTATAAGTAATATAATTATTATGCAATCGTTATAATTATTACCTAAATGTAATTATAAAACAAACAAAAATAATATTAAATGGATGCTTCCCGCTATGTACTATTATTTTCGAGACGGAACCTCATCAATCATTGCAAGTCAACACGGAGATAGAACGCCGAAGAAGCTATCGTTCAAAATATATTCATAAATTATAACGCATATACAGATAGTGGAATAAACAATTAATACTTACTCTCCACTATTTAAAATATTTTAAAACATAACATATAATTCTTATGTAACTAATTAGATGGAATTTTATGAAAGAAAAATTATATTAGTTTAAATTACTTGGTTCTAGTGGCTAGTTCATATGACTCCGAATCATGGAATTTTAGGTTTAAATTTCATATTGTAGAAAAATATTGGACTTTCCTTTCAATAAATTCTACATCTTTAAAATAAAGTTAACTAAACATTTACAGGATTCATTAAGTTATTTATGATTGCGTTTATTAGTTTTTATTTAATTATTATTATTAAAAAAACTAATAAGCGCAATCATTCAACAAAAGTAATTAATTTTATACCTTTTTTTATTTATTTTAAACTTTCAAACGTAAAGAACGTTGGTTGATAGAAAGAAGCGAGAGCAGTTCACACTTCATAAATCAAAATGGCCGATTGCCAAATAAATTGCGTGAAACCACACTCCCTATCACAGATTATATCTAAGATAATAAATCAGCTTAATTAACTTTCTTTTCTTATTTAAATTACTTATTTTATCTCGTTCGTCAGCATTTTAAAAATAAATTAATTATTTACAATAATAAAAAAAGTACTGCGAGAATTAAATTTCCTTTTTGAGTTTTGTATCTTTTAATATTGTTTTGTTTATTTTTAAAAGTTTTAAAGTTAAAAATGAATTAAAACAAGCTCTTGCCACTTGCTAATTCATGCCCTGGAAAAAAAATATGATTGTTTTGTATCAGCCGCATTACTATATTCTTTCAACCGCTATCACTTTACACATGTACGCATTCAATACTAATTTTTTGCTCCATCTCATTTAATTTCTTATCGTTTTACAACAAGGCGTGCCTCGACATGTTACATTAATTTAACAAGCTTCTAATTATAGATTACTTCTTACCGTACCCGCGATGTTTGACATTAAACCTCTATTAATATTTGATACGCTTGTTCCGGCTTACTACGAGTTGGACTTTAGTAACTCCTTATAAGAAAATCGATTATATTAACAATTATTTTTAACTAAATATTGCCCGTAGTTTCATACGTGGAATTATATTTTCAACTAGCGACTTATAACATCAGCTGTCTGCCACTAAAAGTCCCATTAAAATCATTCCAGCCGTTTCGGAGTTTACCCAGAACAAACAGTCATACAGACAACATTTTTAAAAATTGTGTTTTTCTTATAAGTACCGTATATAATTTGCATTTAGTGACAAGCTGTTATTTTGAGATTACGAATAGACACTTCAATTTTATTTAGGTATCTGTAGATACCTATAGATAAGTTTTATTTATTATTTACGGTACGTTTTAACGGTTAGTATGCAATAGGTAGACGATATATTATATGTTATATTATAGCCAATAGCCTTCCTTAATAAACGTGCTATCTAATGTAAAAAGTTTTTTTTTTAATTTGATTAGTAGTTTCTGACATTAGCGCGTTCAAACAAACAAATTCTGCCTCTTTATAATGTTAGTATAGATTAAAGTTTCGTTGATTCTAATATTTGATTCTATACAAAACTTTGGTTAAAAACCATCAAAAAGCCAAGAAAAAATAGGACGAAATGAATACAATAAACATATTTAGTTTTGTTTTATATGATTTTATTTTTTCGTTTAATACTTAGAAACAGCAAATGGGTATCTGCTGTTTCTACATTAGTAAGTGATAAAGCTACTTTAAATGAAGAGAAAAAAATATATATTTCAAAATTACTTGAAAAACTTATCTTTTTGAATACCGCATTGTACGTGGAAATATCTGACATACATTACCTACCTGAACTTTCTTAGCTCTTTAAGTAGAACCATGACGATAATTTTCTTTCTTCGACATTTTTTATTGAATCGCAGTACTTGCTCCATAGTTACAAAGCCAAGTCTCGTCTACTTTCTAACTAATAATATAACTTTCGATTTGTTGAATTGTTTATGGGCGGAGAAGGAATGTGCTACAAATTATAAATTAATGTTTGATCTCGTTTTATATTGTTCAACAGGTTTTGTAAGAAATTAAGTTGTTATAGAAAATATTTTTATTTATTGTATTTATACTAGCTTCTATCTATAGCTTCGCTCGTAAAATAACTATGTCCGTTATTACAAAATAGATTAGTTTTTTTTAATTTTCTGATATACTCTAGTTGATTAAAAATCCATAAAATATTATTTTTACACATAAATACAGACTAAAAGCCGAAATAATATCACATGTCTCATAATTTTAAATAATAGCCATATTTATATGCTCAGCAGAAGTTCTAAGCAATGAAATATAAACATTATGCCGTCGTAAACTAACCTACGTTTATTGACCATCTTCTCAAATATAGGTAATTCGCGACTAACCGTATGCTCAATTTTCACAAATGAAGTAGTTTTTAATAAAAATTATGTAATATTTTATACCTTAACTGCCTCGGTGGTGTAGTGGCTAGCATGTACGGCTGCACACTCGGAGGTCCTGGGTTCGAGTCCTGGGTCAGGCCAAGTTTAGTTATTGAGTATTTCTGTATAGTAAGTCTCAGTAACAGTCCGGAGTTGGGAAGTTGGCGGTGTTTCACCCCCGTGCCTCGGAGAGCACGTAAAGCCTCCTGCGCCTTAACTCTCACTGGTCGTGTCGAGTGGTCGTCCCACCGAAGTATGAGAGTGACAGGAATAGAGAGTGCACGTTGTGTCTGCGCGTACCCTTGTGCACTATAATATCTTCTGCGCAGTTGGCTAGTCTCAATAAGATTGGCCGCCGTAGCCGGAATCGGCTAGGAGAACATCATCATATACCTTAGGAGAAAAAATGGAATAAGAATGTTCTATACAATAACGGTATTGAAAACATAAAATTTTACATTTGTGTACATATAAAAAAACTGTAACAATCGTCACAAGGAAGCCGGGTCGAGACGCTAGAAGTTAATATAATTATAATATATATAATAAGCTTAAAAGAAGAAGAATGAAAGAATCCTATCCCTGAAGGTAGAACACTTGCTTTTAAATTATTGATTTTCAAGTACGTATTTTTTAGTTAAAAAGTAATCAAAAAGTCATGTTCAGCAATTACGAACTAAATGGAAGTACATGCGCGTGCGCAACCTTAAGTGTACGCTGGATATAGAAATAATAAAATTGTTTTCTTTCTAAAATGCCGAATATGTATTTGTTCTATCGGAAATGTTATTATCTGTCATCTAGGCGCAACAGAGACTATATCGGGAGACTGGCGACCATTAAAAAAACTAGTTCGATACCGCGGACCGGTTTCAATCTTGTTATACTTTTTTTTATCTTCTATCTTATAGGATGTCAGGGTATTCAGAATGTAGGTTTTTATCGAACTTAAAATTGCTATCCTTACGTATTATAATTGTAAATGCGAAAGTGTGTTTGTTCGTTGGTCCTTAGTCCTTACACGCAGTAACTGTTTTTTTTTTAAATAAAAATGTCTAATTGGCCTTTTGTTTATAGTATACTAGTTATATCTGGTTTATTTGGAAAACAGGGTGAAGCGGAATATCTCAGGGTCCTCCCTGATATCTTCATGTGCAAATCCCGCTTTCAACATAATTATCACTTGCTAATATAGTGGAGTATTACATCGTTAGGGAAACATGCATTCGAAAGGTTTTCGAAAGACCTCTGCCTTTTGGTCCCACATTCACCTTTCGTTCAAGGGCTAAATTATATTTTTATTCTATTAAGTAATACCTGGGAAAGTACCTACCTACATACATATATAGTACAACTACGGGTTAGGTAGTTTACATTCATCTTAAAAAATGTCTGTTTTATTAGTAGAGAAATCAATGTACCACCACACTCAAAAATAATTATAATACGTATTAAATATAAGAATTTTTATAGAGATTTTATTTGTATAAAAAAGTATGTATTATTAAAAAATCTAATTATAAGCATCAATCTTTATCTCATCCAAAGATTAAACTCTACAAACCATAAATGACGGAGTCCTGAGGTAAGAAACTTAAAAAAAAATACAGTCGAATTGAGAACCTCCTCCTTTTTGAAGTCGGTTGAAAATAAAGTTTTAATGATAAATTTACATATTTTTTTATTTACAGGACACGCAGTTGTTAAAACATTATAACATCTTATTTAAAAACTTAACAAAAAAAAATTGAAATAGGTTTAACATTTGAAGGTGTCACATCAACATCAACATGCACCATATTGTACCACAGGCTTATACAATATATACGAAATAATCATAATTAATAACAAAAAAGGAAAAACTAAAGAGAAACAAACTCAAACAAAACAAAAAAAACATAACCTTAATTTTTATTTTTTTCTTATCCATAGACATCTAACTCAACAGCTTCCCTTCGTACAGATTAAATCAAGATAATATTTACCCAAAACACTGGCAATATATCCCATGCCTGTCAATTCCTACGCAAGTTAAGGATCCATTCAAATTTATAGTATCGTGCATTAATACGATAATAAAACAATGCCAGTGAAGTATTTATAACGACGTTTGATATTAGCTTTTTCCGCTATTCAGATGCCATTAAAACTAAGTATTCACTACTAAAAAGCCCGCATCTAGACCTCAATCTTATAAAAATTTACATTTACAAATATGTATACCTAACACACCACTGTTATTAAAGCGATCTTGTGAGCGAATACGTTAGTTTTTGTTTTTGTTTCTTTTTCTGTTCACCAACTCAATGGATTTGATTCTTAACTTAAAAAGAAGATATCTTAAGAAAACATACCAACATTATTATTATTTGTCAACATAACACGTTTAAAGTAAAAGAAAAATACAAATAAAAGATAATTTATTAAAGCAATTAGTTATAACTATTTCGCAATAAAAACACTAACAAAAATATATAATAAAATTTATGCCACAAAAACCATGGAATATATCTGTCCTTGTCATCTGTCCTTCACATTACTGTGTGAATGAGATAAAAATGTAGTAAGAAGTGTGTTATTAGAGATAGTAAATTTAACCAACCTTAATACTGTTAAAAGTCGACTTAAATTAATGTTGAAAATAACTGAACATTACATTTTTATTCATTTATTTAAATATATGGAAAGAAAATACGTTTAAATTAAGTTTAATTATTCTATATGCAGTTAAACATTAATTATATAGGCAGTGGTAGCTGGCGCGGTTTTATGGGAAATCAAGTGAAGCGGGTTCAAATCCCGGGTCACGTATATTTGATATACGTACTCAAGTGCGAATCATTCTCAAATGATTACCATTTCCCTTAGGAAATCTGCATGTCTGGGAAAACTCAGCAAGTTTACGAAAGACATATGAAGTCCGCCAACCCGCAATTTGCCAGCGAGATGAATTATGGCCAGATCCCCCTCGTATTCAAGAAAATTTCGAGCCCACGTGTGTAACGTCTATTCTTCTTAATTAAACCTACCTTGCGTTTTATGAATATTGTACAATTATAATTATTAGGTCAAAAGGTGGATTACAACATACTAAAGCTCATAAATTCAATAAATCTCTCATATTAGACACGCCCATATAATTTATTACGTTCACCAATGATTATTTCGTTACCAAATTTAAAATAATGGTCAAACAAATACCGTTAAAATAATACCTTATGTTCCTCGAAGCTAGTTATGATCAGTAAAAAGCCATTTACCCACTTTTTACATCACCTTAAGTATTATAGTTAAACTCAAAATTCATAAACTCGATTTGCCTGATTGAAAATGTCCAGATAATTGGTAGTCTGAAATTGAGCAGTAGGATATAATAGTCTCTAAGCAAGTATAGCAAATTATATAATGATAGCTACTGCTATCAAGTTCGCTTATATGTCTATTTTCATTTGCCATAATCATAAAGAGCCTGCTTTGTTAGGAGCTCAAGCGATAACTTTGACCTACTTCACTAATTTAAATACGAACTGTAAAACAATTACTTACGTGAACTATGACAATATTATATGTGTAAAACGTGTTATTTAGACTCATATTACAGTATATTTTAAAATCTAAAAGGTCAAAAACGTCTTAGGTCGGTTGGACTTCAGATATTGCCTAGAAAAAATCAGTCGAAGAAACCTTTAATCTTAAAAGGAGTGCCGGCTCGATTCGATAAAAAAATTAATTATTTTTTTCAATATGCGTCTAATTTATAAGTTTCTATATTAAATTAACACTAGCTTATTAATGAATTCATCTGTAAAATATCTTGTTAAGGACGGTTGTCCTTCAACGATTCTCATGCTATGAGATACTTCGCTGTATTTTCATGTAGATACTGTTGGTACTATTATATTTTTTCATTTCTAAATAAAGTGAAATTTCCAATTTCCTGAATTGTACTAAGATTATTTTTTAATATTGGGAAGTGCATTTACGCATACCGCCTGTAGACATACAGGTGGTTATGTCGGACTCACCGGCTAGAAAACCAGTACTACCCACAAAAACTCCACAAAACCGGGGAGGTTACCGTAGGAGTCTTAATGGGGCGTCGCAGGATCGCTTACGCATTCAACCACGACGCCCCGACGGCAGGTCTGCCGAAACAGACCACAACAACCATGGGGTTACTCCAACAGTCCACTCCGCCAACAGAGAAGTAACAGGAGCAACCCGCATATGGTACTGAGATACCCTGCCACGAATATGTAGGAATTATACTAGTAGGTACAACTATACCAGTGTATGACAAATACACGTAGGACCGTATAGAAACTGAAAAGTTATGACCTAAGGTTCAAATCGAACGTTGGCATAAAAATACAGGAAAATAGGACATAAGCATTTGAGTCTTCATCGAATATTTAAAATTGAAACTATATTGACGACACGCTTGGCTCAGTTTGTAGTGACCCTACTTGCTGCGCCAGCGGTCACGGATTCGAGTCTCGCTGGGGGCACTCATTTGTGTGATGAGCACGAATGTTTGTACTCCAGTCATGGGTGTTTATATTTATAATATGTATGTATTTAAAGTTATATATGTATAATGTATCAACTATCCGGTATCCATAACACAAGCCTCGTAGCTTACCATGGAACTAGATGGTGTTGTGTGTTAATGTCCTGACATATTTATTTATTTATTTATTCAACAGATACCTTATTAAAAGGGAACATTTGTATGTATGTTGGTATGACTATACACTTGCGTGTACTTAATTGCATAATATCGATGGACTAACAGCTTTAAATCATTCGCACTACAAGTGTTATAAAGGAAACCGAAAGTAATAATATTTAATGGCTTAATTAACTGACTCGCTAGATCTCGCATTAAGTTTTTATTTATTTGATCCCCATGTCTCATAAATAAATCTTGGCCTAAAATAATTGGCCAGTATTATTCTACATTCATAACAGAGTATAAAATATAATCAATATGTATACGTTCCTATAAAATGACAGACTTGCGATAAACAAGAGCTATTTATACTAACAGAAAATGTATATCAATTTTTTATTTTATTTAATTTTTTTATTTATTTAATCATTTATTTCAGGCAATATTTACAAAAAGATCTTAAATATGTAAACAGTCATCAAATCAATGACATGCTTTAGAAGGAAGCGTGTTTGTGAGGTCATAAATGGAAATAAAATATCTATTACTTACATGTTATAAATTCCCCGAAAGGTCCCCGTCGCGCTGCCTTTTGTTTGGAACAATATCGGAAACTATTGTCCGAATTAATTTAAATTAAAGACGGTAAATTTTATGAAATAAGTCAGAAAAAATCGCCTCTAGAAGCGCACTCGAGTGAAGCGTGAGTAACCAAATAGTCAGTTATGAACTGGGCAGGAAAGGAAAAAGAGACATAAAACAATCTACATATTATGTATATTCTTCATAGAATCGACACCAGAGTAGAACAACATGTAGTTATTATAGCAATTTTGAGTTTTAAACTTTAAATATATGACAAATTAATTTCTGTTTTGCATCTGTTTCAATACTGAAATACAATTTATTACAGAAAAACAAAAACAAATCTATTCCACGGGAACCGTACAATTTTCCAGATAAAAAGCAGCCTGTGTGCTATTTCAGACTATAATCTATCTCAAATTTCATCGAGATCCGTTTAGCCGTTCTGGCGTACTTGAGTAACATACATCCAACGAAACATCCAAACATCTAAGCTTTCACATATAAAATATTAGTAAGATGTCGTAGTGTGCTTGAGCATTTCGATATCTGACAAATTAGGCACTAATAAAAAGTTCTATCAATATTAATCTATACAAATTAACAAATAATAAAAAAATACACGTTTTCTACTTTCACTATATGGTAAAAAAACCTGTAAAGCTAAAAATTGAATAATCGAGATAAATTCATTTAAGATAGGTACATGTCTTCAATATTACTGTTCATTTATTACCGTTGAAGTTCCGGAGTATCGGCCAAACGACTAATCGATTAAAATATGTACAAATCGATATTAATTAATACAAAATCATTTCTTACTTAACAAAATTAATTAGTAAGCTCATAAGCGATAATTTTTTCAAATTAATTTTGATTATATATTCCTTACACGATATGTATGTTCTTTGAATATATTTAACTTTTAAAAGCAATCTTGTTATAATGAAACAGTATACAAAATAAATGTCTAGATGGCTAAAATTCATACCAGCGCACTGGTTATCCGGGTACCCGCGCTGAAATTCGAACTTATACAATAACATGTGCCAATTATATACATTGCATTCAACCGACTTCAAAAAGGAGGAGATTCTCAATTTGACTGTTTTTTTTATGTTTGTTACCTTAGAACTCCGTCATTTATTAACCGATTTGGACAATTTTTGTGTTGCTTGAAACTTTTTTGTTTTTTTGTGTATACTTGCAGATTAGTCCCATTTCAATTTAAAAAAAAAATACCACCCCTGAGGATGGAAAAATAGCTAATGATGAATTTAACCTACTTCTAAATGTCATATTGACTTGAAACTTTGCAAGTGTTTCTATTTCCGTTGATAGTACAGTGGTTCAGTATTGTTGACCTGATCTGATGGTAAGGCCAGAAGATGGATAGGTGGAACTCTTCAAAGGCAAATAGTTGATACTTTGAGTTTGGGCTTATTTTGTTTGATTTGACAAGCCTAACGTTAGAATTCTTACTTTGCTATTACTGTCTACACTAAAAAGGGAAAAATAAAAACTTTTTAACAAAAAAATAAAAACCGACTTCAAACAAAAGTACTAAAAAGTAAAAAATAACTGATTGGTAGTTTTCATTTACTATACATACCTAATCAAATAATTTCGAAGTCGGTGCCAATCGATACAAAGCAAAGCACCGACTTCGAAAATTTTGTTTGAAGTCGGTTTTTATTTTTTTGCTAAAAAGTTTTTTAACGTCCCACTGCTGGGGGTGGGCCTCCCTCTAATACGAGGGGGGATCAGGCCATAGTCCACCACACTGGCCATATGCAGTTTTTACTATTTATACATCACGTCATACAAAACAAAAATGGATGGCATAACTACTAGGTAGTAAGGAACATTCATTTCGCGATTCCGACTCGTGCTTGACAGATTTTGTATTTTATAATAATATATAATTATTAACAATATCTAACAGAAATAAAACCGCGTATAAGTATATTGATAAACTAAGAAAGAATCGTAAAGATCTGTATTTAAAAATAAAACAGGCTCCGTAGTGCGTAAAACTAATTTGAATTGGGACCCTTTTATTTCTGCGTAATAAGATTGTAGGTACATTAAAAGATCCATTCCATGTTTTTTTGTTCTCTTAATTAACACACGCAGTGTCTCATTCGGACTTGTTATGTTTGAAAAATAAAAATCGCCATCTTAGTTATCTCGTCCAGTGAACCTATAGCGCTGTAATTTATTATTTGCTTATTAATTATCTCAAAATGTACTTATCTTTAATAAATATAGCAAATTCAATTATAGTAATATTTTATGAATTATTTTATATATTGGATAAAAATATATATAGGTTGGATAAAATTTTAACATATGTCAAATGTAAGAGACATCCATCGTCTCGAACGATTCACAAATGATGCTTTATTTCAAAACATTTTTTTGAGGACGGCTCTCATAGAAGTGTAAAAAACCGCAAGAAAAAGTAAAAAAGAAACCTCCCACACCCTCCCCCTTTGCCTATTATGAATTTATTTTTATTCGCATTGAGGCCCAAAAAAGCTAGTTACGCCACTGGAAACGACTCTAACGATTTGGATCAAATTTTGTATTTAAATAAGGGAATGCTTTGTAAGATCTATAAAGTTATCTAGGTAGTTATCTTTTAAAAAAAAAACACAACCTTTTTTCAAAAAACACTGAACGTAGGTACTTAAAAAATAATACGCATTGCTGTAAGATTCCTTATCCAAAAGCAGCTGAATGGTTAGGATTTATCGTCATCCTTACTCTATCCTTACTACTTGTTTGTGAGTCAGTAGATTATTCTATTTCTTAACAAGCCTTAACAAAAACTTGACCAATGACAAACTGGCATTATAAAGCAGCTCATTAAAATGGCGTTGAAGCTTTTTTAAATAAAAGGTTGTTTAAATTGGCTAACGTAATACGATATTATCCTATATCTTTTAAGTACTTTCAATACATAAAAGATTGTAATAAAAATTTATTACACGACCAAGCAACCTGGTGTGATCATTTTTAATTGTGTTATATGTCAAAAGCGTTTTTACTTCTGACTTGAATACTTATATGACATATTTTCCATTTTATAGTCATAATGCAATGGCAAATGCTACCATGTCACAGAAATTGAAAAATATATTTTTATTCTAAGTAAAACTATTTTTTCAGAATTTTTCGCGGATTTATTTAGATTTTTCGTTTCCGAGGACCTACGAGGCGTTTCGAATGCTTTACAGCGATCATGGTCACGGGAGAGATAGAGTCTAGAGGCAGTCTCTCCTGTGACCATGATTAATCGGTCTTCATCTTCTTACCAAATTTCATCTAAATCGGTCCAGTAATTTTTGAGTTTATTTGATACAAACATATAAAAATAAATCTCTATATTAGTAGATAGAATATGATCCATCCAATGGAAAACGTCTTAAAACTGTATTTGTTAGCAAATTACTTACGTTTTTATTGTCTCAATTATATAAGTTTTAATAAATATCTTTTATTTGCTTAAAAATTAAAACCGCTTGCGCAATGAAATAAGGAAATGATTTATTGCTGTGCTATATTGTTTGTTGAAACTTTCACATCTCTCTAGTGTTAATGATGGATGTGGCAAGACGGATTGTGTTGTGTAACGAGACTTTCCTCTGGAATTTCTCAAGCATAAATCTATATCTACATAAAAATAAAATGACCATGTCTGTTTGTAATATAGATAAAAAATGACAAAACCTATGTTAAAAAAGTTATTAGTGAGGTAATGGTAAGGTTTTAGTTAATATTTTACCTTTTTATCTATTTTCTGGAAATTAAAAAGTGACAATGGCCGAAAGCAATAGAAGATAAAACGTCGATAATAAAAAAAAAAAAAGCTTGTTCCAATGTATATTCTATACATTGGAACAAGCTTTCAAGAAAAAGCTACTCGTTAATAATTCTAGATAAATACTTACAACATAAATATTAATTTCAAACTGATAGTACCACATAACTAATTTTATATTATGTACAAAAGTAATGTTATCGCACACGCAAATTCTCCGTCTGTAACGGCATTTGATGGGCCCCGCCATCATTACAGTGTTATTGGAATAATATATGTATTGCCTCGGTGGTGTAGTGGCTAGCATGTACAGCTGCATATCAAGAGGTCCTGGGTTCGAGTCCCGAGTCGGGCCAAGTTTAGTTATTGAATCTTTCTGTTTAGTAAGCCTCAGTAAAGGCCCAGAGTTGGGAACTTGGCGGTGGGTAAAGTAGGGGATGAAAATTTTAAATAAACGCACAGGCCAAACCCAGATAAGGCTGGAAACATAAAATTTCGCACACGTATTCCTCTTATGACGTAGGCATCCACTAAAAAAGGATTTGAAGAATTTTTCAAAATTCAACCCCCAAGGGAGTGAAATAGGGGATATAAGTTCGTATGAAACTTTTTATTCCTTGGGACATATTTGCATGAAATTTCATATGAATTGATTACGGCAAAGATAATTCATTTCAGCGTTTTCCAAAAGTCAACCACTAGGAGGGTAAAATACGGGATGAAAGTTTGTATGAAACCTACCTTTATATAGAGTTTTTATTTGTAGTTTTAGAGCGAAGCCGCGGGTTCTACTAGTGAATCAATATACTCTTGAAACTACGAGTATAATATACACGTGCTCTAACAAGCCTCTTCTCATAATCTAGTTAGGTATGGCTATGTTAAGAATATACCTTTAAGCCGAGTAACCATTACTCTTCCGTTGCTGTTGATGCACACCTTGTTTTACTACGATACAAAAAAATAAAATATACAAAAAAAACTAAAAACTTAGTCCGAAGCAATTAGATACAAAAAATAAATGAACCAACAATGTATAAACACGTTGTTTACAATTTAAAACTGGTTTCGTGTTCTAGTGAACAAATGGTAAAAAAACTTTTACCACAAGAGCGCCAATAAATAGATACGAGAAACACGATAAAGTATTCCCCCTGTAATGTACTAAATATATATTTACCATAACCTCTACCATGAAACTTTCTCGATACTCGCTAACGAGTATAGTATTTCTATTCCAGGCAACTAACTGCACGACGTTCTTTACAAAATATTCATGTCAACGTTATATTAATCGCATTTTTCTATTTTCTAGCAATAATAAAAAGTATACCTATCCATAAATATTTTGCTCGAAGAAAGTCATAGTTATAAGTGTATACGTTACTATAGATAGATTTAAAATATCAAAGTCTCGTTTAAATTAATAATAATGAAAATTCTACATATCTCTCAAACAGCAATCTCTTCCTGAAGGTAAAAAGTTAACTCCTTTATGGTAATTTTCTAGTATATTAGTATCATACAGCGCTGGATTTACACTGGGGGCACTCGGGGCTAGTGCCCAGGGGGCAAATTTTTAGAGGCGGTAAAATTCAGAGGATGGAAAAAAAATCTCTTCGCGTTACCGATAATGCTTTTTTTAATTTCAAAAAAAATAAAAAAATAACTACTACATTTTTCGAAAAATTGAAATGATTTATAAATTAATTTATTACATTTTTCAAAAAAATAAACTTTATCGAAACTTTTATGTAATATTTTTATATAAATTTTATGCAAAAAGAGTAAAGATAATGATAATTGGGCGGCATTTTTACTATGCCCAAGGGCGGCGCTAACGTTAAATCCGGCACTGGTATCATACAAAGTATATCAAGAACAGATAACTATACAAACTCGTAGTAGGTACTAGCGTCGATCTATTTAGTGATCTATTTAAGTCATTTTGTTTTTGCTACAACGTAACGTTTCTACGACATTTCGTAACGTTTTCTGAGCAATGCGATAATTACGCAAGGTGTCATTAGTGTGGAGTTGTGGCGGATAAAATAGTATTTATCGATGCCAAGACATTTCAAATCTACATTTATTTTTTTAGACTCATAATGCATAAAATTAAAGTCATGAAAACTAACAAGGCTTATCACATTCTAAAGTCTCTAATAACTAAAAAAATACCTTCTACCTTACCAATAAAGTAAACTGGCTAAAAACAAAGTTAGAAATAATTTTTCTTGGTTTTCATAACAACGTAATATAAAAATAGTACATTAGTGATTAGATACCCTTGTATATAAATATATTTGTAACATTTTTATGAATATTATTTGCAATGAAAAAGTACCTAGTGGCATTTCAATAGCTGCTTTATATTATGTCTAACAAAATATTATGAACGTCGTCGACTGTCATAAAAAATGCAGCAATTAATTCCCTACCGTCGAACAGACAAGTACGATTCAATATACTATTCTATAAGCTCTTCCATGACAATGTAAAGCCTTCGTAATGTCAAGAACCAAACAACAAAATAAAACAGAAAAAAAATCTAAATATTTTTATTAAAAACTAACGACTTACGATGCATCCCTAGATGCCAGTCAGTATCTAACCTATTCTATCTTACAAAATTTTATTTAAATCCGACAAACTGTTTCAACATAAAGGACTAACAAAAATACAGACTTTCGCAATTATTCTAGTAGTTCGATATTCAAATATTCGAATAAAGCTAAAAAAGTCTTGTATAAATGTCTACAAATTATCTCTTTCAGAATGGCTGTAGTGCTTTGCAACGCGCGGCGGCGGACGGCCACGTGGACGTCGTGCGGGTGTTGCTAGAACATGGCGCTGATCCCAACCGACAGGACCTTGTGGTGAGATAATGATAATGCTGGATTATAATATCGCAGACATGTGAAGTCCGCCAAACCCGCACTTGACCAGCGTGGTGGACTGTGGTCTGACGCCTCTCGTATTAAATGGAGGTTCGTGCCCAGCGGTGGGATGTTAAAAAGGCCTGAATACATGATATCGCTGGAGATATTCTTGAGTAATTGTCGGTAATACCTAATAAATATTAACTTGGTATTTAGTCTTAGACCATTGTAACTCCTCTGACCGTTCTTGATTCAGTTAACATGATAAAGTACGTTAAATACAGGAACCCGCACGGTGACGTGAAATGACTACTCGCGCATCATACATTTCATTTTTATGAATCATTCTAATTGTATAAACATTTTGACCTAATTACAATTTTGTCATATACTAGCATTTTTACAACTTAATCTGAAGATTGCTTAAAAACATCAAAATCGCTCCAGCCGTTTTGGAGTCCATAGGGAACATACATACACACATCGATTTATATGCAATTACCCAACACTAACTATATTCCTCCACCCGTAGCACGGCAACACAGCAGCCCACGAGGCAGCGTGGAAGGGCTACTCGCGCACAGTGGCGCTCCTGGCGCGCGTGTGCGAGCCGCGCCGCAACGCCGCCGGCTTCCTGCCGCTGCACCTCGCCACGCAAAACGGTCACAACCAGTCCGCGCGCGAGATACTACTTGCAGGGGCTTCCCCGGACTTGCAGAATAATGTTTGTATTTTGTGATTTTGAAATTTGATAAAACAATTATAACGTAAATGTTACAAAGGCATCAGATGTTGCGGTTTACCGAATTTGATTTCCAATTATCCGATTTCCAGTGGCATAGAAAAACAATTAAAAATCTATACGTATAATTGGTAAGCACCACCGCACCGAACCGGACTAGATTAACTCGTTTTCTCACTTCTGAAGGGTTTCTGGAAGAAATCTCTAAAAAAGAAAAATTATCCCTTGTCGACATTCTGTTAGATACTTTATTTTGTATAACATATATTTTATGGTACATAAATAAATAAAAAATAAATAAATAAACCGTATACAAAAACCGATTCAGTAAAACTATTTCCTTTTTGTTTTTCGCCCGTCACTAATGATGGGATAATGCGTAACTGGATGATAATTCTTAAATACATACATGTAAGAACTCTTCAAGTAAAGTATTGGACTGCTCATGTAAAATATTAACAGATTGGAAATACAATAATATTTTATTGCTTACAAAAAAAGTTCTATTTAATATTACAGCAGAAGTTTTTGTATTATCCATATGACACTTAAATTAATTATTGATTAAAAATACTAAGTTTAAAATATTTTCCATTCCAGTATGGCGACACATCCCTCCACACGGCGGCTCGCTATGGCCACGCCGGAGTCACGCGCATTCTCATCTCAGCTCAGTGTCGAGTCTCCGAACAAAATAAGAACGGAGACACCGCGCTGCATATCGCCGCTGCTATGGGAAGACGGAAACTCACTCGAATACTCTTAGAAGCAGGCTGCGATAAATCACTGCGGAACCACCAAGGAGAAACAGCCAGAGATATCGCTACTAGGAAAGGCTTGGAAGAAATCATCAGTATACTCAACACGCCAGTAGCAAAACAGGCAATACACAAAAAGAAAGACAGGCATAGAGACAAAAGCAGGGATCGTGCTATAGATGAGCCAGATGTTGCCAAGAAAAGAGATAAGAGCAAAGAAAAAAAGAAGAGGAGTGTGCATTTTGAAAATCCCGCTCAAGTACAGTGGTCTCCTTACGGCTGCCACTATTACCCGGACCCGAAGTATTTCCCCAAGCCCAAGTTAAGCTCGCTACCCACCGAACCACTGAAGAAAGGCGAACAATACTATTTGGACTTAGCTGGAAATATTAAAAAAGGCCCGATTGGTGCTGGGTATACGTGCTATTGTGCACCATTCTTCAAACACATGGAAGAGAAGCTGAATGAAGATAAAAAAGATTTAAAACGCCACATAGATAGAGCTCATGAAAGATTGGATCAAAAAGTAACTGATTTGGAAATGAAAACACAAGGCCGAATATCAGAATTAACTAGATTTGTGGCAGCAGAAAGAGCTCTGTGTAAAGAAAGGCATAAACACTTAGAGCAGTGGTTGACAAGAGGTATTATGCACCGCGCCTCGGAACGCGTAAAGAAATTAGAGTTCAGTCCGAAAGGATCCTTAGACATACCACCGATAAAACGTACAAGAAGTTTAGAATTTCTGGACACAAACAATGAGGAATGGAACGATGTAAATAGAATTATCAAGGGCTTGAATGATAATGTAGAACAGTGTGAAAATATTGCCAAAGACCTGGATTACAAATCGACATCGAAGAGTTCTGAACGATTAGATAGTAGAACACCTCCGAGCCCGAGAAGAAAACACCTTCTGAAAAGTTCTAAAAGCAGCGAACAGTTAGATGCTGGACCCAGCAGGTGTTCAAGATCACCTCACCTAACACCTTACACAAGCATTCAAGATTCTTCCCATAACATTACAGCTGAAATCCACGTTAAGTCTAATAAAGTATCTATTTCTCAATCCCCAGTATCTGACAGTTGCAATGAAAGATATGTATCACCATGTCGACAAACTACAATATCTCCAAGCGGTAGTAATAGACATTCTGACTTTAAAACGAGTGACCCAGAAGGCGAAGTCAATTTAATCACTCAATCAGAATCTCAAAACGAAGCTATTTGGAAAAGCCAAGTATTACAAAGAACTGCTGATGATATTCGAAAACGAGTTATACATGAAAAAGAAATATCGGAAAATCTTTCAAGAAATACTAAATTGGATATTTCACAAGACGGATATATTAAATTTCTAAAGCAATCTGAATATAGAGAAGAAATAGAAAGGGAACCGAGAAAATCCGTGCAAGAACTAGTAGCTCAAGTGGAGCATCAACAAAGATGTACCTCACCAGAACTACAAAGGGTACCACTGTCGAGAAAACTAGCTGAAAAAGAGCCACCAGTAATGGTGCCACAACCTAACACAGTATTAAAAATGCCACAGCAACCGATGAGACCAGCACCCATTTTAAAAGAGAAACCACCGAAAACTAAACGGTTTAGCCTTCATAACCTTATACCGTTCCCGACGAGAAAAACTTTTCAAACCCCACCAAAAGAGAACGGAAATAACTCAGAGAGTAGCGACGAAGAAGATAATCCGATACGAAGTACAAACCAGCCCGGTCCTATGAGAAACACCAATTTACTCCAGACATTGCCCCTCCCTAACTACGAGACGATGTCAACTAAATCGCAATCTCCAGCTCCCCAAGTGCAAAATACAAACTACCCTCACGACGTACGAATGATACCAAAGGATGCGTATTTCCACGACATACCAAATAGGCAAGTCCACCAAATGCCATACCGAGACGTAGAAAACGGTCTCCCATACAGTCAATACCCTTGCAAAAGCCAATACGACTGTAACGAGGCTGGTGCACAAAACCAAGTCCAGGGTCGCAATAGAAACCCGATATTCCACCATCAAACGGGCGTCTTCAACGCGATGATGCAAGACCATATAATGCGGGAAATAGAACGTATACCGCATTGCTATAGCGACCATTTGGACCAGAACACAGAGGTGGAAATTGCGAACCAAAACGAACACTTTCGCGGTGGGTACTACGATAACCGTCCGCCAATGTACCCGGCATTCAGGGGAAACCCCGTGAGAAAACCTGCTCCTGATCACAACTTACTGCACAGTCGTCTCCAATCCCTTGCAATAAATACACATTTGACGGAAACCCAGAGTCAAACTGATAGAGAGTCCCATAATGACTCGGGGTATAGCACAAAAGTGTACGGCAGTTCTCAAGGACCTTCACCAAGTCTCTCCGGCCACGTTGATGACAATCTGTCAGGACAGAGGATAAGTGTGCTGCCTAATAAAGATGTCAGTGGTCAGATGGGCGCTTCGAGCTTAGTCTAGACGAAAATGCAGTATAATCCATAAACAAAAAGAGAATTAGACAAAAAGATTATTTTTGTGAACTTTTTAATTTAAAAACCAACAATTGCCTTAAATGAAGAGTTAAATCACTAATAGAACTTGACTAATTAATAGTCATCCCTTCAATAATTTTATATGGATTTTGTAATAACTTTAATATTTTTTTTCAAGCACAAGCACATTTGCAAAAAAATTAATTTTAAACACAGATACTGATAAAATAAAAATACTTTTAATTTTTTAACTAAAGTACAAACTTGTATTAGAAATGAGATGCCATGTCACAAATAATGATAAGTTTAAGAATAATAATTATTAGGCTGAATACGTTTTTGTATAAAAGTGTATTTTTTTAATGTAAATGTCGTTTCACTCGAGCCTTATTAGTAATGTAACATAATAAACGTGTTTGATTTTGTTTATAATTATATTTATTATATTTTTGTGTATGTTTTGTACTGATTTTAATAAATGCACTTTAAAGTGACACTTTCATATTTGTTTTAATTATTTTTATTTATAACTTTTAACTAATATTTATCTTAAAAATCATAGACAAAGTTTATTTTTCATTTTTTATTCAATAAAACATAAACTACACTATTCATTGTACGAATACAATTTCATTATCTACATTTTATACAAATAAATATTATGTTATTATATTGTATGAAACAACACGTATGTCCAACCACCAAAGGTGACATAGCTCCCCCCCCCCCCGTTCTCTCTTTCTCTCTCTCGCTCAGATTATAAGGGACAGGCACATTTTTAACCGCGCTAACGACGCATATATAAACACACGTATTTTGTGCTAATAAACATAAAAGGACCTGTTTACACCACGCTTCACAATGGCACCTTCGATGCGTCTGCGCAATTTCTGCGCATATTCTGCTCTGATAAAGTTAAAAGATGCATATTACTTGCGTTAGTATTGACACAAACGCATAGATAACAAGCGTGAACGTTATGTTAAAAAGTTTTCATGTGAACATGTCCTTTTTTAGTACTGCTGCATGCTGGTAGTTTTTAACAAACAATAAATGTATTTCTGGATACTAACATTGAACAAAGAATTTTGACGTTTGAAATAAAAGTATCTCACTAGAAAAAGTTAAAAGAATTTCGAATTTAAATTTATTTCTCTATTACACCAAAATATTCAAAATCGGCTGCATAATTGATGTAATAACTAATTAGCCGTTTAAATTATATTTTCTATCATTATCATCTAACATTTTGAGGTTATGTCTGTCCGCCCAACCAAAGTCCTTGTAAAACTCCGCAATACTCGTGTGACACAGAGGAGTTCCACTCAACACTGAACACCTTGCACTTTCTATTTTAACACTAACATAATCCCCCGGCTTCACCTGTCTTCTCCCTTCACCACTCGGTATTTCCATTTGATCAAACGCCACTTTTATATAGAATTCGTTTCTGCCCAAAATTTGACCGGTTTTTTGAACAAAACCTTCAACTAGAACTAAATGAATGTTGCCAATTTCTTGATCGTTTAATTTTTGGCATTTCCTCCTGTACAATTGTATGAGACGAGAGTGTCGCTCCTTTTTAACGTGTTCGGGGACATCGTCTTTATAGCGACGATAGGCTGCTGTTTTCTGTAAAATATACATATAGAACTATTTTAAAAACATATTTATACAGATAACTAAAATTGAAGTGTCTGTTTATAGTGTCAAAATGACAGCTTTGTACTAATGCATATGAAAGTACCCATAAAACAATTATTAAAATTTTCCTCTGTCTGTCTGTTTGTTCCGGATAATCTCCGAAACCGCTGGACCGATTCTGACGGGACTTTCACTGGCAAATAGCCATTGTTATAAAGAATATCTTAGGCTACTTTTATTTTAGAAAAAAATAAGAGTTCCGCATTAAAAAAATGAAACCCGTAAAATTGATAGGACACACCCAAGGGAAGCGAACCCATGTCGCTAGTTATGAGATAAGTTTAATAGTTTGTTTATTTTATTTTTATTCTTTGTTGCACATACAATAAACAAACAATAGGCGCAGGTATTGTCTGAGAAAATATATAAGACCAGCTCTCGCTCCCTAGGTTGATTCCCCATACAAACTTTCATCCTCATTTTCATACCCTAGGGATCAAAAGTATTCTATATAGTGGGAAGAATCCCAGGGTCTCAAACTGTCTTCTTACCAAATTACATCTAAATCGGTTCAGTAGATCCAGAGATTACCCAACGTCGAAAACTCACAAACTTTTCCTCTTTATAATATTAGTATAGATATGCACAACTGTTGGTCTTATTGCCTAAAGCGATTTTAAGCCAAGATTAAATTTATTGACGATTGATATTGATTCCAGAACAAATCTTTTTTTTATTTCTAGAATCTAGAATATAGTTAAAAATAATAGCCCGAGAGCTGGCGACACATTTTGGGAAGGTCCTCTTGGCAAGTTGAAATAGCAATAAAATCACGTTTGTTGTATGGGAGCCCCCTTAAATATTTATTTTATTCTATTGTTTTGTATTTGTTGTTATGACGGCAACAGAAATACATCATCTGTGCAAATTTCAACTGTTTAACTATCACGGTTCATGAGATACAGCCTGGTCACAGAGAGATAGACAGACGGACAGACAGCGGAGTCTTAGTAATAGGGTCCCGTTTTACCCTTTGGGTACGGAACCCTAATAAACTACTCTAAAATACTTTATTGTGAACGCAGAGCCCGAACCATAAGTTCGAAACGTGCGGTTTCTCGATAACCAATCACAGCGCGAGGACCTTGGGCCCCCATCAGCTGCTGGCATATCTCGATATCTATCTTTCTCGATAGCTATCTTTCTCGCACCTATGGCTACGCATAAGACTTTTTTTGTAGTACTAATTTGTAAACTTTATTTACGTCTGGGAATGGTTTAGAACCGGTAAATTTGTCTGGCGATTTGCAAGTGTTATTGAAAATTACTCAATAAATAAGTGATTAAAATTCCAGATTGCCAAAAGTATATTTTTTGGGAATTTTAATAAAGCATCTTTGGAGAGGTCTGGCAATACTTTATAACCGACAAAAACGTCTGGGGTTCTTTTTTTTGAATTATATGAAAACTAAATTAAAAGATTAAACAAAAATCAACTTGCCAAAAATATGTTTTTTTGGATATTTTTTTTGCAAATGTTATATACTGCGCAGTAACGAAATAACCGCTAAAGCTACACCAGACTCGCGGGACTGGACTCGCCAATTCACGAAATTATATTTTTTCACAATTTCAACTTTCCAAAAGGACCTTCCCAAAATTCGTCGCCAGCTCTCGGAATATAATTACCTCTCTCATACTGTAAGGAAATAGGAAAGCCACGTTGTAGTCAACAAGCTCCATTAAAGACATAGTTTCTTCAAATTCTTCATCAGTTTCTCCACAAAAGCCGCAAATTATGTCAGTTGAGAGACCAACTACAAAAAAAATTATCGACTGATTTAAAAAAAGGACTTTGTAGGAATAAAAATTTCTACCACCTACTTATTTGAGTTAAAAGGACGCAGTTCTTTCATATAAAAATCAAATTACAATTATTAAGGATTGGGGTTAAAACCCCACTTGAAAATATGAACTATATTGCTAAGGCAATATATGTAGTTGATATTTTCAAGTTATACGAAATCTCTTCACTTTAAATCTGACATTTCTATGTGGAAATAATTGTAACTCATAAAAGTAATTGAAAGACATGTTAAATATAAATGATATTGCTCACTTAATTAATTCAATTCAATTCTTTGTTATGTGGCTTTAAAGCGTGCCACTTGTGGCATAGCATACACACCGAGCAACATACTGCGTACATGTTGAAGCTCATCCAAGACAAGTCTGCACAGAGTGCACACAACGAACGTCTCAATTTCTAGTATCCTTTAACACCTAGAGAAGGCATAACGCTTTTTTGTTACGTGACGATTTCTAACAGTTAACTCCTACCACAAGCTGTTTTAATCCACTTCGTTCCAAAATATTGTCAGTGACAAGTGTGACTAAGACAGCTAAAGAGAGAATAGAACCCTCACCCCCCGGCACGACGGCCCGCACGCGCTCCACGAGGTGCAAGTACGCGTCGCGCGAGTACCCGCGCCGCATGCGCTGCAGTACGGTCGACGCGCCGCTCTGCGCCGGCAGGTGCAGCATCTTGCAGATGTTGCGCCGCTCCGAGATCACGTGCAGCACCTGCGTGTTGCGGTGTGAGCTGAGATCGCACTTGGCCAATGTCACAGACAGACATTGGTCAAGTGCGAGCCGATATATCAGTATTATCTACTCTCTCTCATACTACAGCTCTTAAATTTTGTGTTACATTGTAAAAATCAATTTTTAGAGGTATGTATTTATTAGAGTATGTAATTGTAAGTCTCTCCTGTAACCATGGTTGGTGCAAAGCATTTAAAACATCGGGAACCAAGAATAATAAATCATCCACGTTGTTGTTTACAGCATTGGTCAAGTGCTTGCTGAAGAAGCTGCAGTTATATACTATTTATATGGATAATATATATATATTTGAGAATTACATATTAAGACTGTATGACTTAACAACAGTTTTTCATTTAAATACAGCATTAAAAATTCTTCAGACATTATTAACACACACTAGAGACACTTCATGTAAATAGAACTGCTATAAAAAAAACAATATTTTCGATTTCTGTTTAATATTTGGATTTATTACCAAATCTAAAAGAGAATAGCACACCTAAAAATATACTTAAAGGCACACTATATAAATCTCATTACTTATTTAAGTAATGAGATTTATATTTATAAGTACATAG
The DNA here is from genome assembly GCA_951806755.1 of Brenthis hecate. Lineage (NCBI taxonomy): Eukaryota > Metazoa > Arthropoda > Insecta > Lepidoptera > Nymphalidae > Brenthis > Brenthis hecate. The sequence continues at coordinate 5,709,023 of OX638258.1, read as the reverse complement.
AATGAAACATATTATGATAGTATTACCTCATCAGGAAAATCTTTGGGATGCGCTGCGGTAAATCTAATTCTCATTTCTGGGTCAACTGAAGACACTTTGTCCAACAGATCCGCAAACCTTAAGCCTCCTTTCTTGTGCTTGTAAACTGTTTTAAATCCTGAAAATCAAACTATTTTCCTTAATCCATATATTATGTACATACATAGTAAATGTATCTCAATATTATAAATAAAAAAATATAAAAACAAATTATAACATAAATATAGGGATAATTTTAGTACTACAACAAACTTTTTTATTACAAAATTAAAATTTTTGTTAATTAAAATATACCTCCTACAGTTACTTTGAGTAAGAACAAAGTTCAGCTAAAAAAAATAAGACAAAATGAGAAAAAGAAATACTATATACCTTCAGCCAACTTTGTGTCAAATTTCTCAGTCTTTTCACTCACATCTCTGTAACTATTTACATTCTGACCTAACAATGTGACTTCCTTCACACCATTTTCTGAGAGATGCTTCACTTCATCCACAATAGATGAGATAGGACGGGATCTCTCACGACCTCTGGTGAATGGTACTATACAATAAGTGCACATGTTGTCACAGCCACGCATTATTGATCTAAAAAAATTAATACTTTTTAATTTGAAAGGTAGGTAGGTGATCTTCAAAATCACTTTAAATGTAATTATTAAAATAAGGGACTGTTAAGATAAACAGTTTTATTAGAAAAATAATAAAGAAAATTTATTGCTAACAACTTACATAAAAGCAGAAACACTGCCTTGGTTCAATCGCACAGGGACAACATCTGCATAAGTCTCATCTAAAGATAAGAGCACATTAACAGCTGTCTGACCATTTTCTGTTACTGCTAGAAGCCTTGGCAGATCTCTATAGCTATCTGGTCCAGCAACTAAAATTAGATAGTTGTTTGAAGTTTACTTACTTTTAAAATGTAACTTTGCCAGAAATATTAAATACTTTAAAATACAAACCAACATCAACAGCTTTTTCTTTCTCAATTAACTTCTCTTTTAATCTCTCTGCCATGCAACCTAAGATACCTATCTTGACTGGATTTTGCCGATTTTTCGAAAATGCCCGTCGATTCTTAAATCCCCGCAGATGATCTAACCGATGCCATATCTTTGTTTCAGCACCTTCTCGAATCGCACAAGTCATCACAAGAAAAATATCTGCTTCTTCTTCTACTTCAGTTTTCTCGTAGCCTTCATTTTTCAAAATAGACCAAACTATTTCAGTGTCATTCAAGTTCATTTGGCAACCATATACATCAAAATAAACCTTTCGTTTAGAAGTATTTTGTATGTTATCCGGCAAATATGGTATATGAGGCTTATGAGTAATAACATCAGTTGGTCCAGCAGAATCAATAATAAAATCTTTCAGCCCTGGACCATGTTTTATTTTATTTTTCATAGCACTAAATGCTATATTTGATTTGCATCGACATTTGTGTGGTGAACTTACATATCTAAGTAAATGTTTTCCATTTCTTAAGAATAACATTTTTATACGACTTTACTTCACTTTTAGTTTAATTTATAAATTATTCGTTGTTTTAAAATATATTACAAAACAAATATAACCTAAAAAATGTTTAATGACATTTTGACATTCTTTATTATTCATCAGTCATCTGTGACTTTGACACAATTATTAGTCTGTGGCCGTCAAAAACAACGGGAAGAATTTTAATATTATCTCCCGCCAGATATCGCAATCCCTATGACCATCAGTAAAGCTCTATCTATATAGTAGATGGATTTTTTTTTCATTTTATTTAAAACTTTATTAAAATGACATGTGCAGTGCCAAGAAATGGATATCATTTGTTCTCAAAAGACAAAAACTGAAGAAATTGTGTGGTAATGCAATAAGACGATCAAAATTGGCGAAATGACAATCTTTATATTTAAGGCTATGTGGACATCATTTTACAGACAGTGATTTGAAACTGTTAAAAGGTCTACAGGTGCTTTTTCCCCCTTTTTAATACACTACTACGACTACGTAAATGTCAATAGTTAATTTCTTTTTTGCTGCACTTAAAACTGTATTTTCAAATTTCAACTAAAAGCTGAATTTACAGTGACGATAGGTAGAATATAAGTGGATACTTTTATACTACCATTACGACGTAAACTTTATGAAAATGGACTTACTGATTTTTTCAATAATAATCATTAAATAGTTGAAAAATATATAATATGATAATATTTATTTAAAAAAAAATAAAATAAAAACGTAATATTCAGTTCATTCAATATTAATTCAATCAGTTTCATAATACCTAAAAAGTTAAAGAACATAATTATATGCATTAGCATTCGCATTCGTAAAAAACATTGAAAAATAAGATGGCCGACTGACTTTTCGTCACATACTTGCGTAGCAAAAAATGCTAATTGGTACCTATATGTGTTCTATTTCTTAATTATTGTAAAACAATTTAAAAACAAAATGAGTGACCGCCATCGGGAACACAAAGGTATTCGAATATGTTAAAATGTATTTTAAATTATCATGTTACTAAAACAATGGCATTCAATGGCAATGGCAATAATATATTTTTTACTGAAATTTATATATTTTATTTATCTTTGCCAGTGTTTTCGCATTGGCAGGGTCGTCTCGATCTTCGCGTGATGATTATAGGAAGTACAAAGAAAAGGATGGGAGGCGGACACGATCCCGGTCGAGGTCTCCTAGACGATATCGCTCGCCCCTACCTGGACACAAGAATACTGACAGGCCCAGTAATAGTCGAGTTAAGGACTTAGAATATGAAAGTAAGTAAATATTTTATTTATTACTTAATGTAACTAGGCTCAACACTATTAAATTATATTCTAGGTTTTGCTTCAACAATATTTTAATAAAAAATAATAAATGTGTTCTTTTAGATAGAAGGAGACATTCCCAAGAATATGAAGTTGAAGAAGTGCCTGCTCCTCCACCACCACCTCGTATTAGTAAAATATCTATTGGTTTTCAAAAACCCAAGGCTCCTATTAAGATGACTCTAGGATCTAAACCTGCAGCTGCGCCTAAGCCAACAGTGGCTTCAGTGTTCAGTGCTGATGATGATGATGAACCTGAGGAGATGCCAGCAGAAGCTCGGATGAGAATGAGGAATATTGGAAGGTGAGTGGAAAATAATTATATACAATCTAAAAATAAAGGCCCTTACACATAGAGAATTTAGCTAAAACATTATTCTTGCTCTTGCCTTATAAACTTATTTACAAATATACTTGTTAAACTGTAGCATAACGTTTATATTTTTATCAGAAGAACCCAATGCTTTGCTCGCACTAAAACTACAAAAAAGTCTTTGGCTTTACATTATTAGTAATGTATGGAATTCTACCCAATTTGTTGACATTTATGATGCTCCATTACCTTGGGTACTATTATGATGATATATAGCCTATAGCCTCCCTCAATAAACGGGCTATCTAATGGACAATGATTTTTTTAAATCAGTTTAGTAGGTTCTGAGATTAGCTTGTTCAAACAAATAAACAAACTACCTCTTTATAATATTAGTATAGATTAGTGTCTTAGAAGAAATTAAGGCTGTATATTATACATTTTTTTTACAGAGAAACACCAACATCAGCTGGTCCTAATTCATTTGGCAAAACAAAGCAAGGCTTTTGTGATGCTAAGAAAGTTTTTGAGAAAAATCTGAAACAAGCCCTGGAAACTGCAGATAAGCCAGCTGTTAAGTTCCCACAGACTATATATAAAATTAAGCCATAGGAACCTTATAGTATTCAAAATCATCATTATACTTTTAAATTGTAGTCATCTTGTAACATACTGATACACTTTTATAATATATCAGAATTTAAATAAACATTGGATCACATCACTTCTTAGTCTTACATTATTTCTTATATTTCCTCATAGTTCCTTTCATTTAAATAATATGAAAATGTATATTCAAGGCTCTAATTTTTTGTTTGTTGTCATTGAATTATATTAAAATAAATTTTAATAAAATAAATAAGTATTTTTAGTCTTTTTAATAACTTCATACTTTTTCTAGTTCTTTAGATTGAGAGAAAACAATTATGAATAATATTAATTTGAGATCTTTATATCCTGTCAGTTTATTTCTTTCAAAAATTATGTGATGCAGTCTATCTGTTATTAATGAATTAAGTATAATTTGTATTATAATAATGAATTACATACATTAACTTTCTGAAATGTTCTTTTATTTTATGTTCTATATGCTGTTTAATCAAATATATTTTTTTGGCTTAATTCATGTCCTTATTTGAGAGTATAAATCAATTTATCAACGTTATTATTAATTGATATATTTTTATATTACTAACAGAACCTGCGGCTTCGCTCGCGCTAAAACTACAAAAAAAAACTAAAAAAGTAGTTTCATACAAACTTTCATCCTATCTTACCCCCTTTTTTGGGTTGTATTATAACGTGCTTTCCCGTGGGAACTAGATAATCTCCCGCGGTAAAAAGTAGCCACTGTCACTCCAGCATCTCCACACAAACTCTGTTTCCACGTGAAAGAAAGAAACATACTTTCACATTTATAATATTAGTATGGATGTATTATAACTAGCAGTACCCTAGGTTTAACATGCGTTCAAACTTCCTATTGTTACCAAACGAAAAAGTATCACCTGCTAGGCTGATCTCAAGATTGTCTGAAAATTTAATCAAAACCGCTCCAGCTGTTTTGAGAGTCCAAATGAAACAATATTATACACATATTTGACGACACGTTTGGCTCACTTTGTAGTGACCCTACTTGCTGTGCCAGTGGTCGCAGGTTCGACCCTGATGGGGGCATTCATTTGTTATGAGCACGAATGAACGCACGCATTTTGTATTCTATTTAAAGTCATATATGTGTAGTGTATTAACTATCTGGTATCCATAACACAAGCCTCGTAGCTTACCATGGAACTAGATGGTGCTGTGTGTTAATGTCTCAACATATTTATTTACATCGATTTTTTTTCACAACGGACCAGAAGAGAGTCTAAGTGCGGAAAACGAGTCCACTTTACATTACATTACATCGATTTTCATGTACATATTATGTAAAATCTGTTTTAAAACAAAATCAACTATTGGGTAGTGGGACTACACAGACTGGTAATGAGCCCTAGGGAAACCAAATGAAGCTGGTTTAAATCCCTGGTGGTATTTTTGTGCAAATCTTTTTAAACATCATTACCATTTGCTAATATGGAAAAGTAAAACCTGTATGTCTGAAAGAACCTAGCTAGTTTTCAAGACATGAGAAGTTTGCTTAACTAAACTTGGCCAGCATAGTTGACACTAGACCCCGTTGATTTTTTTTATATATTTTATTTCTCATGTTTTTTATTATGTACAAAATTTTAAAACTTTGAAGATAAAATAGCTACTTAAAACATGTCAGTTAACAATTAATTTTTAAATTATAATTATTTTAACATGTATAATCAAGGATAATAGGGTAAAATTATAAAAGGAATTGATCTATTTTTTGCTTATTAATATTTATAAGATTATGCTAGCTTGTAGTCTAAATAAAACAAGATACATGGGTTTTTTACATAATTTTAATATTTAAAATTACTTCCTCTGCACATTTTGTGGTCTCTGCATGTCTCTTGGGAAGGTGCTCTTAGGCGGTGTACGGATACGTCTGTCTTTCTTGGACCTGTTCCTCACTACCTTACTGTGGATGGCGCATGACACGCAGTAATGGAGCTTTGCGTACAGCTTGGGAAGCTGGAATGCTGAAATAGATTATAGATATATTTATATGATGTTAGAAAGTAAATATAGTATATAAATAAACATTTTTATATTTATCTTAACATTAATAATATCTATATGAAATAATTATTAGTATAGTGTAATGATCTTACCATAACTTAATAAATTAAGTATTACCTATAAACAATGGTAAGATTGGAATAGAAACAAATATGAAATTTTAATTATGTACTATTATAAACATGAATGAGCATTTTATGATTTTCCATCAAACTCGATTGACCTGTATGAGTAATGGCAAATACCTTTCAGTACCGTTAATCAATTTTAAGAAAAAAGTAAATGATGAATTTTATATATGACCATATGAAATCCGCCACTAACTTTTTTTTTCGGTTCACTAGAATATGATAATAGGTTAAGTTATAAAACAAACGTGATATATAGAAGAAAGTATTCACATAAAATACTCGAAATATATTTAAATACAAATAATATTATACTTACAAGCATAGACGGAGGCTTCGTTGATATCTCTGACGGCAGCCGCCTCAACGATGTTTCTGATCACAAACTTTTTGATAGCCTTGTCTTTTGGCACGCATCGTGCGCAGTTGGTGCACCTTACAGCCTTTACGTGACCACGACCGTGCTTGGCGCGTCCTCCATTACGGCGTTTACGAGTCTGAAATTAAAGATTCCTCCATAAAGCCACATGTTCATGACTTGACAGCTACCATGCGTAACGTTAATAACGTTATCACTGAAATTTACTATTAAATTTGACTACATCACACGTAACTCATAACATTTTAAAGTATAACAGTTTCAAAGACATTTTTTAAGATATTTTTACTTAAAAAGTTACGCACCATTTTTATAACCTCCGATTCGGTAAACGAAGAACGACGGAAAAGAATATTTTGACATAGACTATTCAGAATGAATGATAAAATATTTCCGGTCATAGATAAAATATTTTGTGTTATAGCTCATAATTATACTAATTCCCTAAAATAAAAATAATAATGATATATTACTATAAAACAGTTTTCTAAATTAGAATATTAGCATCATTACATTTTATAACATTATTATAAAATCAATTGTTTGACTGACAAGCTTTCTATTAACTTCACTGGGTTATTTTTAAGTATATCACAATAATATTATTATTTAAAATCCATGACTTATATTAACAAAGCAAAATAACCAAAAATCAATAATAATGATTATGTATGATAATGAACATTAAAGATATCAACAGCTGTCGATTAGAGAACGCTTTCAATTATTCATTCTTATTGCTTGTATAAAATAACTAGTCTGTGACAGCTTTATTTATTATCTACTGTTTAAACTTTTTTCATTGCGTTTTGTTATATTCTGTCGTCATTTTAGTAAAAAAAATATTTCATTCAATCGTTGCATGTAATATTATTTTGTTGCTAAATAGTGCTATATTTGTATAAATTATATTTGTTTAGCTTTTTCTGTCTATTTTTAGTAATATTAAAACTATTTGTCTTCGTTGGATTGTATAGTGGCGCAAAAATATTCCGTTGTCGTCATAGAGTGATTGTCCGAGTGTCTATCCATTTTATCATAAATTCATAAGTGCTTTTAATTTGTTTTATTGCGATGTGGCGCAGGTAGCTAACTTTAGTGACCGCGTGTGAAATGTCACATCATGGATGCCCGGAGAGACTTTCGAATAGATCAAAGGGCTACCAGGAAGATGGACCGAGCCAGCCAACGATGGAAGTGTTGGTGGAGACCCTTACGGGAACCGCGTTTGAAATGACCGTGTCACCTTCCGACACCATTTTTGCGATAAAGTCTAAGATATTTAGAGTAGAGGGTAAGTTTTTAGCAAATTCGTTATTACACAATCACAATTCACGGAACCTATGCTTGTTTATCATGCGTCATTGCAACAAAGGATGTCGTGGCTTTGTGCTGCGTAAAATACCAAATGTATATTTTAACATATAGCATAATTTTATAAAACGTGCAAATTAGAATTTCGATATCTTTAATTATGGTAATTTCATGGTCACATTTATTTAATAACAATATTATTCACTCAAATTGATAAAAGACATTTGTTTAGGTTTAACATAAGCATAGAAACTGTTTACTGAGCAAGGGTCACAATTAGGTAAACATTTTAATAATCTTAATCAGGTAGATTGAATAACCACCAAATTTTTGCTTTTCTTATTGAGCTGTTTCAAGACAATATACTTTATCTATTAGATTTTATTGTATTTTTAACCAAAACATGATACAAATATACTAATAATTACATGTTAGTATGAAATTGTGACAGAAAATCTATCTTTAGATGAAATTTAAATAAAATATTTTTTACTTACTTGAATTCTAATTCAAGTAAGTAAAAACTATTTTATAAAAATATATAGATAGGTATTACTTAAACAAAATATGAAATACTATTCTCAGTTTTATTATTATTAATTATTGGTTCTGGTACTGGTTAGTTTAATTTTAATTAAAACTTTAAATTAAAAAAAAATGTATTGTTTTTTTTTTAATCTGTTGTTTGTGCAGCTATTTAAGCTAATAAAAGTTTGCTGTTATATCTATTACTTTTACTGCATTTTAAAACTTTCACAGATATAGGCTTGTATCATTTCATATACAAGTCAGTGTGATTTGGTAAATTATTTTGCAAATTTGAACTTGTGCCAGAACAGCTGTCCCAGTACAAGGCCCAGAAAGCAAAAATGAGTGACATAAGCAACAGATATTTCTCTTGCTATAATTTTTTATACAATAATTGCATTTAAAAAGCCTTCTAATAACTTTTAACAACTTCTAACGAAATTTACCTTATAAAGTAGATCAATTTAAAACAAAGAAAAAGTGTTAAATGTGGACTACATAAGACCATTTACAATCTTTTCAATAACTTTGTTTTTTACTTTGAGTGTAATCTTTGCATCTATACAGATAAATAAACTTGAAGTGTCTGTTTGTAATGTCAAAATAACAGTTTCTTACAAAATGCATATGAAATTATAAGTTACTTATAAGAAAATGACAATTTAAAAAGTTTTGTCTATCTGTTTGTTCCGTTTAATCTCCAAAACAGCTACACTGATTTTAACGGGACTTTCACTGGCAGATAGTTGATGTTATAAGGAGGAGGACTTTGCTGTTTAATTTAGAAAAAGAATTCGGGTTCCGCACAAAAAAAATTAAAACATACCCTGCACCTGAGCAAAGCAAGGGTAAGTCGCTAGTGCTATGAACAGAGTGCTATGAGACCCATCATTTTCCTATAAATATTATTATCAAAATAGATTAAATAAAGTTTTCATCTATACATATAATAAAGTTCTAACTGAGTCAAATCTGTACATTAAATATTTTTTGGGAAATCTAATTGAAATGGACATTATTATCGATACAGAGTCCGAATCTATAGTTTTTAGAATTTTTGTCTGTCTTTCTGTCTGTCTGTTACCGCATCACGAGAAAACCACTGGGCAGATTTTGATGAAATTTGGTATGATGATAGCTGGTTATCCTGGTTAACATATAGGCTGATTTTTACTGCGGGAAAATATCTCATTTCTGAGAAAAAATACAAAACCATAAAAACTGCACTGTAAGCGTATACTTATATATAAAACCTAAGAATTAGGTTTTTGGTCATCTGAACGCGGGCGGAGCCGCGGGCAATGCTAGTATGAATTAATAATTAATTAATTAATTTTATGTATAAAGAAAGAATGAAAAGATATATGAATTTTATAATTTTATATGAATATTAATTAAGAAAGACAATAATAATAGTTTTTTGTATCAAAGGTATTTTACCATTACATTCTATAAGGCAATTTTTATCAATGTGTGGAATGCAGGGAGAATACTGTAATAAACAACCTTTGTTGTAAGTAAGGAATGTTTGACTGCTATTTATGATGGTCCTACTGGAAAGTTAAGTACCAACATTGATTAAATAAAATATATAATAAGATTTTTAAAATTCATATTATTGCATCATAACTTCTCTTTCTTTTCACTTGGTTTTGCTATTTCTATACAAAAAAAAAACCTATTTAAATGTATTTGCTTTCTAGCATAATACTCCTAGGTAGGGATAAGATGTTTAATACACTATACCTCAGACTAAGGTATATAAACAGAGTGTCCGAACTAGACATGAAGCCTAAATAGATTTAAAATAATATATAACTTTTTAAAATAGTAAACAAATGGCAACTTGTATACTAAATCATATGTAAGAAAATAAAAAATAGCTAACAAAAAGAAATAATAAGATAATTTTATGCTATTTCCCTTTTGAGGAAAAGAAAGCTTGAAAATACAAAAGAATATGTTATTATTTTTATTACACATATTTTATTCTTAAAATTGGTATATTAATTTATACATATACATATATAAAATTTCCATAATTCTTTAAAGTAAGTGAACAATCTGTATGACAAAATCGAAAATAGTAATGTAAACAGCAAATCATGCTACTATTTTTAAATGAAATTGAAATTACTCTGATCACTGTAGGTATATATATATATATATATATATTATATATATATAGGTATATATATATATATATATATATGCTATTCTTAAAAAAACTTTTTATGTAATATATTAATGTACAAAACATTTTTTTTAATATATATAATGAATTTATTTTATTCGTTAAGAGTTGTGATTATTTTATTAGCAATTATTTAGAATGATATAAACATACATTTTGACACACTGTACAGCATGCTTGCTTGTATTGTGATTCAAATAGAACAAAATGGTACGAAAGCATTGTATTTGCAATTACTTTAAATTGTATTTAATAGAGGTTTCCATCTGGCGGGACTCCAATATGATTCAATTTTGTATGACAGCACAGTACGAGTCTTGTGTAACATGAAAGCAATAAATTATTTTTATTTATGTTACCTATATATTATCTGAGATCATAGACTTATAGATTTAATTGTCTATGGTCAATGATGATAGTGAATTAAAGAGACCAGGTTTTATTTGGATGATATAATTGTATGTATAATATTATTATTAATAGGATATTATAAACTAGTGACTAACCCTCACTTCGGTTGGATTAATTTTTTTGAGAGGAACCCTAAATCTTTTTATAAAATAAAGGTAGGCCAAGTTACTTGTTATAACATCTGCCAGTGCAAGTCCTGTCAAAACCAGTCTAGCCGTTTTGGTGATTAGCCAGAACAGACAGATAAAGACAAGAAAAATAAAAATTGTGTTTTTCTTATAATATGTACCATATATAATTCCATATACATCCTGTAAGAAGCTGTTATTTTGATATTACAAACAGACACTTCAATTTTATTTATCTATATAGATAAAAAATCTATATCTTAAGTAGGAAATTTATTGAGCGTACACACATTGGCACTAAATATAGATTTTTTTTTAAGGCTTGATTGGATCTTAACAATTAGAAGACTTCAATTATACACATTGGACTCATTTTTGATAAATAAGTGGATGTATTCTATTCACTTAATTTTTTTAAGATTGTAATACAAAACTAAACAAATAGTTTTAGAAATTTGATTATATATCTGTTCGTTTGTTACATTTATAAGTTAGAAACAATAAATGAAACCATTTTTATAGTACAGGACTTCTACTAATTTAAATTCATTAATCTATAGAAACTTAGCTCCATTCAAATCTGCTAACTTTATTCAAAAATACAGATTATTCCTCCTCTTGGCCCCTCTGTAGTACATAGTATAAAGCAGTGTTCATGTTTGATTTCTGTAAAACGCTAAAGTTAGCTATACTGATGAGTGTTCTTTGTTTGTTAGAATGTACTGATCTCTGGAAGTACAGATCTGACCTCAAAATTTCTTTTTTTGCATTTTATAGCAAATTTTGGAGACTGATGTGCATTATAAACTAACTACGACCGTAAGAAATTACACGAGCGGAGTCGCAGGCAAAAGCTAGTTTTAATATAAGGCTCAAAATTAAAATAATATAACTCTAGATCTATATTACAGATTATTTCAAAAATTTTCAGGTATCCCAGTATCGCAACAGCATCTGCTATATAACCTGCGGGAGTTGGATGATGGCTTATCCTTACGGGACCACGCTATCACGGACGGGGCGAAGCTCCGCCTCGTGCTAGGGCTCCGCGGCGGGCCCGTGTCCACGCGCCGCCTGCCCCCACCGGAGCCCTGGCGCGATATAGAGAGGCTGCTACACTCTAACAGGTCTGATGAGTGGGTATCTTTCATTTTATTTATTGGTGTATTTAATGTAAAAAAAGATAATATATATATATATATATATATATATATATATATATATATATATATATATATATATATATATATATATATATATATATATATATATATATATATATATATATATATATATATATAAGTAGTTATATATGAAAATTATTTATTTTTAAAATTCACTCGCCATTTTGCGCTGACAATTTGACATTATCTGCAAACAAGTATAGGAAGCGTGAAACACTTCCTAAATGGACCATCTCATTAACATCACACAAAAGATATACAGATTCCTTCGTAAAGATCAATAAAATATCAAGGTCTTTATGTAGTTTTTATATGGTGTTTATTTAAAAACCGATTATATTTCAATAAGAATGATGTCCATTCATAAGTATTCAGTGAGAGTCAGATTTATATTAAAACATGGAATATGACCCACCATACTTAAATTTTATATATGATATGCCCTTATATCTAAACTAGAGACTCACCTTCCTTCCGGTCGGGTTCGTCCGTAGTTACGTTTTACGTTTAGTATAGATTTCTGAGAGATGACATATTTTTTCGCAGTAAAAAGTATCCTATAAGTAACCAGCTATCATCATACAAAATTTCATCAAAATCCATCCAGTGGTTTTTCCGTGATGCTGTCACAGACAGACAGACAGACAGACAAAAAATCTAAAAACTATAGGTTCGACTCTGTATCGATAATAATGTATATTTCAATAAGATTTTCCAAAAAATATTTAATGTACAGATTCGGCTTAGTTACAATTTTATTATATGTATAGACATGGAATATGACTCACCACTCTTAAATTTTACACATGACATGCCCTTATTTCTAAATGTTAGTACTATAATGTAACTATATCCGACTACTCTAACTACATATGCTAAAGTTTGTGTGTGCGTATGTTTGTTACTCCTTCCCGTTGAATCCGCTGGACCTATTTGGATGAAATTCAGTACACAGATATGATCTGTATGTCCAACAGGGACGAAGGCGAGTGGGGCTCCAGCAACTGCAAGGCCACGGTGCTCGTGTTCCGCGAGGGCGAGCGCGTCAACCTCGTGCGCGTGCGCGAGAACCGCGACGGCACCTACTCCCCCCTCGACCATGCCAAGTGTGAGTGCTTTTTACTATGTGTTCGTTTAACCGACTTTAAATAAGTTAGAGGTATTTTGTTTTCTTATTATTCGGTGTTTAAGTTTGTGGCTGTGCTTTTTTTTAATTTTAATACAGAGATCTTGAAGTAAATTCCCTTTTTGCTTAAAAAGAAATTGTATTATTTTTTAAATGTGTCTAACGACATTTTTCATGTAAGAAGGTGGAATACCTGTTCATTTTGCGGTTTATTTCAATTAGCGATTTGTGAATAGTGTTTTGTATTGTAAACGCAACAATGACTGGGATTGAACAGATTGGGGTGAAATATTTTACACAAATAGACTTTGAGCTTACCGACTACGGACTAGACAGACTACTACGGACATAGGATACGACGTTAAGCCGGGCTGAAGCTAATAGATACATCGGGAAGCACGAGGTGTACCATGCTAGTTGCATTAGTACTACACTTACACACTTTGATTGCTTCTGTTCTTCTCGGCATGCAGCCGTTAAGCGTCGTGGTAGGAAGGAGGAGGAACTCAGTATGGTAAAGTCGCAGTAAACCTAGACGATAGCTCAGTTGCTTGCTACTGGCTGTGCCAGCGGTCGCGGGTTCGAGTCCCGCTGGGGGCATTCATTTGTGTGATTAGCACGAATGTTTGTACACCAGTTATGGATGTTTATATTTATAATATGTATGTATTTTAAGTGTGTAGTGTACCAATTATCCGGTATCCATAACACAGGCCTCGTAGCTTACCATGGAACTAGATGGTGCTGTGTGTTAATGTCTCAACATATTTATTATTAGCGACTCACCCTCGCTTCGCTCGTGTTCGTTCCTAGGTACATTTTAATTTTTTTGAGTGGAACCCTAATTATTTTACTGAAATAAAGGTACCCTAAGTTACTCCTTATAACATCAACTACCTGCCACTGAAACTCGTCAAAATCGGCCCAGCCGTTTCAAAGACTAGTCGGAACAAGCAGACAGACAAAATTTTAAAAAATTGTGTTTTTCCTATAAATACCGTGTATAATTCCATATGCATTTAGTAAAAACTTTATAGATATAAAAGTTATTTTGTCATTACAAACAGACACTTCAATTTTATTTATCTGTATAGATTACTATTTGTTATTATCAGTATTATTTTCTATATGTCTTGCCGTGTTTGCAGACTCGTCGACTAGCGGCACGCGGCACGCGGCGCGGGCGCCGGGCGCGGGCGCGGGCGCGGCGGGCGGCGCCCTGCGCGAGAACGCCGTGACGATGGGCAAGATGCTAGAGCTGCGCCGGCGCATGGAGACCCTCTCCGTGCAGCGGCGCGCCGCGCGCGGCATCTGTGAGACTCGCACACACACAAAATAGATAAAAAAAGTATTAGATACGCAATCAGCGACAAAAAATGTCCTCACTGACTGAGTGCTCGTTTGAACATTTGAGCGCGCTTTTAATATTTTTTTTTTTTGTGAAAATAACTTTAAGCATTGCACTTAAGGTTCAATTTACATTGTTGTATGTTTATTTTAATTGGGATAATTAGCTAAACAGAATTGGTGACAGTTTTAAGAGAACTTTTGCATGAGATGGTGTATCTAGTACTTTTTTGAGCGATGACACACGCGCGCACGCACACACACGCGCGCACGCACACACGCGCGCACGCACACACACGCGCGCACGCACTCACGCGCGCACGCACACAAACGCGCGCACGCACACACACGCGCACGCACACACGCGTACACACGCGCACGCACACACGCGTACACACGCGCACGCAAAAACGCACACAAACACACGCACACAAACACACGCGCTCACACACACACATACGCACTCACACACACGCACTCACACACACGCACTCACACACACACACATACGCACTCACACACGCACACACACGCACGCACACACACACATACACGCACGCACGCACACACACGCACTCACACACACACACGCGCGCGCGCACGCACGCACGCACGCACTCACACACAGGCGCACACACGCACTCACACACACGCACGCACGTGCGCACTCACACACACACGCTCACACACACACACACGCTCGCACACACACACACACACACGCTCACACACACACACACGCTCACACACACACACACGCTCACACACACACACACGCTCACACACACGCTCACACACACGCTCACACGCTCATACACACACACACACGCTCACACACACACACGCTCACACACACACGCTCACACACACACACACACACACACACACGCTCACACACACACACGCTCACACGCTCACACACACACACACGCTCACACACACGCACGCACTCAAACACACACGAGCACGCACGCACGCACGCACGCGACACACACACACACACACACACACACACACACACACACACACAAGCACACACACACACACACACACACTCGCACTCTCACACACACACGCACGCACTCACACACACACGCACTCACTCACACACACACGCACTCACTCACACACACACTAACACACGCACGCACGCACGCACTCACACACACACACACGCGCACTCACACACACACGCGCACTCACACACACACACGCACTCACACACAGGTTTCGGAATTGGTTAAAAACAGTTTATTTCGATAATTTATGGTTTAAATCGCCCGTTGTTTAACCGGTTAATAAAAACGAACGGATAATAAACCGAAGTAATAATATATATACATATAATTATTATAACAGTAAACAGTTTCAACAGCCAAAACACAACTAACAGACGCGAGCGCGGGAATTCCTTACCGCCCGACAAAAGTTGGTCGAAGCTACATTCCACAGATAAAACATTACATAACTCTTTAACGACGGTACCGCACGCTTTTAACAGTATAAGTATTTATATAGTTTATTTGAATAAAATATTATTCATTGTACAAAAGAGTGCCTTAAAACGTATATTTCAAATTCTATATAGACTCCACTTTAAGTGGACTCAATATTGTGGACAAATGGACAGGATGTTTTTCTTATCCCTCAGTTGCGTGTATGGAATGCGATCCACATTTTTTATTATTTTTCATTATTTGACTGCTTAATTATCTAACAGTTCACATTAAACTCCAGTTTATTAAATTTCAGTTATGTACCTCTGATAGTCTCTAAGTAAAATGTCTGTGACATATAAATAAATATGTTGGGACATTAACAGACAGCATCAGTGGTAGCCCAGTGGTAACACGCTCGCTTGGGACACCGAGTGAAGCGTGTTTAAATCCCGGGTCTCGCACCTCTGATATTTTCATGTGCGAATCATTTCTAACATGATTACCGCTTGCCTCACGGTGAAGGAAAACATCGTGAGGAAACCTGCATGTCTGAGAGAACCTAGCAAGTTTTCGAAAGACTTGTGAAGTCCGCCAACCCGCACTTGGCCAGCGTGGTGGACTATGGCCTGATCCCCCTCGCATTGAAGGGAGGCCCGTACCCAGCAGTGGGACGTTAAAAAGGGCTGAATACATTAACAGACAGCGCCATTTAGTTTGATGGTTAGCTACGAGGCTCGTGTTATGGATACCAGATAGTTGATACATTACACATATAACTTTAAATATATACATACTATAAAATATATAAACACCCATGACTGGAGTACAAACATTCTTGCTCATCACACAAATGAATGCCTCGAGCGGGATTCGAACCCGCGACCGCTGACACAGCAAGTTGGGTGAACTGATCCGAACGTGTCGTCAAATATATAAACACGGATATGACGAAATTATAAAAGATTCGTTTTCGCGTTTGGCCTATGGAACCCTAAAATAATAAGCCTTTACACAATCTGTATTACTTATGCACCACAAAATTTATTACCGGTAATTTAATCAAAGTTTATTGCCTCCAGGTGACAAGCGAGACATACAGAAGACACGAAGTGAGGAAACCTTATCCGTCCCTAGTTTATTAGATGAGGCCCAGGACTTCGGCCCCCGGACCTACACCACGTACGAAGACACCTTCACACCCCTGTACGATGGGAACTACACAAGATATGACTACGATTGTTCCTTCTCCGATAGATACACATTACTGCCACCTATCGGACGGACAGACTCTGACCAATCAATTCAAGACTCCATATCAGATGAGAGAATTAAACTGACTGATGCATTGTCTGGATCGATTTTGGTGAAGTCCAAGGCGAACGAAGAAGCCATTTTGGAGGAGTGCCTTGATAACGATGAGTGCTTAAGGCAGGACTCTCCGCCGTTGACTGCGAAGAATTTGGCTCCAATACCTGCAGCTGAATATGGTTTGTATATTGTTAAATATATAATTCAATTCTCTTTTTAATGGCTTCTAAGAGTGCTAGTTGAGCACAGATTTTCGCCAATGTTAGCTAATGGAGAAGATATAAAGGAGATTTTTAAGTACTCAATTCATTTTTTTTGCTTTGTGGCTTTTGGGAGGGCCATTTGGACACAATTTACTTCACTAGTTTGTTGAATAATGAATTAATACCTGTTTTTTCATTACTCTTGCCTTTTTAATTTTTATATTAATATATAAATGTCATTATTTATATATTGTATTGAGGATCTTATTGTTTTTATTTAACTTAATTTTTATTCCTCAAAGTAGTAGATTGATGAGATTCACTATAAACGATAGTGTAATAGAATGGTGCATGAATGTTTGAATGTTTAATTGTCCAAGAAGAATGAATGGTGAATGATTTTTTCATGAATTATAATATTTTTTCTAGTGGTAGTGGTAGCTTAGTAACATATTTGTTTGGGAAACCGAGTGATGTGGGTTCAAATCCCGGGACTCGCATTTTTTATATTTTCATGTGCGTATTATTTTCAAAATTATTATCACTTTTTTTAAGGTGAAGAACATTGTGAAGGAATTTGCTTATCTAAAAGAATTTAGCAAGTTTTCGTAAGACATGCTCAGTTCGCCCGCACGTTTGACGACACGTTTGGCTCCGTTTGTAGTGACGTACTTGTTGTGTCAGAGTTTGCGGGTTCGAGTCCCGCTGGGGGCATTTATTTGTGTGATGAGCACGAATGTTTGTACTTGAGTCACGGGTGTTTATATTTATAATATGTATGTATTTAAAGTATTTTTTTTTTAATTTGACAACGTCAAAACAAAATTTATAGTCTAATCAAAATATATATTAAAGTATATCCAAAAATAACATTAAAAATTCAAGTAATAGTATAAAAAATGTTTTAAAAGACAAAAATATCGAAAATGCATACTATAAGACTTCTGCGATACCATTCAGACAGAGACAATAGCATTCCCAAGGAGGGTTGACGTCAGGCAGGCGGCCGGTCGTAAAACTTTTGCCAAATCCTATCAGCACTACAGAAGATTTACTGCGCCGACCCCAAGTGATTGGGAAATGGGCAGGGAGAAGAAGAAGATAAAATATTTAAAGTTATATATGTGTAGTGTATCAACTATCTGGTATCTATAACACAAGCTAGTCTATGTCATGGGACTAGATGGTGCTGTATGTTAATATCCCAATATATTTATTATATTATAATTATAAAGGGTTGAGTATATAAAGTCCTGCGTGCAGGCGGCGTGGTGGCGGGCGGCGCGGGCTGGCGCGTGGCGCGCTCGGCGTCGGCGCTGCCGGTGCGCGCGCCGCTCGGGGACGCGCTCTTCTCCTCCTCCACCTCCGACCTGGAGACCCTCAAGCGCAACAGGTGACGCACACACACACTGGCCAGTGATCTCTATATACATGTGTATCTCTGTGTACACATTTTTATATAACAACTATTTGTTGCTTCCCTATACAAACTTTCATCACCATTTTCATACCCTTAGATAATAATTTCCGGGAGTAAAACCGGATCTCAAACTATTTTCTTACCCAATTTCATCTAAATTGAATCAGTACTTTCAGAGTCTATTCAATACAAACAAAAAAACAATTTTTTCCTCTTTATAATAGAAGAATGTTATAATACACAACAAACACAACCAGTGAGAGACCAGTTGAACAGAGATGTAAACGCCAAATTCCCAATATTGAACTATTGCATAGAATTTCTATACACAAAAATTCGATAGTGGTACTTAACTTAACCCAAAATTCGAACATAAGATAAAACACCATGCACACATCCACACAAATGAGCAAAACATGGTATTCTTTATTTGTTTATTTGCTAACTATGTTTATTGACTTTGCTATGCATTTGTTCATGTTGCTGCATTTTGACATATAAAAATAAACAAACTATTGAAAAATACCTAATTAATTGCTTGTATAATAATTTTTTAACAAAAATATTGGCCAACCTCCGTGTCTTAAGGTCACCACTATTCAAAACATCTTCTATTCTTTGTTGAACAGTCATAAAATTATAGCATAAATAAAGACTTTAGATCATTATCCAAACAGATATATAAAATTGAAGTGTCTGTAATATCAAAATAATAGCTTTTTAGTAAATGCACGTGGAATTATATACTGTATTTATAAGAAAAACTTTCACTGGCAGGTAGTTGATGTTATAAGAAGTAACATA
The DNA here is from genome assembly GCA_951806755.1 of Brenthis hecate. Taxonomy (NCBI): domain Eukaryota; kingdom Metazoa; phylum Arthropoda; class Insecta; order Lepidoptera; family Nymphalidae; genus Brenthis; species Brenthis hecate. The sequence continues at coordinate 5,689,267 of OX638258.1, read as the reverse complement.
GGCTACTTTTATTTCAGTAAAAGAATTAGGGTTCCGCTCAAAAAAAATTAAAATGTACCTAGAACGAACCCGAGCGAAGCGAGGTTGAATCGCTAGTGTTATAATATTTATAAAATATTATTAAATTACATTTAAATAAAATAATAAAATAAATTTACAGGATCTTGCCAGCTCTGAGCCGCCACCGCAACAGGGAGCACCTGCACCTCAGCGACGAGGGCCTGGACCTGTCGCGCCACGAGCCGCCGCGCAGCCTCGAGGTTGGCAGCGAGAGGCGGCAGAGGAAGATAGACAAGATCAACGAGGACCGCATCGGAGCCGAGGAGAAGGTGGAGAAAGTGGAGAAGGAGAAGAAGATAAGCAGAGTGCGGTGCGGCCTCTGCAGGAAGCGGCTGAGCATCGCCACGGTGCACCGCTGTAGGTGTGGCGCTGCCTTCTGTGCGCCCCATCGCTATGCCGAGGCCCACGGCTGCGCCTACGACTACAAGAGAGCCGCCCCCCTGCCAGACCTGTAGCCTGTAGCCTGCAGCCGCACATCACATACACAACAGTCTACTAATCCATACAGTGTAACGAAGCCCCCTAGATAAGACAAAAATGGGAACAGGTGCTCCCGACTGTCATACATACTTTTATATGGTAGTCGGCAGATGGGTTTAGGGTTGACAGAAGTTAACTTTAATTAAAGATCCGTTCGTCGTGTAAATTTTTTTGACAACCCTAGCGTTTCCGTTAAAATCAATGAGTCTCGCTTACTGTATGGATTTTTATATTGTGATACTACACTCACACACTTTCTTCTAGCACACTTTTTTTTGGATTTTGTGTTTTTTTTTTCTCTTTTTTATTTAATTTATTTCGGTTCTGTTAATTAAAATGTTTTTTTTTTTTTTAATTTTGTCCAATCAATTTCAATTGTCGTTGTGTAATTTATTTTTTTAATCTGACTAATGAATTATTTTTTCTTTATTAATTATTCACTTTCGTTATTTGGTGTATTTGATTTTTTCTCTTTTTTTTTTTGCTTTCACAAGTTTTTTGTATAAAACAGTAACTGCTATTCCAACGAATAAACCCATGTACTATAGAATACAATTGTTGATAGTTATAGTTATTAACGTCAAGTGTCTTATCTCGCTTTTGATTTGCTTCATATCATTTTCTATATCTAGTAATTTTTTTTTGAAACGCACAGATGTCTAATATTTACATTATTGTCGCATACTGATGTTATGTCAATGTCAAAGTGACATTACAAAAGAGTACAGACATGTCAGTATTAATATGCATGTCCATATTCTATATAATTTTTTTAATAATATTTTTGTTATACTGCTAATATGCGATCAGAAACAAGTTTTTTATGCTATATCTGTTTTTTATAAAATAAATAAAAATTGTATTTGTAAAGATGTCTGTGCGGTTCGTTACAAAGTAATTGATAGTATTTTGTCATATTCTGTGGGACGTTTGGACTTTCGTACTTGCAATGTTTTTCGAGTTATATTCATACTTGTTTGACGGATCTCGCTACATTTTATTTTCTAAAATTTTCGCGAGTCCGTGAGTTTGAACGAATTGTGATATACATTGACCTAAATTAAGATAAAAATGTTGATCATCCGCCATGTGTGTGTTTTCGTAATTAAAATATAATTGAAGAAAATTATCAAAAAAAAATTATATAAAATAGATGGTAAACATTATAAATACTCTGTCTTAGTTAATCGGAGGTGCTTTGTGCTAGCTCACTTTATATTTCGTTGTATAATTCGTGTAATGTTGATAGAGACGCGGTTGGAGGTAAGCGGGGTCCTTCATACGACCGGACATAATTTACTTTAGATACATACATACCTCAAAAATATATTAAAATTATTAATAATTAAATAAATAATGCCTTATGTTACATAAAGGATATTTGACAAGATTTCCTTCAGTCCCCCAAGTCTTAACTGCGTCGGAATTAGATTAAATGCTTGTAATAGTTTGGAATGTGTATACTGTGGCCATTGCGCCGGGCGATGTTAACGGTCTAGATATATTTTGTTTGTAGTTCATCATTTAATTCATTATATTTATAAGGCCCTATATCGAGGTCCATTCGCAGAAAATATTTTTAGATTTTAAAAATTAAATTGCTTAGAGTAAAACGGTACAGATAATATATAAATGTTTATATATTATTTAAGCTACTCGAAATATTCTGTATTTTTTTTTAATATTTTTAATAATATTTAAAATGGAGATGTTTTTATTTTGAATGTCAGTTCGAGTTGAAGGGACCTCGATATATATAAATGCCTTGCTAATTTGTATCCATATTGTACTCTGAGTATGTAAATTTATTTTTGTATTGTCTATAATAATATTGATTTCACTAACCATTACAATTACCGTATATTACAGATTAAAAATTTTATTGTTCACATGTTTTTTTAGATTATATGATATTTTCTCCGGCTTGTTATTTTATTATAATGCCATAGTTCCATAGTAAAGAGTTTTTAGTGTTGGATGTGTCACTGGAATAGGTTCTTAGTGCATTTGTTTGCTGAAATTAAAAAAAAATCAACAAAATAAAAAATTGGCATTCGCTTTCTCTATTAAAAATCTATAATGTACTGTAGTTGTATAACAATATATTGGATTGCTTTGATTCTTGTTAAACACATATTTTATATGAAAAAAATATATTTTGAATCATAACCTATTATATTATTTGGGAATAATTTTCTTTCAACTCATCCTAAAGTAACAGTTCCTATTTCAAAATAAATTGTCCGTGGCCGCAGACTGAAAACATTGACAAGTTATATTTCTGGTGTTAAGGGAAAAGTGTAAGTGCTAATTCGCTAATTTATAATAGGGAATATGTGTGTGATTTAAATAAAGGTGAAATATTTTTTTCATAATCTTTATTGCTTTTGAATTAAGCCTATATCAATATTTTTTAATGTAATTATTTTTTGGTTAAGAAAATAATTATTAAAAAGTGCAAATATAAGTGGGAATTTCAAAGTAGTTTAAACGCACGCCATTGGTCAGACCGAATATGACGTCAGATTATATCATAACGGCGAGTAACGATTTTGTCGCTACAAAGTCGTTATTCTTCTATGTATTGTGACGTCACGCCAAGCGCGCGAAATGGCGGGCGCTTAAAGTATCCGTATCGGTATGATTTTATTTTTTTATAATAAATTTTAGTTTTTTTGGAGCTGGATATTTTTTTATATTTATATAACGATGTTAGCTATTGTATGAAAAATTAAAAAAAAAATCACGCATGTTCCCTATTATATACATTTTTATTACAGTAAAAGTGTATTGTAAATTATTTGTTATTCCACATAGTATTAGAAAGTTTTTACAGAATACAATTTTTTTTTGCTATATAACTAGTAAAATATTAAAAAAATGCAACTAAGTCTCTTAGTACACTTTAAACGTATTCCCATTTTTTGGAATTAATCGGGGCCCATTAGCATTAGGGGTTTTTGTGTAATTTGGTGACAGTATCGAGCTATGTTTTTACCGACTGTAAGAAATTGTAAATTTAAAGGCATAAGGTTATTGGTCTTTCTATAATGGCTAAATTGGTAGGGAATAAAAAAATATGTGACGACACTCAACGGTATTATAACTCTGCATTAGGTCAATTTAATAATAAGAATCATCCCCTTCTATATATTTTTTAAGTTGACCTCGTACTGAATTAAAATGGTTCTTTTTATTTTTAAAATTATAAAAATTATTAACTTGCCAAGTTATTCACGCTGAAAAGCACATTGTTGAAGATATTGGATTCGACCAACTGATATACAACCTTTTTAAATCAATTTACAGCATTTTTCTTATTATGAGCGAATCAAAATTTTGGTAAAGTAGTAATCTCGTTAACAAATAATAAAAATACATTTACGGGGCTGCCATCTTTGAAATTCGATTCCGTCGTATATTTCCTTGAATTGTATATTATTATATAAAAAATAAACATTTTGTCCGTATCATAGGGTTGTTTTTTTTTATTTCCTGTTACAAATAAGCAAAGAGTATAATTAATACATTCTATATTAACTATAAAAATATTTTTCGCAATATTCCAAAGTAAATCTTTTAATTAATATTTCATGAAATATGTTCAATTATATTATTTTATACATTTTCGAAAAATATACATAACTAATTATTAGTGTAAATCCTTCCTTTAGACACAAACTAAGAAAAAAGAAGAAAAAGATGGCAGCCCCAGAAACAAAGTCCTGAGATCGTAAAACGTGATGTCACTTCATGGAAGTATATACTATATAATAATCTGTAAATAGATTTGTTTAATTGATTTAAGACACCTTATACCTTACACATTGGACTATATCATAATAAATTTAAAAAAAACCCAGTAATTTTCATTTTTAAGTATTTGTGGAAAATATTATTTTGTAATAATTATTATTATTTTGATTGACAAACTAATAAATGCTTAATTCAACTTGTAACATATGAGTAATAGAGGGATGTTATGATTTCTACCTGATGAGAAAATTCTTTCTATTTTTGTTAAAAACTAGCGTTAGGTATATTTCCTTGTGGCAAATCCAAGAACAAGCACAATAACAATAAAATAACTACTTTTTCAGTCTAGAAAGAAAAGAAAATAATAAAGAATATGAAATTGACTTTATAAGCCCTTTTGAATCGTACAAAAAATATGTATACAGGTAAATGTATGTATTTAAATAAATAAAAGTATCCATCCATCCATTATTATTATAACAATAATCACTATGGTATTAGAAATAAGGCACTCGACCTTCTGAATTCGTATTTAAAAAATAGAATACAGAGGGTTGATGTTGATGGTAAGAGATCCCCTGGAGCTCTATTAGATATGGGGGTTCCACAAGGGTCTATTCTTGGCCCCTTTCTTTTTCTAATTTATATTAATGATTTGCCTTTTTTTATACAGGACAAACATGAGATAGTATTGTTCGCTGATGACACTTCACTTATTTTTAAAGTGAAGCGCAATTCGCTAATGTACGACGATGTAAACGATGCTCTCTCAAAGGTTGTCTATTGGTTTGATTCAAATAATTTATTATTAAATAATAAAAAGACAAAATTAATAAAATTCTCAACACCTAATGTCAAACTTGTTGATAATGGTGTAACATTAAGTGGCGAAGTGTGCATATGTGTATTGCAGTGGGGCCCCCATATTGAGGGGCTAGCGAGTAGACTCAGCTCTGCAGCGTTCGCGGTAAAAAAAATAAGACTTCTTACTGATGTAGATACAGCTCGCATAGTATATCTTAGTTATTTTCATAGTATTATGTCCTATGGTATCTTACTATGGGGAAATGCAGCTGCTATTAATACGATTGTTATCCTGCAGAAAAAAGCTATTCGTGCAATTTATAGTCTAGGTCCTAGAGTGTCATTAAGAGATAAGTTTAAAAAAATAAAAATATTGACTGTTGCTTCTCAGTACGTGTACGAAAATGTTATGTATGTCCGTAAAAATATACACGAATTTCCCAAGAAGTGTGACATGCATAACATTAATACTAGGAGCAAACACAAACTTGTAATGCCTTTGACTCGTCTACGCAGAGTCAGTAATTCTTTTTTGGACAATGTATACGCTTGTACAACAGAATCCCAGAAAATGTTCAAAAGGCTTCTATCGCCAAATTCAAAAAAATTGTTAAAGAACGTTTGTGTGCTAAAGGCTATTTATTATACAATAAATGATTTTATAGAAGATGGCATACCTTGGGAATGAAATTATCGCCTCCAGGCTACTTCAACTTGATAGAAATATTGTAAATTATAATTTTACTTTAAAAAAAGATTATGCTTTAAGAAAAGATATTGGTCCCGCTGAGTTTCTTTCGCCAGTTCTTCTCAGGTCTGAGGCTTCTTCGTTCCGAACTGGTAGTAGACTCATGACGTTCAGTAAAAAAATATAATAATTTAATGCTGAATAAAATATTTTGATTTGATAAGCCTGAAGTGTCCCACTGCAGGGCATTGAGCATGTCGCTCGAAATCCTGCTAGTTTCTGTCAGACATGCAGGTTTCCTCACAATTTCCTTCACTGTAAGAGTTAAGACGAAAGGTAATCATAAGAAAAATGATTCGCACATGAAATTATATGAAGTACAAGACTACATTTGATTTCTCAAACGAGCGCGTTATACCACTGGACTACCTAATGCAGACATATAATAAGTTTTTATTGATTAGCGGTTGGCCCCTTGCTTGCCATTGTTAAAGTTTTTGGAAAGTAGATTTGGGTTTGAAAATAAATATACATACATGATGAAATATAATAGCTTTTATTACAACCATAAGTACTACTTGTAGCTATACAATTGTCTCATGTTACTTACAATTAGAGTTAATTTAGGGTGAGTTCAGATGGATGAGATATTAAAATTTTCGTTTTTTTAAATAGACAGATTATCAATAACGCTACACCAAATTAATAAAAAAGTTTTTAATAAGTTTATTAACTCACATAATATTGGAATATTTTGTTGATTTTGTAAAAATTGTTTTTCAAACGTCAATCTTTTCTAATCTGTATTTTTTACCCAGATTGAATTGTTTTTTTTAAATCGATTATTGGCAGAATAATAATATACTTAAATTATAAATGAAAATGTCTTTTCGGATTTTTTCGTGGATTTATTTTGAATTTTGGTTCCCTAACCAAACCAAAAATTAAAAGAAAAAAAACCGAGAAAAAATCCAAAAGGTAGTTTTAATTGAAATGTCAAATATTTACGTAATTCTAAGAAAGTATTGTACTTAAATTAATTATTATTTCTTTAAAACGATTCCGCGGGAAATATATAAATAGAAAACTCTAACATTACCATCTAAACATAAGAAAACAACTTACTTCATATAAATAACAGAAACTAGGACTAACAACAATAAATATAATATGAGATATACATCTTTCTAAAACCATTGGCACTTTTAAATAATCATAGTATTTCATTAAAAACTAATTTATAAATAAATTACTTACAAATTTTCTTACTTTGTATATAAAAACTACACTGTCAAGATTCGAACCCGCAACCAGTTAATTGAAACTAACGTTCCTCGTTATAATAAGTATATTTAACAACTATTATAAATAAATATATAAATATCAAATCGAAACAATACTGAGCCGTACAATTTGGCACTATTAAGAACTTTGTACATGCATATATTATATTATACATACAAGCGATTTACCCTCCTTTTGCTCGGGTGCGCCTCTGGGTACGTTTTAATTTATTTAGCGGAACAATAATTTTTTTTTTCTAAAATAAAAGTAACCTAAGTTACTCCTTATAACATCAGCCATCTGCCAGTGAAAGTCCCATTAAAATCAGTCCACCCCTTTCGGAGATTAGCCGGAACAAACAGACATACAGACAAAAATAAAAAAAAAAGTGTTTTTCATATAAATACCACATAATTTCATATGCATTTAGTAAAAAGCTATTTCTTTAACATTACAAACAGACACTTCAATTTTATTTATCTGTATAAAAAGTGGAGATACATACTTAGATAGTTTTGTATATTTGATACGCGATTTTTTTTAAACATTGTGGATTTTTATAATTATTTACCTCTAATCCACATAAATAATAATAAAAATCTCAAATCATAATCATATTAATTTTAAGTGATTTTGAAGTCATTATACTTTTTTTGTTAAAAAGTAACTGTACGTACGTATTATATGTGAAAATGTATGTATGTATATTGAATAGTTCGCATTAACGTACGAGTATATAAACGATAACTATGAACCTGTACCAAAACTTTGCTTTAGTAACATCATCGATTTCAGATTTTAATACCGTATCTTCTATTACAACCATACTTAATATTATAAATGTGAAAGTGTGTTTGTTTGTTAGCCCTTGTTTCACGTCGAAACAGAGTGACGGATTGGTGTAAATTTTTGTGTTGAGATAGTTGAAGGGCTGGAGGATGACACAGACTTTTGACCGCGGGGGATTATCTCATTCCCACGGGAAAACACGTAATAATACAATCCAAAAAAATATTTATGATCAGAATTATTTGAAACTTGGTATTAATGCTCCTCAATACAATTAAATAAGTACGTAGTTTAGCATTTTTCAAAATTCGCGATCAAAGCCGCGAGCCGCGGTTATGCTAGTAATACACAAACCATTCAGTTATAACTTTTAACCTCACGACACCTGATCATCAGTCTCCCGAAGCAAAGACTCGAATATAGCGATAAAATTATCGAGACCCTCCTTGAAGTTTTCATCCACTGAAGCTTCATCTTCATCGAAGAATGCGTGGGCGAAGTCGATTATCTTGACTGTTCCCCAGGGGTTGGGGGTGGGCGAGTCGCTGGAGAGCTGGTCGAGGACTGCTCGGTAATTCATTTTGATTTTGGACAACTTGTCCTCGTAATTGTGCTCGAAGGAGTGGTTGTGGTTGAGTCTGTCCAAGGCCTCCGTCCAGGGGGACTTGATGGGGGGGTGAGGGGAGAAGGAGGTCTGTGCCAGGGTGAGGGGGGCGAGGGGGACCGACTGCACCTTCTTATAGATGGGCCCCTTCGAGGACAGCTGCCCGCTGAAGTTGGAGCCCGAGCCTGATGTGGGATGGAGGGAGTGTATGGACCTGCGGCGCGGCGCTGGCGGCGGCTGGCAGCTCGCTGGGGAGAGTCTGGAACATACGTTTTTATAGATATATTTAATGAACTTTTATAAAAATGTAATACTTTGTATGTGTGTGTTTGTTGTGAATAATATTACTAAATGCAATTAAAAAAGAAAATGAAAAAACTTGTGTGTGTAGATACTTATGAACGCACGTAAGAAGTTATACTTCTATGGCGTAACAGAACAAAAATAGCTAAAAATTTCATCTCGTATGTCACAACTCTCTATTTGTAAAAAAAATGCAGCTTATTTCATCATGTCGCTTTTTGGCTGTCGGTGTGCGCGTGCATAGTAAAAATTTTACTCTCATAATTTTTTTCAAACGTGCCAAAAGAAGTATAACTTCAAAAATCGACATTCATGTTTTTCATTTTGGTATAATTTACGAAACGACATAGCAATATATTATTATTTATTAATTTTCCATATTTTATAAGAAAAAATATTTTCGTTTAGGGTATTACTTACTATTGTTTAAGCGATTACACTAATCTAATATATTTAAACGAGCAATTCTTGTATATATATTTATATATCAATATATAATCTGAATCTCGGAAACGGCTCCAACGATTTTCATGAAATTTAGTATACAGGGGGTTTCGAGGGCGATAAATCGATTTAAATCAATCTTATGTCTGGGAAAACGCGTGTTTTCTAATTTTCATGCGATTTTCTTTTGCATTATTCCACGCAAAATATTATGTTCGATAATTTCTCACACTCGGCTTAAAGCATCATGGTCAAGCAGCCAAGGCGAAAGATTGAGTCAGTATCTGGGTTCGAATCCGATTCGAATTTTTGCTTTTTTTGTATTTATTCAAGTTTTTAGTGTTTTTTTTAAAGAAAATTGTACTTTAGACCAAAAACTCCGAGCGAAGCTCGGTGGCCCTAGTATTTTTAGAAAATATCGTTTTATTCGTGTTTTCAATAATCAACTTTATCGATAATCAACTAAAACATAAACTTAACTGAAAAAAAAATTTTTAATTGAAAAAAATAATAAAAAGGTGGCGTTTGGGTAGTCCTAATGTTGCCACTTAAACATAAACTGAAAAAAATGACTCTTTCTGACATCTATTAGCGAATAATAATACTATTTTTTTAATTGCTGAATCTCGGAAACGACTCCAAATATTTTCTTGAAATTTAGTACACAGAGTGTTTCGAGGGCGATAAATCGATCTAGATTAGTCTTATGTCTCAGAAAACGCTTGTTTTCGAGTTTTTGTGCAGTTTTCTTTTGCTATTCCACACAAAACATGGTCGGTAATTTGCACGCTCGGGAATAAGGATCGTGGTCAAGCGGCCAAGGTGCAAGATCAACAATCACAGGTGTCCAGGTTCGAATCTCAGTCGCACACAAAGTATTTACTCTTATTTTATTTTTTAATATTTATTCAAGTTTTTAATTTTTTTTAAAAGGAAATTGTACATTGTAATCAAAATCTCCGGGCGAATCTCGGTGGGTCAGGGGTACTATTATGAAAATGTAAAAGCTTGTTAGTGTGTTTAATGTTACTATTTTACCCTGAAGCAGTTCCATGGATTTATACATGGGAATGAAAATAGTTTATATTTTAGCTTAGCACATCGGCTACTTTTTATTGATGTTCGACGAATAAATTCGTCTACTTCATATAAAATCCACGTACCATTATAAAATCGGCAATTCGTAAATAGATTGTAAAGTATGTCATATTAAGAGTGTGTTGGTAGCAACATGGCGCCCACCTGCCGACGCCGCCGTGCCCGGGGTCGCAGCAGGCGCGCAGGCGCGCCGCGTCGTACACGAGCAGCAGCGAGGCGGCGTAGAGGCGCAGCGGGCGCGCGCGCGCCGCCCAGCGCCGCACCGCCCACAGCGCCGCCACCAGCTGCATCAGCAGCGCGCGGCACAGGCACCCCGACACCCCGTTCAGGAAGTTGCGCACCGCTGGCAAGACACGCCGGGAAATAATGCACATCGAGCCGAAGAGGGAGACGATCGGCTAATTTCGGTTTTGTAGAGCGTCGTCTCGTTCACTCAGTAATGTCAAGTTCCCAGTAGATCCGGACTGTTAGTGCTCCCTATTTAGCTCGATGTGCATTATTTACCGCCGGTCACTATACCCATCATTATACACTCTGCTCGTAGTAATCGACTACCGCCACCCCGAACAAATACGGCTGATTAGTCTGTCCATAGAGTTACGTTTTTAAGCCTCATCCACTGAGATAGACCTGAACCTAAACGCACAATTGTTAATATGCTTTACAAATCAGCTTATATAGGTGTGTCAGGATACAATCACCCCAAAAGACCTTTCAAATAGTTGCGTACCTCTGACACGTCACACACCAGATACCCGTCATTATACCTTTATTACTGTATTGTGATGCTACGCGTCTTAGCCTATGTGTTACTCAAATCATTATCTGTCTGGTTATTGAATTTCGTCCAAATCCAGCCGTTTCAACGTACAAAAGTAATAAACACATACATATTAGCAGATATTATGTAAACACATGTACCCATACAAATATCCACATTTATGTACCTATCACACAACAAAACAACACACACTACAACACTTTTTTTCATCGAGCTGATCTGACTATGGAGACAGGTGATTGTGGTGAAACTCTTAATTTTCACCAGTAAAACCGTCGACTTTGACAGAAATTCATTTTTACGACGCCTCTATATTATTTCAATTGATGTACATGTTTAGTTACGTACATATGTATATAAAACCATAGATTATCAGTAAAGTACTCACCCGCTCTAACCATGGAGCCGTGTAGCTTTTTTCCATATTCCTTGTTGTACTTCTGCAGTTTCCCGTTGGCCAGCTTGTACACTTGGTAGCCGGGGATGCAGAAACCGTACTCTTCTTTACACTCTTTATATTTGCTTTGTTCCTTCTTGATCTTCTCTTCTGTTGCGAGAGGATCCCATGTTCTTCTGCCTGTGAGAAAATATTTATGCTTTATAATTCATCCCTTTAAACTTCCGTTCCGTTCACGCGCTCCATGCGAGAAGGATCACGCTATAGTTCACCTCCCGCACGACTGAAAAGACTTAACTTGGTATCGGAAGACACGTGTAGTCCGTCATCCCACACTTGGCCAGCGTGGCGAACCTGGCCTGCTACCCTCGTATTGAAAGGAGGCCTGTGCCCAGCAGTGGGACGTTAAAAAGGGCTGAATACGTTCAAACACATACCAGCTTTACAATAAGCTTACCAATTTTAACATCCATGATACACGGCTCCAACATCCTCTCCGTGAGATCCTCCAACATTATATACTCTTGTTCATAGCCGTTGTACGTAAATTTTTGGGTTCCATAATATTTGGGTATTAATTTTCTAAGTTCTATCAAATCGGGGTCAGTCGACGTGAACACTTTGTTGTAGAATTCCACTTCCCTTTGCTGGGATTCTTTTAGGATCGGCTTAAAAACTCTTCCATTGCTGCATTGAAGTAAGCCTGTAATTTTTAAATGATATATTTTAATTTTGAACCATATTCGTTGAACCATAGTATTTGAAATTTATTATAGTTGAAATAAAGAAATTTAACGAGGGCCTTTGCGTAATCATATTTCCTGTTAATCATCCAAAACATCACAAATCCAAAAGAAATTGAATTAATTAAACCTGAAAAAAATCTCTAATTAGGTCTCCCTGGCCTGATCTCCATATTTATGTGACTATATGTATTATTTAGGTCTGATCGAGGAGTCCTGGTTTCGAGTCCAGACGCGGGAAGAGAACCCAGGACTTCAAGCAGCTGTAAATTCTATCCACTACACTAACGAGACAGTTATGTAATATGTAGATGTACACATAATTACCCAAATATCTAGTTTCCGTAGCGTCGTTCTTGTGTCCAGCCACCTGAAGCTCGTAGGCCTGCACCTGCAGCGGCGCAGTCGGCACCACGAGAGGCTTCGCCATCACCTCGTTTTCGTGAGGACGCAGGTTGTAATGTACCTGTTGGGGTATTTTTATTCCTTATTTTTAGAAGGGTTTGATCATAGAAACCATGCCACCCTCTTATAGAAACTACAAAAAAAATCTTATCTATTCTACTTTTTTATACAAATTGTATAATTTTATACAGCGTCCGTGCTTGATGCGATAGGGGTGACGCAAGATTGTTGTTGCAATCACTAAGTTGGAATATTGTTATCTACTTATTATTCATAATGAAATATTCTTAAAAATTCTTTGATTTGTTACCTTAACATAGCCATGAAACTTCAGAAACCGGACTACTCGTATATATTGTCATTCGAAAAGTTTTTCTGTGTAAAACCGTATCTATGAATCATTACGTGAAAACTAGGTACTAGTATAGTATTATAGATCTGTACTAGAGCTGAGGACCTGAGGATTGTCTTGGCATATACTATAATTATACTAGGGATACAAAATTGTAATCACGTAGTATAGGTACATTGCCTTATCTTGGTAACGAGTCCAGGACCATAATTGTCTTCTGTAATGCACCTTTACTAAGTTTTAGCCTTTTACTGTTATTTATTGTTGTAATAAAACTAAATATGATTCGAAGTAAAATGAGTCAGCTTTTATTAAAAATATCCAATAATTGCACATTTTATAAGCAGGAGCAATAAAGATAGGCAGTTTGATTGTAAGAGCACTTTAAAAGTAACAATCATATATCTAAACATTTCTCATCCAGAATTTTGCATTGAAAATATATGTATTATATTTAATATCGAGTAGTAAAGTGCTTCAGTTACTTTTGACCATAAGGCACATTTAGTATTTAAACTACCAATCACAAAAAAATTAGGCAACGCGTCATTTCAGTGCATCATATACTATTCAGTACATACATAAGGTATACATATTTATTTTCATATGTTTACAATATATGAAAATCTATACATATAATAAAATTCTGAGTCGAATCTGTACATAAATTTTTTTTTTTGGAAAATCTTATTGAAATAAACATTATTATCGATACAGAGGCCGAATGTATAGTTTTTATAATTTCTGTCTGTCTATGACCGCATCACGGAAAAACCAATGGAGGGATTTTGATGAAATTTGGTATGATGATAGCCGGTTATCGGGTTCAACATATAGGATACTTTTTACGGCGGGAAAATATTTTACTAAACCAAAATCTATACTAAACGTTAATATATAAATCTTAGAAATAAATTATTGTTTTTAAAATAGACGACCAAACTCTACTGTAAATTGAAACAAGTATTGGTATTTTTAACAAATAGCACTAAGTCGACGAAATTCCAATCAAATAGTTGCGAAATAAATGGAAGTCCACACAAGCATGTTAAAAAAAGCTTACTAAAACGTCACTATATAGAATTAATCATTATTTCAATACGTACTCACCTTCACTATAAAAGATTTATATATGTAATCTAAATTCTAAGCTAAATAAGGCGTTTAGTTCACTTCTTACGTCTAACCGCAACCTGATCATTAGACCTTGGTGACCGCAAATTAAGTAAATACAATCATTCTTTTCAATGACAAATAATTTTAACCGACTTTGAACAAAATTTATTTTGTTTATTTACTGAAAAGACCGAATAAAATACATACATACAAGCCATTAAATAAAGAACTGAACTGAGCTTAGCATGCGAATGTCGAAAATGTCTACATTATTTTAGTGCTAGATTCTAAGATCGGTACGAGATAAAGTAAAATTACATACACTCCCAGCTCCCCATATAAATAAAATAAACGAAAAAATTTTCGCTAATTCGCAGACATAATTAATCAAAAGACAGCAGACGATGCTGACAATACAAATAAGCCACTATATATAAAAAGTTTTACCGGTCATTCTAACGTAACGTCTACTACTCCATTCTACGTGACATTGGCGAAGTAAATAATACCCAAATAGCATTCTTAAGGGCCACTGAATAAGAGATTTGAATTAAATTGAATAAATAAAATGTTTACCTGATAAATCGATCTGTTTCGCCGCAACTGACGCGTCTTCTTAGGTCTTTCGGTGACATCACTCATTTAGTTTATTTTCTGGAACAATAAAACAATTTAAGAGTAAAAACGGTCTATTGAATTGACCTTCTCCTTGAGAAAACCTACGCACTTTTCGAGAAAACTTTTTAAAACATACAAGAGTGAGGTTCTTTATAATGCGAGGTATTAAATGTAATATGAATGCCGACTAGATGAAGTTTATAGCCGTCCAAAGAATATGGCAAGCAACAAAAGTACACAATAAAAATACTAATTAATATGTATTCGATTATTTTTGGTGGGTAGATTGTAAAAATTAATTAATCAATTTATAGTGCCTGTCAAATAATAAAGATTAAAAATATTATCATTATTCACAATGTGTAAATAATGTTTCTTTTTAACTTCATAGTGACATTTTTCATTATATCTATGTAGTATTTCGACCTTTATAAAGGTCACTAGCGGCGCATCTTATTCGCCTCCAGTAAAACAAAAACAAATCTATCCCACGGGAACTGTAAATTTTTCCGGGATAAAAAGTAGCCTATGTATTATTCCGGGCTATATTCTATCTCTGTGCCAAATTTCATCCAGATCCGTTCAGTCGTGGTGGCGTGATTGAGTAACAAACATCCAAACATCTAAATATTCACATTTATAATATTAGTGAGATTTTAAATACCATATATTTTTTGGCTGGTAAAGGTTTTATGAACATAAAATATTTTATTACTTAAAATTTAAAAATAATTTGTATTTAGAAAATCTCATTTACTTCTATAAAACATTCTTTTTACTCTTTAAATTTCTTCTTTTCTTACTTTTAATTTAACTACACTTTATAAAGTGTAGTTTCAGTTCTACATTATGCCATACTCTTTGTAATTTTAGATTCATACAAAAATGAATCAATGGAATTTAGCTTCAGGAAAATAAAATAAATCATCGCAAATTATTCATATTATATATTACATACTAATATTATAAATCTGAAAGTTTGTGAGGATGGATGGATGTTTATTACTCTTTCAAACCAAAACGGCTGAACGGATCTGGATGAAATTTGGCACAGAGATAGATTATAGTCTGGAATAGCACATATGTTACTTTTTATCCCGGAAAATGTACGATTCCCATGGGATATCCATACTAACAGTTAAAACGTACCCAAAAACGAACCCGAGCGAAGCGAGCGAGAGTCGCTAGTGATTTTATAAGTAACTCTCACAATCTCACGGATGGACCACACGATATAAAAAAAGATAATAATCTTGTGTCAAGTTTGAACTAAATTCAACAATTTTCACGTTATTGACAAAAATTTCAATTTTCCTTTATAATAAAAGTAGCGATTCAACTTCGTTTCGCTCGGGTTCGTCCCTAGCTTGATTCCCCATACAAACTTTCATCCCCATTTTAACCCCCTTAAGGGATGATTTCCGGGATAAAAAGTATCCTATGTCCTTCCCAGGGTCTCGAACTATCTTCTTACCAAATTTCATCTAAATAATTTCAGCAGTACCAGAGATTACCCCCTACAACGTCACAAGCTCAAAAACTTTACCTCTTTATAATATTAGTATAGATTAGGATTAGGATGACAAACTCAATATATTTTAAAATATAAATTTAAAAGTGTTTACATTTCTTATAAAGTATCCAAGTAATATCTAGAGACATTAAAAAGCATTTAAAAAAAATTTAATTAAGTATAATTTGTTTGGAATATTACCTTAAGATGTATCTATAGACACTATTTACACTTAACGTAGGTCTCAGTATTAGTCAGTAAAAACCGTGTAAAATCTGAAAAGGTACTGACTGACACTCTGATATAAATATTTTATCTAATCATAAAGAAATCAACATTGATGGCTGTTTATCTCTACAATATATATTCGCATGCTATTGATAATAACAGGGGGAACTTTTGTTTTACTTGTAAATACATTATCTTTATTTAAAGTTCCATTATAATAATAAATAAGTAGGTGTAAGTTCCTAGGAACTTTTATGACTAAGTTATATAATTATTTGTAGGTATGTATATGTCCAAAAATAAAACAAAACATATAGATAAAATTACCATATTTATTATTTATATTTGTATATGCCTTCTCCACTCTTCCTACCAAATTTTCCTTCAGCAACTAACTTATCCAAAACGGCCACAGGTCTAAACACAGTGTTGCCAGTTTTCTCCAACATGACCGCTAAAATCGCCTTTTTGTTATCTAGTCCAGTAAAATCTGCCAACTCTAGAGGGCCCATGGGGTAACATGCACCTAATTTCATAGCTATGTCTATATCACGAGGGGATGCATCACCTGGAATTGATAACAATTTAATATTTCTTAATTAACTTGAAATCCAGTATGAAAGATAGCATTTATAAGACAATATACTTAGATAGTTAAAGATTACTTCGAATGACGAAATCTATACTAATATTATAAAGAGCAGTCTGTATGAACGCGCTAATCTCAGGAACTACTAATCCGATTTGTAAAATTTATGTTGCATTATATAATCCGTTTATTGAGGAAGGCTATAGATTATATATCATCATGCTACTACCCAAGGGAGCGGAGCAGTAATATATGTATAGTCTATCGATTCCATACTAACCGTAAAACGTACATACCTAGGGACGAGCCCGAGCGAAGCAAGGATGAGTCGCTAGGAGTTAGTAAAGTAAAATAAGAGATAACAAGTTTGCAACACCGCTAACTTAATCTCAAAATGTACTTATTCAATGTAGTCAGACAGTAAACAAGCCACTTGGCACAAAATGCCACATTACTTAGAAAAGTCGTCTAAAAGCACAACGAATACTCTTTTAAATTGTAATCAAATTTTTTTTAAACTAGATAAAACAGAAATCTATTGACTAATTTCGATTTCCCTTGTCTAAATTTAGTATTTATTTGTTTAATATTAACATTACAATATACCAAGCAAATATCGGCGCAGGCGCAGATAAGATATACGATGTTAATTGATTTTGTAATCAATCGCATGTTACGTCATCACATCGTTGTGATCGTGAACTAATAATAGTAGGGGAGCCCAAGAGGAGATTTTTGGAGTAACTCAAGCGCGGCAGATTAACATAAGGGGGGATACCTTGCACTCTGTTGGTCTCACTTTTCATGATGTACCTAATTAGCCTAGCATACCTTAATCTGACGGTTTCAAGTATTTCTACCTTCTTAGATTTACGCAAATACTTGACATTTTAAATGAAACTATCTTTTCGGATTTTTTCGCGAATTTACATCATCAACATTTTGAAACTAAAACTTTTAACTTAAAAAAAAATGTTTACAGTTAAAAGTTAAAAAATATTGTAACGTACTTTGGTGCAATCTTTCAATTTTTTGAATTCATTTTGTTATTTGTGGGTAGGCTGTCTGTAACAAATATATAATACCTTAGAGACATCTAACACCTCAGTCTCTCCCGTGACCATGATTGCTGTAAAGCATTCGAAACGTCGGGAACCAAAAATCAAAATAAATTCGCGAAAAAATCCGAAAAGTCAAAAGTTAGTTTCATTTAAAATATTTCTACCTTATCCAAATATTTTGATCGGCTGCCCTAGACGCGCGCCCTTATTTAGAGGACTTATATTATGGTGGAGGTACTCAACAAAGTGCAAGGTATTCCCCCTTATGTAAATCTGCCGCGCTTGAGTAACCAATAATCTCCTCTTGGACTCCCCTACTATAAAGAAAATTACCGTCAAGGATATAAATTAAAATTGATAAAATGATAAATTTAAGCGGTCAATTATATTATTTCCTGAATTAAGTTTTTGAAATCTTAATAATTGTGAAAACGTACACAAGAATGTGCACAAAAAGTTGTGTTTGCTTTTAAACAGTTGTGCAAATCTTATTAAATAAATCATTCTTTGTATATAAAATATTATACTATCTCGTTCAAGTAGTGGCTATCATGAGCGGCTGTCAATCGGGAGGTCCTGGGTTCGAGTCCTGGATCGGTTCTAAATAGTAACAAAGTTTTTCTGTCACGAAATATTAAGTAGGAGCTCAGTTGGGAAGTTGGCGATGTCTACACTCCGTGCCTTAAAGAGCACGTTAAGTTGTCGTCGGTCCTGCTTCGATCAACCTCACTCCTCCCACCAGCAGTGTCGGCCCGTCGGAATATGACAGTAGCAAAAGAAAGAGCACTTGTGATTCCGCACACACGCAATGCATAATGTGTCCCGCGCTGGTTAATCTATTAGACGCCGAAAGTAGCCGAAATCAGTTAGGATACATTTTTGGACATTATTATTATATCACACATCTACACCATTATATTTAGCAAGCTATTATTAGCTTCATTTTTAATTTATTAAGTAATCAATCCTTGAAAGTCAATTTTAATTTTTAACTGAAACCTAAATGTCGTATCGATTTGAAACCTTGTGTGTGATAATTTAAAAGACAATACCATCGACCTGATCTAATGATGAAGCCAGAAGAGGCTGGTGGAACTGTTCAATGGTTACATGTAAAATCTATGGGTTTTGGCTAATTTAATATATTTCGATACGTAAAACACATTTACCTATTAGATATTCATATCTTAAAACATTGTAGGCTGGCACCGACTTCGAAAATATCTGATTAGGTATCTATTCTAAAAGAAAACCCCCGTTTAGTTATTTTTTACATTTTAGTACCTGGAAGTCGGTTTTTTTTAAGTTTTTATCTGTCCATTTTTAGTGTAGACGTAATAAGCAGGTAATTTGTTGGAAGAAAGTTTTTTAATAACATGTTCGATTAAGCAATTTATTTAAAAAAAATAATTTATTTGTTGATTTAAAAAAACCGCTTGACCGATTTCGATAAAATTTATATGGAACCACCTGGGAACTATACCCTTTGAAACAAAAAAAAATCCAAATCGGTTCAGTCGTTTTCGAGTAATCGGTGAACATACATAAAAAAAAGATTCCGACGAATTGAGAACCTCCTCCTTTTTGGAAGTCGGTTAAAAACTACATAATAATAATATGTTCGCCTATAACTTGCATTTATATGCAATTTAATCCCTCCACGAGCGCGGACACGCCGGCGTTACAGTTAACAATAGATTTCTTAGAAATTTAATTAATTTCTTAGAAATTTACCTGTAGGTGTTTACTTTACAATGTACTAATTTGCATATAATAATATTTTTGTTCACACGGTTAAAGTCCTACTCAATTTATCGGTTAATTCATTTGCATTGTTTTAATTTACATTAATTGACGTAATTCGTTTGAACAATATAATACACCTACATATTATGTAGCTTGGGTTTGTAGTTGTATCATTTTTGATTGTTTCTCGGCTGAATAGATAGATGTCTGTAGCTATGTATGCCGTGTCTGTTACAAAAGTTACGTTGTCTTCGAAAAAGCCTAAAGATATTCTCATGTGCGAATCATTTCCAACATAATTACCATTTGTCTTACGGAACCTAGCAATTTTTGAAAGACATGTGAAGTCCGTGGACTATGGCCTGATCCCTCTTATAATGAAGGGGGCTCGTGCCCAAAAGCGGAACGTTAAAAACAGCTACATACAATCCAAACAAATAAGAAAATCAAGCTTAAGCTGGAAACTAGTCTTTTGGAGAGGATAGTTGGCGATGGGTAACAATGCACACCAAGTACCAACCGCTAAATGTGGGTTTCTATAAATAATACTACTCTAAAAAGTCACTTCTTCTTCAACAAAATATTCAAAAGCTAAATAACTAGTAGTCATCCATTTTGGATTATTGTGTCTAAATGTCTGTACGTACCTACTAGCATTAAATATTCCAAATGGAAAAAAATAACGTCTACGCTATGTTCACGTTTAGATGATGAGATGAGATACACTCGTACATATGCGGTCAACCTTAGTAAAGTGTAGATTTCATTGGATTTATTTTCGTATACAGTGTAAATAAAACTTTTTATAGGACTAGCGATTCAACGGATTGAAATAAAACAAATACTAAGTAAATGTTGAAGCTTGCCACAATACATTAGTGAAAACCGCACTCAAATCGGGTAAGCAGTTTCTGAGATTGCACAAACGCACAGACAAACAGACAAAATTTTTAAAAATCATTGTTTTTAGTTCTATTGTGTTAATAAAAGACTTCCCAAAGACACAGACAGCGAACAGTTACAATTTTATTATATGTGTAGATGTAAGTAATTGTATAGTTAATAATCAAGTCCTAATAAGGAGTTAATTTGAACAAGTCTCATATATTCCGCGATAATTTTTCATATAGTAGTTATAAGGAACAAAAAATTATGTAAATTAAAATATTGTCAATTTAAAACGATTAAATTTTATGTTTTTATCAGTAACAATTTAAATGTTAGGTTTTTTAAACCTATTATGGTATTCTGAATGTTATTTACCTGTCGACTTTTGCTGTTTTTCTATCTACTTTTTCAAATAAAACTATCTTATCAGATTTTTTCGCGGATTTATTTTGGTTTCAAGTTCTCGAGATTTCAAATGCATAACAATAATCATGGTCACGTGAAGATTATAGATGATAGCTGGAAAGCATTCGAAACATCCAGAACCAAAAACAACGAAAAATTCCAAAAACAGTTTTATTGAAAATGTCATATATTCGCGTAAATCTAAAAAAAAATGCTAATATTATTGTTATTTAGAATTTTAATCTTTAGTTTCAGGGCTGGCAGATTGTTATTTGGATACGAAAATTGTATAATATAGTAATCATATGTATCCAGTTTGTATAGCAGATGGCCTTGAATATTTGGATACAAAAAATAAAGACTTTCTTCCCGTAACTTCCCTAATGTCAAACAAAAAATTATCGATAGATCGAACGTTTCTTAATGTTTGGTGGCAAGCAAGCGACATTTACCTACGTATGTTAAAATGACAAAAAATTAATAATTTTATTCTTCACAGATTTTAATATTATTCAGAGTTTGTACTGTATACATAAGTTTGCGTGACGAGGTCTTTTTTTGCACGAACATGACTGACGCAGAAAAATCCAAATACAAAAAAATATATATTAAAAAATGACCTAAATACAATTCTCAAGCACATATTTAAAAAAATGAGGCACCCATTTTTTTCCATAACTTTTATTACAAAAGATCAAAAAAACGAAACAAAAAATATAGTTCATTCCTCATCAATCAACATGCTAAAAACAATACAAAATACCATTTATTTTTTATATTTATAGAATCCTTCGCCAGTCTTAATACCGAGCTTTCCATCTTCCACCATTTTGTCCAACAATGGGATGGGTCTAAACACTGGGTCCTTGGTTTTTTCATACATAACTTGTAAGGCGAACTTATTTGTATCTAAGCCGGTATAATCGGCCAGTTCAAATGGTCCCATGGGGTAACCTGCACCTAACTTCATACCTATATCTATATCTTCTTTGGTTGCATCACCTACAAATATGTACATATATTACAAAATAACTTATCTATTAAATATAATAAAGATAAAAGAGATAAAAAATATATTAGTCGCGTCAGTGAATTTTAACTTCACTATTGGATGTATCCAAATATGTATATGTATATACTAGCGACTCACCCTCGCTCCGCTCGGGTTCATCCTTACTTACGTTTTAACGTTTAGTATAGATTTCTCAGAGATGAGATATTTTCCCGCAGTAAAAAGTATCCTATATATTGACCAGGATAACCAGTTATCACCATACCAAATTTCATCAAAATCCCTCCAGTGGTTTTTCCGTGATGCGGTTACAGAGAAACAGACAAAAATTCTAAAAACTATAGATTCGGCCTGTGTATTGATAATAATGTGTATTTCATTAAGATTTTCCATAAATAATATTATTTTATATGGTTTATGTACCTACTAATAAATAAAATAATATTACACTCACCCTTAAACCAATAATAAATATGTAGATATCATAAATAACAGCACTAAATGTTAACCCTTTTTGTCAAGCAAATTAAAGCTTCATATGAAGTAAAATAATACAATCCCGTCAAAAAAAACCATTTATAAAATTCATATCAGCAATAAATAATCATAATTAAATCCTCAGAAACAGTATAAATGAGAAGGAAAATCTATACAATCTAAATTAACATCAAAAACATAATTCTCATGCATTCTAATGTAATAATATATTACCCACAGCACACATTTAAATAATACCTCTAAACCCTTTGTAATAAAAACAAAGAAGTTAAAACAGTTTTTATATAGACAATTAACCACAACCAAAAAAAAAATAATAAAAGTGCCAACTTAAAGCCTAAAAATTCATATATGTGTATAAAAAAGGCATCCACAAAGACCCAATAAGACATTTTACGTTTAACAATAAAAATTAAAAAATCTTGGGCAATGACATACCTCTCTCATACATCCTCAAAGCTTCAGCGCTATAAGGCCCAAGTAATCTGTTAACAACAAAGCCAGGAGTGTCCTTGCAGGTTATACAAGTCTTGCCGACGGACTTGCCCCACTCCATCATAGTGTTGTATGTTTCTTCAGATATGTGATCTCCTTTGATTAATTCCAAAAGTCGCATTACTGGTACGGGATTAAAGAAATGGAGTCCACCAAATCTGTAACATTGTTTTTTTTATTTATAATCTATATTTTTTGATCCTTCTACTTTCATTTTATTTAGTCCACAAATTATAAGCACAACTTCTGCTTTGTATGAAATTGCTTAATTTGGTAAACATATTTCTAGATCTGTTTGACTAAAAGATATTACATAATTATATTCAATTTATTTTTTCTTAAGAACTTAGCAGTTCCATTCTTCACTTGGTGTTAATGCCTTGCAATTCTATTTTTTCTACAATCCAAAATGTTGACTCTACACTTAACACAAACTTTTACTTTATAGAGCAAAGAAAGAAATGTTCTCTTACCTATCCTTTCTTTTAATTCCTGCACCAATTTCATTGATAGAAATAGAAGAAGTATTGCTTGCTAAAATTGTATGTTCAGGGCAAAGCTAAAAATATTCAATAAAATTTAATTAGAACATCACTAAAATATGTTTAGCTTATAAAGAAAAGTATATGCATGTAAGAAAAGTATGTTTTATATTTCTGGACTACCCTTGTTTCTGCACTACTTAGTAGCACTTTATGTCAGAGCTCAGAATCCTGTTCAATTTTTAAACCGGTTTTGGTCATTGACCCCAAACCGAAACACTTTTTGGTTTCGGTTATGTTCTTTAACTGGTTAAATCCAGGAGTTCCATGACCAAAATTGACCAGTCAAAATGAGTTTTTGAATGGCTTAGTAAAAAGATACATGTAAGTATATTTCGTACTTATGGATGAATGAACTGGTTTATTTCAATATTAAAACCGAAATCCAACCTTTCTCTAATAACCATTAAGAGACCACGGCTCGGCAAACGTAGCGTAGGACGCCCTCCAGCTAGGTGGACGGGCAGCAATTGGATGCATAGAGCTGAAGATCGAGCTCAGTGGCGTGCCATAGGAGAGGCCTATGTCCAGCAGTGGACGAAAGCAGGCTGAATATGATGATGATGAACCATTAATCATTATTATTTCGTTTACTAAACCGTTCATTTTCATTAACTTGTTAAAGAACAAGAGATAAATTTAACCATTACATTACCAGATTAAACCGTTTTTTATACCGGTTCTGAGCCCTGCTTTATGTAATCGTTTCCAAGTGCCAATTTTAGCATTTACCTATTTAATATTAAATTGTAAATTTAAGCCCTTAAAAATCATGTAATTTTGGTAAGTTTTATTACATTATTTACATACCTGACATTAAATAGAAAATATAATTATTTATAATTAATTGACATCCACATATGAACTTTGATCTAAACATATGCTAATGTTGCATTGTATCATTTTTACATTAAATAAAAATGACAATTACTTTACAACATTATAAAAGCATAACAACAAAACCATTAAAATAGATTTAGTCTTGGCACACTGTACTATGCAATACCCAATAGTTTGTTCATACTCCTTTTTTATTTATTCCTCTACCTTCTACCTAACATTAGAAAATAAAAATTAAATCTTAAGCTTATTATAATTTTTACCTCATCAAGTTTATTAAATAATGCCTGTTTAACATCCAGCTTTTCCACAATAGCTTCCACTACCAAATCAACATTTACTCCATCTTCAATATTAGTTGAAACCTTGATTCTGTTTAATGATTCCTTAACAAAACCTTCAACTTTTCCTTTATCATCTTTATATAACTTTTTACCAACTCTTACAAGATTATTTTGAATAGATTTTTGGGTATTTTCAAGTAACTCAGGTTTTAAATCCACTATAGTTACATTTTGACCAGCTTGAGCTGCAATCTATAAGTATATTAAATTATCAGTATTACATAATATACAAATAAAAATGATAAATAAAATGGTATCTAATCACTAAATTAGTCATAGAGGGTCAAGTCGTACCTAAAAAAAGTTATTATGTAAAAAATTAACCAAATTCTAATTAAGTTAATTCATATCAAAACACAAAAAAAAGGTATATAAAAAAATAATAAATAATAATTTAGCACTTACCTGCGCGATACCAGAGCCCATAAGCCCTCCCCCAACAACAGTTACCGATTTAATTGCATTTAAAGTAGTAGAACTTGAAAAATTTCTTGTTAAACCAATTATTTTATTCATTTTGATGGATTGCATGCGTTCTCGTTGCTTGACCGAATACGAGTAAATGATAATTAGGTTTGTTGACCTGTTCAAAACGGCAAAGCGGGCAAGTTTCTACAAAGTTGCCGGTAGTATGTAGTTTTAAATACTACTTACCTGTCATATATGCGTTTTTGGTAGAACAGCAATGTAGCCAACACATTTTATCACTTTTAAGATATCTAAGACTTTAGATAAATGATAACAACGGTATTTGGTTAAGTTAAATACCTACGCTCATAATATATTTTAAATTTACCATTAAGCAAAATATTTACATCATAAATTGAAATTTGAAAATGCCAAATTAGATTTTGACAGTAGCACATGTCAAATTTGACAAATTGCCAATCCTAAGGCGAGTTCTACATTACTTACAAATTGAATGCAAGTTCTGATTTAAGCGAAAACACCAGAATTAGAGTCTAGCTAACCAAAGCGTGACCTGAGAAAACACGGCAAATTCAAAAAGTCTTTATGTGGTATTACTAACTATAGTAAGGGAAAAATGTTTTGATACCTGAATATTTTTTGTATTTACGATAATATTATTTTTTGACTTGTTTGCGAACTTAATTTCTAATTTAAGGAACACGCCACGTCTTTAGAAATTTTCGTATTATAAAGAGTCCTCATAACACGAAAACTTTACAAAATTTGAGTAATTGAGGACTTCAATACCAACACCTCTAGGTACATTTCTAAGAAATTAATTAAAATTCTAAGAAATCTATTGTTAACTGACACCTCGGGGTGTCCGAGGTCGTGGAGGGATTAAAACAATTAAGGAGTTTACGGAGATATGTATGCCTTTATATACTTAGATATACTTTAGATAGACTTTATACTTTTATTTTAATTCTAATTAGTTTGAGTTATTATACTGTTGTGTCGGCCGGTACAAACCAAGAGAACTCGTAATTACCTATATATAATAATTGACAAACAAAAACAATTCTACTAGAGAAATTATTAGAGCCGTACGTTTTTCCGGGACAAAAAGTAGCCTATTAGTTATTCTGATGTATGAACTATATTATTGTAGTTTCATTAAAATCCAATCAGTAATTTTTGTGCATAAGTTACTATAGTTTTTTAATTTTCCCACGGGAACTCTTTAATTTTCCGGGATAAACAGTATCTAAAACACTACGTACGTACGTGTGTTTCATATATGTTTGAACATAAGTTCCGAAAAGAAAGAATTTCCAAATTCCAATTAGCACACAAACAAACTGACTATTTAATTAAATAATAAATAATATTTAAATTTTGAACTAAATTTAAAATGCGTACCTCTTTTTTAAAATCAGTAAATTGCAATAAATATGTACTTATGACTAAGGTTATTAACATCGAATACAGGTTAATTTATCATAATATTACTGATTTTATAATTACAATAATATCATGAACGTAAATTACAACGGGTAACGCAGTATGTTGGCAACTCTACTCTCTAGTTGTAGTTAGGTACATCAGTGTCTTCAGTGAGCGAGTGACTAGATGTGGGCGTTTAAACGATAAGCCCTTGAAAAAGCATGCTTTTTAAAAAAGTTCTACAGCACGTTTATGTATTCAAGCAGATTTCGTTTAAACGTTGATGGATACGTTCTAGCTACTAAGAAATTAAAAACTATATTAAACACTAGCGACTCACCCTCGCTTCGCTCGGGTTCGTCTCTAGCTTGCTACCAATTCATCCCATATCCCATTTCCAGGATAAAAAGTATATGTTCTTCTATGTCCTTCTTAGTGTCTCAAAATATCTTCTTAAAAAATTTCATCTAAATCGGTTCAGTAGATCCAAAGATTACCCCCTACAACGTCACAAAATTACAAACTTTACCTCTTTATAATATTAGTATAGAAGAATAGATAATATGAAAAGTAATCTTAATTGTATATAAATACAACTCAAAATAATATTTAATTATTGGGCCTTATTTCTAAACATACAAGACCATACCATACAACATATAAGACTTAACATAAAAATTATAAATTATATTACTTTAACAACCATATTTCTATTATCATAAGACTCACTCAATATCAAATGGATCCGTTTCATATTTAACACTCTATTTGTTTACGTGATATTTTCGGCGAATTGAAAATGCATCAATTTTGTTAGTTTTTGTACAACACATTGAACCGATAACCATATAATATAGATCGGTTTTTCAAAACCTGTCGTTACTCGTTATGACTTTAAGTCTTCATATTTTAATATTTTGTTTAAAAGTCCTCAACGATTAGCAATTTTATATAAAAAGCGTAGAAAAAACAAAAGCACTAAAAAGTAAAAAATAACTGATTGGTAGTTTTCATTTACTATACATATCTAATCAAATATTTTCGAAGTCGGTGTGCTTTGCTTTGTATGGGCTGACACCGATTTCGAAAATATTTGATTAGGTATGTATTTAATAGGTAGGTTTTAATTACTTAGCCAAAGCATACCGACTTCGAAAATATTTGATTAGGTATGTATAGTAAATAAAAACTACCAATCAGTTATTTTTTATTTTTTAGTGCTTTTGTTTGAAATCGGATTTTATTTTTTTGTTAAAAAGTTTTTTTTTTTTTTTAGTGTAGACAGTAGTAGCAAAGTAAGAATTCTAACGTGTTAGGCTTGTCAAATCAAACAAAATAAGCCCAAACTCAAAGCATCTACTATTAGCCGTTGAAGAGTTCCACCTATCCACCTTCTGGCCTTACCATCAGATCAGGTCAACAATACCGAACCACTGTACTATCAACGGAAATAGAAACACTTGTAAATTTTCAAATCAATATGACAATTAGAAGTAGGTTAAATTCATCATTAGCTATTTTTCCACCCTTAGGGGTGGTATTTTTTTTTTGAAATTTAAATGGGACCAATCTGGAAGTATACACTTTCAAACAACACAAAAATTGTCCAAATCGGTTAATAAATGACGGAGTTCTGAGGTAACAAACATAAAAAAAAATACAGTCGAATTGAGAACCTCCTCCTTTTTGAGGTCAGTTGAAAAGAAAAAAAGCGCTTTTTTTAAAACGTTTAAAAAAATAAGCAAAACGTTTAAACGTGTTCTCAATTTTTATTTGTCATCCATGTTCTCAATTTAAAGCCATTTATCACTATTCACTATCTGTAACGTGTATTCCGTACTTTATACGAATACAGCTTTAATGATCATAGAGTATTGCTACCTACCAAAACCAATTACCATACATTATACAATTTACAGCTATGTGAACTGTGAAGTGAATTGAACTTTGGAATTCCATTTACAAAATCAGTTGTTTTTTATCAGTTATCACTTTATCTCCTAGGTGCAGTACCACCTGCACAGTGCGTGTAGCTAAAATTCAATTATAAATTATATCTATTTAAATATTTTATACAAAATGATTCAATTTGGAGTTATAGCGCGAAACTTTTCCAGTTCTTCTGTAGTACAAAGTGCAGTAAAAAATGTTACTGTTATTGGAGGTGGACTGATGGGCTCTGGAATTGCTCAGGTAGTTACTCTTATCATTTATCACTATCTATATATTTTTTAATGCTTTTTTCTTTCTTTTAATTTTATTAGACAAGTTATAACTACAAATATTTCTGATACGCTTCAATGATAATAACAGAACTTTCAAAGAATGGATAAATAGATTGATACAGAATAATTTTATATCCCGAAAAAAAAGATTCCCGTGGGTTAAAGGCTGGCTCTTCCATTAGGAATGACCTAAATTATTAATTATTATTGAGCCGAAGGCGACAGGTAATCAAATACAATTAAATACATGCATAAATGTAATTTTACATTTCTTACAGGTAGCGGCCCAAGCTGGTCAAAATGTGACTTTAGTAGATGTAAGCTCAGATGTGTTGGCTAAATCTCAAAAATCTATCGGAAACAACCTTAGTCGAGTTGCAAAGAAGATTTACAAGGATAATCCAATAGAAGGTGAAAAGTTTGTAACAGAGTCTTTGGCCAGGATTAAAACTGATACTGACCCTGTCAGTGGAAGTAAGGGAGCTGATTTGGTAGTGGAAGCTATTGTTGAAAATATTAATGTTAAACATGAGCTTTTCAAAAAGCTTGATGCTGTAAGTATATAGTTATTATTGTTTTGTATATTTCTGAAAAAAATAATATATACAAATATATTATTTATTTAACTACAAATTTGGCTTAGTTTGTAGTGACTTTCATCCCGGGAGTCTCGGTCTCGAAAATTTCGAGTCTCGACGATTTTTTCGAGTTTTCGAGACTCAGGATTTTATTGCCAGTCCCGGGAATAACGAGACTTTCGAGACATAAGTCTAATAATTAATATTATTCAAAAATGTACTAAATCACCAGTATTTTTTATTCTATTTACGCGGTAGCACTGTAAAGTGAAACTTAGGATAAGACAACAGAGGGAATAACTAAACCATGGCTATATAACTATTTATCCCTTATCTAATACTAGTGTAGAAGCAAGAGGGCTTTTTCTAACGCGGGTTAATTTTGTAATAAAATCAGATCCTCTCTGTATGAAAGTATGTACATTAAATACTCTTTGTTTTTACATGCCCACTTTTAATGAAAAAAAAATCTCATAAATATTAGGTTCTTACTATGAAATTGGCGTTTTGTCGAACTGGCTACTTTGATCTCAAATATATGGTGTTTGGTTAGGAATTCCAAATTCTTTATTTCAAATTTAGGCTTGTGTATTTGTTTTTCGAATTTAGATATTCATTTATTGTCGCGCCTTTTGATTTGCTCGAAGGATTAATGATGTGTATGAGGAAGCTACTGGCAAAGAAAACATGGTTTTAGTTCCAAGTTTCCGATTTGGAAATTTTGACCTATAGAACTAACTCCGTGGACGGCCGGGGGTCGACCATAGCAAACCACGTCAGAGTTACCAGCAAGCTTCGGTGTGAGTGATAAAACAATTTTAATTTAAACAAATTGAAAAAGTGAAAAAGCTCGAAAAATGGGTACCGCATGAATTGAGTGAAGCACACCAACGAACACGCGTCGTACTGCGTTACATTACTCAACCGTCACAATAATGAGGGAATTTTGAATCCTGTACAATCATCGGAAAAACTCGTCATAATGCTTGAACCCAGGAGAAATCCTGCCCCAAGTGAAGGTTGACCCAAAAAAAGGTTCCTACTGGTAAATGTCTGGTGGACCAGTGTTGGTGCTCCGTGCCATCCACTTCAGCTTCCTTAGATCGGGCCAGACAATTACTGTCACATTATATGTATTGACAACGATTTCAAACCATGACGGAAAAGCTAGCCGTTAAAAAACCGAGACTGGTCAAATTGCTCTAGCCACTGCTGTTTCAAGACAACGCTAGACCACACACTGCATAATGGACAGTCACTAGATTAAATGAGCTTCGATTGGAATGTTTCCGATACCGCTACTCCCCGGACCTTGCTCCAACAGATTACCACTTTTTCCGGAATGTGGACAATTTCTTGCAGGGAAAAAAATTAATTCCGATGAGGCGATCAAAACCACCTTCGGAGATTTTATTGATAATAGCTCCCACAATTTTGTCAGCAGACGAATCAATAAACCTATATAAAATAGCGGAAATGCGTAGATGACAATGGTACATGTATATATAATTTAAATATTTTTTTCGTTTTCTTTTTCCATAAAAACACCAATTTCATATGTAAGGGCCGAATAATTGTTAATTTTACTTGTATTGAGTTTGTAAGAGTATGGTTAATAAAGTAATTTATTGAAATACCTTCTATCGACTGCCTAACTGCATAGCCTATGAGTATGAAACCATTTTTGGAGTAGTCTCGAAAGTCTCGTTTTTCCCGGGAATTTCGAGACCACACCAAGTCTCGATTTTTTTTCCGGGACTCGTAAATATAACGAGACCGAAGGCCTTAGTAATGACCCTACTTACTGTGCCAGCGGTCGCGAGTTCGGATCCCGCTGGGGGCATTCATTTGTGTGATGAGCACGAATTTTTGTACTCCAATAATGGGTGTTTATATACAGATATGTATGTATTTAAAGTTATATGTATAGTGTACCAACTATCTGGTATCCATAACACGAGCCTCACAGCTTACCATGCAACTAGATGGTGCTTTGTTAATGTGCCAACATATATATACAAATAGTTGGTATCATAATTAGTTATTATTATACTTAAGGAAAAAAAATCAAGTTACTATGGAAACATGTTTAGAAGTGAAACATTGGTTATTTATATTTCAAATCTGTAAGATGAATAAATTAATAATAAAGGATAGATGTCAGAAAATAAGTTAAAGTGAGATATGTTGGCATTTAAAGGATGTAGGAATAATATTTTAAAGATTTACATAAATAAACACAAATTAAAAGTTGTATTTTTCTAATTATTAATCCATACTAATATTATAAATGTGAAAGTGTGTTTGTTTGTTTGTCCTTCTTTCACGTCGAAACATAGTAACGGATTGGCGTGATTTTTTGTGTCGAGATAGTTGGAGGGCTGGAGAGTGACTGAAGAGAGGCTACTTTTTATCATCGTGGTTTAATTCTAACCTGTTTTTGTTTTTTATCTCAGAAATGAGAAGTTTTTCCGCGGTTAAAAGTATCCTATATGTTGACTCGGATAACGAGCTATGACCATACCAAATTTCATCAAAATCCTTCCAGTAGTTTTTCTGTGATGCGGTAACAGACAGACAGAGAAAAATTCTAAAAACTATAGATTCGGCCTCTGTATCGATAATAATGTCTATTACAATAACATTTTCCAAAAATATATTTAATGTACAGATTCGACTCAGTTAGAATTTTATTATATGTATAGATCATATAGATAGTATATGGAAAGAATATTATAATATATCATTTATCAGACAATAACACGGACATTAGGTTATATTGTCTGTGGACAGTAATAATGATTACCATGGCAACAATTAGTCTTAATAGCTTATATTAATTACATTACTTTTTATGCACATTCATCCCACAGTAATAAATATTCATTTTTATAAGTAATAAGTTTAGTTGTTTTTTTACGAAGATTAAAAGTTATTAAC
The DNA here is from genome assembly GCA_951806755.1 of Brenthis hecate. Taxonomy (NCBI): domain Eukaryota; kingdom Metazoa; phylum Arthropoda; class Insecta; order Lepidoptera; family Nymphalidae; genus Brenthis; species Brenthis hecate. Next base: position 5,656,784 of record OX638258.1, on the reverse strand, counting down.
ATTTTATTTAACATATACTACATATTAGGTATATTATTCAGTATTATTTTTTTACTTTCTATATAATGTATTCTATCTCATTCTCTCGACGGCTTTATCTGAATAAATATTATAAACTAGCATTGCCCGCGGCTCTGCCCGTGTTCAGATAACTAAAAACCAAATTCTTAGGTTTTACATATTAGTATACTCTTACATTGCAGTTTTTCTCAGAAATGAGATATGTTTCCGTGGTAATAAGTATATATATATATATAAGTTTACGTGATGCGGTAACAGACGACAGACAGACAGACAGATAAAAATTCTAAAAACTATAGATTCGGCCTCTGTATCGATATTAATGTCTATTTCTAGTAAGATTTTCCAAAAAATATTTAATGTACAAATTCGGCTTAGTTAGAGTTTTATTATATGTATAGATGTGAAAGTTTGTGAGTATGGATGTTTGTTACTCTTTCACGCCAGAACGGCTGAACGGATCTGGATGAAATTTGGTACAGAGATAGATAAAAAATATGCTACTTTTTATCACGGAAAAAAATACTGTTCCCGAAGGGAGGGTGAGCCGCTAGTTCTATATATTTATGTGTTTTTCTCTTTCTCGTGTCGCATTTTCGTTTCATAGGATTTCAAATCACAATGATTCTAAAGAATTTTTACTTCAAGATCCTATTGACAATAGAAAGTTTGCAGTTATCAATTACTAGCGACTCGTCCCTAGATCTTTCGTTCGTCCCTCGATTCCCCATACAAACTTTCATCCCCATTTTCACCCCCTTGAGGGATGATTTCCTAGATATAGTTAGTAGGGAGTGCCAGTAGCAGAAAAGTTAAAAGGCAATCGTCTGAGTTCGTATGGACATGTGATGAGGAATGAATTGCATGTGAGGTGAAAAGTGATGAAAATGAACGTAGATGAAGGAAAATGGTGACCAAAGAACATATGGATAGATTATGTGACACAGGACATCAAAGAGAAAGGTCCTTAGGTGACGAGTTATAGTAAAGTAAAAGTAATTTGGGAAATTAGCAACGAGATGACGATGATGATGATGAAATAGTAATTCGACAACTCTTAAAACTCAGTCTCTTAGTATGTATTTATTTTATGTAGTGTTTATTTATAAATGTAATTGATAACCTTCGGGCACATTTTGATAAATGATAATTGAATGTATTACCAGTGGTAAAGTATTTTTAGATCCAGTTTACTATACACAAGTAATTCCATAAACATTTTATATGCTGAAATAAGATAATACAATCTATAGAATTAAAAATATAAATAGCTGTTTATACAAAACTAACGACTCACTTTCGGTTCGTCCCTAGGTTGCTTCCCCATATAAACTTTCATCCCCATTTTCACCCTCTTAAGGGCTGATTTCCGGGATAAACACTATATTATGTCCTTCCCAAGGTCTCAAACTATTTTCTTACCAAATTTCATCTAAATCGGTTTAGTAGTTTTTAAATCTATTTGGTAAAAAAAAACAGAAAGGCTATCCTATTTATAATATTAGTACTTAAAGAAAGGCTATTAGATAGCATTGTACATGAATATCTACGTCGCTCAACCTTTCGGCATTAAAATCGGTACACCCCATGGGTGTGTGAGTATTGTACATAATAACCTTGTTTCAGGCTGCACCGAGTCACACCATATTTGCTTCAAACACTTCGTCTCTTTCCATCAATGAAATTGCCTCTGTCGTAAAACGCAAGGACAAGTAAGTATGATCTTTGTACACATAAACATAATAATGTGGTAATAAAAATATAAAAATAATATATAAAATAAATTCTATAATTTTAAAATTTAATTTTTATTTTCAAAATGGCTATATATATTATTATACCCATATTGAGCTTGTATGTAAAAAAACTTAAATTGAAATATTATTCAACATTCAGTAAGTACAATTGTTTACTGAATGTCATGGAGTCTACCGCCAGTCAGTACATAAACATATTTAACATAATATATTCTTTTAATTTTAATATTTTTTAAGTTTTAGCTTTTGAATGTTTTCTGGGATCCTATTATAAATACTGTCTATAAAAGGAATCACTGACTCATTAAACTAAAATTTTCAATAGCCGAGAAAAGCTATACGCGAATATACGGGAGAGACGTCTCTCCCGTGACCATGATTGCTGTAAAGCATTCGAAACGTCGGGAACCAAAAATTAAAATAAATCCGCGAAAAAATCCGAAAATATAGTTTTATTTTAAATGAGAAAAGCTATTAACTAAAAGGAAGTTCTAACTCCAACGGCTAATTTTCTGTTAATTCCAGATTCGGAGGTCTCCATTTCTTCAATCCTGTACCAGTGATGCGTCTTCTAGAAGTGGTGAGAGGGAACGAAACCTCGGACGCTACATACAACACTATGATGGAGTGGGGCAAAGCCGTCGGCAAGACTTGTATAACTTGCAAGGACACTCCTGGCTTTGTTGTTAACAGATTGCTGGTCCCGTACGTTGCTGAGGCTATTAGACTGTTTGAGAGGGGTGAGTTTGGTTTTGAGTTGTTAATCTATATTAGATTTGATTCCCATATGAGGTAAATATGTTTAAACATTCCACGTAACAGACTACCAGCACGGGTGCGTCTGAGCTTCGCTCGTCGTTTTTTTGTAAAATTGTATTTTTCGGAAAAAATATAAAAAAAACGTTTTTCCAGAAAATACTAGGCATATAGTTAAAAGCAAAACGCTGTGTAAACACAAATTGATCCAAATCGTTAGAGCCGTTTCCACGAAATACACGAAGTAAATCTATATAAGAGTACATAATATATACATATTTGCTTATTTAATATAATAAGATTAAATTCTTCCTTAGGTATATTGATAAAAAATATTTATTTTTTATCTAGATTCTAGAATATGAGTTATGTCCGTACTAAACTCGCTCAAATCTGTACAGCAATAATAGCGTGAAAAGCTAACTTTAAAATATTCGCATATTCAATATTACTGTAAAATCTACATATTATATATTTTTAAACCTCTATTAGAAAATGTAAAAGAAATAAATGGCTGGAAATAACTAGCTGGCTATTAAAGTTAAAAAAAATAACAGCTAAAATTAAATAATAATCATAATGTTGCTTTATTTAATTACAATACTTTAAAAAATTAAAATGTTTAGAATTAAAATCAACAAATATTGTTTGTTGATTTTATCATTTGGTGCCATTTTTTGAATCATTTTGTAAAATAGTGGGTAGACACTGTCTGTAATAAGTACATAACGCCTTTGAGATGTCTAAAACCTTAGTCATGATTGCTGTAAAGCATTCGAAACGTCGGGAACCAAAAACCAAAATAAATCGACGAAATAATCCGAAAAGATAGTTTATTTAAAAATAAATGGCTGTAAAGTTTTGTAGTAATAATCAAATTCTTACATTTCAGGAGACGCTTCAGCCCGAGATATAGATGTTGCCATGAAGCTAGGTGCCGGCTACCCCATGGGCCCGCTGGAGCTTGCCGACTACGTGGGCTTGGACACTAACAAGTTCATCTTAGACGGATGGCATAAGAAATACCCTGAAGAACCCCTCTTCAAACCCGTCCCACTTCTAAACAAGTTGGTCAGCGAGGGCAAGCTTGGGGTCAAGTCCGGTGAAGGCTTCTACAAATATGAGAAGAAATGAGTGCTTCGTTATAGAAATACGTTATATCATGTATAGATTGAGATATTTTATTATACCGTATTAAAGTTTTTATATTTTTAACGCTTTTTCAATTCTTAACTAACAAACGATTGGTAAACTTAAAGAAAAGCTACGTAGAATTTTTCTATGTGATAATACGTAATAGAATTTAAAATACATAATTAACAAAAAAAGCAATCATTCATACTTTTTTTTATATAAAAATATTAAAAAAAATTAGTGACTTTTGCTTGAGTAAGAAATTTTTGTTATAGAAAATTTGCTTTGTTTGTTAAGCATGCAATGTTTAAAAATAAGTGGAGACTCACATATTTTTTCTCCAGGTTCTGAAATGGGAGTAAAAATTATAAAGCTGGTGACCTTGTTGTTGACAATTTTTTTTAAATAATAAGTATTTAAAGAAATTTCATTACTTTAATAACATACATTTATATTCTTGAGTGAAGGCAGGATTGTTTTTAGACATGTTCATCTGTGTAATGCATGATTAAACTATTCATTCACTAATCTAAAATCGTTTAAATAGTATGAAAGTGTATAACCTATAAATATAATAAAATTGTAACTAAGCCGAATCTGTATGTATATTAAATATTTATTGGAAAATCTTATTGGAATAGACATTATTATCGATATAGAAGCCGAATCTATAGTTTTTATAATTGTTGTCTGTCTATCTGTTAGCGCATCACGGAAAAACCACTGGAGGGATTTTGATGAAATTTGGTATGATGATAGCTAGTTATCCGGGTCAACATATAGGATACTTTTTACCGCGGGAAAATATGAAATTTCTGAGATAAAATACAAAAACTGCAAAGTTAGAGTATACTAATATGTAAAACCTGAGAATTTTGTTTTTGATCACCTGTACGCGGACGAAGCCGTGGGCAATGCTAATATTCATGAATATATAAAGGTTTTCACTGGCATTTATAAACTTCCTTTTTTAATTGCCTAAACTGAAAATGTTGATTACATTTTTATTTAAATAGTAAATATATTCTTTTAGTATTTGTTTTTCTGGCAAGGTACTGTGCATAATTTTATGTTGTACAGATAGAAACATAAAAATTAAGCGCATTTATAGTAGTAAGGAAATATCTTATTTCTACAAAGAAGTTTCATTTTGAAAAGTTCTAAAATAGGTGTTTTAAGCAATTTTGATCATAAACAATTTTTCCCATATAAACATTACCACCCCCATTTTACTATTACTTAGTACTGACTAAACTTTCCCAAAACTCTGTTTGAAATGTATTTAATATTATTGAGTTATGAGATGTTTAAATAATTAAGTTATATATTATACAGATGAGTTAAAAACTTATACAATAAGAAGAAATAAAAAGTAGTAGTAATAAAATTAAAATTATTTAATAACACACTTAGAACCCACCAAAACTTATAATTACATATCATAATCATCATCATCACGTTTCCGTTTCTGTGAAACTTCATCTAACTCCATCTTTACAGGACCTTGAGAAGAAGGTCCTGCAGTCACTCTTACCGCTGGTTTTGCTACCACCTGAGAAATATATTTAATAGATTTTTAAATATGTTAAAAAAAATGAAAGCTTAAAGGGAGAAATACTATTAACATAGAATGTTTTTTTTTAATAAATAATAAGAATGCCAAATTTTGTTATAATCCATAGGTCTTTTTGTAATTTATAATTTAGTTCATCCAAAAACCTCTGATTTTAGCACCTCTATAATATAGGAAAAATTCTTACCTTACTATTAGAAGTGAATTTAAAAACTGGCTTAGGAGCTACATTATGTTTAGATGAAACATTTACAATAGCTCCAGGAGGCCTCTTCACAACAACATTCTGGCCACCAGGTTTCGAACTTGTCACTGTTTTAAGGGTAGGTGTTGTTGGTACCGATGGTTTTGCTATAACTTTCTTTGTTACTTGTTTTAGTCGGTAATTGCATGATGATAAACAGTAGCTAAAAACAGTGATATTTTTATTTATTTAGCTAGATACATAATTAAATTATATCAAGGCTAGCTTTTATAGTTAAACATTTGGAAGCTACATGTAAAAAATTAACAATTTAGTTATAAAACATGTAATTATATATTTTTCAACCACATTAAGTGGCGAATAACTTAATAGCTCACCGATCTGGAGGAAGCCGCAGGCCACAGTGTGGTTTTATTAGTGGCAATGGATTAACATTTTTGACTCTAGCAAGCTCCAGTAAGACTTCTCTGGGTGGTGGACTTGTAAATGACTTGTCTAATTGCATCTGAACCGCCAATCTAACATCATCTAAGTCAATAGTTTTCTTTTTTGAATGATTAGCAAAAACTCTTGCGTCGTCCAAAACTGAAGTCACATATCGGTATGTGAATTCTAGGAGTTGATTTACAACTCTGGGTTCATATTCCGTGATACCAACCTCTTTCATTATAGACATGATAACTTGGGCATCTTTGGGAAGGTGTTTCATTTGTGCATTTACTTTTGCTTTGTCTTTTTCCGACATTGTGTCTTGGATAATTGTAGAATATAAAAGAGGTTTATTTAAATATAGCACAAATGTATTTCCCAGTTCCCTATATATTTTATTTTGTTTATAGTGCACAACAAAATTTAACACAGCTTGTTAGCGATCAAAATTGACAATTGACATAGATCTGACATTTGTTTGTCAAATTGTTAGTAACCTCATGTCCCATAGATAAAAGAAATTATAATACTTTTTTTTAGAAAAGCTGAGATACTCAATGCGACTGCCAAATAATATTTATTATATGTATCTATTTTAATATATTATTTTTGATTTAAGCTCAATGTGCACATAAAAATCAGAATGGGTCTATACATGGCTATGACTAATGAACCTTTTCATGTTTAACGTGTTAAATGTACGAACACAGTCTATTGAAACGTTTTTATTGTCAGTAAAACATTTAGAAAAATAAACCATAAGCTAATTATTACTAACAGAGGATCTATTACTTGTAGTTTACAATTTTAAGCGCCTACATATTTTATTACATACTAGCAGAACGCGGCTTCACTCGCGCTAAAACTACGAAAAAAAGAACTCTTTGGCTTTATGCTATTAGTAGTAATAATTACTGCTCCGCTCCCTTGGGTAGTAGCATGATGATATATAGTCTATAGCCTTCCTCCTATAAACGGGCTATCTAATCAAAAAGGATTTTTCTTATCGGATTAGTAGTTCCCGAGTTCCTGAGATTAGCGCGTTCAAAAAAACAAACTCTGCCTCTTTATAATATTTATTACATGTAAAATTATTTTTAAAATTTTAAATATTTTCATTCAACAACTAGCTAAATAAATAATTTCTAAATTGGGGATAATACTTAAAAGAATGATTTTTTCTAAAATTAATCAATAATAATGATTTTTGCCGCGACTATTTTGAGAATTTTGAAAAAACCCCTTGGTATATGCAGGTATATTTTAGATACACTTCTGTTCTTGCCATATCTTTATATATTATATATTAATGTAACAAGTCAACACTCGTCATTTCAAAGCTAACACACGCGATATTAACATTTAAACTGTCTGAAGTTTTTGAGTTTATCTAATTATTGTTAATGCAATAAGTACATCTAAATGATGTATAGTTGTTCTCTTTCCTGTTATAATATCTTATAGTTTTAAGGCTTAAAGCAAAAGGGTTGTAAAAAAAGAATCAGAAATCAAACACACTGTATATAATAACCATTTCGATTTATTCAGTTAAAATATGAAATAACTTACGTGTACAGTAAAAATAAGTTGTTTTTAGATAGTCGAATAACCGATTACTAGGGGCCGCTCGGCCTCAACGTCGCTACCTTACACCTTGTTTTACCAAGTACTAACATACGTCTAGTTTCAAAGGTTCGGTTAACCAAAGCGACAGTTCGAGTTTAAATCAACCGAAATATGAGTATTCAAGTTAGTTCATATACATTACATATTGATTTCAATAAAATATTTATTACTTTGCCTTAGAGACCCTTTGGATGATTTCGACAACCGCAGCTCGGTTGTGTGAATCTATCCATATCAACCGAACCCCTGAAGCTACACCCTAACATACGCACTAAAGATTACATTATTGTAATTTGCATTAGGTACATTAACATATGGACAATTTGGACGTACACTTGTGTTACACTAGCGATAAACAGAATAAAGCATGTTCTCTTCACTTTCGTTCCATTTAGCTTATATAATATTTACAATCCTACTTATATAAGATATTTTTTATTGTATATTATGATCTTTTTGTTGATACCAAATATAAATCTGCTCATAATTTGATATACGCTTTTTTTTGGTCGCATGACAGAGAGTTAACAGTTTTCTAAGTGCGATAGTGCATTTTTATATATATTTTTCACATTTTGATAGAATAATCACACGTTCTTTTTTTTATCGATAGTTTAGATTTTAGTCAACATATTAGTGTCCTTTTTAATCGATTAAATTATTCGATATAATATTTAAAACGCAATTATGACTAATCGACTCTTTATTATAATGTGCCGTACTTGTACTGGTGATAACAACACTACAGTTATTATTAAATAGATACAATTATTTGCATTAAATGTCAACTCTGAATGTCACTAGACCAACATTGGAAGGCTCATTTTCCCGCCAAAACATCCGTCATTCAACAGAATAAAACGTCAATGTATGGAACAAAAGTAAAGTAACATTTCGAAAATACGCGGAGTTCAGTTGGAATATAAAATTAATCTAGCTATTGAAACGTCCTTGATATGTCTCCTGAAATAATTAAAAATTTTGCGCTCGAGGAGGGAAAACTGGAAATTATTGCTTTCGTATTAATTATAGTCAATTTTCAAACTGTTTTAAGTTTGCCGTACACTAAGCGATACATAATCACAATATCATAATTCTCTTGCAAGACTTTTAGTATCGTCGCAGATTTAATACATTGTAAATATATTTTAATTAGCAGTCGTAGTTATTATTTAAAGACCTAAGTTTTGCCTAAACCGAAAAGCTGCAAGCCTTCTGTAAATATCGCATAGTGTACGCAACATTCACATACATATTTCCGTCCAGGTTCTATCTATAGCTAATAAATTGTGCTATTTGAAACCAGCCGACGACGCGATCAACATTCTCGTTACACTTATCGTAATAATTATATCACCTAGTGAGGTTTCAAACAATAACCTACGATTTACCTCACACGTTACGACTTTGACACAAAAAGTCCATTATAAAAAAAAACACTACAAATGACAATGACAGTTGAAATAGTCCACACAAATCAATTTATTTAGTAATTTTTATATTTTTCAATACACATTCAAGTGTCAATTATATTAAAATGTACGATTACATTGATCAAAATGGCGGTTTTCATGTCCCGATACCGACTCCACCGGTCGCAACGCGTGAGGCCATCTATTAATCTACTTACGTAGCTTATCTACTCGTACGGTCAATATATCAACAACGCAACTAGGGGCTACTTAATAAAACTATGAACGTCACGTAATCCAGACTATTGTGTGGCTAAACAGGAATCGTGTTTGGATATTTACTTACAGAACAAAACCCCCACCCCTATTTTTGATAACTACATCTGTTGTTCAAAGTTAGGCAAGATGTCTTGTTTGAATGTAGGTAAACTTTAAATATACAAAATCAGATTTCGTATATTTCTGAATACAGATAATAAAATGCGAAACTTTGCAAAACCCATATTCTTTAAATAGGGGAGAGGGTGTTCCCTAGCTATATCTATTACTATAGAACAATTAAACACGCACTTTCCCAAACAAAATTAACATGGCACTGCTTTTTGTAATTCGTTCAGAAGTTCATCGATTGGCAAAACGGGATCAGAAAATAGTAAACAGTCAATATTCACACACAAGACGATCGCACAAAGCAACAACAAATGTAAGCTCAACACCGTATTTACGACGGGCTAAATCAACTTAATCGACTTCGAAAAGTTAGTATTTCCAAAACTATTATCTTTCATTAGAAGTCGGCCGAGAGTGTGGAAACGCCTTTTGTTCATTTACAAAAATATCCAAACGTATCAAATTCAGTCCGTTTTAGATAAAATCACTTTTAGTAAATTGCGAAAGGCACTACTTATGCAAATAAAGAGTGGGGGGTAAAATTTTAGCAAAAATGTAGATGTCGATATCTTGGGATCGAACCAATACTGCGGTAATCCTTTAAATTTAACTTTGGGATTTATAGCCCAAATTTTAAGGAATCAACCGAGGTTCAATTTAACCGTGGAGATCTAAAGACCTATGTTTAAATCCAGATTTCGATTAAACTAAGGTTTCCACCAGCGTATCAACCCTCATCAAAGATTATTATCATTGGTTACATTCAAATTCACAGTTGAGCTACAAACAAACGTGGAAACCGAAACATAACTTACCCTAATTATTATTTAGAAACAGGAAGAAACTACAATTAATAGAGTTTAACAGATTCCTTTCGGACTATCGAAGGAGCACGAGCTTCAGCTATAGGGTACACGACCATTTCATTTTTAAGCAAAATATAAAAAAAATATTCAAACAACTAATAATTAATGTATAAATAAAAAAAAAACATTTAACTTCACAAAATCACTTTGCGAATCTCATATTACATATTCCGTCACTACCTAGTATTGCAACACTTCTACCGCTTATTCAAATTAACATTACATAATCAATAATAAATATATTATTTAATGAATTAAACTCATGTACCGTATCCACTGATATTTTTTTATATTTTCGACGTGTAGCGTTCGAGCGCGTCCGCCGCCGCCATCTGTAAATGAAAATAATCTTAAATAGTTGAAAAAGAAAATAATTGAAGGGTAAAATAAAGTAAAATAGAATAGTCTTTATTGTACATCATTATCCACTTTCCTTATTTACAAAGAATAATTATTTACAGGATGTTTCAGACGTTGACGTCAAGCCGTTATCAGAGAAATATAAAAAAATCTAAGTTATGTATTTTAAAAATTATAGGGATTTAGAAAAAAAATGAGGTTATCTGCACCCTGTGACGATCGTTTCACTCGTATTGCTACATAATCTGGCAGAAGGCTATATATATAATGTAATCCTGAATAATGTTTTGTGTAAAATGTCTAAAGAGCCAAATCGTTCCAGTTCGGAAGTAAATGTCTCTTTTGCTCATCCAAATATTCGAAATTAGTATTTTAAAAAAACATTTCACGTATAGCTTTAGTACTGTCAGAGGGGCGCCAGGTACCTATGTGGCGAGCGCGGGCGCGTGGTCGGGCGCGGCCGGCGGCGGCGCGGGCGCGGGCGCGGGAGCCGCGTACTCCACCACCTCGTGGTAGATGAGCTGCTTCCACTGGTCCACGGTGTGCTCGCGCTCGTCCACCGAGTGGTCGTAGGCGGCGGGCGCGGGCGCGTTGACCTCGCCCTCGTCGTACCACACGTTGATGTAGGGGTGCAGCAGCGCCTCGTCCACGCTGATGCGGCGCTCGGGGTCCACCACCAGCATGCGCGAGAGCAGGTCGCGCGCCTGCGAGGCCTTGAGGCGGTTGTGCTCGCTGGAGTCGGACGGGAACAGGATGTCGGGGAAGAGGCGCTCGAAGCTGTAGCCGGCGTAGCGCGGCCGGTTCTCCACGTAGTTGCGCACGGTGGGCTGCAGCCGCGCCATGAACGCGGCCGACGGCGTGCCCAGTTGCTCTGCGAGATATTGGATATCACTCACTACATACTATAAAACGAACTCGCTTCCCGCTGTCCGTCTGTCCCTATGTGTGCTTACATCTTTCAAACTACGGAATGGATTTTGATACGTTTTTATTATTATATGTATTTGCAAGATAGAATGATTCAAGAGGAAGATATTATATATATAATACATGCATATTATAGTACAGAAAAGCCGAGAAATTCAAAGATTTGTATTTCATATTAACCGTTAAAACGCACCTAGAGACGAACCCGAGCGGAGCGAGGGTAAATCACTAGTAAATTAATAAAATATTATAAGGAGGCATAGTTAGTTTGAATGCACTAATCTCAGAAACTACTAATCCGATTTGAAAAACTCTTTTTTTATTAAATAGCCCATTTATAGTACGGTTCCAATGGTATCTTTTTGTCTAGAGACGAACCCGAAGCTAAACGAGGTTGAGGAGTCGCTAGTAAATTAATAAATAAAACAGTATTAAATTAAAGTTCTTCTAACATGATTACCACTTCCCTTATGGTGAAGGAAAACATCGTGAGGAAACCTGCATGTCTGAGAGAACCTAGCAAGTTTTCGAAAGACATGTGAAGTCCGCCAACCCGCACTTGGCCAGCGTGGTGGACTATGGCCTGATTCCTCTCGTATTGAAGGAAGGCCCACTCCCAGCAGTGGGACGTTAAGTATAAAAGGCTGAATACATACATACGAATACATAGTAACAACATGAGTTATAACTGACCAATGATCTTGTTCCACTGGTCGATGTGGTCGGTGCCGGGGAACAGCACGCCGCCGCGGATCATCTCGCCCATGATGCAGCCCACCGACCAGATGTCCACGTTCTCGGTGTAGCCCATGCCCAGGATCACCTGCACACCCAGTTTAATAAATAAATATGTTGGGACATTAACACACAACACCATCTAGTTCCAAGGTAAGCTACGAAGTTTGTGTTATGGATACCGGATAGTTGATACATTACATATATATATATAACTTTAAACACACATACTATAAATATAAACACCCATGACTGGAGTACAAACATTCGTGCTCATCACACAAATGAATGCCCCCGGCGGGACTCGAACCCGCGACCGCTGGCACAGAAAGTAGGGTCACTACAAGCTGAGCCAATCGTGTCGTTATATGTATATCATGTTACCTTATATGCAACGTTTCCTTGATATAATATAAATAGTTATTGTAATATATATATATATATATATATATATATATATATATATATATATATATATATATAATGATAATATAAATAATTTTTATAGTTATGGGTTTTTTTGAGTTTGTTTCTGTACCTATGAAAATAAAATAAAAATAAGTTAATATGATAGAAAAGTTATAAAATAAGTTTTATTAAAATAATCTCAATACCTTAATTACGTACGAGTAGTTTGAATTTAAAAAATATTAGCAATATTCATATTCATCTAAAATATATTAATATACAAATGTACCTAGTATGTACATATATAATGTAAAAGATAAACGATAGATTAATGTAAATTGCGAGTGAAGCGTGTTCAAATCCCGATTCCGGATCTCGCATTTGTAATATTTTCATCGTTCGAATCATTACATACATACATACATGTACTATACTCGTAGTAATGACCCGTTATCGCATAGCTGTGACTTATAAAGTTTTCTGTAAGAGCTCATACTTTGCCGGTATATCTATACATATAATAAAATTCTAACTAAGCCGAATCTGTACATTAAATATTTTTGGAAAATCTTATTGAAACAGACATTATTATAGATACAGGGACCGAATCTATAGTTTGTAGAATTTTTGTTTGTCTGTCTGTCTGTTACCGCATCACAGAAAAACCACTGGAGGGATTTTGACGAAATTTGATATGGCGATAGCTGGTTACCCGGGACAACATATAGGTTACTTTTAACCGCGGGAAAATGTCTCATTTCTAAGAAAAAATACAGAAACTGCAATGTAAGAGTATACTAATATGTAAAACCTAAGAATTTGGTTTTGGTTAACTGAAAGCGGGCGGAGCCGCGGCCAATGCTAGTATTTTATAAAATATTGGCTTTTGATATTGTAAACAGTCACGGCCCTTGCATACGTACTCGTATACGTATATTTATAATACAACTTTAATAATACAATATACTAATAATATTAGGACTGTCTACGTTACTTTATACAATATACATATCGAGGTGGCTGCACGTACAATCGAATGTCGACCGTGGGAAAAGGGCTCCTTCTAGGTTTGAAAAAAACTGAATTTGTGGTTAAAAATTGAATTCCTTGAATACAACTGAGGACTAACCTCGGGCGCCCGGTAGTATCTCGTGACGACGTAGGGCGTCATCATGAAGGTGGTGCCGGCGGTGCGCGCCAGACCGAAGTCCAGGATCTTCAGTGTGCAGTCGCTCTTCACCACAATGTTGGACGGCTTCAGGTCCTGGGACCACACGTGGCTTAGTCAACATGAAGTATGCTTAAAATTATACAAGTGTGGAAAAACTCATTTGAGAGGTCTATATTAGATAATTTTGGAATCCAATAGGGTATATGCTTTATTTCTATCGCTGGTTTTTGTAGATATACGAAATTCTGATTTGCACAAGTAGTACTAAAACTAAGATAACAAACGTCTTTCAGCGATTTTATCATTTTCTTCCGTTGTTATAATAATGGTGTTGACGATACTTTGTTTCAGAGGTTTTGTTTTAGCAGGTAGGATTAAATATAGGAATTTAGAATATAATAACTGAATATACTTAAAACAATAACAATTAAAATTAATCGAAAAAAGGAATAATCAACTAAAAAAAAAACTGCTCTTTACCCTGTGTATAATCCCAGCAAGATGCAAGTGCTTGATACCGCACAGCATCTGATAGAGCAGATAGCTCATCCGCTCGTGGTCCAGGTCCATCTGGATCACCTGGCACAGGTTCGCGTCCATCAGCTCCATCACCAGGTACACATCCTGAAACTCCTCCAAGCTCTTCTGTGGCGTGAAGGCGTTAAGGAGACCGATTATCTGGAATTAGGTGAGTGGATTTTTATTGTTGTTTGTTTTACTAGAAGTTCTATATCTTTAAGCTTTGCTAAAAATACAGATTATGCAGATCATCTCCTAATATTTCTAACATTTTAGTGGAGTTCCAAACGGTTCGTTATACATATTTTTTAAATATAACGTAAATCTTTACCTATACCTACATATAATAAAATTCTAACTGAATCGAATCTGTACTTTTTTTGGAAAATCTTATTGAAATAGTCATTATTATCGATACAGAGACCGAATCTACAGTTTTTAGAATTTTTATCTTTCTTTCTGTCTGTGACCGCATCACGAGAATACCACTGGACAGATTTTGATGAAATTTGGTATGATGATAGCTGGTTATCCAGATCAACATATAAGATTACTTTTTTACTGCGGTAACATATCTCATCTCTGAGCTAAACGTGTGGAGAGTCAATCCATAAGGTTATCCTTATATGTCGAGTATACAACGCTAACAACAAATATGTACATTTACCGTTAAATCAGACATGAAATTTTAATACGGATGAAAAATTTACTCACATTTTTATGATTGACGAGTTTCATAAGCTTAAACTCGCGGTACGCACGTTTAGCGTGCGTGACATTCTGGAAAGGCCGTGACAGCTTCTTGATTGCGACGTTCTGTTGTGTCACCGTGTCGTATGCCGCGCTGGAATAGAACCCCGTACCGTTTAAACGAATAAATCCACTAATTGTTTTGATGATAAAGACTTACAAAATGTTTAGTACAAAAGTTTTAATAACTGACGACATTTAGATATTTTCATAATAAGTATAGATATTGAACCAAACATTTTAATATTAAATGAAATTATAATAAGCCATGCAAAGTTATAAAAGAAGCATCGAAGGAATCACCAATTACAATTAAGTTATTGTCTCTGTCAACTGATAAATAAATATGTTGGGACATTAACACACAGCACCACCTAGTTCCATGGTAAGCTACGAGGCTTGTATTATGGATACCAGATATTTGATACACTACACATAACTTTAAATACATACATACACATTATATATAAATATAAATACCCATGACTGGAGTATAAACATTCGTGCTCATCACATAAATGAATGCCCCTAGCGGGATTCGAACCCGCGATCGCTGGCACAGCAAGTTGGGTCACTACAAACTGCGCCAAGCTAGTCGTGAATATAGTTATATTTTTATACATCATGTTTTTGAATTTTCTCCTGCGGAACATTATGTCGAAACTAGAATTTAAGTAGACCTGGAATAATATGTGTATGGTCAAAACCCTTAACCTGGATAGAAGTCCCTAGATCCACCATAGAAATGTTCACTTAGCTGTTTCTAAAATAAGATATTATTATACAAGTATGAAAAACGACGCCAGACAGTATCAAAAATCGAAGGAAAAAATTCACCCCTCTTAATAAAATCACCAAAAGTTCCGTTACACACTTGAGACTGTTAAAAAAGGTCAAACAAGATGTTATGCGAGATGAAATTTCAAAACGTATAAACTTTGTTTTATTCACGTTCAGTCAAATGCAAATAGAACAAGGCAAATGGAATTCGATAAAAGATAATGTACGTATACGTTTAGTATACGTATAGCGTATACGTTTAAATGGAAGAGGTAATATGAGTTATGTATTATTACGAATATATGATATAACAGGGATTGAAAGCAATAATCAAATGTAGGCGTTAGTGGTAACATGTTAAGCCCTAGTCTCTCCCGTGACCATGGATGCTGTAAAGCATTCGAAACGTCGGGAACCAAAAATCAAAATAAATCCGCGAAATAATCCGAAAAGATAAGTTTTATTTAAAAAAAAAAGTTAGATTCGGAAGACGGCAAAATAATTTTGAATGCTTTAATATAACGTGTTTTCTTTATTGCTTATGTAGCATTATGATTACCAATTGCTTGGTCTAATATTTGCTGTATAAACGATACTTAATTAATTTCCTTTACTTCTCGAAATTCATAATCGATATACATTTAATTTTGACGAACTGAATACACATAAACTTATACCTTGATGAAATTGGCTATCAGTAATATTAGATATTTTTGAAGTGAAACTTCTTTAGAGTCGTTGTGATTTAAAACTCGATGAAACGAAAATGCGACACTAAAAAGAGACAAACACATAAATATATAGGATTAAGCCGGCGAGAGAATGAGATAAAATACATTGCATTGTTGCCATGGTAACCGTTGTTATTGTCTGACAAATATATAATATTATATTCTTGCCGTATATGATATTCTATAAATATATGATTGTAATATGCCTTATTTAATTATTGATTTGTTTTAATTTAATTGCGATATATAATTTGAACAACTCCGAAGTAACCCACCGGTAGCCATAGCTATAACTAAACCGGTAACCGCTTATGGGAAAAGATTAAGAAAATTAGTTGACAATCAAGCGGGATGAAAAGTTGAGAAGCAAGCGTGTCGCTTACCACACCATGCCCTGTGCGCCCGCACCTCGACGTGTGATCTCAGTGTACCGCGTCGGTATTGTGAACACCGTGTCACCGATTGTGACTGAGTAAAATTGAACCATAGTGGTATTCGGCTAACGTACTAACTGGATCAGCTATAAAGAGAAATACAGTTTTTCAAAATAAACAGGATCAAGCCTTCGTGGTACGCGTCGATTTAGTTTAACGTTGTATCAGGATCTCTGTAAGGCTTTGCTGAGTATTTGGTGTGTCTGGTTATAGCTGATGACTTCCTTTGCTTGATAGTATATAAAATTTGTGTATAAAATCGTGTAAGATACGCCATTTATTACATTAATTGGAACTGTGTTTACTATTGAAGGTAATAATTTCAGTTTTTATAAATATAGAAAACCACGTCAGGCAAACCTACAAATCACACTGACCGTGACAAAAATAATCTCCAGCTGAAAAAATCTAAGACGGGAAAAGTAAGCCTCGAAGACTTATTCATTTGCTAAAATAAAATTACAGTTAAAAGGAATTCAGAAGATTAATTCGAGATAAAATATCGCCTTGTAACAAAACTTGCGAAAGTCAATTTATATCTAAAGTGATATTAAAATTGAAAGCTTATAATTGTACATAATTTATTCAATATAGAAGGAAGTTTACTCGCGAAATGTAATAAACAAGCAAGACAGACACAGTAAAAATGTATATGAAACTACGAGAGCAGTGCAAATGTGCATGCAGAGACCTAACGCGTGCAATAGATGAGTAGTTGTGTGTAGTAGAAACAGATTGTGCTAAGTTGTTTTAAGCTCCTTGAGATAACTGAAAGAAAATTTTACAAAGCAAAGTAAAAGTACAAACTAAATTTCAAATAATACGAGCAAGAAATTACATAGAAATCTTCTATATATAAATGTTATCGGTAACTTTACTGGATCAACATTCAAATTATTAATTAAGTCGTGTTTACTTTAGTTCTGTTTTTGATATGATCGATTAGTCTGGTACGATGTTGAGGATGGTCGCCCAAAAATCTGTTAATATTTGTATGAACCATGCTATGATGTAGAATAATAATAATCAGTGTATCTGAAAATCTAGGAATTACGTGCATATGCCATAGTATCTATTTAAATAAATTATAAAAAAAAAAACCTCAAATGAGTAGCTAACTTCGAAAGTAAATAGTATTAAGTATTAACATATAAATTTTACTGTATTCATAGCTACGTTGACTGTATTCAACTGGTCTTAGGTTCTATTTTCTTTTATATCATCTACAATTATTTCATCACCATCATGTTCTCACGAAATAAAATCTACATCATCTATTTGAAGGAGTGGATTAACAAAAATCAGAACTAGTTCGTATTTAGCAATTTTAGTTATTACTAGGGAGATACCCTCGTTCCGCTCGGGTGCGTCCTTGGGTGCCTTATTACTCTACGATACTCCAGATATGATATATCCTATCTGTGTGCTATAGTTTATCAAAATTCGTGCAGCCGTTTTAGCCTAAAGGAGTAACAATAAATAAACTTTCGCATATATAATATTAAACTGACGATGGACTTACCATACTATTCCCTGGGCGCCGGATCCGATAGGTTTCAGGTTTTGGTAACGCTTGAGTATGGTGAAGCGTGTGTCGCCAACCTCGACCGTGTAGAAGTGCGGGTGGCGCGGCGCGGCCGACATGCTGGTGGGCGCCGCGTGGGGCATCGACCACCCCTAGCTGAAACATTTGAGATACATTTGAAATTAAAACGAATGAAAAATAAAAACAGGATTCAAGCCTTTGATCCTGGATTTTGAATATAAACACTGCATCAGGGTATCTGTAAGTTTTGTAGGTGTTGCTGAGTATTTGGTATATCTGGTGTAACTGATGATAACTTGTTTTACTTTGATTGTATAATTATTACGTTAGCTGGCTCTGTTTTTACTTATTGGATGTATCATTTCTATTCAATTTATATGTAACACTGAATGTGGCAAAAATATCTACAGCTAAAAAGAAATCTAAGATGGAGAGAAATAGGTTTTGACGGCTTTATACATTTGCTAAAATAAAAATAACCCCGAACGTGTAGAAGTATGAGCCGTAGCTGTGCCGCCGCGTGTAGTATCGGCCACCCCTAGCTGAGATACATTTAAAATTGCTTTAGGCAAATGTCATTTAATTACTTAAAGGCGAACAACCAGCTGGTTTCACTCGTGTCGATATCTGCTATGCGGCTAGACATCACCAAAACCATTTCAATGGCTGCAGTTTTTGATAACTTTTGTACATATAATTGATTTACATCGTATAGTTATCGATAATTGCTTAAAATACAACAGCCTAAGCATTAGGCTTTATTAGATAAATCAATTATTTATTTTAGGTTCATACTGTGGAATAGGACATAATAAATACATACATTATACTTTCTTAGATTTACGCGTATATTTGACATTTTAAATAAAACTATCTTTTCGGATTTTTTCGTGGATTTATTTTGATCTTTGGTTCCCGACGTTTCGAATGCTTTACAGCATTCATGGTCACGGGAGAGACTTAGGTGATAACAGCAAAAATTAAATAAACAATATTCCATATTCAATTATAATACTAATTAAAATTATAAAAATGTTTAACGTTATAAAATATTGTAAGGTATTTGGTGCAATTTTTCATTTTGTTATTCGTGGGTAGGCTGTCTGTAACAACTATACCTTCGAGACATGTAACACCTCAGTCTCTCCCGTGACCATGAATGCTGTAAAGCATTCGAAACGTCGGGAACCAAAAACCAAAGTAAATCCGCGAAATAATCCGAAAAGATAGTTTTATTTAAAATACATACATTATTTCCGCTCTACGTTTAATTAACAAATGTTTTCACTTGTTAATACAAAATTTAGATGTCTCTTTATAGTATGTAGTCTGTATAAATTAGTTAGTTACGTAGTCTTTATATTAAAATGTTTATTGCCATATACCAACATTTAATGATACTTGTATATGTATTAACATTCATTGGATACTCAGATTAGTGTTGTATATGGTATTTTCTCTACGGACGGTTAAATAACTTGATAAGTTCCGATACAATTTCCAAATTTCTTTATAAATAAATAAATATGTTGGGACACTTTCCCAATAGTAATTAATAATAGTAATGCCAAGGCTATATTAAAGTTTTAATAATAAGCGTTGGGAGCGCACTTGTTTCATTAATCAAGGGCTAGTCAAAGTCAATTGCTATAAGACTAAGTTCTAAATGAAATATGCTTTTAGTATTGTAATTTATATCAAATTATCAGCTGACTGTTGTAACTGATTTACCGCGAAAGAGAGTTTCGTAGAATGAATCACTTCATATGTCAAGGCTTTATTTTATAATTTAAAGTAATTATATCGCCTTGATTTCATGCTCAGAGGGTTTTATATATTTAAATACATTCTACAATGATTACAATTAGTGTTCTGTTATCGTAGCAAATGGATGTTGACGAAGAATAGTTGTATGTTGAAATAATTTAAAGCGAATATGCTACGTCCTGTCTCTTACTACTATAAAAAGATAGAAATTGTAATAATAAAAAAATAAGTATGTGTATCTTTTACGCGCGGTTGAAGTAAAGCTTCTTGAACGCTGTTTCAGACACCACAATTAAATTAAAATAATTCAAAATATACATATAATATTTTTTATAAAATTATTAGTAATATTCATATTTATAAGTAATCCATATTAATATTTGGATTATGCATGTGAAAGTTTGTTTGTTTGTTTATTTGTTTGTTTGTTTGTCCTGCTTTAATGTCAAAACGTATTGATTGGCATGATTTTTTGTGTGCAGATAGTTGGAGTGCTGGAAAGCGATATAAGTTACTTTTTATCGCGGGAGATTATCTCTTTCCCACGGAAAACACGTTATACAACCCAAAAAAATATTTATGATCTGAATTACATGAAACTTGATATTAATGCTCATCAATTCACTTAAATAAATACATGTTTTAGCATTTTTTGAAATTCATCCCATAAGAGGGCTAAGGAGGGAGGGAAAAGTTTGTATGAAACCTACATTTTTATTTTATTTTTTTGTAATATTAAGGCGAGCAAAGCGGGTTCTGCTAGTCATTATCATAAAAACATAAATATATTTTAATTATTTATAACTAGCGACTCACTCTTGCTTTGCTTCGGGTTCGTCCCTAAACAAAAACATGTCTATTCCACGGGAACCGTACATTTTTCCGAGATGAAAAGTAACCTTATAACCTAAGTTGTTGCTATTCCAGACTATAATCTATCTCTGTGCCAAATTTCATCCAGATCCGTTCAGCCGTTCTAACGTGAAAGAGTAACAAACATCCATCCATACCGACAAACTTTCACATTTATAATATTAGTATGGATATGGATAAATTTGAGTCTCACTTCCGCGACACTCATTTTCCCAATCTATTAACTTACCCCTCAGTCACGCCTAAAGAAGCTTCACTTCAAAAAGGCATCGTTAATCATCTGTTAATATTTACTACTAATATAAATCTCTACGTTGTCTCTACCTTTTCTGTTACAATGAAAAGATATAGTAGAGTAAAGCATTTTCTTTTAGTATAGGAACAATCTAATTATAAAACAAATTTATATAGCGTTTGTAATAGTTATACTAAAAATATAACACATCAATAAATATAATAATAAACAAGATTTTCATACAAAACCATAAAATGTGGGAAAACAATATATTGCGCATTCCATGACTTACTCTAATAAATTGTCCGTAGAGAAGGAGCGCCGTTCCCCATAAAGCGCGACTCGATAGTCTGGCTCTATCGCACTCTCGGGGTTCGATAACTTGCCGGCTATTATTACGTCTGAAACAATATTAGAATAGTGCTTTAAAGCTGAGAGACGTAAACATATCTTCATTATACATCCAATGATTGTTTTGGGTTTTATCTAAATATTATTTATTACTTTTATCGATATTGTCAAGTTTTGCTTTGAATATTATAGGAAAATAATTGTTCTTGGAAATTGCTTGTACTGTAATAGCAACTAGCCAGGATTTTAAGAAGTTTTGTTTGTTTGTTTGAAAACTCGAGACTAGATAAATTTAAGTTAGTGTAGTGTAGAATTATCTTTTTTGGAGAGTTTGAATTAAGAAAACGTAATTTTTGCTGTGACTTCATGAATCTCTTAAAGAACTATATTTTACTAGCGGCTGTTATATTAATAATCTAGTTTATTAAAATAAAACTACATGGTAGTTTAAGAACACTCTTATGTCTGACGTAATTTTAAATATTCTTTTTTCCATGTCACAAAACATGTTAAAGTTTTTATATATCTTATTATAAAGTAATACAACAGCGGCTAAAACATAAACAAATATATCCCATGGGAACCGTACATTTTTCCGGGATGAAAAGTAGCCTATATGTTATACTGATGTATTGTAAAGTTTCATTAAAATCCATTCAGTAGTTTTTGCGTGAAAGAGTAACAAACATTCATCCTCACAAACTTTCGCATTTGTAATATTAGTATAGATTTAGAAAAAAGCATACCTTTATATAATACTTGAACGTCATTTAAGCCTTATACATACATATATTGTCAGTAACAGGATAAAAAAGAATTGTAGGTGGAGTCATATTATATAGGACACCTCTATCATTTGAGCTTTTTAATTCTATGTATTTTCTTTTTATTACTTGTTTAGTGCAATAAAGAATATTAATTAAATACAAGATTAAATAAACACACCTGGGCGGTGACATTACAAAGCTATTGAAAAACAAAAGTGCTTAATTAATTGTCATTGCGAGAGAACGACGCCGAGTACAAATAAATACGCCCTTTGATCTTCTTTTTAATAAAAAAATATTTAAGTTTAAACAATGTAACATGATAAAGTTTGTCGACTATATTAAAAGTTATGTCAATCGATGTTTTTATTCCATTTGAATGGCACGCGATGTTTTCGTACAACATCATATGTACTTTTTTGCGTGAAGTTTTTTATAGGATTAAAATAATAAAATAAAGTAAAAAAATATAATTAAAAGAAGCATTTATTTGAATGCTCTAAAAAACTTTAAATTAAATCAAACCCAACAATTTATTACATTACACAATTTATATGATATAAAAGCCAGCTAAAAGCGCCACTATGCAGCGGCCGCCATATTTACAATGACGATACGTTGCTTATTGTGTTTCGCTCATCAAGCCCTTTCATTTGATGCCCATATCATAAGGATCACTATGGAAATGATAAATCGCCATTCTATAACTTTCCGCCATATTGGATAAAAAATGGTGGCATTTAAGTATTCGTGCATTGTGTCGGGAGCCAAACTAGTGTGCCAAATTTCCGTTCAATCGGACAATGGGAAGTGGATCAAATTTAACTTGCAAGATTCCATTACACACACCCGGCAGGTGAAACTAAATAAAAGTTTGTAATTATTGTGTCAAATAATATTTCTACAAATCATATGTCTATATCATGTGATCAAGTCCTCATGAGGTTTGAGTTAACATTTTTCAATTTTCTAAAAAGATATTCTAAACAGTATCCATTTGCATTATAATTTATTAGGTTTACTTGAATATTTGTCTTTATAAATAAACCTTTTTTTAGATTTTAACGCGGTTTTACTTTGATTTTTTGTTCCTGACGCTATGTTTCGAAGAACTTTCTGCTTTCGTACGTACTTTACAACTTTTAGCCAGGATTTTTTAACACAGACTTTCATATCGATAAATTATTTACATGGAAGAAATCTATATACTAAAAATGAAAAGCTTTTTGTTTGTAAGTGCATCCCTTGCGTACGTATGGACCCATTTTGTTTCAAAGATATTTTTTTGGGTAAGTCGTCCGAAAAATTAGGAAAGTTGGAGAAATTAAAAGCGTATTTTTCTAAAGAAATGTTTGTTTGACCTCAAAGATAACAAATAAAATTGAAATTGGAACGTCTGTCGGGTCAGCTATTATATAATAAAGGAAAGAAAACAAAATAATCTCGTGTAAGGTTTCGTAGCGATTGATGGAACGTCTTCAGAGATTGCCCTTATACTTTTCAAATAAGTGCAAAACGGAAAACCATAGAAAAACCTTAGAAGCACATTAAAATCATGTACGGTAAAAATAGTAAAAAATGTAAAACAGATTCTGACCTGCAAAAGGTAATAACATGATAATGGCGTGGAAATATTTAAAGGAATAATTTTAGACTCATTTTGGTTTGCGAGAAATGAGTAATTTGCATGTTTAAGTGGCAATCAGACGCCTCCCGCTGGTGTAATGAGATTCAATTATGACCCATAAGTATACTTTCTTCATGTACCTATATAGTAATACTTTCTTTAATGAAAAAAAAAATGTACGGGACGCAAGAAGTCATCTATACATATAATAAAATTGTAACTAAGCCGAATCTGTGCATTAAATATTTTTTGGAAAATGTTATTTAAATCGACATTATTATCGATACAGAGGCCGAATCTATAGTTTTTAGAATTTTTGTCTGCCTGTCTGTCTATCTGTCTGTTACCGCATCACAGAAAAACCACTGTAGGGATTTTGATATATGGTGATTGCTGGTTATCCGGGTCAACATATAGGATACTTTTTACCGCGGGAAAATATCTCATATCTGAGAAAAAATACAGAAACTGCAATGTAAGAGTATACTAATATGTAAAACCTAAGAATTTGCTTTTTGGTCATCTGAACGCGGGCGGAGCCGCGGGCAATGCTAGTAAAATATAATTTAATATAATAATATCGCTAAAAGTATAATTAAGATATTGGGGGTTAACTCAAAAAAAAAAAAATTATGAAGAAGCCAATTTCTTGCGAGATTTTGTATAAATTATAATAAATATTTGCCTTATATGATATATATTTTTACTTATTTTATTATATTCATTTCTAAAATTCTACATGATACACAATTTCCTACACGATAGTGCGTATAATCAAAAGCGACCAATTAAACGACGATTACAATTAGAAAATCACATACATATATTAAAAATCATAAAACTCGAAAATTATTTACTTGAATTTAAATAAAATTATCCTAGATGCTTGAGTGGGAGACAATCTAGACGCAATGGTTCGAACACAGTGCTGCAATGCAATCACCACACTCGGGTCATATTATCATATAAACTTTTATTTTGCCACATTTTGGTTCAAGAATGCGTATTTTCATAATGAAAGGGGAATAATCTAAGTATATTTTGATTGTTTTTTATACTAGCAACGTACCCACGCTTCGCTCGCTCGAGAGAGCGTGTCACTCTCTTCTAGGTGCATTTTGCGATTTGATACAAATATACCGTGTTTTATAATTAATATATGTTAGTGCTTGCACAATTCACATATTAATCTTATAGCCAAATACATATTGTAGGAAATTTTATTACTAACAGTAGCCTATGCGTTAGTCTATGTGTATATATATACATATAATTTATAACATAGATTATACATATACTAATTATTATAAATTTTCTTAGTCAGCGTGAACACACAATCATACACACGCGCACACACACACACACACGCACACGCACACGCACACGCACACACACACACACACATACAAAATTTCACACTAAGAATAACAGTGTTATTGTGTTGTTATTATTATTAATCTGCTTTAATAAAACTAGCTTTGCAACCACTTTAAGTGGTCCAAGTTGCATATTTCACTGCTTAGTATGGACAGTTCAAGCTCTATCTTTGAATCTGAAACAGTATACAACCTTAAATCTAAGAACATTAAATAAGTTAATGCCATCTAAATTTTAATAACTGTCTACAGTTTTATAAAATATTCCTTTAACCACGTAGATAACTAGATTGTTAGTTTATATACAAAACTAAAAAGAAGATAAAGTCTTCAAAGAAAACCTAAGACCGTGTTGACTAATAGCTCTCCAGCTCCTTTGATAGCCAGGAAAATATCTTACAATTGTTACAATTCTACTCGAATTGGAGCAATTTTTCTTCCGAGTTCCATAAGTTTTTGTACAATGAATATCCTTTATCCTCATTGTCTATATATTCTACGGTTTTCAGCATTTTGTAATGATTTTTTCAAAGCTTTTATGGAACGAAAAGATTGTATTTAGGACGACGGAGGACTAAAGCTGAATAGAATATAGAACAAATCTATACATATAATAAAATTGTAACTAAGCCGAATCTGTACATCAAATATTTTTTGGAAAATCTTATTTAAATAGACATTATTATTGACTGTATCAATAATAATGTCTATTTCAATAACATTCTTTATATCAATAAGAGGCCGAATCTATACTTTTTAAAAATTTTGTCTGTCTGTCTGTTACTGCACCACAGAAAAACCACTGAAGGGATTTTGATGAAATTTGGTATGGTGATAGCTGGTTATTCGGGTCAACCTAAATGATACTTTTTACCGCGGGAAAATGTCTCATTTCTGAGACAAAATACAAAAACTGCAATGTAAGAGTATACTAATATGTAAAACGTAAGAATTTGGTTTTAGGTCATCTGAACGCGGGCAATGCTAGTTTAAAATAAAAATTTAGAATTTTGGTTAAGAGGTTACAAGAACACTTATTCACACGACTTAATGTTATAGCTACAACTTTTAGTAAATCAAGTATTTGGGTCACTAAAAAGTAGGTATACTACACAGTTTTAATACAAAATCATGCTACTTCACAATAATTCCACGACATTTAGGCAAAATATATGCCTAAATAAAAACGTATAAATGAAAAGCCCATGAATAACTCATCATATTTTAATCCTTCTATTCAAAGAACTTTCTAGTTTCTACCTGCTGCATGTGTTTGAATGAATGACACAAAGAATAAATGAATGAATACAGATAAATTATGAATGCGAAGTTGATAAGTACAGATTATACAAAAAATATAGCATACTTTTTATTATTTTTTATTTATGTATTTTTTGTATTTGGTTCGAATGTTGAAATAAATTTAAAGTTAGAAAATATTTTATAAGTTCTGTCCGAGTTAAAATCAATTGATTTATTCCCAAAACTTGACAATAGATAGGAAATGGTGTACAATGTATATTTATATCTCCATTACTACAATATTATAAATGTGATAGTAACTGTCAGTTATTTTACACCCATATATTACACAAAAGATTTCGTAGAAATTTGGCAAAGGCGTAGATTGCGTCATGGGGATTCATCACCATAGGCTTTCTTTAATATCCGCCTCTAAACAAAAACTAGTACAAAGATAAATAAATTATAATCTACCTGAAAATAAACGAATTATAATTCATAAACATGTGTTTTGTATTTCTATTTGTATTTTATAAAACAATATGGAACAAGAGGGATGGGTATGTTTTAAAATATATTTTATACAGCAAAAATTATAATTTAATATCATCTACCTTTGAGCTCGCGGTGCCTCCTTGACACCGATAAAGCACTTGTCAGAGCACTTGAAAAATAGTATTTCTCATATTAATTGGCAATGATATGAAGGCTAGTATTAATTAGAGCTCGCAGATAAATTAAATGAGTAGAAAACTGTGTTAAAAACTTGGCTAAAATAAGTTTATACATATGGCTTTTACTAATAAAGAAGTTCACAATTATTATAACTATAATAACTAATTAATATTTATATAATTATTATACTAGCAGAACCCGCGGCTTCGCTCGCGCTAAAACTACAAAAACAAACTTTCATCCTCTATTTTACCCCCTTATGGGATGAATTTCGAAAAATACTACAACACGTATTTATTTAATTAAGTGTTGATGAGCATTTATACCAAGTTTCAAATAATTCTGATCATAAATATTTTTTTGGATTGTATTATAACGTGTTTTCCCGTGGTAAAAAGTAGCCTATGTCACTCTCTAGCCCTCCAACTATCTCCACACAAAAAATCACGCCAATCCGCCAAGGCGTTTCGACGTGAAAGAAAGACAAACAAATAAACAAAAAAAAACAAACACACTTTTACATTTATAATATTAGTATGGAAGTATGGATTTACAATTAAAAAAAATATTGTACTTTGAAAAAAGAGGAAAGCTACATTTTTGTTAAAAAAAATGATTATTTAAAGTTCTGTAGGTACATGTTATTATATATGACAGTATAAATAAACTTTGAATACAAACTTAAGAGACAAGGGAGGTTATAAAAGTTCTTTGTGAAATTGTATTATTCGGTGAAGCAACCAGTTCGAACAGTTCGCTAGGTATATTCAATTATAATTTTAATATAAAAAAAAAACTGAAGAATTTATTTGTGTTTGTTTATTTAAACGCGGTAATCTTTAGAAGTATCAATCCTATCTAATATATTTTATTAAAAAGCAAAAGCCTTTTTATTGAGAAAGTCTATACACTATCTCACGTAAGGAAATTGAGTTATAAACTACGTTAGTGAAGCCGCGGGCAAAACCGAATCTATCCATATAGCAACTAGAGCTCCCGATGGAAATCTTCATAATGTAACGTAAGCATGTATATAAGTATATCTTTAAGCAAGCTAAGAGCCAATTCCCACCAGTTACACGTGTGACGAGGCAAAGGCAAAGTGTTTCTACAAACATGCCATTAGTAATTGCTTTTTTAAATTATCCAAAAATATTTTAGATTTATCTTTATTAATAAATGAGGATAATTTTCAAATTTACTTTAATAATCTTTAAACAATTAAATTAATTATACATATAACATTTATGACATAATATATGTATGTTACTAAATGTATATCGCAAATAGTGCTAACATCTTATCATATTTTCTATAAGAGAGAGGTAATAAAATCTATATCCATATCCATACTAATATTATAATTTTAAAGTGTGTTTGTTTGTCTGTCCTACTTTCATGTCGAAACGGAGTGATGGATTGGCGTGATTTTTTGTGTGGAGACAGTTGGAGGGCTGGAGAGTGACATAGGCTACTTTTTACCGCGGAAAATTATTACACGGGAAAAAATATTATTCACCAAATAGTCTATAACGTATATCTATTCCATATTAACCGTTAAAACTTACCCATGGGCGAACCCGAGCGGAGCGAGTCTGAGTCGCTAGTTTATATATAAATTTATTTTTCGATAGATATTGTACCATAGAAATGCAAAAAAAATTATAAAGTATTTGTATAAAAATATAACCTAACTAACGGCCAAAAACGATATTTTATTTTATTACTTTCTTAAATAAAAATACAGTATGGGAAACAAAAACGGATTGTTTTTAAACGTACAATATATTATATGGTTTAAAAACACAATGTTCACAGCAGTAGTACGTACTACTTATACAGAAATGGGGCTCGTCAATTTCTTGGTAATTTCACAGATGTGCCTAACAATATGTCTACAGAACAATTTTGGGCTCGGCCCGGGGGAGCAACTGGATGGAATAGCGAGTAATCATCTAGTATTGCGTCTGCATTCGCTCTTCTACGTTTACTGTAATTGTACGTTTCTCTTTATAGATAAAAGGAAACTTAAATTCAATCTATACACATACGAGTAATATAATTATAACTAAGCCGAATCTGTACAATAAATATTTTTTGGAAAATCTTATTGAAATAGACATTAATATCGATACAGTGGTCGGTTTTTAGAATTTTTGTATGTCTGTGACCGTATCACGGAAAAATCACAGAAGGGATTTTGATGAAATTTAATATGATGATAGTTGGTTATCCGGGTTAACATAGAGGATACTTTTTACTGCTTGAAACGATCTTATCTCTTAGAAATATATACTAAACCTTAAAACGTAAGTAGGGACGAACGAGCGACGAACGAAAGGGCAGAGGAGCGAGGGAGAGTCGCTAGTTTAGCATAAAAAATAAAACAATAAGTTTAAACATTACACTAAAACTAGCAAACCCGACCGACGTCGTCCTTACACAATTTTGATTTTACATATGATCTTGCATACAAAATTAAATTGAATACGCACTACTACGAAAAATTTTAAAACAAATTAAGTGAAATCGGTCCAATTTAAGCCAATTGATTTATGTTATTTATTACTTTTTCTTTTTTTAATTTTACTTTTTAACAATTGACATATTTTACTATATAGACAATACTAGTCTGACAACGTTATTTTATCTACCAGTTAATAATAATATAATTTCTTTTTTATATAGTAAGAAAATAAAAACTAGAAAATAGTATATTAATAATAAAAATAAATGGTACCAACATACGTATATTCATTTTTTTAAATAGTTTAATTAATTTTCCAAAAATATTATGTTTGAAGTAATACTTTCTTAAAGTATACATACATAAACATATGTACATATATGTATTCAGTTGAATTTAAAATAGTCCAGTTTTCCTAAAATAACTTTAGAATTTAAGTATATATTTTATACAGCATCTGTTAAGAAGAGATTGATGAATGTGCAGAGATGAAGCCATGAGAAATTCCAGTAGAGCTATTACTGATAGCTCCAGGGATCATTCAATGCAGCTTCAATAGGGAATAGAAGCATCATCTTTTACAGTTAAACATTTAATACTACAAGATATTATTATAGTGATGTATTATATTTTCTTCTTCTAAAGGAAAATAAAATCTTATAATTTTATCTCAGTCAGTATATACTAATTTAAAAATTTATTATTAAAGAAATTGTAAAATTAAGATTAAAAATGTTACAAATATAAGAAATATACCTAATAATATACCTTTATAATACACTTTATATTTCTTTTATAGACTTTACTTGAGGGTATGGTGAGGTTTCTAAAGACTATCTTTTTTGCTCGTGATTTACACATCATAATAAATAAATTAATATGTCAGGACATTAACACACAGCGCCGTCTAGTTCGATGGTAAGCTACGAGGCCTGTGTTATGGATACCAGATAGTTGATACATTATACATATATAACTTTAAATACATACATTAAGTTACATACATAATATAAATATCATTTTTCAAGCCTCATATTACATGACTCTGTGTATTAACACAAAATTAATAAAAAAAAAACGGATTAATAAAAAAGAAAATCCACCATAGCGTTCCTTAATTTATAGAACTCAAGACTCGAGTTTTTAATCTGTGTAATTTTCTTTTTAATCTCTTTTAGGTTAAAGTAACATTACAGGTAGATTATGGTCCTTTAATGAAATGATATTTCACAGCTGGCGCCACTCCGCGGGGCGCGTCTTGATTTATTCTAGTTTAGGTCTGTTTAGTTCCAACTTCCAGGGGAAATGAATTCAGAATGCGGTCAAACTGAGCAACTCAAATTGTGTTACCTTGTAACTTTACGCGGATAATCAGATACTAGTAATTAATAGGAAACGTTATGTTAATATAAATTATAATGAAACGTTACTTGGAGTAAATTAGCCGTACTATAATATAATAAATTCATATATCTATACTAATATTATAAATGTGAAGTTTGTGTGTGTGTTTGTTTGTTTGTTTGTTTGTCCTTCTTTCACGTTGGGAGGGAGACACGGGCTAGAGAGTGACCTAGGCCACTTTTCACCGCGGAAGAATATCACATTCCCACAGGACAACACTTTAAAATACAACATACAACAACTTATCATACCTATGTATATATAATATATAATCTATTTTTTGAATACTAACCATTAAAACGTATTTACGGACCAAAGTACTATGTATAAGTTTTTCAATTTACAATAACTAACAATTATCACGGCTTTGTGTAAAGTCATAGAAGTGAGAGCTCAATGTGCGTAGGCTCTTCACGACACGTGATCAAATGCTCAAAAATAAATAGAATAGAATATAGAATAGAATAGTATCGTGTACGAATCTCTCTAATTTCCACCTTGATTAATACTTGCAAATACGTCGAAGGAAAAAATCACGAGGATTGCTGCTTGACTTGAGAACCTAATTATAAAGACCGTGGGAAGTCCACCATCACACACTTGGTCATCGTATTGAAAGAGTTCTATGCCCAGTATTATAAACATTATGGTCTAAAAATATTCCTCATATAACTATTGTAAGGTTGCATTTTTATATATTGAGTGTTTTAATAGAAAATAATATATTTGATTAATTTGTAATGATTTATGTATAAGGCATTTACTTATGTGACCTTGGCCGATAGGAACGTGTTTTAAAGAAAATAAAAAAGGGCGCGGATATTCATTTGTTTTCCTGCGCTTTTGCACAGAGATGTCGGTACCACCATGTAGGTGACGACTTGTCTGTAATACTGAAAATTATGATTATAAATTATGTAACTCACTGACGTTAATAAAAGTACTTAATAAAAGAATATAAGCAAGGAATACCTCGAAGTTTTATTAGGCACCTACACTATAATGTTGTATCTACACAGATTAAATATTAGTACCGATTGCAAATTACTTTTTGGACTACTTGGATTTAAGAAGGAATGACAGCTTCTTAACAAATGTCGGTTACATAAAAAATATTTGACGAAGACATATTAGCAAATGTAGAACATTGGATATTGTATAATACATATAATAAAAGGCTTCTTTTAAATTCAATTTATTGACGAGGTCACGTCAAAACAATTGATTGCTATGATTTGCATATGCACGATTGTCTGAATATCTGTTATATATATATATATATACATATATATATATATATATATATATATATATATATATATATATATATATACCTATTGAATATTTTTGTTTTGTTGGGGATGTGTCAGGGGCGGTTTAAGGTAATAATAAAATTGGGGAAAACCATAAGAACAGTTGGAAAATCTAAAAGTTCACAACTGTATATTTTGTATGGGAATCATTACTTTGGATTACTTTCAATAGATGGCGTTAATGGCGGACCTATTATCTACAACAATGCGCCAAGTTTAAGTTGGAAAAAAATAATATATGTGAGTCGCTAGTAAATTATATTTATAAAGATTTATTCTAAAAAAATAACTATGAACTACTAATAAATTATAAAGAACATTTACACTTTACGCATTATTATTTTAAAACTTATAAAAATAACATCAAAACTAGTCAAGCGTCGATTCCACCGGACACACCCTTAAAAACGGCCGAAGCAATAAATAAACGCGGCGGGCTGAGCCGACGCGAACCCAAAAAAACTCTATTCCAAGGTACGGACTGAGCTGAGGGCAATGGAAAATAATATTTTGAGAGATTTCATTTGGCGCTCGAATAAACGTCACCGATGAATTATTGGATCCAATCACGATTAGGGATTTGTACGTTGGAAAAAAATGTGGAAAAACGAAAGCGATTTGAGCCTCCATTTCTGTGACTCAAAACGTTGAGCTTATTCTCACACCCCAGTGTGAAAATGAAAAATAAAATCCTATAAAAGTAGATTTATTATTCTTGGATTAGAAAGTTCATGGAACTGTGTATTACGGAACGTTGTGACGGTGTTAATGTATATACCTTTAATATGTATAAGCAAGACATAGCCGATTTTGGCCTTTAGTTTATGTTGGTAATCTCTTGATAATTATTAATTATATTATATTTTTAAAGAAGTATTTTTTTTTGTTAGCTTGATTGTATTAGAGGAGATAATAATGGGTTCCTCATACAAATTTTTATTCCTTATTTAACACTCATTACGTTTTACTTTAGCGATAAAAGATAGCGTTGGTCCTTCTCCAATGTCCTATCTATATTTGTACCAAAATTCATTAAAATAGATTCAGCGGTTTCGGAGTGAAAATGCAACAGACAAATGTAGCAACAACACAAAATAACAGATAGTATATAATACAATATTATTGCAAGTAATAAACAAAACAGTTTTCCACTTGGAAACTTTTCAGACGTATGCAGTAGATTATATCTGTATCTCCCGGGCAAATCAACTAACAGACCGTGACGAAATGAAAGCAAAAACTTTAAAATATTATAGAGTATTTGAAAAATGCTTCAAACTTCTAGATGACTAACTTTAAATCTATTGGGAGTTGATATTTAGTTTGTAATAAAATGAAACTATTCGTCTGTGGACTTGCACCTGGGCATTGTACGAGAGACGATAAGGTTATACAGGGTTAACTTTGTTAGCAATTTCTTTTCATATAATAGAGGTTTAACAATTTTATACATAACTTTTACTTTGAGATGGATCTAATATTTTTTCCTTTTGCTATATAATAAAAAGAAAAGACCAAGAACGTTTTTAGTTCAGCGTTTTTTTTAATAAGGTATTTTTAATATTCTCATTAAATAAAAAAAAAACTTCTCCACGTTTTCTCCTCTAGTTCTGTACGAAATACTTCACGGCATATTGCAGTAAGTAATTATTAGTAGTAAACAATTCGTGTAATTTAAAGTAACTAGTAGTATATATAATATTACGTTTTTTTAAGACACTTCATCCTGTAAAGGTTAAAAAAGAACAATCTTATGCTTTACAAGATACTGTATCAAGATAAATGTACGAGAGAACCACTTAAAGAATTTAATAAAACTATTTAAAGTTTTGAACGGCTAAGTTTTAAAAGACTTGAGACTTAGTTTCGGTAGTAACAAGACTATTCATCGGCGGACTTGCACCTGGGGTGCATGTGTGGAGGAGACAGGGGTCAATGGGACGCAAAGTAATCTTTGTTAGTTAAACGTTCCTAGTTGGTTTAAATTTTATGTTGTAATAAATGAGTTTTATTTGGTCTGCTCTACCGAGTTTTACTAGCATTAGCAGAATAAATGCTAAATCTATCCATATAATAAAATTCTAAGTCGAACCTCTACATTAAATATTTTTTGGAAAGTCTTTTGAAATAGTCATCATTATGGGCAATAGTCATCATTTGGTCTCTCTGTCTGGGCACGTTTAACGAAAAACCTACTGGACGGATTTTGATGAAATTTGGTATGATGAGCTGGTTATCCGGGTCAACGCTTAAGATACTTTTTACTGTGAGAAAATATCTCATCTCTGAGAAATCTATACTAACCATTTAAACGTAACTAGAGATGAACTCGAGTGGAACGAGGATGAGTTGCTAGTAGTTTCATAATTAAAAAACATTTAAATATAAAACATACATTTTATACTCCTAGGTATATCTGTTCGTATAAATCGTACAGTTTTGACTAAATATATTAAAGGAAAATATACTAAAGCGTAAATTAAAAGGCAATAACATTATTTAAACGGCGAAATTTTTAAGATATAATTACCTACATATGATACTTTCTTAGATTTACGCGAATATTTGACATTTTAAATAAAACTATCTTTTCGGATTATTTCGCGGATTTATTTTGATTTTTGGTTCCCGACGTTTCGAATGCTATACAGCATCCATGGTCACGGGAGAGACTGAGGTGTTACATGTCTTGGAGGTATAGTTGTTACAGACAGCCTACCCACAATTAACAAAATGAAAATTGCAAAAATTACCTTACAATATTTTTTAACTTTAAACATTTTTATAATTTAAATATATATATACATATGATTTTTATTATGAAATTGTTTTCTACATATATTCATATATGACCAATAAAATATATTATCTGTCAGAGCACTCGCCTTTGTATACCTATAATATATGTATTATGTATATAATTTCTTACCTATTTTATTATTTTGTTTATACTTTAAAATCCATCTATAATCTATACATATAATAAAATTGCAACTAAACCGAATCTGTACATTAAATATTTTTTGGAAAATCTTATTGAAATAGACTATATTATCGGTACAGAGGCTGAATCTATAGTTTTTAGAATTTTTGTCTGTCTGTTACCGCATCACAGAAAAACCACTGGAGGGATTTTGATGAACTTTGGTATGGTGATAGCCGGTTATCCTGGTCAACATACAGGATACTTTTTACCGCGGGAAAATGTCTCATTCTGAGAAAAAATACAAAAACTGCAGTGTAAGAGTATACTCATGTGTAAATCTAAGAATTTGGTTTTTGGTCATCTGAACGCGGGCGAAGCCGCGGGCAATGCTAGTCTAAACATTTAATATCCACGTCCAAACGAAAAATTATTACTTAGGTACATAGAAAATGTAAGTGTAGGCGTGCGGAGTAATCATTTATCGTCGCCTCCCCTGTCGGCTATCATCACGCGTTAGCCGCGGGGCGCTCGATGAATGCTAATTCAGCAATCGATACCCTTGGCTTCTGCTAACTTTCTCGTCGTATTTGTTCCTATTGGTTATGGTGTTTCGCTCATATCTATATAAGATGTTAAAATCTATCCCAGTGTTAAAATACTTATACATTGTACTATAGTGATTATAAATCCGAAAAGTACGTGTATGTATGTTTGCTACTCCGTAGCGCTGAAAAAGGCTGAACAGGTTTGGATGTAATTTAGTATACAGACAGACTACGACCTAGACTTACACACGGGTTACTATTTGACACCGAACACACCCAAACGAAGCTAGTTAGATAATAAGTCGCTAGTTTAGATAATATTAGTAAGGTATTTTTTTATGGAGGGTTGAATTTTTCCCTTATGTAGTACAAAGGGACCTTTCAAGTACAGCATATGTATATAAAAAATGACATGACAATTCTATAAAAAAAATTATCAATTGTTCGAAAAAATCGACACGCTAACAAAACAACACTCGCACTCAATACACAATTATCTGTGTAATCAGTTCCGTGTTTGTACGATAAATTCACTTATTTAGTGGAATTATTTGGTTCTTAATGACGGCCGAATCAATTTTAATTAGCCCGATCTCTGATGTGAGCATTGTTTAAGGGTTACTAAAGCCGCAAAGTGGGTAACTTAGGTATTGTATCTTTTGTTTTAATTAATGACCTATTAAATTTGAAAAATTATTTTTCCTCATATAAAAAGAACTAGCGATTCAACCTCGTTCCGCTCGGGTTCGTATCTAGGTACATTTCAACCGTTAGTATAGATGTCTCAGAGATGAGATTCCGCGTTAAAAAGTATCCTATATGTTGACCCCGATAACCAGCTATCATCATACCAAATTTCATCAAAATCTGTCCAATGGTTTTCCCGTGATGTGTTCCCAGAGAGACAGAGAGAAAAATTATATAAATTATAGATTCGGCCTTGGCTATCGATAATAATGGTTATTTTAATAAGATTTTCCAAAAAATATTTAATGTACAGATTCGACTTAGAATTTTATTATATGTATAGATTACTTATAAAACTTTCTCTTGGTTTACAGTAGCGTAGATACAATGTGTGTCGTACATACGAATAGAGTTCTACTAATTGAACTACTATTCTATACTTATAATAAAATTGTAACTAAGCCGAATCTGTACATTAATTTTTTTTTGAAAATCTCATTAAAATAGACATTATTATCGATACAGAGGCCGAATCTATAGTTTTTAGAATTTTTGTCTGTCTGCCTGTCCGTCTGTTACCGCATCACAGAAAAAGTACTGGAGGAATTTTGATGAAATTTGGTATGGTGATAGCTGGTTATCCGGGTCAACATATAGGGTATTTTTACCACGGGAAAATATCTCATTTTTGAGAAAAAATACAAAAACTGCAATGTAAAAGTATACTAATAGTAGTACATAGGTAGTTTTACATAGGTAAAACCTAAGAATTTGGTTTTTGGTCATCTGAACGCGGGCGGAGCCGCGGGCAATGCTAGTATACGATAAATGCGAAAGTTTGAACGTTTTTCTGGGAAGTATGTATATGTGGCTGGACAGATTTAGTATTATGTAAATGGAGAACAATGGAGGGTAAACACATTTTATTACATGAAAAAATATCGGGCAAAGGCATTTTGCTAAAACAGTATATGTTATACTATTTAAGAACAAATAATTGTAAATATATATAAAAGTATTTTGTATGATTACAGTCGACTCAAGCCACTAGGTATTAGAAACTTAAATCGAATATTGCACAAATCGATAAACACACACGTTCGCGTTACAACAGTGTATAACGTAGGTAGGTTAAAACTAGTGTCCGACCGAAGCTTCGGCTTCGGCTTCGGCCACCTTCGGCCAAAAAATCCACCTTCGGCGAAACATTCGGCTTCGGCCCAAAACCCGGCCGAAGCCGAAGGTTTCGCCGAAGGTCCGAGCGACCGTCGAGATTGAACGAACTGTTACGAAAGTCATGAAGCGGCGGGGAGTCACTGTCAAAATATCACATTGCATGCATCAAAACAAGTTCGTACGTGTATTTAAACGAGTGTTTTGTTTTGAATTTGTGTTTATCAATTAAATTGTGATACATTAGTAATCTGACTGATTGGTCTAATTGTAATTTGTGAATTACATAATAAAGAAATGATTATTTTTACCAGTAGGTATATCACAAAATCACAAACTTTTATTTATCTTTAAACCAACCATCTCTATGATATATCATCAACTTCTATATGAGACAGTCAATATAAACCTTCAATATTGAGGTTATTTGAGGTATTGATACAAAATTAATTACTGAGTGCTGAGAGAATATAAACCTTCGGCTTCAGCTTCGGCTTCGGCCGAAGGTTGTGGCGATAGCCGATTAATCGGCTTCGGCTTCGGCTTCGGCCAAAAATAGACCTTCGGTCGAACACTAGTTAAAACAAATATGTACACAATACAGATGTTTATAA
The DNA here is from genome assembly GCA_951806755.1 of Brenthis hecate. Classification (NCBI taxonomy): domain Eukaryota; kingdom Metazoa; phylum Arthropoda; class Insecta; order Lepidoptera; family Nymphalidae; genus Brenthis; species Brenthis hecate. The sequence goes on along the minus strand of OX638258.1, from coordinate 5,618,212 downwards.
AATTACTTTTTTTTCAAACGAAATTAAAGATCTTTTTAAGTTTTTTTTTAAGAAAATAAGAAATTTAAGATTTTTTTGTGCAACTATTTGCACAAAAAATATAGACTATTCTATAGAGTAAAAGTTCGAAATTAATCGATTTACGAAGTTTACGAAGAACATTAAATTCTCAAGCTTGGCACTATGCTATGTTTTCTTTCATTTTCCACTTTGTAATAGAAAAGGGTTAGAGCGGGATGGCGACTGTCACGCGTTGGGACAACGTACCCTTAATTGCTAAGTAAATAACTCGAGATAGTGTCACGCTTGTCTAATACCAGCTATTGGCTTCAACTTCGTGTTGCCTATAAGTTTTGTATTACGGAACAGATTAAATATACTATACGGTATTTAGTAAAAAGATGAATAAATAAATTATTTAGAAAACCTAAGCGCAATTTTCTCAGATTTGGTGAGAAAAAGATTAATTTTTATATATGGATAAACCTTCTTACTGTAAAATATCGAACTTTCTTATATCTCGTAGTAATTATTGTTTTTTGGTACACAGTGCGAATATTTTAACAGTTTATTATCTGCCCAATCTAATTTTACTTCATTAGTACACTTACATATGCACATATGAATTATATATTTTCATCCCATACTTACATAAACATAATAATAAATTACTGCCTTTGTCCTTGTTTAGGTAAAAGGTACCTCTACTACTAGTAAAACCCCATTGAAATCAGCCCAGTCATCTTCATGATATCCGACTAAGACCAATTTGAATACCTATTGATATGATTTCCATTATTCAAATTCAAAAAAATCAAATTCAAAATTCAAAATATTTTATTCAGCATTAAATTATTACAATTTTTTATTGAACGTCACGAGCCTACTACCAGTTCGGAAAGAAGAAGCCTCAGACCTGAGAAGAAATGGCGAAAGAAACTCAGCGGGACCAATATTAACTTATCTTTTTCTTTACAAATCAAAAATTCCTTTAAACACAAACTTTTAAATATTAAGTCATTATGTTACTGTTATATTACATGTACGTATTAATAAAATAGTATCGTAACATAACAGAAACAAAACTTTACAAATCCATCGTTTTGGGACTTGGATGAAGCTGATCGATCAAATCACGTGCCGCGACAACGTGAAACAGAAATAGTATAAGATTGAGTGCCATCTCCACCGATGTAGGTAAACGACAGGTTTAGTGAGAACTGACAACCAGTTAGTTATTTGTCATACAGCGGATTAAATTACCTGTGGTTTTCGTTACTAGCTATGGGAAATTGGCATAATTTTTACAAAGTTTTAAATGACAAAGTCAAAGTTGTGTCATCTATACATATAATAAAATTCTGAGTCAAATCTGTACATTAATTAGTTTTTGGAAAATCTTTTTGTAATAGTCATTACATTAGACAGAAAGACAAAAATTCTAAAATCTATATATTCGAGCACTGTATCGATAATAATGACTATTTCAATAACAATTTTCAAAAAAATATTTAATGTACAGATTCGACTCCATTAGAATTTTATTATATATATATATATATATATATATATATATATATATATATATATATATATATATATATAGGCTACAAACTATTTTCGTGACAGTATAAGATAAAGTATAAGTATATAATTTAGAGATATACAATGATCTAGACAATATTTAGAACGCACAGTTAACATTCTAGTAAGTCACCCAAAAACGTGTTCTGCTATCCATCAATTTGTAAATCGCTGGGGGAGGGACAAAATGGCGCAACTAGCGTTGAGCTCAGGGCAAAGCCGCGAGCAAACAATGGGGCTGTATTTAACCGTTTAGGGTGCGGTTGCCAATTCCGAACACAAAAAACCTTTACTTTGTAGATATGTGATTACCTTTCCATGCCATAGCGTGTGTTAGAGAGTTTCAAAGTGAGCTTGTGTGTTGCAGAGATTCTTTATAAACTTTTATAGACGAGTTATTTAGAGAATTTAAGTAATCCTTAAACTTACACGAAACTTTTGTGTACAAAGCGAAATTAAGAAATAATATTAATAACACAATGCTGTTTCGGTCCTCCGTAACTATACAGGCGCCCAAGAAATAATACATAAAATCATGAAAAATATACTGTTTTACGTTAGTATACACTCGTATGTAAATTTTATATTTCAGCCGATATACTTGTTTTTATGTAATTAGCGCCTTATAGTAGTAGTAGTAGTAGCATTTCGTTATATAGTTTAAGAGATAATGAAACAGTAAAAAGAAATCGCAACTTGCGTGCAAAGATATTGGGGTCGCTATTCAGTTGAAATGAATGTTTAAGGACCTTTTTTAACATTCGACTACCGGCCACGGGTTTCCCCTCATAGCGAGAGGCTAATGCCATAGTCCTCTACGACCCTTTGTGGTTTGGCAGAATAAAAAATGACATAATAATAATACTATAAACTTTGTAACCATCCATTCACTCGTGGCTTCGCTGTCTTTCAAACTTCCGATCGCTACCAAACTTCACGGGATCACCCGCTGGGTTAATTTGAAGATTGCCTGAAATTTCATCAAAATTTCTACAGCTGTTTTAGGGTTCATAGGGAACATATACACATCGGTTTTTATATATGTATAATGTATATAGATAATAAAGAGAACACATAGGCAACAAGCGGGCAGCGAGACATAAGAGCTGATAAATCACTACAGTGTCCAACTCCAGCCACTCGGCTTATCTTGATAAGACGGATGATTCCAACCGACGAAAACACGAAGAAAACAGCTTAATGGAGGTCGTCCTTTAAAGACGAAAAAATATATAAACACACGCATATGCATACTTATATCACTTTATACCAATAACCAAAAAAAAAAAAACTTTACATATGTGCTAAAAGTAAATATTGCTTGCAGATTTCCTTATAAAACAAAAAAGTTTATACCAATGATACTTATATATATATAACTCTGAAAATTTTTTTTACATTACTAGTATAAATATACCCGAAAAGTGAAAATGTACATATATTGTTAACTTTTCACATCGTATCGGCTAAATGGATTTGCAGAAATCGGAATGGAGACATAATATGTCCTGGATTAACATTAGACTACGTTTTATTGACACACCTATTATTTATTATTCGAGCGCAGACGCGGATAAAAACTAGTTAATAAATATAAATACTGCAAACATTCATAGGTATGTACATAGTGCCGGATTTAACGTAGCACTGACAGCTACGAGATTACTACGCAGAGCTACGCATATATGTATAGTTTTAGCAATTACATTTTGTGTGAAACCCGAAGGTTAAACCTAATTGAAAAGTATTAAAAATAGTCCAGGTGTATTATTAAGGTTTATTTAAGACTAACATTACCCGCGGCTCCACCCGCGTTCAGATGACCAAAAACCAAACACTTAGGTTTTACATATGTATTAGTATTCTCTTACATTGCAGTTTTCGTATTTTTTCTCAGAAATGAGACACCTTCCTGCGGTAAAAAGTATCCTATTTGTTGACCCGGATAACCAGCTATCACCATACAACATTTTATCAAAATCCCTCCAGTGGTTTTTCTGTGATGTGGTAACAGACAGACAGATAGACAGACAGACAAAAATTCTAAAAACTATAGATTCGGCCTCTGTATCGATAATAATGTTTATTTCAATAAGATTTTCCAAAAAATATTTAATGTACAGATTCGGCTTAGTTACAATTTTATTATATGTATAGATATATGTTAGCAGAAAGATAAAGAGTTAGATATATAAATACAGTTTTTAGTAGATGGACAAAATTTGTTTCATAAAAAAAGCTTATTACCAAGTCAAAATATGAACAACTAGCAACAACCTTGGCTTCGCATCGGGTTTGTCCCTAGACGAAAACAAATTTATCGCACGGGAACTGTACATCTTTCCGGGTTGATATATAGCCTATAGTTTTCACTGTCTCGGTGGTGTAGTGGCTAGCATGTACGGCTGCACACCCGGAGGTCCTGGGTTCGAGTCCCGGGTCGGGCCAAGTTTAGTTATTGAGTCTTTCTGTATAAGTAAGCCTCAGTAACAGTCCGGAGTTGGGGAGTGGGCGGTGTTTCACCCCCGTGCCTCGGAGAGCCCGTTAAGCCGTCGGTCCTGCGCCTTAACTCTCACTGGTCGTGTCGAGCAGTCGTCCCACCAGAGTATGAGAGTGACAGGAATAGAGAGTGCACTTGTGTCTGCGCGTACACTTGTGCACTATAATATCTCCTGCGCAGTTGGCTAGTCTCAATGAGATTGGCCGCCGTGGCCGGAATCGGTCGGGAGAACATCATAGTTTTCTTCAATAATGGGCTAATGCAAAAATAATTTTTCAAACCGGATTCCTGAGATCAGCGCGTTCAAACAAACAAACTCTGCCTCTTTATAATATTAGTATAGATTAGCGATGATTGTTTACTAAATCTAAACGTCTAGATATGAATATTTACATTTAATACTAGACTATATTCAAAATGAATAAAGGTCAAAGATAATGATTTTTAAGAGCAGTCACGTTTTTGGGGGCAGCTATCTCATATGAATTAGATAATTTTTCGTCATCCAGCCCCTGGGGCACTAAACGTAGCCGGTGATATGAATGCTTTGTTGGCGTTATAAATAGCATACTTTCTTTCATATCGTCTTTGTGTTTATGTGAAAGAAAGACGACTTTTATTAGAGGAAATCAGTTTCTTTTAGTAATATTTTGTGTTGTCCGTATCAGGTTTTTAGGTTTAGAGACTTAAAAATGCGATTTCTTTTCTTGATCCATTTCTTCTTATTGACTTTTGTATCTTCTTATTGACTTTTACTTCTGACACCATATCAGGTTTTTAGGTTTAGAGACTTAAAAACAACTTTTGGCATTATATATTTATTTGACTTATAGAACATACGTGCGTGACAGTGTGTGCAGAAGACATATTTTTTTATTTTTCAAACTACGATGGCGAAGACAGCGACACTGACGGGAAGCGGAAATATATAAACATAGACAAGGAGTAATTTATTTTAATGGACTACCTAATAGTCCGGTTGTTTGTGAAATGTTAAAATACCAATTTTTACTAATAAAGGGGTTGGATATAATGAACAATAAAGATACGAAAGTGCTCTAAATTTCTAGTTTTCTAATTTCATTGTTATTTTTAGTTATTCCCGTTATTTTGCTTATCAAAGTATCAACAAAATAAACTATTTACGGATTAAGTACAATATTCAGTCAGCCTCAACGTCGAAAGCAGGGCAAAAAGATACAAAAGAAATTTTTGGGGTGGCGATTTCGATCGCTAAGACTTCGTTTTTAGTGAATCCGCACCTTAATCGCATGCTACTATGTTAAATCTGTATATAAATATTATAAATATGAAAATTTGTGAGTATGAATGTTTGTTACTCTTTCACGCTAGAATGGCTGAACGGATCTGAAAGAAAATTGGCACAGAGATAGATTATAGTCTGGAATAACACATAGGCTCCTTTTTATTCCGGAAAAATGTACATTTCCCGTGGGATAGGATTGTTCATGTTTTCCTAGAGGCGAACCCGAGCGAAGCGACGGTGAGCCGCTAGTATATAATATAATAAAAATCCCATTTATCATAATAATAAAAACATATACTTTTATAATATAATATTATGCAACAATGTAATAAAGCACAGTGCATTGTGTATACTTGTATAACTTTTAACTCCATCGTGGTAATAACAATATGTTTTACCTGAAAGCTTTTTATCCGGAAGAGAATAACTTGATTATTTTGCTAAGAGCGGCATTTAGAACTTACATTTATAAGCTTAAGAACGGAAGCTGGCTTTAAGCACTTTTGGCGGAACGTCAAGTAAATAGAAGTAGTTTGAAGAAAACTTAGGCAATAGGAATGGAAATGCGCCTAAGCTTAGTTTTATTAATACTTAAATATATATAAAATATGTATAAACTGTGTCGTCTAACTAATTATTTTTATCGATCTTTTCATTTATTGTGTATATGTAATATATATACTAAACGTGTTTATGTATATATGTACATATATATTATATAAGTATATATTTAGTATTCATGGAACCGTAGAAACGTAGACGGGACATCTATGTACGTTTCCACTAATCCTTTCACCAAAGGTTGTCTGTAAGAGATTGCTTATAGCAATAAGACCGCCTTTGCATGTCTTTTTGTTTTTTTTCTTTTCATCTTCTGTACTCTTCTTTTGTGTGTGCAATAAAGTATCTATCTATCTATTTTGTATATACTATTTACTATATACAAGTATGTATAACGATTATATGCCATAAATATCCTATAAAACAATGAAAACAAAGTTTTTATCCTAAAGCTACAGACAAAATATTTAAAAAATAAAAAAAAAACCTTTAAAAAACTAATTTCATGCTATTAAATACCGCCGTGGCCTAGTATCATGGCAGTTCGATTATCATAGAAAACACATTAGGGAAACACATAAATTCAAACTTCAAGTCCCCCATAAGAAATCAAATATAATTTAAGACTCACCATAAGTTTTGCGCATCCATTTTGTAACAGAAGATCCCGCTCGGTTTGATAATACAACATCTGTAACAATAAAAACTATATCTGTTTGTGATTTTCACATGGAATTTACCAATGTTAAATCAATATTTTTTGAGAGATAAATAAGAAAATTAAAATATAAGTTTTTAAAGTAATCATAATAATAATTTTATAATGAATACAGAATCATTATTTTTATTATTTCCGGGTAAGAACCGTAGAACGGGACGAAGAACGGTCAACCCTTTCATGATTGAGTCACAATTTGTAAGTGTTAAAAAACTGAATGCTAAAATATTAATAATAAAAAAAAAACGTACAACCCCTTCTGTATTTTAGAACAATAAATATGCAAAACCGATAATTCACAATCGATGCAGATTCCACATACAGGATATCCTGAAATCCTTCGTAATCGATCCTATAGGCGAAGCTAATCCGATGGAAGAATTTCTGGTTTACGGACCCTTCCGAGCTCAGCGGATCGAACGAAATTACGGCTGTAGGTAATTGATTGACAAAAATATACAAAAATCAATACATGTACTTTAGTACGAACAAAAATTTTGTGTATAAAACAATGAATTTGTATTTAAAATAACGTTAGGACTTAACGTTACAAATTCAATAACCCCCTAATGATTGTTTATTTTCCAATCTAAAATATTATATTTTTCCTCTGAATATAAAAATTGAAGAATTTGGGCAACTCGCGAGAAATCGAATCAAACGGATGTCATAAAATCATCTCTAGAGTCTTTTCAGTGAGATATATTAATAACAAAAACTAGATAAACAGAATCATCATGAATAAAATACTCGTAAATATTTTGACATATATCGTCGCTCATAATATTTATGTTTTAACCGTGCTCGCTGTTTTGCTTTAGTAGACAAAGTAATTTTTAAGAAGTAGGTACAACAGAATACATAAGTAGTGCTAAGGTACAAATTGGCAATTCATATTTTTAAACTCGTTTAAGCTTAAACTCATATTAAGGATTATTTATAAAATAAACCTAGCGGAAAGAATTATCGCATTCTTTGCCTTCCCGGAGAACCTTATGTTAATCTCAAAAATCCCATCATTTCTTCACAATACTAAGACATGTGTGTACGTATATGCATTCGATTTTGAAACTTTGTATTATATGTATTTAGAACAGCTGTTGACTAATATATATAAATGTTTTGCACTTTAAGGGTTTATTACATTCATTCTTCTTTTTTTGTATTCAATTATATATGCGTAGGTATATGCTGTGTTGAGTTTACATAGTACACGTGTACCATGTAAATGTACCAAGTTTTAACAAGTTAAAACTTCGTTGTAACCAAACGCCAGCGCAGAATAATAGAGTACTTACTAACTGGAAACTGTATCAACTAAACCTGTACATAAACACCACTACAGTTTAAATATTTGAATAGGACTTCTCCGATTCACAGCGGTAGTTTGAAATTATGTTACTAAATTCAAAATTAAACAAAATCATATGAAGCACGCGGTATGCATATTCAATGAGCTGAGCGTTGTCTTTGAAGCGTGCCGCCCACTTTGACGGATTATGGCTTTTGTTCCGGACGCGCTGCCAACCGTTTACTGGCGCAGACGGCTGCTTCAGACGAGTGCGAAAGGAAATGTTTATGTGAAATGTGTAAACTACCAGTTCTTACTGATATGGAGTTCGGCACTAAATTATTTTCAATAGCACTATCTAATTAATCGATATCAAATGGCGGAAAGGCAGAAATGTGTAAATAATAAGATTACTACATTATTTTCGTGATAGCTTTTAGATGGGTCTTGTAATTTTTTTTTTAATTTATAATTGAATTAATTTTACTACATTGTATACGTATTAATAAAATTCTGAGTCGAATCTGTACATTAAATATTAATGAAAATCTTATTGAAATACACATTATTATCGATACGCAGGCCGAATCTATAGTTTTTAGAAGTTTTGTCTGTCTGTCTGGGAACGCATCACGAGAAAACTGGTCTGGACAGATTTTGATGCAATTTGGTATGATGGTAGCTGGTTATCCGGGTCAACATATAGGATACTTTTTACTGCGAGAAAATGTCTCATCTCTGAGAAATATATACTAAACGTTGAAGCGCATACGTTATATAAAATGATGATGTTCTCCTGACCGATTCCGGCCACGGCGGCCAATCTCATTAAGACTAGCCAACTGCGCAGGAGATATTATAGTGCACAAGTGTACGCGCAGACACAAGTGCACTCTCTATTCCTGTCACTCTCATACTCCGGTGGGACGACTGCTCGACACGACCAGTGAGAGTTAAGGCGCAGGACCGACGGCTTTACGTGCTCTCCGAGGCACGGGGGCGAAACACCGCCAACTTCCCAACTCCGGGCTGTTACTGAGGCTTACTATACAGAAAGGCTCAATAACTAAACTTGGCCCGACCCGGGTCTCGAACCCAGGACCTCCGTGTGCAGCCGTACATGCTAGCCACTACACCACCGAGGCAGTTAAAGTATAAAATAAACGATATATATTGACATTCCGTTAATCTGAATAGCAATTATTCCGGACCACTCGATACTCGACTTAATCCGAGTCACAATGACACAACGGCCACTCGTAAAATTCCGCTCATCCCTATTATCATAATTTATTCGTGGAGTGAAAAAATAAATCCCATTTACGCTTCAACGACTCTTCTATTTTTGTTCGGCAAATAAAGCGAAAGAAAAGGAGAAGTATTTATTTATACGGACAACATTTCGTCTTTCATTGCATTTGAGTTTTTAATGCAAATATTTACATAAATATGAAGATACTTTTTATCTACACTAGTCTACACTTCTACACTAGAGGAAAGGGTTGTATTTTTGTATGTTTGTAACGAATAAACTTAAAAACTTATGAACCAATTTAGATGAAATTTGATAAGAAGATAGTTTGAGACCCTGGAAATGACATAGGATGTTTTTTATTCAGGAAATCCTCGCTTAAGGGGGTGGAAATGGGGATGAAATTTTGTATGGTAGGAACAACCTAGGGACGTACCCGAGCGAAGCGAGGTTGAGTCGCTAGTTTTAAATGAAGTTTTTAGTCAAGTATTAAATAGTTTATTTATATTTAACAGTAATATCGATAAAAACTATTATTGAAGGAAATAAGTATTATGATCGTTAAAAAATAGTATGAGTTAGCAAAATTCCGTTGTTCAAATTGATTGAGTTACAGAGAATAACAGTAAATATTAAGTAGCATCATAGGTCTAACCATATAAACGTAAACGATTTCAAACAGTAACACACTAAAGCCCGCTTCTGACGTGAATCGAGCTGGATTAACTTGACCTTTCGCGCAAACCACACACACGGCACTGCAATGAATTATTTATCTATTTGACTTCCACATACTCGTAGGTTCCAGGCTCGTGAATGAGAGAACTAAAACTTACTAAATAATTTCTCAGTATTACCCGTAATAATAGTAGGTATATACGTAATCTATATAAATAAAAATGAATCATCGAAATGTATGTACGCGCATAACTTCGGATCGACTGCACCAAAATGGATAATTATTTTTGTTTGTGTTTTTTATTGTCAGGAAGTTTTGTATAGAAGAAAATTAAAAGATTTTTCTTTACTAAAATAAGATTTTTTTAAATCTCATGATATGAAGAGTGAGTGAAACAGTTTTTATCCGGGAAATCATCGCTTAAGGGGGTGAGAATGGGGTTGAAAGTTCGTACGGGGAAGCAAGCTAGGGACGAACCCGAGCGAAGCGACGGTGCGTCGCTAGTAATAATAATAAATTGAAATTTTGTATAACAGAGGCTAATAAATGATACGATCATGATATTAGTTTTTTAATATAACATAACCACCATATTTTATAATCCCGAAGGAATGAATAATATTCTTTATTGTCAACTCATAACTGAGTGCGATATTATGAGTTTGAACATAAAATATATCATGTTATTCTCACACTTCCGATATAGTAAGTAAAAGTATAAAAATTTCTCCTATAGATATGTAGTAAATACCTAAATAAAAACGTTAAATATTAAATAAATAAATATGTTGAAACATTAACACACAGCACCATCTAGTTTCATGGTAAGCTACGAGGCCTGTGTTATGGATACCAGATAGTTGATACACTATACATATATAACTTTAAATACTTATACATATTATAAATATAAATTATTTAATAGAATTAATAATCCATATTTCACTAAAGTAAATAATATTACATATAAAATTTCAAAACTCTGCGCGAAAACAAGAAAAAACATCCACTCGTTCGTTTCATTTATTCCAACCCTTAGACAAACAACGCAGCGGACAGTTTTGTTACCGGCCAGACTAGTAAATACACATTTCCAAAGGTATACTTATGGTCGGACCAAGATTAACAGACGGACATTAACAAAATGGTTGAAACCGTACCAGAGTGCCCAGTTTCAATAGAATGTTGAATAACTTCAAAACGTGCGCGGTTTTAGGGAAACCGTTGATTTGCAACGTAGCATCGCTACGCCTAGTTTGGGCAGCGCTTGAATCAGGACATTTTTTATTACGTAAACTTTAATTTTTTAATATCTACAATCCTATCATTGATGTTTTATATTTGAAAATTTTCCATGACAGCTGTTGTTTTGTATCCATATCGTATTATTCTTTCGTAATGAAAGCTTCAGAAATTCCGAGAACAAATGAATTTTTTTCAACCGACTTCAAAAAGGAGGAGGTTCTCTCAATTCGACTGTATTTTTTTTTTATGTTTGTTACCTCAGAACTCCGTCATTTATTAACCGATTTGAACAATTTTTGTGTTGTTTGAAAGTGTATACTTCCAGATTGGTCCCATTCAAATTTAAAAAAAAAAATACCACCCCTAAGGGTAGAAAAATAGCTAATGTTGAATTTAACCTACTACTAATTGTCATATTGACATGAAACTTTGCAAGTGTTTCTATTTCCGTTGATAGTACAGTGGTTCGGTATTGTTGAGCTGATCTGATGGCAAGGCCAGAAGGTGGATAGGTGGAACTCTTCAACGACTAATAGTAGATACTTTGAGTTTGGGCTTATTTTGTTTGATTTGACAAGCCTAACACGTTAGAATTCTTACTTTGCTACTACTATCTACACTAAAAAGGGAAAAATAAAAACTTTTTAACAAAAAAATAAAAACCGACTTCAAACAAAAGCACTAAAAAGTAAAAAATAACTGATTGGTAGTTTTCATTTACTATACATACCTAATCAAATATTTTCGAAGTCGGTGTGCTTTGGCTAAGTAATTAAAGCCTACCTAATAAATACATACCTAATCAAATATTTTCGAAATCGGTGCCAGCCCATATAAGGCAAAGCACACCGACTTCGAAAATATTTGATTAGGTATGTATAGTAAATGAAAACTACCAATCAGTTATTTTTTACTTTTTAGTGCTTTTGTTTGTGTGAAATTCTTTGGCGAATTTGAGTAAAGACACTTTATTTAAATATTTTCAGAGCACTTTTCATAGTAAGTAGAGTTATTAATATATCATAAAGAGAAAGTGTCAACTCTACATATGTATAGACAATAGACATAGATTACTATGTTAGTTGATGTTAGATGGCGCCACCACCCGCGAAAAGCCTTAAACTGAAGAGGTCTTATTGTAACTTCTTGTATTTTCCATTCAATAAATGACTAAAATAACAATAATAATACCTAATATAATTACTAAAACTTACACAGTACATACTAAAATTCCAAAAATCCATCGTTCTCAATAAACTTCCTATAATCTTAATGAAAATCAACATAACGTCCATGGCCTTGTTACGAAATGATTAAATTTCACTAAGAGATTTATGTGATATTCCAGCTCATGCGGCAGGGTTGCTATAAATCATTAGGAATTCTGTCGGACGTGCGTGAGCGAGGTGACGGGATCAATACCCGGGCAAGGTTATGACGCGCGTAGTCCGTGACACAATACATATTCGTACATGCGTACGTATGTCAACGATATATTGTAGTACTAGCATTGCCCGCGGCTCCGCCCGCGTTCAGATGACCAAAAACCAAATTGTTAGGTTTTACATATTAGTATACACTTACAATGCAGTTTTTGTATTTTTTCGCAGAAATGAGATATTTTCCCGCGATAAAAAGTATCCTATAGTTAAGTACCCAGATAACCAGCTATCATCATACCAAGTTTCATCAAAATCCCTCCAGTGGTTTTTACGTGATGCGGTAACAGACAGACAGACAGACAGACAGACAAAAATTCGAAAAACTATAGATTCGGCCTCTGTATCGATAATAATGTCTATTTCAATAAGATTTTCCAAAAAATATTTAATGTACAGATTCAGCTTAGTTACAATTTTATTATATGTATACATATGTCAAGCGATTTATAACAAAAATCTAAAATTAAGAATGAAATGTTCGTTTCTAAGCGTATCATTTGAGGCTGTTCCGATTTAGTTTTCTTAAATGCTCTTTATAGTTCGAACAAGAGTTTTAGGCATTTGGAAAAGTTGCTCAGAAAATTCGGGAGCTTCGGGAGACTGAAAATACATTTTTGTAATAAATCTTGATTGCTAAAATAGGGTAAATGAGTAAACGTCCACCTGATTGTAGGTGGTTAGGTTATTGGTTTTCTGAAAAATGAGAGGGGTTACAAAGCCGTTGCCAACCTTTAAGAGACTTGAAAACACGACTCTTGAGGAATACCGTAGCGCTGAGGAAACTACGAAGGAAGAACGTTCTACAATTCGCACGTGCGATTCCAAAATGAAAGTGACACACGAACATTTCTTTTTACTAATTAAATATTAACTATGGAATTAAATATGAAATCGTGAACTGTAAATTGTTGTATCAGTAATGTGTAACGGGGTCAAAACTGTTCATACTTCATTGTATATTTTTTTTTACTTTTGAACCCTTCGTTTGAGCAATACACTAAAACGAATAATTTTATGTCCATCGTTCTTTTACGTGTATTTTACTCCAGAAAGCCCGAGTAATTTTTAATAGGCTTATTGACGCATTAGCCAAATTAATTATTAGGTAATAAAGGTAAATTGTATTTTAGTCGATAATTATGTAAAGGATAATTAGAGGTAGCTCTTGCTACAGGTTCAATTACAATTGGATATTAATTTTTTTTTTTTTAATAATGGCTTATAGTTAATTGGATATTATATCTAGTAATTATGAATCTGGTTATTTACAAAACTCGTGAATGGCGTACACCAACTTGAATGTTTGAGCTGACTTGAGAATATTTTATCAGACTTTGATAAATTTCCCCATGTTAGTCTCAGAATAACGGAAATAGCAACTATAAATAAAGCACAGTTCACCTACAGCCTGAGGCACGTCTGAAGCTCAGTTTTAGATTCCATTCTGTCACTTTTTCTTCCACTTTTACACATCACATTACATTTTTACTTTAAGCAATTCTGTTAAAATGAGAAAGAAAAATTAAATCTGACTTTATTATTGTAATTGGAATATAATATGTTAAATTATGTTTTAATTTCATTGTTATTTAGGCCCCATATGGAGACTTTCTTTAAAACCCTACCAACTATCAACAACAATTCAACAATCACCTTTTAGAAGATGGGGTAGAAAGAAGGACGTACATACCTACATACATACGCTAGCACTTTAGTAAGCAATGAAGTCTAATCTTGATCCTTCCGCTACGGAACAGTAATACAAAATCATTAAAATATTCAAAGTTTAATGTGATGAAACTTTAATATTTCCACAAACAGTTTATATCTACTCGTGCTCTGTTCCAACTCAGAGATTGTGTTTAATTAATAAAATAGTTTGTGAACTAAGCCCGCCTATTCACTGTGAATATCCCACATATAATTGTCATTTCTGGTACACGGTGGGATGAACAGGTTTAGTTGTTTGTTGGTTATAAAGTAAGGTAATAATAATGCGAGTTTAAAATTAAAAAAATGAGTTTCGTGCAACATTTTAATCTATAAATATAATAAAATTGTAACATAAATATTTTTTGGAAAATCTTATAAATTAATCATTATTATCGATACAGAGGCCGAATCTATAGTTTTTAGAATTATTGTCTGTCTGTCTGTTACCGCATCACAGAAAACCCACTGGATGGATTTTGATGAAATTTGGTATGGTGATAGCTGGTTATCCGGGTCAACATATAGGATTTTAGGATTTTTTACTGCGGGAAAATATCTCATTTCTGAGAAAAAATACAAAGAATGTAATGTAAGAGTATGCTAATATGTAAAACCTAAGAATTTGGGTTTTGGTTATCTGAACGCGGGCGGAGCCGCGGGCAGTGCTAGTATACTATATATTTCATATCTATTGATATAACACCATTCTCTTTTAATGGATAGGGGACTGATGTAATAATTCAAAATATAATCTTGAATACATACAAACTAAAAAAACTACATATTAAAGGCATTTTTAAATAATTACTGAATACTACATTTTATAGAAAGTTACATAATGTTATAATATACTCAATAAAATACCGAATTTTAACTATAACTAAACTAAGCAAAATAATGCAAAGACAAGATGCTATAAGTTTTACTTTCACTAACATATTCTCATCTCTTTCAAAACGTATGAAATAGACAAAGACGGCCATAGAATTTAATATGTATTAGAAAATGAAAACAATAAATTAAATAAAGTTGTAATATATCCTACCATTGTACCAGTAATGCTGTGGATAGTTATCAAAACGATTCCATTTATATTGTGGAAGCACTCATAAATCTCTGAGATAAATAGACTGTCGTTCACGTGTTATCTTTTAGATGAAAAAGTGTGATGAGCGATGTTCGTTTCGATCTTCGATTTCAAGTTGTTTGTACGGCATCATGCCCGATTTTAGTTTTATTACACTTTCCTTTTACTTTTTCTAATATCTAGATACTTCCAAAAGTTTCGAAAGTTGTTTGACATTTTGCAATATTTCATTGCTCAAATGAAATTGATTAAACTGAAACACTATCCAGACATGGGACTGAAAATATTTATGACTTGTTAAAAATTCGAAAAGGCAACACACTAATTACTGGATAAATTACGAATATGTTTATTTTAAAACATATTCTATGCATATAATAAAATTCTAACCGAGTCAAATCTGTAGATTGAATATTTTTTGGAAAATCTTATTGAAATTATCGATACAGAGGCGGAATCTATAGTTTTTAGAATTTTTATCTATATGTCTGGGAACGCATCACGAGAAAAGTACTGGACAGATTTTGATGAAATTTAATATGATGATAGCTGATTATCCAGGTCTACATAAAGGATACTTTTTACTGTCAAAAAATAAAAAATGTCTTAGCTCTAAGAAATCTACGCTAAACGTTAAAACGTAAGTAGGGACGAACACGACTGGAGCGAAAATTGTATAAGTTCGTAATTCTTCTCTTCCTAAATACATATATAATAAAATATTGCTATACATATGTACTTTTCCCATTAGAGCTTTCCCTCCCTAAAATACCCACAGCAACTAAAGAGCGAATCTTATTTATATATTTAAGATACACTTACCCGAGTTTCAGGAGGCTTATCTAATTTAGCGAAACATGTACTACGCCTACGTTTAAGTTGAGAATTATATATTATATATATATATATATATATATATATATATAATATTATTAATAATATATTAACGAAAAAGTCTACAAATAATTTGCTTTAATAAAAAAACCAAATAATATATACATACATATCAGTTAATTTGAATTGTGAAGATATATTAAAAAGAAATGACATACATGAAGAAATTAACATCGTTTTTACCTAAAATAAGCTGTTTTAAACATAAATAAAATGAAAACGAATTAGCCCATTAATTTTACACCATTAAAAATATTAAAAATATAAAAATTACTTTCTAACAACATCTCTTAAACCCATATTTCCTTGACGCGTCGCATAGCGTGTGTATAGAGCATTATTTACGGCCGATTGCCATCTAATCGGCGACAGTTACGGCGTCGGGTACGCTCGACCAAATTTATCAGTACACCGCTCGCCAAAGAACCGCTTAGGCTCGATCCGCACTATAAAACATCGATCACACTCTCATCTCTACGAAGTAAGACATTATATTTTTATAAAAGAAAATGCATTGAAAATTCATACAGACAATTTCTAATATTCATTTCAACTTCATTCAATTCACTTTCGCGGCTCAGTGGTCGAGATGACTATTTATTTTGAAATCTCATGGTATAAATAAATCAAGTTTCTTATTATATATACTATTCTTTATTGCACTTATATGTAAAATACAGAAATTAACATACATACAATAAAATTAGCAAAGGTGATTATATTTACATTTAAAACATATTATTATACGTTTTAAAAAGTATTTCACTATAAATCAACATATAAATAATGTAGAAGAGGCCTTATTAAGAATAAAAATATCATCGAAGGAAATTCAACGTACGATCGAACGACAATTGAAATTATAGTGCTTTTGTGCTTGAACAAAATACTTAGCTTTTCCTAATGAATGGTAATTTAGGGCCTTTTTATAATGCTATAAAATATAAAGGTCAAAGGTGTAAAGACGAATAATTGTTTCTTATTATTATAATTTTACTACATATCATATCCATGACATATAATTTCAGAACCATTAAAGTTGCCTGGCAGTGAATTACATTCAATCGATAGTCGCTATTCGATTTTTGCTTTAGGTTGAACAGATCTAAAGTATTTCTTTGTGTCAGAAAAGTTTCTATTTGAGATGCAATAAATGCCTAATATATAAATTCTTCTTTTGCCCGTTAAATTCCAAACCAACAGAATGGCTTTAATGTAAAATTTTAAATTATTAATTCAAATATATGAATTAAAAACGAAGTTTCATTATTTATAAGAATTCGCAGATACAGCTTTAGTACCCTGTTTTGTGCTCTACGAGTCAAAGGGAAAAAGCTATGGAAAATCCATACATATTGTTATATATAAAGTTTAATTTCTAATAAAAAAAAACCGACAAAACGACAAACGCAAATACAATATACATATTATGTCAACGCAAACATGTTTATACTATTTAACCCTACCTGTACAAATTAAGAAATAAAATTTAAAAATAATGTGTGCTGAGGTAGAGCTCTGAAACTCGGTGCTTATATGAATGGCGTGACCTATTTCGCTGAATGGAGGTGAATTTTTTCCACCTTTAGCCCCAAAATCCAACTTTACGGAGGCATGCCCTATTATAAATCGAAGTACTTAATTAATCTCCAGGGAACTTTTTTCATATTTCATCAAAATCTGTCCAGAGGTGTTCTCGTGATGTGTTCCCAAACAGACAGACAAAAATTCTAAATACTATAGATTCAGCCTCCGTATCGATAATAATGGCTATTCCAATAAAATTTCTCAAAAAAATATTTTATGTACAGATTCGACTCTGTTAGAGTTGTTTTTATATGAATACCTAGGTATATAGATTTATATTATACCATTTATCCATGAATAAATGTATGACGTAGGCCCATTTGTATTTGTCACACATTTAACTTATTAAAATAAAATATAAAAAATTACAATGCTAACGACACGATTCATACTTGATATTGATTTGAAAACGGGCTAGCAGGGTGCGTAATTGAATGGCTTCATGTAAACCTAACGGACTTTAAGTTGGATTTGGTTGGATTTATCATACCTGGATGTAACATATATTTTGATGAGATTTATTGAATTTTCTTTTTTTTAAGCAGTTCAGCGACAATAACGACACGTTTGACTCGTTTTGTAGTGACCCTTTTGTTGTGTCAGTGGTCGCGGGTTCGAGTTCCGCTGGGGGCATTCATTTGTGTGATGAGCATGATTGTTTGTACTCCAGTCGTGGGTTCTTACATTTATACTATGTATATATTTAAAAGTTATATATGTGTATTAACTATCCCGTATCTATAACACAAGCCTCATAGCGTATCATGGAACTAGATGGCGCTGTGTGTTAATGTCCCAACATATTTATTTATTTATAAAGGAAGAAGTAAAATAGTAAAAGTATCCCATATTACTGTGGATGGCATATTTTTTTTATTTCTATAGATTTACGCGATTTTGTTTTTGGAAAATTATGACTTCGATTCGGTTTAATCGGTGAAAATTGAACGTATTTCTAGCACTATCTAGTTAATTTTCATGACACGGAGCCTCAAAGCTTCCGACATATTCTACAATACCAGTAACTGCTACACCACGATACGCTATCACGTAGTTTACTGTATCTTTCACTGTATTTTTAGGAGCTCAAAGACAGTATGAAGCTTAAATTCTAGCTTAATAAATTATTCAACGTTTTCCAACAACAGCGGGTAAAAAAATTGAAAAGGATAAGTTCGCTGCGATAAATTTGCCACTGAGCAAAAGCAGCAGAGGGATGACGCGAACTTTCTCCTTGACACGCCGGATACGTTACGACTTTTTTATTAAATTGATTAAAGTAATAATGAGTAACTGAGATTTGACAAAAGCCTTTTTTTAACCTTCGACATTGTCTATGAAATATATCAACTGACTAAAACTGTAAAAACCAACGCTTTATATTGGGAATAGAAAAAAAAAAACTAAATTACTAATAAAAAATAAATTAATATTAAAAAAATGACATATTACATTTAATAAATCTATCTCAAGTTCTGAAGTTATAAAGTAAGTAAAATTTAAAATAGCTTAACATTAAAGAGTATACGATACGTTATCGTCGTTATCGTCGTATCGCAAAGACTAAACACATCTGAGCCTCTCGAAACCTGCAAAGTACGCGAGGGCGGAATGCGTAATTGGACACGTGACAGGGCGCGCGAGATTTCTTCCGCAATGGAAAAACAACCCAGATCCGGCGAGTGTATGCGAATTGTGGACGATCTTTTTTTAACGAAGCCTGTTTGGATTTTTAATTATGAATAGGACTTATTTGCAGTACATTCTTGTATAAAACGTAAAAAGTGAGTTTATTTATTTGTAGACTTACATTTTTTTTTGTGAAACAGGTACACAGTACAGTACTTTGTTATGGTAAAACAGAAACATTCGCGTACGAAAAAATTCTAAACAAACCTCCAACTACACATTTATTAGTGGTATGTATCACTAAAATATTTAACTAAGAGAATCCAATACAGTTCCAGTAAGATTTATTCCCTTATTTAGAAAGCATAGAGCTCACATATAAAGTAAAATAAACATTTGTACCATCTAAGTTGCGCGTTCGGGCGACATCGAGTAATACTTGTTTATTCAAACCTAGCTTAAAACTTACATTTCTATCTGCATCAATATTCAAAAAACCAATACATCTGAGCGCAGTTGCGATATAAAATTCTTAACCTAAGTTCAAATACGTTGAAAATGTTTGCACACTCGAGTATTTTCCAATTTCGATCATCCATACCGAAAATGGTAGGTACACTGAAGCTGAAAAGCTAAAAGTGGACAAATAATAAAAAATATAAATATATATTATATGTGTAACAGAATAGCGACTTTAGACAAGTTGACTTTCTATTTTCGATATTGCTAGTATACGTACCTACGTATATAGCAGCGATATTGATATATGTACATATAACTAAAATATCTGAAAATTACATATTTTAGTTTTCTATTACAGATTGCAATCGAAGACACGGCTGATCTGCTAACAACTACTAATACGTTTCGTAACTACTTTTTACGTTTCATTTTTTTTTTTTAAACTGGACATACTTTTGCATATATACATGCCATGAACGAAATTCGCTCATGATACATGCATTACTTTTCTTCTATACATTCTCGTATAATAAAGTTCTAACTGAGTAGAAATTGTAAATTAAATATTTTTTTGGAAAATCTTATTGCAATAGTCAATATTATCGATGCAGAGGATGAATCTATAGTTTTTAAAATTTTTGTCTGTCTGTCTGGGAACGCATCACGAGAAAACGATTGGACATATTTTGATGAAATTTGGTATTAAGATAGCTGGTTATGCGGGTCAATGTATAGGATACGTTTTACTGCGGAAAACATCTCATCTCTGAGGAATTTAACTAAACGTTAAAACATAATCGTAATCATCAACATAATCATATCGCTAGTATATAAATAAAAACTTTAATTTCTTCATGATTCGATAACTTTCATAGTGTGCAAAGTTAGTCAAAAACTATTAACAGATCCACAGACAATTGTTAACCCGAAGATTCACGAAACTTTACACATTTCCATACAACATACTCCAGAAATTCAATATAAGGCTATATAGAGAGTGCCCCCTTGGAGAACATTGTACAAAATTATTCGGTAAGATAATGTGTAAATAGAAGTATAAAACAAAACTAATTTCTTAGATTTTCGTAATCACTATCGATGGGAAACTTTAATGAAGGTATGAATTTTATATTGTATTTCTAACACTTGTGTTTCTTGTGAAAAGCGGCGAAATAATGTTCTACAATATAGAATAACTTTTTCGAACAAAACATATTATCTAAAATTGCTAAAAAATATATCTAAAAAACGCCATACATACATGGAGTTAATTATCTATTCATCATGAATGTTGGTACTGGCATCGCAATATTATAATGCCCAATGCACTTAACATTGCAGTAACAACTAAGATCACAAAAACACAAATGTAAGTAGGACATGTCCAAATGGAAGAGGATATTTTACATGCATTTCTAGAAAGGAAATTATATAACAAGAATTTATTATACAATTAAAGTTTTAGCGAATTATTCCTGTTTTCATCCCCCTGAAGTTTTTTTAAGCGCTAAATAAAAGCTGTTCAGAAACCACCTTCGTCCTGGTTGATTGATATATTGGGAATTGAAAGGTCAGAAATATATGTACATGCCATTAAATATTCACCGTCTTATCTATGAATTTTTTTTTTTGAACTAAGTTCGGAGGATTCTTGGTGACTATTTTCATTTAGGAAAAATATATTCACTGCACCAAACGGACATTGCGCCGGACTTGCAGGTCATGGAACAAATGCTGGCATCTTATCAGGTAGTTATTTTGATTTTCTAACATGGAGTATGTTATGAAAAACGCAACTTAGCACAAAACTACAAAAATAAAACATGGTAGAAAATAGTACATAATCTTCAGAAATTAACTTATTCAGTAAATAATAAATATTGTAAAATAACTAATATTAAATAGTTTAATAATTAGTTAAAATTAAAAGATACTTAAAATATAATGTGCGGCAATATTTCTTCAGTGAACGGCAAGAGGGCTGGTTTATGTTTAGTTCATTCGAAACAGGGTTTAAGTGCATTTTGTTGTAGCTCTAATAAGCCTTCATTTGAACTGTCGCCCGTTCTAATTTATTATAACTTAGATTGGATTGTGAACGTTTAAAATAGATAAGATAGCAAACAATTATAAAAATTAAAAAAGTATCAGTATTGATTAGGGCAAGTAACAGCTAGGAACTACTTGTGTGTATCCAGTCCTTTAACGTCCCACTGCTGGGCACGGGCCTCCCATCAATGAGAGAGGGATCAGGCCATGGCCCACCACGCTGGCTGAGTGCGGGTTGACGGACTTCACGTCGTTTCTTTTGTAAACTTGCTAGGTTCACTCAGACATGCAGGTTTTTAACGATGTTTTCCTTCACAGTAAGATAAATGGTAATCATGTTTTAATGGTTCACACATGAAAATATCAGAGGTGCGAGAACTGGGATTTGAACCCGCTTTACTCAATTTCTCAAGTGAGCGCCTTACCACTGGACTACCACTTAAGAAACTACTTACATAACTACAAAATGCGAAAAATACACGAAAACATTGATCAGAAGTAATCTGGTCTATTTCTCCCATTATCTTACACGAATAAAGAAAACTTTTCTAGTCACAGGGGCAATGAGGTTAAAATTCCCAAAGGGACTACAGCAGAATGTTTTATCTCAGAGTGTTTACTGGAATATACACAACGGAATGAATTACGTTGCAATTTGATGAGATTTTATAACTTGAGGAATATTTTGAGGAACTTTTGTGTAACGTCTGTGGCAGTCTTAATAACGTTTTACCACATTTCGCATTATGTCGAGTTGTTTGAAAACATCGCGTTTGAAGAACAGGTAGATCGCATGTAAATTGTGTATTTCATTTAAATGTTTATATTAAAATAATATATAGGTGTATTTGTGGTAAACTTTTTTAAAAAGAAAATGTGACAAAAGCACTTTGTCACTTTAATATAAAGAGGTCCAGTTAACTGTAAAGCTACTAAACGGTTAAAACAAAAGTAGCTAAGTAATAGAACTTTTAAATTACATTTCCGTGACCAAAAAAAAAAAATTTCGTCAAATATTGATCAACTGTTTAGATTTTTGTTTGACAAACCCCATGAGACAAGTTTGCGAAAAATATCCGATGCATGAATTTTCCCGCAGTTACTTTTCTATTGTCTGTAATTATTATATTTGACTAAAACAAGTGCATTTACAATTAAAACTTTTTAATATAAAACATTAATATTATAAAATATGAACTTTAACCTATATCTAAGTTAGAAAATAATAAATTTTACTAAGTAGATAGCTTTTCCTACAAAACATTTACACTATTTTTATAAAATTGCAACTACAGTGAAAGCAATAAATGAAAATAAAATCAGGACAACATCCATCAGGGTACTGGAAATATTGAAATATGGTATTGACTCATGAATATTGGGGACCCGAAACGTTTGGTTCGGGTCGGGTTATAATGGACCACTTGAAAGTTTTGTCATGTTCGTATTGTTGACCACTCTTGTAGCTACCAAAATCCATCATTTACCTTTACTTATATCTTACCTATACTGCATATTATCTTATACATATTAAATGAGCAATTTTTTGTATATATAAATTTATATCGTCTATTTTCTTCGCTCTCACCCCAAAATATCTTAGAAAATGTCCCAACAAAGCTTTTGTTAAATGCGAAGCTCAAAATTCCAATTCTAAGAGGTTCTCCATCGAACTTTAAGTTTTCCCATACAAATTGTATGGAAAATATGATTTTTAACACTTTTTTATCCTGCAAACTATGACGAAAATATTTTTCAGTAAAATGAATGAATGGACCGTTTTTACTACTAAATTTACTACAAAAAGTTCTATTGAGTCGAATTTCTATCTTCAATATTTTATTTGTTATATAGCTTTAAAGTTGAAATTTATAGTTTTTTGCATTTTTTTAGCTAAACTGTAAGAGTTACAGAAAAATGTTAAATGGCAAATTTGTAGTAAGTTTAAAATCCTATAAAAAAGTCCTTGTCAACTTTTTTCATATCATCAATAACAACAAAGTTACAGGCTCACGAATATTTATTTTTTTCAAATTTTTGCTTTTACGAACTGAAATACGATAATTTTATTACTGATATTTTATGTCCTTTATCAATATATTTTATAATACACTTGATAATATATATATATATATATATATATATATATATATATATATATATATATATATATATATATATATATATATATATATATATATATATATATATATATGTGTGTGTGTGTGTGTGCGTGTGCGTGTGTATGTGTGCGTGTGTGTGCGTGTGTGTGCGTGTGCGTGCGTGTGCGTGTGTACGTGTGCGTGTGTGTGTGTCTTTTCTGAAAAAAACGCAATTTTTATCTCTTTTCCAAAAACGTTACTTACATATAATATTACTTAATGATACAATACTAGCTAATGCTAGCGAATTTTCAAGCATATATTATTCGTATCCTTAATGCAGTACTCGTTTATAGTCATAGCAAGTTTATAAACCGCATGCCGTTTCTCATATGGACTTTGTCACCGATTCACTCGTATTTTTGATTATTATCTATGTAACGAAAAAGTTTCATTTAATTTTCAATATGTTTAAATGTTATCTAAAGTTTCAAAATCTAACAAGTCTTAACATATAACCTATAAAAAATATTATAAGCTACTATCCTGTTTATAGAATACTTTATATCGTGTAGTTTAAAGCTCTTCATAAAATTGCAAAGACTGCGTGCATGCTGAAAGCGGGAATGCGAGCGCAATCGTGACAGAATCTAACGCTGTTTCTAATGGATCCATTGTTGTGGTCGGTGACCGCGATGAAATGCATGGTGTTTGAGGTATGCTCTGCATTAGTACTACTAGCTCTAGTTAAAATAATTAAATATGCATAATGCAGCGACATAATTAAAATAACTTCACGCTATGTCGATATGGAGTGGACGATCAGTTACTGGCCGATCCATTTATAGCTAACTGTTTATTGGGCATTGGACATATTGTAACAATGGCCAATATGTGAATCTGACCAAAGCAACGTTATCTGGCAGTGCCAATTAGACTCCCCGTAATTTAACGATATGGTTGGTAATGTTTATTTAATATATTTCATGAATTCATGCATCGACTATAATAAAAATAATTATCTAATAATATTTTAAATAAAACTATCTTTTCAGATTACTTCGCGGATTTATTTAATAATATGTTTAAGGAAAACATCGTGAGGAAATCTGCATATCTGAGAGAACTTAGCAAGTTTTCGAAAGTCATGTGAAGTCCGCTATCCCGCACTTGGCCAGCGTGATGGAATATGGCCTGATTCCATCGAATTGAAAGGAGGCCCTTGTCCAGCAGTTGGACGTTAAAAAAAGGACTGAATGTTTTGTGTTACAAGAGAAGAACCTTTCGTGAGCCTACCCTGCACGACATGTTAATTATTTATTATGTATAGGTATAGGTACGTTTTAACGGTTAGTATTGAATACATAGTCTATATATTATAAATATTTATTTTTTTCAACTTAAATTAACGCATTGTTGTATCTCCGACATTAACGCCATCTATTGAAAGTAATGTGAAGTAATAATTCCCAAACAAAATAAGCAGTTCTGAAGTTTTCGATTTTCCGGCTGTTCTTATGGGTTTTCCCTATTTTTTTAAACTTAAACTACCCCTGACACACCCCCACGAAAACAAAAAAAAAACAATTATTCAAATCGGTCCAGCCGTTTTTGAGTTTTAGCGAGACTAACGAACAGCAATTAATTTTTATTATTATAGATATGAACGTAGCAAAAATCAATTTTCGTATTCCATTCAGAGTTCCAGAACAAAAACTTGGATGAGATTAGGTAGACAATATACCAAATAAGAATAACATTACCAAAAATAAGCTTCCACAATATGAAAATTACGAAAATATAATATAAAACTTTGCAAGAGTCCTCAAGCTTTCAGGATGAATGTGAGAACTGCCTTGCACGTAAACGCTACGAGTGGAATATTCGCAGCGTGCCAATTGAGTTGCTGTAATGGCTGGCCGTGTCGAACGGGCCAACGCCCGCTGAACCACGTAAGTATACACTAAGTGCTTTACTTGCTAATTTACTATGTCACGTTGTGATTGTTAGTGTTTTTGTTTATCAACTCAACACCTAATATATAGTACTATTAGAATAGTCATCATATTTTTACATCTTTTAATTTCAAATATCTGTATTTATTATAATGAATTAAAGAGGCAGTAATAATGTGTTAAATAATAATAATTTATTAATTTGATTAATATAAATAAGATGGCATTGATGGCAACATTCGTTTTTAATTATTAAAAATGTATGTGACACAACTGTCATATTGACAGGGTGTGAGTGTGCGAGTAACGGTCTAGTGTATTATTACATTATTGTAAATTCAAATTATTTAAATACATTAATAAACGAATGTAATAATTTTGTATTTCTTTTTAAGTGCTATGCTAATAGTACCAACCTATTCAATAAAAAAAAGGATAATCAAAATACGTTTACAGTAGGGGAAGGTAACAAGGAATAAACACACAAAAAATAATACACCTGAATTGCCCCCTCTTATTTTCAAATTGGTCAAACAACCAGTGACACGAGCATCCTCAGTGACTTTTTACTATAAACTAATATCTCACGGGAACCGCCGTACCAAGATAAATAATACTTTATGACACACTCTGGCCTATAAACTGTCTATGCAAAAATTTACGTCTCCAATCTACAAGCACAATTCGGCATTTCGCTCGTAAAGTATAAAAATATAAAATTTATGTACCACGAAGACCTTTTCTTACATTTTTCATATTTTTATATATTTTAATTAGATTTTTCTAGTAGTGGTAACTTAAGCTTTATATTTAGTAAAGTTTTAAGACATATGTATATATATTTACGGCCTACGGCGTAGAGCATAGGCAATAACATATGACGTGAATGAAATGAGGAATGATCCATTTGATAGTTCGACGACTCCTTATTCACCAAAAAGTAGGTATAATGAACTAGTGATCTTTACAGGATTCTCTCAGTTCCTTATCACGTTAAAATGTCACTCTAAAAATATTATTCCATAGAGTTAAGTTAGTCACCCACCTTTTAGATGGTGAATTTTCTTAGCGGTTAATATATATAACCGATATAGAATACGCCAGAATTTCAGCTCCCTTTGGTACAGCGATTTGGTCAGGCGTCTATAAGTCGGCATATACAAATTATTTGGCAATATTACGATTAAACAACAATTAAAATTACGTTTTAAGTTCTCTTTCAATCATCAGATAAAATGATGATGATGAATGAATAGAAAAGAGTAAAATATATTCCAAATAAAATTAAAAAAAAGCTAAACTTAACTTTGAAAAAAACACTTTCATTTTCAGTAAGTTTATAGTTTCCTTAATAAATAACTATAATGGTTGAGAAAAAAGCTTTTTGTGTTAGAAATTCTATTAAGTAATTACGAGTATAATCGAGTTAAATTCAGTAAGCCGATGAAAATTAAGTTAAACGCAGTAGTGCAACGACCGCGTAACAAGGTCAGTAGTGCAAGCAAGTTGCTGTATATCGACTGCGCCTCGCATGTGGACGTGACAGATGTATGTATATATTATGCTTTTGTAGAAAACTTTGCCTTTGTAATGCAACTGAGTTTGAAAATTAGCTCTTTTAAGCTTAAAATGATACTTAGACATGATATTTGCACACTATTCTAAAACTAATAAGTTTCTAAGCAACAAAAATAAATGATCGAGATATAAATATCGTTATATAAAAATTATATATTCTACTTTTGACGCACCCCTACTTCGCTCGAGATCCCTAAGTAAATAGAAACAAAAAACCTATGTATGTACATTGTACTCTTACGGTGTATTGTACTCCTACTCTTAAGGCCTCCAACTATATCCAAACATCCAAACAAAATCATATCAATCGAAATTCCTTGTATGAGTTATAATATACATACCTAACGCGTTTTCCCCATGGGAATGAAATATTTTCTCCAAGCCCTCCAACTATTTATACACGAAAAATTATATCTATCTTTCTTTGGCTGTAAAATAAGTACAAACAAAATAACTTACATTTACATTTATACTATAATATTATCGGAATGGCAAAGACGAAAAATATTTTTTTGCCAATTCATGTAGGTATAGGCTTTTAAAGAGAGAGGATGATTTTCCGAATAGTGGTAATATTTGTTGTTTGTCGTATGCGTGAAATTTACTTTTGAATAAAATATTCGCTGTGTATTACAAGCGTTAGATAATAAAAACACCCACAACCGTTCGCGAATTACAACAAACTAATAACATTTTTTTTAATTTAGTAGATACTAGCGACTCACCCTCGTTTCCCTCGGGTTCATCCCTATGTTGATTCCCCATACAAACTTTCATTCCAATTTTCATCCACTTAAGAGATGATTTCCGGGATAAAAAGTATCCTATGCCCTTCCCAGGACCTCAAACTATCTTACAAAATTTCATCTAAATCGGTTCAGTAGATCCAGAGATTACCCTCTACAACGTCACAAACTCACAATTCACATACTTTACCTCTATACATATTAGTATAGATACATCATAAATGTCTTAAGCGAATATTAGATAAAAAATAAACTTTCTCAAAAGGGTTACTACATATAAAAGCTTATAATAAATCTGTCCTTTTTGTAATATTGCAGTAATCCTATACGCTCCGTCGATACGCCCGCATGCACTCGGCCCAGCGAGGCGCAGCAGAAACACTGTACTTGTGACCTTGTTAGAGGGTCGTTACTCCAATACGTAATACTATAGAACTCTTATAAGTCTAGCTATTAAGGAATATTGAGATATAATTATTAATTTAACTGATTTAATACGAGACAATTAATTTACTAAATTTACTGTAATAATTATAAACGCTACTCGTATTATAATTAATATTTACACAAACGCATTTGTGTTAGAAATTGTAGCGGCTTCAGCGTCTGATGTTTCGTTAATTGATTATAATCAAATAATGTAAAAGATTCAGACGAATAGATAACCTCCTCCTTTTTGGAAGTCGGTTAGTTAAGAGTGACAAGTTATTAAGGCATTTTTTTAGCATAATATAGTCAATAAACAACACGCTGATATTACGTTTTAGTTTTAACGCTTATTTTTTGTAAATACAGTATGGTAGGTCCAAACCCGTGGTAGTTTCCTCACGAACTGACAATATTAAGATTTAAATTTAATGTAAAAATATAAAAATTGACGATACAACAGTGCTGCTCATGAAGATGCTCTAACTCGACTCTTACTTATAGCCAGCCAGTGTTCCAGCGTCCAATCGTCTAAGACAAACTGGTTTTTTGCAAAGATCCTGAAAATAGGAATCTATTAAGCTCATTACAATCGTCCTAAAATTATCGCAAAAATCTTATTTATCTGATTATTGAATGAATGAATGAATAAATGTCCTCCTGACCGATTCCGGCCACGGCGGCCAATATCATTGAGACTAGCCAACTGCGCAAGAGATATTATAGTACACAAGTGTACGCGTATTATAGTACACAGATACAACGTGCACTTTCTATTCCTGTCACTCTCATACTCCGGTGGGACAACTACTCGATACGACCAGTGAGAGTTAAGGCGCAGGACAAAGGCTTTACGTTCTCTCCGAGGCACGGGGGTGAAACACCGCCAACTTCCCAACTCCGGGCTGTTAGGCTTACTCAAAGGAAAGACTCAATAACTAAACATGGCCCGACCCGGGACTCGAACCCAGGACCTCTGGATGTACAGTCGTACAAGCTAGCCACTACACCCTTATTATTACCCTACCCTACCTATAATCTGATTATTATTATCCTACGACATATATGTATATACATAAATTTAAAATAGAGTTTTCATAAAATACCAGTAATTCCTTAGATGTGGAAACATAAAGCAAAGTGCATTCATCGTATTGCACTACTGTGCGGTCGGTTACTCAACAGATATAATGATTTAACTATTAATTAGTAAAGCTCTCGCAATCCTGAGAACTGCTGAGAGGAAGGGGTCGCAGTCTATCGAACGGAGAGCTCTTCAGTGCGCATCCCGGAGTGATTTCGACCGCGAGTTTCCGCAAAACATTTGTACAATTTTAATCTTTATTTTTTAATGATAGAATACATTTTGCATAAGTTTACGAGAGCCCAAAAAGTTTTCACTGCAGTTCGGTAAGTACATACTATACGCGAATGTCTGCTATACTACGAATTTCATATTTTTCCAGATAAAAAAAAACAAGATTCATTTTGATTTTTGCGAGAAAATGCTTATTTTCGTTGAAGCACAGTTAATTATATTGTTTTTGCTTGTCATTGTTAAATTGAGCTATTCAGCTTATTATGAATGTATTTTGTAAAATAAAAGTCCATTGTTTATACGATGACTGTTCAAAGCTATCCATGTATCTGTTTTGTGTTGCAAAATTTATTTTGATATCCACTTAACATATATCTGTACATTTTCTGTTTTTTTTTTGTATCTAATATGCTTCACATATCACTTTGTTCTTTTTTAACTTAAGATACTTGCTATGTACTCATAAGTAGGTTCGCAACAAGAAGTGCACTATTGTGAAAACTTAAAGGCAAATCGCTTAATGGGTTCAAACATCAAAGCCATGTACTGATAAGGAGTAAGTGATAGGTTGAAGACAAAGGAGAATATTGCGAGGGCCGTAAGTACCCTCTACATCTTATTGGTCGTCTTTCAGTTGAGAACAGTAATTACAGGATTTAGTCTGAAGCAATAAATATAACCAGTAAAATATTAATTGTTGTAAATTTTTAACTGACTTTAAACAAGATGTAGAAGAATTAATTTTGGGGTGTTTGTTTTTTTATTAACTGCATTAGATATTTCAACCAATTATTAACTGATATTCTTGATTATTTTGTAATATAAATAATAATTTACCCTACAATAGTGGCCTTTTTAAATTAAAATTTCGTTCTCTTTCCCACTTTCCAAGACGCAAAAGTTCGCGTAAGTCAAAATTGAAAAGAAAATGAAAAACAAATGATGTAGGAAAGAAACGAAACTAAATTGCCAAGAACATAGCGTAAGTGGAACTCGAGCGTCTCGGGAGATGGGAACAAAGTCAGAGCTATTTATATGTGCTGACGTCAAGGCTGTATCATTTCTCAGGCTGTTGCGCAATTCTGCAGGCGTTACATAAAAGCTCCGGGTTCTACGATAGAGAATTGAAGTGTGTTATTTAGTTCCTTTGAAACTTTCATGGTATATGTAAGCTTTACAGTGCTTTTTAATATACACCAAGATTTTAATGTAGTGCAATATGAAAAAATATACAAAAAGCTATTTAGATGTGGGTTTTAGATTTGTTACTAATATTTATTTTATAGTAGCAGATTCGTTTCGCTTCTAAGTATAAAAATGCGTGATGCTCCCCCCTGATTTATTCCAGCTACGGCAATGAGTCTCACTGAGACTAGCAAATTGCATAGGATATATCATAGTGCACATGACTTATTTATTTCTTTTATTTTCAAAGTGTCGTAGTATGGACTCGCGATGAGAGATCAGAAGCAGAACTGACCGCTTTACGCCCTTTATTCCGCCACGAGGGTGTAACGCCGCCAAGTTTCTACTAAACTGCTATTTACCATTTCTTTACCGACAAATCAAATAAATAGGTATATACATATATTTCGGCTTAAACCAGGACGCTCTAACTATAATTTGCAAAATAAAATCCATAAGAACTATTTCATTCCAGAATGAAAATTTTCTTCATTGACGTAAGCCTAGG
Organism: Brenthis hecate; assembly: GCA_951806755.1. Taxonomy (NCBI): domain Eukaryota; kingdom Metazoa; phylum Arthropoda; class Insecta; order Lepidoptera; family Nymphalidae; genus Brenthis; species Brenthis hecate. Next base: position 5,586,434 of record OX638258.1, on the reverse strand, counting down.
TGAAAATATCGTCTAATCTCGTGCAAAAAATATTGCCATCCTTTGCAAACTATTTGTTACATTAGTAAGATTAGCAATGATCCATTAAGTTATTTTCTATTATTATTCAAATCTACTTAGTAAATATATTTTCTATACAAAAAGAGCTTAAAGCTTTTTGAAGCTTACGTCAGAAAACGTCAGGCGGTTCGTTGGGTTGAGATGTAACCTCACTAATTTTGTCTTTCCTATAGCGTTCTGTTGTCAATAAAAAATTCAAAGAAACTCTTTGTATGAACCTTTTACAGACGTATTTCTAAGAAAATATCACTTAACTCACTTATCGTGAAGTATGAATCTCTGGTCTTTAATTTACTAGATATTGCTGCTCCTGTTTGAAGTTATATCTGTTTTATTGAAACTGAAGTTAACACTATTTTTTTTTTTATAAAAAAGGACAGAAGTATAAGCACAAACTTCTAACAAAGTACAAAGACAAAAAGTATTATCAAATATATTTATTTACGCTTAGCATTTTCTGAAGGTACATACATCTATATACATAATAATATTACAAATGTGAAAGTTTGTGAGGATGGATGGGTGGATGTTTGTTACTCTTGGACGCCAGAACGGCTGAACGGATCTGGATGAAATTTGGCACAGAGATAGATTATAATTTGGAATAGCACATACATATATTATCTTTTTATCCCTTTTTATGTAAAATGTACAGGTTCCGTGGGATAATTTGTTTTTTTTAGGACGACCTGAAACGAGGTGAGTCAATAGTACAAAATAATAGAATAACACTAGTAATAAAACAATACTACTAATATAACAAATTATCAAACTTAAATATAATTAAAATTATATAAAATTGAAATAGAATATTTATTCACAAATATTTTAATTACTTTCCCACGAGTTTCATCTTCTTAAGAAAAGCAAGAAGGCATAAGGATAAGGAACGTAGACGGTAATAGTGAATGCAAGTAAAGGACTGCCATTGAAGCCGGAGGAGCGAAGTGCGAGACCCTGCATAGTTTCAAAATGACAACTCCCTATTTTAAAAGTCAGAACCCTTTAACGAGTAAAAGGTGTCAAGAACAATTGGACCCAGTTATGCAAAAAAACAGCCATGTGCGTAAAATGTACCAACAGAGTTATAAGCATTTTATTATAAAAAATAAAATAATTATAAAAAATAAACAATACTAATATAAATATTGTTCAATTTTAAAATAACCAGAAAAACAAAACATAACCAAATTGCAACTATCGACAGAAAAATGCTTATAACTCTGTTGGTACTTTTACGCACATGGCTGTTGTTGCATAACTGGGCCCAATTGCTATGGAGACTATTTCGAATTAATGAAAGAGTTTTTTTTTATATCAAGTTATAAGGTTTCTTTTTATCATTATAGTATTGCTAGTTTAAATGTTTATTAGAAAGTCGACAAAAATGATTGAAATTATATAAATTACCGTCGTAGTACGGTAGAAAGTCATGAAGCTGCCTTTGATGGCTTCTATCAGAAGTCGTAGATTCTATGTCCGTGTAGTACTGATATATGAAGAGTTAGAAAGCCTAGGTGCATATGTATATATATTTGAAATAATATATTCTTATAAAAGAAACTCAAATGAACCAAGTGACCATGTGATGCAATCGTCAGCTTCTATTTTCATGCCATTGACATTGACATGGTTGTGGTTTTTTTCACTTGTATCGAATACACCTATAAGGACGTGAGAAATACTTACGTAAATCTTCTACTTATATAAAAATCGATGTGTGTATATATGTTCTCTATGGACTTCTAAACGGTTGGAGAGATTTTGATGAAACTTTCAGAAAATCTTCAGATTAGCCCAGCGGGTGACCCCGTGAAGTTTGGTAGCTATCGGAAGTTTGAACGCGGGTGAAGTCGTAGGTTTTGCTAGTAATTTACAAAGTGTAGAGTGTATTGTAGTTCATATATATTTTTTAAAGTAATTAATGATAATTTAAAACATATTCGTAAACACCCACACAGCCATAAATAAATTATTCTTAATTATATAATATTACATAAGGATAATTTGTTTTGAATGTCAGAGTGAACACGACTTAAACCAATGAACACGAATGAAACCATCAAATAACATGCGCACCTAAATCAATTTACCATGAATCATAATATTGAATCCAACTATTCTAATCATACAACACAATAATTCCTTCCAATACAAGCTTAGCGTATACCTTTACGATACGTTGGTTGACATCATTTTAACTTAAAAGATACTTAAACTATACATATATGTAATGTACAAATATGAAATAACAATATTACAATCAAATCTGTTCTACGTTAACGATACATTTTTCCGGGATAAAAAGTAGCCTACGTGTTATTCTGATGTATGAGATATATTATTGTCAAGTTTCATTAAAGTCCAATCAGTAGTTTTTGCGTGAAAGAGTAACAAACATCCATACACCTATACATCTATACGACCTCACAAACTTTCGCATTTATAATATTAGTATAGATTTTCTAATTCGATAGATCGTAAACAAAATAATTTACATACAATGAAGAAAAATGCGAGACATTAACAACTTCGCGAGTCATGTACTACGACTATAAAAACCATGTCACCTTCAACTGGTACTATTTTAATATGAAAGAAAATGTCAAGAAGGCGTGCGAACAATAAATGCACCTAGCATGAATGCACAAAGGATTCAACTGTAGGATGGAGTCGGGGAAACGTACCGCGTTTCACGAATGAAGACTGCCCTAGTTTCGTAGCATTCGATAATATTAGCTAGTGTGCTTTTACCCTACTGGCCCAGAAGAAGGGTATTTTTTTCTAAATGCATACATGTAAGTATGTCTATTTTGGCTCGCTATAACCATAACGATTTGATGGATTTCAATCAATTTAGTTTAAAGAATGATTTAAAGAAGAAGAAAAAGACAAAACGATGCAAGAAATAAGTATGCAAAACAAGAACGAGGTGGAATAAAAGAGTATTTTGTTATTGCTTCCATATAGGTATCAATACAATAGTTGATAGTCCATTAATAAGACACTTTCCTACCATTTATGCTTTTTATTTTTCTATATTTCTATTTGATTATCTATTAATGGGTGACCGTGTTGGTGCAGTAACATTGTGTTTGTTAGAGAAACATTTATAAATGCACGTTGAGTGACAATTTGCAAAGAAAATATATTTTTAAGCAGACTGGAGAAAACATCGATGGGATGACCGATACCGTTCCTAGCCTATATCATAAAGTAATCCCACGGTAATGTAATATTACCGTGGTAATCCCATTAAAAGGACGATATTAAATATCAAAATAAAATGTATGATGGCCTCTTCTAAGTAAAATCCACAAATGATGTCTAGGACAAGAAGCTTGTTGAGTGGTATTGAATAAAGAAAGTCTGTCTACTTCAATAATAACCAATATTGTATATTTTGAAGTAGTGGAAAAAGCTTATATGACTTGAGAGCTTTTCACTGAATTGCATTTAAGGCGCCACATGTTCTCAAAATGGCTTTTCGAGTCTAAATATTAAAGATTTTTACACGAATTCTTAGTTTCTAAACAGAAGATATTTATTTTAGCTTTATTTTATTTACCCAGTACGATAATACATTCAAAACAACAATAATTATTACTATACAAAATAAAAAGTTTAAATAAAAGCTTCAAAGATTTTCACAAAATTTTAATAAAAAAAAAATGGCAATATCGTAGACAAAAAATATTAGTATTTGGGCGTCCATTTAAGTCCGGCCGAAGATAATCGACGTAGGATGGGGTGGAATTCTTGTCATCTCTGCACTTTCAAGACGAAAATGGCTAATAAATGCAATGACAGAACTATCAAGTTTTCATAAATCTTACGATAACAGAAATAGCAAAAATGATTACAGAAGCTTCATAAGCATTTATATAGGCAAATAAAAGCAAAATTCACTATCGGATAACTCGCTTAGTAGACGATGAAACTTCACTCACTCGTATGAAAAATTTCATGGAACTTAATAGCGCCCTAATAGCTGGTACACTACGACATGCCTTGTGATGAACGTTGTAACCATCGTTCTTATAGGAACGAACACTAGCGATTCACCCTCGTTCGCCTCGGGTTCATCCCTAGTTACGTTTTAACGTTTAGTATAGATTTCTCGGAGACATTTTCCCGCAGTAAAAAGTATAATAGTAGTAAGATATGTTGACCCAAATAACCAGTTATCATCATACTAAATTTCATCAAAATCTGTTCAGTGGTTTTCTCGTGATATATGTATGTTTCTCGATAAATGTGGTTATGGTTATATCTGACCTCTCTCAGGGTCTACTTTTAAAACATTTCTTAAGAGCTCGAGTTGTTCGGACCAAACAGGATCAACGTGCACACCTTTAATCATCGTGAATAACGCGTTCAAACAAACTCTGCCTTTTTTATTATTATTATATTATAGATAAGTGTTTTCCAATAATAATAATAATAATATGGCAGTCATAATTGGTTCTTTAGTTTGATTCCGATTTTGCAATGGAACGTCAATTAATTTTAACGAGTTTTGCCTCCACAAATACGAATTATTGCGAAAGTTCTCATTATCTTCACATCTTGGGAAGATATATAAGAAGAATGAATGATGGATTCCTTGCAAAAATACAGCTATTGTATGGTTTCGGAGTATTTAATTTATTCTATTTTAAATTACTTTTGAGATAAATGTTTATAAAAAAAATATTTTATTTTTAGGTTTAATTTAGATAACTGAATTCAAAATAATATGCTTAACACAAAACTATCTAGATTATCAAAAAGTAAACTTTTATGTATATGATATTAAGTCAGCGTGTCTCTACGCCTCGACTAGACGACGGTACTCCCCGGTGTGACGACGTTAATGAGTTTGAAAACATAAGTATAACTCTAAAGCTATTAGCTTAAATATGCAAAGTTTTTAGAAACATCTATCTCATTTTTTAAGACTTATCGAAAAATACAATACATAAGTTTATGTGCACTCAAATTTTCTTCGAGTAAAATTACTAAGACAAACATACAGATGGACATAACGAAATTATAACTTTCGTTTTTGACTTTAGTCTACGGAACCCTAAAATAACTTAATAGGAAGTATAAATATTTTCATATAGCCATAACAAACATGTTAATCAAAAATCCATGGAGCATTAACGCAATAAACTTTGAAATATAATCATATTACATAGAAAATTACTCCATACGTAGGTGAAAATTGATTTGAAGTTGTGTGACGCCCTCCAAATAGCTTTTAACCTTCGATCGAGGCCAAGTCGGCTCCTAAAAGGTTTTAAATTAACTGTCTGAAAAACAACTTGTTTTAGGGCAGAACAGTGAAGTTGGGCAGGTCAGCTCTGCTCCAGAGCTTTTTTTAGAGGAGACCTTCTCACGCAAACTTAACGAAATTCAAGTAGAACATTCTATGTGCTTAGTATCTACTTTTAACTAAAACGAGCTTAGATAATAAATAAATAAATAAATAAATAATAAATGTTGGGACATTAACACACAGCGCCATCTAGTACCATGGTAAGCAACGAGGCTTGTGTTATGGATACCAGATAGATGATACACTACACATATATAACTTTAAATACATACATATTATAAATAAAAACACCCATGACTGGAGTACAAACATTCGTGCTCATCACACAAATGAATGACCCCAGCGAGACTCGAACCCGCGACAGCTGGCACAGCAAATAGGGTCACTACCAACTGAGCCAAACGTGTCGTCAAAAGTATTATATTATAATATTAAAGTAGATGGTCTTATATAATAAGAAAATATATGGAATACATTTTTATCAGCGACATCGACAGAAAGAACTTATGTATGAGGGCAAGTCACTTTGATCTGGTTACGTTTTTGTTTCACTTTGGCAAAACTTAATAAATCCTTCCGATGAAACTAACAATAAGTAGACGTTGTAACATTGTATACAGAGGGTAGAATGTTGCTATATCTTAGAGCCTTATACTCGTATGTGGGATCATATCTAAATATATTCGCTTCACAGATTACGAGAGAGTGAAATACGGCGACAAGCTTAGAAATCGGTTCGAGTCATACATTTCCAGCGTTTAACGACGCCACGAAGCCTAACCTACGTGTTATAGCAGTTTACACGTGAGATTATACAAGATTTACACATGTTACTTAAGATTTATTAACATAGAAGTAGCATTTATTGTTTGTATGGAAATGAAGACTCCAGAAGTGGAGAGGCAAGATGACTGTTGATATCCTAATCTACCTTTTTATTTACTATTGGTGGCTGTACCAAAATCAACAGATTCGATATCCGGACAGAGTAAAAATCTCTATAAAATATCCTTTGTTATTATATTTGTTACATCTAGGTTTATCAATACAGGGGACCCCACATTTAAAACTGCTATTAAGCATCAAAACTCCTATAAATTTACCGAATTTTCGCTACGTCGCTAATAATTATAAGCACTCCAGTATACTTTAACTGTAAATTTCAGTATGAAAACGCTTAGCAAAAATTTACTCAAACACAATTTGCATTTATATTTGTTTTACTCAACTGAGATTCGCAATCCCATAGCAGTATCGCAATAAAGTAGGCACTGGCTATATAAGTAGGATCATCATTATTTAAACCTTTTCAAGTCTATCATAGTTTAAATTATACCCATTAATACATATACAGGGTGGAACAAATACATGGGACATGGAAGAAAAGTACCTTAAATATTAAAGTTATCAAGTTTACCCAAAGGAAACATGTTTTTATTTTTAAAAATAATAATAACTGCATTTAAATTAAAAAAAAAAGCTTTCCTGGATCGGGAATCGACCCAAATAAAAATGCAAAAAAGACCACAATCATTATTTTATCGAATTAATCGATATATATATCTATGGGGAGGAAAAATGTACTTTTCACTTTTTAGTGTTTTTTTGAAGTCGGTTTTTATTTTTTTGTTAAAAAGTTTTTTTTGAAAAAAAAAAATGGTTGGTGTATTGTAATCCATATGGTGTAAAGTCCTTAGTTTTTCTTTTGTTTTGACAGGTTAAGAAAATAAAGCATCACGGCACTGGACATATGTAACGTCAACTTTTTAAAAGTTTTAGTAACGAGCAGTATAGAGCTACGAAACGACAACTTAGAAAATTTGATATAAATTCAAAAATAAGTAGTCAACTCGCTTGCATTAGTTACACTACTCGTCCGTTGTCCAGGCAATTTGGTTGGTGGTTGCTGTTATAAAATGTATACGAAGCGTGGATGCGGCGGAATATTTTTTAAACTTTTTGCGAAACATATGTGAACGCTGCATAGACAGCGTTAATCTTAACTGTAACTTATAAAAATAGACTTCAACGACATCGTATATGCAAAGTGTTTCAGTATTTTTGCTGCATTATTTTATTATGCTATTTCACTTTTACGCGTTGTTTTTAAAATAAGTATATATTTGTATAATTTTGAAGAAATACATACAAAAATAGCTTCGGATTTATACGTTTACTTGTTATTGCCCGCGGCTCCACTTGCCAGGATAAAGCTAGTTTCACTTCTATTAATATTATCAAATATCTGCTCGTATTTTTGCTATATATTCTGCTCATATTTTTACATTTAAATAGTTTTCTAACAAGAACAGCAAGATAAATAACTAAAATCGTCTAATATTCTAGCGAAATTATTTGATTGCACGTGTCAAAATAAATTGAATAGATCTATGTTTTAATAAAAAAAAAAAACTAATTTCAATTTCGACATTTCAATCGTACACAAAAAAGCCAAAAGTCTAAATAACAACAAGCCCGACCAAAACAACGTACCTAAAATCCGTTGTACCATAGCCATATTGTTATTTTAAGTGCTTTCAAACAATTTCAAATGGATATTCTCGTATCTTCCCATTCAATCCCCCGAACATACCGTCCGCATGGCTCGCACTGGCGCGTGAAACTTGAATTCTAATCTAAAATTCGCACGAATTATAAACTAAGCAGTTTTGAACCCTAACATATATGTAATAGAGTATTTTTATTATGAACAAGGTTGATGGTCATTATTTTATATTTTCGTTAAAATCATTTATTTTGTTTAGATATTTAAACTAGCGTTGCCCGCGGCTCCACCGTTGTAGATTGTTTAAAATAGTTTCGCCGCTCCTAAAGATATTAGCATGATGCTGCATAATCTAAAATCTTCGTCCAATCGCAATAAAATGTGACTATAATATCACATGCTTAAGTTTGTATATGTACGTGTGTGTCTGTTACTCATTCTCGCTGAAATGGCTGGACAGATTTTGATGAAATTTATCACAGACTACTAAGGCATGCACCCGAGCGAAGCCAGGGTAAGCCGTTATTAGATTTATAAACAATTTAGAATCATAAATATTTAGATCAGTTAGATCATTATTAAAATTGTTACATTTTTAAGGCGGTTCCGAAAATGTCACATTTTTTGTCACAAAAGTCCCATTTAAGATTACTCTCTCCTTTATAAAGAGAGATGAAAAGAGAGAAAGAGAGAGAAAACTAAAATGGAAATTTTGCGTGACGATTTCTTATGAATGGCCCCTTTTGAAGCAAAACATACCTCCAGGGACACAAGTTAGCGTTCCAAAAATAACCCTTTTAAAATTAGGATAATTTAATCCTTAGCTCGTTTACAATACGGTCTATTATTCTACGTTAGTGGTGTTTATTAATAATGCACTTCCTTATTGAGTGGTCGGGGTCAGGTCATTGAACTTTGCGATTTATTTTGATAATGGAACGAAATTATTTGATAATATTTTAGTATATATGTATATTGAATAATATCAGTACCCGTGAGAACTATAGGTACTTATTATTATACGATATTAAGCAGTTACAGATGTTTTTATCCTAAAAAATATTAGATATCTAGCGAATCACTCTCGCTCCGTTTTGAGGTTCGTACCTTTGAAGGTTTAGCTCAGAAATGAGATATGCTCCTGCAGTACAAAAGTATCCTATATGCTGACCCGGATAACCAGTTATCATCATACCAAATTTCATCAAAATCTGTCTAGAGGTTTTTTCCTAATGCGGTCACGGACAAACAGACAAAAAATCTAAAAACTATAGATTTCGCGTTTGTATCGATAATAATGAATATTTCAATAAGATTTTTCAAAAAACATTTAATGTACAGAGTCGACTCAGAATTTTATTATATATACCTATAGATTTACTTTTACATAACATTGTATTAAAATATGAAATATATTTGCATAAAAGTAGAAATAGAAGGAATTTAATAACGGTGTATTACATATCTCATGTTAGAAGAAGCCTTGATTATAATTAGAAAACGTAAGTATAAATAAAAAAAACCATAAAATATGTAAAGTTTCATAAAAAATGTTACAATCACAAGAAATTTAGTTTAAAAAAAAAACAAAATAATAACCTATTCATTCAGGTTATTTTAGTGAGCCTAAACATGACATCTCTGTAGTATTTTAGTAAAGAATTGTGAGTGAAATGAGTTTCTTGCAGGTTCCAGATGACGCTGCAGTATCAAGCCATGGTGTCCATATCGTTGCAATGTCATTGTTGTCGAGGAACGGGACCAAGTTCCGATTGGATTAGATCTGTGGAAGTTGCTTATATTTTTTTACCGTCTAGAATACAGCTAATAGCCTGCAATCGCTAATCGGATTTTCTTATTTTATACCTAAGAGCACTCTCGATAAAGTCACATTTCAAATAATAACAAATTAAATTAAAATCGGCTCATCCGTTTGGGTGCTACGTCGCCATAGACAGATAGATATAGAGATACACATTTTAAACTTACAACACCCCGTTTTGCGTCGGGGGTTAAAAAAGAAAATTTATACGGAATCGAAAATATACCACATCTATTGTCGACATTCCGTCCATCGATCTTTAAGACGCTAAAATCCGGTTACAAGTTTTCACCCTCTTTTTCTACCCCTTATGAAATCGAGTTTTGTTAACACTTTGTTAGTGGCCTTACTACAAAATAAAAGCTTTTCCACATAGACTCATATTTCTTAAACAAACCAGTGGTACGTCAATGGTAAAGCGCTCCTAAAAACCAAGTAAATGAATTAGGTTCAAATCCAGGTCTAGCAGTTTTGAGATTTTCATGTGCATAATATCATTTTCAATCACCAAGCTTATTGTGAAGGAAAACATTGTGGAATGGTATTTGTAAAGGCTAAGTAAATATTAACATATAAAAGAAATAAATATATGTTGGGACATTAACACACAGCACCATCTAGTTCCACGGTAAGCAACGAGGCTTGTGTTATAAATACGCATTACACATATATAACTTTAAATACATATTATAAATATAAATACCCATGACTGGAGTACAAACATTCGTGCTCATCACACAAATGAATGCCCCCAGCGGGAGTCGAACCCGCGATCGCTGGCACAGCAAGTGTTTATATGTGTATGTGGACTGCTAAAAAAACCTTTTATATAACATATAGACTTACCAACGTTATTTAAGGATTATATATCTGAAACAAAAAGATTTGAATATATTAAAAACGAGAGTTCGCATTACATGTTAATTAAAAAGGTCAGTTTGGACGAGGGAAACCACACATAAATACAATGTTAGCTAAGTTACATTTGCCCGTAAATTGACGCTAAAAGCTTTTCTGAACAAAGTATTTGAATTAATTGTTTCATTAAAGCTTTAATAGGTAATATTAAAGATTTAATGAAACAATTACACATCATCCAACATAAATCATCCAAAATTCAAAATTATATATAACTAGCGTATTATGGATACCAGATAGTCGATACACTACACATATATAACTTAAATACATACATATTATAAATATAAACACCCATGACTGTAGTAAAAACATTCGTGTTCATCACACGAATGACCCCAGCGGGACTTGAACCCGCGACCGTTGGCACAGCAAGTAACGTCACTACAGACTGAGCCAAACGTGTCTGTATTCAAATTAATAGTGAGTGAGCCTGCGTCAAGCGAAGACATTAAAGAAAAATTTATCAATATATCAAAAACTTTCAGTTACTGAAAAAATCAATTAAAGTTTCCTACGAACTTAAAACCAACTTTAAGTGAGCTTTGCAAAAGTTGAGTCTAAACATTTATAGAGTGCTACTTTTTCTTGAATACTCATCAGACCTTGTAAATAAGTTAATTAAATTTACGATAGCTCCATTACTTATTCTGTAATATTAAATGTATTTTGTACTGGCTCACCCGAGCGAAGCGAGTTGAAATCGGTTCTTTACTTTTCGCGTGAAACGCGCATAAAAAGACAGACAAACAGACATACAGGCAAACAGACAAACAGACAATTTTTTTAATAACTATTGTTTTGGGGTCTATGTTGTGTACATAATACGTTACAAATAAACGAAAACATCTATCCCACGGGAACCTTACATTTTTCCGGAATAAAAAGTAACCTATTTGTTATTCTGATGTATGACCTATATTATTGTTAAGTTTCATCAAAATCCAATAAGTATTTTTTGTGTACTAAGCTGTATAAGTTACTATAGTTTTTTGATTGTCCCACGGGAACCCTTTAATTTTCCGGGATGAAAAGTAGCCAATTTGTTATTGTCATGTATGAACTATAATATTGTAAAGTTTTATTAAAATCCAGTCAGTAGTTTTTCTATACTAAGCTGTATAAGTTATTATAGTTTTTTAACTATCCCACGGGAACTATTAAATTTTCCGGGACAAAAAGTATCTAAGATATTGCCCAGGGATATAAGGTACAACCATGCAAAATTTTATTTTAAACGGTCCAATAGATTCGGAGATCAGCCCGTACAAACAGACAAACAGACAGAGAAACAATAAATTTGAAAAAAATCTGGATTTGTTCTATTTGTCTTCTAACATCCCCCTGACTCGGTTTTTAGCATTTTTTTCTATGTACAGACACTCGACCTCTACTGTTTTATTACAGTATAGACTAGCATTGCCCGCGGCTCCGCCCGCGTTATGTTGACCCGGATAATTAGCTATCATCATACCAAATTTCATCAAAATCTGTCCAGTGGTTTTCTCGTGACGTGGTAACAGACAGACAGACAAAAATTCTAAAAACTATAGATTCGGACTCTGTATCGACAATACTGTCTATTTAAATTAGATTTTACAAAAAATATTTAATGTACAGATTCGACGTAGTTAGAATTTTATTATAAGTATAGATTCTATAAAATCGCGGCCTGTTTTACATTTATTATAACAAGTATTAATAGAATCGCGAGGTAACGACGAATGAAATCTGGATAGTTCATCCAGATTTCATTAGTAAAAGTTAGAAAAAGTTTTAATTGAAATTGTTCTGTGATCTTAAAAGATATAATCAAAATATCAAATTAACTTATTTCGGATAAATAATATAAAGCTTTTGATGTGGAAATAACATTTAAACGAGAATTAATATAGTTGCGACTATATGTAAATTGTAATGTAAGATGACATCTTCTGGCAAAAAAGTATTTTACAAACAAATACTACAGACGAACGAAACGCACTTAATTTACATAATTGTGTCTAAACAATTCTTTCTCCTTACGACCCAATAATTATTCAACAGAGGGAAAGGTGTTTAAGCTCAGATTTGACTCAATTTGAGCGACATTTTGACGACACGTTTGACTCAGTTTAAAGTGATGTTACTTGCTGTGCCAGAGATCACAGGTTCGAGTCCCGCTGCGGGCATTCATTTGTGCGATGAGCACGGATGTTTGTACTCCAGTCATTGGTGTTTATATTTATAATATGTATGTCTTTAAAGTTCTATATGTGTAGTGTACCAACTATCTGGTATCCATAACACAAGCCTCGTAGCTCACTATGGAACTAGATGGTGCTGTGTGTTAATGTTCTAACATATATTTATTTTATTATGACCCCCATAAAACTTCCTTTTGTTTTTATTTCAAATATTATCCGTATAACAAAAAACTCGTATCTTTCACATATTACTAAAATTTATATAATAAAACTGTAACTAAGTCGAATCTGTACATTAAATATTTTTTTGAATATCTTATTAAATTAGACATTATTATCGATGCAGAGGCCGCATCTACCGTTTTTAGAATTTTTGTCTGTCTGTCTGTTACCGCATCACAGAAAAACCACTGAAGGGATTTTGATGAAATTTGGTATGGTGATAGCTGGTTATCCGGGTCAACATAAAGGATATTTTTTATTGCGGGAAAATATCTCATTTCTGAGAAAAAATACAAAAAATGGCCACGATGATAGTACATACACATTCAAATGAAATTGGTACATGTAAGAGTAGGTATATGTACTAATTAATATGTAAAACCTAAGAATTTTTTTTTGGTCTTTTGAACGCGGGCGGAGCCGCGGGCAATGCTAGTATTTACATAAATTTAGTGAGCGCTGAAAGCATCTATCGCTGCTATCAATCATATCAGGCGCCATCGGTGTAGATTAATTTATGCGCGGCGCGTCACAAAGGAACACCAAATAGAGGACTACGGGTCCAATCCTGTTAATTGAATCGCAGTGTGAATATATCTCTTAATATGGATATATACAGTATTGTACTCGCATATTAACGAAATCTATCCACAAACCAATAAATAAATATTATTAATTGGTTTGTTAAGTTCTTTTTTACACTCTTAACTAAGCCTATGACAAAGACAAAAGTGTTTATTAAATATATGAACGACGTATCCATACTATACTATTATAAATGTGAAAGTCTGTTTGTTTGTTTGTTTGTCTGTCTTTCTTTCACGTCGCAACAGAGTGACGGATTGGTGTGATTTTTTGTATGGATATAGTTGGAGGGCTGGAGAGTGACATAGGCTACTTTTTACCGCGGGAGTTTACCTAATTCCCACGGGAAAACACTTTATAATACAATCCAAACTAATATTTATGATCAGAATTACTTGAAACTTGGTATTAATGCTATGCAATAAAATTAAAAAAATACGTGTGTTAGTATTTTTCGAAATTCATCCCATAAATGGGTAAAATAGGGGATTAAAGTTTTGAAATCTATCTTTTTAGAGTTTTTTTATAGTTTTAGTGCGTGCGAAGCCGCGGGTTTTGCTAGTTACTATATAAATACTATAAGTATAAAAGTGATACTCGATGATGGAAGAGCGAAATGCAAATGATACTCGTTAATGGAAAAGCAAGGACTTATGCTAATATTAACACCATTTAAGAACTTGGTTTATATATAATACGAGAAACTAACTATCGTAAGCCACTCTTCACACAAGTGAGCCTAAAAGCTAAAGCTAATAAATCCGTTACAATAAAGTCAGTAGTCAAGCAACTGTCCAGTCCAATAATAGCAAGAAATCATATCCCAAACATTAATATATTGATTTTTAGAACAGGAAGAGAAAAATTGAAACAGATTACATACGATAGTTTCTATCTGAATTTGACATTAAGAAGCCAAAGCATAAAAAGTTGTTAGTGTAAGGTGCGGCTGCCTGCGGGTCGCAACGTCTATTGCGGCCTGAAAGGGGGCGAGAACGGGTTGAGGGATGTTGGTTCTACCCACTACTATTATTATTATTATATTACTAGCAGACTACAAAAACTACAAAAACAAACTTTAAAATGATAGGATTCATACAATCTTTCATCCGCTATTTTGCCCCCTTATGGGATGAATTTCGAGAAATGCTAAAATACATTTTTAATTAATTATATTGAAGAGCATTTACACCAAGTTTCAAGTAATTCTGATCATAAATATTTTTTTGGATTGTATTATAACGTATTTTCCCGCGGGAAAGAGATAATCTCCCGCGGTAAAAAGTAGCCTATGTCACTCTCCAGCATTCCAATCTGTTTCGATGTGAAAGAAAGAAAGACAAACAAACAAACAAACAAACAAACAAACAAACAAACAAACAAACAAACAAACACACTCACATTTATAATATTAGTATGGATAGATGTAAAGCCTTTTGCTAGCACAAACACACAGACTAAGTAACATCCTACTAGTTTTAAAGATATAAAATGCCGCTTTTGTCAATATCTAACTAATATATTTTTGCGACAAGAAAGAAAAATACAACTAACACACATACCCCCATTTATAATTTAAGTAAGGGTTCTTTAAGTCAAGTAAGTAAGTTATAAAAGGTTGTAAAAAAATGGCTAAATTTCGGAAAATTTGAAACTAGCAAACAAACATTTCCTATTAGGAATATACGTTTAGGATATTTGGTAAATCGTTGATTTCCGATTAATTTACATATCGGTTCATAAAGGAACAGCAAATAGCGTGCGGACCGCGTGATCCATCCGCTTAATTGAATCGCGCTATGAATACGCTTTATGAGAGCTACCAATTTAAGCGTTGGACTCAAATGTGCGAATAAATCGCTAATTTAATTAAATGCTACCCAAAACATCCGTTTATAATGTATCAATATCATACCACAAATGCAACAAGTTATATATCTTATTTAGAAAATCAAATACATGAATCGTCTTGGAAATTTGAAGTCAAATGTACAAAAAAGTCAAAGAAAAATATTTTTGAAGATTTTATAAGGCAAGCTTTATATATAGCTCTGCACACTATTTTCCGAAAACATCGTTTAAATTAAGATTCTGCTGTTTGAAAAGGAGCAATAAAATACTTTGTAGGTTTGGATATACGAGAAGTTACTATCTAGAAAATTAAATGAGATGTTTTTAAGAAATATTAGATTTGAAGATACAAAATCAAGTAATACAAAAATGCAATCAAGTAAGACAATCAATGCAAATCAAGTAAGACAAAAAAAAAGCAGATACTCTGCAGACAGTCTTTTGCAAAATCACAAAATATATCAATTGAGCAATAGGTATATGTAGTCTTTGCGAAATGAAGTCCACAAATAGGTACAAAAAAAAAATTAAAACTTAAAATTAAGTTAATTAACTATCCAACAGAACTGTCAACTATAGTTATATTAAAAGCTGGAAATTCATTAAGTTCAGTCCAATGTTCTTGGTCACTAGGAGTGAGTGATACAAATCGTATATAGTTTTTGAAACTATATATTGTATCGATATCGTATATCGCTATATCGGTCTCTGAAGTAACTATATATCGAGCAAAACACTATATCCGAACTGATTCGATGATACGACGAATAGACGATATGTGCGATATAAGATATTATTATTTTATACTGTTGCGCTTGATACAAACCGAGCGGGAGTGAAAGGGCGCGCGTGATTTACAAGTGAGATAGATGAATGAAGTGAAATATTTAGTTATGCACGCTGCCATTTAATTCTGAACTTTACGGTTCTGCAATATAAAGTATACGATATTGTCGTTTTTTTAGCGATTATGGTGTGACTGGACTAATATTATTTGCATGGTTCAATAATCGACTTTATATGTAGGACGTAATGACATAATATCAATAATATTAAGATCTAAATAATAAACTAACCTTTTGGCCTTGGAAAGACGAAAAAATTAAAAGCGCATTTTTAGGTGACGAATATTTTCTTTTGTTTCGAGTGCAATTATTGCAACTAGGACATTGTTAGCTATTGTTCATTGATTTTGTTATTAAATACATATTTTTGATCAAAGAAAGTATTTCATTAATAGCGAGCATATATAAATAAAAGCTAGAAAATAATAAAGAAGCATAAGTCCTAAGTCTGGGTAAAGTATGAAGGAAAGTTCATTCATTTTCATATAACATATCTCAACATTCTTTCACTCGCACAAAAATATATGATATATGTAAATACTTATGCACAAATTGTTCCGTATCGATATATCTAAAAATATCGAAAATGATATCCGTATCGAGTTATCAGTACAATATATAGATTCATAAAATATATGGTTTCGATATCCGATATCGAATATCGATATATAGTTTCGATTCGATATTCAGCAAAAGCTATATCACCCACTCCTATTGGTCACAAAGCAGCAAATAGTGCGCGGGCAGCGTGCTCGGCTCGCTTAATTGGATCGCTTCGTGTATGCGGTATATGGGAGCGACCAAGCTGGACGATGTATTCAAATGTTCTGATAAAATCATTTATTCAGATACGTAAAGTAAAATTAATAGCATACGGTCTTGTGGTAAACAAATTGCTCAAAATTTATTTTGCAAATGTATGTTGTTAATTAAATATGTGATTACCGATACGAGAGGATCCAGGAGGCGATGCGAGAGGATCCAGGGTGCGATGCTACCGAAAATATAAATTAAATTTTATCTGATTAATTTAAGCATAACTACATAGTATAAAACAAAGTTGCTTCCCGCTGTGTGTCCCTTATATATGCTTAGATTTTTTAAACTACGCAACGAATGTTGATGCGGTTTGTTTTTAATTGATAGAGTGATTCAAGAGGAAGATTTATATGTAAAATACATGCATATTATGATACAGAATAACCGAGAAATTAAAATATTTCTATTTCATACTAACCGTTAAAACGTACCTAGGGATGAACCCGAGCGAAGCAAGGGTGAGTCGCTAATGTAGTAATAATAAATTCGCGAAATCAAAAATCGAAAGAAAGAATTTACTTTAAGAATTACACTTTAACAAACACTTTTGAATTGTCAGCTTAGTTTAAAGTGTTAATGTTGTCAGTATTAAAATCCTAAAGGATTACCCATAATTGTCTCTATGCCTATCTTTTTAAGACTAATCTTATTTCTCAACATCAAACTTCATCTCAACTAGATGAAGATCAACAGCATAATCAATCCACCTATACGAAGCTTAGACCGGAAACGGGACCTGTACTTTACGACATAGAAAATGCCATTTAGACATATTAATGTGCTGTCACCACGTAGTTATGGCAAATTGGTAAAAATTAAAAATAGATTCAAGATTGTATGGATTACAAATATATGTATATATATATATATATATATATATATATGTATATATATATATATATATATATATATATATATATATATATATATCCATTTTAAACACCAACAAAAACAGCAAAATTATATAATTTCCAGTAAAATGGAAACTGCTCCTATTTATTTCCAAAACTTCAACTGACGATCGGTGCCTGCTAGTCAAGCAGATTTAATATTAAAACGGCAATTCTAAAGAAGTGCCAAATATTAATGCATGGAGATCGAATGTTAGCAATAAAATAATATAGCTCGTTTGTTGGTCTCCAAAAGTTTTATTACAACCATTATTTTAATATTTCAAAATTTAAAATATGTTATAGTTAAGTTAAAAGTTTGAAACCTCCACCTACATAATGTAGAGACGACATCACAAAAAGTCCGAAAAGCCGTTGTTAGCAATCCATCCCCTATCAATCCCATGAGAGACGCAGTAGGAATATACATATAATAAATAATTCAAACGTTAAGTATTTCTTGTCAACATCTACTATTTTTATATATTTTCTCTAAGTCCCGTAGCAGTTAATTTAATATAAAGCAAAATGTGGAAATAATTTCTATCTCTAGATTTATTTCACAGCGCGTCTCCACCGAGCCCATTTTTACGGAAAAAATTATTACAGTACGCAAGGGTGTCTTGAGACTGAGAAATGGACTTTTACATACATATGTACAATGTACATATATCTTAGTTCTCAAAGCATGCTGGAACGGCAGTCGTTCAAGACCAGAGATGAGCTATGAGATATATACAGGTACACCACCAACTTCCTAACGTAAGGCTGTGACTAAGATTTCTTGGGCCAAAACAATCGAAAAATAATATAATAAATTTTAAGCAGCAGTGGCTTCTCACTTTGGTACCCTCTCTTAAACTTATAATTGCATAAAATGTTAGCCGGTTTTGTACA
This sequence comes from Brenthis hecate, assembly GCA_951806755.1. Taxonomy (NCBI): domain Eukaryota; kingdom Metazoa; phylum Arthropoda; class Insecta; order Lepidoptera; family Nymphalidae; genus Brenthis; species Brenthis hecate. Next base: position 5,567,510 of record OX638258.1, on the reverse strand, counting down.
CCGAGTTCTTAAATGATACTTTATGCGATTTCACCTGGCACGAAAACTAGTTCAAGTTTTGAATTTTGAACTTTATATTTAACTATAAAACACATTTATAAATTAAATAAGTATAAACAGTTACATACTTTAAGTGGATTTTTGTCACTTTCTTAGATTTACGCGATTATTTGACATTTTTAATAAAACTCTTTTTGGATTATTTTGCGGATTTATTTTGATTTATTATTCTGATTTTGGGAACCAAAAATCTAATTGAAGTCCAGCAATTGCTGGACTATTGCCGTTTAGAAGGAGCAATAAATTTTTTTTTTTATTTTTGTAAAATTCTGAAATATAATTTTTTTTCTTACAGATGTTGTTGTTATGATGTAAACAGTATATTCCCAAAAGGTTTTCAGTAAATTAAAAATGACCCTATATAATTTACCTCTTAATCACACCAAAAACTTATTATTTTTATTTAAACTATATGCCTAGTCCATTATATTCATGGAAGCGTTACCATAAATATCAACAGAACTCAATTACCATTTACTTTCCAAAATAAATACACTAAAGCACTTAGTGAAATGATTGCAAATCCTATCGTCGGATAAACTCAAATATACATAGGTATATAATATATACATAGAGAGATGGTAAAAATATGTCCATCCCACTCGCGCTGATTACATCGCATCGTACCGAATATGAAGGCTTGATGAAATGGATGAAAGTCCAGACCTGTACTATAACAGATGTAGGTGAATGAAAAGTTCAAGTACTGAAGTTTTATCTATACATATAATAAAATTGTAACTGTGTCGAATCTGCACATTAAATATTTTTTGGAAAGTCTCATTGAAATAGTAATTATTATCGATACAGAGACCGGTCTATAGTTTTTAGATTTTTTGTCTATATGTCTGTCTGGGACCGCATCACAAGAAAACCGCATGGACAGATTTTGATGAAAATTGATAGCTGGTTATCTGGTTGGCTGGTTATGTTATTATATTGAGACGTCTAAAACCTTAGTCTCTCCCGTGACCATGATTGCTGTAAAGCATTCGAAACGTCGGGAACCAAAAATCAAAATAAATCCGCGAAATAATCCGAAAAGATAGTTTTATTTAAAAGCATACGATAGATTTATGTCTTTGATAGTATTTTGATATACTGTTATATTAAAATCGTCTAAGCTGAGTTATTGCAAACCCACTTCAATAGCGTAGAAAAAAATAAACTATTTAATAAATTCTTAATATCCAACAATGTAATAATAAATCACAAAGTAATATATTAGAAAAATACTAAGACAAACGACCATAGATTTCTTTATATAAACTGTTTTTCCCTCGTGACACAGTATGATTAATAGATCTAACCACGAAACGCCATGACTCCATGTTATTTAGCCGCTGTTAAGTGTGGGGATGAATCTCAATATTGATGTGAGAAGAAACGGAATGTTTTCCCATATGAGAAAAAAGAGAGTACCATAAAAACTGACCGTCCGTGCGTTACTTCGATTTCCCACACTACATCTTCAAGATGATCAATGTTTGAAGTAACATTTTTCAACTACACCATCAGTCAAAGTATTTTTTGTTTTCACATACGATATAAATACTTGGTATAATCTATAAAAGAAAAATCAGCACTACACTTTACAAGAAACGAATACCGAAAAAGTCATTTTAAACAAAACTATTTAAAATTTTATTTCTCTCTCTTCACTATGATGGCTCTAGACCTAGAGCATTCGAAACAACGCCAAGAACCAAAATAAAAATAAATCCGCAAAAAAAGTCCAAAAACATGGTTTTATTTAAAATGTCAAATATTCACGTAAATCTAAGAAAGTATTACCAAAAAAGTCAGAAATATCTATCAAAAGAATACAATAGCCATGTACCTATTACTAGCGACTCAACGTCGCTTCGCTCGGGTTCGTCCCTAGGTGGATTCCCTATGCAAACTTTCATCCCCATTTTCATTTAAGGAATGATTTCGGGGATAAAAAGTATCCTATGTCCTTCCCAGGGTCTCAAACTATATTCTTACCAAATTTCATCTAAATCGGTTCAGTAGATCCAGAGATTACCCCTACAGCATCACAAACTCACAATTCACAAACTTTACCTCTTCATAATATTAGTATAGATTTATACTATATTGTAGTAATGAACGCAATTGTAGTTAAAATATTCAAGATTTTGTGGTTTGTACTGCATAATTTTGTTTATGGCTCCCTGTTCTGCATACTAACCGCTCCAGACGAGATAACGGTGGCAAGCCTCAGTAATTTATCCGCAATGGCAATACTTATTGTGAAAACTATGCTTTACTAGAAAATTAAATACAATAAACTTACATATAAATATGTATAAAATAGTAAATAATGTTTTTAACGTCCCATTCCATTGCTGTACTTAGAATAGAATTATATTTAATAGTTTTTTTAGGATATATGTATGTATGTAGGTATTACATCTAGATACATAAAAACTCAAGATACACAATCAGCATCTCAAAAGTGTCCTCAAAAAGAAGAGCGCAATTCTAAATTGAATTACGTTTTTTTTTCAAATCTCTTTTGGTCATTGCTTTTCGGATGACGAAATTAAAAAGCATGTTGTTCCAAATTTGTGTTTAGAACTTATTATTATTACGTTATTAGAATTTTCGATTTTTGAATTTTATTCTTTGGCTTGACTTAACGTCACATGTCGACGCCACTTTTTCATGAAATACATATTTGTTAGGAAATGTGTACTTTAATATATCAATGCTTACTCAGCTATATATGTATTTATTTCCTTTTTTTTAATTTTAACAGCATAGTACAGTTACATTGAAATCTGTATATTTGAAAAAGTTTTTAGTTTAAGATAGTTTTTAGGATTGCGTACCCGAATGGTGCCGATTGAACCCTTACTATGAATTCACTGTCCGTCCGTCTGCCAGAGGGCTGTATCTCATGAACCGTAATAGGTAAAGTTAAAATTTTCACAGCGTATGTATTTCTATTGCCGCTATAACAACAAATAATAAAATTAAAAAAATAAAAACACAAGGAACGTTTTTTTAACGTTCGTAATCGATCATCGAAGTTAATATACTACATACATAGAGTAAAAGTCATATTAATAAAAAGTATATGTACGATGGCACGGAACCCTTCGTGTGCGAATTCGACTCACACTTGACTGATTTTTTATATCAATGAAAAAAAACTTGAAACATTAAAATTCTTATTACTTGACGTAAGAGGTGTAAAGAGAAGATGAGGGGGGGGGGGGGTCACTATTTACATAATATAGATATAAAATGAATATGACAGTCACGTCGTAATCAAAGCAAACAAACGAGATGATGTAATTATTCAGCGGCACGGGACCAAACCCGCGGTTAGTATGCATGAGCTTTACACATAATGAAGCGAGACTAGACAAGAGACCCTTAATTATATACAGCCTTCACAAATTCTACTTACATTATACGCTCGAAGTGACAGTAAAAGAAAAATATTTATTATTAGTACTTTGAAGAAATCAAGTCTAAATAACTAGTGCTTGAGGAAAAATGAATTTGTGAACACACAATCTTCTTCTTCTTCCTGCCCACTTCCCAAATTACTTGGGGTCGGCGCAGTACGTCTACCATACTGCTGATCGGTTTTGGCAAAAGTTTTACGACCGGCCGCCTGCCTGACATCAACCCTCTTTGGGAACTCACAATATGTATATCTTAATTAAAAATGCAAACGAGACGTACAAAGGTGGAAGGTGAAAACGAGACGGTTAATGCTGTCATTTCTCACACGAGGAATTTCACGAATAGGGCTGACAATGATATCAATTCACAGATTTATTTCTCATGACGAATTTTTTTTTTCAATAGATTAATATTATTGATGTAGTAATGAATATTTTTCTAAGCTTAACTGTACGAGTAATGGAGTATAATACAAACATAAATAAAATTTAATGTAATAATTTCATATTTCTAATAAAGAAATTTAAAAAAGTTTCTACTATCTATCTACATACAACCTGACAATCAAATTTATTAAAAAAAAAATAGTGATATATTATAAAAGAATCCAAAAAAAAACTAGGGCTACTGAAAACCACGGCCCTACTTCAAACCTAAAGCGAAGGGAGTGAGATAAATATTCAGAACAATAATGATGCGCTGCACGCCCCCGCGACATGATAAAGTGCCTATCTGTATTCACTCTCCGAAGGGAAATATGCTATGTAAATGTATGGCCCATACGAGATGTATGTGAACCATGATATGTATGACATTAATTTTGACATTATTAAGGCAGTGGTAGCCAATTGGTAACGCGCTCGCTTGGAAACCGAGTGAGGCGGGTTCAAATCCCGGGTCTCGCACCACTGATATTTTCATGTGCGAATCATTTACAACATGATTACCACTTGCCTTACGGTGAAGGAAAAAACATCGTCAGGAAACATATATATCTGAGAGAACCTAGCAAGTTTCGAAAGACATGTAAAGTCCGCCAACCCGCATTTGGCCAGCGTGGTGGACTATGGCTTGATCCCCTTCGTATTGAGGGAGGCCCGTTAAAAAGGGCTTTATTTATAACGAAATATGTCTTCTATAAAGTTTAAAAGTTTTTATTTATTATTATTAATCGTATCAATTGAAGGGATGCGATACTATATTTAAAATTATTATAATACGTTTACGTGAAAAATTAATGATTTATTTAAGCATACGCTTAAAAAACATGAAATTTTCTTTTAAACACATAGAAAAGTCCTTCCTTAAAAGCTTAATAATTCGTATGAATAAATGTCCCATTTTAGTAAACAATAATAAAAAATAAAATTGCAAAGTTGCCACTAGAGTTAAATTAAAAAAATATATATGAAAAAGTTTGTTTAATGAAAATTATAATTTTATTTAAAAAAATTCTCACCGTCGCATCTGCAAAAGCCTTTTGACCTGTATTTCAAAGCCTCAACGACACTTTCAACAGCGGGATTATTTTCATTAACATTGTAAAGCCAACACTCATTTCCACTAGAGTGAGACAAACATACGAAAACAGTTTATACGTATAAGAAAGAGAGAGACGGAACAACTTCTATATACTCATTTAATGAGGTACAAACGCGACAGAGGCGAAATATTAATATAGCTGGGAATTATTCTTTAGCAGGTGGATATTGAGACGTATCATTGGAGATAAGCTCTTGTAGGATTACGGGTGGGTATTTCGATATAATGTTATATTAAATAAAAAATATAATATTTTTTTCAAAAGAGTAAAAAAAAATCGTGATTGAATTTTGTTTTAACGAATTTATTTAATATATTTACATTTTAAGACGGTGTAAACCTATGAGAAGTTAGGAAGAGTCTGGTTTCAGAAAGTTTGTTCTTCTTTCATTCAGCTCTACGGATTAGGGTGTTTAGTAAACAGATAGATTACGATTTGGAACAACACATAGACTACTGTCAATGATCATATTTTTCGAAAAGAATGGCTGATCGTTTGCCAAAAGATGTGTACATTTGTAGTGTATATATATATATATATATATATATATATATATATATATATATATATTCATAATTTGTTTGTTTGTAACCACTGATTCGTTCTTGTTCCGTATGTAATGAAGAAGATATCTCCCTTATATCACGATTCGACCTACGAGAGCAAAGTAATTCTACAAAAGTAAACAGCGTAGACGGAGCCACGAGAAAGCGCTAGCTAGTATTATATAAAAAGAAAGTCGAATGTTTTATATCAATTAATTAAGAGCAAGTCACTAGTTCCATATTAAACAAAGCATAAAAATAAACTCCAGACAAAACGAGACTCGGCTACTCAATTTACAGGCAATAATCCCTTCCAAGTGTTTGTATAAAAAAAAATAAAAGAACCAAGTATCCTACTTTATGTATACATTATACTTTAGCTTGAGAGTGCTTAAAATTGTACTTGGAGCTTTTATTAAAACATGATAAAATAGCAATTAAAGTTGAGTGAGAAATAAGTTGGAACATTAGTATTTTAAAGAATGAATACGATAATCTAGCAGATCGACCCTTGGATTCAAGTGTCGATGTACGAGTGGGAGTTAGTTAATTATCAGAGTTGAGACATCTGTGTTGAGACATCTTAAGACTTAATAAATAATGATAAATAATACATATTTGTTTTGTTTAAATTGCGTTTTTTTACACAATAGGGCAAAGCTCCATAAATCAAAAATTAGTACAAAAAACTTTCTATGCATAATTAACATAAGTTCCTATATGAGTAATACATTAAACATTATTGGCCCTAATAGAAAAATAACCAATACAACGTTTTCATTTGATTACGAGATTTTTTTGTTTAACCAACACTGTGTTTCTTCATAAAAACTATGTATAATTATGCAAAAACAATGCCAATCCGTTTTTCCATTCATGTTCGATTATCAAACCGCAAAAAATTATATGAAAAAATGTTTTATACATACGAGTATACCTATAGTTCAATAGATATAGATTTAGGGACGTGGAAAGGACAACAGGAAATACTAATATTCAAAATTAATTTCAACAGGAAACTAGTAGTAAAGAAATAGATCAATCAACAAGAAAAAAAATAGTACCAGCACTGGAAGGATAATTCCGCCTAAACTCGCTTTATTAAATTGAGACGGAAACTAAACTGAGCTATTAACTGGGTAGAAAAAACTATAGATTCAGCCTCTGTATCGATATTAATGTCTATTTCAATAAGATTTTCCAAAAAATAATTAATGTACAGATTCGGCTTAGTTACAAATTTATTATATGTATAGACTAGTAAAGCTTACTAAGATAATAATTTTATAATTATCTGACACAGCAAATTGTGTTATTTAAGAGAAGGGTTTCCAAAGATAAGGACAAAGGAATGGACATTAGGAAAGCAAGAATTTACTGCTACAATTAAGAAGGGTCACGCTTAGTGAAGAGCTCGTTTCATCCCTGTCAGATACATTTTGTAGCGCATAATTGTTTGCAGATAATGAAAAATACAGGTATCAAATCTATTTTATCTTTTACTTATCTTTGAATGTTTAAACTCCATAAAACATTATATTATGAAATTGAATCTATCCTATCTGTAAATATAATAAAATTCTGAGTCGAATCTGTACATTAATGTTTTTTTTTGGAAAATCTTATTGAAATAGTCATTATTATTATGAATACAAAGGCAGAATCTATACTTTTTAGATTTTTTGTTTGTTTGTCTGTTTCTCTGTCTGTGACCGCATCACGAGAATATCACTGGACAGATTTTGATGCGGGAAAATATCTCATCTCTGAGATGAGCACGAATATTTGTATTTCAGTCGTGGATGTTTATATTTATAACATGTATGTATTTAAGATATATATGTGTAGTGTATCAACTATCTGGTATCCATAACACAGGCCTCGTCGTCGACTTTACCATGGAACTAGATGGTGATGTGTTAATATCCTAACATATTTACTATATTCAAATGTCTAAAGATACATACATAATCTTAAATCTAGCAAAGAATCTTAATTGTTAGGGTTAGAAATCAACAGTATTGGTTAGTTTAACAACTTGCCACTTTATTGTAAAATCTATTCGTATGTAAGCGTCTACATTGTAGCTACGACCGTAGCTATTCTACGCTGCTACGCGATGTAGAGCCATCGATTTTAAACTAAGTAGCATTTTGTATTTACTGTTACAAAATATTATCACTTCTTACATAACACCTCCAGGTAAACTAAGAAATTAATTAAAATTCTAAGAAAGCTATAATTGTTAACTGACACGCCGGCGTGTCCGCGGTCGTGGAGGGATTAAGCTAAGTTGCATCATATGTACGAGTAATTAATTCAAAATATTTGACATTTTATGGTAACTTGTAACTTTTTACAGACGTAACCAACAAAATGGAATTAAAATAACAAAAGAAACAATTGAATGTAGTAAAACTTCATTTATAGTTGTATAATGGGAACATTTCGCGTTTACACGCTAATACAGGCCTTAGTACATAGTTATATGAGTTACAATCGCCAAACCCCACATTCTATCGCGGCTACTTCGACTGCCTCGTAAAAAACAGCACAATACCCGGCGACCCAATTTCTATTTACGTAAGGGTTCTGTACTTTTGTTTGGAGAGTTTCCTAATTGGCGTTGGTCGAATCTGGTGGAAATTTAATGTTTTTCATATTGTTTCACCAATATTGCTTCGAAAAGATAATAAAAAATATTATTTATTGTTGAACTGATGACTTACCCTCGATTCGCTACCTTTTGCAAATGTTATTACCAACATTTAACTTGGAGTAACACATGTACAAAATCATAACATATCTGTGTGCTAAATATCCAACAGTTTCAGCATGTAAATAGATAAAATTCTACAGCCTTTCGCAGCAATTTGATTATAATTCAACTTTTTTGCCCATATAAGTTATATTAAATGATCTCTCTTTGTTGTTAAAATTTCTAAGTTTTGTTTTCATTACAAGAAATAGTTTTCCTTTAATTATAATATAAATTTTAAAGCATGTAAGAAATTGAAAATACTTTACATGTTAATATTACATAATGAAATAAAAATTACCCTGTAATCAGATGAAAGCTTAAGTTGCTTATAAAGTTTTTTAGAAATATCTTACATACTCCTACAATACAGACCTAATTTATTTGATACTTAATTTATGATGTATATGCAATACATACATACATACATACATAGTTTTTCATGTTTTAAGAATCTCCTTAAAAAAATCAGCCCAAAAAGTTCTTTCGAGGCCGCTCACATTTAAAAAAAATTCAATGTAGTTAAAAATTGTTCTTTTTCCTCGTTATTTTATCATTTTCTAGATTAAAAGAAGATTTCGAACTTGAAAAATAGCGTAATTAAAATGCTTTGGAGCGATCTCTAAATACAAACATTAACGAAATCATATATTTTTTTTATTGTTTCTTTGGTGTATCTAAGATAAGATCTTAACCTCAAATTACGTTTTCGATATTATTTTTTATTTTAAAATAAAATTGATTTATATTCAAATTACATATATAACAGTAATCTTATATAGACATTCTATTTCATATTTTAAACGATTAGGGCACCAAAAGAAATAGGTACAGTAGGTACAGTATATTTGTGGAAGATAAAAACAAAATTAGACAGCCTTCCCATTTTAAGTAGGCTATTTTACGAAGAAAGCAAAGCTACGAGGCAAATGAATATACTAAAATTATAAACACATCGTGAATTGAAATGTAAATTTCAAAAACGCTGAAAACCGTATTACCTGTACAAAACTAAAGAGAAGTTCAAAAGGAAAGTAGAGCGAGAGTAACTAATGAACTTTTGAATCATTGAATAACGGCGCAAAACCAGACTGTGTCACGGGTAATTGTAATAAAAATGTACAAAAATAAAAACCGACTTCAAACAAAAGCACTAAAAAGTGAAAAATAACTGTTTTTGTTAAAAAGTTCTTATTATTCCCAAGAGTTCCAACGTGTTAGGCTTATCAAATCAAACAAAATAAGCCCAAACTTAAAGTATCCACTATTAGCCGTTGAAGAGTTCCACCTATCCACCTTCTGGCCTAACCATCAGATCAGGTCAACAACACCGAACCACTGTACTATCAACGGAAATAAAAACACTTGCAAATTTAAAGTTAATATGACAATTAGAAGTAGGTTAAATTCATCATTAGAAAATGTACATACACACCTGCCACGTATCTATATCTGTAAAAATTCTCGTACGCAAGCAGTGAACCTGAGATTTCCCATCGGAAATATAAACGGAAGCCTAAACATTAATTTCCATATTAAACCCCCTTTATTAGATAAATTAACAAAAATCTTTCAATTCTTAGTAAATAAATATAAGATTTTTTAACGAGACTATAAAAACTTGTTATACTCGTAAATCTTCATACACATCTTCTTTTAACACTTCTAAATTTAAAACAGTATTATCAATTAGTTTGGCACATATTGAGCGCTCAAAAAAAAACATTAAATTACTATTTAGATATTAATAGATTTTTCGAAGATAGAAAGGTTGGAAAGAACATATTTTCGTTTACTGTTGTGCTATCAAATCTAAATCTAACTTCTATCCTTTCTACGAGACGTCGACAAAGTAGATTGTGCTCAAATGACACGTCAAACTCTAAAAAAATTGTCAACTGCAAATATTTGTGAATATTTAAAAAAAATAAGGTATTTAAAATGCTCTAGTACATGTGTTGCCATAGCAACACGTACTAGTGCATATATGCAATACCTAGACCTAATACTACATAGACCTAAAACATGTAATTATATTAATTCCACATAACTATATCACTATGATGCGGTTAGCTAAAATATACTTTGGAACGACTGTAGACGAGTAAACAACGTTGGGGGAATATTATCGTAATGTTGTTTTAGAGGGTGGCCAAAATGTCTTATACTACAAAATTCACTCATCTTAGTAGGGCTGTTTTAAATACGAACATTTATCCATTTAAGTTTAACTAGAGAGCACCACTTTTTTATACCTATTTTATTAAGAGGTTTTTAGACTTATGGAATGTAAAATCCATACTGCCATTTAATAAAAATATGTTATAAAAATAATAAGACACAATAATGATAGTGCTTTTCCTGTTTATCTGTTTTACTAATAAAAATTATTGTTAATTTTAATAAATCAGATAAAGTATACCCATGCATTCTTAACCAACGAAAAAAGGAGGTTCTGAATTGGACACGTATATTTTTATTTTTGCCGTATGTTTGACCACACATAACTTTTCATAGTGTAGTCCGATTACGATGAGTCTTTTTTTATTGGATAGGCTATATCAAAATTTGGCCCCGTTTAAAGTTGAAAACAATCCACCCCAAAGTGTCAAGAATTAGAGATGATTGATTTTTCACCTACTCATCAATCGCTAGAAAACAAAGGTATCGTTTCTCATCAAACTTCTAGCTTTTACACGTGTAAAGTGAAGCCGTAGACTGAAGTGAATAATAATATGATTTTTGTTATATTATCTGCCTTTAATGGGACAAAATGTAATCACAAAGTATATTACTACAGATATGAATATCTATTCCAGGACTCGGTAAATCACTCCCTTGGACAGTCCAAATTAAACTAGAGAACATTCTAGAAAAATCTTTAAATTTTTAACAAGCTTTAAATTTTGATTGAAAAATATATAAAAAAATAACTACCTTTAAATGCATATAAGAGATACATAATAAGAGATCGACTAAATATTTATAGCTTTTTTTTATCATGCACCTTATTATTATTATAAATGTGAAATTATGTTTGTTTGTTACCTTCTTTGACGTCGAAACAGAGTGATGTATTAGCGTGTTTCTCGTGGAGATAGTTAGAGAGCTGGAGAAATACATAGGCTACTTTTTACCGCGGGAGGCTATCTCATTCCCACGGGAAAACACGTTATTAATACAACCCATAACAACTCATCATACCTATGCATGTACAATCTATACATATAATAAAATTGTAACTAAGCCGAATCTGTACAATAAATATTTTTTGGAAAATCTCATTGAAATAGACATTATTATCGATACAGAGGCTGAATCTATAGTTTTGAAAATTTTTGTCTGTTTGTCTGTCTGTTACCGCATCACGGAAAAACCCCTGGAGGGATTTTGATGTTTGGTATGATAATAGTTGGTTATCCGGGTCAACCAACATTTTAATGCGGGAAAATATCTCATCTCTGAGAAATCGATACTAAATGTTAAAACGAGTCGCTAGTATACATATATAACATATAGTCTATCTATTCCATACTAACTGTTAAAACGTCCCAACGTACCCTAATAAAGAGATAAAAAATAACACTTGTTTACGTCTTGCTTCTCCACATAAAATATCATTTATGTTAAATTATTTTGACGATAATTCACCGAAATTAAAATATCTACCCCCAAAATGCGAAATTAACTATCAATGATTAATTATTCACAAGGGCTTACCCAGACTAAATTAACCCGTCTCCGCTGGAACATAAAATATGAGAGCAATGTCCGAAACCAGACACAGAAAGGAATTATAAAATCCTTTCACGATATCAAACTAGTGGATGTTTTATAGCTTACTAGCGACTTACTTCGCTCAGGTAAGTTTTTTACGTTGAGACAAAAGTTGGTCAAAAACGGCGAAACATTTTTATTTCTTACCAAAATTATAGCATATAATAAATTTCTATGACCATAACTTAAGAAATGTATTGTTCCCAATACAAAATTTATTTTTGCGACAAAAACTAGCCTATGTCCTTCTCCAAGATACCATCCATTACAATACCAAAAAAATTAACAAAAAATGCTACAAATCTAAAAAAATTTCAAAAACAAAATGTAAATTGTCTCAAACATTTCCAATAGATTATTAGAAATGTTAGAGAAAACTGTTAACTTGTGCAACTCACACACAATTACACAGTAGGTACAGTGTACACGCGCCACATTAATCTGGCGCCTCAAGTCTAGACAAGTATTCACCTTGACTCTACTTGACTGTTAGCCAAAATCAAAGAAAGATAAAATATAGTCGTTAATTGTAAACGTGGAGGAATTTTGTAAACTTATTTTCTTATTAAAGGTCAACGAATAAAATATAGTGCCGTATGATATAATAAATACTGTGTCGAAAAGGATTTTCATTAAGTAAACAAATATTACTACTCAATTTTTTGCTTAGCGACAGACGGTAATGACTGAATTATTATTTGGGTGTTGTAACTCGCTGGACAATTCGTCTCCACTCCTCTCTCATAATTGTCTTTCTCCCACATTCATGCGAGGGACGTGGGACGTTTATTGTAGCTCTGACTTGGTTCGCTTGCCTCATAAGCGATGGTAGACGCTTGGAGATAGATATAAATAAATAATGAATTGGTGGTAAAAAATTATACTTTTGACAATTTCATTATGTATATTACATAAAAATTTATATGGTATAATTATCTATCATCAAATTATGATTTTTTACATTGTTTTAACTAAGTGTGTATTTTGAATACTTTTATATTTTTTTATTACCTAGAAAACTAAGATTAATAGGTATACTTAGCACTTCTTCAAGACGGCGCGACGGCCAAATAGACAGGTTATAGTCCCCAAAAAATCAAATTTCATTTCACTCAAACGTTTAAATTTTTAATATTTAATAAACTGTAACGTTCATTATAATACTATTTTCTATTATTAACATAATGTTTAATAATAATGCTTGTTGTTAATGATTGTAGTAATGTTGTTTTAAAAGAAAAATCATGTTTATATTAAAAAAAATTATCTATCTTAACGGTAACACACACGCCTGTACATTTACTGATATAGTGCTGTAATTAGTAAAAAAAACCGTAACTCCATTGATTATTAAGAAATAAAACCTAATTATAACTTTAATATAGTTTAGTCACTTTAAAAGTCCCACGGCTGTATTTAAAGTCCCTAACAATGAGAAGCGGATCAGGCCATAGTTTCACATGCTAGCCAAATATTGGTATAAAGCCAGGGATGGCAAACATCGCGTGTCCTTCGAACTCTACTTAAATTCTCTTAACTTGCAGATTTTCTCACGATTTCCTTCAAGACAACCAATTACTAGCACGAGACCGGTGTCACTAAAGTTTCCAACCTAGGGTTAAAACACTACCACTGCCTAAACCAACCAATTATACACCTTTACAATATTATAAAAAATATCATTCAATGCAACGATCGAAAAGAAATGACAAAAAATCAAATACTTTGCGCGACATAGAAAAAGGGAAGAATATTATATATAATATTCTCGTATTATTTCCACCTGGACGAAGTGGAACATTAACAGGCACCTGTGTCAGACGATAGAACAATCTGTATTGGCTCCAGGACACGTACCCGGTATATATCACTACTCTAACCGTCTAGACTACCTTGCTCCTACAACTTGAAATATTCTACATGTATCTTATATCTATCTAGTATATTATAAGAAAATTAAGCATACTGGTAAGTAAAGGCAAACTCTATAAGTGCATAGTTATTTAACTTTAAAGCTGTTTTTTATCAATAAATCAAAACTCAAATCAGTAAATATTAATATAGTATTTACTTATAAGTGCATTTATTATACTAACAAAACAAAAAGCTTGAGTTATAATCATTTTTGCACTAATGAAAAACAAAAAATATCAATATGAATGATATGAAATATGCAGATAAAATAAAACAAGATGTACTATCTGCTTTTTGTTTACAGATATTTCTAAGCTCCTTTTACCTTAGCCGAAACTAACCAAAAGTTAGAAACGTAAAAATTTACTCTACCAAGACTGTAAACCCCGATTTATGCGGGGCAGTCTATTTAATAACATAAATAGATAAAGACACACGAGATATTTTTTATTTAACAGCATTTGAATTATATATTCTCTTGTAATTCAAGAACACTACCACCCGTTTGAAAGGAAACGCTTTAGTCTTGGAAATTTTTTTTTAAATAAAAAATATCCCACTGTAGAATATGATTCCAACGTTCTTTTCAAGCCCGTAAACTTCTTCTGTGCAGACATTTGAGTAGTATCTAATACAAATAACAATCGAAATAGGAATACTCAAGGCTTGAAGCTAATCGAAAATGTATCGAAGTTTCGAAGTAACAAAACAAAACGTCTTCTACTTAATTCTTACGTAAGCAAGTTCTTAACTTGGCTGCTGAAATAACAAATTGACGACGCGTTTGGCTCAGTTTGTAGTTGCTGTGCCAGCGGTCGCGGGTTCGAATCCCGCTGGGGGCTTTCATTTGTGTGTTGAGCGCGAATGTTTGTACTCCAGTCATGGGTGTTTATATTTATAATATGTATATATTTAAAAGTTATATATGTGTAGTTTATCAACTATCTGGTATCCATACTACAAGCCTCGTAGCTTACCATGGAACTAGATGGTGCTGAGTATTAATGTCCCAATATATATTAAAAAAAACTTATTCTCGCCGTGTTTACAATACAAGAAAAAAAAACAAATAGATGGAAACTTATGAACTTTCTCTATAATATTTATAAATATCGTTTGAAAAGTAATTTTTTCATTAGAAATTGACGTTTTGCGCAATTTAAAATTATATAATGTTAACTTATATAGGTACTTTCTTTGAAGTCCCACGTAACTTATCTCGTTAGCAACCTTAACGTAGAAATAGAAAACAGAAATAAATATTTTCTATACAAACTAAGAATAGTCAGCAAAATGTCTACCGTTGGCAAAACGGTAATTTAATTTATATCATTCGCAAGAAAATAGGCAGAGGCTAGTCCCCAGAGAGCCTATCACTTAGGATGGTTTTTGTTTTCAGATTGTAGTTAGTTCTAGATAGCTTTAAACAGTGGTATGGTACCTAGTAAATTAATTTTGACGTTTATTGTATAATTATATCTACACATATAATAAATGTATACATATAATAAAATTGTAACTAAGTCGAATCTGTATATTAAATATTTTTTGGAAAATCTAATTGAAATAGACATTATTATCGATACAGAATCCGAATCTATAGTTTTTAGAATTTTTGTCTGCCTGTCTGTCCGTTACCGCATCACGAGAAAACCACTGGACAGAGATTGATGAAATTTGGTACGATGATAGCTGGTTATCCGAGTCAACATATAGGATACTTTTTACCGCGGGAAAATATCTCATTTCTGAGAAAAAATAAAAACTGCATTGTAAGAGTATACTAATATGTAAAACCTAAGAATTTGTTTTTTTGGCATTTGAACACGGGCGGAGCCGCGGGCATATATAATTCAATGCAAATAAGGATCACATAATATTTCTTATTTTATATCTTATTTTACCGACCAATCTCATCTCTTCTCCATTCTACGGGACATTGGCGAGGTAATGTGTGCTCGATTGGCACGCTTTGTAGCCATCAACATCAATAGATTTTATTGATTGATTATATGCATGATTGTATATTATGTCTTATGTGTTGCTAATAGATAAGAAAAAACTTATACTTTAATGAAAACGCCAACTATATTAAACTATTTTGGTCTGACAACTGATATTAAGACAAAGCGGCAAATGTCGATATAGATTAATTATTACCGCGAATGAACATATGTATACAATAACATAGAGCCTAAATACTGTCTGGAAGCAAAAAATATAGAGTGGATATCTCACGAAGAAGAATCATAAAGAATCTCTGCAAATATTTCATATTCAATAAATTGTAAAATAAATATAAAAAGGAAAACCATTTTTACCATATTTCAATTCTTTCAGAGTAAAATGTATGTAGATAATATAAAGCTTTTGTTACCAGTAGAGATAATACGTAAAAACCCATATTTTAGGAAGGTCGCGTCCTCGCAAATCATAGCTGACAGGAATTTTGATAAAATGGTTTTATTTGTAGGAGGACTACACCTATATTTGTATAGTGTATACATAGATGTATAAAGCAATATACACACTGTTACTGACTTAGTTAAATAAAAGTTATATTAAATCTTAGTATTAATGTTAAATTGCTTTTACGTATAGTAATAACAGAATTGAATTATTTTTGAAGATACTATATTATGGGGAATGTTTAAAAGAAAGTAGAAGCCAGTTAAGTATTTAGAATCGTTGTTTGTCCAAAAAAGTAAAAGTCAACCATAACACGTGGGTATTTTGATGCCACTGATAATAATAGAATTACGTAATACATTTGTTATATAATTTCAAACGAATTGATAAAGCTTCCATATGAGGTAAGGTATCATAGTTAATGGTTTTTTACAAAGTCAAGATTGCTCATTATCTTCCGGCAATCTTGCCGGGCGGGTCTACCAGCGAGTTTCTCGTGGTACTTCTCTCATAAAACAGTGGACAGTTGGGGCAACCCTTCGACGGACGGAGGAGGTTCTGTTGGGTTTTAGTAGGGCAGTACTGGTTTTTCTAACCGGTGAGTACCACATAACCTGGACCTACGCAGGGGTATGCATATATGCTTTTACCAACGTTAAAAAAGTACACTTACAGCAAAGCGAAGTGTCAGCCAACCTACTCTTCCCGAATCCAAACTGAGCAATGAATCTGCTCCATTCAGAGCAATAAGCCATACCAATTTAACTTTTTTAATTTAAATCACTTTGGTTTGTCTTTATTAATAAAGTAATTTTGAAAATAAACAGATGCTCGTATACGGATAATTTTAGTCAGTAATATTTTAGCGAGCCGTCAGTTTTGGTTAGTGATGTAAAAAAGCAAGGTACGAGGGTTCTCTCGAGTGAAATACGAGAATATCTATTGCGGGAACTCGAATTAAACTATTTTCCTGTTTTCGTTGAAACATTTGTGGATCCTTATAATGTTATTTGATTAACTCAGGTAGCCTTATATTTTGATATAAAGCTGAAGGGACCGTTTTTAGGATTACTTACCCGAAGGGTGCCAACGGAAAGTACTAAGCCTCCCTATCTGTCCGTCCATCCATTTGTCAGAGGGCTTTTTCTTTAGGCATATTATAGCCTATTAGTTGAAGAAAGTTAGTCTAGATTCCAGATACAATTATACATAGGTAAATGAAATACGCGAGCGGAGCATCGAGCAAAAGCTTTTTCGATATAAATAACGTTAGCAATCAAGAGTCCTTGTGATAGAAGAGTCATCGTCATAACTTTTTAATAAACTTTCATTTTTTATTTGTTGTTCGGGTTTCGGTGTCATGAAAATGTTCAAATCAGAATCAGGCAACTCAAGTTATTTATACCTATAGATTGGAAACTTATAAATAGATATATTGATTTAAAATAGATTAAATAATTCTGTATAAGTATTATAATATGAACATAAAATATTTATACGAATGTATACATATACAAAATCAATTTACCCATTTTAATTTGATTTAGTATTCCTATATAAAATACATATGTACCTACGTAATATGTACGTAACGTATGCATAAGTAAAAATTGAATATACATATTAGACTATATTATTATTAGAAGTACATATGTCGAGTATATCATACGGCTTGGTTAGCACGAATGGAGAGCGTTCTTGTTAACAGCTGTACCCACCATGTATGTGGTGACCTAAATGTCGTTGAATAAATTATATGAAACGCATATATGGTAAGCGTAAAATGAAAATTATTGGGCCACTGTATAATTTTGTAATATAATAATTGATATTAAAATAGCAATAGCTTATTTGCAGGCTTTTCTTTCTTGCACTTGCAACAAATCGGATTGATTTTTTGCATAAAAACGAACTGAGAATTATATACCTAGATTACGTTCTATCCCGGTATAGGATAAATGTTAGTGGAATGATTGAAGGGCCCTATAGAGGTAAATTCGAACTCGCTATTAAAATATGAGAAAGAGCAACCAATAAAAGTCTAATATAACTAAGGCCGAAAGTCAACAATACTATAATAATAATAAAATTTATTTATGTAATAATATAAGCTAGAAAAGGGGTAGGGTAAAGATGAGAAATATACAAAAACATCACTTCAAAGCTATTCTTACATAAACAGAATAAATGGCTCATAACATCTGCAAATACTGAGATAGAACTCGGTGAAGTTTGCCGGTAATTCATTCAAGCAAGTAAGTTAATTTTCAAGATAATTTACATTTACTAAGTAATGATTAGACTACCCTTGCGCGGTATTAAAATATAAATAATATTAAAGCAATTCTTCAACAAACAACATTAAAACTCCTATGCAACCAATGTCCACTTATCTATGTAGATCTTGTGATATCCGTTTCTACATTAGAAATTGAAATATATATAATAAAATGTATTATTTATAGTACCTGGGTGACCGAGCTTCTCTATATTTTATTTAGATATATAATTTTTTCTCGATATTTGATTAAAATTACTGTGACATACGGACCGACTAATATTACAAAATTTTAATATAAGTACTGACGGATACGTAACGAGGTTGGTTGTGAAAACATGATTCATTATTACTAAATATGCCTATAACAAGATAGCCTCGAGCTTTTTAAGATATAATACATAAAAAAAATATAATTTGTTGTTCAAAACATTAAAAGAACTAATGATAATGTCCAAACTTCCTTCTATAAATAGTTTTAATAAATATAAACGTCAAACGTTACGAAAGTCGATAAAAAAGTAAGCTCTAAAACCACCCTGCCATTAAAAGTGAAAAGTTTGCCAGCTTGCTAAGTTTGAGAACTTCCGATAGGAAAGTTGCCGAGATTAATAATTGAAAGATAAATTGTACAAATATAAAGGCTGATTTCCCCTGCGGACCACTAATCTTTAGCTGAGACTATGTCTGGACCACTAACGCTCCCAACAGTGTGGTAAAAGTGTTCTTACAACCGCGATAATGTCATATTATACTAAATAGGAATTTTAAATAGCTGTACGTTAAAAATATATTTTACATTGTTCTACTTATCACTACCTCAACGGTCTAGTAGCTAACATGTGCGACTGCAGATATAGAGGTCCCGGGTTCGAGTTTTACGTCGGACCATGTATAGTTACGTTTTTTTATTAAAAAATACTAAGTAACAGCTCGGAGTTGAGAAGTTTGCAGTTACACATTGTCTCAGACAGGTGGCATAGATAATATTCTTATATCTATACATATAATAAAATTGTATCTAAGCCAGATCTGTACATTAAATATTTTTTGGAAAATATTGTTGAAATACACATTATTATCGATACAGAGGCCGAATCTATAGTTTTTAGAATTTTTGTCTGTCTGTCTACCTGTTACCGCATCACAGAAAAACCACTGGAGGAATTTTGATAAAATATGGTATAGTGATAGCTGGTTATCCGGGTCAACATACAGGATATTTTTAACCGCGAGAAAATGTCTCATTTGTGAGAAAAAATACAAAAACTGCAATGTAAGAGTATACTAATATGTATAACCTAAGAATTTGATTCCTGGTCATCTGAACGCGGGCGGAGCCGCGGGCAATGCTAGTACCTACATATATACATATTCGATGACGACGCCAACTAAAGTTTATATTTTTAATGCATAGTTTAAAATACACATTAAATATTAATAAAAAAAAGTCTATTGACCTTCCACATTCCTATAACTAATATTTGTATTAGCATCAGCAACAGTCAACAATAATTATAGCTTGCTTTTTGTGTGGCTAATGTATTTTTAAACAAACACGACGCCATTAAAGCTGTCCTTCATAAAAACAACGAACTACGAATTTAGTAGTTTAATCTTCTTTTATTATAACGGGTCACAATAGTAGCTATTAGAACGTTTAAACATGTAGCTTTTGATCGAAATGCTCTATAGTTTCTTTTGATGTAACCGACCCATTCCGTGATAATCTATACTAATATTATAAAGAGGTAAAGTTTGTGAGTTTGTGACGTTGTAAGGGGTAATCTCTGGATCTACTGAACCGATTTAGATGAAATTTGGTAAGAAGATAGTTTGAGACCCTGGGAAGGACATAGGAGTTTTTATCTCGGATATCATCTCTTAAGGGGGTGAAATTGGGAATGAAATTTTGTACGGGGTATCAACCCAGGGCCGTCCCTAACCGACCCGAGCGAAGCGAGGTTGAGTCGCTGTATAACATTTTTTTGTAGATTGAAAGCGGACGTAGACGCGGGTTCTGCTAGTATTTTATTTAATTCTATATTTACAAAACTGTTAATTTTTATTAATTCAAATTATATATTAATTTACTTAATTTTTCGCTACATACTCTGTGTTTTGCTGATGTCATGGTCATAAAGTAGAAAAACAATCGCATCCGGGCATTGAATCTACAACCCCTAAGCATTAGTAATATCCATTTTGATAGATCGATTGTAGATCTAATTTTTCAACACTCGTCTGGTATCCATTACACATAACATTTTATTTTAACAGTAAGGACTTTTCTAAGAAAATTAATTATTTTTAAATTATATTTTTGTCACTACTCTTCATTGAATACCTTTATCGATATGAAAAGCTTTACACTCTATTAAAGTTTCATTCTGTAAGATCAAATTACTTGATATCAATAAAAATGTAGAGCTACACTCTCGTAGCGCTACGTGACAAAGAGACGCTACGCCGTCTTACAAGATTCGTAGAGCGTAAGCAAGGATTACAATAGACATATGTATGTATACGCATCGTGTAAGATTTCTTACATTTCATTTAAAATGAAAGATTGTCACTTACCTACGTAATGAAGTACTGAGTAGTGATTCTTATCTGAAAAAATAAAAATAAGATTATACTTTTTTAGATTTACGCGAATATTTGACATTTTAAATAAAACTACTTCCCGACGTTTCGGATCTTTGAGGCGTCTAAAAGCTAAGCCTATCCCGTGTCCATGATCGCTGTAAACTGTACAGCATTCGAAACGCTGAGAATCAAAAATCAAAATAAATCCGCGAAAAAATCCGACAAGATTATAGGCATTTTGAACGTAATAAAGTTATTTTAGAATCATTTGAACGTGTCCGCTATTACAAAATGAAGAAAATGATATAATTATACGTTATGTATACAAATATTTGTCAGGATGTATATTCGAGCTCTTTTTCTCTTACTTCTATTTCCACAACACTCCAAATTATCGTCAATATATAGAGAAACGAAGCATTTATTAAACAAAATATTTTGTTTAAAGTTACGAGAGTCAGAGCGCTTATACAAAAGCAGCGATAAGCCACGGCCTGCGATGGCCCATCGATCAGAGTATCATTGTGAGGTTCAATAAAAGGCCATAGTGATATCTACCCCATTTATTATATCCTTGCCTTTCTTCAGCGTGACACGAAATATAGAGCACTTTAAACAAACCGTGATCAGACTCAAATTAACTTTTCCATTGTGTTTTTTTTTATAATTTTCCAAAATTATCCATTGAAATGAACTTTTTTCAATACTTTTTGTCTACACAATTTTTAGTATTTTATTTAGAAGTAGTACATTTTTTATTTTTTCTATCTCGAGATAAACACATATTTATATATGTACAAACAATATATATGTTTATAGGATAAAAAAGTGAACTACACCTCTTACATTTTAATCGCTTATCCGCCAATAATAGTCGTGCTAAAATCGTTTAGACTGCTAGTAGTATTAGCGAGTACAAGCGACTTATCTAATACTAGCGACTCACCCTCGCTTCGCTCGGGTTCGTCCCTAGCTTGCTTCCCAATACTATCTTTTATCCCCATTTTCACCCCCTTAAGGGATGATTTGCGGGATAAAAAGTATTCTATATCCTTCCCAGGGTCTCAAACTATCTTCTTACCAAATTTTATCTAAATCGGTTCAGTAGATCCAGAGATTACCCCCTACAACGTCACAAACTCACAAACTTTACCTCTATAATATTATTAAGTACAGATTAGTATAGATATATACAACTGCAGTAGCCTTTGTTACTCAAGTCATCGTCATGTATAATAAATTTCATTCAATTCCTTTCATTCGTTTCTGCATAAATTAGTAAGAAGCACGTTTTACAAACTCTCTTCACTTATTTTTATTGACAATTTAGGTAAATATTTATTTTGCGTGGAATTTTTCTATTTATCTATATAATCTAAATTTAAACTGTGCTGTAAAGAAAGTTTATTTTGAAATATCTGGAGATGGGAAACTTAAAAGGAAAAGCTTATAATACATAGTATATCGTTATCAGATCTGCCGGATATACTTCTTGCTTCGTTAAAACCAATGCAAAGGAACGCTTACAATAGACAGAACGAAAACTTCCAAATAAAATAGATAAAAACTATATAGGTACTACATATGTATGTATGTACATTCAATCAAATGATTATCGTAACATATGTAAATTAATGTTTACTTTCACACTTAATACTTAGTACATAAATAAGTATTTACGGAGACAACGAGAAAGTTTCATAAATATTTTTAGCCTATCATCAATTACAATAACCACGTAAAATATCCACTGACTTCTTATAGGCCGTAGCCCCTGTGCAATTCTCACCTATAAAGCTATACGACACTTCAAAACACCGAGTTCATTCACATCTATAAAGCTTAACTAGTACACCCTAGCACATGTCAGAAAAACAGATAGTTTCCCCCCGAAAAGGCTCAAAGGAAATAATAACTTCCATTAACACCGGGATCTAACGAACCAGGTAACTCCACCCCTAAGCGTTCAAGGTAAATTGAGCACTATTGTCTATATTTTTAGAAGAGTAGAGAAGTATTCTAAAAAAATGGTAAAAGAGTAAAAAGAAAACGTCTTAAAACCAAGCTTTAGTGGAATCCACGTCATAAGGACTGGAAAGTTAAATATTTATTCTTATCCTCTTACAGTTCGACTAAAAATAAAGTAGTTTTCAAACAAACAATTCCTCCTTTAAGTACGTAATAAAATAAGTAAAATGTATAAAATAAGTATGTAAAAAATTATACATTTTTTTAAATAAGTTTGTGAAAAAAATCTTCTATTTTAAAATAAGTATGTAAAAAATCAGTATAATTTATATTGTATTCAGCCTTTTTTAACGTTTTACTGCTGGGCAGTGGGGCCTCACTTCAATACGAGGGGGAGCAGGCCGTAGTCCACCACGCTGGCCAAGTGCGGGTTGGCGGAATTCACATTCTTTCGAAAACTTGGTAGATTTTCTCAGACATACAGGTTTCCTCACGATGTTTTCCTTCACCGTAAGGCAAGTGGTAATCATGTTAGAAATGATTCGTGAATGAAAATATCAGAGGTGCGAGACCCGCGATTTGAACCCGCTTCACTCGGTTTCCAAGCGTGCGCGTTACCATTGCGCTACCACTGTCTATAAAATTTATATAATTTCATTGAATACTCCTTTTATATAAGTCAGGTTGTATTCCTAGAATTAAGAAACGTACAAACCCTGTTACTTTGAACTATTTCGCCCCAAGTTAGAGGCAACCCCTAACCTTAGAAACTATGTATTCAGCCCTTTTTAACGCCCCACTGCTGGGCACGGGCCTCCCTTCAATACGAGAGGGATTAGGCCATAGTCCACCCCACGCTGGCCAAGTTCAGGTTGGCGGACTTCACATATCTTTCGAAAACTTGCTAAGTTCCCTCAGACATGCATGTTTCCTCACGACGTTTTCCTTCACCGTAAGACAAATGGTAATCATGTTAGAAATGATTTGCGAATGAAAATATCAGAGGTGCGAGACCCGCGATTTGAACCCGCATCACTCGGTTTCCCAAGCGAGCGCGTTACCACCGGGCTACCACTGCCTGTGCACTTAGAAACTATAGGAGAAGTAAAACTAAGTAGTCATGGAATATGTTAGTCTATCAGATGCACTGTGCATCAGTTAAAATGTGTAGCCACTGACTTGTATGTAATAATGTCACGTTATCAGTGTTCTTACAATGGAAATTATAAATGCGAAAGTATGTTATTTCTACTTTCGCTTAGCAACTGAGCTGACCTCCAAAACAAGGTTATATCGCTCAATGCTCTATTTCTCTACATATTCATACATTTAGTCTAAACATGAAAGTTTGAGCTTTTTAAAAACGTAAAGCAGGCAAGTAATAAAATATAGGAAAAGAACAAAATCACGAACTATCGTTCATAAAAAATGGATCCACTAAATCATAATTACAAATGAAGCATGAAAGCTCAACTCATAGGCAAATTGCAGACAGATAAAAAAAGTCATCGGGTCGTATTCTACCTCTAATTAGAGAAAGCCTTTGAGAATACTTTGCGGACTGAGCGAATAAAATAATTATTGCCATCTACAATTCAAGCGTTCACATTTTTCTCTCATTCAATTCTGATTCTTGAAAAAGTATTAGTGATTTTTAGATTCTTTTCTTTTTCGTTTCATTTTACAGATAATAAATAAATATGTTGGGACATTAACACACAGTACCATCTAGTTCCATGGAACGCTATAGGACATGTGTTGTGGATACCAGATAGTTGATACACTACACATATATAACTTTAAATACATACATCTTATAAACATAAACACCCATGACTGGAGTACAAACATTCGTGCTAATCACACAAATGAATGCCCCCAGCGGGACTCGAATCCGACCACTGGCACAGAAAGTAGCGTCACTACAAACTGAGCCAAACGTCTCGCCATAATAATAAATTCTGAGTTTTTACATTAAGAAATAAATAGACAAAAACAAAACACTGTTTAAGTTGAGCTAAGTGTATTTAGAAATCAATACTTATGTACTTTTAATTAATTGAAAAAAATAAAAAAATCATAATAAAATATCTATGTAGACATTTTATATTATAATGTACTATATTTTAAAACAAGTTTACAATTATATAATTACTAGCAGAACCCGCGGCTTCGCTCGCGCTAATACTACAAAAAAAAAACTAAAAAGGTAGGTTTCATACAGACTTTCATCTCCTATTTTACCCTCTTATGGAATAAACTTTGAAAAATGCTATAACACGTATTTATTTAATTGTATTGAAGAGCATTAATACAAAGTTTCAAGTAATTCTGATCATAAATATTTCTTGGGTTGTATTAAAGCCTGTTTTCCGTGGGAATGAGATAATATCTCGCGGTAAAATGTAGCCTATGTCACTCTCCAGCTCTCCAACTATCTCCATACAAAAAATCACGCCAATCTGCCACTCTGTTTCGACGTGACAGAAGGACAAACAAACAAACGAACGAACAAACACACTTTCACATTTATAATATTAGTATGGATTTAGTTTAACACTCGTAAAAGTAAAATATGTGTCGTGTGCAAGATTAACCAATTCCGCAGACACTTTTTGATTATTTTTTTATTGAAATAAACATGTACTACTATATCTATACTGTACTAATATATTAAGCTTTGTGTGTTTATTTGAACGCGCTAATCTTTGAATCTACTAATCCGATTTGAATTTTTTTTATACATTTTATAACTTATTTATTAAGAAATGTTAGAGGCTATCAAACATTACACAACACACTACAAGAGCGGAGTACATAGTTCTAGAAATTTAAACGACACGGGCGGGGCCGCGTGTAAGCCCTAGTCCTTAAACAAAGAGAGGCCTAAGTTAAATTTATTAACGTTCAAACAACTCCCACACACCAGCTAGTCTCCCTAGAGATTAAATATTGACTAAAAATGAAAAAAAATTATATTCTTACAGACGATTGGGGGTTATTACGTTTTTTAGAACGAACTCTTTATAAGTTAAATAGCAACATATCCACAACATAAAAAAGAACAAAATTTGTTCGTTAGGGTGTTTTTACGTAGGGTATTTATACGAGGGTAGGGTATTTATACATAGGGTTTTTAAACGAGATCATATTTCTATTTCCTATTAGGTACGAAGAAGACGAGATCCTATTACTAAGTGATATTGTCCGTCCGTTGATCTGAACTACCTTTACATTCTTTTTAACGGAAATGTGAGTGAAAAGAAAAAAAACTACGATAGACGTCCTTGCAAGAAACTTGCTTTAATTATTTTGCTCTATTTTAAAACGTATAATAATATCTTTAGTATTTTATTACCGAAAATGTAATTTTATTGGTAAAACGGTAATTTTTTACAGCAATCCTGGCCTTAAGAGAGACTCACGACACGCAGTTAACCGATTTGAATAATGCAATGTCCGTTGTATTCATAAAAAAAAACAATAAATACGGATAGCATCGAAGAATATAATCTTATAAAGTGTTTATTTTATATTTTATTTTTGTAAAGTGACTTTCTCATATAATAGACTAACAAACATTTAAAACCACCATAATAAATATTAAAATGAATAATTTCAGTATAACACTATTATTTTACTTCTTTTTAAAGACGAACGTATCAAGAAAACAACGGCCGATA
The DNA here is from genome assembly GCA_951806755.1 of Brenthis hecate. Taxonomy (NCBI): domain Eukaryota; kingdom Metazoa; phylum Arthropoda; class Insecta; order Lepidoptera; family Nymphalidae; genus Brenthis; species Brenthis hecate. The sequence continues at coordinate 5,540,563 of OX638258.1, read as the reverse complement.
TTCAGTTATTTTAACACATACATATTTCTAACAATTCAAAAATTTAAATTAATTTAGGCATGCATTTCAATTTATTTAGGCATGCATTTAGTGTGTTACAACTTCCCTATTTGAATAGGATATTATTAAATTTTTCATTGGTTTTAATTTTTTTTCGTGGAACCCTATTTTTATTTTCTAAAATAAAAGTAGCCTAAGATACTCCTTATTACATCAGTTATCTGCCAGTGAAAGTCCCATCAAAATCGGTCCAGCCATTTCAGAGATTAGCCGGAACAAACAGACAGACAGACAGACAGACACACAAAAATTGTAAAAAATGTTGTTTTTGTATATTTACCGTGCATTTAGTAAAAATTTGTTATTTTGACATTTCAAACAGACACTTCAATTTTATTTATCTGTATAGAGAAGAAAGAGACCAATATTAAAAAAGTTATATAACAAAGTCATATTAGAAGGCAAAGCTACATACAAGCGAATGCAAACTCCATTACAGGGACTTGGCTGTAGCAATTTCCTGGCCATGTTTACCGAAACCCTTTATAGCCAGCTATCCTCGCACTTTAATACCTTTGTCAAATTAATGAATGATGGAACTAGGGAGAGAAAGTGTAGCATAGTTCTAACTATACAAATTATCTTTTTAGTAAATATTAATACAAATTTATATAGTTTTGTTGCCGACAGTTAAGAGAAATCGTAAAAAAATCATAATTACAAAATATTTACAAAATTTGTTAAATAACATTATTATATGAGCACTCATATCCAGTACGCAATTATCCTAATGAGTTGCTATTATCCGCGCAATACAAGGCGACATCAGAAAAAAGTTCTTACAAAAAAGAAATGAAATCTAAACATATTTGTAGACATCTGGAGACACGAATAAATAATAAGTCAGATATTATACAATATATTTGAACATAGATAAAAAATATTATTACATAAAGCCGAATTGAAAAGATTTTCTTATTCTCTTAAAAAAAATGGGGGTTACTCTGATTTAGTTCAGATATCAACTTTTTAAACTAATCTGTCTAGATTAAAAAAAGTTATAGATCTTTAAAATTTCAATATAATATTTTTTTGGTGCCATTACAAGATTTGTGTGACTTTTATAGCTATCCTGTGCCAAGCTGCAAAAAATTTTTTCATAGTCAGGACCACACTTATTCTTCTTACAATTTTAATATATTGAATATTCTAAGGCTACGGTTAACTCTTTTATAATTAATTTATATTTTTTTATTAACAGGCAATGGCGAAAGAAAGTAAAAATAATTAGTCTTGTAAGAAATAAAATAATTATTCTTCCATATATTTTCTACAATTGCTCTTAACAAAATACATATAAAAATCACGAATACTAAATTAAATAGAATAATATAATAATAAAATAAAAAATAATAATAAAAAATAATTTTTGCTGATGCGTCCTCTTGAAATGGATCACCAAAGTAAAGAATCGACGTGATTTTTTGCATAAAGGTTTGAATAGGGTTAAGGATATTTCCCCCAATACTCGTATAAGTTTCTATGAAAATGCTTAAACTAATTTGTTTCTTACCTCATAATGAAGTACTTAATTCAGTTGAAATTTGACACACCCTTAGCCTATCTATGATCGTTCAAGTGAATGTCGAGCAATAAGTGTGCAAATTAACATCAAACAGTTTTCAAAACCCAAAGAGATACTAAAATATCCATAGATTATCATGCATAAGTGACGCTAGGGCGAGTCGCTAGTATGTAATAGGTACATTCATTAATAACATAGCTAAAGTAAATAGAAATCGGGTTTATTGATATTCGATCAATTGAAACTAAATTAATTAAAAATAATCAAATTCACGATGTAGGCACAATCTAGTATTATATAAAGATTTTTACTACCTACACGAGAAACCACTCTCTCTCGTTAAAAATCGTCATCTACTTTTATTCTTTTTAGCTTTCAAGCCGCCATGTTGGCAGAGAATGGAATATGAATTCACATACCTATTGAAATACACTATACATATGTATATATATGTACATAGGTGTAAGATACTGAACTATAATAATTTCAAGAAGACTAAAAAAGTTATAATTTTATTTAAAAATTTTATATTTTTACACAGAAATATGCAAAAAAGAAAATTAATATTCAACTTGGAATAAGTATTCCAGCCAGTAACTCTTAAAACTCTTCACCTATAAAACTATCCCAGACAGACTTTTTTATTAGTGAAAATAACTTGGAATTAACTAGGCACATCATTCTGAATACGATAACTATATTATCCTTAATTGAATATTACCAATATACACAATACTAGCGACTTACCCTCGCTCCGCTCGGGTTTGTCCATCCTGGATATATATATGTATAATAACACACAGCACCTTCTAGTTCCATGGTAAGCTACCAGGCTTGAGTTATGGTTACCAGATAGTTGATAAACTATACACAACTTTAAATACATACATATTATAAATATAAACACCCATGACTGGAGTACAAACATCCGTGCTCATCACACAAATGAATGCCCCCAGCGGGACTCGAACCCGCGACCGCTGGCACACCAAGTAGGGTCAACAAACAGAGCCAAACGTGTCGTCAAATGTATGTTTTAACGGTTGGTATAAATTACTCAGAGATGAGATAATTTCCGGTAGTAAAAAGTATCCTATATGTTGACCCGGACAACCATACTATCATCATACCAAATTTCATCAAAATCACTCCAGTGGTTTTTCCGTGATGCGGTTATAGACATACATACAGACAGACAGGCAAAAATTCTAAAAACTATAGATTCGGACTCTGTATCGATAATAATGTCTATTTACTATTAATTCTAATCCTAAATTGTATTTTTTGTTTTATTGGATTGACTATTTAAATATCATTATCTAATTTATTCTAATTATATGTCTGATTATGTATTTTTTTATATTTCAATTGTCACTCAACTTTATCTATTAACTTTTTATTTTTTTTAAATTAAACTTGCATCTTGTAAATAAATGTAAAATGTAAATTAAACTTGCATCTTGTAAATAAATGACGTGTTAAAAAAAACATGTTGTGATAACCTATAACTAAAAGAACATTTATGAAATTGTTAGCACATGAATATCATACCGTTTTTAATGTATCTTTTGTTGATTGTCCTTTAATAAAGAAATAAATAAATAAAAATTTTAATAAAAAAGTACAAATTCGGCTTAGTTACAATTTTATTTTATTTAAAAAACAAAAAGTATCTCAAGAAATGTTGAGCTAATAAACTGTGAGTCGATCGTTTTCAATAAAAGTATGGGCATAAAATGTTCTAGTAAATTAGTCCGGCACAGTGAAGTACTCTTAGTAAGTATTCTTTTGTTCAGAACATCAGAAAAGCCAAACAACAATCAACGTCTAAATAGGCCTGAGAATTTAAAGGCAATATTCCTTTAATTTTAGAAAGTCTATTGATAATGAATGTTAAAAATTGTATGGAAATCGATTGAGCCGGCACTCAAACAGCATAGTTCGTAAGAAAATGTAACTAATTGAAAAAAAATTAGTAAATGTATATATGAGGAACAATTAATTTAGGCAACTAATCAGTGAAATCCCTTTTTATGATACAACACAAGGGGAATCCCGTAGTTTAATAGGTGCTTGAAGCATAGTGAAAGAGGTTAATAGCACCATGTTGGGGAGGCTGTAACCTCTGGGATGGATAATGAAACGCTAATCGAGATTCTGCCTGCCATTATACTGACAATGCCATCAAATTTGAATGCCAAACGCTAAGTCGATTCGTGTGTTTCTCTGACGTCATTTCCGCATGTGGCCACGTTAAATAGGATATGTCACATACATACAAACGCAGCTTACATACGATGATAGATATGGAATACATATTTTTTACATAAAGAAATTAGATAATATTCTATAAATAAATAATACGAATATCTATACTAATATTATAAAGAGGTAAAGTTTGTGAGATTGTGAATTTGTGACTTTGTAGAGGGTAATCTCTGGATCTACGGAACCGATTTAGACGAAATTTGGTGAGATAGTTTTGACCCTGGGGAAGACTAGGATACTTTTTATCCCGGAATTCATCCCTTAAGGGGGTGAAAATGAGGATGACAGTTTGTATGGAGAATCAACCTAAAATAAAATGATTACGTCACTATGCATAGCATCGAAAAAAATACTCTACTACATTAATACACATATGTATTGTTTGGATTGATCATGGGAAGCGTAGTAAATTAAAACTTTTCCATTACAATTTTGCTGATACATACATACATACATATGTATATGTTTAAAGTATCGTTATATAGCTGAAAACGCTTTGTCTTTACTGACATAAAATGGAGATCGGACTATTCAGTTGCTATAAAATATAATACCATCTCAACATAACGTGGAATATTTTAATACCTCAGCATAAGAAGGATAAAGTCAAATACCTACTAAACTAAAATATAATTAAATAAGACATTTTAGAAATCTCTTCTTATATGTACACAAAAACACATAAAAATGAAATTTAAATTACAAAAAAAAACTTAATTAGCCAATTTCGAGCCGCAAGATCAATTTTTCCTAGCCATACCGCGGCATATCCTTTCACATTTGGGCGGTATAAAAAATTAACTTTCAATAATACTTTTTTACATAATAAAACGTCTTATTTCTAACAAAATATTTATCAAAGAATCGTTAAAAGAATACCAGAGCTATTCAAAGTTGTTACAATACTATGTGGTAAGTACATGAATTAATTGAAGCGGCCTCAAGATTTCTATCTACTCAGTGACATAACTATGCACTATAATTGGAAAAACGGCTATTACCTATAATTAGCTTACTCGACTACTCACATGCTAACATGCTATATAAATTATTTCCTTATAACAAACAATCGAATCAAGAGTTTAAAGGTCATCATAAAATAATGATGTAACATAAGTTATATTTAATTAATTTAATAATGATTTACGATTCAATTCAATGAATATAGTATAAAAATTTAATTATTTCAATAGACCTTACGTAATAAACAAGTTTTTGAATAAAAAGTCCACATAACCATTAGCTGCAATACGGACGCGAGGGGTCAGCGCCATCTATCGACGGAGCGAAAAGACCGTTTCGTAGCAAAAACCGCCAACTTACCGGGTGATTGATCAACAAAAGTCACAGGCACGTATTTTAAGCACAGATATCAATATTGTCACTGTTAACACGTTAGTACAGTTTCGTTTTTAATAAGAATTTAGAATAAAGCAGTGCGTGCGTTATGCCCGAGTGCCGCGGGCGGACTGCCGCGGTGTCTGCGCCGGGGTATGCGCGAAAAACTAACCCCATTGCGACCCTTGTCAAAGAATGTGCGAAGTCCAGAAGCGCTAACGTCATACACTGGCGTAATTGAAAACGTAAGTAGGTAAAATAGGCACGAAGTATAACTGAGACTGCATAATTAAGACTCTCAATAAACTTTATATTGTAAATGATAACGAACTACTAACGTCTATATAAGCTTTATAATTGATAATTACATAAGAAATCAGAAATTAGTGTCGATATTTTTCCACGGCCTTTAAACTAATATGCGAATAACTTTGAATATTCATTTTAAATTCGTTTATAACTGAACCGGAATTTGTTACATAATAATATACTAATTGCTCTTTGTTCCATATTACAATAGATAATAAAAAGCAGATCAAATTTTATAATCTTTTTAAGTTAGACACTACATACATATAACTAATAAAAATGTATTAAAAAAATAGATATAAGCTCAATTTATCGATTGCATAAAACTGTAAATTAAATAATACTAGCACTGGGTACTTTTTAACGGTTAATATGAAATACAAATCTTTCAATTTCTTGGCTTTTCTGTACTACAATATGCATGATTATACATATAAACCTTCCTCTTGAATCACTCTATCTATCTATTAAAAAAACCGAATCAAAATCCGTTACGTAGTTTTAAAGATCTAAGCATACGTAGGGACAGACAGACAGCGGTAAGCGACTTTGTTTTATACTGTAACTGTGACGTTTATATACAAACATACAGAGAAAACAATACATCTCACTTTATGTAGTCAGTTTATAAGCTCTTCTACTAAAAATAAATTCGTAGCAAGTGCTACATTATCGTAGAGACGCGAATCATTTAAAGTAATGGTAACATATTTTTCGGTAAATATGTACACCATATAACGTTTCAAAATAGAGACTGCCAACTAAATAGGAATTTATGGGTTCGATTCCCACGTAAAGTTAATTTTTGTGCCAAATAATCACACACGGGGTTGTGTTTTAGTATAAAGAGTAAAAAGTTTATACATCACGTGTTAATCACATTACTATTATAAATTTGAAAATTCGTATGTGTGTATGTATGTATGTTTGTTACACTGAAACAGCTGAACAGATTTGAATGATATTTAGTACTGCAGAGATAGACTATGACCTAGATTAATATAAACTAATATACACTGTTAGTAGTAAAATTTTCCAAAAAAAAGTCAAAATCGGAAAAAAATTACCAAAAATCAATTCGGTTATAGTATATAATATTAAAATACAAAAGGCGCCTGGGGCCGAAGCCAAGCAAAGCGATGGTAAGTCATTAGTATCCAGAAATAAGCAAACTAACGCAGGGTCACAAAATGTATAGCGTCCACTTCCACATTCATTTTCTTATCTGGCCTAAGCGCCGATGTTTATTCAACAAAAGTACAGTGAAGAAACCTCACAAGGACGCGCTATTTCTGTCGCAAGTAGCCAGCCAACCCTCCGCATCAGATAAATGGAGATGTAGACCTTTTCAGCTTTACACGCAGAACAATTTTATGTGCCTCGACAGTTCTCGAGATTAATGATGAACCATAGCAAAGATATTTCTTACAGTAATTTTTTAGAATTTAATATAATATTAAAAGTTATAATATTCGTAGTAATATTTGTGCTAAATCTAATAAAAACTAATATACGTTAATAACTAGCATTGCTCGCGGCTCCGCCCGCGTTCGAGATGACCAAAAACAAAATTAGGATTGGATGATAATTATTATTATTTGGATGAACATATAATAAAATTGTAACTAAGCCGAATCTGTACATTAAATTTTTTTGGAAAATCTTATTGAAATAAACATTATTATCGATACAGAGGTCGAATCTATAGCTTTTAGAATTTTTGTCTGTCTGTTACCGCATCACAGAAAAACCACTGGAGGGGTTTGGATGAAATTTGGTATGGTGATAACTGGTTATCCTGGTCAACATATAGGATATTTTTTACCGCGGAAAAATATCTCATTTCTGAGAAAAAATGCAAAAACTGCAATGTAAGAGTATACTAATCTGTAAAACCTAAGAATTTGGTTTTTAGTCATCTGAACGCGGGCAGAGCTGCGGGCAATGCTATTTATAAATAAAGAGGTAAAGTTTGTGAGTTTGTGACGTTGTAGGGGGTAATCTCTGGATCTACTTAACTGATTTAGATGAAATTTGGTAAGAAGATGAAAGTTTGTATGGAAAATCAAGCTAGGAACGACCCCGAGCGAAGCGAGTGCGAGTCACTAGCAAATAATAAATCAACTCAGTTTAACGTCGTAATGGGTCAAGCGCCCACCATACTTATCCATCATGTTAGTTACACGAACTGGTTAGTTGATATTTTCCTTCACCGTTTGAGTATTATAAACTCGTTATTACGTTAAAAATTGACTTGCAAGAACTAGGACTTGAAAACCTGCTACAGTTGATCTTTCAAGTCGACGTATTGGGCGTACCAATGTACTAACGCTTCATATACCGGAATAATTACTTTTAGACCCATAAATTATCTCTATGCAAAAAAACACGTAGATCTGTTGCTGTATTAAACAATGACAAAGCGACAACACACTTTCAAAATTATAATATTGGTAAGGAGTTAACTGAAGCATATTGTATTTATGTATGTACATTTAATTACTTAAATATGTTGGTACGCATGGTTTACCTCGTATGTATAAAACCACAGGCGGCTCGTCATACATATTTATAATTGACCTTTCTAGCAATGTGAAAGTAAATTTAGCGATGATAAGAGGTGAAAAATTACAAATATTTTTTTATCATCTCTTCCATGAAAATATAAAGAAAATTTTATAGCGAAAGAACAAATAAATATATATAAAAACAACATTAAAAAGAAGTTATAGTACCTATATTTTATAAAAATATTACCCCCCACAAGAATCGAATTCGCATACTGCAAGCACACAGTGCTACACGACGCTCACTTTATACATACCCTTGAACATGTCATTGTGGGATCACGTTTGAGCGTGCTAACGAACTCAAATCCATTTTCTATTCTAGCTTCTAGGTCTAATACTCGTTTGACATGCGATGCGGCCAATTTGTACCATAACAATGTAATGTACGAAATTATAGGGTTACTCTAATACGAAATAATAAGGTTTTTTGGGAATTTCGTAAAGGCTTCTGAGAAAAGTTGTAGACGACCGACTCATATCCATCATTACTCGTATATTATACCTGACTAAAATCAATATATAATTCCGCACCTAATTGCTAATCGAAGCATCATTGATTTTTCCATTGAAACAGTTCAAATTATAATTGAAATAATAAGATAAAGCAATGTCTTAAATAAAAATAATAAAACCATTTTTAGTGTAGACATAGTACATAGTAGCAAAATAAGAAGAAAGTATTTTGAAAATTCAACCTCCTCCTATGTTGAAGTCGGTTAAAAATGTGCTAACATTATAATTGTAACAAAATTTTAAGTGGACTAAGTAAACATGTATAATGCAAGATGATATTAAAATAGAATTGATCTTAAAAGTTTAAAATCGAATCTTTTCGAAATTAAATTCTTCGCTCTTAAATTTTACTACTATTCTACAGAAAACTCAGCATTGAAAATTGAACAAAAATTAGAGTTCACACGTAATAAGCACAACACATTACTTGTACGATAGGAAAGTGAAAAGCGTACGTGTAAAATGAAAACTGTAACACCCGCTACATTTACCACCCTGTATAAAACTGTTATTATCATAGAAAGTACCAAATACCTAGCTACTCTCGCTGAACAATTGAAATTTCATTAACCGACTTCTAAAAAGGAGGAGGTTCTCAATTGTTCAAATGAGAAAAGAATCCTTAAAACGATATTCGGTTTGTTTGAAATACTTGGTTTAAAAATATTTTTATTAAAAATAATCTATACATATAATAAAATTGTAACTAAGCCGAATCTGTACATTAAATATTTATTTGGAAAATCTTATTGAAATAGGCATTATTATTGATACAGTCCGAATCTATAGTTTTTAGAATTTTTGTCTGACCGTCTGTCTGTCTGTCTGTTACCGCATCACGAGAAAACCACTGGATAGATTTGATGAAATTTGGTATGATAATAGTTGGTTATCCGGGTCAACATATAGGATACTTTTTACCGTGGGAAAATATCTCATTTCTAAGAAAAAATATAAAAACTGCATTGTATATTATATATATATATATATATATATATATATATATATATATATATATATATATATATATATATATATATATATATATATAACCTAAGAATTTGGTTTTTGGTCATTCGAACGCGGGTGGAGCCGCGGGCAATGCTAGTAATAACATAACTACAAAAATTTCTTTGGCTTTTACTTCACCCCAACTCAAAATAAACCACAGAAGATTGATCAACAGAACAAGAATATTATACTAGATTAGATTTTATTAAAAAAATGTAGATACCTAATGAATCATCACCATCTAACAAAAAGATGATATAACTCAATAGAACCATAAAAACCCGATTAAGAATTTATGATAAAAAATTATAACTGTTTTGAAAATTGATGTCCAAAAATGTCATAAGGAAGACTAAACTTTAACAAATAAATATCTACTTATGTATGTATATATCCTCAGGTAGAAAAAGATCTCACAGGCTAGCCATCTAGGCCGGAGATGTAGTTGTAAAGTGTAAAGTACCTTTACATCAAACTAGCAAGCGTGAACCATACTTAAGAATATTAATTAAGACTATTTAACTAGACAGTCAAAAGTCATCTATGACGATCCACGATAAGAATAGATAATGGGAAACTGCCGTGAGTGGAAAAAAGACAGAGCGCTTTCCAGAAAAAGTAGACATTACTAGAATATCCCTGAATTTTCGATAAAAGAAAGGATCAGAAAGAAAGATGAAGAAGTTAAAAATTGAGGTAAAGCGATAGAGAAAATGAAAGTAGTAGTAGATAAGGGCTCAGTGTCTGAATAAAAGCAGACACTGCGTGTGTGAATGACAAAAGCGACTCACGTGTACGTTAAAGTAGCAATAAACTTATCCCAGAACTCTTATAGCTCGTAACCATACCTACATGAGTGCACAAGTATAAGTAGTGTCCGCGAACATTATTGCACATTCTACTTTTATAGTCTGATGGAACAAACTGACTCCATCGGAGTGAGTTTAAGACATGGGAGTGCTATCTGAGGCATGGCTATTCAATACCAAATTTGGAAATGCCCTCAGCTATTGAGAATTTCTTTTTGAATCTCGATAACTTTTATAGCCTGACAGGCGACGCAAACCTTCGACTTCATATTACGCAGTCGCAAAATCTAAATTGACTGTTACTTACTAATTTTATTATTATTGATTACAAAAACAGTACACTTGTTTTTATTACTAATGCAAATATCATATTATTTTTAAATAATTAACAAAAGTGACGTTTACAAATACTAGATAATATTTTTAATGACCCACTGCTGGGCACGGACCTAACTTCAATAAGAGGGGGATACTAGCTTACTAGAGGACTATAGCCTACCCACCACGCTGCCACCACGCTGTGGTAGCCACCACGCTGTTCAAGTGCGAGCGGACTTCAGATGTCTTCCAAAAACTTTCTAAGCTCGCTCAGACATGCAGGTTTCCTCGCGTTGTTTTCCTTCGTTGTAAGAAAAGTGATAGTCATGTTGGAAATGATCCGCACATGAAAACATCAAAGGTGCGAAACCCGGGATTTGAACCCGCTTCACTTGGTTTATTATGCGAGCGCCTTATCACTGGGATAACACTGCCTTAATTAATAGTATTTTGAAAAAAATCATAGAACTACATTTGACATACATTCTGTGGTCCACTGACATGAAAAACGTTCAGACGACTTCCAAACGCCCATACAATACGAAAATGACTCACGAATTCTGACGAATACAAATTAGGACTCATTAGGATATTAATCATATATTTTCCTCTTGTTAGAGGGTCTGTGTTCAAGCCTTAATCCCTCAACGACCGCGGACACGCCGGCGTTACAATTATTAACAATAGATTTCTTAGAAATTTAATTAATTTCTTAGAAATTTACCTGGAGGTGTTAAGACGTTTTTTATATTTTCCCCCTTTCAAACCTATCAGTTCAAATTATGTTTAAACTACTTAATATTATAAAAAGGTAAAGTTTGTGAGTTTGTGACATTGTAGGGGGTAATCTCTGGATCTACTGAACCGATTTAGATGAAATTTGGTAAGAAGATAGTTTGAGACCCTGGGAAGGACATAGAAAACTTTTTATTCCGGAAATAATCCCTTAGTGGGTTGAAAATGGGGATGAAAATTTGTATAGGGAATCAAGCTAGAGGGACGAACCCGAGCGAAGCTAGGGTGAGTCGCTAGTTACATATAATTTTGAATTTTGGATGATGTATAATAATTGTATTTAATTCCTTGGTTTAATCAAAGTCAAGGCTTCCTATAAATAAAATTATAATTCTAAGTACTTTAAATTTACAGTATAAACAATCTTACATAATATAAGAACGTTAATATTTACTACATATTAATAAATCTACAAATATCAAAAAATTCTCGATCCATACATCAAATTTGCATTTTCCAGTAAACACACAAACGTAATCAATATTACAAGCTCGCAATGTGCACAGTTCTTTAGCGAGCGCGTAGTCCCGGGCATCCTGCAGTGACGTCAAAGCGATCAATGGGCTGACGTCGAACCGCCTACCCCTCGAAATACCAAAGACGGCGAATGCTACAAACAGCGGACACAGATATTTCTGCAGTTTTCTGTCTTTCGAATACTTTTAACATTGTTACAGTACACAAAACTTAGTTTTCATTTTTAAGCATTTTCTTAAAAAATATATTGTCCGAATTGTACCGAAAGGTAGTTTTTTTTTTTACCACGGAAACCATATGGTTCAGTGTCTTTCGGTTCTATACATAATAAAAATCAAATATGTCATATAATAAAAATCTTAGTGGAATCTGTACATTAAATATTTTTTGGAAAATCTTATCGAAACAGTTATTAATTATTATTATCGATACGGAGGCCGAATCTATGGTTTTTACAATTTTTGACTGTCTGTCTGAAACCAGTGGACAGATTTGGATGAAATTTGATACGATGATGATGATGTTCTCCTAGCCGATTCCGGCTACGGCGGCCAATCTCATTCAGACTAGCCAACTGCGCAGGAGATATTATAGTGCACAAGTGTGCGCGCAGACACAAGTGCACTCTCTATTTCTGTCACTCTCATATTCCGGTGGGACGACTACTCGACACGACCAGTGAGAGTAAAGGAAGATAAGTTACAATGATAGCTGATTATCCGAATCAACATATAGAATACTTTTTACTGCAAGAAAATATCTCATCTCTGAGAAATCTATACTAATCGTTAAAATGTACCTACGGACGAACACGAGCGGATCGAGAGTGAGTTGCTACTATTTTATATTTTTACTGTCACCTGAACATTTTACAGTTTAAACTCTTGTACTCAGAAGCTTCATTTTTTTATGGAAATTTCATGTCATTTATGAAAACAACATGAAGAAAATACGCGCCCTACATGATTAGATAGGGAGCAAAAGATTACAATCGTTTTATATTATCCTATATAATTTATCTTTGAAATCTGCTCAAATTAAATTTATTAAACAATTTCAACTTTAATACACTTCTTATAAAAAGTAAAGCATATTGACTGGCTTTTGTAAATATACCTAAATGTGCTTCAAGAGTGCTTGTAAGTTTAATTAAAACAAAGTATACCTACATATTTTAAGTTTGACTTTGAAACTTGTTTATCCTTTCATGATAGATACATAATATAGTTGGTAACATCTTATCCCTGGTTAACTAATCACAAAAAGTAAGCAATTTGGTACACGCGCGTCTTGAGTCAAAGAAAGGGCAAATCTGCCCTATTATCTCATCGACCGACGCTCATAACCTTCTTTGATCGACTTTAAAAACAGTCGGTATACATATTACGCAAAATCGTCCTTAATCGCGTAAAATCGTTAATTGTGTTATTTTTAATGTTTTTTTCAAAACAGGAATATAACATAACATGTAAAAACAAAAACATAAAAAAGCAACTTCAAAACAAATACTAAAAAGTAAAAAATAACTGATTGATAGTTTTACTATAGATATCTAATCAGATATTTTCAAAGTCGGTGTGCTTTGTGTATCGGCTGGCACTTTGATAGCTACGTTTATAGGGCACGTCAGGGTCGCCATTCAGTGTACCCTTTTTAGTTAAAAAATACGTAACTGTTCAATAACAACATCAATTATTATAAACTACTAGTACGTCTATAAAAAAATATTTTTAACGAAAAAAAAAGTATTTTATCACAGATAACAAACCAAGTTTTAAACTCTACAAATAAACTATAAAGAGGTACATATTATAGATATAATAAAAACGTGTCGTCTCAATATTTAAATTGGCCAATTATCGCGCATCTTCATCGAATTGTGATGATAGATATATTGATACTTAAGGCAAATATGGTAAGTATGGCAAAATAACAAAAAAACATCAGGATATGAATGGTGGAAGTGAAACTTCAGAAAAGTAACCTACGAGAGAATGAGAGGAATATAGAGTATTAGGAGTAGGATAATTATAAGGTTTATTGTGTTTATAATATTTTTACCAAGTTTAAAAGTTATTTTACATTTTATTTGACATAAATATACATTACATATTATTCAGTAATCTATACATATAATAAACTGCCTCGGTGGTGTAGTGGCTAACATGTACGGCTGCACACTCGGTCCTGGGTTCGAGTCCCGGGTCGGGCCAAGTTTAGTTATTGAGTCTTTCTGTATAGTAAGTCTCAGTAACAGCCCGGAGTTGAGAAGTTGGCGGTGTTCCACCCCCGTGCCTCGGAGAGCACGTAAAGCCGTCGGCCCTGCGCCTTAACTCTGACTGGTCGTGTCGAACAGTCGTCCCACCGGAGTATGAGAGTGACAGGAATAGAGTGCCCTTGTGTCTGCGCGTACACTTGTGCACTATAATATCTCCTGCGCAGTGGGCTAGGCTCAATGAGATTGGCCGCCGTAGCCGGAATCGGCTAGGAGAACATCATCATATAATAAAATTGTAACTAAGCCGTACCTGTACATTAAATATTTTTTGGAAAATCTCATTGAAATAAACATTCTTATCGATACAGAGGCCGAATCTATAGTTTTTAGAATTTTTGTGTCTGTCTTTCTGTGTCTGTTATCGCATCACAGAAACCCCACTGGAGGGGTTTTGATGAAATTTTGTATGGTGATAGCTGGTTATCTGGGTCAACATATAGGATACTTTTTACCGCGGAAAAATATTTCATTTCTGAGAAAAAAAATACAAAAACTGCAATGTAAAAGTAACAATTTGGTTTTTGTTTATCTAAAAGCGGGCGGAACCGCGGGCAATGCTAGTTATAAAATAAACTATATTTACGTATTTACATATTTTATCAAATAATAAGTTCGGGGAAGATATCCTTCCAAATTTTTTTATCACATTTACCTACGAAAGTACACATCTTACACAAATCATCAAGGTATTCGCAAACCCTATGCGTTTATACCTATGTAGAACTGTAGATTGACTGAGAAACGTTTCAATAAGAACGTACAACGTTGCAAACAAACGTTGTATTTTAATTAGTATATTTAATTTTAAATTGCAATAAAGAATATAATACAATTCATTTCTAATTGACATAATATGCTAATATTGCTTAATTTACAATTTAACAATATGACAGGTATCAAATGATCATTGATCATTAACAAATGAATGATCATTAAATACTTATCAATTTACTCGCAATTATAAAATAATAGCGTTATTAATAAATAAAATAGTTTTTTTATTTCTTAATCATAAAAAAAAATAGTTTTTATTTCTTAATCATCTTTACAATTTTATGTTCGAATCTTCCCAGTAAGTAATCCGAGGATACTTGTGTTGGGAATGGTCCGCTTTTTCCCATATGCGTACTCTATGATTAAGTAGGTGAAACTTTTTTTTTAAACTATATAATACTAATATAGGATACTAGGATAGTTACAAGATTAAAGTGATTTAATGCAAAAAAATATACAAAATTTAGTTATTAATTAACACCTCCAGGTAAATGTCTAAGAAATTAATTAAATTTCTAAGAAATCTATTGTTAACTGACACGCCGGCGTGTCCGCGGTTGTGGAGGGATTAAAATAATTTAATTCTAATTTTATTCACTTTGAAGAATTTAGAGAAAATAATGATGCTTAATCGACACCACAATAGATATGGATCAATCTATACATAATATTTATTATAAAGAGGCATGGGTTTGTTTAAACGCGCTTATCTCAGGAACTATTAATCGCATTTGAAAAATTATTTTTGCTTTAGGTAGCCCTTTTATTGAGGAAGACTTATACGCTATAGGGAGCGGACCAGTAATACAATATAGTCTATCTATTCCATACTAACCGTTAAAACGTACCTAGGGACGAACCCGAGCGAAGCGAGTGTGAGCCGCTAGTCTATACTAATATTAAAAAGAGGTAAAGTTTGTGAGTTTGTGAGTTTTTGACTCTAGGTAATCTCTGGATCAACTGAACCGTTTTAAATGAAAATGGGTAAGAAGATAGTTTGAGACCCTGGAAAGGATATAGGATACTTTTTATCCCGGAAATCATACTTTAAAGGCGTGAAAATGGGGATGAAAGTTTGTATGGGGAATCAACTTAGGGACGAACCCGAGTGAGGTGAGAGTGAGTCGCTAGTTTGTTATATTTTTTTTTTATTTTTACCAAGCAACTACTCATGTAACACTTGAACAGAGGCTTTATGTTTTGCACAAATTGTTTTGGATGACAGAAACCAATTTTACGAGTGAAAAGATCGCTCTCAGATTTTCATACTACCTTAATTATTAGAAACAAATTTATTTAAATACGTACGAAATTACCTCAAAATATACCTATTTATTTCTTTAAAAAAGCTCACTAGGACTGTTTAATTATTTATATAACATATTAGAGTTAATTTTTCCTTTTACAGCCACGGGCGAAATGTCAAGTGCTACAGCCAATTACATCTGCGGGACACTAAATTATATAAATACGAGGCGGGGGTTACTAGCGCCCTTCTACGTAGGCGTATCGAACCGACAACCCTTCTCACTCGGTCCTATCGCTATCTCTCTCACACCCCTATGGTAGCTTCCTGCGTAATTGTCACGATCGCTTCACAAAACAACCTATTCATTGAAGTTTAGCACAAAAAGTTTGTATAACAAAGAAATAATTACCTACCATAATGTTTTATAATGAATATATGGACTTATTTATATATTGAACTGTAATTTTGTTCATGTTTTATGTAAGGCCTATGTAGGTTTTATATTATTACTATGAGGTACTTTATAAGCTGATTATAAATTATTCAAGTAATTTTACACTATTTCTTAATATTACAATAATTACAAGCCTAATATTATACAGCTGATGTTTATTACCAAAAATCTAAAAACATATTTTTTACCCGAATATAGTATTATTTAGAAAAAAAAGGTGGGCCTATTATTTAGCAAAACCTTGTTAAACCTAAGAAACAATTAATACCTACACAGCAATGTAAAGTTAACAATGGAATAAATTCGAAGACCGATGACGTTCAGGAAGTCATATCTATAATATGCAGGCAAAAGCAAATCACGAAGTTTCGTTCGCATACATTGATTTTATACGTGTCCAAGCGTAGCCCCGCTTCGAACTTACTGACCACTGCTAAAATAAATTACGTCATAACTTTCGCTGGAATGACTCTGTCACGAAAAGACTGATTAATATTGCAGATTCTATAAATTTTTCATACTAGGGACTCTAAAAAATAAAAACAAACCTATCTCACGGGAACCGTACATTTTTCCGGGATAAAAAGTAGCCTATGTGTTATTCCAGACTATAATCTATCTCTGTGCCAAATTTCATCTAGATCCGTTCAGCCGTTCTGGCGTGAAAATGTAACAAACATCCATACTCACAAACTTTTACATTTATAATATTATATACGGATTAAAAAATATTTATCATGCTCGAAACAGACTCGTAAGGAGTAGTCCCGTACATTAAGAGCCTTTATTTAGCAAGCAAAGAAATGAAAAACTCATAGTTAATAATAGCTATAAGCTAGGCTCCCATTTTTCGAAACTATAGGCACATGAATTTTAGAAGTACAGAAGGAAGATTACCAAACTTTCTTTTTTACATTTTAATGTTACCCTTATAAAGATTTGATTTTTTTTCTGTTACTAATTTTTTTTTTGATTATACATAATAAAAAGAATTAATTCAAAACTAAATACTTAAATTATTATTAATTTAAAATATTCTTACTAACATGTGCCATGACAATGTTAATTTTACATAAGACACCTTATTTCATTTTATTTTGTCAGACGTCTTGTATTGCAAGCTATATTATACATATGTGTGTAGTAACTTTTATTTTTAATTTTCGGTCATCTTTAATAATGAACATATAATAGAGTGTTTGATGAAATCTTCAATCCCAAGTTTTGTTCTTTCTTTAATTTTTTAAGATTCTATGTCTAGAAAAGGAAAAATTGGACAATTTTAAAATTTCTTCTGTATCTATATGTCTGCAAGAAGAAAAATTTAATTACTTACATACATACTCTACATACTAATGCATAGAGATCAAAATCAAAATATACTTTATTTCATTTTTTTTTAGTTTTAGTTTTTTTTATAATTTGATGTTTTTATAATTAAATGTATTTTTTTTTTCTGTTTTATAAATTTCTTGTTGTCTACTCTATGTCATATATACATGTTAAAATTAGTAGAAACTTGCTGGTTTGTGTAATATTCTATCTGTGGTGTACCTACTTATGTTATAAAATACTGTGTTTCCTAAATAAAATAAAATTTAAATAGACTTTAACAAGCACTTTTTAATCATTGATTGTACATTTTAAATTTAAATTAACACCTGTAGGTAAAATTCTTAAAAATTAATTAAAATTCTAAGAAATCTATTGTTAACTGACACACCAGCGTGTCTGCGGTCATGGAGGGATTAAATGTCAGTGTACTCAGTCTGTAAGGAATTTACTTCCATTAGATCTGACCCAATGAAGTGAGTATATAAATAAATATTAATTCATTTTTTAAAACATTTTTGTAGCAAACAAAATTGAAACTTCCTTTTAAAGTAATTTTTATTACCATAAACATATTGCAATATTTTTGTTTAAAGCTTTTAACTTTATATTCTTATGATAATGATAGTAAAGAAGCTGGTGGTAATTAATTGAATAAAAAATTAATAATAAAACTTATTTATTCATTAATAAACATTATTAACCTAATCTAATATATTTCACTCTATTTTCACTTAAATTGTATAATTTTGTTTAGTATTTATTATTTTTCATACATATATATTTAAAATGTTTAGGAAATGTATTTTAATGTACAAGAAATTGTAATAATTGGTGTTTCTGAAAATCAAAACTCATAAAATATGACATCAGTATTTCAATTGGTGAAGGCTAATTACAAGTCAAGATACAAAACACTTAATATTATTTCGAAATTTAGGTGTTTTAACTAAGAGAAGTAGACCAACCGGAAATGCCAATTGATAAAAACAAAAGTGAAATTATCAAAGCATGAAATATGTCACCTTCATCTGTATGCCATTAAACAGCTCAAGAACTTAAATAAAGAAACGAGATGATGTTAAAATAGAAATATTATTAATTTTTACGGTGTGATATCATTTTTAATTGAAATAAGACATCTAAATTGGATTATTGATTAATTATACGATTATGTTAAAATAAAGTATTCCTAATGAAAATTTTACTTCTATATTTTGTATTTTCATAAGAAATAATTGATAGAAAATATGAGTCTCTAATTCATACGTGGTATACTTTCGTCGCAAGATAAATATGCAAGAAATTAAGAAATTTGATACATTTCGGCATTTTAACATAAATATAACCAAAAATAATATGTAATACTTACTGATTAAAATCGAGTCTGCCTTTTAGGAAACAAGCATTGATTAGAAGTAGTATCACAAGATCACAATATACAATTAATTAATTTTATTTAGAAATATTCTAATATTTTTTGTGTCGACAAAATATGTCGATTGTCGGTCTTTGACACTAAGCTAATGGGTTACAAGTAATAAAAAGTCTACATATTTGAGCCAAAAATAATATCTAAATACAAAATTCATTAAAAGAAATTGATGTTTACTAATTGTACTATAACAATTTCTTTTATTTCTGGTGAAAAATTAACGTAAAACATTTTGATACTTGTGAACTATATATGTTAAAATGTCTAAGCTACATAATTTAAAAAACTTTTTTACTTGAAATATTGAATTTTGTTAACATATTATTTTGACCAAATATTTTTTTACTTACAATTTAGTGTATTTTATTTTTAAATATTTTAAGTTTCGGTGTATAAATGTATCAAAAATAATTTATCTATGAATTTTGATGGAAATTTATTATCTGTTTGTAAGTATTCAATCATTCATTCAAGCGTCCGTAACCGGTTCCGGTCTTCTACTCTAGGCTCTTTCCGCTTGGTGCCGTGGCCCGTGGTATTTTGTAGAAATTAGAATGTGAAACGCCAAACGCCATTTTGTAATTCTATTGTAAGGGCATTGTGCGCAGAAGGTTTTCTGTGATAATAGCGTGTAATTATAGCATATTCAGTGTTTATTAAAGTGATTTTTTAAAGTACAAAATAGGTAAGTATAAATATATATTAAACATTCGAAAAAAGTTCGTCGGTTCTAAAAACTACAAAGACCGCTGCTGACTCATTTCGTGAAATTGTGTATGCGTTTCAGAAACTAAAATGCCGGGCGCCGGTACTTTCAAAATCTTCGTCGGGAATCTTTCCGATAAAACAACGGACGCCGATCTCAGACCGCTGTTCGAAAAGTTCGGTACGGTCGTAGAATGCGATATCGTCAGAAATTACGGTTTCGTACACATGGAAAACGAACAAGTCGGCCGCGAAGCCATTCAGAGCCTGAACGGCGAGATAGTTCATGGACAGGCGATAAAAATAGAAGCGGCCAAGAGCCGAAAGGCGCCGTCGACGCCGACCACTAAAATATTCGTCGGTAACCTAACGGACAAGACGCGCGCGCCGGAGGTCCGCGAGCTGTTTCAGAAGTTCGGCACGGTCGTCGAGTGCGATATCGTTCGTAACTATGGCTTCGTGCACTTGGACGCGTCGGGCGACGTGAACGAAGCGATCAAAGAGTTGAACGGTATGATGGTGGACGGGCAGCCGATGAAGGTGCAGCTGTCCACGAGCCGCGTCCGCCAGCGGCCGGGCATGGGCGACCCGGAGCAGTGCTACCGCTGCGGGCGCGGTGGCCACTGGTCCAAGGAGTGCCCCAAGGCGCTGGGGCCGGACCGCAACGGTTTCCGCGATCGGGCGTTCGGCCGCGACCCCTACCCCCCGCCGCCGCCGCCGCCGTTCCTTCGCGATCGCATGATGGGAGGATTTGGGGTAACGCGCTCTTTTACTTATCGTCACGTCCGTACGCCGCATCAGTAGGCCGATTCTCACGCGGTTATCCCCTCGATATCGCGGGCTCGATGATGCTACATATTTTGATATCTTAAACGATTTATTTAGGCCATCTAATTCAAAATTATTTCATATAGATATATATATTTACTTCCTAGGACTAATGTTGTTTTCATTTAATAACAGGATCCTTATGATGGCTACTATGACAGAGCTCGTTTCGATTCACCACGGGACTTGTTTGAACGTCGTTATCCAGTTGGGGCCTCCCGGGGATTAGATATGGGAGCATCCAGGGCTCGAGGAGACTTTGTATCCCCACCATTACGCAGAGAGCCTATGCCTCCCATGCCAAACTTGCCACCAATGAGAAGCAGCATGGGTTCCATGAGATCGTCCTATGATGCCATGTACAGCAGAAGGAGCCCACCCCGGGGACCACAGATGTCTAGAGGGTAAGCTTAATGTAGATTCTAGTCAATATTTTAAATATATTACAGATTGTTGCATTATTATATTACATACTAGAGACTCACCCTCGCTTTGCTTGGGATTGTCCCTAGCATGCTTCCCAGTACAAACTGTCATTCCATTTTCACCCCTTAAGGGATGATTTCCTGGATAAAAAGTACCCTATGTCCTTCCCCAGGGTCTCAAACTATCTTACCAAATTTTGATGTAAATTGGTTCAGTAAATCCAGAAATGGCCCCCTACAATGTCACAATCACAAACTCACAAACTTTAGCTCTTTATAATATTAGTATAGATAAATAGTCATAATAACCAGTACTAAATACAAACTATTTTTTTTGTATTATATTGATAGATAATAATTATTTTGTTACATTTCAGGATGTATGAAGACTTCAGCAGAGACACATTTGATGACAGACGGTATGTATTATTTTTCTAATGTGGGATTTATCTAAAACCAACAACTTGTACCATGTTTAATTTATTACATATTGATAAATTTATTTGATAAAAGTAACTAAGTGTGTCAATGACTTTAGTATCTATTCTATCCAACTCGTATCATATCATGAGGAAAATTCTATGAAATTATACATGTGAGGTACTATTTTTCATGTTTTATGATACATTTTTCTCTAAGTGATAATTTAATTTCTTTAAATTAAATAACTGAACTTATTAAATAACTTTGTACATAATATTTTAATTTAGTTTTATTTGTTGCAATACATAAGAAAATAAATTAAGCATTTATATACATATAATTATAAAATTCTGAGTTAAATCTGTACATTTTTTTGGAAAATCTTATTGAAATAGTCATTATTATTGATACAGAGGCCGAATCTATAATTTTTCGATTTTTGTCTGTTTGTCAGGGAATGCATTATAAGAAAACCATGGCAGATTTAGATGAAATTTGGTTTGATAATAGCTAGTCATCCGGGTGAACATAAATGATACTTTTTACTGTGGGAAAATATCTCCTCTCTGAGAAGTCTATACTAAACGTTGAAACATACTAGGATAAACCCGAGAAGAGTGAGGGTGAGTCGCTAGTATATAAATAAAAATTGTAGTATCTTTTGTGTATTCCAGGCCCGGTATGCGCGGCCCGTCGCCCTCCAGAAGATATGCGCCTTATTAAGTGAAGGAGCACGGTTTCACATTGTGTGATGTATATTACTTTGACAGTCCAAATAATCATTAGATTCATTGCGGACAATATTATTGTGACTGCGACTGATTTGCAAATATAGTGTTTTGTATGTCTGTCTGAACATGAATGCAATGGAGTGTATATAGGTTATAATAAATATCATTTTAAGTATTATGTTGTTTTATTGTATGTTCATTTGGATTCATGAAAATGTCATATGTAATTATCAATATAAAGGTGATTTAGAATTTAATGTGCCATACAGTCAGTGTGCTACTAATATTATAAAGAGGTGAAGTTTGTGACGTTGTAGAGGGTAATCTCTGGGTCTACTGAACCGATTTAGATCAAATTTGGTAAGAACATAGATTGAGACCCTGGGAAGGACATAGCATACTTTTTATCCCGAAAATAATCCCTTAAGGGGATGAAAGTTTGTATTGGTAAGCAAACTAGGGACAAACCCGAATGAAGCGAGGGTGAGTCGCTAGTCTATAAATATAATAAAATTCTAACTAAGTCAAATTTGTACATTAAATATTTTTTAGAAAATCTTATTGAAATAGACATTATTATTATCGATACAGAGGCCAAATCTATAGTTTTAAGAATTTTTGTCTGTGTTACCGCATCACAGAAAAACTACTGGACGGATTTTGATGAAATTTGATATGGTCGAAGCTGACTATCCGGGTCAACATATAGGATACTTTTTACTGCAGAAAAATATCTCATTTCTGAGAAAAAATACAAAAACTGGTTAGAATAAAAAAAACGATGATACTATATAGATTTTAGCAAGTTAACTTACTAAATATGTCAAAAACTAATAAAAATAGCTAATCTTGAAAAAGTATATCAATAGCACTATTTTATTCATTAAAAAAGTATTTTAATGAATATTTATTTTTGTATAATTTAGATATTTGTCAATAGATGTCGCCATGTGTCTTTAAAATACGTACTTTTAATTCCAAAAAATTGAATGTACAAATTCGACCTTTCTATGATTTTATTAGAACAACTATTAAATTACCCGCGGCCCCGACCGCGTTTAAATTATCAAAAAACAATCTTTTTGGCTTTATAAATTAGTTACATCTATAGATACATTAAAATTTAATGAAGCAGTATCTGTGCTTTTAATATTTTTTGGAGAATTTTATTGAAATACACATTATTATCGCTAACACAGGCCGAACCTATAGTCTTAAGATTTTTTGTCTGTCTGTCTGTGACCGCATCACAGAAAAATCACTGGAGGGATTTTGAAGAAATTTGGTATGGTAATACCTGGTTATCCGGGTCAACTAATATAGTAATACAAGTATACTAATATATAAAACCTAAGAATTTGGTTTTGGTCATATGAACGCGGGCGGAACCGCAGGCAATGCTAGTTCTTGTAACTAAGCCGAATCTGTACATTAGATATTTTTTGGAAAATCTTATTGAAATAAACATTATTATCGATACAGAGGCCGAATCTATAGTTTTTAAA
Source organism: Brenthis hecate (assembly GCA_951806755.1). Lineage (NCBI taxonomy): Eukaryota > Metazoa > Arthropoda > Insecta > Lepidoptera > Nymphalidae > Brenthis > Brenthis hecate. The sequence continues at coordinate 5,516,431 of OX638258.1, read as the reverse complement.
ATGTTTGTCTGTCTGTCTGTCTGTTACCGCATCGCAGAAAAACCACTGGAGGGATTTTCATAAAATTTGATATGGTGATAGCTGGTTATTCGGGTCAACATATAGAATACTTTTTACCGTGGGAAAATGTCTCATTTTTGAAAAAAAATACAAAACTGTAATGTAAGAGTATACTAATATGTAAAACCTAAGAATTTGGTCATCTGAACGCGGGTGGAGCTGCGGGCAATGCTAGTATTTCATAAAACTACAGTACTTCAAGGCGAGACTACTCCATAAATAAGCAGCCTTATATAGGTACTACTTCGTATAACGATAAGCACAACGCCATCTATCGAGTGGAAGCGTAAAACTAATAATATTGATATTAGCGTTATGAATAAACATTCTGAACATCTACTATTAACGTAAAACTAAGCTATAAATATTCCTTGACTGCCCTATAGCTGGCTGCTTTGATTTTTAAAAATATTTTGATAAGTTAGAAATACTTGAGCGTGTCAGATCAAGGTGTGGTGTGATAATTACATGCTGAAAAGTGTGCAATTCAATAATCTGTTGAAGAAACAAAAACTCGATAAAGTTTATTAAGGACGGTTTCAAGTATTTTTAACTTGACACCCACAGATGGTTATGTGAGAATCACCAGCTAGAATAATAATATCCACTAAAACAACAACCTCCCTCATCTTAATGGGATGTCCTAGGTTCATTTACGCGCTCAACCACGACGCCCCAACGGCAGGTCTGTCGAAGCAGCCCAGAACTGAGGGGTTGCCCCCACGGTCCACTCTGTTATCATCAGAGAAGTACCAGGAGCAACCCGCATGGTACACCTCGCGCATCCTAGTGTGTCTCTTTACATGGCGGCTGGCTGAATTGCCGGACTCTAATGCCTTCTCCCACCACGACATAGTGAACACATCCGGGATAAACAATCATACCTAAGAATCGAATCTGTAACCTGTTAAGTTGTAAACATTACAATCCATACATTATACTCGTATTTGCCGTCAAAAAAAAAATGGGTGAATTTAAGGTAGAAATTACGGTTCTATGATAGCTACTGGACTTGTACTATAGGTCTTGCATTAAATTTTATTAGTTTTATACTAATTCATTAAAACAGCATTTTTTTGGTGATTTAGAAATGTGAAAATTGATAGATTAATAACGTAAATATTTGTAATTGACGTCACATATCGTTTGCTACGTACTAATTGTGAGTTAATATTTAACCAAATTAGCGACTTGTCCCCACTTCGCTCGAGTGCTTGCTTGGATGCCTATCAGTAACCTATATATTATTCCAGCTCATTATTTATCTGTGTAAACTTCATCAAAATCCGCCCAGCAATTCAGTCTGAAGGAGAAACAAATATACAAAATTTCGCGTTATATCGCTTATAATAGTAGTATGATTTCCCTGAATATAATTTTATTTATATAAAAAATTTGATTTACTGTATACATAAAAATAATTATCTTAAAAAGTTTATACTTATTGGTTATTACTCGTTATTCTTCTGCATAAAGTTGCAAGCTTCAAACTAGAAACATGATTTATTTATATAAATTTTTAACATCCTAAACATGTCTGCGAGAAAGCTACTAACAGACTCGGAAGTTGCGAACTGAAGCAGCGGCCCGGGATGCCTTTTTTTTTTTTGTAGTTTTAAGCCGCGGGTTCTTCTAGTGTGAAATAAATGTCATTCGATTATACGCATTGCTTCGTAATTAAAGTTTGTGTAAAATTAACTAAAGATAAGAAAATGGATCTCAGAAAGGGCGTAATCTATGAGCTAGTACATACTGAGCTGAAAACTCCAATGTTTTTATGTAATCGCTTCACATATTATGTAGCAATTAGCTTAATCTATTAAGGTTTCACACATTATACTTTAGGTCGATGCTTTTAAAATAAGTCATTATATAATCAGTCAAAAATCTTACACGTATATTTATTTCATTTTAGAGTATGGTAAGTACATAAATGTACCTTCAGTAATTTGTTAATTTTAAGGATGAAATCTCAATCTTTAAATTAAAGTTATATAAACATATAATAAAATTCTGGGTCATATCTGTACATGAAATATTTTTTGGAAAATCTTATTGCAATAGTCATTATTATCGATACAAAGTCTATAGTTTTTAGAATTTTTGTCTGTCTGGGGACGCATCACCAGAAAACCACAGGACGGATTTTGATGAAATTTGTTACGGTGACAGGTGGTCACTGGTCTGGCTCAACATTTAGGATACCATTTAATGAAGGAAAACATCTCATCTCTGAGAAATCCAAACTAATCGTGAAAACATACTTAAGAGACTTGAGTCGCCAGTTCACCAAATAAAAATAATATAGAAAAAAATTGCTATTTTATTATGAATAATATATATGAATAACAATAACTTTGATTTGATTATGTCGCATTTGTACTATGAATGAATTTTATTATCTGTAAATGTAAATTAAGTATATCTTCCACGGATGTCTCATAGATTTATCACTTAATGACATTTTTTAAATTTTTATAAAATTTGAATTTGATGAACTATTACTATTTTTGAAGAAACTTCAAAAAAGGATAAAGTACAAGCATGTATTTGACTGCATGATTTTAGTGTCACGTGATATCTTCACAGATTCTTTTTTTATTAATTAGTTAGACTTACAGTGCAATGGTCCATAGATTGGTGATAGAAGGTGATAAAAAATCCATCTCTTAACTACCTTATTCTCTTTGCTTCTCTTATTTAAAAGATTTATATTTCAAAAGTAAACATAACATAGCTGTTAAATTAAACACTTCTTTTATATGAATAGTAATTTTATATTCATTTTCTATTCAAGAATTCTTTAACAACATTATATTTAATTTGTAAATTACATAAAACTAACAAATGTAGGAAAAAAGACATTCGTCTTCTTAATGTAGAATGCAGTATATTTATTGTAAGTTTATTATATGAATTTAAGAGCATACACAGTTCAGAGGTATTATAAAAAAAACAGATTGTTTGTCCATTAATATTTTATTTGTAACTTAATTAGCAACATGTATTAGGTACTACTCTAACGCTATATATACACAACACTGTACAAGGCGCAGACGCGCACTAAATGCTAACGAACGCTGCCCGTCAAACTTGAACCTGTATATATCTATATATTTTCTTAATAAATCATGTTTTAATGAAAATTTACTCAATTATCAACGTATCCGGCACGAAGGACCATACAATTTTGTGATCATATCACTAAGTTAGTTTCACTATTTGGATTGTTTCCCAAAGTCCAAGTCTGCGGAAGAGCGCCGCAATACAAAACACGTTAATACTAATCGAAGGCATCTCATAAGACACTGCGCAGACGTATCTCTAATACTTTCCACAATTTAGTCTTTTCAATATTTAAGTACAATCGAACAGATACGCGGTATAGAGTTGAAATTGGCTTGTTTTACAATAAAAAAAATTAAGTTCTCTTATTGTCGATATATCACAATTGTCAATTACGCGTATTTAAGAAACAGATTTCACAATCTGAGTATTTGTAACCTCCCCGGAGCTGCCATCGAGCGAATCTTATTAAACGGAAGACAATTTTCATTATTACAAACCCATTCTTATCCTACATAATACATACTTTAAAACATTAGACAAAAAAAAAACAGAAAATTTAAAATATAATTCTAACCAAAAAAAACGGAGATTCCGGACGTTTAGAGCGAGTCACTGGTAGGAAAAATAAACTTAACAATACTGAGATTTTATGGCGGTGGAATTTGAAATCGATGGGGGCTGTTGGGAAAACTCCGCTTATCGGCAATAAATACGAGGAACTAGTCTGCCTCACTGTACACAGGAACGTACCGACCGAGAGTCACACGTCTCACTTTGACACTCGAGGATAACGTCAATTATAGGTATTAAGTCTTTTCACACAAGTTTGACGGCACTTTCCGAGCGGCATTTCGCGAGGGTCTTCTTGACCCGTAAGGCGGTGAGCCGCACGGGAGGGTTGTGGTGCCAGCACTCGGCCAACAGCGCGGACACCGTCGTCAGTGTGGAGCAACCCTTCCAGCGAGCAGGTTGCGGCGGCCTGATCTTCTTGGCGACGACCACCGCGTGCATGTCCTCGAAGGAAGGATCAGAGGGAACATATTCATGGTAGGGCAATGCATACGCCTCGACGTACTGCGCCTTATCCCCGGTCGCACATCTCCTACACATTTCCCACAAAACCAATCCTAAAGAATACATATCCGCCATTTTGAACGCTTCAAAGTTTGTGACGTCCAGTTTCTCGTCCAGCACTTCGGGCGCCATATATCTGCGAGTGCCCACACGCGTGTTTGGCGCGATGTCGACTTCATTCCGTTCCGCCACGTATCTCACTGCTAGTCCGAAGTCCGCGATCGCACACTGTCCATTTCTTTTCACGAGGATATTTTTGCTCTTTATATCTCGATGGGCGATCGCCGGTTTCCCTTTAGTTCCGAAGATGTCCATATGTAAATGCGCCAGTCCGCTAACTATCGAGTATGCCATCGTCATGAGCGAGTGTGTGTCCAAGACGACCGTTTGCAGATAATCGTGCAAGGAGCCGTTCTCGTGATAGTCCGTGATTAAGAGCATCTGAGTCCAGGATCCGGTGCCTTTTATGTCTGCGGCAATAAAACCGAGGATGTTCTCGTGACGCATCAGCACTGTCTGGTATATCTCCGTTTCGCGGAACCAGGAAGCTTCCTCGGTAGTGAAGAACACTTTAACTGCTACTTTTTCGCCTCGCCACCTCGCGAGCCAGACTTCTCCGTAACGACCTTTACCGATAGATTCAACCATTTGTATTTGTTTCGCAACTGTTCTTTGTACGAGTAGGGGCAATCCTGAGCCGGAACCGGACGATATTTCCGTGTGATGCGAGGGCGCGGGCGGGGAGGGCGGTCTCTTGCAACCCCTTCGTCGTTTTCTGAATAGAAGCCACAAAGCTGCGAAAGCGACCACGGCGACACACAGCGCAGCCCCCATCAGTATGGTCTGGCTGGCGGGCGCGGTGGGGCGCAGGCCTGGCGCTTCGGTCACATCGGGCGGGGGCTCTGGCAGCTGTGGATGTAGCCGCCGATTGCAAAGGTCTTTTTCACAGCACTCTATAACTTTCGGGTGCTGGTGGGGTACTTGTGAGCTTTTACACTGGAAAAAGAAGAACATTTGTAAATATAGTGTTTTTTTTTCACATATGAACATTTTATTAGTTATACATAATATTATCTCAAAGGCACTTAGACTAAGTATATACTTATTTGTTTATATAAACAATGCCAATGATAGTAAATCAGGTTAGTTTCTAGTGTTATATTTAGATGAATTTGTTTGTTCAACCACGCTTATCGCAATGTTAACATATTTGCCGTCATATCAATTTGAACTACATAGTACATACATTTGGTTGCTCAAATCTCTAACATCAGGTGGCACTATCACCGGCACACTGTGTACTGAACAAGTGCCTATACTATAGCGTAATTAGTATTCAAACAGACAGTTTGTTTAGTATTTTTTACAAGAATTTATTTATTTATATAACTACAATACAAAAAACTTAAAACTCAATAAGTTAGTGTATATAGATGAACTGATTTATTTTTAGAGGCGATAATAAGTAATCTTGTCATCAATCTATAAAAGTATTAAGGTATTATTTTTATTCTGGATTCGTAGAATTTACAAACCCAACCATTAGAAGCGAGGCTGCGTTTATTATACAATCGGAACATAAACAAAAACTACTACGAGTAAGTTATAATACAAATTCTACATTCATTTGAATCTACTTGAGCTATAACCTATAACAACTCTTAGCCACAACACGTATATAAATAGTTTAAGTTAATAAATATTTTAAGTTAAATCGTACGCTACATTACGAGTAATCTTATCCCGAGACCTCCTATTACCTAATTCGTGTTTGTATGTCTGTTTGTGTGCTTATAACGCTATCATTGTTCGGTAATAAGAGTCGAATACTTATTTATTTCTATTAAAAAATAATCTTATCAGTTATTACCTACCCACATTACTATTCCAAAATTAAATATATATATATATATATATATATATATATATATATATATATATATATATATATATTACTCAGCATTAAATTATTATTATTTTTTTACTTAACGGCATGAGTCTATTACCAATTCGGAAAAAAAAGGCACAGACCTCAGAAGAACTGGCCAAAGAAACCCAGAAAACTCCTCATACCAAACTATCGTAACATTATTTTAACTAAACTCTGACATACATACTTACACACTTACAAACTCAATACATGAATACACACCTGCATGAACCCCGTCTCATCAGGCGGCAGACAGCCAGCAGTCCTCTCGAGGACCACCAGCTCATTCTCATCTAGAACTTTCTCCACAGCCACGAAGCAGTAGCCGCCGGGCTGGGTGGTGCAGGTGCCGTTGGCCGCGCCGTCGGGACACGCGCTAGCACCCGCGCACTCGCACAATATACCCCGGCCTGGAATAAATATAATGAAATCTTTAGTTATATATCGTAAAAAATCCCCATTTTTTTATATTTTCGCCATTTATTTTGGTTTTTGGTCCCCGGCGTTTGAATGTATTAACAGCAAAATTGTTACGGGAGGAGACCACGAGGAAGAATGTCAAATATTCGTCTAAATTTAAGAAAATATTATGTGTTGTAAAATTCCAAACATTGTATAGATTTAGTGAAGATAGGTTTAACAATTAACGATACGCAGTAAGAGCCACTTGTACCAAATTCTTAATTTGATTTAAATGAGTTTGTCAAACCTCTAATAATTGTAAGTACTGTTTATCGTTTGCTAAACACAGTTGAGACATTTAAATCCAATCAAGAATTTGGTACAAGTGGCCTTTGATCTCAAACCAAAATATATACATAAAAAAAAATACTCTTTACCTTAAATAAAACCTCTTTGCCCTAAATTACAAAACCAATTCAAATAACTTTATTATAACAAGCCAACAAGGAATATCTTTTCAAAAAATACTTACAAACCAAAGTTATAGACCTACGCCAAGCAACATAGTATACTCGTAGAGTCGACAAATGTAAAGACCATGGGAGGAGCGAATAGCGCTAAAGCATGACAATGTACGCTAACTTGACCTAGGCAAAGTTGGACAGATGCCACGGATGCGGAAATGCACAGATGTACACTGACTCATTAAGACTCACTTGTAAAATATAAACTTACGTAGAAACAGTTTTACGTTGTTCGAGCGGGAGAATATGCAATGTATTAAATAACGCGAACGTTTCATTTAACGGTGCAAAGTATCCGGAAAGAACAAAAAGTGATTGTTTCATACATACATATGTATCTACGTAAGGTAAAATGCATGAATGATTTTAATAAAACTTCGTTTCGTCCACGGATCCGCTCGCGTCGATTAAAAATTGTTTAAGTCAACATTGAATAGATATTGAACAGATAAACCTATTGTAATAACTCTTTCTTCTCTTTCTTTCCATTGAAACTTTCTTCCTTTGTCATTGATTTTACTGCAGCTCAAAACTTTATCAGAAGATTATAAAACATAATTGAGAAGTTGTTTGTTTGTATTAATTATAAAAATTTAAGCAAAATATAACAAAAATATGAAAGAATTATTCAAATATCTCAACAAATGAAAAAGTTATGAAACGTTAAAGTCATTTATGGATAGATTTAAAAAAAATATCACTGATTCATTAGTTTTGATCTTTATTATAATTCCATTGCGTTAACCATGATATTGTCAACATCAGGTAACTTCACCATTCCTCAGCCTAAGAAGAACTAGCGAAAACAATTCAGCAATCATCATCAACGACCAAATAATCATATTAATAAAAACCATGTGTTATAAATAAGTAGGTAATTTAAATTTTAAACATACGAGGAATTTCTTTCAAATAAAAATACATTATCAATTAATTAGGCGACACGAGATAAAAGTTGATAACATACGATTATCAAGTTGTCACTGGACAAAATAATTTAAAAATAGCCTGTAGCGTGTCTATTTTGGGTGTTCTTTGAAACAATTGCATCTGTGTTAGTTCTAAGAAGGATATCGTTAAATACAATAGCTCAAGTACGAGTCACGCGGTCGGTAATACGATTAGTATGAAAAAGCGTGTGTAATGAATAATATAAGTAATTATTGCTAATATGCGGAATCACCTGCGTGATGACACATTTAGAATATATATATATATATATATATATATATATATATATATATATATATATATATATATATATATATACTAGCGACTCACCCTCGCTCCGCTCGGGTTCGTCCCTGGGGTGGGGTCTGGGAGGACCACCCTTATCCTTATCACTTAGGGGTATGAAAAATAGATAGTAGCCGATTCTCAGACCTACTTAATACGCATATAAAATTTGGTAAAAATCGGTAAAGCCGTTTCGGAAGAGTACGGTAACAAACATTGTAACGTGGAAATTTTATATATAACATATATTTTAGTTATAAACTTTCAAAGAGTTGATTTACAGCCACGACTTTACATTAAAAAATAACTAGCGGCTCACCCTCGCTTCGCTCTGGTTCGTCTCTGGGTACGTTTTAACGGTTAGTATGGAGTAGATAGACTATATGTGTATACATATTTATGTATGAGTTGTTATGGGTGTATTATAATGTGTTTTCTCGTGGGAATGAGATAATCTTCCGCGATAAGAAGTAACTTATGTCACACTCCAGCCCTCCAACTATCTCCACACAAAAATCACGCCAATCTGTCACTCTTTTTCGACGTGAAAGAAGGACAAACAAATACACTTTCACATTTATAATATTAGTAACGATATATAGGAAAAATTTTATTCCTATAGGAATAGGTGACTATGAGGAGCGTCAGTTGCCCGAAAGGAAAAGACATCTTATATAGAATAACCGGTAAACAAGAGAAAAAAAAAACACTCAAATCTGATTGGTTTGGGTAACTTCAATAACAATACGGTGAACGAAAAGATCGCGAGGAAACCTGCATGGCTGAGAGGACCTAGCAAGTTTTCGAAAGACATGTGAAGTCCACCAACCCGCACTTGGTCAGCGTGGTGGACTATGGCCTGACCGCATTATAGAGGGACCCGCGCCCAGCAGTGGGACGTTAAAAAGGACTGAATAATAGAATTCATATATTTATGTATAGACTAATATGTACTACTAATAACAATACCAGTCCAATACATAGCCAAAAGAAATTCACATTATAAACATCCACAATCAAGAAATACGTACCTACTTGCCATTCGATAAGAAAAAAAATGTACATAATATGTATGTGCATTATTAATTCACTATCCGACCTTCGATTTGTCTTGAAAGTAAATATACATACAGTTTACATCAACATGTAAATTAAAGGTATAAATAAGCTGTATTTTCATTTACATTCTAAAATGTCAATTTTGAACATATAAACTAGTAGCAACTTGCTCAGAAGTCTAGATGCCTAACCGAGCTCAGATGTCTAGATGCACTGATTAGGCACCTGGAGCCATCATCTATCTGCTTACAATATTTCATCCAAATCCGCCCAGCCTTTAGCATAAAGAAGAAACAAACATACACACGGAATTAGAAACTTTCGTGTATATAATTATAGTCCGACTAGTGAGAGATCTCTATTGATTTCCATAATGACCCATAATAACTTACATATATCTAAAAAAAAAATCAACTCACTTCGTTACACCGTTATTGCGTTAAAGAAGGACAAACTAACAAACAAATAAGTTAATTGTAAAAAAGGCGTCGTCTCAACACCTGTATAAATACAATGCAATCGCATTAAAACAATTGACGAAGGTGCAGCGTAATAGATCAATCTACCTTACTTAAGTAATTCCATCGACGCAATGTTAAGACCTGCCTTTATTATTTACAGGTTCATCGCAGCTAATGGAAGAAACATTGAGGGTACTTTTTACAGTTTTAACCGACTTCAAACAGAAGGAGGTACTTTATTCGTGTGTATGTTTGTGTTTGTTACACAATATCTTCACTAATTGTAAATAGGTTGAATTACCTTAAATGATTTTCCATATAAATTTCAAAAATACCCCCACTATGACATAATGACATTTTTATGTCGCTGTACATTTAGTTAAATAGTAACTATTGTTGCTAAATAGTAAGTTTTAAAGTGAAAATTTTCCTATTGGTATCCTATTAATATATTGTAACTGGTAAAGGTGGTGTTATAAATGTGCAAATTATAAGTAACAACTAACAAGTGTTAAAAACGTTTGTAAGATCAAAACGTAGTCGAAATCTAACCACGGATCACAAGACCAGATGCGTTCTGGATGGAATTGGAATTCACATATCAAAACCATATTGTGGTGAAAAACTGTCACTTTCATATTATATTTTTAAGGTTTCTATAAGCGATATCGATTATCGCAAGAGTTAACTTCCAGGACCAGACTAACAACAAGACAACCTAGCAATTATTCTTAATGGTTATATAAATAATTTACTTTTAATGTTTTTACGGTGCGTGATGATCATCGTTAGATCTTTTATCGATCTGTCCTTGTTTAGTAAGTACGGAAGACTGTATAGACATCACTACAATATTATAGCTATCTCCATTGTCATTGGTCACTCTGGGGTAGACTATGTATTTGTTATACTTAGTATTTGCAAAACATATTTAAAAACATTAATAATATTTAAGTCAATAATACTTTCTTAGATGTACGCGAATATTTGATATCTATACATATAATAAAATTAAAACTAAGACGAATTAGAGAGACATTAGATATTTTTTGGAAAATCTTATTGAAATAGACATTATTATCGATACAGAAGCCGAATCTATAGTTTTTAGAATTTTTGTCTGTCTGTCTGTCTGTTACTGCATCACAGAAAAACCGCTGGAGGGATTTTGATAAAATTTGGTATGGTGATAGCTGGTTATCCGGGTCAACATATAGGATACTTTTTACCACGGGAAAATATCTCATTTCTGAGTAAAAATACAAAAACTGCAATGTAAGAGTATACTAATATGTAAAACCTAAGAATTTGGCTTTTGGTCATCTGAAAGCGGGCGGAGCCGCGGACAAGGCTAGTTTTTAATAAAACTATCTTTTCGGATTTTTTCGCGGATTTATTTGGATTTTTGGTTCCCGACGTTTCGAATGCGTTACATCACAGTCACGGGAGAGACTTATGAATATTTAATTGGTCTATATTTTCAGTTTCTTTTAGTTGAACATATTAATTATATGTAAGTAATTTAAACTCGTACCACTGCATTCCGTTTAAACATAGTATGTACATAAAGTTGATTGGCAAGTTAACTAAGCTAGCTCATATTTAAAAACCTTATTAACCATTTGTGGTAACCGCAAAAAGTTTTAACTAGATGAAAAAGTTAATTAATTAAATCTTTTCTAGGCATGTTTAACCATTTTAGTAAAATGACGAAATTTTTGTATCTATCGTCAATCGAGTTCTGTTAGAACTGAACATGAAGTTTTATGTTCGAAGTAAAACACTCCACTACTGTATTAACACGCATTTAATGCAAGAAAGATAATCACGGGTAAAAGGTATATAAAAGGTATTTTACTGAACATTAAGCCAAATAATGATTTATCTTACACTAGCGAGTAGCGACTCACCCTCGTTTCGCACTGGTTCGTCCCTAGGTTAATTCCCCATACAAACTTTTATCCCCATTTTAACCCCCTTTAAGGGATGAGTTCCGGGATACAAACTATTCTATACCCATCCCAGGGTCTCAAACTATCTTCTAACCAAATTTCATCTAAATCGGTCCAGTAGTTTCGGAGCTTATTCGGTACAAACAAAAAAACTTTCCTGTTTATATAATTTTAGTCTAGAAAAACATACATAAATAGCAATATTTACAGCAATATTTACATCTTACAATAACGGAAATTTGAAATTCTACAAGAAAATTTCCATGTCTTTGCACATTAGAAAGACGCGTAAATTTAACTAATTGTTTAGACTATGTATCTAATAGGTAGATCAAAAGCAATACATTGATATTACATCAAGGCGATCACGATTGATAAACAAAATATATGTCTTTGAAATTCAAACCGAATTCCGTGCTAGCTATATTTGGAAATGTAAACCTGTCAGTGCGTATTTCATGCTTATAAATCTTCAAAGATAGGATGTAGGATGTCGGACATCCTGCGTCGAGCACAGATCGAGCGAATACGCTTCGCTTGTTTACAGATGGACAGCTCTTGCCGCACATGCTCGTAACCTCTATACATGTTATCAATAATACCGAAGCCAAAGCAATTTCCTGCATTGTGATAATTTAAAAGGAAGTCAAACGCTTAATAAACACAACACAACAGTTTGTGGCGTACTTTAGTTTAAAAGATAATAATGCAAATCTAAAGTTTACAACGCATCTGAACACAATATCTATCTATACATATAATAAAATTGTTACTAAACCGAATCTGTACATTAAATATTTTTCGAAAAATCTTATTGATATAGCCGTTATAATAGATACAGAGGCCGAATCTATAGTTTTTAGAACTTTTGTATGTCTGTCTGTGGCCGCATCACGGGAAAACTACTGGACAGCTGGTTGTCCGGGTCAACATATAGGATACTTTTTACTGCGGGAAAATATCTCATCTCTGAGAAATCTATGCTATACGTTAAAACGTAGTGAGTCGCTAGTTTTATATAGAAATATAAAAATTATATAAACATGTGATATGGTAACAAATTATAGCAATTTACATATAACGATGTTGATTCTTTAATGATTTTTTTTTCAAGTCAGTCGTCAAGGCATCAGTTCAGAATATATGAATAGAATCCAAGTTTTTTAGCGCGTACGGTCCACAGGTACCCGTCAGCCCTTCGACCCATATAAGGCTAGCGTCAGATATACAAAGGGCCCTAACTACAACAAAAGGGTGGCAGGTAGAGATGTGCTCCCAGAAGAATAAGTTAGAATATATTACATAACTTTACATACTGCACTTTTACGATGTTTTCAACACAATAGTCGTTACGCGGTAAATTATCGTAATTGTTTTTGTTTAATTATATATTGTCGATTAACCTTTTTACATCTCTTACATACATTATGATTATAGATAAAATGATCTCAAATCGACGTATGAAATGTTATAAATATTAATTGAATATTACATTGGAATCGCTGTAAGCGTTAAAGTTATATCTCATGTACATACATACATATAGTAAATCACGCGGGCGGGTTCGATAAACTCACGTAAGTAATTTCGAAACCGCAGGAGTCAAACATTTATGAGGGAGTCTTAAAACATGGAAAACAACAAACACGTCGTAGAGGCGAATGAAAGGAATCGGAAAAGATAGGTACTCGACATGTTCAAGAGTTACAATTAATCACTGAATGAGATAATGGTGTATACCTCATTTAACATAAATTATGCAATCCTATCACGAGCGTGGACCTTCTTGAGAAACGCTACTTACAACTCGCACACAAATACCAAAGCTGGGATAATCAGATTGTGATATCTGAAACCTGACCACTTGAGCATCACGAACCGATACCGAGGAGGCACATCCAGCACAAGTTATCACTTGGAACTCAACTTACGCTAATTACAACTAATACATATTATATTAAAACTTAGATGCCACATACTTAGTCTCATGGCGAGCGTCCGAGGGCCGGGTGCGAAACCCGTATCATTTAAATTTAACTCGAGACTCCGTCTGTCGCCGGCTTTATTTTTACACCGATGTTATGCGCGTGACAATGTCTCACGGGAGACAGGATGGAGGATCGTAGCGGTACACGTGCGTCACGATCGACGCTCGCGGTGCGAATGAGTTGACTGACTGGCAAGTGGCGAGGCGGTACGCGGCGACCCCCTTCGCCCCACCCCGCCTCCCTCACAGACCTCTCAGATCCCTCATCTCCCCTCTAGATATACACCGATACAGCCTCCGCAGCAGTTATCTGACGTTAGGAAGAGATCGGGCACGCGCACTCATTGACTTCGTAGATAATGCCAAGCGTTTGTACGACACGTAAACATTAGATAAGCATTTGGCCAAATGATGGTCTTCCACAGTTATATATAATTATTATTGAAAATTACTGCTATTAGAAGTCTTGGGCGAACGTTGAAATCGCCTTCAATAACGAGAAAATTTTACATGGTTACCACATAAATGAAATAAATAATTTCTTAGATACCTAGTAGGAATATCGAAAAAGATGTTCCTTTAAATTACATTTGTAAGTGCCACATTTAAAACAAAATACGCAATTTTACAATAAGTCTGAATAAATTCGCGTTTCTACATAATCATATATTTTGTAGCTTTTATCTTTTATTAACTATCATCGTTTCTGCAGCTTTGGCAGGAAATAACACATTAAACAATAATATATCATCCAATAAATATTATGGCGCTGAGCTGATCAAGAAGCCATTAAAGACATTCTTTTACGACTCCCTCACCGTTTAATGTTTGATCGTTTTTTTTTTCCTTCTTTTGGCTTCACTGCATAAGCTCTTCTTGTCCGGCGCAAATTACAATGAACAGTATTTGGTGTGTTATATACCTACTTACTCTTTGAAATATTTTCCAAATCTCCAAATAATATGTACAACGTATGTACATCACTTAATTTTATAGATGACGATACGTTTGGCTCAATTTGTAGTGACCCCACTTGCTGTGCCAGCGATGGCGGGTTCAAGTCCCGCTGGGAGGCATTCATTGTGTGATGACCACGAATGTTTGTACTGCAGTCATGGGTGTTTATTTTTATAATGTATATATTTAAAGCTATATATGTGTAGTGTATCAACTGTCTGGTATCCATAACACAAGCCTCGTAGCTGACCATGGAACTAGATGGTACCGTATATTAATGTCCCAAACATATTTATAAATTATAATCATATGACCAAAAAAATCTTAAAAATTAAAGAATATTAGATAAACTATATTTGTTATGAACAGCCCAATTATATGTTCTCTTTAAAATTTCGCATCACTAGCAACCGGAATACCAGACGCCATAAACTCATCTAACGATTTCCGTACATACTCGTACTGTAAAAGCCTCTTATAGTTATATTCTAATACTTATAGTCTAATAGTAATATTTATTTCACGATCATTAATTTACGACGTGTTCTTTAAAATCTTTGATATCTGAACCTAATTTTTTGTGCTATTATTTGTTTTTATTTTTACCTAAGTTCAGTTTATACCCACAATAAAATTGCATAAAGCCATTCATATAAAAATATTTTAATATGTTTTTTATATTCATATAAAAAACTTTTTTTATTATATTTTAGTTTATTCGTTTTTTTTTTTTGTTACTTTATGTATCTTTTTCCTTTTTTACTGACAAAACATCATCAACTTAAATTCTTACATTTAAAACATCATCTATGTTTTGTCAGTAAAAAAGAAAAAAGATACCTAAAGTAACAAATAAATATAATTCAAACAAAGCTACATGCTATCAAAATGCATTCGGTATTTGCGAGACTTATCTTCACATGCGCATTGCAATGAACAACGCTGGTACAGAATCGGTAATGTATCTCAAGGATGCTCGCCAAATTCGTTCACCGGTTATAGCTGTATCGTGTCGGTGAAGACGCAATTGCTTCTAATGACCGTCGATTACTAGATTGCGTAGCTCGCTTATATCTAGTAGGACCAATAAAAATTAAATTAAGCTCTGTATTGAATGGAGCTTTGATTTCCTTAGGCTGTGCAGTAATTGAGTCTATCTAACCATTTAGATATAGAAATATTATAGTATAAGCTTTTAATATGTATATTCACGTTGTATTTGCTATGAATTTGAGTAGTTAAAAAAATGCTATAAACTGGTTATAAATGCATTAACCGTTAATTTTTATTTTAACATAGTTTCCATCAAAATGGAAATAGCGTAAATAAACTAAAAAAAACGTGTCTAAGTAGATCGCCAACAGAGTGAGCACAATTTAACAAACAAGCCACTTTCCCGTGGGAAGGGCTCTGGTGACATCGCCTCGTAATAAGCATCGCGATTACGTCCACCGCTGTATCAATAACTTGCACTCAATAGAACATTACTGAAAAAATATTTATTTCATATATCCATTTATTAAACAAAATATTTTTTTTTATTTTTTTTATTTTTTTATTTTATTATTTTATATCCATTTATACATTATACTAAAAAAAATATTATCAGGTATGAACGGATGACTTTAATTCTGCATTTTAATGTTTAATCCCTTTTATAGAGCACAAATCCTCATTATCCATAATTAGTAGGATATAAACTTATTTTATTATTACCAACTAGCGACTCACCCTCGCACCGCTCGGGTTCGTCCCTAGGTAATTCTTTAATTTGTCGTAACTTTTTTATTTATTAACCGATTGAAATAAAACATATACTAAATGTTAAGTGAAGCTTACCACAATATATTAGTGAAAACCGCATCCAAATCGGTTAAGCCGTTTCTGAGATTAGCGCGCACAAACGTACAAGCGACAAAAACACATAAATTCTAAAAATCATTGTTTTATGTTCTATTGCGTAAATAAAGAGACCCTCAATGATGATTTTTCTGAAATACCTATACATAATAATAAACCTGACTATAGAGTTTTTTATTCAAACATTAATCAATCTTCAACGTTAGGAGCTTAAACAAGGGGAGGCTGTTTGTAGAGTAACTTTTATCTTAAATCACATAAAATAAACTGTCTTTACGTTATCTGTAATTTGAGATAAAATGTTAATGTTCCTCCCATTCAAACTTTCACAACAACAATTTCGAAAAACTTTTAATTATGAATAATATAATTGGAGTTCTTAAACGTTTCTCGTTCTCATAATTCGATAGAACTTTTGCAATAGACATAAGCTTTATAATTTAAAAAAAATATAGGTATAGAATAAACTATTCGCCTGCGCAAACGCAGCTTTCAATTTAGAGAACGACACAGTTATTTCTGATAACTATATCGATTAAACGAACGTGAACGAATCGAGTGCCCACGGCTACCGATAAATCGATTTGTAATAAAGATATGGGCAAAGAGCACAAAGATTGTTCTGATGTATGCACCGTATCTCACTCCATCAAATTTAGATGTGAGTAACTGGACTGGTCAATGTTGACCGAATTGTTGCTTGACTTATAAATATTTGGAGTTCATTTTAAAATGAGATTGATGTTTGCGAATTCATACAAATGTCAATTCTAAGAAACTATTAGCCGGCCATGGCTTCGCACGGGTGCTTCTTTTGATGAAATTTTCATGAAAGTGCTTATATATACGAGTACTTTAATCATATATGTTCATATATACTACACGTGTATTAAAATTAACATATGTTGACTGCATTCAATATTTCATGGAAATAACTAAAAATTGCTGGAAATTAAAACACTTATAATACTAAAAGTTAAATTTTTTATTCGTATTTTTTATATTTTTAGAATCATTTTTCAACTTCAGGCATTGTTGTAATAACAGCTGTCTTATATTCTTTCAAGTTTAGCTTTAAATTGTGAAAAAGAACTGTCAGTTACTTTCGCATTAATAATATTTATAGTAACGAATTTAAAGATTGTGCGCTATAACTAGAAAGCTCGCAAATATAATCCCCGATATTTTAACATCTGATGTAAGCGAAGACGTACGTACGTACGTATATCTACGATATGAAGAAAAATTATACAAACTTTATGTAGGAACACTTATTCCCTAATAAAACTTAAGTACCTTTATGAAGTCCGGAAGATATTCGTTGATCGCCAACCGCTATACTAAATAGGTACCTAATTTTATAGCGAAATAGAAAAGTTAACTATAAAATATTAATATGCTGCGATAAAATTATTAATAAAATATCTAATTAAAAATAAGTACGCAAAGATAGATAAGAAATCGAGTGGGAACAGATAATAATAATTTAAAACAACACAAACTTAGCATTTGACATCAAACCAACGAGATAGTAATTAAACGGGGCGCGGCGAGTAGTGGGCTTTATCATCGTAGTTGTAATCGTGAGTATTGCAAATGGCATTTGGTACCGACCACGGGGTCACCGCCGGCGCCGGCCATCTAGCGACCTCTCGGATTATCCATTCCGATCGATAACGAACTGGGGTACCTACTGGGATCAAAGAGCATTGTTAGAACTGGCCTTAAAAACTTCACTCAGCCATTTATATCAATTTCTTATTTTTAATGAGACTACGTAAGAAGGCACTTACTACACTGAAATGAAGATATAAAAAATATATTTTAAGCTAAAATTTTATTGTGATTTCTTTTATATTTTGTTAACATTGTAGAGAAATGAGAATAAATAATAATAAGTAACTTTAATAGCAAGATATAGTGAAACATAGCTGTATACCTTGACTGGAAGACGATATTTAAAGCGGCGGCAACGTGACGCATATCTGTGCACCCAAACTGGATTGAATATTTTTTGTGGTCAGGATTAGGGAGTATCGACTAAGCGCAGGTTACGTAATAGATTTTACACACCCTCCATCACGACCCGAACGCCCGTGGCACTTATACTTTGTTTTTATTTCAAAGTTTTGGATTTAAATTGTGTAGTGAACACTGCCAGTTTCATTTTTAGGTTATATTATCATCAAATACACATTTTAAATATAATGAGCAAGGTATTATTAGTAATATTAGTGAAAAAAAATCACACATTTTATTTAGAAAAACTCAAGTTATCTAGAAAAGGATATGTTTTTTTACTGCGTCTCTATCATGCGTTTCTTTATTTATTTACTAGCGTTTTCCTGCGGCTCCGCCCGCATAGTACATTAATCATTAATCTCCAACATACTCGTATCATATACTAAAACCTTCTCCGAAAGTAATATCTATCGTAATATATTATTTGCATATTTCTTCAATGCAAAACACTTGTCCCTCCTTTATACATAATACCGTAAATATATCAATGGACAATAATATATTTAAACATAGAGAGGGACGTGAAAAAAATTCTAGTGTTACTTCATACTGCGTGACCGTTATTTCAAAATCAGATATAAGCGTAGAGTCAGGGTACGATAACGACTGAGCTGATAGAGAGATAGCGACATCACGAATATATTTACTTACCGGTGGACGGATATAAATAAATAATAAAAACACAGTCCAGTAGTTAGTTTATTTAGAAGAAATAAACATAAACTGTATGTCTGTGACATGAAGAAATCAATCGAGCTAACAACGCAATAGATAGATACCTAAAATAATATTGTTAGTTATTTAACTAACATCTTACGTAAAGGCAAAGTACGCTTTGCTTAAAGATTGTGGAGATTAATTATTATATACTAGCGGCTCACCCTCGCTTCGCTCGGGTTCGCCTCTAGAAAAACACTAAAACAGATCTATTAGTTCCCACGGAAACCGTTCATTTTTCCGGGATTAAAAGTAACCTGTTGTTTAACCGACAATATAAGGTATCAGAATGTTAAATTTTACTAAATTAGGTGCATAAGTTGTTATGTACTAAGCTGTATAAGATACTATAGTTTTTTGACTGTCCCACGGGAACCCTTTAATTTTCCGGGATAAAAGGTAGCCGATTTTTTATTGTCATGTATGAAGTACATTATTGTAAAGTTTTATTAAAATGCAATCAGTAGTTTTTGTGTACTAAGCTGTATAAGTTATTATAGTTTTTTAACTATCCCACGGGAACTATTTAATTTTCTGGGATAAAAAGTATCTAAGATGTTGCCCGGGGATATAAGGTACCACCATGAAAAAATTCATTTAAATCGGTCCCATACATTCGGAAATTAGCCCGTACAAACAGACAGACAGAGAAACAAAAAATTTGAAAAAAATCTGGATTTGTTCTATTTGTCTTCTTACATCCCCCTGAATCGGTTTTTAGCATTTTTTTGCTATGTACAGACATTCGACTTCTACTGTTTTATTATAGTATAGATAACACTTGTTAGGTACCTACTTCAAAATAAGAACTTCCTCAAAATAAAAATAAAAACATTTAATTACGTTGTACGCTTAATGTTAGTCTCTTTTATATGAATAGGTAGAATTTCTATACAAGGGAGGTCTTATAGAAATATTTAGAAAAAAAAACACCTCTGAGAATGAAATACCTACTTTTTAATTATTTTTGAATTCAATATTTTTTTATTGAATTTATCAAATGTACGAAACCTCGTCTATAAATAAATGTGAAAAATCCTATCATTGGCTCAAAAATTACAATAATACAATATTTAGATACTGTGTTTAATAAATACATATTTCGCTTATCGCAAATTTCAACGCATGAAATATAAACGGAGTTTCCAATCGACAAGTGACAGATATCTTGTTACCTGAAGATTATTAAGGGTTTAAGACCTTTGCGTTATCGGTTATTCATAATAAAAAATAGTTTAAAATGAGCTGTTTCTTCTAACGAAATATAGATGGTGAATGTCGTTATTTCTTTACTAATAATACATATGTTCATATATCTGAGATATATGAGATAGTTGGAGGGCTGGAGAGTGACATAGGCTACTTTTTACCGCTATTATTTAATTCCCACGGGAAAACACGTTATATTACAATCCAAAAAAAATATTTACGATCAAAATTACTTGAAACTTGGTATTAATGCTCTTCAATAAAATTAAATAAAAATTGTATTTTCACATTTTTCGAAATTCATCCTATAAGGGGGTAAAACAGGAAGTGAAAGTTTGTATGAAACTACCCTTTTAGCGATTTTTGTGTAGTTATCGCGCGAGCAAAGCCGCGGGTTCTGCTAGTATACTATGAAATATCTACAATATTTTGATTGTTGATAGATGTGCAGTATCTGTAGGTTTGAGCGAAGCGTGGGCGGGTCGCTCGTTCATAATAAATAAACTAACCACTGGCACATCAGAGGTTAAACGGATCATCGACTGTATTAAATTAGGCCCAAAGGTTAATTCTTATTCGATAAGTTATTAAAATAAAAACCAATTCGAAATCAACGATTAATCAACGTGATAATAATAACATGTATATCACACATAAGCTCTAATGATATAATCTTTACATATAATAAAATTCTAAGTCGAATCTGTGTGTAGTAGTGTGTGTACATTAAATATTTTTTGGAAAATCTTATTGGAATAGACATTATTGTTGATACAGAGACCGAATCTATAGTTTATAGAATTTTTATCTGTCTGTCTGTTACCGCATCACAGAAAAACTACTGGAGAGATTTTGATGAAATTTGGTATGATGATAACTGGTTATCCTGGTCAACATATAGGATACTTTTTACCGCAGTAAAATGTCTCATTTCTGAGAAAAAATACAAAAACTGCAATGTAAGATATACTAATATGTAAAACCTAAGATTTTGGTTTTTGGTCATCTGAACGCGGGCGGAGCCGCGGGCGGAGCCGCGGGCGGAGCCGCGGGCAATGCTAGTTATTAATAAGTATCTAATAATATTATTATAAATAAGTTATTTATATTCACTCAATAACATATAAGCACTCCTCTCGTATTAAGAAGCAGAGGAAGAGGAGTGTGCAGCATCAAATGATAACATATGATAAAATATGTTAAGACATTAACACACATCACCATTTTGTTCCATGGTAAGCTACGAAGCTTGTGTTACAGATACCAGATAGTTGATACACTATATAACTTTAAATACATACATATTATAAACATATACAACCATGTGCTCATCACACAAATGAAAGCCCCCAGCGGGACTCGAACACGCAACCGCTGGTATAACAAGTACGGGTCACTACAAACTAAGCCAAACGTGTTGTCAAAAAGAAAAGATCCAAGATTTATTATTAAATCTGCTCCACTGATTTATGGATGGACCTGAAGCTAGCGGCCGACTAGCAGCCGGCCACCTGACGAATTAAACAAAGGGCCGTAATGGTACCGCGGCGTCAAAAACACATGCTATTAGAATAAATACGCTACAGATGCAATTAAATATTACTTTTTAGTAATTTTAAATACAATAATAGGAATGTATAGTGTTTTATATAATTTAATACCAATTTTTTTAATTCAATAATGTTTGTGTCCGTTCTTAGCGTAAAAGTTCATTCAAGGCAAGAAAATCTAGAAAGCATGCGTTGTCAAAAAGAAAAGATCAAGATTTGTTATATTGAATATGCTCCACTGATTTAAATGAGACTTATATTTTGAGGCCAAATTCTAGAGTAGGTACTACTGGTATCTATTAAAAGAACTCTGTCCACCTCCATTGCTGTCCAAGATCCATCATAAGATTGGTTCGATGGTGTTATATTATTGTTTTACCATCCTATTCATACCCTTACTAAGTTTTAAATTGACGCGACGTTTAGATTCAAGATTTGATTACGAGTACATAGTTTGATACTTAGTTGGATAATAAAAACTTTTACAGAAACCCATTAAGATCTTAAGTGATATGTGATTAAACAGATAGACAAAAATTCTTAACATTGTAGATTTATTGTAGCTTTTATTACTCACTTCACGATCCCAATTACAAATGTTTTTAAATAATTCACGTGCAGCTGACCCCATTTCATTAGATATATTATATTCTTTATTGCACTTAAAATATGATACAGAAAAAATAACAAAAATAAACATAGTTCACAAAGGTAGACTTTTCTCTAAAAGTGATCTCTTCCAGTCAACCCCTGGATGTGGAAGAAGATGTCAGCGGGCAATATAGTGCAAAAAAAAATATATACTAGAAATAAAGGTAATAATAATCACATATACATACATACACACACACACACACATATATATATATATATATATATATATATATATATATAATACCTAATATACCGTATAACTACTAATAGGAATGAATAATAAAATATGACCTAAAACTTAAATCGCACTTACACTTTATAAGAGAGACATACTTTTAGCAAAAGAAATATTTTACTTTAGAAAACATCGACCAAAAAAGTACTAGATACACAATCCTATGCAAAAGTTCTCTTAAAACTGTCACCTATTGTGTTTAGGTATAATTATTCTAGTACAAAGTTTGTAAATATACAACAATGTAAATTGAACCTTAAATGCAATGCAATGCAAGTTTTTATCACAAAAAAGATTCCGACGAATTGATAACCTCTTCCTTTTTGGAAGTCGGTTAAAAAAAATAAGTTACATACTAGAATATATACATTAATATCAACCTATTAATTTTAAATTTATTTAAATTCAGGTTAGTTGAGAAATATATCCTATAGAAATTTCAATTCAATTTTAATCAAAACTATGGAAAGTAAACTTTGGAATATAAAGTTCACATTGCTAAGACGACTTTGACCTAAAGTTACGACTACGAGTATGAATCTCACCCTTACAGATATAATTTTGTTTGATTGATATCATACTTATAAGTTATAACATAAAAAAAGTACCTTAATCCTTCCGCGACCGCGGACACGCCGGCGTTACAGTTAACAATAGATTTCTTAGTTTAATTAATTTCTTAGAAATTTACCTGGAGGTGTTAATGTTTACTCGAGTGTGTATTTTTCATATCACTTTAATATCAACTTGCAAATCCTTCAATTACATTCAAATCAACTGTAAATGTAGAAAAATTATGAATAAAAAAAAGGACAAATGGCAACCTAATATGGTGACTATAATATATATGAATAATTTATCTGGTTTCTTTGTTAAAAATACTTATTACTTCTGCAAAAAGAGCCTCTTAATTGAACACATAGCAGGTTCTCCACGAAAACATAGTAAATACTTACAGTTTTATTTATGTATGTACATTGTACCTTTAGTTTCAAAAGTTGTCTGACCGCGCAAATCGTCGAGGCAAGTTCATGCTAATGCATTTTACCTGTTCGCGAAAGGAGATCACACGATCCTTACTACAAAATCGACTTAGTTTAGAATTACGCGTATATATAAACTAAAAGTTCCTGGTTCAATGTACACTGATGATTACAAAACAACGTATGACGTGTTCACGTTTTTTTTTTCTTTGGAAGATTTCTTTTCCTCTATCTAACACCTTCCATTTAACAAACATATTTCAATGTTTATTTGATCGAAGCTTATATCTGCAAATAAAACAAAGAACGCCTAAATTACCTGACTGACCTATATGTATCATAAAAATGTTAAACAATCACATATTATACATCATAAACAAATAATACTAAAAGTAACACAAATAAACCAACATAACGACCCGCAATCTCCACTGTTAGAAGTTGAAAGTGCTACATAACCTTTACTATCAGTAAATGAATGGGCTCAGCGAGAATCGATTACAAATGCGTTCGATAACAATAAGACAAGTCATTCACTATTCGCATAGAACATAATGCATTACGCACTATAGTGATATCAGTTGCGTCATTGGACGTTTCCGTCCTGTTGAAACGGCGATCGTTAGATTAGTACATTTACGTATACTTTTCCCAGAACGAAATTCTGGATATAATGGTGATCTCAATGTATCGATAAGATTAATCATTAAACTCAAATTGAATGAAATAAAGAGATCCAATAATGTATATATAATATACATACATATATAACTCACGTTATTTTTCATGAGGTGTAAGAGAACTGTGGAACCTGAATTTTGTTTTAACTTTCCGTTCACATGTTAGATAGCGGTTATGGAAGGCAGGTTTTCGCTTTTATGACTCTATAAAAAGTATTTTTATATATACTGTGTTATTTTTGTACTTTATTTCCATATTACCTTGCACTTTTCTGCTCCGCTAAATTACAATCTTTCTCACTTCCTAGGTTGACTGGAAGAGATCTTTTTTAATATTAATATTTTTGTTTTTTATGTGCAATAAAGAGTATATATAACAAGTACGTACTATAGTAGACTGAATACAAATATTTTTTTCCATAAAAAATAATACCCACTATAGTGCTGTAATAAGATTTAATAGAAAAAAACTATTGCGAAAGTTTATGGAGGATCTTGCTTAAACTTTTACACTTTTTATCAAATGTAAACAAATGTTGAAAGACAATTACAACCTATTTATAATTGTCGTTTGGAAATTAAACTTTGTGATAATGTATATATGTATGTATTTCGGATGATGATACTATAATTTCCTATCTTGGAGCTGATTTGATGGATCCAGGTGGTAGATAGTAGAGCTCTTCAGCGGCTACTAATAAACCCCTCGAGTTTGGGGTCATTTGATTTGACTTAATGAGTCTCATAAATTACAATCAAGTCGAAGGCGTATTTTTTTTTAATTTTATAAAACCATATTTACAACACCTATTTACTTATAAATTAATAATCTCAAAACATATAAATATAACGAAACAGACTAACTAGAATACAAAAGAATCCATGTGAATGATGATAATACATAAATAAATATTAATATCATAATCTTAATAACATCCATAACTATAAATATTAATAAACAAGCTTCTTATAGAAGACAATAAAAAGGTAATATACACTGGCGTGCAAAAAAATCGGGCCACCCTTAATTTTAAGCATAATTTTTTGTTGACAATTGTTTGGTGAAAAAAAATACCGCAAAGGTAATTAAGGAGATTAGACGCCTTTGTTTCCTTAAAAAAAATCATAAAATTCCTGGAAATGCACGTGTGCGCTTAATTATAGTCAATTAGCAGTAATTAGTGAATATTTGCATAATATGGATTGAAGACACAAATACTGTTTTTTGTTATTTTAGAAGCTTAGTTGAGTTCTAATTATTGAACAAGATACTTCTACTTTGATCTGCGATTATTAGAAATACTGCAAGATGGATCTGACCGAGGCTGAATCATCTCGAATTGTGACTTTGCTTGAAACTGGACAAAGTCAACGTCAAGTGGCTCAAGCTTTTTCTGTGAGCCGTTCTATGGTCCAGAGAGTGTACAAACGTTACATAGAGACTGGTGGTTTTGTACGACGACATGGTTCCGGCCGACGAAGAGCTACATCAGAGCGTGATGATCGATTTATTGTGTCATCAGCTCTAAGAAATCGTCATCGCACAGGGGTTGACGTTCGAAATCTCCTGAGAGAAGTGAGAGGTGTTAATGTTAGCGAGTGGACAGTAAGGCGCCGACTTAGAGCCGCTTCCCTGACACCACGCAAGTCCACAACTGGCCCCAAACTCACCCCTGCACATCGAATTGCAAGATTATTTTTTGCCCGAGATCACGTGAATTGGAATTTGGAGCAGTGGAAGAAGGTTTTTATTACTGACGAAAGCAGAATGTGTTTGCATGGTGCCGACGGCCGTAATTTTGTTTACCGGCGACCAGGTGAAAGATATGCACCATGCACTATGCGGGAATCAGTGTCATATGGAGGGGGCTCAGTTATGTTTTGGGCAGGATTCTGTTACGAAGCGAAAACCGAGCTTATATTCATAGAAAATGGATCCCTTACAGCCGCTAGATATATAACGGAGGTGAACTGCCTCGGTGGTGTAGTGGCTAGCATGTACGGCTGCACACTCGGAGGTCCTGGGTTCGAGTCCCGGGTCGGGCCAAGTTTAGTTATTGAGTCTTTCTGTATAGTAAGTCTCAGTAACAGCCCGGAGTTGAGAAGTTGGCGGTGTTTCACCCCCGTGCCTCGGAGAGCACGTAAAGCTGTCGGTCCTGCGCCTTAACTCTCACTGGTCGTGTCGAGCAGTCGTCCCACCGGAGTATGAGAGTGACAGGAATAGAGAGTGCACTTGTGTCTGCGCGTACACTTGAGCAATATAATATCTCCTGCGCAGTTGGCTAGTCTCAATGAGATTGGCTGCCGTAGCCGGAATCGGCTAGGAGAACATCATCATCAACGGAGGTTTTAGAAGATCATGTGATGCCTTTTACTGGGTTCATTGGAGAAGATTTTCTGCTTCTACAAGATAATGCTCGCCCACACACTGCTACATCAGTAAGGCAGTATCTTCAAGAGGTCGGAGTGTCTACTATTGCCTGGCCAGCGCGAAGCCTTGACCTCAATCCGATAGAGCATGTATGGGACCATCTCAAAAGAAAAGTTAGAAGTCGCGTAGTAGTCCCGAGCAACATTCAAGAATTAAAAAGCGCCTTATTGGAAGAATGGGAGTCTATTACACAAGATTATCTAAAAAAGTGTGTCAAATCTCTGAAAAACCGATTTAAAGCTGTAATTAAAAATAGAGGCGGTAATACGCATTATTAAAAATCATAAAACCAATCGAAATCTTTTAATTTTCCCATTAATTTTCGGCTTACATTTTTATACCAAACTTGCGAAAAATCATTAAATTTGATTTTCCTCTATTTTCGAGCAATAATTTTTATTTAAATTATTCAACGATTATTGATTTAGGTACCTAGGGTATACAGCTACCCATATATAATAACAAAATTAATAAAAAAATATCATATCTTAAGTTTGTCCATTTTCTCTAGGTGGCCTGATTTTTTTGCACGCCAGTGTAGTTGACACGAACGCGCGACGAAAAGCCGCTGGTAGTTCAAGCAAACGCAGCAATCGACGGATCCATCTTATTTTAATAAGATAAATGTTTATGAAGTTACTTACAATTTAAAGAGAGCTGTGAATTATATATTCACGTATTTATAGAAAAAATATGACAAGTTTCCAAAAATACTATTAGTGAAGGTCACAAACAAAACGCTGCGCGTTTGTGTTTATCGAATGGACGTCCAGATAATCTTAATTAAAGGGGCGCGGCTGTTATCGATGTCAAAAAGAAATCTATCAGGCTGGAAGTATGATAAAGTGACTATTTCGGTACTATCACGCGGAATGATAGTGACTCTGTTGTATATACAACATGTTGTTCATATGAATAGTCGACTAATTTCATAACTCAATAAAAACACGGTTTGATAAGCATTATTTGGGTACGATATGATAAATACTTTATTAATAGACTGTAGTAGTGTTTAAGTCAGTTATGCCATTCAAATAACTCTACCAAAAAGTGACGCTATGGTAAAATCCGGAACACATCATACACCGTATTCAGGGATTGTAAGTAAACATCTAATCCTGATAAAACATAATGAATTCTTAGAAAGTATATACATATATAGTTTACTGTTCGACCGTTATTATGAAACGTGTATGGATACATCGTCTAAATCGGCTCCCATTCACAAACCTTAGTTCCAATGACACCAGAGTATACACGTGAGACATGACTAACATAATAGATGAAATTTGGCAAACAAACAAGGTTGCAAAGTACTCGCTCGTACAAAAAACTGCGCAGTTGTTATAAGTGCTGATAACCAATCTATGAAACAAAACCACGTAATCGACTACTATCGATATACTTATATAGATAAGAAATTATCGTATTGATTATTCGGATTACAAATGGAAGGTAAATGGCAATAGAGATGCATTTGCAATGCCCAAATACAATCAATGAAAACATAAAATTTTATTAAGTATGTTGATAACATCGATTATTTATAAAATGATGTCAAGAAAATTTGTAGAAATATAATTGAGGTCACCATTAATTGGATAATGTTAAAAGTAAGAAGTCAAGTGCTTAAATAACATATCAGCAATAATCGAATTAAATGATTTGTATTTTAGCAAAATAAGATTGTTTTTTTTTTTATTATTTATTTTACTACAAAAATATTAAATAACATACATTTTTTAATATTTGAGCCCTTATTTCTGTTTTTATTTTCTATTATTAAGCTTGTCCTCTGTTTGTTTATATTTAATAATACTTAAATAAAAGATATAATGTCACATTAATAATATAACCTGAATTCTTGATAAAAAATATTTCAAAATATTTTTTGTAGTCATAAGATTATTAATAATTAACTTTTACTAAAATAAGGTACAAAGATTTCAAAATCACTTAAAAGTAAAAATTTCGGTGTGGTTTTGTTTTAAATTTATATGAGGCCATCATCGAAAAATAACATGTTAATTCACAATTGTCAAATATATCACGCATCACTATATGGATATAGGTACCTAAACATAAAAAATACACTCGAATAAATTACATCACATCACTTTTTGAAGTCGGCCAAAAGTGTAAAACTGCACGTGTTTTCCATTCAACTCTTCAGAGCATATACCAAACTTTTCCATTATAATATTGAATGACACAATTGCCGGCCCACTCGTGAATGCAAAGATTAATCGAGCAGATACAATGAATAGTGGGTGATAATACTCCGAGGCGTATTCCAAATGCCGGGTGCCAATCAATGTGATGCTTGTCAATATCTAAGCTGAGGTTGCTCACTGACAATGGACAAATGATTTTAAATTAAACGACAAGAAGTAACAACAATTAGGTCGGTATATAGGCGATTATCAGCCTTTGAATGGACATTCAAAATTTCGAAGGCAATTGTTGTTTAATTTTTACTATTTAGACGTATCTTTGCTTATTATTTTCACTAAGCAAAAAAAAGAAGAATGAAAAAATCTAAATATTTTAACAAAAGTTATATGTAAATAATCAAAAATGGGAATTGGAAAAAAACCCATTCCAAAAGATGAAAATTATTAATCAAGAAATGTTTTATTCCCAATCAATTTTATTTACAGTACATAAATCTTTTCTATCGGGTATTGAAGTTTTGACTTTTACTGATGAGTATTACTTAAACGACCCCAATATAAATGCAGAATTGCTGGACGAAGCTTTACGTAGCAGCGCTCGTGGGCGAACATATACAAGTTTAAGTTATACTTAACTTTTCAACTTATTTTAGTGGCATAAGGTTTAAAATATATGATATTGAAAATAAAATAAAGTTAGCAGGTAATAGTAAAGCACAACAGGTGACGCCCACGGAGCGTGAAAGTCGGTATCGACTTGAGAGCCATATTTAGCTTAAAGGGATAGGCTAATCGTCATTATGCGAAACTGTTTGGAAATATAGAAATATATTTGTTTTTTGTCTAAGAAAGAATTTGTATCGGATACATCTTTATATAGTTATACGTAAAGAAAAACTTTTAAGCATATTACGTATAAGAGGAGGAGTAAGAGCTTTGGCATAGTTGTTTATTAGGAGAAGGACTGCAGGAAGCTATAATTTGTTGACTTACTTTTTCCCGCAGCTCCGCTCGCGTTTGTTTATGTATAACTCCGCTTGTAGCTATCAATTTTATACTAATATATTAATTTGTCTTCTTTTTGGATATTTTGGTATTTTGATGAAGGTTACTGACCACGGATGTAAACTATTACAAAAGAATGTCAATAACGTTTAAACTAAATCAATTAAGGTCGATTTTCGACTACGAGGCTTCACGGGCTAGTTTACCATAAATATATCTTAAACAATCACGTAACGGTCACGGGAGAGACTTCAGTCTCCCCCGTGACCATGATTGCTGTAATGCATTCGCAACACGTCGGGAATCAAAAATCAAAATAAACCCGCCAAATAATCCGAAAAGATAGTTTTATTTAAAATGTCAAATATTCGAGTAAATCTAAGAAAGTATTACATAAATATATCGTTTAAAACTACAATATTTTACAAACTACCGCCACAAAGAAAAGATAAATCAATTGATGAATTCAATTCGCTATCACAAGTAATTTGTCATATGTCAAGCGAAAATATTTTATAAACATGTAGTGTCAATTTAAGAATAATTCATAGACCGCACCGTGTAAAGTGTACGCGATAAAAAAATGTTTGTACCTCACGCTCAACACGACCTCTGCGGTACCAGTTTTTATCGGCCCGCAAATGTCTATCATTAGTTCTTGCCCTGTCGTAAATGTTTACTGCATCGACATTTTCTTAAAGCTACTAACTAGTATATTGAAAACTTCACATTATCTTAGGCTACCGCACATTTATTTTATAGGAAACCCTAATAGTTTCCAATTTATTGATAAAACTATTTCCAACCTATAACTTAATGCCATAATTTTAAATGGTGTACTGATTAGTATGCAATTATTTTTTTGATAAAAATAATAAATACATATTATCAAAAATGCACCTAATATTTATTTGGGCGGAACTAATTGTACATATAAATGCTGAGAAAATAAATGATAATTTATATCGTATAAAAAACTAGAATACTTAATACACCATGTTTAGATCTGAATTTCTAAACGGCAAAGAAAGACCTTCGGAGGAATGTTTTTCTTAATTAAAGTATTTTCCACATATAGTCATTAGCAAGACCTAATATGGCGTCCACACATTTATATTGGAAAGCTATTTAAATCGTTATTAAATATAAGATGTAACTTGATCGTACAGATTAAAGCTACGATTATAAAAAATATTATAATAAAGGTTATAAAGTTCAATAGCGTTGAAAGCTGAATAAGTTACGGGACGACTTTTGACACGTTCTATTCCTTTTGAACCGGAAAGTTGTCACGACATGTCGCAAACCTGAGAGGGTAACATGTCAACCGCTTTATTCGTTATACGATTACCTACTAAACAATAGAGAGACTTTTCGCGGAATATTATTTATGTTGATTTTGAGTTCCCGACGTTTCAAATGCTTTACAGCAATCATGGTCGCGCGGGAGACTAAGGTTTAAGATGTCTCAAAAGCATTTTATACATATTTGTTAAAGACAGCCTACCTATAAAAATCAAAATAAATCCGCGAGAAAATCCGAAAAGATAGTTTTATTAAAAAGGCTATAGTTTTTATTTTTTATATAATTAAATAATTTACTTCATTCTTTACCTTAAATTAATTTGATTTTAAAGTGCGTGATATAAAATCTTTTAAGTGCATTCGTAAATGCCTTAAAAGGAAACGTGATCAATGCAAGCGGCAGAAGGGACAGAGTTAGTCGTCTTGATTGAACTTTTTAATTGTGTTGTGGGCGTTTTCCGAGTCATTATCAAGCTAGCGGACTACTTAACGATGCGCCCCCTACTGCTAAACGGCTAACCAAACGGTTATAGTATCTTAAAATGTTATCTATACGCAAATCTAAACTAATCTACTGAGATATAAAATAATGAAATCATCTCAGTTTGTTATTTTTAGTTGTTATGGGTTTTAATTACGATCATTTTTTATTAATATAATGGGAAACGCCTAGAAAGACCACTTTCACGAGAATTTCTCGTTTACTAATGTTAAGTTTATAGGTGAGTAGTTTATAACGCGATTTAAATGAAGCTATAAAGAATAGCTATAAGTTTTTAAGGTATAGAAGCGAGCTAAGCCAAATCCGTAACACGATATAATCGGACGGCGCATTCGATCCGCCTCGAAGGATCAAAAAACATGGCCGCGTAGACACTCGTGTTTCCTTTACAAATTCTTTTTTTTTTTTGTAAAGTGTAACAAAATATGCTTAATTTAACAGCTGCGGTGGAAGCGAGCAAGCCTATCGTGTAACCCGAAAACTAAAACTTTATAAAATAGTCGCCTCATAAAATTACAAGAGCGGGTATATTTCTCATTTTAGGTAGACCGTGCCACCCACTATTTGTTCCCAAATAAATTTTGAAATTTTGCATCTTAATATAATTTTGAAACACAAGATGTTGAACGGTAGATACCAGGAAGTATAGTTTTCATTCGGGCAACAGCCGCCAACGCAAAAAACGTGAGGTAACTTCTCACTTGTACTAAGGAGGATTGGCTTAGAAAGCCAACCCACGCGTGCGAGAGGTCAGACGCCCACGCACCCCCGCGCGGGCAGACCCGAGATACACATGAGCGTTTAGCAACTTCATTAATTTGGAGGCGCCAACAGTGATTTGCATAAATGCCTACATTTTTCAATTAATCTCACGGTTTTCGTTACGTATGGAATATTGATATGATTTCTTTTGTAATATCATGCTTAAAAAAATGTTACATATAACTACAAACTATTATTTATTTTAAACTTCTTTTGGTCGAACAGCCCAACGGTTACCTAGAGGGTGTCATCTGTTATGTCTGCATGGAGTGATTATGTCTAACACGTGCGTACGGTGTTTATACTGTCTTATAAGCAAGAACGATTACTATAAAATCACGGTAAGGACCATTGAAACATGGTTTTATTTTGATGCAATTTGGCATGTACATATGTAGTCTATGGTATTGTAAATAAAAAGATAGTACTTTTTTATTACTGTATAGTGTATACAAAAGGATTCCCTTACAATAATCTATACAGATAAATAAAATTAAAGTGTCTGTTTGTAATGTCAAAATAACAGCGTTTTACTAAATCAATATGAAACTATATACGGTACTTATATCAAAAACACATTTTTTTAATTTTTGTGTCTGTCTGTCTGTTTGTTCTCGATAATCTCTAAAACGTCTGGACTGATTTTGACGGGACTTTCACTGGAAGCAGCTGATGTTATAGGGAGTAACATAGGCTACTTTCATTTTAGAAAAAGAATTAGGGTTCCGCTAACAAAAATTAAAACGTACCTAGAGACGAACCTGAGCGAAGCGAGGGTGAGTCGCTAGTATTTCAATAAAAATTACTAAAACACTGCATTTAAAAATAAGAGAAGATTAGTTGCTAGTAAAAGACAAACATACCTTTTTTTTAAACGTTGGGAAATGCATTTACGCACGAGGTGTGGGACTCACCGGCAAAGCCAGTACTACCCACTAAAACCCAACAAAGCCTTCCCCCGTCTTAATGGGGCGTCGCAGGATCGCTTACGCATTCAACTACGACACCCCGACGGCAGGTCTGCCGAAGTAGACCACAACAACCACGGGGTTGCTCCAAGGTCCACTCTGCTATCAGAGAAGTACCAGGAGCAACCCGCATGGTACACCGCCCTCCTAAGAGGGCCACCTCCCACCACCCACCGAAGTGGGCCACCTCCCTGTGCGTTTCTTGGCTTAGCGCCCGGCTGTATTGCCGGGCACTACTGAGTCCCCCCACCACGACAAGGTGAACGCACGTTGGGGGGGAAGACAAACATACCTAATCCAACTTAATATTATCAATGCGTATAAATGTTTATTACTCTTTCACGCAAAAACTACTGAATGGATTTTAATAAAACTACAATAATATAGCTCATACATCAGAATAACACATAGGCTAATTTTTATCCCGGAAAAATGTACAGTTCCTGTGGGATAGATTTGTTTATATCATTCTGTCTGGTAATATATTTGCGAAAAACCCATTTAATTTACTCTACAGCTTAAGCTAAAAGGCATTAATTAAATGAAAAGCTAAACGCGAGGAAGCTCACGACGTAATGAATACGAGTAAGGTGCAGCAATTACTATGGTAATTGTAGAGCTACCTGTGAAACTGAGATTGACTTTCGAGATAATATGTCGATTCAAAACGACCTAGTTAAACGGCAACGAAATAATCAAGTTTTTACAAGTTTTTATTTAACTTGCAATGTTTGTATGAATGTTTGATCGGGTCAAATCTTGCAATTGTATTTTAAAATTACCCTCAACCGATTCACTGAAATTTTGCATATACATACGTTTAGTTTAGATGACAATGTATGATTAGATAAGTCACGTCAGTCTAAATCCAACATGGCGGACTCCCAACAACGATGGCCGACTATGTTTTTTATGCACCCCAATGATATGGATATCAAATGAAAGGGTTTGCCGAGAAGAATACGAATTTATAATACCTAAAAAATAGTAAATCAAACCCATTTATTACATTACACAATTCATATACTCGTAATAAAAGCTTGTTTTAAAAAATTATAATAATACTAATATGTATTAATGTATTTAAAATTGTGTCTGTAAATACTTGGTTTTCAGTATTTGCTAAGCCATTTAAGCTTTTATTCAGTCTTCAAATAAATCTTGTATTGTTCTTGAATACAAGAAGGGAGAATGAAAGCAATTTATTCAACACCTTCACATTTCTGAGCTATATGCAGTCTTACAGAACACTATGAGGTGCGGCAATTACGCTCGTAATTGATGATCATTGTGAAATGACGTGTAAGTGTACCCTATTAGCGATGCAGCCGGGGGCGGGGTTTGCAGGTAGTGTGGTGTGAATTTAAGCACTTAAGATTATAGATATATTAGACAACTTACTGAGATATTACATTTTTATATTACTTTTCATTGTTTTTAAAGTTTGAATTGTAGTAAAAATGATTTTTCCTATCTCTATCTTTAGCCTCGGTGACTGTACGCATAATCCGTATTAATACTATAAATGTCAGTTTGTGAGCATGGATGTTTATTAATCTATCACGCCAGAACGGCTGAACGGATCTAAATGAAATTTGGCACAGCTATAGATTGTAGTCTTGTATAACACATAGGCTACTTTTTATACCGGAAAAATGTACGGTTCCCGTGGGATAGGTTTGTTTTTGTTTTCCGCTAGTATAAATATATATTTTACTCATTTAACTTTTTTTTCTTTTGTAGGTAGATACGTGCATAAGCCATATTTTTAATAATATGATATTTGACCATTTTATAATATACATTTAACGGCTATTATTTAAATAAGCTACGTCTATTTTAGAATATTTTAATTAAAAAAAAGATTATCTTTCATTCATATTTCCCTCGAAAATATTCAATTCGAGCTGCCTACTCCTACTCATTTCAAATAACAGTCAATAGATAAATATATCATCTGTATCTAGGAATTTTGTGGGTTCGTGACATTCGTTAACGAAACTATTAAAATATGTGTATGACAAAACAAGATTGGACAATTTTAGAAAGGCACATTTAGAGGAAATGGAGATAACCGTAAAGTCGCGTGCCGGGTCATAGGTGGGCGACACAATCATCATTAGAGATATATATAAATAAAAATAATCTGATTCCACATTCCTTGTTGCGCCATTTCAATTTTATATTTCGAAACCAACGTTTAAGTAATATGGTGTCTACTCGTATTTATTGGCTTCGTTCTTTATGGTTTTATAACCTAGCGTTTAAAACACCGATGGCATTTTTGATTATTGAATTATTTTATATTATTTGTAAGCGTGCTCTTGACGGTTTTTATATTGCATCAATTTAACTTACATTCTATCAGTACTTTTATTCTTCGTTGTGTTGTTTTTTTGTTGTTATTCACATGTTAATCTTCGTCAGTAGGTACTTACATACTTTACATTAAATATAACATTTCCAATATTTTCTTATTATTATGTGCTATTTCAAATAATTAAAAAAGAAACTAAGTTAGAACTTAAAAAAGGTTTTACTTCTTCGCCTCAGACAAGTCTTGTTACAAGAAAACAACAATCGCATAACACTCTGTCTGTCGTCGAGATGTTGAAAATAAACGTGGAATGTCTTCATGGTCGTTTATAAAGTTTATCTTTCATTCTTGCAACTTAAATAGGCTATAAAATTGAAGTTTCATATAATTTATATGTATACGTAAAAAATTGTTAATAATATGTTGTCTGTAGGCAGTAATATTTTGCATCCTGAAATGCATGGACTAAAAAATATAATTGTTTATCACTTTGAATATATTGTATACTTTAACGTAGCAACAAATTGAATTAATCCCTTGTATAGCGTATAACAGTTAAAAACAATAGCCAATGAATTAGATCAAATATATGATAAAAAAAATAAGAACTAGACACGACTAAGAAGTCGGTAACTAATCTTTACCAATGCGCTGTTTTGCGAAATCTAAAATTAAATGACTAATGGGACGCTACGTCAGCACTCAGCATACACCTGTCGAATAAATATTAAATACAGCGGAATACAAGCCTGTCGCAGACCGTTTACGATTAATTAGTAACATCAAAGACCGTAACGTTTTCCATCAAAACCCATACACATTACCGAAATTTCACCAAAATTTAACGTGTAAGAAAAATTCATTCCAAAACAAATCTTTGGGAAACGATAAAAAAATATCATTATTATTCTTATTAAAAATTTAAGTTTAATTGCAATTCCTTTTCTCTTTGTAATGATGTGGATAATTACAACAAAGTACAGTTTCGATGTCGTTAAATTAACAACGTCTGACATTTTGATCACTTTCTACAGTTTTGTTGAGCTGATATATATACACACGATTTTTTTGCGTTTATATAATACTAGCGACTCACCCTCACTTCGCTCGGTTTCGTCCCTAGGTTGATTCCCCATACAAACTTTCATCCCCATTTTCACCTCCATAAGGGATGATTTTCATAAAAAGTATCTTATATCCTTCCCAGTGTATCAAACTTACCAAATTTCATGTAAATCAGTTCAGTAGATCTAGAGATTACCCCCTACGTTACAAACTCACAATTCACAAACTTTACCTCTTTATAATATTAGTATAGACTAGCAAAACCCACGGCTTCGCTCGCGCTAAAACTAGAAAAAAAACTCGTTGGTTATATGCAAAAGGCATTTTTGAAATGGGCTTAGTAGTTTCTGAGCTTAAAACATCTATAAATATATTATAAACATTATGTTTACAATAATGTATTGAAGGTTGCCTGGTTTGTTAACATTTATGATTACTGTTCTGCTCCCATGGGTAGTAGTAGCCTATATATAGCCTATATAGCCTTCCTAGTTTTCCTCAATAAACGGGCTATCTAATGCAAAAAGAATAGTTCAAATCGGATTAGTAGTTTCTGAGATTAGCGCGTTCAAAGAAACAAATAAACAAACCAAGAAACAAACTACCTCTGCCACCTCTTTATAATCCATACTAATATTATAAATGTGAAAGTGTGTTTGTTTGTTTGTTTGTTTGTTTGTTTGTTTGTTTGTTTGTTTGTTTGTTTGTTTGTTTGTCCTTCTTTCACGTCGAAACAGAGTGTCGGATTGCGGTGATTTTGTGTGAAGATAGTTGGAGGGCTCGAGAGTGACATAGGCTAATTTTTTTACCGTGAGTGATTATTTTATCCCCACGGGAAAACACGTTATAATACAAACCAAAAAATTATTTGTGATCGGAATTACTTGAAACTTGCTATTAATACTCTTCAGTACAAATTAACGAACACTTGTTTAGCATTTTTCGAAAGTTATTCTATAAGGGGATAAAGATGAAGAATCTAAAATAGAGTATAAAAGTGTGTATGAAACCTCCCTTTTTAGAGATATTTTTTTTTTGTTGGTTTTGCTAGTATAAGAATATACTATTACCTCTCACATGGAAACAAATTCCGTTTGAAAAACATTTCAAAGTGACTGTCATAGAAATACAGTTAAATCGTCAATCTCAAATTCGGATGTAAAGTCTATATAAACGTAGATTGTATATAAAATAATACTCATATTTTTATGAACAATATAATAAAATGATAGGCAAACAAAAGCATTATAGTTCAAATATTTATTTCACATCGGATCATAAATAAATATCATATAAAGCTGACGTTACGGCTCGTCTTGCTACAGCGTATCGGATTTATAGGAAAAATTAAATCTCGTTTAGAGACGCGTATAATCGCGTTATGTTAAAGCGATCGTATTCTGTAAGCCAGACTGGTTGAAGTAACAGGCGGAACTACAGTTGACATAAACGTATCTTTATATATCTATTACTTAGTATGTATTTGTTCTAAAATTTCTCTACCTAGTAAGATTTATTATATTGTTTATGTTCAAAAGCTCTTATAAGTTATGTAGTACTAGCGATTTACCGTAGCTTCGTTCTTGGTAGGTTTTAAATAGATAAAAATGGTTATTGTGAGCGTATGTTATAGAAATATGCTATCGCTTCTGTGAGTCTTTTTAAGGTCTATAATTTTCTAGTACATAGTTTTGATGTATTTCTAAAGGTTCATAACCAGCGTTAACCATGTAATCATATGAAAACCGTTTTTTTTTTGTAAAAACACCGTTATAGTTCAGCCATTGGTATAAAATATTTACAAATTATAAACACAAAGATTCCTCGTTTATAACTATCTATTAGTGAAAACTGCATCAAAATCTATTGCGTGGGTTTAACGAATTAAGAGGAGAAACAGACAGAGCAAACAGCGACTATTTTTTATACTAGGTATGTATAGGTATAAATAAGCGACTTGAGCTAGAACTAAATTTTGCATTTTCCCATGAAAATAATGATAATATATGTACATAATTACGAAACTTACGAAATAATTTACTTATATAAATTCTTAAGTATTTTAATTTATTACGAAAAAAATATTAAATTCTTACTAACCACGATAAAATGTTGATCAGAAGCGATTGCAATATGTCAAGCGATAAAGCCATAAGTAAAAATGTAATGAAATATTAAAATCAATTCAAATTTCGTATATCTGATCCATCTGTCAAGTCCACATCCGACAGGTCCGATATCATTATATCTAAATACAAACCAGTTTATAGTGTACGTGTTAATGAATGAAGATAGGTGAAATGAGGCAATTTATGCAAAGCGAGCTTCATTGACGGCGACTAACGGTACTGCGCCGGACTGGAGGTGGCATACACAACTCGATTTCTGATAGTTTTGTTCAAATATCAATGCATTATGAATGAAACAAGATTTACAGAGTTGGAGCTCAATACAAAACATTATAATAACTAGAAATGTGTATCCATCCATGTACATATAAACAGATATGCTTGTTTCTACTTTCAACTGTACTATTGAAGCCAATCCCACAAAATATGATATAAAATAAAAAAAATAAAAAAGTATTTATTGCCATAAAAAAAGAATAAAAAAAGTTAACAGAATCAGTAAAGCTTTAAGTAACTTATGGCAAAGGGTAATAACCCAGCTGATGCTGGTAAGACCGAAATCTCAAGCAGCGCTGATTTTCAGTCACACCAACTCCCTAGGGTGTTGAGCAAGGGTGGGAGCCAGGCAAGAGGACTATTCCTTCACTTAACCTCTACAATATATATCTCTAGATATATCAACAATAACCTCCCATAGGACATTTATTGACATAATACCTATAGTTTCTAAAACAATATAATTAAACTAAACCTCCATATTTGTTTTTCTTTTATAATTTTGCAAATTAAAATTAGCTTAACCAGGAGGCTGTATAGTAAAATCATTTAAAGTCAAAATTTGATTAAGTCTAGACATGTTAGAGCAAGTCAACTGAGAGGCCTCATAGAACCAGTTTGCAATCTTTTAGGAAAAATCATCGGATATTATTAATGCGCGTATCATCCGCTATTTAAATTAAACATTCAAGCACCTGTGAGAACTGACATTAAAATCATAAATAAAATATCTAAAACTACAACCATAAAAGCATCCTTATTACTTTTTAAAAAAGTTATTGGTCAAATATTAATTAAGCATTTCTGCAATTAGATTAGTCAAATAGATAAGAAAGTATAACTTATTTATATAGGGCTTTTTTGAATAATAATATTGGCTTTTTTTTAATTAATTATTTGATTATTTTTACATTATTGTACTTACCTACTTTAAAGCATTTTAAATCTATTTATATAATAAAATTGTAACTAAGCCGAATCTGTACTTGAAATATTTTTTGGAAAATCTTATTGAAATAGATATTATTATCGATACAGAGGCCGAATCTATATTCTTTAGAATTTTTGTCTGTCTGTGACCGCATCACGGAAAAACCACTGGAGGGATTTTGATGAAATTTGGTATGATGATAGCTGGTTACCCGGATCAACATATAGGATACTTTTTACTGCGGGAAAATATCTCATCTCTGAGACATCTATACTAAACCTTAAAACATAGTAGGGACGAACCCGAGCGGAGCAAGGGGGAGCCGCTAGTTAAATCTACAAACTATTAATACAACTTTTGTCTTTACAATTGACTTCTTGAAATAATTGTATCATTTATTAGAATACATATTAATATTAATTGCTTTGTCTATTATTATATACAGTTTCTTGCTTTATCACTTTTTATTTTTTTATAACTTATTATTTATTGTATTTTATCATTATATATAATTACATTGTTATTTTATATTTTTAATTATCTAAGCATTACATAAATTTATTATTTGTCGTGCGAAACGCCATGCCATTTAGTTTCTAACGAAGCTGGCAGAACGAGAAAAAAGACGAATGACCACCATATTATTGACTGATCAGAAAAAGTTAAAAGGATCTAAATAATGATTTTATTCCATTAATATATATTCAAATGATTTGAAGGCATTTGAGTGACATTCTATCACGTCAATCAGAATTGAAGATGACATTGTAAATATATGAATGTGATATTCCTTTTCCATCACGTATCAAACATTACTATGTGTTATAGTAATGTTTGATACGTGATGGAAAAGGAATATAAATAACAATAGAAGTTTACTATATATAGAAAGTCCATATCACATTGTAGGTGTTTTTAACCGCACGTGGTGCACATAGCATCACGTGAAGAGTATCAAAGCTGGACTTCATCAGTATAGAAATGACTACATCATTTCTCTCACACACCAGTGTGCTCCGCTTCCGGTCACATATTAATGACGCGTACGCATGTTTACTACTTGCTGTCGATCATTTCTGCTCGCGGTTGCGTCATCTCATTACAACGTGAGCCAATTAGGTTGATGCTGCTTGGTTTTGTATTTGTGTTGTGTTAAATTATAATTCCTGGTACAGGGAGTCATTTCACTTGTTCAGCATGTATTATTTACAGAAAAGGAAATTAGAAAGTGCGCCTAATTACATTTTAATCTATACATATAATAAAATTGTAACTAAGCCGAATCTGTACATTAAATATTTTTTGGAAAATCTTATTGAAATAGACATTATTATCGATACAGAGGCCGAATCTATAGTTTTTAGATTTTTTGTCTGTCTGTCTGTCTGTTACTGCATCACAGAAAAACCACTAGCGGGATTTTGATGAAATTTGGTATGGTGATAGTTGGTTATCCGGGTCAACAAAGAGGCTACTTTTTACATCGGGAAAATGTCTCATTTCTGAGAAAAAATACAAAAACTGCAATGTAAGAGTATACTAAAATGTAAAACCTAAGAATTTGGTTTTTGGTCATGTGAACGCGGGCGGAGCCGCGGGCACTGCTAGTTATAAAAAAAAACAAAAAAAAAACATATTAGTAATGACAAGTCGTGAGACGTACATACATATGTAACTACATAAGATCATTATCTCAAGCATAATTCCGTCGACCTAATATATCTTTCGCAATGTTAACTACTGACTGTACGTGGAGGAAACTCGAAAACCTGCTCGCTTCCGACCAGACGCTCCGCAAATAGCATCTGACAGCTTTTCTTTTAAACTTTCTCACGCCTCAAAATAAAAAGCGTAGACTCTTTCACAATTGTCCCATATTCTTCAGTCTTAAAATACAACATCCGATCAGAATGAACCAGACGGACACATATATATACAAACGTTTTGAGATCCTGACTAATCAGTGCAAGCGGTGACTATTTTTATGTCATTTGATATATAATGACGAGTTTTGAAGATTTAACACTTTTTGAAAAAATGTCAATGCTTTATATTTTTTAAATTGAGTCTAAAGTCTTTTATGATTATATATGTTCATCCTGATTTTATATTTCTAGCGTCTACGACAATATTTCAAGACAGAAATGGCATAAAATTCAAAACCAAAATAGCATCAAAGACTAACATTATTTGATTGATACGAATATCTTATAATTCAGCAATTAGCTTTTGTGTTGTCACATATTAAGCTCAGAAATGTAAAATAATATCCAATTAGGTGACGTTAGTTTGAAATAGAATGTGGATCACCGACGCAGCGCTGACATCGCATCGTGTTTAATTATCCTCGATGAGTGTTGCAGCTTGCGACGATCAGACGGCCCGGCGCAGCAGAAATAACATTTGGCATCACACCTTCGATATTGCTTGTTAGCAGTACGTTCAATTAAGTTGTTTATTATTAATGTGTCAAGTGCGAGTTTCATTGAAAGAGAAAGTATTAAATTGCATCTACAAACATATAATAAAATTCTAACTAAACCGAATCTGTAAATTAA
Organism: Brenthis hecate; assembly: GCA_951806755.1. NCBI lineage: Eukaryota > Metazoa > Arthropoda > Insecta > Lepidoptera > Nymphalidae > Brenthis > Brenthis hecate. The sequence goes on along the minus strand of OX638258.1, from coordinate 5,473,387 downwards.
ACATTTTTTGGAAAATCTTGTTGAAATAGACATTATTATCGATATGGAGGCCGAATCTATAAGATTTTAGAAATTTTGTCTATCTATATGTCTGGCTCTCAGACCGTATCACGAAAAACCCACTGGACGCTTTAAGACGCTGGACGAGGTTATAGCTGGTTATCGCGGTCAACATATAGGATACTTTTTACAGCGGGAAAATATCTCTGAGTTAAACGTTAAAATGTAACTTTGGATGAACCCGAGCGGAGCGAGGGTGGGTTGATAGTATTTAATAAAACTAGTGTTTTAGTAAAATGATATAAATAGAATTTACCTATCTATATAAAAATACTGTTTGCAATTTTTTTATTGATAACATCATAGCTCGTCAATAGCTACAAACAAACAAACTGAAAACAGTTGATGGAGGAGAGAGGAGAAAAGAAGATGCTTAATATAAAACAAGGGGAAGACTTCAATTTTTTAAGGTTATTTGATAGTCTGATTAAAAATATTTATAAAAACGTATTTCAAAACGAAAATCTAACTCAAGATTTGAGACCTAGCCGAGCTCCAGGCTCGGAGGGCGAAGCTTATATTATCTGATTCACGGAAAGAGAATCACCCCGATATACGATAATAAACGGTTTTACGTGATACCATACGCAACGGATCAACAAAACACATAAAAGTACTATCATCAATCCTGCATTCCCAAAACCGCTGTAAATTAGCTTTAGATCTTACAGAGGGGACATTTTTACGATCCACGAGCACAGGTATAAAATCTATTTAGATGCACACGTGCACCGAATCGCTGGATTTCTTGGAAAGTTGTATAAACATGAATAGCAAAAACACAATGGCTGTCGCATCTGGCAGACTTGGTGTCGTCGTTTGGACACAATAGGTTTTCCGATTTGTCCAAATTCTATACCACCTCGGACGCTACAAGCAACTACCTGCACAACACAACACCTGTAGAATGTATTGTATAGATTTGTTCAAATATATTACTGTCAAAAGTAACCCAAACCATTTTAATGTTGAATTTAAATCATTTCCTTTTGTTATACAAGGCATTGTAATATGCATATCTACGCATACCTAAGCTTTATTGCTAAACATTGTTCAAAAGCACATAGTAGTATATCCATACTTCCATACTAATATTATAAATATGAAAGTGTGTTTGTTTGTCTGTCTTTCTTTCACGACAAAAGGAGTGACGGATTCATGTGATTTTTTGTGTGGAGATAGCTGGATGGCTGGAGAGTGACATAGCCTAATTTTTACTGCGGCAGATTACCTCACTCCCACGGCAAAACACGTTACAATACAACCTAAAAAAATAATGATGATCAGAATTACTTAAAACTTGGTATTAATGCTCTTCAATATAATTAAATAAATACGTATATTAGCATTTTTCGAAATTCGTCTCATAAGGGGTTAAATGTGGGATAAGATTTTATATGAAAGCAATCTTTTAAGTTTTTTTTATAGTTTTATCGCGAGCGAAGCCGCGGGATCTGCTAGTTTTATATATGACGTAAAAATAAATAAAAAAATACATAAATCATGCATGTAATTTTTTACAAATTATTTCTCGCCATTTTTATCAGTCACTGTGTGAAACTTCCGCATTTATAAATTTTTACTGTCATTATATCTAATATATAGCATTGCTGCTGCTCATCTAGTGGGTTATTTACTTGATCATAATCATAATGTGATAGGTAATGAGAGATGTGAAAGAACCACTAACCTGCGGTTTTCCTTGTACATTACTATGTATTGCATTACATAGTTTATACTTTAGTTTATAATGTTGAACAGATCTGTGTGATTTTGAACTTTGAACAACTTTGTTACCACGATATATGTATTTAAAAAAGAATTGAACTTTACGGACTCTTCTCATTGTTAGTTAACAAACTACCTAGTTTATTGTAAAGACCCACGGCAAAAGGGCTTTATTTTATTTTTATTAGATACTAAGAGGTGGACAATAGATCGTTGGCAACATTAATGTAAGCAACGGAAACGTCAGGATATAGCGAATATATAAATACATATACCACGATCAGCTACCTACACAATACGATTAATTTAGATATGAAGTTAGAAAAGTAGAAAAACTTTGAAAAGCTACACATAGCTACTTCTGTACCTCAAATTCGTTACTAGTAATGTCGCATTATTTTTTGTATAAATTCATTTCATTTAAGTCACATTACGTAAAGTTATAACCCGACGGAACAGAACAGAAATGTTAGCAGAGAATATTGACGACAACCACTACCAAAATAACTGTCTGGACATATGACGATACCGAGATGTTATGCAACTTGCAACTGTCATGTAACAAGTTTTACTAAATAACTAATGCAGTTCTTAAATTAGACATGATTTACATTTAAGAGTAAATAAGTGTATTCAGTATAAATATTTTTTTCCAAAATGACTAGTAATTTGCACAAATACTGACAGCCCATCTTATCTGCAAAGGTAATTCAACAAATGAATAAACAAGATTACAAAATATCTTCTTAAATGTCAATTAAAGTCGGGAGCCCAAGTTAAATGGGTCGATGTCCAAATCAGTTGTGAAGTACAAACTCCCCGTAGGCGGATCCTTTGATAAACCATTAATTATATTCACACCTTAGCAAACCAGCGGTGTGTTTAGTTTTTAAGGACAACTTCTCGGAAAGATGGTCGGGAGAAAAAAAAAGTGAGCGCACGAGCACGGTTAGAGGAATGTTTAGGTCGTGTCACGATTCGGAGTAGCACGCGCAGTCTAGATTTTATGCCTGTTAATTGTGGAAAATGTTCCATTCAAAATTATTTTCTTCGTGTTATTGGTGGTTAGAGAATTCTTGTTTTCTTTTATCTTATATGTTGCTTGAAATATTTTACCGCAAAACTTTTAATAGGTACCTGTTATATAAGCAGTAAATATATCTCGAAAGCTTAGCTTAAGTTAGCGTAAGTATAGTAGGTATATAATTTTCGCCATAAATCATACATTAAAAGTTTATTACATATATGAGGTATATAACTTTAAAATTTCCTTTTAATAATGTCCACCTTATCAGTATGGATTTCATCTTCAAACTTAAGCAGAAGGTGCGCGAATTACACGTTATCTTATATCACGTCCGCGACAAAATATGCGCATAAACTATAATGCGGTCTTGATGACCCTGACGATTTTGCGGAGGAATTTTGGAGAATTGGTCATAAGTATGTGATGGCCCTGAAGATTCGAAGGAATTCGAATGAGCTCCGTCAAGACAAAGACTGGAAGGATTCTTTGAATACGTACCAAGACGCTAAAATGACTGCTGCTAAGTTTGCTTTTGTCGAAACATTTTTGTTTCACACCGTTTTCGTTAACATGAGAGTCTGCATAGCAAACTAATATAGACTTTGCATCCGAAGGAACATTGAAATACGTTTTTTAGAAATGCAGACAAAAAAGTAAGTTTAAAAAAAATACATAATATGTTTATGTGTATATCAGCCTAAGACATGTACAGACTACAGTAGTAGACGGGTCGTCGGTCGTACAAGTGTTGCGCTCCATTGCCCGTCATGCTGCTTGCTCACCGATGAACCTCGTAATTACATGTCATAACGTTAATTTGTAATAGATGTTTTGATTTATGTCATGCAATAAAACTGTTCAAACATACATGCCGATTATATTTTGTATGACTATTATTATTAAAAAGATATTAAAGTTATATTATAGGATTTCACGAAAATTACTTAGTATTGTGATATAAATAATACACTTTTTTTATTTTGATGCCCCATACAAACCCCCTTAAGGGATGCTTTCCGGAATAAAAAATATCCTATGCCCTACCCAGGGTCTCAAACTATCTTGTTACCAAATTTCATTTAAATCGGTCCAGTAGTTTTTACGTTTATTCATTATAAACATACAAAAATACAAATCTTTCCTTTTTATATGAGTAGTTAGTGTATACCTAGTTATTATACCGCTGTTTAAACCGACAAAGGATACTGTTTATCAGAACACGGCATCAAAACTCATGAAGTAAAATAAAGTTAAAATGTCGTTTCGGGACAGCCTGAGAACTAAGAAACGAGGCCCTCGTGTAACTTAAATAAAAAAATAATACGACGCAATTTCTACAAACATCATCAGAACTCTACGTACATTTTAAGACAATATTACCTTTAAAAAACAGGTTTCAATATGTAAAAACATTTAAACTCAAAAAGATATTACGAATACATATGCGAAGAAATCGATTGTTATAACGGTTTATTAATAAATCTATACATATAATAAAATTGTAACTAAGCCGAATCTGTACATTAAATGTTTTTTGGAAAATCTTATTGAAATAAACATTATTATCGATACAGATTCCGAATCTATAGTTTTTAGAATTTTTGTCTGTCTGTCTGTCTGTCTATCTGTCTGTCTGTTACCGCATCACAGAAAAACCACTGGAGGGATTTTGTTGAAATTTGGTATGGTGATAGCTGGTTGTCCGGGTCAACATATAGGATACTTTTTACCGCGGGAAAATGTCTCATTATTGAGAAAAAAAACATAAACTGCAATGTAAGAGTATACTAATATGTAAAACCTAAGAATTTGGTTTTTGGTCATCTGAACGCGGGCAGAGCCGCGGGCAATGCTAGTGATAATATAAAACTATAAGATAGTTTTACAGCTGACATTATACACATACTTGAACATATTTACAAGATATCTGCTATTTTGCATTCAGCCGGTACATTTATAAGCGGATGCACTTAAAATACAATGCAACTCGAGCAATGAAGCAAATAGTTTTTTCAGCGTTCCTAAGAACCGATGCTATTGTATTTGAATACTTCCTTATAAGATGTATGAACGCGGCGGACCGTGGCTTAGAAAGATCATTGTAAATGGTGAATATGGTATAAAAAACATTTTTTTCTATGATTGGTTAGTTTGATGATCGGTTATAAATTATAATACTTTATTAACCTAAAACGACCTTATTACTGTTAAAAAAAAACTATGTTTCGGTTTATTTATTTAGTAAATTTAAAAAATAATTACTAGAATGAAGAGAAAAAAAAATTAAGCCAAGAAAAGTAACATGTTATTTTTTTTTAACTTTTTTAAAATTGCAATAATGCAATATTACAGTGAAAGTTGGGTAGAAAATGATGATCAATCGAAAAAAAAACCATTAAAACCAAAAACTTTAATTAATTAATTATTTTAAAAGTGACCACTTCAAAATGTTGAGTAAAATTTAAAAAATATTTTTTTTTTATAAGCTACAAATTCTACCTCCAAGCTAAGAAAAAAAATTTTTTTTTCCTTCCACTCAAATATTTACCAAGTAATAAGTACCTACCTACGTAAGCAAAATAAGTTCATATGTTTATGATTCTTAAAAAGTTTTTAGTCTCGAATAAGATTTTATATAGCAAAATATAAACCGAAATAAAATGGTTAATATTAGTTGTTGAAACCTGCGCCTATTCACGAGGCTAATAAAAGCATGAGAAGCAAGAAAAAATATATGGTGGAGTTATAAAGTAAGAATCTAGTTCCATAATTTTGCGAAGTTATCACGGCAATGATCACGTCTTACGTGGATGTAGTGGTAGTATAAGTTATGATACAATTTCTTAGAATATTAATATATTCAACAAACTTTTAAGCATAATAATTTACAAGAGGGTTTTAGAATCTTTTTAAATATGTATATACGAGTATTATACTGCTATACTAAGGTCTAAGATGTAGTACTCGTAACTCAATTTTTGTGTCATGGATACCTTTTTGGAATACGTGTAATCTATATATTATGAAAATACCTGTGTAGTATATATAAAGTCATCAGCCAATGTAGAAACATACCTGCAACAATAAATATCAAAATTAAATTTTAATCTTTGGTTACATTATTTTATTAACAACTAGCGACTCACCTTCGCTCCGCTCAGGTTTGTCCCTAGTGACGTTTTAACGTTTAGTATAAATTTCTCAGAGATGAGATATTTTCCCGCAGTAAATGGTATCCTATATGTTGACTCGTATAACCAGTTATCATCATACCAAATATCATCAAAATCTGTCCAGTGGTTTTCTCATGAAGCGGTCACAAATAAACAGATAGACAGACAGATACATAAATTCCAAAAACTATAGATTCGGCCTCTGTTCGATGATAATTACTATTTCAATGAGATTTTCCAAATACATAAATATATAATGTACAGATTCGACTCAATTAGAAAATGTATGGATAAATAAAATTAAAATATTAAAGGCAAAATATTTGCAATTGGCAATAATGAATACTTGGTCCATGTATTTATAGTAATTAGATTTAACAATGGCGTATTTCGCAATAATTTTACAGAGGATGTTCCAAGGTGGGTTAAACGTTTAATTCCTGTCATTATAGCTCGTTTTCCGTAAAATAGATTTCCGTCTATAAAGTTTAATGATAATAAAATAGATTTATTATGGAAAAGAATAATTCTACTTTATAGGTTATAAAATCACAATCATAATATAATAAAATAAAGTACCCCGCCACGTCTGTCTGAACGCGATAAACTCAAAAACTACCAAATGGATTTACATACAAACACCAATAGATGGAGCGATTCATGAGGAAGGTTTAGGTGTATAATTCATTAAGGTATTGTGTAAATTGGCTGAAATATGACGATGATTGTTGAAGATGTCGGAAAAATCATGGCGACTGGAAGCTTTATTGGTGTGCGCCGCGTTAATTAATAAAGTTATATGAAAACAATGTATTACAAAATTATTTGTCTTAAAAAGATCTTCCTATTAAACTGTAGCAACGCTATATGCACGTACCCAGGGACGCACCCGGGCGAAGCAAGGGTAACTCACTAGTTATCTATAAGATACTTTTCTATAGAGATTTGCAGAGAAAATGCTGTTAGTATGATCTAGGTTACATATTATTTAAATATCTGTAAAAAGAACATAATATTTCCTAATTAGTAATTAGTCAATAAAATTTCTAACATTCAACATAGACGGCTTAACATAGATAAATTTATCTGACTACTTTTACATTTAATTACAATAAAGTCAGTAAAAACCAACAGTGTCTTCAAATGGTCGCGATCGTGATAACCTGTTCACCATAAAAGAAACGTCACAGGCATGTGGTCCAGAGATCTCGTAGATGACGCAAGTAAACAAACCAATAAATGAGAAGCCATTGAGAATGTAGAATGTTACTTCGCAGAATATTATGGCGCTAGATTCTCATTTCACTCGAGTTTTTTTATAGAAATCAAGAATTCTTGGAAATTAACGTCGTCTTAACTTGAACTGATTCCTTTTCCAAATCTAAGAAGTTTTTATTAGCGATATGAAAGTCTAATGAGCCAACTTTTTATATTTGTAGGAGTCTTGTAAAAAGCTGAATATGTTTTATTTAATTACTAGCAATCGCCTGCGGCTCCGCTCGTAATATTAATTGCTCCACTCTAGCTTTTGAGATTAGCACGTTAACTAACAAAAAAAAACAATCTCTTCATCTGTAGGTATAATATTAATATAATATTTAAAAAAGCTTGAAAATTAAAAATAAAATAATACGAAATAATAAACTCATTAGTGGATAAATCTTTATAGACATAAACAACAATTTTAAAACGAAAAGTTACTCAAAAATGTGTTTATGTGAATTAACCTACCCAACGCTCACAAAAGGGCCGTATCAGTTATGTCTAACCTTAAAAGGTAGACAAAGAAAGTTGCGAGTGGTCCAGAGAGCACGTAGATAACGGAGGTAAATAGAGAGGCTCATTGGACTGGACAAACAGACGGATGGACCAATGTTTGCCGTCAGCTCGCGTCGCGCAAATATTTGAACACAATTTTGAAGTCACAACGCCCCGCGTGTGTCAATTAGCAGGTAAAGATGGAATGAGACGAAGTACCATCATTGATGAGTTTTTGTATGTAAAATAAATTATGTCACTATGAAAAGAAAACAAAGTCGTAATTCTTACTCAGTTAAGAAACATTTTTTCCTACTGCAAGTCAAAAATCTATCGTAAATTTAAAGTCTCTGTCTTTATTTTAAGCAAAATAAATTATATCACGTGTAAACAGGGTTGGAAATTTTATCTATCTATACAAATAAAAAAAGTTTAACTGAGTCGAATCTGTACATTAATATATTTTTTTTTCAAATCTTATTGAAACAGTCATTATTATCTGAGGCCGAATCTATAGTTTTTAGAATTTTTGTCTGTCTGTCTGTGTGTCTGGGTACGCATCACGAGAAAACCACTGGACGGATTTTGATGAAATTTGGTATGATGATAGGTAGTAGTTATCAAACGGAGCGAGGGTGAGTCGCTAGTCATCTATAAAATTAAGTTATTTAACAATATTGTTAACCACAGTAAAAATATTAGGTGTAGCTAAGAAAGATATGTCTTTTTTTTTAAATCGAGTGTGAATAGGGCTGTATATATTTACTCCTCAGAGGAGCAGCATTTCCAAGGATAAAAGGTTGACTGGCAACGAAACAATAGTCATTTTTCTTGTTTGCTCCCATTGAAAGTGTTTTTATTTTATTTTACTGATTTAAAATGCGAAATTTGAATGGGTGAATATAAAGTAAGGAAAACAATATACTGCGCAGATTTATTAAAAGCAATTGTATTTTTTGAGATGTTATTTATACCTTAATTTTACCTAAATCTATACATATAATAAAATTGTAACTAAATCGAATCTGTACATTAAATATTTTTTGGAAAATCTAATTGAAATAGACATTATTATCGATATAGAGTCCAAATCTATAGTTTTTAGAATTTTTGTCTGTCTGTCTGTCTGTTACCGCATCACGTGAAAACCACTGGACAGATTTTGATTAAATTTGGTATGATGATAGCTGGTTATCCGGTTCAACATATAGGATACTTTTCACTGCGGAAAAATATCTAATTTCTGATAAAAAAATACAAAAACTGCAATGTAAGCGTATACTAATATATAAAACCTAAGAATTTGGTTTTTGGTCATCTGAACGCGGGCGGAGCCACGGGCAATGCTAGTATAATTATAATGATAGACTTTCTATGGACATTGAAATCTTTTTATATAAAATAAGCAAAATTAATATATAAAAGGCACATTAGGTAAAGAAATGGCTATTTACAATATTACAAGAAGTCAATTGGACGCAAATGGTTACCCACTGACAAATTTGTTTCGTGAATCTTCTGATTAATGTAAGGATCTTGGCTCTAACGAGCTTATAATTTCAGTGAGTTGGAGAGCAAAAACGTATAAGTTGTATATCCAATTTTGCACCAGACATGGAAGGAGCACGCCCAAGCTCCATATAAATCCGATGATAAATGACAGACAGACAAGTCTCATATGTTGCTGGCCCTTTATGGAATCCTAAGGGTTACTGCACCTATTCTGAGAAATAATTAGGTACTAAAATGGATCTAACAACTTACGTTGACAGTTTTACACGCACTGTGAATTAACATTTACATATAGATACTATGTAGCTGTTTATGTTTGTAGATGTTTTATATTCTCGTTTAATTTCATCAACAAAGATATTCAATTAAAGTTATTACTCTGTATTTGTTATGATCATTATCTATACAGATAAATAAAATTGAAGTGTCTGTTTGTAATGTCAAAATGATAGCTTTATACTAAATACATATGAAATAATTATATACAGTACTTGTCGCTTGTTTTCCATATAAAACGAATATTTAGAACGTTAGGCTTATGATACAATTTGACTTAAATTCAATTCATAAAAAATATATTGATAATGTTAGAAAAAAATGTAGAATTAACAAAAAATATCTCAATCATATAACTAACACAAATTATTATTTTTTTCAACTAATTACTATATTCCCGAGCAAATTACAAAACAGTATAACAACAAATAAAACGATCATTAGTCAAAACAACAAAGTGAAAATCAATTAAAATTTCCGCATTCAATATGAAACGTGTGGCATATGTCCAACATCGGGAGCTCTCCATCAGATAGGGGCCTCACACGGCGCTACATTGCTATTCCCTGCCCGGCTGGCGCCGACGCCCTTGTTAATCCACTGTCCATCTCCCAAAAAGAAAGAAGAATAAACGCAAGGACATTTATGATACCGGTCCCGACACAATGGCCACTCGTGCGGTTATTATAAATTCTCAAATTTCATATATGTATCGAATATATTATGGAATTGTTTAAAGTTGCAACTCGCTCTCGTATGAAACATAAAAAATACTTCAGTAATGCTGTTCATGTAAAATTTCAATTTTTAACTTAAATATGTGACCACTAAATTTATAAATATCCTGAGTTTAAAAAACACTGTCTACAGACAGAAATCATACCACGTAATTGTTTAATACTATACTTGTCTGAAAGCCTAAGACTTCTACGAAAATTACTCAATTTGATACTTCCATTTGTATGTAGTAAATAAAGAACAAACGATGGTGAAGGCAAACCCAGATACAATACATAACAATATTAGCATTTCGTTGAACAAGAATGCAATACAAAAAACAGCGCAGACGCATCTCGCGACGATTTCAAAGGCGACGACGTATTTTTAAATTGTCGACGATCCAAAAATTTCTCGCACAGAACGCGATTCGAATCGACCGAAGGGAATAAGTCCGCTCGTTTAAATTCTCTGAGCCGAAAGGTGGGAAATGTTGATGAAGAAAAACGAAAGAACACACAAAAATGCGGGGTGTCCGAGAGCAAACCCGTGTTGGAATGTTAGCGAGAACGCCAGGCAGCGGGACCGGACACGTCCTTATTAAGTGTTCTCTTTGAGCTTATACCCGCCGCGCCACATTTCCATATAAAACGAATAACACGATTGTCCTCTCTAGTTCCTCTTTAATGGTCAACGCAATTACGGTGCGACTAAAATTAGGCCGAATATTTATATTGTGTCCAACATAATTAATGTGCAATTTATTATATATATATGGACTTACAGCATCCACATATCAACTTGTATCATAAATAAGAGTACATGAATGTTTGTTTCATTATACCTAAAGGCAATATGTTACGCGATAGAAATTAAATCTCTGAATTATCTAATAATTTTAGCCAATTTTTTTTTCCAATCAATCACTTTAAAAAAATAATTTTCATATTCAATTATTATTGTTTGATTTCACGTATATCACAGAAATCATCGCTAATATTTAAGTAACAATATGTAAAATTTTGCCATCATTTATAAAACTGATGCTGCTGTTTCACATTCTTCATTCAGAAAGCACTTAGGCGAAAATAAATCAAAGGCCATTTACGCACGCACAAATCATTGTTGAACAATTTAGAAATAATACGAAATCGATTGCAAACGGTAAATAGTACGAGAACAGTTATTATCTTATCACAATAAACAAGATTCTTAAAAGGAGTCGACCAAAATGGTATTGACAAATATAGAATCTATTTCCATTTAGATTTGCTCCAAATTCATATATTCTGAATTAGTCTGCACGTGTTAACCCACTTCTTTGGGTAGATGAAAGTTTTAGTGGGTTTTCAAAACTTGTAATGCTAATTCACTAGTAATATCTATAAAAAATAAAACAGAGTAAAAAAAATATTTACGCACTTTTTATGAATACGTATACTAAAAAATCCTTCTTTTGAGGCGGTGAGTTAAAAACTTATAAAAATAAGCCAATTTTGTATTGTTTACAATTAAAAAAATAACGACGTTACAAATAAATTCGCTACTTACATGATGGTAATATACATTATTTATTTTTATAAGCATACGAGTATGTCTGATAATATAACATCGACAAAATAAATAAATCGTGTAAAACCAGCAATTAGATCCCAGTTGTGGCACAATTTATTACTCGCAAGGTTGAGATTATATTTTCTGAGTGAATAAACACCAAAGAAGATTCGAACGTCGAAACGCAAGGTGTTTTATTAAGGGACTATTCACGGCCACATGATTTATAACAAAATTTCCATCTCAACAAATCATATGTAGGTTTTATAGTAGACTATCGAGAAAAATATTGAGAAAGCCATCGTAAATCGTGTAAGGTTTTTAAAAGTCACAATACAATATCACGCGATGGCGTTGGCATTTTATTGCATTCGAATCGGATTATAAAAATTCTGATTTTATTGTTGTTCGTTTACGAGAAGTTTTTTATATGTAAGACGCTTTACGAGTATAAAGCTCTGTTGAACGTGTAATTTGGGTATATTTAGTTGGATAAGGTGTTGCAAACTGTTTACCCCCCGCAGCGTTTGCTTGCAAAAAGTAGCCGCTGCTGGTTGAATTGTAAAGTGGCCGTTTGAAACGATGTCGGCTCTGAAAGGAGCACGATGCGGGAGCTCTCGACGGACGTGGCGTGCATGCGAACCATTAAGAAGCGGAAACGCAACTGCGATCTGCACAGATATATTACAATTTTGTACAACACAACTGCAATGGTATTTTAGGTCATCGACCAGTTTCCGTCTTTTGGTGCAGTAACATTTAAATTAGATTATTTAATATATTTAGCTACTAGCATTGCCCGCGGCTCCGCCCGCGTTCAGATGACCCAAAACAAAACTCTTAGATTTTAGATACTAGTATACTCTTACATTGCAGTTTTTGTATTTTTTCTCAGAAATAAGACATTTTCTCGCGGTAAAAAGTATCCTATATGTTGACCCGGATAACTAGCTATCACCATACTAAATTTCATCAAAATCCCTACAGTGGTTTTTCTATGATGCGGTAACAGACAGACAAACTAAAATTCTAAAAACTATAGATTCGGCCTCTGTATCGATAATGATTTTGTAATTCTTTTGTTTGTTTCAATAAGATTTTTCAAAAAAATATTTAATGTACAGATTCGGCTTGGTTACAATTTTATTATATGTATAGATTATTATTACCTTTGAAAATTCTGGCGGACTTTTTAATTAAATTTATAAGCATAAAATATTTGCTAAAGCTAAAGAAACACATCCATATATTATTAAAATTAAGTTTGAGAATGGGCCATAAATATTAATGTATACCTTGGATACATAACATTAATCAAAACAATGTATCCACGAGCATTAAAATCACAATCAAACCTAATTGATCAATCTCTAGTCAGCCGATTCGAATAAAACCGTCGCTCAGACGTTTACTGCATAATCGAGACAGTCGATTATAAATTGAAATTGTCTAAACAAGTCGACAAGCTGCAAGGAGGCGAGGTGGCTGTCAGTTATATCTCGTAATGTTGGGTTTTGGCGCAACTCCTGTGAATAGGTTTAACTGACTGGAAAATGATCATGACAACGCATGGTTACAACTGACACTACTTATACACTAGAGATGGTACGTGTAATTTAAGGGCAATTGTAGGACTGCAATGTGTTGAATGTAACTGCCGTTATCTATACATATAATAAAATACTTAGTAACTTAGCAATATCTACACATGAAATATATTTAAAAAACAGTGACTGTAACGAATTGTAAACAAAATATAAACCCCAAAACAATAGTTATTAAATTTTTTGTCTGTTTGTCTGTATGTCTGTTTGGGTGTGCGCGTTTCTAGCAAAAAGTACTGAACCAATTTTAACTTTTTATACATAAAAAGTTAAAATTTGTTCAGTACTTTATCACTACAGTGATAACTTATTTTTTGGATCAAAATTTAGGATAGCTTTACTACAGGAAAATCTTTCACTTCGTCAGGAAAACACCATAACGGATTCTGTCGAGTCGTCCTTAATTTACATTGCTAACGCTGGCTTAACTTTAAAAGATAAATATAAAAGAATTAAAGTCGCCTCATATCTACATACGCTGTGCAAAATTTCTCCGTAATACTTTTTTCTGCTAAAAATTGTAAAAGCTTTTAAACTGCATAATGCGTATAGCAATTCGATAGATTGATAACATCTTGAACATTTCGTCTGCATCCTGACGATGCTCTAGTTTCTCCGCGCAACGTGCTCCGAGTTAGTAATATTGTATGATTCTTGACTTTTATAATATGATCATGGAATACCGCGTACATAACAACTATAGAATACCATGAATATTAAACGCATATCTTGTAAGTGTATAATGAAGGAACTGACTTGATGATAAATAAACACCCATCCTAACCTGCGGGTTAAATGTTAAACTTTGGAAGTAATATTTTTCGGATGCCAAAAAAAAAAAGTAAACTAATTTCTACACCATCGAACATAATGTCAGTTTTATAATCTACAAAATTACGATAAGCTCAATGTTATATTTTGCTACTTTACAATGAATGCCATTAATGAAATATACACTTCGACAAGCCACTACCGTGCCTGCCTCTGGCACTCTCCACGCCTCCGATCGACTCGCTCAGGAAACATCAAAGTGAGTGCACATTATAACTGAGAGGTAAATTTGCAGACACGTATTGCTTTGCTTAAATAAGCATCAGCGACACCGTCATTTAGAAATAACAGGCGCTGAGGTGTCATTTATCATCATTACGAACACTCGAGAAAACTGGAAACATTGGAAATTGAGAACAATCGGAAATTGATGTGAAAGACATGATGTTAACCTCATACTTTGAGTCAGTAATAACAGTTATAAAGTCAATCTTGGGACATGTTACTTCACGTTTTCTTATAATAATATTGTATATCAATAAGTGAGGAGAGTTGGTTGACTTCAGACAATCACATCAAACGGTCATAATCAGTGCTCATCCATTCACCGGGGCCCGCATTTGATAAACGGGGAATAATTGAAAGATAGGCGGAAACCAATTGAAGACCCTCAGGGTGACTGCATCCGTCATCATCTCGGGAGACAATCTAAATTGAAATTAAATTGGTAACGTCTCATTGGTAATTGGATCCAGAGTTATTTCAAATGCAGTTGTTATTCGAATTATAGTGACAATGAAAATGATAACATATCTATTATTTACAAATATATCTTCCCATATGAAATATGTTGGGACATTAACAGACAGCACCATCTAGTTCCGTGGCAAGCTACAAGGCTTATGTTATGGATACCAGATGGTTGATATACTACACATACGTAACTTTAAATATATACATTATTTCATTATACTACATCATTATACACATGTATATATTATAAAAATAAACACCCACGATTGGAGTACAAACATTCGTGTTCAGCTCACAAATGAATGCCCCCAGCGGGACTAGAACCCGCGACCGCTGGTACAGCAAGTAGGATGGATCATTACAAACTGAGCCAAACGTGTCGTCAATAATATATAACGGTTGACAACAAATTTAAACTCCAAGACGTAATTCAATCGTTAATATTCAACACAATAAAGTCGCATAAAATTTTCTAACATTCAAGAAAAAAGAACCCTACTAACAATAGGGGCGTAACCTCAAGAAACTATGCACATTTAAATGAGAAACGTAATCTGCAGTGAAAAAATGATAATCTAAATCTATAACTGTACATATATCACGACGCACAATATATGTATATCTACACATATAATAAAATTGTAACTAAGCCGAATCTGTACATTAAATATTTTTTGGAAAATCTTATGAAATAAACATTATTATTATCTTATTATTATTATTATCTTATTGAACTAGACATTATTATTATCGATACAGAGGCCGAATCTATAATTTTTTGAATTTTTGTGTGTCTGTCTATCTGTTACCGCATTACAGAAAAACCACTGGAGGGATTTTGATGAAATTTGGTATGGTGATAGCTGGTTATTAGTGTCCGACCGAAGGTCTATTTTTGGCCGAAGCCGAAGCCGAAGCCGATTAATCGGCTATCGCCACAACCTTCGGCCGAAGCCGAAGCCGAAGCCGAAGGTTTATATTCTCTCAGCACTCAGTAATTAATTTAGTATCAATACCTCAAATAACCTCAATATTGAAGGTTTATATTGACTGTCTCATATAGAAGTTGATGATATATCATAGAGATGGTTGGTTTAGAGATAAATAAAAGTTTGTGATTTTGTGATTTACCTACTGGTAAAAAATAATCATTTCTTTATTATGTAATTCACAAATTACAATTAGACCAATCAGTCAGATTACTAATGTATCACAATTTAATTGATAAACACAAATTCAAAACAAAACACTCGTTTAAATACACGTACGAACTTGTTTTGATGCATGCAATGTGATATTTTGACAGTGACTCCCCGCCGCCTCATGACTTTCGTAACAGTTCGTTCAATCTCGACGGTCGCTCGGACCTTCGGCGAAACCTTCGGCTTCGGCCGGGTTTTGGGCCGAAGCCGAATGTTTCGCCGAAGGTGGATTTTTTGGCCGAAGGTGGCCGAAGCCGAAGCCGAAGCCGAAGCTTCGGTCGGACACTACTGGTTATCGATCAACATACAGGATACTTTTTACCGCGGAAAAATGTCTCATTTCTGAGAAAAAATACAAAAACTGCAATGTAAGAGTATACTAATATGTAAAATCTAAGATTTGGGTTTTGGTCATCTGAACGCGGGCGGAGCCGCGGGCAATGTTAATATATAATATATATAATGTTAAAAAGTAAAATTTACTATTTGTAATTTATTTTTTAGCAACCGTTTCATAATAAAGATTGATTGATTGATGAATGGAGCGGAGGTGATTAATCTTAAAGGCTTACCTTAAATGGGTATTCGGCAGGTGACAAAAAACTTAAGTGTGTACTGCACTTTTATGTTATATTTATTAAAAGTAAAATAATATTAAATAGTAATTATTGTACAGCAACAAAAAGAAAATGAACAATTACATAATGCACAATTCACCTTTATTGTTAAAAATATAATTAACTAGACATGTATTGTAGAGAAAAGCAAATCATGACTTACGATTATAATTTTATTACACCCAGACAGATCTCCCAATGTAACTTAACAAACACTTTGTCAAGTAATTGTTGCATTTATATATAAAGGGATTCAACATCTATAAGTAAATACTAACATCCTTGGCAATAAGGCTTAACATTTTTTGTTCCTTAATGTGTCCTGAATACCTTGCAAAATTAATGATTGCTCGTTTATAATGTTCCGATACTTAAACCAATCATAATTGTAAATTAAATTTTAATTTCAGAATATTTGACCCCCAAACAAGTAGAGTAAACGTTTAACTGCATTTTAATGCGAGGAATTTGGATAACCAACAAGGCTTTCGCCTCTCATTTACAATTCCAATCGATATCAAAAAGTATTTCCAATCAAATCTTAGTAAGCGATTGTACCACAAAAGTCCACGTATTTTTCCATGAAGTTATAAACCCCATAAAGACATCACCCATGGGTGCATCTTCAACAGTTACACCAATAAAGTCATGTTATCAGACACAGATTGTATTAAATTCTAAGAAAATAACACGTACAGTAATACGAGTTGTAGAGCTTTAAGTATTTGTCTTATCAAGCAAACAAGGCTCACGTGCAAGGAGATCGTTGTAAAACATACAACCAAAGCCACACGACACCTTTATTAGATCTTAATGAACAGGATACCCGTGGAACTGTCTCATTAGAAATTCACGATTGAGATAATGAATAGTTGCCTCATTTGTACGTACTTAGCGCACGGAATATTCAACTCATACACGCATACAAACTTTGTATATGTAAAAAAATGTACCAATCTAAATTTAAAGTAAAGATAAAGCACTACTTATTTAAATTAAAAAAAATAATATATATATATATATATATATATATATATATATATATATATATATATATATAAAAATTATATATATATATATATATATATATAAATATATATAAAAATTATATATATATATATATATATATATATATATATATATATATATATATATATATATATATATATATAATTTTTATACACAACACCATGAGATAAAGCAGGTATGTGTAAACTACAAAAAGAAAACCCTTTTCACAAAATGTATTAAGTATAGTATTTGGACAATACTTTTTTTTACGCGAATATTGGACATTTTAAGTAAAACTATCTTTTCGGATTTTATCGCGGATTTATGCTGTATGCGGGATGATTGCTTAAAAACATTCGAAACGTCGTGAACGAAAAACCAAAATAAATCCGCGAAAAAATCCGATAAGATAGTTTTATTTGAAATATTATTGGTTTTCAAGATGTACCTACACAAAACGACAAAACAAACTAATACCATTCTACAGCTACAAATTGAGCATTTCCGCTCAACCGTGAAACGCATGTGTGACCGAGAAGCCAACAAGTATTATTCCAACTGAACG
The DNA here is from genome assembly GCA_951806755.1 of Brenthis hecate. Taxonomy (NCBI): domain Eukaryota; kingdom Metazoa; phylum Arthropoda; class Insecta; order Lepidoptera; family Nymphalidae; genus Brenthis; species Brenthis hecate. The sequence continues at coordinate 5,455,059 of OX638258.1, read as the reverse complement.
CTTTGATCCCATTAAATCAATATCACTGCAGACATAGTTGCTTCTAATGAAGAAATAACTTCGTTTCAATGTTATACAAGTCTCGGTGATAAATTTGCGGTCGGTCTTTCGCGACTCGATACCCGTGGTAATGCCTAATCATGTCAAACCTGTCCGCTTACTCATCGAACGTATCGAGTTATAATACATATTACCTAGCTTTGTGCTCGAAAGGAATATTTATGGTTGTATGGAATATTTATATCAATTTAGTTAATTAGAGAAAACAGCAACGCAGGTGGTCGCGGGTTCGATTGAATAGGGTCTGGTATATGGTCGTTCTCGATTACTAATTATCACTATTTACATACATATTTACATAATAATAATTAAAGTTTCAATAGGTATACATTTCCTAACTTTAGATCAACTTTAGAAATTTACTATATAAGTATATAGGTATACAGTAAATATATCTTTATCAAATATCTCTTAAATTTCAGTTTAGTGAACAAGTAAGACACTCATATACATACATAATAATAAAAAATATGAAGAAAAATTACAGCTTTTCCCATACTAATAAGTACGGAAATTAATTCCAAGAATCGGCACCAAACCACGATTTTATTATTATACGTGTCTGATCAAAAGGTATCATGTAACTGGTATGGACGTAAGCTAATTTACCTCGTGTCGGGTTCACGAGCCGCGAAATTCTCGCCGTGAACAACAATTTTAACTTTAATAGCCGCTCGTGTGTGATTTAAATTAGGGAATCTCATATTGATACTTAATACGAGGTTATCTTAATTTGTTTGGAGATAATATTAATAGCTTACGAATTCAGTTTGTCTAATTCTAATTATCTTTAGTATTGATGTCTTCCGTCTAATAACGTTTGTTTATTTTAAATAAAACTATCTTTTCGGATTTTTTCGCGGATTTATTTGGATTTTTGGTTCCCGACGAATTATAAAAATGTTTAAAGTTAAAAAATATTGTAAGGTAATTGGTGCAATTTTCATTTTGTTATACTGTGGGTAGGCTGTCTGTAAAACCTATACCTTCGAGACATCTAACACCTCAGGCTCTACCGTGACCATGAATGCTGTAAAGCATTCGAAACGTCGGGAACCAAAAATCCAAATAAATCCGCGAAAAAATCCGAAAAGATAGTTTTATTTAAAATGTCAAATATTCACGTAAAACGTTAGTTTATTAATTTCACTTAAAAAAGTTCCTAGTTACGGTGCTATATGAATATTTCGAGTACATTCTACAATCAACAAGATGTATCTCATGTAGTTATAAGTAAGTAAATATCCCTAAGTTCTTCTCTTCACTCCTACTTCGCGAGAGATAGGCAAAAAATACAAGCATAAGCCATTCTACTCTTTTTTCTTTATCTATAGATATAATAAAATTGTAACTAAGCCGAATCTGTACATTAAATATTTTTTGGAAAATCTTATTGAAATAAACATTATTATCGATACGGAGGCCGAAACTATAATTTTTAGAATTTTTGTCTGTCTGTCTGTTACCGCATCACGGACAAATCACTGGAGGGATTTTGATTAAATGTGGTATGATGACAGTTGGTTATGCGTGTCAACATATAGTATACTTTTTACTGCGGGAAAATATCTCATCTCTGAGAAATCTATATTAACGTTAAAACGTAAGTAGGGACGAACCCGAGCGGAGCGGGGGTGAGTCGCTAGTCTACTACTATAAGTTTTAAAACTACATAAGACCTACATATGATCAAATAACTAATTATATAAGATTCCGTATTTACGTACATACTACATACATACATACAAGTGATAGTAAATAAAATTTAAATTAATGGAAGTATCAATTAGAAAACAAGTTAAAGACCGTGGGAATGAAATAATCGAAAATGTGAGATAAAAAGTCTTGCAATTCGCAGACATAACTGTATTGTGGTATCGAGTCGCATGTTAACTAGTGAATCAGCAACTAATTAATGTCGGTAGTGATGGATAAGTCGCTGCTTCCGGTGGCCGGCTTTTAGTGAGAACGTACGGTTGGCGAAAATAAGCTTTTTACTATACTGTCATAATTTTATATAAATACTAGCATTGCCCGCGGCTCCGCCCGCGTTCAGATGACCAAAAACTAAATTCTTAGGTGTTACATATTAGTATACTCTTACATTGCAGTTTTTGTATTTTTCCTCAGAAATAAGATATTTTCCCGCGGTAAAAAGTATCCTAGGATCGCGCGCTACATCGCCCGGTTTATATAGCTTGAGCAGGCGGTCGAGCGATGCGGGGCAGAGGGGATGGACTCGCCGTAGGCATCTCAATGCTCGCCAAGCATTAAAAATGTTTCGCTACTAATTACTTCTAACAACGATATCTCAAAAACTATTCATCTGATTGATTTAGTGTAAAGAGCAATTTTAATCTGCATTAAATGACTAAGCTAACTAAAATATTCATTTGGATAAGGATTAATACCGAACTAAAGAAAATAACTTTGAAAATAACGTAATGTTTTTAATTAAAAATGTTAACATAAAAGTGGTTATTGTAAGTCAACCGTAAGAGATAGAGATATGCTATCGCGGACTTTTTTGTAGCATTTTTATAGATTTTGAATTCTCTAGTACATTACTTAACTGTATCTTTGCTAGTTTACGCGGCGTTCGCGTGGAAAGTTCCCATTTGGCGAGATTTTTTGCGACCTCTTCAACATTTGTCGCCGTATTTCAGCTAATTTACATAAAAGCATAATAAATTATATACCTAAACCTTCCTCAAGAATTACTCTTTCTATTGTTGAAAACCGTATAAAAATCCGTTCAGTAGTTTTCGAGTTTATCGCGTTCAGACAGACAGGAGGACAGACAGGAGGACAGAAAGACGCGGCCGGGGGACTTATTTTTATAATAAGTATAGATTTGTATATTTTTTACATTGAAACCTTCTTGCATGAAAGAACGAGCTCGAACACGGAAGTACTGCCCTTTCACAGCAAATTGACGTAAAGTACACATATTGTTGCGTTGCGTTTCATCGAAAGCGTGGAAAGCAAAAATTCAGTAGAGTATAATAAGTAATAACAATGTCCTCCTGACTAATTTCGGCCAATCTCACTGAGACTAGCCAGATGCGCACAAGATATTATAGTGGACAAATTTACGCGCAGGCGTAAGTGAACTCTCTATTTCTTTTACTCTCGGTGAGACATTATTTAGACACAACCGGTGAGAGTTAAGGCGCAGGACCGATAGCTTAGGTGCTCTCCGAGGCACTTGGGTGCAACATCGCTAACTTCCCAACTCCGGGCTATTACTGAAAACAACTTGACAAAAAAACTCAGTAATTAAATTTGGCTTGATCCGGGACTCGTACCTGGGACCTCGGGATCTGCAGATCAGTAGAGATAATTATCGTGACATTTAAGCCTTGCTTCGGGATGTCACGGCTTCACGGGTTCGTTCACGCATAAAGCTGGTAATTGTATCGACCATATAGGTCTTAAGACAAAATATAGCGTGGGGTGCCGCTACACTACACGCAATGCCTCTATATGGGCTAACAGCGAAGAGTAGTGAAGCGTCAAGAAAATTAGCAAGTAAACATAGTGATGTACAATTATTTACTTTTAGACATTATAAAAACTATTGTTTTTTACGTACAAATTATGTATTACCCTTTGGAACAAGTGTTTCATTTTTTCGAATATGTTCATGTAAACTTTAATAAAAAAAAGTTTTAATTTTAATATAAACATTTCACTTAATTTTCGATTTTAAGAATGTTTCTCACCGGTTATTAAGTGTTATTATAGCAATATGCAATGTATTTTTGTCCATAATATAGTCCAGCGGTAGCTCTGGGCGATCTGTTAACTGGGACATATAAATTAATCTATATAGATATTAAAATATTAGTGCCTAAATTGTATAAAAACTAAAGCAACCAAAGTCAAGGTAAAGACTAAGTAAAGTGATATAATCGTTCTGCGAATGAGATAGAAATCAGTGCACGTCGTAAGACTGGTACCACGAGCTCAATTAATTTGTCACTGACGAGCGAGACGCGTACATTGCGTTAAAAAACATATAAAATCACACACAGTGTCAACGCGACACTCGATATGATAAAATGAAACTCGACACTTGATGGCCGCTCGTCAGTTCACTGAATATAATATATTTATTTTAACAAAAATATATTTTTAGTAGGTATGGTTTTACTTGCTTAATGATAGTTATAAAATTCCATAGATACCTACCCACAGATTTCTTGGATAAGTTTTTTATATAAATATATGAAAGGGCGTACATAATATTGGAATTACAACTTTAATACCTTTATTTATTATTAATTAGTTATTTGATCCAGCTGAGGGCTTCAAACAAATAGATTATGGGATTTACATAACGAATTTTAAATTGACCTTATTAAGTTTTTAATTCTAAGTATTATCTGAACAATACCAAAATCCATAGATTCATTCAGCAATTTTCAAGTTCTATGTTCACACACAAAAAAAAACTAAAATCTTCATCAGAAATATGCCTATACGCTAATCTAAGTACATATATAGTCTCAATAAAACCGCCGATCTGACGAGTAATTTAACACTTCACTATTGCATTTCTTTAAACGATAAATAAAACAAAAACTAAAATTGATTGCCCGAGAAAAGGATCCAGATATAAACGTGTACGTAACAAATTACCTCCCCTTTTTAGAGGCGTTTTAAAATCACGATAAACTCGGCATCAACGCCACACGCGATATTATCAACTTATGTGTAATTCTATACTCGTTGACTATTTGTCAGTTCATTTAATTATATAGCCTTTTATAAAACACACAATGTAATGTACGTGACGTCACACCAACAGAAATAAATAGAATAAAATATGTTGAATTTAAAAGAGCAACTGTTGAGTTTCTCGCCGGCTCTTCTCAGCAGAATCGCTTTCCGAGCCGGTGGTAGCCTCCTCACGGACTGACTATACTGACGGTCTTTAAACTAATTGACGATACAAAAAAGAAACAGATGTGACTAAAAAATAATAAATACGCGGGTAAAAAACGTACACCTAAAAAGTTATAAACAAAAAATTAAGCCCTTAATATATAGCCTTTAAAAAATAAATCAGAAACTACGACTTCCGAAATGCCAATATAGCTTAATTCTAACTTTTCGTGCAGATTTTCAAAAAGCCAATTAAAATATTCAAAATCGATTACTAAACCTTTAGTAACGTGACTATTTAACACTATCAGAAACATGATATTTTTAAAACAACCAAATTTAAATATAGATATACGATAAATATTGGAAAATGACTATGATATATATGGTCTTTAATATCTATCGTAGCCTACAAAATCCACTATTTGCCAGTTTGAAACAATTTATACAAGTTGCCCGAATAGGACCTAGCAACAATCGAATAATTAAACTTCATGAATTCCTAACGATCGAGTTTATGGTAATCGCCCAGTGGACACCCTTCTAAACCGCACTTGGCTTACACTTTATCAGAATAACTAAATCTATACAAAACGCACGTAATATCTGCACCTGGCACGAAGTGTTTGTAACAACATTTACATATAATAATAGGCAATATAATATTATTCCAGTGACACGCCTAATTACTTTTTGCAATGTACGTACCTAATGGTATTCTACGAGAGCCGCATAAAAAATATAAGTATCTATTAGTACAAGAGATTTCTCAGAAATGAGATATTTTCCCGCAGTAAAAAGTATCCTATATGTTGACCCAGATAACCAGCTATCGTCATACCACATTTCATCAAAATCCCTCCAATGGTTTTTCCGTGATGCGGTCACAGACAGACAGACAGACAAAAAATCTAAAAACTTTAGATTCGGTTTCTGTAACGATAATAATCTCTATTTAAACAAGATTTTTCAAAAAATATTTAATGTACGGATTCGGCTAAGTTAAAATTTTATTGTATGTATGTACTAGAACAAAAAGAAACCTATCCCACGGGAACCGTATAATGTGTTAAAACTTATCTACTTGTGTGCTTTAATACTTACAGGATAAAAATATATAAAACAAATTTATTTTTTACAACGTATTAGGAAAAAAGTATCCAATTATAATTAATATCCATTAATATTTGCTATTTAAATATTACACACGTTTAATTGCATCTGCCTTTGTAATTAAACATGCAAACCGATCCCCGTTTAAGCATTAGATAACTATATAATAATAAACACTTGTCATCTCCCACCCACGAAACTAAACGCAATAATAGTTATAGTTTATGAACACGGCCGGTCTGGAATTCATAATGCATTCCTTGAAAATCGTATCGAGAGGTCTTACTGATTCAATAACTACATAAACTAAACTTAAAAATATGCATCATTGCTCGTTGTACTTAAGCTACATGAATATTATGAATACGAACTCATGGAAAGTGGAATTGTCAAAAGTTGAAGTTTCAATATCTATACAGATAAATAAAATTGAAGTGTCTGTTTTTAATGTCAAAATAACAGCTTTTTACTAAATGCATATGGATGTATACACGGTACATATACCAAAACAACATTTTTTCAATGTTTGTCTGTCTGTCTGTTTGTTCCGGCTAATCTCTGAAATGGCTGGACCGATTTTAACGAGACTTTCATTGGCAGATAACTGATGTAATAAGGAGTATCTTAGCCTACTTTTATTTTAGAAAAAAATAGTTTCCCTCGAAAAATATTTAAAACCAAAAAACCAATGAAAAATTTAATAATATCCGATTCAAATAGAGAAGTTGTATACATACCCTAGTTAAAAAAATTAAATAAACTTAGCAACTTCCTGAACAATATGCAGTAATGTACACTTATTCTATTATAATTAATAAAATTGTAGTCATGTTCATATCAAGCTCATACGTTTACATATGTTCATTTACACGATACAATAAATTTTGATTGCCAGGTTGTCGGTTCGTATCTGCATATAGAGTTTCATAGACACATTCAAGCAAAACAAACTTTTTAATAAGTTTTTTGCTTGGGCAGCGTAACTAAATAGCATTAGAATAAAAACTTAAAAAAAAACAATCTACCAACTACCAATCAGTATTTTTTCTACTTTTTAGTGTTTTTTCGAAGTCAGTTCTTTTTTTAAGTTTTTATTCTTCCAATTTTAGTGCAGACATAGTAGTAGCAAAGTAAAAAGAAAGTATTTGTAAAAGTAGGTGAAAAATCAATCACCCTTATTTTCTACACTTAGTTGTGGATCTTTTTTTTTCAAATTTAAATAGTATCTACTTTGAAGTAAACCCTATCCAATAAAAAAAGAATCATCGAAATCGGACTACACTGTAAAAAGTTTAACACAAAAAAAAGTCAAACGCAAAAAATATATACATACATACGTGTCAAATTCACAACCTCCCCTTTTTCTCCCGTCGGTAAAAAATAAAAACATTATCCTAAGAAGATACTATTACAACATTTTCGCCACATTGCATGGCGCGAGAGCATTGGCTTATCATAAAAGCGGATTTATGAATAAAAACCATTTCATAGGGGAACCGGCTGGGAATGGGCCATTTCGTGAAAGTTACAACCATTTTGGCTCGCACTCAAACGCTTAAATAGGAAATTTAAGACTAAAGAAATGTACAACATTATTCTTGTACTCCATTTACATGACAAAACTGTTTTTAAAATTACAGTTTCTTACTTAACAGTTAGCGCACATAAACTTGTTAGTATGATAAAAATTGATGTAGTCGTTAAAATTTTTTAGAATTAAATAAAAAACATTTTCATAAATAGACGTAGGTACTTATCGCTGGAAATTATTATCTTCCTAAAAGAAATTAAAGTCTCATCGAACAGGTTCTTAGCATTATAGAGGACAATGGTAGCCCAGTGATAACGCGCTCCCTTGAGAAACCGAGTGAAGTGGGTTCAAATCCCAAGTCGCATCTCTGATATTTTCATGTGCGAATCGTTTTCAATATGATTACCGCTTGTCTTATGGTGAAGGAAATCCTCGTGAAGAAACCTATATGTCTGAGAGAACCTAGCAAGTTTTCGAAACGCATGTGAAGTCCGTCAACGCGAATGTTTCCAGCGTGGTGGACTATGGCCTAATCCCCCTCATATTGAAGGGAGGCCAGCGTCCAGCAGTGGAACGTTATAAAGGGCTGAATACAATACAATAGAGCACAGACAGAGAAAAACAAAAAAAAAAGAAATAAGACGTAACCTTGCACATAATATATACGAAGTTTAAGTATGTTACACTATTGATCAAGTTTTAACAATGTACGTCAATCATCAGGATACCGGCGCGGTGGGTTTGCGAAACAATTAATCAATGGTCGCAAACGACTATCCATCATCACTCACTATACATCAACTCGCCCTCACCTGTCACTCACTTCTTAATGGCAATTTAATTCAATTGTTTAGAAATATGAAAGGTATACTTTATATGAACTAATATTTCGTAATAATTACTCGATATTAAAACTTAGGGCGTTCGCCAATTCATACTTAATTTAACTAAAATTATATAATCAAACAAAAAAAAAGCGTATATTTCTCTAATTATTTAAAATTAGTATTTAATATGTATAAATCTTATAATTTTATTGCATTAGGTTTTAAATTAAATCGAGATCAGTAATGCTATTGTAATTTGGCTCACAATTACGCAACGTGCTCCAGTTGGACACAAAACAAAGTCAAAGAGATATTTCGTGCCATGTCCAATCACTAATCGACGAGGAGAGCCGTTGGCACGAACATGCTAACTAATCCACAAAAGTACGGTCTACATTCTCGCTTATTTACGTACAATTAAGTATCCTTAGTTCTTTGTAAAGTATCCTGAATGTTTGGCAAACATTAATAATAACATTTCAGATATACCAATATTTAAAAGTTTTTTTTTTAATATTATAAATTCGAAAAATTGAGAGTTTTAGCCTTTTCCGGAACAATGTTTATTTGTATACATATATTTTCAATTACGTTAAGCAATTCCTTCTGTATTTCTTTATATTGTAAAAATATATTGTACCTACTTAGGGACTTGTGTATTTAGGATCTGCGCAGTGTGAGAGCGGGGTGCAAGCACCATAAAATACATAAAGTAACCCCTTGCTTTTTACACCATAGTCATTCACTGCATTTCCTTTATTGAAAAAGTTATAATTGTTTGCTAAGTTCATTACTCCCCTGCAACTTTATCTCATCCCCCACCCTTTATATTTGTCATAAAACCATTTGTCAACATTTTACACAAAGGCCTAATGGAATAGTTGTTATAGTACAGAACTAATGCGTCGAGAGTTTCAGTAATTTTCTCTTTCCATTTCGTGTATTTAGTATTATACTAGCGACTCACCCTCATACCGTTCGGGTGCGTCCTTCGGTACGTTTTAATGGTTAGTCTAGTAATTTTCCCACAGTAAAAAGTATCCTAAATGTTGACCCCGATAACCAGCAACCATCATACCAAATTTCATCAAATCTGTTCTGTGGTTTTCTCGTGATGCGTTCCCAGACAGACGGGCAAAAATTAGAAAAACTATTAAAGTAGCATGTTAATAAAATAATCTACCTAATTCTGAGCAAAAAAAAAATACTTTAAAAGATTATTAATATATTATTACATATTTTGTTTAATTTATTCCCGCGAGAATGTAATCAGGACATGATATTGTTAAAACTAAACAGACGCTGATTTAGTGCGGCAATGTATTCGCAATAAACTCGTAAACGCGGTGGAACACAGTTGGTTATAATTTCTCTCGGTATCTAACAAAAGTGACTATATTAACACGAATTACAGTTAAATCTCGAACGGGCGCATTTAATGACTTACTGGGCTGCGGTTTCTGACAAAATTTATTGCATCAACAAATTCTAGTTTAATTATTCCAGCACTCTAGTCGTGAACTTTAACAATCATAGGCACTTTAGCTATCCACTGATTAATATTTGTCATGATTAACACAATGGTTTAAAAACAACATGTGTAATTTTAACGTTTTTTTAACATTCCACTGTTTGGCACGAGCCTCCCTTCACTACATCTCTGGGGGATTGAGGGATCTGGCTATAGTCCACGCTGGCCAAGTGCGGGTTGTTGGATTCACATGTTTTTCGAAAACAACTTCTCTCAGATATGCAGGTTTCCTCGCGATGTTTCCTTTCACCGTAAGAGAACTGGTAGTCATATTGAAAATGATTCGCACATGAAAATATAAGTGGTACGAGACCTGGGATTTGAACCCGCTTAACTCGGTTTCCCAAGCGAGCGTGTTGCTATTGGGCACATTTATACATAAAAAAAAACAAAAACTTTTAAAAAAAAACCGACTTCCAGGCACTAAAATGTAAAAAATAACTAAACGGGGGTTTTCATTTCGAATAGATACCTGATCAGATATTTTCGAAGTCGGTGTCAGCCGACGCATAGGAAATCTAATATATTTTGATACGAAAAATTTTACGGTAAAATACATAGATATTCATATCTTAAAATATTGTCCGCTGGCACCAACTTCGAAAATATCTGATTAGGTATCTATTCTAAATGAAAACCCCCGTTTAGTTATTTTTTACATTTTAGTGCCTGGAAGTCGGTTTTATTTTTTTTTAAAAAGTTTTTATTTTTATATTTTTAGTGTAGACGTAATAAGCAGGTAATTTGTAGGAAGAAAGTTTTTAATAACATATTCGATTAAACAATTTGTTTAAAAAAAAAATATTATTTTTTTTAAACAGTTTGACCGATTTCGATAAAATTTATATGGGACCACCTGAGAAGTATACCCTTTCCAACAAAACAAAAATTTTCCAAATCGGTTCAGGCGTCTTCGAGTAATCGGTGAACATACATAAAAAAAAAGATTCCGACGAATTGAGAACCTCCTCGTTTTTGGAAGTCGGTTAAAAATTTATTTGACGAATTAATACAAAGTACATTTATAATTTAATAATACAGAAAACTGAATATAAGCTATCAATCACTAGTGCCAAACCATTCGCCTACTACATGCTTCCAGCAAATTACTAAACATGGTGACCTTCCCTAAAATTATACCTTTTTATTGTCTTTTCGCCCTGTGGTCAACCACATCTATTTTAATGCTATAATCTTTAGTAAAAATAAACTGTCTGATTATACTCACTTATTGCTGAATGCCGGGAAGATAGAATGACATAATAAAACTACTAAAATATGTCCTTCTAATATTATAAACGGGAAAGTTTGTGAGGATGGATTGAAGGTTGTTGTTACTCTTTCACGCAAAAACTACTGAGCGGATTTTGATGACATTTGAAAGATTTATATTATTATAGAATATACATTAGAGTGACATGTAGGCTATGATTTTTAAAGGTATAGAAATATAAATTAAATTAGTCGTGCGGAGCCGCGGGCAATAAGCTATACTTATATTATAAAGAGGTAAAGTTTGTGAGTTTGTGACGTTGTCTCTGGATCTACTGTTTTTATCTCGGAAATCATCCCTTATGAGGGTAAAAGTGGGGATGAAAGTTTATATGGGTATATAAACAAAAATATGTAATAATTAAATTTAACCGTAATATTTGTTGTTTCGAGAGTTTAAATTCAGTAATAGAACATTTTTTCCTCCTGTCAGCCTTACATTCGTATACATATATTCAAGTGGTGTACTATTCAAGATTTATTAGTAGAAGTGTTCACACCGCAGATAGCATAACAATAGTGAACGTATAATTTGCACTGAATAGGTCAATAGATGGAATAACATCCTCGCTAATAAATCACCGAACTTCTACGTGTTCACATTAGGCTCGCGCATACTGTTACAAACTAAAGAAAATATATTATTCTATATTATAAAAATATATCTACACATATAATAAAATTGTAACTAAGCCGAATCTGTACATTAAATATTTTTTAGAAAATCTTATGGAAATAGACTTTATTATCGATACAGAGGCCGAATCTATAGTTTTTAGAATTTTTGTCTGTCTGTCTGTTACCGCATCACGGAAAATCTACTTTAGGGATTTTGATGAAATTTGGTAGGATGATGGCTGGTTACCGGGTCAACATATAGAATACTTTTTACCGCGGGAAAATATCTCATTTCTGAGAAAAAATACAAAAACTGTAAAGTATGTAAAACCTAAGAATTTGGTTTTTGGTCATCTGAACGCAGGCAATGCTAGTAAATAATAAATATATATTATTATTATAAGAAATTTCTCTTCTCTTCTTTCTTTCAAAAGAAAAGAAAGAAGAGAAATTTTGTTAAAAATTTTCTTCTTTATTATTATTATTTATATATTATTCATATCAATTTCACACATTTAAAATCTATATTTATATGTCCAACCAATTTTTTTATATATATATTTTTCATTTAGACATGTTATTTGGCACTACAAGTTTTACAAAAATATTTGTATATTTAAATCAGGATTCTTGCATTTCATACATTACATATGCACACATACATTTCAAAAACACTAAGAAACTTTCTAAACTAACAAAAGATTAATTAAAAGCAAAGACAGCATCCCATCATTTATAATAAGTGATCTGAAATACTGAGCCTCACTCCACTATCTACTCGTACGATTGCTATTCATATACATTCACTAACAGAACCCGTGGCTACGCCCGCGTTCAATCTACAAAAAAAGAGTCCGGCTTTATGTTACATAGCGACTTACCCTCGCTTCGGTATTTATATAATATTGTTCATACAAAAATACTAAAATCGCGATTAAAAAATGAGGGGTGGGGGGTAGAAGGGTGAAAAATACTTTACGACCTATTCTCATACCTACCAAAAATACAAAAAAATCATAAAAATCGGTCTAGCCGTTCCGGAGGAGTGCGACTACAAACACCGTGACACGAGATATTTATATGTTAGAATATTATACGAATTCAAATAATAAAATCAACGTTACTTCAAAACATGAACAAGATAGTTAATTAATCAAATGAAAACACATAAGTCCCCAATCCCGCGTGTGCGCATCTCGGGCATTGTTATTCCTTGGAGCGCGCCGTAGCGGGCCATTCACGTCCGTGGGACACATTACAATCATTACCTATCGTACGCGCCCCGGTTTCTGTAATCTACGCGCATCCCGCTAATTACCCGTTACTTGCGAATATATTCGCAACTGGCCACCGACCACGACTTCGTTCATTTAAACAAAACTATATCATCTATAAATATAATAAAATTGTAACTAAGCCGAATCTGTATGTACATTAAATATTTATTGGAAAATCTTATTGAAATAGACATTATTATCGATATAGAAGCCGAATCTATAGTTTTTAGAATTGTTGTCTGTCTGTCTGTTACCGCATCACGGAAAAACCACTGGAGGGATTTTGATAAAATTTGGTATGGTGATAGCTGATTATCCGGGTCAATATATAGGATACTTTTTACCGCGAGACAACATCTCATTTCTGAGAAAAATACAAAAACTACAATGTTAGAGTATACTAATATGTAAAACCTAAGAATTTGGTTTTTGGTGATCTGAACGCGGGCGGAGCCGTGGGCAACGCTAGTAACAATATAATAATACATTTTTTATTAAAAATATCAACATCTGTTCTTTACTTTTAATTCGTATGCAGAATCAAATTTAAAAAAAATAGAATATAAAATATATTTAAAAACAAGCTTTAACTTGAATTCTCTATTAACAGGTAAATAAATTTTAAATTAAATCAAACCTATCAATTTATAACATAGCACCAGTTATATGTCATTAAAGCTTATCGCGAGATTTCAGATTAAGCTCAGTCGGCTGAGCACCACTGCTTTAAAATTCAGTAGAAAGATTCGACCTGAACAAACAAACAAACAAACAAACAAACAAACAAACAAACAAACATTGCAAGTTAAATAAGAGCTTGCAATAAAAATAACTGAATTTTGGTGGTCCATTTACAGTTCTTTTTTTATACGGCAGTTAAATCAAAATATGGTTATAAAATAAATTAATAGAATATTGCCACTCAATAAAAAGCCTCATTTCATATTCAAATCTGTCTTGCGTCAATGAAAGAACTTTGATCACTTTTCATTATCGTAATCGGTACATTTGTACAATCCGCGTTGGATGTTACCCATTCACTCCGCCCACTGGGCACTGCGCCACAATTTTATAATTTTTTGGTTTACTAATTAACAGAGGTTTTACGAATTATTTGATTATACGCTAAAGTAAATATGATGAGGCGTTTAATAAGAACGTGACCGGTTTTCATTTTATGAAGTTATCTATAAAAACATGGCGAGTGTAGATAGTTATTGTTAATACCCATACTCGTAGAAGATAATATCAAATAATAATTAAAATGTTAATTAATTACTTTAATGTTGTAATAACCAGTGGCATTCCTCAGACGAAGAAAACTAATGATTTTGTACTTAAAATTAACAGCCCGTTAATTTGTACTAAAACTATAAGGTATAAGAGAAGCTTTTCTTAGAGCTTTCCAAAGCTCATAAAGTTATTTATTAATTTACAGAGCTCACATTTAGTTTTTGCTTTAACGATGTTTTTACAGTATAATGTTTCTTGTATTCTTTATATACCTGCAATACCTATGTATAGATTATTTTATTATATAAACTCGCGGATCTGGTAAGCAGACGTTGTCATGCCGCAGACAGACAGAAAATAAATCTCAAATTGAATAAAAAAATATAGGTACTATGCTGTCTAAACACATATAGCTTACACGTGTTTTTGCACTTTTTCGGAAAATCTAAACCTCAATTGATATTCAATACCACCGGAATAACACCGGAATTTTGTATATAAATATAACATTATTCTATCATAGATACATAACATAAACAAATATTACATTGTATATATGTATAACAAACATCCATCGTTTAAGCCTTAAGGGTTAATAGAAGTCCAAACAAACGCCAGCGGCGCGTAGATCAAAGCGTTTCGTTTAAACTTTTAATGAACCAAGAGCAAATATGCATCATAAACATTGTGCAATATTCAATAACAAAGTTTGCCGAGTAATCAAAAAGATACTAAAACTAAATAAATAGATACTAGATATAGATATTTATGCTTCATATATAGGTACCTACGCCCTGCTATCGTGATTTTAAGATGTATTAAAATATTTTAACTTATCTAAATACCTATCAAAAGGAGGCGTTTAAAAAATCAACATCCACAGTTCTTCAAATAAATGGAAAAACTGTTACAATTTGCATGAAACAATAATTTTACATACATATCTCTTCCAAATTTCATACTTTAAAAGGTTAAATATCTAGTTAAATACAAAGAGAATCTAACCAATTAATTATAACCCAGATTAGCAAAAGTAAAGACAATATTAATACAAAGAAAAATCGAGACGATAATAAAACAAATATGGCGCACATTCTAGTTGATCGTTATTAGTTTACTGAAGGTACGTATAAAGAATTAGAACGAGGCTGAAAAATAGACCTTTTTACGACCACGTAAATTCTAATCCGAGCGGTATAAAAAATATATAAGAAAGAGAAAAAAAACAGTTAAAATTATATTTATCACGTAAACAGTATCCTTTCGCAATCGAGACGTAAACACGACCGTAATATTAGCTTCACGATAAGTTTATTGTTTTAATGAGTTGCGGTATCAAATATAACTGATAGGTAAATCTTCTCTTCCCGGCTAGTAAATTCAATTGTGATTAAATTTTTAGCGTAAGATGAACTAATATTAAAACATTTGTATATATTGGTTTATTACATAAACAATAAAGTCCAAAGTACTATAATTTTTATTTTGCGTCAAAATGTTTTAATAATAATATCATTTTATTTGCATAAAGATATTGTAGTTTTTACAAATTTTGTGGTTGAGATCCCCTTTTAAGCAAATAATTTGCCTGTATTAGGAGACCCCGCCCTTTCATAACAAAACGTAATTTAATGTTTAATCTGATTATAATATAGGTAATACAACAAACTTAAATAGATAAATTAAGGCAAACAAAAAATAGGTAAGTTAATATATAAGATAAATATTCTTATATTTTTTATATATAAGACTTTCGTCATCATAATACGAAAAACATATATCTAAGTTTTTATTATTAAAAACTCTCGCCGAATTTTTTTAATAAGTGACAGTTTCTCTAAAGTAACAAGAATGTCATAGTCCATTTACTTTATACGTATCTCATTAAACCTAAATCTTATATAGAAGACTAGCGATTAACCCTTGCAATGCTCGAGTTCGTCCCTGGATACGTTTTACCGGTTATCATAAATTCAGAGATGATATATTTTCCCAAGGTAAAAATTATCCTATATGTTACGGATAACCAGCTATTATCATACTAAATTTCATCAAAATCTGTCCAGTGATTTTTTTCGTGATGCGTTCCCAGATAGACAGACAGACAGAAAGACAGACAAAAATTCTAAAAACTATAGATTCGACCTCGATATCGACAATAATGAGTTGACTTTTTCAATAAGATTTCCCAAAAAATATTTAATGTACAGACTCGACTCAGAACTTTATTATATATTATTATATTATGTACAGATGCTGTTAATATTTAAAGACGTAGCGTCCATAGAAATACATGTAGACACAATAATCGCGAAAACATGAATTACGAGTATGACATCAGGCGAGTATCAATGAAACAATAAATAAATGAATTATATTGTATTACACAGATAACGCAACCCAAATTGCTGTTAGGTATGAAATAAATCTGACCTTATTTATAACCTCTTTGTAATGACCGACAATATGAATGAAGTACCTACTCGTAATGTGAAGAAGCATTTTATAAAAACGAAAATATGTAAATATTTTTTTTTAGGTTACTTAATATTTTTTTATTTAAAAAAACATACATACAGACGAACATAAAACCTCATCCTTTTCAACCGACTTCAAAAAGGAGGAGGTTCTCAATTCGACTGTATTTTTTTTATGTTTGTTACCTCAGAACTCCGTCAGTTATTAACCGATTTGGACAATTTTTGTTTTGTTTGAAAGTGTATACTTCCAGATGGGTCCCATTTAAATTTCAAAAAAAAACCACTCCTAAGGGTGAAAAAATCTCGCTAATGATGAATTTAACCTACTTCTAATTTTCATATTGACTTGAAACTTTGTAATTGTTTCTATTTCCGTTGATAGTACAGTGGTTAGGTATTGTTGACCTGATCTGATGGTAAGGCCAGAAGGTGGATAGGTGGAACTCTTCAACGGCTAATAGTAGATACTTTGAGTTTGGGCTTATTTTGTTTGATTTGACAAGCCTAACACGTTAGAATTCTTACTTTGCTACTACTGTCTACACTAAAAAGGGAAAAATAAAAACTTTTTAACAAAAAATTAAAAACCGACTTCAAACAAAAGCACTAAAAAGTAAAAAATAACTGATTGGTTGTTTTCATTTACTATACATACCTAATCAAATATTTTCGAAGTCGGTGTGCTTTGGCTAAGTAACTAAAGCCTACCTATTAAATACATACCTAATCAAATATTTTCGAAATCGGTGCCAGCCCATACAAAGCAAAGCCCGTTTATAGGAGGAAGGTTATAGGCTATACATCATCATGCTACTACCCAAGGGAGCGGAGCAGTAATAAATGTGAACAAATCGGGCAGACTTCCATACATTATTGTAAAACTGATGTTTAATAATTTCGTAATCGTGGGTAAAACCGTGGGGCACAGCTAGTCCATTATAAAATAACCTATATGAGAATGTTGGCATGAACCAACAATTTTCTTTGTACGATATGCTTATTTACAGTCCAGAAATATTGCGAGATCCTTTGCCCTTGCTTGGTCGAAATCCTTCTATGGGCAAAGTATATTGGCTAGTAATATAAAATATGAGATAAATGCCACATGGGTCACTCAGGCACCTGATATGTAATAGCCGTATAGCAAAGTTGTTGTGTACAAACAATTACTGCATAACCGGATCGGTAGAGGCAATGCCGTTTACGGAGAGCTGATTACATCTACGTACAAGTAACAAGAAAATTCTTAGTTCAGAATGCTTTGTTTGGTCTCGACGTGTCGTGGTGATATTTTATAAGCGTTTTTCTATTGTATAATCGCATAAAGCTCTTTACCGTTAATTATTAAGCCAGTTAAACAATTTTTAAAAAGATATAATTCAAAATATATATGTAAACGAAGTATTTATGTATGTGTAGTTATATTCTTTTTTTACTTAAAGAATATAAGTTTCGTTTGTATTTATAAGTATTTTGTTTCCATATAAGATACTTACTTAGTCTTTACAGAATGCTAATGGGATCTAAAACAGCTCGCGTGTCCGTGTGGAATGTAGGGAGAGTCCAAAGAATCGTGAACAAAGGTTGTTTAACATTATGAACACAATTTTTTATATCTCCAGACTTTTACGGTGATTGAACAGTTTATGTTTCAAATGTCCCTGATGTCGCAGACTTGCGTGAAGATTTAGGCGGCATATGGTTTGTGTTAACACGAAAAAAAGCGCTACCTTAAAGCGTAACTCTATATTTATTTTTTCATTTTGGCACTGACGTTTGGCTTCATTTACAATTATTTATAGAGTATGCGAAGAGGGACTTCTAACCACTTAACAATATTAAAATAAATATATGAATAGAATACATTAACAGTCTTTATCAGTTCACTAATGGCTTATGTGATTTGAATTTTAACTATCTATTGTTAAAATTCTTATCATTAAAACTAACCCAATCTAACTTACAATATATGTATAATATGTAAAATGACAGATGGGGAGTAAGAACAAACATTGGCCGTTTATTATCTCGATGTGTTTACAGTTGCATTCGCTAGAGCTGCGCAGGCGCCGCGCGGACGGCGTCACCACAGCGCTTGGATAATTCATAAGGGCTCGGCTACCGGACCGATTTGCGAGGGTACTAAGCTTCCGGGCATCCATATGAGCCTTTATTGCATACCTAAAACGGCAACCTTATAATTCAATACTTTAAATTAAAGTCATTTATCATGGTAGCTGAATGTAAAAATTCAAACGTGTAAGGTATGGTAATACGACGAATGTTTGCGTTTCACCAGTTATCGTTGACATTGACAGACTTATGACCAAGGTGGGCGGACATATTTGGATAAATAATACAGAATATATAATGTATACACAGTATCTACTAGCCATAAACAATTATGTAAGTTTAAATATTCATGTACAGTAAAAAAATAACTAGCTGTTAAGATATACTGTAGAATAGTTTAGTTAAGAAATGATTGTTTCTGTACAATAGCCTATAAGTAAACTTATGTTATGGGTACGAAACGATCGAAATGATTTATGTACGTGATTTCGTCCATTTACGACTGAAACATTGTTATCGGTAATTATAAAACGCAAAGCATTAAAAAATGTATGTATTTCCACGAAATTAAGGGGAATTAAATTAATGACATATTGGTGCAAGTTTGCAAATCAACCTACTTTGATGTCCCATATTGCCCTGAATAAAAACTGAGGCCGTTTAAGAGTACGTTGGCAGTAGGCCCGCTGGCGCCAAACTTTTAAGTTTTGTTGTTTTGCTTGCGCAACGTAACATATTTCACTGTAACACTCGTGCTTGACTTTTACGGCGCACGAGTACGATGAGATGGAGGTTTTTATAAATGAATAAGGATTTCAAGGTAATTTAAATTCAAAACTTCCCAAAAAAAGAATACGTACGATCGATGCGAGATAGCGCTCACGCGTTCGTGTTTTGTTACCGTAAAAGGTTGAGTAACCAAAGCAATAAGATTTTCTATGGAACATTTATGGCGTCTATATTATAAAATAAGAAATACTAATGACAAACCATCCCCAGGCATGCCACAGCGGTAATAATTTCCTTGGGACTAAAAAAACTAAACGTGATAAATTTCAAAGAGAAAACTTAAATAAGTCCAAAGAAGTTTGCTCATTCTCGGTAAACATTACCAACGATGCATGCGTGCTCGATCCCATGTCTCTCAGTGGGCGATGGAAGAAAAAACCTCGTCAGCCTAATAAGGCCCTAGCTACGTGCTTGGACACTACCGTTTGCGATTATCTCACGGCCTGCGGAACGAGGTCATGTGGGAACAAAATTGCTGCTTCTGCACTTAACGAGTGCTTTTTAAATATATAATATCCAGTTATAGTCACGGAATCCTTGCCGGTCATGTGCGATGTAAATGATAAGTTTCTTAGACACGGAGGAAAAACATGACTGGTCGTCGCAATAAGGATAACGTGACTCTCTTTGCTGCAATTATTCTATTTATACAAGCTTAGGTAAATCGCACAATTCACGAGATATACGGAGTATGTCGGACTCTAGAGATTACGGTATTTAATTAGGTTTAAAAAGCCCTTTTGCAATGAGACACGTAACATAATGAACAATTATATCCACATTGTTTCGTATTCCTAGATCGTATCAATTACTCATTAATAGAAGGCTAAGAATTGTTGTAACAATTACGAGTAACGTTCTTGTTAGTACAGCACGTTTATAAGATATTTACTTAGAAAATTTCAATATTAACTTGTAAAAAACACATATAAAGCTAAATAACTATATATTTAAATTATCTCATATCCAGATAAAATAATTTCAAAGAAAACAATCAATCGATTGCCTTTGAATTGAAATAAAAACCTATTTTAATCGTTTCTCATGACATAACTACTGTGGCTAGATATAGAAAAAACACTTATTATTAGCAAACGTAGAGACTGGCAATTAACAACTTTAATGATTTTAATATGCAGTATAACAAGACTGGTGTCTCGTTTAGAACTTGAATAATAAATATTAAATGCATTTACGGACCCTTATTAAGTGTTTAGATAAAACATGTTAATGCTAAATATAAAGTCGATTTTAAACCAATTTGAATAAACGTTTAAAAATGTTCGTCCTATTTTTCATCTCAAAAGAATATTAAAAGGAAATTTTTGATTATATTATGTTAAAGCTCTTCAAAGCACGTTTTGCTCCAGTCCATAAACGAAAAGCTAACCGGTTTGGGTTATCGATGGCGAGCCGCGATAGGGGGCGAGGCGCCTAACCGACGACCACCGCCGTCAGAATAATTGGACGCCACAGGACTTCACACCATCCTCGTAACCATTTCTCCAAACACCTGCTCCCTCTCGCTCACATTACCAAAATGAAACGGGTTAAAGTGAGAAAGCTCTAACGAGTAGGAATTGTATCACAATAAATGAATGCAGCATTTGACGATTCGAATTCGAATGAGTGTAATATATGAGCCAGGACTGGAATTCGGAGACGTTGGGTTTAATCGAAATGTTTTCATCTCGCCTTTACTGCCTTTATCGATAATACTCAAATAGTGATCACATAAATTCTAAAGCTTTAACGGCATGGGACATGTTTAAAAATATCAATCACCCCTTTAGAGGTAATAGATGTCGCGACAAATAGACACGATTGTATTTCTATCGCCGTTACTGTCAACATCAATCAACTATATGAAATGATATTGTGCTGATACGAAATTAACGATCGATCTCACGACCTAAAAATGTAATAGGTACGTAGTTAATATTATCATTAGGTTTATATTTCATTTGGAGTTCGTCGACCCATCGAGACGTCGCGGAATCTAGCAGGCGACCGTGTATTTCGGTCCGAACGGATGCTCATAGGCTTTCTCGGCAGTAAATCCACAAATATATAAATAACCCAACGTTTTCATACGAGTAGCATAAACTTTATGCAGACTTTTACGACGAGAGCAGCCGATAAGGCCGTCCTTTACGAGTTCACCGATTACGCTCATTCAGCGAACTATAACAGTGACCAGTAGTACAAGACCTGTGAGGGGCTTTCCAGATACACGTATTTCAAAGTTCGGAGAAGTTATAACATATTCGCAAAAGGCCAAGATAGTGTAGCTAATCTTCCCCTAGGCAAAGCAAAATACATTGTTATTGAATTGATATTTTAACACATACTAAGAATCAGACAAGACTCAAAACTAGCATACATATTTAAAGTAAACAAACAAACGCTTCACAGAAGATGCATTAATATATAGTTTATGAAATACTGCTGAGTCGAAAAGAAACTTATTAGTTTACGAGATATATACTGAGCATACGTGTTTTACCTGTTAAATAAACAAAATGTTCCTTTTGAATTAAAGTTTTACAATGTTTATTGAATATTATCGTAACTACTGCTTAACATCAATGTTAAACAACATTCAATTTGTGAATAGCTAAAAGAAGAGAGTTATACGACAATATTGTTGTGCAAAACACAAATAAAGATATTTTTTAGATAAGAGAATTAAAAATTTAAGATATATTTATAAGGTGCGAGTTTTATGTTAGCGTGGGAGTGAGTAGGGTACGTTGTAGGTGAGTCCGAAGCCCACTAATTAAAAGGATTTTGTTAGTGTCAACGCGAGATAAAATAAAATTGCCTTTGAAGTCACCGCTTATACGTTAAAGCCAGATCAAATTTATGAAATGGTCTTCCAAAAAAAGAAAAAGAAATGAGATCGAATAAAAATGTGGGAGTAATTTTAATTGACCGTTTTAGATACGGTGACGTAAATGCATGTTTTTGTAATTACCAATAGAAAGATAGATTTTGAAAGCTGTGCTGTGTTCTTAAAAGGGATGTAAAGATTAGAATAAGTAGAATTATAATTAAATAAGACAACAATAAGAAAGTATATAATAGATACATACTTAACAAAAAATCCATCAACTAAATACAAACATAATGCGTAGAACATAATCAAGTACTACCCTGGCACTAGTCGAATAAAACTTTCTACATATCTATCTATATTACTATTATAAAGAGTTTTTTTGTATGTCTGTTTGTTACGAATAAACTAAAAATCTTTGGGAAGGACATGGGATATTTTTTATTACGGAAATCATCTCTTAAGGGGGTGAAATGGGGGATAAATTTTGTATCAATTATTTCTCAAGTGAACGATATAAAACTCATCATACCAATGTAAACACATATATACTATATATTATATACTAACTAGCGACTCACCTAGGTTTGTATATACTTTTTAATGCCGAATCTTAAAAAAAAATTTTTTTGTCCAAAAATAAAAAAAATGTTTTTTGGGGTGGAACACCCTTATCACTTAGGAGTATGAAAAATAGTTTAAGTCATATTCTTAGACCTACTGAATATACACACAAAATTTCATAAGTCGTTTCGGAGAAGTTTTTGTACACTGTGACACGAGAATTTTATATATTAGATTAGAAGATTATGTAGTCTATGTATCTATTCCATACTAACCGTTAAAACGTACCTAGGGACGAACCCGAGCGAGGCAAGATTGAGTCGCTAGTCAGTTATAATACTTCTATTCATTTGACATAATATGTACTACACTCGAATGACAGTATATAAATGCTCAATAATAATTATAAAATACTAGTAGAACCCGCGGTTTCGCTCGCGCTAAAACTACAAAAAAACTAAAAAGGTAGGTTTCATACAAACTTTCATGTCTTATTTTACCCCCTTATGGGATGAATTTCGAAAAATGCTAAAACACGTATTTATTTAATTGTACTGAAGAGCATTAATACCAAGTCTCAAGTAATTCTGATCATATTTTTTTTGGATTGTATTATAACGTGTTTTCCTGTGAGAATGAGATAGTCTCCCGCGGTAAAAAAAACCTATGTCACTCTCTCCCTCCAACTATGTCCACACAAAAAATCACGCCAATCCGTCATTTCGTTTCCACGTCAAAGAAGGATAAACAAACAAACAACCAAACAAACAAACAAACAAACAAACAAACAAACAAACAAACAAACAAACAAACAAACAAACAAACACACTTGGACATTTATAATATTAGTATGGATATGTAATCAATTTAATCGATCTATCGAAAAAACTACTTTACATTCGGGATCGAGACCGAATTTAATAGACAATAGCTACAATACAGCTACGATGACATCATGTTAAAAGCACAAACAATAAAGCAAATATTTGGCCGGATAGTGTCACGCTTTGATTAGAACTAGCATTCGTCTCAATTGCGCCTATTGTCTCACATGTCACTTCATCATTTGCAAACGATGTATCCAAATGTGCATTTCTAATAGATCGTCTATTAAACACATTGAACATTGGACACCAATGTTCTATGTAGGATCATGTAACCATGTAAATATTATTAACCATACCAATATATTGATATTTAAAACTTGTTTTCAACTAGTTTTTGTTCGCGTGGTGAGTGGAGCAGGGATCAAAGGTAGCCTATGTCCCATCCCAGGATGCAATTTATGTCCGTGGATTTTTTTTTTTCGAAATCTCCTCACTGGTTTAACCGTGGTTCGTGACACATTTATAATATTATTAGTTTATCTTACTGAAAGTTTAAAGTATTCAGACTTTTTTAACGTGCTCACTGCTGGGCACGGGCCTCCCTCCAATGTGAAGGGGGATCAGGCCATAGTCCACCACGCTGGCCAAGTGCGGGTTAGCTGATTTCACATGTCTTAAAAAATTGATGTTTTCCTTCACCATAAGACAAGTGTGTGATGTTTACTGTTTTCATATTGTTGAAAATATCAGAGGTGCGAGACCCGGGATTCGAACCCGCTTTAATCGGTTTCTCAAGCGAGCGTGTTACCACTGGGCTACTGAAAGTAGGTACCTACTTAATAATTATCATAGATATATGCATGTATATTGTCATATTATTGTATAATCTACATATATCAGCGATCGTATTTGAACAACTAACAGAAAACAATGCTTTCAATCTCACAGATATATTTTATACTTAAGATTTGAAGTTTCTGAGATGATGCATTGTTATAAATACCGATAGTTTTTCACGTTCCCAACGGGTCGCCACAATAGAGGTCTAACGAAAGGATTAGGGTCGGTGTCGGGGCACTTAATGAGAGCTTTGTAGACGC
Organism: Brenthis hecate; assembly: GCA_951806755.1. Classification (NCBI taxonomy): domain Eukaryota; kingdom Metazoa; phylum Arthropoda; class Insecta; order Lepidoptera; family Nymphalidae; genus Brenthis; species Brenthis hecate. The sequence goes on along the minus strand of OX638258.1, from coordinate 5,430,038 downwards.
GGCGGGAGAATTATTCATTTTGCCGTGACGAATGCCCATTTACATTTATCTTTTTATATTTTCTTCACAACTTTCACCAAAAGACATAAATGTAGCAATTTCCTTAGGTAATTTGAAATTTATAACATTTAAGAAATTCTCAGTGTATAAGAAGAAAAATCGGTCAATAAAAATTATTTTTTAATACGTTTTGCAATTTAAATAATTTGCTGCAGGTAAATATTATATAATCCATACATATTATAATAAAAATGTAACTAATCGCTGTCAGTACATGGAAGATATTTGAGAAATACTATTATCGGGAGTTTTTATTAACGCAATAGATTATAGAACCCAAACAATGATATTTAGAATTTTTGTCTGTTTGTCTATACGTTTGATCGCGCTAATCTAAGAAACGTCTTAATCGATTTGGGTGCGGTTTTCACTAATGTATTGTTGTGGTAACCTTCACTTAACATTTAGTATTTTTTATTACAATCGGTTCATTAACAAAAAACTGATCAGTCAATTACAATATATGTACTCGTATAATAAGCAAAGTAAATTTTAAAACGTAACAAATGTAATAAATAAGCTCTTTATAAATCTTGTCGCCAGTTTTATAGATAAGAGCAAAAAGAGCAAAGCTCTTAGAGGACAAGATGAGATAGTTTCAATCTTGATTATAATTTTAAGGTCGGTTTTGAACGACACTGATCCTTTTTCAAAGAATATAAGTAATGAGTTACGATGTAATGCTGTAAAACATTTATGATCATTTTTATTTTCTTCAACGTTAATGCTATAAAATTAAATACACTATACGTTTTTATATATTTTATGAACTTTTCCAGGCATATTTTACCGACTTTGAAAAGTGGGAAGTACATGCTGAACGAAGTGTATTTTAAAAGGAGTTATTTTTAAATTCAACAATAAGCTTGTATTTCATATGCATAACAATTCATAACAATAGATTTACACAAAAGAATAGTAATGAAATTAAGTATTACAAGCCGGTCGAGTCCGCGGTCTGGCGCCTCCCGTCAATCAAACAGACTGACGCATTCATTTTCAAACACCTTCGAAGCTATATAAGAGCTTCGAAATTACCACCAATTTACAACTTGTAATAAATCTTATTTATTTTATGTCGAAAGTCAGAAGCTTTCAATTTAAAGTTAAATAACAAATTTAAAATTTATGATCACCACCAAAGTAAAATCTTAAATCCTTGAAAAATCAGATCTACATAAACCTACCGTTATATAATATTACGATAAGAGTTACAACAATAAAATAGCTTATAATATATGTAGGTTTTATCAATTAGAGTAAAGCCACAGGAGATAGTTCAGATATAATTTGTCAACATATTATGTTAATATAAACTTGCCCTTTTAGCTGTAACCAACATAAAACCAATCGGGGTCAAAAGTTGACTCAAGCGACAAATTCCAGCCATGTTTAGAACAAATTAACCTTAATTAATGGAAATCTTAAAATTATTCAATTAAGAAAATATGCCCGATGCATGGGTCCCAACGCATTGGGCATATTTTATCGGACATATTAACATACCCATCCGGCGTTTAACAAAAGCAGCAAAGACAGTTTTTTTTAATCATATATTTCAGGCAACATTTACAAAAAGATCTTAAATATGTAAACAGAGGCCCATAACATATATACATAAAAAACGAACATATATATATATATATATATATATATATATATATATATATATATATATATATATATATTAATTTTAACAATAATAAATATGTTTACAATTACAGGCATATGTTACAGCACAAAAACATTTGAGCTTTCAATTTTATAGGGTTATAGGGATCCAGCTCACTAAACTCAAGACTAAAAATTTTATTTTTACACCGTTTTATGTCTAAAAAATGTTTTAGTACGAGTATGTTACATATAGGTATGTATGTATGAAATAATACAAAATTAGAAATTAGAGTTAATTCTTTTTTTTAACTAGATATGTTCATTATAATATCATATAACAAAGAAAATCATACTATAATCATAATAATATCATAAAGAGGTAAACTTTGTAAGTTTGTTTATAGGAAGTAATCTCTGGAACAACTGAACCGATTTAGATGAAATTTGGTAAAAAGATAGCTTGAGACCCTGGGAAGGACAAAGGAGTTTTTATCTCGGATATCATCTCTTAAGGGGGTGAAATTGGGAATGAAAGTTTGTACGGGGTATCAACCCAGGGTCGTCCCTAACCGACCCGAGCGAAGCGAGGTTGAGTTGCTAGTATCTAATATATAAATAAATTAACGCATCATATAAATATCAGGTAATTACGTGTGTGTAGAAAAAAACTAAGGAACATTAATACAACGATCAAACATCGCGATATGAAAACCACAAGTGTATCTGTTGTAAAAAGCATTTAAATCAACCCACGTAACCTTTTGAGGATCAACCAAAGCAGCTGCGACGTCAATCAAACCATTCACTCGTCACAAAAGCCTAAGGCGAGCCTTTTGTGACCACGATCCGTTCTTCAACTTAAATTTAATCTTAAAATTTATATTTTTACTGCGCCTCGTGAGATTAGGCTAAAATAATTTTATTGTAAAGGCCGAGAAGTCATAAATTATATGACGTTTATTGTAAAGCTACCTTCGTCTCAAAGCATATATGAACGTATATAAAGCCTATTTAGTATATGTATATAATACAGATGATTCTTGTACTTATTACATTAAGTCATTTTTAACTAAACAAATGACAAACTTTAAAACATTCCATATACTATATGAACAGAGAAAAACATGCTCAGATATTTTAGGTATGTAAGAAGAATGAAATAAAATGGTAAATAGGGTTCCACAAGAAAAATGCTTTTTGAAGATTTATTTGTCAACACCAAATATGGTAAGATCAGGTCAAGTCCCAAACCCACAACGATTTCACTCTACTCGAACTCTACCCATAATTTCCTGCAATGGATACGTGAAATTATGAATGTCAGTTTAATATCATTCAAAAGTACCAACAATAAGCTTAATTAAATTTACACAAATAGACGAGCTAAGTTTGAGAAGCTGCATTTGAAAATTTAATTAACTTAATCATCCTTTTCTCATAATTTATTGCACTCTAATACTAAGTGTTATATATATCAAGTGTTTGCGTATTTTACATATAATGAGAAGACTACCATTTGAAAACCCATGGATAAATTGATCGTCATCTAGAGTATACCTTTACATTGTAAATGATAAACAATAAACAGCAATACAAATGCAAAACAGAAATTCTTTGCATAAATTATGGATATAATAAAAATCATCGCAGCGTAAACAACTATGATACAAATCCAAAACAACTTTTATATTTCCGGTGTCGATTCGGAAAAAGCGTGCTCTGTCGTCGTTAATGAAAATAATATTTATGTATAAACACAACTAAGGTTTTACATAAAACAGATGAAATTGTTTTCTTTTGGGGCATTTGCATTATAATATTATTTATAGCTCAGTAGTTAAAAACTTAAATGTTATACATTAGCATAGATCACGACTTCTAGTTTGTGTAGACGTAAACTATGTATCGTAATATCGTCACAAAACAATGTTTTAACATAAATATTAGTATTTTACCAATGTTTACAACTTTTGAAGTAATAACAAGAATAATTAAAGGTTATCTATGCATATAATAAAATTGTAACTAAGTCGAATCTGTCCATAAAATATTTTTTGGGAAATCTAATTGAAATAGACATTATTATCGATACAGAGTCCGTATTTATAGTTTTTAGAATTTTTGTCTGTCTGTCTGTCTGTTTGTCTGTTACCGCATCACGAGAAAACCACTAGACAGATTTTGATGAAATTTGGTATTATGATAGCTGCTTATCCGGGTCAACATATAGGATACTTTTTACCGCGGGAAAATATCTCATTTCTAAGAAAAAATACAAAAACTAAATTGTAAGAGTAAAGTAACATGTAAAACTTAAGAATTTGGTTTTGGTCATCTGAACGCGGGCGGAGCCGCGGGCAATGCTAGTTTAAAATATAATTTAGGAAAGGCCTTACAAGGTGACTTTAATTAGAAGTAAAATCCTCATACACAGTGACTTATCAGAATTTAACACAATTAGCGGCATATTCTTTAATTAGCAAGTATAAGCTTTTGCATAATTGGTGGCGCACAAAAAAGGCACTTCATTGTAATAGGTGTATAAAAACAGCTTTGAAACTGCCGCGTTGAGTTGGCGCATGGGCATTAGAAGCGAAATGTTTATGATCGCTTGAATGATATTAATTCGTTAAATGATGTTTTTAAATTATTATAGCAAGCTCCATACAACTATACATATACCTATCATCTCGATGAAGATTAATTTTATAAATATACATTTAAAAAAAAAACAATATTTTATGCTTAGCAAGTTACACAAATCTTCCTAGTCAGCGATAGGGATTTTCATTAATATTTTGAGAAAATAATAAAATCAATAAGAAGATACAATAAAAAAACAAAAATACATATATTCACATATATGTATGTGTGTATATATACAGTAATTCATATCCAAGCGAAAGTAACTCTGTTTGTTTGTTACCTCTCCACGGTTAAACGGATGAAGCCTGAACCGATTTAGATGGAAATTAGTATAGAAATAGTTTGAGATCCTGAGGACATATGATAGTTTTTGTACCCCGGAAACCATCCTTTAAGGGGGGGGTGAAAAGGGGGATGAAAGTTTGTATGGGGAATCAATAATTTTTCAAGTAAGGGATATGAAACACATTATACTTCTATACATGTAATAAAATTGTAACTAAGCCGAATTTGTACTTTAAATATTTTTTGGAAAATCTTATTTAATTAAACATTATTATCGGTACAGAGGCCGAATCTATAGGTTTTAGAATTTTTGTCTATCTGTCTGTCTGTCTGTTATCGCGTCATAGAAAAACCACTGGAGGGATTTTGATAAAATTTGGTATTGCGATAGCTGGTTATCCGAGTCAACATATAGGATACTTTTTATTGTGGGAAAATGTCTTATTTCTGAGAAAAAATACAAAAACTGAACGCGGCCGGAGCCGCGGGCAATGCTAGTATGTTACATTACAATCTATATCTATTCCATACTAACTATCAAAACGTACCTAGGAACGAACCCGAACGAAGCAAGGGTGAGTCGCTGGTTAGTAAATATCTAAAACCAAAATAAAAACGAAAGACAAGCATTATGTCAACGTTTCATATTTATTGTAACTATTTTTAAGATTACTTGTTTTGCATTCGTTTATTTTCTGCATTACACACAGGAAGTTGTTTTTTGCTTGATGCTTTGCCAAGATGTCATCCGTTCAAATATTAGTAAGGAGTTGGCGTTCTATTACTAAATTCTTAGTCTGGTCTTGAGATAACATTAAGTAGATATATCATTTTGACAAAATTATAATGCTTTCGAATAAAATGTAAATTATTAATATATGCTTATTTCCAATTGTTATGTCAGTTTCTTTATAAATTAGTTAAGAGTTAACCAAAGGTGTCACTTAACGTTAAATCATTATAATACTTATTTATGACATGCTCGATACATCAATAGGTACATATAATAAATTTGTAACCAAGCCGAATCTGTACATTAAATATTTTTTGGTAAATCTTATTGAAATAGACATTATTATCGATACAGAGGGCCGAATCTATAGTTTTTAGAATTTTTGTCTGTCTGTCTGTCTGTTACCGCATCACAGAAAAACCATTGGAGGGATTTTGATGAAATTTGGTATGGTGATATCTGGTTATCCGGGTCAACATATAAAATACTTTTTACCGCGGGAAAATGTCTCATTTCTGAGAAAAAATACAAAAACTGCAATGTAAGAGTATGCTAATATGTAAAACCTAAGAATTTGGTTTTTGGTCATCTGAACGCGGGTGAAGCCGCGGGCAATGCTAGTTAAAATATATATATATATATATATATATATATATATATATATATATATATATATATATATATATATATATATATATATATATATATGAAACATAATTTAATGTGTTGGAAGCATTACAATGGGACGACCCGTATTAATTTTGGAAACGTTCGCCCTAACTGTCAGTTTTTACTAAAATACTATATTTATTCAATCCGAGGATGTACATTTGTGTAAAAACACACACTTTCATAGAACATAGCGGAGAATTTGATTTATACGGTGAGGATTCAACAAGTGTTGCGTGCACTATGACTGAGAATACACCTTCGGTCACTGTAATAGGACCGAGTTTGACCGCAGAACGTATTTTGGAGAAACAGGCAGGCGCCACAAGCCGAGTTTTTACACAATGATATTTTATTTTCGTTTTATAATTTGATATGGGATCGGAATACCGATTATTAAAACCGTCGGGTCCGTAACAGGTAGAGCCGTATTTTAAAATCTAATATTAATAGGCAATAAAATATACAAAGTCTGAGTATTTATTATCATTTGGAAGTTTTAGTGTCTAAATTGTTTATGGGTGATTTAGACTGCGCAAAACTTGTAGTTTCCCTTATAAAGGTTTAATACTTTATCATTTTAACAGTATTCCAATATGTCTTTTTATAATTTTAGTACATTTATAATATATAGCAAAATTTTATATTTATCCAAAGAGAACGAAGTTTTAATAAATTATATTTAAAAAAAATGAAAACACTTTGAAACAAGATATATGGGTGACATTTTTATCAAAATTGTGAGATATCACCTTGTTAGAGCTACTGTTCACAAGATATCATATAAAAGGCTCGCTTATTATCTTAAGCTTATTTTTAGCAAATGATATTTAAAGCATTTAGCCAAATATGCATGAGTGTATTACTTATAAAAAAATAATGGCACTATTGTATTCAGCCCACTTTAACGTCCCTTTGCTGAATACTTGCCTCCCTTCATTGCGAGGGGAAACAGGCCATAGTCCACTACGCTGGTCAAGTGCGGTTTGACGGACCTTTCTTTTGAAAACTTGCTAGATTCTCTCAGACATGCAGAGTTTTCCTTTACCGTAAGAGAAATAGTAATCATGTTGGAAATGATTCGCACATGAAAATATCAGAGGAGCGAGACCCGGGATTCGAACCCGCTTCACTAACCTAAGCGGCGCAATACCACTGGGCTACCACCCCCTCCTATAACCCTAAAGGCGCTATATCCTTTGCATAACGCCGTAATCAACGACCTTACGAGCCACTCTCCTTTCTAAACTATTAAAATTATTATGTAGTTCCAAAATGCCACATCATACCAGAGGGCAATAGTGGATATAATAACCACAGTCACAAACACATCTAGATATTATAGCATTTGGTAACCCATACGCGCTGACCGTCATTTTGTAATTTAACAGTAGCGCACCGTTTATCTGGGCCGTGTTCGGGGCACTTTTTGCTCCTATTGTTTGAGAGATAAGATTTTATATGGTTCTACTTAGCGGACAAATATAATATTTAATATTTTTAATTTAATAACACTACAAGAGCAAGATTTTCTATGTATATTACTTATTATTAACGAATTGAACGACTAATTTTCTATTTCTATTTCAAATTTGGTGCAAATGTACGAAATTGCTAAAACATAGTCTTATACCCAGACATCGGACAACATAATCCATACAATTTTCTCTACTCCTCTCGCCTTTAAGGGTAGATTTAGGGCTATAGGTTATAAAACAGTATGGCCTTGGCGATGATGTATTAGAAAAACCAGCTTTATTTGCACTTTTATTATATAAAGTTCAAGAGTTTGCTTGTTTGGAAGCACTTATCTCTGGAACGACTAATTAGAATTGAAAAAAATCTTATTGTATATTATATAAGATAGGCTTTCTAAGTTACGCTATGAATGACCATTTCAAGGGAAATCCATACATACGAGTATACCAAGTTTGTAACTAAGCCGAATCTGTACATTAAATATTTTTTTGGAAAATCTTATTGAAATATACATTATTATCGATACAGAGGCCGAATCTATAGTTTTTAGAATTTATCTGTCTGTTACCGCATCACAGAAAAACCACTTTTTAAGAGGGATTTTGATGAAAATGAAATATGGTATGGCGATAGCTGGTAATCCGGGTCAACATATAGGATACTTTTTACCGCGGGAAAATATCACATTTCTGAGTAAAAATACAAAAACTGCAATGTAAGAGTATACTAATATTATGAAAAACCTAAGAATTTGGTTTTTGGTCATCTGAACGCGGGCGGAGCCGCGGGCAATGCTAGTTTTAAATAAATAAAAAAAAGGCTGACTTAACAAGAGATCTTAGTGAAGACAATATTACTGACTTTTGATAGTGAGGACTAAAACATTGTGTGAGATTAGCGTAACATGTAACTTTCCAGGTGGCACATATTTTAAGCTTAATTTGACAACAAGCATACTTAACTTCTATTTATAGCTCATATATGAGCCTAGATAAAGATTATAAAGCATTAAAACTAACGAGGAAGGATTATCCTGAGTTATATGATAATGCTAAATTCACCTTGCCACGTTCAGATAAAACTAAAACTGTCACTTTAGTTAGGTAATTGTTGATACATTATATATCTCGATCATTTTTAATTTATTCATTATTCGCAGAACCCGGCTTCGCCCGCGTTCAATCTACAAAAAAAAACTTCGGCTTTATTTTATAAAGTGATATGTATTCATATAAAACTAGCAGAACCCGCGGCTTCGCTCGCGCTAAAACTACAAAAAATCTCTAAAAAGGTAGTTTCATACAAAATTTCATAGAGAGAGATAGATCTTGCTTATATTATGGGTATCTTACTCCCTTTTATGATGAATTTCGAAAAATTTTAAAACACGTATTTATTTAATTGTATTGAAGAGCATTAATACCAAATTTCAAGTAATTCTGTAGTAGTTTGTAACAAACTTAATTCTTTTCGAAAGAAAATTTATTGTATATGAGAATAGTATATACAGTGTCAGTAGTATAATTTGTATATTTTTTAAAATAACTTTTTAGTGTAAAAGTTATACTACGAGTATTCTAGACTCTAAAGTGACAATACGCGCACTGTAACGGAGGTGTAACATGATTAACATGCAAACTTTTTTGGCTCAACTTGAAACTAAAAGCTGCAGGATCTCATGACATGCAACATATAAGCCAAGCCTAGCTAGCTAGACCAACGTACTACTTTTAATTCTTTGTATGGGTAAAATAGACACGTGTACGAATTTAATTCTCATTTAATAATATTTATATAAGCTATTAATTATAAAACACTATACATGCTTAATTGAAACGTGCAAGATAACATGAGGTCACGTCTATAAGAAAGTTATTAAAACCAGCGCTGGAAATATCCAATACAACGCAAGATAACGTTCTTAGAAATTACAACAAACAAATTTAATAATTACAGCCGAAATTCCGATCACTGAGAACTCATTCTTTATCTTTCTCCGAACGTTGAATATTTTCGTACTGTAATTTAAATTATTCTAATTAACGATAACAAACTTTTATTAGGGGTTTTATTCACACATTAACCGTTCCTTAATTATAAATCAAATCAAATCTAAAAATAAGGTGTTCCTTACGAAAACACTTGACAACTATGACATTTTATACCAACTAATATACTATATTATATATAGTTAGCTCATTGTAATATTTTTCAAGATATCAGTACGAGTTGACATGCAAAATCTAGTGCGACTAAATAACAAGGTCAGACGGCGCCAGCACTGCCCCCGTGCCCAAAGACGACGACAATTACATGCAATAAACATAAGCTTCAGGTCAATTAACGAACAAACATTAGTATCAGCCTCAGTTTAATTACGTCCAATATTAGAATGAAGTGTAGCTACTAAGAGTATATATGATAACGAATAATGATAACGAGTCTTGTGGAAAATGAGTTACGGAATTTGTCCCCAAAAGGAATTTAATCGATACCGAATATAATCGATTGTCAACGGAGCAACAGGGAAAAATTAAACGACACTTTTTGGTGGACAAAACTCCGACGCAATAAATTGATCGGGTCGACACAAAAACATGACCAAAAAGAATTAAGCGTTCGGGAGATCTTCGAATACAGATTACTGGGCGCAGGTGTTAAATAAAAATAATAAAATTCGACGCGGACCATGTAAAAAGAGGAGTGGATACGGCCGCGCGGCGCCGAACGAGGCATAATTTCGTTTGCAACGCCCGACCGACAAAAAACGACGTGTACCCCATCGAGTTAACCAAAGCCCGAGCAAGTCTCGGCATTCGCCATTCAGAGTCAATCCGCAACGTCGGCGAGTATTTTCATGCCTTATAAGCTTCATATCTACAAGCGCTCACCTCCCTAATAGGAAATCAAATTATCAAGATTCTATAAAATCTTAAATGGATACCAGGGAAGGAGTTTCGGTTCAATATGAGTGGGTACACTTGGAATGTCATCTATCTTGGATGACATTTAAGTGTTGCGAAAAATGATTACCAAATAACACTTCCGAGAAGCAAAAATATTTGAAGCGAGGAATGAAAATGATGCAATATACACAACAGCCGGTGCAGTGTGCAAGCTGCAATTAGGAAAGGCAATCCCTTTTCGCACGTACGAACAAATTGCAGGCAATAGTCGAGCCATTCAGACCGCAGTAACTTGAACATTCGCTGCACGCACAGCGCCGATATGAAATTTGTACCGTGTCAGTCTGCCTGTAGGATAAACGCTACGTAATCAATTCCAAGAACGAATAGAAAATAAGAACCATATACAAACTTCTTCAGAATATACAAATGTACTGAAAGTTATTGCTTTAAAAGATGAAAGGAATATTGTGTAAACACTGAACCACATAACAGAGTATGGACTTGGTGTTTTTGTAGGGCTGTAACCCTTCAAACAGCGACGGAAAGGGGCCATTAAGTGAGCTTAACATCGCAGGAATTCATGGGAGATCCTTAAATAAATATTTCTAAATGAGGCCTGTATTAGTTAGACTGAGCTTGTCTAATTAGGATGAATAAATAAGGATTATCGTAGGATCTTGATATACAGCATAATTTCTTAAACGTAGAAACAAATCTGCCCATTTCTAACAATTCAAGCTCTCGTTATTTAAAATGGATTTTATCTTGACTTCTTTATCTTCAACATTCCAACATATTCGATGTCCCAACATATTTATTTATTTATTACATATTCCTTTAAGTATAAACAGAATCATGCATGGGAATGAGCAAAGTGAATGTTTCCAAAAGGCACTAATCTGTAAAGGATTATTATATCTTCAGTAAACATTGCAATGTAACAATTTCCTTTAATATAAATAAATAATATCTACATTGTTTCACCTATCAATTAAACAAGGCACTTAATCGAATACTGCAATCGTAATAAATGGTACTTTTAGGCGCACGCCCACATTTCCTGTGCTTGGATTTAATTCAGATAGCATGGAGGTAAGATCTATGTTGTATGTAATAAAAATGTCTAAGCAAACAACATAAAGATTTAATGATATGATATTCTACACTTATTAATAAATTATAATAATTTGACGACACGTTCGTTTGGCTCAGTTTGCAGTGACCCTACTTATTGAATCAGCGGTCGCGGGTTCGAATCCCGCTGGGGGCATTCATTTGTGTGATGAGCACGAATGTTTGTACTCCAGTCATGGGTATTTATATTTATAATATGTATGTATGTAAAGTTATGTATATGTAGTATATCAACTATCTGGTATCCATAACACAAACCTCGTAGCTTACCATGGATCTAGATGGTGATGTGTATGAATTTCCCAACATATTTATTATTTATTTATTAGAATTTGAATATGACGTTTTATGTCTACTTAATAAACATAGTTAAAATGATAGTCAAAGATTTGAGTAATCAATTAGTACGTACAATGACGTCACGATGACTTACGCGTAAAACGTATACATCATGATCATTTAGTTAAGCGCAAAATATCCTGCAAAACATGAGTAATGTTTCAAAATTCGTAAGGAAATCCGAACGGAATGCGATACGATGTTTGTAATGTAGAAACATTGTTGTTACAAATAACTCATTTTAGAGGGCTAACGCCCTAGATCGTAAGTTTAATACAATACGTTCTTAGTATTTTCTGTGAGGGTCATCGACACGTAAACATACGTGAATTTGTACGATACAAACCGAGTCGTAAGAATTTATGACGTAGCTACTTTTCGATGTGGACATTCCAATATTAGAGTATTTTTACACTCGGCCTTGAATATGAAAATAAATAATTCCAACCAAATGGTTCTTTTATCAAAATCTTATAATATTTTAAATTAAACTCAACTTAAAACGGACGGAAACCATTTTTGTTCAACTTATTGTAATGACCTAGCAATTTTCTGAACGTTGCTAATGTTTAGAGTTCCTTATATATATATATATATATATATATATATATATATATATATATATATATATATATATATATATATATATATATATATATATATATATATATATATATATATATATATATATATATATACACACACACACACACAACAACTTTAAAAAAATATTTACATATAAACTTTAAAAACCACGAAAAAAACCTACCTATGCAGTATTCCAAGATAAGCCATCTTCGTAACCGTCATTTGTAGAGATATACCTCCTTTGTGCTTTAAAACTCCTTTCAGTATCCATAAGCGTTATGACGAGTCATCCACTTTAAGCACTACCTATCAATTGACATCGCCCTTCTTCCATTTCAATGCACCATTAGTCGAACAATCGATCGATATCGGTTTATCAATTTAGATTTTAAAACTTTGTTATTACACAAATATGATATAGATATCTCGACAAATATAATTCCAAAATGTTATTTTTTGTTATACAATAAAATAAAATGGTTTGCATAGCAGGTACTAACATATCTACTAAACTCGAAATAATTACACGAATTAGGTGTCACGCCACTCATTATGTTTGGTATATGAAAAAATAATTAAATTTACGTAATAATTATTAATTTCAAAATTAATAATTATTAAATTTCATTTTAAAATTCATTTATACTAGTAGGTATATAAAAACATATTGTACGTTACGTAAATATGTTGTTAAATATTGAAAGGGGAACGGGACTTTTACTCCTTAATACAGATTATATTTATAACTTAGCAAGGAGTACAGTACTTCATACAACTGTTTGAACTTGAATTGTACAAGCCTTTACTGTAAAATTACAATGTTCTATGTTCAATTTCCTTATTTATGAATAAAGTTTATTATAATTAATAATTATTAATTCAAAATCAATAATGTACGTATTTATTTATGTAAAATCTAAAATGTAAATATTTCGACAGCTTCCAGTCAAAACAACACTGAAATACGTATATGATACATACAAAGCAATATAGATGGTTAAAACTTCATGTTGTAAACAGTCAAAGTAAGTTGTTTTATACAAAATATAAAAATAAAGTTAAATAAATCCTCGGGACAAACGCTGAAAATAAAACTAAGACAAAAACCGTCGGCGAGGGAATCACAATTACACGAACACGTTACAGACTGTTTCCAATTCGTCCCGGTGAAGTAAATGACCATTGAGAATGGTTTATATTACCCCATCCTAATTGTCTCCGCGATTGCCTCAATCAGTTTTTATTTAAAACTGATTTTATCGCGGCTCACGGGAGAGTCTCGTTTACACAAAGGCACCTGAAGTATATATTTCTGTAATCTATACATATAATAAAATTCTAACTAACTAAATGTACTCAACATTAAATATTTTTTGGAAAATCTTATTGAAATAGTCTATAGTTTTTAGAATTTTTGTCTGTCTGTCTGTTACCGCATCACAGAAAAACCACTGGAGGAATTTTAATGAAATTTGGTATGGTGATAGCTCGTTATCCGGATCAACATATAGGACACTATTTACCGCGGGTAAATATCTCATTTTTGAGAAAAAATACAAAAACTGCAATGTAAGAGTATATTAATAAGTAAAACCTAAGAATTTGGTTTTTGATCATCTGAACGCGGGCGGAGCCGCGGGCAATGCTAGTTGACTTATTAGACAAGCTAATAAATCCAGTTTAAAATTAACAAAGACCAGTCTTAATAAGCAAAGCCACAGATATTTCTTTCTTTCACGCTTAAACCGCTAAACAAATTTTGATGAATTTTGGTATACAGATAGATGTGACCTTGGTGACATAAGACTACTTTTGTCATGAAAATAAAACTTGAAGGGTGAAATCAAAGTATGAAAATCCCATGTTGTTAATGCTAGACATACAAAAATGTGTTGAATATATGTATATTTATAGAAAATAAGTGATATTTTATAATGAACATCAAGGGTAACGAGTGTGCGAATATTATAAATGCAAAAGACATCTAGAAGTGTACCCAAGCGAGGAAAGCCACTAATAGATAAACTTTAGTACACGCACTTAGATCCTAATAACATCAGTGAGAGCAGCTGAAGTACATAAAATATATCATCTTTAGTAGAAGTAGTATTCATAGACCATATTAATTTATGAAGTGGTAATAAAGGTTAAAATTATCATTTCCATCTTTCGAGCGTAGGAAGTCAATATCCCAGTCATTTTTCATCCTACGCCCTGAAAATCAACTAATGAGATGTTATGTAATGCCTTACAAAAGCTTTTCTACGAGATATGCTCGTTTGTTTATAAATAGGTTCGTTTAAAAATTGAGTATCATTTAAAAAGGTTTCTCTTTATTGTACTCACGAGCTTTGTCAAGTAACAAGTTTGATATGTAAAATAGAATATAATTAATAAATGTTGACAATTAAATTGAGATTTTAGACAGTGTAGAGATCTAAAACAGAAAAAAGAAATCCCAGAGAGTAGAAAGTACATTTTACACCTCATCATTTTAATCGATAATTATATAATCTAAAAGGGCTATCTTAGCGGAGATAAGTTCACCTGAAATTTCATATAAGGACATAACAACAGCAAATATCACGATTTAAAACATACTTTGTTAGTGACCATGAAAGCTAGACTTTCAGGCCTAACTTTCATATCTATTTCATATAAACTGTGAACTGTTAGTCCACGACGAGTATAACATACGTTACAAGTAAATAAGTAAATATGTTGGGACATTAACACACAGCATCATCTAGTTCCATGGTAAGCTACGAGGCTTGTGTTATGGAAACCAGATAGTTGATACACTACACATATATAACTTTAAATACATACATATTATAAACACCCATAACTGGAGTACAAACATTCGTGCTCATCACACAAATGAACGCCCCCAGCGGGACTCGAACCCGCGACCGCTGGCACAGCAAGTAGGGTCACTACAAACTGAGTCAAGTGTTTAGAAAATAAAAACCCTAAAGGTCACCTGACGTGTAGGAACAATAGTAAAATCAGCTCGAGAGCGGCTATTGTCGCGCGGCGTCGACGCGGGCCTTAAGAAGAAAAAGAAAACGCGCTACGCTTAGGGTTAACCACAGTGTATATTTTAAATAACAATTTGGTAACAATTTGGTTGTGTAATGAACGGAGAACGGCTGGACGGAGTTATCTTCGTTATAGTTCGACATAGATTATAATAGTAAGCTGTAAGATACAGATTCGTAATAGATGCGATTAAGCATTTTAGGGAAATTGAAGGAGAGAATTAAAAACGCCTGAAAAATTGGTAAATTCGAAAGAAACTGAAAGTGTTTTAATCTATACAATGTTTGTGTGACCTCAAAGATCACAAATAAACTATTTAACACGAACAACGTCTACAGACCATGGTGCAACACCACCATAACACTAATAAACTTCCAATTGCACTAAAGTCCGCGGGTACGACTCACACACTTAATTCATATATACTACAAACATGGTGGTCATGTGGGACTCACTGGCTAGGGAAGCCAGTACTACCCACTAAAACCCAAAAATACCTCCTCCGTCATAATTGGGCGTCGCAGAATCGCTTACGCACTCAACCACGACGACACGACGGCAGGTCTGTCGAAGCAGACCACAACAACCATGGGGTTGCTCCACAGTCCACACTGCTATCAGAGAAGTACCAGGAGCAACCCGCATGGCACACCGCTCACCGAGATAGACGAGTTCCCATTGCGTTTCTTGGCTTCGCGGCTCGCGCCGGGCTGGGTTGCCGGATGCTAATGAGCCCCTCCACCACGACAAGGTGAACACACATTGGGGTGGAATATAAAGCCACGTTTAACGATACTAACTTGATATAAAAGTGTAGTCTTGTATATGACACAAATTATTTCTTTGAAAAATCTTAGTTATGTAAGTCTTTTATAGCTCACCTATTATATAGACTTGTGTACACTGTACAAACAGATGAAAATATGTTACGTAAATAATTCTGACGTTATCTCGTAACAAAACAGCAATTTATGAAGGTGAATATGGAAAATATCATTCACCTACGTGACATACGACATTATTAATATTATTCAAGACAAATAAGATCTAAATAAAAATATAAGACGTTAAAGAAATTTTAAATGAAACTTCGGATTCTATCGCAGTTTTTTTTTTGGTTACCGAACGAATCTACCCACAAAGTTATACAATAATATTGAAATAATCTAATTACATGATTTTTGACGACTCTCAAATAGTATTAAAATGAAAAGGGATATTTGGGTTTATGGGTCTTTCAGAGAACAGCGAATACACGTTTTTTGGCATGAACATAATTTATGGGCCAGAGAGTGATTGATATAGTATAATAAAATTGTAACTAAGCCGAATCTGTACATTAAATATTTTTTGGAAATTTTCATTGAAATAGACATTATTATCGATACAGAGGCCAAATCTATAGTTTTTAGAATTTTTGTCTGTCTGTCTGTTACCGCATCACAAAAAACCACTGGAGGGATTTTGATGAAATTCGGTATGGTGATAGCTGGTTATCCGGGTCAACATATAGGACCTTTTTACCGTAGGAAAAGATCTCATTTCTAAAAAAACACAAAAACTGCAATTTAAGAGTATACTTATAGGTAAAACCTAAGAATTTGGTTTTTGGTCATCTGAACGCGGGCGGAGCCGCGGGCAATGCTAGTTCAGATATAACTCCAGTAATACGGTTAGCACTTTATAGAACACAATGATTCATGAAATATTTGGATAAAAATAAACAATGGATGAAACAATCCGTTACGCTTTTATAATAATATTACTAAACAAGGAATCAGGTCAATTGAATTTATTATAAATTACCGACTCATCCTCGCTTCGCCCGGGTCCGTCCCAAGATTGATTCCCCATACAAACTTTCATCACCATTTTCACCCCCTTAAGGGATGATTTCCGGGATAAAAACTGTTTTAAAATGTCCTTCTCAGGATCTCAAAATATCTTCTTACCAAATTTCATCTAAATCAGTTTAGTTGTTTCGGAGCTTATTAAGTACAAACAAAAAAAAAATCTTTCCGCTTTATAATATGTTTCAGTATAGTACCTACTATAGATAATTTCTTTTAATTGCTATGAAAAATTACTTTTTACCTAATTTATGGCACTAATATTATAAACGTAACCTTTGTGAGTGAATGAGTGTGTTTGATTGTTGGTTTGGGTGTATTTCAGAATGGCTGTAGTTCATATCCTGGACTAGTTCTTGAGAATATATCTCCAAGCAAAAAAATAAACGTTTCAGATATATTCTTATGTGGCGTAATTACTAGATAGCAGTAGCACTTTATCACTTTATTTACCATAGTTCCCTCCTACTTTCAACTTGTTCATATACCTAATATAATGTGTTGGGTAAAGGTTTATATGTAATACTATTTTAGTGTAAGGCTACTTTTCGTTAAATAGTAGATCCGTTGAAGGTTCAAGTAAACAGCGGTTAAACCAAAATAACTACAAATTTTTTTACAAACAATTTTGTTCGTTATAATAAATATTTTCATGTATCTTACTTTACAAAGGTATTAAATGTTTTATATTGAAAATAACTATTAATAATTTAATATTTACAATCAAAGTTATGACCACATGGCAGCCCTAAACGTCCGCTATTGTTATTACAAAATGACCGATCTCAATGTCGGACGATTCCCCGAATCAAATCTTCGCTCGCCTTTAAGCGCGGCGACCATAAAATATTAAGATTTTGGAAAATGTTTACATATTTCAAAATTATTAAATATTTAATTTTCAATGGTTTCAAAGCGTGCCAATTAAGCACAGATTACTTTGCCAATGTCACGTAAAATGAAGAAGTCACGAATGTATTAAATACTAGCGGCTCACACTCGCTTCGCTCGGGTTCGCCTCTAAAAAAACAAAAACAAATCTATCCCACGGAACACGTACATTTTTCCGGGATAAAAGGCCTATGTGTTCTTCCAAACTATAATCTATCGCTGTGCCAAATTTCATCCAGATCCGTTTAGCCGTACTGACGTGATTGAGTAACAAACATCCATCTTAACTTTCACATTTATAATATTATTAAGAAGTGAGATTTATAAACAAATCAATTTTGGGTCATAAAGAATCACATAGATTGTCATATAAAAATTTATTAATTGGATTGGAAAAACACTTGTTACGCATTTTGTGAATAATTTTCACGTTAATGTACTAATAAAAATTATACCTATTTTATTTTATCTATATTACATCGGAAAATATTTCATTTCCGACCCGACGCAATAGTAATTGGTCTAAAATTATATTATAAAAAAAACACGACGGTAAAAATAAATTAAAACTTTTCAACGTAAGCGGAAGACTATCCGATGAACACAAAATCGTGTGGACATCCAACTTTTGATATATAACTTAAGCGCCTTTGAATATTTTATATAGACTTATTTCTGACACCTCCAATGAAACATGGCGGGTAACGAATGCGTACGCATAATTCGAGCCGAAGTGCGTCGGAGCCGAATTCCGGATTTGTTACGATCTTTTATGTTGAGATTAAAGGAAATTTATATTATGGTAACATCTACACATAATATATGTAATAAAATTCTGAGTCGAATCAGTAGGTAGGTACATTAAATATTTTTCGGAAAATCTTTATTATCGATACAGAGGCTGAATCTATAGATTTTTAGAATTTTTTTCTTTGTCTGTCTGGGAACTACACTGTATAGGTTTTGATGATAGCTGATTATCCGGGTCAACATATAGGATACTCTTTACCGCGGAAAAAGATCTCATTTCTGAGAAAAAATACAAAAATGCATTGTAAGAGTATACTATGTAAAACCTAAGAATTTGGTTTTTGGTCATCTGATCGCGGGCGGAGCCGCGGGCAATGCCATTTAATAGTTTTATAAAAACATAAAGCTTTATGTGGTAATTAATAAATATCACATTGATTTCATAGCTGTAAAGAACATGCACAGCTGACTAAGTGCAGAAAAAGCCATGCAAGAAGAAGAAGCTGTAAGGAACATTTTATTTTTTAACTTAATTTTATTAAAAGAATATTTGATCTTACTGATTTTTTAAAAATGCAAAAAGGCAATAAGATAAAACTAAAGACGAATGATATGGTTATTGATTTGGCCACAGTTTAGTACATGGGACATGGATATCTCGAAGTATTTCTCTTCCCATAGCTATAAATACTTTTTACTGTGTACACAGAGACAGGAGCACTTGTAAGTATAACTATTTTGTCCATCATAGAATTTAATATTTATTTTACTGAAGAAATAACCATATTATATTACATATAAAATTAATGTAATCTTTTCTTTATATTCAGTCTCAAAAAAACATATTAAAATAAATGAGATGTTCAAAGAACATTATCTCATATCTCATAATCTTAAGAACATTATAGTATGTACTGTATATACTATATACTAATAATAGTATTATAACTCATCAATACTGAAATTTCTAATCATTTGAGAGCTAACTTCGAAATGTAAAGTAACATTAATGTAGTATTAAGCAGAAAAATAAAACAATATTGCATTAAAAAATACAAATTTAAATATATACATGTATTTATTCAATATTTAAGTTATTTATAAGTATTTATATCTATAAACAAAAATTAATGATAAGGTATTTATCTATTATTAGCGATTCATCCTCACTTCGATCGGGTTTGTCTCTAAGACAAAAAGACTCCCTAGGGGATGGTAATGTACCGTCCTGGGATATAAAGTTCTGGGATTAAAAAGTAGGCAATGTATTATTCTTATGTATGAGCTATATTATTGTAAAATTTCATTAAAATCCATTCAGTAATTTTTGTGTGAAAGAGTAACAAACATCCATACATCTGTACACCCAGACATCCATACATCCTTACAAACTTTCGCATATTGCATGTAATATTACTTAATAGGATAATTTTATATTTGTAATGATAGCACTGCATGTTTCTGCTGACATCTGTTGATAAAAACACAAACTATATAACAGAATTTAATAATTTATTCTTTAAAGATTATCAATAATGAGTAACTTCATATAGAATGTTACAGAAATATTTTAAATTTCAACGTCTCAATAACTAAAACAAATGCCAAGCATTTAAAGTAGTCAAATAAGATTAATAAACAAAATATGTAAGCAAAGAAAAATAACTACAGCATTCTTAATTCTCTAAATAAAACATTATTTTAACTAATGCAACGTTTTTTACATAATATATTTTATATATCGTTTTAAAACATTATTGATGTACAATTATAAAACTAATTAATTCCATGTTTTGATCGAAAAAGACAACTTTAATCATCTGTTATCTTCTATGGAATGTCAATGAGTATCGATGTATAATGGTATTATTAGGATTTTTACAAAATCAAGTTTTATACAAATTATTATAATGTACTTACCCATTTTTGATAAATTTCACTAAGAAACACGATTTATCTCAAATTTAGACACAAACACTAAAAACATCACACAACAGCAGCCATTTTACTAACCTTGCAATAAATGTTGCCACTGTTAATAAATATATGTACCTATTATTTAAAACATATAAGTACGTTTTCGTTTACTCATTTATCATCTATAAACTATATTTTTACTTGTAATATAAACTATAGAATAACATATATTACATATATATTAATATCATTTATTGCTTGACCATATTCATACGGCTACTTGTTAGATTGTATTAAGAAAAATAATATAGATTCTGTATTTTCATTGCGCGTGATGTCGATTAAACTAAATAAAAACTATATGCGTTATTGTAACTAACTACATTTATATTCATATTTATTTGAATATATTTGATGCCTTATTATATAAATACAATTCTTCGTTTTAAAATTTGATATAAAAGTAATAACATTCTTGTAATAGAAAACAGCCCGCGACAAAATGTTACCATAGAAAAGTATTGTTATTCTTTTCATGTTAACAGCTGTCAAAAAGGTACGAATTTCGTGCAAGTGAAAAGAAATCGAATAAAATCGCATTATATTTAATGGAAAAATTATAGGTGTTATGGTGCATTGAAAAGTTTAGTGTCTGTTACACATATTTTGTTTTATATTTCAGCTTGAAAATGGTACAACGTCTTACATTTAGGCGACGGTTGTCGTACAACACCAAGTCAAACCAGAGGAGAATGTGAGTATTGAATGTAGTTCCTTAGCCTTTAATCCAAAACCATGAACGTATACTTAGTGCTCACGAAAAGCTCGTTTTATAACTAATTATATATATATTGGAAAATTTATTCCTATATCCAAACATAACCTCTAAGTAGCGGTACTTATTAGTATGACCTAAGTTCATTTCGTATTATAATAATTTAGTTATACCTATTTATTGTGTGGTAATAAGTCTGTTACTTATAACTAAGTTCAATATATTATTTGTAATGCCATGTATGTTTAGTAACTAAGTGCATAATACAAACACACGGAAATAGCGAAAGCAAGTTGTGTATTGAATCTTGATTTACCTTTTTCTCCTTTACTTACATACATGTATATATCACAAAAACATAGTACAATTTGTATGCAATTAAGACATTCTGAGCCTATATTATTATAACATGATGATTCACTGAACTAGAATTAGTAAGACTAAGAAAAATAATATTGGTAAAATATGAAGTATAATTCAAGCTGTAATTTTGAATTTACTTAATGAATCAGTGCTGTACATTTTCATTATACTTCCATTTGTTTTTGATTAAATTACTTTAGTAGATCAACAACTTCTATATTTTCGAACCATATAATATAGTATACTCTATGTATTATGTTTCAAATTCTTGTTATTTTATTTACAATTTGCAATTTAATATTTTCATCTATTACAGAGTAAGAACTCCAGGTGGACGTCTTGTCTATCAATATGTAAAGAAGCCCA
The DNA here is from genome assembly GCA_951806755.1 of Brenthis hecate. NCBI lineage: Eukaryota > Metazoa > Arthropoda > Insecta > Lepidoptera > Nymphalidae > Brenthis > Brenthis hecate. Next base: position 5,407,628 of record OX638258.1, on the reverse strand, counting down.
AGAAGATCCCAAGATGTGGTCAATGCAAAAGCAAGCTTAGAGGTATCCAACCTGCCAGACCTGCAGAGCGTTCCAGACTTTGCTATCGTAAAAAGACAGTGAAGCGTGTATATGGTGGTGTTCTCTGCCACAAGTGTGTCAAGCAACGCATTGTCAGAGCTTTCCTCATTGAGGAACAAAAGATTGTAAAGGTCCTCAAGGCGCAACAAGCAACTGCCAAAACTGGCAAGAAGACTACAAAATGAACATTAGGGTGTAAATAAACTAATAATAAAAACCACTTACTGTTTTATTAATATTTTTTACTTATTTACTTATACAGTTATTAAAAATAATATTGCTATAGGCACATTCCAAATTAAGATATATTTTTTTTGTTTAGATGAATAATTGATTAGAAGTATTTATTTCTTAATATAATACTTATAAATTTTATTATTTGAAACTAGTAACCACTGTCACTGCTAAATGTTCTATTTTTTTCTCTAGCCCCAAATATTTACGAGGTAGAAATGTCTTTAATTTGAATTTCTACCTCAAAAAGTAAGTAGACTCATTAAAAGTTCAGCCCATGCTGTAAAATAATTAAAAATGCATAGTACTACACATACAAAGGCAAGTAAATGCATAGTGAATGTCAATTTAAGATTTTTATTAAAATTTGCAATAAAGTTACATGTTAGAAACATAAAACACCCACCCATGACTGGAGTGCAAACATTCGTGCTCATCACACAAATGAATGCGCGACTACAAACAGGCAAACGTTTCGTCGAAACAGCCGTTTTTGTTACTCGAAAACGTTTGTCTACGGAACCTTACGAAAGTTTGCTAATTACTACAAATAATTATTCTTGTGACCATTCTTAATTACGTACTCTAGTCATTAAATGAATAGGATAAATAATGTACAATATGAATTCACAACATAAACCCGAATATAGAACACCCTCACTCGAAATCAGTCGAAAGTTTGATATCCTGGTAGATAAAAGTTTCATATTTAAAAAAAAAAACAACTAAAATAGCTGACACTTTCCCACAGCGCAATCCAGCATTTCATATTAACTAGCGACTCACCCTGGCTACGCTCGGGTTCGACCCCTAGGTACGTTTTGACGCTTAGCATGGAATAGATTTATTTTTTCAAAAAAAAATCGTGAATTTTTCCAATGTTTTAATAGTTATTATGCTATCTTAGTGAAGACAAATACAACAAAACAAAGATCATGAAAATCGGTATAGCCGTTCTCGAGTTATAAGTGTTGTAACTAACCCGATTTTGTTTTATATAATATATAGATTACTCTTTAATATAAATTTAAAAAATATTATATTTAGCGAAGCTAGGAAACGCACAGTGATGAGGGCTAGGTGGCCCACTCCGGTAGGCGGTGTACCCTGCGGGTTAGGTTAGGTTCTTCTTCTTCTCTTCGGGCTCCTGGTACTTCTCTGATAGCAGAGTGGACTGTAGAGCAACCGCATGGTTATTGTGGTCTGCTTCGGCAGACCTACCGTAGAGGCGTCGTAGTTGAGTGCGTAAGCGATCCTGCGACGCCCCATTAAGACGGGGGAAGGTTTTAGTTGGTAGTACTGGCTTTTCGAGCCGTCGAGTCCCTTAAAACCACCTGTATGTCTACAGCTGGTATGCGTACATGCATTTCCCAACATTAAGAAAAATAAAATAAAAAGGTATTTTAGTTTAGCTGGTTAATTTGATATTTAAATTTTTTTTTAATGTTTGATATTATAATTTAAAGCTGTTTAATTGAGAACTGATTACAATTACTTCTTTTTCTAACATTAGTACTTTCTTGTATTCTGCATAAAACATGAATAAATTATTTAAAAAGAACTATTTTCGGGTATTCTTGCTCATGGTTGGCGCTGGCGGGATAAACCGGGTATTCGAGGTTTATTGGTCGGGTAAATCAATGATTGTTATCTGGCAGCCCTGAATATTAATGACAAATATTTGTCTTTACTCTTTATTGTCTATTTTATTTGTCATCTGTTCCTGGCCTGTGGTATTATTTTGTCATCCATGGGTATACGATAAATGATTTATGAATTATGATTGTCTATGGTAAATGGTAAAGGTAACCTTCACTTATATATGTAGCAATATACTCTATGGTAACCTTGTGCTTCGAACAAAATACACATTATTGTGAAATAGTTCTACCTCTTCGAATTATATTAATTTTATTGATATTTATTTAGTGACTATTTTAAAACTGTGATATATTTATAATTTATATAAAATGTCTAATCCGTGGAAGAAAGTTGCAACGCCCGCCGATGTGCAAAATTTATCGGAGATCATGTCTGAAGAATATGCAAAAGGTTTACAGGTTAAGGAAGAATTAAAGTTTGCTGAACAAATAACTGATCAACATGCTATTATTGAACCTAATGATCTTTCGCCTGAAATCCTCAAACAAATTGAGGAATCCAATGTAAAGGAATATTGCGACTCTGACGCTATTATTGCAAAAGTGTTGCAATGCCAGTTTGACAGAGAATATGATGACGAAATAAAAAAAGTGGAGAAAAAGAAGAATGGAGACGCAAAGGTATCTATATCGTATGAAAACTACCGCAATATTCCTGAAAGCCTTATATATGATTCTGATGACGATGATGATGACTTCGAAAATGCTAGTAAGAAAGACTGGGATCGTTTTGAAACTAACGAGAAGGAATTCGCAAGTCTCCCTAAACGTGGATTTGTTATGAAAGATGGTGAAATGGTCACCAAGCATGATAGTGTTATCAATGGCAGAAGGAATGCATGCAAAGTAATGACGTTTCCTCCGGAAGTTTGTACGGGCGACGGTGCTGGATTCGATATGAAACTACCAAATTCTGTGTTCAATCAACTAAAAGAGCATACAAGATGGGAACAAGCTCGCAAACATAAAATGTTAGACAGAAAAGAAAGCCAAGCTACTGCCGAAATGGGTCTTGATGAAGCTACAAGACTTATACTTTTTAAAATGATTAATAATGGTATGTTAGAAAACATAAATGGAATAATATCAACAGGAAAAGAATCAGTTGTGTTACATGCTAACAGTGATCAATCTTTTCCTGATATGGTTTTGCCTAAGGAATGTGCAATTAAGGTCTTTAAGACCACTTTAAATGAGTTTAAAACGCGAGATAAATATATTGAAGCTGACTATAGGTTTAAAGATAGATTCTCAAAGCAAAACCCTCGAAAAATTGTGCATATGTGGGCAGAGAAAGAAATGCACAATATGATGAGAATACAAAAGATTGGCCTCAATTGCCCAGAAATGGTCTGCTTAAAGAAACATATACTTGTTATGTCCTTTATAGGAAAGGATAATAAACCTGCACCTAAATTGCGAGATGTTATTATGAAGCCTGAGAAATGGTTGAGTGTATACAATGAGGTTGTTGATGCTATGCATAAGCTATACAATATAGGTAATTTAGTGCATGCTGATCTATCAGAATATAACATACTTTGGTGGGAGAACAAATGCTGGTTCATTGATGTCTCGCAGTCTGTACAGCCTGATCATCCTAATGGCTTGGAATTTTTATTAAGAGACTGTCGCAATATTATTAATGTGAGTATATTAGACTAGCGACTCACCCTCACTTTGCTCAGGTTCATCCCTAGGTTGCTTCCCCATACAAACTTTCATCATCCCCATTTTCACCTTTATAAGAGATGATTTCCAGGCTAAAAACTATCCTTTGTCATTTCCAGAGTCTTATACTATCTTTTTATCAAATTTCATCTAAATTGGTTCAGTAGTTGTGGAGCCTATTTGGTACAAACATACAAACAAAAAATCTTTCCTCTTTATAATATTAGTATAAATTCTAGATTTTTAAATAAATTGTATTCAATAACATTTCAATCAATATTTTTTTAATTTATATCTTCATTTCAGTTCTTTGAGAAGAAAGGTGTGCCAGATATACAGTCGGCTGAAGACTTGTTCAAATCTATCACTGGCTTTGAAGAAGTTGATGTCAATTTGCTGGAGGGTGTACACACTACTTACAACAGTTTATCCTCTCGTTTTGAGATAGCTCCAGATGACAACAGAAATGTTAGCTATCCATTTGAGTATTGCTGGCAAAAAACAAATGGGAAGAAAGGCAAAAGTGTTGAGAGTTGTGATGAAGATGAATTTGATGAAATGTGGTCACTTTCTAAACAGAATAAAGTTGTTGATCTATCTACAAACTTTGGCAATGAAATCAAGATTGATGATATTATTATTGACAAGGAAGTCAATTTTGGTAATCCAATCAATGTTGCTATTCCAAAAAATGAGCTGGATATAGGTAGTAGTGAGATTGATAAAAAATCTTAAAACATATGAATACTAGCTTTTGTAACTGGGAAAGTAAAAGTGAAAATAAAGATTGTTTTTACACAGCAAAAGAGAAAAATGAATGGTCTTTAGGACTGTTTCTAAGAAAAAAAAATCTTTGGACTTGTAATGGATTAAAACACAAAATGAGTCACAGTGTTTTATTTGTAGCTTCCAATTATTGTTATATTCTATAAAAGAATAAAAACTAAACAAGAATCTATAATAAAAAAGTTACTGACTAAAATATCCTAAATAACTTAAATGTTATCAAAGAAAGTTTTTTTATTTTACATTTACTCTTATAAAGTATTACAGTATCACAGAAAAATATTAGAATAAAAAATGTTCCAATAAATTAGATGTAAAAATAAAAATAAATTATTCAGAATTTTTCTGCATAATAAGTGTTTCAAGAAGATATTTTTGCTGTCTTGTTAAATATTGTTTAGTATCTGCTGCAATATTTATTAAAGCCTGATAGTCCATTGTACTAGTAGATATAATAATAGACTGAAGTTTTAACTTTAGGTCAATATTAAAGGGAATGCCTGAAAAAAAGTAAAATACTTTGAATACTTACATTATTAATATACAATTTTTTTAAACCTTAGGTTACATTATTGCAATTTTCATGGGGATTTAAAAATTTTTGAATTTTTTTTTACAGCGTTTTTTTAATTGGTCCAGTAGTTTTTTAGTTTATGTACATATATCACATTACAAATAAACACATTTTTTTTCTCTTTACAATATTAGTTTAGATAATATAACTATACTACTTTGTTAACTTACAATCACTATCTTCATCATTAAGCAAATTATCCAATAACTGCTTTAATGATTCAGATTTTGCATCTTCATCTGGATCTACCAGTAGAACTAAGAGTACTCTGATCACTTGAATCCTATTAAGAAAAAAATATTAAATTTAATTAATAAAAGTAAAATCATTCATATTGATGAAAAAAGTAAAGAAAAAAGTACACAACTTACTCAGTTAGAATGCCTTCTGGTATATAAAATTTGGAATCACATATTTTATTTGCAGTTTCCAAAGCTATGTCAAATTTATCTGGAAAATTTATTAAATATAATAAAATTTAAAACAACAAATTATAATAAAATTTTCTATTACAATATTTATTACTGTATCTAAATTAGAACCTTACCACAGTCAATAAGCAAGTTTAATATATTCCTGGAGCACATGAGTTTCATAGCTTTATCCTCAATTATTTCTAAAGCAGCTTCATAATAATGCAAAGCTTCCAGTTTATAATCTAATATTATCAGCTCATTGGCAAGTTCTAGGAGAATTGAACTTCTTAAAGGAGATTTTTCTGGGTATTTACTTAAAGCTTGAAGATAGCAACTAATACCAGCCTAGAATGATTGGAGAAAAATACTTAAAAATGAAATACACTAAAACATGTTTAAGAGCATAGATTAAGCTAAATATATATGATTAATATCTCTGCAATAATCAACTTACTTCTAAGCTCTCTCTATCAGGGCTATGAAATTTTAATGAAGTGAGTTTTTTTTCAGCTTTCATAAATTGACGTGCAGCTGCTATATACTGTTCAGCTTCTCCGAGAACATTGCCAGCAGAAGCCTCACATTTAGCAGCACCTATATATGTTTGACCAGCAAACGCTGGCTGTTCAGAATGCTCACATTGTATTGCTAAAGCTATAAATTCGTTTGTCGCTTCAGATATATTTGGCTTACGCATGAACCTCCTGAAATTTTTGTTTTATAAATTATAAATAAGTATATGACAAATATTCTTATAAAGGTAATTCCAAGTATACTTTTTGAGTTTCATATTAATGTTGATATATTGTTCATTGAAACTTGAATTCAAGTCCGTAGCCATTTTCGAGAGTTTTTCTTTGAGTTTGTATAGATTTGTTAGTCAATACTCTGCAGTTGCTGAGGTTAGTTAATAGCCTACATTCGATAATATATACTTTAGAAAACTACAACGCTGAATGCACGAAATCTAAAAAGTTAAAAAGAAAAATACAATCATGGATGACAAATAACAATTATAAATTTTGACATTTGACGGGAATCCGTGAATGCAAAATGCAAAACTTTTTTTATTCATATAAGTTACAACTTGCAAACTATTTTGCAAACTAGATAGATAAAAATAATTATTTTTATCTAATAAAGCTCATATAGTATAAAATTCATTTCATTACTTTACAAAGAAGCGCTTTACATTTTTGCTGTGTTTTTTTCCGGCTTGCAATACAATCCTTATGTCAACAGTCAAATTGACTATTGATATTGTCTAATGTCAAATGTGTATGCCCTGACGTGTCGGGATTACTAAATATTGCTGCGGTTTTTCAATATTTAGCTATGATTTACATACTGTAAGAAAAAAAACTGTTATCTACAAGTAGTACAAAATAAGTCAAGATGGATTTCTTAAAAAGTGGGCTTAAAACAGTCCTGGGAGCTCCTGAAACTGGACAACAGCCTTCAGTAGCTGATACGGTGACATTCTCTTATTTTTCATTATAAACGTTTAATTGGCCTATTTATAAATTTAGCTGTCCAAGGATTTGTAAATTTTACGATATGTATGTGGGTGGCATTTCTTGTGACATTCTGATTTCTAATATCTGGATATATATTTCGGTACAATTCAAAATTAAACGCCAATAAACCGTACACGTAATGTGAAAATAATTTACATATTGTTAAAAATTTCTAATACTACATAAATCTAATCATAATAATGGTTACTATAGGGTGATAACTCAGATCTTCAAACTTATATTTATTTTTATTTATTCATTGGTAAAGAAATGAAACTTGTATTTAATACAATATGTAAGCAATAGGAACTTCTATATTTACAAAAGTTATTTCAAAATTAAAAAAAATTACAAATTGATTGATGAGATTGTTTTAAATAACTATTTTATAAAATATTGTATATACTATTTTTAATTGCTTATTATTAGGAAAATATACGTACATAATATTTATTGAAATTATTATAATTTGAAATAGGTGGAAAGATTAGTGGAAAGAGCCAGCAACTCTACTCTCCTGGAAGATAGAAGAGATGCTTGCAGAGCATTAAAGGCAATGTCAAGGAAATATAGGCTTGAAGTTGGAGCTCAGGGTTTAGATACATTAAAACAGGTAATTAAAAATGTTTTAGTATATTGGAGGAATGTAGGTAAATTGCATTTAATTTCATTTAATCTCATTTAAATCTAAAATAAGAATGTTTTTATTATATAAATGGATTTCCAAATTTGTTTAATATTGTATTCTGTTATTGAGAATATCAAGTTATATATATTGTGTGTTTGTACTTCACACTGTGTTGGTTCAACAGATATGAGTGAAATTTAGAATAGAAAAAATCTTTTATCTTATATTGATATGATGCAATACCTACTTGTATCAATATAATTAGAAAGGAGAAAAATTGATAAAAGTAGAATCATTGATAAAGAAAAGTTATGTTCAGATGTAGTAACATTTATAATTTTGCAATATCATAACACACAATCTAACAAACATACACATAAATAGATAATTAATAAAGTTGACATATAGTAAAATTTAAGTATAAGGTTACTATGATTTGTAAATAAATTATATCATAGATTATAGACCTGTGATTTTTTTTAAATTGTGCAATAATACACAAAAACCATATAGCTTATTTTTATTTCAATTAAGTATGAACTATATAAAGGAGTGCCTACTACACCGCCTCATACCGTGACCATGCTATGAACGTATCAGGCATAGAAACAAGCTTGGCAGTTTCATACTTTTTAAAGAAACAAAGAATATTTTTTTACCTGACACAGTCCTAGCACGGAGATGGTGTAGTGGGCAGACTCCTTAAGCTGTATGATTGGAGTGATGATGTTGAGAAACGATAACCTTATGTTGTGATATTACCATGTAGTACTCTTATTTCTTTTAGTTATCCTACAAGGGAAATTTGTATAAAACTGTGTGTGTTTGTACGAGCTTAATACTGTTCTAAAATTGAATTTTCCATAATATTTATATACCATATAATAATTTAGAGATTACAAGTAACCTATAGATACTTGTTAAAGCAGGATGGCAATAGAAAAATATTGTAATTAGCCTAAGGTTTGGCCATACTTTAAAATAATGTAGTGTTCTCTTTCATTCTCATAGGTATTAGAATTAGACAGAGCAGATAATGAAACAATTAATTATGCACTCGACACTCTTAATAACATTGTATCGCCGTCACAATTTGAAGAGGAAGAAGACAAACCACACTTACCAATCAATATCGGAGATCAGTTCACAGAAATGTTCATAAAAGACCCTCGAAATATACAATTAGTATTGGACCTCTTAGACGAATATGATTTTAGAGTCAGGCTCTCGACAGTTCAACTTCTAATTTCTCTCCTAACTAACAGAACAAAGGATATTCAAGAAATAATACTTGATAAACCGATGGGTGTTTCGAAAATGATGGATCTCCTTGCTGACAGTAGAGAAGTGATTAGGAACGAGACATTGTTACTATTAATAAAATTGACAAAAGGCAACGCTAACATACAAAAAATTGTGGCATTTGAAAATGCCTTCGATAGACTCTTCGAAATAGTTAACAGTGAAGGTTATTCTGATGGAGGAATCATAGTTGAGGATTGTCTTCTTCTAATGCTGAATTTACTAAAAAATAATAGCAGTAATATCAATTTTTTCAAAGAGGGTAGTTATATACAAAAAATGCTACCAATGTTTAATATGCCAGAAGATTCAGAAGAGACGGGTTGGTCCCCGCAGAAAGTTTCCAACGTGCACTGCATGCTACAACTAGTCCGTACTTTGGTGTCTCCAAGTAATTCAGCACAGATTATTTCTAGCTGTCAGAAAATAATGAAAAGTGTCGGCTTATTGGATGCGTTGTGTAACATTTTAATGGCGAGTGGAGTTCCAGCTGATATATTAACGGAGACTATAAACACTGTAGGGGAAGTGGTTCGAGGGGATGCTACTAACCAGGAGTTTATCGGGAATGTGATTGCACCCTCGTACCCGCCACGACCAGCTATTATTGTTCTCTTGATGTCTATGGTTAATGAGAAGCAGCCGTTTCCTTTAAGGTAGGCATGGCTTTTTTAGTAAACTTTATTTAATTTAGTCACTTTAATACAATACCTTTTATTCTAATACAATAATTAATTACAAAAACAAAATGCCAACTGCGTAAAAAGCTTCTATGAAAAAAGTAATAAGTTAAAATAGCATTATACATTTGGAGACATATACTATCTGCGAGTCTTGCTACCCTCTTTTGTGGTTTTGCCGCAGTCTGGTAAAATATAGGTGATTTATTTATATTAATAAAAATTCGAATGTATTATGCAAAAAAAAAGGTTCTGATGTCAAATATAATATAGTTTTAGAAGATTTTTAATTTTCCAGTAAAATTTTACAGTTTCACAATAAGGAATAACTGAATTAAACCAAACGTTCATTATATAAGTTAATAAGTCAATAAGTTCATTGTAAACATCTAAACAACTTTTCAGATGTGCAGTCCTGTACTGTTTCCAATGCTACCTCTACCACAACGAGATCAGCCAAGCCAACTTAGTTCTCACCCTCCTTCCCTCCACAAGCGATGTCTCAAGCTTGACCAGCGGCCAGATCCTCTGCGGAGGGCTCTTCTCCTCAGACGTCCTCTCGAACTGGTTTGCAGCAGTGGCCCTGAAGCATGCCCTCATAGATAACACTGGACAAAAGGAGCAGTTACTAAGAGTGTTATTGGCAACGAATATTGGAAGTGCTCCGGTGTCTTTACTTCAGCAGTGTATGCTGCTGTTGCAGCAAACTACGAAACTTCAGTCAAAGGTGAGGTTACAGTTATGCTTAGTGGTGATTTTGTATGTAATTCCAAAGCTGAAATTTATGTCGAACGTAATGAAATATATTCTACTTCTTTTAAAATTTTGTTTAACATTGGCAGTTTTGTACCATTTAATAATCTTCTGTATAATTAATTTTGGAGTTAGCATATCTAATACAAACTATTTAAAGATTAAAGTTAAGCAATTTGCCAAAGCTAGTACCTTTAAAATTAAAATATAATAGGTGAAAGATAACTTTCATTCTTTACCTTACTATAAATTTTAATAATATAAGATGTCAAAAGGTTATATCATCGTGCTGCATTTTTTAAATAAACGCGAAAACTTTCGGAAACAATAAGTCAAAACTAAAAGTTTGGTTGTACATTGATGTGTATGATGGTAACAAAGTTTGTTTGGACGTTGATGTGTACGACGGTGGTGTGTGAAGGTGGCGCTGCTGATGCTGCTGTCGCAGTGGACGGCGCAGTGCGGCGCGGCGGTGGCGGCGCTGCTGCGCGCGGCGGGCGCCGTGTCCTACCTCGTGTCGCAGACCTGCTCCAACGAGCACGACGACAACGAGTATCTGCTTCAAGGTAACCTTTGTTCATATTAAGTACCATATGTTTTAATTTTAAATCGCTCAACCCGACTAATGAAGTTTTCTAATAAAGCAACCATTTAACAGGATTATCGGCGTTCCTGCTAGCCATCTGCGTGCATTTCAACGACGACAGCGTTCCCAACTACACCAAGGACGCTCTGCGCCAGCTGCTGGTGAAGCGCATCGGCGTGGAGACGCTGACGGCCAAGCTGTGCGAGGTGGCGCGTCACGAGCTCTACAACCGCGCCGCCAAGCACCCGCAGCTGCGGGTCAGCGGGCCGGGGGAAGTGCTCATTGATTACGAGTTCTGCAGGCTCTTCAAGGGGTTGGAAGGTGAGGGTGGTTAGGGTTTAGCGTACGTTTTCAATTGGGGAAAGTATCAGGAGTCTGTTGGATATGAGTGGGTGAGGTACTAATAGTGTCGTTCGAGGAGCTGGTGATAATATCAGGAGTCTGTTGGAGGTGGGTTTGTCAGGAATGATCATGAAGAGTTAAAACACGAAATATGCAGTATAATATATTCACCACAAACATCACACAACTTATTTTCACCACAGACATCATTCACACACACTGCAAATGGAAGACATTAATTTGTTATACAAATATATTGTACGGTGCAACTGTAACATTTTACAACTCAGCATTTTACTCGACACGCGTAATTCATTATTATTTTAATTCATTAAAATCAATTCGATTCGCGTGCCGCTAGCAAGTAAGCTGCGCGTGCTCACAACTTCATTATCATTTTCTTAATAAGTCTACAGACAGTATATCAAGTTTAATTAAAACGTCTTTCATTTTAACAATCTAATAGTGTATTAGTTAACAAGAACCGATGCACATATATATTTTACATAACACTAGCCACTAGTGACTAAACTCTAGAGGCAATTAACATACATGTATGTATATATAGTGATAATAAAGTACGTCCGGTCGCACAGGCGTGGTGGTGCAGAGCGTGACGGCGGCGGAGGGCGCGGCGGGGGCGGCGGCGGGCGGGGAGCCGGCGCAGGGCGGCGAGGAGCTGGCGCAGTACAAGCAGCTCATCCGGCAGCAGGACGCGCGCCTGCAGGAGCTCGTGTACCAGCTCGAGCAGACGCAGGCTCTGCGGGTACGTCTGACATACCGATATTTACACACAGACTGTCGGGCACATCCAGGGCTCGGAGGCGGTATAAAAAATTGGTGCACTTCGGTAATGTAATGGATAATTCGATAATATTTATTTATACATATATTTCACAAATAACTTTAAACATTCCAGACAGCGTTAAGCGACTCTCTAGCAGCGAACTCACTCCTCAAAGATGAGAACACACTGCTCAAAGCTCAATTGTCTACCGTTTCTCAAACTTCTCTTCCGACACCCTCGGAGCCAGACCCTCGCCTCGCAGACTACGAGTCCAAGGTCTCCGCCCTCACCCTGGAGGTGCTCAAACTGAACCAAGAACTGGTGGCGGCCAAGGACACCATAAAGAAGAATAATGAGGAGTTGGAGAAATTGAAGAACGATCAGGATGATCTGCTGGTTTTGCTCGCTGATCAGGTATGTTTTTTGGGGATGTTCTTAGTAACAATACGATGAATAAACTGAATTAACTTACGAGTATCACAGATCACATGATCTTTAGTAGTACAGATGTCTCGTCCCATACAAAGAAATAGGACGGCGCTAATTCGGGTTATTTTTGTTTGCTTGAATAGATAACAGATGTCGTTGATTCGCGAATAGTTACACTGTTTTATTTTATAAATAAGTGCAAACTAACGTAGTGTACGTAATAAGTATTGTAAAATTTATCCTGCATCCGAATAAAAAAATTATTAAAACTTCTTCTCCCTGCCCATTTCTCAATTATTTGGGGTCGGCGCAGTACATCCTCTGTACTGCTGAAAGGATTTGGCAAAAGTTTTACGACCGGCCGCCTGCCTGACGTCAACTCTCCTTGGGAATGCTATTGTTTATCGCGGAATATGTCTTATGATATGTCTCTTATATATATCTCTGATTATGTCTTGTAATATGATGCACATTTAGATTTTAAAACATTTTTTATACTATTAATTAAATTTTAATGTTATTTTCGTATATATTTTAAAATAAATTTTAATCACACTATAAATTTTGGTTAGACGTCGTCAAAATTTTTGAAAAAAAAAATTATAAAAACAATTCATAAAAATTAAAAGCGCTATCTTTGAATACGCATTACAAACCCATTATTGAAGATTTTTCAATATCTTTTGTCAATTTAACACAACTAATAACAAATTTATACATGTAACGTCATCTATTGACATTTATTTGAAGTTACATATTTTTCTTTGTTCGTGATGAGACCCCATGCGAGTATTTACTTTTCTATCTATACACAATATAATAAAATTCTAACTAAGTCGAATCTGTACATTAAATATTTTTTGGAAAATCTTATTGAAATAAACATTATTATCGATACAGAGGCCGAATCTATAGTTTTTAGAATTTTTGTCTGTCTGTCTGTCAGTTACCGCATCACAGAAAAACCGCTAGAGGGATATTGATGAAATTTGGTATGGTGATAGCTGGTTATCCGGGGCAACGTATAGAATACTTTTTACCGTGGGAAAATATCTCATTTTTGAGAAAAAATACAAAAACTGCAATATAAGATTATACTAATATGTAAAACCTAATAATTTGGTTTTTCGTCATCTGAACGCGGGCGGAACCGCAGGCAATGCTAGTTAATACATATAAACTTAAAAAAAACCGTCTTCCAGACATTATACAATATAACTTTAGTTTTCATTTACTATAGATACATACATATAACAATAATATTCAAAGGAACATTCTAAGGTAAACCAATAAATGCCCAAAAACTAATTATATTTGTTAAACAATAATTCACTAATTTATCAAGTTCACATAAATTACCTAATGTTACACTATTAATAATAATAAATATGTTAGGACATTAACTCACAGCATCATCTAGTTCCATGGTAAGCTACGAGGCCTGTGTTATGGATACCAGATAGTTGATGCACTATACATAGATATAACTTTAAATACATACTTATTATAAATATAAACACCCATAACTGGAGTACAAACATTCGTGCTCATCACACAAATGAATGCCTCCAGCGGGACTCGAACCCGCGATCGCTGGCACAGCAAGTAGGGTCACTATAAACTGAGTAAAACGTGTCTTCTTAATAATTAATATGTAGTCTAATATAATATTATCAATATGACATTTATTTGTTAGTGAGTAATAAGAGAAATAAAATTGTTTTATTATATTTTTCAGGATGCACGACTCACCGAGTACAAGATGAAGTTAATATCGCTCGGGGAGACGGTGGAGGACGACAACACAATAGAACCTGAAGAAAATTTGACTTAAACCGTAGATTAAATAAATGTTTAATTAAATGTTAAATTAAATAAGAATTTCCATTATTTTGTTACATTCACTATGGCACGAAATATATTTTTGCAATGTCATGCCGGCTGTACACACTCGCTTAGACATTACGAAACAGGCGGTGAGCGAGTGTGTGAAGATGTCTCGTTTGGTCTCGCGACTAAAACAAGAACGAACATGTACACACTCTTTTATTTAGTTTGCTGTTGTGTTTACGTGAGTTTAATAAAAAGCAGCAGCAATATCCAGGTCCATCATGGCGGGCACAGTGAACGGTGTCCGTAGTTCAACAACTGATCCGATTGTGTACATGGTAGGTCTGTCTGGCCTAGAGCCTGGAAAGCACCAAAAACTCTTAAGAGTCGAGGCGACGGGCTCTCGACGAGTGTTTACAGTCGACATCAGACATAGTAAATGGACCTAAAGTTTAAGCGAGACAAAGCGATGACTCGCCATCTAGCTGTCTTTTTCTAATTTAATATTCAGATAACTTGTAGTTAACATAAATCTAAAAAAAGACTGGGCATATTTACTTTGTCTCTGTCTAAGAAAATGACATTTTTGTGAAGCAAATGCAGAGTTTATTTATACCTTTATTCGGTTTATATTTTAATGGAAAATAACATTTTTGTCTCTAATTGTGTATGAATTAGTATTGGGAATGGGCCTAAAAAACACTGAAACACTTTTTGACGGATAACTATATATGAAATGCTTTTTTTTTTCAAATATTATTTAACTATTTGGTTCACACCCTCGAATCAAAGTTTATATAATAGTAATAGTCCATCTTTTAAACACTTTTAAAAGTAAAAAAATCTAGTAATTTATAAAATAATGTCACAAATCTAAAAAAAATCAAAACTTTTTGTAATAAGAGAATAAGATGGCCTTTTTATCGTCCAATAATTTTTTTCTTGTTACTTTTTCATATTTATAATGAAAAATAAAAGTTGAAATATAAAATATATAGATAGATTCCATATAGCAGAAGATTACTAAAATTCTTATAATGTAAACTTAATTGTTAAATTTTTTAATAGTATTACCCAAATGTCAGTTTCGATTTTTTTTATTTACTGCCTCTAGTCTAAATGTAGTGTCTCATCAATAACTTAGTTTTATATCAGGAAATATCGTTTTAGACTTTTTTGTATAATTTAGGTTAATTTTCTATAAGCCAGATTAACGTGAAAATAAATTTAATTATTTTTATAGTCAATATTTATTTTTCAAAATTTATTATTGTATAGTCAAATTCAACGAGACCTTTGATCTATTTTTTTGTAGATGGGAAAGAATTTTGCCTTTTTCTCCAGCCATGGATTTTTTTTTCATTTTATTTAATTTAATTAAAATGACAAATTGTGCAGTGCCACTTGATGCAAAGAAAATAGATATCATTTGTTCCGAAAAGACAAAAACGAAGATAACCAAAATTGGCGAAATCACAATCTTTATATTTGAGGCTATGTGGACTTCATTTTAAAGGAAGTGATTTAAACTCTTAAATTATCTACAGGTGAATATATATTTTTTTTATTTTTTGTACTTTTTTACATATTAATTACAGAGTTTCATACAAACTTTTACCCCCCATAGTAATAATTAAAATAAATTTAAATGTGACATTTTAATTTACATATATAACTGTTTTACTGTGGTTGTAAATGTTCTTGGCCATTGTTACTTTAAAGTTTATAGAAAAATAATTTTTTTCTTAATAAGAAGTAATTTATAAAAATTATTTGATTTCGAAATGTATATAAATGTTTGTAATTTAAATAAAAATATATTATATGTATTTAATTTTTTTATTCCGACCTTCAAAAGAAAATAAACTACATATTTTAAAAATATATAGAAGAGCTTCCAAAAAACTTTTAACGAATATTATTTTGAATAAGTTCAATAGTTTTTGAGATATTCCGATCAAGGTTTGGCCGCAAATTTAACTTTCTCATACCAATACTAAAAATACAAACTTATTTATGCTGTAAATAAAATAAACATTGTATAAGGGTAAATATTTTATTTTACTTTGAACGCAGTACACCATGTTAAAACAAAACATAAATTGAATTTTACATACTACGAAACTCGGTTTGCGATTCAGCCTCGCACTTGTACTATTTATTATAAATTATGCCTTTATTATGAATTCTGCTAACAATTGTCAAAAATTTAGATTATTACAACCAAATTGAAGCTTTTCAGTAAATAAAATGAACTAAAAATGGAATTTAAAGGTTGTTAAAACATTAATATTAAAGAAAGCTCAAACAAACATTAGAACCTATCTACAATTTCCTAACTATATTAGTACATACAGTCTCACATCAAAGATTATATCCATAGTATACAATTCATTAATGCTTACATCTAAGACAAGTAGTTTTAAAATAAATTAACAGAACTAATATAAATTGGACGTGGTTATGCAAAATGGATCCAACCCACGAAAACTGTTTTTTGGGTTACTGTCATAAATGGCATCTACATATCAACTTATATACAGAAAGCAGATGAAATATCCAATATTTAAGAGGAATTTAAAAAAAATTACTTTGTTATAACAATTTTACTAAAACTCCTATTTTCTCAAAAGTAAGTTTTGTGGTTGGATCTATTTTGCATAACTATATCCAATTACATATTCTAAACCATGCTTCGCTTACTTTTATACCACCTTTTTTTAAACGCTTATAAATGCTCATTTACCAACCCAAATTATATACGAAATTAAATACAAATTATAAAATTAAACCTTAAATGACATTTTACAAACTGCTTAAATTTTAAAATAATATTGAGTATTTACAAAAAAAATAATTAACAATAAAAAGGAACTACTGCTAAGTACTATTTCACTTTTAAATTTTCAATAACTTGATTTGGAATGTTATTTAACTATTTAAATTGATAAAATAAAATTCATTCTACAAAATTTATTACATATATTTAATCTGTATTCATATTTTTTGACGTGAAAGAAAATATTTATTTACAAAAGTTACATATGGATATGCTTTTGAAGGGCACAATATTTTTGTTTAATTTCTTAGAAAATTACCTGAAGGAGTTAAGAACATGCATCATGTTTTTAAATATTAATGATTTTGTCTATAATTTATTTTTACACATACCTATAGACAATTTTAACAGTTTTTATTAAATTATTTTTCTAAAACATCATAATAATATAGATATTTTTAATAAGTCCATTAAATATCTCACATAATATTCGTAACTTCAAATACACAATATGATTAGAAATAAAAACATATAAGCTGTAAATTTAAAATAAACATTTAACATCACACCGTACAAAAAAAAAATATATGACAATGTTTTACAAATAGCTGATGTTTTTTCTTAAAGTGTAATAATTATAATAATAGCAATTAAAATTAAATTAATAATATGTACAATTCATTTATAAAACATATTGAAATTATCAAAAATGTTTAAAATCAAAAGTAACAAATATTATAAGGTACTTTGGTGCAATTTTTGTGTTTTTAAAATCATTATATAATTTTGTGGGTAGGTGTTGTCTGTAATAATTACATAATGAACGTTGAGACATCTAAAACCTTAGTCTCTCGACCATGATTGCTGTAAATCAGAATAAATCCGCAAAAAAAAAAATCGAAAACATAATTTTATTTAAAACCAATGAAAAAGAAACCTAGACAACATAACCGTAAAGCACATTTTCAAATACAATTTATTACGACTAACGAAAAAAAAAACGTTCAGTGTCATGGGACAGGGGGTAGGAACGAAGTTCGTTCTCGGCCTCATACACATTGCCCCGAGTAATAGGGCAGCATACACATCGAGTAATATACTGTGTACATATTGGAGCTTATCAAAGACAATCCTGTACAGAACGCACACGAATTTCTTACAACATACACTCCTCAACACTTATGTTCGCCTGGTACTTGTGATGACGTCACACGGGATGTTTGAGTAAATAATAAAGCCAAACCTTTTTCATTACGGGAATCACTAAAAAAAGTACTAGATACACGATCCAATGCAAAAGTTCTCTTAAAACTGTCACCTATTGTGTTTAGGTAATTATTGTAGTTTAAATTAATATACAACAATGTAAATTGAACCTTAAGCGCGATGCTTACAGTTGTTTTCACAAAAAATAAATAGATATTAAAAGCGCGCTCAAATGTTCATATGAGCGCTCATTCGGTGAGGCCATTGTCCCGATGAATATCTACATATAATGCGCGGTCAGCCCGCAGCGGAGCACTGCGTGGCGCAGCGCGAGCGCGGCGCGCGCGATGTGCAGCAGCAGGCAGGCGCGCACCGCCAGCGGCAGCGCGCGCGCGCACACCAAGTACAGCCGGTGCACGAGCACGCGGCAGTCCTGCCGTCAGGGTTTGGTTCGTTCATACGTTTTAACAGTTAGTATGGAATAAATAGATTATAATTTATAATATACTCACCCTTGCTCCGCTCGGGTTCTTCCCTACTTACGTTTTAACGTTTTGTATAGATTTCTCAGAGATGAGATATTATTCCGCAATAAAAAGTATCCTATATGTATGTCCTATACGTATATCCTATATATATATATATATATATATATATATATATATATATATATATATATATATATATATATATACACCTTTGCTTCGCTCAGATCCGTCTTTAGGTACGTTTTAATGTTGCCTATGTTACTCCCTATAACATCAGCTATCTTCCAGTGAAAATCCCGTTAAAATTAGTCCAGCCGTTTCAGATATTATCGGGAATAAACAGACAGACAAAAATTAAAAAAAATGTGTTTTTCTTATTACTACCATATATAATTTCATATGCATTTAGTAAAATGCTATTATTTTGACATAACAAAAAGACTCTTCAATTTTTTTTTATCTGTATAGATATCATAATTAAATAAGGATTTTATTTAATAAATGTTAATTCAAAATAACATACAAATCTGTTTAGAGTTAGCGGAAATACCGCGTGACGTAGACACGAATTATAATACTACACTCGAGGAGCGAATGCATTCCTTTAAGTTGGTATTTTTAATTAATATTGAAATTAGTTAGTTTTGGTGCAACCCAAGGCTCGAATCCAGGACCTCATGATTTTATCTGTACATACCAGCTAGAGTAACGACTGACAATGTAGAATATATCAGACTTCTATTATAATTCTAAAAGTATGTATGTATATATGGTTGTGGGAGTGTATGTGTGTGTGTACGTGCGTGCGTACCACGGCGGCGGCGGGGGCGGCGGGCTAGGTGTATGCGTAGAGCGCGGCGGCGGCGAGCGCGGCGAGCGCCAGCAGCACGAGCGCGAGCACGGCGCGCTCCTGCAGCGCGCGCACCACCAGCGCGTTCAGCAGCCGCGACGACCGCGACAGCTGCTCGTCCGTTTCGCGCAGCTGCACGCGCACACGATCACCAATGTTACGACAACAAATTCAAAATATTATTTTAGTCAGCCTTAAATTGTTACATTTTTTATATCATGAGTCTACTGCCAGTTCGGAAAAAAGCCTCAGACCTAAGAAGAACTGGCGAAAGAAACTCAGCGGGACACTCATTATTATTTTTTTTATAAAGTTAAGTTATAAATTACAATATTTGTAAAGATGAAGTACCACAACACAAACCACCGCATGGTACGAAATTGTCTAAACTCTGCACCACCTAAAATGTCTAGAAAATTCATAATCAATCGAAACCTCCTACCTTCAGAACAAGAACTCATTAAATTGGATAAACTTCATACCAAACCTCTTCTGGAAATTGTTAAGTCCGAAATAGATGTACTAGAAAAATACAACAAGGTAGAAAACAAACTCATCAAATTAACAAAAAATAGCATAACAAACACAAGAAAACCAAAACACAGCGAAAAAACCTTAAATCTCCTAGAAGAAAGAAGTTGTTTTCGGAAAAAGACAACGTAAACAAAATCTCTGCGCTTAGCAAAATAATTAGGGAAAGTATGAAAAACGATAGAAAAACAAGAAGACTTCAAACTTTAGATAAACACATAGTTAAAACAGGAGGCAAAAAAAAACCCTAAAAGAGTTAAGAGAGAAAGGGAAAGAATGGATAATCAAAATGAAAAAGAAACAAACTAGCATTACCAAACGGAAAAATATACAGAGATTAGCGACAGACTATTTCCGCACATTGTACTCCAAAGACCATGCTAACGACGTAAATCAGCAAGACAAATCTGATCCTCAACTCAAAGAAGACCCAATACCATCTATACTTGCAGGAGAGGTCGAGAAGGCCATAAATTCCCAAAAACTAGAAAAAGCACCGGGACCTGATAAAATCCCGAATGAGCTAATGAGAGGATCAATCGAGGAATTAAGCCCAATACTAGCAGTTGTATTCAACGACATCCTGCGAACAAAGCTCATTCCAAATCAATGGGGCGAATCCCACATAATCCTTATACACAAGAAAGGCGCTAAAGATGAGATGGGTAACTACCGACCTATAAGCCTAATGTCTAATATATATAAGGTGTTTGCCAAAGTCTAATATATATAAGGTGTTTGCCAAAGTCTTACAGGAGAGAATATCAAAAACGCTGGACGAGAATCAACCGATGGGGCAAGCAGGGTTTAGAAAGAATTTCAGCACTATTGACCATATCCATACTGTGAAACAGATCATCCAGAAATACAACGAATACCAGAAACCCCAGTACGTGGCATTCATTGATTACTCTAAGGCATTTGCTACGCTCAACCACAACCACATATGGTCAAGCTTAAGACTGGTGTTAACGAAGTCTATATAAATATAATTAAAAACATCTATAGTATAAGTAAAAGTAGCATAAAACTGGAAGAAACTGGTCACCCATTCCCTATTAACAGAGAAGTTAGACAAGGGGACCCACTATCCCCAAAGTTTTTCTCAGCTGTTTTAGAAAGTATATTTAGGAGTATAGACTGAGCTGGCTTAGGTCTAAATATAAACGGCTGTCGTCTTAACCACCTACGATTCGCTGATGATATTGTTCTGTTCGAAGAGAATCCCAAGAAACTAGATAAGATCAAAGATCTGGCTGTGAAAAGCAAGGAAGTTGGGCTAGAAATGAACAAGAATAAAACTAAAATAATGACCAACTCCAAACATGTAGACATAACAATCAATGGTGATCTTTTCGATTATGTTACTGAATATGTGTATTTAGGACAAATAATTTCTCTAAGCGACCAAATGACTAAGGAGATCAACAAGAGGATAGCATATGGTTGGAAGAAATATTGGTCTTTGAAGGAAGTAATGAAGACCAAAGTGCTGGGAATCCATCTTAAAAGGAAAACCTTTGACATATGTATCTTACCATGCTTGAACTACGGATGCGAGATCGGTCGCTAACAAAGTTCCATAGGGAAAAACTTTCAAAGTGTCAGCGTGCAATGGAGCGGAGTATGTTGGGAGTGAAATTAAAACACAAGATCCGCAACGATGATATCAGGTCTAAAACAAAAGTTACCAACAAACTCACGCGAGTTGACCAATTAAAATGGAGGTGGACTGGGCACCTACTAAGAAGTAGCCTGGAGAAGTGGAGCAAACGTGTAACGGTCTGGTACCCCAGAGACGGTAAACGCAAAACAGGGCGCCAGATAAGGAGATGGGAGGATGAAATCCGCCAAACTCTAGGGCCACTGTGGACACGAGTGGCGCTAAATAGAGCCCAATGGAGACAGATGGAGGAGGCTTTTGCCAAAAGGCACACAGTAATCAGAGATATTTTGTAAATCCTAAAACAACTTTATCTGAATAACTCTGTAACTATGACTCCTGTAATAAGGGCTAGTTTATTTTTATTTTATTTTAAAGTTGAAGTAACCTGGAGACGATCACTTCATGCCCAAGGTGTGTCACCTTCTATAAAATCATTGATTGTATAATAGCCTTTAGCAAATTAACATTTTTTAACATTTTTTTTGAATTTGACGAATGAAGCTTTTTGAACATTTCAAATGCACACCACTCTACATTATTTCATTAGGAGGCCATCCAATAAATACGTGAACTGTTTTTCTCATAATTTGAACCCCTCCTTCCCCCCTTGGTGATATTTAAATTAAAATGTTAAATAACTTGCATTGGTTTTTCCTTAAGGACAGGACAGGAGACCTATGAATACCAAAACCACCTCAGTGAGGTTGAGTCTAATGAAAAATCTAGAGTTTACGTCCTAAAATATAGGTGTTAATGATTAAAGGTTGATAAAATTAAGATATAAACGTACAACAACGTTTGAATAAATTCTACCATATGGATCAATTTGATGTAATCTCATACATATGGCAAAGTCCACTCACCCGTCCTCTCGACCTCTGAATGGTTTCTCTCTGAGCACTCAAGTCCTGCAGCACAGCAGCCCCAATCTGCTCAGTTTCCAATACAACTCGGTAACCCTCATTGAGGTTTTTCCCAGTCCTTTCCAAGTGCTCGGTGTTGTCCAGTAATTTGCGTCGCTGGTCATTTACCATAGACCAATCTTCATATTCATCTGGGTCTATATTATCTAACATCAACAAAAGTTATGATTTAATACAATTTGGGCCATTTGCATGAAAATTAATACAATTTTAAAATAATATGAACTGCTTATGCAAAATTATAATTCACTAGCAGAATCCGCGACTTCGCTCGCGCTAAAACACCCAAAAAATACTCTAAAAAGTAATGTTTCATACAATCTTTCATCCCATATTTTACCTCCTTATGGGATGAATTTCGATAAATGCTAAAACTCGTATTTATTTAATTGTATTGAAGAGCATATTAATGCTCTATTAATATGTATTAACCAAGTTTCAAGTAATTCTGATTTTTTTTTTGGTTGTAATGTAACCCGTTTTTCTGTGGGATTGTGATAAATCTTGCATGGTAAAAAGTAACCTATGTCACTCTCCAGCCCTCCAATTAGCTTCACACAAATCACGCCAATTTGTTACTCCGTTTCGACATGAAAGAAGGACAAACAAACAAACAGAAACACTTTCACATTTATAATAGTAAGTATGGAAGTATGGATTATAATAGTATGGTAATTATATTGGTATTAAAGAATTTTATTACAATGTATTTTGTTTAATTTTGTGCATATAGAATATAGGTCCGAGAGGAATACCTATAATAAGGCCATGTATTACTTGACCTAATATTATAGTATGTATACAGTATACTACATCTGAGTGGTGGGTGGGGTAGTTCTATATAAGTGTCACTACTTAATGTTAATTGGTATATGAAAATAATATATTTTTTTATAATACAATGCTATTAATATATTTTGAGATAAAATATTTTTAATATTAACTTAAGGAGACTGAACAGAATAATAACCTAAACAAAGAGGAATGATTACTTAGAAAAAGATATTGTCATATTTTCATTAATAATAACATTAAAGGGCAGATATACTTGCTATTTGCTTGGAGAAAGCAAGTAGATTAAGTGTGGTGACACCAAACAAACTAATATAAAAATGATACAAAACAAACTTTGGTAGTTTTATATAATGTTATGATTGTAAGAATAATGTAACTGTAAAAAAATAAATAAACACTGTTTACTTCTAAGTAAAGTATATTACTTATAAAGTAAATAAAATAAAATAAAGTATATTTTAAAAACTTGAATTCTGTGCATGCTGTGTTTATTTGTAAGTAATCATACATTTAGTACCTATTTCTTATACTTGTGTGTATTATTATGATTGTAAATAAATATTAAATAAACAAATAACTAATAAATATGAAAGTTTAAACGTAAAATTTAGCATAGCATAGGTAAAGGGCATAACTTTATTCGGACCACATAAAAATAGCCATAAGTTGAACTATTGTGCTATTTTTAAATTTTCTTCTAGAAAAACTCAGTCACAAATTATTCAGAGCAGTTATATTATATTAACATTTTTACTTACAAGTAGCAGAGTTGCTGGCAACAGAGCGGTATTCTTCTCTTACTCTTTGCAATTCCACTCTATATGCTGCCACTCGAGATCCAGCCCCGGCTCCTCTGTATTCCAATTCCAACTGTTCCAACTAAAATGATAAAATGTTCCTATTAAGATTTAATGTGCATTTTTTGTTTTAGTGATTATGCTTATACCCAGAACTATTTATTTTAACAGATTAGATTATATTCTATGCCCAACAATAAGTTACAAGTGATTAAAAAATAGATATTAAATAAAATTTTGGAAATTATTAAAAAAAAAGCATACCAAATCATTAGCTTCGTCAAAATTTGATTGTATTTCTCTGGATAAATTTTCACGTTCATCTGTAAATAATTAATATTTAGAAATTATTAAAGAGATATTATAAAATGTTATCTATTTAAAAAAATATATTGTGTTTTTTATAAATCCAATTAAAGTTCCTATGTAAGTAATACATACTATTTCAATATGTAATTATATTTTTTACAATTATATCGCAATTGAAAAAGAAATTGCGCATTCAATAATTATTGAAAAATATATTAGTTATGTGTTTGTAACAATATATTAAAAATTGAAAATTAGACTGATAAAAAGGTAATCAAAATAACACAAAATATAAACCTTCACTGGCCGATTTTAATCGACCTATCTTGGATGTAATATCTGCTGTAAGCACCGAGTACTGCTGCTCATATGACTGAATTAACGTAGCCATTTTTACACACAAAATAACCACATAGCAGTAACTTTATTACACTTTTATAATACCATTTGTTTGTGAGAAATGCGAAACAAGCTGTCAATATTTATTAACGATCGAAGAGAAAAACGTAAGAAATTAACAAATGTCATGTATGAATTATGACGTCAAAATAAATACTAGTTAGTGTTGCCGATTAAAATGACGTCAACAAAAATCAATAAATTAGAATAATGTATATTTTATCACAACAACTTGATTTGGAAGATACATGAGATGATTTTCTCTTTTTCTATCAGTACAAGGTGCATAAAAACAGGACAGGAACTCAAAAAATCTTTTTAATTTTATATTTTTTAATTTTTTCTTTATTAAATTCCTATATTAAAAATACACATTACAGCTTTTGTACAATGCAAAATAAACTTAAACGGTAGTTTTAATTAATTATTATAAAAAAAACAGTTAAATTATTTTTTTAAACATCAAAGTTTGTACACTACATTATACAGTGTGGAATATAATATGGTAGTAAAGTGAAGAAATGAAGATATCAATTTAAAGATTTTTATTCGTCATGCGCATTTTAAGCATCATTTTGTATTAAATATGTATAATATGTGCTTTTGATCATATTGCATACATAGCATGAAACAAGCAATAAGCAATCATCACTGGGCAACACTGTTACAACTTAGAAAGTTCAAAGTAAAAAAAAAAATTAAGCAACAAGTGAATTATTACCTCGTCTGTCGATCGACCTTTTAAAGGTCGATGTCAAAAAGACCCCTATCTGTCAAGCGACCTTTTAAAGGTCGATTGGTCCCGATGTCATTTAATGTGTGATTTCTCGCATTTAAACTATATTTATTTTTATCTAACTTTTGTAACGTGTAAAGGAAAATACAAGCAATAATATCATACTACATTAAAAGAAAGTAATAACTCCAATAACATAATTTTTTGTAATTTGTGCAGACAATTTATTTAAATTTTGGCGGTCTTCGAACTCAATACTTGTGAGTAAAAAATTAATAAAATGGTGTAAAATTATTAGTATAAGGATTGGAATATGATGGAAGGGTAAGTAATTAACAGTTTGTATTTCATAGGATGTGTATTGAATAAAGATTTTATACAGAAATTGTTATATTTGTCAAACATCGTAAGCATTCACGCGCGCTAAGTCCTTATATTTTCACTTTTTCTGAATAAAAAATACACTAGCGAAAGCATTATATTTTTATTAACATGATTTAAATTTATAACTAAATAACTACGTATAATTGAATTTGAAAATTTTCTATTGGATTTTAAGTAATTATTAATATAATAACACGTAACCCAAATTCGAGCCGCCATTTTTGACGGCTGTTGGATAGTATGGGGAAGGCTTTTTTAATATTGATTACAATATTCAGATTGATGTTTTTTTAGCATTATTTGAAATTTAGTATTTTATAAAATTATTTTAACTGTTTTCCTACAAAAATAAAAATTGTTTTTTTTTTTAAACAGAACGATTTTTATTTTACAGATATAATTTCAACTTACAGATTACTTTGAAACATTATAAAAATAAAAAAACCTAACTGCATAAAAGCTAACTAAAAAGATGAAAACAAGTTGACGAAGGAATAAAGTATTATGCAGTTGGTGACATACATATGTACATCTCGCGACAAGAATGAAACGTATTTTTTTATTTACAGCTTTTTAATTTTATTAGACATTTGAAGTTATAATAGGTCTTTTGAAATTGCCGTTCTACAATACTTACTGGCCATTGGAAACGTAATTTATGAATGGCCGGCAATAAATTCTATATCCAAATGTATTTTATTTTAAAAGTATGGAGTTCTATTTTTGAATTCAGACGTTTGTTTATTAATTAGTGTTTTGTTTTCACTACATTTGTTTGTTTTTCATCAATATGAACGCAATAAAAATACGAGTAATTATGAAATACGAGTTCCATCGCGGTAGCAATCCCGCACAAACGGCTTGCAATATTAATGACGTGTACGGAGTGCCGAGTGAACACTACAAACGAACGCACGACTCGTTATTGGTCTGAACGCTTCTAACATCGAATTTTTTTTTTTAAAAATTAACCCCGTGGTCGCCCGAAAACTAAAATCAGTAACGACGCATTAAAGGCGATAGTGGAAGCTGACGATACTCAATCTGTGGATGAGATAGCAGCAGCTTTTAACGTTAGCGTCAAAACAATATTGGTACATTTGCATCAAATTGCATCAATAGCATGGGTGCATATTTTGATTAATAGAAATGAAAAATATTTATAAAAAAAAATACTTTAACTTTCTATATATTAAACGACAATTTCATAGGTATAACCTAATATTTAGCAATTTCTTATCCCAAATTACCTCTAACATGTAAGTTGTGTTCTTTTAATTTTTTTTGTGATCACCAAAAATATTTATTTTGAGACCCCATTCGATTGATTTGGAAGATTTTTTTACAGAGACACAAATTGGCGCCTGATATCCGCCATTTTAATTTTCAACTATTTTTAATTTTTAACTATAATGCGAGTATCGTAAGCTATATATAGCTTATAGCACTCGCGTAAATACGACACTAACGACATATGAATCATCAAAATCGGCCCACGCGTTTGGTTTCTAGAGTGCCACAAAGGAAAAACATACCTATGTATTTCCTTACATACATAGACTGATAAACACGTTACCCTCCTTTGCGTCGCGTTGTCGGGTAAAAAATATGTTTATTTGCATCTCTTACACTAGTATCATGTTGCATTTTATGTTTATTGTAGCTGCACCAAAATTGCTTAAAACATGCCTTATTAGATTACAATATTATGATCGGTGGGGTGAACAAGAAAGACCAATTGTAGGCAATGTAGAGCGGAAGCAAACAAGGGTGTAGTATAAAAAACTCTATAAAAACTTAAAAAAAAATATAAACCGACTTCCAGGCTCTAAAATGTAAAAAATAACTAAACGGATGTTTTCATTTAGAATAGATACCTAATCAGATATTTTCGAAGTCGGTGCCAGCCGACAATATTGAAAGATATAAATATCTAATAAGTAAATATATGTTTTACGTATCGAAATATATTAGATGTGCTTTGCATCGGCTGGCACCGACTTCGAAAATATCTGATTTATATATTATACAACGCCTGTGTTCGTTTCGACGACGTGACTGAACATCGAAGACGTGCTGAACTTTATATGGGAGGAGGTTAGTATAGCTACGTATGTATCTTTACTTAGTGATAATTAGTATTTGTTGCTTTTAGGGTAGATGCTCATCTTTTTTTTTCAATTAAAAAAATATGTATAAAAGCTTCTACCTGCCAGCAATATTCATTAAAAAGTGTCCTTTACTTAACAAAAGGCATCCAAAATTTTCAAGTTCAGATTTAAAACATCTGTGAGTACTAATTACAAAATTTTTTATACTCTACTATAATTTTGTTTACTACTATAACTACGGAGTCCATTAAATACTCAATACAGTAACTGGCACAATACTTCAATCTTATAAAATTTAAATTAAAAATTTAAAAGTAACCCCGACATGTAATTCGCCATTTTGTGGCGGCGGCCATCTTGGATTTGAAATTTATCGTAGTGTGTATTATACTAGTCAACCCTAATTCATTTGATACCCATATTGAGGGAGTTGTGAAATAATATGTAATCCGCTATTTTGTGGCGGCGGCCATCTTGGACCGATTTTCATCAAACATAGCTAGAACACTTCCGAATAATTCACCTTTCTAAGAAAAAACAAAAACAAAATCGGATCATCTCTTCCGGAGCTACTATGCCACAGACAGACAGACACACACACACAGCACGTCAAACTTATAACTTCCCGTCGTTTTTGCGTCGGAGGATAAAAACAATTGAAAAAAAATAATTCCTGTCCGAATTAATATTTGAAGTTGTTTTATTTTTTATTGATGTTTTTATTATCATTTTATTTCCATAACATAATCTGTTCAGATGTGATGGAATTGGTCGTATCCATACTTTTTTAGCTGTCCCTTGTAATTCTTATAGTGAAATTGTTAGTTTTCAGAATTAATTTCTGAAATATTCTAATAAGGCAACATGTCTTTTTATTATATTTTTCTAATTTTAAATATCACTAAATTGTAAGATGTTCATATATTGTAATGAAAATTTAAACAGAATTTGCTCTGCGATCCAAAGTTTGAGATGACGTTTTTTAGTACTTATTTTAAAGTGTTTGGTTTATTGTTTAATTCTCGTAAACTAAATAGTTATGAGAACTCAAACTATGTCAGTATAACGTATGTGGACTATACTATAATATAAATGATTATCCTAAATCTCTTGATCTTCAATGCTCTCAGAATTAAAGTATTAAAAAACCTCTTTTTTATCCAGCGCTAAGTCGCTATGATTGAGACATGTTATTGTAAAAGCTTGTGGTATAAAAAAAATGTACAGTGAGTTGTGTTGTTTTAATCAATTAATATGAAATATTGTATCAATTATTAAATTAAATTATAACTTTTTAAAATAATAGTTTTATTTTGTAATAATTCCTGTTTTCATACTATATACTGCTAAAAAATCACTTTCAGTAATTTCAACTTAGAATTAACTATATATTATTAAATACAATTGAACTCATTTATGTATATATTCTTAGTTTATTTTAAAACGATTCTAACGATATAAGCTTTATATATAGCTTATATATAAAAATTTTAAGAAATATTGTTATTTTAATGATGCGTACATATTTCGCGCAGGTCCTCGGAAAGTAGCCGACAGATGCGCCATATTCTTGTAAAATGACAGCGACAGTTGAGGGGTTATAAACGACAGGTTGAACTGTTATTTACAATTTTGCTTTCAATTTTATGTAAATATGAGTGAATAATTAGAAAAAAGGTAAAACTGGGGAGTGTATATCGAATCAATTCGTGATGTGAAGTATTTTCTTTCGGGAGTGAAAGTAAGTTTTATAGAAAAGCTAAAGTTCGCTGAAAGTTATTGTTTCCATAAATTTATGCTGATTTTAAAATTCATAAATGATTAGTAATATTTCTAACAATGTGTGACCAAGGCGAACCACTTTGAAAGCTAAAGTAACGTATTATGTTATTATATATAGTTGAAGTTATACATATTTTGTGGGAATACTTACGACGTAAGATATTACGTATCTCCAATAACAATTACTAGGTACTATTATTTATAGAGATTTTTTTTTCAATTTCGTGTATGTCATATTTTTATGAGTTTCATATAGTAAATAAACACTTGCTGTACAATAGTTAAATATAAATATAAGTGTCTTTGACAAAGTGTAAAAAAATTAAAATGTTTGTTTTCAGAAAAATGCCAAGGAACTGCGATGGAGATTCTGGGCGTAGTTCATGTTCGGCTGCTTCAATAACGCTCAGTCCAGTCTTGGACTTTCACCAGTTTGAGGCTAAAAAAATGTTGAGAAAACAAGATTCAATCACAAATCTAAAAGTTAGCACTCAACCAAGAAACTTTGCCAGTATATTTAAATCTCCAGATGAAAAAGATCCATTTCCCAGTTGTAGACTTCCAAGGAACCATAGAAAAGCTGTGTTCACATTGTTTGATACCCCAAGATTAGGAGGCTTAAGTAATGCTCACTCTACACTAAATATAGCAACCAGCACACAAATTGAGAGGTCAGAATTACAAGACAATGCTATTTCACTGACGGCACTTAATAAAGATGAAGAAAAAGTAGTTAAAAGACAAGTCCCTGTCAATAGTCACTTTAGAAGAGGTAAACCAGTACAAAGAGCAGCTTCAAGACTCTATAAAGCAGATAGTGTGAGAGGGAAGGATGAATGTGTAGGCCCAGAGTTCATAGTCCGAGCATCACAACCTGTTAAATCCTTAGACCTGACTATCTCTGCTTTGTGTGATAAAAGACTGATTACTGCAGTACTTCTAAATGGTCAACGAGTTGAAGTTCTGTGTGACCCAAATACAGTTACAGCTGGACAAATATTTGAACATTTAATTACTACTGAAAAATATGAACACAATTTTATGCTTGGCATTGCAATATTAATTGGGGGAGACTTTGTTTTTCTACCAGATGATTATAAAATAAAAAAAGTTGTACCTGAAAGGTGGCATAAAACAGGCCACAAATATAACAAAAATTCAGATGAAGATATATCAGTCACATTATTTTTAAGAATTAAATTTTTCCTTCCAGTAAATGTATCAAATAACATACAAAGTGGTGAATGGCAATATAGAGTGTATTTACAACTCAGACGAGCTACTGTTGAAGGGCAAATGATATCAACCATTCCGAATCTCATTTTACTAGCAGGATATGCATTACATATTGAGTTTGGTGAGTTTTCTTACCGAGAACATGGGACCGCTGATTATTTTTTACTGGAACATTATTTACCTGAATCTTTAATAACGAACGATATGGCAGATGTTAAGTTTCGCATGAAAAGGGCCCACGAATCCCGGCGAGGCTTAGACAAAAGCAAAGCTATTGTAAATTATATAACCCTTGCACAGACTTTTAGAGATTATGGTGCACATTTTTACTCTGCAATATGGGCTACTAGAGACGGATTTTGTCGCGATGTATGGCTCTCCATTGGCCCCAGGGGTGTTACTATTTATTCTAGAACGAATCAAATTTCAGAAGATTCTACTTCGAATCCAAACAGAATAGTGCTGCAAAGCTTGCCATGGCATCACATACATACATTCTATTATAACAAAAAGAACCTGTACATAATGCCTAATGCATATTCTGGTCTATCGAAAATAGGGATCAAATATAAACTTAAAATGTTAGACAATAAAAGCTATTTTGCTTTTTGGTTGGCATCTTTACATCATCGATTATATTTAAAATTATATGCAAAGGACGATTTCATAAATTATTTATCAAGTGAACTAAACTGTCCATTGAATGCAGATAGCCCCAAGAAGTCAGACTGTAGTAATTATCAAGATAGCTATAATATAGCTGTTAGGAATCCAACAAAAATTCGACGACCAGTTAGACGAAGATTTAAGGTGGATTTATTTGGTGATAAAAAATCTCAAAATAAGGAAAACGAAAGACCCAATACTGAACAATTATTACGACAAATTTTATCTCCTCCGCTGAGCGACGAAAGCTTAGTAAATTCTCCGGTGAAAAATGGTCAAAGGAGTTCATCAAATGAAGGCCTATCTTCATCAGAAAGTAGTTTACCAAGAAGACATGGTGTTAAAATGGGCACTCGAGTATTTAATGGTATGAAAACAACGTTAAATGGTAAATATACGCGGTCGCCCTCCAAACTTCTGTCGGTTCGATCGGACGGTGATTTGGCAACGACACATAGTGATTCCGACGACCTCTCAGAGCAAAGGCAATGTAATGTGAATAGCATGAAGTTACTACCCGAGAGGTCATACAGCCAAAATATGATCCAAGCACCTACCGCCTATGTATTAGAATCTCCGAAAGTTTACTCTGACGTGTTTAATTATGACACTGGAAACGAATCTTGTATAAATAATTCTATATTTGAAAGATTAGACAATATGGAATGTGTTCAAGGGGAAAGGATTTTTGTGACGGCTGTTCTAGAGAGAGATAAGATGAATGCTTTAGGTCTTCAAGTTGCAGAAGGATCTGATGGCAATGTGTATATAAAATCAATTACCTCAGGAAGTCCTGCAGATTTATGCGGGAAACTTTTACCTGGAGATCAAATAATATCAGTGAACGGACAAACTTTACTTAACTTAAAATATGAGAAAGCTTTAAATATGCTGCAAGCAGCACCACTGCAGGTGGAACTTATTGTGCTCCAAAATACAAATAAGAATAGCGTTTCGGACCAATGTGATAGTGTCTTAAACTCGGAATCTCAAGGTTTAGAAAATACGTTAAGGCACAGTATAGCTAGTGCTCTGGATGCAGACTTAACTGATGATGAACTACTAAATGAGGAAGCCCTGAAAACAATTTACGCTTTAATAAAATTGACAAAAGAAAAAGTTATCAGTCGTATGAAAGATAAATCAAATATACAGAGCACGCATAATTCGAGTAACTTACAAAAATGTTCTTCTGAGAATAAAGTCTACGAAGAATCGGATGTTGGGAATTATTCTTCCCAAGAAAATACCCCACAAAAGAAGAATACCCAGAAATTTAATACGTGGAAAGGACATTTAAACAGCCGGCACAAACGACGACCGTTGAGCTTAAGCATTCCCGCAGAGGTTCATATATCTGACAATTACTTAAACGATGATGATCTAATAAAGAAATCATCTATAAAGTCCATTCAGTCGTCCCTAAATAGCTTAGATAAGTCAGTGCACAGTGGTTCTTTGAAAAATGTGGCGTTCCCAAGAAACTTTGGGCTAAGTAGACGGTGGTTAGGTCCAGTGCGGTACCCAGTGACGCCTTGCAAGAACGACGTAGCCAAAATGGAAAGTGCAATGGAAGGCAATGTTGTAAGAAGACGATTTATTTATGGTACAGGTGACTCTGATGAAGAGCAGATATTTTTATAGATTATATTTTTAGTTTTAACTTGTATATTGATTTTATGATGAATATTTTTAATAAATATTATGATATTATTAGTTGTATTATTGTATACGATTTGTTTTATTTTAAATTATATTTTTTAAGCAAAATTCATATTAAATCTCAGATTTAATGATGCTCATTTTTTATAAATTGAAGGTTAAATATGAACGCTAATTTATAAACCGTTAATAATTAAATAAATACAGACGATACATCTCTTGCATTTGAAATGATGTAATAAAATTAGCAGAACTTTGCTCTTTTCTTATCAAATGACTATTTATTTTTATCACCGATTATGTACTTGATAAGGAGTTCTTGACACACTATTTATTAGCAATGTGAATCTCATTATCATAAAATTTGAATGCGATAAAGACCACCTTCGAACTATTCGATCTATTGAATAATAATTATTTCATGTATTTCCTTACTAATATTATAAATGTGTTCAAGTGTGTTTGTTTGCTTGTCCTTCTTTCACGTCAAAATAGAGTGACGTATTGGCGTGGTTTTTTTGTGTGGAGATAGTTGGAGGGTTGGAAAGTGACATAGGTTATTTTTTACCGTGGGAGATTATCTCATTCCCACGGTAAAGCACGTTACAATACAACCCAAAAAACTGTTTATAATCAGAAATATTTGAAACTTGGTATTAATGCTCTTCAATACAATTAAATAAATACGTGTTTTAGCATTTTCCGAAAATCATCCCATAAAGTGGTAAAATAGGGGATGAAACTTTGTACGAAACCTATCTTTTTAGAGATTTTTTCCCCTGTAGTTTTAGTGCGAGCGAAGCCGCGATTCTGCTAGTACATACATATATGTATTGAATAATTTTTAATACTCAATTCTATCTAGCGGTTACGAGAACTCTACAGTTGTTGGGCAGAATATTGTGAATTCCATTTTGTATAATATGATCACAATGCAAAGAGATCTGTATGATATATATTTGAGTTTATTTAACTTATTTACATGCAATCCTTGCCTATAAATACAAAAAAAATAACTTATTAGTAGCATGCATAGTTTAATAAAAAATAAAATTTACGATTTGGAATTTGAACTGATTATAAAAACTTTAAAGTGCTCAATTTACAAAGATATCGCGTAACAAACATACATACACGAATTTCTACCTTCTCCTTTATGAGATTGGTTAAAACATTGTTATTATTATATATTATAACTTTTACAACGTAAGGTAATTACCAATGATTTATTAGTACTAATATGATTTGTATGAAACTTACCTACGTTATATTTTTTAACTGTACCTATAAGTTGATTTGTTTTTGGTCGCCTCTATTTTAAGTTATTTATAATTTAATCACCCCAATTTATTATCTAATATATAAATAGCTCGTGTCACGGTGTTGTGGCCGCACTCCTCCGAAACGCCTCAACGATTTTAATGATTTTTTTTTGTAATTTGGTAGTTATGAGAATAGGTCTTAAAGTATTTTTTACCCTCCTACCTCCACCCCCCATTCTTTGATTGCGATTTTAGTATTTTTGTAGGAACAATCTATACTAATAGGTACTAATATTATAAAGAGGTAGTTTGTTAATTGTGAGTTTGTGACGTTGTAAGGGGTAATCTCTAGATCTACTCAACTGATTTAGATGAAATTTGGTAAGAAGATAGTTTGAAACACTGGGAAGGACATAAGATATTTTTTACGAAAATCATTCCTTATGGAGGTGAAAATGGGGATGAAAGTTTGTATGGGGAATCAACCTAGGGACGAACCCGAGCGAAGCGAGGACGAGTCGCTAGTATTACATAAATAGTAAATATAATACTGTCAGTGTATAATATAAAGCCAAAGAGTTTTTTTGTAGATTGAATACGGGCGTAGCCACGGGTTCTGCTAGTATCATAATAAAATATACCTATACATATTAACCAAATTTATCAACCGACTTTAAGAAGGTGATATATTTTTATAATAGGTACCTACAGCCTACTGTAGATAAGTTCGCATACCTCAAGAATTCTCAATGTTGCGTAAGACTTCGCTTTTACGTAATATGTAATTATTGTAGCATCCAGACATTGTAGGCGTGTTTAAGGCGATTAGTGTCCCCGATGGCCTTGCGTGTCTGGGCGGGGCTTAGCGCACTGCACCCGCGCACCCCGCAAAAATCATCAAAAAAATCCACGCGCTAGTTCAACAAACAAGCCACGGGATAGATTATTGCCTACAAGCGATACAATCAGAAAGAGTCAAAAAGATGCAATGCTAGAATTATCGTATTATATAAGTAATATAATTAATTATATATAATTTATTATATTTATTGTTTTGTATATATAATTCAGTATATTCTTAAATATATATATATATATATATATATATATATATATATATATATATATATATATATATATATATATATAATATGTAAAACCAAAGAATTTGGTTTTTGGTCATCTGAACGCGGGCGGAGCCGCGAGCAATGTTAGTATTAGTATAGATTTAATAAACATTTTTATTATTTCTTTTATTTTCTTATATGCGTAAATGCAGTTCATGGTAGAATCCTCGCCAAACTTTTTGGCTGTTCTGAATTGGCGGGAGCCGCTGCGCAGAAGGAAACGGTAACGGGCGAGGCGCGCGGGAGTGGCGGGTCACACCCGAAGCGCCCGAGAGCTCGTCGAGTGTAGTGTGCGTGACACGTCTGTACATGCACACAAAACACTCGAGTAAAAAATTTCATGCTCCTTTGTTATTTTTTTATAATATTTACTTTGTTACTTTTTGTCGTATTTAACTTTTGTTATTTATGTCTTACAAGTAACCTCGAAAAGTATTCAATTTTATAATTAATATAATTTATTTTTAAAATTTATTTATTATTTAAAAATAAATATTATAATTATATTTATTAAAACAAAATCAAACAAATCACTAAATAAGTATTATGAAAAAGTGATAAATAACAATATTATGTTACTTTATCATACAGTACCTGGGCCACCGAGCTTCGCTCGGAGTTTTTGGTTACAAAGTACAATTTTCTTTAGAAAAAACTAAAAACTTGAAGAAATACAAAAAAATAAAAATATATTATACCTTTGTATCCGACCGGGATTCGAACCTGGACACCTATGATTGTCAATCTTGCGTCTTTTTTAAAAAAAAACTAAATACTTGAATAAATATAAAAAATAAAATAAAAGTAAAACTTTGTATGCGACCGAGATTCGAACCTGGGCCCCTGAGATTGATGATCTTGCACCTTGGCCGCTTGAACACGATGCTTATATCCGAGCGTGCGAAATTATCGAATATAATATTTTGCGTGGAATAATGCAAAAGAAATAATAATAATAATAAAACTTTATTTATTCTATACATGCTTATCTATAATTTTAAATTACGATTACTCTTAATTAATAATTTTTAACATTGTATTTTAACAGATCATATTTATAACTTATTTGATTATATTTAATTTAATTTCAATTTTTGGTTAGTGACTATTTATTAACTTATCATTTTTTAAACTAATAATTTTGTAATCTGGAATTAAATTATTTTAATTTTAAATTATTTTTATTTCAAAAAATAAAGTATTTTTAACTAAACTTTTTATCCGAATGCGGATTTTGTATACTATTAAATTTAACAATAAAGCTTTACGTACCTCCTAGTCGAGGCGTAAATATTTTTCAATCTCAAATTTATAAGGGTGGTATGTGACCCTTATAAATTTGAGATTGTAGGTGGTGGCTTATACTATAATATATTTAATTTATCATATTTATATATTAAACTTTCCATTCAATATATTACAATATTTATATTTTATTAAATATTTAATTTACGTATTTATATCATCTACGCACCTGCATACACACGTACACATAATTATTTATATTTATTAATTATTCATATATATTAAATCCACAAGCACAGCCGCGCGAAACCCGTAGTATGCGGAAGATCGGAATTTGTTTTACTCCTACCGGCCACTTGTAACTTTTTATTAACAGTCTATGTTTTACCGTTCGATGCCAATTGCTTGTTACTTTGTTTAATATAATTTAATCATTTTCGTAAGATATATGTGGACTTTTTATGTTTGTACTGAAACTCTTTGTGTCATTGTGTATTTCCCTAAACTTTCCTTCTGTACTGTTTTTAAGTGTGTGTTGAATTTTTCATTATAATTTTATTAGTGACGTAATCTTTTATTTGTGCTTTCTTGTCACTCAACAACCACCAAAGAGATTTTTAAATTAAATGTACTAATAATATTTTTTAAATAAAAAATATAATATTTGAAATCACAAAACTGTTTACCCGGATAACCAGCTATCATCATACCAAATTTCATCAAAATCTATCCAGCGGTTTTCCCGTGATGCGGCAACAGACAGACAGACAGACAGACAAAAATTCTAAAAACTGTAGATTCGGCCTCTGTATCGATAATAATGTTTATTTCAATAAGATTTTCCAAATAATATTGAATATACTCATTATTATATGTATAGATAAAAATAACAATAACGAAAATAACCTTCATAGAACTTAATTTTTACATTAAACTAGTTAAAATATTCTACAGCGTTCAAGCGCGTACTTTACTACACATTTATCTGTCTGCGAGCTTTTATTCCCTGCACGCACACATACAAAAATACTTGTGTACATAAACAATACATGCATAAATTCATCGTAAAAAAACAGGAGACAAAAAGTGACACAGCCCTCCCGTCCGAGCGCCAGCGCGCGACTGCCGCGCGCGCCCGCGCAGAGCACCTCTATAGCTTCTAGGCTTGTAAATAGCATTTTCGACTTTTAAAATAGGAAAATAGTAATTGATTTACAATTTTTTCTGATGGGTATAAAGTAAAATAGATATATTATTTTTTAGTATTTAAATGATTCCAAAATTCTTAGCCGTTTAGAAACAGTACCAAAGGCAAGTCAAAAAAATACCATTTCTTTAAAATAAAAAACTAATAGATATTTTCGTCCCACGAAAAAAATTTAACTTGAAAATATTGTTTAAGAGTTGATGATTCACATATATTTTTTTCAAGCATTTCGGTCTAGCCATAAACGAGAAGTACGCTTTAGAAAGTAGCTCTTTGCTAGCCCTTGAGGGTACTAATCGCCTTAATACATTTTTTTGGGATTATTTTTTTTTTAAACTTTTATTATTGTCGTAGGTTCTAGTCTCTAGACCTTTAAGGATAGGTTTTTGTGTTAAATAGGTATACTTACAGATTTTGATTGATTTAATTATGTTGGCTAAGGGAGATGCTTAGTTAAAGAGAAATAATAACAGCAGCAGTAAGTAATATCACTGGGTACTATAGGGAAATTGAATTTTCGACCTTTGACCTTAGTAGGTAGTAAAAAGTGTTTATAATCAGCTATGACAGAAGCAATGTCACGAATCACAATTATAACTTTATAAGTTTTACAGATTTGAGAAGAAACTTCGTGGAATAAATACTTTTAATTTTTAAACATCGATCAAAGAAGTACCTACTAGACACAAAATCAGCGACAAAAATGTCCTCACGGATTTTTTTGTGAAAACAACTTTAAGCATTGCGTTTAAGGTTCAATTTACATTGTTGTATATTTATTTTAAATAGTATAATAATTACGTAAACACAATTGGTGACAATTTTAACTTTTAAAGATAATTTTTGCATGGGATTGTGTATCTAGTAGACTAGTAGGTACTTTTTTTCCGATACTATTAGAAATATTATTTTAAGGTAAAATTAATAATTTAACGTTTGCGTAAAATGACGTCGTAAGTTTTAGAATAACTGGTATTATAGTAGATATTATTGTGTAGTTACATTATCTTATAGGTCATTGCACTGCCTTGAAGTGAAGTTACATGAATTGTAGAAATCGTGCCAATACCTTTCTTATTCAAAATATTTGTCATTTATTTATTTTAATACTTTTATACGTGTCTTCGTTATTCTTCTCCTCAATTCTTAAAGAATTTTGTTTTCTTTTGTATGTAGGTACCTATTGATAGACTATGTTATCGAATATATATATATATATATATATATATTGTTTTCAGGCAAAAGACTTACAGCAGGAGTCAGGACGTCTGGTTACCAGTTTCGCTAGTTTTAATAATTTAGATTTAGGTATTTCATACGAAAAGGCAACCCACTAGAATGTACTAAGTAGACTCATGACGTTTTGTAAAAAAATCTAATAATTTAATGCTGTACAAAATATTTTAAATTTGGATTTTTAACTACACCTTGCGCACAGCACACCAACTATATTACCATTTATCTCTTAGCCCACAGGAAATTTATGTACCATGATGAAAGAATTATGTAGGTATACTAATTCAACTTAAATTATCTTTAGCCAAAAAAAAAATATATTTATATACAATATACATATATGTTGCTGCCTAATTAAATAATGAATAAATACCACACAGACTTTACTCATTTTGAATGTCTTGTAACCTATGAACTATTTTGTTTTCCAGTCCTGAAGTGTTTATATAAAAGGCTCATGACATTTATTTTCATTACAAAAATATTTTTAATTAATTTTTTAAAGAATTTACTTTAACACTGCATTCTTATAGTAACTTTAAACCTATTACCCATAAAATGAAACTGTATAATTACAAAGCTTTGTTTTAAAGTGTGCAATAAAAAAATTAAATAAAAATCTTTATCTCTGACAGAAACTAAGAAATATTATTGAAACTCAAATGAAATAAGTCTACTATAACTTGCAAGTATAGAATAATGAAATTGCAGGATAAATTTTGCAATGAGATAAACATAAAATTCATAACAAGAGTTATGTAATAAGTTTTTTATTTTTTAAATTTAAACAAGTAGTTATCTTTAGTGTCAAAGTAAAACAAAAGTTATTATTCAACATTATTATTTATTTTAAAAAATAACACCTTGCTCCACTGAAGCAAACATTTAACTAAATAATTCTATGACAGGCGTCTTTCTACTCTATCGCAATCAGACTCAATAAAAGAAAATAATTCGTTCACTGCACAAATAACACGTTCATAACATTGTAACCTTAATGTGTGATAGTCCTATACACTATAAATGCATATTAGTCCACAGGAAATTTACATCATTCCTCCCATACCTCCCATACCACCCATGCCGCCCATGCCACCCATACCAGCCATTGGGTTAGCTTCCTTTTCTTGAGGCATGTCACAGATAACGGCTTCTGCTGTAGTCAGTAGAGATGCAACTCCACTAGCATCTGTTAAAGCTGTTCTTACAACTTTTGTGGGGTCAATAATACCCTTTTCAATCATGTTAACATATTCATTGTTCATGGCATCATATCCAAATTCAGTACCAAGTTCCTCCACTTTAGCTACTACTACAGATCCATCAATGCCTGCATTGCGTGCAATTGTCATGCATGGCATTCTTAAAGCTTTCTTGATGATTTCAATTCCAGTTGCCTGATCACTGTTAGATGACTTAAGTTCATCGAGTGTTGGGATACATCTGAGAAGAGCAGAGCCACCTCCGGGTACAATACCTTCCTCTACTGCAGCTCTGGTAGCATTTAAAGCATCATTCACACGGTCCTTCTTTTCATTGACTTCAACTTCACTGGAACCACCAACATGCAATACAGCTACACCAGAAGCCAATCTTGCAAGACGTTCCTGTAATTTTTCCTTTTCATATTCAGAGTTGGTTTCCTGAATTTGGTCACGAATCTGGTCTGCTCTTCTGTCAATGTCAGCCTTCTTGCCTTTTCCTTTAAGAATAAGAGTGTCATCTTTGGTAATAATTACTTCACCAACTTGTCCAAAATCAGAAAGTTGAACATCTTCTATTTTGATGAGGTTAGCATCATCTCCAAATACTACACCACCAGTGGCAATGGCCATATCGCTAAGAGTAGACTTCCTGTTGTCACCAAAACCTGGTGCTTTCACAGCGGCAACTTGCAAGCCAATCTTAAGCCTATTTACTACCAATGTGGATAGAGCCTCACCATCTACATCTTCAGCAACTATTACAAGAGGTTTCCTTTGTTGGTTGGCTAATTCTAATGCAGGAATGATTGTTTGCACATTGCTAATTTTTTTCTCAGAGAACAAAACGAGGGCATCTTGGAATTCGACCTTTGCACCCTTTGAAGAGTTAATGAAATATGGTGAAATATAACCTCGGTCGAATTTCATACCTTCGATGACTTCTAATTCATCAGTAAGGGTTTTACCATCTTTTACTGTGATAACACCATCACGTCCTACTTTCTTCATAGCATCAGCGATGAGTTTGCCGATGGCAGTGTCTCCGTTTGCGGAAATGGTGGCGACCTGCGCGATTTCCTCAGGAGTTGTGACTGGCTTTGACATGTTCTTCAACTTCTCTTTTACTGCGTCTACAGCCAACATCACGCCACGGCGAATTTCAATTGGATTTGCACCCTTTGAAATTTTTTCGAAACCTTCTTTGGCGATGGCTCTGGCGAGTACTGTGGCTGTTGTGGTACCATCACCAGCTTCTTCATTTGTGTTATTTGCTACATTTTGTACAAGTTTAGCACCGATATTCTGGAATTTGTCTTTAAGTTCTACTCCTTTCGCAACTGTTACACCATCTTTGGTTATTTTCGGTGAACCCCAAGACTGTTCTAAAATAACATTCCTACCTTTTGGACCCATTGTCACGGCGACAGCATCTGCAAGGACATCTACGCCTTGGAGCATGAGAGCTCTTACATCAGCGCCGAACCTCACATCTTTGGCATAAAATCTTGAGAATTGAAGAGATTTTTGTAAGGAAACAGTTTGGCGGACGACACGAGGCAGACGCAACATTTTTTAAGTTAAATGGAATGAATTTAAAGGACTTCACAGAATATTCA
This sequence comes from Brenthis hecate, assembly GCA_951806755.1. Taxonomy (NCBI): domain Eukaryota; kingdom Metazoa; phylum Arthropoda; class Insecta; order Lepidoptera; family Nymphalidae; genus Brenthis; species Brenthis hecate. The sequence goes on along the minus strand of OX638258.1, from coordinate 5,365,154 downwards.
GATTGCTCTGAACTTGCACTTCTCGAAGATTCTCGTTGAAATCGCAAAACGTGATTTTTATGTGCCGGTTGTAGGTTATATCATAGACACAGATAAAATAAAACAAATTATAAATGTCCTTGGCTAAGTTATAACTTATAAATCTTTTTAAAACTTGTACATATAAAAATAGCAAGTTTTATTTGAAATATAATAAATGCACAAAAATATAAAGAAAGAACAAATTTTAATATAAGAAATGTGTGTTGTTTAAGTACTAAAAATGTATATACATTTTTTTATTTATTATAAAATGTTATTAGCACATTAAATTCAAATTTAATTATTTATTTAATTGTTCTAATATATTTTTAATTTGAAACACAGGTTCCAAAGTCCAAACAAGCTTATATACAACCCCTGTCCATAGAGAACTTTAAAAGAAATATCAAATAGGTAAGGCTTAAAGCTGTCATATTATGACATTTCACAGAATATAAAATTTTATCTACTCCTCGTTGAGATAGGAAGAAGCGAACACGTTTTGTAAACGTAAGGAACATGCATCGATTCCTTGCGCGATAACTGTAGTTTTATTTTATGATCATATCGTTACTTATATTTAAAAATATAATTTCAACGGTATTCATAATTGCAGTTGTTGTATAATTATATTACATAATGGATCCTCGGTGAGCAAATTTTTTTAGTTTATTAAACTTCCTTTCCGGTGAATTTAATTTGCTTGAATAAATGCGTCTCGAAATAATAAAGCGTAAACATTAAATACATATATCTAACAAATTCCTACGCTATAAAAATTATTAAGTAATTGTTCACATAATATCGTTAAATAACACATATATTTCTTTTACTGTATATTGATTTATATATTTTATTACCTATAATACTAAATTTTTCAATATAACTTTTTCATTCTATTCTTTTTCCGTATATTTAATGACCTCTAAAAAAACTATAGGTGCCCATGTGATAAAGAAGACTTGCTTGTGGGCATTGGAAACCCACTTCTGGACATTTCTGCTATTGTGGATGAAGATTTGCTTAAAAAATATGACCTACACCCAGATGATGCTATTATGGCTGAAGAAAAACACATGCCTCTTTATAGAGAGCTAGTTGAAAAGTAAGTGTAAAGTTTTCATACAGAATTTTAAAAAAAAATACAGATTAATTGACTATTTTTATTTAAAAATATTCATCCTTCAATACTTATTTGATCTTTTCTAAATTATTTATTTTGATCCAAGTTCCACTAAAAATGTAAAGCAAAAATGTAAAACGTATTTATGAGATGATTCTTTATATATAAATTGATTTTAATATTTGATTTTCTTAACTTTAAGATACAATGCAGAATTCATAGCTGGAGGAAGTGTGCAAAACTCCTTAAGAGTTGCTCAGTGGATATTGAAGAAACCCAACGTTTGTTGCTACTTTGGATGTGTGGGAAATGATGATTATGCCAAAATATTAAGTGAAAGAGCTATGTAAGTTTTTTTGAATAAATATTCAATTTTAACATATTAATGCAATTAATTGATGTGTTTACAATTTTTAGAACCATTTAGATACAACAGAAAATTATAATTCTGAATTTGTTACTGATAATAATTAGAAATGAAATGAATATCTGGTAACTATCCAACCTATCCGGCCTTATTTTACTACCTGGCCAACTACTGGATAGTAACGCAATATCCGGTCGGATACCGAATATTTAAAAACTGCAACGTTTTTCTTAAATAAACTGTAAGAAAAAAATATCCGTGATACAAAATTATATTGTAAAGGCAGCAAGGTGCTGAAAGTTACACTCTGGCATACTTTGACAAGTGTAGGCCACATTTGTCAAAGTATTGTGTATGCTTCGAGTTAACCGTCCACCATCTATCTATAAGCCCCGCAAAGCGATTAAGCAAGTGAACAATTAACTTTCGCTAATCACTCAGTCTTGATGACACCCGAATAAGCCTAAATTCTTAGAGTAACAGATGCATTTATCGTAACATACAACGTGACAAACGGCTTATTATCCGGCCTTACAGCTCGCTAGATATCCGAAATCTGGTATCTGGCCTAACAACTATCCGTTTCATCACTAATCATTGTAGTAGTGTGAGTAAGTATTAAGGTATGACGTATATATTATTCAGTATATAATATTTGTTATAATAAAGAGTAGTCTTGATTCAAACTTCGTTCGTTTCACTGATCCCACTACTCTTACCGTACATGGCGACCCTGCCAATGGAATTCGCTCGGTAACGCGATGCGCTTCCCATATTTGGAGTGGAACTTTTGTGTGGCTATTTCTTGTACCTAAATAATAATGGACTTAAATTATTTTTACGCAGCATTCATAATTTAAGTATACATATTCCTATTCTTGTGTTTTTTTTATATATTTTTTACACAAAAAATATCACATCTTGATAAATAACAAGTGTATCTCAATTTTAGCAAAGGAAATTTATATAACAGTTATTTATCATACAAAACATGTTATTGTTAAATTGATATACTTTTATCTCGTTTAACCAAGTGTCAATCAAATTTTACTGAACGTTCAAAGATACTTGTATATATATATCTATAATCTAAAACTGGGAGAAATCGTGTGTCCATGAAATTGGAATACATAATTTTGGAATTGACATACTAAATTTTTTTGGCATTATTAATTCTTTCTTATGTCATTTTTGTCATTCAGTAGTTATTATGAGTGTACCATGAACGAATAAACCACTGGACGAGACATAAAATACAAATGTATGAAAACTCGTTCAACCAAAAGACGCATAACGCACACAAAGATTTTATTACATTATTATACACACAGGTACACAATACAATATTTCTAGTGCTTGAACGTAATCGATAAAATACATATATCGATGAACCAATTAATGACATTTTAGACATTGGTTAGCATAGTCATCATATTTTACATCTTTTAATTTAAAATATCTGTATTTATTATAATAAATTAAAATAAATGAATTAAAGAGGCAATAATAATGTGTCAAATAATAATTATTTTTTAATTTGATTTATATAAATACGATGGCATTGATGGCAGCATTCTGTTGGTCTATAATAATGTTAATGTATCGGGTGTAATATATAATAAAAATTATTTTTTAAAGATTAAAAAAATATTAAGCTAATTTAATTAAATAAAGTGATTTTGTTGATTCTGTTATTGAATTATTTTAATTGGCAATTGATTGTCTCGGGTAGCTTATAAAAATGTGACACTGTCCTAATATTGCTCAGTTCTTAATAAACATTTGTGAAATTAGGAAAAAGAAAAAGTGATTGCAAATTAAAGTGAGTGTTGGATCGTGAAAGTAAAATAGATCGTGAAAGTAAAGTGTTTTATTACAAATCGCCAACCCAGAAGTTTAGTGCTAAAACATTATTGTTTGATTTTGTGTAATTTATGTGTTGAAATAAAATGATCTTTATTATTATTACAATGGAATAATATTCCAAAGTATATAAATGTGGTATAAAATAAAATAAAAAATTAAGTACACATACTAATTATAATTTTTGCATTTATATTTTTATGTGACTTAGAAAATATTTTTATAAATTTATTGTCATCAGATTGTAGGATACTGTGATAAAAGTATTTTATGTTATTGTACTGTACAAATAACACAATTCGTTCAGTTATTTCGTCAATTATCGATATATTTTTCGACATTGTCAAGCACTAGTCGATGTCAAATGGACTCACTCGACAGTTTAGTCATTTGTTCTGAATGGTATAATCCAGGGATTTTATGATGGTTGTCAGATGTCAACAATACATAGAAATATCGACTATATTTAACATAGTTGGATAATATGACATTTTATTTTACAATTTTATTAAATTGTGTGATAAATAACAATAAATGTAATAAAATAATGTATTTACAAGTGAAAAGAAACAGTGCTGCTTCCGCCGCTATAGTTTTTACACCATTTAACAGAACATTTAGTCATTTTTGGCAGATTGTTTGTTGACAAGTAAATGCTTGAGACTGACGCAAAAAACAAACGACAAAGGCTGAAATTTCCTGGCTACTAATAAGACAGATAAAGGTACGTCCGCTTATATGTCTGGTCCAGTGACTTATTCGTTCATGGAGTGTACCTTCGGAGATAGATATGGTGCTCTGGACTTTCCTGTAGGGCTTTTTAAGACCTAGAATTTTCTAGTTTATTGTTTAGTTGTATCTTTTTAGGTTTAGCCAAAAAAGTTCATGTTTCAATTTTTGAGTATCAATATCTCGAAAACTAAGTGAGATATAAAAAAAAAATATTCTCTGTGTATCTCGTCGAGATCTATGCGAATCAGATCTATGCAAATCGTGGGGCCGTAGGAACCGTAGAATCCCCTTACACAAAATTTAGTTTATTATATGTATAGATTTTTTCCCTTTTATTTTAAATTCGGTATGAGAAATCATAGGACTATGAGAGTAAGCTCCATACGATCATGCCTTAAAATTTAACATAAGCCATCCATGATATTAAGAGATTTGTAAAGAAAAAAATGAACAGATATGGCCAAATATAATTAAAGTAGCGAACCTCAACCTCGCTTCGCTTGGGTTCGCCTCTAAAAAAAACAAATCTATCTCACGGGAACCGTACATTTTTCCTGGACAAAAAGTAGCCTATGTGCTATTTCAGACTATAATATATTTTTGTGCCAAATTTCATCCAGATCCGTTCTGGCGTGATTGAGTAACAAACATTCATCCAAATATCTAAACTTTCACATTTATACTAAGATTAGTAAGATATATCAATCATGAATAGAAATAATATCTTGAAATATTAGAAATCACATGTCAATATCTAACTTTTACTTTGTTTAACCCGTTCGAGTCAAGTACTATCTTATCACGTCGTACTTGAAAATATATGAAAAAATACTTTTTGAACTGTTACTAAAGCAGTGTATTGCGATCTCACCGTATGATAACATTTGCCCGCTTTATCGCGTTGGATATGGCCTTTTGTGGGAGTATCTGTTTAACTTTTATATCTATCTAAATAAAAATCAATTGCCGTTCATTAGTCTCGCTAAAACTCAAAAACGGCTAGATCGATTTGAATCATTCTTTGTATGTTTTGTTGGAGGTGGTTTAAGTATAAAAAAATAAATAGGGAAATCCCAAAAAAACGGCTTGAAAATCGAAAACTTCACATGCATATATAATATATACATATAACAACAAAATATACGAAATATCGAACTAGCGACTCGCCCTCTCTTTGCTCACGTTTGTCAGGTACGCTTTAACGGTTTGTATGGAATAGATATTTTATATACCTACCTACTATATTTTGTATATACATAGTATGATGAGTTATTGTGGGTTCTATTATAACGTGTTTAATGTTTTCCCGTGTGATTGAGATAATTTTCCGCGGTAAAAAATAGCCTATGTCTCTCTCCAGCTCCAATTATCTCCACACAAAAAATCACGCCATTCCGTCACAATGTTTCGTCGTGAAAGAAGGACAAACAAACACACTCTTTAACATAATATTAGTATGGGTAATGGCTTTCTATGTACCTTCCATTAGGTTCTAACTGCTCATCACTGTATACAGTATAAGTATAATCATTAGTCTATTTTAAGTTTTTAAAGTTGATTTAATATGCCTTCGATAAATTGTGTATATTGCCATCAAATGTTAATTATACTAAATATAAACTGTGAAATTCAAGATTAAGAGGCACTCAATTTAAATATATTATAATGTTTATTTTCATTTGATATTTGGATGTTATTCATAACTAAGCACGCTGTGCTTTATAATATTTTTTTATTGCCGACCTTTTTATTTCACTTTGCAAAATCCAAATTAGCAAAATTTTAATATATTTCTGTGTACCTAAGAAATATATTAAAATTTCTGCCTATTGCAAGTAAAGATTTTTTATAGGTATTAATCGAAAGCGTACAACCATGGTGACAGCCGACAGCTATGCCCTTATTTATATCAATTGTGTATAAATAAAATAAAAAGACCTTTATTCAGAGAGAACACATATTGTAAATATTATAAATAGTTGTTTTTAATTGTAGATTATGTCTCTGATCTCCATGTGCCTATTGGCAAACGTCTCCTCCACTTTCGTTATGAAATCTATCTAGAACCACTCTTGTCCAAAATGGTCCTAGGGTATCGTCCTCCCATCTCCTTTTTTGACTACCTCTCCTACGCTTTTACTCAATTGTGTTATACTCAATTGTGTTTAGTTAAATCCAAATATATAATACTCTAATAATATTATACCAGTGCTACTATAATATGCTGCAAATGGCTGCGCGTGCGCAGTAATCAGTATTATCTATACCTACATATAATTAAATTGTAACTAAGCCGAATCTGTACATTAAATATTTTTTTAGAAAATCTTATTCAAATAGACATTATTATCGATAAAGAGGCCGAAACTATAGTTTTTTTAAATTTTTGTCTGTCTGTCTGTTACCGCATCACGAGAAACCCATTGGATAGATTTTGATGAAATTTGGTATGATGATAACTGGTTATCCGGGTCAACATATAGGATACTTTTTACTGCGGGAAAATATCTCATTTCTGAGAAAATATACAAAAACTGCATTGTAAGAGTATACATATATGTATGTAAAACCAAAGAATTGGGTTTTTGGTCATCGGAACGAGGGTCTGAAAACAGCTAGCACGAATCCCGATGATCACTAATGTTTAAGAAAGCTAGTTTCAGAACGGCATAGTTCTAATTCGAATCTTACACTACTACCTTGTTGGTCTAGCGGGCTAACCTAAAATAGTCCTAGGTTCGAGCTCTAGGTCGTCCAAATACCTACTGTACAACTTCTAGATTTGTGCTAAGCAAGATAATCGAAGTGTCAATAAGTTCTTAGAATATAATCTATGTATATTGTAAGACGTGAACAAGCAACGTTTTGCATCAATGATTTTTCATTTAAAACACTGCGCATCTCAAGTCTCGCGATGAATTGAATTGAAATTCAAGGTCAATTAGTACCTAAACGTTACTAACTAATATGTATGTCTTAAGAAGTTTCAATCATATAGCTATTAGCGTCTCTCGCACATATTTTTTCATGTAATACCTTTGTTAAATAACTTGAACTATTACTACGGTAATATTGTGTATTTTAAAGGAGATTTTTTTTTAATGTTATGTCATATGTAATATTAGTAAAATAAGTATTATTTCCAGTAGGTTATATTCTATTGACATAGTTAATTTCTATTGTAGTGCAGAGGGTGTAAAAGTACACTACCAAGTGTCGCAGGAAGCCCCGACGGGCACGTGCGCGGTGCTGGTGACCGGTACGCACCGGTCGCTGTGCGCGAACTTGGCGGCCGCGCAGAAGTTCACGCCCGACCATTTGGAAAAAGAGGAGTGCAAGAAAAGTATTGAGAGCGCCAAGTTCTTTTATGCTTCTGTAAGTCTTAATCTATGTATTAATATTATTAGCAAAAAATATGCATAAAAATTTATATTGTGTAATATTAAATGTACAATGGAATAAACAGCTTGGAAATGGAAGCTCAAATGGTATTTAAAACATCAAATTTTCAATGAATATTTTGCGTATTCTTTTTGTTAACATTGAAATTTTATTCCTGTGAAGTTGGGCGTTGAATAATACCTATATCGAGTAAATTTTCATTCAAGCCACGAAAAACTTAAAGTTAAGCAGAACTATCTATATATAGCTATTTGCTTTCACAATCTTATCTCATATTATGAGAAAAAGGTCACCTACGTTTAGGGTTGCCAACTGTAAGTCTAAAATAAAATATTGTTCATGTAGGAATACTTTATAATCTGTCATACTAATAGAGTACACTAAAATTCATTTATTTACACAGTGTTTACTATACTAATACCAGCTATGCATACCCATTGTCATAGCCCAAAAAAGTTAGTTATTCATAAACTCTCTGTTCTCGCCGCTTCAGCCATTACTGAGAAAGTCTTTTCAGTAATGAATGCAAATTGGTGGGAAAAGAGGAATTGAAGTTTATAAAAATTAGCTTCTGATCTACATTAGCTTATATTTCGAATGATTGGAGTCATACAATTCTTTTAAAATTGATAAAAAAAGTTGTGCCGCAAAAGGCACAAATATGCGTTTTTTAAAATTTAAATTAATGTACTCTTTTTTATAAGTTGGTACTCTTTATTTACCCTCTCTGTAATCAGATATACTCTATTTTTTTTTAAAGTTTGCAACCCTATATACGCCTGATATTTACAATAACAGTTTCATTTAGATAATGTAAAAGCCATAATACAAAAGTCAATTTAATTTCACCTTAGGCAAGTAACATTGTTAGGTCACTATACACAATACGCTCTATTTACATATGAATATGTAGGTATAATATATAATACTAGCAGTACCCGCGGCTTCGGCCGCGTTCAAACTTCCGATCGCTACCCAACTTCATAGGTCACCCGCTGGTCTAATCTGAAGATTTTCCAAAAAATTAGAATTTTATTATATATAATGTATAAATTATTTATTCATTTGTTTCCAGGGTTTCTTCGTAGCTGTATCGCCCGAGTCGATCATGTTGCTGGCGAAGCACGTGCTCGAGAACGGTCACACGTTCATCATGAACCTCAGCGCGCCATTTGTATCTCAGTTCTACAAGGAGCCGCTCGAACAGTTGCTGCCGTATGTCGACGTGTTGTTCGGAAACGAGGCGGTAAGTTTATAGTGTTATCTATACATAAATAATAAAATTGTAACTAAGCCGAATCTGTACATTAAATATTTTTTGGAAAATCTTATTGAAATAAACATTATTATCGATATAGAGGCGGAATCTATAGTTATTAGAATTTTTGTCTGTCTGTTACCGCATCACAGAAAAACTACTGGAGGGGTTTTGATGAAATTTGGTATGGTGATAGCTGGTTATCCGGGTCAACATATAGGATACTTTTTACTGCGGGAAAATGTCTCATTTTTGAGAAAAAATACAAAAACTGCAATGTAAGAGTATACTACTCGTAATATGTAAAACTTAAGAATTTGGTTTTTGGTCATCTGAACGCAGGGGGAGCCGCGGGCCAGGTTAGTACATATATAAAAAATCTCGTGTCACGTTTTTTATGGTCGCGCTCCTCCGAAATGGCTCGACCGATTTTAATTTTTTTGTATATTTGATAGGTATGAGAATAGGTCGTCAAGTATTTTTCACCCTCCTAGCTAAACACAATTGGTGACAGTTTTATCTAGTACTTTTTGATCGATGATTTAAATAGAAATATCATCGATATTTTGATATTGGCATATTTTTCACTATTCATATTCCATATTAATTCTGCAATTATTATCTATGTATGCCTTAAACTTGAAGTAATTCATCATTCTATATTCCAGGAAGCAGACGCTTTCGCAAAAGCCTTCAACATAACGGATACCGACTTACATGCTGTTGCATTAAAAATCGCTTCGCTACCAAAACTGAATTCTAAACAACGTGTAGTCGTTATAACCCAGGGTAAGGACCCGGTCATTTTGGTCGAAGGGACCAAAGTTACCCACGTGCCTGTAACAAAGCTATCGAGGGAACAAATTGTCGATACAAATGGCGCCGGTGACGCTTTCACCGGAGGATTCCTCAGTCAAATGGTTTTAGGGAAAAGTTGGGAGACATGCGCAAAATGCGGTATCTACACAGCGACCCATGTAATACAACACTCTGGCTGTACTTTCAGTGGTGACAGTGAGTTTGATGAGAGCTAATGATGGGTAACAATGAACTAATCGATTTATCTAATTTCTCGATTCTTAATATCTTTTTTTTTTAAATTAAAATCGATTTTATTCCTTTATCGACTTTTTGGATGTTTTTACATCAATAAAAATGTAATGAAATATATATATTTGAATATCTCCACTACCGAAACTGTATAATCTGTGTTTATGTCAATTAATAGCTAATTATAGACTTAACTTTGAATAAACGGGTGTTTTAAACTTTGTATATTTAAAATAGGAATTTTACACATATGAGATAGCAATAACCGAATAACTAAGTATTAATAATAGATCTGATCTCAGAATAAAATAGTTTTTATGCAAAATTATATCCAATAGTCATTTTAGTGTTCAATAAATGTATGTAATAGCTGGTTTAAAATTAAAAAAAAAACGTTATTAGATTTGTGTTAATATATTCTACACTACTATCCACTATTAATGAATTATCTATGGTATTTAGGACCATTCATCTCTTAATCGTACAATCAAATGGTATCCATCACATCAGATGTCAAATTATCATGTAATTGCCATTATCTAACTCATTACTATTTGTAATACAACACTAATGTATTATATCATTAGGGTTGTCAACTTAATTTTTTAGAAGTGTTAACACAAAGTTCACTTGTACTATATCTTAATTGGATGGTAATTCTGTTCAAAAAATGTTTTTTTAATAACTATGTCTAATATATATATGTATAATAACTATGTCTTTCCACATAGACAATTTTACAAAATTAAAATATTCTCCATTTTATAATCATTTGTGCATTCTTAATTCAAACTCTATTCAGAATAGAAATGGTGCAATCTTAGTATCCTATGGATAAGTTACTATGGGATTTATTTTGAAAATAAAACCATTAAGTTAAAAAAATATATCTGTCTGTCTTATATTAAAGATTTATAAATGTTAAAAACAATGTCTCCTTAAAATAAAATAATACTATCAAAATATTTTAAACTTAACAAAGCTAAGTAATTAACATGAACCAACATGAGAAGTAACAAAACTTAGGATTAATTTTTGTCTTTTAGCTTGATTTAATGATACGCAAAAATTAAAGTAAATAAACATAACTAATGCTTCAAAAGTGATATTTCAATTTGCGATTTTTTTTTATTTACATTATTTGTTGTATTAATAATTATTTAACTCGAAATCATAGCAATATTAAAGTTAAGTTTTAAGAAAAAATACAGTCTCATGAATCAATAGAGATTTAGAAGAGTTACACAGTAACACTAATATTATTTTAGTTTTTCACAAATTCAATCGAATATTTAATTATATGGACTTGCCAATTTGGTATGTTTTCTTCACCACCCAAGAGAGGCATGCATCTGTAAACCTCAACAATGGTAAAGGTTTTTTTGTCCGCTGTATTCAAATTCTTACTCATACTTCGAGTTACTCTCATAAATGTTTTATCCAGATTTGGTTCCGAATTGTATTTTGGTAATTTCTTTGTGCTAGACCTAGTTTGTCGTACTGTTTCATTCCCTTTCTTCCTGTAATAATATAGCAATAAATAGATGTATTAGTTAGAAATTGTGTTTGTTACTTGTTCCAAGGAATAAATTTGTTGTACTTATTATATTTGATGAGAATAAAATGTGTTTTCTACAAAGTATGTTTATTTTTATAGCCAATGTTCCTATGAACTATGGATAATACATAGTAAAATAGTTTACTACAAATAAAAATTATTATTCATAATAATATAAAATGTGAAAGGGTTGTGAAGATGTTTGTCTCTCAATAATAATAATTTGATCAATTGAATTTACAAGAAAGTCCTGGACTAAGTATATAAGACCCTTACTTAAGTACCACAGTAACGTTTTGTAGAATAATATTTTACATTGAATGCCGTTATTTCATTAATAGATGGTGCTGATAAAAGAAAATATAAAAACTTAAAAAAAACGACTTCCAGGCATTAAAATGTAAAAAATAGCTAAACGGGGGTTTTCATTTAAAATAGATACCTAATCAGATATTTTCGAAGTCGGTGCCAGCCGAGTGCCGACAATATTTTAAGATAAGAATACTTTTAGAAAGATAAACTATATGTATATAAAACAATGAAATTCACTGTCATTAAATTAAAAGTTCAAATTAAGCTAGCGTCGCTAGCCTGGCGTGCTTCTTGATAGTCGATTCGTAAAAATGCGTAATATAAAATTTTCAACTGTAGTTTTAATATAAAAATAAAAGTAATTATTGTAGTACTATTTTACACAAATTTAAATATTATTAAATAACAAATACTACTACGCAAATACTATTTTATATTTGCAAACTTGAAACTTAATACATTTATAAACTATACCTACCTCATTATTTTCAAATATGAATTTGGATTTTGGAGGTAATTTCAAGTTTCTTGATGAATTGAAATAAAACTAATAACTTTAGGTAAGCGTAGCTTAATTCTTTACAGAAAATGTTTTTTGTATTCTTCTTCAGTCTAGCCGTTATTAAATCGCAATCTAAAATTTTGTCTAGTAAACAAAATTTACAAAATAAGTTTGCAAAAGTCGCGCTAAATTCGCAATTTTATGCTTTGCTAAATATAAATGTTGCCATTATAATTTTCAAATTTCACAATAATAAATGATTGTATAATATTATGTAATGATTAATATAATATATTAATATTGTATAATATATTATGTTTCTATAAAATTATGTTATAATAGTTTACATTTATCCGACCCAATGATGTTTTATAATATTATAGACATTGTTCACAAAACTAGCGAAAAAAGTCAGAATCCAGCGGAAGAACCCGTATTCATGCATATAATTATTTATTATATTATTTTATTCAAACCACTACTGACTAGTACTACATTGCCAATAATGTGAAAGGGATAGCGTAATCAAAACTATAAGAAATAAATAAATATATTAAAAAAAATAAAAAACGCGACTGCATAAAAGCTAACTAAAAAGATGAAAACAAGTTCACGAATTAATATAGCATTATGCCGCGAGATGTACATACTCGTATGTAAATATGTCCGACTACATAGTGCTATATTCCATCGTGAACTTGTTTTCATATTTTTAGTTAGTTTATATGCTGTCGGGTTTTTTATTTTTATAATATATTTATTTATTTACAGCTTTTTAAGTATTTTTAAGTAGGAAAATTAGCGCGAATGGTTGTTAACCAACTTTAAATCATTATATATCCTAAACTGATTTTTGAAATGAAAAATGATGAAAGAAACCTAAAAATAATTTATAAATACCTATTCAACGATACCCCACTTGACATAGTTCGTCGATATTCATTTTTTTCTTTCTCACATTATGGAATCTAGCAGCCATTATATATTTAGTCCTTTAATACCTTAATTAAAGAATTCCATCGAGTGGTTTGGAAGATATGAGAAAATAAAGAATATTACAAACAAACGTACAAAGATAGGTGCGAAAAACATAACACTTTCCTTACAGTGGTAAAAAGAAGACTGCTAATGTAAAATGTTTGTCACTTGCGCGTACACTTTTTTTATTGTATAATGTTTATTGTATAATATAATAATTAAAAAATATGATTCAAAACTTGTAATATAATATTAGGTAGTAAATAGTTTATAAAAAAGGCTCATGTACATAAGTACAAATATATTAGAAGAGCACTTGGCAAATTTCTAGATTTATATTTTTAAAACTATACTTTATTCGTCTGGTAACATTGAGGAAAATTTTTGTATCGCATAGGTCTTAAAATACCATTATGTTGTTTAAAGTATCATTTTTAAAATATTAAATGATTTAAAACTATTCTTTCATTTTAAAAGCATTTTTTTTTACTGATTTATTTCACTTTTTATTGTGGTTTTTATAGTGTCATTGTTTAGTGTTCATACATAATAAAATGACCCTAATTATTATGACGTAAATTTTAATTAAAAATGGCAATACAATTCTGACGGACAGGATATCAAAATTATTTTTTCTTATAGCAAGGAAACTGATTGATAGCCATTTTGAAGAGCCTTTTGTTAGTGTTTTGTGAATGTTTTCAACAAAATTTTGGAAAATTTCTATGATATGACAATAGTTTTGCACTAGTACAATGTAATATTTTTATAAAATAGCTTATTTATAGACACTTCTCAATAATATTGTTTGTTTGGTGAATGCGCTTTGTGAAAAGAGGAACCGGAACGGACTGTGCTGTATTTTAGTTTTATTTTAATATTTGTGATCTTTAAGACGTAAATTGTGACAGTGTAAGATTTAATTCCACGATTAAAGTGAAGTATTTCATTAAGATAACATTATTTACGTCGCGTGTATTTGTTCGCTACGTAAATTGAGATTGCCACAAGATGGCCGCCGTCGGATGCTCGCTCCGCCAAAACTCACTCGTGAGGCCCGATGTGTCATCTAGTGTCGACGGCGTTTCGGACATGCTGTAAACTGGCGTCTCGCATCGCGACCGAATTTACCGGTCGCTTCCGGCGAAGTTCCATTTTATAAAATGGAATTTCGCTTGAGGCGCCAAAAAACGATGGGTGTTGACACATCTCTAGCTGCGATACCGTACCGTTACTTTGACGGCTGCACAAAATAATTGTTGATAAAAATGAGCGAACCGGACGACGTTGGAAAAGAAGTGTGGAAGCGATGGATTCTTGAGGCGATACATAAGATTAGGTCACAAAAGCAGAGGCCTAGTGTGGAAAGGATATGTCATGCGATCAGACAGCACCACAATTATCATGAGGACGTTGTTTCGGAGCGGCTGGAGCGTGCTGTGCGTGAGGGTGTCGTATTGAAGGTGTATAACAAGGGACAGAGTTCGTACAAGGATCCGGGGGGTTTGCAAAGTAAAATTTTACGGATCGCCGCTGATGTAGATGTTTCGCGGGCAGTAGCGAAGGCAGTGCGTGAGTTAGGGGAACGGGACGGTTCAAATTTAAAGACTATTGAAAAACATTTACGGCAAGCGTACCAAGTGTCTGTGGAAGAAAATACTGACGTTCGAAACATCTTGCGTGCTGCGGCGAAGCGAGCTGTAGCCAGGGGGTTGCTGGTTCACCACGCGGGAAATTATAAGGCGACAGATCGTCCACTAACAGCAACAGATCGCATTTCAAAGCCTAGAAAGACTCAAGAAAGCCCAGAAATTGTAAGTTGTATACAAACAAAATTGACATAATACCTCATTAGATTAAAATCAAATAAGAACTTTCATTCATACAAGAAATGTTAGTTAATACAAATTCTTACAAAATATTGCACAACATAAATATAACATAATAGGAAAAAAATTGAATGAAATTAATTACATTTGAATACTATGTTTAAGTTCATTCATAAATTGTTATCAGTAAACAAAAAACATAAACAGTACTCACTACTAGTCATTCATTCTTTACTTGAATGGAGTGTAATAATGATTTATAATGTATTTATTTATATTTTCCTTAAACACAACTTGAAAGTACGTAAATAAAACTAAGAATTATTTTCAATATTTAGTTATACCAATATAAACACTATTTTTTTTATTATTTGTAACAGCAAACTGTTATTTATAATGATTAAGTTGTATTCTGTAAGATTTTTCCTTTAAAACAATAAATGATTATATTTCATTTCATCTTGGCAAGTTTTGACTCTAAACAACCACTTGATATAAAAGTGTAGTGAATTATAAATATCTAAAAAAATGGGGAATCAGTCAACCAACATGTTTTCTTAGAATGGTTCAGCCAAATGAATCATGGTTTAAAAAAGTTTTTGCACATATAAAATTTCTTGCATGCTTACATTTGATGTTTGCATCATAGTAAAACTGTTTTTTATTTTTTCTTTGTTTTTGGGTACAATTTATACATCCTACATATTCTTGTCTAGATTAAGAAAAATAATAAATTAAATATTTTGTTAATTTATTCATTATTCTTGTTCTATGAATTTAAGTATATTATTCCTATTAGAATTGTTCACTTTCTTTATATGACTTGTCACGTTTTTTTGCTGTGTGTATGTTATTGAAGTGTTTTGGGTAAAGGCATTTATTTTAGGATAACAATGTGAGGAATCCTGCATGATGAGAGATCCTAGAAAGGTTTTGAAAGACATGTGAAGTCTGCCAATCTGCACTTGGCCAGTGTGGTGGACTATGGCCTGATCCCTCTCATATTGAAAGAAGGTCTGTGCCTAGCAATGGGACATTATAAAAGAGGGCTGAATACATACATTTATTGTAATAAATGTAATAATATTTAATATATTAAATATGTCCCAGTATGTAAAAATTAAAATATAATAAGTAAGAAGTTTAAGTTTCTATTTCATATATTTCCAGAAGCAAAGTCCAGGTGGAGTGCCAGTGTGTGCGGAGTGTCTTGGCACTGATGCAAAGAACAGGCTCGGTGCCAACGAAGCTCTGATCTGCTGCTATCAGTGCAAGTCATATGCCCACCCGACTTGCCTCAATATATTGGAATATATTAATTTGACAACTTTGAAGGTAAGTTATTGAATAATGTGTATGTTTTTCTACATATTTAAAGAATTAATTATTTCTTTTTAATTATATATGAAGAAACATTTATTGTTAAGAATGTGGCTAATGATTAAATTATATGACTTACTAGTGACTTAGGTACGTTTTAATTTTTTTGAGCAGGAGCTTAATTCTTTTTTCTAAAAGTACTAAAGTTACTCCTTATAACATCAGCTATCTGCCAGTGAAAGTTCAAAATCGGTCGAGCCATTTCGGAGTTTAGCCAGAACAAACAGAAAGATGGATAAAAATTATAAAAATCGTGTTTTTCTATATCTATATTTACTATATGTACTGTATATACATACTTTCATATGCATTTAGTAATAAGTTGTTATTTTGATATTACAAACAGACACTTCAATTTTATTTATCTGTATAGATAATTAAAAATTAAGTATTAATAGTCATACTTGCAACTGTAGCAACAAAAATTGTATGAAAACTTTTATAGTTTATTTTAAACCTGAAAGTCGATAATTGTTGTGCAATCACACGGCCCATTAGAGAGTTCTCGTTCAATATGAGAATTATTGATAATTGAATAAAGTAAACATTTGATGAACCTGTTTACATTGTCCTCTATACACAGATGAGTTGCTCAAAGCTAATTATGTTGTAGCAAGTCATTGCTATACATTTTTGTATTTTTACAAGAGCTTTAAGTACTAAGATTATGAAAATCATTAATTTTAGTTGTTTTAATAGCATTATTTTTTTATTATTGCTATTTACTGTAATTTATAATTAGCTTGCCGTTTACATTTTCATAGAAAAATTATTGAATTAGGTGATTTTAAAGTATATATCTGTATTATTAATATTATAAATGTGAAAGTTTGTGAGTATGTATGGATGTTTGTTACTCTCTCACACGCACACACGCAAAATAGGCACATAGGTCGTCGAGTTGCGGAAAATAGCCCGAACATACCATACCATACTCTCTCACACCAGAACAGCCGAATGGATCTGGATTAAATTTCACAGAGATAGATTATAGTCTGGAATAACACATAGGCTATTTTGTATCCTGGAAAAACATAAACAAATTATCCCATGGTAACCATACATATTTCCAGGATAAAAAGTAGCTTATGTGTTATATTATTGTAAAGTTTCATTAAAATCCATTCAGTAGATTTTATGTGAAAGAGTAACAAACATCCATATGTGTCCATACATCCTCACAAACTTTTGGATTTATAATATGTATTAGTAGGATGTTTCACATAAATACATTCAATTGTGAAGTGTTTTCTTTAATTTCTTACAAGTGTGTTTCTAGGTCAAATTCAATTTTATTCATGAGAATATTAACATCTGCTCAGCTTTATTATACACATATGGCATATTAACTTAATAATTTATATACAGGGCCATTTATAATGCTAAAGGGGAATAGAATGATTGGTTGAATGGAATGAATGAATTATATTTGCATTCATAATTGTTTCTATAGATTATTTTTTTATATGGGTGTTTTCCAATATAAGACAAAGGCAATGAATGAGAGTGTAATCGCAAGTTTCAATAGTTTAGCAATATACTAAGTAATTAAAGTTTATAACATCTTGGCTTGTATTTTGTAAAATAACGAAAACTTTTTGGATTACATATTTTATTTCTTTAATTGAATATTTTGTATTATTTAAACTTGACAAATAAGTTTTTTTAATCTGAATCTGAACTATATTAGCTTTTTGTAGATATTATATCGATAGTTTAAAATTTGTTTGAGCATATTTTGAATGAAAATTTGCTGTCTTACTATACTAAAAAGGAAATGCCACAAAATTCTGTATACAATAGTAGTTTTTATTCGTTTTTTTTTGTTACCAAGCATTCTGTACTACCAGTCAACACGAAATGGATAAATGTGTTATGTATATATTTATGATTTAAGTAGTATTTCACATTAAACTGATGGATAAAAGTAGTTAACACTGTTCATTTGAACAGAGAGACATATATAAATTATAATTATTGTTTAAAAACTTTTGTATTAGACATGTTAACACTGACATGAACAATGACAAGAAAAAAATAATAATAACAATGTGCTAGATAAGTATATCATACTAGCGACTCACCCTCGTTTCCCTTGGGTTCGTCCTAGGTACGTTTTAATTTTTTTGAGCAGAACGTTAATTCTTTTTCTAAAATAAAAGTAGCCTATGTTACTCTCTATAACATCAGCTATCTTCCAGTGAAAGTCCCGTCAAAATCAGTCCAGCCGTTTCAGAGATTATCCAGAACAAACAGACAGACAAAAATTAAAAAACAATATGTATTTTTCTTACAAGTACTGTATATAATTTCATATGACATGACATTACAAACAGACACTTCAATTTTATTTATCTGCATAGATTATCTATATATATATGTGTCTGTATACCAGAGCGCGCGGTGGTGCTGCGGCGAGTGCGCGCGCTGCGCGCAGTGCGGGCTCAGCGGCGAGTGGGCGTCGCGCTGCGCCGCGTGCCCGCGCGCCGCGCACGCGCGCTGCCGCCGCCCGCCCTGGCGCTGCGACCACTGCCAGGAGACCACTAGGTACTGCACACATGCTCGGTTTCATCCACAGTATACTAACCAGATAATGTATAGACACTGTGGAGTGCGGGGGAGATGTGGGTCATACTTACTTTTTATAAATATTCCAGATATGGGTTTAGGGTTGACGAGTATAACTGTTACTGCTTATTACTTATACTTATTGGAGTAGCGGGAAATGAGAAGGCTGACAGTTTAGCAAGACGAGCTATGAATGCAGGTATAAGATTAGTAACAACGCCAAACTTTTCTGATATCTTAATAAAACACAAAAAAGAAATTTTTAATATATAGAAAGAGTATTTTGATGAGAGATCGAAATGTTAAGGAATATTGTATAAAATTATTCAAAACGAGCCTTCTCATATCCCGTGGTTCTGTGATAGGATATTGACGCGTCAACAAATTGTTACTTTAAGTTAAGTAAATAGTGAGTACTAATTGCAAGTTAATCGACTTTTGTTTAAAATAAATTGCCGTTGTATTTTATGCATTCAGAGAACGATGGGACTGACATTTTCGCCCTGTACTTAAAAAGTCTGAATAAAAACAGATAAAAAAACTGTTACTGCGACGAGATGCCTCTTCAGTGTCTTAACATATAATTTTTTTCCAAAATCTTTGAATGCAGTTCAGAATATCTCCGAAAGTTATGGATGGTCTGCTAGGAACGTTTTTCTGTAACTATAGAAGGTACCTGCCCTTACTGTCCCGTCTCAAAAATCCACCCTGTATACATTAAAAAATGTATATTAAAATGAATGTTTACATGATTGTTGTTTTATTATATGTTATTTATATTTTATTTTATCTTTTACAGATCTACGATGGGAGGTACGCCGAAGAAGAGGAAACCGAAGGCGGCAGCGCGACGCATCGACTCGGATGACGAGCCCTCCGACGGTAATGCCTCGCATTACTCGCGCCCGTCCGAACAGAGAATGTCGAAGGAGAAACAGAAATTTTTCAGATTCTCCGCTTTCAATCTCGTCAAAAGGCGCCGGTGTAGGGAGTCCTCCAGCGAGTGGGAGGGCTGGGAGGGCTCGCAGTGGGGGGGAGTGCGCGTCACGCGCGTGCAGCGCCTCGAGCTGCGGCTGGAGCGCCGCCCGCCCTCCCTCTCCTCCGACAGCGACGCGCCGCCCGCCCCCGCCTCCCCGCCCGCCCTGGCTGCCGCGCCGCCTGCCCCTGCCCGCCCCGCGCCCACCATCTTCGAGCGCCTCGCCTCGGACACGGGCCCCGGCGGCACGTGGGGCTTTGCAGCGGAAGCGCAAAAGCAGAAGGTCATCGAGTCCACGCTCGAGCCGGAAACCTCACGGCCACAGGAACCATCAACTCCCCAAATACAGAAGCAATCGCCGGAACGATTGAGGCACAGACGGAGGAGTAGATGCGGAGACAGACTGCTGACCACGCTGTTCGATGGGCTATCGGAGTTCTATTCGGTTCGAACGGCGTCCCGCTCCCAGTCCCGGCACCGGCCGGTCAAGCGCGAGAGCGAAGATCGTCAAGTATTAAAGGAGACGCGGAGCACGTTCAAGCGATATCAAGCGACGTTGAGCCGCGAGAGTAGAAATAGTAGGGAACAAAGACTGTCAATAGAAAATAGAGAAGAAGTTAGGGAGGAGCGGGCCAAGAGTCGGCCGAGAGAAGTAGAGAGAGAGGAGAAGAGTGTAAGGGAAGTTCGGCACAGCAAAGAGGCCGCAGTGCAGGCGGGGGTGGAGCGAGGAGAGGTAGAGGATATGAGAGGGTCGGGGGTTCGATTGAGCGCGTCGGCGCTGGTGGTGCGCGCGGCGGAAGGCAAGCGCGGCGGGTGCGTGGACGCGCAGGCGCACAAGCTGCACCGCGAGGGCCCGGCCGCCAATCAGACGGGTAAGATTGTGACGGGAGGCGCGGTGAAAGTGGTGACCGTCCCCGGTCTGATTGCCGGCCGGCCCTACGCCCTCTCTGTTCGGACGCGCCGAGTGTTGTTTTTGGGCACGCACTTTCGCTCGCGCTTCTCGAATGCTCTACTACGGATATTGTTACATATTATTATGTTAATGTCGTTACATGTTAGATGTTGTTTTTATCCCCCCTGTGTGTTCTTATTGGTTTTCCTTTTTTTTTGTAATATTATAATACATATTGTATGTAATGTGTAATCGTTATTTGGAATTGTATATATTTGTTTTTTTTTTTCGGATATCGTTTTTTTTTCTTTTGTTAAATAATATGCTGGGTGTATGTATATGTTAATATGATTAATATAATATAAAGTTTTCTCGTTTTGATGAATTAAAAACTCTGTATCGGACTGTCTCACTTATTACCTATTCCCATAGCAAATTTTATATGTATTTTATCTTTTACAGAGGGTAAGCGTTTACCTCCCGGCGTGACAGAGGCGGATGCGGAGTTATTCTCCCAGGCGAGGGCAGCGAGCGGTGCTGAGGAGGTGGTGCCCTCAGGGTCGGGGTCTGGAGCCGGTCCACCGCCACCAAGGTGCCCGTCGGCTATAGAGTTTGGACAATGGGAGATAGAGACTTGGTATTCAAGTCCCTTTCCACAGGAATATGCAAGGTATTCATTTTGTAATTTCATAAGATTAAATATGTATACAAAATATCATTTAGGTCGTCAATACATACACACTATTTTATTAATTGACCGTTATGTAAAAAATTAAAAGTTTTTTATATATGGATGCTAAATTTATAAAATGAAAAAAAAACTTTGCAGTGTGTGTGCAATTTGTTCCTTTATACCTAAAAGCAAAAAAGTTCACATTATTTAAAATATAACAAATATCGTTTATTTCAATTTCAGGTTGCCAAAGCTATTCCTATGCGAGTTCTGCCTGAAATATGCGAAAAGTAGAGCTGTTTTGATGCGACATTTGGACAAATGTCTATGGAGACATCCGCCAGCCACAGAAATATATAGATGCGGTGATATATCCGTGTTCGAAGTGGATGGGAATGCCAATAAGATTTATTGTCAGAATCTCTGCCTTCTAGCAAAACTATTTCTTGACCATAAAACTTTGTATTATGATGTTGAACCGTTTCTATTTTATGTTCTAACAAAAAATGACAGCAAAGGATGCCATTTAGTTGGATATTTCTCAAAGGAAAAGCATTGTCAGCAGAAATATAACGTGTCGTGTATAATGACGATGCCGCAGTACCAGAGACAAGGATACGGGCGATTTCTCATCCATTTTAGTGAGTGGTGGAATTATTTTTTTTGTTTATTCTGTGGCTTTTTAGTATTTTTTTTATTGTTGTTGGTAAAGTAAATTATAGGTTACTTATATGTAATAGAAAAACTTCTTAGATTATAATCAGTATATATTCGAAGTATCAATATTATTTTTCTTAGGATCAAGTAATTTAAAATTATTACAAAATTATCATAGCTCTTTATGAAAAGCAAAATGTTCTTTTTTAAAATTAATGAATCTTTTGATTAATTATATTTTTCTTTCTCAGGTTATTTGTTATCAAAGGAGGAAGGTCAACCGGGAACGCCCGAAAAGCCACTGTCCGACTTAGGGAGGGTTTCATACCACGCGTATTGGAAGTCTGTAATTTTAGAATATTTACACGATCATAGAGATCGGCCGATTACATTTGAGGATATTGCTTTTACTACGGGAATG
Organism: Brenthis hecate; assembly: GCA_951806755.1. Taxonomy (NCBI): domain Eukaryota; kingdom Metazoa; phylum Arthropoda; class Insecta; order Lepidoptera; family Nymphalidae; genus Brenthis; species Brenthis hecate. The sequence goes on along the minus strand of OX638258.1, from coordinate 5,342,592 downwards.
CATATGAACGACATAGCTGTCACGTTCCAGCTGCTCGGCTTTGTCAGATATGTGTCTAATAACGATACAGTGAAATTAGGGATCTGTGTCGATTGGAGTAGGGTTGAAAATCACGTAAAGAAAGTCAACAGCAGGCCTAGATTAGAAATTGATCCTGAATGCTTAAGATGGACGCCTTTGTTAGCACCAACCGTTAATCCATTTAGATCACCAGAAGAAGGATCCGGCGATCAAGAAACAGAGAATGATGATGAAATGAAAACGGAAAGTGAAAACACTGAAACGGAACCGGAAACAGCTAAAACGGAACAATCAAAACTAGAAAAGGAAACACCGGATCTGCCAGTGGAAGTGACGTCATCCGGGAGAAGACGAACGCGGCCGCTTAAATACAGTGAAAGTACTTACCAAACGACACCTACCGTTGGTGATGGAACACGGAAACGGAAACGGGAAGCCACGAGGAAGGTATCCGAAAGCGTTGAAGAGGCTAAAGAACCGGAAGCCACTCCGAGAAGGCAAAGGAGTAAAAGTGTCGCCCGGAAAGCTAAAATACAAGAGGAAGTTATTGATCTACCAAGAAATAGACGGAAGACCATTAAAGAACCAACGTACGCGTCTGACAGTCAGGAGAGCCAGGAAAGTGTTGACACGCGAAATGAAATGGACACACCTGTTAATGAAGTTAAAAATAAAACCAAGCGAAGACTTGGCTGGAAAGGTCGTCAACCTAAACGTCAAAAGGTCAATAAAGCCGCCGCAGCGTCCCCTGTTGCTAAGAAACCGAAAGTTGATGAAACTGTCAATGATGATTATAAAACTGATGATTCTATTGAACAACCCGCTGATATTATGCCTAATGAAGATGAAAATAATAAAACAGTAAAACCTCAAAATGAGAAACCAGAGGAAAAGACTAAAAACAATGAGGAAAGTTCAGAAGATTCATCTGGAGAGGCAGATGATGAGATGGATGTGGAGGAGGGAGAGGATAGAACGAGTATACCAAGCAAACCTGCCACTCCTCGACCCATTGAAGAGAACAGTACAGACAATCACACCAGCGATATGGAACTTGACAGTATTCATATGGACTCACCTAAATCTATTGCGGAAAAAGATCAAGTTATTAATGAAACTGATAAAGAAAAAGTAGACGAAGAACTTCCGGTTGTGGAAAATGGACCGGATATGAGTATAATTGAAAATAATGGGAAAATGGAGGAAGAGAAATCTGAACGTGAAAAAGTACCAGAGACAAGAAATGGTGAACTAACATCGTCATCCAAACCAGTCTTAGATGATAAAGACACTATAGTTATATCAGAGTCTGACGATAACAACAGTCAAAGTTGTCCGCTGCCTTCTCCTAAACCTAATAATTTAATTCCCATTCAAAATAACGAGTTTAAAACAAAAGATGCGGAAAGTGAGACACCTCCCAAAATATTACCTGTTGTGTCTACGGAGAATGCTCATATAGTTCTCGACGCTAAAGGTCCGTCTGATTCCAACACAATAAAACCCTCCGTGGATCTAATAGTACCACGTTTACATCAAATCGAAACAATCGTCGTTGAAGGAGAGTCGGATAGTGCAATTTCACCAAACATAGGCGTATCTCCAAAGAAAAATGACAAAACAGTAATAAGTGAATCGCCAAAAAAGAAATCGCCGGAAAAGGTTAACATGGAGATTGCATGTGAACAGAAAAAGTGCGAAATGAGAAAAGAGACCGTCATTCAACACCAAACCGTCGATGAAAGTAAAACACCAGAGAAAAAGTCGCCAAATAAAATAGAAACGATCATACAAAATTTAGATCCACATAGAGATATGTCTGCGCTAAAGAAACCAGAGGCCCCCAAGATCGATTACAACGAAATGGATGCGCGGAAATTACAAATGAATATTAGTAAAGAAAGCGAAATGCCTTTTAGAAATGATATGATGCATTCGAGAAAAGTAGATATAGTTGTATCGAGGAATATAATCGAGAATCCGATACCTAATTACCATAATTCAGTTAGCAATTCAGTAACTATACAGCCTATAAATTCTTTGCATACAACATTGCAGCATCCATTCATGAACCATAGAAATACCATAAGTAAAGAGTCACAAGGCGTGCAAACTGACAAAGATCTTGTAAAAAACAGCGATCCAAATAGAGTGATCAATAACATGCCTGATCCGTCACCGGTTATTAGCAAAAGTACGGCGAAGTTAGAAGTTCCTCATCCCATCACGTCACCCGTCGTCAATCCAGTCATACCAAAAGTGCCGAATGTGACTGATATCAACTTTCTGCCGAGATGTCAGAGTGCTAACGCTGCTGTGAACTTGGGAATGGAAAGAACCGATATAGATCCCAATTTCGCTAACAACCTACAAAATTCGTTAGGCGGTTCCATGAGCATTGTCCAAACGAATTCTCAAGACAAAAATGATCCAAACCAAAAGCCTAGAGAAAAGAGCAAGTTACGGGATGTCAGAGTTAATTCTGCGCATAGTAAAATGGAGAAAACTGAGAAGAAATCAAAAAACGAAACTCCAAGAAGCACCCCAGAGCCTAAGTTGTTTTTTCCAGAACAAAATGCACCTGCGAGAAAACCGGAGACATCTGTCCCAATAAATGTAATAAATACTGTGGCAGTAACGAGTAAAATGGAGGCGAAAACAACTGAAGCGCCCAAAAAGCAAGATTTTTTTAAGAAAGAAAAATCTAACGCCGCTAAGTGTGACAAAAATTCGTCTGTCAAACATGATAAGACTTGCTCAACGCAACTCAATCTGAAGGCAGCAGAGCAAAATGATCTGAACAAGATGTTGCCAAAATTTAAATACGACAACGAATTGGTGCCAAAAGCGGATTACGCGATGAACCAAATCCCTAACTATCACACGACTCACGCGCAATACCCTATGTCGCAGTGGGCACCCTGGGACCCTACTAGAACGTGGGACCATAATCGATTTTTAGACATGAAAAACAACGATAAAAATTACTTGGACAAATTCCAAGGCTTCAATCTACCTCATTTAGATCAAATGCAGAAATCTCCGCAAAAGTTGCATCCAAAGTACGACCAAAAGGACTTTCATAATATTGCGTACGGTGCTCTATCTGGTGGCATATACGCTACAACAGGGTTGCCACACTTCAAAGAGACTAAGGCGCCAACATCCAAAGCTTCGGATTGCCAGAAAAACGAGTGTAAACCAACAAAACAGTCGAAAACAACTACCGCGTGTCAAACACAATGCGAGAGTAAAAAGTCTCACAACACAAATGAAGCGCAGATAAAGCAAATGATGCAGCGACAAGTCAATAAGCAACAAGATGTGGTAACAAGTTGCGCGGAGTTTCGACAACAAAGTCCCCAAATACTAACATCGCCCGGCTGCAAGAGTTTCAACCAAAACGGTCCATGCCAAGAGAAGTCTGAAATCGAGAAGAAATCTCGACAGCAGTCTAAGAAGGACGAGTCCCCAAAGGACACGAATAAGGAAGAGATGTGCGAGTCAGTTAGTCCAGCACTACAGTCCATGGGGGTTTATACTCCGGACTCGACGAGTAATTCGGTCCATTCGGTCCAATATACGGCCTGTGAGTTGGATGTTAGTCAGTTGGGGCTGGAGTCGCCAACAAGTATAGGGTCAGATTTGGCATCACCATGCAGTATGATGCATATGCACCCAGCCCCCAGTCCTCAATACCCGCACTCGTCACTGCACATCCCATCTATCATGAGCCAGCCGAACCAACCGGCTAAACAGCAGAAGATTAATAATAGAAATAGGTGAGTAATAGATATCTGCTAGTTTGATAAAATTAGATTTTATTCTAATTAATTAAAATTAAATTTTAAAGTAACGTGATTGAGAGACGCCATCCATTTTAGATGTGTGTTCGAAACCTATGTTCAGGAAATTTTCATGTAATTTTCAATACTGAATATTATAGTAAAAACAATAAAAGTTGTTTTGCAAGTTGTTTGTATTGGATAAACTAAAATTCGCTGTACCGATTTAGATGAAATTTGGTATGAAGATAAGACTCTGGTAGGGGCATAGAATAGTGTTTATCCCGGAAATCATCTCTTTAGGGGGTGAAAAGAGGGATGAAAGTTTGCATGGAGGAGATGTATGTATAATATAAATGTATGTAAATAATATTATTCTCAATTAAGTACATTCAGTGTGCCATAAACAAGTTTTTATATGACTAATTTTATATTATGTATCTATGTATGTATGTATGTATTCCAGGAACAATGCGAGCAGCGGGAGCGCGGGCGACAAGTCGGCGGGCGTGCGCGGCGCCGCCACGCCGCCCGCGCGCCACCGCGCCACGCCGCCGCACCCGGCCACCTCGCACGGTCAGTCACCCCTGCATATATGTATATATGGTGGTCTACTCTAAGCATAAAGCACAATATGATGACGGCTTACCCCTTCATGTTCTACTTAAATATTTATAAGTTACTAACGACTCACCTTCACTCCGCTCGAGTTCGTCACTACTTACGTTTTAATGTTTATATAGTTTTATATTTTCTCGCAGTAAAAGTATCTTATATGTTGACCCGGATAACCAGCTACCATCATACAAAATTTCATCAAAATCCCTCCTGTGGTTTTTCCGTGATGCGGTAACAGACAGACAAAAGTTCTAAAAACTATAGATTAATAATAATGTTTATTTCAATAAAATATTCCAAAAAACATTGAATGTACAAATTTGGCTTACTTACAATTTTGTTATATATATATATATATATATATATATATATATATATATATATATATATATATATATATAAATGAAGTAAACGTTTGACATTCCAGGCGGTGCAGTGATGCAGGGCGGCACGTCGGGCAGCGGCTACCAGGGCGGCTACCTGTCGTTCCAGCAGCAGCAGCAGTACCACGCGGGTTGGGCGCCGTCCTGCAGCCTCGCCAAGCTGCAGCAGATGGCGGATGCGCCGCAGCACCCGCCGCACACGCCTCCCGCGCCCGCGCCACAGGTAACTACCGACACTGCTGAATTATATGTTACTAGTCTGTCCCTATGTATGCATATATCTTTAAAACTACGCAACGGATTTTGTTGCGGTTGTTTTAATAGATAGTGATTCAAGAGGAAGGTTTATATGTATAATACATGCATATTATAGTATAGAAAAACGGAGAAATTCAAAGATTTGTATTTCATACTAACCGTTAAAACGTAGCGACGAAACCGAGCGAAGCGAGGGTGAGTCGCTATCAATATAAAATTATTACAATTCAGACATACAGACAAACAGACGAAAATTTTAATAACTATTGTTTTGGGGTCTATATTCTGTACAAAATATTTTACAGTCATTGTTTTTAAAAAATACGAGGGTGCGTTTCTAAGTTCGCGGAATGAGAGGGTTGGAGGGGGGTGATTAGGCTCATTAGGTTGGTAACGTGTTTAGTGACTCATAATTAGTATAAATACGAGATTTCATTGTTTGTTTCGTGTTTTCATTAGACCGTTAGTCTTTGAGCTATTGCCAACCAAGCAACATAATCAGGAGTGAAAAGTGAAATATGGAAAAAATCTAATATCGTACCGTTATAAAGTTCCTTACCAAGCAAGGAAAATCAGTTGCGACCATAATGGATGAGATGTCATCGGTTTACGGTGACTCTTGTCCAGGAAAAACCATGGTGTACAAGTGGCACAGTTTGTTTAAAAAGGAAGGGAATCCCTTGAAGACGACCCGAGGCCGGGCAGGAGCATCGAGGTGACCACGCCAGAACTTATCCAAAAAGTCGAAAAACTTGTACTCAACGATGCTCGACTAAAAAAGAAACAACTCGCAGAAATGGTTGGAGTATCCGATACAACCATTTTTAAAATCCTGCACAATCATCTTGGCATGACTAAGGTCAGCGCAAGATAGGTATCGAAAATGCTCACGCCGCCGCAAAAACAACAACGCGTAGAGTGTTCACGTGCATTTTTGGACCTCTGCAATCAAGACAAGGATGGTGTATTGAGTCCAATTGTTACTGGAGACGAAACTTGGGTTCATCATTATGAACCTGAGTCGAAACAAGACTATGCAGTGGCATAAAAAGGGCACAGCACCCCCCAAGAAGTTTAAGGTGTCACAGTCAGCTGGGAAACTCTTGGCAACGGTCTTTTGGGACCTAGAAGGAATATTATTGATCGATTATAAAGATAAAGGTGTTTCTATAACCGAAGAATACTACGCTTCAATATTAGAGCGACTAAAAGAAGCCATTAAACAGAAAAGACGGGGAAATTGACGAAAGGTGTGCTGCTTTTGCACGACAATGCGCCCGTCCACTAGAGCCGCGTTGCGTTGGCTGCCCTGCTTAAAGTGGGCTTCGATATTTTGAACCACCCCCCCTACAGCCCAGACCTGGCCCTGTGTGATTATTACCTCTTTCCAAAAATGAAAAAAGAGCTGCGGGGTAAAAAATTTACCACCGATGATGAAGTTAAGGAGGCAGTTTCAGCGTATTTTGAGGACAAAGACAAAACATTTTTTTATGAGGGTATAAATAAATTAATTGAAAGATCTGAAAAATGTGTCCGTCTTGCAGGTGAATATATTGAAAAGGAAAAATAATTTGGTTTTTTTATTTCAACCCCTTACCTTTCATTCCGCGAACATAAAAACGCTCCCTCGTATTTCATGTACAGATTTTGCTAAGTTACATTCCACATTTGAAATGTTTAAACTTTATTTATTTCTAGTTCCCTACAAATAATCTCCATCATAAACAAACAGTAGTGTTAACAGTTTAATTCCCAATGTTCCAGTACGGTCAACAGGCGGGCACTCCCCCCGCGGGCCATTACCACGCGCCTAAGTACTACGCGCCCGCCCACAACCAGCTCGAGTCGCCTCGCAACACGCGTAACGCTACCAGTGAGTAAATACTCGTCTTGTTTATATATTTTGTATTTTGTACACATAGCAGAATGATATTGATTTATTTTCAATTCAATTTACATAATTCTTAAGGCAGGGTTACCGAGTGAAGTGCATTGAAATCAGGGGTCTCGCACCTCTGATGTTTTCAGGCAAATCATTTTCAACATGATTACCACTTGTGTTATGGTGAAGGAAAACATAGTGAGGAAATGTCTGAGAGAACTTTAAAAGTTTAGACATGTGAAGTCTGCCAACCCACAATCTACCTGCGTGGTGGACTATGGCCTGAACCCCCTCGTATTGAAGGAAGGCCTGTGCCCAGCTATGGGACGTTAAAAAGGGCTGAATGCAATTCAATTCTTTATTTAATGGCTTTAAGTGTGCCAGAGCACAAATTATTTGACCAATGTCATGTTGAAAGTTGATATTTTTTTTTAACAAACATTGATATGTCACAATATAAATTAAGATGGAAATACATGACATTCTAATGGCTCTAATTTACACAGCATGTAGTGTTTTTTAATATTTTTTTTTACATAAATTTCTTGAAAAAAAAAAAAGAAATGAACTGATGAACCGATAAATAAAAAAAAATTGAAAAATAAAAAGTAAAGAATTTTTGTTATTTTCAAAGATCCAGATATAATAGGCATTTGAAACAGATGCAATATACAAATCCTATTCAATTTTTATTCAAAATATTTCCAGGTAATCTTAGTCCAATGCAGCATGTTCAAATGGGTCCCGGCTCTCGCATGTCACCGAACCTTAACACCCACATCATCAGCCAATACGGCCTGAATGGTTACCGAGTTCCACCGCAGCAGCAATTCAATAACCTGCCGGTCCAAATGATGAATGTACAGCCAGGAGTCCAGTACCCTGGACCTGATCCCAGGGCGCAACAGCCCAATGTATACGCGTACGCTGGATACATAAATCCTCCACCTCCTTTGACAATGCAGACACTTAATTCAACTATGCGTCGGTAGCCTCGACCAAAAACCCAGTGCAGGAAGCAGTGAAAAGTGACAGTGACAGTGACATTTGTGTTTTAAGTGATTTAATCTGTGACCAAAAAGTGACTGTATGATATAATTAAGGTAAAGTACAAAATAACGCTTTTAAGATGTATATAACACCACTTCAGTTGCCTTATCCTTTTTACATGGCATTTTTTATCTTTGTTTTGGTATGAAGCTGAATAAAGTACAAAATTGCTGATAGATTTTAATATGTGGGGAGTAGCGTAATGATAGTGCAATAAGTTGTTTGAACTTTATTTTCTATTGCCACACAACATTTTGTATGTATCTCTGTATATAATGGCATAAAAAAATTGAATTATCAATTAATTAACCGACATTTTGAAAATGGAAGTATTCAATCGAAATTACACTAGCATCTCAATATTAGCAAGTTCACAAGATGGCGGAACAATTGTAAAAAGTATTTGGATGTATTGAATTATAAGTCGGTCACTCGGCACTGTGATAATCAATTTGATTGTCTGTAAGGAAGTGTGCTCGGTTTTGTTTTCCAAAGACGCATATTGGTGGCTCTTACATGCATATATCATTTGTTATTTCTTGGATTGGTTTGTAGCAGCTATTTTAGATGTTTTTCTGAATGCCACAGATAAGATATAAACAAGGTATAACTTTGAGTTTTTTTTAATTTTATAACAAACAGGAATAATATTTATATACTTTTTCCTTGAAATTTATAAAGATTTAATAATATAATGCTATAAGTTTTTTTTTACATGTGTTTCATTTCTAATATTGTATGTGAGAGTCATCAATTATATGTAATATTTGTCACTGTGCAATGTATACTGCAAAAATGTATTTTGAATGTAAAAAAATCATTAACACTTATATGTATATCGTGATTATGTACAGTTTGTAATTTAATTTGTGTTTTTATTATCGGAAGTGCCTCTTTCCTCTCCATGTAATATACTGTAAATGTGCCGCTTGTGTAAGGTTGTATACATAGAATCCTTAGCATATTTGTATATTAAAAAAGTAACTTTTTTTTTTAATTAATGTGATAGTATTAATTAAGGGCGAGACCCGAAATAGGCCTAATAGTTTTTTTTAATATTTTTTTATTGTAACATTTAGCTATTAATTTCTTTTATACGCTTTGCACTAAGGATTATTTTGTGTTAAACTCGTTAATTTATTGCCAAATGTTAAATCACTTGCGTTATTTTAAGTTAGTTGATTTAGTCGACCTCTTGATTATTTTTATGTTAGTCCAGACTCGTTGTGTTTGTGTGGGCACAGCTAGGAGTATGTGTTTGGGGTATTTTTTGTGCCCAAATAGCAAGTATTGCTTGACTACTTAATTTTTATTATTGACGGGTTTCATATCCTCATGTGATTTATTTTGTATGCTCTTAGGTTGGAGTTAAATGTAATTAATTGAATATTTTTACTTTTAGCCGATTATTCAATTATTAGATAAAAGTTATTCATAAAATAACATATTACTTTTACGTGATCTTATTTTTAGCGGTTTTGCTCGGGTGAGTCATAATTTCATAGGTTTTGATTTTTTTGTGCCGAACCCTGATTTTCTAAAATAAAAGTAGCCTAAGTTACTTCTTTTTTTACTTCCCTTAGTTGTCTGCCAATGAAAGTCCCGTCAAAATCGGTCCAGCCGTTTCAGAGATTAGCCGGAATAAACAGACACAAAAATTTACAAAAATGTGTTTTCTTATAAGTACCATATATAATTTCATATGCATTTAGCAGACAGACAGAAATTTATAAAGTTATTTTTTTATGTACCATATATAATTTCATATGCATTTAGTAAAAGGCTGTTATTTTAACATTACAAACAGACATTTATTTATCTTTATAGAGATTTATTTCACTTTTATATTTGGTCGGGTTATATGTCTTGTTGTTTAACTTTTGTCTAATGATTGAAAAATAAGCTTGTAGTGTTATAATTTTGACATAAGCATTGTATTGTTTGTAGTGAATGTGTTCTGTTTTTTTGTTAGAGGTTTTTGTAAGGATTTACCCCTCGACCCTCATAACTGTGCCCGCACAAATTTATAAATTATTAAGTAAGATCTGCTCCAGTAAGGTTATGAATGTTACTTGTTACTAATATGTAGTATAAAAAGTATTGTACATATAATAATAATAATAAGACTTGTAGCAGGTGTTAACACAAAATATAATTTTGTGAAAAAAAATGTAATGCCTTTTTTTTCTTTTTTTAATAGTTAGATCGATCCTCTTGAGTTTTTGGTTCTCGAATTTCCATATAATACAATGTTTTACAGTGAACCATACTACGGGACAGACAACGGTGATTCCCAAACACATGTTTATTTTTTAGATAAATTTTAATTATAATAAATAATTTTAATTCATTAAAATCTGATAACCCTAGTCGTCTCACGAATCTACATCGGATGTCATAAAGAGGTATAATTTGGAAGTTTGGATGTAAGACATTATCTCTGAAACAACTGATAATTAATACAATTCTATAAATGGTTTCACTAATAGGAAGCTATATTAGTGCAGAGCGCTATATTTATTATTCCGATAAAAATGTGTTTACTATTAGAAATCATAATAATTTTAGTTCAAGACAAAAAAAAGCCATTCATGAAATAAAGTAATAATGATATAAATGAAAAATTCACTTTAGGCGACCCCAAGTGAAGCGGAGATGTGTCGCTAGTTTTATAAAACGACTAGTTTCGTATTTATATAAAACAAAGTTGGGTTTGTTACCACACTTATAACTCGAGAACTGCTGGACCGATTTTTATGATCTTTATTTTGTTGGATATATCTTTACCCCGAATAGCAGAATAACTATTAAAACATCGGAAAATTCACGAAAAAATATCTATTCTATACTAAGCGTCAAAATGTACCTAGGGACGAACCTGAGCGAAGCGAGGGTGAGTCGCTAGTTAACATAACAATAGCTAGTTACATAAAAAAATTATTAAAATTATAAGTTTTTAAGGCAGGTTGGCGGTGTGGCAATGAGTTTTTTTTTCATTTTATAAAAAAAGTTACAATAAATTACATAAATTACGAGTATAGGAAATTATCTCTGATTTCATTTATTACACAACTATTTTCATCGTTAAATGAGTACGAACGGCGATATTGTTAAAGAATTATTTTTAGGCGCCATTTTTCCAATATGGCGGCGCGAGCGGCAAAGATGAGGTGGAAAAGTAGAAATGAGAAATAGCTCGTCGAAATCTATAAGATCACCAATTTTCAAAGATCCTAGACACTTTCTAGGTACAACCAAAATGACTGGACTATTGGTCATTTGGACAAATAAGCACTGAGATGACGATAGGTATGACATTCGGGAGCACCCAACTTGCGTCTGACGAAATGATAGTAGAATTTTTCAAAAACAAAAACTTTTAGAGTTTGGATTCTAATCGATTTTTGTTGACGATATTAGTTAAACTTTAAGTTTTTAAAAAATATATCGATTTTAATATTTATTGTAAAATTTGGAAGCCGTTACTATTATTTTAATTATACATGATCCCACTTAATTATGTATAATATCTATACTTTTTTGGGGATTACATCTTCATCAATCTGAAATTATATATCAGGGAGAATTTCTTAAAGAACTTACGTACCTAGTAAATTTTAATATTAATAATTTGTTAATGTTTTTAATAATTTTTTCTAGTCTGTATAGGTTCATTATTATTTGGATAAATAAATTAGTTTTAAATGAAAACGATATTTAATTTGCAACATTTATTTATTTAAAATATATATATAGGAAGAAAATATGAAAAACATACATACATTTACATTTTAGTTTTTACATAGATACAGAATTTTCGATCTTAAAGCATAAATAAAATTAAAAAAAAACTTTTTAGGATTTAGAATTTTAGACACTTATGTTACATCAATACAGCAGATATTTTTTACAATTTTAAAAATTAAATGACGATAATGTAATATTATATTTCATATTTTAAACACTTATACATTTAATAACAAAAGTCGATATTTTTTCTTAAATATAATATATATTTTACACCAAATAGGCCAGAATGAAGCTGATCGTGTATTTTTTATGAAGTTTCCTAAGAGCATAGTTATAAGTTTGAAAGTAAAGGTTCACTTGATTATTCTAACGTACATTAATACTGAAAACTTGCTAAGTAGAAGTAAAATTTACGCTGGGGTTACCAAAAACTTCAATTTCGGCAATAAAATAAAGTATTGTATTTATTTATGTACCAGAAAAAAAAACATACTAGTTAAAACAGATATCATGTGTACAAAGGATGACTTATCTCTTTAAGAGATCTCTACCAGAAACCCTCAAGCGTGAGAAAATATAAAAATAATAATGCGGTGCGGTGTAGGTACAAACTACAAACATCAATTATAATATAAATATACACATATACAAACATACATACATACGTACGTATACATACATACATATGCATATATTTATTGTGCAAATGAACAAAAGGATAAGGTATTCAATTCGGTTATGTTTTTTTGAGTTTAAAATTTTTTAAAGGCATGATATAAGTTAGATAACTTTTTTAGTTAATTATTGGGATAAATATTTAGTGTAGTGTACTTATGGAACTTTTGGTACGCGAGTTCTACTTGCACTTAGCAATTTTTCAGTTTGCATTTTGCTAGCGTTAAGTACCTTCTACATAGTGATAGAGAGAACTGCGTAGATGTATTGAGCGATAAATATTATCAACACTTTACACTTAAAGTAGTACACAAAATGACTCAATCATTATTTAAGTCTTACAACATTAATCACAACTTACATTTTTTTAGTAATAGATAAGCTTTTAATTGAAGAAAATACTTGAATACATTAAATATCAAAGTCTTTGAGTATATTTAAAAAAATGTTGCAAATTGATGAGAAAGGCTTGAGCCGGGCACGTAGCAGAGGTGGCCCACTTCGGTGGGCGGTGTGCCGTGCGGGTTGCTCCTGGTACTTCTCTGATAGAAGAGTGGACTGTGGAGCAACCCCATTGTTGTTGTAGTCTACTTGGGCAGACTTGCTGTCAGTGCGTCGTGGTTGAGGGGGAAAGCGATCCTGCGACGCCCCATTAAGACGGGGGCGGTTTTGTTGGGTTTTAATGGGTAGTACTGGTTTTTCTATCCGGTGAGTCTCACATAACCACCTGCATGTCTACAGTAATATGCGTAAATGAATTTTCCAACATTACAAAGTATAAATAAAAAAGTGATAAGACTGATATGATGAGAATATCTGTATAGGTTGCATTTTTTGTGTACGAATAACATATAACTGAGTGTTATAGTTTTTTATTGCACCTTTTGCACTTTTTACGCCTCTTGCGTATGAAAATTCGTCCAGGGCGGAACGGATTATTTCAATTAAGTATTATTACTCTTCGAGTAAAATTAAATGGACGATGGGTGATGATGACGTTAAAATTAAAAAGATTTTTTTTGAGCCATTTGGTTATGAGATCCTATAAATTAGTAAGTAAATTTTTTTTACACCATTATATTTCAAAACGAAAACTCTTTGGTAATCTTAGCCCAGTAGCTTAAATAGAGGGTGTGATCAGAACTGCACGCGGGCGTTCAAACAGCTAGCGGAGGGTCTGCGCCAGACAGAGTATTTTCCACGCTATTCGACCAATCAAATTTTCTATTCAGGAATTAAAATTACTTCGCAATAACACGCTAGGATGTGGTGGTAATGACTTTTGTGACAAATTATTAATTTTCTCCATTTCATGTGTTAGTACACAATATTTATTGTGAAATTTTGCCGCCCTCTTAAAGATGCAGCCCCTCCCCTTCACGCTACGTCACTGCATACTCATGACTTGTAATTTATACTATAACTCAAACCAAATAGTAAATTATTAGATTACATTAAAATAACAAATGTTTTTTAACTCAGCGCAAATCTTTAAAAAAATACTTTACACATTTTGTATATAAATATAATTAACACAGCCATAACAACAACTTTAAAAATGTTGATACATAATAATAGCAAAAAAATATTTTTAAACATGACTAGCACTTTCGCTCAAGCTCTACACCACGCACTCTTTAGTGACATTTTAACTACAAATAACTCTCAAGAACTACTCATATAAGTAGTTCGTGGGATAAATAGTAGCTTGTCGACTCATAAAGTATCTTTAAGCAAATAATACCGTCCATCTGCCATATTTTTTGTAATTTATAATATAAGAATAATAAATTTTCAATCAAGTTCTACAAAAATAAATTTATCAAGAAGGACATTAGACCAATCGAAATCCGCTTATTTTTAACAGATTTTTTTGTTATTGAAAACCTTAAGTCTTATTATTTTTAAAATGATAGGTATATAAGGAATAGAAATTCGTAAAATGCCCCACATGCCCAGCTACCCCTGAGAAATGGAGGGACGCAAAGCGTTGAAAAATAGTTGTTTTCAATTTTCGGCTTACTGTGACGTTCTATCGAAAAAAACTTTTTAACAAAAAAATAAAAACCGACTTCAAACAAAAGCACTAAAAAGTGTAAAATAACTGATTGGTAGTTTTCATTTACTATACATACCTAATCAAACATTTTCGAAGTCGGTGTGCTTTGGCTAAGTAATTAAAGCCTACCTATTAAATACATACCTAATCAAATATTTTTGAAATCGGTCCCAGCCCATACAAAGCAAAGCACACCGACTTCGAAAATGTTTGATTAGGTATGTATAGTAAATGAAAACTACCAATCAGTTATTTTACACTTTTTAGTGCTTTTGTTTGAAGTCGGTTTTTATTTTTTTGTTAAAAAGTTTTTATTTTTCCCTTTTTAATGTAGACAATAGTAGCAAAGTAAGGATTCTAACGTGTTAGGCTTGTCAAATCAAACAAAATAAGCCCAAACTCAAAGTATCTACTATTAGCCGTTGAAGAGTTCCACCTATCCACCTTCTGGCCTTGCCATCAGATCAGGTCAACAACACCGAACCACTGTACTATCAACGGAAATAGAAATACTTGCAAAGTTTCAAGTCAATATGACAATTAGAAGTAGGTTAAATTCATCATTAGTTGTTTTTCCGCCCTTAGGGATGGTATTTTTTTTTGAAATTTAAATGGGACCAATCTGGAAGTATACCCTTTCAAACAAAACAAAAATTGTCCAAATCGGTTAATAAATGACGGAGTTCTGAGGTAACAAACATAAAAAAAAAAAAAAACATACAGGCGAATTGAGAACCTCCTCCTTTTTGAAGTCGGTTGAAAATGTGAAGTTGGGGGTGATTTTCAGCCTCTCGAGACCATAAAAGATACTTTTCTGAGATATGGCTAAACATTTCAATTTCATTTTTTTAATTTCATTATATGTATGTCGAGATAACATTCCCTGAGTTTCATAGAAATCAGAAGATTATTCTAGAAATAAAAAACCAAGAAAAAGTAAAAAACCGAGTTTTTGTACAAATATCTCTAAAACTTTGTGGTTATTGTAAAATGTGTTATTTATAAAAGTTGTAGATTTTAGTAAAAATAGTAGTAGGGTTCAGTAAAACCTACAACTTTTGTAGAAAATATTTTTCGATAGAACGTCATAGTAAGCCGGAAATTGAAAATAACTATTTTTCAACGCTTTGCGTCCCTCCATTTCTCGGGGGTAGCTGGGCATGTGGGGCATTTTACGAATTTCTATTCCTTATACCTACCTGCTAACATTTTAAAATCATAAAACTTCAGGTTTTCAATATTTTGGTCCTAAACCGGATTCCGATTGGCCTACATAAGTAGTATCTATATACACTTTGCTAACTACACACAAGAAATACGAAATATCATATACATATAATTATAATTAACTAACGGCTCACCCTCGCTTCGCTCGGGGTTGTCGCTAGGGACGTTTTAAATAGATATAAATAGTTGCCAGCGTTAGCCATATACATTTTAATTTTTTTTGTTAATAATATTGACAGATATTGATAATAATATTTAAACGATACTAACGTCACTCAATTGTTTTGCCTTCCCGGAGCCTCTCCACTAACACTTAAACTTTATGGTATGGTATTAAAGTTCAAATTGACCTTTAAGTATTATTACGAATCTTTTGTATGGGAGTATAGAAAAGTGTTGTTTTTAGACTTTTTCAGGCATTTTTTTAAATTTTTCTCTCCGTAAGAACCATCCTCGTACTTCAAGGAATATTCTAAAAAAAGAATTAGCGAAATCGGTTCAGCTGCTCTCGAGATTTGCGCTTACTAACACATTCAGCGATTCATTTTTATATTATAGAAGATTTGGTCGTCAATGTAGAAGTGACTTAACTAACTTGCATTAAAAGTCGTTAAATAACAACTCATTTGTATGTAATTATTGATATGGCCTTTCAAGTTACATAGTAGTTAGTTTTGAAGTATGTTAAGGTTATACAACTTTTACATTAACTACCTTTATTATTTCTATACAAATAAAATACAAATATTGAGCAAAAAAATCTTACAAAATACAGCAATTGTCTAACACATATAGGGGAAAGGTGTACGAGATGATTCCCTTAAGGGACACTGGATGGATGGTCACGGGACCATGGATGCTGTAAAGCATTCGAAACGTCGGGAACCAAAAATCAAAATAAATTCGCGAAAAAATCCGAAAAGATAGTTTTATTTAAAATGTCAAGTATTCGCGTAAATCTAAGAAAGTATTAAATTAACCCTTATTAGATCAGTCTCTTGTCTGTCCCACCGCGTGTCACCACCGATTTTCTCAGGAACGGATGGACCTAGCAAGTTGAAATTTATACCAGATACTGAGGTCTATAGTCACTATTAGATGTATAAAAATCAAGGTCTTCAGTCAACACGATAAAAAGATATGCGCAAATTTAGATTTTCGCGAAAACTTGTAAGTACCAAAATTTACCTTAATTTTAAACTTTTTTATTTTATGGAATTTACCCTTTACTTGTGCTGTAAGACCTTGCTTTTAACTAAAATTGGCAATTCTAGGTCAAGCGGAAGTACCCTATAGGTTTTGGGTCGAAAAACGATCGGTAGTTCCCGTTGACCTAGAATCACGAAATTTGGCAAAAAGCAAGGTCTTACAGCACAAATAATGGAAAAATTCCAAAAAATAAAAAAAGTTAAACAGATTCTCTACAAATTAGTACGGAACCCTCGGTGGGCGAGTCCGACTTGCACTTGTCCGTAATTTTTATAAATATTCTGTGTTTACGAATGAACGTTTTAATCCCACTATCTTCGGGAATAAAACACTAGGGTGACAATAGTGCTGGCCTCTACATTTCGCGCACGGTCCCCATTATCTTTAAAAAAAATCAATTTTCTATGGAAACGTGTTAGAAGTGAAACTTCATTCATTCAAATCCGCAAGGTTAATAATTTTTTTTTTTATATATTAGATCAAACAAAAATACATAGACAAAAAATACATACACAAATACTCAGACAAAAATATGATTCTAACGAATATCACACAAAAGAAAAGAGAAGAGAATAATATTTCATGTCTTTATATCTAGCTGGATTCTTACATTTATCGCATATTCTCTATAACGCCCTGTCCGCACTGCGATATTTCACCGCACGTTTTTATTCTCGCAATTCTGTAACACATTGAATCTTATAGGAGTATCCGCACTGGCGGTTAAAAATTCACGCGGACAAAAATCTGTGATTTGATGCAAATTGAACGCGATGCGGCGCGGATATATTTCCGCGCGAATGATTTGTACAGTAAATAGAAGTATGGCGATGGCCGCACTACGAAACAAAATTCGCGCGTTTCCCTCAGTCGTGCAACGACGCTATTGGTTTATCGAATGCTTTGTAGTCATTCTGTAATATCCGAAAAACTTTTTACTGTTTTTTCGCAGCTCTTGATATTTAATGTAAAAAACATCATTTTAGATTATTAAAATGTCTCAGTAGATATAGTAGATATATCATTTTAGACGTTTGTCTCAGTCGGGAACTGCATCAAACTGACAAAAATCGTACGAAATTTTATTATATCGCAGTGCGGACAGGGCCTTAGGCCCTGTCTGCACTGCGATATAATAAATCACCGCGCGATTTTTATTCTCGCGTATTATATTCCGTGATCGAAATTGTACTTATTACGCATTGCGAATAAAATTTCGTACGATTTTTGTCAGTTTGATGCAGTTCCCGACTGAGACAAACGTCTAAAATGATAAATCTACTATATCTACTGAGACATTTTAGTAATCTAAAATGATGTTTTTCTACATTAAATATCAAGAACTGCGAAAATACAGTAAAAAGTTTTTCGGATATTACAGAATGACTACAAAATCATTCGATAAAGCAATAGCGTCGGTGCACGACTGAGCGAAACGCGCGAATTTTATTTCGCAGTGCGGCCATAGCCATACTTCTATATACTGTACAAAACATTCGCGCGAAATATATCCGCGCCGCATCGCGTTCAATTTGCATCAAATCACAGATTTTTTTTCCGCGTGAATTTTAAACCGCCAGTGCGGATACTCCTATAAGATTCAATGTGTTACAGAATTGCGAGAATAAAAACGTGCGGTGAAATATCGCAGTGCGGACAGGCCGTAAGGGAGGAACCCGAGCGAATCTTTGAAGATAGCAACGGAAAGAATGTCATACAATATGTCATTTTTCTGACAATATCGGTTACTATGGCAACCGTGACTGTTTTCAGTGACGCGACCTTGAAATTTTACTCTCATGGCCGCAAAGAAGTTTTACTTCAATAAATGTACAATAGTGTCTTCCAGCATACTCGTAGATCGTGTCAATTTATAGAACAACTAATTTCGGAGGACATGTTAAGAAATAATAAATAAGCAGCAATTATCGTCATAGCACTATTGTGGACTGCTATGATGTTAATTGGTGCTTAATTATGTCAAGGACCAAAGTTGACAAACTGACAACAAAAATTAAAACAAAAAACATACATAAAAAGTGCAACACAAACAAGACAATTAATAAAAATAACATATATACTAGACTTGCAACGAATATTCGGCTATTATTCGGTATTCGGCTTATTCGGCTACTTTTTTCCTATTTTGCCGAATACCGAATATGTAGATACTACTTAGCCGATTACGGAATATTTAAGTAATATGTTTTGTTGTAATTAGATAATTGGTAAAATTAAAAAAATTAATTTATTTTATAATAATATAATATTTTTCTTATGATTATTAAAGTAATCATAGGTACATAATCAAGTTTTGTATTACAAAGCTTAACCAAAAAATACTGTTACGCACTTGCATTATCATAATTAAAATTTATAAGTGACAATCCCAGCTTTAGAGAGAAAACGCTCTGAATAATCTACTTCCTGGCGCCAAAGAGACACAAACACGTTGGTTCAAGTTTTCCCACCACACAAAGTTTTGCGCTGACCGAATACTTTTGCCTAATATTCGGCCAGAAAGCCCACCGAATATTCGGTATCCGGCATATGGCCGAATATACTATTCGTTGCAAGTCTAATATAAAAATATAAAAAATAAATAAGATGTATAAAAATCAATGTTTATGGCACAAAAACAAAATATTGCACAATTTACTTAAAATAAAATATAAAATAATATGAGCTACCTCAAGTCCATACAAAATTGTTACTTAGAATGCAAAGATTATTATCAATTAATATAATTAAAAATAATTTCATAATTTTGTCTAAAAAAAAGATTATATACAGATTTAAATAATGTTTTTTGGTAACCATCAGTTAAGTGACATAAGCAACTTTTTAGATAGTACCAACCTAAAAAGTACCCTTAAGTCACTCCAAATGACAAAAAAAGACAATGAGTAGAAAGTTGATATGAATCCTTTATTTTAGCTAGATGTATAGCATATGTATATTTAAAAGATATAATATATCTGTAACATATGAGTGCTGAGCTGAGAAACTTAAAATCCTTAACAAAGAATAAAATGAATATGAGCAAATAAATAAATAAAGTAGTATCAAATAACTATAATCTTTACATCCTTAGTTTACGACAGAATTGAAACCTTAGCTATATTGTATCCAGCTACACATGCAATGTTTAATTACAGATTGCACATCCAATATGTCATATTTGCAAATGTAGTGGCACCGGACGAGTCTCTGCAGGTCGCCTGTCAAGGTGTACTCTATCCCGCATGAGCCGCAGACTATTTTCTGTAACCTTTACACATCCTCGGACTAAAAGGCCTTCTAACTGTTGGCAATGTAAGGCAAGGGCACTGAAAAAATAAATAAGCATATTAAGGATGGCAACATCTAAATGTTAGTGACATTGGTTCAATAAAACTACAATATTAATATATATTATATATAAAGTTTATAGTTATTGTTTACAAATATACCAATAGCTTCATTTAGTCAGTTTTCAGTTCTAACAAATTATACTGGACGATTTGAAGAATTTTTAAAAATACTATACACTAAACTAAAAATTTTAAAGATATGGTTAATTTACCTTAATATTTTACAAATTATTTATAAGAAAAAAAAAATAAAACTTACATAATCCCCTTGTCAGAAATTTCACAACAACCACCTAAATTCAACAGCTTCAATGATGAACTGTATTTGGACATTGTAAATAAGGATTTATCTGTTATTTGCTTGTTGCCCTCTAAATTCAATGTTTTCAAGTGTCTAAACTTCTTTAGAAATATAAGTATGCAGCTTTCCGAGATTGATACACAGAATGCAAGATCCACATCTTCCAGTTGACTTTGGTGTAAAGCTAAAGCTTCCATAGCCCCAGTGGTTAGCCAAGAACATTTAGCAAGTTTGAGAACTTTCAAATTGCTACAATATAATATTGCTGGCTGCAAACATTTTGCTGTCAAATTTTTGCATTGACTCAAATTTAAATTTATAAGATCCGGATTG
The DNA here is from genome assembly GCA_951806755.1 of Brenthis hecate. NCBI lineage: Eukaryota > Metazoa > Arthropoda > Insecta > Lepidoptera > Nymphalidae > Brenthis > Brenthis hecate. The sequence continues at coordinate 5,321,688 of OX638258.1, read as the reverse complement.
TTCCGTAATATTGGAATGAGCTCTAAATCCGATAGTGTCGAACATCGACTTAAATTCAACACTCTTAATTTTTTACATGTTTTGGAAAATACCTGTAAAATATATAAATGTAAGAATGAATTAAATATAACAAGCTGAAAATCTATTGAATAGATGCTTACACTGAATGTATGAGGCGAAAATCCTTTATTCATAAGTTTTAAGCATTTTAATTTTGCAAAATACATATCAATTATTTGGAGGCACGTTTTAGATACGCAGCGAAAATTAAAGCATTCGCGAATAGTTAAGAGAGGCATAATTTTAGCCACCAATATATCTTCCCAGTACAAATCAAGAATATGTGTATTCCGCTTTAAGGTCATTTTTATTTGTAAATAATAAATAAACAAAGTAGATCAAAAATCAAAATGTTTACTTCATTGATAACGTTAACTTGACAGATACGCAGTATTGCCAACCCTTACTAAATCATTTTGCATCAAAATAATATGTTTGTATTAAAAATCAATACTCTTAAAATCGATCCTGGTGTTAAAACGATTTTATGCAAACCATCGATGTTTTTATTTATATGTACATACATATATATAAAAGAAAGTCGTGTTAGTTACACTATTTATAACTCAACAACGGCTGAACCGATTTGGCTGAAAATTGGTGGGGAAGTAGCTTAGAACCAGGAGACGGACATGGGATACTTTTTATCCCGTTCGATAGCATTCCCGTGTGACGTGACATAAAACTCAAAGAACGGCTGGACCAATTTTTATGATATTTGAATTTTTGGATTTCTCTTAGTCCGGAATAGGATAATAAGTGTTAAAACATCAGAAAAATTAACGAAAAAAAATTATATGGCTAGCGCTGGCTAATAACTATTTATCTCTATTTAAAACGTACCCAGCGACGATCCCGAGCGAAGCGAGGGTGAGCCGCTAGTATGTACATAACTTAGATTCATGGCCTATTATAATTATGTAATGTCTAAAAAAAATCAAGTTTAATTTACTTCGTTCTATCTGAATATGGAAATTTGTTAATCTGTATGGCAACAAACAGATAACTAACGAGCTAACTCTCTTTCACTTTAATCTATCTTTGCCATGGTAACTGTTGTTATTGTCTGACAAATGACATATAATATTATATTCTTTCCTTCTTTTCTTTCCTTTGGGGCCACTTTTACATAGGTAGAGGTATTTTATCGCGCACAAAAAAATTAGCTTTAATATGATATATAAATGATGAATATACGTCATGAACGCATAAATGTAACAAAAACATTTTTAATGACTCGCAACCACTTTTGCGGCCACTTTTAGGCAGACGTAGTTTATCAGGTACAGAAAAAAATTAGCGTTAATTTGATATATAAATGATGAACATACGCGATGAACGTATAAACATTCCAAAATATGACCCGCTTACACCTAGCTGCGAAGACGTTGCGGCCAAATGCGCAACAGCAGCTATCATTTTTCAAGATCTCTACGTATAGTTCTGTGAATTGGAGTATAATTCATTGTAATAACAAATGCATCGTTTTTATTCCAAAAAGTCAACTATTATTTAGTTAATTAAACATACTAGCGGGCACATTTGAATAGGCACATACATCAAAACATATTGTCCCTTTTATTATTGTATATAAAAAAATGATTTCGATTAAATACTCTATGAACGTAGCATTCTTGCAGTGGGATCTTAATCCATTATTGAAATAGACATTATTATCAATACAGAGGCCAAATCTATAGTTTTTAGAATTTTTGCCCGTCTGTCTGTCTGCGACTGTATCACGAGCAAACCACTGAAAGGATTATGATGAAATTTGGTATGATGATAGCTGATTATCCGGGTCAACATATAGGATAATTTTTACTGCGGGAAAATATCTCATCTCTGAGAAATCTATACTAAAAGTTAAAACGTAAGTAGGGACGAACCCGAGTGGAGCGAGGGTGAGATGCTAGTATAGAATAAAATCGGGAATTTATTTAAATTTACTTTATAACTTTCTTATAAAAATATATTATTCCACTAAGAATAGGAAGGATGTTATACCTTTACAAATGTATTTATTTGTATGTAGGTATGTACAATGTATATCTATGAATCCAAGATCTCTTGGCCTTCTTGGGTTTTTAGACAAATTGTTGAACTTCCAATGTTTATGTTAAGAAAAGAAGTCTGATGAAGCATTAAGAAAAAGTGATTAATGCGAATTAATACCTACTAACAATTAAAACTATTAGAATATGTGTATTACTTTTTGTAGATCTGTAGACTTAAACAATAAAAGGTTGACCTCAATAAAGTTTCTATAAAATACAACTTGAAAACCTTGGCTTTGATTGCTGGTTAGATTTAGAATGCTAGATGCTAAGTAAACTCTTTCAATACTTTAATTAGTGCTCAAAAACAAAGAGCGGGATCACGTGTCTTTTTGTTCCTCTCTAGTTTGATTTCCTAAATATAAATCAGGGGTTATCTAAAACTTGTAAGTTAAACGGAAATAGGTTAAGTGTGTTAAATACATACTAGGTTTTTCTTTTTTTTATTAATTAATATTAAAAGCTTATGTTACTGGTGTTTCCAATATCTGCGTTACCGGCATTCTTCTTTTGATCGTATAGACGCTGGTGTCCAATAAACCTGTGTGAAGCAACCAGGCCATGCTATTTTGATAAAACGCATATATCAAATCCATACCTCCATTAAACAGCCCAATTCAACAACTCAATTTTCCGCACTTAAACTCTATTTTGGTCTGTTTTGCGTCCTGAATCCTGGCTAATTTAGCCAGCCTATCTTCGTACATAAGCGCAAAAGTGTCCTGGGAACTTCACAGGTATAAATAAAAAGAAAACGTATAGCGCACTGTTCTTCCGATAAAATATATAGCGCACTGTTTTGATTTAAAAGAATAAAATGCCGATTTCACCAACGTCACCTAAGTTTAAGGGATCCCCTAAGCATGGTTAGGGGGCTGTTAGGGGACAGTTACTGTTTCACCGACAGTTAGGGTCACCTAAATGTTAAAATGCCGCCTAAATATAGGTACTAGAAATACGGGCTCTGACGATGGTAAAACGATATTAAATTTAGAGGCTAGTTAAGGGGAACTTTTAAGCTAGGGATCCCATACGTAGGTAGTAAGTAGCTTATGGGATGTTCATGTATGATGAAATCGGACATAAGTCAGCCTTTAGTATAATTAAAAAGTTTATACAAACGCTGTCAAATTACAACACACTCGGATAACATAAAATTTTAATTAAAACATCAAACAATGCAACCTACATAATACATTGTATTAGTTATTAAACTGGTATAATTATATAAATACAATGTCTACATTTTCTTAGTAATTTATGTTTTATTAGTCAATTGGCCTTAGTTCATGGAAAACGAGAGACGAATCGGCAGCAGTCTTAATCTTGATGCTGGTCGAGACATTGGTTTCTAAGGTGAGATTGTTTTTTTTTACTATTTATTATAATTAATATTTTATAATTTATATAATATTTTATATAAACCTTTTTTAAAGTTAACCTGTTTTGAAAAATAAGTATTTTGTCTCTTCTAAAGTTGTAATATTTCCGTTTTAAAATGATGTGTTGACCCATACAATGTACGCATTACGCAATTATTAATAACTTGTTATTATAAGCTTCACATGTTATCGAATCAAATAAACAAATGTAGTGAGTCGATTTAAGTCTACTTCTAATTTAATAGCTTTGTCGATTTAAAACATTCCGATTTGATATGTTGACAAACATTTAATAATATAATAAATTCCTCTAATTTTGAGTTATATGTTTAGTTTTGAGGAGATATGTTATACTTGATCAAAATCTCATTTATTTTTACTATAAGTAACTGTGAGTTTTTAAAATTAAACTTTAAGGCTGAGATTTTTATCTCTGAGCTTAATAACCTAAATAAAAAAAAGTTTATTTCGGTAATGTAATGGTTAATTCATCGCTTGTGCTTTAACCGATTAATGAAAACGAACGGTTTAGTAAACCGAAATAATAACTAGTTAACAGTTAGAGAAAGGTTGGATTTCGGTTTTGATACTGAAATAAACCGGTTAATTCATTCATACATAAGAAACGTCCATGCATCATTCTATAAAGCCATTCACCATTAGCAAAGACGCGTCAAACGCAAATACACTAAAACTAATTTTAACCGGTTAATTTTGTTCATGGTACCTAAATTCGTCAAAAACCGTTCTCCCGGATTCAACTGGTTAAAGAAGTAACCGAATCCTTAAATCGAAAAATCTTTCAGTTTGGAGTCAATGACCAAAACCAGCTTAAAAATTGAACGGGTTTCCATTGGACGCACCCGAGGAAAGCGAGGCTAAGTCGCTAGTCTGAAATAAAACTATCTTTCTGAATTTTTTCACGGATTTTTTTTTTTGACTTTACATGAAGTATGGTCACGACTGTATAGTTTCCCAAAAATATCCGAATAGATAGTTTAATTAAAAGTTGAAACTTTCCCGAAAATGTGGTAGGTAAATATTCATAAATCGTCAGTGTATTTGATGGTATGTCATTCGTTGATGCCGTAAAAGTGCTGACTAACATGATTTTTGCCTTTGAAAAAGGAAGTATTAGATTCTATTTTTTTTTCTGGGCATGTTACGCGATATTAATTAAATTAATCAAAATCAAAAATTTAAATTATACTTTACTAGCGGCTCACCCTCGCTTCGCTCGGGTTCGTCGCTAGGTACGTTTTAAATATATATACGAGTAAATAGTTATTACTCAGCATTAGCCATATACATTTTAATATGGTTGTTAAGTATTCTTAAATTTTATAATTTTCCGCACAATTTTTTAAAAATTTTCTTTCATAAGAACCTTCTCCTGACAATAACAAACAACAAAAAAAAATAGTTAAATCGGTCCAGCCGTTTACGCGTGACCAAGGGAAATAGGGATTCATTTTTATATATATAGATTCCAATAGACTTTTACGAGCACTTGAATGGTCAGTTTTACATTTTAAATTTAAATTTTGTCAGTCTGTGAGGAATCTGCCACCGACTCGGAAGGCAGTTCTGCTGAGAAGAGCCGGCGAGTAACTCAACAATTGCTCTTTTTAAATATAATAATAATAATTTACATATATCTATTCAACATTATTGTTCTTATCCTGCATGAGTACCTTAATCATAATGAGTAAGAAGCAAGAATGATGCTACACAATTTGCAAGAAAAAATTCTGCAGGCGAAATAATTATTTTTAAGGTGCTTTGAAATCGGGACCTTCCATGTTTACTGACTTCAAAAAGGTAAATAACGCAATATCTCCGTCAATTGTTAATCGATTTTAGTATTTTTCTATACTTATTAAGTAAAAATTAGAATTAATACGTATTATCGATTGAACAAACACAGTAATAAGCCTTCTTGGTACTCTTAGTGGTTGTGGTATATAATTACACTACTCACCAAAAGTAAAATAGTAACTTTAAAGTAAAATTTTTATTTGTTTTAGATGTATTACATATTATGGACGTTGTTGCTTTTGTTCTGCCTTCACTGTATCTTCTGGAGTCTTTTCTGGAAGGCGCGACGCAATTTCAAAAATCTACCTTCGTATTCTCAACTACCATTCCTAGGTTCTATACATTGGTTTATCGGGGGTGGTGCTAGTAAGTTTTATTTAATGTAATTTTTTTTTAAATAAAACTTTTTAGGCGTAACTGAGGGTAAGTCAATAGATTGGAAAAATGAGTGTCGCGGAAATAATATGTGGCGGGATTATTCAAAAAATAATGTTTTAATAAAAATAAATATTTATTATGAACAAAATTATAACATATATATATATATATATATATATATATATATATATATATATATATATATATATATATATATATATATATATGAAAGATATTCTATAAATATATGATTGTAATATGCCTAATATGCCTTATTTAATGTAATTGCGATATTTACCAAAGAATTTTGACTTCAACCGCGCGTAAAGGTTACACGCATCCATTCTTATTAGTAAAAATTATTACTCATAAAAATGAATACTGATTACTAATAATTGCGATATCTGCCAAAGAATTTTTATTTCAATCGCGCACAAAGGTTACACGCACATTCTTTTTTAAATTTAAAGCGTGTATGTATGTGATGTATTCGCCTATTGTGAACCTGTTATAGCCATCCTTTTTAAAGCCAAGGCTAAAAAATTTCCTCCCAAGTCTGGATATTTACTTGACTTAAAAAATAATAAATATATGTTGGGACATTAACACACAGCACCATCTAGTTCCATGGTAAGCTACGAGGCTTGTGTTATGGATACCAGATAGTTGATACACTAGACATATATAACTTTAAATATATACATATTATAAATATAAACACCCATGACTGGAGTACAAACCTTCGTCATCACACAAATGAATGCCCTCAGCGGGACTCGAACCCGCGACCGCTGGCACAGAAAGTAGGGTCACTACAAACTGAGCCAAACGTGTCGTCAATATAATAATTGAACAAGCACTATATGTTATATAATAAAGTATTGAGAAAGTTTGATGAGTTTGTATTGATAATGAAGTATTATAAGGATTTGACTGTCTCAAGACTAGTCTGCTGATTGTAAGGTTCAAGTTTATAGAGGAGGATCGAGTGTTTGAATTTTTGAACTAAGGTCAGTTAGGAGAACGTTATAGCTTTACACGGCTCAAAGGTGATTTTTTAATGCTAAGGTATTATAATTTTCAGAGATTTTTCGTCGTTTGAAGGAGTTATCTAAAATAATGGATGATAGAAGGTTACCGTTCGTTGTTTGGCTCGGACCACAACCTTTGCTGTGTAAGTACCTATTAAATATTTACTAATTAATTTCTTCTCTAAATACGTTAAAGAGGCATACCACTTTCCGCGCATTTCACATTAAAAATTACAGAGTTTCTTACAAATATAATACACATTTTCATTCCCTATTTTACCCTCTTACGGGATGAATGACAAAGAATGCTAAGACACATGTTTATTTTATTGAATTCAAGATCATTAATACCAAGTTTCAAGTAATTCTAAACATCAACATATTTTTCTCATATAAACCTCATTTTTGTCCTTTTAAGGGATGATTTTCGGGATAAAAACTATCGTATGTTCTTTCCAGGGTATCAAACCATCTTCTTACCTAATTTCATCTAAATCGATTCAGTAGTTCTGAAGCTTATTCGGTACAAACAAATAAACAAAAATATCAAACATCATCTTTATAATATTAGTATGGATGTATCAAAAATCGTTTCTTCTCTCTAAAATTTTATTTTACATACAAAAAAAATTTCAACTGAATTCCTCTATAAAACAATACGTTATAGAAATACAAATAACAATTCGAATATTTCAGTAATAAGTGATCCTGAGGATGTGAAAACAGTTACTAACGGCTTCCTCGACAAGCCGTATCTTTACGACTTCGGCCGCGACTGGCTCGGGAACGGCCTTGTTATTGCACCAGGTAATAACTTTTCATTCAATTGTTGTTTAAAATTGTAACTAAGAAGCAAAAACTCATTATTATTTAATTAATGGTTTTATTACATCTATTAATGTTGATTTACGGTCGCCTCGCTACCGTCGTTATCCCCCGACTCCGCCCGCATTAGTTAGTGCGTTTAAATAACCTAGAAACAAATCATTCGGTTTTTATATTCCTAATGTTTTATAATAAACTTTAACAATAAAAATGGTAGATTTTCTTATCAACTGTATTACCCCTTTTTACCCCTAGAGGCGCAGAATTATGAAAAATTGAATAGCTTTTGTTAATGTAATTGTATTAAAGAGCATCTACAGATCTCTAATTCTGATCATAAAATTAGTTTTTCCAATTCGAATTTTACCAATACCTTTTACCCTTCAAGGGGTAAAACCTTATACACGTATTTTTTATTTTAAAACTAAGAACTACTTTTCGAGAATTTCACATTAAAAATGTCAGTTTCATTAAAACTTTTTTACCCCCTTAGAAGACGTATACTTTAGATCTATCCTTACACAAAAATCCATGTACTAAATTTAATCATTTTAATTTCGGGAAATAAAAGTAAGCTATGTCCTTCTATAAAAAGGATGCTGTGTGCCAAATTTCATCAAAATCGGTCCTGTATCTCTCGTATCCTAATAATTAGCAAAAATGCAAAATATGTTTAAAATAATATTAAAACTACATATTTTTGTATAAAAGTGCAAAAATCTTTCGCTTTCAGGAGAAGTCTGGAAACGAAATATAAAGCTTATAGCGGGCATGTTTACCGGAAGTATGGTAGATGGTTTCCAACCGGCGTTTAATATAAAAGCGGGAGAATTAGTTGAGAAATTAAAAGAAGAAAATAACAAACAGCCTTTTGATGCGATGCCCCATTTATCTTACATAACATTAGCCGCCATTTGTCGTAAGTACCCAAGTGATTAAGAAAAATGTTATTTAATACTTAGCAGTTTTTAAGCCGTATTCATTGTATTTTTTTTTATTAATTAAGAAACGTAAAATTATCTTATCGAAGTCATTGGCAATATAACGACAGTTTCGGATAAATATTCCAAACTAGCGACTCACCCTTGCTTCGCTCGGGTTTGTCCCTACTACTTTTAACGTTTAGTATAGATTTCTCAAAGATAAAATATTTTCCCGTAGTAAAAAGTATCCTACATGTTGACCCGGATAACCAGCTCACCAAACCAAATTTCATTAAAATCTGTCCAGTAGTTTTCTCGTTATGCGGTAAAAGAGAGAGACAGACAGACAAAAATTCTAAAAACTATAGATGCGGCCTCTGTATCGATAATAATGACTATTTCAATAAGATTTTCCAAAAAATATTTAATGTACAGATTTGGCTCAGTTAGAATTTTATCATATGTATAGATTAATATTGTTTAGTACAAAAAATTTGGCAAAATTTTAAAATCGGCAGAATTAGTAGAAAATTGATTGTCATGATATCGAAATATCGATCCAGCCGACCTTAAAAACAATTTTAGTTTCTTTTTATAGTTTAGGTTAAATATGAAATTTTCGTATTTTAGAGACTGGTCTTGGAGTTGGAGTAACTTACACATCGGATAGTAAGAAGTCTCTAGAATACTATGAAGCGTTCAAGAGTGCATTGGAACTGCTCACAAAGCGAGGATTAAATCTGTTCCACCACTACGATTACATTTATCGATTTTCATCAGATCATGCCAAGTTTTTAAGAAACGTAGCTGTTATGCATAATCTATCAAATACTGTAAGCTTCTTTAATTTTTCATTTTTATTTTCAATATCCACTAATATCAAAACCCAATAACTACTTTGTCTGACTCGGGACTCAAACTTAAGACCTACGTACGTTCAGGTATACCTGTCAGCTATGCGTACGTACTAGATGAACAGGCATTTAATAAAATATAATATTTTTTGTAAATAATGTCACAATTTATTGTTTCAGGTGATCAATCAAAAGATACAAGAACGAAAGAAAATGGGCAAGACCCATACAGATTCCACAATTGAGGGTGAGGTTACTACCATGCTATATATTTGTGTATATAATTTAATTTCGGTTTTTTAAAATTATGAAAAAGTAAAAAAAGCTTTGAGAACTTTTGTTGTTATTTTTGAGCTATTTTAATAAATGAGGTACTTCATTCAGTGTACCTTATGCTTTTCATAAGAAAATAAAAATATCGTTATGTTACACGTTAATTTCATGAATGAATTGAAATGAATGATAATATTTGCAACTTTCATTTCAACCGGCATCAAAAACGAACGAACAATTTCATTTTTATATTATATTTTATTTAAGACTAAAATATCTTATGACAAGTTATATTTCTCTAATTAATATTAATATTTATAGGTCCGAAAAAAGCCAGTTTTAAAACAGTATTGGACGTTTTGTTAGATCTAAAAGAAATAGATCCTAATATGGATGAAAATCAGATTAGATCTGAGGTGCATACCATTATTGTTGGTGGACAAGAGACGGTTGCGGCCACGCTTGGTTACGTGTTGTTGATGCTGGGTTCTCATCCTGATGTGCAAAATAAATTATATAATGAGTAAGTTTATGTTAACACTGTCAGAAAATATTATGTTTGTTAACGCGTTTCAAAGCTATTAAAGAAAAAAAAATATATTTAATACTTCCATGACCATGACTGCTGTAAAGTGAACGGGAACTTGGAAACGGAGCTTCGAGAACCAAAAATCGAATAAATCCGTAATAAAATCCGAAAAGATAGTTTTATTTAAAATGTCAAATATTCGCGTAAATCTGAGAAAGTATTAATTTCATAGATATTATAGTGCAGTTATATGTGTTGTATACGTGTGTGTGTGTGTGTGTGTGTGTGTGTGTAGATGTACACACAAGTGCCTTTTCTATTCCTTTTCCTCTCAAAGTCCGATAGGATGATACTTCTACAGAACGGTGAAAATTAGGCCCAGGACTGACGTCTTTACATGCTCTTCGAGGCACGGGGGTAAAGCACTACCGACATATGAAATCTGAGCTATTATTTTTTCTTTGTCCTTGATGATCCTTTATATAAAATAGATAAATGTAACAACAAAATAACAAATACAGATAAAAAGTATCGAAAGATTTGGCCAAAAGTGTTGAGCAGTACCGAAAAGAAAGCTAAAGCCTGCAATGTGTGAGAGTACATTGTTTTTATTTTGCTATTCTCTTTGAAAGATTTCTTTACATTAATAGATATTCAAATAATCCTCAGATTTAGAACATTTAAGCAATTAGAAGGTTTATTGTAATTGAAGCTTAATATAATATATATCAATTAATTTTATTGTTCAAATGGCGTATATTACAGAGTAAAGCAAATATTTGAAGGCAATAAAAGCGATTTGACAAAAGAGGATCTTTCGTCGTTGGTTTATTGCGAAGCAGTAATACAGGAGACTCTGAGGCTGTACCCTCCCATACCAGTAGTGACAAGGCATGCTGATCGAGATCTTCAGATAAGTAAGTTATTTTGAGGAAATAATATTTTACATTCTTATAAAATAGAGAACTCCTATCTCCCTTTTCTGGTAAAAAAGTTTTTTTTCATATACTGGTTATGTGAGTTTTTGCAGTTATAGTTAACACAGCTCCGTTTGCATAGATTTTTATGTATACCGGCTACATAAAATAGCTTTATATAAACTACATACACAAATATATTTTTTTAGTTTTATAATAATACTTTCTTAGATTTACGCGAATATTTCACATTTTAAACAAAACTATTTTTTCGTCTCTCTCATGACCATGATTGGTATAAAGTACTCGAAACTTCGCGTCGGGAACCAAACCCAAAATAAATCCTGCGAAAAATCCGAAAAGGTCGTTTTATTTAGTTTCATAATATTAGTATCTATCTCATTGTCAGTTTTAAAAAGTTAACTCTATTTTTAGTATGTTTTGATTCAATAATATCTTCATTTTACCCTTAGAAGTATTATATATCTTGTCTTTGACTCTATATCAAAATCACAACCATGTAGATTTTCTTTTCCGTGAATTATTATGAAAAGCCTAATACTTGTTTTAATTATGCGTGATTTGTAGTAAACATTAAGACTAACTCACAATCAGTGATTTGGTTATGGAAGGATAACATATAAATTTAAATGTTCAAATGTGATTTATATATGAAAATATCTTGTGATTTATATGTAACGTCTATTATTTTTAGAATCATGCACAATACCAAAAGGTACACTGTGTTCTTTAAATCTATGGGGCGCTGGAAGATCTCACCGTGCTTGGGGAGAGGATGCAGATAAATTCCTGCCCGAACGTTGGCTTCTGCCGTGGACTTCGAGCAATCTGGCTTATATGCCGTTCAGTATTGGAAGAAGATCTTGTATAGGTATTATTTGTATTTATGTATAGTTTAATTGTAAATAACAAGAGAATGACTCTGGAAAAAGAGATGCTACTCCGGCTCTAATTTCCTAGATTATTATCTGCTGGAGGTTTTATATATTATGATATTACTAGTTGTTATACAATAAGTTGTACATACAAAAAAAAAATTATGGTCCAAAATTCGTCTAGTAGTAAACAATCTAATATATGTTCCATAAAACTGTACAATTTTATTTTCAGGAAAAAGGTATGCGATGGCAATCCTGAAAACCCTTTTAGCTCATTGCGTAAAAGATTTAATATTTGCATCAGAAGCTGACAAATTGGAATTCCAAATGGACATCGGCTTGAGGGCTATAAAGGGAAATCTGTTGGAGGTGAAATTAAGAGTATGAATTGATTTGATTATAAATAAGATTGTTTTTGTAAATTACTAAACTTATAAAGGATCGAACTTTTCTTGGAACAGGTGGGATCAAGAATTTAACACAATAAAGATATTCTTTACTGTATATGATATTTTATTTTCCCTTTTGTTTATTCAAATGCGTGCAAAACGTATTTTTTAATGAGTGCAAGGATGAATGTGTGATTAGTAGAAAATTGAAAATTCTTGAATTTATCCTGTTAGCTCCAACAAATTAGGCATTGCATTATTATTTTTAACCGACTTCCAAAAAGGAGGAGGTTCTCAATTCGTCGGAATCTTTTTTTTATGTATGTTCACCGATTACTCGAAGACGAATGAACCGATTTGGATTTTTTTTCTTCTTCAAAGGGTATATACTTCCCAGGTGGTCCCATATAAATTTTATCAAAATCGGTCGAGAGGTTTTAAAAAAAATTAACAGAAAAATATTTTTTTTTTAAATAAATTGTTTAATCGAATATGTTATTAAAAAACATTCTTCTTTCAAATTACCTGCTTGTTACGTCTACACTAAAAATGGAAAAATAAAAACTTAAAAAATGGAAAAAAAAACTTAAAAAAACTTAAAAACTTTAAAAAAGTAATTTAAAAAACATTAAACCGATTTCCAGGCAAAAAGTCGGCGCCAGTTGATGCAAAGCAAAGCAAATATAATATAATATTTTAACTATAATTACAGTTTATACGTTGTCATATTTACCTATTAGATATGAATATCTTAAAGCATTGTAGGCTGGCACAGTCTTCGAAAATATATGATTAGGTATAGTAAAAGAAAACCCCCGTTCAGTTAATTTTTACTTTTTAGTGCCTGGAAGTCGGTTCTCATATACCTATTTTTTAAAGTCGGCTTAATTTTTCTAAAATTACTTTTTTCTTTCGTAGTTTTTAGTTTTAAGTAAAAACTCAAATAGTTTTTGTATTGAGTAGTAAATGTTTTTTTTTTTATATTTAGAGATTTTTTTAGTAAACATTTTAATATTATATTTATATTTTGATTTATTTTAATTTAATTGCGGAATCTGCCACAGCGAAAAGAGGTTGAAGTCTTACTTCAGCCGTGCGTGAAGGTTACACGGACTTATTTTTTTAATAATAATTTGGTAGATACATTGTATCTTTTGTCAACTTAAAATTATAGTTATTTTTTTCACATCAAAATAAAGTAAAGCGTTGCTATGATGGTGGGTAATGTTGGAAATGGTCATATTCATCATTCAGAATATAAATATTATGGAAATAAACAAATTATAAAACTACACTTTTGTCTTTTTGTGAATATCTAGTAATTTTTCCATACTTTGAGCTAGCTACTTCTTTTTTCCTAACAGAAAACTATCTCCATGTAATATTACAATAGTAGGTACTGATAATAAGTTATGTTACAAGCATAACATTGTGATTTCTCTCATTGAATCATATTGAGCATTGAATATTTTATTTTGTGCCCGCATTGAGCCCTTAAAAACAATGATGTCGGCAGAATATGGGTATCTCGTCATATAAAGTAGTAGTAGTAGTAGTAGTAATTGGGCGACCGAGCTTCGACGATTTTTCGGGTGCGATATAAAAATTGCGTTTTTTTCAGAGAGAAGGAAGTATTTCATAAATAAGTATATACGAGTAAATAAACTCGAAAACCTTATCTAAATACAAAATTTGTTTCACATACAATAAGAGCTTGTTTTTTATTAATTCCTTTTTCTTTTTTTTTGTTTTTATTTTATTCGTATTCTTCACAACAAACCTTTTTATTTTATTTGATATCTATATCATGAGGGTGCATAAAGAATCAGTCCGCCATCTTTGGGAGTCAGCCATATTGGATTTACAATGACGTTACTTTGCTTATTGTGTTTCGCTCATCAAATCATCAAATGAAAGGGTCATTTGATGTCCATATCATGAGAGTTTAATGCCCGATTTCACCAACATCACCTAAGTTTAAGGGATCCCCTAAGCATGGTTAGGAGACTGTTAGGGGACAGTTTCTGTTTCACCGACAGTTAGGGGTCACCTAAATATTAAAAGGCCCCCTAAATTTAGGTGCTCGAAATATGGGCTTAAAGACGATCGTAAAACGAAATTTAATTTAGGAGCTAGTTTAGGGGACTTTATGCTAGGGATCCCATACGTAGGTGGTAGCTTGTGGGTTGTTGGTGAAATCGGGCATTAGTTATCTACATTTTGTGTGTAAAACCAGGATAAATAATGGGTCAAAAAGTGAGGTAAAGGGAGAGGGAAGGCGTTAGCAAGTAGGAGATGAAAAATGGGGAGGAGAGGACACCACTTTCACTGGACTGGATGAAGGTATGATAGTGGTGGCTCGAGGATCCGGGGTCGTCGCGTACCCTGAAACAAATATCGGACAGATACTTCCATATCGGACAGATAGTTCCAGCCGGGATCGGGCACCATGGACGCCATTTTTGACCTTAAAACTTTGATCGAGGCTTACAGGGAGAAAAAAGGAGCTTTGCATTTTTGAACCTGCATAAGGCCTTTGACTGTGTGCCTCGTCAATGCATCCAGGACCAGCCTCCATGACTGTGATGTTTGACGAAGACATAGCGCTTGTTGATGAGGACCGTCTGGAGCTGGAGCGTAGGGTGAACCTGTGGAAGAGTACGCTTGAGAACGGCGGTCTCAAACTAAATGTGGCAAAGACCGAGTAAATTGTATTTCAGAGCATGTGTTCGGACTCTAGCACCATCTAAATAGGACTTAAACCAACCGTTAATACAGAAGATTTAAATCAGTTAATTTACATATACATATGTATAGTCTGATTTCCTAAATATAAAGCACGGGTTATCTTTTGATTTGTAAATTAGATGTAAATAGGCTAGTGTGTTAAATACATAATATTTCTTATATTTTTTAATGAATAATTATATTTTTTAATTAATTTAAAAAGCGTTAGTTACTGCATACTGGTATATCCAATTATTACCTGTCACCGGCATTTTTATTTTGATCATTGAGACCTTTGTCTCCCATAAACCTGTGAGACAACAGTTTTGATTAGATGCACTTTTGGTCATGTTATTTTGATAAAACGCATATGTCCAATCCATACCATACCTCCATCTAATGATCTAACAGCCTGATAAAATATATAGCGCACTATTTTGATTTGAAAGAGTAAGTCAACTTTTACTATAGTATTTTAAAAGTTATACAAAACTGAAAACGCCGTCAAATTACGCTACACTCGAACAACTCAACAGATTACATTATATAAGTTATTTATAACTTTAATACACTTAAGTGACCTCAGTTTTTTGAAAACTTCGAGACGAATCGGCAGCAGTCATAATCTTGATGCTGATCGTGACATTGGCGCTAAGGTGAATAGATTGAATTTTACTAATTATACAATTTAATATTACTTTATATACCCCTTTTGAGATATATATATATATATATATATATATATATATATATATATATATAATATATATATATATATATATATATATATAATACTCAGTAATAGGGCTTCTCGGTACTTTTAGTTGTTGTGGTTTATACACACTTTTACTGACCTAAAGTAAACGAGTAACGTTATTACGAATATACGAATATAATATATACGAATATATATATATATATATATATATATATATATATATATATATATATATATAATATATATACGAATTTGGCTTATATGCCTTTTAGTGTTGGAAGAAGATCTTGTATAGGTTAGTGTGTAATTATTAATAATTTTCTTTTTCTAGAGCCGTTCTCTTGTTATTTAAAATGACAAGAGAAGCTCTGGAAAGAGAGATGTCACTCTGGCACATGACTAAGACATCGCTATTTTCTAGTTGTATTGAAGATTCTAATTTCTCTATACTTTTATGTATACTTGCCTTATTATAAGTACGTTGCTAGATTTTAGATTAGTACTTGAGGTTTTATACCTTTTTATAACATTGTCTATTGGATATTGTTAGTTGTTGAAAATTGTACAAACAAAAAACAAATTCATTGTCAAAATTCCTCCACTTTATTAGTGGATACAACCTAATATTTGATTTATAATAACTATACAATTTTATTTTTCAGGAAAAAGGTATGCGATGGCGATCTTGAAAACCCTTTTAGCTCATTGCGTAAAAGATTTAATATTTGCGTCAGAAGCTGACAAATTGGAATTCCAAATGGACGTCGTCTTGAGGGCTATAAAGGGAAATTTGTTGGAGGTGAAATTAAGAGTATGAATAGATTTGATTATGAATAAGATTATAATTTTTGTAAATTACTCAACTTGTAAAGGATCGAATTATGTAACAGGCTTAGCAAAAATTTCTTGGAACAGGTGGGGTTAAGAGGTTAACACAATAAAAATATACTTTACTATATATGATAATATATTTTTTCTTTGGTTTATTCAAATGCGTGCCATACATCTTTTCAAATGAGTGCTAGGATGAATGTGTGATCTGTAGAATATTAAAAATCCTTGAAATTATCTTGTTAGCTTCAACAAATTAAGCATAGCATTATTATTAGAAAGTTTACAGAAAAATCCACAGTCATGATTTACCGATTTTTTTGATTGACAGTAGTCTGTAGTGTTGTATATGTCGAATATGTGAATCTCATAACATACATTAGAAATGGATAATTCAACACTGCTATACCCCCAGCTGATAGTGTTAACGTATTTTGGGAATTTCGAAGCATCAAAAGAATCGTTTTTTGATTGGCGACGTCAAAGTTCTCCCAATGACTACTGTATAATGACCTTTCAAATACTATACTAGCATCCAATAGCTTTTGACTAATCCAACAATTAAAGAATATCTGATGAAAAGTATATGGTACTTGTACGTACGTGTTTTCTAAACCACCCAATAGTTCAGCCACAATAGCGCAAAGTATGAAAATAATTTCAACGAAATATATAATACGAAATTTCTTTTCTACAGCATTACGTAGATTAATATTCATGATGTGGAATTTGACGATATCTTTTAACTGGCTTTTAATGAATATATTTTTAATAATATTTTCATCAGTAATATCAACATTATTATTTTTTTCTACGAACTTTTCACAAAATAGTTCGCTATCAGTCCAAAGGTGAAGTATCTCGTCGCTTAACGCTAACATTTGAGCTTCTATGTAACCAACGATGACCACCACGAAAATGGCTATTTCTGCCATAATGAAAACTCCACTGATTATTGCTGGTATCATTAAAGTAGTTGCTATTTCATAATTTGGCGTTTCGAGCATTGGTTCTAAGCCTGAAACATTTTGATTTAAATTTATTTCTCTCAGAATATATATCGTGATATAATTTTCTTAAGTTATTTAGATAAAAAAATCTTGAATTTCAGAATTTCATCGTATGAACATAATCTTTGTCGATGTTGGTCGATGATGATGCTCTTCGTATTTAATTTGTACCGGCTTATATTAAATTGGCTTATTGCTACTGTATTTTTAATTTATTTTACATTTTTTGCAGTCATACTTGACGAGTCTAACGAGTCTTCAGTCTTCGATAGCTCAGCATTTCATTCTCTTATTTCTAATAATTTGAAAAGAAGTCCATTAAAATCCCTTCTAACCAAATCAAAACACAGATCTAAGAACGGTCAGAAAATTTAATTTAATCTCACTCGCTTACCATAAATAACATACAGGTCCTCGGTCAAATGGCGACCAGGTATAAGAAAAGGCATTATGATATAAACAGCTCCATTGACTGTAAATGCAATCCAAATAACGAGTGCCCTTTTCTTCACAACTCTAAGTATTTTGAGAACATTTGTAGCAAAACGAGTTTCCGGTATAACCAGTCGATCACATTGTAAATACTCATTGATTAAGATCCTAATAGATTTTCTGTAATATACTATTTTGTTATGAAATATTTTTTAAATTACATTACTTTTATTGCTGGTTTTTAAGGTTTTGATTTCTTGTTTTTAACGGAGTTTTAGCAACAAGGGACAAACAAATGTTAAAATTATTCCTATAAAAATATTTAGGGTGGTTTTGAAATATTGTATAATATTGTTGGAGATATATAGAGGAGATATGAAAAGAAATGAAATAAATAAAATGAATTGACAACCTAATCAAAGCACTTACTCATATAGCTTTATATAAAAAAATTTCATCACCGCTGACGCACTGCACATTCCAAGTGATATTTCCAAAAAACATATTGTTATGTCTACATTTTGTGGACATCGGAACAAAACGAACCATATCATTGAAAATATGTATACATAAAAATAGAATGATCCACCTAAGAGATTTAAAAAATAAATAATCCATGGGATAGCTGAAATTTTAATAAATAGCATTATTACTCATTTTTATGTAAGATTTTATGTACTAAGCAAAGATTTTTCCTAAGCTCTTATCCTATTATTTTTGTTTCAATCATTTTCAGTGAGTGCTTTTGTAACTATATTGGATACTGAGACTAGCCGTTTTAGCAAAAGATACTTTAGTGTAAGTGTGTGAGAACTCGACATGAACGGCGCAGGACCAACAGCTGTGCGTGTTTTCCGACGGGGGTGTAACACCGTTAATTTCCCAACACCTAGTTGTTACTAAGATTTTTTTTGTTAATTATTATTACTTGGATTGATCAGGAACTAAAATCCAGTATCTCCGGCCGCAGAAGTCTTTCCATATTTAGAAAAGTGTTGTTTTGATCGATTTCAAAAAAGAGGAGGCTCGTAATGGTGATGTCCCCCCGGCGGATTTCCCCTACGGCGGTCAATTTCGCTGACACAACTGGGTGGGAAATATTATAGTGCACAAGTGCTCTCTCAAATTGCGGTGGAATTCTGATTCGAACGAGAGAGATCAGGTGCAGGATCAACGACGGCTTT
Source organism: Brenthis hecate (assembly GCA_951806755.1). Lineage (NCBI taxonomy): Eukaryota > Metazoa > Arthropoda > Insecta > Lepidoptera > Nymphalidae > Brenthis > Brenthis hecate. The sequence goes on along the minus strand of OX638258.1, from coordinate 5,302,451 downwards.
ACGGAGGTGAAACACCGCTAACTTCCCAACTCCGGGCTGTTGCTGAGACATTCATAACAGAACTTTAAATCTCAGGACCTCTAGGTGTGCAGCTGTACATGCTTGCCACTATACCTCCGAATTTTATAATATTTATTTTTTAATATTTGTAATATTAGCGAGAATACTTACGCCTAATATTGTTCTTATTAATATTTATAGTCAGTGCCCTGAACAAAATAGCAAGGTTTTCTATCATAGTTGGTAGATCACAGTGGTCCAGTCCAAACTTTCCGAGGATACCCATGTCGGATATTCTGTGGAGTAAAATTTATTATGTAGACTTTTACACAGACATCTTGTATTATATCGTATTCAATGTTATAACACATGACGGGATATATTGGTTTTCTTCTTTTATGTAGGAAAAAATATTATAATCTTAGCAGGGTTATTTATTATTTATTATTTTATTAAAAATGAAAAAAAATATAAGAAACAATCAGGTAAAATTGAAGTATTATATATTATATATTTAAAGAGAATTGGATCTGTTCCTTTTATCTTCATATGAGCAATATCTAAAAGTCAGATAAAAAAAACTGACAAAAAATTCTGAGTCGAATCTGTGCATAGAATATTTTTTTTAAAAATCTTATTGAAATAGTCATCATTATCGATATAGAGGCCGAATCTATAATTTTTAGAATTTTAGTCTGTCTGTTTGTCTGGGAACGCATCACGAGAAAACAATTGGACAGATTTGAATAAAATTTGGTATGATGATAGCTGGTTATCCATAAAATACCACCTTTGCCCACATTCGTCTCTGTATTATCTGTGTTACTCTGTTAATATGCAATAAAGAATATATATATATATATATATATATATATATATATATATATATATATATATATATATAAAAATATCTCATCTCTGAGAAATCTATACTAACCTTTAAAACGCTAGTTTTTAAATAAATTCCACAGTAGTATTGAAACAAACGATTGCAATAAGCTCTCGAAAGAAAATATAAAGAATTTTGTATCAAATATTCACCATTTTTCACCCTAGAATAAATTAATCAAGCTTGATTGACATTCAAATAGCTTTATTGGTCTTAATTATATGAAATGTTCCATTTTTTTTAATTTAGTTGTTTTTTAGCGATAGCCGTAAAGTAATATAATTTATAATATTATATGCCTGTTTGTTTGTCAAGACTATGTTTAAAGATATTGACAAATATTTGGTATTATTTATAAAAAAAATTTTATAGTTTTTATGGAAAAATCACTAGCTAACCTGTTCTTATAATAAACTTGCAATGCCCGCGGCTCCGCCCGCATTCAGATCACCAAAAACCAAATTCTTAGGTTTTACATATTAGTATACTCTTACATTACAGTTTTTGTATTTTTTTCCTATATGTTGACCCAGATAGCCAGCTATCACCATATCAAATTTCATCAAAATCCCTCCAGTGGTTTTCTGTGATGCAGTAACAGACAGACAGACAGACAGACAGACAGACAAAAATTCTAAATACTACAGATTCGGCCTCTGTATCGATACTAATGTCTATTTTAATAAGATTTTCTTTATTTTGATTACCTTAAGTGACGTTCTCGTCACAAGTTCGTTTAAGCATTTATATGTCCTCATTTAAACATATTTATTACTAGCATTGCCCGCGGCTCCGCCCGCGTTCAAATGACCGAAAACCAAATTCTTAGGTCTTACATATAAGTATACTTTTACATTGCAGTTTTTGTATTTTTTCTTATAAATTTTCACTATAATTGTCATTTTCATGCGGTAAAAAGTATCCCGGATAACCAGCTATCATCATACAAAATTTCATCAAAATCCCCCCAGTGGTTTTACTGTGATGCGGTAACAGACAGACAGACAGGCAGACAAACGGACGGACGGACGGACAGACAGACAGACAGACAGACAGACAGACAAAACTTCTAAAAACTATAGATTCGGCCTCTGTATCGATAATAATGTTTATTTCAATAAAATTTTCCAAATAATATTTAATGTACAGATTCGGCTTAGTTACAATTTTACTATACGAGTATGTATACATTTTACTAGCAATCCGCCCACTATATACCAATACCACTAAAGCTTGTCAATAGTCTAAACAAAAAAAAAGAAAATCAGATGACAAACAGAGGAGAAAAAGATACTGAACTATTTTCTCATTGCCTATTTATATACATACTAGCAGAACCCGCCGCTTCGCTCGCGCTAAAACTACAAAAAATATCTAAAAAGATAGTTTCATACAAACTTTCATCCCCTATTTTACCCCCTTATGGGATGAGTTTGGAAATGTGCTACAACACGTATTTATTTAATTTTATTGAAGAGTTTTCCCGTGGGAATTAGATGATATCCCGCGGTAAAAAGTAGCCTATATCACTCTCCAGCCCTCCCAACTATCTCCATATAAAAAATTACGCCAATCCGTCACTCCGTTTCGACGTGAAAGAAGGACAAACAAACAAACAAACACACTTTCACATTTATAATATTAGTATGGATACTCGTAATTTCAATTATTTTCCAGCTCATTTATATCGCACTATTGACATTTTAATATTTTAAAATAAAACAACGGAAATTAAATTGATATTATCTACACATATATTTTGTGTCGCACTTAACAATTAACATGACGATGAAATAAAAATAATATTTATAAAAACATTAAAGCTATTAACCCAAATGACCACTTATTTCAACATGCAATGTATGAATATATTATAATTAGTACCATTAATTACAGACACCATGAAGTTTTTCCTAGTATTCTGAAAAATACACAGTTAGTGATATAGTATAAGTAATATATGTCTATTATTATAGTAATACTAGCATTTCCTGCGGCTCCGCCCGCGTTCAGATGACAAAAAACCAAATTCTTAGGTTTTACAGATTAGTATACTCTTACATTGCAGTTTTTGCATTTTTTCCCCAGAAATGAGATATTTTCCCGCAGTAAAAAATTTTGAATTATAAGTTAAGTTAAGATTTTTTACTGCGGGAAAATATCTCATTTCTGGGGAAAAAATGCAAAAACTGCAATGTAAGAGTATACTAATCTGTAAAACCTAAGAATTTGGTTTTTTGTCATCTGAACGCGGGCGGAGCCGCAGGAAATGCTAGTATTACTATAATAATAGACATATATTACTTATACTATATCACTAACTGTGTATTTTTCAGAATACTAGGAAAAACTTCATGGTGTCTGTAATTAATGGTACTAATTATAATATATTCATACATTGCATGTTGAAATAAGTGGTCATTTGGGTTAATAGCTTTAATGTTTTTATAAATATTATTTTTATTTCATCGTCATGTTAATTGTTAAGTGCGACACAAAATATATGTGTAGATAATATCAATTTAATTTCCGTTGTTTTATTTTAAAATATTAAAATGTCAATAGTGCGATATAAATGAGCTGGAAAATAATTGAAATTACGAGTATCCATACTAATATTATAAATGTGAAAGTGTGTTTGTTTGTTTGTCCTTCTTTCACGTCGAAACGGAGTGACGGATTGGCGTAATTTTTTATATGGAGATAGTTGGGAGGGCTGGAGAGTGATATAGGCTACTTTTTACCGCGGGATATCATCTAATTCCCACGGGAAAACTCTTCAATAAAATTAAATAAATACGTGTTGTAGCACATTTCCAAACTCATCCCATAAGGGGGTAAAATAGGGGATGAAAGTTTGTATGAAACTATCTTTTTAGATATTTTTTGTAGTTTTAGCGCGAGCGAAGCGGCGGGTTCTGCTAGTATGTATATAAATAGGCAATGAGAAAATAGTTCAGTATCTTTTTCTCCTCTGTTTGTCATCTGATTTTCTTTTTTTTTTGTTTAGACTATTGACAAGCTTTAGTGGTATTGGTATATAGTGGGCGGATTGCTAGTAAAATGTATACATACTCGTATAGTAAAATTGTAACTAAGCCGAATCTGTACATTAAATATTATTTGGAAAATTTTATTGAAATAAACATTATTATCGATACAGAGGCCGAATCTATAGTTTTTAGAAGTTTTGTCTGTCTGTCTGTCTGTCTGTCTGTCTGTCCGTCCGTCCGTCCGTTTGTCTGCCTGTCTGTCTGTCTGTTACCGCATCACAGTAAAACCACTGGGGGGATTTTGATGAAATTTTGTATGATGATAGCTGGTTATCCGGGATACTTTTTACCGCATGAAAATGACAATTATAGTGAAAATTTATAAGAAAAAATACAAAAACTGCAATGTAAAAGTATACTTATATGTAAGACCTAAGAATTTGGTTTTCGGTCATTTGAACGCGGGCGGAGCCGCGGGCAATGCTAGTAATAAATATGTTTAAATGAGGACATATAAATGCTTAAACGAACTTGTGACGAGAACGTCACTTAAGGTAAGTATGATAGAAATCATAATTATACAAATAACTTTGTCCAAAGAGATTAACTTATGCCACAGTGTGACACTAAAGTAAGTATTTAATATTTGTCCAACTTCAACAAAGGCAAAGATATATATTTTTTGTGTATGTTATACCACACTATATCTTTGGAAATTTTATTGTTTTTCCTGCAATCCTTTTGTAAATGAATTTTGGTTAAAAGTTAATATTTGCATTCTTCTTTATAAGAAGACATAAAAAATAGAACATAAATTATTATTAGTTTAATGGATTTGAATCAACATAACACAATTTCAGTATAAAATTTCACAGACACTAAAGATAGAGTAAAGTAGCCAAGCACTGAAATATGATGCAAGAATGTATGTATAAAAAGTTCAAAAGTGAAAACACATCTAGGGAGGCTCATTTTTGTGATGTTAATCCTGGTACGTCTCTGATAGCAGAGTAAACTATGGTAGCAACCCTTTGATTGTTGTGGTCTGCCTGGGTAAACCTGCCGACGAGTCATTTTGAGTGCGTAAGCGATCCTGTGATGCCCCTTCAAAACAGGGAAAATTTCTTTGGTTCCGGTGGATCTCCCCATAACCATCTATATATGTATATAATGGATAATTAGAAGTTATCTTTCAAATAAAATGTACATGGTCACACTGTTGTGCGTATCATCTAACAACTAGTCAACTTAACACTTAATTTTATTTATCAATAGCAATGCCCGCAGCTCCGCCCGCGTTCAGATTACCAAAAGCCAAATTCTTATATTTTACATATTACTATAGTCTTAAAATGCAGTTTTTGAATTTTTTCTCAGAAATGAGAAATTTTTTCGCGGTAACAGGTATCCTATATGTTGACCCGGATAACCAGCTATCACCATACCAAATTTCATGAAAATCCCTCCAGTGTTTTTTCCGTGATGCGGTAACAGACAGACAGACAAAAATTCTAAAAACTATAGATTCGGCCTCTATATCGATAATAATGTCTATTTCAATAATAATTTTCCAAAAAATATTTAATGTACAGATTCGGCTTAGTTACAATATTATTATATGTATAGATAAATACTTAACACTAATGTCGGACGACAATATAATGGACATAATTGCCTTATATTAAATGTAATGCTGTAATTTTCCTTCAAATATAAGTAAAACAAAATAATATTCTAGTTTCTTCAAGATCGGCTTAGGTAATGCATATTTTGCTTTTTAAATAACATTAAGTACGTGATATATGAAATTAAATATATAAAATCGTGAGTATTTTAGGTATAAGCCTTGGCTTTGATTTGATTTTAGTTTTGGTATTTGTATGGCTCACACATATTTTTGTTAATCTGTAATCTAGTAGCTTAAATAGTAAATAATAGGTAAAGAAATAAAGTAAGGTAATCGATATGAAGTGAGCAAGTTATGCATGTGGCACAAGGGGCAAGTTGGTCTTCAAAAATTCCATACAAATATTTGCGTGACATTATCAATATATATTTTTTCATTTATGTAACAAGTTTTTGTCCGGGGCTTCGCTCGCGTGATAAGCAGTAAGGGGGTCTAAGGTAGCCTATTTGCGATCCTAGGATACAAACTATGTTCTTACCTATTTTTTCGAAATCTGTTCAGCTGTTTAAATATGAGTAGGTAACAGACAGTTAGTTTCACATTTTTAATATTAGTGTGGATTTTCAGATGTACACCCTATTACTTCTGGCGTTGTTAATAGTGAGTATGTACGCCCTTCACTGGTGTCTATCGTGGAGGGCAAGACTGTACTTAGGACACTTGCCAACCTTTTCACAGCTTCCGTTACTGGGATCTATGCACTTGATGTTCGGAGGAGGCAAAGGTAATTTAAATTAAAAAAAAAAAGACAAATCCTTATACTTTTTGTGAGTATTATCATCTACGTAATCTAAATGTAAGGATTAAATCCAAGAGGCTGTCTGTGTTTTCAAAATAAAGCATTTTTTTCTAAGCTCTATGATTATGTGAATAATCATAGAATAATAGTAAAAACTAAATATTTTCTGTTTTTAGTTAATAAATAGGGTTAGGCAATATTTAGGGTTATTGTGTAAAAATTGAAAAAATATATATATTGTCACAGCCGTAGCGAAGCCACAGGTAATCACTAGTATATATATTATAATAATTATAATATGTATATTTTATTATAAAACCTATGGTAAGAAAAAGTTTTTGAATATATGAAATTAATTTACAAAAATAAAAATAAAAACCCGACTGCTTAAAAAGCGAAAGATGAGAACAAGCCGCTGAAAAAAAATGTATCGGTAAGATATTTAAAAAATATATATATACTAAATTTTAGTTTTTGGAGCTGGTTATTTTTTTAACAATTATATAACGATTTATGATCCTAAATTAATATTAAACATATTTTAGTTGTGTATATTTTGTAACCGCCTCATAAAAACCTGTTTAAACCTGCAAAAAATTGTTTTCAAGACACAAATTGGCGCCTAGGATCCGCCATTTTGTTTTTAATGATATCTATATACCCTATGACACTCGCGTTATCAAGACAAATCTATCGACGTACGAATCATCAAAATCGGTTGATGTATGTGTTGTGGGAACATAGTATTATATAATAATATATTAGTCAGTTTAGAAAAATTGTCACTACTCCTAGTCATTAACTAGTAAAGTTAGTTATGTATTAAATAAAAGTATATTACAATATATTCTAGTTGCATTCCGACGATTAAAACAGCTTTCTGAAATTAGTGAAGAAACTAATAAACCTTTCATTCTGTGGGTTGGGCCGCGAGCTTTGATATGTGAGTACCTACTAAGTATAGAGTTTTACTTTATTTACTATAGTTTTAGTTTTATAAGAACAGGGGGCAGTAAAATCTAGCTATACTGGGACAGTATATAATATATAAATACCCTCCTGATTAGTGTTGGCTACGGCAGCCAATTTTAATGAGACTGGCCTTTTACCCAATAGATATAGTAAACAAGTGCACTTTCTTTTCCTTTAACTCTCAAATCTGGCGGGAAGATGATTTGGTAGCGACCAGGCGAGGGACCGTATGTTCACGTGTTCAACTCAACAACGACGAATTCCCAACTTGTTAAAGAGAATTTCTCGATAGAGATAACGAATTCGATAACTTGGCACGACCAGGATTTAAAGACCACTAAATTCGTAAATACGACTGGATCAAAACAGTTTTCCATATGGATAAAAAATAGTTAAAGATTTGTTTTCTAATTGTTGATAATAATTAATTTATTTTAGTTCTAAATGATCCCGAAGAAATGAAGATTGTGTCAAACACGTTCGTGGAGAAGCCAAGTTATTATGACTTTGGAAAGGTCTGGCTTGGAGATGGATTAGTACTGGCACCAGGTGATTTTCTTTTCTTTTGGTATATTTTCTATTTTGAGGTTTTCATGTGTTATGAAGGTTTTGTATATAGGTATGATATCTTTATATGAGTATTTAAAAACTTAACTGATTATGAATTTTAATATATTGTGTGTATGGCTATCACACAGTCATTAAAAATTGTATGGGATCGTTTTTGATCCCTTGATTTTCAAAACAGACTGAATGACCATCCCTGTCGTGATTGATCTACAGACGTATCTTATTTTTTTGGTTGTATTTTTATCATCTTTTTATTCTTCTTTGTTTCCTTTATTTGATCTGCATTAATGTGTGTGACAAGTACTTGTACGTAAGAAGATATATAATCTATTTCTTTTAAATTAGTAGCTAAATGAAATATTTTGTTTATTATATCTATCGAAGGATAATGATTGATTTATTTTGTTAGGTGATATATGGAAGCAAAATATAAGGAAGATTGGTGGAACATTTATTCGTAGTATAGTTAATGGGTATCAAGATATATTTAACGCACAAGCGCAAAAGCTTGTTGAACAATTAAAAATGGAAGTAAATGGACTACCCTTTAATGCCAGAGATTATATTTCTCACGTAACGCTAGAAACAATATGTCGTAAGTACTGAAATATGGATATTAAGAGTTATCTTTTATATATAATGTTTGTTTTGTACAATAAAGGAATATGCATACTTAATATTATAAATGTGAAAGTGTATTTGTTTGTTTGTGTGTTTGATTGTTTGTTTGTTTGTCTGTCCTTCTTTCACGTCGAAATAGAGTGACGGATTGGTGTGATTTTTTGTATGAAGATAGTTGGTGGGCTGGAGAGTGACATATTATGCTACTATTTACCGCGGGAGGTTGTCTAATCCCCACGGAAACACACCTTATAATACAATCCAAGAAAATATTTATGATCAGAATTACTTAAAACTTATTATTAATACAATTAAATAAATACGTGTTTTAGTATTTTTAGAAATTCATTCTGTAAGGGGGTAAAATAGGGGATAAAAGTTTGTTACATTATAATATTAAACATACCTTTTTAGATATTTTTTTGTAGTTTTAACGCGAACGAAGCTTCGGGTTCTGCTAGTATTATTATAAATAATATAATCATTTCAAAATCACAGTATATTTGCACATTATATATTTAGTTATATATTTAGAACAAATTTACAACATTTGTCATGTAAATTTTGCAAGCAAAATTAGTATGCTTAACAATCTAGTTCTTTGCACTGCGCAACATTGGACATGCATTGGACTGCGCAACGCAAAAGAGAGTAATGTGTTTATCAGTCTATGTATGTATGTTCCTACGAGGCGTTCTAGAGACGAAACGCGTAGGCCGATTTTGATGATTCATACGTCGTTAGATTCATCTTGATAACGCGAGTATCATAGGTTATATGAAAATAGTTAAAAATTAAAACGATGGATTTCAGGCACCAATTTGTGTGTCTATAAAAATATCTTCCAAACAAAACAAATTGACAATATTCCTTCGTCAATTTGTTTATTCTTTTTAGTTGTTATTCGGTCAGCTTTTTTATTTTTATAATATTCTATTCAAAAAAAAATGATATGTAGATAGTACAAACAGCTAAAATTCTTAAAATTATATTATACTACTAATGCCCGCGGCTCCACCCGCGTTGTAATGACCAAAAACCAAATTCTTAGGTTTTACATATTAGTATACTCTTACATTGCAGTTTTTGTATTTTTTCTCAGAAATGAGGCATTTTCCCGCGGTAAAAAGTATTCTATATGTTGCCCTGGATTACCAGCTATTACCATACCAAATTTAATCAAAATCCCTCCAGTGGTTTTTCTGTGATGCGGTAACAGACAGACAGACAAAAATTCTTTAAACTATAGGGTCGACCTTTGTTAGCGATAATAATGTGTATTTCAATAAGATTTTCCAAAAAATATTTAAAGCACAGATACCGCTTAGTTAAATTTTAATGTATCTATAGATGTAACTAATTTATAAAGCCAAAAAAAATGTTTTTTCATAATTTGAAGACGGGCGGGGGGCCTCGGGCAATTAAGTAGTAATATAATTAAATCATAGAAAGGTCTAATTTGTACATTCAATTTTTTGGAATTAAAACTACGTATTTTTAAGACATATGGCGATATCTATTGACAAATATCTAAATAATACAAAAATAAATATTCATTAAAATAACTTTTTTAATGAATAAAATAGTGCTATTGATATACTTTTTCAAGATTAGCTATTTTTAATAGTTTTTGCCATATTTTGTACGTTACCTTGCTAAAATGTATATAGTATCATCGTTTTTTGTTCTAACCAGTTTTTGTATTTTTTCTTAAAAATGAGATACTTTTCTGCGGTAAAAAGTATCCTATATGTTGCCCTGGATAATCAGCTATGACCATACCAAATTTCATCAAAATCCGTCCAGTAGTTTTTCTGTGATGCGGTAACAGACAGATAGACGGACAGACAAATAAAAAAATTCTAAAAGCTATAGATTCGGCTACTGTATCGATAATAATGTCTATTTCAATAAGATTTTCTAAAAAATATTTAATGTACAGATATGACTTAGTTAGAATTTTATTATATGTATAGATAAAAAAGTACTAGTTTTATTTACAGAAACAGGTTTCGGTGTATCACAAATAACTGATAATCTAGTAACGGAGAAGTACCACAAAGCATTCCATCGGGCCACAGAATTGATTGTACTTCGAGGAACAAATATATTTTATCATCCAGATTGGGTGTTCCATAGAACTTCAGCTTGCAAGGAATTAATGGAATGTGTAGGGGTAATTCATAATGTTTCAGAAACAGTAAGTTTGAATTAGAAATTTAGTACACACACTAGCGACTCACTCTCGCTCCGCTGGGGTTCGTGCCTATTTACGTTTTAACGTTTAGTATAGATTTCTCAGAAATGAGATATTATCCGTGATGCGGTAACATACAGACAGACAGACAGATGAATAAAAATTCTAAAAACTTTAGATTCGGCCTCGGTATCGATAATAATGTCTATTTCAATAAGATTTTCCAAAAAATATATAATGTGCAGATTCGGTTTAGTTACAATTTTGTAATATGTATAGATATGTACATTGTATATACTAGCTCAAGATAGTGTGTTATCTACTTTATATTATTTCTACTTGCACTTTTTAGGTTAACATTATCTGTACCTTACATGTCAATTGCTATATTTAAAAATCACATGGTCTTTTATTATATTATTCTTAAACTCTTTTTGATTAAGTATAATAAGAAGACAGGAGTAAGTAAAAAAGGCAAAAAAAATAAAATATGAAACTTGAAACATTTAATTTTAGGTCATCAAGAAAAGAAAGTTTGAACGGGAAGCTTTGAAAAGTGACAAAAGTTTGAATAGAGACAATTTCGGTAAGCGTTAGCAGATTATGCGTATTATTTGCAGACTCCCAAAGATATTTTGTTTTTAGATATTTGTTTGAAGTTTTCGTAAGTCTATTTATTTTGTATAATACAAAAACAGAATTTATTAACTTTTATTTCATTATTGTAATAATCGGTAGAGCTTTCTGGTACAATAGGGAATATGTGTGTGATTTAAATACAGATGAAATATTTTTTTATAATCTTTATTGCTTTCGTATTAAGCCTATATTAATATTTTTTAATGAAATTTCTTTTTGATTAAGAAAATAATTATTAAAAAGTGCAAATATAGGTGGGAAATTCAAAGTAGTTGAAACGAACGCCATTGGTCAGACCGAATATGACGTCATCGTAACAGAGCGATCAGTGATTTTGTTCGCTACAAATTGAGTCGTCATTTTTTTGTGTATATCATACTGTGGCGTCACACCAATGACCAAGCGCTCGAAATTGCGGGCGTTTAAAGTATCCGTATCGGTATGATATTTTTTATACTAAATTTTAGTTTCTTGGAGCTGGATGTTTCTTTTACAATTTTATAGCTATTGTATAAAAATAAAACACGCATATTCCCTATTATGTCAATTGGCTAGAGAATAGTGTTTTTCTTCACCTATTAATTATAATTATTGACATTAACACCTCCAGGTAAATCTCTAAGAGATTAATTAAATTTCTAAGAAATCTATTGTTAACTGTAACGCCGGCGTGTCCGCGATCGTTGAGGGATTAATAATAAGATGTTGACAAAATATGATATGAGTATAATACACTTATGTATTTTCTATATTAATCAATCGTCATTCAAAAGTTTCAACTATCTTTGGTTTCTAAAATTCAATTATTTAATAAAACAAAACAGTGATTATTCATAAACTTAGCTTTTATACTTTTTTCTATAAAAATATGCTATAATTTGCACTGACAAAAACCAACATAAAGATGATAATCTTCTTTGACTTTGAAAAGGGTAAGAACTAGAGTGGATGATATTTTGTCCATCTTGGCTAATACCACTTTTAACAGTACATAAGTTCTACCCAAAGTGTGGGCCATATAAATTTCACAGGAAAAATTTGCTTTAAACATAATTATTCTAAGCCAACATTTGCTATTTAAACTTGAATTAAACTTTCAGGAAAACCAATTTTTAGAGCATTCCTTGATATATTACTGGATTTAAGTGAGATAGATTCTACTTTAACTGACCAGCAGATTAGGTCAGAGGTAGATATCATCATCGTCGGCGCTCAAGAGTCTGTAGCTACCGCTTTGCTCATCGTCTTGCTAATGATTGGGAATAATTCTGATGTTCAAACAAAATTATATACAGAGTATGTATTTTTTAGGATTTATTAACAAATAAATTAGATTGTTAAATGTCTCTCTTTTTGGATAAATTTATTTTAAGAAGTTGACCACTTTAATTACAAATAACCATCCAATCATTCGAAAAAAAATACTGATTTAATTAAAAAAGTTAAATAAATATATGAATCTTATGTATTTGCAGAATAAAACAAATAATGGGAGATAATAAACGTCAGGTAGATATTAATGATTTAAAGCTCATGGAATATTGTGAAGCTGTTATAATGGAGTCAATGCGTCTGTTTCCTGCATTTCCCAGTCTTATGCGTCAAGTCGATTGTGATTTTAAGCTCAGTGAGTAGCTAAAATATTTTTTGTATCTTTTGCTTTGATTTGAAATTTAATGTCTAAAGACTCCACAAAGTTGTTGATTTGATAAATTATAATTATATATATCTCTAGAGGATTTATATTCTATAAATCTTGAACCTGGAGTATCGTACATTTAAAAACATCAATCAAAAATGTTCTAGATAGACAATCCTATAAAAAAGATCTCTTAAAACTGTCAGCAATAGTGCTTTGGTAATTATTCTAGTTGAAATAAATATACAACAATGTAAATTGAACCTTAAATGCAACGCTTAAAGTTGTTTTCCAAAAAAATATTAAAAGCGTGGTCAAATGTTCAAATGAGCGCTCATTCGGTGAGGACATTTTTCGTCGCTGATTGTGTATCTTGTACTTTTTTTGACGATGTTTAAAAATGATAAAAATAATGACTTTTAATAATTAAAATTGGGTACTTATTTTTTGTTATTTTTAGAATCGTGTACTATTCCCAAAGACACTACCTGTATATTTAATATTTGGGGCGCGGGAAGATCTCAACGTCTGTGGGGACCTGATGCAGATCAGTTTGTACCAGAACGATGGTTGCCTCCCCGTGTACCTTGTATCACATACGGTCTAGCTTTCAGTATTGGAAAACGAGCTTGTATAGGTATAAACTTATTTGAGCATTCTATCAATTTTCATATTTACTTTTACACTAGCAGAACCCACGGCTTCGCTTGAGCTAAAAAAGCTAATACAACTATAAAAAAAGTCTTTGGTTATAAGCTATTAGTAATAATGTATGGAAGTATGGATGGAATAATGTATGGATTTGTGGACCTTTATTGATTACTGCTCCGCTCCCTTGGGTAGTGGCATTATGATATATATTATATATATATATATATATATATATATATATATATATATATATATATATATATATATATATATATATAGCCTTATAGCCTTCCTCAATAAACGGGCTATCCAATGCAAAAAGAGTTTTAAATCGGATTAGTAGTTCCTGTGATTAGCGCGTTCAAACAAGCAAACTCTACCTCTTTATAATATTACTAGCATTGCCCGCGGCTCCGCCCGCGTTCGATGAAAAAAAAACCAAATTCTTAGGTTTTACATAGTAGTATACTCTTACAATGCAGTTTTTGTATTTTTTCTTAGAAATTAGATATTTTCCCGCGGTAAAAAGTATCCTATATGTTGACCCGGATAACCAGCTATCATCATACCAAATATCATCAAAATCTGTCCAATGGTTTTCTCGTGATGCGGTAACAGACAGACAGACAGACAAAAATTCTAAAAACTATAGATTCAGACTCTGTATCGATAATAATGTCTACTTCAATTATATTTTCCAAAAAATATTTAATGTACAGATTCGACTTAGTTACAATTTTATTATAGATATAGATTATAGATACTATGTTTGTAGAATGCTGTTCAGCAACTGTTCTTTTTATATCTATTTTTTACAATCCATATTAAAGAAAATAAGTTATTTTTTTATGTTACAGGTAAAACATACGCGATAAATCTTTTAAAAACAGTATTAGCACATTGTGTAAGAGAACTTACATTTACATCTGAAGCTAATAATTTATCGTTTAAGTTTGATCTAGTATTAAGACCTATAAGTGGGCATCTAATGCAAGTTAAGCTAAGAAAAGATAATCAATTCGATGATCAATGATTATGTCCATTTTTTTCATGTTTCCTTGTAGAATATTATTATTATACATTTTTGTGTGGGAAGGGGGCTTTGATAAAATGAGATTCTACAACGTTTCATAATTTTTATAATATGTTTATAATTTCTATTTATAATCGATTGTAGAAGTTCAAAGATAGAATAGATAGAAATATTAGATTTAACACTAGATAAATAATTAGATAAAAGATGAAGAGATAAAGTGATAATAAAACATCTTATAATATAACAGGAACATCTATTATTTATTTTCCTATAACAATATTAGCAATTTATTTTCTTAAATGTTTATATTTTGATGAGCGTTGGCTGAATTATTTTTTGATTGTAGATTCTAACGTTGTGTACGCAGAATAAGTTGATTTAAGTATCTTCATCAAGCAATTGAAATTAAACTTCGCCATTCCACCAGCTGATAACATCAAGGTTTTTTGTGACATCCTTAACATCAATAGAACAGTTTTCCTATTTTCAACGTTGAAATTCTCCCATTTACAATTATATAACGCGTTCTCGAAATTATTCCCAGCATCGATTAAACGCTGTCCCGCTAGACAATCCATGAAAGCGTGTATTAATGAAAATGGTAACTCAACGTAGGTATGTTTCAAACCACCAAGTAGCTCACATATTATTGAGAAGCCCATGATACAACACTCTAAGCCTAAGGTATTACGAAATTCTTGATCTAACTCGTGGACTAAATTAATATTGACTTTATGAAATCTGATGATGTCTCTCAAACGGACTCTGACAAACTCGTTCAATACTCTATGTTTAATCTCGATATTTTCGTTTATCTTTAGTTTCATTTTATCGTAGTAATGTTGGCTGTCAAACCAGACATTTCGTAATTCTTCGCTCAGTGCATACAATTGAGCTTCTGCATAACCAACTATTACAATGATGTATGTGGCTACACTAACCATAGTATAAACACCGAAGCCAGTGGTGACTGTTGTAAGGAATAAAGCAATTTCATAATTGGGTGGTACCAACATTGGGACGAGTCCTATAAAAATAAGATTACATAATACGAGTGAGTATATATCAATACTAATATTATAAAGAGGTAAAGTTTGTGAGTTTGTGAGGATGTAGAGGGAAATCTCTAGATCTACTGAACCGATTTAGATGAAATTTGGTAACAAGATAGTATGAGATCCTTTTATTTTAACGTTGGGAAATGCATTTACGCATGAAGTGTGGGACTCACCGGCGAAGCCAGTACTACCCACTAAAACCCAACATAACCTTCCCCCATCTTAATGGGGCGTCGCAGGATCGCTTACGCATTCAACTACGACGCCCCGACGGCAGGTCTGCCGAAGCAGACCACAACAACCACGGGGTTGCTCCAAGGTCCACTCTGCTATCAGAGAAGTACCAGGAGCAACCCGCATGGTACACCGCCCTCCGAAGAGGGCCGCCTCCCTGTGCGTTTCTTGGCTTCACGCCCAGCTGTATTGTGCCGGGCACTACTGAACCCCCCACCACGACAAGGTGAACGCACGTTGGGGGGGATAGTTTGAGATCCTGGAAAGGTCATCGTATACTTTTTATCCGGAAATCAACCCTTAACGGGGGTGAAAATTGGGATGAATGTTTGTGTTGGAAAGCAAGCTAGGGACGAACCTAAGCGAAGCGAGGCTGAGTCGCTAGTAATGTATAAATATATCGTATATTATCTTTCTTTTTGGTTATAACCACTATCTATATATATAAAAGAAAGTCGTGTTAGTTACACTATTTATAACTCAACAACGGCTGAACCGATTTGGCTGAAAATTGGTGGGGAAGTAGCTTAGACCCAGGAGACGGACTTGGGATACTTTTTATCCCGTTCGATGGCGTTCCCGTATGACGTGACATAAAACTCAAGAACGGCTGGACCAATTTTTATGATATTTGAATTTTTGGATTTTTCTTAGTCCAGAATAGGATAATAAGTATTAAAACATCAGAAAAATTAACGAAAAAAAATTATATGGCTAGCGCTGGCTAATAACTATTTATCTCTATTTAAAACGTACCTAGCGACGAACCCGAGCGAAGCGAGGGTGAGCCGCTAGTATTATAATATATGTAACTCTTATTATATTTGGTCTCACTCAGATTAAATTAATCAATTGATCATTTTCTTTACCGTAAATGTTGTAAAATGTCTTCCAGGTCGTAAAAAAGGTATCAGAATATAAATAATGCCATCTATCACTATGGAGAGCCAGATGACTGTAGCACGCTTCTTGATGACTTTAAGTCTGTTTAGTAGATTCTTTGCAAATCTCGTATCTGGTATTACTTGAGCATCGCATTTTAGAAACTTTTTAACTGTTTCTTTAATTTCTTTCCTGTTAAAGAAGCAATTATTTCATTAATTATATAATAGTCATTATCGAGTTACATAATTTTTAAGATCTAATATCAATTTTAAAAATAATGATTGAATACTGAATATTATTATAATATTAAGCTTTTAAAAATCATAAAAAAAACTATCAATTATCTCTTTAAATTAAAGCAAATTAATAAGGACTTATTAAGTGTTTTGTAAATAATAGCATTAAGGAGGCCGGTAATGTATCCTTGTATTCTTTTTAACCCCCGACGCAAAAACGACGGGGTGTTATAGGTTTGACGTGTCTGTGTGTATCTGTATGTGGCATCGTAGCTCCCGAACGGATAAACTTTTAATTTTGTTTTTTTTTTTGTTTGAGAGGTGAATTAATCGGGAGTGTTCTTAGCTATGTTTGATGAAAAACGTACCAAGATGGTCGGGGGTTTTTAAATTTTTCATTTATCATTGATTAAAGTATCCTATAAGACTTACGCATAAATCTTCATAAAGACAAACTTAGTGACGCATATGACGCTGCAAGCACTCAGAGAAAGTACCACAGCAACTTCAGTCCACATGCCAGATTTTCCGTAGTGGAAAAATACCATCCAGACCATTGAGACGGTGTACACGTAGAAGTACCCGAAACCAGCGATTGTTATCAAGATGAAAATTATAATCCCATTATTTCTCATCATTTCTCGGTCACAGGCATCGTGGTCAAGCGGCCAAGGCGCAAGATTGATAAGCACAGGTATCCGGGTTCGAATCCCGGTCTACAAAAAGTTTTAGTTTTGTGTTTTTTTGTATTTATTCAAGTTTTTTTGGTTATTTTTTATCTAAAAAATACGATATAATCAAAAATAATGTTTACAAGATAACATTTTTGATATTCAACAGAAATGGCTTCCCAAAAGTTATTAGTATCTTTTTGCCTAGTATGAAGTACAAAAGCTACAGAACAGAAGACTTAGATGAAGGTATGAATAAATGAGAAGGTAAGAAGGAAGGAGGAATGTAGTATATACTTACGTTTAGAATTTAATAAATATCTATGGTAATCATTCTTAACAGGACATCCACGTTTTGAATTATCGTTGGAAAATCGCTGTAATTTAGACTGAATTTCTTAAGTTTTACAACAATCTCACTCCATGTATCTGCCTTCATTGTTATGAATTTTATTCGTAAGAAATATCGTTCAAACTATTGCAACTATTATATGACTTAACTTTTAAATAAACCAAACAAATAATAATTTATTTTTGAAGGCTATATTGGATGTATATGTATGTATTCAGCCCTTTTTCTTTAACGTCCCACTGCTGAGGTTGGGGGCCTCCTTTCAATACGGGGGGATCAGGCCATAGTCCACCACGCTGGCCAAGTGCGGGTTGGCGGACTTCTATTGTCATTCAAAAACTTGCTAGGTGCTCTCAGACATACAGGTTTCCTCACGACGTTTTTCTTCACCGTAAGGCAAGTGGTAACAATGTTATATATAATTCGTACATGAATATATCAGAATATATCAGAGGTGCGAGACCCGGGATTGTAACCCGCTTCACTCGGTTTCCCAAGCGAGCACGTTACCACTGGGCTACTACTGCCTATATTGGATACTTCACCTCAATCAAATTTTATAAAAAAAGTACAGAAGAAGAAGGAGCACTGTCACTGATTCTCCTAGATAACGACGATGAGTTCACCATAATATTAAATTATTAGTAAGTTAAGGGAAGCTACAAAGTTTCACGATTTTATAACAGATATCTACGGACGAACATTAGCAATCGATTATGTAAACAAAATAAACACGAACACGAAGATTAGACTTTATTCCACGTATTCAGTGGACGTTTCGTAATGTTTTGGATTTGTTTACAATTAACACGAAATGTTGCAGTTTGATTTGGAAATAATAGTTTTTTATATACTAAATATGCATTAACATCATAGGTGTTGCTTTTTGATCATTACTTATTTCATAAGTGTAAATTCTGGTATTATATCCTTATAATTTTTGAAAATTATATGAGTGCTGGTGTTACTCGCTCAAATAATTCTGCACAGTGACATAATATATACTTATATTTGCTTATAAATAAGCTTTTATATTGACTAACGGTGAACTTTACTGTGTTTATTTAAATATTTTAAGCTCTTGCATAGTGACCCACCATATTTATTTATATTTTTCTTTTTTATTATTTGTTAGAGTAACTTTCGTAATAACATATTCTATAAAATTATCAATGAGCTTTTTTGGTTAATAAATTTAAGATGGCACAGACGGACAATCGGACGAATAAAAGAATAGATTATCAAAGCTTTTTTAAACCCTTTTCTCACGCACGGAAGTCCATGTGTAACTGGATATAAGTTAGTAAGATAATGAACATTTAATGAAGTCATATATTCTGTAATTTCTGTACTCATGTTGACTCGAGGCGAATGTTAGATTAAAAATGAAGAACATTTAATTAAATTTATTTTTTATACAGAAAGTTTGGAAGATATTTAGTTAAAATGAAGTTCTACTCTTGGACTAACACGTGGGCATTCCTTAAAACATTCGGACTTAATTATGACGACTTCCCAACAATTATCAATAATGTTTCTGTATTATTAAGGATTTTGACGATCGATATATATAATAATGCAAAACGTAAGTATTTTTGTGAGTTATTATCAAATATTTAGTGGATAGATTTTAAAAGAGATTTTTATATTCAAATTTAAAAATTCGAACCAATTAAAATCTCCTACAGAAATACTAAGCAAGCGATTGACTGTGATCGAATAAAGTCCAAAAACAATGATTCAAAACATTGATAAGCTTTATGATATTCTACTTTGATGAACAAACTTTATTTGTTTTACTAGTGGTCGAAATTCGACCGTTATCATTTTTATTATTTTTGGTTTTACTTTTTACTGAACCGATTTAGATGAAATTTTGTAAGAAGATAGTTTGAGATCCTGGGAAGGACATAGGATATAGAAATTTTTATCCCAAAAATGAAAATGGTTATGGAAGAATATATCCTTACAGTACGAAATAATAGTGTTTTAATTTTATTAGATTTTAATATTTGAACAATATTCTGAATTCTTTGCAGCTATTTCTCTTTTTTTCTATATAACGACATTCATCGTAAGTATCGCTTACTTCTACGAGTTCATCTTTTCTATGGTCTGGATGGTGTGCTTCTACTACGGCGGGACTCAAGATTGGAATGAAATATGCAGTGTCCTAGCTTTATCCTCTTGCACCCTCACGTGTGTCACTAAGTTCCTGTTTATGAAACTGTACTCGTAAGTCAAATCACATTGCAGTACTCAAAAAAAAAAATATTTATTTATTTATGTACCAAAAAAAACATATAAAATAGAAAACAGACACCATGTGTACAAAGGATAACTTATCTCTTTAGAGATCTCTACCAGAAATCCTCAAGCGATCCTCAGCTAACGATATTTGATAGAATGAAAAAATGTTTATCGAGACACAATTTGGCGCCATAGATCCCTACTTTAATTTTTGATAATACCTACATACCCTATTAAACAATATGTGTATAACTGTATGATTCATCAAAATCGGTTTAGCCGTTTAGTAATTACGAGAGAATATAGGGTCGGACATACCTATGTACAATGTAATATACCTATGTATAATACATACATTTATACAGGTCAAACACATAACCCTCCTTTGGACTTCATCGCAGTCGGGTAAAAAAGAACGCTATAAAAATTTAAGCAATTTAACAAATATTAAGTATTCAAAACATAAAATTGTAATTAACCTATTTTTTGAACAGAAAAAATATAAAACATATAGTCCAACAGTACTATAAATGCGACGCCCAAGTGATACTAGGTACGAGATTCGAAAAAAATCTTCGTAAAGGACTCCGAACAGTCAAGAGACGTGCGACAATCATCTGGGTAACACTTGTTGTTAATGGCCTTGTTTACATCATCCTACCTTTTATTACACCTGGACGAAGTTTTGCAGCAGACAACTATTATGTATATGGTAATTATAAGAAACATCTTACATATAGTACATAGTTTATGTGTTTGTTTATCTCATTCGCACTTTAAACAATTACATGTATAGGATCATATACATACATATGTACGAGTATATCCTGAATAAAGGTATTTTTGGATTTTTTTATGGTGTTCAGTGATAAACGAGCGGACAGACCAACTGATGGAAAACATTACGTGTCGCCCATAATACCTACGGTTCATGCATTTAGGTTTTATGTAACAAAAATGCAGAACCGCAGGTGCGTTGTCACTGTGAGGACGAAGATGATATGCCTCTTGCCTGTAATTGTGCTGGTTACCTTATCCTTCAAACCCGAACACAACAACGTAATCATTGTTCCTTGGCGGAGGAAATAGATAAGGGGGTGGTACCCATCCAGTCGGACTCCTCAGGCTTGACAGAGTCCTACCACCAGTTTAACATTTGGATTGGATACAAAAACTATTTCTAAACAATCGGGCAAATGCGAGTACCTGATGTGATGGTAAGGCCAGAAGTTGGATAGGTGGAACTTACATGGATTTTAGATTGTGACGTTAGTTAGGATTGATATATACTATTTGTAAGATTTAATCGTTTTCATTAATTGTAACATACAATTTTCGTTCGAGACATTTCATCCTTATCATAGACTATCCATTAATTCTGTGAAATAGTACCTTTTTGCATTTTCACTTGGTCCGATTACCGGTTCAGTTCACCTATTTATAAAATAAATAAATGCAGTTAATCTTATTTTTAATTATTTAATGTTAAAATAATGTTTCCTTTGAGTGAAACTTGATATTTTCAGTATTTAAGACACTTTTTTTCCCATGTCCTGTGCGTTTGTTCCAAGATGTTCGAATCCATATGTATAATTTAATTCTAATATGAAATAAAAAAAATAAAGCCCAATTGAGAACCTCCTCCATTTTAAAGAAGTTGGTTAAAAAGGATTGAATACGTAAATACTTTATGGATAATAAATAGCTTAGGTTGTGATATAAGTTAGGATTGATATATATATATATATATATATATATATATATATATATATATATATATATATATATATATATATATATATATATATATATTATTAGATTTTGTCCTTCTCCTAGATCCTATCGATTAATTCGATAAAATACTGACGGTGTCTTTTTTTGCATTTTTATTTGGTACGATCCCTATTTTCCGGTAAGCTTTTTTAAAAAAATAATTAAATGCAGTTATTATTATTTTTAAAAATAATGACATGTTTCTTTTGAACAAATCTTGATAACTTCAATGTTTAAGGCACTTTCCTTGCATGTCCCATTGATTTGTTACACCTGTTTATGGTATAATTACAACATATTTTAAGTACATGTTCATATACACACGTACATATGTATTTTACAGGTTTGATGCCAATATTGGAATCACCAAATTATGAAATAGCTACATTTATGAACAGTCTTAGCGCCTACTTCTGTGTATACACCATGGTGTCTGTTGCTATATACATTATCATTATTGTTGGTTACTCAGAAGCCCAGATTTACGCTTTAGGTGAAGAACTTCTGAACGTTTGGGATGACAGTCAGAACTTCTACAACGAAATAAAGCATAGTATTAGAAATAAAATACACGTTATGGAAACAAAAGATAAAATTTTAAACGAGTTTATTAGAATTCGTTTAAGAGACACCATCAAATTTCATATAATTAATATTAATTTAGTTCATCAATTAGACCAAGAGCTTCGACCTACTTTGGCGTTGGAATTCATTATCGTCGCCTTTTCAATAACCTTTGAACTTCTTGCTGGTTTGGAAAATACTTACGTTCAGCTACCATTTTCATTCGTTCAGATATACATGGGTTGTTTGGCGGGACAGTGCTTGATAGATGCTTGTTGCAGTTTTGAAAAAGCTATATATGGTTGTAAATGGGAAAACTTTAGCATTCAGAATCGAAGGACTGTTCTTTTGATGTTAAGGATGTCACAAAAAACGTTGATGTTGTCAGCTGGTGGGGTGTCCAAGTTGAATTATAACTCACTGATGATTATATTGAAATCGACGTATTCTACATATACAACGTTACAATCAACTGTGAAGAAATTGGATTGATCTGTGTTTGTAATCTTATGTACTTTTAAGTTTTTGTATTATAATAAAGTTGTAAGTTGTTCATAATTTCTTTTTAAATAATTTGTTTTTTAAAAATGCACTTTCTAAGTAATTACTCCAATAATTAGTAATTAATTTTCTCCTAAAATGTATATGAACTCCCTGTTGAAATGTTAACCCTTCACTAAAAAGAAGAATCACGAAAATGGACCCATAAAAATCCTGTAACAAAGGTAAATACTTGAATTTAGAACTTCTTTTTTTTAAGTCGGCCAAAAGGGGGAATATAATAAAAACATTTTTATAGGCCCTTAATATACTCAATTGCCTTTATCTTGAGCTCAATTTATTGCGAAATAGCTCTCTTCACCACTAATAAGGATAAAATAAATAATAAGGTGTTCCTACACAAATTTCAAAACGACAATTGACTATTGAAAGTGAAATTAGTAATTTAACGTCTTCTTGAATCCTACTAAGAAGGTTCACAGATAATTTAGTTGGAACAATATCTATATAATAGTATAATTAAAGGAGTTTCACTGAGCTACTCCAAATTATTGTGAATGTGTTCGTTTTTACTTGAAGTGATTTGAAGAAGTTGGGATTTTGATTAGTTGTATTCATCAATACAAAATACGTGTTGTTCAATTTTGTAAAAAAGAGTTAGAAGATGAGAAGATAATTAATTGTCTCTCCACAATATATATTATACTTGTTGTCTTATGTATAAACCTATGTATATATTTGATGAAACAATTTTGTACGGATTATAATGATTACAGATAATAAATATAAGCTGTAGAAAATTGATCGCTTGGTTTTTTCTCATTTTTTTTAAAATCCTTTTATCATCAAAATAAAAATGATTTTAGATATTTGCTATTATAGTTTTTTTTATTTAGATAGGTAAATTCTATTTCTATATTTTTTCCTCTCTATAATGATTATGGTCCAATTTCGACCGTAAGTTACCAGAATAACATTAGCGACGTTCCCACAAGCTTCGTCGGCAACATCCCTAGGTGCCTTTTTTATTTACTATATTGTATTATGTGCCATTTGTCCTGCGAATACCTGTCTTTTTTTTAAATTTAAATTAATTAATGGAATGTAAAAAATATATAATACGTTTTAAGATTAGTAGATTTCTCAGAGATGAGATATTTTTCCGCAGTAAAAAGTATCCTAAATGCTGATATGGATATCTAGCTATCATCATACAAAATTTCATCAAATTCCGTCTAAAGTTTTCTCTTGATGTGTTCGCAGATGGACATACATCCAAATCTTTCCGGATGAGGTAAAGAACTCCACACATATAGAAGACAAGGTAACCGCTGAATAATTCAACTTCTAAATGAGTGACAATTTTATTTTATTTATATATGGATCCACTAGTGATAATTACATTGAAACATTTTTTAATTAATTACACAATTTAACTTAATCTTAAATGCATTACTTTATAAAGTGGATACAGCATGCATTAATATAATTCACAATTTAAAATTTCGATAAATTAAAATATAAGTAAAATTACAATAACATCATATAAGTAAAATTACAATCAGAATTTGAAAACACACACACACACACACACACACACGCACGCACGCACGCACGCACGCACGCACGCACGCACGCACGCACGCACGCACGCACGCACGCACGCACGCACGCACGCACGCACGCACGCACGCACGCACGCAAGCACGCACGCACGCACGCACGCACGCACGCACGCACGCACGCACGCACGCACGCACGCACGCACGCACGCACGCACGCACGCACGCACACACACACACACACACACACACACACACACACACACACACACACACACACACACACACTCACACGCGCATTAAAGCTATTAAATAATTTGGAAGCATTAAACTTCAATAAATAATTAATTAAATAATGAAAAAAAAAATCAATAAAAAAATAATTATGAGACATTAATGATTTCAAAAGGAATTTTTACATAAACAATAATATTTTTCTAATGTCACATCAATTAAAAAATAGTTCGACGAAGTACATACACGTACGTATGTATACATATGTATGTAAATCTTAAAGCATTTTTTCTATACCTTAGTTCAAAATTTAATTTTAATAATACCAACCGGAACTTTATCTTATGGGTCAATAAACGAAGAAAAATTGGGCAATTTTTCCATTGTAAAGTTGTTCGAAGACATTTAACTGCTAAATTCAGTAATTTTACCCTCCGTTAACCCATTTTTCACTTTTTATTGTCTCTGAAGGAAACAATAAAAATATTTTTCCGCTATAACACTCATTTTTTTCTTTCGAAATTTATTTCTGTAGAGAAATGAAAGTGAGAATTTATATTATTTTCTTATGTGTTTAATTCTATAAATAATAAATATATTTATGTTTTAGTCGTTTTTACAAAATAAATATTTCAATTCAATCCGTTCAGTGGTTTGATCTATGCGTTGATAGATGATCAGTCAGTCAGTCCTTTTATATACGTATATTGTATATTATATAGTTATAATATTCATTAAGAGACGACTCCACGGCTCTAAATTCTTCAGGGCGAGAACAACATCTGTGTCTCGCTATTTTATCTGTCTTGTGCTACTACTACGTATATAGAGTGGAGTTGCTTGAGAAATTAAGCTAATTTATAGGTACAGTAGGTATTATAGAAAGAGATAAAAAAATATCATTTGCTATCTCACTTACTCTTGACTTAATACTTTCATTTTCAGGTGATAGCAATATTGCCCTATAAATAAGTGCCCTATAAATATTATAAATAAGTGCATAAATAAGTAATAAATCGTCGTTTTAGTGCTTATTTGTTTAAGCGAACAATTTTCCGGAATTTTTTTTTAGTACATAATTATTGTGTTGTAAAGTCCTATTGGAATAAAATATAATTTTACTTTAAAATGCCGAAAAAAGTGTGTTATCTATCTTTACATATACTAAAATTGTAACTAAGACGAATCTCTACATTAAATATTTTTTGGACAATCTTATTGAAATAGTCATTATTGTCGATACAGAGGCCGAATCTGTTTTTAGAATGTTTGTCTGTTTATCTGTCTGTGATTGTATCACAGAAAACCATTGGAGGGATTTTGATAAAATTTGGTATGATGATAGCGAATATCCAGGTTAACATATAGGATACTTTTTACTGCGGGAAAATATCTCATCTCTGAGAAATCTACACTAAACGTTAAAACATAAGTAGCTAGTATCTGTATAGTATAGTATTAGAAATAATGATTTGTTTTTAAAATAGAAAAAAAAAAACTATTATAAAGTACAACAAGTATTGGTAATTAGAACAGATAAGCACGAAAGAGTGATGTCATTTCGTAATCGACTATAGACTACAAATAGATTTAAAATTGAAGTAATACAAGCTTTTCTGATTGCTATCAGCTGCAAGGTGGTGATCGATTGTTTTTTATGATGTTGATGCATGATTGAGTGTCAACCAGCGTTGGTCTTCACAGTTTTTTACTTAACAAAAGAATATTTAATCGATTTTTGAGGAAAATACTATTCGAATATCAGGCTTAAAAGTTCTTTATTGAGCGTATAAGATAGAATGGTGATACAAAGCACCAAAAGGGGTAAGTTACAGTACACAAGTTAAAAAAATATATATTTGAAAATGCTTTTATTGAATAGGGAATATGCGTGTGATTTAAACGAAGGTGAAATATTTTTTTTTATAATCTTTATTGTTTTTGTATTAAGCCTATATCAACATTTTTTAATGTAATTTCTTTTTAATTAAGAAAATAATTACTGAAATGTGCAAAAATAGATGGGAAATTCTAAGTAGTCTTTTGCAATGGTCAATTGGTCAGACCGTATGTGATGTCAAAGTCATCATCAATAGACTGCTGTTGTTTGGTGTTTGCGATTGGTACTAACAATCTAGACTGTTCATTGGTTGATGGCAATGTTGTCATAGACTTTGACGTCACGCCTAACGCTCCAAAATGGTGGGCGTTTAAAGTATATGTATCTGTATATTAAAAAAAAATTACTAAATTTTAGTTTTTTGGACCTAGATATTTTTCCAATTTTATAACAATTTTAGCTATTGTATAAAAAAACAAAAACACGCATATTCCCTATTGTTTAATTTTTCTACTATTTTTATTGTTCAGTTCTTCGAATTCTTCAAATATATTCAATTGCTGAAAAGAGTATATAAATATAAAACAAAATTGATCCACTTAAATCTGTTAAGATTACGAATGGAAAATATACGTAAGTTTGGTCTGGGCTACTGCGACCTGCCGACATTGTTGTGGAATGTTTCCATCTTTTTAAGGGTCTTTACACTCAATATCGACAAGCGCAATACCAAACGTAAGTAACTTTAATTATTTTTTTATATTAAAAACTTTACAATTGCTCAGAGTATTTTGGATATCCGCGTTTGCTTCCTACTAGTGACAAATCTATACATACTCGTATAATAAAATTCCATGAACGAAGTATCTAATTCGTTCATGTAAAATTCTTACTATGCCGATCTGTACCTTAATTTTTTTTGGGAAAATCTTATTGAAATAGACATTATTATCGATACAGAGGCCGCATGTATACTTTTTAGAATTTTGTCTGTCTGTCTGTCTGTCTGTCTGTCTGTCTGACCGTCCGTCCGTCCGTCCGTCCGTCTGTCTGTCTGTTACCGCTTCACGGAAATTATATGGAAATATTCTTTGATATATGTATATTTAATGTGTGGAATTTTGTCATGTTACAAAAGCTACATCATCAGTTTTTAGATTTCTTATTCGTCTAATTACATAGATGATATAAAAAAGTTTTACATATATATTGCAATCTATTGCTTAATATTTTCTTAGATTTACGCGAATATTTGACATTTTAAATAAAACTATCTTTTCGGATTTTGTCGCGGATTTATTTGCATTTTTGTTTCCCGACGTTTCGAATGCTTTACAGCATCCATGGTCACGGGAGAGACTGAGGTGTTACATGTCTTGAAGGTATAGTTGTTACAGACAGCCTACCCACAATTAACAAAATGAAAATTGCACCAATTACATTACAATATTTTTTAACTTTAAACATTTTTATAATTTTAATTATAATTGAAGATGGAATATTATTTATTTAATTTTTGCTATTATTTTTATAATTATTACAATTTTAAAAATATTAATTAGTAATCTATATTTAGTGTTGCCATTATTATATTTATAACCATAAAGAAAAATATAAAATATAGTATTAATTATTTAAGCCATATAATTGTTCTATGTGTAATTTAAAAAAGTTAAAGTTAATTAAGAATAATCATTTTAATTTAGTTTGCTATTATTTTAAAACAACTTAACTTACTTAACTTAACTTTAAATAATAGCAAACTAAATTAAAATGATTATCCTTAATTAACTTTAACTTTTTTTAAATTACACATAGAACAATTATATGGCTTAAATAATTAATACTATATTTTATATTTTTTTTTATGGTTATAAATATAATAATGGCAACACTAAATATAGATTACTAATTAATATTTTTAAAATTGTATTAATTATAAAAATAATAGCAAAAATTAAATAAATAATATTCCATATTCAATTATAATTAAAATTATAAAAATGTTTAAAGTTAAAAAATATTGTAATGTAATTGGTGCAATTTTCATTTTGTTAATTGTGGGTAGGCTGTCTGTAACAACTATACCTTCAAGACATGTAACACCTCAGTCTCTCCCGTGACCATGAATGCTGTAAAGCATTCGAAACGTCGGGAAACAAAAATGCAAATAAATCCGCGACAAAATCCGAAAAGAGTAGTTTTATTTAAAATGCAATCTATTGCTTTTAAAAACAAAAAATAATAAATAATAGCTCGTCTTAAATATGACCTAAAAATCATATTCTTATTGTTTTCAGGAATCCCAATACCCTTTTACATAATAACGGTTGTATTAATTTTATGCTACTTCTACGTTTATTTAGTGTCTATGATTTGGTATGTGTTTTTCTACTGTCCTATTACAAACGACTGGATATCTGCCATCATAGTGTTTTCTCTTGGTCTTTCCAGTGAAATTGGCGTTTGCAAGCTTTTCTACTTATATTTGTATAAGTAAGTGTTTTTATGGCTTTTTTCCAATAGTTTTTTTTTCTAATCTCGACGGCTTGACCGATTTTGCTACTTTAAGCAGTATTGTATGAAGATAGGTCCCGAGGTGGTCCCATATTTTTTTTGACATTGAGTATACCGTTTTCGAGAAAATCACATAAAATCCATAAAATTTCAAGTATGTTCAGATCTAATTATGAATACTATTGTATTTTTCGGTTTAGAATTATGGTTTATTTGCCAATAGTTTTTTGAGAATAGACTTTTTTAAAATTATAAGCAAAAAGATGTCAATGATGTTGATTAAGTTCGAAAATATGTAGCTTAAATACAGCTTTAATATTTCTTTTACAGAAGTCATGTAAGAGATTTAGTAGCTGAATACCTTATATGTGATAGTTTATTAATCCCGGATAGTCGCTTTGAAGGTAATATTCTCAAAGCAATGAGATATGTTAAGAAGAGGGCCATGATTTTTTGGATTCTTATAATATCTAACGGTTTTGTTAATGTTACGAAGCCATTAATTCTCCCTGGACGACATTTGCCGGAAGACAATTTTATTCTATACGGTGAGGTCATTTTTATTTTCAAAATTAAAGAATATTTATTCAGTATTAGTATTTTCAGGTATTATTTGTCAAAAATAGCAGCGGTTCGGAAAAAAAACTTCTGCCCTAAGAAAAATTATTGAATGATAAAATAAAAGATACCTAATGTGTAAGATATATGTATGTATGTATTTCGCAAAAAGAACCTCACCGTACTTTAATTGTCTTGTCTTATCTTTGATTGTTTTTAACCGACTTCCAAAAAGGAGGAGGGCCTCAATTCGTCGGAATCTTTTTTTATGTATGTTCACCGATTACTTGAAGACGCCTGAACCGATTTGGGTTTTTTTTATTTCGAAGGGTATACTTCCCAGGTCTCCATTTAAATTTAATCGAAATCGGTCAAGCGGTTTTAAAAAAATTGACAAATAAATTATTTTTTTTTTAAATAAATTGTTTAATCGAATATGTTATTATATAACTTTCTTCTTACAAATTAATTGAAATCGGATTAATCGTTCACTATTGTTTACTACGCCTGAGAAACTATATTTAATCGGTTAGTAAAAAGGGATTTGTTCGATATATATTTACGATTATAATTATAATTTTTTGCAGGTCTAAATCCGGCACTGGAAAGCCCAAATTTTGAAATAAGTTATCTTTTATCAGTCGCTGGTATTATCACTACAGTTTATCTACCATCCAACATAACTGCCTTTCTAATTATAATAAGCGGATACACCGAAGCTCAAATTCTAACATTAAGTGAAGAAATGCTACATATCTGGGATGATGCAGAAGAGTATTACAGAAAATTTCAAATTATACATAAAAACTATGAAGTAGACAAAATGAAGAGGACCATTCTAAATAAATTCGTAAAATATCGTTTGAAAGATGTTGTTAAAATTCACACAATGAATATAAAACTTATTAATCGTGTAGAATCAGTATTTCGAGGAGCAATAGCTATTGAGTTTAGTTTACTCATTGTAAGCTTAACAGCAGAACTTGTTGGAGGTTTGCAGAATACATATTTAGAATTACCGTTTGCATTAATGCAAGTTGCCATAGATTGTTTCACTGGCCAAAAGGTAATAGATGCGTGTATACATTTCGAAAATGCTGTTTACGCTTGTAAATGGGAAAACTTTGATAAGAGTAATACGGCGACCGTTTTAGTGATTCTGCAAAATTCGCAAAATACTATGACTCTATCGGCAGGAGCGATGACCACTCTAAGCTACCCAAGTCTCATGGCTATTTTAAAGTCTATTTATTCAGCATTTACTACTTTAAGCTCTGCCGTGAAAAAGAATTAAAGAATTTTTGCATTTTGTGTCCTATTGGTGATTGTCATTGATCTATTAATGGCACTATTAGTAGCGTAGCAAAATTTTATATAATAGATTATATTGTATATGAAAATATATAATAATTTATATATTGTCTATACATAGACTAAGTTAAAATATTGTAATTATTATAAATAACATGATATTATTATTATATCAAGCAATGAAGGCAACGACTGAGATTCAGCATTGTTGATTGTTGTGGTTGATTGTCGACTCAAAACTGTAACAAAAACGATTTGCCTTAAGATTTCTATTTATAATGATATCCATGATATCGTCACCTCACACCGTGAACACTCGCAATGCTACTCGCCGCTTATCTCAGGGTTCATCTATCGTGGCTCGACATATTCCTGATGGCCACGTGGCCGAATTGCTGAATTTCGGTACCTATGTCACTTATTATGCTTTGATAAAATTGACCATTTAGTGATATTTTGAACTGAATTTGAATAAATTTCAAAATGTTATGAGTTAGCTTTTGGGATTTAAAATTAAAGGCGATAACTTGTAATATAATATTTTATTGCTTTTTACAGTTGATTTCGTTCTCACTGATTGTGCACTGTGTTATATGTTGCGCAGACGGTCTTTAAGACCATTTTCTAGAACATTTAAGGATCTAAGGTTTAGCCAGTGTTAGCCATGTAAGCATATGAAAAAAATTTTTTTTGACAAAAAAGCTCTTTCAAATACATTTGCGGGGACGACACATTACTGTAAGATAATTATACTATGCCTATAACCTTTGCGTAAGCGCAAGCTTCATGTAGACAAAGTTTTATTATAATCGGATGAAGTGTATTGGAGTGCATGAAATACGAACAAACAAACAAAAAATATTATTTGCGAAGGGTGTCCATGTCTCAATGTTTTTCTGAAAATTTCCTAATTGACTTATATTTCAGGATTCGTTTAGAATCTAATTTTATCTTGAATCTTCAAGAACGGTCCTCCGGACCGGACCCCTCATCTCTCAGGCTAACATAATTTTAAATATATATTTAATTATATATTTAATTTCATTTACCTGAAAAAGTATTACTAAAACACAAAATATATCTTTAAAATCAGATTATTAAAGTTAAAAATCACTCCAATACCAATTTAAAAGTTGACAATATAGAAACAAACAATACATGTACAATTATGTAGCAGATAACGAATGGACATTAATATATGGAAATTAACAATCGATTATGTAAATAATCGTGTTTGACGAATGCACCACTCGATGTTTTATTGGATATTTTCTTTGAAACGTCGCATAACGTAGATAAACAGTTGGAGTTTTATAATACTGGTAATAAAATTGCTAATTGGCTAACTTTAAATTATTTAAGTAAAAATTAAATGCACTATGTACTTACTACATACGTAACTGTAAAGTATATATATATATATATATATATATATATTATATATATATATATATATATATATATATATATATATATATATATATATATATATATGTACAATGTACATACAAACATATAAAATAAATTTTATTTTTCATAAAAAATATTTTGTAATATTTTACTCCTTACGAGCGACTTTCATTCTTTATGCTTCGCTATATTGGCTAAGTAAAATTTCAACTGTCATACTAAAAGCCTGGAAGTATAATATCTATTTATTTATAAAATTTTATAGCATGTTACTAAGTTGTAACATTTGCGAAAGAATGTGGAAGACGTTAAGAAAATTTGGTCTAGATTACGACGATTTCCCAACAATTATAGAAAACGTGAATAATTTGCTGAGAATTTTGACAATTGATATTTTGAAAAATACTAAACGTAAGTTTAATTTATCATTTATAATAATAATTCTCCTGGCTGATTCCGGCTACGGCGGCCAATCTCATTAAGACTAGCCATCTGCGCATGAGATATAATAGAGCACACGCAGACACAATTGCACTCTCTATTCCTGTCACTCTCAAAGTCTGATGGGACGAAACTTCGACACGACCAACTGCTTTACGTACTCTCCGAGGCACGGGGGTGAAACACCGCCAACTTTCTAACTCCGAGCTACTACTGGGAATATATAACAGAAAAACTTAGAAATTAAATATGACCCGGGACTCGAACCCTGCAGAACTGAAGGCCCTCCGGATCTGCAGTTGTACACGCTAACCACAAGACTACGTAAAAAATACAGGAAACATTTTTTTACATTCGCAATCGATCATCGAAGTTAAAATACTACATAATATGTAAAATGTAAAAGTCATATTAAAAAGTACATGTACGATGGTACGGAACCCTTAGTGTGCGAATTCGACTCGCACTTGACCGATTTTTAATATTTATTGTGATACAACGTAAAAATGTATAAAAAACGTACCTAATACTTTCTTAGATTTACGCGATTATTTGACATTTTAAATAAATCAAACATTTTAAATAAATCTTTTCGGATTATTTCGCGAATTTATTTTGATTTTTGGTTCCGAATGCTTTACAGCAATCATGGTCACGGGAGAGACTAAGGTTTTAGACGTCTCAAAGGCGTTGTATACTCGTTACTGCTATGTCTGTTAATCCGAAAATATAATTTTATTTAAAATTATATTAAACGTAATTAGTAAAGTCGTAAATTAATTTTATAATGTTCAGATTTAATCTGTAGGCTAAATAACTGTAACATTTTAACATTTTCAGCCATTTTATTCATCTCCTACATATTTACTGCAATAGAAAGTATAATTTACTTTTACGTGTACGTGTTCTCAATGGTCTGGTCTGTGTACTTTTGTTATGGGAGAGCTGGAAATTGGACCGCTGTAGCTGTTGTCTTGTCTTTATTCTCGTGCAGCATCACAGGCTTTACTAAGCTGATATTTATGAAATTGTATGCGTAAGTTTACAAAATCGTTTTAATTTCATAGGATTCATTATATCTATAACTTTTTTTATTAAATCAATATAATAATTAGTATTGTTGAATCATTTTTTTGTACATAATAAATGATGGTTTTAAAGCGAAGAAAATATACTAAAACAATTTATAAATATCGGTCAAGCTGTTTAGGAGGAGAAGAATTGCGAAAACTCGAACATTGAAATTTGATATATTATAAAAACATGTAATATTTATCATAAGGAAAGAAAGTGACTTTAAATGTATGTATATAGAAAGTGTATTTTTTAAATTTTAACCGATTAATGTTCATTTTGTACAGCAAAGTCTTAAGAGAAACAGTTCAAAAGTATCTCTTATGTAATGGTCGAGTGATTCCTGGAACAAGATTTTCTAGGAACCTCCGAAAGCGACTTAGAATAGTTAAGCGACGAGCAACATGCATCTGGCTGTTTGGGGTTGTCAATGGCGCTATTTACGTATTAATTCCGTTCATGACTCCTGGACGACATTTTACTACAGATTTGTATCTTATTTATGGTAACTGAAATATCTATCTATACATATGTACGAGTATAATAAAATTCTGAGTCGAATCTGTACATTAAATATTTCTTGGAAAATCTTATTGATATAGTCATTATTATCGATAAAGAGTCCGAATACATAGTTTTTAAAATGTTTGTCTGTCCGTCTGTCCGTCCGTCCGTCCGTTTGTCTGTCTATCTGGAAACGCATCACGAGAAAACCACTGGACGGATTTTAATGAAATTTGGTATGATGATAGTTGGTTATCTGGGTCAATATTTAGGATACTTTTTACTGCGGGAAAATATCTCATCTCTGAGAAATCAATACTAACCTTAAAACGCAGGGATGAAGTGAGTCGCTACTTTACTATATTTTTGCATACTACAAAAGTGTTTGGAATTAAAAAACTTAATATTTCATTTAGTACTATTTTATTATTTTTTTACAGGTCTAGTCCCAATGTTCGAATCGCCTAATTTTGAAATAGCTACAGTTATAAATATTTCTAGCATTGCCTTCGGTATATACACATTAGTCAGTATAGCAGTGTATGTTATTGTCATAGTAGGCTATACAGAATGCCAGATGCAAGCTTTGAGTGAAGAACTGGAAAACGTTTGGCAAGACAGTTTAAACTTCTATAATTTCAACAAACACATTATACGTAACAAAATATACGTTATGGATATCAAAAAAGAAATAATGAATGAGTTTATTAGAGTTCGTTTGAGAGATATCATAAAACTTCACATTATCAATATTAATCTATTGCATGAAGTAGATCAAGAATTACGTCCAACTGTGGCTTTGGAGTTTAGTATTATGACTTTTTCCATAACAGCTGAACTTCTTGGTGGTTTGGAAAACACGCTTCTGCAATTACCATATACTATTTTCCAAGTGTTCATGGATTGTCTTGCAGGGCAACGTCTGATTGACGCTTGCAATAATTTTGAAAACGCTGTGTATAGTTGCAAGTGGGAACATTTTAATGTACAAAATCAGAAAACCGTACTATTGATGTTAAGAATAGCTAAGAAGACTTTAATTCTATCAGCTGGAGGAGTAGCAAAGTTAAATTTTGAATGTTTAATGATGATACTGAGATCTACTTATTCTGCATATACTACATTAAAATCCACATTGAAATAATGTTATATGCTCATTACTGTACTATTATAATCGAATAAAATATTATTAAATATTGAGAATTATCGTCAAAACCGAAGTCGTCGTGAAACCGAAGAAGAGTTTATATTTGTAGAAAACACTTTTGATTTGTGATGTTCGAGCTGGCGAGTACTCTTTACTTCGTTTTAACGTGACCGGTAAACTAACATATAATAGATACTAGATAGCCAGGCTTATGAAAGCCATTAGTTAGGAAAGAAATACATTATTTTTAATTTGGAGATTTGTGCTAGATTTTGGTCACAGTTAGGAAATTTTATCTCAGGTTGATATTAATATAATGTTGGTTTAACACTTATCAGTAGTCTTAATAATACTCTTACCATAAAACATAATTATTTTAAAATTCTAATAATGAAGAATAGTCGAAAATTGAATAATTATTAATTGTGTCTTAAATCCTAACTTATGAACTATAGCCTACTATACTGTTTTTGCTTTATTTAAAAAGTGATAACGACGAACGTTGCTGCTTCCGGCGGACATTCAGAATGACTGTAATGTATTTAACACCTTCATAATAGAATTTACATTCGCATTGACTAGGTTAACGACAAGTTAATTTAATGTGACAATGGAAATTGCTTATGTTAAAAATACATGTAAAGGGATAAAGGAGTTAAATGAAAAGTAAATCATTTGCATAGATATAATTTAATTAATTGTGATAGACGTAAAAATTACAAATGAAATAACATTATTTGTATCTTGTAAATAAATAATAAAAAATAGAATTTATGAATGTGGTTCATTTAAAAACTGTGATAATATTACACTACTCGTACATGCAAAAGTTTATGAGTGTTTGTGTGTATATTTGTAACTTTTTCACGCTGACACTGGCTGCATAGATTTGGATGAAATTTAGCACACAGATAGGTTATTACCTGGAATAATATAAAGGCTACTTTTAGTAATAAAATCTGTAAAATGTAGCGCTGCCTGTATACAATATTATGAATAGAGCGGGCACTTAGGAACGCAAGAAGCGAATCAAGACTAGGTCGATTGACAACATTTGCAAAGGCATAAATTGAATTCATTTTATAGTGCTGAATGTAACGTAGTAAAAGTTGAATAAATAGATTTTAAAACAGACATTACGCATGGGAAACTAAGTGCTGTCAATCCACCTGCTGACAATGTCAAAGATTTTTGCGAAGCTTGTAATATTAATAGAACCGTCTGCATATTTCTATTATCGAAATTCTCCCATTTACAAAAATACACTGAATTTTCAAAGTAAATACTGGCGTCAATTAATCTTTGTCCAGTAAAACAGTCTACTGCTACCTGCATCAATCCATAGGGTAGTTCTAAATACGTATTCTCCAAACCTCCGAGAAGGACTGCTGTAATACTTACAAATAATAGAACAAATTCAACAGCTATTGCTCCGCGAAATACCGCTTCCACTTGATATATCATATTGATGTTAGTTATATGAAGTTTTAATATATTTTTTAAACTGTCTCTTATGAAGCTGTTAAGCATTATATTATTAGTCTCTTCTCGTTGTTCGTTCTGGTCTTCATTAAGTGATGTTTCGATATTATGAAAGGCATCATCCCAAATTTGTGAAATTTCTTGACCCAATGCCAGCATTTGAGCTTCGATGTACCCAGTAATGACAATAAGAAAAGCAGTTATAGTAGAAGATGCGTAAATAGTTAAGGCAATACTAACAGTAAGTAGAAAAGAAGCGATTTCAAAATTAGGACTTTCAAACATCGGGTCTAAACCTGTGAAAAATAAATGGCCATAATTATTTTCTTTTTATTAATGATCTTTTAATATTTATATTACTTCGATTATAAACAAGTTATTTTTATCTAAAATTTTAATCATTTTATCAAACAGAAGTCAGGAAGAATACATACATAGCAAAGGTAACACTGAAGCTCAAAAAAATTTTAACCATTTTTTTTTAATATTTTATTACAAATCTTAAATGAACTAGCCAAAGACACTCACCATATAGAATAAAGTCATCTTCTGGAAAGTGGCGCCCTGGAATAACAAATGGTATTATGGCGTATATGATACCATTAGCCATCATGGGAATCCAAAATATTATAGCTCTTTTCTTAACATATCTCATTGTTTTGAGAATGTTATTTTCCAAGCGACTGCCCGGGATTACTGAACTGTCACAAGCAATGTATTCCGCTATAATATCTCTTATCTTCTTCCTGAGAAAGGTATAGTTTGATTCAATTTGTATTTAAATCAGCATGTTTTTCTATAGTTTTTGAGGTCGTTAGTTCGATTCCAAGCTTGGTTATTTTTACTGTTTTTACTTTCAAGAAATATTCTGTAGCAGTCCGGAGCTAAGCACATCCATTTTTTGGACAGTATCTAAAGTCGTCAGTTATTCGCCTTATTCTCACGGGTCAAAAGCGTCACACTGTTTAAAATGTCTGGAATTGAGAGTGCCCTTGTGTTTGCGCAGACTATCGTATCGTAAGATTGGTCACCGCAATTGATGATCAAATATTATTTTGAAAACTTTCAGCATTTGCAATAAGAATATTGAAAAATGTAACTTACTCATATAGATATATAAACATTAGCTTGCAAAAAGCTATTGTACTGGAAACTCCGACTGAGAAATTAATAATAGCTGATAGCTTATCTTTTGTGCGTCGACAATAAATAAATGAATACCAAATCGTTGAAAAAATGTAAACGTAGACGTAACTTGTAGTTATTATAATGGTTATGATATAGAAGATTATTGGAATACCTTAAAGCGAAGAAACAATATATTAAATATTTATAATAAAAACAAAAAATAAAAATATTTCATTAACATAAAGACTTTGTGGTTAAGGCCCCCTTTTAAGCAAGTAATTTTTACTTGTATTAGAAGACCCCGCCATTCCAAAATAAAACAAAAAAAAAACGATTTTTCCTTAATGATCAAAAAAATATCAAAATTTACCAGGAAACCTCTTTTGAGAGGGACTAAAAATACCGAAATATTAAGAAAATAAAAAATAAAATTTTTTGGAACCGTCTGATTTGGCGTGGAATGCCCCATAAGTATCTTAAACTAATTCATTTATAAATTTATAATAAAGTACAAAAATTTACAACATATATTTCAGTTAAGGGGTCATTCAATATGCTTAAATGACACTATTCCTTATTTGTAATTCAATCAATATATAAATTAATTTTTCTTATATAATAAGAAAAATGGTCTAAGAAACGATTGTTGTAAAGCGTTTTCATTTCAACAATAATATTTCTAGTTAGATATGTTTAATTCTAAGGTAGGAAATAAGAAAATGTGATTATTGGTGGTGGAAAATTTAAATAAATATATTCTTACGTTTTGTATTGAGTTTATCGATGTTAACTGTAAGTATTCTGAACATCACTGAAGCATTCCAAAGCAGTGTGGGCATATCACAGTAGCCTAGACCGAACTTACGTATTATTTCCATTTTTGGGTACCTGCATATATAATTTTAGAACATTTTAAATATATAAGTAATGAGTAACCCTAATTTTTCACTATAACGCTTAGAGTTATGAATTTATTTAAGACTAGCGACTCAATCTCGCTTCGCTCAGATGCGTCCTTAGGTTCGATTTAATTTTTTTTAACGAAACCCTAATACTTTTTCTAAAATTCCACCTTAGTTACTCGTTATAACATCATCATCGTCGTTATCAGCAAGTGAATCGTCAAAATCAGACCAGCTGTTTCGGAGATTAGCCGGAATAAATAGACAGACAGACAGACGGACGGACGGACGGACGATATGCATTTAGTAAAAATCTGTTATCTTGATATTACAAACATACACTTCAATTTTATTTAGATGTTTAGATGAGATGGACTTATTTAGCTTATGTTACTCTCTTATGATATAGATACATCACTTTTTGTTGAGAAGACAAAAAAAATGCTGATACGTTGCTATTTAAAAGAAGGAAGATAAAAAAAAACACATTTTCGTATTTACAGTATTTGTAAGATATTAACCATTATGGAAATAATTATTTAGTATTGTCTATTGCTCAATAGCTTGAGAGTTTAATCCGAAAATTGCTTAAAAGTTGAGTGTTCATTAAATAATACGTCTTTATAATCTTTATTGATTTAAATATAAAATTGTACAAAAAATGTACTGATCTATATATTGTGAAACTCATAAGTAAAAAAAGCGTTATCCATATCAAAATATTGATTATTTTAATGCCATATTCATATACTCGTACATCTGTTTAAACCCATAAAGGGTATTTTTACTTTTTGGAGAAGGAAAGTGAGTAGTTCTTTTTTTTAAAGAAAAAGTTATTTTTAGCTGGATAAAGATTTTGCTGGGAAATTGCAGGCAGTGTAAAGGCAGTCAGGGTTACAGAACATAAGGTGATGGTGGACGGCTACTTCTACAAGATCTTTCCTCTAGTTAGGATTTCAAATAAAAAAGAGAATGGTTGTTTTATAAAAGAGTAAACGCCACAAATCTATAATCCCTCCACGACCGCTGACACGCCGGCGTTACAGTTAACAATAGATTTCTTAGAAATTTAATTAATTTCTTAGAAATTTACCTGGAGGTGACATATAAATAGGCAAAGACAAAGCAAAAAAAGGATCAGTACCTTTTTCTGTTAACCGATTTTCTTATTTTTTTGTTTAGTAGCTATATATATATATATATATATATATATATATATATATATATATATATATATATATATATATATATATATATATATATCAATCATTAAAAATAAAATTGGAAACAGTTAATTTTTTATCTAAAAAAAAAATATGATTCTTTATTGCACATACAAATTAAAATATACTTTAGTATATTTTAATATGAGAAAATTGGATTGAAAGTGATTCGAAAAAACCTGTCCTTTTAATACAATTTTTAAAATTTCTGTTCTTCAACGAATATTATTCTAGAATGACGTCTTATTATACCCACATGCTTACAATTTAATATTGCAAATGTGAAAAACTCAAGAATACTGTCGTTTTACGTTCACTGAGTGATGAGACTGAATAATTAAAGTGGTAATAAATAGGCGTCATACGTACTGGTGGTGTAATTGTGTTAAATATACAGTAGAAAATATTCATGATCGATCAATTTATTGAAGCTATTTTCCTCACGGACTTTGTTTTCCGATAAAAAAATAATTTTATTTAATGGAAGAAGATTTTTTTTTGTACAGAATAGTAATAATTTTATTTTAAAAATGACAATGACAGACAGCAAAATTACTCAAAAGTTGCCGTTACTACAATTAGGAATGGAATTTTTTGGTAAAATATTGGTTTATCCTTGAGGTATTTTGTTATTTTTACCTATTCATTCAAAAAATTATTACGAAAATCGATTCACTATTGGCGATAATATCGCTTAACATATAAAAAAACATACAACAGAATTAAGTACCTCCTTTATGAAGTTTGTCAAATTGTTAGCCGTAATATTTCAATCTACTGAGTTTTATTTGCGCAAAAAATAATATCCTCCCGACCGATTTGGGCCAATCTCACTGAGACTAGCAGGAGATATTATAGTCCACAAGTGCACGTGCAGACAGAAGTGCACTCTGTATTCTTGTCACTCTTATACTCAGATTGGACGAATATTCGATACGACCGGTGAGAGATCAGGCGCAGGACCGACGGCTCGTCAAACACAGGGGTGCAACACCGCAAATTTCCCAACTCCGAGTGGTTACTGAGAATTTCTTGACAGAAAAACTTAATAACTAACTTGGCCCGACCTGAACCATGCCAGGAGCTCCGGATCTGCAGTAGTACATGCTAGCCACTAGGTCGCCGAGGTAGTTTCGCTTGTTAAAAATAACTTTTATAGAAAAAAAAATGCAATACCTAGATTTCGTCCCCAAGAAGTTTTGAGAAGAAAAATTTTTTTGGGGGCTAAAGAGACGTAAGAACGCTAAATAGATGTATATATGAATATATTACTCATAGGTGTATTACTAATTTTTTTAAAGTATTATAAAAATGATTTAAGTTTATAGTATTTTCTAAGGAAATTAATTAATGAAAAACATCACCGTTGAGAATCTCGTCGGCTCTTCTCAGCAGATTATTCTCAGAGTCAGCACATGCACTGTGCGGGCTGACTACACGAACTCTTTCTAAATACAGAAATATTTTTACTTCGTATATGGCAACCTAGGACCTAAAAATTATATTTGTATCTTATTTATGTAAAGCTTCTATTAATAATACACAAACATACATCTCATCTTTATTCATTTAAATAAGCAAATAAATAGGTAATTGTTAATAAGCATACGATTAAATTAAAATATTCTTACAATAAATGTTTTATAACTATCACTTTCATGAAATCAATACTAACAAATGACAGCAACTATTTGCAAGATAAGCTATCTAGTTAACCTATTCTTAAGATACTTATTTTATGTCATAAAAAACGTGAGGAGCAAAGTCCCTTTCGCTTTTTCGTAGACGATTGCTATACAGTAATTATAATTTATATTATAAAATATCAAGATGATAGAGTACAATTTAAAAATTTACGATAAAATATATTTGTTATGTATAAAATATTGATAAATTGTTTGAGTTGTTTAGTTCATAAATCCAATAATAGATGGCGTTAGTCATATTCTACATCGCGCGAGCTTTACGTTCTGATACGTATATATACATACATACTCAACTATAATACCCTCCACCCCGAGTCACCATTTGAAGCGTCGGGTTTGGGAGGACCCAAACCCGACGCTTAAAGTGGTGTAACTTTTTACCAAATAATATTATGTGGACTGTATAGAACAATTTGGAGCTGGAGGGAAACTTTTACTTTTTGTTGAGGTTTGGGTCTAATTGCACCGTACTAATTAATAATTGTAACATACTATTTTCATTCAAGACATTTCATCCTTACTATAGACTATCCAATAACCATTAATTCATTAAAATATTGACGGTGTACTTTTTTGCATTTTCAGTTGATTCGATTACCGGTTCAGGTCACCTCTTTTAAAAATTATTATTTTATCACATATATATGTATCTACGTTATCTATTATCTATCTACTTTAATAAACATTTACAAGATATATAGATGTAATAAAAAAACAATAATACAATGAAATAATAATTACGAAGCAAACATTGTAAGCAAAGCATATATTGTATGTTGATTTGACATATAGGATTACTTTGTGACGTCCTTATTCCTGTGACTGTCTGTACGCTATTCTATGTATGTATGTATGTCTGTACGCTGTCTCTACTCCTTCTGACTGTATTTTGTGTAGTAAATTATAGTCATGTTATTTATTAGTGTGTTTAAACCATGGACGACAAATAAAAGATTAAACTAACTAGTGACATTTTATTTTTTGCTATTATTTGTGTTCTTCTTACTTAGAATATCCAACTTATATACTGAACGGTTGTTACTTTATTTGGACCTCACTACATAAACATTGTATTATTTTAGCGACTTCCATTTTTTTTTATAGTGACTTATAAATAGACTGAGGAATTTATAAAGCTGAATGAAGAGTTGTAAAAGCAGAATAAATAGATTTTAACACAGACATTAGACATGGGAAACTTAATGTTGACAATCCACCTGCTGACATTGTTAGAGTCTTTTGTGATATTTGTAATATCAAGAAAATCGTTTTCATGTTTTCATTATCAAAGTTTTCCCATTTGCAAAAATATACAGCTTTTTCAAAGTTTACACAAGCATCAATAACTCTCTGACCAATAAAACAGTCTACAGCCACTTGCATTAACCCATATGGTACTTGCATGTACGTATTCTCCAAGCCTCCTAGAAGTGCTGCTGTTAAACTTATAATAAGTAATGTGAATTCTACTGCGATTGCTCCACGAAATGCTAATTCTATTTGATGTAATAGATTTATATTAACTATATGATTTTTCACAATTTCCTTCAAACGATTTCTTACGAAATTATTTATTTTTGCTGTTCTAGTTTTTTTTTGATGTTCAAATTGCTCATCATCAAGTAAAATTTCAGTTTTATTTAGTTCTTCAGCATCGTTCCAGATGTCTAATATTTCTTGGCTTAAAGCGAGAATTTGGGCTTCTATATACCCCGTAATTATTATAAGAAAAGCGGTTATATTAGATGGTAAGTAGACAGTAACAAATATTCCAGCACCAGTCATTAGTAAAGCTATTTCATAATTGGGGCTTTCATATATTGGGTCTAAGCCTGTAAATAAATTCATTGAAATTTTTAGCACAATACTTTCTATTGTTAAAAAAATATAATTATAACCATAGTAGATAATATATTCTTAAATAAAAATTAACAAATATCCATAGAAAAAAGTTTTTATATTAAAAAACTATATTTATCTCACCGTAAAGAATAAAGTCATCTTCAGGAAAGTGACGTCCAGGAGTAATTAGTGCTTTTGAAAAATAGACGACACCATTAGAAATAATGACGATCCAAAAAAT
The DNA here is from genome assembly GCA_951806755.1 of Brenthis hecate. Taxonomy (NCBI): domain Eukaryota; kingdom Metazoa; phylum Arthropoda; class Insecta; order Lepidoptera; family Nymphalidae; genus Brenthis; species Brenthis hecate. Next base: position 5,258,172 of record OX638258.1, on the reverse strand, counting down.
CATGGCTCTTTTTTTAACGTCTCTCATTGTTCCAAGGATATTATTTTGAAATCGGCTGCCTGGGACAATTATACTATCACATAGTAGACATTCAGCTGCCACGTCTCTTAATTTGTTTCTGTAAAAGATATGAGAGGAGCTAAAATTGATTTATTTACCGTTCTTATTTCGCCCTGTGATCTGAAAATAATGCATGAAATAGAACAAAAAAACACTATAGAATATGAAGCAAAAGATGCTCTCTAAATATATCCCTTAACAGTAATAAAAAATATAATAATATTTATCTTACTCATGCAAATACATAAAAAATAGCTTGCAAACACCGATGGCACTAGCAACTCCAAGAGAAAAGACGATGATAGCAGACAATCTGTTATTTGTTCTTCGACAATAGAAAAATGAGTACCAGACCATAGAGAAGATGTAAACGTATAAGTAGCTTATAATTACTACAATAGTGATGATGTAAAACACAATTGGAATACCTGTAAAAAAGAAAATAAAGCATTCTTAAGATAATAATAATAATAATAATAAAAATCTTTATTGGACACGCTTTAAAGATTACAATTTACAAAATTATGTTCGATAATGACTACATTAGTTAAAACTGTGTCGTAATCATTAACGCCCACCTCCAGATTAAGAAAGAAATATACATTATGTTCCAATATAAGATTTAAAAGTTAAATTAATTTAAGATATTAGTTATGATATGATGTATAGTATAAGTAGATTGACGGTATGTCCGTGTGTGTGTGTGTGTGTGTGTGTGTGTGTGTGTGTGTGTGTGTGTGTGTGTGTGTGTGGTGTGTGTGTGTGTGTGTGTGTGTGTGTGTGTGTGTGTGTGTGTGTGTGTGGTGTGTATGTGTGTGTGTGTATGTGTGTGTGTGTGTGTGTGTGTGTGTGTGTGTGTGTATGAATGTGTGTGGTGTGTGGTGTGTTTGTGTGTGTGTGTGTGTGTGTGTGTGTGTGTGTTTGTGTGTGTGCATGTGTGTCAGCCATATAAAATGTACCTATTTTAGTAAGTTCTCGGTTTCCTCATATGTCAAGTCTAACAACCAAGCTGTAATTATATTTTTGCATACATGTAAGGTTCGGGGATATATATTAAGAACTTTGTTTATTTTGTTATATAAATTTGGGGAAAAGAAATCATAATGCTGTTTAGCCAAAGCCGATGTAATACGAATTGTTTTGCAAACTAAATCTGATCTGCGTTTATTAGAGATCATGTGGTAATCAAAAGGTGTTTGTGAGTGCTTACGTAGTATGGTTTGGAGTAAAAACAATTTTCTAACAGAAAGTACTTTAGAAATTTTATACAGTTCGACAGTTGGGAAATATATAGGTTTAAAGTTCATTGTTTTGAGTATAGATCTTTGGGCCCTTTCTAAACGCATTAATTTACTTTTATCAGTGCCTCCCCAGGCAGTGATGCAATATGATAAGATCGATTGTACGAGGGCATAATACACGTTCTTGAGTGTTGACAAGTCAACAATGTTTCTAAGTCTTTTAAATACAAATATTAGTTTCCGAAGTCTATTGCAGGTAACTTTAATGTGTTCGTGCCATGAAAGGGTGCTATCAATGTATATGCCTAAATATTTGGTTTGATTGGTATTATTAATACTTCTGCAATTACAAGCGATATTTCTAGTGCAACTTGGATTATGAATAAAAATTTTAACGGAGGGAGACGGAAGAGAAATACTGCTAGGAGCAAAGGTTATAAAATTCGTTTTATCTAAATTTAAAGTTAAACTATTTTTGCGTAACCATTTATTGACAGCAGATAATGCAGATTCAGCGTATATTGTAACTTCAGCCCAATTTTTCCCGTTAACAAGAAGAATTGTATCATCGGCATATGATATTATTTTACAATTTTGTAAATTCAGTTTGGATAATTCATTTACATAAATGAGAAAAAGAGTCGGCCCAAGGACACTGCCTTGAGGTACTCCAAAATCTATATTTTCCTCTGCACTCATAACACCATCGATAACAACGCATTGTGAACGATTTTCAAGGTAGCTCTTAAAAATATCATTTGCAACTCCTCGTACACCCACCTGGTGTAATTTCTGAAGAAGGTTAGGGATGGAAACAGTGTCAAATGCTTTTGTTAGATCCAAAAATATACCAATAGTTTTTTCTTTCTTAGTGAAATTTTTTACTATAGAATTTGTTAAGTCCAAAACAGCATCTTCTGTAGATTTGCCACTCCTAAAGCCATATTGGTTAGCCGCAATGATATTATGTTTATTTAAATATTTAACGAGTCTAGTATTTAAAAGTTTTTCGAATATTTTAGATAACGTAGTTAGAATCGAGATAGGCCTGTAGTTACTGACAATGTTTCCATCACCGCCTTTATGGATTGGGTGTACCAGAGCTTTTTTAAAAACTTTGGGAAAGATACCGGATTCAATCGCCAAATTAAAAATATGGACCAGCATTGGTATGAAGATATGTCTAGCCGACTTTACCAGCGAGGTAGGTATACCATCCTATCCTGTCGCTGAGGTATTCTTAAGATTTGTTATGACATTTTCAACTTCAGTATAGTCAGTGCTATATAGTGAGATAGATGACAAGGAAACAGTTGTGGTATATAAGTTATCAGGTAGGACTGGATCATTAAAATTCGTAATTTGCGTGGCTATATTTCTGCCAACGCTAGCAAAGTACTTGTTAACAGCTGAAACTGCAGAAAATGGTTCATCAGCTAACATAAAAAGGTCTGTAGATGCTTTAGATGACTTTTTGAGATAGCCTACATTTTTTACTAAATCCCATGTAGCTTTGGCATTATTTTTAGCTTTTAGGAAGTTATTATGATCAAATTCTTTTTTTATTCGTTTAAGAAGGTTATTGCAAAAATTTTTGTACCGGTTATAAATTATACAGAGTTCGGTATTTTCTGGGTTTTTCTTGGTTTTTCTAAAAAGTTTATCACGGTTTCGGATGCATCGCAAGAGCCCAGGTGTAATCCAGGGCTTTAGGATTCGCGTTTTACTAGTTACAGTTATTTCTCTGGAGTGTTTTTTTACAATTCCAGAAATAGCTGTTACAAGTGTTGTCGCCGCCCTTTCAGCATCGTTATCACACAGAACATTAGAGAAATCATACTTTTCTAGCTCTCCGAGACAACTCGTTTCATTAAGTTTTATCACAGAGCGCCGCATGACGTGGGTTTTTATTTTAAAATCAGAGCAAATAATCACCGGCGCGTGGTCTGTAATAAAGGAATCCAGAACCAAAGTAGTAGAGATTTGCTTTGATTTTAGCATGACGTGATCGAGACAGCTGTTTCCACGAGTCGGGAAACTATGCGCAGAAAGCAGGCCATGTGAGGACACAAGATTGAGATATGAATCAGAATGAGGATCATTGCTATTATAAGCTATATTTATATTAATATCTCCAATTACCATTATATTATTGTACATACGTAAGGTATATAGGGTTTTATCTAAGGAGTTATTGAATCTATCAACATTTCTAAAAGATGGGGAGCGATAAAGTGCAACGATTACTGCTGTATTCATTAATTTTAAAATAAGACAATTTGCATCGTAAAATTCTGGCTTTTCAACGGTGTGAATTATAGTTTGCCTGATGTAGGCAACAACCCCGTCATTTTGGTGAGTATGATTAGATGAATAAGAAGTAAAACCGTGTAATATAGGCAAATTATTACATTTACTAAGCCAGCATTCAGATAAAACTACTACGTCAATGTTTACACTTATTCTTTCAATTAATGTCAACAGATGTATAAAATTACATCCTATACTTCTAATATTAACATGCAAAATATTAAACGTGTTACAATTATTCGAAACTAAATGTGAGCCACAGTCTTCCGGAGAACAAAGGAAAGAATTCGATACATGAATATTTTCTATTTCTGTTGTTATCTTATGAATATCAATCATATTTATAGTAAAGTAAATGGTTTATTTATATTAAAAAAAAAATAACAATAATAATAATAATATAAAGTGAATATTAGTATTAGAGGTATTATTATGCCTAAAGAGATATTGTTCATACAGTTTTCAATAAACTTTATGTAATATACATAATATACATTGTATGTTTATATATTTATACGGATTGAGAGGAAGTAGCAATAGATATAGTTCACTAAAACTTACATAGGATATGGCTGAGTAAAAATCAATTGGATTGTACTCGTATTTTAAAATGTTGTGTATAGAAGTGTGTGTGATGTGGTGGTTGTTTACTATAGTATGAGAAGTACATATTATGTCTACAAATCGTAATAAAAACATGTTCTTATTTTTAGTAAATAGAAGACAGAAAATAGTATATAATACATGCCAGCAAAAACAATAGAAATAGAAACTATATTGTCGACAGAATTTGTACATTACTCCTACATTATATTTTTTTAATATTTGAATCAAATTTAACCCTTATGATTAAGCCAACTTTAAAAATCTTACGGTTAGTGTTTCGTTTGTCGATATTCAGCGTTAGGACTCTCAACATGACGGATACGTTCCAAAGCATCGTGGGTAAGTCGCAATAGCCCAAACCAAATTTACGTATTTGTTCCATATTTTCCTGCGCAAATATACTGTGTAATTCTCTATATATATTTTAATGAAATCTATATATGGAAATAAAATTCCTGGAGAAAATGTAAAATTAAGAGTGCAAAGAAAGTCTTATGACAATATCTAAGTATTAGTCATTTGGTAACGCGCTTGCTTGGAAAAATAAGTAATGAGAGTTCAAACCATGGGGTAGCAGATTAAATGTAGATAAATAGCATACAAATAGCGATCTTGTCGTTAAAAAACTGATCTTCCATGCAACCGTTTTGACAAAGACCAATAAAAATATAAACCTGGATTTTGATTAGATTGGATATAGTGTTTTCTGAATTCCATATTCTACGTTGTCGACGGAATGGAGAGCAAGGAATACTGAGGAGAATAGGAGATTAGAGAATACTATTATTATTAAGACAAATTAGAATATTTTTATGTATTTTTTTGACTTTATAGAATTAGTAGCAAAACCCGTGGCTTCACTCGCGTTGAAACTGCAAAAAAACTCTAAAATTTTTAAAACCCTATTTTACCCTCTTATGGGATGAATTTCGAAAACTGCTAAAATACGTATTTACTTAATTGTATTGAAGAGCATTAATAATAAGTTTCAAGTAATTCTGATCCTAAATATTTTTTTGGGTTATATAATAACGTGTTTTCCTTTGGGAACGAGATGATCTCCCGCGGCAACAAGTAGCCTATATCACTCTCCAGCCTTCCAGCTATCTTCACACAAAAAATCATGCTAATCCGTTACTTTATTTCGGCGTGATAGAAGTACAAACAAACAAACACACTTTCACATTTATAATATTAGTATGGATTATTTTTAAACGCTATTATAATATAAGGGCAGCTACAACACCACGTTTTGGACCAAGCATTTTACATGTATATATAAAATCGATTAGGCAATAGGCAATGATTACAATCAAATGATAAACAGTAAGTGTGCTATCTAGTTGCAATAGCTTGGTGACACTCTGTCATTTTAAACTACATAAATAGAATAAATTGGTCAAGAGTGAAGCCTTATATTTTCACATATTTTGTAAAAAAATAAAATTTACACAGACAGATGAACATATAACTATAACCATAAAAAGTAAATTGTGTAACTATAATAAAAAAAGAAAACAAATTTTACAGTAATTTATACACAAATTAAATCTCAGATTTTCTAAAGGTTCTAATGACTAAGATTTTTTTGTAAATTAACAGTAATCTTAGGAATATGTATGTACTAAGAAATTTTAATGTCGAAGAGTTGAGGAAAAATAGCGTGGAAAATAATTATCTTACTTGGATTTTTGTAAAATAATGTTATTATTGGATCACTTCTATGTCCGATGAAACAATACTCTTTTTACAAATTTAGGTTACTGAATAATTAACTTTTATTTAAATAGAAGATTTTGCTTTTAAAGTCAAGTATAAATAGTAGAAAAAATACAATATCTTGCAAGGACTATTATAAGCAATACTTTGTCACATTTTTTTAATTATTTTAAAATTAATGCGATCCTTCACGAAAATCTGAGAGATCCAATTCTCTATTAATATAAATAAAAATTAAATTAAATACAAACGAAAGTAAGCGCATTACTTGAGAACAGCTAGACCAAATTGGCTAATAGTTTCAATAAGGTTTTATGGGATATTTATTTGGAATTTTGCCCAAAAACTTGGAAAATCTTTAAAAACTGAATATGCCTTTTCCTATGGGACTTTTGTATGAACTCAAACATTTTATTGAATTTAATTGAAATTTGTACAGGACTAACGTCTAATTGGTCCCATAGTTCATATCAAATAGTACTTGTTGGATATTATTTACCGTCTATTCAATTTTTACTTCCAAACAAGTTTGAACAACATGGTTTTCGTTTTTGCAACCATTTAATACTAAACCTTCTTCAAAGTTCAATCGGCTATAAATCGTTAATAAAGGGCGATTTTGAGATTAAATATTCAATGAGATGAATTTATTATATGATTTAATAACATGGGAAGCCTACGTGATTAACGTTTGAAATTCATTTATTGTATTTGCAATAAAATTATAACCTAGCAATTAATTTCATGAATTAATTCTAATAATGACAGAAGCAATTATATAACTCTTGACATACAACTCCATGCTTTTTCTTTTGCGGGCATGACTTTTGTTAATCTTAATATTTACTTCGTAACTAAAAATATGCTTTAAAAATTATTGACTTATTTTTAAGTTAATGACGTTATTTTGAAATTGATATGCTGCCATTTTAGGATATCGCGTAAGACATGCATATATCAGAACCTTATGGATGGGGCACACATATCTCTGTGATTTAAAGCAACCAGTCGGACTTGACACACGGATCCGTAACATTTTTAGAAAAAGTAGATGGTTACATTATAGTATCAAGGGGATATTTTTATGTGATTTTTGTATTCGACAACAGTGCTTATAAAAGTTTAAACTAAATAAAGTTATTTTCATTTTATTTCATTAGAATTCTGCAAGCATTTAGGGACTTGAAAGAGGCAAGAGCTGGTCACTAGTTTTCGATATTAATGAAAATGCTTATACTTGTACAGTGTGCCCTAACTCCTTTAACATTAACAGCCCCCATTTTAATTTTAATAACTTAATTTAACAACCTTATGCTGACGCTAAACACGAAGACCTTACGCATACTGGTAAGGACCTCAATCTGGGGCTGAGTGCAACACACCTGCAGAGTATGTATGGAGACAGACGAAACGCTGCTTCATCTTCTATAGGAATGTGGACCGCTCATGCACAAACGCAGTATTCATCTAGGAAAATAATGTCCAGGCCTAGATGAAATAATGGAGTGTAACCAGCCAAAATTCTGCAGCTTATAACATCGGCAGGGTCTTGTGGTTTACTCTAATATAAAATGCGGCGGTCAGACGACGATAGACCAGGATTGATCGCAATGATATCATATAGCCGCAAAAAAACGAAAAGAAGATGTCAGGAACCAAAAGATAAGATAGTTTTATTTAAAGTGTCAAATATTCGCGTAAATCTAACTTAATAACTTGTTTAGTGCAATAAAGACATATATATATATATATATATATATATATATATATATATATATATATATATATATATATATATATATATAATGTTATTAAATTCTCTAACAGGGAGACAAGTCAACGTTAAATATTTGCTAAAAGCTAGTATTATTTAGTGTGATTTGTCTGTTTTTTTTTGAGAATACCACGAAATTGAAATTAGAAATTGAAATATATTTTTTTAAATTAATTGATAAATTTTCGTTAATTATATGTTAATAACTTAAAATAATTTAATTGCGATATTCGGTCCAGCCGTTCTTTTTTTATTTATATAAATATCTTTTAGAAAATTTACTATATCAACGGAGAAAGCAATACTCTGTCGGAAATGTGGGCAATTTCACGTATCATTTAAACTCCACGTCCATCGTTTTACGAATTCTATCATGATTAAGTACTCGCTGCAACAATTGCTTGTGTTTTGGTTTCCACATGTGCGATACATTCGCATGGAAAAATAAAAAATATTTTTACAAAAGCTACTAAAGCAAAACAACTATTTATATAAAGCTTGTTTATGGAGTAAGAGTAACTTTGATAATTTGGAAAATAGTATTTTTTTAGTCACTTTATCTTATTGTTAGAAATCAGTGTACATTGAAAATGTTTTATATTGTAATAGGTAGCCAATTGAAATTTTATAATTAATTAATATAAAAGGTACAGTCAAATTATTTTAATATTTTTAAGATTTTTGGCAAACCAAATATTATTATTACAAGTGGCTTACCTTCGTCTCGAAAGTACCAATGATACTTCAATTTATTGTAGCTATTTTTCTCACGGTTTTTGTTGTCGGATTTCAAAAATGATTTTATTTTACAGTAAAATTGCTTAAAATTTGGCATTACCACTTTAAGGAATGGAATTTAAAAAATTAAAATAAAATATCGGTTTATCCTTGTAGTACTTTGTTATTTTTACCTATTCGTTAAAAATAATTATGATAATCGATTCACTGCTGGCGAAGAAATCGCGTAGCATACATACAACAAACATACAACAGTATTAAGTACTTCCTTTATGAAGTTTGTCAAATTGTTACGAAAATGTTACGAATATTTCGAAATATCGAGTTTCATTTCCACAAAAAAAATAATGTCATCCCAACCGATTTGGGCCACGATGACCAATCTAACTGAAACTAGCTAACTGGAGAGGAGATTTTATAGTGCACAAAAGTTCAAGCAGACATAAGTGCAGTCGCTATTCCTGTTACTCTCATACTCTGGTGGGACGACTATTCGACTCGACCGGTAAGAGATCAGGCGCAGGATCGACGGCTTTATGTGCTCGTCGAGGCACGCTGGTGCAACATCGCAAACTTCCCAACTTCGCGTGGTTACTGAGAATTTCTTGACAGAAAAACTTAATAACTAACTTGGCCCGACCTAGACCAAAAAAAAAATGTTATACCCAGTTTACATCTCCAAGAAGTCTTGAGAAGAAAAATCTTTCATGGGACTGAATAGATGAACAAACGCTAAGTATATACGTATATACATAGTACATGAACATACTACTAATAGATGTATTACTTATTTTTTTAGACTATTATAAAAAATGTTAGAATAAGTTTATATTATTTTATATCGAACTTAATTAATGGAAAATACTCTTGAAAATCTTGTCGGCTCTTCTCAGCACATATTACTCAGGACTAGCACATGGTAGCCTCTCCGCGGGCTGACTACACACACTCTTTCTAAATACAGAAATATATTTACTTCTCATATAGCCCTCGTATATAGCCCTATATCTAACACCTCGTTATTATATTTGTACCTTATGTATGTAAAGCTTCTATTAATAATACACAAACATACATCTCATCTATATTCATTTAAATAAGCAAATGATGATGATGTTCTCCTAGCTGATTCCGGCCACGGCGGCCAATCTCAATGAGATTAGCCAACTGCGCAGGAGATATTATAGTGCTCAAGTGTATGCGCAGACACAAGTGCACTCTCTATTCCTATCACTCTCATACTCCAGTGGGACGACCACTCGACACGACCGGGACCGACGGCTTTACGTGCTCTCCGAGGCACGGGGGTGAAACACCGCCAACTTCCCAACTCCGGGCTGTTACTGAGACTTACTATACAGGAAGACTCAATAACTAAACTTGGCCCGACCCGGGACTCGAACGCAGGACCTCCGGGTGTGCAGCCGTACATGCTAGCCACTATACCACCGAGGCAGTTATATAGTTATAAGAAAATAAATAGGTAAGTGTTAGTTAATGAGCATACGATTGATTTAAACTATCCTTAAAATAAATGTTTTATTACTATCATAAATATAATACTAATGTAAGGTTTCAGTGTTTTAATGTATAAATAATAAAACAGTCATTAATTGATTATACTGACTACACTAATGACACAAATGCACAAATTACAGATACCTTTATAAACCAGCTAGTTAAAAACCAAGGGCACGAAAAAAAATAAGAAACAAATACAAATAAAAATAGAAAGACTAGAAAAACAAGAAAAGGGGAATTGGTTGGTGGGGAGTTGACGTGGGTGGATGCTGTCCATGATTTTTAACTGAAAAAAGGAAATAAGAAATTGTTGAGAATAAGTGTTTACTAATAAATTGCAAACAAATCTAGTTAAAATATTAATAATAATTTTGAAACATGATACTGACTTTTCTTGAGGTATCGTATACTAACAAATAACAGCGACTATTTGTAAGATAAGCTAGTTAACCTCTTCTTAAGATACTTATTTTACAACTCATGGTATAACGATTATTATAGAAATATAAATTAAACTTAATAATAAATTCTATACACTTGTCTCGATAAAAAAATAAAAGCAATAAACAGAAAACAAAAAAAAAAACATTAGTGTGGAGTCAGTCCATCAAAAGCAATTTTTAACTGAAAATATTCACATCAAAACTTGATTGACTTTGGAACAATTTTAATATATTTTTGTAAATTTTATTATACTTTATCTTACATTGTTTTATTCTAGCGACTTATATTTTTTATAGCGACTTATAAAAAGACTAAGGAATTTATAAAGCTGAATGTAGAGCAGTAAAAGCAGAATAAACAGATTTTAGCACAGACATTAGACATGGGAAACTCAATGTTGACAATCCACCTGCTGACATTGTCAGAGTCTTCTGTGATATTTGTAGTATCAAGAAAATCGTTTTCATATTTTCATTATCAAAGTTTTCCCATTTGCAAAAATATACAGCTTTTTCAAAATTTACACAAGCATCAATAACTCTTTGACCAGTAAAGCAGTCTACAGCCACTTGCATTAACCCAAATGGTATTTGCATGTATGTATTCTCCAAGCCTCCTAGAAGAACTGCTGTTAAACTTACACTAAGTAAAGTGAATTCTACTGCGATTGCTCCACGAAATGCTAATTCTATTTGATGTAAAAGATTTATATTAACTATATGAATTTTTACAATTTCCTTCAAACGGTTTCTTACGAAATTATTTATCTTTGCTTTTTTAGTTTTTTCTTGATGTTCAAATTGCGCATCATCAAGTAAAATTTCAGTTTTATTTAGTTTTTCTGCATCACTCCAGATGTCCAATATTTCTTGGCTTAAAGCGAGAATTTGGGCTTCTATATACCCCGTAATTATTATTAAAAAAGCGGTTATATTAGATGGTAAGTAGACAGTAACAACTATTCCAGCAGTAGTCAGTAGAAAAGCTATTTCATAATTGGGACTTTCAAATATTGGGTCTAAGCCTGTAAATAAATTTAATTCTTACAAATAATGTTGAAGTTTTTTAACAAAATACTTTCTATTGGTAAAAAATATATTATTATAATCTTATCACGATAATATTTTTTTTAATAAAAGTTGACAAATATCCATTGAAAAATAGTTTTATATTTAGAAACAATATTTAAGAGTATCTCACCGTAAAGAATAAAGTCATCTTCAGGCAAGTGGCGTCCAGGAATAATCAAAGGTTTCAAAAAATAGACGACTCCATTAGAAATAATGACGGTCCAAAAAATCATAGCTCTTTTCTTAACGTCCCTCATTGTTCTAAGGATATTATTTTGAAATCGGCTGCCTGGGACAATTATACTGTCACATTGTAGACATTCAGCTGCCACGTCTCTTAATTTGTTTCTGTAAAAGATATGAGAGGAACTAAAAGTGATTTATATACCACTGGCGGTTCACCCTCGCTTCGCTTGGGCTCGCCTCTAGGAAAAAAAAAACAAACCTATCCTACGGTAACCGTATGTTTTCCGGGATGAAAAGTAGCCTTTATGTTAATCTACACTATAATCTATCTCTATACTAAATTTCATCCAGATCCATTCGGCCGTTTTGGCGTGAAAGAGTAACAAACATCCATGCTCACAAGCTTTCACATTTATAATATTAATACGGATTCTTATTTCGGCCTGTGATTTTTAAATGATGCTAATAAATAAGAAAACCCTACATAATATAAAGAAAAAGATAGATAATGCTCTCTTCATTTATCTCTTTACAGTAATAAAAAAATATAATAACATTTATCTTACTCATGCAGGTACATAAAAAACAGCTTGCAAACACCGATGGCGCTAGCAACTCCAAGAGAAAAGACGATAATAGCAGATAATTTATTATTTGTTCTTCGACAATAGAAAAATGAGTACCAGGCCGTAGAGAAGATGTAAACGTACAAGTAGCTTATAATTGTAACAATAGTGATAATGTAGAACACAATTGGAATACCTGTAAAAAATTGAGCATTCTTAACATAATAGAAATTATATTGTCGATAGAATTTGTAGGGGAAAAGTGCTATGAAAGGGACACGTTCAGAATGGGCCAAATTAAATTTACGGCACTAGGAACCAAGTAGTAGATTTTTGTTTTCTAAATTCTTATTACATTTACTCAGTAACAATATTGATGTAAATTTCATTTCTTCTCAAAACAAAGAAAATGGCGAAGCGTAGTTTAATTATTTCGTGTGTAAAAGTATTTTATTCGTTGTTTGTGAAGTTTATTTATTAGATTATTTAAAATAATATTTGATAGTTATAGTATCACTAACTGACCATTAGTTTAACTACTTAAAAGGTGAGTGCACAATAATACAGAGTTATGCGAAAATTGTGAATTATATTAATGCATGCTATGTCCACTTTAAAAGGTAATGCATTTAGGATTAAGTTAAATCGTGTAATTAATTTAAAAATGCTTAAATGTAATTATCACTACATAATAAATACATAAATAAAATAATTATTTTTTACTGTGTGGATATTTTTAAAATAGTATGAAAGTCTTGAAAGGGACAACGAAATGGGCCTTGAAAGGGACGAATAAGTAGAAGTTGAGGCAGGACTTAAACGCCCCATTAAGACGGGGGAGGTTCTGTTGGGTTTTAGTACTGTCTTCTCCAGCCAATGAGTCTAACATAACTACATGTAAGTATACAAACAACCAACATTTAAACGCATCAGCCAGATTATGATTAAGTATGGTATATCATATCATATTATAGTATACATATGATATATTATTAATCAGAGGTGTATTAATAAACGATTAAAAACATAGGAGCTTCTATAATCATTGTTAAGAACTTGTTTGTAATATGTCCCATTTATGACCATCAATGTCCCATTCAAGACCATGCCGTCATGATTGGGGCATATCTTAAGAATTTTTAAATTTGCCTTTATGTTTCGAAAAGATATTGTTTTTGGTTTATATTTTGAAAGATGAATAGATAAAGTTACGAAAAGTTTTTTTATTATACCTATTTATTGATCAAAATCTTACACTAAAAAAATTGACCCATTCTTGGCACCTTTCCCATACATTACTCCTACATTATATTTTATTAATATTTAAAACAAATATAACCATTATGGTTAGTCAACATATTTGAAAATCTTACGTTTAGTGTTTCGTTTGTCGATTTTCAGCGTAAGGACTCTCAACATGACGGATACGTTCCAGAGCATCGTGGGTAAGTCGCAATAGCCCAAACCGAATTTGCGTATTTGTTCCATATTTTCCTGCGTAAATATACTGTGAAATTCTCTATATATATTTTAATGAAATCTATATGTGGAAATGAAAATCCTGGAGAAAATGTAAAATTCAGAGGGCAAACCAAGTCTTATGACAATATCTAAGTATTAGCTATTTGGTAACGCGCTTGCTTAGAAAATTAAGTATGTAATGAGAGTTCAAACCACGAGTTAACAGATTAAATATAAAAAAATCATACAAATAGTGGCCTTACGGTGGTGATTAATTTAGTTTTCGATTAGATTAGATATAGTACTTTCTGAATTCTAATCTGAATTCCAAGTTCTACGTTGTCGATGGAACGGAAAGCAAGGAATCCCGAGGAGAATAGTGTATGAGAGAGAGAGAGAGAGAGAGAGAGAGAGAGATACATGATAAAATATGAATACGTAATGAGGTATTTAATAAGGTGTGGCACCACCTGTTCCACCACCACTACCACCACCAATTTCTGAATGTGATATTTTAATTATTTTTTAGACTTACGCTAGTTTTAAGATTTTTTCGCGGATATATTATTTACATTTTTGGTTACCAACGTTTCCTTACGTTTACGAGAAAGCCAAGGCTACAGACGAAACGAAATAGCAGCAAATCTAATATATTTCGAAAATATCTGATTAGGTATTTATTCTAAATGAAAACCTCCGTTTAGTTATTTTTTACATTTTAGTGCCTGGAAGTCGGTTTTTATTTTTTGTAAAAATGTTTTTATTTTAAAATTTATCCTCGATTCTTCATAAAAATTCGAGATCACTATGAGATAAGTGTGTGCAATTTTGATATAAACATCTATCCATATAAATAAAAATTAAATACCAACGAAGGTAAGCGCATTACTTGAGGACAGCTAGACCGATTTGACTAATAGTTTCAATAAGGTTTTATGGGATATTCATTTGGAAAAGTTGACCAAAAACTTGGGAAATTCTCGAAAAACTGAATATGTCTTATCCTATGGGACTTTTGTATGAACTCAAACATTTCATTGAAAATTGTACAGGACTGACGTCTGTTGGGTTAGCTAGTTCATATCAAATACTATTTGTAGGATACTTACCTATACCTTCTATTCAATTTTTACCTCTAAACAAGTGAACATGGTTTTCGTTTTCGCAACCATTCAATACTAAACCTTCTTCAAACTTCAATTGTTAATAAAGGGTGGTTTGGAGATTAAATATTCGACGTGATGAATATATTACACTATTTAATTATAGGGTAAGCTTACGTGATTTACGTTTGAAATAATCTTTCGTTGTATTTGTAATAGCCTAGCTGTTGATTTCACGGATTAATTTTAATAATGACAGGGGCAATTATATAACTCTTGATATACAACTCCACACTCTTTCTCTTGCGCGGATAAGTTTTGTTAATCTTAAAACTAAAAATGTACGCTGGCTTTAAAAATAATTATCTTATATTCAAATTGATTACTTTTAAATTGACATGCTGCCATTCTAGGATCCCTTTAAAAACCCTGATAATCATTTCACATTTAATCGTTTCGCCTAAGATATGTCCGACTGGTTGCAGATTCGTTTAAATCAGACAGATTTAAAGGAATCCGTAACCTGTTGGACTTAATCCATAGCTCCGCGACATCCTAACTGTATTGCACTTAGAATAAGTAGATAGTTATGTACAAGTACCACATAGTAATTTGTTAGTTTTTTCCATTTTTACACAGTAACAAGGGGGTAGTTCCTTGTGATTATTAACTCCTGACGCAAAAAGAGGGGTGTTATAAGTTTGACGTAGAAGTCTGTCTGTCTGTCTGTGTGTATGTGTGTGTGTGTGTGTGTGTGTGTGTGTGTGTGTGTGTGTGTGTGTGTGTGTGTGTGTGTGCGTGTGCGTGTGCGTGTGCGTGTGCGTGTGCGTGTGCGTGTGCGTGTGCGTGTGCGTGTGCGTGTGCGTGTGCGTGTGCGTGTGCGTGTGCGTGTGCGTGTGCGTGTGCGTGTGCGTGTGCGTGTGCGTGTGCGTGTGCGTGTGCGTGTGCGTGTGCGTGTGCGTGTGCGTGTGCGTGTGCGTGTGCGTGTGCGTGTGCGTGTGTGTGTGTGTGTGTGTGTGACATTGTAGTTCTCACAGACGGATGGACCGATTTTTGATGCGGTTTTTTTAATTGAAAGCCAGATTCTTTGCGGCGGTTCTTAGCTATCTTTGGTTAATATTGGTCCAGGAATGTAAGAGTATCAAGCTCTTTTCCAAAATGATATAAGTCATTTTGGCGTATGATTACTCGATTAAGTGCATCACGCGTGTCAGTGTAATTGTTAAACGATAATTAATTTTCGTAAATGGTTTTTTAAATTTTTAATTTATAATTGTATTAGTAGACAAAAGAGTTTGTACAAGTCTAACTAAATAAAATTATTTACATTTTATATCATTAGAATTCTGCAAGTATTTATTTAAGAACTTGAAAGAAGTAAGGTCTAGTAACTAGTTTGCGATATTAATGAAAATGCTTATACATGTACAGTGTGCCCTCTTTGAATATTAACGTCCCCATTTTAATGATTCGTGATTAGTATAGATTATATTTAATTGACTTCTAATTCTGACTATAATATTCTTGATTAAACTGATTTTCAACCAACTTTACAGATTTGGCTCAGTTTGTAGTGACCCTACTTGCTGTGCCAGCGGTCGCGGGTTCGACACCCGCTAGGGGATTATGTACGAGTATTTACTGTAAAATTTGTGTGATGAGCACGAATGTTTTGTACTACAGTCATGGGTGTTTATATTTATAATATGTATAAATTTAAAAGTTATATATGTGTAGTGTATCAACTATCTGGTATCCATAACACAAGCCACGTAGCTTACCATGGAACTAGATAATGCTGCGTGTGAATGTCCCAACTTCATCAAAACGAGGAGGTTCTCAATTCAGTTGTATTATTTATTATTTTTATATTTTGTTTCCTCAGAACTCTGTCATTTATTAACTGATTTGGACAATATTTGTTTTGTTTGAAATTGTATACTTTCAGATGGATCCTATTCAAATGTCTGTAATTAATGTACATGTGTTATTTATTATCTTTATATATGTATCACTCTGGCATGCGTGTGTTTGTCATTTTTCTCCTAACGGTTTAACTGCTTTTGATGATTTTCTTTGAACTAAGAGGGTTATCTGGATTGTTTTTATCTATAGTTAATCCAGCTATAGCTGGACTCAATAGGTAATTCTGCTGTCGAGATCCAGTTTTTTTTTTAATTTTCCGACCAAATGTAGCATATTCTGGCAGAGCAATTTCTTCCTATTCAATCTACTATATTACATTTACAGGTTGAATCTGTAACAATTCTTCTTTAGTGCTCCTCCGTCCACTTACATACCTTATATAATAAGCCTTTATGCGAAAATTATGAGTAGTGTAAGTGTTTTTATTATGTATCTTATTAGTAATTTTAATAAAAAAATAAGTTAAAACTTTAAAAAAAAAACCAAATGCGCACAATCTTTAATTTTATTATTGCTGCTATTTCTATTTAAAGGTTTAAAATGTTTTGTCGTTGCCTATTTATATATACATAATTTTCAATGTTAAGGTTGTATGATGGAGAGTACGCCGTCGAACTTTACGGCGGTTAGTTATTATTTGATGTTAAAAGTTACGGGTTGGGTTTTCTTAAATACTTTGTCTTAAAAACTTCCCCATTTATTGTGGCAAGAGTACATACAGTACTCAGTTTTAAACGAGTAAAACATATTTCAAAGGAATTAAAATCTAATAATTAAAGAGGACCTCGTTTAGTTATTTTGAATTGCTACATAATGCTTAGTACTTGGAAGTAAATTTTGGACAATAAATAACAACATGGCTAGCAAGATTTTGATAGTAATTCTATAATTTATTTGTTCTTCCTTTAGAGCAAAGCATTTTAAATATAGGCAATGTTTTAAATAAAACAATTTTTTTACGGATTTTATCACGGTTTTATTTTAATTTTATGATTCCGACATTTTGAATTTTTACAGCTAACAGTCACTAGAGAGACCATGGAGGAGGGAAAAACTTCGTTTTAAAATGTGTTTTTTAAATGAATAAAAAAGGTAGTGTAGATAATATTCCAGTCAAATAAGGACTGAAATCAAAATTTTAGCTCTACACTTTGCATTTTTGATATAATATAGTTTATTGATACAAAAACTATGTATTTCTGGCAAAAACTATAACTATCGTGTCCGCAACCTTCGGCAAGGCTTGAAAAAAATACCTCAAAAGTATTTTTTTTTTCGCAATTATTAGAAAGCGGTAAAAATTAGACAAAAAGGTTTTAATAAAAATGTGTAGAGCTTAAAATTTTACATAAAATAGGTTTCATGACTTTTTTGCTCTGGTCAAAATTAACCGAGTTAGGAAGGATGTTAGGTGTAAGGGATGAACGTAATTTAAAAAAATCGTAGGTAGTCGAAGAAAAAGAGTTTTTATTTAAAAAAATCTAATCTTTAATTTTAGAGACTCAATTCGACGGCGGATTTAAAAAAAAATTATACCTGCATAAATAAATTCACACCTGCCGAAATATTCCAGATAAAAATGTCTTATCAATCGTAAAATTTAGGAAATTTTATGAGGAAAAAAATTTAATTAATAATTTATTTTTTATATGGCAAAAATAAATTATTCATTCATTTTTAAGGATTGAAATTTCAATTTAAAAATTTAAAATTCTTGTATTTTAAAGTAAAAATATCTAAATTTAAATTTGAGTTACATTCAAAAGTATTTACTGTACACTTAAAAGTTATTAAATATTGCAGTTTTGCTTAGAATTTAAGTTCTATAGAAAAGAGCACTTAACGTGTTACAAAACGCTGGAACGTGTCCAAGCGTTTATTTGGCAGATTGTAACTCAAGAAATGTTTAACGGTGTTGATGTAGCTTAATCAGAGCTTCGTTCAGGTTTGGAGTTCCGCCAACCGGAGATTTGTCGAGGGTGATCTTGATACCTTTATCATCCTTATCTCTAAGGTTGCTATGGAAATTTATTAAATCATTCGCACTTCTGGATCGCTTGAGATGAGAAATATTGGAAAAATTTAAATATTTTCATCTAACATCATTCGGATTTGTTGTTTTTTAAGCTAAATTAAAAAAAAATCGTTATTCAAGTAAAATTTATTTCATCCGTTATCCTTCAAAATGGAGGAGGTATTGAATTCGTTTTTTTTGTTCGTTACTCGATATTTTCGAAAATTGCAAATTGATTTCATTATTTTTTTAAGGTATAGGATTATAGTGTTGTCTTATATAAATTTTCAAAGTAAATTGCCATGCTAAAGGTGGTTTTACCTTCGAATAATCCTATGATGTAAAACAGTAATATCAAAAAACGTTAACATAAATGCCTCCTACAGTTGCCACTTGACTGGAGTTTCGAAACATACGAGCTTTGAGAGTTAACGGGCCGTTAAATGAATATATAATTTACTTAAGCATTTTACAGAGGGCTTCATTCTCGGTTCGGAAAAATAAAAACTTTATCAGATTTATTTACAAAATATTTAATATTATTTTACATACCTTTTATAAATTATCTGATCCGTAATCTGTAAGTGTAATGTATTAGTATTCAGCCCACATCTGGGAACTGATCTTCCTTCAACTTGAGAGGTATCAGGCCATTGTCCACCACGCTGGCCAAGTGCGAGTTGGCTGATTTCTCTCTTCTTCTCTTGGGATCTCTCAGATAGTAAGGTTTCCTCACGATGATTTTCTTCACCGTAAGACAAGTGGTGTTCATGTTGGAAATGATTCGCACATGAAAATATCAGATGTGCGAGACCCGGTATGTGAATCCGTTTCACTCAGATTCCCAAGCAAGCGCGTTACCACTGGGTTACCACTGCCTCAGGCGTAATATACCTTATACATTACACTAGTATACCTCATAATAAAACAGAAGTCAAGTCAGAAGTTTATTTGGTGGATTTTGATCCTTAAAATTTATATAACAGTAAGTAGTATATATTTTTTTTTATTTTATTTATTAATGTATATAAAAATATATATATTTTAGGTATAATAACCTATTTATTCTACCTTGTTTTTAGGGTTCTGTAACTTTTTAAATAAAACTATCTTTTAGGTTTTTTTTCGTGAATTTATTTTGATTTATCGCTACCGACGCGACGTTTAAAATGCTTTACAGCAATCATGGTCGTGAAGGAGACTAATGTTATAGATGTCTAAAAAGTTTCAATGAAAAGTAGTTTTATTTAAAAATGTTAAATATTTAAATCTAAGACAGTAAGTTAGGCTAAACCCTTATGACCTCGTCATAATAATAATAATAAACTCTTTATTGTACACCAAGAATAAAAGAAAAATAAATAAATACAGAGTAGAAATGTACAAGAGGCGGCCTTATCGCTAAAACAGCGATCTCTTCCAGGCAACCTTTAGGTGTAGGAGATAGCAAGCTGCAAGAGGGAAGGGGTGTAAATAATAGAGTAAATATGTATATCACAATATATATAAAAAAAAAAGTTTACTAGAACAATGTATAAGTATATATGTTTATACTAATAGATACATATACATATTTTATTACACAGATTACACAGATACACATACTTATATATACATATATATTATATATAATAAAATATAATAAAATAAAATAAAAAAAAAAACAAAACAAAAGGCAAGACAAGACAGCTTACAAAGAAAGATAAGTTAAAAAATAACAATAATAATACTCGTATGTAAAGTGTATGTAAAGTCAAAAACTAAGAAAGTATTCTTTTAGCAGTTTTTTAAATATCGTTAGTGACTTCGCACGTCTGATATTAAGGGGAAGAGAGTTCCAAAGACGTGGGGCTGTTACAGTGAATGAATTGCTATAGAAGGAAGAGGAGTTAGAAGGGATTTTAAGGATAAGGTTAATATCAGAGCGAAGACAGCGAGAATGTGAATTGCCAAGAAATTGGAAACGCTCCTTTAGGTAGGGTGGGGTACAGGGATCGAACAGAATACAGTACAGAAGATGAAGAATGTGAGTATTCCTGCGAAGGCGGATAGGGAGCCACTTGAGCTTCTTGCGAAAAAGAGAAACATGGTCATATTTACGTAAGCCAAATATAAACCGGATACAGAGATTTTGAAGCCGCTCAAGTTTATTTAATTGCTCCTCTTTAATATCATGTGTGTTCGTATGTAAAAGCCACTTTGCTCGAAAATTATTGGAGCTCATTGCTGAAGTTTGGTAGGTATCTACGTGTCTTATGTAAGCCGCCTGCCTAGCGATCACAGAAGCGTGTTGGCCACCCCTGGATATGTCTTTGAAATTCAGATAGATGTTTTTCACTTTTTCGCTTAAGCCAACAGTTACAGGTATATATATAACAGTATATTCTTCTGAAGTGGTTATTTTCACATTGTGATTTTGTTTATTTTTATTATTAATTAAACATATTATGTAGTTACGTATTATGCATAAAACTCAATTACAGTTCAAAATTAAAAAAAGTAGCTTGGGATTATAATATGCAGTAGGTAAATTTTTGTGTTCAATTGCAAATACCATCATTTAAAGTACTTTAGGCTATTCCTCGTTCGTCTATTTGCATGAATCTCGAAATGGTGTTTGAACGTATCGATCGTACTCTTTAGTTCTCTCTCGTGTTTTTGATCATATTTGCTATTACTCGCAATATTAGGAGGAAATGTAGCGATATTATGTATGTTTGCAAAGTATTGAAAAGAAATGGATTCTAAATGATAGAAAATTGTATAGAAAGTACACTGTTTACAGTGGATTCGTAATCACATAAAATTAACTTACATTTATATAAATAAGGGTTGATTTAATTTTCCCCTCGACATGTGTTCATCTTGTCGTGGTTTAGCTCATTAGCGTTCTTCAATCTAGCCACGCGTGAATCCAAAAGACACATTGGAAGGCGGCCCATTTTGGTGGATATACCATGCAGGTTGGTCCTGGTACTTCTCTGATAGCAGAGTGGAACGTTATCTCTTAGTTGTTGTGGTCTGCTTCGGCAGACCAGCCTTCGGGGCATTGTGGGTACCCCAAACTTTGTATATTTCATGACAAGTACCAAGAAAATATTTACTGCCATTCTCGAACTCCGGAACTTGAACCCATGACCTTTAAATCTACAGCCTTACATATTAACCAATTGACCAAAAAGGCAGCTGAATATGGAATTTTCTTAAAAAAAAGTAAAAAAAATAAGAAAAAGTAAGTAAGAAAAAAAAGTACAATACTCATTTTAAACCTATAGATCAGCCTTACTCAGAAATATCATGGAGAGAAAATTCAGGTCGGTTTTAAATGCCACGAGGTCGTCAATACTTTTATTGAATTCTATGCTTTTTTACATATTCATATTACCGTATAAATACATAGAAGAATTGAATCGTTAGTGAGTGCTTACACGTTTATAATAATTGTTTGCGCGCTTTCAATCCGAATGGGGATCAATTGGATATATTGACTAAGTATTGAAATATTCGCCTTTTAATGAGTTTTTAAAACAAATATTGAGAGAAAAAAATTAACGACACGTTTGGCTCAGTTGGTAGTGACCAGTAGTACTTGCTGTACCAGCGGTCGCGGGTTTGAGTCCCGCTGGGGGCATTCGTTTGTGTGATGAGCACGAATGTTTGTACTCCAGTCATGGGTGTTTATATTTATAATATGTATTTATTTAAAGTTATATATGTGTAGTGTATCAACTATCTGGTATCCGTAACACAAGCCTTACCATGGAACTAGATGGCGCTATGTGTTAATGTCCCAACATTTGCTTATTAAAAAAAATATCTTGTGTGCATCTGGCTAGATATTTAGATTGGTCGGCTTGACTGAAATCGATCAGGCGGACATTACAAGCCATATACCCTAACTTCGCTCAGGAACGTCCCAAAGATATCTTGCGATGTCCCATTAAGACAGGGGAGGTTCTGTTGGGTTTTAGTGGGCAGTAATGGTTTATTAGGCTGGTGAGTCCCACATAACCACCTGTATACAGGTGGTTAGATTAGGTTAAACAAAAGGTGCGTCCCTAAGTGCTTAACAGTAACCTATGTGCTATTCTAGGTCACAATTTATGTGTGTTACACTCACACACACAAGTTCACGCTATTTTCTTCGTTGAATGCAGTGACAATCTGTGTCCTAAATTTTATCCAAATGGTTCAGACGTTTTATAGTGAAAATTAATTAACATACACTATTTTCTTCAATAAGGAAGATGTAGAATCCTTATTTTTGTAAACTTTTATATAAATAATATATTATTTACATCAAAAAAGAATTTACAAAAACAAATATTGAGAGGACGATGTAAATTGCTTAGAAGTACATCCTGAAGAGGCTGAAACAGCTTGAGACAGTTGAAAAGGATATGGGAACAATGTAAAGCCGACCCTTCGTTATAGGCATCTTGACTGAACCTGATTTTAACCAGATAAACAGGTATTATTTTTCTAAAATCAATGTTAAAAATCTTTATAAAGCACTAGAGACTCACCTTCACTCTGCTCGGATTCGTCCCTAGTTACGTTTTAAAGTTTAGTATAGATTTGTCAGAGATGAGATATTTTCCCGCAGTAAAAACTATCCTATATGTTGACCCAGATAACCAGCTATCATCATACCAAATTTCATTAAAATCTGTCCGGAGTGGTTTTCTCGTGATGCGTGCCCTCGCTGTATCGATAATAATTAACATTTCAATAAGGTTTTCCAAAAAAATATTTACTGTACAGAATCGACTCAGAGTTTTATTGTATGTAATGTGTCAAATCGTCATAATACAAGTAAACTTTCTAACGATATGTTATGTGTGTACGACGATACAAGAATATCCCAAAGCCGTACAAATACAACAAAAATTACAGACCCACTTTTGTACGTATATTTATAGCTAGTTTTTACCTGGGGCTTTGCCCGCGTAAATGGATAACGCAAAAGTATTCTACGTTTCCAAATGCCAATGGGTAACAATTTTCATGGCGTTTCAAGAGTGAAGAAGTTGATGCCTTGGAGCGCCATCTAGTGGTGATTAAAAGCAAAAATAGATAGCATAATAAAATAATCAGGTAAAAGTACTTGCATGTGCAATTTTTTTTAAATCAATTAGTGAAGAACTTTCGTAGATTTGCGGTTTTGCGCAAACAAACATTTATAAGTTATTTTTTTATAGAAATAGCTTGAAGGAATGAAGAAATAGTGTTTGATGACACGGTTGGCTCAGTTTGTACTTGCGGTGCCAGCGGTCGTGGATTCGAGTCCCGCTGGGGGCATTCATTTGTGTGATGAGCACAAATATTTGCAGTCATGGGTGTTTATATGTATAATATGTATCATATATGTATTTAAAGTTATACATGTGTAGTGACGAAGTTACATGTGTGTAGACTTGTATGTGTAGCGTATCACTATCAACTATTTGGTATCCATAAAATAAGCCTCGTAGCTTACCATGGAACTAAATGGCATTGTGTGTTAATGTCCCAACATATTTATTTATTTATTTAATGATTATTATCCACATTAATATTGTAACTATATATTCTTCGAAAGGGAAAGTATAATTTCACCAAACAATGGTTATATTTTTTAATAATTTTCAAACTTTTTGTTTTCTAATGACTTTATTATAATATTCTTACAGTAACTTTTAGAGAAAGTTTTCTCAAATTCCATAATTAGTTGGGTCCAGCATAAAATAAAGGGGAATGTTTGAACATTTTGATAATCGCCCTACACTTTGTATAATTTTCAGGCATCTTTGAAGTTTTAGGCGCTGTTTCTGATGAGGGTTCCATTTTGTCTACAAATTACCATGCAATAGGGATTTTAAGCGAATGATTCCTTGATTTCAGTAAAAATTTGTGGGAAGCACTTTATTCGTATGTATTACTCTTTGATATAGTAGACATTGATAACGCTATCACTTGAAAAATCAAGTGTAGTGGTTTTAAATTCGGAACTCACATCTCTGATATTTTCATGTGTTAATTATTTTTAACATATTCTAAAGTAAAGAAATATCGTGGTTAATCATGTCTGAAAGAACTTTACTTGTTCGTGAAAGATATATGAAGTAGACTGAATTATTATCATATTATTGAATTGTCTTCCCTTGAAATTGAGAGATTTTCCTATAGTAAAAGTAATCTTGAATGTTGACCCAAATAATAAGTTATCGTTACACATTATTATCAATTCAGTGCTTTTTGCATGAAAAGAAAACGGATAAACAGACAAACACAAATACAGACTAAAATTTCAACATCTATGGTTTTGGGATCTATGTTTTCTACACAACATGACATGTCATGAGTCATGGTCTTTAAAACATATTTCATGTACAGATTTCATTCTGCTACTTTAATATAGGTAAAGATTATTATAGTAGCTAGTTGACACCTACAAAGTAATTTTAGTACTAAAAATGGGCTATCGAATAAGTAAATAGCCTGGTTTTATAAGTTTAACCGAATCTACGTTGCACCATCACTATCACTTAAAAAAATCAGAAATAACTCATAGGAAACTAAAAATGTATGAAAATACATCGAAATGTTAAAACACGTATTCTAAAAGCTACATAATCTGGGAATAGGAACTGATTTCTTGGCCTTCAGATTTGAAGAACTTTGCCTCCCTTTGATCTTTATGATAAAAAATATCTCGTTTATAAGATTCGAACTTTATGACTTAAGATTTATGGCATAATGATAATTTTAAAGCATCATTTCCATTTTCAACCGACTTTAAAAAGGAGGAGGTTCTCAATTCGACGGTTTTTTTTTATGTTTGTTACCTCAGAACTTCGTCATTTATTAACCGATTTGGACAATTTTTGTTTTGTTTGAAAGGGTATACTTCCAAATTGGTCCTATTTAAATTTCAAAAAAAATACCACCCCTAAGGGTGGAAAAATAGCTAATAATGAATTTAACCTACTTCTAATTGTCATATTGACTTGAAACTTTGAGAGTGTTTCTATTTCCGTTGATAGTACAGTGGTTCGGTATTGTTGACCTGATCTGATGGTAAGGCCAGAAGGTGGATAGGTGGAACTATTCAACGACTAATAGTAGATACTTTGAGTTTGGGCTTATTTTGTGTGGTTTGACAAGCCTAACACTTTAGAATTCTTACTTTGCTACTACTGTCTACACTAAAAAGGGAAAAATAAAAACTTTTTAACAAGAAAATAAAAACCGACTTCAAACAAAAGCATTAAAAAGTAAAAAATAACTGATTGGTAGTTTTCATTTACTATACATACCTAATCAAATATTTTCGAAGTCGGTGTGCTTTGCTTTGTATGGGCTGGCACCGATTTCGAAAATATTTGATTAGGTATGTATTTAATAGGCTTTAATTACTAAGCCAAAAAAAAATATTGTTTTTTTGGCTAAGTAATTAAATTTTTAAATTTCCAGTATCGACACTCGAATCATCATCGGCCAAATCTTCAATCTCATATAAAATAGTGACGAGTAATAGAAATCTTATTTTAGTTTTACTAGAAAAACCAGTCAAGTGCGAGTTGGATTCGCACATGTAGGGTTCCGTACCATAGTCAATTTTTATTAAATTTGCATGGCGGCCATTTTGAATTTCGTCATCTTGGTTTTTATTGTATGTTGTTATTGCGGTAATAGGAATACAGTCTGTGAAAATTTCAGCTTTACCTATTACGGTTCATGAGATACAGACCGCAGGCAGACAGTCGGACGGAGAGCAGCTTAGTAATAGAGTCCCATTGGCATCTTTCGGGTACGGAACCATAAAGACATACGAACGAAGCAGCAAGGCGTTTTCAAGAAATAAAACTCAATATCTTAAATATTTTTTTATTAATATTATTTACAAATCTAATCACATTCGTCTTGTTGCTAAATTATTTTATTAGTTTAGGAAAAAACATCTAACGAAAACTATTCATCACAATGCTGAGCAAATTTAGACATTTAATAACACTATGTACGTTTTAATATGAAATAGACTAATTTATTATCCAATTACTTATTATATTGTTATGTGGTGATTTGAAGTCCTAGAGTTAACTCACTAGCTCTACGAACTCTTAAAACTATTTACCCAAAGCGAAAATCGAACCCGCAACTCTCTTAGTAGTAATTCTTGATGGATCTTTGCTTCTTGTAACTATCATATAAATCTGAACAGTAAAAGATTTTTCTAATATACATATAATGGTAATATATGTACATTTTTATATAGTGAGATCAATAATTTTGGATATTAAGAAAAACGTACATAGGGTTTCTAAACTAATTTTTCCATAATTTATAAGAAATCTTGATATATTTTCTGACATAACAAAATTATAACAGTATTAAGATTTTTTAATAAAATTTATAAATTCAAAATTATAATAAACAATTTTGTTTAAATAGGCCTCATCGTTATCGAGCGATGTAATGAAATATCGCAACAAGTCAAAAAATCGCTTTAACTGGATGACAGCCCTTTTGAAAAAAAAACTTAAATATGGAATGTATTTACATTGCTTACATTACAGGCCAGAAAGTACTAAAACTACGTCATAAATTGATCGAAGGCACATTTTTTATAGAACCACCTATGTATATTCAAAACGCTATTTTACACTAAATTATATCTTTCAAGCACCACAGTATATTGATATTACATTATTTTATCTAATAAAGCTACTGTGATGCTTAAGAATATTCATATACTTATTTACATGAAACTTTTTTTTGGTTTAGATCACATTAAGTGTGTATTGAAAATATATTTATCTACACTCCGCTCGGACACGGTTGGTCTTTCATTTCCTACTGAATTATTGCTGCAGTCCCGTACCCGCAAAACCTACATTAATATTTGGTGGTTACTAAAACATAGTTCCTTTTTGATTGATATCGAAAGTGCGAGAGAGGGCACTATTGTGACATCACACTCATACTGACCGTCCAATCAAAGCTATACGAAGCGTATACTTTTCTACAGATCATGGACTATGTAAAAATTTAGAAAATTTCATTATAAGATAATTAAATGTTAGTATATTTTAATAAAAATACACTATATACTTAAATAAAAAGTAAATGTGAGATGAATTTACGAATTACTAAGTTTTGCTCACAATTATAATGTAAAAGAGCCTTTAGTAAAAGAGAGCGTAAGAGAAGGAAAGATAGTGTTCTATTAAACATTTGTGAAAAAGAAAGCAATACGCTTCGTTAACTATGGATTGAACGTCAGTATATAAGGTACGGTGCGGGCGTTAAGCCGCTCAGTACGGCGCCACGCGCGCCGACAGACGCGGCGAGCGGAGCGGTGAGCGGCGAACCTCGGGCTATGGTTTCAATCTCTTGAAACCCGCACCATCATGCCCGAGCTTCAGTTCCTCATACAGTGTGGGATCGACTTCCCTAGGCCCTGTGGTTCCAGGGGCTTGGGTCTCTTGTCTCCAGGCTGCACTGCTGGAGATACCGTTTGATATTCCGTTATCTCCATTAGCTGTGCCGTTTGGCATAGTACCCTGAAAATAAGGCTCATTGAATTAATCTATTCTAATAATATTCGTTGAAATAGGTCTTAAAAATATATGTTAAAGGTGTATAGAATTTTGTATCGAATAGATATTATATACTTACATTAACAACGTTATCAGGGTTTGGTTCCCGGAGGTAGCTTGGATTTTCAAATGCGACTCCACCTTGGGCTTTGAGTCTAAGATTCTGAAATAAAAAATTGGCTTCAGTAAGAAAAAAGTTATCGAAAAACTAACTTTAGATGAGCTCAAAATTGATGAAATTTATGTTACTAAAATAAAAGAATAAAGGAAGTAATACCATACCTTTCTATGCCTATAATAAAAGCCAGCAGCTAAAAGAATAGCGGCCACTAGTATACAGGCTACTGCTACTCCAACAGCTGATGCTGTACCAGAAGTGGAAACAGGAGCCGCTGCTGCACCTGTCTCTTGACCCGCGGTCGTGAACATTATAGGCTGGCTGAGAGAAGATGTGCCTGGGAAATGATCGTGTGCTTTAATAATATTTTCTTAGATTTACGAGAATATTTGGCAATTTATATAAAATTATCAAAAGATAAACAGAATATAACGGAAGAGCCTGTCTTGTGACTGAGTGCTGTAAAACATTCGAAACGTCGGAAAGTGAAGTCCAAAAAATCCAAAAAAGTAGTTATTTACTTTGATATTAGTTTAATTGGACTCATATTTGTTTGGCTAATATTTACAAAGTTAATACTTGATGATTCCCGTAGCATTGGCGGTGTATCTATTCAAGGATTTCAGTGTTTATATAAAGGAGATTAAATTAGTTATAAATAACATAATATATGTTTATTATCTATGTATATATAGGTCTTGCTCGGTAGAAAAAAATTGCCTCTAGTAAAGTCTTAAAAAATTGGAAACTACTTTTTTTTTATCACAGATATAATATTTGATAATATCACATACCGACTTCGTTAGCAGATTTTACAACACACTCATATCTCACGTCATCTTGCAGTCCAGTGAGAACAACGCTTGTTTCACTAGTGTCCAATTTTTCTGGAACCTTAGCTCCATATGCGCGCCAGAACACTCTGTACAAGTAAACAGTATCTGGGTTCTTTCGAGGAGGTTCCCAACTGTAAAATTAACAAGAACTTAATGTTAATATTACAAAAATTATATTGATAAAATACCCGAAGTAAGTTTATAATATCAGATGGTAAAATTGATGTCAATACTGTATATAGTTTAGGGTTTAAACTAGTTTTGTTCAAAAAAGAATAGAAAATCCAGACCTCAACAAAACTGCATGAGGCGTAGGCGCTGCGTGGGCTCTTAAGTTCCTAGGTGGTCCAGGCATTCTAGCTCCAGAATCTCTAAAGCAGGCTAAAGCTCTTCTCGCATGCTGCAGGGCACAAGTCCTAGACACTGGTCCTCCACGACAAAGCTCCAGACAATTACGAGGAACTCCCCAAGAAGCACAGCAACTTCTATGATCTGTGGACATTTAAAAGTTTTATTACATAAAATTCTAGTTGCGTAAAACGTACTTATTGGATCTTGACGTTTTATATTTTTATGGTTTTATAAATGTATTCAGCCCATCTCACTGCTAGGCACGGGCCTCCTTTCAATACGAGGGGATCAGGCCATAGTCCACCACGCTGGCCAAGTGCGGGTTAGCGTCTTTCGAAAAATTGATGTTTTCCTTCACCATAAGACAAGTGCGTGATGTTTCGAAAAGGTGCACACAGCTGACAGACTATATAGGTATATCACAAGAAACATGAGCAAGTCATTTAGAGGGAATGGAAAATTTTACAAAAACAGACTTCTAGGAGTTATCTAATCTCTTTTACAGATAAGTCCATCTTTGTCTAAGATATATCATCAATATTTATATCATCTTTTGTTGTATTTGTTTGTAATTGTTAAAGTGCAATAAATGCTATTATAAAATACGATTTTCTTATAAGGCGAAACAAATTGTGGCTGTTTCCTTTTATCTAAGTCCATACCAATATTATAAACGAGAAAGTAACTCTGTCTGTTTGTCTGTTACCCTTTCACGCTTAATTCGCTGAACCAGTTTAGATCAAATTTTGTTTAGAGTTACTTCGAGATTCTGGGAATATAGGATAGTTTATATCCCAAAAATCATCTTTTAAGGGAGTGAAAAGAGGGGAAGTTTGTATCGAGAATCAATCATTTCTCAAATAAGGGATATAAAAATCAACATACCTATTAAATAAAACTATCTTTTCGGATTATTTCGCGGATTTATTTTGATTTTTGGTTCCCGACGTTTCGAATGCTTTACAGCATCCATGGTCACGGGAGAGACTGAGGTGTTACATGTCTTGAATGTATAGTTGTTACAGACAGCCTACCCACAATTAACAAAATGAAAGTTGCACCAATTACATTACAATATTTTGTAACTTTAAACATTTTTATAATTTTATAATTTTAATTATAATTGAATATGGAAAATTATTTATTTAATTTTTGCTATTATTTTTACAATTATTACAATTTTTTTTTAATTTTTATATATATATATATATATATATATATATATATATATATATATATATATATATATATATATATATATATATATATATATATATATATATATATATGTATAATCTATCTATTCCATACTAAGCGTCAAATAAATATTTCAAAACTAATTAAGTACCTACTAGTAATAGAAACTCATATGCAAATGAAATGTGTACGCAAGGGGTCTAGCTTAAAGAGAGCTAGCTATAAAGGCCTTTGTAGGTTTAATTTAAATTGAGAGTAATAGGTTCTTTTGTTTGCTTTACTTTTGAATATAAATGATCATATTAAAAGATGTTTAGTTTTCACTTTTCACATGATCAAGTTATTTTAATACGTTTAACATAGTTTTTATTAGAATATGGTGTGGTAAAGTAAAATACACTAGAATAATAACGTTTATTGAGCTAAATATTTTATTGGAAAGAGACGTATTTAAATATAGTACCACCTTTATTTCTTTTAAAGAAATACAGCCTAGAGATCTAATTTAAATATACATTTATATTAAATTATTCTCAAGCGGTATTGCGAATGTTTCATTAATCGATGCATTCGTAGTATTGTTAACTAAGTTAATATTGTTAACTACTTCGGTGGTGGCTAACATGTACGCCTGCACATCCAGAGTTCGTGAGTTCGAGTCCCGGATCGGGCCAACTTTAGTTATTGAATCTTTCTATTTAGTAAGCATTAGTATAGCCCGGAGTTGGGAAGTTGGCGGTGTTTCACCTCCGTGCCCCGGAGAGTACGTAAAGCCGTCGGTCCTGCGCCTTAACTCTCACTGGTCGTGTCGAGTAGTCGTCCCACCGGAGTATGAGAGTGACAGGAATAGCGAGTGCACTTGTGTCTGCACTATAATATCTATTGCCCAGATGGCTAGTCTAAATGAAATTGTCCGTCACGACCAAAATTGCTCGGGAGGATATTATTGTTAATAAGCGAATCTCGCTTCGCTCTGGTGTATGGTGACCCCTAGGTGCCTAACAGTAGCCTATGTGTTACTCCAGGTCATAGTGACAGACAAACATGCTAGCCACTACACAATATAGGACATGAAAAATCACAGAAGAGAATCACCCGTACACACATACAATTTTTTCATGTATCTATTAAAAACATCTATTCGTATATTGGAAATTAGTTTTAAGCAACCCCAGAATTGAAAGTTGGAACAGTTGCCAATATTCTCTAACTCTTTGTATACTCTTTGTATAATCACCTGAACCATCCGCAGCACATTTCATTAGTTTGTCAAAGTCGTTCATACACTCGGGCCGGTCCATGATGTTGTCCATGTCCAGATGGAAGCTGCAAGCATCGATGCAAGCAGACGATACGTTCATCTGTATAAAAAATAGAAAATATATAGTTTTTATCTCTTTGTTGGTCACCTGTGACTATGATTGATGTGAAGCATTCGAAACGTCGGGAACCAAAAATTGGAATATGTGCACAAAAAAAAAAACCGAAAAAAATAGTTTTGTTTAAAATGTCAAATATTCGCGTAAATCTAAGAAAGTATTATATATAGTTTTAAGTCATCTCATTTCGAGATACATATCTATTTGATTTTGTATACTTATTTCTGTTACGAAGCACAAATGGAAATTCCAATTTTTCGAATTTGATCCTATGGTAATAAAAAAGGATATTGAATTAATCTTAATTTTACTTTTAAGATAAATTTTTGTGTAGGAATAGTACCTTGTAACTTATATAAATATGTATATTTAAACTAGGAAGCATAAGTAATTATTATTATAGATAGATTTTCTTGTATTACGAGTATTACCACTTTGGTGACCAGAATTGCGAAGGTTAAAAATATTTAATTGCAAACATTAATGAAACAGGTTTGTTAATTAAAATACTATAGCTTTTTATTTAACACTTGATTGTTTAAATTGAAATAAAATTTTTATTTAACACACAAATACTAAATGCTAAGTAAAGCTTACCACAATAAATTAGTGAAAATTACACCCAAATTGGTTAAGCCGTTTTTGATTCACAGACAAACAGAAAAATTCTAAAAATGAATGTTTTGGGTTCTATTGCGTTAATAAAGACCCCCAATGATATTTTTCTCAAATATCTTACACGTACTTGTTACAGTTGCACTTTTATTATATGTATAATATAGATTTAGATTTTACTTTACTTATCTACACTACTGCAGTTATAAAGATATGTATTTTTGTATGTTTGTAATGAATAAACTCAAAAACTTTAGATTTAGATGCAATTTGGTAAGAAGATAATTTGAGACCCTGGGAAGGACATATGATATTTTTTATTCCGGAAATCATCCATTAAGGGAGTGAAAATGGGGATGAAAGTTTGTATGGAGAATCAACGCTAGTCTAAAATATAAAGAAAGAAAAATAAGGAATATGTGACAAAAGTAAATTATTTATAACGTATTCCTGTTATGAATCAGCATCGCCACCTGGCAATGTATAATTTGGAAGTTGGAGAGTTCCGAGCAATGTCGTCAAAGTCTGGAGCTAGACTATTTCAGTTTTAGTAGTCTCAAAATTGTTGGGAAATTGAATCGACGGCAGCTGTTCGATCTACTTAACAAGCGATATTAATTTATTTTCTGAATAAAATAATAATTTGATTAAAGAGATGTATTTGTTTTGGTGATACTGAAAAATTAATTGTTAATAATACTTTGTTATATTTAAGCGAATTTTTATTTAAATGAAATCATATTTTCGGATTTTGTCACGGTTACAAATCTTATTGAAATAGTCATTATTATCGATACAGAGGCTGAATCTATAGTTTTTAGATTTTTGGTCTGCCTGTCTGTGACCGCATCACGAGAAAATCACTGGACAGATTTTGATGAAATTTGGTATGATGATAGCTGGTTATCTGGGTCAATATATAGGATACCGCGACATAACGCGAAAAGGTAGTTTCATTTAAAATATAAAATATTGTAAAGGCTATCGAAATATTAATTATTATTCAGTTATTTTTTCAATATCACTAATACGAATACATCTCTATTCAAACTATGTGTATAATGATTATTTTATTTAGATACTAGCTTGCTTCCCAATACAAACTTTCATCCCAATTTTCACCCCCTTGGGAATGATTTCCGAGATAAAAAGTATTCTCTGACCTTTCCAGGGTCTCAAACTATCTTCTTACCAAATTTCATCTAAATCGGTTTAGTAGAGTCAGAGATTACCCCCTACAACGTCACAAGCCCACAAACTTTACCTATTTATAATATTATATTTTCGATAGACGATTTTTTTTGTATTCCAATTCTTTTATAGACGTTGTTATTTGAGTAAGATGGGATTTAAGTGAACATCTGCGTAGTCGCTACAAGCTTTTGCCACGAACATAATTGGAACTCGTAACCTCTATCCTGGACTACGAAGATTGTCTGTTTTTTTTTGTAAAGAGTATTGCTAAATATTTGTCTTCAAAGAAAATCGATTTATTTATATTAAGAAAAGAGAAAACATAACTAACATATTATATAAAAAAGACAAGAACATTCACCCCAGTTAGGCTCATACCTAATTGGGGTGAATGTTTTTGAACTGCCATTCAATGTTCGTCTAAAACAGCTTAAATAACAACTTATCTTCTAGGAAAACAAAACTTAGTTACCTGAGTACAGCATTCGGTGACGTTGTGATGAGGATTGCTAGACCTTAGACGCACGGAAACTGGCCTAAGAGTCTTGCCGAAAGCGTTCTCTGCGTGGCAAAAGTAATCGCCTTCATCTGCTTCTGTTATCTTCTTTATTATCAGCCGCATTGTGTACTTTGTTTTTTCCTGTTGAAAGAAAGGTGTACAAAATGTAGTTCGATATTTTTATATTTGAGACTAGCGGCTTAAGTACGCGGATTTGGTTCACAATTTCATTGGTTTTAATATTTTTTTGTTAGAAACCCCGATTCTTTTGCTAAAATAAATGTAGCCTAAGTTACTCCTTATAACATTAGCTATCAGCCAGTGAAAGTCCCGTCAATACCGGTCCAGCCGTTTCAGAGGTTAGCCGGAACAAACGGACAGATAGACAAAAAATGTAAAAATGGTTTTTTTCTTATTAGTACCGTATTATTTTATATGTATTTAGTAAAAAGCTGTTCTTTTGACATTACAAACAGACACTTCAAATTTATTTATATGTACATAAAAAATTTATTCCATGATAATAAAAAGATAGAATATTGTATTTAATTTTTAATTTTGACCTTTAACTGCGATGGCGCATGTATTGTATGAGATAATTTGAACGTTGTCGTCCGTCTTGTGTGTGTGTTAATTTGGTGTGAGTGAGTGTGTGTCATTAAAAAGTTTTAACACCTCCAGGTTCATTTCTAAGAAATTAATTAAAATTAAAAGAAATCTATTGTTAACTGACACGCCAGCGTGTCTGCGGTCGTGGAGGGAATATAATATATAGAAATTTTTGCTTTTGATTCAAATTAATTTACATATTAAGTGTTTAAAAAAAAGTCTGCCAGGTCAACTAATCGGTAGTTATCATAAAAAAAAGATGCTGTGAGTGTGATATAAGCATAATCTCAAAAAGCTAAGCAAATACTCGTATATATCAGTATAAACGGATATAATATGTACTAGATATTTGGTAAAGGTAAATTGTTAACTAATTAAATGAAAGACGAGCGCCATGACTTTAATCAATCAAAGTTAGAGTTTAGTAATATGTCGGTAACTCGATAACAGGTTCCATAAGTTATCTAAACTATGACAAGTTTTGATTTACATTACCTTGCATAATCTATGTATAGTTACGTAAAATGTAGTGGCTTAACGTCATAGGTTGACCAAACATTAAGTGAGATCATGAGAGAGAAAGATAGAGAGAGAGAGAGAGAGGGGGGGGGGGGTATAGAGAGAGAGAGAGAGAGAGAGAGAGAGAGAGTAAACACTCAATAATTTTTAATTTTTACTTTAGTGTTTATTGTATTTGTATTTTTAATACGTAGAAACTTCATTGGTTTACGTGTTTTCTATTATTATTTATTATTTATGTAATATGGTACTGTTTGTTTCCCTAAAATAAATAAATAAATAAATAATATAAATTTAAAACTATGTTCGTTGTTTGTCCACTATGCCTTCCGAAACCATCGATTTAATTGTGAGGAACACTGGTGGTTATTTTGTATACACCTGTGACAGATTTTTACGCAAAAAAAAACATTTTTCTTTGGAAGTTTGTCTTTAATGCCTTCCTACACCATTCGAGCTTAGGGATGCAGCCGTGCGAATCATTTTATTTACTGCTTTATAATATAGAGGGCTCTCTGTGTGCAATTAGAATCACACTTGTTTGATTTTAAATTAAAAGATTTCATAAAAGTGTTTGTCTTATATGTTACATTCCATCCATATGGGTAAGATTTTTACTTTTGAAGTGCTTGTAAAATTTATTGTTCATATAAAGTACATTTTGAGTTTCAAATTATTGGTTAGTCAAATACTGGATAACATAACTGAATACATCAGTGAAGAGAGCGCCGTATTGTTTAAAATTGTTTATTTTAGGCATTTGTAATGTAATTTTTACTAAATTAATAAATGTCTCAATAATTATTTTTTTTTATTTTTTTTTTAATTATTTAATTAATTATTTATTGAAGTTTAATGCTTCCATATTATTTAATAGCTTTAATATATGTGTGTTTTTTTTTCAAATTTCGATTATTTATACGTAGTGATGTTATTGTAATTTTGTTTATATTTTAATTTATCGAAATTTAAAATTGTGAATTAAATTAATTAATGCATGCTGTATCCACTTTAAAAGGTAATGCATTTAGGATTAAGTTAAATTGTGTATTTAATTTAAAAATGTTTAAATGTAATTATCACTAATGGATCCAAATAAATAAATAAAAATAAATAAATATATAAAAATATTGATAGACTTTTAGTTGTTTGTATTCTATAAATAAGAATGAAGTTCGTGGGATAAGTTTTACATTAAATCAAATTTCCATAGTGATGTTATGAAAATGTATTACTAGATTTATTTATGGACAGACGATTTTATGGTTGTTTATAGGTAGTTAATATACAATTGTAATTTAGATTAGTGCTAAAATTGTTTGTGCATTATTCTTTTCTACAGAAAATGAAAACATGGACGTCACAGTCACGTCATGTCACGTTTATTTTCTGTTACAGTATGTTATTCATGATTATTTTATTTGTTAATGTATACAGCCCATTTTTTTAACGTCCTACTGCTGGGCTGACCACTGCTGCTGCTTTTAATTTGTTGATTATGTAATTTATTTTAACAAGTATCTCTGTGTAAATCTATACAGATAAATAAATAATCTGTTTGTACATATACCAAAACAACATTTTTTACAATTTTTGTCTGTCTGTCAGTTTATTCCGGATAATTTCTGAAATAGCTAGACCGATTTTAACGGGACTTTCACTGGCAGATAGCTGATGTAATAAGGAGTAACTTAGGCTACTTTTATTTTAGAAATAATTCAGGAAAAAAATTCAAACCAATGAAAAATTTAATAATATCCGATTCAAATATGGAAGTCGTATACCCTAGAGATGAACCCGAGCGAAGCGAGGGTGAGTCGCTAGTACTAAATAAGTGTAACAAAGTACCTAACTATCGTTGCGTTAACAGACAGACGGACAGACAGACAAAAATTCTAAAAACTATAGATTCAGCCCCTGTATCGATAATAATGACTATTTCAATAAGTTTCTCCAAAAAATATTAAATGTATAGATTCGAACCAGTCAGAATTTTATTATATGTATAGATCAGATTCTATGTAAAGCTCTGTTAAAAGAGAAAACAAGAAACAGATTGTCTAAAATTAATTAGTACCCTCACATTTTGAAGTGACTTCAGAACAAAGAAATCTATCCCCACCAATTAGTCATTTATTAGAAGAAGACCCTGACCTCAAGTGGAATGATGCAACTCAGTAAAACAAACCAGTCTAAAGTGGATAAAACAAGCAATGTCAATAGTTCTTGAAAAGTTTCGCTACCAGCTGAGTGTGCTGTTTTTTTTATATTCATTAAAGACATTTTAATTAATATAAAGCTGTAACATTTGATCTTTATAGATAGATCAGGTTGAAGATCTAACGTTTTTAACTAATAACGCCCTTGATCTTGGAGACTTCCTAACTTAAATCTAGTTTTATTTTATGAATATTCTACGAAGGTATTTTATTATAATAATTATTATTTTTACTTATTAATTAATATACTTTTTAACTACTCCCTTTGTACACATTATAATTTAACTAGCAACTCACCCTTGCTTCGCTTTGGATTCGTCAGACTAGATCTAGACAGGAACAAATGATCCCACAGGAACCACGGGATAAAAGTTAACTTATGTGCTATTCGAGACAATAATTTATCTCTGTGAAAAATTTCATCTAAATTCGTTCAGCTGTTCTGGCATGAAAGAGTAACAAACACTAACAGCCATCCATCTATCCTCACAAACTTTTACATTTATAATATTAATAGGATATAAGTTTTAATGATCTTATTTTACCGACCAATCTCTTTAGTGTCTTCTCCATTCTACGTGACATTGGCGAAGTGATCTGTGCTCAACTGGGATGCTTTAAGCCATTAATAAGAAAATTGAATTGAATTACTTTTTAACGAAAAAGGTACACTTGTTTTTAAAAA
Organism: Brenthis hecate; assembly: GCA_951806755.1. Taxonomy (NCBI): domain Eukaryota; kingdom Metazoa; phylum Arthropoda; class Insecta; order Lepidoptera; family Nymphalidae; genus Brenthis; species Brenthis hecate. The sequence continues at coordinate 5,219,631 of OX638258.1, read as the reverse complement.
CATAATTTTATTTTCTGATTTTTTGTGAGGTATGTGGTTGTATCTTATGATTAGTTTCATATAAATCATGGATATCGGATCTTACTTTATGAAGTAGGTTAAAAAGTATCTTAACCTAGTGGCACACGAGCGAAACGAGAGTCAGTCGCTACTAGAACTAATATATTTATTTTAATTAGCTAGCGACTCACCCTCGCTTCGTTCGGGTTAGTCCCTAGCTTGATTCTCCATACAAACTTTCATGCCAATTTTCACCCTCTTAGTGGATAATTTCCGGGATAAAAAGTATCCTCTGTCCTTCCCAGGGTTTCAATCTATCTTTTTACCATCATCTAAATCGGTTCAGTAGATCCAGAGATTACCCCCTACAACGTCACAAACTCACAAACTTTGCCTCTTTACAATATAATACTTAGAAATGTTGTGTATATACATACCTACATATATAAATTGTATAATAATTGATATTATTATATACAGACGACAGGATTGGGAATGATAATTTTGAAACATTAAAAAACGCCAAGTCATAAGAAGCATGTGTTAGCTTTTAGGCTACCATAAATTCAACGTTCTTCAATAAATATTGGACTTAGTATTGATTTAGGCGTGATATATGAAGGCCATTTGTTATTTTTGTATAATGTATGACTTCACGCTATACTACCTACCTGAGGCAAAGAGCTTTGTTAGGCGTTTTTTTCTAACATGGTGTTTTTTAGGGAAAGATATAAAAACTGTGGTTTATTTTTTACAAATAACACTTACATAGATAAACTTAAAAAGCAAAACCTTATCTAAATACAAAATTTGATCCAAATCATTAGAGCAGTTTCTGAAATACACGAAATAAATGTATGCGTATATACATATATGTATATTATACAAGAATTGCTCGTTTAATATATGTAATAAGATTCGTACTTCAAACTCTTCAACTTTCTATATATATATATATATATATATATATATATATATATATATATATATATATATATATTTTAATTTCTTAAAAAAATGTTTTATTGTGTTTTATTTGACAAAAATTTAACTTTCATCTATCAGAGTGAGTACTTCAAACTAAGTGAGACCAAAGTACAGCCTTCTAGCAAATCGATATGTATGTATCGTTCTAAAAAAAGCACAACGTTACAAACACCTAACTGGCACAAACCGGAGAGCGAAGAGAGTAATCATTAAATCTCTCTCCGTCTTCTCTCTCCCTCTCTCTCTCTCTTTATCTCCGTAAAACACCACAAAGAAATATTAAATTTAGAAAGAAATCTATTTTAAGTTTAACATAGCTTTAAATAAGCTCATATTTCAATTTCAGGTTCTGCCAATACAGCTATTAATCATATCGCGGTCTCTATATACAGCGATTGTGGCTTAGGTCATTAGTAAACGAGATTATACCTCATAAGCAATCTTAATTAATAGGAGCTAGAAATAAGTTTATTGATCCATCTCTATTACAATCCTTGTAATAGAGATGGCGTTTGACTTCCAAAAGGGATTTTGTATTGAACGTACAAATATTTGGAAAAAGTCAGCATTAATCTTAAACAACAAATACATATATACATATATTATAATACTAAAGTAAAGACAGTTTTATAATAAAACAGTGTTCAATGAATAGTTCGGGCATTTTGTTTAAATTTAGGTATACAACATGGAAATAATTATTGGAGTTTATTATTAAAATTTAGATTCTTCAAAGTATTTGAAGGTAGTGGGTTTAAAGAATTTGGAAAATATGAAAAAGTTCAAATTCTGCAACAACAAATAAATACTAAGTAGTTCTACTCCAATACATTACCTACTAAGTCGATTGGGAACACGGTGAATAAGAACGACTATCTAGACATTACGTGTTACGGTAACGGTTGTTACTTATCGCTGCCGTATTTTGTCGTATTATACATACTGTCGATTTATCCTCACTTCACTGTTTAGGAGACTTTTATATTTATTACTAGCGGCTTAAACAAAAACAAATCTATCCCACGGGAACCGTACATTTTTACGGAATAAAAAGTAGCCTATGTGTTATTCTGATGTATGAGCTATATTATTGTAAAGTTTCATTAAAATCTATTCAGTAGTTTTTGCGTGAAATAATAACAAATATCTATACATCTAAAACATCCAGACATCCATACATCCTCACAAACTTTCAAATTTATAATATAAGTACGGAAATATGTATATTGTTAGATGAATCTGCATAAGTTAAATAAAATAATTATTAAAACTAAGAACAATTAAATAAAAACTATTATGACTAATGTGTGAATGAAAGAAAGAATGAGTAAAAGGGACAGAGTATTGTTCGGTTTCAAAAAATCAGTTTCAATAAGGATGCAAGACCTTAAAAGATAGAAGGAAAAATTATGAAACGTACATACGTACATGTTACATAGTTTTATTGTTGATAAATCCTCAGTCCCACAATATTATAGGTATTAAAGTAGTAGGAGTCGCGGGGTTTGAACCCATTCACCGGTTTTCAAGCGCGCACATTACCAATGGGCTAATTAACTATTTATATGTATGTCTCTTAAACTAAGAAAAAATATAGACAGAATGTCATAGAACTAAACATGAAGCCAAACAAAAATATTTTAAAATAGTATACAAATGACAATAAATGATAACTATATGTATGTTAATAAATAAAAAAATAGCTAACGGATTCTTATTATAATAAAGAAAAAAAAATTACAAGCTAATATTATGCTATCTCTCTTTCAAGGAGAACTAATGCTCAAAAATACAGGATATATTTTTTTTATTATTCGTAACTTCTTCTCAAAAATTATATATTATACATAACTAATACATATATAAAATGTTCGTTATTCTTCAAAGAAAGTAAACGATCTGTATAGAAAAATCGAGAATAGTATCATAAACAGCAAATCACGCTACTATTGTTGACTTTGATCTTTATTTTAGTGTACTACGTCTATACATTTATTTAGTCTGATGTATGTATGTATGTCTTGTTAAAATCTTACCTCTGCATCGGCCAGTAGTTGAATTGTGTAATTAGGACCGTCAATTACAGGTGTCCGTCCGTTAGGGTCTCTCCAGAAGGCTATAGTAGGCTTAGGAAGGGCTTCCACTCTGCATTCTAAAATGACAGAATCACCCGCTGCAGCCATCGTGATGCCAGATGCTTGGATTGTCGGTATGTCTAAGGAGATACAAGAGAAGAATTAATTATTATTAACTTTCATATAAGCTATGTTAAAATACTTTCTTAGATTTACGCGAATATATAACATCTATATATGTATATATATATATATATATATATATATATATATATATATATATAAAGATGTATAATAAAATTGTAATTGATCGTTATCTGTACATGGAAGATTTGAGAAAAACTATTATTGGGGTCTTTATTAACGTAATAGAACCCACAACAGTGATTTTTAGAATCTTTGTCTGTTTGTCCGTGCGTTTGTGCATGCTAATCTCATAAATGGCTTAACCAATTTGGGTGCGGTTTTCACTAATGTTCGTGGTAAGCTTCACTTAACATTTAGTATTTGTTTTATTTTAATTGGTTCATAATTAAAAAAGTTATGTCAATTTAAAGAATCACGTAGGGACAAACCCGAGCGAAAGCAAGGGTGAGTCGCTAGTTTTAAATAAATCTATCTTTCTCAATTTTTCACAGATTTATTTTGATTTTTGATTCTTGAACATTCGTCGTTAATGTATTAAAAGCTATGAAATGTTAATTATGTTAATATGTGTTTATAGTGTATGTATAATATACATTTTAAGCCCCAATAATTAGGACTCAATATGGTGGAATTAAGCACGCATGTAACATTTTCGATTGAGAAGAGGAGGAATTTTACTCTATCCATTAAGTGTACATCTCTATAAGATCGATCTCATGAATGTGGGACGTAAATTGTATTAAAAACTTTAAGAAGCTTAATTTTTGTCATAGTTCATTTAAAATAACATAATTTTAGGGGTTATAATTTTTTAATACAATTTATGAATGCCAGTCGCGTCTACAACATGTAAGGGAAAAAGTTATAAAACCATTTCCTCGTTTTGCTGTACCCTTTATGATACTTAAGCGATACTATATATTCATAAATAGTAATGAAAATTTATTAAAAAGTACTAATTTTAGTTGGAAAATTTTAATTAAACTTTAGTTTATTTTAGAATAATTGGGGAGTCTGGCGCGAGATGACACACATTTCATCTATAATACTTTCTTAGATTTACGCGAATACTCGTATTTGAGATTTTAAATAAAACTGTCTTGTCTTATCTTCTTTATGATTATAAATAATGTTTAAAATTAAGATTAACATATAGTGTAAGGTACTTTGGTGTTATATTTGTATTTTTAAAAATCATTGTGTAATTTTGTTGGTAGGTGCTGTCTGTTACAACTACGAGTATATTATGACCTTTGAAACGTTCAAAATCTTAGTCTCTCCCGTGACCATGATTGCTATAAAGCATTCGAAACGGGAACCAAAAATCAAAATAAATCCGCGAAATAATCCAAAAAGATAGTTTTATTTAAAAATATATTTTATTTTTTAATTTCGAAAACCCTATAATTTTATATCTAGTCTAGAAAATGTTGTATTACGTGTTCTCGTGAAGGAAAATATTGCTACAAGTTTTATATGAAGTTCGACGTAAATTAAACTTTCGCGGCGTCTGCATATGTTTTAGATGAAAACTAAAATTTAAAGATTATGAATTACAATATAGATTTTCTTGGAAATATCAGATTATCGTAGTACATATAAAGCTTTATTGTACTCAGCTCTTTTTAACGTCCCACTGCTGGGCACGGGCCCTTCAATACGAGGGGGATCAGGCCATATTCCACCACGCTTGCCAAGTGCGGATTGGCGGACTTCACATGTCTTTCGAAAACTTGCTAGGTTCTCTTAGACATGCAGGTTTCCTCACGATGTTTGTTTTCCTTCACCGTAAGGCAAGTGGTAATCATGTTAGACATGATTCGCACATGAAAATATCAGGGGTGCGAGACCCGAGATTTGAACCCGCTTCACTCGGTTTCCCAAGCGAGCGTATTACCACTGGGCTACCACTGCCTTAGATTATAGAGCTATAGATTATATTATATTATTCATACAAAAAATGTAATTATTATTTGTATATAAACGAAAACATAATCGTTCAGTTATAGCATTACTTTTATTTTATTAAGTTAATATCTTATCAGATATTTTCTTCTACAGTTCAGGCAAAAAACCATTCATTTAGATCTATATATAAATAAGCAAAGATAAAACAGTTCTGTACCCGTTTTCCTCTTTGTCAACGGATTTTCTTTTTTTTTCATTTGAAGCTATTGACGAGCTTTTTTGGCAACAGTTATATTTTTTTTAAATAGGTGAATTCTATTCATATACATTTTCCTCAAATTTTGAATAGTGATTATGATACCAATCTATTAAAAGCTCAAGTGGCAGTGGGCGGGACATATTGCTCGTAGAACGGACGGTGGTTGGGGACGAAAAATTCTAGAACTTACAGGAAAGCGAAGCGTAGGCCCACAAGGTGGACCGACGCGACGAGTTGGTCAAAGTCGCTGGAGTCCACTGAACGCGGATGGGACAAGACCGGTTGTCGTGGAAATTTTTGGGGCAGGCCTATGTCCAGCAGTGAACGTGTTTGGGCTGAGACGACGATGACGATTATGATATTATATTACAAGTATTAATAAATACTTACGTGAAATATTGATCTTCCTAGAAGCTTGCATAGGAGTTCCATAGCCGTTGTCAGCGTAACAAGATATCAGGTCCATATCCCGAGTAACATTGTGGACCACTGTCACCATGTGGCGAGTCACTTCTTGACGGACGAGACGACCTGAGGTTCAGAAATATTATTAATGCTTTACAAGTTATTTTTATATCCAAAACTAACTTAATTTTAACGTATTGTGATTACTCAATACTCGTAAAAGTTCTGGCGAAAATTAATAATGAACCCGTGAGTTCTATTAAAATGTTTTACTATGTATTATACTAAAGTAAATAGTAAGTTATATCAAATTCAAATATCTGCAGTTAGTTTCCTGTTAGAATTATAAGCATTTAAAGGTAACTATAGAATGTAGATAAGCTCGCAGCGAGACGTACTCTCTATACATATAATAAAATTGTAACTAAGCCGAATCTGTACATTAAATATTTTTAGGAAAATCTTATTGAAATAAATATTATTATCGATACAGAGTCCGAATCTACAGTTTTTAGAATTTTTGTCGGTCTGTCTATCTGTCTGTCTGTTACCGCATCACAGAAAAATCACTGGAGGGATTATGATGAAATTTGGTATGGTGATAGCTGGTTATCCGGGTCAACTTATAGCATACTTTTTACCGCGGGAAAAAAATACAAAAACTGCAATGTAAGAATATTGTAATACGTAAAACCTAAGAATTTGGGTTTTGGTCATCTGAACGCGTGCGGAGCCGCGGGCAATGCTAGTCTATACATAAATAAATTAACATTTTAAAGTTTGAATTTTCGTTATATCATACACAAACGTATGACAGATGTGTTTATGAAAGAAAAAAATTTTACCACCTACCCCACCCTGGAAAAAAATCATTGCTACACCCTTCGATACGAGAACAATGGCTACTATTAAAAACCTTATAGTTTTAACTGTTTTTTTAACTAGTTTAGACCATATGCGTGTACATCGATGAAATATCGATTTTATGGTAAAATATTCAATGAAGAGTAGTTTTTTCCATTTACGCCACCTGGCAGGTCCATTCCACTGTTATACACGTTACATCGATTTTGATTTATTCACAGAGTTTTTATTAACTTTATTTTGTATACTCGTACACTAATAGTTTAGTACCGTTAAATCCTTACAGTGTAAAGAAGTAACCCACATATTTACTAATACATGAACTTTTAGGTATCTAAAAGTAGTCTATATGCTGTTTCAGGTCATAGTCTATCTGTGTACTAAAATTCATCTAAATATGTCCATCCGTTTAGGCGTGAAGGAATAACAAACTTACATACTCGCAACAAACTTTCGTATTTATAAAAGTACTATCGACTTACCCTCACTCCGCTTGGTTACATCCCCATTTACGTTTTTACGGTTAGTATAGATTGCTTAGAGATGAGATGTTTTACCCCAGTAAAAAGTATCCTATATGTAGATATGAGATAAATCTCATGAAAATCTGTCTAGTGATTTTCTAGTGATGAGTTCTCAGACATATCGTAATGATGACTATTTCAATAAGATTTTCCAAAAAAATATTTAATGTACAGACGCGACACACTTAGAATTTTATTATATATACCTATAGATTTTAAATCAGGTGTACGTTTTAACATATAATATGTATAACGCATATATAGATTTCGATGTTGCAGTATATATTTAATATTATTATTCCCATGGTACCAAAGTGAGCAAAATCACAGTAAAAGCTAGTATTAATTTAAACGTCACAATAAGTTAGCGTATCACTAATTAATAGAGGATCAGAATTACTTTATCACATAGTTTATGGATGCTACGAGTACTTTGGCTTGAGTCAAACTAACTCAGGCAACTGTCAGGGGTCTCAAATGTTGTTGCTATTGACTTAACAAGCCATGAATGAGAATGAGATTTTAAACCTAAATTTCCTTTGTAATATAATATATTAACAATCCATACATATAATAAAATTGTAACCTATCGCTGTCTGTACACGGAAGATGTTTGAGTAAAACTATTATTGGAGGTCTTTATTAACGTAATAGAACCCAAAATAATGATTTTTAGAATACTTGTCAATTTGTCTGTACGATTGTGCGTGTTAATCTCAGAAACGGCTTAACCGATTTGAATGCGGTTGTCACTAATGTATTTTGGTAAGTTTCACTTAACATTTAGTATTTGTTTTATTTCAGTCGGTTCATAAATAAAAAAAATAATGTCAATTTAAAGTTTTACATCGGGACGAACCAGAGCGAAGCTAGTGTGATTCGCTAGTAATTTTTTGACTAAAAATTTCTTCAAAATCTGTTTAAAATAATTTATTTTTTCTTTAAGGGTGAAATACTCCCTTACCATTTTTCTTGAAGTAGAACTTACCTGCTCATTAAAAATCATAAAAATCGCTCACAAAAATTTGCAAAAATATCTGGTTTCGTAAAGGCATAACATAACATTGAAAATAAGTTTTGCGTCGATCAAAATGGCTGGCTAGTCAGATTAAAGCCAAAGATAAAATTCAATTCAAATTCAGAGGTCCCTAAGCGATATTTAAAAATTAACATTATAAGGTCGTATATTTATATCTATGTAGATAAATAAAATTGAAGTGTCTGTCAATATCAAAATATGAGCTTCTTACTAAATGCATATGAAATTATATACAGTACCTACATACTTATAAGAAAAACACATTTTTTTTAATTTTTTGTCTTTCTGTCTATGTGTTACGGCCAATTTCCCAAACGGCTGGACTGATTTTGACGGGACTTTCGCTGGCAGATAGATGATGTTATAAGAAATAATAAGTTATTCCATATACTCTACTACTACCTCTACTATCCTAAAGAAAAGGAATTAGGGTTCCACTCAAAAAAATTACAACGTACCTAGGGACGCACCCAACTGAAGCGAGTGTAGGTTGCTAGTTATTGTTATACACTTAAAATCTCGTAATTTGGGATATATAAAATTTTTGAAAACTATGTATTTGTTACGTGTAAAAAATCGACTTTTAAATAAAATTAAATTATATCCTTACTTATGTATCTATTTTTTTAAATCGCTGTTTTCATTGACTTCGTTTCTCGTTCTTGTTTACAAACTAGGTTTTTTGCAAAACGAATCAACTACATAGGAATAGGATTTTTACATTTTTCTAACTTTTCGTGACATAACCAAAATTAAATACAGTTTGCTTTCAAAAAATAGAAGCAAAATATATTTTGCATGGATTTTTAAAAGCAAAACTCGTGTTATTTTGAATTGGCAGGTAGGACGACGCACTTGAGGTCAAATTGTCATGTAATCGATCAACAAGTATCAAGTGTCAATTATAATGCTGACAACCAATTCACTATTGATTTTATTAGGGTTGAGTGATAGATATTGCTGTGAAGGCTCATGTGAGGCAAACGAGTGATATACTTTACTTAATTTATTTTTTATGGTATTTCTATACAACTGAAAATATTTTTGATTAATCAAGCCTAGTTGACTTAGTCTAGTTTGTTCTTTGTTTGTAACATAGTTTAATAAATAAAAATAAAAAACCAAATTGCGTAAAAAGCGATTAAAAAGTATGGATCAAGTTGACCTAAGAACATAGTAGACACAGCCATGATGTGGCACGTACATACATTCATAAAGTTTAAATAAATAACCCTCCTTTTGGGCTTTGCACGGTTGGGTAAAAATGTTTAAAGTGAACCTATGTAATACAGTCAATTCTTCTATTTCGAAGCATCATGATGCTCTCCGTTAGTGAAATTTGGTAGTATTTTTATCATTTATCAATGGATTCTTACCAGAGATGTATAAAGATATGGTTGGCGTCGGAGTTCCCATCGCAATGCAGAGTATCGTCATACTGGTTCCTTCTACGACTAAGTTGACAGGATTTATTGTTGGCGGCTGTGGGAAACATAAAAATTAAGTATTTAAAAAAAAAAGATAAAAAAAATCACACATGGAAATAATTAATACATTCTGATTGACTAACGTACAATAAAATCACTGCATCTAGAGCTAAAATCTTGAAACTTTGCGAGATAGAAAGATCCCATGAAAAATAATATTTTTCTAACCAAAACTTGGAAGTTAGTATTATTTAGTGAAATATATTTCATTACTAGCGGTTCACCTTCACTTTGCTCGGGTTTGTCACTACTGAAAAATATAAACAAATATATCCCACGCAAACCGTACATTTTTCCGGGATAAGAAGTACCTACGTGCTAATTCCAGACCCAAATTTCATCCAGATCCGTTCAGCCGTTCTGGCGTGATTGAGTAACAAAAATTCATCCAAACTTTTGCATGTATAATAAATATTAAATGGGCTAGTAACATTATAATAATGGGTCTCAACATACTTGTACCAGAACAAAGCTTTCATAAAAAAAATCGTAACCTCAAAAACAGTAGTCACCTATTTGTGACTATCACTTCTCTATCTAGATTTTGTATTTATTATGAAAATATTAAAATGGTCCACATCTCACCTCTACAAATGCCGGATAAGCCGGATCGGTCCAAGCTAACAATGTCTCTGAAGGCAAGGAGTCGCCAGCATCAGTATGTGCTTTCACCCACGCAACGTACTGAGTGTTAGGAGTCAACTTCTCTAACGTATGACCAGATACAGAAGTTGTGATCTTAGTGACGTTGCTCTGGCCGGTCTGACTTGGCATCTTGTAGTACAATCTGGGAGGAAGAGAAGAATTTTTAATTCTGCTAGAAGAATTATTTTGTCAAGTCAAGCTTAATTATTTTTGTGATCAATACATAAATAATAACCATACTGAGTCGAGTCAGATTTTACAAACATTACACCGCGATTTGCATTTTAGTATAATTACAATTATTATTATATATTATAATTGAAATTTTACTGTATTTATATTGTTGACGTAATCAAATTACATTGTTAAATATTACTTACATATAAGAAATCTTCTCATCAGGTAATGAGAATTGTGGTGGTTGCCAACTAAGAGCTAGCCACGTGGCCGAGTGCGATGACACAGATAACGAGTGTGGAGGAGATGGGATGCCTGACACTTCCTTGTTTTCTGTGTCTGTTTAAAATCAATATGGAATTATGAGTAAGATATTTTGAAACTCTTTCGAGAATTACGTCTTTAATTTATACAAAAAAGTTACTTATTAAGTTCATCCAATTTGTTCGTTTAATGTTCATAGATAATTAGTGAACGAAACTCATCGGATAAAGTTTTTTTTAATAATAATTAAGTTTTTTATTCATACCTCCGTCAGTGATGTTAAGAAGCAGCATACTAGAAGGTAGAGACGTTCCTTTATCATTTACAGCCACTACGAAAAGATGATAAGTGCTGTTTACTTCCAGCCCTTCAATACGCGCCATCGTTTGTGTTACGTTCATTTGCTAAAATATAATTCAGTTTTTGTATAATATTATAGAAATTATCATATTTAAAGTAATATATGTATTTTGTATGTACAGTTTTCAACTACATCATTATTTCCTAATGAGGAGAAATCAATAAATAAATTTCTTTAATTAGTTTCAAATCATAAATACTTAAAAAATATTTTTGTTATATTACAAAACCAATAGGATATCTACTATACAATCTAATTCTTAACTTACGTTGTCTAGCTGTACAGTATTGTAATAGTAGGGCTGAGTGTTATTGCTTATTTTTTGCCAATGTACAGTGTACGAAGTGGCATTAGCCCCATCTGTTGGCATTGTCCAGTCCAAGAACAACTTGTCGTGGGATATCACTGCGTGTACTTCTCTTGGAGGGCCAGGTAGGAGGCCAGTGCCTGTATGGAATAAAATAAACAGTAAATATATAAAAGGACAATGTATAAAGGACAAATATATAAAGGACATTTAATTTTTTCTTCTAATTTATTATGTCACATTTACTTAACATTTTTAACTCATGACTCACCCTCGCTCCGCTTCGGTTTGTCCCTTGGAACGTTTTAGCCGGTTAGTATACATTTCTCAGAGATGAGATATTTTACCGCCGTCAAAAGTTGACCCAAAATGTTGACCCGGATAATCAGCTATCATTATATCAAATTTCATCAAAATCTATCCGGTGGTTTTCTCGTGATGCGTTCCCAGACCGACAGACAAAAATTCTAAAAACTATAGAATCGGCGTCTGTATCTATAATAATTACTATATAAAAAGTAGTAGAAAGTCTTACCCTCTTCAAAGCACTGCACGATGTTGCCAACATACGCAATGCAAGAGTAGAATAAGCCGCTATAAGCTCCTGTGCAAGCGCCTCGACATGAAGCTGGCACACCTCGTCTTGCACAACAAGTTTCGTGATTGCGACCTTTATAATGAAATGTTTGTATTATTATTATACAGTATTAATATTATCTATTCGATACCGCCAACTTCCAAGCTCCAGAATATTACTGAGAACTTTTCAATAGAAAAATCCAATAACATGCTTAGCCCAACCCGGACCTCGAACCCAGGACTTCCGGAAGTGAGCTGTACATGTTAGAATAATGTCGCAGTTAATAATCTAATAGCAATATCTCCTCGTTTATCTTAGATAATGTTACCTGATCGTTACTTGTACATATATACAACTAGCGACTCACCTACGCTTCGCTCGGGTTCGCCTCTAGGTACGTTTTAACAATTATTATGTAATAAAAAGACTTTGGAAAACAAAAAAAAATCTATTCCACGGAAACCGATCATTTTTTCGGGATAAAAAGTAAACTATGTGCTATTCCAGACATCTCTATATTATAATCTATCTCTGTATGAAATTTCATCCAGATCCGTTCAGACGTTCTGGCGTGATTGAGTAACACACGTTATATTTATGATATTTTTTTAATGTAGTTTCAAAAAACATGGTTTTAAGTTTAAACACTAAATGTGTCCAAGCACCTTGAAATAGATAATTTTCTAAGAGCGTTGTAGTTTCTATAAATCCTCGTCTTAAACAAATATTGCTCGAGGCAGCATTTCGTAAGCACTGTATTATTTAGTCTAGGTTTCAGCAAACATAAATACTTGTATATTTAGCGCTGCAAATAAATAATATTTTGTATCTTTTGGGTGATAAATATAGTCATTGTTAATAAAACATCATTAATTCCCGTTTGTTAAAAATGAGAATAATTTACTTTATTATTATTTCATTAATTAATAATTAATTTATTATTATTACTTTACATTACGCTTCCCTAAAAAACAGCATGACCTTATCTATGCCTGCGAGCTAAGATGAAGGTCAAGAGTGAGCCCATTTTTAATTAAAAAAAACATGTACGTGTCTATATGTATGTTTGTACATCCGCAAAAGCTTATGACATTTCAAGATTTGATGTTTAAGAGAAAGCAATTTACCTCCAGCGCCACATCTGACGAGCTTATTAAACTCCTGTTCACAAAGTGGTGCGAGAGTTCTTAAGTTGGACATCTTGGCATTGTAAGAACAAAGTGGCATGCAAACACTAGACAGCTGAACACGTTCACAGCAAGCTGTTATGTTGTAGGCGTTGGCATTTTCTTCTTCATCTTCCAAAACCTAATTAAATTTGAGTTAGGAATAGACTTGCGATTACATAATAGAGAATATGCGTGATTTTTTTTTATATACAACAGCTTACACCGTTATATAATTGTAAAATAATGTTCAGTCCCAAAAAACTAAAATTTAGTATAAAATTTTATTTTTAGAATATCATACCGATACGGATACTTAAACACCCGTCATTTCGTGCACTTGGTGTGGCGTCAAAGTACACAGAAAAATGACAACTTTTGTTTAGGCAATTTGTAGCAAAAAAAATTGCTACGAATTGCTTTACTTTGACGTCATATTAAGTTTGAGCAATGGTGTTCCGTTTCAACTTCTTTGAATTTTCTACCTATATTTGCAATTTTTAATAATTATTTTCTTAATCAAAAATAAATTTAATTATTTAAAAAGCAATAAAAATTATAAAAATTTTTTTACCTTTATTTAAATCACACGCATATTCCCTAAATTAAAATAAATATTTATGATATTATTTTATATTCATCTATTATAATTAAATATTAAAGAGTATTTCCTTTTATAATAATTTTTTTTTGGTGCAATGGCTTGTTTTAATGTTTTTGTTGTAATGTTTTTTTGGGGCAATTACCTGGCTTTGAGTTCTAAATATAAGTCTGGGAGACGCTTCACCAACACCATGTTCATTGACTGCGTCCACGAATATCTCATAATCGGTGTTTGATTCCAGGTCTTCTAGTATATGCGGTGATTGGACCTAGCAAATCAATAAAAAATGCTATAAATTAAGATAGAAATAAGGTGCAGATTTTTTTACAATTATGGTATAGCCGTATGAATAAATAATTTTCTACTATATGCTTTAAATAATAGCTTTAACTCAGTCTATTAAATAAAAAGGCTTAGTTAAGGCAGACTACACACAAAAAAAACTATTTTTTAATGACAACTATTCTTATAACTATTGTTTAGGGGTTAATATAATAAATAAATAATAAATATGTTAGGGCATTAACACACAGCACCATCTAGTTCTTGGTGAGCTACGAGGCCTGTGTTATGGATACCAGATGGTTGATACACTACACATATATAACTTTAAACACATACATATTATTATAATTATAAACACCTATGACTGGAGTACAAACATTTGTGCTCATCACACAAATAAATGCCCCCAGAGGGAATCGAACCCGCGACAGCTGGCACAGCAAGTAGGGTTACTACAAAGTGAGCCAAACGTGCCGTCAATTTTTTTATGAGATTTCTGAAAAGAAAGATTACACAGGCAAAAATTTATTAAAAAAACAATCTTTTAAATAATTTATTCTTTATGTTACCTTATCCAAAGTTCTGTAATCTTCTTCTGACTGCAATGATTTGAAGTGCAAGTTGTAGTATTGAACGGTATCAGCCAAAGCTGCAGGCGGTGCCCAGTGTACCACAGCGTAGTCTGTGTCAATGTTGGTCAGATGGAGACGAGATGGGGGTCCAGGGAGGACGCCGTACCCTTGGAGCAGGCAGTTCGTGTAGGAACTCATGTAGCGAAGACACCTGTGTTTATATTGTTTTTGTCTTAATCTTCAGATTATTAATTTTTTTTTAAATTGAGAAGATTTAAACTAGATACGAGTACGTTTAATAATGATATTCTCTTTATTAACACCTCCAGGTAAATTTCTAAGAAATTAATTAAATTTCTAAGTAATCTATTGTTAACTGTAACGCCGGCGTGTCCGCGATCGTTAAGGAATTAAAAAATAAAGCAAGTCCAATTAGCGAGGCCTACAAAAATATACTATAATATTGAATCAAGCGCACAAAGTATTCTGTTTAGTTTAAGTTTGGAAATAATTTGCTTTACAATCTTACTCTACTATTCTAATACTTGGCTTACTTGATGTTACTGAGTTAGTTTTTCTCATAATACATGCAAATTCCTATGATTTGGTTCCAAAATAAAAGCTTTTAAACTTTTTCTTCTCTAAATTTCTTTGCATTTTAATGAAAAATTTCTTTATGATTCTTGTGGAATTAACTATTCATTAAAAAATGAAATGAATTAATTTACAATTAGAGTGTACCCATAATCCATAATATATAAAAATAAAAAGCGGTTCAGATTAATTTCTCTTGTTATAAAATGGTTTCATATCTAATTATCAAACACATTTATGTTTATCAAACTTACTTAAAGTGATTGAAGTCCAAGGACGTAATATTTCCGCTGCATAACGGCAGGCATTGTTCGGGCAAGCCTCTTGATCGGCAGCATGGAGTATGGTCTAGTCCATTTGCAAGGCACCCGAAAGTGACTCCAGCCCAGGGTGCGCAGATCATCAGGTCTGTTACCTGCAACTGGTGATTAGAAAGGTGTTCTCTTGATGATTGTGCGTTAGTCACAAATGGAAATGAGTGTGTGCAATATCTAGTGATACACAAATGCTTTGATAACACATAAAATGAAAATGTCATATGAAAATGATGAAATGTCGTCTTTTTTTCGTAATACTACGGCTATAATTGGGAGAAGGCCAAATAGTTATTAGAATCGTAAATCTTAGTCTTAAGTTTTCAGTATAGTTTTAGTTTATAATTTTTCCTTTGTTAAATTAAATATTCGTCCAAATTCTAAGAATAAATAAAACGTAGTGTATTGAGTGGTTTTAAATAGAGTTGGAGTATTTAATAATTTTTTTACATAGTATCTATGGATATCTAATATCTATGGATATATTAGTTGCTATTTTTAGAATTAATTGAACCCAAAAAAGTTATATGAGAAAATTATAAATTTTTATTCTTGTACATATATTGTAATACTGTAATCATAAAGTTAAATTCAATATTATATAAAAACTCACGTGATGAAATATCAAACTCACGTAATAATTGAAATGAACGATCAAAAATGAGCAAAAAATGTTCAGTCTGAAAAGAAATGATGTTGTTTCGACATGAATCTATAAATGAACATATAGGTAAGAATAGTCCCAAGTACACCCAACTAAACTTACCCCAATTTCAAAAGTTTTTGTCGGATCACATAATTTTTCCACACATCCGTAGTGGTTCACTCCAGCGGCAGTGCAGCATCCCTTAACATCAGGCAGCTTTGGGGCCGCCGCGACTACAGTCGATCTCATCTTACCAGGAGTAAGTGTTAGTGATCTGAACCATAAAATTATGTGTAAAATACCTATTGCTGTATGCTTTTTTATATTTTATGGAGAATTGAATGGATGAAAAATAGAACTAAAAAATACCCGCAAAAATATGTTTTTTTTTTGTGTTGGAACTAAAAATTTACTATTTACGAATTTTTCCCTTTACTTGTGCTATAAGATATTGCTAGCTTCTTGCCAAATTTCATGATTCTAGATCAACGAGAAGTACCTTAGAGGTTAGTATCTGATACTAATTTCAACTTTGATACTTTCACGCTTTCCCGAGAAAAAGGGTCTTGCGAGACAGGCAAACAGACAGATGGTCGACTAAGTGATCCTATAAGGACTAAGTGTCCCTTTTTCCTTTTGAGGTACGGAACCCTAAAAGTCGTGTATATATTGTAATAAAATACTTTTGTCAAAATGATTGTATTTGTAATAAATAGTTTAAATATTATAATGTATGTAATGATATCCAATTTTATCTATTACGAGTAGGTTCATATAAAGAAATTGTCATACTATGTAATGTAATATGTAAAAGTTTGTTAATGAATAACTTGGTTCTTGCTAGTTCTACACACTGTTACGACTTTGAATTCAGTAAAAATTTAAATGTAGTTATTTTAAAGGACCTTTTTGAAAGAAACCTTCTATCCAAGATCAGTTTTGAATATTTTACAAATGTATCCTTTATCAATTCACGAAAACTTAACTATTAAAATAATTGTAAAACAACTTTAGTCGACAGTATTTTTTTAATAATAAGTTTCTCAAATGTAACTGAAATATTAATAAATTATACATAGTTATAAAATTATAAATTCACCTGATTCCGTAACTCGGTAGACTTGATCCATGAATATTGTACGATGTTACAGTTATTTCATACATTGTGAACGGAAGCAAATTATTTAGAACCAAAAAATTCTTATTTGATGGAACTTTGTAAGTGACTGAGGACATTTTAGTAGTACTATTTTTCAGGGAACTCTCTGAGGGATCAATTAAATGGGCATCAAATGATCGCAAAGCTGTCACATTGACAACATATTCTGTGACTGAATCAACGTTTTCTGTTGGTGGGTTCCAGGACACATTTAATTGTTTTTCGTTTAGAGGTTCAACTTCCACATCTTCCGGGGGACTTGGTAGTAGTTCTGGAATATAATTATTATTCAATTCTATGATATCTATTAATTAAAATGGAGGTTTTTGATATTTTGGTTATTTAAATCGATTTTTCATACTTAATTTTTCATTCTAATTTTAATAAAAATAAGTAAATTTTATAACAATGATCAGATTAGGTCTTCTTTTATTCATATTAAGTATATTTTAATTAAACTTTTATGTTACTACTAATGAAAATCCGACGTGTGAAAATGTTTCTGTTGTACATTCAAATTTAAAAATCTTACCAATTCCTTCAACAATACAAGCTAAAGTTTTTTCCATAGATGCAGCACAAGAGTAATGCGTTTTGATATTGTCAGTGACAGGTGAATATTCTCCTCTACAGACGTCCTGGCAGATATCGGGTATGTGCTCTTGAATACAGCACGGCACATGGTTACGTCCGTCTGCCATACATCTATTAAAGAAATATTAAAAAACAAATTATACATCTTATAATAATTGTTAGTTTTTTTTAATTAAAAAACTTGCCTTTACTAACTATAAAATCAATGTACTTAATGTTGAAATTTATTAAATAGACACAAATTTAAAGGTTTGTTTCAATTCCACTAATTTGCTGTGGAAATTAGATTTATTACACGAATTTAATACTTAAACTATTGTAAGTTCTTAGTATTGTAACAAAGTTTCAAATTAACGAGACAAAGTCGACTTCTAAGATTTAATTACTTATTTATCACTGAACAGAACTCATTCGAATTTCGGAGTCGGTGAAACAGAGGACTGAATGAAATAAAAATATTAGAGATCAATTGTCCCTTTACTCAGGCCTTTACCTTGTTTATCAGTCAGTAACTTTTTGTTATATACTATATATATATATATATATATATATATATATATATATATATATATATATATATATATATATATCTATATTATATATATATATATAATATTTAAAAAAATACTTATTGGGATATAAGTACATATATGTATAGCTTAGGATTAATGTAGCTCCTAAACAACCTTTCGAAATTTGATCTGTAAATGTAGGATTTCATCCAAACCCAGAAAATTTTGCCTCTCTGTCTTGACTACAAACATTGACTTTTCTTTTCTTTAATATACTTTTAATACGTTTTAACGGTTAGTATGAAATACATTTCTTTGAATTTCTTGGCTTTTCTGTACTATAATATGCATGTATTATACATATAAACCTTTCTCTTAAATCATTCTATCTATTGCTGAAAACTGCATTAAAATCCTTTGAGTAGTTTAAAAGATCTAAGCGAACAGACAACGGAAGCGACTACATTTTATACTATGTAAAGATAAATCTAATATTTATGTACAGATTTTTCTAAAGAAATTTCCTTAATTGTTGGTCAAAATTGTATCAAAATTCGGATTGAGCGTCCAAATTAACATACTTGGAAAGCGAAAGTTAGTAAACATTATTTAAAGATCGTACTTACTTAACAATAGAAGGGAAGTCTGTCTGGCATGCTTCTGGATCCTGACCTGGTCCATCCAAAATACTTTGTATACTACAGTATCCTAAACAACTCTTCGATACATTGGCGTTGACGCAACAATTCGTATAGTTATGTGCGAGAGCGGTAGTCGGCATATTTGAAGAGTATGTGTCTACATTCGTCGCCTTTGGTGGAGTATACACTACAGTAGGTATAACTGAAAATAAGGTTCTATTATATTTTATGTTTTTTTTTTATTATAATAGTACACACTATAATGATCAATATATTTTTAATTCTCCTACACCAACATGGTTGCTCTTGGAAGTACAAAAGTAATGCTTCAATTTTTATGCCCTATTATAATTGAATTAATAAGATTTGATTTAGGATTTTTATTTATTTATTTTATCATTTATTTCAGGCAATATTTACAAAAGGATCCTAAATATGTAAACAAAGTCCCATAGCATATGTATATACCTTAAAACTTTTAAACGGTCCCCCCGATATATGTTTACTTTTGTGGTGTATAAGTTTCTAGTACCTGGGCGACCGAGCTTTGCTCGGAGTTTTTGGCCAAAAAAAAACAAAGAATTTAAATAAATACAAAAAAAACAAAATTAAAAACTGTGTGTCCGACCGGGATACGAACCCAGACACCTGTGGTTGTCATACTTGCGCATTGGCCGCTTGACCATGATGCTTATATCTGAGTGTGCGAAATTATCGAACATAATATTTTGCGTGGAATTATTAATTTATTAAAATAATGCAAAAGAAATCATAATAATAATAAAGCTCTAATTATTTATTCATTTATTTATTATAAAGGCTTACTAACTAAATTTACATAAAACATTTATTTAACATTATAATTTTACCTATTTGTATATAAATTTAATTTAAAAGTATGCACAGCTTTTTATAAAAGTATTCCATTAAAATTTTATTTGGTTAAGAGTATATAAGGAGCCATTTTAGTTGTACAATAAACAAAAGAAGAAATAAAAACTAATCTAAATATTTAAATACACATTCTTTTTAAATAAATTTAAACTATCAGAAAAAATGTCTATATCACATTGCTGAAATATAAAATTATATAATTTAGTGACTATTTATTAATTTATAATTTTTGAACTAATAATTTTGTAATCTGGAATTAAATTATTTTAAAAATCTTTAATATTATTTGAAATGATATTGTATGTATATAAATTATCATTAACAAATAAATAAATAAACAATGACAATAAATTAAATAATTCAATTGAGTAAATACTAAAACATTTCACAATAATAAATATAAATAAAATTTCTTTCCATACATTAATTCTGACAATAGTTATAAATTAGGTATTTAATTTCATATTTAAATGTATTTATTTAGTAAATGTCTTTATCATGTATAGACCCCTCTCGGTTAAAAGCCTCCTCCAAAGTAGTCCTGCATAGAGCTCTGCGTTGGAGATTATGCTTGTATGATTGCAAAGGGTTTCTTATCAAATTTTGTTTCCAATATATAATTTGTTTCTGATATGCCTATAAAGTTTATAATTTTATCTTTGTGTTCTTTTGATTTGTTGTAGGAAATGCTGCTTTTAATTCTAGAAGTTTTTCTGGTGAAGATATGTATACCTTTGTTCATTGTATGTCTGTTTTTCTTTGGACGGTTACGGTTGAACTCCCCCACAGTGACCGGCCATACTGAGGGATAAAGATGAGGAGGTTCCTACTGTGTTTAATATACTGTATATTGCTGTGTTGTTTTTAGTTGTTCCTGGTTATCATTTGTGTGGTTGAAAGTTAATTTTGGTTGTTGTAATATAAAGTCTTTAATATTAGCAGGTTTGGTTTTCTTTGTATGTTGTTTATTTATTAGTTTTTGTTTATAATTGAGGTAAAGCGTTTCTGGAGATACAGGCAGACTTCTTATATTTGAGTATTGGCGAGAAGTGTTCTTATTATTATCCACAATAATTAGTTTGTCATATTTAATGAAAGCTGTTTTGCCAAGGTCTTTTTCTTTATCTTCAGTTGGGCTTGTAACTCCTTGCGTTTGTTTAAGACTTTATTTTTTCCTCTAGTTCATGATAGGATTTTTTACCTTTTTCTACTCCGAACATAACCAAGTTCTTGCGCCTAATATGTCTTTCTAAATTATTTATTGAGGTACTTTGTTCCTGGATTTTTTTCTCAAGAACTTCAATTTTTATTTCTAAGTGTTTAAATTTCTCATTTAAGTATATTATTGTTGATTGTATTTTTATTGTCTTCTTTCATTTCTAAGATTTCTGTTTTCTGCTGTCTTATTTCTTGTTGTATGTTTATTAGCAACTTTTTATGTCCTCCATCTTAAGTGTGAAGACGGAAGTAGAAAAGCTGATTGAAAAAGAGCACCAATTATACCTAGTTGAATTGCAATTTTATACACAGTATTAGTTTGAGGTTATAAACTTGTTTTAATATTTTACGCTTCCACTTCACAAATTATTTTGTTTTATTGTCATCACACACAGAAAATATGGTTTTGCACTGATAGTATCTATATGTTATGTTTGTCACTTTTGTATTTGTTTGGTAGGTGAATTTTTAAAAGCTCATTTGTTCTTCAACACATCTAGGCTTGGTGATGTTTACATATTGCCCATAGATTTTATCGATTAAAATTTCTTAAAATTATTATTAAATTAATTAAAATTTAGAATTTTTCTTTAGATTATTTCCTCTTAAATATTTTAAACTTGATGTAAATACGGACACGATATTGACAGTTGCACAGTGGCGCCTCCCACCCACCAGAAGTGACAACTGACAATGCAAAAATTATGAAAATGCAAAAGAAAACCGCATGAAAATTCGAAAACACGCGTTTTTCTAGACATAAGACTAATCTAGATCGATTTATCACCCCCGAAACCCTTTGTATACTAAATTTCATGAAAATCGTTGGAGCCGTTTTCGAGATTCAGATTATATATTGATATATATACATATATATATATATATATATATATATATATACAAGAATAGCTCGTTTAAATATATAAGATTATTAAATTAATTAAAATTTAGAATTTTTCTTTAGATTATTTCCTCTTAAATATTTTAAACTTGATGTAAATACGGACACGATATTGACAGTTGCACAGTGGCGCCTCCCACCCACCAGAAGTGACAACTGACAATGCAAAAATTATGAAAATGCAAAAGAAAACCGCATGAAAATTCGAAAACACGCGTTTTTCTAGACATAAGACTAATCTAGATCGATTTATCACCCCCGAAACCCTTTGTATACTAAATTTCATGAAAATCGTTGGAGCCGTTTTCGAGATTCAGATTATATATTGATATATATACATATATATATATATATATATATATATATATATATATATATATATATATATATATATTATATATATATATACAAGAATAGCTCGTTTAAATATATAAGATATGATAAGTTAGTATTGGCATAGTATAAAGCACATTCTATGTTCAAAAAACTTTTTAACAAAAAAATAAAAACCGACTTCAAACAAAAGCACTAAAAAGTGAAAAATAACTGATTGGTAGTTTTCATTTACTATACATACCTAATCAAATATTTTCGAAGTCGGTGTGCTTTGGCTAAGTAATTAAAGCCTACCTATTAAATACATACCTAATCAAATATTTTTGAAATCGGTCCCAGCCCATACAAAGCAAAGCACACCGACTTCGAAAATATTTGATTAGGTATGTATAGTAAATGAAAACTACCAATCAGTTATTTTTCACTTTTTAGTGCTTTTGTTTGAAGTCGGTTTTTATTTTTTTGTTAAAAAGTTTTTATTTTTTCCTTTTTAGTGTAGACAGTAGTAGCAAAGTAAGGATTCTAACGTGTTAGGCTTGTCAAATCAAACAAAATAAGCCCAAACACAAAGTATCTACTATTAGCCGTTGAAGAGTTCCACCTATCCACCCTCTGGCCTTGCCATCAGATCAGGTCAACAACACCGAACCACTGTACTATCAACGGAAATAGAAATACTTGCAAAGTTTCAAGTCAATATGACAATTAGAAGTAGGTTAAATTCATCATTAGTTGTTTTTCCACCCTTAGGGGTGGTATTTTTTTTTTGAAATTTAAATGGGACCAATCTGGAAGTATACCCTTTCAAATAAAACAAAAATTGTCCAAATCGGTTAATAAATGACGGAGTTCTGAGGTAACAAACATAAAAAAAAAAAAAAAAAAAAAAAAAAAAAACATACAGTCGAATTGAGAACCTCCTTCTTTTTGAAGTCGGTTGAAAAATTTAAATATATTGGGGTTGTACATATATATGTAATAGATGGCATTGGGGGTCTTCTGAAACGCGCTATCATTTGGTTTAGATGATTTGTATAAAAATATTTTTATTTTTGTATGAAAATAAACATTTAAGAAATATAATTTTTTCTTGTTACAGATGTTGTTGTTATGATGTAAATAGTATATTCCCAAAAGGTTTTCAGTAAATTGAAAATGACCCTGTATATTACTATTTTTAGAAGATTAGTGTTATCTTACCACTTAACTTATGGAAGCTTCTGACAGGTGGTTCAGTGTTCAATTCGCATATATACAGTCCTGTATCATCAATTGTCACAGATTTTATGACCAAAGCCCAAACATCTCCACCTTTTTTTATACCAGGTCCCTGAAGTGGTTCTTCCGCTAATGAAAAAATATTATAAGATATATTTTATTTACCTATATATTACATTAAGCTTAAAGGTGCACTATAAGTATTTGTACGTAAGATGTACACAGTTGATAATTATTAAGTGAAGGTGCGACTTAAAAGGCATATTTAAGAATTGTTTAAATAATTGTATCAAAAACGATAAGTTCTAATGCAAAAACTTAAAAAAAAAGTTTTCCCAATCTAAAAATAATGCTCAAATATTACAAAATTATTATACGTTATTTAGAGTTAGGATTTTATTCTTGCTTAGTGAGAAATTACTAGTTATAACAAAGAGAAATATCAACTTGAGATTTTAATATATTTCAAAAAACAATATTATCTTAGTAATGATCAACTTACAATCATCGTGCAAAACTTGTATTCTTTCATCTCTTGTAACTCGTACATCACCAGCAGTCAAGACTTGTAGGTCTTTGGCTCTCTTCCACAATACTGGTTTATCGTTTGCCCCCAAAACAACACAAGTTAGTAAAGCATCTTCTCCACTTTTAAGTACAACACCAACAGCCGGTGCCCTCATCCATGCTTCTTTAGGACCTTCACCATCTTGGTTACCCGATCTGGAATTTCCCGATTTCTCCTGAGTAGCTGTAACCAAATATAAATAGTAAATATTTTAGTAACAAATTATTAATACAATGCCCTATTTAACCACAAGGTGCCTAAAGTGAAAATGTTAACACCGTTCACTGGTAAGATTGAAACATTTAGATGGACAATATAGTACATTTACTTTTACTCATAAAATATTAAAACTTATTGTTAAAAGGTTTTTTCTGAGAAATTTTCCAAAAGTATATAACTAAAATTATAATGGAAATTAATTAATATTACTATAAACATAATATATTTTATAAGTTCATTTTCAGTATCTAAAATAGAAAGCCTATTAAAAATTTAATCAAGAGACTTTAAAAATTACTTTAATTGAAATAATAATATTGATTTTCATTAATTAGTGAAATCTGATTAAATTAAATGCAACTGTGTGACTCCTCTCTGTCCTCTTGATTATGGGAGGTCAGAGCAATATGCAGTAACTTTTAGAATACGATCAGAAATCTATCCATACTGTACAAGTAGCTTATAGGTTATACTAACAAGTGTTCGCCCAAACGTCGAAATACGATCATAATTATTATAGAAATTATGAAGAAAACGTATATTAATAGAATTTACCTATGTTTATTTAAAAAAACTGGCTGTTTCCAATTTTTTTTAATGCTCTTTATAATATAATAGTTAGTTTACGACACGTTTGGCTCAGTTTGTAGTGACTGTACTTGCTGTGCCAGCAATAGCGGCTTTGAGTCTCGTTGGAAGCGTTCTTAGTGCGATAAGCACGAATGTTTGTATTTCAGTCATGGGTGTTTGTTTATAATATGTATGTATTTAAAGTTATATATGTATAGAGCACCAACTATCTGGTATTTATTACTTATGTATTTATTATAACCTTGGAACATTTTATCAACGTGAGAAAGTTAATACAATAAAAGTGAGAAATCGATTTTTTTACGCGCAGGAAGTAATATCTGGAATAAGCAAATGTTATAAAGGACAATTTGATGGAAAACATAAATTTCATAAAGCACTCCAATAGTTAGTGGTTAATGATTATTGAAATATAAATACTCTTACGACCGACGGATCTATTAATATTATTGTTGTTAAAGTAATAAAAGTAAATTTATGATATAAATATTTGACAACAGTCATTTATATGACGTACCATACGTTGCTTTACAAAATTTCCTCTCGGGAAATCAAAGGTAAAAGTCGAAACTGAAAATTCGACATAGTTTTTCTCTCGATATATAATTAATAATTATAATTAAAAAAAACGATGACTATTCATCCATAAGTTAATCTATACATATAATAAAATTGTAACTAAGCTGAATCTGTACATTAAATATTTTTTGGAAAATCTTATTTAAATGAACATTATTATCCATACAGAGGCCGAAATTATAGTTTTTAGAATTTTTATCTGTCTGTCTGTCTTTTACCGCATCACAAAAAAACCACTGGAGGGATTTTGATAAAATTTGGTATGGTGACAGCTGGTTATCCGGGTCAACATATAGGATACTTTTTATTGCGGGAAAATATCTCATTTCTGAGGAAAAATACAAAAACTGCATTGTAAGAGTATACTAACATGTAAAACCTAAGAATTTTGCTTTTTGGTCATCTGAACGCGGGCGGAGCAGCGGGTAATGCTAGTCCATACTAAAATTATATATATTTTTTTTATAATAATAAAATGATATATAAAATTATAAATGTGAATGTTTGTGACGATGGATGGATGGATGTTTGTTACTTTTTCACGCCATAACGGTTGAACAGGTTCGAATGAAATTTATCACAGAGTTAGAAGTCTGCAATAGCACAGATTACTTTTCATCCCGGAAAAATGTAGTTCCCGTAGGACAAATTTGTTTTTGTCTAAAGACGAACCAAAAGCGAAGCGAGATTGAGTCGCTAGTATTATAAATGTGAAAGTTTGTGGGATGGATGGATGGATGATTTTTACTCTTTCACGCCAGAACGGCTGAATGGATCTAGATGAAATTTGGCACAGAGATAGATTATAGTTTGAAATAGCACATAAGTTACGTTTTATCCCAGAAAAATGTACAGTTCCCGTGGGATAGATTTGTTTTAGTCTAGGGACGAACTCAAGGCGAAACGAGGGTGAGTCGCTAGTTATTAATGAGTAAGATAGATAATATAGTTTTTAATTACAATGCTGCTTTGTTATAGTTTTGATTTTTGAAATTTTGTATCCTATTTTGCTTGGAAATACGAAATTTTGTACATTAAATTATTAAATAATAATATATCCATGATTATTAATATTTTAATTGCGAAATGTTGTTTGCATTTTTACTATAAATAGCGATGTGCCATTGATTGATATTGGAATTTAATTTTGATTTGATATAGAAAGAAAAAGTAAAGAGTGAGTTCTAAATAAAACTATCTTTTCGGATCATTTCGCGGATTTATTTTGATTTTAGGTTAACAATAGGAACAAATATAACAGACCAGTAGATGTAGTTTCATACTGTGTGGATCGCAATAATAACAGTAATTCTGATTAATATATTTTTTTTGTGTATAAAGGTAGCAATAGTGTTGCTTAATATTTTAACTTTAGTTAAAATTGAGACAGGATGTCACTAGTAATAAAAGTAATGAATAACCTAACAGCAATGTTTATATATTAATCCACCTTAAACATTGAATGATCAAACTTTTAGGTGCCGGCTTAAAAAGCAATTCTAACCTGGAGATACACCTCTGATAAAAAGGTCGATCGTATCCCTCGTGGTCGTTCTACGAATAATAATGTGAATACGATTTGTACGTGGTCAGAGCGCAAGCGGTCTGTGAAATTTCATTTAAATGTTTATTATTTATTTTATTGTTTATTCAGTTTTTTTTCTGAATTATTAAAGCTAGTTTAAGCAAATATTAGATTTTTCATATTTACAAGTTGCGCTGTAATAAATCACAGGGATTTGTGATTTATTTCCTTCATGTTATTTCACGTATGGTTAAGAAGCATTAAATCAATAGTCTAAATAGCGTCCAAGAAAACGTGTGAAATAAATAGAAGCTCTAAAAACGCTGAAATTACCACTCCACCCCATGACTTCATTGGGATTCAACAGAGACTCCACTTGACATGCCCTGGATAAAAGAATCAACGCAAATTGAGCCCTCGACCACATATCCTGGTAAATCAATATGTATGATAACAGCTTTTTTATGATTGGACCCAAACCTTTGTATTGTTACTGAAATCAATTTCCATTGAATCAGTTGAATGAAAGTTTTGCATTAGTGAGCAGATTGATGATGTGATGTTCTCCTAGCCGATTCCGGCTACGGCGGCCAATCTCACTGAGATTAGCCAACTGCACAGGAGATATTATAGTGCACAAGTGTACGCGCAAACACAAGTGCACTCTATTCCTATCACTCTCATACTCCGGTGGGACGACCACTCGACACGACCGGTGAGAGTTAAGGCGCAGGACCGACGGCTTTACGTGCTCTTCGAGACACGGGGGTGAAACACCTCCAACTTCCCAACTCCGGGCTGTTACTGAGACTTACTATACAGAAAGACTCAATAACTAAACTTGGCCCGACCCGGGACACGAACCTAGAACCTCCGGGTGTGCAGCCGTACATGCTAGCCACTACACCACCGAGGCAGTTAAGTAAGCAGATTAACAGTATTTTTATCTCTGAGCATCTACACTTGTGTAGAGAAGATAGACCTGAAGATCGGAACAGAAATAAAACTCTTTCTGATAGCTATATAAGTAAAGTAGAATTCCAAAGCTGTCATCTTTACTAAATTATCAAAATGGACAAATATATCTCTAATATATTACGTTTTAACGTTTAGTATAAATTTCTCAGAGATGACATATTTTCCTGCAGTGAAAAGTATCCTATATGTTGACCCAGATAACCAGCTATTGTCTTGCAAAATTTTATCAAAATTTGTCTAGCGGTTTTTTTGTGATGCGTTCCCAGACAGACATACAAACAGACAAAACATTTAAAAACTATAGATTCGCCCTCAGTATCGATAATAATGACTATTTCAATAAGATTTTTCAAAAGATATTTGTTATACAGATTCGACTCGGTTAGAATTTTAGTACATGTATGTATTTATGAATTCATCCATTTTTAACGTCCTACTGCTGGGCACGGGCCTACCTTCAATACGAGGGGGGTCAGGCCGTATGTATAGATTCGTATAATTAATGACAATATTTATGTAACTGATGAGAATGAAAGATAAAAAAGGGTTTATTTATTACAAACTAAGAATAATGAAATAAAATTTATTTAGGTTATTTTATTACACTTTTTATGGATCACAAAAAGTTTACTTTTTGTTATAAAATATTTTATATACGTATCTTATAATATTAATTAAATCAATTTTTGTATATATAAATTTATTTCGTCTATCTCGGAAATGGCTATAACGTTTTTGATAAATAGTATCGTATTTAGATAAGGTTTTGCTTTTTAAGTTTATCTATATACATAGGTGTTTTTCTGAAAACGAATATTATACTTTTTCCGGTAAAAAAACGCCATGCGTAAGTCGCCCAGGTACTTTTAATCTAACCTAAAACCCTATGTTATAGAAAACTGATAAGATTCAATAGCGGGTTCATAGATTCTGATCAATGAACTGGATGCTCCCAAAATTCAATATTCGCGTGGGAGATTTTTAACTTAACTTTGTGATTGATTTGGTAATTGAGATCCTAGTTTTTTCTGCGTTCGAATATTTTCATAACTTTTACGTTTTTCGTCATACGTATATGGTATAAGGTACATTTTTAAGCTATAGTATGAAGTTTAGGGTATAGCTTAATTATGAACTTAGACTTATTTCAGTTCATTTTCATTTTGTTTTATGTATTTTATAAAAGACTAGCGGTTTTAATGTTTTTATGTTTAGTATAGATTTCTCAGAGGTGAGATGTTTTCCCGCAGTAAAAAGTATGCTATATGTTGAACCGGATAACCAGCTATCATCATACGAAATTTCATCAAAATCTGTCTAGTGGTTTTCTGGTGATGCGGTCAGAGACAGACAGATAAAAAATCTAAAAACTATAGATCCTCTGTATCGATAATAATGACTATTTCAATAAGATTTTCTAAGAAACATTTAATGTACAGATTCGACTTTTATTATACCTATGTACAGATTAAAATCAATGTTCGATATACACCATGCAACATATAGCTTTAGCCATTGCAGAATTACGGTCTTATAAGGCACTGCATTACTCAATGTTCATTTTGCTTTCATAGAAGATAACAATAAGTTCCATCTAAAAGCTTCTTAGTATTAAGTTTCATTCTGGAAGCGCAGATTTTTATAATTTTAAAATCAGTGACGTGTTCCGTCATATTTACCAAGCTTTTGCTGTTCGTCTTCTTATTTCTGGTTTTAAACGGCGATATCTTTTTTATTTCTCTACATATTAATGTTTAAACTTGTTCCATTTAGTAGATTCAGAAAAAATTAGATGTGTCAGAATGACAGATAAACATGTTATTTTATGAAAACTTTTTGTTATATTTTTGTAATATAAAACTTAAAATAAATAGATAAAAAAAAATCTGTTGCCTAGCCTTGCCTTGCCTAGCTATAATATATTAGCCTGTGGTAATTAATATATAGCTTAATAAGATTTTATTTTAGTTTAAAATAAAGAAATCAACAAATAATAAAGGCTGCTTAAGTATGAATCTTTTTAAAGGGATCGCTCTTACCTATACTGCTTCCATACTATACTCGTACATACAACTAACTAAACTTTACTATGTAATTATCCCCACTAAAATATAAATTCTTAAGGGCGCATCGAGGCAATTACGAAAAAATTGCATTCGTTTGATCCCTTGCTGTATTGTTATTACTAAAACTTTAATTATGCAATTAATGTGTAATATATTTAAGGATTTATTCTATAAATCGTACTCTTTAGAAACACGATTACTTGTAGTTTCCTCGAAAGAAAAAAAATCTAAAATGATCACTAAAAAACAAAATAAACCCTTAGTGCGGCGTAAATAATTCAAGGAATTTCATCAGTTTTTTAATAACAACAAAACTATACGTGTTCTAAAACGTATACACTTTACATATTCAAAATGTGTATCACAACATAGTATAAAACAAAGTCGCTTTCTCTGTCCCATATAGGGACCCTATGTATGCTAAAATCTTTAAAACTACGCAACGGATTTTGATGCGGTTTTTTTAATAGATAAAGTAATTCAAGAGGAAGGTTTAAGTATATAATTTGTCAAGTTTTTGTATACATTGGCTAAAATATAACGATATTTGTTGGAGGTGTCGGAAAAAATAAGACGTCTGGGAGCTTTCAACGAAAACGTTGCCTAAACCCTTTGAGATTTAACAAAATAATATATGGTGGAATTGTGTATCTTATATAGGTCTACAGAAAAGTCTCCGATGGCATATGTCTATCTCTTAAGGATAACATACTATATCCATTTTAATTTAAAACGTACCTAGGGACGAACCCTAGCGAAGCGAGGGTGAGTTGCTAGTTTGTTTTATAATACGAAGCAAATACCTAAATTCGCACGCATTCCGTCCATACTAGCCAACCCCCCTCCCCCCTAAAATACCTTTCCCCTACTAAAACAAAAAGCTTGATGCCCCCTTAACCACCACTCAACTAAGTCAAACGTAATGACTTTATTAGTAAGTAACTTAAAGTTAAGAAAGCAACACGATTTAAGTTTAGCCGACAGATATGAGATCTCCAGACTGGAAAAATTGCACTTTGAGCAAATGTGTGTACAATTTTCGCCTTTATAGCATTAAAAATAAGGGTTATATCTGAAAATTTATGATCAAAACGTATCTTAGTTTAAAATGAGAGCTGACGGGTGCGATTTGAAAGAACGGGTGAAAAGTGCTTCCTTCACTAAGTCGTACATACGGATGTGTGGATTAATGTATATATTCGTGAAGGTTTTTCAATTTGTCTGTGAGTTTGTCTCTCTATTCTATCTAATTTATTTATGCCTAGCGACTGATCCTGGCTTTGCCTTGACTTAAAATTATATGTAAAAGATAAATACATTTGGAGAATTATGTGATTGTCTCCAGGCTACTTCAATGTTGTAAAATTTTACTTACAAAAAAATAAAACAAAATGTTCGTCCCGTTGAGTTTCTATCGCCAGTTCTTCTAAAGGTTAAAAGTTTTTTTTTCCGAACTGGTGATAGACTTATGAAGTTCAGTATAACATTGTAATCATTTAACAATTTTGGCTCAGTTTGTAGTGACCCTACTTGCTATGCCAACGGTCGCGGGTTCTAGTCCCGCTGGGGGCATTTATTTGTGTGATGAACCCAAATGTTTGTACTCCAGTCATGGGTGTTTATATTTATAATATGTATGTATTTTAAATTATATATGTGTAGTGTAGCAACTGTCTGGTATCCATAACACAAGCCAAGCTAGCTTACCATAGAACTAGATTGTGCGGTGTGTTAATGTCCCAACATATTTATTTATTTAATGCTAATAAAATATTTTAGATTTAAAAATTAAATTACTAGAGTTCAACATATGCAAATTGCTTTTATAATACTTTATTTAAATAACTTTTACAAGCACTTTTAAAATGTTACTTTTTATAATTAACAAGCGATTTTGTCCCTTGATGCTTTTTATATAATATTATCACATCAAAAACATTTTCATGTAAAATGTTGCCAAATCGAGACCATATGGCTTGTACCATCAAAAAGTTATCAGATATCATGTACAGCCAAGCTTCTAACTCTACACGACCTAACTCTACAAGTCCTAACTTCACAAACTTTACACCGTAGTCAAAATATGTGACAAAAGATATAAGATAAGATACAAGCACCCTTTGGCTAATTTTATTACTATTAATAGCCTCTTTATTATCCTCCATAGACTATCTGTGTACTAAATTTAATCCAAATCCGTCCAGTCGTTTGAGTATAAAAGAGTAACAAACATACACACACGTAAAAACTTTCGCATTTATACCAGTAGTTCAATAAGGTAGCCACTTTAGCTGTGAGTGTATTTTTAGTTAATCTAGAACATGATCCTTGCTTTATATGGAGCGTAAAGATTGCTGAGTTTAAGCTTTAATTTGGGATTTTCGTCTGATTGAAATAAAACCCAGCGATGCTTTCATTTCAGATTTATTATTTGCGTATTGCGTATTGAGTAGAATAAAATAAAATTGGTCAAGTATGAATAGATTCGGGCACTAAGGAATTCGTACCAAAACAATATATTTGTATACACTGTACATATCATTAACCAATAAAAATAGATTTATGATCAATAAAGATTACAAATAACCTTAATACTTCTCATACTTGGCCAATTATTATTACCTAGCGACTCAGCGTCGCTTCGCTCTGGTTCGTGCCTAGGTTGCTTCCCCATACAACCTTTCATCCCCATTTTCACCCTCTTAAGGGATGATTTTCTGTATAAAAACCATCCTATGGTCTTCCCAGGGTTTCAAACTATCTTATTACCAAGTTTCATCTAAATCAGTTCACTCCAACTCAAAATTAACTACTATAAAAGTGAAAATTTGTATGTCTTTATGTATGCCGGCTCGTATGCGTGTGTGTATGTTGTAACTCTTACACTGTTCTACGGATGGGAGGATTTGGAAGACTGACCTGCAGTAAGATACAGGTCTATTGTTAATAATAAATTTTGAAAAGGACAATGGGGACTGGAAAGGAACCAGGCTGGAATGGTATTTTTTTTGTTGTGATATTAACACACAGCACCAACTAGTTCCATTGTATGCTACGAGGCTTGCTTTATGGATACCAGATAGTTGATACACTACACATATAAAACTTTAAATAATAATATTATAAATATAAACACCTGTGACTGCAGTACAAACTTTTGCGCTCATCACACAAATGAATGCTAGTGGGACTCCAACCCGCGATCGCTGGCACATCAAGTAGGATCACTACAAACTGAGCCAACGTATCGTTAGGTACTATAGGTAGGTAAAGTGTCACTAGTAAAAAATAAATAAAGTGACTTCTGGTGATAATTTTATACTTCAGAATGTTTCCCTTCATATTTATATAGCCGGGTCGACTCAACGTGTATATCAAAAGAAAGGGCATCTCATTTCCCACGTAATCGTGGAAGCGTGATCTCCGCTGAAATGATAACCTGCATTTTTAATTTTTTTCTCAGTCATATCACGAATGTACGTTTATGTCCGTACGTTTTATGTTGTTGTGTTAAACATTAATGGGTTATCTCTGTAACCCTTATTTTAACCCACAGTTAAATTTCATTAGCTTATGGTAATGCCTCAGGTACTGGGTACAGAGCAGCAATTCTTTGTATAAGCTAAATTGAGGCAAACTACTATTATTATGAAAAAATGTGTGTGTATGTTTGTTACAAGTTCACCCTGAGACGGCTGGAGGGGTTTGGATGAGTACACAGATAGTCTAGGACTTGGAGCAACACATACTCTACTGTTTGGTACTTAGGAACGCACCAGAGCGAATCGAGGTAAAGTCGCTAGTATCTATATTAAAGTGAATATACCTAACTGACTGATTAATATATACAAAAGTTCAAAAACGAAAAGAAATCTATCCCACGGGAACCATGCATATTTTTGGGATAAAAAGCTATGTGCTATTCTTGACTATAATCTATCACTGTGCCTGGTGGCGTGATTACGTAACAAACATCCATCCAAACATCCAACATCTATACTTTCACATTTATAATGTTAGTAAGATTCAAATAGACTTTTATAAATGTCAAATATTCGCATAAATCTAACAAAGTATACTATTATATATAAGGTTAAAAGAATGAACATGCTTAGATGAGTGCTAGTTGCTCATTTTCATCTTAAAGAAATGGAGCACTAGGCGTTGTTTAGAATTTTCTTGTTGCTTCTCGGTAGGACGTTTTCAAATTACGACTTGAAACTTTTTTCATTGTTATAAAATGCTACGAATGATGAGATGATATTAGATTTTCTTGGACTTTTTCAATCTAACAAAAATATAGTTCTAATAAAAAATGTCCTTAGAAAAGACGATATAATATATTTTTTTACTTATAAATGGTTTACGTCAGGCTTTTTTTATACCGAGATACTAAGTGATTATCTCGTATTCGTACCACCATATTATAATTATTTTTTTTATTTTTATTTTTTTATTAATTAAATAAGGCTTACCAACTAGGGTACATACACAAACTTAATTACTAAAATAACGGCAACCAATTTCTTTTTTGTATATTACTTTAAATTAAAGGCATGCACAACATTTTATAACTAGGTAATACAACAATTTTATTGTAGTATTAAAACTTATTTGGTACGTACGCTCTACTTAAATGACAATAATAATAAAAAAAAAATAACATCTTGTTCTCGTCTTTATGTAACTTGAATAATAAAATCCGAAAGTACCGAGTGCAGTATAAAGGAGAGTAGTGAGTGGAGGAGGGAAGCATAGTAGTCTATTAGCTTAAAATCGCTTATCTATCTCATTTTTAGAGACGGTTTCTACAAAAATAACCATTAAGCTTCCGTAAACTTATGAACATGCACGTTTCTCTCCCTGTTCATGAAAATGTATTGAATGCTATTACTACCTTACTATTTTTCATAATTTATGTACATAATATAGCAGTTTCTTTGAGACAATTTATCTTCATTTCAGTTGTAGGTGTACTACCAATAGGAATGGCAGTTCTCGATAACCTATCTGTAGCTATCCTTACTAGAGATATAAGTATTTTTCTTATTGGAGATATAAGCTGTATACATATACCAAAAATTACCTATCGCTGGAAAGGAAAGACCCAGATAGGTCGGTTATTTGAATCCACTGTAAAATGACTGTGACGTAAAGACAGATGGAGAATATATAAGACTATATTATAAGGTTTTTGTTTTTTAGTTACGAACCTTAAAAACTTACATAAACAATATATACATTGACGCTATATCAGTTGCGGAGAGGCCTGAGAGAATGTATTCAGCCCTTTTAGCCCAGTGGTAACGCGCTCGCTTGGGAAACCGAGTGAAGCGGGTTCAAATTTCGGGTCTCGCACCTCTGATATTTTCATGTGCGAATTATTTCTAACATGATTACCACTTGCCTTACGCTGAAGGAAAAGCATCGTGAGGAAACCTGCATGTCTGAGAGAACCTAGCAGGTTTTCGAAAGACATGTGAAGTCCGTCAACCCGCACTTGACCAGCACGGTAGACTACGGCCTGATCCCCCTCGTATTGAAGGGAGGCCCGTGCCCAACAGTGGAACGTTAAAAGAGAGAATGTCTGGTTAAAATCCTATCACTCCTAAAGCGGATTGAAGCAAAATGTAACAAGTTCATTAACAAACCATTCGGTTTCCTGAAAGCTCTTAGGTTAACGAGATAACAAAACTTCTAATGGGAACGATTTTTAACCAAAGCGGCTTTAGCTATAATCGTGTTATTAAATTTTTATATAGAATTGAGAATCGACGTTCCTAGTAAATACGTAACGTCAAAGCTAAAGACTGGGAATATATTCTGAATAAAACAATTATGCTTGAAGGATATTTTATTTTTGTTTGTTTATTTGCTGGCTTAAAACGTAATGTAGCCTGGACAGGTTTTAGTAAATTTTTTCGTATAGTACAGCTGAAAGTTGAGATGAAATTATTCATGATACTTAAGTCTTATTAACATTATTTGAATTCAT
Organism: Brenthis hecate; assembly: GCA_951806755.1. Taxonomy (NCBI): domain Eukaryota; kingdom Metazoa; phylum Arthropoda; class Insecta; order Lepidoptera; family Nymphalidae; genus Brenthis; species Brenthis hecate. The sequence continues at coordinate 5,183,427 of OX638258.1, read as the reverse complement.
TTAGTGTGACAGCACAAGAGAATCCAAACGATGGTAGTGTTTAAATAACGTAAGCTGTAGTTGACCGATTTAAAAAGCGAGGTATCTCTCTCTCTCTTTCTCTCTCTCTCTCTCTACTCAGTTCAGAAGAAAGCCTTAGTCCTGAGAAGAACTTCTTTTTAAACTTCTTTGTAAGACATGTGTATATATTTAGCCCTTTTTAATATGTCACTGCTGAGCTCGAACCTCCCTTTATTACGAGGGGGATCAGGCCATAATCCACCACGCTGGCCAAGTACGGGTGGGCTGACCTCATATGTCTTTTGAATATTAGAAATGATGCACAATTGAGAAACCCGGGATTTGAACCCGCTTCACTTGGTTTTACAATTGAGTGCATCATCACTGGGCTACTGCCTCGAGGGATGACCGTCAGCTTTTACCCTTGCGGCTTTATCATAATAAATATTTATCCTCTCACACCAAACAAAATTATACTTTACAATATTTCAAAGTAAATTTTTAAGTGCAAATATGTTACCGTGTCAGTACTAACGCGTATAGTAAAAAGGGACTTTATGTTGAAACTATATAAGAATGAAAATCGTGTAAAGAATATTTACATAACTTGCTTTTATTTGAAAGAATATTATAATTTTGTCACTCGAGCGCCTTCGCGAGGAAGTTGTTATCAACCTTTTGAATTGTTGAATACATTCACATCATAAAAGTGTTGAGATTTTTTTACAAATCTCTTCTTAGAATGTACGAATGTTATGCGAATCTTGTTAAAAGTGCAGAATTCGTTTAAATATCTTGTTACTGTACATTTGAGGTCTTTGAAGAGCTAACGTAAGGCGTGAAAATTTAGAAGCGAGAAAATTATTGTTTATTACATATGCAACTACTACTAGCAAGATCTCGATACACGTATGCCCTTAGTATTATACTTTATAATGAACAAGTCTTCTTCTATCATTTAGTGTTCCTGGAGATGAGTAATACAAACATCGAGAAGAAATAATCACGTTTTACATTAGCGAATAGGTTAATGTAGTATAAGATAAATATTTCTTTAGCTTGTACTAGCGAACTACCCCTGCTTTGTTCTGGTACATCCCTAGATGCCTTTTATTTTTGTAATATTATTTACAGACAGCGCCACCTTTTGGCAGATTTTGGTATCAGCAATAGCATATATGTTACCCTAGGTCATAGGTTTATTTGTGTACTATATTTAACCCAATCCATCCAGTTGTTTAAACGTGAAGTAACAGACATACACACATACAAACTTTTACATTTATAATAGCAGTGTAATTTATTTTATATGAGAAATGAACTTACGATATCCGGCGCAGTAAGTGGAGCTTAGCCTACATAACTACTGAGTTAGACGCTCATAAGATAATAATTCAATAAAACGTTTTAGAATGTAATTATTCAGAAGCATGAAGCGTTTCCAGTAACACTTCCCAAGTAAATTAATCTGTGACATAATTCACTGAAAATAGTCCAAGAACGAGATGGCAAGTATGCTAAGTATTCATATAACCTACTCGTACATGAACTCCCTCATTTCCTTCAACGTTGCGTGGAACTGATAACGAATTTTATTCCTTTGCACGTCAACTCAAGTACACTCAAAACGGTAAATATAATTTTGTTGTAAGTACCGAGAATATAGGCTAGGGGTTAAATGTTGTTTTTGCTAGGTGTACGTAAAAAAATCTTTATCGACCTTAATAAAGATGATGATGACATTATAGGAAAAAAAATGATTACCGTTTTTAACATTTTTTTCTTTAATCTTATTTTTGCTAGTAAAAAAACGCTGTATATCGATTTAGATTTAGTTGTAATATTATGTATTGTATCTTTAAAAAAACAAAACGAATTAGTATAATATACAGGGTCATTTTTAATTTACTGAAGACCTTTTGGAAATATATTATTTACATCATAATTGTTAAATAAGTTTAACAAAATACCATTATTTATTACTGCTAACGCTATCTAATATCCTTTATTGTAAACACTTAACTTATAATGTACGATTGTATGGAACAACTCGATGATGACTATATATATATATATATATATATATATATATATATATATATATATATATATATATATATATATATATATATATATTGTATTTGAAATAAATCAGTTCAATTGATTGCAAACTATCATAGCGTTTTTAATAATAATAACAACATCTGTACGAAAAAAATATATTTCTTTTATTTTCATACAAAAATAAAAATATTCTTATTGCACCTAAACGGTATTAGTCCTAGCATCTGGTCAAAAAATGAGTAAGCGCTGCCTCTTGTACCCCTCTACCCCTCCCACTCTATCGGCCACGCACTTTCTTTCACTAATGCTAAGATTATCATTACCGTTTAGAAGATGCAATAAAAATATTCTTATTTTTGTGTAAAAATAAAAATTAAAAAAAAAATTTTTTACAGATGTTATTTTTATGATGTAAACAGTATATTCCAAAAAGGTCTTCAGTAAATTAAATATTACCCTGTATATGGTTAAAATCAAATTCGGGTTATTTTCAAAATAATATATAGTAATATATCAGAGATGTTCATTTTCTAAATACTTATAATGAACTATTTTAATAATATATTCATAAGAAAATAAACGTTTATAGATCGTTAGGGAGAGAATTTAATACTGATCTACAAATTACAACCGCCGCCCGCACTAAGCAAACACTCAATGTCAACGTAATTACTCGACGCCAGGATTAATATAGCTGCACTAGTTTTATTTCCTTTTATACTGATACCATATAAGACGTTAAAAATACATTTAAAGTATTCGAATTAAATTATCGTTGATTCTATCTATAGTGTAAGGGCATAGTTCGTTTAGACATTAATAAACTAACTTAAACAGGGTCGTGGGTTTGATTACTGCATGGGGTAAGTGTTTGTATTAAATATTTGGGAAAGGCTGATAAATATAGGGATTTACAACATATCAACAAGCCCTCTGAGGTGGAGGAGACAAAACTGAAGACGTAAGAAGAAACACAAATAAGTAATATATGTAAGACAAGTTATTGCCTGCGGCTTCGCACGCATGGTAACTGGGTTGGAGAGGAAAGGGTGCCTATGGGATGAATCCCTATGATGCAATCTATGTCCTTTTTAAATTTATTCGAAATCTGTCGTGGTTTAATCGTGAAAAGGTAACAGACAGACAAAGTTATGCGGGGGCTTTTAGTTATGTATAATATACTGGTGATTAGCACTTGTGTGTGTCCCCTAGATACGTGCAAATAGCGTCGCTACAGTTTAATAGTAAGATCTTTTTAAGAGGAATAATTCTGGAATATATTGTATTCATATAACTTTATTAGTTTACGCGGCGCACGCCAATAAAGCTTCCAGTCGGTATGATTTTTTACGACATCTTCAACAATTATCGTCATATTTCAGCCAATTTACACAAAACCTTAATGAATTATACACTTAAACCTCCTTTATGAATAATTCCATTTATTGGTGAAAACCATATAAAAATCCGTTTGGTAATTTTTGAGTTTATCGCGTTCATACAGACTGACGCGGTGGCGGACTTTATTTTATAATATACCTATAGTGATAGTATTCTGATTAAGTATAGATTGCATTTATTCTAACTAAAATTGAAATTAAGACAATAAGAGAAAAAAGAGAACAAGAAAAAGAAATCTATACATATAATAAAATTGTAACTAAGCCGAATCTGTACATTAAATATTTTTTATCTGTCTGTTACCGCATCACGGAAAAACCACTGGAAGGATTTTCATAAAATTCGGTTTGATGATATCTGGTTATCCGGGTCAACATATAGGATACTTTTTACTGTGCGAAAATATCTCATTTCTGAGAAAAAATACAAAAACTGGATTGTAAGAATATATGTAAAACCTAAGAATTTGATTTTTGGTAATCTGAACGCGGGCGGAGCCGCGGGCATTGCTAGTAACTAATATATTTCTTCCGTAAGCTTCACAAAAGCTTTAAAGGAAGTAGAATAAATTAAAGGGTGATTAAAATTTGCTGATAAAAACTCACTCAAATCTTTATACCAACCAATCTATTAGTCAGATTATGTATGTATTCTCGTAAATAAGCGCTTTCATAAGCTTTCCATTAATTTCCACCAGACGTTTACCGCATGTGAATTATATAAGGTTATTTTGTTGTAAACCCTTTCGAGTTAAATTATCCTTACAGATATAAATGTGTAAGCATGTTTATTGAAATAACAGATCGTCGTAGTAATTTATATGAAAATAGTTATATAAAGTAGTTTATGGCTCAGAGAACACGTGGTTATTTTTTATCTCACAGCGTATAAAACATTGTATAAAAATATTACAAGAACCTTAAGGTTCTTGTAATATTTTTACACGAAGTTAGATTAGAGAACATCTGTATAGTAATTTCAAATATTTTTATCGGCCGAGAATCGAATCTACTGCCTGCGATTTTAAGATCATTCATTCATTCATTTTCAGGTCATTTGATATTAGTACTTTGACTTTCTCCAGAGGAAATCGTAGTAATTAAAATTCCTGTTTATAGGTTTTTTTATAACATGTTTTACTAAATTACGAAAAGTAGCTTATGTCACTCTCCAGCACTCCAACTATCTCCATACAAAAAATTACATCAATCCACCAGTTTCAGCGGAAAAGACGAGCATAAAAAAAACAAACAAACATCCTTACAGACAGTCACCTGTCATTCACCCCAGTAAGTTTGGTAGCTACTCTCTGGCCCCTTAAAGCAAAAATATGCCTATACATTTTTCGGGACAACGTGAAATGGAAATCACATATTTCGCATTTATACTAATATTATAAGGAGGCAGAGTTTGTTTGTTTCTTTGTTTGTTTGTTTGTTTGTTTGTTTGTTTGTTTGTTTGTTTGTTTGTTTGTTTGTTTGTTTGTTTGTTTGTTTGTTTGTTTGTTTGTTTGTTTGTTTGTTTGTTTGTTTGTTTGTTTGTTTGTTTATTTGTTTGAACGCGCTAATCTCAGGATCTACTAATCCGATTCGAAAAATTCTTTTTGCATTAGATAGCCCGTTTATTGAGGAAGGCTATATGCTATATATCATCATACTACTACCTAAGGGAGTGAAGCAGTAATCATAAATGTCAACAAATCGGACAGATTTCCATACATTATTACTAATAGCATATAGCCAAAGAGTTTTTTTTTGTAGTTTTAGCACGAGCGAATGCGCGGGTTCTCCTAGTTATAAATAATAATTATAAAAATTTTAAATACTTGTAAATAAATTGTTTAGAAAATAGATATTTAAAACTGAAATCTAGAAGAAAGTAATTAAAATATTTTGATCTAAAATTTAAGCACTAAGCAATATATATATAGTACTAGTTGGAAAGGGGATGGTTGCCGGGAGCAAATTAATAATGCCGCGTCTTCATTTAAAGCTGTGACAAACTTGCTTGGGGGATGAATATCATATAAGGGGTTGACCGATTATATTTAAAAATATATCGTGTTTAAAAATATAAGTTTATTCTTATTAAATGTCTAAATCAAATATGACAACCACTTGTTGTTAGCTAAACCACTAAAAGAGTCCATCTCGCTGCAGGAGTTCGCGGGTTCGAGTTGTATCGATTCCATTATTCCCATAAATATTATAAGCGAGAAAGTTTGGATCGATGTTCGTTACTCACGCCAGAACACATAACGGATTTGAATGAAAGGCACAGAGATAGATTAAAGTCTGGAATAGCACATAATTTTATCCCGGAAAAATGTATGGTTCCCGTGGGATAGATTTGTTTTTGTTTTTTACTGGAAATGAACCGTGAGTCGTTAGTGATTACTTACATGTAAACAAAGTCAACGATAATATTCCTCATACGTTACGTACGTTAAGTGCTAAACTTACGTAGTTTTCAAAAAAGTCCACCAAATTTTAATTATTTTTAATTACCTACTATAAGAGTTACACTGACTTCGCTTAAGTGCGCCTCGATGTTTCTATTTCCCCACAACTTAGCCGTTCCAAGTCTATTTAAGTATTAAGCTTCATCTAGAATCTAGGTTCAGTGTGAAATACACATATACAACCATTTTTTACTTTAGTGGCCATACAAACTTTCACATTTATAATAACAAGACTGTTGGCCAGACGGCTGTATGTTGTTATATTTTTATGCCTGGATCATCCAACTTAAGGTATCATTAAGTGTATTCCATAAATACATGAGACCTTCAAAAGGTCTGATAATATTAAATTAGTACCCTCTCAGGGATTCTTCACAATGGGATTGTGAAGTTATTTCTTAGGATTTATTTATCCTTTCTGGTTTAAGTTACCACAACTAAAATATTTAATATATACATTTTAAATAGAAATAAAACTAGATTTTATACAAGGTTTAGTTTAGTGACAAAATAGCTTATATGACTAAATTATATATAGTATAATAATTTTTTCTTAAAAGTAGTTGGAATGTTCCACACATACATACAAATAGAAATTTGAGATTTTTAAATGTAACTTTTTGCATAATAATTTGGAAATCTGCGATTTCCATATTATAATACTAAAAGTTTTATGAAAAAAGCTAATGCTTAAGCTTTTTAACTGAACAAAATTGTCATTTAATCAGAAACAGTATCGACGGATTCAGCTATCTAGTTACCATAAAACTTTTACTTGTACATAATAGCACAACAAAAAAAAATCTAAAAAATATTTGAGGATGGATGATTTATATTATATATATTTAAAATACAAATCGTTAATTTCGCAATAAAAAAAATAATCGGGATAAAAACTACCCTATCATTTAAGTTAGAACAAATCACACGTTAAAAAAACGTTAAGATCGGACAAGTAGTTTCGGAGTTCATCGTGGACTAACATCGTGACACGGGAATTTTATATATTAAGATTTTATAAATTTCTATACTCCAACGTTATTGTAAAATGACATCTTGTCTAAGGCCTATAGGTCTATCCTTTATCTTAGAACATGAGTCACAGTCATATCTTTGGCTTTGATATTCGCGAGTGGTCGCCTTCAGAGATAAGGAATGAAAGATTCTACTCATACGTTGCTTTTTCTTATCTCCTTTTCCTTCACCTCTTCGTACACACGAACATTAAAAATTGATCAATAATAATATGAAATATGTCTAATAATTGGTCAGTAATGTATAAATTCGACTCAGTTACAATTTTATTATATGTAAATATTATATTTAAAGACGTTTGCCAATAATAAACAGAAATAGACGAAACCAAAAACAGCATCACGAGGTTTTTTTTAATCAAACTCAGTCTAAAACCTTAGCCTCTCCCATGACCATCATTGTTGTAAATCATTCGATACGTCGGGAACCAAAAATTAAAATAAATCTGCGAAAAAATCAGAAAAGGTAGTTTTATTTAAAACTAGTGACCCACCGTCGCTCCGCACGGCTTCGTCTCTACTTATGTTTTAACATTTAGTGAAGATTTCTCAGAGATGAGATATTTTCCCGCAATAAAAAGTATCCTATATGTTGATCTGGATAACCAGCTATCATCGTACTAAATATCGAAATCCCCCCAGCGGTTTTCCCGTGATGCGGTAACAGACAGCGAGACAGACAAAAATTGTAAAACCTATAGATTTGGCCTCTATATTGATAATAATGTCTATTTCAATAAGATTTCCCAAAAAATATTTAATGTACAGATTCGGCTCAGTTAGGAGTTTATTATACGTATAGATGTCAAATATTCGCGTAAATCTAAGAAAGTATTATGTAAATTCAGTAAAACTTCAGTAAAACTAAAGCTATGTGGCCTGATATACAGCGGAGATGATATTTCGCGGTTTTAGCTCTACATTCGTATTGACAGTATGTCTCAACGTTTGAAGAATAGATCCATTAAGTTTATTTGCGGACGTTCCCGGAACTATAGGGCATCGGTAGATGACGCATTGTTTGGGGTCTAAAGAGTATATACCGTAATTTGGATAAATACTACTTATAATTTAATTATAAGATACTTCTAAAAAAAAAAAACAGAAAGTGACGTGGACAAAGGTGGAAATTAGAGAAACATGTCAAGAATTTCCTCATATATTTATAAGTAAATAAAATTAAATAAATAAATAAGACACTAATATTAAACTTCTTTGTTACTACTTCACGGTATAACGCCTCAATGGATTTGAGTAGTAGCTTATATACTAAATTAACACATAGGTTACGTTTACCTACTTACCACGCGAGCAGAGCCGCAGTTGAAAACTAGTCAGTAATATAAATACAAGTTTAAGCATCGTTTTCCATAATTATACCCATAAAAATGACAAAATTTTTAAATTACACTTGAAATCTGTCATCTGCATTCATAAATATTGTTAAACCAAGCACCTTTAAAGTTCTGAACTATAATGAAATAATATTAATCTTTCAGATTACAAAAATACTTTCATTTGGTATCAATTTAAAAGCTTTTATTGAATAGAACGAATCTATCTCGTGAGACTCATTCTTAGCTATTGTGGCTTCTTACGGAATTAAAGAAATAAAGCCGGGGGTATTTTAACGTATTAGCCGGCTTAAACTTAACTACCCGCTTCATCCAATTTTCCACGTCTCTACTTCAAGGCCAGTTTATGTAAATCTGAATATCCATATATATTATGATTTTTAGTGCACGTATAATGTATACAATACCCTATATGTTACTCCATAGCCTACATATGTGCTACTCCAGCTTAGTACAAAATTTCATCCAAATCGGTACAGCCTTTTAGTGCGAACGAAACAAACATACACACATACAAAATATCGCATTTATAATTGTATTGTGATTGTATTTATAATATAAATTCATTTGGTAACTAAAACAAGTTAAAATTTGTTAACTTTAAATTTTCTACAAAATTTACCAGTAAATCGCAGCAATTAGTGCGATTGTTGAAAAACAGTCTTACACTATAATCACCGTCAGTAATCACATTGTCTTAGAACCCTTCCATAAATGACACCTAAATCTGACCCTAAATAATTGTGAAATGGTCTGAGAGCAGTTATCCCTAACAGTTAACTCTCAAAGTATTCGAGAGTTTAAATGATATTTAACAATAATTATCTTAACGCTGGCTTTTAGTCTAGGAAGATATTAGGCTATCAATTTTTAGGGTTTTACACCTAAAGACTTCAATTAGAATAATAATTCTTTGCAACCATTAAAACGAGAAACGTTTCATTTTAGAAGCGGTTACAAGAAAGCATTTCATTGCAAGTAATAATTAATTAAAGCAATATCCCTAGTTATACCAGAGCTTACGAATCTATACTGTTGTTAAACGAAGGCGTCTAGACAAAGGGATCGTGTGAAGCGTGCTAGGTGATACTCGGGTTATAAAAGTGATGGTGAAGAGAGTCGGGTGCGCACCCGATTGTCATATACAATTTTATATGATAACTAGCGACTCACTTTTTGCTATCCAATACAAACTTTCATCCCCATTTTCACCCCCTTGAGGGGTGATTTCCGGGATAAAAAGTATTCTATATCCTTTCCAGAGTCTCAAAATATCTTCTTACCAAATTTCATCTAAATCGGTTCAGTAAATCCAGAGATTACCCCCTACAACGTCACAAACTCGCAAACAATTCAGAAACTCACAAACTTTACCTCTTTATAATATTAGTATAGATAATAATAATCTCATCGACCTCGGCCACAGCGGCCAATCTCGTTGAGACTAAGCATAGGAGTACAACACCATTAACTTCCCTACACTGGGCTGTTACTGAGAATTGCTTTGACGTATTCATGCTCATCACACAAATGAATGCCACCAAGAGACTCGAACCCGCGACCGCTGGCACAGCAAGTAGGGTCACTACAAACTGAGCCACGTGTCGTCAAACTTTATAATAATAAATAATAATAATAAAAATCTTTATTCGGTATCTCAAAAATTTTACAATAGCTGATAAGTGATTGGGAACTCCTTTTAAGCGCATAAGCACTTGTGTTAGGAGAAACCGCTCTTCCATTACATAAGTGTACTAACTAATAATTACTACTGTATAGATCTTTGTACTAGTTAAAAATTTCACAATAAGCTAAGTACTATATATTTTACAATTTACAATCTAAGGTGAAAAGTATGTGAATGTTGGTATATGTGTATGTGTGGTATATCTTTATGTATCTAGAGTTCAGTTTGCTCTATATTTATTACACAACAATTCTCCTGTATTATATGTAACATAATAATTATTTCTGTCGCTTATAACTTTAACAAAATAGATACGTATTACATAGATCCAAACGAACTTGCAAAGTGTTTAATTTGACCTTAATCGTGTCTCTTAAGTAGTAAAGGAAACTCGTTCTTATTCCTTTAAAATTAAGGCGATAATTGGTTGTAGTATTGAAACGGGATGAAGAAGATTAATCTAACTATAATGTGAAATCCTCGGTGTCAAAGTTTATTAAGGATTATTAAACAAGAACTTGTTTTGAGTGTTATTTGTATTAGTTTCTACATACTTTTCGGGGATATTCATACTTTATAACATCCAATAGTGACTCACACGGTTTTAACTGTTAGTATGGAATAGATAGACTATATATTATATGATATATAACCTATTGCCTTCCTCAATAAATGGGCTATCTGATGCAAAAAGAATTTTTCAAATCGGATCAGTAGTTCCTAAGATAAGCGCGTTCAAAGAAACAAACAAACTTTGCTTCTTTATAATATTAAATATAGAGTAATTGTAATTTAACATAGCTTAGGTGTAGAAAGCAGATGTACTAGTATCTCTAAATTATAAATTATCTCAATAAAATAATTATTTTTCAACAAAAATGTATGTGACTTCAAAATCGCTGAAAGTAATCCTACTTTTGAGCGTAGTCTTTATTTTAGTTTAGATGAATACATTTGAGGTTATAGCCTAAGAGAATTGACTACTTCTTTTTCTATACTTAAGATACTTTTCTAAATTTTAATGTCTTTCCATCGATCAAAAAAGTACTAGATTCACAATCAGCGAAAAAAATGTCCTCACCGAATGTCAGGACATTAACACACAGCGCCATCTAGTTCCATGGTAAGCTACGAGGCTTGTGTTATGGATACCAGATTGTTGATACATTATACATATATAACTTTAAAGACATACATATTATAAATATAAACACCCATGACTGGAGTACAAACATTCGTGCTCATCACACAAACGAATGCCCCCAGCGGGACTCGAACCCGCGACCTCTGGCGCAGCAAGTAGGGTCACTACAAACTGAGCCAAACGTGTCGTCATGAGCGCTCATTTGGACATTTGAGCGCGCTTTTGGGCTTTTTTGTGAAAACTACTTTAAGCATTGCTTCTAAGGTTCAATTTACATTATTGTGTATTTATTTCAACTAGAATAATTAGCTAAATACAATTGGTGAGAGTTTTAAAAGAACTTTTGCATGGGATTGTGTATCTAGTAATTTTTTGATCTATGTGTCTTCCTTATCTTACCTTCAGATTGTGCCAGGGTAAGGGCATACAGGGTCCCAAGCGTTATACATATAGATAGCGCTCTCATCTGTAACAATTAAAAATATAATTAGTATACAATTTTTAAGCAAAGAAATCGAATTGGTCGTTGCGTTTTCGTAATGCGAATTATTATGCGAAAGGAAAGTATGTAATTCTATCCTTTTATTTTAACAGATAGAGTCCTTTGGACTTACTTTTTTCACTTTTTCTCTGGTCAAAGCTAAGCTAGAAAAGCATGGTCGAATACAAATGACGTATTTTTTGATTCGGAATTGCTTTTGACGTAAGGCTTATTTAAAAAAAAAATAAGAAAAAGTAAAGGGAACAAACAATAGTTTTTTACAATAGTATTTCAAACTTTACTATAAAAAGCCATCATCGTGCCATTTTATATTTGGCGGCTGTGTTGATATTAATTTCTTTACTATTAGAACACATATTTACGCGACCGGTCTCTCATGCGATTTACGCTCCATCACGTATAAATAAAAATAAAAATTAGACCAGAAGTATACAAGTATTACATAAAGCAATATAATTTTATGAATATTAATATGGAAAATATTCTACTTATTACAATAACTCAGGATACCAATAAATTCCATGCATAAGGCGGTATAGCTCGCAGCGGCAGACCGTTTCAAAAAAGACAAAGTTGACATCGAAATAGCGTTTTATAAGGAAAATCCTTTGAAAGCGTTACAAAAATTCCTACCAATTACGGCGGAAGAACTTGGGGAAAAGCGTACTTTCAACGGGCTTTTAATGTGAAGTGTTTAATTCAGTCACTAGATGGCGTCGAGTACGTAATTGCTGCGCGATTGCGGGTAGGTTAACTATTTTCATGAATGTTTCAATTGGAAATCGGTAAAAGTAGAATTTACAACTAAACTTAACAAATGTTTGCTTACATTTACGCGAATTTTTGATATTTTAAATAAAACTATTATTTCTTTCGGATTTATTTTGATTTTTGGCTCCCCGTGACCATGATTGCTGAAAACATTCGAAACGGGAACTAAAAATCAAAATAAATCCGCGAAAAATTCGAAAAGACAGTTTTATTTAAACTTAACTAAGCTAAACTTATATTTAAGTAGGGATTTAAAGACTATGCAACAGACTTTTATATATAATACTAGCATTGCCCGCGGCTCCGCATGCGTTCAGATGACTAAAAATCAAATTCTTATGTTTTACACAAACAACTGTATGAATCATACAAACATAACTTTAAGCCCAGATTTTAGTAGACTGTGGTAATAGGATATATTAATATGGTAAGTAGGGAATTGAGGAAAATTAATTTATTTTAAATTTTAGCTAGCAAATAGTAAGCAAATCTATACATATAATTATATTGTAACTAAGCCAAATCTGTACATCAAATATTTTTTGGAAAATCTTATTGAAATAGTCATTATTATCGATACAGAGGCCGAATCTACAGTTTTTAGAATTCTTGTCTATCTGTCTGTCTGTGACCGCATCACAGAAAAATCACTGGAAAGATTTTGATGAAATTTGATATGATGATATCTGGTTATCCTGGTCAACATATAGAATACTTGTTACTGCAGGAAAATACCTCATCTCTGAAAAATCTGTACTAAACGTTAAAATATTTAGGGACGAACCCTAGCAGAGCGAGGGTGAGTCGCTAGTTAGAAATAAAGTATCACAAGGTAAGTTATTTTCATTGTCAATTATTAGGCCTGCCAGATATATCAGTATCTGATGAAATATTATATATTTGACGAAATTCCTGTACATAGTTTCTACTACATACATTTTTATTCCTAGTATATTAAACAACGTTTGAAATGTGGTGCTGGCGTAGGCTCTTGTGCGTACTGTAGACCGCTAAAAGAACTATAAGGTGGTCGGACGCGATAAAGAAGCAGTGGGCGCCACTCTCCATGCCGCAGTCCAGGCATTGCTGAATCGAACTGACTGGAAAAAAATCATAAGTGATCACGATCCTCATCAGTGAGGGAACGAGAAAGAAGAAGAATATTAAACAAACGAAAGGTAAGATATTAATTTCGACCACTAATGAGGAAAGTCTAGCTAAGAATAATAGTGACATTAATACCTATCATCCAACATGATTTGAATATGATTTTCGAAAATCTGAGTACAGTGGTAGTAAGAAAATAGAGTAAGTCAATAAAATACAAATCTATATATTAAAAGATGGAATAAATCTAGCGGAGGCACGAAATATTCTATCACAGTCGGCAAAAGCAATTAAAGTTACTAATTGATATATAGTATATATTAATTACCCTTCAAATTGACGTCGTAAAATTCTGTCCCGAAACTTTTGCCAATTACAAAAGCTACGTCTGGGATTTTAAGCTTTTGACGATTTTGTTACGTTCAAGTGAAACGAGCCTTGTAATGGTTTTATAAAGGATTTTATATGATAAATATAAGTTTATACTAATTTCTAGCTGCGGTTTCATTCGGGTTCGATATACGAGTATGTATTTGTAGCTATAGACAAAATGTACTTCAAGAGTGTTTATAAAAGCTATGCCGTTGCTTTTCACCCATATGTCCTTATGATTTCTTGGAAACGAAAATCGAATCTATACAAATAAAAATGAATCACCGAAATGTATGTACGCGCATAACTTCAGAGCGACTCCACCAAATTGTATAATTCTTTTTTTTTGTGTGTGCTATTGCCAGGAAGTTTTGTATAGAAGAAAATGAAAAGATTTTTTTTTTACTAAAATAAGTTTTTTTTAAATCTTATGATATGAAAAGTGAGTGAGTGAAATAGTTTTCATCCCGGAAATCATCCCTTAAGGAGGTGAGAATAGGGATGAAAGTTTGTATTGGGAAGCAAGCTAGGGACGAACCCAAGCGAAGCGAGGGTGAGTCACTAGTTTCAAATTATATTATCTTTCCGATTACTTACATATTATACACACATATTACATATTAGTATACTCTTACATTGCAGGTTTTGTATTTTTTCTCAGAAATGAGACATTTTCCCCCGGTAAAAAGTATCCTATATGTTGATCCGGATAACTAGCTATCATCATACCAAATTTCATCAAAATCCCTCCAGTGGTTTTTCTGTGATGCGGTAACAGACAGGCAGACGTTTGGCTCAATTTGTAGTGATCTTACTTGCTGTGCCAGCGGTCGCGGGTTCGAGTCCCGTTGGGGGCATTCATTTGTGTGATGAGCATTTATAATATGTATATATTTAAAGTTATATATGTGTAGTGTATCAACTATCTGGTATCCATAACACAAGCCTCGTAGCTTACCATGGAACTAGATGGCATTGTGTGCTAATGTCCCAATATATTTAATTATATTTATTTATAGACAGACAGACAAAAATTCTTAAAACTATAGATTCGGCCTCTGTATCGATAATACTATCTATTTCAATAAGATTTTCCAAAAAATATTGAATGTACAGTTTCGGCTTAGTTACAATTTTATTATATGTAGGTAGGTATAGACTTTTTAACATATGTTGAGACAAGTCAGTTTTAGCCACTATAATTCAACAACAACCTCGATTTTCATGCTAATAACATCCAGCTTATTAATATTATTTAATTTAATGATTTTAGTTCCAGATACTACTCGTATTGGAAGGGTTTTTAGTATTTCAGTAATAATTTCCACCTAACCGATTTTCTTTTCAAAGCCAGTGAGACTAGCTTACTGACATGATGCACCAGTGCACAAGTATGTAAAAGGACATGTTGTACAATTTGTGTGCGCGCAGGCCCAACTGCAGTTTCTGTTTCTTTAACTCTCATATTTTAGTGGAATGACAATTCAACACAGTGAGAGATAATTAATAAATTAATTGAAAAATTACCCTATAATAAAAATATTATTGACATTTTGATTTGAAATGATGTATCTATATTGGCTCTAAGCTATTTTGGTACAGCCTCGGACCCGAATCCAAAACCAAACATTCTGCAGTCGTACACGCTTGCTATTATTCATTAGTTATATTGGTTTGTTTGCATTCTTATGAAATTTATTTTATGTTTATAGTTTTCTTTTTTTATGCAAACCCACAAATTAGCGTACAGAATTTCATAATAAAATATATTTAATCGACAGCGCCATCAGCGTCAAGCCTACAGGCGAAACAAAAATTTAGCCCGAAAAAATAGCTTGAATTAAGGCGGACCTAATACCTATATGATATGGTATCTGTACACTATTATATAATCTGTGCATAAAGTTTAGTTGTCACGAACTTCAATGCTAACAAGGTAGTGTGAACTGGAGCTCGTTAATACTATGAAACTTCAATTTAACTTATCCTGTGTAAAATGTATTAGAATTTGACTTTACTGCAAATGTAGACTAGATGGTGCATCACAAAACCACTGGACAGATTTTGATGAAATTTGGTAGGTATGATGATAGCTGGCTGCCAGAAAATATCTCATCTCTGAGAAATCTATACTAACCGTTAAAAGGTAAAAGGTGAGTCGCTAGTACTTAATAACCATACTGAGCCCGTCCCGGAACTCGAATCTAGGATCTCAGGATCCGCATCCGAATATGCTAGTCACTAGATCAATGAGGCAGAGTTACATAAGCATTTAAATAATTTCAAATAAATAAATGATTTCACAAAATCTTGACTGTCCGGAAAAGGTGATGGGCCATTTAAACAACCACAGTACGTTACATTTTTCACAACTCTCCCTTTGTTCGGTTAGCGTTTCTGGCTTTTTAATTATTCACGCTACCGGCAAGAATTCAACTGAAGGCTGCAAATTTGAAATGGGAAGTGCTTAATTGTTTTTGTATTTTTAACTCCGAAACGTTCCGGTATTGCTCTGTCTTGCAATAATTAATTTACACTTTGTTATTTTTAATGGCCCACAATTTTCTTTTTTCAAAAGAACGTCAAGAACGTTTACTTACTAAGAAATCAGTTCACGGGTCACATTCAATAAGGTAGCTAGGTCTGTTGGTTATTTTGAAATAACCTCGTTAACTGTCCAGTTGAAATAAAAAAATCTTTGCCAGCGCTGTTTGAATTGCGCTAGATGCTTTATATTTATATTTCAGTACGAGATATGACTTCTGTGATTGTATCATTGTTATTTTATAACATTGAAAATGTACTGACAATTGTACTTATTATAATAGCATCTAGAATTGTGAAACGAATTGTTAGAATGAGGCCTGTTTTGTTATAATTAAAAACAATATTTTGAAGACCTTTATGAAGGATGTATAAATTGTGTTATAAATAACTGCCTTCAAAAGGAGTTTGTTTAGGTAATTGACGTTATCTCCGCGACTAGAGGTCATTTGATTAATATTGATGTTTATTTTTTCACTGTCTTTTTTTTTGTAACTAGCATTGCCCGCAGCTTCGCCTGCGTTTTGATTACCAAAAACCAAATTCTTAGGTTTTATCTATTAGTATACTCTTACATTACAGTTTTTGTATTTTTTCTCAGAAATGAGACATTTTCCCGCGATAAAAAGTATCCTGTGTGTTGACCCGGATAATCAGCTATGACCATACCAAATTTCATCAAAATCCGTCCAGTACTTTTTCTGTGATGCGGTAACAGACAGACAGACAAAAAATCTAAAAACTATAGATTCGGCCTCTGTATCGATAATAATGTCTATTTCAATAAGATTTTACAAAAAATATTTAATGTACAGATTTGATTCAGTTAGAATTTTATTATATGTATAGATAATAATTGTGAAAAATTGTTTCTTGGCTTGTTTTACTTTGAAGCGGCAAAAGTGAAAGGGATGGATATTTTTGCTTAAATATAAAGTTTATTAGTCGTTTAATTATTTAATTATGTGTGGTTATTAGGTATTTTTGAAGTGAAACTTCTTTAGAATCGTTGTGATTTGAAACTCGATGAAACGAAAATGCGACACTAAAAAGAGACAAACATATAAATACATAGGATTAAGCCGGCGTGAGAGTGATATAGAATACATTGCCATGTTGCCATGGTAACCGTTGTTATTGTCTGACAAATATAATATATTATATTCTTTCCGTATATGATATTCTATAAATATATGACTGTAATATGCCACATATGCCTTAATTAATTATTGATTTATTTTAATTTAATTGCAATATTTGCCAATAAACTTTTACTCCCACCGTGCGTAAAGGTTACACGCACCCATTTTTTATTTTATTATAAATCGATTATTATCTTAGCAAAAATTTTCATCAGCACTGCACAATATTATAAATTACCATTATATATAGCCCCAATGTGCTGAGCTTGTTTGTTATATCCTAGCTACTCTCAGAAACTTCTATACGGATCTTCATATGCATTTCATTAGTAAAAACAGGGATTATATAGATTTTTTTTAAATAAACTATCGGTATCATATTTGCGATTTAAGTCGAAAAAAATATATACAGAGGGAATGTAGGTACGCTAGTATGAAATACAGTCGTCAAAATTCAATAGTGTTTTTTTTTATTTATATGAGACAGAGCCCTTGATGACCTAATTATTAAAAAAAAAGATGTATAATGAGACAGATATCACGTGAATTTTGAGTAATAATAATATGTAATGGTAAATAACATAAAACTATAAAAAAAAGAAGAAAAAGGAGAAAAAAAATCATAATTTTAAATAATTAAATATTAAAATAAACAAAAAAATTAAAAAAACAATATTTTGTATAAAAAAAATATATATTTCATGTATATCATCTATGTCCGTTATAGCTATGAATCTTATTATTATTGTTTATATGTAAATGTAAATATCAATTATTCAAACTTTTTTTTATTATTTTATCTTGGATATTAATGGCTTATTATTATTATATTAATGAACTCTTTTTTGAACAGTTGGTCAAAATAAGATTTATACCAATAAAACCAAGTTCACATATTAAGTCCGAGCGCGCAGTTCTATTAGAGATAACAAAATGAATTCCCTCGTGACGGGATAAATAATTCAATGTATACGAATGCGAAATATTACTGTTGAGATAAATATTGTTAGTTGATGCTAGTAAGTAAAGTAATTTTGCTGATTTAAATTACTTGGATTTATTTAGTTACTAACGAGTCACCGCTTCGTTGGGTTCATCCCTAGGTACGTTTTAACTGTTAGTATTCATATCCCACGGGAACCGTACATTTTTCCGAGATAAAAAGTAACCTATGTGCCATTTTACACTATAATCTATCTTTGTGCCAAATTTCATCCAGATCCTTTCAGTTGTTCTGGCGTGATTGAGTAACAAACATCCATCCATTCAAACTTTCGTATTTATAATATTTACTAGCGACTCACCCTCGCTTCACTTCGGGTTCGTCTCTAGGTACGTTTTGACAGTTAGTATAGATATTTTAGATGTGAGATATTTTCCCGCAGTAAAAAATATCCCATACGTTGATCCGGATAACCAGCTATCATCATACCAAATTTCATCAAAATCCCTCCAGTGGCTTTTCCGTGATGCGGTCATATACAGACAGACCGACAAAAAATCCAAAAACTATAGATTCGCCCTCTGTACCAACAATAATGACTATTTCAATAAGATTTTCCAAAAATATTTAACATACAGATTCGACTCAGAATTTTATTATATGTGTAAATATATGTACATAAACGAACGGACTGGCTGGAAATGGTGCCTTGTTAAAGTCACCGAAACAAATGATCGATCAAAAAACACATTCTGTTCATGCTCCATGAGGTACCGACAAATTGTATGCCGCCCACATCTGCGAGCCACGTTGTAAATTAGCAAGGATTTATTTAAGTTTACAGAAGGAAGGTTGAATGAGAAAATGTAAATACAACTATATTTTCAGAACAATTTAGCTATTTAATCTATCTTGAACTTGAAGATTAAGCTTATTTATAAAAGCTTATAGTCTTCTAAAATTATTGTATTGTAAAATTATTGTATAAAATTATATTTTTAAGAGCAATTGTTGAGTTCCTCGCTGGCTGTCTTCAACAAAGTTATCTTTTCATTCGGTGGTACGTTTCGACAGATAATTTAATTTTATTAATTGATAATTATTAGGTTATTAGCATTAAAATATTTTTGAGTTTGAGTATAAGTATCTGGGTTATGGTTTTATATCATTTTAATATTATAATTTATATATCTATCTCAGTTCCACCTATCCACCTTCTTTCTGGTTTTAAGTCAATAGTCCCTTCACGACCGCGGACTCGCCAACGTTACAGTTAATAATAGATTTCTTAGAAATTTAATTAATTTCTTAGAAATTTACCTGGAGGTGATTTGTCAGTAATTGAAAGTAGGTTAAATTTTCATTAGCTATTTTCCACCTTCAGAAGTGTTTTTTTTTTCTAATTTAAATGGGACTAAATTGCAAGCATACACTTAAAAAAAAAAAACAAAAACTGTCCAAAACGGTTAATAAATGAAGGAGTTCTGAGGTAAAAAACTAAAAAAAAATACAGCCGAATTGAGAACATCCTCCTTTTTGAAGTCGGTTGAAAATGCAAAGCAAGATATATTCTTCTTCACGATCTTTTGCTAGAAGACCGTCCCGATCGTCCTTTACCGAATCTTATACTACGAGTATGAGCTGTATTTTTAACTTCGATTAATATATCTGACAATAAAAAAAAATCAATTAAAATCCAACCAGCTGTCGAGAACAGTAGAATGATACACGCATAATTAGTCAGACTACTACTTAAGGATTCATATGAAACAGAATTTTTAGTTTTTTTTATTTATTGTAAGTTTAGAATAAATTCACCAATATTTTCCATTATGTTAGATTTTAAAGAAAGCTTTTTTAAAGTCGATTTTAAAAGATTAGTTTTATTGACTAAGGTTTTTGTTAAAAAATCTTGTTTATGTTGGATGTATGGATTTAGTATGTTAAATAATTTAAGTAGCACAGTACTCATTTTAAAATTGTGTTAGCTATTCGCCTAGAAAGCGTATTATGAACATATTGAGAAAATTACCTTTGGTGTTAGGGGCCTACACCCACTTTGTTAGACAGCTACTTGCTGGCATACGAAACCTGTAACAATAGAATAATATATGAAGAAGCTTATTAAAATTTTAATATTTAAGGATAGTATGGCAGTGGTAGCCCAGTGGTAACTCGCTCGCTTGGGAGATCGAGTGAAGCGGGTTCAAATCCCGAGTCGGGCACATTTGATATTTTTCTGTGCGAATTATTTCCAATATATTAACCATTTATCTTAAGGAGAAGGAAAACATCGAGAGTAAACCTGCATGTTTGATAGAATCTAACAAGTTTTTGACAGACTGGTGCTATCTGCCAACACACAATTGGCCAACGTGGTGGACTATGGCCTAATCCCCTTTATAGTGAAGGGGGGTTCGTGCCCAGTAGTGGGGCATTAAGAAAAGGCAATAAATATATGCCGCTGGTAAAATTTCTTTATCGCAAAATACATGTAAATTTCATCGCTCCAATATTTTTGCGACAACAGCAAAGCGATTGATTTTTCTTGCCCTTAGCTGATTTCCAAAAAACTGGAAATTACACGTTTAGGGACTGATTTTTATTAGGGTTCTGTAGCAGAAAGTATGAAAGATGGAACACTTATAACGTTTAAATATGCCCGAAGATCTCAACTATTTTACTGGACTATAGTTAGTCGAATTTTGAAAGAAGATCTCATGTCAACCGTTAGACATTGTTGAAGTCAAATTACAAAAAATAAGTTATGACACTCTTTACATGTACTTAAGAGGGGCGAAAAAAAAATTAATTAACATAAACTTGTGGGGTAATGTCAGCAGTTTTCATTTGTATTGTTACTGGATATTTAAAAATCTCGGGAAGAAGAAGTTACTTACATTTATTTTCATTTATTTCATATATCCATTTTTGCACAACCCATTCAGTGTAAAAACAATTATGAAAATAGTTCCACAATGGCATAATTGGCTTATTAGTTTATTAACGGTTAGTATAGAATAGATATACGAGTACTATATATTATATGATATATAGCATTCCTCAATAAATGGGCTATCTAATGCGAAAAGAATTTTTAAAATCCGACTAGTAATTCCTGAGAATAGCGTGTTCAAACAAACAAACAAACACACACACACACACACACAAAAACAAAAAAAAAACGAACAAACTCAGCTTCTTTATAATATTAATATAGTATAGATTAACATTTTTTTCTTTAGCGCTATCTTAGCTTTCAAAGTCTTGGAGAATAAAGAAAGGTGTTTTGGATATTTTAACCTAATAATGTGTTCTTTTTGACATTTTTATATCTTTTTTCTATATTTATTAGTGGTATGTGAAAGGTTGATAGAAACTTATAGTCCCGTATCTAACCCTTCAGTGTTTGGGGTCCACTATGCCCCGATCGTACCTTTGGATAAGAATTGAATGTTGAAAGGGTAAAATTGCCATTGGAATTGTCTAACGCAATAAACTTATCTAACCCTCTCTTCTACGCTTTGCGGCCTCACTCGTAAAGTTTTCTAGGCTATAAAGCTTTTTATTTTGTAATTTTACGAAGTCTAAGTACTTTTTATGTTTTAACTACTTCCTTATATATTTAGACTAGCGACTCACCCTCGCACGGATTCGTTCCTGGGTTGTTTCCCATAAAAATGTTCATCGGTTCAGTAGTTTCGAAGTGTATTCGGTTCAAACAAAGAAAGAAACAAACAAAAAATCTTTCTGCTTCATAATATTACTATAGATTATTTTTCTTGAATAAAACATCTACGACGAAGCTATAATTTTATATTAAATATTATTAAACCAACTTCAAAAAAAGATGTTCTCACTTTTTCAAGTCAGTTTTTATATTTATGTCAAATGAAACAATTACCTGTCTATAATAATAGAATAATAAGTTTTAAACTAAATAGTTGGATAGATTTTTAGTTAAAATTATTAAAATATATATATATATATATATATATATATATATATATATATATATATATATATATATATTGGTCAATTAGATCTATTTAATGAGATCAACCGCACGAACCACGACAGCTCCATACTAAGCACGCACCTAATTAAAGCAAGCGTCATGATTATTGTACTAGATAGAAAAGAGAAAATTAACGACATCACTATATTTTCCCTGTGACGTAGGATATTAATATACTAAAATCAAATAATAAATCTAAACACAACAGACAGGTAGATGTAGTAAGTTCTTACTGTGTAGATCAAAATGACTGCGTATCAGATTAATATTTTTCATTTGTAAAAGTATATAGTAAGTGTTGCTTAGTAATTTGTCTTTTTAAATAATAGCAAACCAAAGTAAAATTATTATCCTTAATTAATTTTAACTTTTTAAATTACACATAGAACAATTATATGGCTTAAATAATTATTACTATATTTTATATTTTTCTTTATGGTTACAAATATAATAATGGCCACACTAAATATAGACTACTAACTAATATTTTTAAAATTGTAATAATTATAATAATAACAGCAAAATTAAATAAATAATATTCCATATTCAATTATGAAACTAATTAAAATTATAAAAATGTTTAAAGTTAAAAAATATTGTAAGGTAATTAGTGCAATTTTCATTTTGTTATTTGTGGGTAGGCTGTCTGTAACAACTATACCTTCGAGACATCTAACACCTCAGTCTCTCCCGTGACTATGAATGCTGTAAAGCATTCGAAACGTCGGGAACCAAAAATCCAAATAAATCCACGAAAAAATCCGAAAAGATAGTTTTATTTAAAATAACTTAATTGAATAAATAATTAAAAAAATACAACTGAATTGAGAACCTCCTCCTTTTCGAAGTCTGTTGAAATGGCAAAGTAGTTTTGTTCTTATAGGAATTACCAGATCACGACAATCTTGAATATGACTAGAAATATTTTTTCTACATATTGATAAAAACTAAACAAAAGAACAGAAGTTAGTATCGGAAGAAATGTTTTGTCTGAACATAGTAACTCCAGCACTTCTTCAAGTACCAGTATCTGTTTTTGTTAAAACATTGTTTATTTCTTCGATAAAGCGCCGCGAGTCCAGAACTTTTACTAAGGATATAATTACTCACTGGGGTGATGTTTTGTAGCGTTCCATAGTTTTTCCGATCCCGCTATATTGCTACTGTGTTTCATATCAATATTCACGGATTCGATTCTCATTTCGGACAAATACTTCTATACTAATATTATAGATGTCAAAGTTTGTGAGTATGGATGTATGATTGTTTGTTACTCTTTCCCGCCAGAACGGCTAAACAGATCTGGAAGAAATTTGGCACAGGGATAGAGTATAGTCTGGAAGAACACATAGGTTACTTTTCATCCCGGAAAAATATACGGTTCCCGAGGGATAGATTTGTTTTTGTTTTTCTAGAGGCGAACCAGAGCGAAGCGAGCATGAGTCGCTGTTTGTTTGTTATAATTCTCATTTGGTAAAAAAAACTTTAACCTGACTATGATGTAGTTACATCATAAACTTTAATTATAATACTGATTAATCAAGATGGAGAGATAGAAATACATAACAATAGAATAGTATATAAAAGATACAGATAAATACCTTACAATAATATAAGCTTTTGAATTTGGTCGAATAACGCTGTATTTGCAATTACTTCCGATGTCTATATTTCTAAAAGAAAATACCTCAAATTTAAGAGATCTTAGCAAATTATTTTAAAAGTTTCAGGTATTTTTAAAAATTACTTTCTACTGTATAAAACGATCTTTTTGGATTTCTTCGCGAATTCATTTTAAAATTTCGTTCATTACAGTAATCATGGTCACGGGAGAGATCTAAAAATATAGTTTATTTTTTAAATGTCAAATATTCGCATAAATCTAAAAAAAAATTTCCTTATCATAGAATTTTGTACTAGGATGGTCATATGATAGTTTTGATGTCTTTGAAAAAAAAAATCTTTTCTTCCCCTTAAGAGCTTTTCTTAATTGTTTTATTTTATTATAATTAAATCTGTTGCCTGTTTATTATTTATTTATTTATCTCTTCGTATACATATTAATTGTAATTTGTATGGTGTTTTGAAACATTATTGTTTGGCCTCATGTTAGTTCTATGACACTCTGTCTATATTAGTGCTTAGTCTGAGATTGTGTCGTACTTGTTAGCCACTGCCTCCATCTACATGTTCATTTAATTCGCAACACTATTTAACTAGATCTTGTAACTGACATTAAATTACATAAAACGGACATCTCTATCTATATCTCTAATTAGCCAACTAAAATAAAACGTAGCCATGTTTTTATTTCAATTTTCAACTACTTTAAAAGAAATATTCATTGGATGGGATACTAGAATATCAAAAAACTTTTAATTTGGCTTGTACTCGTAGCTGTCTTGTTGGTCTATAGGTGGTTTGTCCTGAGTTTGGCCAAGTATAGTTAAGCCACTTGCGCCTGATAAAATTTGTCGTACCGATTTGTCTTCCCATCGGAGTTTGAAATTCAAAGAAATACTATATAGACTGTACTTGAGTCTGAGTTAAATCGCTTACACTTGTGTACCATATATGACACCACCTACCACAATGGCTAGTCTCAGTGAGATTGGCACCCGCGGTCAAAATACGTATACTTCATTTGTCTTACAAAAACAATCTAGAAATTCAAAGAAACCTTACTTGTAATTTTGTATAGATTTAGACATACTATATATCCTATACATGTGTTATGTATCGGAAAGAAAACCAAAAATACAGTATTTGCCAAACAAATAGAATTCAGGCCGTAAAGTTTTACGAGTACGATTTGAATAAATGATTCTGAATTAGATTCGGGCTAGGGATCTCTATTGTTTTTGGTTTTATGGTAACGGTATGACTTCGTACTCTATGATTGTTCATAGTTATTGTTCGGAAGATATCTGTACCTTTTAAATCTATAATATGTGTTTGGCTTTTGAGTTCTTCTCTTATAATAATCGATAATCTTTGAAACTACAAAAGTTGTTTTAATTATTTTTTTTCATTAATATTAAAGTATATAATATTATTAAAATCATAATCACAAGAGGTACTTAGGACCGCACTCAAACGAAGCAACTTTACTATATACTCGTATAAATGATATATTGGCTAATTTAGCAATACAAAATGTCGATCGAAAACAAATGGCCTGCAGCTAAGTGAAAGGAATGTTCATATTTTTGTACATTAATAGAATTTTCCGGTCCCGTATCGATGTTATAATAAAGAGGGCTTTTAATCTCTACCGTGGAACTCAATTTGCCACATAAAAGATTCCTTAGTGGATTTATTAAAGTGGTCTCAGACCGCTGGCCCAAAGGGACCAGAGGGTTTTTACTTTCTACACATTTCTTAGGAAATGCTTTAGATATTTATATGAGTCAATTTTTATTTGAAGTCACCCCATTATTAGGCCACACAGCGTGTTATACGTCGGAGGTCATCTGTACAAAATTTTATATATTTTGTATACAGGGTCATTTTTAATTTACTGAAAACCTTTTGGGAATATACTGTTTACATCATAACAACAACATCTGTAAGAAAAAAATAATATTTTTTCAATTTTACAAAAATAAAAGTATTTTTAT
Source organism: Brenthis hecate (assembly GCA_951806755.1). NCBI lineage: Eukaryota > Metazoa > Arthropoda > Insecta > Lepidoptera > Nymphalidae > Brenthis > Brenthis hecate. Next base: position 5,157,262 of record OX638258.1, on the reverse strand, counting down.
TGCTCCTTCTAAACGGTAATAGTCCAGCAATTAGCAAAAGAAAGCGCGTGACCGGTGGAGAGGGAGGGGTAGAGGGGTGTAGGAAGTGGCCCTTACTCATTTAAACTTGGCCAGATGCTAGAACTTTAGCAGGTTACCGTTTAGCAGGTGCAATAAAAATATTTTTATTTTTGTACGAAAATAAAAATTTAAGAAATATAATTTTTTCTTGTTACAGATGTTGTTGTTATGATGTAAATAGTATATTCCTAAAAGGTTTTCAGTAAATTAAAAATGACCCTGTGTATGTACCTATATGATGATGTAACCATTGTCAAAAGGGTTTAAAATTAAAAAAAAATAAAGCCAAGTACTTTTAAGCTAAAACCCTTTAATATCTACACTTTTAGGGAATAACATAACACAAGCCTCGTAGCTTACCATGGAACTCGATGGCACTGTGTGTTAATGTCCCAACATATTTATTTATTTATATTTATTTTCAACTAAAAATACACTAAAGACGATTAATTTCTTTAAAATATGAGATATTTTATAATACTAATACTTTAGAGAAACTATTCTTAGAACTAAAAATATAGAAAAAAAGCTTCCTACGTACAATATTTTACTATATTCATGACATGCTGTACTTAAAATATATACTTTAGTGGGTTTGTGGCAGTGGTTCCAATAAATCGTTTAGAGTCCCCGAGGGTATCGAGTTTGGGTCGAAAGAAACTGTCACCGCTAAGATTTGTACTTCCCTTTGAAATTTGTTTATTTTTGTCCGGGCTTAATATTTTTTTAGTGTTCCCTTTACATGTTATAGTGGTACATTTTTACAAGGAAATGTTATTCAAAATTTTACAAGTATAATATGTAATACTTTCTTAGATTTACGCGAATATTTTACATTTTAAATAAAACTATCTTTTCGATTTATTCGCGGATATATTTTGATTTTTTGTACATTTCGAAACCTTTACAGCAATCATGGTCACGGTAGAGACTAAGGTTTTAGACGTCTCAAAGGTATTATATACTTGTTACAGATAGTGCCTACCCTAGGAAAGTGAGCATGATTGCCGTAAAGCATTCGAAACGTTGGGAACCAAAAATCAAAATAAATCCACGAAAAAATCCGAAAAGATAGTTTTATTTAAAAAAAATATATTATATCTTCATTTCGGCTCTACACTTCGTTTTGGAGTACGTACATAAATCGCACTCCCGTCGCAATTCGTAATTGAATCGACCAACGTGAATATTAGATGAGAGCGATAAGGGATATAGTAACTTTACTTATCCCTGGATTACGCTTATTCAGAGAAATTTATATGAGGACAATGTGCGGCTTTTATTGATTTTAGGTACGGAAAACATATACGTTTAAAAAATATACGTATATGTACGTATTCAGCATTTTTAACGTCCCACTGCTGGGCACGGGCCTCCCTTCAGTACGAGGGGGATCAGGCCATAGTCCACCACGATGACCAAGTGCGGATTGGCGGACTTCACATGTCTTTTGAAAACTTGCTAGGTACCTGCAGGTTTCCTCACGATGTTTTCCTTCACCGTTAAGACAAGTGGTAATCATGTTGGAAATGATTTGCACATGAAAATATCAGAGGTGCGAGACTCTAGATTTGAACTCGCTTCACTCGGTTTCCCAAGCGAGCGCGTTACCACTGGGCTACGTTACTGCCTTACGTTTATATATATATATATATATATATATATATATATATATATATATATATATATATATATATATATGAGTTAATTCTATATTTTATTTATTGTTCTGTTTAAAAGTGACTCAAATTGTAATTATTTGATTATTAACGTCTCCTCGATGTAAAATACTAATTATAAAAACATAAATATAAAAAACTCCCATAAGATAGGAATTATTTAATATTTATGAACCTTTTTTTGATAGATATATAATATGTAATTGAGACATAATTCACAAACGCATATACACATTTATTATCTGTAGTAAATTGTTTTTGTTTTTATTAATTAATTCAGGTTTTTTAGTTAAAGGAATATTTGAACTTTTTTCATAATTTTTATTTATTAGTATCCCTCTGATAGATTAGCTAATATATACTTGTGGCATTTTATATAGTCAGTAGATACCTGTGCGAGTTTCGCTCGGCGTTTGTTGGAAAAGGTATAAAAATTGTATTTTTTTTTTCAGAAAACTCTATATATAGGTAAACTTAAAAAACAAAACCTAATTTAAATACAAAATTTGATCCAAATCGTAATCGTATAGAGATGTTTCGGAGATACACGAAATAAATCTATACATAATATGTATATTGTATATAAATGCAAAAACTGCTCGTTTAAAATAATAACCGTAATAGTTTAATGAAAATAATTTATAAAATAATTGAATCCTTTGAATAGTTTAAAATAAACCGACGTACCAGATTTTGTGAGCTTTCAGTATCTGCTTTCTAGTTATTTTCGGAAAGGGTAAATACAAACTCGTATTCAAGCCGCGGTTGCAAATTACGAGCGCCTCTGAAAGAAATATTGCATCGTGTTATGTTTTACTTTATTTTGAACCTTAAAAAATTCTACAAAACCCATAACGTTAGTTACATGTTCTTAAATTGATATATGTATGTACATATAACCAATTATTGCCCTCGGTTCTACTCATGTGGACCGTTTCTCTGGTACAATTTATATATACTCTTACCAAATGTTATCCAAATCTGTTCAGCAGTTCAAGCGTGAAAAGGTGACAAGCAGACTAATTAACATTTGTTATGCTAGCGACTCACCCTCACTTCGCTCGGGTTCGTCCCTAGTCAAACACAAATCTATCCCAAGGGAACTGCACATTTTTCCGGGATTATATATAGCCTATAGCCTTCCTCAGTAAGCGGGCTATCTAATGCAAAAATAATTTTTCAAATTGGATTAGTAGTTCCTGAGATTAGCGCGTTCAAACAAACATAAAACGTAAACGTAGTACACAACATAAAAGTTTTAGTAATAGTAGTAAAACGAACAACACAAATGTATCATTTAACGAAAGGACGAAAATTTTAAGATATTATGAATTCGTCCAAGTTTCAATGCTTTCATTTCCATTCGCTATTTCGAAGACAAAGACTGATACAAGTGGAAAATTTACAGTAACAATTGAGTCGACACATCTCTAAAAGACCGATACAGTTATCGATGCACCCAATACAGCTGTCGGTTATAACTGTCTAGGAAATGGATGAAAAATAGTATATTCTCATACACTTTTATTGATATTATTATTTCATTTGATTATCAAAGAAACTTTGTAATTACTAGTTGTAAAATACTATAATTGTACGAATTATCCGATTTGTGATCTAATTATGATTAAAAAATATCGATTTTCGATCCGTCGCTTCTATGGCGTATATCGTATACATTGACAAACCGATACACAAATAACCACTTTTGAATATATAAAATATCAATAAATATATACTAGGGTTAACAATCCTATATATTAGAGTTCGATTATATATAAATTTAAATAAATCTGACGATAAAATTGGCTTCTCAAAATTCCCAATTGCCATGGAGAAGTAGAAAACAGAACAAAATAGTCATTATTGAAACGAAAAAACAAAGGGACTAGCTAAAAAGAGGATCCACAATAGCGGCAGATGGATTGTAATCAGGACTGAAGGCAAAACAATAAAAGGCGAAATGTAGAACACTGAACAAAAACCATGAAAAATATTATTTTGTTTTATAAAAAGTAATGATAAATTTTAAAAATGTATAATTAAACTAGCGGCTCAGTCTCGCTTCGTTCGGGTTCGTCTCTAGATAAATAAAAACAAATCTATGCCACGAGAACTGTACATTTTTCCTGTATAAAAAGTAGCCAATGTGCTATTCCAGACTATAATCTGTCTCTGTGCTAAATTTTATCCAGATCCGTTTAGCCGTTCTGGCGTGATTGAGTAACAAACATCCATCCACCCAAACTTTTGCCTTTACATAGTTATGTACATAGGTACGAGGTATATACCTAGGTATATACCTCATATGTATGTACATACATATCTCATATATTTTAGATTTATCTAATATCGTTATAGGTTATAGAATTTGTTTAAAGAACCAACTTTGTTTTCTTAAAAAATATTGGTAATCTTACTTAACGTTTGAGTCTTACTCTAGAACTTAATGTTTCAATTTAAAGGAAGTTCAACTACTAAGAGATAAAAAAGAAATTAAGTGCAATATTTCAAAATGCTCTGCTTTTATAGTAATGGCTTACAATAGCTTGCTTGCTTTACTTGATTGCCGTATACTTTGTAGACCTCATTACCTCCGTGCCAAAAGACCCATGCCCTATACCACTTAAAATTTTGTAACCAGCGTAAAATAAAATATGTATTCCTCTCTAGACAAGCGTGAAAGTAACGCTAAAACAGATTTAGTCAGTTTTCTTCTGTCCTTTTTTATTTCCAGAGAATAAAAAATAGCCTGTCCTGTAGTTTGATATCGATTAAATGAAAAAAAAAACACTATGAAGTGAATAGGAGCTTTATAGGTCTTGCCTCTAGTGTTTGGATATTTTTGGAACTAGAATATCATGAATATCATTTAGTTTGAAGCAATAGTATATTATATCTATATTAAAGAACTAAATTAAAAAAATAACGTTCTATTTCTAAAAGTTGGTTAAAAGAGATTCAAACTGCTATAGAAGATTCACAACGGATTGAAAGGGACGTGATCAGGATTATAGGAAAAACAATGAAGGTATTGACATTGTGCGAATTTATGAGCATCGGCTTTTCATTCGTTGGTTTTATCGGTATTCATTAAGAGTTTGGTTGTTTATTGTTCTCTAGCGATCCGCCCTGGTTTTGTTCCGATGAAGTCGTTTGATTTATGTAATAGATAGCCTTTCCCCACCTAGACATTAATTGAAATGAAAGTGCTTTTTCTTAATATTTACGCTCTGTTAATTGAAAATTAAAATCAGACAGAGAATATAATACTAATTAAGGACAAAAATTTGAATCAAAATCACTATGATCATGTGTACTAGTTCCCATCGCCATTTATTCATTAAGATGTACACTCTAGAGGAAAAGATCAACAAGACCACATATGTATGTATTTACATACGTAGGAATTTTACTTATATATAGTTTAGTTGTACTGTTCCTCGGAGAATTTTTATGACTACTGTTAAGATTCAATTGTTTCAAAGCCCTAAGAAAAATAGGTCAAATGTAAATACTATTACAACAATGGATAACACGTTCTCCCGACCTTTAAAAAGCAATAACGTCATAGCAATACCTGCCACTGTTTATTGGCCGTGGGCGTGTCATGAGAAACCCGACGCTTGACTCAGAAAATGTTTGATCTTTGAGAATATCTTTTTTATGTTGTATATTTCATATAACTAGCGTAGTTTAAAAATAACTAATTTTGAAAGAAACTTGCTACCCCTTTTTACCCGACTGCAAGGAAAGGGTTATGTTTTTCGCGCCTGTCTTTGTACGTTTGCAATATTCTTTATTCCCGTATATCTTCCAAAAAGCTCGATGGATTTGTTTAATTTCGGTATCGTTAGATTCGTCTCATTAGTGTTCTTAGTTAGACATAGTGACATAAAAAATGAGGGCTGCTAGATTTCATCATTTAAGGTGATTTTTTCTTCTTTTTCTGTAATATGGGTATCAAATTAAAGGACTAATAACAAGAATTCCAAAAAGGTACAATACAATCCTTTTAGTTCTTAAAATAATGATAATTAAAACCACATTTATTTATTTTACTTCAAATATTTAATTGGCAAAAACAAAAAAGCTATAAATAAAAAAATATATTAGAAAAAATGAGTGTATATCTCGCGGCAAGGATGAAACGTGTATGTCTCCGAATGCATAATACTATATTCCTTCGTGAACTTGTTTTCATCGTTTTAGTCATCTTTTATGCAGTCGAGATTTTATTTTTATAATTTATTTATTTTTGCGTTGAATTTTCGAAATCGTTTATTGCGAATACGTACCCACCGTGTGTGACCTACCTGCTAAATATTATGCTTGTACTATCACAATTTTCTAAGATTGCGTGACAAAGAAGTAAGTAGTATTTACTTTACTAGACTAGTTTTTGCGTTCGGTTTTGGGTGTCTACATGAATTTTATCAACAACGATCTTTGCTCGAGAAAAGTAGGCATTGCGTAGAACATATATCTCAAAGTATATGTACATACGTTATCTATATCTTTCTAGCAAACTGTGTTGTTCCGAATCGATTTTAACTGGTAGCTAACTGACACTTGATGCTAAAGTGATGAAATGTTCTGCAGAACCAAATATATTTTTAGTTTGATCATTACCAGAATTTATTCCAAATAGAATTCAACTCGCATCCTGACAGAGGATAATCTCTCCGAGAACAATCTTAGCGAATAAATGGACTAAATGTAAATACTAATAATTAAAAAAAAAGGCTTATTAAGGTCTTGGCCTTGATTCTAATTTCGTGTGCCATTTAGATTTTCTGATGATATTTTTATTCCGGTTTCAGACAATATACCTGTTAATTTTATTCTGCAGCTACTTATTTAAAAATAGATGCCATCTTTTCTGTCTGAATCAGAAATATCGTTGAATGACATAGGCTACGTTTTCCAGTGACTGTTTCAAGATTTACTTCAGGTGGGCATCAAATCCATGATCTTCGGAACAGAGATCAATACCACACTAATATAATAGTTGACGACACATAGAATGATCATGTATCAACACCTTTTAGGAGCAATACTGTAATGACTATTCAAGTAATTTTCAATAATATGTACTTTAAATAAATGGGAAAACTAAATAAAAATAGGTTATCCTTACTAAAACAAATCCATACTAAAACAGTTGCATACTTTAAACAGCCCCTCTGTTTGCATTGGGGGTTAAAATTGATTTTAATTTTTAAATTATTCGAATGTTACAGTATTGCTCTTCCCCGCTGTTGATAGATTGTTTATAGGATAAATAAAATAATTTCCATTTCAATTATAGATAATGTTTTTATAGTAATACTCTGCTGTGGCTGTAACTCATAATAAAATGAGTTAAATATCTATTGTAAATACAACATTATTTGATAGTGTAAAGTGCAAAATGCACGTTCATCTTGACCCAGTCAAATTGAGCACAAGCAAAGATGATATGAAGGTTTTGAAACGAGAAACACTTTATGATGCTTACATGTTTCACCTCGGTCAAGACTTAGTAAATACTCCTGTATTGTACTATTTAAGGGAAAATAATTACAAAATTTCACCATTATGTTTCTTTATTTGATTTGTTGACTGATTTTTGCCAAAGCATTAATGTAAGGTGTGGAACGAGAAGATTTGTGCATACTGTATATAGAAGTAATCCAGTAATCAAAATGGAAAACCTCATCTTATAATATTAAATGAGCAATTCTTGTATATCTATAAATTTCTTTCGTGTATCTCGGAAACAGCTCTAACGATTTGGATCTAATTTATTATTTAGATAGGGTTTTGCTTCTTAAGACATGAGTGGCTTTTTTTTAAAAAAAACGATTGTTTCCTTTTTTTTTTGAAATTATTGTCAACTTCTTTTTCGAAAAAACACGATATTACAAAATGCCGAGCAAAGCTCAATCGCTCAAGTACTTTAAATTTTTAATTAGTTTTAATTAGTAACATTACATGGTTAGACATAAAATGCTTATGGTGTTTATAATACCTCCTGCGTAGATGGCTTGTCTCAGTGAGATTTTCTGACGTGGCCAAAGTCGGTCAGGAGGATATTTTTATGGCGTACATTAAACGTGGGTCTGTTTAACCATGAATAAAGCTCGTTGATGTGTAAAATAACACATGCTGTATAAGTTATAATCTATTTGTACTCTGTTCAGATTCATGGTTCGACAAAATAAAATGCTCCAAATTTTTGAACACTACAAACTTTAGAAAACGTGATGTGGAACATGAGGTGTCTTCACCATTAGCATAGGCTATAATATATAGTTTTACAACTTTTTATTTTAAACTAGCTGTTTCCAAATTATTTTTATTGATAACACTAGCGACTCACCCTCGCTTATAGTTACGTTGTTTATTTATTTATTACTAACACCAACAAGATATACATTAACAAAAACACAGAATTATAGCATGCCCACAAGGAGTCTAAATGTTATCTTAAAGATGTAAACTTTAGTATAGATTTCTCAAAGATGAGATATTTTATCACAGTAAAAAGTATCTTATATGTTGACCCGGATAACCAGCTATCATCATACCAAATTTCATCAAAATCTGTCCAGTGGTTTTATGGTGAGACAGACACAAAAATCTAAGAACTATTCGGTATCGGCCTCTGTATCGATAATAATGGTTATTTCAATATGATTTTCCAAATAATATTTAATGTACACATTCGACTCAGAATTTTATTATATGTATAGACTAAAGTTCATCAATAGCTACTAAACTAAGGAGAAAATGGCAATGACCTATTTTGTCTTTGCTTATTCATATATAGATTGTTTATACACGAGCGAAATTTCAAGAGAAACGTTTAAGAATATAATATTCGTTGATTTTATAGGCGCTGTATTTTTTATAAGGAACAATAGACCACTTGTTAGTAAACGTGCCGTATCTATTTGGAGTTGGTCCTTGCTCTAAAGGGTATAGTTCTAGCGTTAGTCATGCAGCGAAGGTCAACCACATTTCAAATACTACCAATCACAATTGCTGACTGACTTTTTATTTATGTTTTATTTACATCATGTATTGATTTATTAGGTTCGATTCCTGTGCACAGTAAAAACCTGACTTGGTTTGGTAGGACCTAATAACATAGGCTCCTCTTAGGAGCCCAGAAATGCACTTAAGCGAAATGATGGCAAGCCACTAGAATAGTTCTGAAACGCAGGAAATTGTACTATAAAATAATTTTCTAACTCCTAGGAGATAATTTTATAGATATTAGTTGTATAAATATATAGTTCACGTATGATAATTAAATGAAATATTTAAAAATTAAAAAAAAAAATTAAAAAATAAAAGAAACAAGGCGACTTTTATATAATAATATAAAAGTAAAAAATAATAAATCTATACTAATATAATATAGAGTACTTTTTTCTATGTAGAGGGTAATCTTTGAAACCACTAAACCGATTCCAAAAAAAATCACTATAGACAGCTACACTCGCTCTGACGGATATAAGCTATATATTATTTTGATTTAAAAAACTTTTCAGTTTTAAATATAATATTTGCACACCAAGTCGTAGTAAAATGTACTAAATGACCACTTTACCGGCCTGCGCTGGCCAAATTGTGGCCTGTATATGGAAATAATGTTTATAACTAGGAACGAACACAAGCGAAGCGAGGCTGAGTCGCTTGTTAGTAATGTAGATGTAATCCCTTCGAAGCTACTTCAATGTTCTACAATTACTGTAATTATAATTTTACTTACTATAAAAGGATAAACAAATATTTTTAGTCCCACTGAGTTTCTTTCGCCAGTTTTTCTCAGGAATGAGGTTTTTTTATTTCCGAACTAGCAATAGATTCGTGATGTTCAGTACAAAATTGTAAAATCAAAAATATTTTGAATACAAATTTTGGATGTCAAGCTCCCAATCGTAGACTTTAAGAAGTATACTCTAAGTAGGTACTTATTACATAAATAATGTACTTGTAACTTACTTGATTTATAATCTGAATATTGAAATTACTATGTTATTATATACATATAAATAGTATATCACAACACGTGTGCCTTAAATGTATTATTTACAATTCAATTTTCTAGTATGGACGGAACGTGCGAATTTAGGTATTTCCTTCGTATTATAAAACAAATACACATTTTGAATATGTAAAGTGTATACGTTATAGAAAACGTATAGTTTTGTTATTATTAAAATGCTGATGAACTTTCTTGAATTATTTACGCCGCACTAAGGGTTTATGTTGTTTTTTAGAGATCATTTTGGATTTTTTGTTTCTATCTAGGAAACTACAAGTAATCGTGTTTATTGAAATAGACGTTTCACGTTAAACCAACGCCGGTGTGCCCCGACACAGCCCCACCCGATATTTTTAATTAGTTTTAAAACAAACACACAAATATAGGTACAGGTTAAGCGCATGACCCTCCTTTTAGTTTTGATTCGAATCGGGTAAAAAGATACTGTTATATACTTATATTTATTTATTTATTTGTAAAAAACACACTTACAACATACATATGAAACATTTTCAATTAATTAATGTAATAATAATATACCTAATATATATATATATATATATATATATATATATATATATATATATATATATATATATATATATATATATATATATATATATATATATATATATATATATATATATATATATCAATTATAAGTGTACATAGCATTTAAATATTCATGTATTAAAAGTACAAAAAAAAAATTATAGATAAATGTCATAATACAAAAGAAATTGATAGTAATACATAATAATAAGAAGTAAAATTAAAATACAATACTTATACAAGAAATAAAAGCAATTGCCACCACCAATTACAAACCAAATACCAATTGAGCTTCATAACGTTTATTTTTATAAATATCTTCTTCATAATTAAGATTTTAGATACTAGAACCGTGACTTCAAAATAATATGAACCATTTGATCAATGAAGGAATAATATAACGTGTATTGCAAATGCCTGCTATGTGGTTAGCCTTGTGCAGATGACTTATAGCCATGTACTAAACAGTGCTTTGTTTTTTTTAATTTTACACGCTTTTATTAGTTTCACATGTAATCTATACTATGTAATTATATCTTGAGAATCGATTTCAATCTACATCTAATAATTCCTCTGTCAAGCAGTACGTATATCATTATCCCACCTAGCTGGAGTCTTACAGTACCCGAAATGTAGCCTCTATGTTAAAAATTCCATCTCCATCGATTTAAAAGCTTTAAATAAGTATGGATAGCTATACAATAATAACATTAAGTTTGATGATTGAGCCCGACGTCTATAAAAAACAGTCTTTCAGTTCAGCTTCATAAAGTAACAAATACACTCACTCGACCACAAAATATTGTATTTACAATATTAGTGTGATATAAAATCGGCATTGATGCAATTCCTTTAACAAATAAGTTACTAGCTTATTATTTACTAGCAGACCCATCCACACGTTGCTGTGGCACACTTGTAACTTCATAAGTTAATGTTAATAAAATTAATTTCTCAAGTTCTCTCTCCGGAATCTCTGTCCGGATATGAAAATAAACAAATAAATAAATATGTTGGGACATTAACACCCAGCACCATCTAGTTCCATGGTAAGCTACGAGCCTTGTGCTATGGATACCAGATAGTTGATACACTACACATATATGAATTTAAATACATACATATTATAAATATAAACACCCATGACTGGAGTACAAACATTCGTGCTCATCACACAAATGAATGCCCCCAGCGGGACTCGAACCCGCGACCGCTGGCACAGCAAGTAGGGTCACTACCAACTGAGCCACACGCGTTGTCAAATCATTAATTTTGCAATAAAAAAGGAAATAATCGGAATAAAAACTATACTATCTTATAAATTCGAAAAAATAACACATTTAAAAAAATATACGTTAAAATCGAATAAGTAGTTTCGGAGTTCATCGCGGACCGACATCGTGACACGGGAATTTTATATATTAAGATAAGCAAAAAAAATCTAATATTTCAACAACAATGTGAACGTATATAAATTGCAATTAAAAGAAGTCGTTAGGAAACCAATCGAGTCGGGACTGAGAAGATTAAAAAAATAACCTAAAAAAGTATCTTATAATGATACTAATCGGTTTATAAAATACTAGTGATTTCACTCCGCTTCTGTGCGTCCCTAGGCACCTTTTGGGACTTTATACAAAATCATCGACTTCTATCTATATGTATAATAAAATTGTAACTAAGCCGAATCTGTACATTAAATATTTTTTGGAAAATCTTATTGAGATAGACATTATTATCGATATAGAGGTCGGTCGAATCAATAGTTTTTAGACTTTTTGTCTGTCTGTCTGTCTGTTACCGCATCACAGAAAAATCACTAGAGGGATTTTCATGAAATTTTGTATGGTAATAGCTGGTTATCCGGGTCAATATATAGGATACTTTTTACCGCGGGAAAATATCTCATTTCAGAGAAAAAATACAAAAACTGCATTGTATGAGTATACTAATATGTAAAACCTAAGAATTTGGTTTTTGGTAATCTGAACGCGGGCGGAGCCGCGGGCAATGCTAGTTTTATTATAAATATATTAATATTTTTTTGGCAATCAGTGCCAGCTTTTGACAAATATTACAAATGTAGCTTAGCCTATAAGTTACTACAGGTCACAGCCTATCTCCCCTAAACTCTCATGGAAAATGAACGGTTCCCGTGGGATATTTCTGTTTGTAATTTTCTAGAAGTGAACCCAAGCGAAGCGAGGGTGAACCACTAGCTTACAATAGAGGTATGATATTTTTACATCAAACAGTCATCGAACGCTGGATAACGAAATTTAAAAATCATTACACGAAAAGCAAGTTAACATAAGAAGTAATTGAAATGAAAGTAAAAAGTAGCAGCTTGTAGTTTTTGACACTCGACATTACGGTCGACTCTTGACCGTGACCTCGGGCTTGCACAAGCTTTACTGCATTCTATGTTTAATTCTGCGACAAATCTACATATATTTTTTTAAATTCGAAGCATATAATATATTCGAAGCAATATAAAGACTTACAATTTCATACGTATTGAATTGAACCAACAAACATACATACTTATTTTAATCATATTCGAAATTCGTAAATATGTAATCATTTTTGAAAAGTTTAGTAAAACATATATGAATAGAATTTACTTATCTATATAAAAAATAACTGCTTTTTTTTATTGATAACACAAAACTCATCAAAAGCTACTAAGCAAAAAAAAAGAAAATCGTTGGACAAACAGAGGAGAAAAAGGTACTGAACTGTTTTGTCTTCACCTATTTATATATATATACTAGCGGACCCGACAGACGTTGTCCTGTCTACACGTCTTTAATTTGAAAATTTCAAACTTTTTGGACAAAATTGTGAATCTAAACCATTCCCAGATCCCCTTGAACACACACAAAAAATTTCATCAAAATCGGTCCAGTCGTTTGAGAGAAGTTCAGTGACATACACACTCACAGAAGAATTATATATATAAAGATATATATATATATATATATATATATATATATATATATATATATATATATATATATATATATATATATATATATATATATATATATATATATATATATATATATATATATATATAAATATAAATAAATATATATATATATATATATATATATATATATATATATATATATATATATATACACATATATCTAAAATTAAAATTAAAATCGTTAATTGCAAAAGACGGACAAAATGAAACTAGAATGGTATTACGTGGAACAAACTAGCAAACACATTCCGTATACATATTATAAATTGCTGCGATTGTAAATTTTTTATTGCAAAAAATATATTTTAGTATGTACTTAATTCGATAAAACTCCAATCTAGTATTTTATTGTATATATTAGAATACTTTAAAATGTAAATTCGATCAATAAGTTCTTTGACCGGTGCCAAACTAGTTATTTGCAAAGGTCAGTCGATTGTTTGCGCAGCGCGTTGACCCTTGAATCCTGATAGAGTCACTTTGACTTTATTTTAAGCAATTAAAGCCTGATATTTATATAATAATCTGGTTTTTCTAAAAAAAAAAACTATGAATAATTTGTTCCTGAGTTTATTTTATTGACACTAATCTATACATATGTATAATAAAATTGTAACTAAGCCGAATCTGTACATTATTTTTTTTTTGGAAAAACTTATTGAAATAGATATTATTATCGATACATAGGCCGAATCTATAGTTTTTAGATTTTTTTCTGCCTGTCTGTTTGTGACCGCATCACGGAAAAACCACTGAAGGAATTTTGATGAAATTCTGTATGATGATAGCGGGTTATCCGGGTCAACATATAAGATACTTTTGACTATAAAATATCTTATCTCTGAGAAATCTATACTAAACGTCAAAACGTAAGTAGGGACGAACCCGAATGGAGCAAGGGTGAGTCGCTAGTTATTAATAAGATAAAATATCTTTATATTATTACATAATACTGGTGACTTTCCTTCTATGCATCGTTAGGTGCCTAATAATAGCTTATATATTAGCCAGGTCACACTTTATCTCTGTACTAAATTACATCCAAATCTGTCCATTACATCGTAAAGAGTTTTTCGTACTTATAATAGTATCTAATACTTTACAGTTTAATCCCACCCTTCACAGAAATCGAACTTACGATCTCTAAACCATAGTACGTGAATAAGCACCAATTATTTTTACCAAATTTTAATATGGAAGATACTACATGCATCGGTTCTATGCATAATGAATTTCACTACGCTTACAGGTCAGTGAGCTTCTCCTTTCAATTTCTTTTGCACGAACGTTTTAATTAAAAGTTCTTGTAAAATGTGCATTCGTTGAGGCTTTAAAATGGTTTTTGAAGTTATACTTCTTTTGGGACGTTTAGAAAAAAATATGAAAGTAAAATTTTTACGATGCGCGCACACCGACAGCCTAAAAGCGACATGAAGAAATTAGCTGATAACTGTTTGTTGCCATGGTAACCGTAGTTATTGTCTGACAAATGATATATAATATTATATTCTTTCCTTAAATGATATTCTATAAATATATGATTATAATATGCCTAATTTGCCTTATTTAATTATTTTATTAATTTATCATTCCTTTTACAAACAGAGAGTTGTGACATACAGGATGAAAAATTTAGCCATTTTTGTTCTGTTACACCAAAGAAGTATAATTTCTTACGTGCATACATAAGTACACACACACACACGTTTTTTTTAGTTACGAATGTCAGTATAGGTACTGTATTATATTTTTGGTATATCAGTCTATTTAAATTTTGGCTGTTTTTGAATTTATCTGTTTTTTGTGTTAACAAGAGATTCTAACCTATACGTTAGGAAATTATATAATGCAAAGGATAATTATATCTATATAAATAAAAATGAATGTTGGTAAGCGCATAACTCAAGAATGGCTGGACCAATTCGGCAAAATTTTTTTTTTCGTATGTTCCTTAAGGTCCACGGAAGGTTTTAATAAAGAGAAAAAATGAAAAATCAACGAAAAAAGATAATTAAAATTTATATGGCTAACGCTGGCTAATAACTATTTATATCTATTTAATACGTACCCAGCGACGAACCCGAGTGAAGCAAGGGTGAGCCGCTAGTATATAATATTAGTTAATGTGCATTGCAATTCACTTCCGCCGTTTAAACAAGACGTTTTTCTATGTCATCGCTAGTTTACTATTAGTGATGAAAATTGTAGAATGATATCTTTTGAAAATTTCAAGTAGATAATAATAGAAATTGATAGAAAAAATATTAAAATGACATACCTATATACTAATATCATTTAATTTACTAAGAGTTCTGTTACACAGGCAGACATGTTTTTATATTGTATAAATGATGATTAAAATGATTGTTGAAATCATCTTGTCATCATATTTTGTTAATCATAGATATTGCAGCTTTCTATAAGTAAAATAATTTTGAAAATCGGCTCAACTTGCCATAGATACAAACAAACTTTTTATATATTATTTAATATGTAAATTGAAGACCGATTTTGTTTTGTATAGACACAGAGATAAGCTGGAAAATGAAAAAAGTTTTTTGAAAATCTCCCAGCGATTTTCAAGTAATCCGTATGACAAAAGAAAAGTAACCGATTTTTTTAAATAAAAACTTCTTTGGACTTCTATTATAAACATGAAGAAATACAAACACTTAATAAACATTTTGACGACACGTTTGGTTTAGTTTGTAGTGACTCTACTTGCTGTCCCAGCGGTCGCGGGTACGAGTCTCGCTAGGGGCATTCATTTGTGTGATAAGCACGAATGCTTATACTCCAGTCATGGGTGTTTATATTTATATTATGTATGTATTTAAAGTTATAACTATCTGATATCCATAACACAGGCCTCGTAATTTACCATGGAACTAGATGGTGCTGTGTGTTAATGTCCAAAAAAAAAGATATAAAATAAAAACATTTTTATTAGTTTCAGCTTGTAACTAAATATGTTATCGAATCTTGGAAGTAGCTTTAAACAATTATCCTATCAATTTGAAATTTAATAAAAAAAATAATTTGTTTTGAGGAAACCTATAGGTAAAAACAATTACTCGAAAACGTATTTTTGTAGGTATTTAAAATTTACCCATTCTCATTGGACTTTTTTAACGTCACACTGTTTGCTACGAACGCTCTTAATAATAGGGGCAACATACCCTACTCACCATGCTACTTGAGTGTGGGCGGAATTCATGTCTTTTGAAAAGCGGACCTAACTAGCAGATTTCCTCGCGATATTTTTTTCATGTCACAGAAGGAGTTGCGCACGCACATGAAAATATCAGATTTGAACCCGCTTCATTTACTTTCAAACGCGTTATCACTATAGTTATTTAAAATAAGGTGATGTTGGTGAGTTCCAATAAAATATATATATTGTCGAAAACCTTGAATCCAAACAGCCTAGCTGGGTTAGAATTGGCCTGTCCTTCAATCTGTCACGAGCTTGTCACTCCTAAACAAATGAAAAGGGGAAATACGAACATTTACATTTTGGGAACATTCTGAAAACGTAATTAGATGTCCATCAAAAGAATTATTGTGACATTGACACTCACTTTACTAATAATGATTTATTATTTCATTATGATTCATTTCATACATATAATAAAATTCTGAGTCGAATCTGCACATTAAATATTTTTTGGAAATTCTTATTGATACCGAGGCCGAATCTATAGTTTTTGGAAATATTGCCTGCTTGTCTATTTGGGAAGGTATCACGAGAAAGCCACTGGACAGATTTTAATGAAATTTGATATGATGATAGCTGATCACTCGAATCAACATAAGATACTTTTGATAGCTTCTTATATATATATATATATATATATATATATATATATATATATATATATATATATATATATATATATATATATATATATATATATATATATATATATATATATAGAAAAAGCTATGTATAAAGAGGAAAAGATTTGTTTATTTGTACCGAATAATCTCCGAAACTACAAAACCGATTTAGATGAAATTTGGTAAGAATATAGTTTGAGACCCTGGGCAGGACATAGGATAGTTTTATCCTGAAAATCATCCCTTACGGGGATGAAAATGGGGATGAAAGTTTGTATGGGGAAGCAACCTAAGCTAGTTTTAAATAAATATCTTTAGTAATAAACTTTTCTGTTATATCCATAATAATAATAATGTCCTGATTAATTTTGGACACGATGGCTAATCTCAAAGAGACTAGATGAGCTCAGAAGATATTTTAGTGTACTAATTTTTCCACACAATTAATAGAGAGTGCTCTACATCTTCACTTTCAAACTCCAATGGGACGATAATCCGTCTTATGGGATGATAGGCTCAGTCCTAGGACTTTCACCAACTTCTCAATTCTGGGCTTAGAATTTTTTAGCCCAACTTGGGACTCGAATCCAGGACTTCCAGATTTGTAACAGTACCAATGAGGTTGTTATTATCTAATTACTTAGCGAAATTGATGTGCGCGTTTCACGCAAAAAGTACTGAAACGATTTTAACTAAATTTTGTATAGTGATAACTTATTACTCGGGTCAACATTTAGGATACTTACTACAGGGAAATCTTTCATTCCCACAGGAAAACAAAATAACTGGTTCTATTAAGTCGCTCTTAGAAAACATGTCTAATATAACGCTGACTAAACCTTAAGAGATACATCAAACTAATGTACTAGAAAATTTTAGGTCTTAATAAGGCCTACAGAAAAATCTGCAATACTCGTAGTATAAGTCTTTCTCCTAAGGTACACTCGCAATAGCTATTTTTATCTATTTAAAACGTACATAGAGACGCACTCGAGCAAAGCAAGGGTAAATCACTAGTAACTAAAATATAATGTTTGATTAAAATCCTTGCACTTATGACAGTTGAAACAAGAAAGACTCTTGTGAACTTAAATTTCTTTTAAACAAACCAGCCTATCTAATTAAATTGAACCTCACTTGACCTGAGTTTCTCGATTACGTGTCCCTTATTATTCTTTTGTAACTTCGAAACTCATTTTTTAGGTCCATTTATAAACATATTTTGTTTTGCAATTTCATTTCTCAGCTTCCAAGTTATAATACAAATCTGAATATACAAAGCAGTTGAGAGAAACGTCTAAAATCATTATTATGTAAAGAAATTTCTAATTTTTTGCTATATTTTGCTTGTTTATATATAAATGACTTCCATGTGGCAAAATGATGATGTTCCCTACGTTATGGGGTCGTGGGATCAATTTCCGCGATAGACGAAGTTGGCTTTGCCTAAAAAAATAGGAATGTTTTATTATAATAAGCGCGATCTCGCGGAGAGATCTCGCAATATATATATATATATATATATATATATATATATATATATATATATATATATATTATAATTTACTTATGGACGCACCCGAGCGAAGCAATGGTAAGTCAGTATATTTTATAGAGAAACTGAGTTATTCTCGAAAGGAAAAATAAATAAAGTCGTAAAAGGAATGTTCTATACTAGAAGTAGCATCATTTTCACGAGACACGCCTTAAAAAAATAAACATAAGAGGAAGGAGTCAAAAGGTAAACTTTTTAGTTTTTAGTATAAGTAATTCAAAAATTTAAAATCAGCCAAATCCATTCACTATAGCTGGGTTCCGAGGTATAAACCTATGTAATTGCACTCGACTAATGCTTGAAGTTTGATAAGTGATAAAGTCATGGAGATAAGTACGTAGAAACTTAAGTTATGTTTAAGTTAAGTTACAGGAAGATATACTATCATTAAAATAATAAGAAGAAAGTAAAAAACATGTTACACTAAATTCGATATATAGCAAAAAATGAAATTAAACTTGTTGGACTGTTGATCAGCTCTTATGTTATATACATACTTTTCGCAGCTCTATATGACATTTTTTTACTAGTCATAAATTATTATTAATAGGTTGTATTCAAAAAAGCATAAGCAAAATAAATAAATTCTTTTTCAAAAAATATGCTGCTACTAAAACAAATACCTATTTATTTAAAACTTAATCAACTCAGGACCGGATTTAGGGTAGGGTTTAAATTCATTTTTATTTAAATGTACTAATTTAACTGGTTTCGAAAATTTGACTTTCGGAATTTGGGAAAAAAAAAACAAAAGCCAAAATCACTTCTTTAATTTACATGCATTATTGTTAGAGGCACCTTTTCCTAATTATTGTTTCTTAACATTTTTAAATCCAACCCTGAATCGATTGTTAATTATTCATTTGTATCTCTGCCGCCATTTTAACAGCGCAACGCACGTTAGACCATTAAAAAAAATTAAAGGCCAGTTAGAATATTCTTATATTAATACTTTTTAAATGAACACTCCAAAAGTAATTATTTGGTATGATTTTTTTTCTTGAATTTTACATAACTTCATTCTTAAGTATTACTTCATTACAAAAGTGATAAAAATCTGTTCGAAATTGCCAAAGATCTTCTAAAAATGTCACAAAAACACTAAAATTGTATTTTCTTGAAGTCAAACAACTTCACAAATGAAACTGGAAGAGCATTTACATACGAAAATTCATTATAGAAAATAAATGTCAGACTACATCCATTCTATTCAGCGCGTAATTTAAAAGCCGCAGTTGAAATTAACGAGACGCTTTAAACTATTTAGACTAAAGTTTCTTTCTTCAAGATTAGGGAACTCACTTGTTTTATAGACTTTCTACTATCTTCTTAGCTTTTATTGTCGTAACGTTTTAACGATGCAAGATAGTAAAATTTATGTATCTACTAGCATTGCCCGCGGCTCCGCCCGCGCTCAGATGACCAAAAACCAAAATTCTTAGCTTTTACATATTAATAT
This sequence comes from Brenthis hecate, assembly GCA_951806755.1. Lineage (NCBI taxonomy): Eukaryota > Metazoa > Arthropoda > Insecta > Lepidoptera > Nymphalidae > Brenthis > Brenthis hecate. Next base: position 5,137,087 of record OX638258.1, on the reverse strand, counting down.
ACTCTTACAGTGCAGTTTTTGTATTTTTTCTCAGAAATGAGATATTTTCCCGCGGTAAAAAGTATCCTATATGTTGACCCGGATAACCAGCTATCATCATACCAAATTTCATCAAAATCTGTCCAGTGGTTTTCTCGTGATGCGGTAACAGACAGACAGACAGACAAAAATACTAAAAACTATAGATTCGGACTCTGTATCGATAATAATCTCTATTTCAATTAGATTTTCCAAAAAATATTTAATTTACAGATTCGGCTTAGTTACAATTTTATTATATGTGTAGACCACCCACTGCTTGCAGAATCGCGACCACTGAGCAAGAACCGTGCGTTATATTATGAGTACTTGTAGTATGAAGCTCGAGTTATATTGGCTTGGATTAACTGCTTCGATAGTGTTGTAGCGGTAACTTGTACGGCTGCACATCCGGAGGTCCTGGGACGGAGTCCCGGGTCGGGCCAAATTAACTTATGGAAATCTTTCTGTTTAGTAAACTTCAATAACAGCCCGGAGTTGAGAAGTTGGTGGTGTTTCACCCCCGTGCCTCGGTGAGTACGTAAAGCTGTCGGTCCTGCGTCTTAACTCTCACTGGTCGTGTCGAGTAGTCGTCCCACCGGAGTATGAGAGTGACAGGAATAGAGAGTGCACTTGTGTCTGCGAGTACACTTGTGCACTATAATATCTCCCGCGCAGTTAGCTAGTCTTAATGAGATTGGCCGCCGTGGCCGAAGATTGTCGGGAGGGCATTATTATTATTATATTGGCTTGCAAAATTATACATAACTTAGTTAATTTTATACCTTGATGGTCGAATGGCTAGCGTGTACGGCTATATATCAAGTTGTATAGCTACAGGGTTCGGCGAAGTAAAAATATGAGATTTTCTATTAAAATTTCGTCTAATTTTTCTAATTTTTTTGATACTGAAAAATCCAAAAATATACTCCCATTTAGCAAACAATAACAAATACTTATCATTACTAATTATGATAATGATAATAGGTATAAAGTGAATATTTTATTACACATTCATTTTGTGGTTTGGATTAAAATTCTAAAAGTTCATTAATACTTTGTAAATGCGCCGTAAATGCTTAAGGATAATACCAAGCGCGACATTAATGCTAAAGCAGTTATCGTTTAACATTAGAAATAATTTATTTTCTAATACATTTACACTGCTAACTTGGTAATTATTATATTATTATTCATATGTTTATGTTTATGTAAATAAACTATCTGTAAAATCATATTTGTGCCATAAATTCTTCTAAACTGCGAATCAAATCTTTATATAAATACGCAGAGACTATTAACTAGCTTTAGTGTTATGAATAAAAAAAAATTGGAACAACTTTTTGTTATTATAGATAGTTAAATTCTATTCATATATGTTTTACTCAAACTTTCAAAAATGATTACGGTCAAATTTTGAATATTAGGTGAGCTCCACTTTATCTATTTTTGCCATATTTTTACCACACAATATTATAGTCTATTTATAAAAAAATATCTCGAAAATTGGATCGGATCTTCATTAAGATATTATAAAAATAATGTACACCCATTAACAATTCAATTGCCTCCATTTTTAAACCCAGTCCAAAACTAATTTTAAAGGGGAAATGTATACACACAAAATCGCAACCGAAAGCAGGTACATAAAAAACAAGCGCAGTAACAGATACCTACTCTTGTAATGCAGTTGAAAAAGCCATATTTCAAACACTTGTCTATATTCTAAGATACTTATGAGAGAACAATGGGTGTGACGAAGTTAAGCAAGGTCGCTCCGGACTTGTCAATTATCGCCTTACACGTATTGTTTTAGTTAGTTTTCTGTCGTGCTTCTATTTTTCCATGTGACATTGAATTAAATTGGTCTATTAGATTTTATCACTAAGGGTCGATCTACACTATAGTGTCCATCACTTTTTTTTCTCGGTAATATCGGTATGGTAAAGTATTGTTGTACATGGAACGTTTCTGGAGTGTCAATTGACCGGAACTTCACTCTTCCTAAGTGTTTTTTTTAATTAAAATGCTTTACCAGACCGATATTTAACGGAGAACAAGCCGTGATCAGCACTATAGTGTGGTTCGGTCCTGTGCCTGGGTTATTTGTTTCAGATGGCTGTCCAATTATGTTATTAAATATTTCTTCATGTAGTTATATAAATTTCTAATATAGCCTATTATATCTAATCAGACTGCAAATAATAAAACGTTGTTCACATCTTAATACTGCAAACTGCCTTGATGGTCTAGTGGCTTATATGTACGACTCCAGATATTGAGGTCCTGGGATCGAATTTTTGGTCGGGACAAATATATTTTTAGGGATTTTTCCTCAAAGTAGTAGGTAGTCTAGAGTAGGGATAAAATGTCCTTGCTGCGCCTAATCTTACACTATTTGTGTCAAATTGTATTAGTCGAAATTTTATTAGAAAATATAAGGAATATAGGGTACAGTTTTTTTGCACATATACTTGTGCAGAATACCTTCTGCGTAGCCTCGGTTAGATTGGTCGAAATTATTATAATAAAGGGTGTAGTACTAAGGTAGTTCTGTCCAATACAGGTAGTACTAAGGGTGTAGGGTCTTAGTGTTAATATTAATTTAATGAGAAATTATTATAAAATAACTTACTGCACAGTTTTGTTAAAACACCAGGGTTTATCTGCAACAAAATAAATAATAATTATTAGTAAAATAGGCAAAAAGCTTCCGAACATATATGTCTAAATCTTGACAGTTCTTGGGATTGGTAAAGGCAGTGATAGCCCAGTGGTAACGCGCTTACTTGGAAAATTAAATTATGTGAGTTCAATCCATTTTCCAATGGACAGACAAAAATTCTAAAAACTATTTCAATAAGATTTTCCAAAAAATATTCAATGTACAGATTTGAATCAGAATTTTATTAAATGTATAGATAGATATAATTACTTAACCTATTAAAATATATTTTACTACGTATTTAGGTGTCGTTTGGTGGCTTCCTCACGGACTGACTACACTGACGCTCTTTAAATTAAATTGACGATTCAAAATGCTTGTAATAGAAATAAGAAGTTCTATTTGAATAAAGTTTCATTTCATTTAATACACATATAGATATTTACTAGAGTGGCACATAAGGTTACTGTTAGACTTCGAGCTATAAAATTAATAATTTTATTCAATACACAATGAATATAAAAAATAAACAAAATAATAAAAATGATTGATTTTTTTCCTATCATGTATACAGAGATCAAATACTTAAAGCGGTTACATTATCTATAAGTAATATTATAAAGAAGCAGTATTTATTTGTATGTTTGTTTAAACGCGCTAATTTCAGAAACTACAAATCCGATTTGTAAAATTCTTTTTGCATTAGATAGCTTGCTTATTGAGGAATATTGTCTATAATTTATCATATATATCATCATGCTACTACCCAAAGGAGTATAATATATAAACTACATACTAACCGTTAAAACGTACCTTGGGATAAACCCGAGCGAAGCTAGGGTGAGCCGCTAGTTTTAAATATACTCGACGAACGATCAAGATGACCTAATTAATTTAATATATACATAAATATTGTAAGCCATAATAGCGCGAATGATTTATAACGAGTGAAGGACCAGCGTAATAATTAAAGCAAAAAATAATTAGTATTGTAAGTACAATGAGGTACTCTACTGAATAGCAATTCGATTGCGTCAAAACACGTGTGTGGTCTATTTGCACTGGAACAGCCTACTACCTGATTTACATGTTTTGATGGCATAATACAACAAGAATTACATAAACGAATTGTTTTGATGCTATTCTAGTACATAAATACATACATACATAGTATCTACATAATACATAGTATTGGGGTTCAATTCCTGGTCGCCGTAAACATGATAATAAGGGCTTAAATTATTTACTTGATCATCCCCAAATGGGGTTCGATTCTCTTGTTTTATTTTAAAGAATACCGTAATAATTACCGTAATATAAATATTGCGTGATAATTCGAATACCTTAGAACACAAATCCGACTAGCACTTTATAATATACTAGCGACTCACTCTCGCTACGCTCGGGTTCGTCCCTAGGTACATTTTAACGGTTACTATGAAATACAAATCTTTGAATTTTTCGGCTTTTCTGTACTATAACATGCATGTATTATACATAAAAACCTGCCTCTTGAATCACTCTATCTATTGCTGACAACTGCATTAAAATCTGTTGAGTAGTTTATAAGATCTAAGTAAAGAGACAGCGGAAGCGACTTCATTTTATACTATGTAAAGATCTGTTTAAAGTAGGAATTATTCTTCACTTTTGTAACTTTACTACATAGTTCGCCAAATAATCAAATTAGCAATAGCTTCTAAAAAAAAGTAAATCGTTTGACAAACAGATAAGAAAAAGTTACTGAACCGTATTGTTTTTACCTATTTATATATAGCTCTGAATAAACAGATGTTGTTCTTAATCACATTCACAGTCTCATCATGAAACCCTTATGTATATCTATACGTATAATAAAAGTGTAAATGATAACTGTCTGTACATGGAAGATATTTGAGAAAAACTATTATTGGCGATTTTTATTAACGCAATAGAACCCGAAACAATTATTTTTAGATTTTTTGTCTGTTTGTCTGTGCGTTTATGTTACTAATATATTATTGGAAGCTTCACTTAACATTTAGTTTGTTTTATTTCAATCGGTCTATAAATAATAATAGTATGTTGGTACATTAAGACACAGCACCATCTAGTTCCATGGTAAGCTACGAGGCTTGTGTTATGGATACCAGATAGTTGATACACTGCACATATATAAACTTTAAATAAATATTATTATAAATGTAAATACCCATGACTGTAGTACAAACATTCGTGCTCATCACACAATGAATGCCCCCAGCGGGACTCGAACCCGCGGCCGCTGGCACAGCAAGTAGGGTCACTACACATTAAGCCAATCGTGTCGTAAATAAAAAAGTTATGTCAATTTAAAGAATCACCTAGGGACGAACCCGAGCGAAGAGAGGGTGAGTCGCTAGTATGTAATATAAAACGTAATATCCCCTGATAGTGTAACAATACAATAAAAGCGAAAGTGTGCGATATCAATTATTTATACAATCGCTTTCTATTTATTATACGACTTTGTCATAATTATTGTAATATTGCCAACTATCTTTTTAGTCTAGTGGCTACTGGCTAGCATGTACTGTAGATTTGGAGGATCTAGGTTCGAGTTCTAGGTCAGGCCAAGTATTGGTTATTCTGTCCAAGAAATTTCTAGGAAAAGCCGAGAGTTGGAAAGTTGGCGGATGGTTTTAAGAGTGAAAGGAATAGAAAATGCTCTTGTGTCAGTGCTCATATTTATGTATTATGATTTATCCTGCGTACATGGATAGGTTTAAAAAGATTGGTCGCTTGGCCAAAATAAGTCAGAAGACTTATGACTTATGTTAACTATTAAAGACTTTATATTATTGTTAACTATTTCCTACTAGCGACCCACCCACGGTCCGCTTAGTGCGCTACTCCAGGTCATAGCCTATCTGTGTACTAAATCTCATCAAAATCCATCCATTAGTTTCAGTGTGAAGTAGTAATAGACATACAAACATACACAAACTTTCGCATATATCATTAGCATCGTCTTGTGAGTGATGTAATTAGTGGAACATCACGAGTCATTTTAATCCATTCTAGTCCATGGTCCATAAACCCACTCCCGGACTGATTAATTATAAAATTACAAAAACTATAAGAAATCTTGTTTGGTTAGACAATAGTTGTATATACATTATATAGTATACATAGAAAAGATTTTTAGAAATATATACTAGCGCCTCCCCTCGCTTCGCTCGAGTTCGTCCCTAGGTACGTTTTAACATTTAGTATATATTTCTCAGAGATGAGATATTTTCTCGCAGTAAAAAGTATCCTATATATTAACCCGGATAACCAGCTATCATCATATCAAATTTCACCAAAATGCCTCCAGTGGTTTTTCGGTGATAAGGACACAAACACAGACAAACAGACAAAAATTCTAGAAACTATAGATTCGGCCCCTGTATCGATAAAAATGTCTATTTCAATAAGATTTTTCAAAAAATATTTAATGCACAGATTCGGCTTAATTACAATTTTATTATATGTATGAATTTTGGGGGAGTTAAGTCTTATTTTATATGAACTTTGCTTAGAATTAATACAAATATTACTAAGTTTTATTATGAAATTTAGTACAAAAATTCCTTATTAAAAATAACGAGGCATGCGTTTGACATTTTTGTAAAATTCCACTCGCAAAAGGTTATAAGAGTTATAATCTTCGTATATGAAATCTCGTGTAACATCGTTAGTAATGTCTAAAGGAATGTATGTAAAAATTACTTATATCATAAGAGTATAGTTAAAGGTATAATATGAATGGAACGAAAGGCTTATATGGGTGTCCGCATTAGTGCGAGCACTTAGATAGACACGTGTTTGTTTACGTTCGCTGTCCGTTAGACTCATACAATAGATCTTTGATAAGTATGATTCTATTATTATACATATTAATATATACATACTAAAACTATATAGATAAATAAAATTGAAGTGTCTGTTTGTAATGCCAAAATAACAGCTTTTTACTAAATATATATGAAAGAATATACGGTATTAATAAGAAGAATAACCATTTTTAAAATTTTTATCTGTTTGTTCCGACTAATCTCCAAAATGGCTGGACCGATTTTGACAGGACTTTCACTGGTAGATAGCTAATATTATAAGGAGGAACATAGGCTACTTTTATTAAAGCCCGTGAAATTGTGAACAAAATTGTATTTAGGGACCAAGCGAAGCAAGGTTAAGTCGCTAGTCTAATATAGTTTCTAAAGTGAGATGAGAACCGATTGTGATTGAATTTGGCTCATATTATATAGACCCATCATATTACATAGCCAACATAAAAAGGCTTCATTAGCTTTTTATTCCACCCCATAAGTTTTAGAACTAGATGTCTGCATATTTTTGACGTCTCACTACGAGACATGGATGTACCTATACAAGGTGCGGATTGACTTCACATGTCTTTCGAACTAGTTAGGTTCTCGCAGTTTTCCTTCATCATATTAACAAGTACCTCATCATGTTTAAAATAAGAAGAAAAAAATTGAATATCTCAAAAAAATTATAGATTTTAGTTCTGGATTTTGAAACAATGACACCACGCGAGCGCGTTACAAATAAACTACCACTGCATTTTAAATCCATACTAATATTAAAAATGTGAAAGTGTGTTTGTTTGTTTGTTTATTTGTTTGTCTTTCACGTCGAAACGGAGAGACGGATTAGCGTGATTTTTTTGTGAAGATAGTTAGAGGGCTGGAGAGTGACATAGGCTACTTTTTACCGCAGGAGTTTATCTCATTCTCACGAGAAAACACGTTATAATACAATCCAAAAAATATTTTAAATCAGAATTATTTGAAACTTGGTATTAATGCTCTTCAATACAATTAAATAAATACCTGTTTAAGCATTTTTCGTAATTCATCACATAAGGGGGTGAAATAAGGGATGAAAGATTGTATGAAACCTATCTTTTTCGAGTTTTTTGTAGTTTTAGCGCAAGCGAAGCCGCGGGTTCTGCTAGTAATAAATCTATACATATAATAAAATTGTAACTAAGCCGCATCTGTACATTAAATATTTTTTGGAAAATCTTATTGAAATAAACATTATTATCGATACAAAGGTCGAATCTATAGTTTTTAGAATTTTTGTCTGTCTGTCTGTTACCGCATCACAGAAAAACCACTGGAGGGATTTTGATGAAATTTGGTATGGTGATAGCTGGTTATCCGGGGCAACATATAGGATACTTTTTACTGCGGAAAATATCTCATTTCTGAGATAAAATACAGTTTTTTGTCATCTGAACGCGGGCGGGGCCGCGGGCAATGTTAGTAAATAAATAAATATGTTGGGACATTTTACGTGTTATACATGCAATTTACCATTAATTTTGATATTTATGATACAAACACATAATCATACGCACATAAAGCCAATTCAGTATTAGATAGATTTTAAAACTTAAACTTGTGTCGCTTTGTAAGGTCGTACATCCCAAGTGGGTCACGACCGTGACCACACGCAATAAAATATGGTGCTTATGTTCTTTTATTTACAGTTTGTTCAATGGACCATCTTTTCTTTGTTTGTATATGTATGTACATGTTTTATATATTATGTAGAATATAGAAAATTAGTTACGAGGTCAAATACATCTAATATATAAAAATCTGGTGTCACGGTGTTTGTGGTCGCATGCCTAGAAAGCGGCTCGACCGATTTTAATGATTTTTTTGTATATTTGGTATTTATTTATTGTATGTATAGATAATGTTTTTATAATTAAAAATGTCACTTGTATATCCTTTAATGATTAATCTATTAAGAAAGTATTATAATATATCGATTTTTGTCCAAATTCATCAATATATATATACTGCGTGTGATATTACGATGTTGTTCATTGAAAAAGTCGATACAAACCGTTGCCATAGTTACTGAATAAAATACATACACGTGCAAAGGTCATAGTAAGAATCTAGTAAGATATAACATATGATTTGCTTTCCAATAAATTGGTTACAATATGTGTTTGGCATTTTTACCGAAACTCGTGTTTTCAATTTCCGGATGAAACCTACTTATATATAATACCTATACACGCGTTTGTTGTATTTAAGTGAGGAAATTTGGTACTTTGTGCAAAAATTTCCGTCTTTATAAATATGAATGAGAGCCTTTTTTGGGTTTCTAATCCAAAGATTCCGACGGGAACCCTATTTATAAAACTTAACCATACTTATACAGTATTAGTCTTTCCCGTGACCAAGTTGCTGTTAAGCATTCGAAACGTCAGAAACAAAAAATCTAAATAAAAATAAAACCACAACAAAATCAAGAAATGATAGTTGTATTTAAAATGACAAATATTCATTTAAATCCAAAATAAAATATTTTTTGTACAGTAGGATATGGATGGCTTCCTTTTTAGGATTTTGAATCGTGTATTATAGAATGAGATTTATTACACGAATAGAATGTTCCCTGGAATAGTTTTACATAGGCTACTCTTAGTAATAAAATTTTCTTCTTTACAATTATAAAAACAAAAGGAATCAGGGGACCCAAACGAAGTTTTAAATCACTAGTATTTCATATCGTTTCTCAATGTAACTATATTTTATCTTTGTCAATATTCTAACGCCTTTAACGATCGAAGCATAAACCTATTGTGAGGCGACCATCACAATTGTACAATGTTTCAGCGGAAAAGCTTAGCACTTGTATGGTGACCATTTTAATGTTAATAAGATACTAGTTACCCAACCGTGCTAAAAAGTATAAAGTAACAAGCTTACACATTGGTATATCTGATATCTGATATTACAATTTTTTATATTGATTAATAAATTCTATGACTCGATTCACGTTTCGTTTACAAAAGAAATTCATTTATATCATACTAAAGATTTATCCTCAATGCGCTCGGATGCGTCTATAGGCAGGCTTATTGTTAGCTAAAGCCATGTGCTAATTACAGGTCATCGTTTTTTTTCTTTATATTTAAAGAAGGGTTTTCCCTTAGGTAATAGTCTGTTTCTAAATTTCATTTTAGTCCATTGCAATTATAATATTAGTACAATTATGGTAAACTGTATAAGTTTTCATAAATTACAGGAGTTGATATATATATTTCACCATGAAATAGATACGATTTGTGTGTTTCGAGTGGAGTCTGCACTTGGGCAAGCAGTATAGGATGCTCTACAGCATTATGGAACGTAGACCTTAAGTAAGGTGAGAGATAGTGGATGGAACAGGCTACCAAAGACTTAGATTTATGACATTTTTTGGGAAAGTATTTAGTTTAATAATGGACAGCGTTAGGCTAATATCTATACTATAATATAATATTTTACAAAGAGGTAAAGTTTGTGAGGTTGTAGAAGGTAATCTCTAAATCTACTGAACCAATTGAGATAAAATTTGGTTAGAAGATAGTTTGGGACTCTGGCAAGGACATAGGATACTTTTTATCCCGGAAATCATACCTTAAAGGGGTCATAATGGTGATGGAAGTTTGTATGTGGAAGCAAGGTAGGAACGAACCTGAGCGAAGCGAGGGTGAGTCGCTAGTGTCCAATATATACATATATATTAGCTATCTACTTTTATATTAGCTTCACCGATAGTGATCTCCATCGTCATTCCTCCACAAAATTAATTTAAATGATATGAACAATTATGACCTAATTGATCTCGCCATCCAAGACAAATTGCCTTAACATGAATATATTTGCCATTCATCATGCATCGAGCTGAAAGATTTCATTAGACACAAAACTAATTCTCAAATAACGTCAATGGCGATAGCTATACATGAATTTTTTTATTGACAATGAATTTGTATGTACAAGTAAACTTTGTTAGACACCAAAGTTGATAGCCTCATGGAGATACTAATAAAGTTTAACATCAGAATGCAAATTCGGGGGTTATGAATTAAGCGAATGCTCCTCATGAACTAATATAGGACCGAATCAAAACAAACAAGAAAATCAAATAGATCAACATTTCATCAATACACTCGTCAGATGAAGTAATTTCGCTAAAGCGAATTCCTTTTTGATTAGTTAGTAGTAGATTAACTGAGTATGTTATTAAATTATTTTAGACTTTGATTCGATATTGCAAGCAAAAAGTGCTTTTTAAGTAATATTAATATTAAATAAGAAATACACATAATTAGAAGTGGAAGTGGTAGCCCAGTGGTAATGCACAGGCTTGAGAAACAGATTGAAGGGAATAGAAAACAGTAAAATATATCCCATCAAAAACACAAGTGAAAATAGGAGTTAAGTTCAATATTAAGAATATGCGTGATTGTCAACTTCACCGTCAAAAGAATTGAGATCTAAATGGGTGCCAAGTTCTGTAGATAATGCTGAAAATTTTCTATACGAACATGTAACATTCTCAAATTAATTTAAAAACTCAATTTCTTTTTTTTTTCTGTTACAAAAGTGTTTTCTATTTAAAAATAGAACTTCTTTTTGAACAGTCGAATTATTTACACAGAGTAGATAACTTAGGATAAATTGAAGTTCAAGATTTGACTTGGCTAGTTTTTACCAGTAAAGCAAGTTTTTAGAAGAGTGAGACGTGTTGACCTTACAATATAAAAAACAGCAATTTGCGTATAGTATAAAGAAGATATAAATTATTAGTCGAATATAAGATAACTTGTACATAGTTTATGTTAAATGGATTTGAAGTTATTACGAGGTGAAAAGTGACTCCAAATGGTTCGTGTAAAATATACACACGGTGCTGCGTCGCCAGTTTCTTTGGCTTGAACTTGACTGGACACGCTGCCGCGTGTCTTAATTGACACATAAAAAATAAAATATATTACATAGAAATATATAATAATTCTTGATCTCTATCAATCATTAGCATAGATTTAGTATGTTTGTTTATATGCAATCATTTGCGTAGTTGCAACTGGTGGCTACTCGATTATCCTTAAATACATATACAATACATATATAGCAGATTATAATTGATCACGTATTGGCATTGATTTACATGCAATACACCACTGTGTCATCATTACGAGTAGGTAGTTATTGCGTTTCATCTAAAGCCATCAAATGTAATGTACTAGAGTAGATGAATATCTCTTAATAATTCACGATATTATATGTACGTAATTCTGTTTCTAATGACTTAAAAAATAGTTACTAAAATCCCATCCTATCCCATTAATATGATAAAGGTGAAAGTGTGGATGAATGGATGTTTGTTACTCAATCGCGTCAGAACGGCTGAACGGATCTGGATAAAATTTGGCACAAAGATAGATATAGGAATAGCACAAAAGTTCTTATCCCAGAAATGTACGGTTCCCGAAGAAAAAATTTGTTTTAGTTTTTCACTAGGAACGAAGTGAGTTGCTAGTTATAGTGTATAGTTTTAAAGCATTTTAAAAGTAATTTCTCGGTCTTAGAGGTATTTTTTGCCTTCGGTATCACCGCGTATATATATATATTAAAATGCGTAATTTTAGGCAACATGTCTAGGTAAAAGGGCGAGTACAAAAAGACTAAGAGGATTGTATGTTAATACGACTTCACTTGTACAGCTTCTACGAGTAATATGTTAGCGATTCCTGTGTATTTCGCGTAAGGAATATCCCCTCGCTTTGTTTAGGTTTCTATTCTACGCTGTTTAGGAAATACTTAGAAACTAATGATTCAATTTACATTTTGGCGTTTATTTCAACATTACGACATTTTTCTGTGACTTTATACCATAACAGTTATTACACGTGACTTCGCTTGCCTTGTCCATTCCCTGGATGCAATCTATGTCCTTGTCAAATTTTATCGAAATCTGTTCAGCGATTTAAACGTGAAAAGGTAACAGACAATAATTTTCACATTTACAATAAAGTATAACGTTAACGTTACGTAATGACGTTAACAAAATAATTGTCAATTCGTTCTGTATATCGTCAATTATTTATTTTTTTCTTTTAAAGTCATAGCTAATTTGAATAAGAATATTCAGAAAATATTAATAAGATATTAATAATAGCTTAAGATCTGAGGAGAGATGAAGAAGAAGAAGGGTTTTCACCATCAGATCTGCCTGGCAATAATCTAAGAAAAATTGTCGAAAAATAGATCAGCAATGAATCTCACTACTATTATAAAGAGGAAAAATTTGTATTTTTGTATGTTTGTAACGAATAAACTCAAAAACTACTGGACCGATTATAGTTTGAGACCCTGGGAAAGGACATAGGACATTTTTTAATGGTGATGAAGGGTGAAAATGGGGATGAAAATTTGTATGGGGAATCAACCTAGAGAGGAACTCGAGCGAAGCGATGGTAAGTCGCTAGTGTGATATACATTGAATTTAACCACAACTCTTTTAAGGTTTTAAATAATGTAAAGAAAAATAAATACATACTTATAAAATTGAATACTTGTCAAGGAATTACCATTTATCTATAAATATACCATGTACATATATAATTATATATCTTGTCAGCAACGTTGTATGCAGATGCGCATATTTCTCTACTACTACTATCTTACTGGCAAATATACATATATAGATATACGTAGTAAGCTCCAAATATAATAACTAATAAGAAAATCATCTAAAGTGTTCCAAAAAAAGTTTTTTCTTACTCTATAGTAATTTCCAAAAAAAATGAAATAAATCTCATATGGAAAATGTGTTAATCGAGAATAGAATGAGCGCAGCGTGATACAGCATGAAGAAATAATAAACACTGTCATTCACAAACTTTCACATATATAATAAATATATATGTTGGGACTTTAACACGCAGCACCATTTAGTTCCATGGTAATCTACGAGGCTTGTGTTATGGATACCAGATAGTTGGTACTACACATATATAAAAGTAAAAGCTTTTTTCAAATATAGCTCACAAAAGACAACAAATTCTTAAATCTCAGACAGACTCTCAAGGCACAAAGTAATTGCGATTTTTACCAATGATTGTGTCGAGTTCACGTTTAATCGATTCGTGGTACGAATCAAATCCTTTGTCTCTATGTAATGACAGCATTGGACACTCGCCAGCGCTCCGAGCCCTCTAACTATTGTTTATCGTTTGTCAGTTGAAGTGTAACTGTTTGAATGCTATAGTGAATCTCAATATTCTGCCCAAAATGTCATAATATACGAACAGTTATGTCTCTTCTGATTCTCTATCACAGTAATATTATGACGACACGTATGGCTCAGTTTGTAGTGACTCTACTTGCTATGCCAGCGGTCGCGGGTTTGAGACCCGCTGAGGGCATTCGTTTGTGTGATGAGCACGAATGTTTATACAATAATCATGGGTGTTTATATTTATAATATACATGTATTTAAAGTTACATATGTGTAGTGCATAACACAAGCCTCGTAGCTTACCATGGAACTAGATGGTGACGAGTGTTAATGTCCCAACATATTTTAATAATTTTTAATTGGTGAAATATGATTTTATAAACCAAATTAGTTAAAAATTTCTAGAACATATTTCTGACCGACTTAACCGATAATTGATTTGATTGATCAAGAGTGTTAGAATTTTCCCATATTGCTTCCTGGATGGCACAATTTAAGTACAATATTAGTAGAAATGTGAAGAAAACGTAATGCGACGTAAGCACGACTTTATGAGACTCTAGATGAGATGTTTGAGTTAAATCACATTTACAGATCGTATTTAATGGAATAGTTCACGTGTCGTAATTAAAGTTGTAATTTCGCACACGCTTGTACCTAACACTCGTTTGTAGAATTCGACGAAATGTGTCCCCTAACAGCGTTAGCAATCATTATAGGTACTCCTTTTCTCTACTGAAATATATACTTGCTATAGACCATTGCTTGACTCGCGTTTATCGTTTTATTTAGTGCTTAAATAAGATAAACTAGACACTCTACAATTGTTAAGATCAATAGAAAATAGAAATTTTAAATAAATTCTAGAGACATAAACACCTTAAATGACGATGGTGAGATGTTATTACGATATACATATGTGATATTTAGTTCTTTATTAGCGATGTCGATTATCAAGACTGATAAATTCGAAGTATCCTCGAAGGCAATTTTATATAATTGTAATGCTCTGCAACTGTAATTTATTTTTTATTTATTTATTTATGTATCATAAAATATATTTTATTCAAAATAAAGTAACAAAATTTCGACAAAGAATAACTTATCTCTTTAAGAGATTTCTTCCAGAAACCCTTCAGAAGTGAAAAAATAAGTTAATTTAGTGCGTTGAAGGTACAGTACAGCATTAAATAGAATTGACTTAATATTTAAATGAATGACTTTATATTAAAATTAAACTTAATATTAAAATGACTTAATATTAAAATATATTAACTAAATATTGTAAGTATACAAAAATATATATTTATACACACAATTTCGCACAATTTACAATTTATCTATAGGTATAATAAATCTATACATATAATAAAATTGTAACTAAGCCGAATCTGTACATTAGATATTTTTTAGAAAATCTTATTGAAATAAACATTATTATCGATACAGAGGACGAATTTATAGTTTTTAGAATTTTTGTCTGTCTGTCTGTTATCGCATCACAGAAAAACCACTGGAGGGATTTTAATGAAATTTGGTATGGTGATAGCTGGTTATCATATAGGATATATATCTTTTTACTGTGGGAAAATATCTCATTTCTGAGAAAAAAAATACAAAAACGGCAAAGTAAGAGTATACTAATATATAAAACCTAAGAATTTGGTTTTTGCTAGCGGAGCTTGTTAACGCGAGCGGAGCCACGGGCAATGCTAGTAATTAAATTAAATACTGTTCGTTAGTACGACCATCACTAGAAAATAACTGGACTGATTTGGTATTTTTTTCTTGATAATGTTCGTAATAGTCCGAATTAAATATTACGTAAAAAACTAACAAGTTGTTCGGAAAAGCGTATTTTGCTTTATGATATTTATTGCATTACCTCGAAGATCATTAATAAATTTATTTAAATTGGGACGAGCCAATGTTTGTTCAGTCACCTAGTTCTCAATAAAACTTTAAACCAAAGTAAGCCAGAAAAACTCAATATAAAATATTGTCAATTGCCAAATCTATACTTAATATTATAAAGAGGTAAAGTTTGTGAATTGTGAGTTTGTGACGTTGTAGGGGGTAATCTCTTGATCTACTGAACCGATTTAGATGAAATTTGGTAATAAGATAGTTTGAGACCCTGGGAAGGACATAGGATTTTTATCCCGGAAATCATCCCTTAGGGGGGTGAAAATGGGGATGAAAGTTTGTATTGGGAAGCAAGCCAGGGACGAACCCGAGCAAAGCGAGGGTGAGTCGCTAGTTAATAATAATTGTCATAATACGTACTACGTGTGAATGTTTACAAGGAAAAATCAATCTTAATACTATGGTCTCAAAACAGTAACGAATCTCAGGTGTCATGTTTAAAATAATCACTTGGAAAGCAGACTCTTTATTATAGCAACATGCTATATTTTGACTTTAGATCATGACTGTAATTGTTCTTGGATTTTCTTTTATGTTATGTTATTTAATTGTACAGACAAATATATATATATATATATATATATATATATATATATATATATATATATATATATATATATAATAAATAGGCAAAGACGAAACAGTTCAGTGCCTTTTTCTTCTCTGTTTGTCAACCGATTTTCTCTTCTTGTTTAATAGCTAGTGTTGACGAAATTTAGTGTTATCAATTATTATTATTTTTTTTGTAAATAGTACGTTTTTTTTATGTTTTCCTCAAGTTTTCAATAATCTCCCGGCCCATTTCCCAATCACTTGGGGTCGGTGCAGTACATCTTCTGTACTGCTGAAAGGATTTGGCAAAAGTTTTACGACCTGCCGCCTGCCTGACGTCAACCCTCCTTGGGAATGAAAAAACTCTCCTTGAAATTTTCAATAATAATAAATAATAATAATAATAAATAAATATGTAGGGACATTAATACACAGCAGCATTTAGTTCCATGGTAAGCTACGAGGCTTGTGTTATGGATACCAGATAGTTGATACACTACACATATATAACTTTAAATACATACATATTATAAATATAAACAACCATGACTGGAGTACAAACATTCGTCATCACACAAATGAATGCCCCCAGCGGGACTCGAACCCGCGACCGCTGGCACAGCAAGTAGGTTGGCAAACTGAGCCAAACGTGTCGTCAATGACCGACCAGAAGGTCGAATTTCCACCGCTAGATGAACATAAGTTATTATGAATATCTGAAATAAATACTAATACTAAAATATTATATATAATAATACTTTAGTTAGTTAGAACATTCATTCGAAACATGTATATTATACGCTGAATTAATACATAGGGTACTTATTTCTTAAATAATTTCTATACTAGCGACTCACCCTCGCATCGCCAGGGTTTTTTATTTACTCATAGATGAGAATTAAATGCATAGATGAGAATTCTAAAGGAAATTATTTAGTATAGATTTCTCATAGATAAGACATTTTCCCGCAATAAAAAGTATCCTTTATGTTGACCCGGATAAGCAGCTATCATTATATCAAATTTCATCAAAATCCTTCAAGTGGTTTTGTGACGCGATAACAGAAAGACAGACAGACAAATCAATAAAATGACTATATCAATAAGATTTTCCAAAAAATATTTAATGTACAGATTCGACTCGGTTAGAATTTTATTATATGTATAGATGTAAATCTTTATTTTTAAAATAGGGAAAAAACCTCTCTACAGTAAAGTACTACAAGTATTGGTCGTTTGAACAAATAAGCACTAAGACGACGTTATATATAGTAGTATATTATTATATACTGTGTTGTATCATAGACCATAGTATATATTATAATCTACGTATCTACCTCGAACAAGCAGCCAGCCAGCTCTTTGTTACACGTAGATACAATGAAATGAGAAAGGAATTTGTAGAAGAAATTTGTCGAGTTCTTTCCCATTTACTTCATAGTTTCCACACCAAATAATACAAATATGAAAAATAAATAAATATATTGGGACATTAACGCACAGCACCATCTTGTTCCATGGTAAGCTACGAGGCCTGTGCTATGGATACCAGATGTTTGATACACTACACATACATATATAACTTTAAATACATACATATTATTTATATAAACACCAAGTACAAACATTTGTGCTCATCTCACGAATGAATGCCACCAGCGGGACTCGAACCCGCGACCGCTGGCACAGCAAGTAGGTTCACTAAAAACTGAGCCAAATGTGTCCTCGATATTGTGAATATCTTGATGTCTCTAGATGTTAGTAACTTTAGATCATAACTCTCAGACATTTACGAGCTTCGTTTTGTATTTTAATATTTATTACGAAGAAGAAAGCTGTATTTACGTCTTATATATAGTTAACAGTTTGAAAATGAATATGCATTCAGTTTCATTCAAAGAAAATTTAAAGGAAAATAAGATTGGAATAAGCTTGACCTATTTTCGTGTGTTTTATCTTTGTCAAAAGGTATTTGATTTAACTTGGTTTGATTTTGTTATAAATAAAATTCAAAAACTTTTGTCTTTATAATATATAAAATATATATTATTGCTGTTTGTTCCGGTTTAATTCAAAGAGCCAAATTCCGGTTTAATCAAAGGAGCTTTATAACTTGATGGGTCAATATTGTCACATATCTTTACTTAGTCTGGACATAGAATTCATGGCAATAAATTAAAATAAAACTTGATTTTTGAGAAGTGATATTTGAAATAATAATAAACTAATTTTGCGGATTTTTTGCATTTCTTTCGTTTTTCGTTTTCGTTTTCTTAGTAATAGACCCCTGGATGCATTTAGCTCGTATTACATAGATCGTAATAATATCGTACAAAATTAAATAGTATACCCATAGCAACATACGAAGAATAGGTAATAGAATCAAGAAAATTATATATTCTTAAATAGTAATAAGGTATTTTGTTGCCATCTCTCTCCAAAATGTTTCCAAATTATCGTATAGTTTTGTAGGTAAACATCCTTTGTAATAATTTAAAAGGTTGTGTCATGTAACAGTCTTTCCCATCAAACATAGAGAAAAAAAGTCAAAATTAAATATTAAAAAAGACCTATTATTACAAATCCTGATGATGAGCAATAAAAACTCAAATTATTAAAGATCCAACAAGTGTTTTTGGCTTGGAGAGAAAAATCATTTAGACCCCTCGTTAACCTTGACATATTATGTAAGTCATAATAAGCAAACAAACGTAGCCGGAAGTTGCATTCACAACACAATGGCACATTAAAAATGGTTGACAATTTCGCACGCGATATTTAAGCACGTAATAATACAATAATTATTTTATTCTCGACCGTCGTACTACTGTACTGTTGCGTTTTGCTCTCCTATGTATTGTTAGTCTATTGGCTAGCAAGTGCATACGTTTTTTTAGCTCTAATTTAGACCAAAACTTAGTTAAACTTAATACTTTCTTAGATTCACACGAATATTCGCCATTTTAAATAAAACTTCTATTCTCTCTTATGGATTTATTGATGAATTTATTTTGATTTTTGGTTCCCGACATTTCTCTCCCGTAACCATGATTGCTGTGAAGCGTTCGAAATACCGGGAACTAAAAATCGAAATTGAAAGCTAATTATTTGTTTAATACGAGTATAATTTATTTTAAAAAATATGGGGCCATTAACTTATAGTTTTGAATTAAGAAACCTTGATATTCATTTCATAAAAAAAAGATAACAAGCCAATATTAATCCCGCTGAGTTTCTTTCGCCAGTTCTTCTTAGGTCTGAGGCTTCTTCTTTCCAAACTCGTAGTAGACTCATGACGTTCAGTAAAAAATTGTAATAATTTAATGCTGAATAAAATATTTTAATTTGATTTGATTTGATAATTGGCAGAAATCGCAAACTCTACATATAAAATAGACTCGAATTGAGCACCCCATCTTTTTTTAAATCGCTCAAAAGTATGAAAGCTGATGAGTTACTTCCACATGCTGCTCGAATCGATGCAAAGGATAATATTTGCTTTACCAGTCAGTCAAATATTTAGCCGATGTAGATGGTTATTTGGGGGGTCTATTTTCGGAATCGTTATTTGACGTCCAGCAATTAGCATGCAGTTCCAGAGGTCCAACAGTCAATACCTGGGTCGGACCAAGTATAATCTAGGTTTTTATCTCAAATTCATTATGTATTTTAATTAAAATCATCATATGTGTATTTTGTTTTGAACATTTTTTTTAATGTTGGGACATTAACACACAGCGCCATCTACTTCCATGGTAAGCTACAAGGCTTGTGTTATGGATACCAGATAGTTGATACACTACACATATATAACTTTAAATACATACATATTGTAAATATAAACACCCATGACTGGAGTACAAACATTCGTCATCACACAAATGAATGCCCCCAGCGGGACTCGAACCCGCGAGCACTGGCACAGCAAGTGGGGTCAATATAATAAACTTGAGCCAAACGTGTCGTCAAATATTTACTTAACTAAAAAGAAGATAGAAAGAAAATAGAAAATTTCATAAGATAAATTATAAATTATTATGTATACCCGGATATTTATTCCGGTCTAGTTAAAACTCAGTTAGTTGAAGCTCATTAGGCAACAGCACAAGTGAAACTGCTTTAAAAACGCTCTAAAGTAATAAAGAAGAAAACACCGTGATTGAATTAATATTATCGACAAAATAAAATCGGCACTTGCAAGGAAAAGTATTATAACTTAGCATCGAGATACATTTAAAAGAGAAATTAATTTTTTCATACACTTTAAATATTTTAAATCCAAATTTTTACTGAACCGAGTTGCAATATTATTTTTTGCATATATCGATATAGTGATGAAGACATAATGATCAAATACACGCTTGTCTCGATGAAAGATTAAAGCAAGGTATTATAACGGTTTGTATTATAAAATACTTGTATTATAACATTCTAATATAAATTATACTATATAGAAATCTATTTTCAAATATATTATTCATAGATTAATTTACATAAATCTTCGGGTAACTGTTATTATTGGCTTACTGTTTACTCGAATAGCAGAGCATTGAACTCTGGATTCGCAAACTTAGAATTTCATTGATTGGTACAAAATACATAAATTTAACTGTATTAACTTCGTAGTTTATATTACTCAAATAATAGGGTAAACGATTTGTAAAAATAATATTTCCTAAACAAATTTTGATGATACTTTATGAAAATAACAAAAAAGTTGTAAAATTTGATAGACCAGATTCCAAACTAAGTAGTCAACTTCTTTACGTATAATAATTACTATATAGTCAATCTCACGTAATAAGGTTTAGTACCAACGCGTAGATCAGTTGCCTAATATCTATACATATAATAAAATTGTAACTAAGCCAAATCCGTACATTAAATATTTTTTTCAAAAATTTTATTGAAATAGACATTATTATCGATACAGAGGTCGAATCTATAGTTTTTAGAATTTGTATCTGTTTGTCTGTCTGTCTGTTACCACATACAAAAAACCACTGGAGGGATTTTTAAGAATTTGGTATGATGAGGTGGTTATCCGAATCAACATATAGGATACTTTTTACCGCGGGAAAATGTCTCATTTCTGAGAAAAAATACAAAAACTGCATTGTAAGAGTATACTAATATGTAAAACCTAAGAATTTGTTTTTTCGTCATCTGAACGCGGGCGGAGCCGCGGGCAATGCTAGTATTCAATATTTTTATTTAAGTCACACAGTTTATTTTTACTCTATCGAATGACCTTATACCTACTTTAATTACCTTTTGTATTTATAATTTGACCAAATTGGCACCGATCGGGAAAGTTTATTACTAATGCGCCTAGGTGTTACATCTATTTATGTTTTAGGGTATGCGCAATCGATCCTGTAAAGCCCCATTGCATTATAACGATAGGGTTCCGTCATAAGTTTTAGTGAGTAAGTCTCACAGTTCCCTACAAGTTACTAGCTGGGACCCCATGATTGGTTTCCCAAGTGTTATAAAAAAACCATTTTTTCCAGCCGTCCCAGCGTGAAGGAGTAAAAAATATACGTTTAGATTTTAAAACTACACAATGAAAGAAACGATATTGCACGCATATAGGACATAAGTGACGCAACTATACTCGAGTCGGAAATCGTAGTGACACGCGCCGCACTAGACCGAATGAAACACTTTCTTCACCACTTGGTTCAAGTATAAAGAAAGATATATTTTTTCCTATAAATGCTAACTAATTACATGTAAAAACAATCAATTATTTTTTAACAAAAAAAAACATTTTAATATTACTTACAATATTCTAGCGGTGGCAATTTGTCTAAGACCACCAATGGGTGAGTTAACTAGACTATTATTTAGTAGCAATTTACTTCTTTATTTCTATATTTTAAATGTAAAAGTTAGTCTGTTATAACGTCGTGTAAAAACAAGGTAGATCACAGTATTAGCTTTCTTGCGAAGAGAGAATTTACTGGTAGAAAAATCACTGACGATAATCTCATCCCGGTATACTGTTGGTTTCCGAAGGATATTGAATAACTAAAATCATAGGACGAGCTTGGTGTAGTTAGGATTTATCCAAAATAGGTCACTAGTTTACTGTTAAAATGTAATATAATACGTGGAGAATAAATCGCAACATCGATTACCAAACGCCGACATAACGCAATATAAAATGTACGGGAAGGGTATAAAAATATTTATGTGTTTAAAATTAATTTTCCATAAAATTAAAGTGATATAGTTCGTGAATATTTAGACGCTATTATTCTAAAAATATTACGAAAAGTGTTGATTGAAATACAATTTTAACGTTTCACTTATATTTCATAAGATCTACTAGAAACCCAGAACGAAAGAACTAGAGAAAGAACTAAGAACCCAGCACAGCTCCTAAATTATTTCTGAAAAAACTGCTCTATATCAACCATTTTAATATTATAATCGGCCTAATATTAATATATTCATATAAAGTCCATCGTTTTAAAAGATCCGATAAAACTATAAATAAACAAACATACTTTTGTATTTATTAATACCAAATCATACTACTAATGTACGGAAAAGTTTCAATATACCACGGCGATATGATGGCATACACGATGACAGGAAGCGGAAGATGAAAACAAACAATAGTTAATTACTTTTACAAGCAATTTTTAAACATAAATTTTTGCATAAACGTCACTATAGCGAGGTCACTGTGGCTCAAAAGGTAGTTTTGCTGAAAAAAGTCAGCAAGAAACCCAACAGACCCAAGAGAGGCTCTTACCAAAAAGCTCAATCAGAAGATACTCAAAGCACCATCATTTTGGAACCGGAAATAAAAAACAAAATAAGCGAAAAAAAAATAAAGCTTATCACTTGATCCAAGCGCTCTATATAGTTAAATGCATGTAACGTTTGTTACGTAAACGTATTTCACTTTACATTTCATACTCGATGTCGGTCCGTCACTTATAAATCTTGCGGGTAGCTGGTATATTAATCTAGTATGTCTCACTGCAACGTGACACGCTTTACTAAAGTGCTGTGTCACTTCCATAAATGCCTATCAAGTTTAGTTCTATTAAGATAATCCATATTCCCCTACAGTTTATTTATTAATAAATATATAATTTTAATAATTAATGTTGGGACGTTAACACAGCACCATCTAGTTCCATGGTAAGTTGATACACTACACATATATAACTTTAAATACATACATGTTATAAATATAAACACCCATGACTGGTGTACAAGAATTCATGCTCATTATCCGAATGAATGCCCCCAGCGGGACTCGAACCCGCGAGCGCTGGTACAGCAAGTCAAGTGTCACTACAAACAGCCAAACGTGTCGTCAAAAAAAAATATCGGATTCAAACATTTATAATACCGGCAAATTATTTTAATGGCATTAAGTGAAAATTTTGCCTTTGCCACTTTAAGGCTTAAATTAAAAATCTACAATAAATAAAACCCTGAAGACCTATTTACAGTCACAGTGACTGATCTCTCGAAGACTTTCCCATCCGTCTACGCAAAAGTAATATAGTGGAGACGATACTTAATTATGTTCTCTCCGTTTTCTCCGTAGGAAAAATGATGTTCGAACAGTATAAAAACGCCTGTTTTGAAATTCTATATAAAAAAAACATAATAATAAGAAATTGCTATTTTTCGTCAAGTTTATTTATTTACTAGCGGCTCACCTTCAACAAAACAAAAACAAATCTATCCCACGGGAACCGTACATTTTTCCGGGATAAAAAGTAGCCTATATGCTATTCCAGACTACAATTTGTGATAGATTAAGACTACAAATTGTTCATATTGCATCCTGAACCTTTCAGCGGTTCTAGCGTGATTGAGTAACAAACATCCATCCAAACTTTCGCATTATATAGTAGAATGATGTTTTTTTAAATTCAGAATTAAGGGAAGAACAAAGGGAACTCAGTTCTAAAAATGCTTTCACACTAAAGTATAATTGACTAATGATAATTTTTTTTTTCTATAATATAAAAATACTGGTTCCGAATTCAAATATAACTATTGTTGCTAACTTTACCACAGGTAATTTTAAATATTTCGTATATAATACATATACGTTTTCTTATTAGTAATATTAGAATATATATTACGTCTCCATGTCTCCATTATTTCGAGAAATGTGTTAAACTGTCGATACATAACGCCGCGTTTTGACTTTATTTATAACTGTAACCTTAGAGTTAAACTATTTTCATATTTTTTGTTCAAAAGCAACTTGATCAGATTATAAATTGCTTCAAACTATATTTCTAACATAATATATAAGTAAATTATTAAGAACACGATTTATTAATCCCGCTGAGGGCATTCATTTGTGTGATGAGCGCGAATGTTTGTACTCCAGTCATGGGTGTTTATATTTATAATAT
This sequence comes from Brenthis hecate, assembly GCA_951806755.1. Lineage (NCBI taxonomy): Eukaryota > Metazoa > Arthropoda > Insecta > Lepidoptera > Nymphalidae > Brenthis > Brenthis hecate. The sequence continues at coordinate 5,112,457 of OX638258.1, read as the reverse complement.
GTATGTATTTAAAGTTATATATGTGTAGTGTATCAACTATCTGGTATCCATAACACAAGCCTCGTAGCTTACCTTGGAACTAGATGGTGCTGTGTGGTAACGTCCCAACATTATTTATTTATTTATTTATTATTATTAATGTTTAATTTATTGTGTCATCAAAATTTATGTTAAAATATATCCGAAAATAACATTAAAAATTTAAATAATAGTATAAAAATGTTTTAAAAGACAACAAAATCGAAAGTGAATAATAATTACAAGACTTCCGCGACATCATTCAGACAAAAAGAGACAGTAGCATTTCCAAGGAGGGTTGACGTCAGGCAGGCGGCCGGTCGTAAAACTTTTGCCAAATCCTTTCAGCAGTACAGAAGATGTACTGCGCTGACCCCAAGTGGTTTGGGAAATGGGCAGGGAGAATAAGAATGTTTAATTTCGCTTTTTAATTTTTTTTTTCGTTATTTAAATTTAGGTTTGCGAAATACGTTCGTGTGATAGAAGCGTAAGGTAAAATAACCCCAAATAGGGAAAAACGGAGCACGGTCAGGTAATTACTCTGAAGCGTAATTAAAAATATTTATTCAAGCGTTAATAAACAAATTAAATAAGATTTGTTAATAACTAGGGTAACCGTTAATTGTTTAGTTTTTACTATTTATTTACTTGTTTTGTTGTGTATATTTATCTAACTTGATTGATGAATTATCAAAATCATTCTAAATCCATGTTTAATTAATTTAAAATTCGAAAAAAAAACTTATTTTAAGCGCGTTTCAGTATTACGAGTATAAAAAATATGTTAAACATTAATAAATACATACAAATAAAAGAATAATCATACGAAACCGTTATAAGTAGATGCTAGATATAAACATCTAAAACCCACAGATAATATTAGTAGTGAAGTTGGCGGAAGCTGAAATTTGAAGCTCTCCCTCTCACGTCCATTAACACAGTATTAGATAACGTTGCACGAAACATCGCTTCGCTGAAACTTAACGCTTTAAGTAATAGTGACGTTAACGAAAAGTGCTTCTACCATAAAAAGGTTAAAAAAATCAATATATTTAAAGAAATCATCACTTAACAAAATTTAGAGGATGATAAAAACATAAAAAAAAAACAGGTATTTGAAGTATAAAACAACATACGTACATAGTAATATTTTCTTATAACACTTCTCGATTTTTTTACAGCAATCATGGTGCGGGAGAGACCATCCCAAAAGATAAAGAAAAATAATCTGAAAAGATCGTTTTATTCATGTATAACTGTTATTTGTGTACTTGTGCATAACTTAAAGTAAAGCGAGTTCAAATCTAGAGTCTCGCACCTCTGATATTTTCATGTGCGAATCTTTTCCAACATGATTACCACTTGTCTTAACGGTGAATGAAAACATCATGAGGAAACCTGCATGTCTGAGAGAACCTAGCAAGTTTTCAAAAGACATGTGAAGTCCGCCAACCCGCACTTGGCCAGCGTGGTGGACTATGGCCTGATTCCCCCCGTAATGAAGGGAGGCCCGTGCCCAGCAGTGGGACGTTAAAAAGGGCTGATATACTGTGCATCACTTCATACGGATGACGGATACTGACTTATTTCATTTAATAAGTAGTATATAGTCATAATAGGTACCTAGTAACGAGCACTTCGCGAACACTAGTAATAATAAACGTAAAATCTTCTATATAAATAAAAACGAATATTCGTATTTTGTCTCTATGCGTTCCTAAACCCTTGATCCGATTATGATGACACTCTGGTGGGTTATTTTGTATACACCTGCATAGATTCCTGGTGTAAAATAAATCTTTGGACGTTTCTTCTGCATTCCTAAGCCATTCAAACTTAGGGATGTGCGAATCGAGGGTAAGACTCTAGTAATAAATCAAAATACATAAGTATATATTTTTTTCTTTGTATTTTTCTAACACTAACAACTTATTTAAACATTATTGAATAGAATTCAAAATATTTCGTTAAAGCAGTAGTTGAAAGTTTAAATTCGTAAATTTTAAAAGAACTACATCCTCTTTTCAAAAGACTCCGTGGTCACCCCATGCCTTTTATACTCGAGTCAAAACCTATATAAAGAATCTTAGAATATTCTTAAGAACTTTTAGTTAATTACTTTTCAGCAAAAGCTTTAGAAATGTTGAATTTTCGCCTATTTATAGTTAACCTTAATTAAGATTGATTTGCTTTACTTAAGAACTAACAATACGCTTTTGCTTTGCTCCAAAGCTATGTAATTATGATTTCTTCCAACACATTTGGTGAAATTGAGTTAAAAATGGCGTTGCTTTTTATAGAATAATAACGCGAAATCATATTCCAAAAATTTGATACTCAAAATATTATCAATCTATACTAATATTATAATATTATAAAGAGGCAGAGTTTGTTCGTTTGAACGCGCTCATCTTAGGAACTACTAATCCAATACCAAGGGACGAACTCAAGCGAAGCGAGGATAAGTAGCATATAATTCAACTCTTTAAAAATCCAACTGCTATGCATGAGTCTGCCTCAATGCGAGAGGGTTAGGTCACTTTGCTGGTCAAATAATTACTTAAGTTTTATCTGGCATTTTTTTCTTCTTCTTCTTCTCTTTATCTTATTATACAGGTTTCCTCACCATGATTTTTTTCAATATGGTAAGTGATTATGTTGAAAATGAGATTTGCATATGAGAATTGAGAACCTCAAGGTGGAGGCTCATAGCTTGAACCCGCTTTTGCTGAACTATATACTATATATTGTAAGATCTGGTATTTTCTTTTCAAATTGTTGATGAAATCATAATTTTTAACCCGTGCGTATGTCAATAAATATACTTTATTCCCAAAGTTTGGGCTTATGTAATAAATAATAATATATATTTTACTAATATATTTTGAAATTCATCCCGACAAGAAACTCACGAGCGCAATTATAACTTTCATGGCAATATAAAGGGATAATCTGGTGGACCCTTCACCCTGATGTCACTTTAGGGACTCGTGCTTTTGATATGTGGTGATTGAAATGGAATGATATACCGTATATTACTTTGAAAGTCACACTATTAAAATCGAAGTGACGCATTGGTCGTTTACTTTATAAATTGCCAATTAAACAGTCTCGTCTAGTGCCCAACATGTTTGGTTGCAGATTCGAAGGTCCTAGGTTCAAGACGTGGGTCTGGCCAAGGTCGATATCAGCCAGGAATTAGAAAGTTGACAGTGTTAGGAAAATCAGGGAAATTATACATGGTTTTTGTTATGCTGGTTGTGTTTTGAAATAATGTTTAAGATTATGTGTGTACATTTAAATCCTACTAATATTATAAATGTGAAAGTTTATATGGATGTTTGGACGTTTGTTACTCAATCACGCTAGAACGGCTGAGCGGATCTGGATGAAATTTGGCACAGACATGGATATGATTCTGTTTTAAATAAATAAAGCAAAAATGAAAAATGTGAAGCCTGCGCCTAATATGTATCTCAACAGTCAAAGCTAAATTGTAGTTCTGATGGACTTAAATTGTGATTAATTTATTACAAAACTACCGTATTAGATTTTAATTTTACTTGATCATTATTGAGGCAAATTATTACAGGCAATTGCAATAAGAAAATTCTTATGAAATTTATTCTGTCTTTTTCAATGAAACCCGCACAGTACAGTAAATCAAAGACCAGGACCTACTCCAGGATCAGGATTAAATCCGACGAGAATTGTATTCTAAATTTTCACATAAAAAGTTATAAATTTATTTAAAGTACAAATCGACTAGTATTAAAGTAATATTAGTATTTATTATTATTAAAAATCCTTGACCACTTAAATAAATTATCCTTGTGATGATAGCAACATAGTTTTTTTTTTTTTTATAAATTGGTTACCTTGAAACAATTAGAGCGTAGCAATTAAAAAAAATGTTTTAAACTGTAATCACAGCATGATTTAATTTATAACTTTTATTGCTTAGAAGAATAAAGATATATCTATACATATAATAAAATTGTAACTAACCCGAATCTATACATTAGATATTTTTTGGAAAATGTTATTGAAATAAACATTATTATCGATACAGAGGCCGAATCTATAGTTTTTAGAATTTTTGTTTGTCTGTCTGTCTGTCTGTTACCGCATCACAGAAAAACCACTAGAGGGATTTTGATAAAATTTGGTACGGTGATAGCTGATTATCCGGGTCAACATATAGGATAGATTTTACCGCGTGAAAATGTTTCATTTATGAGAAAAAATACAAAAACTGCAATGTAAGAGTATACTAATATGTAAAACCTAAGAATTTGGTTTTTTGTTAACTGAACGCGGGCGGAGTCGAGCTATGCTAGTATATTATACAAATAAACAGAGGAAAAAAATGTACTGAGCTGTTTAGTTTCTGCGTATATATATGTATATATATATATATATATATATATATATATACAACGAGCTGGAAAATCGAAAAGTTCAGAACTAGTTATTTTATATGGGACTCACTACTTCGGATTACTTTCAATAGTGGACTACCATCTACAACAATACGTCAAGTTTAAGTTAGAGAAAAATTATATATAACAGTATAATTATAGTCTATCTATTCTATACTAATTGTTAAAACGTACCTAGGGACAAGTTTATATATAGATACTTAAAATAAAAATCCTTACTAATTACTTCAGAATACACTATGCAGAACGGTCTAATGATTATGTCCTAAATGAAATAATCCTACATATATTTTCTTTTTAACCAGAAACGCAAATGTAATCGACTAGTTTCTTTCTGCAGCTCCACTTGCTCCACTCGTAGGTTAGCGTGATGTAAAAATATAGCCAAAAATGGCCTATAAAATGCAAAATGAATTATTAAAACCTAACATCCTAAACTCCACACAAACTTCTTGACTTCAAACTTTTTCTTCGACGTCAAATCCTTTTGTTCATTCGTTCATTGCTTATAGACTTTCGAGACCGATGCATTTGTAAAAAAAAACATTTTCTAATATTACCTGTTTTGTTTCGTGCAAGTGTCAAATTTGGGTTTTCACTAACATACCTGAAATAATAAAAAATGTACTTTAAATTATCTTAAAACATAATATAAGGTAAAAGTATAAACAAGAAGCAAGCTATCATCATATTCATCAATTGGTTCTCAAACGATTATATTATTCTCGAGTCTTGATTATTATTCAAACAATCTATCCATCAAAGACTGTTCTATCTCAAACGATATTATGGTTCATGTTCTATTCATTATCCATTATTATCCAATTTTGTGGAAATCCTATTGTTTTTTAACCAATTTCAAAAAATGAGGTTCGTAAATAATCTTCTTGACTATTGTGGACCGATTTTTTAACTGTGTATTCAGCCCTTTTTGACGTTCCACTGCTGGGCACAGGCCTCCCTTCAATACGAGGGGGATTAGGGTATAGTCCACCACGCTGGCCAAGTACAGGTTGGCGGACTTTACACGTCTTTCGAAAACTTGCTAGGTTATCTCAGACATGCAGGTTTCCTCACAATGTTTTCCTTAACGGTAAGACAAGTGGTAATCATGTTGAAAAAAAAATAAGATTCGCACATGAAATTATCAGAGGTGCGAGACCCGAGATTCGAACCCGCTTAAATCGACTACCACTGACTGCCTATTGACTGATAATATTAGTTTCTAATGAATAGGCTATTATTAGAAGGTGGTCTTTTGACTTGATTAAATTTTCTTTTCTACCTTCAGGAGTGGAACTTACTTTTATGATGTAACTTAAAAAAAAGTTTTATTATAAGTTTTTAAATTCATTTTAGTATAAGCTTTTTATAAATAATTAATCTATATGGAAAGTGCCCAGTAGGTACAGAACTAAATTGAATTGCTCGAAATTATAGGTAGTATTTTAAATAATACTAATTTTTTGGATTATTTCACGGTTGTATTTTGATTTTTTGGTCCACCTCCAATCGAAATAAATTCGCGAAATAATACTTTTTATATATATAGTTTTATTTTAAATACTACGTTTAATTTAAAAACTACCTACCTATTTTTTTAAATGTCAAATATTCGAGAAAATCTAAGAAAATCTAAGTAGTATTATTATATTAATTTTATATTATAATATTTAGTTCATGAAATAAGTAACATTTATTTACCTTATGCAGGATCCGAATGAGCCCGAAAATATATCAGAAGACTATTTCCTACGGTCAATAGCTATGAATTCAATAGGAAATCTCGTCAGTCTGAATCTAATCAGTCTTATTCCAACGGTACACTGCACCGACTAATGGAGTACTCGTACTAAAGTATCAAGGTACATGTAATGACGAATGTAGCTGTAGTTAAACTGGGTTCTAATTTTGATACACATTTGTTATTTTTTCTACAAGCTGGTTATCTATATAAATAAAAATTTAACAATTTTGAGACGACACGTTTGGCTCAGTTTGTAGTGACCCTACTTATTGTACCAGCCAGCGGTCGCGGGTTCGAGTCTCGCTGGGGGCATTCATTTGTGTGATGAGCACGGATGTTTGTACTCCAGTCATTGGTGTTTATATTTATAATATGTATGTATTTAAAGTTAAATATGTGTAGTGTATCAACTATCTGGTATCCATAACACAAACTTCGTAGCTTGCCATGGAACTAGATGGTGCTGTACGTTAATGTCCCAACATTTATTTATTTATTATTTATTATTATCTATATAAATAAAAATTTAACAATTTTGAAGAACCATTTATCTGATTATGATAAAACTTTGGTGAATTGTTGTACGAACTTTGTTACAAACATAGAGAATTTTTGTTTGTATGTTCGGTTATGTCACCCTAGTGATGCACCCGAGCGAAACGAGGTAAAGGCGCTAGTTTTTATATAAAACTTTTCTTTACTTTGAATCCGATTAAACTCTCAAGTCATGTTAAACAAAATGCAGTTAAAATCTCTTTAACTTGTAATATTTCGAAACAAGTCGCATGAAATTAGTCACATACGTCTTCTTGTTGTTAGGCATTTGCACTGTTGTGCAAAATTTTCAACAAATTTTACACGTTGTTGATTTGTTGGAGTATGAAAATGTAGTTGAACAGAAAACAGTTTTAAATATTTTTTAAATGAATATTCCGTCAATACAAACCCACAGTAACACATTGATTAGGTCTTCATATATACGTAACTAAGCTAAGTTAATATACATACAAACATATGTGATTCTCCGTGAGGCACATCGTTTGTTTAGCTCGAAGCTGTAGGTGGTCAGAGCAATCTCATAAGATGACGTTATGAACAGTTAACCGTCTATTAACGCATCCTCAATTTAATGCATTGTTCCTGCATTTACTCGTAGACTTGCGATAGTGAATTAGAGGCTAACTATATATATATATATATATATATATATATATATATATATATATATATATATATATATATATACGTTCTGATTTATTTCAACTAAATCTAGAGACAGATAGTTTGGTATCTACTAATACTATATTAATCTTAATATGTATATATAAATAAATAATATCGAAGTGTCTGTTTGTAATGTCAAAATAACAGCTTTTTACTAAATTCATATAAAAGTATAAGAAAAAAAAACAATTCTAAAAAACTCTGCCTTTCTGTTTCTTTGTTCCGGCTAATCTCCGAAACGGCTGGACCGATTCTCACGGGACTTTCACTCGCAGATAGCTAATGTTATAAGGAATAACTTAAGCTACTTTTATTTTTTTTAAATAATTGGGGTGCCGCGCAAAAACACCGAAAAAAATTAATTAAAATTGTAAACAAAATTCGCGTTTATAGGGATAGAGAAGCGATGGTAAGTAGCTAGAACTAGAATGATATTAATACTATAATAATATTAATACTAACTCTATATTATGAAGTTTTGGTTTTAAATATTAGATAGTAGCTTTGGCCTGAATTCCGTTTGTTCAGTAAGTACGTTGGTAAGGATTAGCCTTCGTGTTACTCCAAGGTATTAGTTATTTTCATTCCGAATTTTGGATAAATCCATCGGCCCTCGTTACAGGTCAGTAGTAGTCAAGTCAATACTCGAGTAACAAACACACGCACTCTCTCATACTCAAATTTCAGACCATTAATAAATGTCACGTTAATTTTAACAAAATATTGTATTAATATCTTTTTTGTTAAGTAATAAAAGCAAGAAACTTATATATTATTGTCTGCTGTGAAAAAAAAAATCTTAAAGATTAAGCGACGCCATTCATTTACCTACATTTATATTCACTAGTGTTTGCCCAGTGGTCGTAATTCGATCATTATCATTATAAAAAAAATGTTTCGATTATATTTTTAATAATATTAATATTTAATAATATTAATGTTTAATAATATTAATGTTTAATAATATTAATATTTAATAATATTAATATTTAATAATATTAATATTTAATAATAATAATAATATTTTTATTGAAAACAGCTCGTCAATAGCTATTAAACAAAAAAAAAGTTCAATGTACAATGGCGAGTCATCCTCGCTCCGCTCGTGATCGTCCCTAGATACGTTTTAAGATATTTTTCCTCAGGAAAAGTATCCCTGATAACCAGCTATCATTATACCAAATTTCATCAAAATCTGTCCGGTGGTTTTCTCGTGATGCGGTCACAGACAGACAGACAAAAATTCTAAAAACTATAGATTCGGCCTCTATATCTACGAGTATAATAATGACTATTCCAATAATATTTTCCAAAAAATATTTAATGTACAGATTCGGCTTAGTTACAATTTTATTATATTTATAGATTAATAGTAAAAGTACAGATAGAGTTGAAAAGTCAAAAGCATTTCCAATAGTTCCTATTAATCTAGCGCTGCACGTCAATATTGCGACACCAGACGCCAAACTAGTTTGACGACAAGTTCAAATATAATCAATAGCATTGACCGCAAATGGGATGTGAATATATAACGTAAACGGTACTATCTTTTAAAAATTATTTGTTAAACTGTTACACTTTTCAAAGTGAATTGAGTTTTTAAACCAGAATCATTATCACAATATATCGAGTTACTCATATAAAGTAGTTTAGACCTACACCGCACCTCATTGTTATTTTTGCATTTTCTCACGCTTGAGGGGTTTCCTTTGTACACATGGTATCTGTTTTCACTTCTATGTTTTTTTCTGGTACATGAATAAATAAATAAAAATAAATAAATAAATGAAGAAAATGTGTATGAGTGTCGGGTTGTGTATGTTTGAAATACATTTACGCGTATCACCTGCATACGTACAGGTGATTATGTGTGATGTATTCAGACGTGAGGGTGGAGGGGAAGGGGGGGGGGGTTAAAAGAGGGTAGAGGGGGCCTTAATCATAAACTATACCTGAAGTAACACATAGGCACTGTTATTCAAATCAGAATATTCCCAAGCAAAGCAAGGGTAAGTCGCTAGTATTTAATATGAAATTAAGCCAGCATTTCTTTCTGTCTGCTTATTTATACGTCATCCAATTTACTTGTACTTGCACTCGCTTCACTTAGATCTTAACTGTTATGAAATTTTTAAGTATAATTTGGAGATGCACAAATATATATTTGAATACCTACAATAGCACAAAGTGACCTTATCTTGTGGACGTACTTAGCACGGATATATAATAATTATAATATAATTTTTCAATATCACACTCATTAAATTTTGGAATAATAAGAGCCAACCACTAATCACTAATGATGAGGCCCTTGTATAATTATGAAATACGAGTATTTTATATTTAACTAGCGACTCACCTTTGCTTCGATTCAGGTTCGTCCCTAGACAAAAACAAATCTATACGATGGGAACCGTACATTTTTCCGGGATAAAAATTAAGTTTTGTGCTATTCCAGACTATAATCTATTTTTGTGCCAAATTTAATCCAGATCCGTTCAGCCGTTCTGGCATGAAAGAGTAACAAACACCCATTCATCACGCCGAAATGGCTGGACGAATTTCGATGAAGTTTAGCACACACATATGACCTAGAATAACGCAAAGGTACCGTTAATAATAAAGTTTACCAAAATATATGTATGTCTGTAAAATATGATACATAAATATTATAAAGATATTGGGACAGCGCCATCTAATTCCACGTTAAGCTACGAGGCTTGTGTTATGGAGATACCAGATAGTTGATACACTACACATATATAACTTTAAATACATACATATTATTAAAATAAACACCCATCACTGGAGTACAAACATTTGTGCCCATCACACATACGAATGCCCCCAGCGGGACTCGAACCCGCCACCGCTGACACAGCAATTAAACTACAAACTGAGTCAAACGTATCGTCATGATAATATCACTACAAAAGATACCTATATAAGGACGCACTCGAGCGAAACGAGGATGAGTCGCTAGTTTACTTATAGGTCAGGCATTTGAGGAAAAATCGGTTACATTCAAGTGGTTAACGTTGAACCTGAAATAAAGGGAATTCTTTCCTAGATTAATTCTTCCGGTAATCCGATTAAGGTCGATTTAGCCAGTTGGGAGGATCCGGACATAAATCTCTTCAAACAAATAACCTTTAACTAAAACCTTCTTTTGTGGATCTTTGATTAACTTATTCATAAAAACTTAGGGATTTAAAAAACTTATAGGATCACTTATTTCAAGTGTGGGTAGAGTTTTCTAAATATTTTATTTCAATGAAATGTTTAGATTGGAAATGAAAAAGGCGTTATCGCCTCCAGGTAAATTTGAAAGAAATTAATTTTTCTAAGAATTCTATTGTTAACTATAACGCCGGCGTGTCCGCGGTCGTGGAGGGATTATAATGATCTTATTCAATAAAAGACGTATAGCCACAAATGCTAGAAGAGAGATTTTAATTTCAATGTAATAAAGACACGTTCGGCTCAGTTTGTAGTGACCCAATTTGTTGTTCCAGCGATTGCTGGTTCGAGTCCCGCTGCGGACATTCATTTGTATTATGAGCACGAATGTTTGTACTCCAGTCATGGGTGTGTGTGTGTGTGTATATATATATATATATATATATATATATATATATATATATATATATATATATATATATATATATATATATATATATATATATATGTAGTGTATCAACTATCTGGTATAACACAAGCCTCGTAGCTTACCATGGGACTAGATGGTGATGTGTGTTAATGTTCCAATATATTTATTTATTTATTACACTAAGTTACGTCCGAGTAAAGATTTTAGCAAATATTAAAAAAGAGTAGTTAAAAATAATTACTATCAAATACGCTAATAGGTTTTCTAAATATAAAAAGGTCAAGTCTCCAAAAGCGAATAAAATTGCTGTTAAGCATTATTTTGTAAATTATTTTACAAGAACGAAATCACAGGCAAAAATGAGTAAAAATAAAGTAGCCCATTGAAACAAAAATCAACAAACATTGAAAATAATTGCCTCAGCACCACACGACGCGACAGTTATAATTTGAACTCCGAGGCTTAACTCATTTTGCGGTTAAAAACCGTTTTTGGTTTCGCTGTCATCGCCATTCTAAATTGGGAACATAATTTTTGAACAATCAAAACTATTGTTAATCAAACTTTTTGGGAATAATACTACTGTTTAATAATTAGAGCATGACAAATATATTGCTTAATAAAACAGAATTTCTATACTAAAGACTCGCCCAACCTCGCCTCGGTGCCTTGAATCTACTAACCTACTGACTAAAAGGGACACTCAAGCGAAGGGAGTCGCTCGAGTGTCCCTTTACGACTTGACAGGTACCTTTTGCCACTCGATGCAAAAACATCATCTTTTATTTACATTGCTTTCGACACTTTTTGACTAATAAAATTATATTATACTAGCGACTCAACAGTCGCTTCGCTCAGGTTCGTCCCTAGTTACGTTTTAACGGTTGGCTTGGAATAGATATAACTTGTTTTCCCGTAGGAACGAAATAATCTCCAATGGTAAAAAGTAGCTTATATCACTTTCCAGCCATTTAACTATCTTCACACAAAAAAACATGACAATTTGGCACTTTATTTCGACGTGAAAAAAGGACAAACAAACAAATAAAGTCAACGTCAAATTGTATATCGTAGAAAGAAAAAGTGTCAAATATGCATTCAAGTAGTTTATATTAATTTTAAGATGGCGTTCATAATTATAATGTAAATAAATAATAATAAATATGTTGGGACATTAACACACAGCACCATCTAGTTCCATGGTAAGCTACAGGGCTTGTGTTATGGATACCAGATAGTTGATACGCTACACATATATAACTTTAAATACATACATATTCTAAATATAAACACCCATGACTGGAGTACAAACATTCGTGCTCAACACACAAATAAATGCTCCCAGCGGGATTTGAACCCGCTGGCACAGCAAGTAGGGTCACTACAAACTGAGCCAAACGTGTCGTCAATGTAATAGTAAGAAAGGAAAAATGTGATTTTTACATTTTTCCGTGATTTTTTCTAATTGTTCTCTTCATAAGAACCTTCCCCGGACTTTAGCGAATATTTGTAAATAAAATAATTAGGCTAATTAGTCCAGCCGTTATCGAGTTTTACCTTTAGCAACATTCATTTTATTTATATAGATTTTTCAATCATTTTATTCATGATGAAAATGATTCACACAATACGAATTACATATATGCGAAACCCGGTTTGAACCTGCATCACTTGGTTTTCTAAGCAAGCGTGTTACCAGTAAGCTACCACTGCCTATCTTTTCAAATGACTCTAAAGACAAAAGCCTTTACAGCAGGTTGAAATTGTACGAAGAAAATATAATTTGTGTGCGAAATTTAATAAGTGAAAAGGCTTTAATTGTTCTTTAGCACGTCGTCTATGAAATAAATTTCCGGGAGCACATTTTTAATTACACTAAAGAATTCTGAGGTCTTTAAGTTATAAAGAGAAGGAAATGAAAGGATGATTTAAAAGTTAAATTAGTGGTTCTAAATAAAACTACCCGTTTTCGTGATAATAGGTTTTTAATAAAAATTTGTATAACTAAGCAGATTAAGTATGTGAAATATCTATTGTGATTGTTCTAGGTGTATTTAACTGCCGGTGGTCTAGTGGCTAGCATGTATGGCAGAATATTGAGTTCGAATCCCGGGTCGGGTGAAATTGAGTTATAGTTTTTCTGTCAAGATATTCTTAGTAACACTCCGGAGATGACGGTGTTTCAATCCACTGTGCCAGAGAGCACATAAAGCATGAAATGCATACGCGCAAACTTGACACTGTAATATCTCGCGCATATGGCTAGATGGTATGATAAACTGATTAAGGTATTTGTACATAATTTCCTACATAAGAGCTTCTGTAAATCTGTTCAGTTTTAATGTTTGATCCTGATTATATTTTTATTTTGTAAATATCTTGCTTGTTTATTTATTTTTTGGAAAATTATGAAAAAATCTCTAACAGTCTTAATAAAAAGTTGGGCGTGTTCACATATAAAAAAACTTGAAAATCCCCTCCTCTGTTTGTCGGTTAAAAGCGGAAGAGGTTTGGGCATCATTTTTGTATTTTCCAAATGTGTTACTTGATATTTTTGTGAACGTTCCTATTGTGAATCAAACTTAATGATTATTTTTTTTAATGAATAGGCCCGAGGGTGGCTTAATGTGAATTCCAAGAATAAATTCCACCCCTAATGGTAATTTTGAAGTAGATATAACTTTTTAATTAAAAAGTGATAATTATTATGATAAAAATTCGTAATATGAAACTTTTTCACTTTTCGACATTATTTAATTAATTTTGCTTTTATCACAGTATTTGTATGAAAATATCTTAAGCGAAATAAAATTATAGATAAATCAATCTAGTGAAATGAATGTTATTTAATTTTACAAAAATTATGTAATAATACGTTTTACTTTAGTATTTATCTATGTCCTTTTGATAGAACTCACGTGGCAGTAATAACTCCTTGGAAACATAAAAACGGTAAATTAAATTACAAAGACTATGGCAAGTATTAAGCTGAATCAGTCATAAGAATAATCAGATATACAACAATATAGAATTCTTAAAAATAGTAGTTTTAACATATTTATTTATCAACTAGCGACTCGCCCTCGCTCGCTCGGGTTCGTTACGTTTTAATGTTTAGTATAGATTTCTCAGAGATGAGATATTTTCCCGCAGTAAAAAGTATCCTATATGTTGATCCGGATAACTAGCTATCATAATACCAAATTTCATCAACAATTATTAGTATAACTTTCAGCGACAGATAGGGTGCAGAACCAACGCCAACCGTGCTTAACGTGCTCTCCTATGTGCTACTACTGAGTATCTTTACTTAGATTAAGGTCCTATGGAATAATTTGATATTTGATCATATTCCCAAAACCGTATTTCCTCCATCCGTCGATCATTTAATCGGCAAAATAAAACAATAGATATCAGATTCACTCGAAAAATAATAATTAATTTTGTTACAAGGAAAATGTATGTTCAAAAGAAAATCTTTATTTTTGTCGTTATTAAGTCGAGATCAAAGGCTCAGAATAAAAAGGTTAGCATCATCGAGACGTGACGACAATATACTGTGAGGGTTTTCGATGTTTCATTACATAAAAGATGGAAAAAATATAACGATTTAAGCAGTAAATTTGCTCTCACCGTGCTTAGATTGCTGGAAACATTGCCTATGGTCACTCTAAAGTCATTGTACCACTTATATACTGTTGGAAAAGTGAAATCAAAATAAAGGAATTCATTTCCTATATATAGTTCGAAAGGTTCCATGTGTTGCTGGAAAAGTATGAAGAAACCCTTAGTCTTTATATTTTCACAATATACGGAACCCTGTTCTATAAGAGACCGACTCGCACTTGACCAATTTCTTTTGCTTCATATAAATTGAAATCTCCTTGGTACTAAAAGATGCATACAGTCAAAATGTTCTACTTACGCAACGTAGTAGTATACGCAAATATCAAAATACAGTCATCTCACTTAATCCAATGACAAAAGGCGGGAGAGGGACAGAGATAGTAACAATAGGTTTTGTTAAAGGATAATAATGGAACAAATATAAGCAATGAGCGCATCCTGCGGCCCATGAGTGTTTCAATCTTGCGTCTTATGATCTGGATGGTCCAAGTTCAAAGATGCTGCGATGATTTCTTTCACTGCGTCTTAATACAACTTTATCTATACATATGATAAAATTGTAACCAAGCCGAATCTGTACATTAGATATTTTTTGGAAAATCTTATTGAAATAAAAATTATTATCGATACAGAGGCCGAATGTATGGTTTTTAGATATTTTGTCTGTCTGTCTGTCTGTTACCGCATCACAGAAAAGCCACTGGAAAGATTTTGATATAGGATACTTTTTACCGCGGGAAAATATCTCATTTCTAAAAAATACAAAAACTGCAATGTAAGAGTATACTAATATGTAAAACCTATGAATTTGATTTTTCGTCATCTGGTATGGGCAATCTATACAGAGAGCGCTTTAACTGCAACTTATAGCGTATTTTTGAATTACTCGTATTATAAGATATAATATTCACAATATTGTGCTCTTTACATAATATCAAAAAGCTTTATTCATGTAGAAAGAAAAAAAAAGTTAACAATTAAGAAGAGTTCTCATTAAAGAAACATATTTTTAGGATTCCTTTTGTTTTGTTTTATCAAAAAAGCGCTCAATTTTAATCATAATGAAATAGTCATTATTACCGATACAGAGGCCGAATCTATAGTTTTTAGAATTTTTGTCTGTCTGTCTGTTTGTCTGTGAACGCAACACGAGAAAACCACTGGACAGATTTTGATCAAATTTGGTATGATGATAGCATGTTATCCGGGCCAACATTTAGGATACTTTTTACTATGGGAAAATATCTCATCTCTAAAAAAGATACTAACCCTAAATCATATCTAGGGATGCACCCGAGCAGAGCGAGGGTGATTCTCTACTTTTAAATTAACTATCTTTTGGGATTTTGTCGTGATTTTATTTTAGATTATTGTTTCCGACGTTTCAAATTCTTTACAGTAGACATGATTACGGGATAAACTCAAACATTCAAAACGTGGGGAAGAAAAATTCAAAATAAAACGACGATAAAATTAGAAAAGATACGTTTATTTAAACATTTTATAGTGTAAATTATAAAAACATTTCCTTTCATAGCATTTAGACCACAGAATAAATAAAGGACATACGAGCGACGAGCGAGCGGGCAAGAGTAATGACTCAATATATGTATTTCGTCCACATAATACTGTTATGGCGTTAGTAGATTTTTAAAGATTCACTTACTTAATTATACTGTAATCATGTAAACTTATTTGTTAGAAGTAAATGTAAGATCATAAGTAAACGACACGTTTGGCTCAGTTTGTAGTGACTCTACCTTACTGAGTCAGCGGTCGCGGGTTCGAGTACCGGGATATTCATTTGTGTGATGAGCACGAATGTTTGTACTCCAGTCATGGGTGCTTATATTTATATGTAAGTATTTAAAGTTATATATGTATCCATAATACAAGTCTTGTAGTTTACCATGGAACTAGGTAATGCTGTATGTTAATGTCCCAACATATTTATTTATTTACTTATTTTATAGTAATAAGTATGTCAGACTCATGGTACATATTTATTACTATAACTAGCGACTCACCTTCGCTCCGCTCGGGTTCGTCCCTATGTTTTAAGGTTAGTATAGATTATTTTCCTGCAGTAAAAAGTATCCTAAATGTTGGCCCGGATAACCAGCTATCATCATACCAAAAATGAAAATCTGCCGAGTGGTTTGGAAAATAAAACTACCTTTTTGGATTTTTTCGCAAATTTATCACGTTACTTCGCGAAAAAATCCGAAAAGATAGTTTTATTTAAAATGTCAAGTATTCGCGTAAATCTAAGAAAGTATTATGGTTTGGAAAAATTATATACACCTTTACTAATACATCCTATAATAATACACTAATAAATATTTTAATAAAAACAAATAAAGAAGTACAGACAAAATGTGTATGATACTAAGAAATAATATCTAAGACAATTGACATTTGACAATTGTGTGACTGTTTTTTTTTATTTAAATCTAGCGGCTTACCCTCGCTTTGCTCGGATTCGCGTCTGGAAAAACAAACACAAATTTATCCCTCAAGAACCGTACATTTTTTAGGCATAAAAAGTAGCCTATGTACTATTCTGATTTATGAGCTATATTATTTAATACCTTATTAGATTTACGCGAATACTTGACATTTTAAATAAAACTATCTTTTCGGATTATTTCGCGAATTTATTTTGATTTTACGAACCAAAAATCAAAATAAATTCGCGAAAAAATCCGAAAAGATAGCTATATTATTGTAAAGTTTCATAAAAATTAATTCAGTAGCTTATACAAACGTGATTAAATCTATACATTCAGACATCCATCCATACATCCCCATAAACTTTCGCATTTATAATATTAGTAGGATTATTCCTTTTTACTAATAAGGAATAAATTTATAACTACATTTGAATCTACTTATTCATCTCTATCAAGCTCTATTTAATATATCACATATTCAAATAACTTTCATTATGTACATATATTTGCCATACATTTTCTTGATTATATAAAAAGCTGAAAATTTTCCCCGAAATCTTGCTTTATTGAATCATATTTACTATACACAAGCGCCAGGCAGACTGATAATGCAGAGTGGCATCTCAATTCTCATCGTGAAAGTAATGGGATCAGCTGTTTTAGATAAAAGATTAGCAAAAATTGCTGAGATTAGGTAAATGACAACAAAATTTGGCAACTTTCTTTTTTAATGGAAATGTTTAGAGCGTGGATAATATTTTTTATTAACTTAAAGAAAATAAATACAACGAAATAATATTCTTATATACTTATGGATTATTCCATACTAATATTATAAATGTGAAAGTGTGTTTGTTTGTTTGTTCTTCTTTTACGTCGAAACGGAGTGACGGATTGGCGAGATTTTATGTTTGGAGATAGTTGGAGAGCTGGAGAGTGACATAGGCTACTTTTTACCGCCGGAGATTATCTATTTGCCACGGGAAAACACGTTATAATACAATCCAAATAAATATTTATGATCAGAATTACTTGAAACTTGGTATTAATGCTCTTCAAAAAAATAAGTACGTGTTTTAGCATTTTTCGAAATTCATCCTATAAGCGGATAAAATAGGGGATGAAAGTTTATATTAACTACCTTTTTAGAGATTTTTTTGTACTTTTAGCGCGAGCGAAGCCGCAGGTTCTGCTAGTAAAACAGATAAATGACACATTATTAGTTATAGGTACATTGAATATATTGGGTACTGGCGACTTACTCTCACTTCGCTATATATGCATTTTGTATTTATAATCTATATCTATAATAGATACATATAATAAAATTCTAACTGAGTCGAATCTGTACATTAAATATTTTTTCGGAAAATCTTTTAGAAATAGTAATTATTATCGATACAGAGGCCGAATCTATAGTTCTTAGAATTTTTTTCTGCCTGTCTGGATTCTTTTTACTGCGGAAAAATATGTATCTCGTCTTTGAGAGATCTGTACTAAACGTTTGTCACTAGTTACGTTATACGTAACGTACCGTTAAAACGTAACTATATATAATAGAAAATATTATATTACTAACAGTGGAATATGTATTTCTTTAGGTCATAACTTCTTTGTATAATGTATAAAAAATTTCATCACATTCCGGCCAGTCGTTACAGTGTAAAGAAATAAGTTCAATTCAATTCTTTGTTATTTGGTTTTTAGGAAGAAATAATTTAAGAGTAAGTATATTCTCACTTTCGCTTCTTAACTAATCGAAGGTCAACAGTGTAATTAAATAGAAAAACAAAATGCAAGAAAGTCCCTGGCAAATAAAAAATACATAATTTATTTGTTATAAGTAGTCTAATTAACGGAAACTGAAAGCAATTTAGCAAAAATCAGACTAAACTTACTTATAAAGCGTTTCTGCTACTAAGGTAAGAAACGTATGTATATCGGTGTATAAAAACATTTATTAGACAGAAAAAAAGCTTTATTTTCTTAGATTTACGCGAATATTTGACATTTTAAATGAAACTATCTTTTAGTGTCTCCCGTGACCATAATTGCTGTAAAAGCATTCGAAACGTCGAGAACCAAAAATCAAAATAAATCGCGAAAAAATCCGAAAAGATAGTTTTATTTAAAAGCTTTATTTTTAATATTTCACTTTCTTATACATACATTATCGTATAAATAATACATTCGCTTGATTTAGATTAAGAGCTGTGTGACACCTTGACGGTTTTGCCAAATAGGTTTACGTATACGTCTATACATTTTTTAATTCGGTTCACCAATTCGGCCTTATACGGTTTTAGATAACTTACACGATGCGGTTTACCGATTTTTTAACCGTATCAGCTTTTGCCTATACATCTCAGGAAACCGTATAGGAAAACCGTTTCGGTAGCCTGTAACGCGTGAACTCGCTATCAGAAACCCGATCTTGTCTTAACAAAATATTAGGCCAAATAGTAGAGTCTTTAATGCTAAGGTATACAAATTTTGGCTGTGAATTATTCGGCTTACAAACACTTGATAGGTCTACTTACGTACTTTACATAAACCCTTTCAAATTGAGCTTGACAATTGAATGAGAGTAAGTGAGCCCCAACCTTTCCTAATTCATCCCAAATGAACTGACAAAACATGGACGTATTTGTTTGATAAAGGTAAGGTACGACATGATATTGTCATGAATTGCTTTCAGTTCTTATACTAATTTAGTTTCTACCTGCTGCTGTGCTTGTGTTGTAGGCTAGGTAAAAATATCTACCCAATTTGATAGTATTATACGTAAATTCGTTTTATCAGTACAGCGTACGACCTTCTAGGCGATATTAGTCATGGCATCAAAAATTATAAATATTTTTTAACGGATATATACTTTCGTATGAGACTAATTGTATTGATCATACATTTGTTTTCTGAATTCCTATTGTAAAACATATAGACACTCATAATTTTCCAAATGAATGGATTATCATCCAATAGAAATCGACCCCAATATATTAAAACAGTCATCACAAATAGTTATAACATTTGCTAAAAACGCTAAATATATATGCCATATTTGTTTCAGTACTTGCTGTTACCGATTTTGGATAGTGCATAAGTTTGTGCGCAAATGCTTAAAGTGTTAGTGGGCACGAAGATGCACCGTCCCAATTCTGTAATTGAGAATTTATTACCAGAAAAATTTCTGACTTGGAACTCAAAACCTCCAGATCTGCCGCCATACATATTAGCCATACGTGGTTGTACTGTGGTAAGTCTGTGGTACTCCACTAGACGTTTTTCGAAAAACATATAAAAATTGCGTTATTTCAGAAAAAAGACACGTAGGACTAGGTACATATATAATGTAGATAAGCTTAAAAAACAAAACCTCAAAATCCAAAATATGATCATAATCATTTTTCGATTTGATTATCATCTTAAGGCAAGTGATAATCAAGCTGAAAATGATTCGCATATGAGAATATTAGAGATGTGAGACACATTGATATAAAAAGTACCTATGTATGTCAAATTACCACTTAGTTACTTAAAATAGCAAAAACTTAATTAAAGTGGTATGCCTTACAAATTGATACAAAAACTATGTCAAATGGAATTATCATGTAAATGGGAGGATCTATGGGTTTCGAGGAAGCGAAGGCTTAAGGTACGGTCGGTCTTCAAATTTTTTATTTGATTGCTTGATTAGGATATTTATAATTTAAACCAAATATTTAACTTTTCCAATTAATTTAATAAAATCCAATAAACAGACAATTTTACGGTTATTTTGAATGAAAAGTATTATTTTTTCATCTCGTTTTATTTTTTAAAAGCCTGCTAGTTAAAAATATAATACTTTTCATAAAATTCGTTCTAAAAATAAAATCATATTAAGCCAGCGAATCGGTGTGACCTGCATAATAATGTTTGAAGTAAACAGCGCTATATCATTTTCGTATTGTAAAATATATATACTAAAAATTATAATATTTTTGAACGGTTTTTATGTCAGTACTTTCGTATGAGACTAATTGTATTGATCATACAATTTTTTTTTTCTGAATTCCTATTGTAAAAACATATAGATTCTTTCGTAATTTTCCAAATGGATGGATTGTCCTCCAATAGAAATCGAACCCAATATATTAAAACAGTCATCACAAATAGTTATAACATTTGCTAAAAACACTAAATATATATGCCATATTTGTTTCAGTACTCGCTGTTACCGATTTTCACTGTTTGTTTTCAATCAGCATTGTTTTATCGTCGGTTGGAGCACAAATAAATTTTTGTTAACCCCATTTCGTGGTGTTCTGCTGAAAAGCGTAATTGATTGAAAATCGGTAGATACAAACTTATAGATACTTTTCGCTTACGACTTGTTATACACCTAAATTATAACCTTACAATTCTAGTTATTTATGAGTTAAATAAAGGGATATGTTGAGTGTTAATACACTCAGCACCTTCTAGTTCCATGATAAGCTACAAGGTATGTGCTATGGATACCAGATAGTTGATACACTACACATATATAACTTTAAATACATACATATTATAAACATAAACATCCATAACTACAGTACAAACATTCGTGCTCAACGCACAAATGAATGCTCTCAGCGGGACTCGAACCAACGACGACTGGCACAGAAAGAAGGGTCGCTACAAACTGAGCCAAACCTGTAGTCAAACACCTATTGTATATAACAAAAACTAATTCTAAATTAATTAATGCAATTACATCTCTTTTTTTGATTCCATCAGAAAGTACCTGATTGACAGACAGCTTTTAACAGTCCTAAGATAAAATGCACAAGAATTTCTTTCATAACTCAGGTGAAAACAAAGGACAGAACAGGAGTCAGGATGATCCCGCAACGTCCAGTAAGACTGGGGTTGTTTGGATTTTACCGGATAGTACTGGCTTTTCTATCTGGTGAGTCTCATATAACCACGGATATGTGTAAATGCATTTCCTAAAGTTAAAAAAGGTGAGAACTAAAGAACGATTTTTGAAAATTATTTTTCTAAAGAGGTTACATAGAAAATGAAAATTCGTTAGTATGGGATGAAAGTTCGAAGATAGTATTAAGCATATTGATGTTAAAGCTGTTGTTTATATTACCGATGGATCCCAACAGGCTTATGTACTAATTACTGCTTATGCAAAGTTATGAAAGATTATTGTATCATTGAAACTTCTATAATAAACGTGATAATTTATGTGTGTATTTGTTTATTTCTCCTTAACCCTGAAACGACTAAACGAATTTGGATGAAATTCACTACACAGATAAATTATGACCTGGGTTTATAATTTATGTATAATTTTTTGGCTAAACGTCAATATTTTTTTATCAAATAAAGAAAATGGTAAAAATATATTATAGTAAATTTCGATAAATAACCTCTTTGTTGATGTTTTTATTACAAAAACTACACCTAGTATATATTTCATATGGCCCGTTTAATCTGTCAAAAATGCAATTCAACTTTTATATCGCGCCACCTTTTACTCGCGGTTTCTCGATATATGTGTTTTAACCGACATCCAAAAAGGAGGAGGTTCTCAATTCGTCGACAATATTTTAAGATATGAATATCTAATAGGTAAATATATATTTTACGAATCGAAAAATATTAGATTTGATTTGCATCGACTGGCACCGACTTGGAAAATATGTGATTAGGTATCTATTCGAAATAAAAACCTCCGTTTAGTTATTTTTTTACATTTTAGTGCCTGGAAGTCGGTTTTTTTTAAGTTTTTATACTGAAACGCAAACCACTAAGAGCGCTTAACATGTGTATATTTTTTTAAAGAGAACATAAGTCTCGAATAGTAGGCTTCTCAAGTTCTATGACATCACTTTAACGTCATAAAAACTTGAGAAGCAATCGCTATAAAAACTGAACCTCGAGCTATAATGTAGATAAGATCACGTTCTATAATGGCTAATGTTTAAAGAAAATTAAAATTAAAAAAAAAGAATATCAATAATCATTATGTTTATGTCATTCCCATACAAATATTTTTTTATATTTTCTATTAGCGACATCGTTTGTAAAGCTTGCTTGAGACGACTGACCCTCCCTACCTTGGCTCAGACACATCATTCCGATTTTTTATGGATTTTGTCAAATTTTCAATAGGATACATTTTGAATATATTCAATTATTAATTATTAAATAATAATATTACATACTTTCTTATTATTTTCAATGTAATATTCGAAAAAAATCAAATATAAAGTAAAATTAAATCGAAATTACAACTTTATTCGTAATTTATTCACAGTCTTGTGTTGTCAGGTGCTGTATTCATAGGCATACCGTCTCAGCTCTATTAGTGTCAGGGCCAAGAACCGTTAAATATAGTGCCATTGTACAAACGTTTGAATATATGATACGATTTGGTTTATACTGTATACATATAATAAAATTATAACTAAGTCGAATCTGTACATTAAATATTTTTTGGAAAACCTAATTGAAATAGACATTATTATCGATACAGAGTATAGTTTTTAGAATTTTTGTCTGCCTGTCTGTTACCGCATCATGAGAAAACCACTGGAAAGATTATGATGAAATTTGGTATGATGATAGCTGGTTATCCGGGTCAACATATAGGATACTTTTTACCGCGGGAAAATATCTCATTTCTGAGGAAAAATACAAATACTGCATTGTAAGAATATACTAATATGTAAAACTTAAGAATTTGGTTTTTGGTCATCTGAACGCGGGCGGAGCCGCGGGCAATGCTAGTATTATATAATAGGTACTATTGTGGCTTAATATATGTATTCTGTCCAAAATGTTTGACAACCTTCTGCGAAAAAAAATGCGAGTAAATTACTACGTCGTTTCCCTTTTCTTAAGCTAACCACCTAAGTTTAAGCGATCATTGAAAAACTAGTACAATATTTTCCCTCGCCAGGGATCGTACCCACTATCTTTCCAGCAGTATATAACGCTGCGCTTTTATATCAGAAAGTCATCTGGTCTCAACGATTTTTATACCCAAAATTAAATGAATTCCACAGTTTGATAATGAAATATTTAGAAAACTGCCTTTTTTCTGTCCTCTTTACGGTAAGGTATAAAGTAAATCAAACCGTCTGTATCAAAGTTTTTTTAATAACATACAAGTAACGTGTTTCCAGTATTTAAGCATTCACGAAGGGAATATAGTAATAAAATTTAAATGATTGCCATAAAATGGCTTCCAAAGTGATTTCACATTTTATATTCCGTTCGATTTTAATGATTAATCGTAAAATGTATCGTTTCTAACTTAAATACGTAAACAAACTACAATGTTTTATGCAGATTGATCTGATCACTATCTTTTATAAGATACTAGCAACTTGCCCTCGCTTCGTTTTAAGGGACATTAGGTGCTTAACCAGTGCCGGATTTCACCTTAGCGCCGCCCCTGGGCATAGTAAAAAATGCCGTCATATTATCGAAATTTTGCATATAATGTTGAAAGTTTTTTTTTTATTATTATTATTTTGAAAATTGCATTGAAATAATTTATAAACGATATCAATTTGTCAAAAAATGTACCTACTATTTATTCTTGATTTATTTTTCATTTTTTTTTAAATATATAAAGCATTTTCGATAACGCGAAGAGATTTTTTCCCCCACCCTCCAAATTATGCCGCCCCTAAAAATTTGTCGTCCTGGGCACTAGCCCCGAGTGCCCCTAGTGTAAATCCAAGGCTGTACTTAACAGTAGACTATTTACTACTCCAGGCTATACATAGGCAAATTTTTAGTATTCTTGCCAATGTTTGAGGGGTGGGCGCTGTATGCCGTAACACAGGCTTCCTAGTGTTAGGATTTTCTCTATGCTTAAGTTAACTGGCAACACTAGTCTCTTGTCTTTGTCTTTAACTTATTAGAAATATAGTATATGTCGTGTAACGTGTTTACATATTTTGTAACGCTAGAATTATATTGTAAAGTTTGTGTGTTTGTGAGTTTGTGACGTTGTAGGGACTAATCTCTGGATCTACTGAACCGATTTAGATGAAATTTGGTAAGAAGATAGTTTGAGACCCTGGAAAGGACATAGGATACATTTTATCCCGGAAATCATCCCTTAAGGAGGTAAAAATGAAGATTAAAATTTGTATTGGGAAGCAAGCTAGGGACGAACCCGAGCGAAGCGAGGGTGAGTCGCTTGTAAATAAAGTTATTAAAAAGAAATGGAACTCGTGTGTTATGTCACCAAAACCCATACATATGTACATAATTACCTAGTATTACGGCAACAGAGGCATCCAATTAATAATTATTATTATGTAAAACTAAAATTATATAAAAAAAAATTAATCACAAGTGTAAATTTATTCGATAAACAAAGTATTATTATTATTTATGTATGTACCAAATTTTATCTAATACTTTGCAGCCGTTTTAGCGTGAAGCAGTTATCAACACAAATATACAAACTTTCGCATTTATAAAGTAGTCTGATATGGCTAGAACTGATATTTTTGTTTTTTCTACCCCCATTTTGTACAACTACATATAATGGTATTAATAATATTATCAACATAAATTTATGAGTACTTTCGATTTATCCAAATGAAATTCAAAAATAAGGAAACAAAAATAACCTATAACCAATTCGCAGCATTTGACAATACAGTAGTGGATATGAGTATATAGTCTTCCTATAGTATTTAACGTTGGAAAACGTGCCAAGTTCCGGCACTTCAACGGTCACGTTCGTATTGTTTCATTGTATTAATATTTATGGTAACAAATACCTGTTCGCTTCATCAAGGATGTTCCGAGTTTTTATCTCTGACACTCTTGTTAGTAGAGTATTTTTTGTAACAGATTATTCCATGGATATCTCTTTACGAATTGGTATAAGAAGCTTATGTCTTTCCAAGCTATGTACTATCAACCATAACCCATGGGGGTTGGTGGACATATTATGTCTTTCGAAAACTTGCTACGTTCTCTCCGTCATACAGGTTTCTTTACGATGTTTTCCTTGTCATAAAGCAAATGGGAATCATTTAAAAAAAACATATTAAACTGATGTATACACACACAAGATAACAACATAGGCATTTTAGTAGTGAATTTTGTAATATCTAATTAGCCAGTATAGTCTTTGTACAAACTCAATAAGTCTTTGGGATTAAATTGACTGATTGATCCCTCATCAAATTACTCGACACGCTCTTTAACTGAAATTGGCTTACACATTGTTAATATATTACATATTTTAGACTTACTAAAGGCATTAAACGTGTTAGTTTAGAATATAGTAAAATAACAGAGAGAGAGAATTTATAACGTAAAATAATATAAAAACAAAAAGAAAGAAATATGTATAGTTAATGAAAAAAAGCATTTGTCTGTTCGGAATCCTAGTTGTTCCAAATCAATACAAGCTTTTGGCCACCATGCAAGCCCCATTCAAGACCGTCCCAACAATAGTCAAAGCTTCGTTATAAATAGATAAAAAATACTTTGCATTAGCAATTTTGTAGATGAAGTATATTAAAATTATTAAATTTTAATATACTTCATCTACAAAATTCAAACTAAAGGCTTTCATTACTGCTCCCGCTAAAACTTTGTAAGCAATTTCATGTCATCCGTATCCAACAAATGGTGATTTTCATCAGTAAAATACAAAATATATTTAAACTGGAAATTACTTTGAAGTTAGTAAAATGTAAGTTCAACTAAAACTATTATTCAACAGATTAACTTGCTAATATAATTAGATGGAGATGATGTGTATTTAAATACAAAATTTTCTAAGTAAAAGTTCCCAAAAGTAATAAAAACACTCGCGACATTTCTATCACATTCTGTAAAATACTTACATTACGTGAAACTACTCAGAAAGCGGTGGCGGAAACTGACAAATAACACTTACTGACAAACGCATACCACAAATAATGTAAGCGTTTGAAACTTCGGCTACAAAAATGAGCTAAAAATATACTTACACAAGTTCCAATAAACTGAAAACCTAAAAAAACTTGAGCGAAGCGAGAATAAGTCACTAGTTAAAAAAAAATGAAATTACAATACACTAATTAACATTAAAACCTCATTATTACAAAGAGTTTTTATTTAATCTACGAAAAAAATCTAAGCAAATATAGTCTATTATATATTATAGTAATTAACAATATTTTAATAAAATGTAATAACGTGGTAATCGCGTTTAATGATTTTCATTAACGAAACGTGCTTCGTACATTCGTTACCTCCTACTATGCCCAGGCCACCTAACAGGTACAGGAGCTGTTTACGCAACACGCAAATTGAAATTGATCAAGCAACATCAGTCTTAATGAAATACGATGATATTAAAGCAATGAATTATCAAAGAACAATTTTTAGACCGCTATTTTTCATTCCAGCATTGTTCTGATGGGAAAACTATTAATGTCTTCGAATCTGGTACAAGTCAAAAGGTTTTTTGGTTTACACATATTTTTATCTATAATAAAATCTACATCTACACTAATATTATAAAAAGTAAATATTTGTATGTTTGTAACGAATAAACTCAAAAACTATTGGACTGATTTAGATGAAATTTGGTAAAAAGATAGTTTGAGACCCTGGAACGGACTTGAGGAGGTGAAAACGGGGATGAAAGTTTGTATGGGGAATCACCCTGGTTACTACAACAACAACAAAAACAACAATACAGGACAACAGAAACAACAAAAAAATGGTGATTAATAAAATTAATTTCCCTTTTGACAACCAAGCTATAAGAACCTAGTTATTATAGACGGTGTCTACCCACAAAAAATATAAAACAATTTGGAACTGACCTAAGTACATTACAATTAAAAAAACTTTGTCAGATTATGGACCAAGGTAGTAATAGATTATGGACCAAGGTTTCTGTAAAGTTCTGAAACGTCGGAAATAATAAAAATTAATAAACCGCCAAATCCAAATAAATAGTTTTATTTAAAATGTCAAAATATATTTGTTTAAATTGAAGAAATTATTAGCGTACATGTTTTATATTTTATACACCAACTTGCTACAGAAAAACACAAACAAATATATCCCACGGGAACGGTACATTTTCGAGATAAAAAATAGCATATGTATTGTTCTAATGTATGAGCTACATTATTGTAAAGTTTCATTAAAATCCATTCAGTGGTTTTTGCGTGAAAGAGAAACCAACATACATACATCTTTACATCCAGACATCCATACATCCTCACAAACTTTCGAATTTATAATATTAGTAGGATATTATTTAAAATTAATATTAGTTTTATTGTTTTTCTTATAAAAAAAAGTATCTAACAATATAAAATCCACAAACGATGTAATATTTTAATGTTAAATCTTACCTTTCATTTATTATAAGGACATTTTCTAAGAGCTTATACCACACAACAATTGTCAGGGGGAAAACGTATTCATTTTAATTTGTTCCGCAGAGGATTTGTGTTCTTTGGAGTCCTTAGGCTTGATTTATTATGAAACTGAACATGAAGACAGGAATATGTCAAGAGAAGAAAGAATGGCATTCATTTGAATTATGAATTAGAATTAGTTTGAAATCGTGTTTTTCTTCATGCTTATTAATTGTGCTATCTGGTTTGCTTTGCTTACGATGTAGATCACAAGTTTGATTCTCAATAAAGGTTTTTTTATCTGAACTGAAAAACAATATTAGGTATATATATATTTTATTCAGCCCTTTTCAACGTCCCATTTCTAGGCATGGGGTCTCCCTTCAATACGAGGGGGATCAAGCCATACACCACCACACTGGTGATCTGATTGTGATGAAACTGGTGGGTTATTTTGTGTCACACTTTAAATGAGTTGGAAACGCCTGTGAAGGTTCCTGGCGCAAAAAAAACGAATTTTTCTTTAGACGTTTGTCTTTTATGCCTTCTTAAACCATTCAAGCCTAGGGACGCACCCGAACGAAGCGAGAGTAATTCGCTAGTCTATACTAATATTATAAAGAGGTAAAGTTTGTGAGTTTGTGACGTTGTAGGGGGTAATCTCTGGATCTACTAAACCGGTTTAGATGAAATTTGCTAAGAAGATAGTGTGACATTCTGGGAAGGACATAGGATACTTTTTATCTCGGAAATCATCCCTTAAGGGGGTGAAAATAGGGATGAAAATTTGTTCGGTTAATCAAGCTAGGGACGAACCCGAGCGAAGCGATGGTGAGTCGCTAGTATGTTATAAATATGCAAAAGCATAGACAAAGTTTGCGTTCTGAGAAGTGATTTGTGGTACTTTTTTGTCTTGAACTTCTTCTGATACCCACTGAGTTACTATATTGTAAAAAACAATTGAATGACGCGTGAAGTATGAAAAAGTTGGAGATTGACCGAAGCGAAGGCCGCTTACGACTGAGCTTATATATTTTTATAATCTATACATCCGTCGTAACCACGCAAGGTAATTTCATGAACAATATTTGAAAATTTTAGATTTGCAAACATAAATTTAGGTGAAAATGTTATGTTCAATAATTTATATCAAAGAAACACAAGTAAAATTTATAAAAATCCAGAATTATTATAATAATTTTTACTAAATTTCTTAATAAGGATAAAATTTTTACACTTTAATAAAACCAAAAATGTATTTTTTGCAAAACCTAAGTATAGGTGCAGCAAAATTAAATTGTCTTTAAAGATAACTATAGTATTACCAAGGAGCATACAACGTCTACAGCAGTTTAGACTAAGTGATTCCCTTTGTAGTTTCGCAGTAATACCCTGATTACATACGTAACTGATTGCAATTGTAATGTAATATCTCCTTATGTAGCCTTGAATCAAGCATTAGGCTAGTGCTCCACTTAAAAAAAAAATAACCAAAACACTGAATAATCCATATCCATACTTCCATACTTAATATTATAAATATAAAAGTGTGTTTGTTTGTTTGTCTTTCTTTCACGTCGAAACGACTTGGCGGATTGGCGTGATTTTTTGTGTGGAGATAGTTGGAGGGCTCAGGGCTGGAGAGTGACATAGGCTACTTTTTACCGTGGGATTATCTCTTTTCCACGGGAAAACACGTTACAACACAATCAAAAAAATATTTATGATCAGAATTACTTGAAACTTGGTATTAATACTCTTCTTTCTTTTTCTACTTTCAAGGGAAAAAATAGCGGATGAAAGTTTGTATAAAAACCTACCTTTTTAGAGTTTTTTTTATACTTTTAGCGCGAGAAAACCCGCTGATTCTGGTAATATTTATATAATGCTAACTAACTAAATAAGTTATAACTTAAAGTAGGTAAGGTATAGTGCAGGTGGCAAGATTCGAACCTGCAATAACCTATTTGATGGCAATGAAAGAGTACTCGTAATTAAAGATAGACCTGTTTTGGACAGATGGCTCATCGTGCCCTCCAAAGAATAGAAACGCTCAAATGTTATGCCACCAAGAGGTCACATATTATATATCATGGGTGTCGCAAGCGAAGTTGCTTAACTTTAATGATCTGCTCAGACGATGGTCTTACAGTGTTTTATTTGTTTAACAATGACAATATGTTCTTACGTTCAATATTTGTTGGTTCATAATATATGTATGTATTATTGTATGATTACCCAAAAGTTTGCTTTTAAAACAAATTGTGACTGTTCCAAATTTTATTTTTCTTTTACCATTTTTTATGTACATAAATAAACATATACTTAAAAAAATTGCCATATTAAAAATATATCATGATGGTATGAAACTTATTACCTTTATATGAAGTTAATCCAATAAATCCAAAGAATCCAAAAAAGTTAACTCTTTACAAAGCACTCTACTACTTGCTAGCCTCAGCCCTAATAGTTTAGTCAAACTGTACTATTAATGATTTTGATATTACAAATGATAGAATCGACATAGCTTCGTATCTTATCATCGGATTAGCTTTCAGTGGGTTAAAACCTAAAGGAAATGTATACTTATTGCAACATTTGCCGAAACATTACATATAATGGGCTTCGAGCGATCAATGAATTATTATGACCTTACTGGTGTGACAATGACCGCTAAAACTGTCACAGATCAAAAATTAAAAACTAAATATTATTTATATCTAGTTTTTTGGATAATAAAAGTTTTTTTTTTGAGTTTATTCGATAAGACAACATTAAAGGTTACAGTGTTAAATTATGCAAAAGTATTTTCTATTATTTTTGACTACATTGAAAAAGAAGTTTGAGAAGTTAGAAATGTCTTCGTCCATAGCGATCATTTTTCTCGATTGATTTTGATGGTCATAAGGGTTCAATATAAATACAGCGAGAGATATTATTTCATTATATACAACATCGATTATATAGTTACCTCTAATGAAAATTAAACCATTATATTATGCTTATTTTGTACTACAATAAAAAGGTCATACTTGTTTGAAATTACTTATAATTTGTTTGTGTCGCCGTACTCAGCGAGCAAAACAGCGAACATCTCAACACTTGTTGTTGTAAAATAATAAAACTATAAATAATATAAATAGGCAAAGACAAAACAGTTTAAGGCCTTTAGCTCGTATGTTTGTCAACAGATTTTCTTTTTTTTTTATTTAGTACCTGTTGACGAGTTTTAGTGTTATCAATAGAAAAATGCTCAATTTCCGACCGACGATGGGCCAACACTAATATTTATAATAGGCTGTAAGCTGCTATCTAACCTTCGTTTTGTGTGAAACAGATAAAAATTAGAAGTTTGTTTTAGATTTCGTAAGCACTACTGTCGCTTCTCCATCTTGTTTTTTTTTTTTTGGTTAGTTAAAATGTACTCACTTTTGTTAAAATAAAAATCCAAAGAAATCTTACTCAGTGAATATTTGAGAAAAACAATAATTGGCTTTAAAAAAAACTATAAACCCACTATTATAATATGTGACTCGTTAAAAAAACAAAGTAATCCGTCGTCTCAATACTTATTTTCCCAAACAAACAATTTACTGAAACAAGTTTTTATACATAATTATTCATTTTTAAATGTCAATATAATCTAAAATATATATATATATATATATATATATATATTATATATATATATATATATATATATATATATATATATATATATATATATATATATATGATCAGAATTACTTAAAACTTGGTACTAATACTCTTCAATAAAATTAAATATTTACGTGTTTTAGCATTTTTCGAAATTCATCCTTTAAGGGAGTAGAATAGGGGATGAAAGTTTGTATGAAACTACTACCTTTTTAGAGATATTTTTAATTTTAGCGCGAGCGAAGCCGCGGGTTCTGCTAGTATATATATAAATCTTTGAAATGAAGGTTTGTTTTTAAAATAGAAGGAAAGAATCCTATACTGTAAAGTACTTGTCGAAAGTATTGGGTTGTTTGAACAAATAAGCACTAAGCCCTAAGGTAACGACCTAGTGGTTTGTTTTTGCAAAACCGTAGCTAATGACACATAGAACCTTGTAGCATTAATAACTAAATAAGTACTAAAATTGTAACATAGAACCTTGTAATAGTGATCCAACGATATGTATGTACATAGATAGATATTTATCTATCCTGATATAATTATGATTCCCATAGGATATTACATAAATAATTCCATTACATCAATCGTCGACGTCACATTTTGCATTCTGACCTCCTCATATAATAACAATAATCTGTCTATACTAATATTATAAAGAGGTAAAGTTTGTGAGTTTGTGACGTTGAAGGGGCTAATCTCAGGATCTACTAAACCGATTTAGATGAAATTTGGTAAGAAGATAGTTTAAGATCCTGGGGAGGATATAAGATACTTTGTATCCCAGAAATCATTCCTTAAGGGGGTGAAAATGGGGATGAAAGTTTGTATTGGGAATCAAGTTAGGGACGAACCAGAGCGAAACTAGGGTGAGTCGCTAGTAATAAATATGTCAGGACATTAATACACGGCACCATCTAGTTCCACGTTAAGCTACGAGGTTTGTGTTATGGATACCAGATAGTTGATACACTACACATATATAACTTTAAATACATACATATTATAAATATAAATACTCATGACTGGAGTACAAACATTGGTGCTCATCACACAAATGAATGTCCCCAGGCCCCAGCGGAACTTGAACCCGCGACCGCTGGCATAGCAAGTAGTCACTACAAACTGAGCCAAACGTGTCGTCAACCTTTATATTATAGATCACAAAACAGAGTCAAGGGCGACAGCCGCTTTAATATCAAACGTTTGAATATAAAGATAGCTGGAACCCAAATACCTTTCCACTCCGCTTTACTGATTCTAAAATGTCACCATAGGCCTGACGAAATGAATGCTTAATAAGTATACCTATATAATATTTAAATAAAAAAAATGTTTAGAAAATATTTCAAAACAGCTACTCCATTTTAAATGCGAGTGGTTTTCATTTACTTTACCAAAGTCAAAATAACTTTTTTTGTCTGTCTTACGGTTTGTCCGTTCTAATCTCCGAAATAGTGGAACCAAGAGTAAGATAAGCTTTTTAAGCCGACAAAGAAAATCCGTAAGTATTTTTTTTTGATACCACAAGCTCTAACTAAACCAATCATGATACCTGTTAATACTATAAGGCATGGAAACGAAAATATGATTCTTTTCATATTAACCAAGTTGTGCTTACATTGAGATAAGTATGCGGTGCCTTTAGTATAGATTTCTCAGATCGCGGCGAGTGTAGGTACCTTCTATTACATTTGGCTTGGCACCGACTTCAAACTTATCAATAGGTAGTACATACAAATTAATAGTATTTTATTAATATTAAAGGTATTAGATTTGCATAAGAGGTGTATTAAATTAAATCTTTATTAAGTTATTTTATACTTTTTAGCTTTTGAAGTTTGTTTTTTTTTATATCGTTTTTTTTATTTCTTATTTAATGAAATATTTAACTGTGGAAATATTAATTTAATACATTAGTTATTTGAAAGCTTTTTGTGTAAGCTATTATTTTACCTTTTGTGAATGTGTCGTAGTCACGGTCCTGCAAATAAAGAGAAATAATTATTAATAAAATGAAAATTATAATAATTCTATAAAGTATAAATATATATAAAAGAGTGTATGTTTGTAATTTAACAACAACTTTTTAACTAAATAATAAAAGTTTTATTTATTTCTAGATATGCATAATTTCAATACAACCCGTTGAAAAAATAAAATAAAAATGGTTCACAATTCTCGAACACCTCGGAAAACATTTACAGAAAAAAGAAACCTAAATTGAGAATCTCCTCCTTTTTTAAAATTGGTTATAAATTACCCAACATTTAAACCAAACTGTTATTTTTGTTTGTCTGTCTCTTTTATATAATCTCGGGAACAGCTTTTATTTAAAAAAATACTGGCTGGCGAGAATGCATAATTAGAGAAATACAGAACATAAGATACTTGTACTCAAGCTTTCTCGCAAATAAAACATGTTGTTCTATTCTATCTACAGCCATACTAATATTAAAAACATTAAGTTATTTAAAGTTAGAAAAATCATTTTTAATAAGATTTGTTGCTATAAAGTTATTATGAATCCTGTAAAATGCCATAAGCTTCTTTTTTCTTTCAATTGACTAAAAATTAAGTACAAAAACAAGTCTAAGCTAGTCTTTGCCCGCAACTTCAATTGTATGATCCTCGATCAAACTTCGGTCATCCATAAAAAGTAGCGATACGTAACGTATGCAAACGTCCACATTCCGAATAGCTCTTTCATTGAAGCGTTACTTTGTGATAAAGCAACAAATTTAATTAAATGATCACTTGTTCACTTTAATATAACTGTATTACCTACTATATATTATAGAAATTTTAGACGTCAGTTAAAATCTTTGAAAGCACAAAAGGCATTTTATTTGGGATTTTTTTGTGGATTTATTTTGATTTTTGGTGTCCGACATTCGAATACTTTACAGCAACAATGGTCACGACGATCAAAAATCAAAATAAATCCGCCAAAACATACGAAAAGATAGTTGTAAAAAAGTATTATATTATTAGCACAAAAAAAATTAAACAAAAATCAAATCAAAAGTCGGGAAAGTCGGAGTATATCACTATGTTTACAAATTATTAAACAAATTAAAAAAAATGATACACGAATCATGATAATAATGATGGAAGGCTATTGAATTTAAATTGAAATGTCAGGAAACACCAGTCGTTCCGAAAATTCTACGATACGAGTAAATTGTGAATATTTTATTTTATGAGAAATGTTCGTGTCGAGAACAGGCATTGTTTTCTTTGTATCTGAACCAAGTATATATTATAACAAAGATAGGAAGTGAATATGAAAAGTTACGGAAGCTTACATATATTTAACATTTTTGAATTAATTTAAAAGTCTTAATAAAATATTGTTCTTTTCTTTTTACATGTAAAGCTTCTTCCAGTGACGCACAGAAACACTACTCCTGTCTTTTACAAGCAATGTAAACCGCTATTCACCTTCTGGCTTCACCATCTTTCATTCGAGTTCGAATCAGACATTCGATTCCCGCAGGGGGCATTTATTTGTGTGATGAACACGAATTTCCTTACTTTGTTTTAGTCAAATATTCTACTTGAATGAAAATTAAACTAATATATTTTTTTTAAATGTCTATTCTTTAATGAGTTTAATAGACATTTTGTCTAAGCACCAATATTGTAATATTAAGGTAAAACCTCTTTGATAATGTGTATGTATAGAATAGGTAGGTAGTCATTGAGCGGTTATTTTTATAATATATAAAGTCCGTTTGTGTGTTCTTTTCATCCTAAACATGACCAGCTTGATCATTTTTGATGAGCTTTTTGTGTTATCGGTTCATCTGGTTGTTGTTGCATCCACAACAAAGGGTGGTGTGGTTAATATCCAAAATTTATCGTATTTTTTTTTAGATATCTTACAAAAAAACTCAAGTTTTTAGCCTCTAAGACAAGACATCTGTCTTTTAAAAAAGTTAAAAAAAGGAAGGGTTTAAAAAAGTTATAAATATGTAGGTATATATAATTAAATGTAATATGGGAATGAGCCGTCAAATTGTCAAAAGCAAACAAGCGCAAATTTGAAAGTTTTACAGAGTCATTAAAGAGTTTCACTATCCACCTGCCTATATAATCATCTGATGGGCTCGATGTTATCAAACTATGGTATTGTCATCCGGCTTTCGCACTAACAAAGTTTGGAATCGAACCGACAATTACGAGGCTGTAAGTTAAAATCGATTTCTCAGATTGGATAACATAGCTAGTAACATTAGAAGTTAATACAAGCGTGTTAAAATAGCGTTAGAAGTTAGAACTGGTAAAACATAAACTATGTTACATACGATCAGTTTAACTTTCTAGTAATAAATTTTTTTTACAATCCATTCAGAATTTCCTTAAATAAACGAGTAATCATTATTTTTTAACACTGCCAACACTTCCAAATTATTTAAAAATAACTCCACAATGTACTTTTTTATATTCATATGAAATTATAATGCACTTATTAAAAAGTAATTACGAAAATCGATACAAAATTAGCGAGGCTATCGAGAAACCTATAAAAAAATCGATTTGAGCACCTGCTTCCTTTTAAATCGATAAAAAAAAAACAAAAAAACAATTAAATACTTCTTTATGATAATCACACTAAACACTACTATTATAATGCTAATTAAGTTTTGTGTGTTTGTGTATCTCTTTCAACGCTGATGTATAGCAGATGTATAGATTTAGATTAATAATTTTTGTTTATAGATAGACTATGACTTGTAGAAAATATAGGCTACTGTTAGTAATAAAATTTGTATGTGTATGTATTATACCCTTTTTAACGTCATTATGCTAGGTACGGGCCTCCCTTCAATGCGAGGAGTATCAGTCATTGGGCCACAGTCCACCACGGTGGCTAAGTGCAGGTTGGTAGACTTCATACGTCTTTCGAAAGCTTACTAGATTCTCATAGACATGCAGGTTTCCTCACGATGTTTTCCTTCACCGTAACACAAGTAATAATCATGTTGGAAATGATTCGCACTTGAAAATATTAGAGGTGCGAGACCGGGATTTGAACCCGTTTCACTCGGTTTCCCTAGCAAGCGCGCTACCACTGGGCTACCACTGCTGCTATATAATATTATAAATAAAAGAAGCACCTAGAGAAGCACTTGACCGATGCAAGGGTGAGTCGCTAGTACACATAATAATATAGGGTGTACATAAGTAAAAAAAATATATTGTATTAGCCGTCACCAATAATAATAAATCACAGGCACCACTCAGTCTTACCAACATAAAGCAAACGTTATTGTCGTGATATTGACTAACGACCGTGACCTCTCACGGTTGAAGGCTTGTACAAATTAAAGGTCAGCCATCAAAATTCAATTATCGCTTAGCAATATTACTGCTATAATCTTATAAATCATCTATCTAACACAGATGCAGAGTATCTGTGTTTGTATTGAACTCAGAGATTTGTTAATTCTGACATTTTGGATAATTTATTTTGCTTACAGTAAGTTTAAAATAGTTTTCTTTTTATTTTTTTTAAAGAGAGTATTATGAGTCAAAAACCAAACAAAATAGGAAAATAATGGCGTAAGTCTCTTCCTGTTCTTTAAACGAATTTTGTTTGAAAAAAAAGGAATTTACGAAATCGAAAAGCCTTTCTTTTAAAGAAAGAGAATTTCCGATTGAATAATCTGTCTAACATATAGATTTTTTATCATATGCTTGTTACCTATATATTATAAATACAATTATTATTATATAATCTTGACGTTGAGAAATATGCCCTCGCATTAACTTCTAACTCTTTATACAGGCCCTCAGAGTAATTTCCATGAAATATTAAAAGTAATCAGAGTAGGCCATTAGTATTTTAATCTATGAAACATACTCACAAACTTCCGCATTTACAATATAAATATGATTCAATTCAATTAAATTTTCTTGTTAATAGCTTTAAAGAGTACCAGTTACGCACAGATTACTTCACCAAAGTCACGTAGAATGGAGAATATAGAGGGGCATTGGTCGGTAAAATAAGATAATTATAAAAATGTTTATTTATAATTATACTTAAAAGTGTTTTAACAAGTGCCTCTAAACTAATAATGCTTTCAAGATGCAGTTTTTCATATAACTAACATGCACATATAAATTACATTGTAATATTTAACTTCCTTGCACGAGAGTCGTTCCTCACAATGCGACGGTATTTAGGTTAATGAGTGACAGTAAGGTGCGATCGTTCCCGTCTCGCATTTGCTGTAGCCATTTATATACGTTTCAGTTAGATTTATAGTAATTTATAAAAACTTAATTTATGTCAAAATAAGCATTTGTCCATACAAGTGTTCGCCCGGTGGTGGGATTAGGTCATAAGTACTTTTTTATTGATAACATAAAACTCTTCAATACCTACTAAACAAAAAAAAAGAAAATTAGTTGACAAACAGAGATAAGGCACTAAATTGTTTTGCCTTTGCCTATTTATATGAAGATATATAGCTTTTAAAACGCCGAATTGAATACCTCCTATTCTTTGACGTCGGCCAAAAACAGCTTCCAAGCTTCGATTAACTTGGACAATCTTTGTTACTGCCTTAACAGATTTTTAGAGTCAAGCATAGGAACTAAAAATCACTTTATGCTTTAAAATTTCCTCAAAACTCCATTTAGTACGTAAGTGGATTTTCATGCGAGCAAGTTTCGTCACAAAAGCGTCGTTTCTTCGGTCTTTGTGTCGTGCACTTTATTGCATAATAAGTTATAGTTGGAAATATTGAAAAGCTTATATTAAATTAAAATGAGTATGTAGGAAATGATTGAAACTTTGAAATAAAATAGTAGTTTTTAACAAAAAGGTGTACTAGCTTCAAAATCACTTAAAAATGAATTATTCCACCTCAAGGGATAGTTTTTTTTAGAATTTGAATTATTGAAATAGACACTATTATCGATACAGAGGCCGTATCTATAGTTTTTAGAATTTTTGTCTGTCTGTTACCGCATCACAGAAAAACCACTGGAGGGATTTTGATGAAATTTGGTATGATGATAGTTGGTTCTCCGGGTCAACATATAGGATACTTTTTACCACTGGAAAATGTCTCATTTCTGAGAAAACATACAAAAACTGTATTACTGTGTGTACAAAAATATAAGAATATACTAATATGTAAAACCTAAGAATTTGGTTTTTGGTCACCTGAACGCGGGCGGAGACGCGGGCAATGCTAGTATATTAAGATAAAGCCAAAATCTTTGTGTAAAATTTCTCATTGAACATACCAAAAAAACTAAGCATTACGTATTCTCAATGCCGTCTATACATTTTTACTGAATTGCCTCTAAAAAGGGTGTTTGTTACGAGGGGCCGTCATTTTTTACTATAAATCTTGTATAGTTTCCGACATCCCCTGGCAACGTTAGTCCGATGTGCCTTTCTGTAGGCCACAACACCCTTAATGACTGTGAAAAGGAATCCAATGTAATATTTGTGAAGGTATATTTTGTCCATATATAGGAAATATTTGTAGAGAAGGCTTGTCGATCTTATCTGTTCGATTCGCACAAAAAAGATACATACTCGTACAATTGTACCTTCAGAGTTAAAAAACCAAATAAAAAATTATAATAATATTACCCGAACTGAACTCAATTTCTATGATTTTACTAGTAGCTATTGTAGATTTCTACTCAGTCTACCGAAACATCGAATCGAAAGATAAAACACATCAGTACCTTTTTCTCCTCTGTTTATCAAGTGATTCTTTTTTTTTTTGTTAAGTAACTATTAAGAGCTTAGGTGTTATCAATACAAAAAATGATTATGATTGAAATTCGAGCACTGGACGAACACTATTAGCTAGATAGAAAAAAAAAATTCTAAAAAAACATTCAGAAAAAAGTTTCAAATCTGACCGATAGTTTCAGAGATAAGTGCGTTCAAACAAATAAACAAACAGATTTCTGTTTTATAACATTATATGTGAACTATATAGTATAGATTACGAACACTCATAGCATTTTCGAAATGAGAGAATTCCCTTTCTCGGTATTTAGGTCAATGAGTGACTCTGCTAGGTGCGCCATTATTCCTTGCACTTCATCTACATTATGAGAAATACCTGCCAAGGTGTATTGTCTCAGAATGTTACTAGATTGTTATAATAAAACAATCCTTATATGATACTAATATTATAAATACAAAATGTAATATTAATGTACGTCTGCATGCTTTGAATAAAATTAAAATCTAATATATTTTTTTTAATTTTTGTAATTTTTAAATCACATTACTTTATTTATAATAAATATAAATGCGAAAATATGTATGTGTGTATGTTTGTTTTTCCTTCACGCTTAAACACCTGCAGGTAATTTTATTATTCCTTCGATGTCGCATATTTTTAATGATCGTGACAATAGATATTATTAAATGAATGAATGAAATAACGAACGAATGAATGAATGAATTAATACCAAACTCCATGGTCATATATTTATGCTCGTAGGTGAACACAAGCACACCGGTGTACATAGACCAAAAAATAGATAAATAAATATTATACAAAATTTTGTAAAGAAAAGGTGTTTTCTATCAAATGTCAAAAAAGGACCAAAAAACAAAACAAGAATAAGTCACTAGTGTATCTTAAATTACAATATATCATGTAAATCAAAGTTAATGTCATAAATGTTATTAACATTAATTACATTTTAATTAATTACACGCTCTATTACTTGTATATGACTAAAGCGACCTACAAGCTGCATGTAATTACACTAATAATATGCTTTTGTAAACACAAAATTATCTCAATCTCTCACATAATAGTACAAGTGTGGCGTATATTACTTAATTAGTGACTCTATCTAGATCATTCTCATTGTATTCAACCCTTTTTAACGACACACTGCTAGGCACGAGCCTCCCTTTAATACGAAAGGATCAGGACATAGTCTAACATGTCGACCAAGTGCGGGTTGGCGGACTTCATATATCTTTTGAAAACTATCAGACGCGCAATTTTCCTTCATTACAAGTATTACTCATATTAGAAATGATACGCATTAGAAATTACCAGAGGTGCACGATTCGGGATTTGAACCCGTTTCACTCAGTTTTCCAAACGAGCTCGTTAATACTGAGTTATCACTGCTTACGTCCTAATTATTAAAAAAAGAATTATAAATATCCTCAATGGACGAAGACATTACATAGTGCGTAACACACAAATACGAAATATAGATAAATTGAATACATCTTCCTTTTTGAAATCGGTTAACAATTACATTGAGAACAAATCTCGCTTCTTCGAACGCACTTAAAACTATTAATGAGTAACAAACTTAGTACGCTACAAGCATAAAAAGTTTATTGATATAATATCCACCAACCTACACTACCTACACCTAACTAGTATACTTGCAAGTGCCTGAAACGACTTTGCCCGCGGTAGCGCCCGAGTTCAGATGAACAAAAACAAAATTCTTAGGTTTCACATATTAATATACCTACTCTTATATTACAGTTTATGTATTTTTTCTCAGAAATGAGATATTTTCCCGCGATAAAAAGTATCCTATATGTTGACCTGGATAACCAGCTATCACCCTACCAAATATCATCAAAATCCCTCCAGTGGTTTTTCTGTGATGCGGGAACAGACAGACAGATAAAAATTCTAAAAAGTATAGATTCGGCTTCTGTATCGATAATAATGTTTATTTCAATAAGATTTTCCAAAAATATTTAATATGCAGACTCGGCTTCGTTACAATTTTATTATATGTATAGATAGATACTCGTAGATGTAAAGGCGACTCAAAAAGCTTCTAGAAATTATATTTTTCTATTAAGTTTAATGAAAATATATTACATTTTGAGTTTATGTACTGGCAAGGTTTTCGATCACTCCGCTTATCACAAGCAGTCATAAGAGAATAAGCAGCTAATGAGTTTCGTGTTGCATATTTTTAAAACATAATGTTATTTATCTTAATTGTTTACATAACGGAAATAAAGCCCAACCTTGAAGATGGAAAAATGATTAAGTCCATTGAATACTTTGTAATTACATCATAAAGGTTTTTAAGTGGACTTCTCGTTAAGATAATGTCTTGTATAGGTAACATTGAAAAATATTTCCTAGATTTGATATTTAAGTATAATACTAGCGACTTGACGTTTATTTGTCTGTTTTATTTAATTTAAAAATAATATTATCTATCTAAACTAATATTATAAAGAGGTAAAGTTTGTGAATTGTGAGTTTGTGATGATGTAGAGGGTGATCCCTTGATCTACTGAACCGTTTTAGATGAAATTTGGT
This sequence comes from Brenthis hecate, assembly GCA_951806755.1. NCBI lineage: Eukaryota > Metazoa > Arthropoda > Insecta > Lepidoptera > Nymphalidae > Brenthis > Brenthis hecate. The sequence continues at coordinate 5,069,985 of OX638258.1, read as the reverse complement.
AAAAAGATAGTTTGAGAGCCTGGAAAGGACAGAATACTTTTTATCCCGGAAATCATCCCTTAAGGGGCGAAAATGGGGATGAAAGTTTGTATGGGGAATCAACCTAGTATGAAAATATTGAAGAAACACATCAATTATTGTGTTCTAAACTAAAATAATAATTTTAATTCAATTGAATTTCAAGAATATCTTTATTGGTAGGTGTTGGTGTTGTAGTAGCAAATGTCCACCTGACCCATTTCGGCTACGGCGGCCAATCTTATCGAGACTAGTCAACTGTGCAGGAGATAATAGTGCACAAAAGTATGAGCGAAACAAAACTGTTCCCTCTATTCCTTTCACTCTCAACACAATTCAAACAACAACAATTCAACATGACCTTTAAGAAATGAGGCCGAACAAGGCCAACGGACGGCATTACGTGCTCGGGCGTATAGCACCATTAACTTTCCAGCTCTAAGGTATTAGTAACAGATTAAGATTTTCTTATCAGAGTAATTCAAATTCAAAATATTTTATTCAGCATTAAATTATTACAATTTTTTACTGAACGTCATGAGTCTACTACCAGTTCGCATAGTAAGCATCAAGCATGCATAACTCGACCTGGGACTTGAACCCAAGTATCATATCAAAATTGTAAGTTTTAGAGATCACTGATTGGATCTGAGCGTAAATAAATCAGATATTCTAAAACTGAAATTAAGACCATGACCTTATACAAAAATCGATCCTACTACCTCCAGAGATCAGTGAATAGTGCCAATTTACGATATTACCACTACTAGACTATATACCACGACAAGTGTGAGAAAATATGTATCATAACTAATATAGAATAATTTCTCTTTTAATGTATGTGAAAATCGTTGTTGTCTATGAAATATTGTGTATTGTTCTCATAACTTATGGTAGAACCAACTTGAACTTAAAGAACAAAGCGACGTATTATATCTATATCTTCGGGCCCTATTAACAGGCGGGAAGTTTACGCGATATGGGTTTGCTCAACTAGTTTCTCGGTACAAAAACTAATTTAATAACTAAATATATTATATAGCGAAATGTTTCAACTGTTCGTCTGTTTGTACAGTTATTACTCAAGAACTACTGCTTTTTTCATATAAATTAATTATACAAATTTGAAAATAAATAAATAAAGATATAGTAGGCTGGTCAGATAAGTACATATGTCTTTTAGCATTGAAGATATGTGAGATTTTAGATTTTTTTATAAATACATAATTACGAATTCTGTATACAATTTTAACAATTTTTTCATACAATATAAGACCTTATTAAGTTTCTTTCTAAAGATTTTAGAACTGCGGCTCGTACTTTTAAAACTTGTTATATATTGATTGTAATGTCCGGTTTTCAGTAAGCGACAATAATATTTCTGTACTGTGCAAAACTTTACACTTGGAACTTGATTATGAATTATTGAGAGGAAGGAAAAAGAATATAAAGAAATATACGCAAACTTATTTTATCTAATTCAAATATTTGTTTTGGAAGATACATTAGAACATGTGAAATATAGAGACCATGCATGGACCTTCTATGCCAATAATAAGTAGTTAAAGTTCTGCTCCCTACATCACACTCCTCTCGACCAATTTTAATATTGTATTTACGTAAATACATATTTGACATCTATGTATATCGATATCTATATATACATATAATAAAATTCTGAGTCGAATCTGTACATTGAATATTTTTTTGGAAAATCTTACTGAAATATCGTTATTATCGATATAGAGGCCGAATCTATAATTTTTAGAATTTTTGTCTGTCTGTCTGTTACCGCATCACGGAAAAACCACTGGAGGAATTTTGATGAAATTAGGTATAATGATAGCTGGTTATCCGGGTCTTCTTTTAGGATACTTTTTACTGCGGTAAAATATCTCATCTCTAAGAAATCTATACTAAACGTTAAAACGTAGTTTAAAGTATAGTAGTAGTATAGAGGTAGTTTTAAATAAAACTATGTTTTCGGATTTTTCCCAGGTTTACTTTAATTGGTTCCTGACGTTTCGAATGCTTTACAGCAATCATAATCACGGGAGAGACTAATTTTTTGTAGAACGCGGATTACCGCGTTCTACAAAAAATTAAATACTATAAATATATAAATACTTATTAAAGTACGTGTTGATTTTATATCAACCTAAATAACGTAATCATTCATTGCCATATTAACAAGCACCGTACTGTATAGAGTTTTTTGTAGTATCTTTTTGTCTTTTGAAGGTCAGAATAAATTCATTTCTAGAAAATCCCAAATCTGTTTTTGCTTATAATATTTTATATAATATTTATTATCATATTTTGATAATTATAAATGCGAATTGCAAATTTTAAAAATCCGCGAATTATATTCTAGTGCGAAGTAAAATGTCTTAGGTTTTAAATCATTTTAAGCTTCTAATTTAAAGTAAAATAAACAAATAAATGACATTGATGACACAAACCAAAATAAAACTTGTCTCAACTTCAAAGTGAGCGGTAAAAATTTTGAAACGTCACCACAAAATTTATTGCAACATAAAGCGACCCGCAACAATTCATTCGAAATTTTAATTAAAACATTCAAAAGGATTGATGAGATACAGAATATTTCTTCTTTTATCAATAGGTATTAATTGATTTAGGGTTGCCAGATTTAAAATGAAAATATTTTTAACTCGAATAATTGATTAATATTTAAAATTATACCAATTTATATAATATGAGTTATGAAACAGAGTAATAATGAAAATATTAATAACTAGCATTGCCCGCGGCTCCGCCCGCGTTCAGATGACCAAGAACCAAATTCTTAGGTTCTACATATTAGTGTACTCTTATACTCTTACATTACAATTTTTGTATTTTTTCTCATAAATGAGACATTTTTCCGCGGTAAAAAGTATCCTATATATTGACCCGGATAACCAGCTAGCAGCATAGCAAATTTCATCAAAATCCCTTGTGATTTTTCTGTGATGCGGTAACAGACAGACAGACAAAAATTCTAAGAACTATAAATTCGGCCTCTGTATCGATAATAATGTTTATTTCAATAAGATTTTACAAAACATATTTAATGTACTGATTCCGCTTAGTTAGAATGTGGACTAGCGAATTTTTGCTTCACTAGGGTACACACCTATGTACCTAACAGTAGCCTATTTGTTATTCCAGGTATAATAGGTCACAGGTCATAAACTGTGTACTAAATTTCATTAAAATTAGAAGGAGTAACAAAGATACTCACAAACTATGGCTTTTTTAACTAATAATAATAAATATGTTGGGACATTAACACACAGCACCATCTAGTTCCATGATAAGTTACCAGTTTATAATAAAAATAGTGAAGTATAAGTGAAACCAGATAGTTGATACACTACACATATATAATTTTAAATACATACATATTATAAATATAAACACCCATGACTAGAGTACAAATATTCGTGCTCATCACACAAATGAATGCCTCCGGCGGGACTCGAATCCACGACCGCTAGCACAGCAAGTAGGGTCACTACAAACTGAGCTAAGCGTGTCGTCAACTTTTTAAATAATTTCGATAATTATGCGATCTTTTATTTGCGCCTATTGGTCGAAATTATACCGTAATCATTATAAAAAAATGAATAAAACATAATAAATGAATAAAATTTACGTATCTCTATAAAAAAAAACTGTTTCCATTTTTTTTTGTTATTGAAAACAAAAGCTAAAGCTCGGCAATACTTAATAAACAAACAAAAAAATATGAAAACCGGTTGACATACAGAGGAAAAAGGCACTCAACAATTTGGTCTTTGCCAATTTATATAGTATAGAAGATTTGTTATCAAGGCAAGGAAATGGATACGATCAAAATTTTATATAGAAACACTAGCGACTCACCCTTGCTCCGCTCGAGTTCGTTCCTACTTACGTTTTAACCTTTAGTATACATTTCTCAGAGATGAGATATTTTCCCGCAGTAAAAAATATCTTATACTTATGTTGATCCGGGTAACCAGCTATCAATCATACCAAATTTCATCAAAATCCCTTCAGTGGTTTTTCTGTGATTCGATAACAGACAGACAGATAAAAATTCTAAAAACTATAGATTCGGCCTCTGTATCGATAATAATGACTATTTCAATAAAATTTTCCAAAAAATATTCAATGTACCGATTCGACTCAGTTAGAATTTATATATATATATATATATATATATATATATATATATATATATATATATATATATATATATATATATATGATGATGATGATGATGATGTTCTCCTAGCCGATTCCGGCTACAGTGGCCAATCTCAATGAGATTAGCCAACTGCGCAGGAGATATTATAGTGCACAAGTGTACGCGCAGACACAAGTGCACTCTCTATTCCTATCACTCTCATACTCCGGTGGGACGACCACTCGACACGACCGGTGAGAGTTAAGGCGCAGGACCGACGGCTTTACGTGCTCTCCGAGGCACGGGGGTGAAACACCGCCAACTTCCCAACTCCGGGCTGTTACTGAGACTTACTATACAGGAAGACTCAATAACTAAACTTGGCCCGACCCGGGACTCGAACCCAGGACCTCCGGGTGTGCATGTAGTGTAGCCGTACATGCTAGCTACTACACCACCGAGGCAGTTAATATATATATATATATATAGATTTAATATTTAAAATATTCGAGCTAAAACCACGATCAAACTCTAGTATATACTGAAAGACATCGGAAGTACTATGAACTTAGAGTGAGTTTAATATTTCAACAGGTAGGAAACCTTCGAAGGTTTCGCAAGTATATCATCCGAAGCCCTTCACACCGCTTAGTGTATGTTCCCTCTACTATACAGGTAATTAGATTGTATAGGAAACGTCAATGCTAATACTTTATTTTATAGACTTTTATGTATAAAGTATATTTAGTTTACCAAAGTTTAAATGATGGTACTTAAATGTTAACTTATTAACTAATGTTCAAATAAAGTACTTATTAACTAATGTTTGTCCAGATAGTGGTCGAACTGGATCATAATAATTTTACCTATCTATACTAATCCATACTAAAATTATAAATGCGAAAGTAACTCTGTTTGTTTGTTTCTTACCTTTTCACGACTAAACAGCTGAACCGATTTAGATGAAAATTGGTATGGAGTAAATTTGAGACACTGGGAAAAACAGGATTTTTACCCCGGAAATCAATCCCATAAGGGAGTGAAAAGGGGGGTGGAACTTTTTTATGACGAATCAATAATTTCTCAAGTAAGGGATATAAAACTCGATACCTATGTATAGTATGTATATATATTATATGACATATAGTCTCTCTATTCCATACTTATCGTCAAAACGTACCTAGGGACGAACCCGAGCCAAGCGAGGGTGAGTCGCTAGTTAATATTATAAATGTAAAAGTTTGTGAGTATGTATGATGTTTATGTATATGATGTTTGGATGTTTGTTACTTTTTCACGCTAGAACGGCTAAACGAATCTGGATAAAGGCACAGAGATAGATTATAGTCTGTAATAATACATAGGCTACTTTGTATCCCGGAAAAATGAACGGTTCCCGTGGGATAAGTTTGTTTTTACGAGGGTGAGCCGCTAGTCTATAAATAAATGTTTTCAATTTTTTTTAACGCTTGAACTTGAAAACTAAAGCTCTTCAATAGCTACCAAACAAAAAAAACAATATTATACTATTTTTGAAAGACCTAACCAACGACACCCCACACTATCGGGTAAACGATAAAAAAAACATCTCCACTTTACGTGTAGTGTACCTATTTTGCTAGTATGTACCTAATAAGTTTATCTTAAGAGTATATTGAAAAAAAAATATAAAAAAATATATTTCATAAAAAAAATATTTCAAAAAGAAATCAAGGTGAGTTTTAGCTTTGGTCTAATGTTGTTACTTTTTAGTATTAAATATTCATACTGGGGGAAGTTATGGTTAATACAAAATTAAATTTTCCAGAATTTTGCAGCAAAATTTCTACAATACGTCCATAATATCATTTCAACAGGGAATTGTATACTGTATTATAACAATCTATAACGTCATTGATTTCATTCATTGTATTATAGTTAGCTTAGTTCTACTTATATTCATTCACTCGAAATCAAAGAGGAAATCTGTTACGTAGGTCTCTTAAAGATAAATCGATTTCAATAGAACTTAAAATAATTGAGGGATGCTGTTTGATCAAAATTATTTCAACAAAGTAAAATAAATTTTTATTTTTTCCAATTGCGCTTTATCTTAATACTAGCTTGCTTCCCAATACAAACTTTCATCCCCATTTTCACCCCCTTAAGGGTTAATTTCCGTTATAAAAAGTATCCTATGTCCTTTCCAGGCTCTCAAACTATCTTCTTTTCAAATTTCATCTAAATCGGTTCAGTAACGTCACAAACTCACAAACTTTACCTCTTTATAATATTAGTATAGATATAGAATAATATCCCGTGTCACGATGTTGGTCCGCGATAAATTCCATTACATATTATAGTATGTTAACGTATTTTTTCAAACTATGTGATTTGATGCAACTTAAAAGATAAGATAGTTTTTATCCCAATTATTTCTTTTTTTAATAGAAAAATTAACGATTTTAATATCCGGGGAGGGATTTCGCAGAGAGAACCTGAGAAATGGCTACCCTATGCTACAAACTGTATCCCCAAGCTAAAGAAAAAAAAATATAAGTGTGCCACAGCAACATGTGGCTGGGTACGCTAGTTATATATATATGTATGTAGAGTGAATACTGACTCATAATCAAATGTTTGTATGTTTGTATGCATTCGACGACACGTTTGGCTCAGTTTGTAGTGACCCTACTTTCTGTGCCAGCGGTCGCAGGTTCGAGTCCCGCTGGGGGCATTCATTTGTGTGATGGGCACGAATGTTTGTACTCCAGTCATGGGTGTTTATATTTAAAATATGTATGTATTTAAAATTATATATGTGTAGTATATCAACTATCTGGTATCCATAACACAAGTCTCGTAACTTACCATGGAACTAGATGGTGCTGTGTGTTAATGTCCCAACATATTTATTTATTTATTATTCAAATAGGCAATGGCAAAACAGTTCAGTAACTTTTTTCCTCTGTTTATCAACCGAATATATTTTTTTTATTTAGCAGTTATTGACGTATTTAGTGTTATCAATAAAAAAATGCAGTCAGCCACTTCTTTATATATTTACTTTTTATATATGTTTTCCTCAAATTTTCAATAATTATATATACCACTAGCATAATGTTATATACATACTTACATAGATGAAGGAGAGTTCGATTCAAACTTCATGATTATTATACATATCTAACCAGGCCTACTTATCTCATCTTTGATATAAGACAAAAGCAATCAACTCTCAATATCTCAATTGCTTAAACAATAGGCATTCATATGAATGACTACAACACGTAACCGTTTGTACATCGGAGCAATTAATCGATCTACTTGTTTGTAAACAAAACCTAAATTGAATTTTCACCCATAGACCAAGGGTATAGAGTGTATACCTTATCTCTCATGTATGTATTGTCCTTCTCCTGGTAAATAAAATATCGACCTTTAAGGTCATTTTTATTCAATTACTAGATAAAATCAATCCAATAAATAAAATATAAGGGTTCTGATAAAAAAATAAAATTTAAATTACACATATATGTATATATAATATGTATCTTTTGATATTCTTTTATGAGATCATTGGGAAATCATAACAACAACAATTTTCGATTTTTAAGTACCGATTTAGTTTTTTAAGGTACGGAATTTTTTGGCAGTTTTCAATGTTGTTTAGAAAAATTTTCCTTCGTCGATGTTTATTGTTTATGTAGATGTAATTTATTTTATTGAAAACACGTAGATACGTCGAAGGTAAGGATGGATTGAATAAAAGCTGGTTTCTATGAATTATATGTAGACAGTCTCTACAATAGCGAAAAGTAGAAACTAGAGCTAGGCATCATTGTTGCTATCTAAAATATAGTATTTTACAGTGCCTAGAAATTTATGACCTGGCAAGTTTTTAAAAGACATGTAATGCCCGCCAACCCGAACTTGTCTGGCGTGGTGGACTATGATCTGATCGTATCATATCGCCCCTTATATTGAAGGGAGGTTTATGCCCAACAGTGGGACCTTCGAAAGTGCTGAATACATACATACATAATTATTTTTAATAGAATGTCTTTTAATACAAAATTCATTCACTTCATTAAAGTAATGTTATTATTTTTATGCTACAAGTATCAAAAACCTAAACATAAAAAAAAAATGAAATTGGTATTTGTTTGGGTCCGGACTAATTATTACAACATTGAATAGATTGTTAATTTCATAAATGTGTAAAGAAAAATTTAAAGGTAACCTAAAAAATTTCTTACACCAAGATAAAATGTCCCTTGAAATAATAGATTAAAATGGTGTAAATACCTTCTCTATTGCGGAAATTATGTAAAGAAAATGTAGTCTATACCTATAAAGTACTATCGGCTTACCCTCGCTTTGCTCGGGTTCGCCTCTAGAAAAACAAAAACCAATGTAGCCCACGGAAACCGTACATTTTTCCGAGATACAAAGTAGTATTATATCCTATTTCAGACTATAATCTATCTCTGTGCCAAATTTCATCCAAATCTCTTCATCCGTTCTGGCATGATTGAGTAAAAAACATCCATCCAAACGTCCAAACATCTAAACTTTCACATTTATATTATAAATAAGAAGTAAGATTTACATTTTTTTTTTAAATATTGAATATTTTTAGATTACATGGAGACGAGAGGATCTATACCTAGTTACGAGTAGATGTACACACCTAGTTCTAAATTAATTTAAAATAACATCTTCCTCTAAAAATAATATTAAAAAATATAGTTGTGACATCATTCACAGATATAAACAATAATTATAAGGAAAAAGTAAAAAAAAAAACAACTTATCAAAAAATATATAAAATAACAAATAAAGAATTTGAAAGCCACTCTATTAAGATTTAAAAAAAAGGAAAAATGTCACCCCTGACTTTTTCTTTCTTTTTAATAATTTTTTTCTGCTACCCAAAAAAGTATTTAAATATACTATACTACTAATAGAATTTTATTTTATTTTTCCCATAAACACAAATTTAAAATCTAAAATTTTAGACAGCAAATATGTTTGAAGGTCCATATTCATAAAACTACCAAAAACGATCGATTTTCTTATTCCTTCTCTGATCTCTCTCTCTCTCTCTCTCTCTCTCTCTCTCTCTCTCTCTCTCTCTCTCTCTCTCTCTCTATTGTCGAGGTCGAAATATTAGGATGCGGCTAGTATAACTATTGGCCGACAATGGAATCGAACTTGCGACCTCTGGCTTTATACGTATTTTATTTTACTATGAAATTTTAATTTATATATTGTACCTACGTAATGATGAAACAAAATCATATATTTTTTTATTATTTAACACTTTTTGATACATTAATCAAAAGAACATGGTTCATTCGTAACTTCCTTTATTATCATTTTTTTTACCAGTGAATAGTAACTTGTAGGAAACGGAAAGTTTAAGTGAAGTCAACTGACCGAATCAATAAAAAAACGGTAACAAAACTCGTTATCTAATAAGGAATAACAGCAATCATTTTATTTTTCTATTTTGTGTTTGCTATTTGTTATGGCGGCTTTTGTATGTCTAGACTTCACTGTTTTTATTTTTCAAAAAACAAAAAGAATATAAAAAATCTATCGACCAAGTACACTTAACACTATCATATAATTATCAAACGTATGTAATTATTTTGAAAACACCAACAAAAATATGTTCATCAACAATTCATAAAATTAAAAAAAAAAACATTTGCTTTAAACACCCAGTAAGATGTTTTAAATTAAAAAAATGTAAGGATAATATTGTGCTAAAGATAAAAATTAAGAATTTATTAAAATCCTTTACATCAAATTCCTAGAATGAATGTTAAAAAAAAAAAACAAAAAAAAAACAACGAAACTGGCGCACAATTAAACCTAAATTAAAGCAACCTTCCGAGATATCTGATTATATTATACAGATATCATTTTATGCAACATAAATTATGTATTTTTTTGTAATTACCATTTATCGTACGCAATCATATTTTAATACATATTTATGTATATATAAAATATAATTGGCCAACACGAATGACATTGACAGTAAAAAGCCCGCCAAATTTTTAGAAAAAATTAAACAAACCTTTCAAAATATAAATCCTGGCACAAATCACAGATAATAAAGAGAGAAATAATAAAAAAATAAAGCACAAGCACTCGCGTATTTTGAAACCACGACCAACTCTGATAGAGTCTGCGCCGCAGGGCCGACGCGAGACGACTGAACGGTACGGCCACAGTTTACTTGATGCAATCAGAAAACAATGTATCTTTATATTTGTTGATACAAATATCGATGCGAAGTCATGAAGAACAGGTTTATTGAATCTTTTATATATACATATATATATATATATATATATATATATATATATATATATATATATATATATATATATATATATATATATATATATAATATGTTTTGTTATTATTTTCTGTAATATATTACTATTTCTAGAACGTTGTTAATAATAATCATAAATAAAAAAAAACTTACATCAACACATATCAGATATTTATATAATAATATTAACATTTATTATAATAAATATTTATTTATCATGTTTTTTGATCTGTTGAATATTTTTATATCATTACAAGCGGCTCACGATTTTTTATTTACTATATTAAGAAATAGTTTACATACATTTAACTATATTTGTAAGTTTCAGCGACTTTGTTCTCGTTATAATTTGTTTTATTTTCTTTTACCATTAGAGACATTTTTTACGTAATTGCATATATTAATTAATACATATCCCATTTATATTTAAATTAAAAATGTACTTACATGTTAAAAAATAAATAAACTCAAATTATCGCTAACTTACCAACACATATAATATGTAACAAAAAATGGCAACATACAAGTACAGCCTTATTTTGAAGGTTAAATAGGTGTGAATAAGACGAACAAGGTAAAAATTGTTATTTTGTATGCTAAATTTACAAATTTATTATAATATATGAAGAACACGTGAAAACTTCAACGCTAGAGAACGTAGGTTCGAATCCTGCTCGAAAAAATATTTGGTCAGCCATGTGTTATACGTAAATGTATATTTCATGAATCTTTACACAAAACAGCTTAAAGAGGGTTTGTGTAATGAAATTTATTTATTTACTAGGGATAAGTGAATTTTTTCAACAGGTAATTTTGCTAACTTTACGTTCTGCACTCTACGTTCGCTCAAAATCGACATTTTAATTTAAAAGTAATAATAAAGCTAAAAATTGTCACAGGTCTTATGTAGAGTATTCAAAATAAAATATCAAATGTCTCCACGGATGCTACATCTGTTAAAAAAATTATTCAAGGGCAAAAAAGGTGAAGGTCAAGTATTATTTTCAATAACACCCTTTTTAAATAACAGAATGTTATTTAATAAATCTGAATCAACATAGGTCGTAGAATATTTTTAACCATGTTAAAAATCGCGCCAAGTACACTAACCTCGAGAGGTGCGGAAATGTGTGTATATAATATATAGAACACGACTTCTCCGGCTTTTATAATCACGATAACTCAGGAATGATGATTCTAAGGGAAAAAATATAGGACCAATTTTATTGCTAATTGCAAGATTTAAAGTTTTTGTCTGACCTATTTAATGATAACACTTATCGTTTGCCAGAAAAATGTAAAAAATCTATACTTTTGAACTTGAATAAATTTTTTGAACCAGATATAGGATCGATGAAGATTTTTATTATTTCATTTGTAATAATCTACCAAAAACTTTTAGCAATATTGAGCTTTTTGCGAATCATCTTTTTTGTCTTTTTTAACCGTTTCAATTGCTATTAAGTATAGTGGTAATATTGTATTGAGAAAAATATATTTTACGTATATTGTACATATTTTGTGGGGTGGTACCCTCGATACGCGTAATTCCTTTAGCACTTACCAATTTTATAATTTTTGGTTTCCTGATGAACAGATTCTTTATACGATCGTTATTATATATATTTTTAAATACGAGACTCGTACATATATATTCTTAGTACATAATACCTAAAGAAATATTTTAGTAAAGAAGTATATATATAGAAAAACTAGCAGAACCCGCGACTTTTTCCGCGTTCATACTTCCAATCGTTACCAAACTTCGCAGGATCATCCTGAAGATTGCCTAAAAATTTCATCAAAATCGCTCCAGCCGTTTTGCAATCTATAAGGAACATACATACACACATCAATTTTTCTATTTATAGATATACCGACCATTATATGTACTAAGTGTAATACTAATCATCCAGACCCACCACGAAGTGGTTTTTTTTACTTTAATTTTTTTTTCGATGCAAAAACATATTGAGCCTCAAATACAGTAACAAATACAGTGTCATATTTGTACTATTAATAAGATCTAAAATAAACAACATGCTTATTTAACTAACGAAGGCTGTTTGAACAGTATCCTAAAGAAGTCACAAAAACGAAACAAAATTTTCCATCCAAACAAAATAATAAATATACATACCAAAACATAATTTGAATCGTATAAAATAACGAGTGATATTGTTTTTGTGGTAACAACTTCATAAAAAACAGTACTTTTTAGGTAAGTTTTAAGAAAATTAATCGCTAGTTCAAGTATAAAACTTCTATATACATTTAACTAGTTTAATAATTAACTATAAACAATAAACTGCCTCGGTGGTCTAGTGGCTAGCATGTATGGCTGCAGATCTGGAGGTCACGGGTTCGAGTCCCGATGCAAAGCAAATCTAATATATTTCGATTCGTAAAATACATATTTACCTATTACATATTTATATCTTAAAATATTATAGGCTGGCACCGACTTCGAAAATATCTGATTAGGTATCTATTCTAAATGAAAACCTCCGTTTAGTTACATCTTGCATTTTAGTGCCTGGAAATCGGTTTTTTTAAAGGTTTTTATTTTTCCATTTTTGGTGTAGACGTAATAAGCAGGTAATTTGTAAGAAGAAAGTTTTTTTTAACATATTCGATTAAACAATTTATTTAAAAATATATTTATTGTTGATTTTTTTAAAACCGCTCGACTGATTTGGATAAAATTTATATGGGGCTTTGAAACAAAAAAAAACCCAAATCGGTTCAAGCATCTTCGAGTAATCGGCGAAGAAAAAAAGATTCCGACGAATTGAGAACCTCCTCCTTTTTGAAAGTCGGTTAAAAATAAAAGTATTTAAAAAAAATATATTTTATAAAATTTAGCACGGCTAATTGAGCTTATAGCTTTTAAAGTAGCCTATGTAAATCACTTTTAATCACTATCTAAGATTTCCCACGTTATAACTTAACAAACGGTGTAACACTTTTTTTTGATGTTGATTTTATTATTATTATTATTATTTTTTTGGGTGTGGTGCCGAGGTCGGCCCTAGCTACGTCGACCAGTTATGGTCCATTGTAGCTCCCTTTGGAATGAATTAAAGTTCTCCGCTTAGTCCTGTTGACTCCAGGAACTTCCAGATTTTCTGAGCGGGGAGCATCTGTATCTCTTCTGGTTGCATAATATGCTGCCCTAGATAGATACTTCTGCGGTGCATGAGTAGACCGCACGAGCAGAGGATGTGCATAGCAGTTTCCTCTGTCTCATGGCATAGTCTGCACATTGCGGTCTGACTGAGGCCGAGGGTAAACATATGTTTATTGAGTTTGCAGTGACCAGTAAGTATTCTGGTTACCGCACTGGTTTTATACTTGTTGAGTTGAAGCAACTCTTTTGTAAATGTTTTGCGATATCCCTTAATTAGCGCTTTAGAGTGTGTTTGTCCAGAAGTGGATTGCCACTCTTGCAGTGCTTTGAGATTGCAGTGGTTTTTGAGAATTGAATAGGCATGTTGTTTGGCAATACCACAAAATGGCTCGGGGCCAAATTCTGGGGTTTCAGCGCCCCTTCTTGCCAAAGCATCAGCCTTTTCATTCCCGTCTATACCTGAGTGACCCGGGACCCATCTGAGGGTAACTCTGTTGGATGTGCCCAGGACATTCAGATTTTCCATACAGTCTTTGACCAACTTAGAGTTGGTCTCAAGAGAACCTATAGCCAAAAGTGCTGCTTGGCTATCTGAGTTGATGTAGATATTTTGGTTCTTAAGCTTTCTTTCCAGGATGACTTCAGCACATTTGTTAATGGCGAAGACCTCTGCTTGAAAGATGGTGGCCTCTTTACCTAGATTGATGCTCATGTTAAATCTAGGCTTAAGGCCATAGATACCGCACCCTACATCAGATCCTTTCTTGGATCCGTCTGTAAACCAAACGTGACTGCCCTTTTTGTGAGACTCTTGGTCTTTTAGCCACATGTCCCGGTTGGGCAGATCTATTTGGTACTGTTTTGTGAAGTTAAACTCTGTGCTCATGCCATCCACTGGCATTTTTAGAGTTTTATGTTCGAATGTCAACTCTTTGAGTTTGTTCATATATTGCGATTGCAACCTTACATTCGATTGTGTGCAGAGCCTGTAGAGGCAGGATTTAGCTTCTTTTTGCACGTGGAGATATAGCGGAGCTATGTCCAACAAAGCATTTAGAGCGTCTCCTGGTGCCGAATGAAAGGCTCCCGTGATAATTAGACATGCCATCCGTTGCACACTGTCTAGTTGATGTTGATGCTGATGCTAAAAAAAAAATTTCAAATATAAATCTAAGTATAGTTTAATATTTAAATAATATATGAAGAGGACATTGATTATTATCAAATAGACAAACAATGCAAGTGACCGTTTAACTGCGAGGTTAAAAGTACGATAATTTGACCTTTAATAGAAGGTTTTAGAGTTCAATCGATCTTTGCATATAAAAACGTAATATAGTCAAAATATATATTTTTTTAAAAGTAAGTACTTAATTATGTTTTTTTTTCGCTAAATTAAAAATAAACAATATATTACGTATAATCTTATATATGTAAAATATTATTTATCAATATCATTTTGTTAAATAATTGTTGTTAATTTTTCTGAAGATAATTAAATAAAAACTAATTAATTAAATATTTCTAAGTATGTAACTATCATCTCCCTTACGACGATACTCTATATATATATATATATATATATATATATATATATATATATATATATATATATATATATATATATATGAATAATGTACTACGCGGATGAAGCCGCGGGAAAACGTTAGTAAGATCTGGTTTACTAGTCTTATCATTAACACCATTCCCTTCAAGGTGGCAATGAATTGTAAAGTGAAATCGTCTCGTCACGCGTTACGCGCAATCAAGTCGACACATCTCGGTTTTGGTTCACTGATCATTTTTATTGCCTTTGATTTATATCTATGATAGCTATTTGGCCTCTTTGTTTGCAGTTGTTTTCGTCTAGGTCCTGAGTTCGAGTCCCGGGTTGGGGTCAAAATATAAATATAGTTTTAATTAAATTAGATTGATTGCACTCCTTTACTATCTTTTTCTTTTTCTCTGCATTGCCTGGAAGAGGTCGCTCTTTTAGCGATTAGGCCCGTAGTACTATTTCTAATTTATTTATATTATGTTAATATTTTTATTTCTATTATAGAATTGTAAATAGTGATGTGTAATAAATAATATTTGTATTTGTTCTTCAATTATTGTCATTATAAATATATATAAATATATATATATATATATATATATATATATATATATATATATATATATATATATATATATATATACCCTTAAAAAGTGATTTTCTAATTCCCAAACGTTATGACACTGATATCGCGAGCGGAATACGGATATCATAAAATCATGTAAATTCAACACGTTAACATTACTTTCGATTGTTCTGCTTTAATGCATACTAGCGGAACTCCCTGCTTCGTTTGTTTAATCACAAAAAAAAATGTTGTATCATTAACATAATTAATATACATTAATTGATATAATAACAATATTTAATCAATAATTTTTTTTTATTTCAAAACGACACGTTTGAATCAGTTTGTAGTGACCCTAATTACTGGGCCAACGGTCGCGGGTTCGAGTCCTGCTGGAAGCATTCATTGTGCGATTAGAATGTTTGTACTCCAGTCATGTGAGTAGAGTGTTTATATTTATAATATGTATTGTATTTAAAGTTATATATGTGTAGTGTATCAACTATCTGGTATCCATAACACAAGCCTCGTAGCTTACCATGGAACTAGATGGTGCTAGGTGTTAATGTAAAAAAAACTTGTAAAAAAAACATATAATACTTACTTAGCGCATCCTTATTTAGCTCGGATTAGGGATAAATAGTTAACTAAAAACCTTATAATACGTATAACATTTCACCGAAGTTTCATCACAATCGGATGAATAGTTTAGTAAAAAATAGAGCACAAACATTAAAAATAGAAACATTAATTTTTATTTATATAGCTATTTCTTTCTTTTTCCCATTAGAAGTACGTGCTTATGCTACAATAGCATAACGGTTTTGGACAATTCTTAAAGAAGACCGGTGTATCATAAATTAACGAGTAGTTTTTTTTACCAAAATTTGACGACACGTTTGGCTCAATTTGTAGTGAACCTACTCGCTGTGCCAGCGGTCGCGTGTTCGAATCCCGCTGGGGGCATTCATTTGTGTGATGAACACGAAGTTTGTACTCCAGTCATGGGTGTTTATATTTATAATATGTATGTATTTAAAGTTATATATGTGTAGTGTATCAACTATCTGGTATCCATAACACAAGCCTATTAGCTTACCATGGAACTAGATGGTGTTGTGTGGTAATGTCCCAACCTAAAATAACTAGTATAAGTAATAATTGAAATATAATAGTTATATCTATATATAAATAGGCAAAGATAAAACAGTTCAGTACCTTTTTCTCCTCTTTGTCAACCGATATCAATTTTTTTGTTTAGTAGCTATTAACGAGTTTTAGTGTTATCAATAAAAAAAATTGGATAGGTACAGTTTTTTTATATAGATAGGTAAATTATATACATATATTTTTCTCCGATTTTCAATAATAATTATAATCGAATCTCGACTGGACGAACACTAGTATAATCAAATATATTAATATATATTATGTATATTTGATAACAGTTACATATTAATACGAACGTGCTCAAATAATAATGCATTTCTTAATATTATATTTATGTGTACGTAGGAACTTTTATAAATTCAGAATTTAAAAATACTTTGTAGAACATAAGTTACGTAGTATTATCAGGATTATCTACCATTCACACCATGTTACAGTATAACTGGTAGTTTTACTGTAACATGATAACGCACTGACAGACAAATACATTTGTAATATTAGTAAGTATTCCATATTCCGCACACGATATAGCACTTAGACGAAACTCAGCGGTTATACAATGTTATGTGACGATTTTAAACCAATAAATGTCTGATGTAACAGCGGCTATCGGTTCTGGTAAGTATACCAAAAATCGTAGGTTCGACGACCGCATGATGCAAATAATTGATCTATACATATAATAAAATTGCAACTAAGTCGAATCTGTACATTAAATATTTTTGGAAAATCTTATTGAAATAGACAGTATTGTCGATACAGAGTCCGAATCTACAGTTATTAGAATTTTTGTCTGTCTGTCTGTCTGTCTGTCTGTTACCGCATCACGAGAAAACCACTGGACAGATTTTGATAAAATTTGGTATGATGATAACTGGTTATCCGGGTCAACATATAGGATACTTTTTTACTATGCGGGAAAATATCTCATTTCTGCGAAAAATTACAAAAACTGCATTGTAAGAGTATACTAATATGTAAAACCAAAGAATTAGGTTTTTGGTCATCTGAACGCGGGCGGAGCCGCAGGCAATGCTAGTAATATATATAACTGTAGAGGTCAAATATCTGTACATAGAAAACAGATGCTTAAAACAGAGTCAGGGGGATGTAAGAAGAGAAATAGAACAAATCCAGACTTTTTTCATTTTTTTTCTCTGTTTATTTATCTGTTTGTACGGGCTAATCTCTGAAACTGTTGGACCTTATATCCCCGGTCAACTTTTTAAATACTTTTCATCCCGGAAAATTACATAGTTCACGTGGGATAGTTAAAAACTATAGTAACTTATACAGCTTAGTACACAAAAACTACCAATTGGATTTTATTGAAACTTTACAATAATATAGTTTATACATCAGAATAACAAATAGGCTACTTTTTAATCCGGAAAAAATGTACGGTTCCCGTGAAATAGATAGGATAGATTTGTGTTTGTTTGTCTAGAGGCGAACCCGAGCGAAGCGAGGGTAAACCCCTAATAAAAATACTTAATTTTAAAACGTGATATTTAAAAAAAAATCGTTAAAAGCTGCTCATGCTAATAGAACAAGTAAACTTTAAAACGTAAATACTGATGAACCCGAGCGGAGCGAGAGGGTGAGTCGCTAGTCTATACATATGTATAATAAAATTGTAACTAAGCTGAATCTGTACATTAAATATTTTTTGGAAAATCTTATTGAAATAGACATTATTATCGATACAGAGGCCGATTCTATATTTTTGTCTGTCTGTCTGTCTGTCTGTTACCGCATCACAGAAAAACCACTGAAGGGATTTTGATGAAATTTGGTGTGGTGATAGCTGGTTATCCGGGTCAACATACCTTTTTACCGTGGGAAAATGTCTCATTTCTGAGAAAAAGTACAACAACTGCAATGTAAGAGTATACTATTATGTAAAACCTAAGAATTTGGTTTTGGTCATCTGAACGCAGGCGGAGCCGCGGGCAATGCTAGTTTTCTATAAAATCATTAACATCAGCTTAGAATCACAAAAACATTATTTTTTATCAATAACTAATACATATTATGTAGATGTTATGTACTGAGTAAAAAATAATCAGGTTATCAACAAAAACTTATCCACCTTCAACTTTCCATGTTTTTTCTTAATCCATTGCTCTTAAAAATTACACATAAATCAAATGAATTTAGTCCATATTAGTATAACGAATAGAGTTGAAAGTGATTTGATGTTATAAAGATATAATATGAAGAAATATTATAAACGCCTATGTATAGCGCTCAAAGCCACAGGATATTAGAAGAAATAACTCCTCAGGAAATCAATATTTTTAAAGATATAAAATAACGATAAATATATTAAATCTCAGATAAAGATATTAAATCTCTATCTCATACTCTCTATTATGGACAACAAAAAAACTTTGAAGCATAAATGATTAATAAAAGCAGTGGTAGCCCAGTGGTAACGCGCTCGCTAGGAAACCCGAGTGATGGGGGTTTAAATCCCGGGTCTCGCATTTCTGATATTTTCATTTGCGAATTATTTGCACATGATTACCACTTGTCTTAGGGTGAAGGAAAAGATTCTGAGGAAACCTGCACGTTTGAGAGAACCTGACAAGTTTTCCAGACATGTTAAGTCCGCCAACACGCACTTGGCCAGCGTGGTGGACTATGGTCTGATCCCCCTCGTATTGATCCCCCCGTGTCCAGCAGTGGGACGTTAAAAAGGGCTGAATACAGATAAACAATATCAACTTCCTAACTCTAGTCTAGTCTAAAATTTTCCTGAACAAAAACTCTAAAATTCTTCATTAACGAAAAACGGTACAATCTACGATCGTATAAGATAATTTCTAAACCGAAGAATCAATCGAAAATGCATTAAGAAAAGCCATTAAAAGTAATAAGTATACAAAGCTACTAATTTGTGGTTTGAAAAACAGTTAATATATTATTAGTTTTGACACTTAATTATCATATAATATAAAAAAAACCACTCGTCTCTAATTGTTTTATTCATCAATACTAAATTTAAAAAATATCAGAAAATAAATAAACCTAATGAAAAGAAAGTCATAATTGACATCATTATTAGAATATAACCATATCTATTTGATACTGTATATATAATTATTAAAAGACATTTTAAATGAAACTCAATTTTCGGATTTAGTCATGATTTTATTTTGTATTTTTGTTTCCGGTGTTTCGAATGCTTTACAGTACAATACTTTTTAATCTATCTACACATATAATAAATTTTAAAATGAGTCAAATCTGTACATTAAATATTTTTTTTTTGGAAATCATATTGAAATAGTCATTATTATCGACACAGAGGCCAAATCTATAGTTTTTAGATTTTCTGTCTGTCTGGGAACGCATCGACAGAAAACCACTAGACAGATTTCGATGTTTGGTATGATGATAGCACATAGGATACTTTTCACTGTTAGAAAATATCTCATCTCTGAGAAATTTATACTAACCCTTAAAACGTAACTAGGGACGAACCCGACCGGAGCGAGGGTGAGTCGCTAATTTTCTATTTAAACTAATATGAACGTTCGTATGTTTGTCCTCTATACATTTCTAAACTATTGATCCCAGTGTGATGAAACTCTCTGGTGAGTTTTTACTTTTGGGTACTTTTAAATATGAGTTTTGTACATTTTTATGATTACCTCTTAAAATTTAATTTGCTAGCCTACTCGATAAGTTTTGTAAAAACATTCGAAAAATGGAATATATGAAGTTTCTTAGATAATGAGCTGTTTTTATAATTAATTGCTATTATTTTCGATAATTCGAACTGCTGCAACAGTTGCGAGTTATGATACTTATGATATGAAAAACAGTTTATTAAATCCAAACAATGAGATGGATATCCAGCGAAAATTTATTCTTTTATAATATCAGTCATGCAATTTAAGTTTCAATCATAATCGGACCCGTTGTGTTGGACTATTTCGCTTTTTCTAAAGCTTTCTACAAAGGATATCACTAACAAGTGACAACTGTATATGGCAGTGACATATTATTGTTCTTATTCACATATTATTTAAAAATTCAATATTGATATTATTCATGTTACTTATATTTCAATACTAATGTTATCTATATTTATCTATCTGTCTATTTTTATCTATTATTTATATAGTTTTCTATTAGCGGTAACGATTGTAAAACATCATTTACTCTAAGCCCGCAATTTTAAATTATGATCTTATTAACTATACTACTACTAGCGACTCACCCTCGCCCCGCTCGTGTTCGTCCCTCGTTACGTTTTAACGTTTAGTATAGATTTCTCAGAGATGACATATTTTCCCGCAGTAAAAAGTCTATCCAGTGGTTTTCTCGTGATGCGTTCTAAGACAGACAAAAATTCTGAAAACTATAGACCGGCCTCTGTATCGATAATAATGACTATTTCAATAAGATTTTCCAAAAAATATTTAATGGATAGGTAATATTTAATGTAAAGCATTACAAACATGTGTGTGTACACAAAAACGATTGAGGCATTTATAATAGAATTAATTTGACACTTTTAAAAACTTCACTTAGCTAAAAAAATCTCATTTAGAGGTATAAAATAACATTTCGTTCAAAATAAATATTTTTGTAAAACCGGTTCAGGTACGAGCATAACGAAGGTAAAAATTGATTTAGCTGTTAAAAGCATTTTTAGGCGTTCCAATCGAGTTTTTCGGTGCAACCAGTCGAAAAATACTATTAAAAAATGTTTGAAAAAATCTCTACAATATGTCAAGCGTGAAACTGTTTTTTCCATTGCCGTATAAATATTTTGACTTTTATATTACCGTTGTCACTTTAAGGTGAGGTGCTTTAGCACTATGAATTTGTTTGATTACTTATTAGGTATGTTTTAACGGTTAATATAGAACAGATAGTCGATCCCTTGCTCTGTGAAAAAACAAAAACAAATATATCCCACGGGAACCGTATATTTTTTCTGGGATAAAAAGTGACCTATGTGCTATTCCAGACTATAATCTATCTCTGCACCAAATTTCATCCAGATCCGTTCAGCCGTTCTGGCGTGATTGAGTAACAAACATCCATCCATCCAAACTTTCGCATTTATAATATTGATGTAGGATTAGGTTGATTTTTTAAACATGAACTAGAAAAAAAATTCATAAGATAAAACATAACAAACACAAATTTAAACTTAAGGTTGTATAAATAAAATGGCTCAATTATGTCACTTCTTTATTCAGCTGTCCTTATTTAAATAATAAATGTAACTTTATATAATATCATTTGGTCATTTTTGCTGTCGGAAACACGAAAATTGGTCGGTACTTAAACTTGTTTTTCTAAGTAAGTTTTTATAGGAAAATCGTCCTTAAATCTATACTAATATTATAAAGAGGCAAAGATTGTGAGTTTGTGACGTTGTAGGGGGTAATCTCTAGATCTACTGAACTGATTTAGATGAAATTTGGTAAGAAGATAGTTTGAGACCCTGGAAAGAGACTTTTTATTAGGAAAATCATCCCTTAAGGGGGTGGAAATGGAGATGCAAGTTTATATTGCGAAGCAAGCTAGGAACGAACCCGAGCGAAGCGAGGGTGAGTCGCTAGTATTTAATACGGAATAAAGGATTGTTGATTGAAAGTACCTATTGGAACTCACGGTTAGAGGCTAAAGCTATTAGGCTATTTTAACAATGACATTTTTAACAATTTTATAACGACTTAATATTCTACGGAAATGAAATAGCAATTTCCAAGTTTTTATAAGAAAAGTCAAGGTTACCTAAAGAACAAAAGAAATGGCTATTTGTGGAGTCTCCTTATAATATCGACTCTCATATGAGTAGAAACGGAGAACTGATTTGACAAGCTAAAGTGGCAGTAGACCGAGCATATTGATGGCGCCGATGACTTCTCAAGCACCGGAAGACGAAGCCCTGATAATTGTTTCAGACCTCAGTGGACCTGTTGAATGTCGCCGGAAAACACATTATATCTACTCAAAATCTTTGAGATAGTCCATGTCTGGTCTTTCGGCTGAGAAATTAAACAAAGACAAAATTGATTTTTAGTTTAAAACATTTATTGAATTTTAATCTATATTAATTGTAATGAACACCGAAAATTGCATAATCCTTGTGAAGAAACATCTGTTCAATACAAATATCTTCACACGCCAGAATCTAACCCGCGACCTCCGCAATAGGCATTGCCAATCAAAACTATGTACTTCTCTACAATCCTCTAAGATTTAGGCCATATTATAACCTATACATATAATCAAATTCTAACTAAGCCGAATTGTACATTAAATATTTTTTGAAAAATCTTATTGAAATAGACATACATTATTATCGATACAGAGGCTGAATCTATTGTTTTAAAATTTTTGTCTTTCTATCTGTTTGTGACCGTATCACGAAAAAACCACTGGACAGATTTTGATGAAATTTGGTATGATGATAGCTGGGTATCCGGGTCAACATATAGAATACTTTTTACTGCGGGAAAATATCTCATCTCTAAGCTAAACATTAAAACGTAACATAGTATTATATATATAGGCAGATAATATTCTTATAAACATATGTATTTTCACTTAGAAATATTCATTTTCCTTCCCCATTTGTATAATCAAGGCGACGCGGGCATTCAAAACCTCTCATTAAAAAACCCCTTTTGTCTATCCTAGACTGAGGTATAGCTAAACCAAAACATCGTTTAACTTAGCACTGTATACTGTTTGGAACTTCATTCGAATGCATTTCAAATGAAATGTAGTCTATTTTTAGACTTTTTTTAAAGAAATTCTAACATTAGTGATTTTACTTTAAAAGAAGTACTCACAGAAATATTTGTTACAGTGTTTAAGACACTACATAATATAATACTAGCGACTCAACCTCGCTTCGCTCGGGTTCGTCCCTAGCTTGATTTCCCATACAAACTTTCATCCCTATTTTCACTACCTTATGGGATGATTTCCGGGATAAAAAGTATCCTATGTCCTTCCCAGGGTTTCTAACTATCTTCTTACCAAATTTCATCTAAATCGGATTAGTAGATCCAAATATTACCCCCTACAACGTCATAAACTCACTAACTCACAAACTTTACATCTTTATAATATTAGTATAGATTTAAAATTCCGATAAAATAGTAGAACTACTACTACTGTACCGCTGCTACTATAATAGTATGCTAGTTTCTTGCATTTTCAACCGACTTCAAAAAGAAGGAGGTTCTCAATTCGACTGTATTTTTTTTTTATGTTTGTTACCTCAGAATTCCGTCATTTATTAACCGATTTGGACAATTTTTGTGTTATTTGAAAGTGTATACTTCCAGATTGGTCCTATTTAAATTTAAAAAAAAATACCACCCCTAAGGGTGGAAGAATAGCTAATTATGAATTTAACCTACTTCTAATTGTCATGTTGACTTGAAACTTTGCAAGTGTTTCTATTTCCGTCGTTAGTACAGTGGTTCGGTATTGTTGACCTGATCTGATGGTAAGACCAGAAGGTGGATAGGTGGAACTCTTCAACGGCTAATAGTGGATACTTTGAGTTTGGGCTTATTTTATTTGATTCGACAAGCCTAACACGGTAGAATTCTTACTTCGCTACTACTGTGTACACTAAAAAGGGAAAAATAAAAACTTTTTAACAAAAAAATAAAAACCGACTTCAAACAAAAGCACTAAAAAGTAAAAAATAACTGATTGGTCGTTTTCATTTACTATACATACCTAATCAAATATTTTCAAAGTCGGTGTGCTTTGGCTAAGTAATTAAAGCCTACCTATTAAATACATACCTAAGCAAATATTTTAGAAATCGGTGCCAGCCCATACAAAGCAAAGCACACCGACTTCGAAAATATTTGATTAGGTATGTACAGTAAATGAAAACGACCAATCAGCTATTTTTTTACTTTTCAGTGTTTTTGTTTGAAGTCGGTTTTTATTTTTTTGTTAAAAAGTTTATGCATAAAATAATTGAACTACAATAAAATGTGAAAATTTGTATGTATACTTGTTACTCCTTCACGCTGCAATGGCTAGACAGATTTGGATAACATTTTTTTTAATGCTAGGAAATACATTTAGGCATACCTGTAGTGTAGGTAGTTTAGTGGGACTCACCGGCTAGAAAAGCCAGTACTACTTACTAAAACCCAACTGAACCTCCTCCGTCTTATGGTCGCGCGTTTGCTTGCGCACTCAACCACGCCCCGAAGGCAGGTCTGCCGTAGCAGACCACAACAACCATAGGGTTGCTCCCACGGTTTACTCTGCTATCAGAGAAGTGCCAGGAGCAACCTGCATAGCACACCGCCCACCAAGATGGGCCGCCACCCAATGCTTCGCGGCTTCCAGCTTGATTGCCAGACGCTAATAAGAAACGACAAGTGTTTGGGGGATGTATAGACTATGATCTCGGTAGCACATAGGCAACTACGGGCGCAAACTTACGAAACAAGGATAAGTTTCTACTGTTAAAATAAAATTCAACATCATCTAAACGAATTGTAATATTTTAAGAAAACCCGACTAGCTAATTAAAAATTACCAAAATATTATACAGCAACAATGCTGTAATTAATTCAGACGGTATAATATCGCTTGAAACGTTTTTTATATGTGGCTGGAATTTATCCATATTCGCTTGAGACGTAATTAAATATACACGTACTGGATAATATGTATTTAGTTTTTCCTCAACACGTGCCTTTGTAAGCCACGTTGCGAGGAAAAATCCATAATATTAAGTTATTGTATATTGTAGGTATATATCTTGTATTTATATACAATATACTTATATATAATGTATAAACTGCCTCGGTGGTGTAGTGGCTAGCATGTACGGCTGCACACCCGGAGGTCCTGAGTTCGAGTCCCGGGTCGGGCCAAGTTTAGTTATTGAGTCTTTCTGTATAGTAAGTCTCAGTAACAGCCCGGAGTTGGGAAGTTGGCGGTGTTTCACCCCCGTGCCTCGGAGAGCACGTAAAGCCGTCGGTCCTGCGCCTTAACTCTCACCGGTCGTGTCGAATGGTCGTCCCACCGGAGTATGAGAGTGATAGGAATAGAGAGTGCACTTGTGTCTGCGCGTACACTTGAGCACTATAATATCTCCTGCGCAGTTGGCTAATCTCAATGAGATTGGCCGCCGTAGCCGGAATCGGCTAGGAGAACATCAATGTATTTATATATAAATCTAAGCAAAACAAAACGAGTATATTGCTAATAAATAATAAATATGTTGGGACATTAACACACATCACCATCTAGTTCCATGGTAAGCTACGAGGCTTGTGTTATGGATACCAGACAGTTGATATACTACACATATATAACTTTTAAATACATACATATTATAAATAAATAATAATGTAAGTTGTTCTTGAAAAATTGGAACACGTAGGAATCGAACTTACGGTTGTCATGGTACGCAATACCAGTCAGGCGTATGTTGTGGAATTGTAAGGCTACCTCTACCTCGACTCCATAAAATATGTATCTGTATATAAAACTTCATACAATTTCCTACCGATGTAGATAGAGAATATTGTCATAGCTAAATGAGATCTTTTTAACCGGCTTCCTAAAAGGAGGAGATTCTCGATTCGTCGAAATCTTTTTTTTTAATGTATGTTCACCGATTACTCGAAGACGCCTGAACCGATTTGGAAAACTTTTTTTTTGATTTCAAAGTGTATAATTCCCAGGTGGTCCCATATAAATTTTATCGTAATTAGTCGAGCGGTTTTAAAAATATGCCAATTGACAATATTTTAAGATATCTAATAGGTAAATATGTATTTACGTATCGAAATATATTAGATATTTTCGAATGCTTTGGATCGGCTGGCACCGACTTCGAAAATATCTGATTAGGTATCTATTCTAAATGAAAACCCCCGTTTAGTTATTTTTTACATTTTAGTGCCTGGAAGTCAGTTTAAATATAATTATGAAACATTATCCACATATCGAGTAAAATACAAAAAATACCTCGTCGTTTTTAAAATTCACATATTCTACATACATAATATGTAAACGAATACATCGCAGATAAGTTTACTTACAGCTACGTATATTTAAACATATTATAAAATTCTAATTGAGTCGAATATGTGCATTAAATATTTTTTGGAAAATCTTGTTGAAATAGTCATTATTATCAATACAGAGGCCGAATCTATAATTTTTAGTATTTTTGTCTGTCTGTCTGTCTGTCTGGGAACGCATCACTAGAAAACCACTGGACGGATTTTGATAAAATTTGGTACGATAATAGCTGGTTATTCGGGTCAACACAAAGGGCACTTTTTACTGCAGGAAAATATCTCATCTCTGAGAAATCTAGGTATACCACCCGTGAAAACGTACCTAGAGACGAACCCGAGCGAAGAGAGGGTTAGTTGCTAATTAAAATATAACTTTCATATCTATAGCTGCTTCAGTAACAAACCTGTGAAATTAAAACCTAATAAAATGAATATATTTATATTATGTTTTGAACGTATTTTTCTCTTTATTGAAGACATAAAATACCCTTCCGTAAGCAATCAGGAAATAATATACTAACAAAGAATCTCTCAACAGAAACAGGTGTTAGCGGACATTAATTGTAAAGTATGCAAGAATGAAAATTTACCAAGTATCTAATAGAATACCGATGTGCTAAGTATGTTTAATAAATCCATTATCTATGTATCATAACTAATATTATAAATGTAAAAGTGTGTTTGTTTGTTTGCCCTTCTTTTACGTCAAAACGGAGTGACGGATTGGCATGATTTTTTGTGTGGAGATAGTTGGAGGGCTGGAAAGTGACATAGGCTACTTTTTACCGCGGAAGATTATCTAATTCCCACGGGAAAACAAGTTATAATACAATTCAAAAAAAATTATGATGAGAATTACTTGAAACTTGGTTATTATTGCTCTTCAATAAAATTAAATAAATACGTGTTTAGCATTTTTTGAAATTCATGCTATAAGGAAAATAGGGGATGAAAGTATGTATGAAACCACCTTTTTAGATATTTTTTTTTTGTAGTTTTAGCGCGAGCGAAGCCGCGGGTTCTGATAATATATGTATAAATAGAAAAAGATCAAACAGTTCAGTAGCTTTTCTCCTCTGTTTGTAAAACAGAGTTTCTTTTTCTAAGGAACCCTTATAGAATCACTCATTGCCTGTCCATCTTTCTGTCTGTCTGTCTGTCTGTCTGTCAAGATCCACTTCCTCAGGAACGCGTGTAGGATCAAGTTAAAATTAATATCAAATATTCAGGTCTGCAATCCCTTGGAGCTGCGTATAAATCAAACTTCTAAGTCAACGCAATCACTCCAAAACCAAAATATATAACCTATCCCGTTGACCTAGAATCATGAAATTTGGCAAGAACAATGTCTTATAGTACAAGTAAATGGATTGGGCACAAAAAAAATGCGATTGTAACCTTATTTTATTATATATATTAATGTTGCATGCTACGGAACCCTCAGTGTGCGAGTAAGACTCGCACTTGTCTGATTTTTTATATAGATGGGTAAATTCTATTCATATATGTTTTCCTCAAATTTTCAATAATGTTTAATTATTATCGTCAAATTTCGATCATTAGGCGAACACTAGTTATAGATAATTACTTAAGAGAAAAGCATGTATAATTTTTGTCTATAAGAATTTGCCAAATTATTTAAATTTAACGAAATGAATTAATTTTAAGATTCCAGGTTTAAGACCTTGCAAACACAAAAGTAAGCCAATATTCAAGCTTCTTTGTGGGCATTCATTAAGTGATGTTCGCTAATATTATTATATTCGTGGTATTTGTCAATACGACTTTGGTGTCTAGTGATGTGTAATAATTTTTATATATGTATATTTCGAAAAAAAAGAAAAAAACGCCGATCGAAGCTTGGCTGCCTAAGTGCTACGTATTTAAAAACGTAATGAGTAAGTTGTACTAATTAAATACGAAATCTCAGAAAACAATAAACAATAGACTCCTCTTAGTAGGTATCCGCTATGAAAGATTTTTTGTAAATTCAAGCCCTAAAGAAATCAACGTATATAACATGGAAATTGATATTGAGACTATAAAGTGTGAGAATCGGCTAAAAAATATTTTAGAAAATATAAATACCTACATACATAAATTCAGCGGACAGAGCCGCGGGTGAATACTAGTTTATAATAATCACTACCTACCGTTACCAGTCTCGCTAGCGTGTTATTTGCAGACTGTATTTTATTTCTATACTAGCGACTCACCCTTGCTTCGCTCGAGTTCTTCTTCCCTAGCTTGATTCCCCATACAAACTTTCATCCCCATTTTCCTAGTCTTTCCCCCTTTTCTAGTCCTTCCTAGGGTCTCAAACTACCTTCTTACCCAATTCCATCTAAATCGGTTCAATAGATCCAGAGATTATCCCCTACAATGTCACAAATTCACAAACTTACAAACTTTACCTCTTTATAATATTAGTATAGATAGATAATTTATTTGGAAGCTACTGTAATATCGATCCCGTGACCTCTTTTTTATTTCCGTACACACATCACGATTTAATAAAACTCAATGAAAAAAATATAATAACTATTAAAATCTCACAGCCCGTTATAATATATGGTTGCAATTACCTACTGCGATGGCACGGCCAGGTACTTCATAGAAAAACTTCTTACGTCATTCAATGCTTGTTTGATATTGTGATAATCTCATCTGTTATTAGCTACTGATGATGAAGATGGACTTAAAATGTGATAGCTTCTCATATCGTCTCTATAACCTCTATGCATGTTAAAGCTGCTGCTTTTTTAACGACTTCAAAAATGTTATCAATTCGACTGTATTTTTTGTTGGGTAGATTTTTAAAACACTTTTTTTATCCTACTAATATTATAAATGCGAAAGTTTGTGAGGATGTATGGATATCTGGATGTATGATGTTTGTTACTCTTTCATGCAAAAACTACTGAATGGAATATAATGAAACTTTACAATAATATAACACATAGGCTTCTTTGTATCCCGAAAAAATGGGCGGTTCCCGTGGGATAGATTTGTTTTTGTGTTTCTAGAAGCAAACCCGAGCGAAACGAGGGTGAGTCGCAAGTAGGTTATAGCTCAAGGATGATGTTATATAAATTTAAAAAATCCACCCCTAACTGTTGGATAATTTCTAGCGATACTACTAAATACAGATCACTGGTATTTGATCACTTTGCTCAAATACTTATATTATTATAATAATTTATGTATGAAATCTATTTCATTAGTCAAAATTAGCGTTCACATTATTTTAAAAACAAACTTAACGAAGCTTCTATCATTTTATCTAAATTTAATTTATACTTTAACATTCAAAATTGATCCCTATTAAAATGCAGTTATAACTTAATTTATTACTACATTTGCCTTGCGCAAGTAATTTTATGGGAGTCAATGGAATAAGGTCTTTGTTTCCTAACCTTTAAGGATCATAAGATATTAAGATGCACTCATCTAAGTTGTATAAACCTGACTGTACTTGACTTCTAACTTAGGTTGGTGATCGAGTACTGTCAGTCACACAAATGCTTCACAGATAATTAAAAATATATATCAAAAATCTTTTGTTTCTTAAAATTTCGTGTCGTAAATTCAATTCAATTCCTTTGTTAATGGATTCAAAGTGTGCCATTTAAACACATTACTTCGCCAATGTCACTTAGTAAGAAATTCATATTAAAAGATATAAATTGAATGATTTATATTCATAACTAGCGGCTCACCCTTGCTTCGCTCGGGTTATCGCTAGGTACGTTTTAAATAGATATAAATAGTTATTAGACAGCGTTAGCCATATAAATTTTTTTGTTAATAATATTGTTAGATATTGACATTAATATTTATACGATACTAACGTCACTCATTTGTTTTGCCTTCTCGGAACCTCTCCACTAACAATTTAACTTTATGGTATGGTATTAAAATTCAAATTGACTTTTAAGTATTATTATAAATCTGTTGTACGGGAGTATAGAAAAGTGTTGTTTTAGACTTTTTCAGGCATTTTTTTTAATTTTTCTCTCCATAAAAACCATCCTCGTACTTTAAGGAATATTCTAAAAAAAAGAATTAGCGAAATCGGTTTAGCTGCTCTTGAGATTTGCGCTTTCCCACACATTCAGCTATTCATTTTTATATCTATACATATAATAAAATTCTAACTAAGTCAAATCTGAAACATTAAATATTTTTTGGGAAATCTAATTGAAATAGACATTATTATCGATACAGAGTCCGAATCTATAGTTTTTAGAATTTTTGTCTGTCTGTCTGCCTTTCTGTCTGTCTGTCTGTCTGTTACCGCATCACGAGAAAATCACTGGACAGATTTTGATGAAATTTGGTATGATGATAGCTGGTTATCCGGGTCAACATATAGGCTACTTTTTACCACGGGAAAATATCTCATTTCTGAGAAAAAATACAAAAACATAAAAACTGCATTGTAAGAGTATACTAATATGTAAAACCTAAGAATAAGGTTTTGATCACCTGAACGCGGGCGGAGCCGCGGGCAATGCTAGTTATAGAATAATGTTCAAGCAGCTTTTCTCTCTCACAATTGTGTGTAGAGCAAAAGATTAATAAAGTTCACACTATAGGAACACATACAGGTGTTTGGTTTGCAAAATAAGACGTGATTGATAGTACAATTAAAATATATGTGATTGACATTACAAAAATTGTAATAAGTGATATGAATATTATGAACTAGCGATTCGCCCTCGCTTCGCGCATATCGTAACTATGCAAACAATACAGAACAAAAATTTACTCTGGGAATCGAAGGGGCAACCTTTATGTAAAAAGCACGTAGGTATATGTAAGCTCAAGAATACTCCATGTTGTAAATATAATTTATTATTTGAGCTTGCTTTAATATATTTTTTAAAAACAACATATATATGTATGTACGTATTGTATGGTTTTTAAATTCGCTCAGATGAAAATTTTATAAACACCATCTGTTAATTGTTCTATTCTGTTTCACGTTTCTTTTCTGAGGTTCCTCACGGGCAACATTGACATTTAATTTTTTTAAATGTAAAATTGACGAATCAAATGTGCATGTAAAAGTTTATTTAAATATAGTATATTTTAATTTGATTATTCAAAACTAGCGAATTATCCTCGCTTTGTTCGAATGTACCTCTTTTTGCGTTTATAATATTATATACAGGCAATGCCATCATTTGACGTTTTTTTCTGACAGTAGCATATATATTCCATAATCAGGTCTATGTCTACAAAATTTCATATAATTCCGTCAATCCAGTTCACCGTGAAAGAGACAAACATACAAAAATGGACATTTTTATTATGTTTTGATTATGTAATATTGGTGAAGATAAGATTTCCCAAGAGGCTGACGTCGGAATTAACGATTGTAACATATTTTATCGTGAACGAAGAATCTGTCTACGTCTTGTATAAACATTGTCCACAGACTAAGTAGAAGTAAAAATAAACTTGCTAGAAGTAAATCTTGCTCACTGCCAATAAAAATACTTAGATTAAATAAATTCATTTACCTAAATAATTACGTAATCCATACTAATATTATAAACTAGCGTTGCTCGCGGCTCACCCGCTTTCAGATGAACAAAAACCAAATACTTAGGTTTTACATATTAGTATACTCGTACGTTGCAGTTTTTTGTTTTTTCTCAGAAATGAGACATTTTCCCGCAGTAAAAATTATTCTATATGTTACCCGGATAACCAACTTTCACCATACCAAATTTCATTAAAATCTCTCCAGTGGTTTTTTTGTGATGCGGTAACTGACAGACAGACAGACAGACAAAAATTCTAAAAACTATAGATTCGGCCTCTGTATCGATAATAAAGTTTATTTCAATAAGATTTTCCAAAAAATATTTAATGTACAGATTCGGCTTAGTTACAATTTTATTATATTTATTGATGTGAAAGTAACTCTATGTGTTAACTTTTCACACTTAAACTGCTAAGCAGATTTTGATAAGATATAAATAAGATATAGCAAGGACATATATTGTAACCTGGGATCGGATATAGGCTACCCTTGATCCTCGGCCGCTTATCACGCAAGCGAAGCCGCGGGCAAAAACAAGTTAACTATAAAAATTTGAGTACTACCATTTTGACTGATTTCAAAAAAGAAAAGCAACTCAATTATCTTACTTCTTATTAGTATTATATATGTGAAAGTTTAGATGTTTGGATGTTTGTTAGTCAGTCACGCCAAAACGGCTGAACGGACCTCGATGAAATTCGGCACAGAGATAGATTATAGTCTGGAATAGCACATAGGCTACTTTTTGTTCCGGAAAATGTAAGGGATAGTTTTTTTTCGTTTTTCGATTGTGTATATTTTTGTGTATTTTGTATTTTATGTATATTTTTTATTATATATTTGTGTTATATGTATTATTATATTGTTGTATATTTTTTGTGTGCTGTGATAATAAAAAAATAAAATGTTTTCTTATACTATTGTCTTCTTCACTGTACTAGCGTGAGGGCCTGAAGGTCGGTTCATGCAATGCGGCGCAATCACGACTATTTAATATGCGTAAACAAACAAAACTAACAATCGACCTTATTCGTTAACTATAGAGTTTAAAATATAACAAACGTCAGTACAAATACAGATGCTAAGAGATTCAAAACTGTATACAATTAAGTTTAAGCGATAATTGTATAATACTGATGCATAATTATTGTTTATGTTTGTATAAAACATTTAAATTAAGAAATTTGTTACTTTTTCAAATACAATGAATGGTTGAAACGTACTTCTAAGATAAAAGATTTCTATATATAAATACTAAATAGGCAAAGACAAACTCTTTGTGTTCTATTTTCTTTTTTTTCTATTTTAATTTTAGTAGCAATTGACGAGCTTTTAGTATTATTAATAAAATATTTTGGAAACAGTTTTTTTTTATATAGATAGGTAAATTTTATTCATATATTTTCATCAAAATATTCAATAATTATATTATGCTCGAATTTCGACCATTAGGCGAACACTAGTATTATAAAATAGAAAGAAACACTTTCAAAAACAAGGGTTTATTTATTTTGATTGGGAAAGTTCAAAAATATTTAAAAAAACGAGTAAAACGAGAGCAAGGTGCTAGTATACATAAGAGTATATCGTAAATGCGAAAGTTTCTTGTTGACTTTTCCTTGTTTTTTACAGTAATAAAACAACATTGTCATTACTTTTTGACCGACTTAAAAAAGAAGAGAAGGTCTCATTCGATTCGACTTATTACTTTTTTATTTTTATTTATTATTTTTTTGGAAAAAAGAATATATTTGTATCTATATCTTCGCCAATTGTATTCAATACGAGGGAGATCAGGTCGTGGTCCACCACGCTGGCCATGTGCGGGTTGGCGGACTTCACATGTCTTTCGAAAACTTGTTAGGTTCTCTCTGACATGCAGGTTTCTTCACGATGTTTTCCTTCACCGAAAGTAGTGGTAATCATGTTAGAAATGATTCGCACATGAAAATATCAGAGGTGCGAGAGCCGGGATTTGAACCCACTTCACTCGGTTTCCCAAGCGAGCGCGCTACCACAGGGCTACCACTAATTTTTACTCATCTTTTACTGTTAAAAAGTAATTTTATGTAAATAGTTTATGGGCTGTAGGGTATTTTAGTGCCGGTAAATCAAGTATTTCCCGCGGGCATTAGTAGGTATATTCAGGGCCGGATTTAGGGGAGGGCAACCGGGGCTAGAGCCCCGGGACCTCCACAAGAGAGGGGCCCCCACAAAAGAAATTACTAACTCTAACTGGCGACAACTTATACGATTTTTTTTCTATTTTTTTTTCTCACTTTAACCTATAATACTTGTACAAATATGATTGATTATATTATTCTTAAATATTAAAAACAATTTATCTATAATTTTCGTTCACCGCAGTTCATCGCAATCAGGTAAAAAGAGGTTATAGAGGGATTATGATTAATTACCTAATTATAATCGTGCTTGTTTTTGGTTCTGCGTGAGTTTATTTATTGTATAAATTTAAGGTCTGCAATATTATCATCAAATGTGCATGCACTTAAAAATAATGTTTTCCTATATCTACTCCATAGGTTTAGGTAGTTAACTAAAGGTAGGTAAACAAGGAACTCATGGGGACTTAACCTTTTATTATAATAAAATTAACACATATTGTCAACTAGCGAATTACCCTCGCTTCGCTCGGGTGCGTCCCTTTGTACGCTGATTTTGTTCACAATTTCATGGGTCAAATTTTTGGTTCGGAACCCTGCTTTTTTTCTAAAATAAAAGTAGCCTGAGTAACTCCTTATAATATCAGCTATCTTCCAGTGAAAGTTCCGTCAAAATCAATCCAGCCGTTTTGGAGATTAGCCGGAACAAATAGTAAGAAAATTTATTCCGAAATTTATTCCATATATTATGCATTTCATATGCATTAAGTAAAAAACTGTTGTTTTGACATTACAAACAGAATATTTCAATTTTATTAACCTGTAGTTATAGATAAAATAACTGCATTTTTTAATCATTAATTTATTAAATTCACCCACAATCAAAACATCACCCACAGTAAAATTAATGTAGAATTATACAAATTTATATACAATATAATATTTAAATTGATGATGTTTGTTACGGACGACGAGTCTACACGACGCGACGGCAGAATCTAGCTTAAGTCACATCTATTTAATGTACAATACGATAAGAATTTAGACTCACTCTAATAAGATTGTTAATTAGAAAGGGAAAAACGAGGTTGTAACTGTGCGCTATTCGTCGGATAGCCATAGAAGAGGCAACTAGCAAGAAAAGCTAAGGAAATAAAAACTCACGTTGGTTGGAGTTTCACTTTGAAACCCTTAAATACAGTCCACCATATTTAAATTTAAAAATTTCCATATATTATCATGTTAAAACAAGTGAATAAGTTTGGATTATATGCTGTTGCTGAATGCTGATATTATATACTCGTAATATAGATGTTTGCTTTTTTGCTTAATTGAAAAGTAACTTTATCATAGATTATTTATGCTTGCGTTAAGTCTATATATAGTGCATTAAGTATATGGTCATTTTAAAGGGTAATTTAAGATTTTTATCCATAATAAAAAGCATTAATGTTTAGTGAAATCATCAATGATTCTTCATCGATAAAAACTCGCAAGGTTCCATTCATTACCACTCTAATTTAATTTTGAATAATTCTTGCATTTGACTATATCTACATATGTTTATTGAAAATAATTTCATTTGTTTCGCAATAAATACTTAAAGCACTTGACTAAAAAATTGTTCATTTTATTCGGAAAATAATTAGGGGCCTCCACTCCTTTGCTGCCCCGGGGCCTCCACACCTCTGAATCCGGCCCTGGGTATATTGAAAAATCATTTGCAACAAGAGCGAGTCCCTAGTGTGTTATATTTTAAACACTAAATGAAGAAAATTTTTGAACTTATCTATTTGCAAAATATAAATTTTCGTAATCAAATTGTTTCCAACCAACGAGCAGGTTTTGCTATTAATTAAATTGTTCATGTTCATATTAACTATGACTTTTAAATTGAATACTGTAGTATTTTTTTAAATTAATATAAGAATTAAGTAATTAACTAAAATAGTGGGTGAAATTTGACCATAATTATAATTGAAATAGGAAAACTAGAGTTGATATTGTATTCTGCCCTATTTAAAAAGGGTTGAAAAAATATAGTAAAAATCAATATAAGTTATCTTTATAAAAAAACTAACTTATTCCGTTCATTTTTATTGATAAATAGCGGCTCACCCTCGCTTCGCTCGGGTTCGCCTCTAGAAAAAAGAACCTATCCCACGGGAAACGTACATTTTTTTGGGATAAAAAGTAGCCTATATATTATTCCACACTATAATCTACCTCTGTGCCAAATTTCATCTATATCCGTTTACCCGTTCTGGCGTGAAAGTGTAACAAACATCCATACTCAACAACCAAACTTTCACATTTATAATATTTACATACATATATACAGATAAATTAATGTATAACATACAAAATAGGGAAGATGAATACTTTCTTAGATTTACGCGAATATTTTAAAATAGAACCAAAAATCAAAATAAATCCGCGAAAAAATCCAAAAATGTAGGGAATACACTTTTCGCAAATTCGGTTAATTAAGTGATCAACGTCTTCAAATCCCACTCACATTGGTTAAGAGGACCTTCTTCTACTTTGCCTAATCTTAAAAAATCGGATGCGAGTTAGACTCGCATTCTAAATGGGTTTCGTACCACGACAAAATACATTTGTATGTAAGTAATGAAAACAAAATAACTATGCTAATTATTGATTCAAACTTTCGATGCGAGGACTTGGCGAGTTTTTATTATTTCTTATTTTACTATAGAGTTTGTAAGTGTTGTTGTATTTACTAGGAAGTAGGGCAATAGAACAGGATAAAAATTCTTAATACTAATGATTAAATAGTAATAAAGAAATTCATGTATGCTTATCTTTCTTACTTCTGGACTTTTACTTTAAATCTAATAAATAATAAATAAATAAATA
This sequence comes from Brenthis hecate, assembly GCA_951806755.1. NCBI lineage: Eukaryota > Metazoa > Arthropoda > Insecta > Lepidoptera > Nymphalidae > Brenthis > Brenthis hecate. The sequence continues at coordinate 5,032,421 of OX638258.1, read as the reverse complement.
AATAAATACAAAATACAAGTCTTTACCGATGCTCTCTATACATTTTAAGCGGGTATCTACCAAGGTTCAATGAATATATTAATCAAAAAGTCCGAGAAAAAAGGACGGACGGATCGGTGGAGCTTAGGCTTAATAGGTCTTAATCCGACCCTTAAGGGTTTAAACCCTTCTGTTACGGAACCCAAAAAACCAAAACAATGCACATCACAACGAAACGTGACAAGGTCGGGTCAGAGAAACCGCGTCGACCTCATCTCTTAGCATGCGATCTGTTGCATTATTTAACATGAATTACTGTACATTTGCGAACTTAGGGCTAGAACACATGTGAGCCCTATTTCACTTCAATCAATAAGGGTATTTATTTTTATATATTAGATATGTTTTTATATGATTTGTTCGTCTGTATGTTACGCAATATTAGCGAATTGTTAACCGATTTCAATTATTCTTTTGTCAATGAAATGGCTATATTCATTCAGTTTTTTTTTTAATTTGTATCAGACCACTATAAATCCGACCTAAATTCGTATATCGTATACGAATGAAATGCGGGAACAAAACTAGTATTTAAATAAATGTTGAATGAAATGAAATTCTACAATGCAATGTTGACTATTAACGTGTGTCCAAGTTTTTTTGTACTTAAATAAATTTGAGATTTCTGCCTAAGTAAAAAAAAATTGAGGAAGTAAAGTCCCTCATTTACAATACCCACAGGCTATGTCCCTTGCAAGGTGACCAAGAAGCGGAGTTTCTATTCAGAGAAAAACATTACATCTAACTTAAAATGTTTTAGTCACAAAGCATAGAAATTAATAATTACTTTTTAATTAAAAAGGTACACGGAATTTTAAATCACTTTAAAAATCAATTTCAAATGATAGAATTTTTCTTGAAAAATTATATAGGTACTAGCGACTCACCTTCACTCCACTCGGGTTCGTCCCTAGTTACGTTTCAACGTTTAGTATAGACTTCTCAGAGATGAGATATTTTCCCGCAGTAAAAAGTATCCTATATGTTGACCCGGATACCCAGTTATCATCGTACCAAATTCCATGAAAATCTGTCCAGTGGTTTTCTCGTGATGTGTTCCCAGACAGAGAGACAGACAGACAAAAATTCTAAAAACTATAGATTCGGCCTCTGTATCGATAATGATGAATATTCCAATAAGATTTTCCAATAAATATTTAATGTATAGATTCGACTCAGAATTTTATTATATGTATATATAGATATATGTACAGATAGAAGATATAGATAACACAATCGTCATTCACAACTTGCAAAATAAAACAAACATAAAAAGAAGACATACATTCGAATGGAATACGTCGATGAATAATCGTTAATACATTAGCCTATGTATAATTTCTTTCGTTAAATGATCAGCGCCACCTATTAGAAAATTTTAATATTAACAGTAGCTTATTTATGAGTTTTAAAAAAAACAATGTAAACATATAAACAATATAAAATATCTGTATACTAATTTTCACCCTAATACGCCCAGCCATTTCACAGTTAAGTATTAACAAACATACACAGACAAATTTTTGTATTTATAATAATAATGTGATAAAGGAATATATTAAATAAAGCAAAAAGAACAGTGTGAAATAGACCTATGAAGTGTGGCTGTGTTATGTTTGAACATGGATTTTGGTTAATCACTTGTGTTTAAATACGTAAATTAGTCCTAATTGTTTAACTAAGTGACACTTTAGTCCAGGATCATACTATATAACACTAGCGACTCATCCTCGCGCTGCTCGTGTTCGTCCCCGGTTACGTTTTAAGGTTTAGTATAGATTTCTCAGAGATGAGATATTTTCCCGCAATAAAAAGTCCCCTATATGTTGACCCGAATAACCAGCTATTATCATACCAAATTTTATCAAAATCTGTCCAGTAGTTTTCTCGTGATGCGGTCACAGACAGAGAGACAGACAAAAGTAATAAAAACTATAGATTCGACCTGTGTATCGATAATAATGTCTATTTCAATGAGATTTTTCAAAAAAATAAAAAAAATGAACTTTTATGATATGTCAAAAAATGAAAATGTTTTACACATGAAAATACCAAAGTTGAGACACTCAGGATTGAACCCGCATCACTTGGTATTCCAAGCGAGCGCGTTACCACTGGGCTTTGTTCTTCACCTTTGTTCAATACATTATCTATATCTATTATCTATACATATAATAAAACTGTAAAGGTTGAATATATATAATAATCATACAATTTTTTTTCTAAAAACCGAGTCAGGGGGATATAAGAAGAAAAATAGAACAATTCTAGATTTTTTTCAATTTTGTTTCTCTATCTGTCTGTTTGTTCGGGCTAATCTCCGAAACTGTTTGACCGATTTAAATGAAATTTTGCATGGTGGTACCTTATATCAAACAATACGGTCAACATTTTGGATACTTTTCATCCCGGAAAATTATAGAGTTCCCGTGGGATAGTTAAAAAACTATAGTAACTTATACAACACACAACGATTGAATTTACAATAAATATTTAAAGGTAAATTGATTGAACAATTAATAACAGCTTAGTACACAAAAACTACTGATTGGATTTTAATGAAACTTTACAATAATATAGTTCATACATCAGAATAACAAATAGACTACTTTTTATTCCGGAAAAATGTACAGTTCTCGTGGGATACATTTGTATTTGTTTGTCTAGAGGCGAACCCGAGCGAAGCAAGGTTTAGCCGCTAGTATAATAATATTAACTTATATATACAACTTTAATTCCTTAACTTTTTGACATCGAACGGACACCGCACGTTCTAGTCTTAAAAAAATCAAGTGAAAGAAATAAAAGGCAATTAAAATTTCCTTTTAAGTTATGTAGGATTAAATAGATAAACATACTTATTACAAGCAAATTATGAAAATCTGCTTATCTTCTTATATACCCCAAAGAGCATCGCGACTGAAAGTCAATTACTATTTTGTTATATACATAGATAATTAAATTACAAAAGAACGGCTTGAAGTACAATTTTCATAGAACGAAATATATTTTATAGAAAAAAAATAATAACAATATTATTACTAAAGCTACAATACAGTGAAGGTGGAATTTTAATCAAAGTTAAATAAATAGCAAAATGGTATGCCAAGATATTTGCATTTACTATGTGTAAGGCGTTATATATCGCATTAATATATTAACGAAGTTTGTAAGATTGTGTGTTCAAAAAAATTTTTATTGATACGTATGAAATTATTATCGATATCTACCAAGCCAACAAAATAAGCTTTAAATATGTATATTGCGTCTTTTATGTTTTAATCATATCTATACATAAGTATAATAAAATTGTAACTAAGCCGAATCTGTGCATTAAATATTTTTTTGGAAAATCTTATTGAAATATGCATTATTATCGATACAGAGGCCTAATCTAAGTTTTTAGAATTTTTGTCTGTGTGTCTTACCGCATCACGGAAAAATCTTACGAGGGATTTTGATGAAATTTAACATGATGATAGCTGATTATCCGGGTCAACATTTAGGATACTTTTTGCTGCGGGAAAATATCTCATCTCTGAGAAATCGATACTCAACGTTAACACGTAAGTAGGGTCGAACCCGAGCGTATCGAGAGTGAGTCGCTAGTACATTGATTAAGAAACGAATAACCGCAGTGTGAATTTTAATAATTGATTCCAAAATTATACGCTTTGATTATATTTTTATTTTAATGAAATTAATGGTACGGATTTTTTTTACTTAATTCTATTATAATGTGCAGATAAACATAGTACCTATCGAATTACTAGCTTAAACTGTGTAACACTAGTGAAAATTTGTATGTGTGTGTATATGGTTGTTACTCCGTCACGTTGAAACGGCTAAATGGATTTCGATTAAATTTTGCACATACGAGTATATAGTCTATAACTTAGAGTAACACATAGACTTCTATAAAGCACCTCATATGCTTTTGTTAAGTATTTGTAAAATAAATGAACACATGCTATTAAAAAAATGTCTAGACTCTAGACTGTTAAAGTAGGTAAATCGATACAAGAAAGGTATAGTGTAACCATGGCAACCGTTTAGTAAACAAATATATCGCATTCCTTATTTCTTATTAAAGAACAGCATTTTAACAGGAATGTACGGTGACGGAAAACATCGTGTGGTAACTTACATTTCTAAGAGAACCTAGCAAGTTCTCAAAATACATTCAACACACATTCTCTAGTCCTATGGGATATTCCGATGGGACGAAAATTCGACACGACCGGGAAAAGATCAGGCGAACTTCCTAACTCCGGGCTGTTATGGAGAATTTCTTCCAAGAAAAACTCAATAACTAAACTTGGCCCGTTCCGGGATTCGAACCTAGGACCACCAAAGTTTCGGCCAAACAAGCTAACCGAACCACCGAGGCTATTATAATAATACCATATTAAGTGTACATGATTATATTTAGATTTCTAGCGACTTACCTTCGCTTCCCTAGGTACGTTTTATTTGAAGCGGAAGCTTAATTCTTTTTTGAATTAAAAGTTGCCTAAGTTACTCCTTATAATATCAGTTATCTGCCAATGAAAGTCCCTTCAAAATCAGTCCAGCCGATTTGAAGATTAGCCGGAACAAACAGGCATACAGACAAACAAAAAAAATAAAAATTGTGGTTTTCCTATAAGTACCATGTATAATTTCGTATACATTTAGTAAAAAGCTGTTATTTTGTACAAACAGACACTTCACTTTTATTTATCTGTATAAATTAACCTAAATGCCGTCAGTATATTTATACAGATAATATTATTCATATAAAAAAAGCTGATCTACAAGCTCACTCTAGAATAAAGAAATAATGAAAATTTCAATGATAAAGCGAAATGTAGTAACGATGATTGTTTTTTTATTTTAAAAAATATCACTATATAAATCTGGGACGTAATATCACAGACGCGATAAATCTTCTAAACTACCCCGGAAGTACATAATGGCTAACTAATATAACGGAAGGGTTGAAGAAAATTGTGACTCTAAATACTGTGTAAGCTATTAGAAAAAGGGCTATTGCTACATTAAAAATAAATGTCAAAGAAGCTACTTCAATGTGCTAGAATTTTTTACTTTATAATTTTACTTACAATAAAAGATATAAAAATAATTTTAGTCCCGCTGAGTCTCTTTCGCCAGTTCTTCTCAGAACTTGCATTTTTTCTTCACGAACTGGTAGTAGAGTCACGACCTTTAGAATAAAATTGTAATAATCAATGCTGAATTATATCATATTTTGAACTAGAATTCAAGTCAATTCTTGAGGTTCCGTACCCGAAGGGTGCCAACGGAACCCTATTACTAAATCTCCGCAGCCTGTCCATCCGTCCGTCCGTCTGTAAACCGAAATAGGTAGAGAATTGAAATTTTCACAGTGTATATTTCTATTGCCGCTATAACAACAAATATTAAAAAACCAAGATGACGAATTTCAAAAAGGCTGCCAAATTAAAAAAAACGTTTATGGCACGGAACCTTTCGTGTGTCAGTCCGACTGGCACTTGACCGATTTTGATATTATGTTTAGAAAATACTACTCGTCTATATTTTAGTCACTGTATTTTTATGTTTTAGGCAATATTCTGATCAAATTTAAGCCATGTTTTTTTTAAGATACCTTTATCAGCTACATCTGTAACCATGATTGCTGTAAAGCATTCGAAACGTCTGGAACCAAAAATAAATATAAATCAGCGAAAAAATCTGAAAAGATAGTCTTATTTAATAAGATTCTTTACTTTAAAGATATCTACTACTTTTAAAAACTATCATCACAGGTCCAAATATATATCAATTATTTGTTACATTTTGTTGGTAGAGCTTTTTGGTCGCTTTTGTTATTTGTAACAATAGCTCAATCTAATACCACAGATCTGTAGTTTGCGGTCTAAATATTACAATTGATTATTCTTTAAGCTTCATTGAATATATCGATGTTGGTTTTTAATCAAAAAGATAAAGAAATATAAACTATCAAGCATATATTTTCTTATAACATCACATTACTATATAAATGCGAATGTTTGTATGTGTTTGTGTATGTTTGTTACTAGCTGGACTGATTTAGAAGATTTTTAATAATAATAATAGTAATGCTCTTTATTGTACACCAAACAGACAATACATATAGACGGTATTTAAAAATAAACAAAGATATTATAAGCAGGCAGCCTTATCGCTTAAAGCGATCTCTTCCAGGCAACCAACTTCCGGGTAAAGGAGAGTGTAAGAGAAACTTTAGGTGGTATACTTGCTATATTACGAGTAATTTGACATATTTAGGTATACCTTGTATTCAGCCCTTTTTAACGTCCCACTGCTGGGCTCGGACCTCCCTTCAAAACGGGGGAAATCAGGTCATATTCCACCACGCTGGCCAAGTGCGGGTTGGAAGACTACGCATGTCTTTCGAAAACTTACTAACTTCTCTCAGATATGCAGGTTTCCTCTCGATGTTTTCCTTACAGTAAGGCAAGCGGTAATCATGTTGGAAACGATTCGCACATGAAAATATCAGAGGTGCTAGACCCGGGATGTGAACCCGCTTTACTCGGTTTCCCAAGCGAGCGCGTTACCAATGGGCTATCACTGCCTAAAAGATAAATCATAAATCATAATACACTACATTAATAGACTAAATAAATTAAGTGAAGCGAAGGTTAGACGCGATCACTAGCTATGTATCTTTTAATACGTATTATGTTATTTTCTCATTGTCTTCAGAGAATATAGCTTTAGGCATTATACTCGCCAATTAGTAGCAAGTATTATAAATAAACATAAAATGTCAAATTGAATTTATTTTGAAATGCCTTAGATAAGAATGAGAATGTATTATTTCGTGGTACGTTACACGACATAGATCAAGAGTTTCACCACGGTTTTGCATACTGTTATTTAATGAAATGTTAAAAACAGGATATTATTTTCATTTCCACTTAATTATGAATAAAACTTAATTATTATAAAACAAATAAACAAACGCAATATATTAATTTTTAACCTTAAATACATATAAAAATGTTAGGACATTAACACACAGCACTATCTAGTTCCATGGTAAGCTACGAGGCTTGTGTTATGGATACCAGATAGAATACACATATATAACTTTAAATACATACATAGTATAAATTTAAACGCCCATGACTGGAGTACAAACATTCGTGCTCATCATACAAATGTATGTATGCTCGCCCCCAGCGGGACTCGAACGCGCGACCACTGGCACAGCAAGTAGGGCCACTAGACACTGAGCACAGAACCTTAAAAAAGCCTCGTGAAAAGCTCTCATTTCGTGAAAGTAAACAGTGCTCGCTTGTTCCTTTTATGTTTGCACTCAAACCGCCTTTGAGCGTAATTAAAATATTAACTGAAAAGACAATTTAAATACGAAGTTAATTTTGACTGACAATTATTATCAAATATGTACAATTTTATTCTTATGTATACGAAAAATTGTGGTTATTTTTAGATATTAAATATTATAGCTTGCCAAAATGTGGTCTTCGATTTGAAATTAGAGATTTTAGGGAGTATGTTTTCTTAAATTTTGAATGGAAACAGGTCTCCCTTCAATACGAGGGGGATCAGGATATAGTCCACCACGCTGGCAAATTACGGGTTGACGGGTTTACGCGTTCGTAAGCATACTAAGTTCATTTAGACATGCAGATTTCCTAGATGTCTTGCATCACCGTAAAGCAAATGATAATCACGTTGAAAATGAAATTTTAACAAACACTGATAAATAAATACTATTTCAACATCATCACGAGCTAAAAAATAATTTCATATCATTCCCTGCAGTCCTATTTTACGTGTATCCTTTTTTTCGTTGCCTTTAACTGATACCCCTGAACATCATTTTGTATTTATTTGCAGTATAGTTTTATGGCACACAATAGATTATGGGTCATAGGACATCTAAAATCTAAGTCTCTCCCGTGACCATGTTTACTGTAAAGCAATAGAAATGTCGGAAAACAATTACAAAATAAAACCGCGACAAAATCCGAAACGAAATCTTTTAAAATTTCAAATACTTGTTTAACAAATAGCGCAGTCAAACACTGTAGCTTCTTATGGCGTTAACAATTTCCGATATCGAATTAGTTCTAAAAGTCCCAGAGCTTACATCCCACATACAAACTCAAAAACATAGTAGATACAGAAGATAGTTGCAAAGTTGCGAGTTAATTTTATCAAAATACTCTTCTGACATACTAATATTTGAACTTTGTACACTTTCTAAACACTCTGTATCTAATTTTATGCTTTATAGATACGTTTATTTACTTAAGGATGATTGATGTTGCATTAAAATTACCAATTTTGCAAATCCTTACATATTGAACTTTATAATGGAAAGTTAAGTTATGTGATAATCCCTCCACGACCGCGGACACGCCGGCGTTACAGTTAACAATAAATTTCTTAGAAATTTAATTAATTTCTTAGAAATTTACCTGAAGGTGTTATGTGCAATCGTTAAATAACCCAAAAATGTAGGGAATTAACAAAAATAAAATAATGTTTTATAACTGTATTACATGAACGAATAGTGGTTTATTCGTTCATGCTGTATTATAAATACTCCAAATTTAAAATCATTTACGGTGAGTATCTCTATTCTACGCGATATTGTCAAAGTAAATTGTGGTCCTATAGCACGCCTAGGAGCCACTAAACAAAAAAATCGAATTAAAACTCTCCATCTCCATAGTCTAAGTATCTTTCTAACATCGCCTCAATAATTAAGCCACGGGCTGCGGTATACTTAAGTAATAACACTAAAGATTCTAATATCTATATAGTTTACGTTCAGCGATCCAAGAAACATCCGTCATCCTGACGGTCTGATAAATGGAAATTTTATCGGACAACTAACTTTGCGGATGCGGATGTTGCGATAAGACTTGCGAAATTGCGGCTTTTGTGGATAGTTCGATTGAAGATAACCAAATTGAACTATTCTTCCTTAGAGCTTCGGTGTTTGTAAGCGATACTCACTCAAATTAAATTTTATGCAGTGACTATGTAATATTTACATTATATTCTCTTCAATATTTATTGACTTATTTCATTTTATTTATTTTTTTCAGTCCCTTTTTAACGTCCCTCTGCTGAGCACGGGCCTCCCTTCAATACGAGGAGGATCAGGCCATAGTCCACCACGCTGGCCAAGTGCGGGTTGGCGGACTTCACATGAACGGAAAACTTAAAAGATTCTCGCAAGCATACAGGTTTCACGATGTTTTCCTTCACTGTAGGCAAGTGGTGATCATGTTGAAAAAGATTAGAGGTGCTATATACCCGGAATTTGAACCAGCTTCACTAGGTTTCCCAAGCGGCGTTACCGCTGGGCCACCACTGCTTTGCCAAATCTATAAATTATGTAGATCTTGATAAAATTTCATATATTTATTATCATTATTTTATCAATGCGTTATAAAAATTAACAATATCATTATTTATAATTAAAGATTATTCCATAGCGTGGTTTCTGAATAATATTTTTATATAAGTAAATTTATTAACTAAATCTGATACCATCCTACGAGTTCACTAAAATTAGGGAGTGATGGCGTGAAGCTAAAAGGATGCTGGATAAAATGTATTTATCTTGGAAGATAACAATACTCGTAGAATATTTCATATCGAAAAGAATTAATTAATGTTTGAGCGCAATATTATTATTACGTATATTAAGATTTCTTCTGAACTCCTTAGATCAATACTAATATTATATATGTGAAATTGTGTTTGTTTGCTTGTCCTTCTTTCACGTCAAAACGGAGTGACTGATTGGCGTATTTTTTTGCGTGAAGATAGTTGGAGGGCTGGAGAGTGACATAGGCTATTATTTATCGCGGGAAATTATTTAATTCCCACGTTCTTTTAAAATATTTATGATCAGAAAGTTTGTATGAAACCTACCATTTTTGAGTATTTTTTGTAATTTTAGCGCGAGCGGAGCCGCGGGTTCTGCTAGTATATTATTATTATACTTTAGTTGAATCTTAAAAATGTCATAATTAACAGTTTTTCTGCTAAATTTATTTATAAAATATGCAACATGAGCAGTGCGGTGCAAAAGTTTTTAGTCTGAAATAGTGTCTAGTGCTTATAAGACTCCGGCACCGTAACATTAAAAAATATGTTTGTTTTACATGTTACCAAAATACCTATGGGCTATATATTAAACTTTCTTAGATTTACCCGAATATTTGACCTCTCCCGTGACCATGATTGCCGTAACATATTTGAAACGTCGGGAACCGAAAACCAAAATGAATCCGCGAAAAAATACGAAAAGATGGCTCTATAATCATTAATTATTTAATAGAACATGTCGCGCTTATTCGATTCACACTTGGCTTAAATCTCAGATGTAATGAATAAACAGGCAAAGACAAAAACCTTTTTCTCCTTTGTGTGTCATCTTTAGTATAATAAAAAAAATTGGAAACAGTTTTTTTAAACAATGGTCGAATTGCGAAAAGCAGTTGTTAAAAAATGTGAAGCTTTTAAAAAGATAAAGGGATAAATCATTAATAATAGATTTAATTATAGTTTTTTTCCTTCATGTTGTGATGTTTTTATTTAATATCCACAAAATAATCTCCCTTGTTAATTGTGTCAAACCCTTTCAGCCTTTTAGAGGTTGATTTTCAATTAAAAAGCCTTTCTTAATGATTACTTATATCATTAATCACTATATAAATATATGTTCATCAGGAACCGGCGAGGACGCCATATTATTAAGTCAATCCAAACAATATTATATAATAAACTATCTTTGCCCGCGGCTCCGCCCGCGTTCAGATGACCAAAAACCAAATTCTTAGGTTTTACATATTAGTATACTCTTACAATGCAGTTTTGGTATTTTTTCTCAGAAATCAAATATTTTTCCGCGGTAAAAAGTATTCTATATGTAGACCCGGATAACAAGCTATCATCATACCAAATTTCATCAAAATCCGTCCAGTGGTTTTCTCGTGATGCGGTAACAGACAGACAGACAAAAACTCTAAAAACTATAGATGCGGCCTCTGTATCGATAATAATGTCTATTTCAATAAGATTTTCCAAAAAATATTTAATGTACAGATTCGACTCAGAATTTTATTATATGTATAGAATATAAAAAAATGAATCAACGACTTTTCTCGAATAGGACGATTAAATATAACTGGGACGATAGTAATTCTATGAGAATATCCAAAGTAAAATCATCATTAATCACATAAATGTTGCCATTCCCTTACAAAGTGTCACAAATTATCTCCATAGTTCAGATGGTATCTTCGGTTGAATAAGCGTTCCTATCTTAAGTAAATGTAAAGAAAGGAATGCTTTTAAAAAAACTTTTATATTTTATTATTTCTAGCTACCTGAATGGAGATTTCAGATCAAGATATTACAATTTTTTGTTCACAAATGATGAAAGTATTTTAATTCTAGGCTGAAATCAAAAATTGTTGCTCTCTTTTTTACTAGTGACACGTTTCTCTTAGTTGTTGTGTTTATTAAACGTTTTTTTTTTAATATTAACATAAAATATGATAGGATCTTTAATTGACACACTAGCGACGTTTTAACGTTTAGTATAGATTTCTCAGAGATGAGATATTTTCTCGCAATAAAAATTATCCTATATCTTGACCCGGATAACCAGCTTGATAGCTGGTAGCTGGTAGCCATACCAAATTTCATCAAAATCTGTCCAATGGTTTTCTCGTGATGCGGTAGCAGACAGACAAAAATTCTAAAAAATATAGATTCGGACTCTGTATCAATAATAATGAATATTTCAAAAAGATTTTCCAAAAAATATCCAATGTACAGATTCGACTCAATTAGAATTTTATTATATGTATAGTTATCTGAACTACGAGTACAAATTTATATTTATCGCCATAATATTGTGCACATTCAGTTGATAACAGATCAATCGTGAGATCGCGCCGACAATTTCCAGGCAACCTTCCATCAAATAGCTTATTTCCTACCAAAGAAAAGAACGTCCGCTACAGTGAAAAATACTATAAAATTGTTTTATTAAATATTAAAAATATATAACACTTTCTTAGATTTATGCGAATATTTGACATTTAAGACAGTGGTAGCCCAGTGGTAACGCGCTCGCTTGGAAAACCGAGTGATGCGGGTTCAAATCCCGGGTCTCGCACCTCTGATATTTTAATGTGCGAATCATTTCTAGCATGATTACCACTTGCCTTACAGTGAAGGATTACATCGTGAGGAAACCTGCATGTCTGAGAAAACTTAGCAAGTTTTCAAAAGACATGTGAAGTCCGCCAACCCGCACTTGGCCAGCGTGGTGGACCTTAGATTAAATATTTTTTGAAAAATCTTATTGAAATAAACATTATTATCGATACAGAGGCCGAATCCATAGTTTTTAGAATTTTTGTCTATCTGTCTGTCTGTTTGTCTGTCTGTTACCGCATCACAGAAAAACCACTGGAGGGATTTTGATGAAATTTGGTATGGTGATAGCTGGTTATCCGGGTCAACATATAGGGTACTTTTTACTGCGGGGAAATGTCTCATTTCTGAGAAAAAATACAAAAACTGCAATATAAAAGGATACTAATATGTAGTACCTAAGAATTGGCTTTTGGTCACCTGAACGCGGGCGGAGCCACGGGCAATGCTAGTTTAAGTATAAAATCAGTTAATTAGTACCAGAAATAAGCAAGTTCAAACAAACTTAAACAATCTCATCATCTCCATAATATTAGTATGCACACATTTAATATTTCACTTAAAATGACGTACATTTTAAAATAGCTGTAGACGAATGAATATTAAATCTTCGTAAGTCCGATATGAACGCCGTATAATGGCCGCGACAGAGTATTAAACGTAGCTATAGATCGATTTTCAGGTGATTGGCTACCATATATCATAATATCGCGTATCATGCGGTATTGAATTATATTTTCTAGAGAAAATAGTCTGTAATTTTACCTCTAAAATGCTGTCACATGCCTTTAATATATTCAGATTTATTTAAAACATATATTATATTCTATGTTCTTGTATAATATGCTTAATATTATAATCTTCTCAGCAGAACTGCCAAGTAGAGGCCTGGTAGATTCCTCACGGACTGACGAACCCGAAGCAAAGCGAAGGTGAATTGCTAGTATTTTATATTTATAAATAGCCAATGCCATAATGGATATCATTTTTAGGACAAATATCACAAGTTTGCTTCCCCTTCACGGCAAAATTGTTAATAAATGATATTTTATAAGTAACATATATCTGTACATGAGATGAAAACCTTCTATGTTAAAAATATTAACAAAGTGAAGAAATCATTAAGGCATAGTACAATCTGCATTATTTTCTTTGACGAAAAACGCGAGATCGATTACCGCATGAAAAAAGTTTGTATTGACCATACAAATGTCTAACTCATGCTACACCTATTCAAAGTCATAACAGTATTGTAGAGGGAAGAATGGAGAGAAAAAAGCTATTGTAATAACTTTTCCGACATTTAAAAAGGAGGTTACACCTTTAGATGCTATTTTCTAAAACTGCCTCGTTAACCCAAAGACAAGCCGGGCCGTTCTTTTACCAACCGTGAGATAGTCCTACTGGTTTTTAAGTGGAGAAAGAATAGAATATGCACATGCGGCTTCCAACACACTTGTGCACTATAATATATCCTTAGCACTTCGCTAGTCTCATTGTCAGGTCACAAATATATGTAGGTATTACAATTATTATTGTTATCTATGTATTTTATATACTTATATGATTGTGTTATTTATTATACTAAGACTACTGTAGTATGTTATTTTTATATATACTGTGTTTTTTTTTATTACCTTGCACTTTTCTGCTCCGCTAAATGACAATCTTTCTCACCTCCTAGGTTGACTGGAAGAGATCTCTTAGAAATAAGTCCACCTATGCCTTCAATTTTCTTTTAATATTTGTAATTTTTGTTTTTTATGTGCAATAAAAATATATATTGTCAGTGACGTTGGCCGCTGTGGTCTAAATCAGTCAGGCACACCATTATAATTTTTTTAAAACAACAAAATTCAAAATAAAAGATACAAACCTTGACTTTCTACCGTAAGATTATATAAATCCATTAAATTAGCTGAGGCTTAACTAAATATGAATCTTTTCAAAAAAAGTGTTAGTTAATAAAAGATCGTCAAATTAAACTATTTTATTCATAATATTTTTAACGTATTTATATGTCGTATATTGCCTACATTATTTGTTTTGTACATATTATACCTTTTATCTGATGATTGGAAAAGCCCTCAATCAATTAAGGCGCAAAAACAGTTCTTAATTTCCTCCATATTACATACACTGGATTGGAATACTTTCCAATCCAAAACCATAAAGGTATTGTAATCTAAACAATGGAGTGGATATTTCATATATAGTATGCTTGGATTTTAATTACGAATGTTCAAATATGTGCATAGGCAGTGGTAGCCCAGTGGTAACGCGCTCGCTTGGGAAACCGAGTGAAGCGGGTTCAATTCCCGGGTCTCGCACCTCTGATATTTTCATGTGCGAATCATTTCTAACATGATTACCACTTGCCTTACGGTGAAGGAAAAACATCGTGAGGAAACCTGCATGTCTGAGAGCAAGTTTTCGAAAGACATGTGAAGTCCGCCAACCCGCACTTGGCCAGCGTGGTGGACTATGGCCTGATCCCCTCATATTGAAATGAGGCCCGTGCCCAGCAGTGGAACGTTAAAAAGGGTTGAATACATACAAATATGTGGTAAAACGGCACAAATAATATGTATAATCCGGCGAAATGAACTCACTTTAAACAGCCGTGTGTGAAAGTGATAAAAAGCTGGATGAATGATATTTTTTCTCATGTACCACGTTATTTGTTTGTATATTTACTATTTAAAAAAAACATTAAGCTGGCTACATTATTATAAAATCTAAAAAGTCATTACTTTATGCTATTTTTCGCCCATTTTTAACCTCGGTCCTCCCTTCAATGTAAGGGGTATAGTCCACCACTCTGGTCAATTCGAGGTTGGCGGACTTCATAGGTCTTTCGAAACTTTGCTAAGCTCTCTCAAACTTGCAGGTTTCCTCGTGGTGGTTTCTTTCGCTGTAAGGCAAGTGATAATCTATACATCTATTATACATATAATAAAATTGTAACTAAGTCGAATCTGTACATTAAATATTTTTTAGAAAATCTAATTGAAATAGACATTATTATCGATACAAAGTCCGAATCTATGGTTTTTTGTCTGTCTGTCTGTCTATCTGTCTGTCTGTCTGTCTGTCTGTCTGTTACCGCATCACAAGAAAACCACTGGACAGATTTTGATGAAATTTGGTATGATGATAGCTGTCCGGGTCAACATATAGGATACTTTTTACTGTGGGAAAATGTCTCATTTCTGAGATAAAATACAAAAACTGCATTGTAAGAGTATGCTAACATGTAAAACCTAAGAATTTGGTTTATGGTCATCGGAACGCGGGCGGAGCGCCGGTAATGCCAGTGTATAATAAGTGGCGAGAAACGGGATTTGAACACGCTTCAATTGGTATCCCAAGCGAGCCTGTTGCCACTGGGCTACCACTACCTTTATTTAAGTAAATGCAATTTTATTTATAAGTAGATAAAAATATAGATTTACAAAAGTATGAATAATACAAAGCGCATACAGAATTTAAAGGGTTCTTGAAATTCAATCTTCATATAATGTGATATCCAAAACGAAACTGATCCTGGACTTGAAACTCAGAGCGTGAATTTGCATTTCTAAGTAATTCATAGCTTTATTCGATTAAGTCGAAGACTTTAAGTTGGCGGTGAGCTTTGCAGATTTTAATTTAAATTACTTTTATATTAAAATAAAATGACATTATCTATAGGTTATCTTTGACTGTAACAGAGATTGTGAGTTTGTTTTTGACCATAAGCAACAAATAATAATGTATTACATATAGGTCTGACGTCT
This sequence comes from Brenthis hecate, assembly GCA_951806755.1. Taxonomy (NCBI): domain Eukaryota; kingdom Metazoa; phylum Arthropoda; class Insecta; order Lepidoptera; family Nymphalidae; genus Brenthis; species Brenthis hecate. Next base: position 5,016,351 of record OX638258.1, on the reverse strand, counting down.
GAGTGTGGTAGTGAGTGTTATATTCTGGTCAAGTGACTTAACGCTTACAATTAGATGCCTCCATATATTTTTACAAACTTTTATTAACCGACTTCCAATTGCAAAAAAGGAGGAGGTTCTCAATTCCTCGGAATCTTTTTTTTATGTAGTATGTTCACCGATTACTCGAAGACGCCTGTACCGATTTGGATTTTTTTTTGTTTCAAAGGGTATACTTCCCAGGTGATCCCATATAAATTTTATCGAAATCGGTCGAGTGGTTTTTTAAAAATTGAACAATAAATATTTTTTTTAATAAATTGTTTAATAGAATATGTTATGAAAAAAACTTTCTTCTTATAAATTACCTGCTTATTATATCTACACTAAAAATGGAAAAAAACTTTTTAACAAAAAATAAAAACCGACTTCCAGGCACTAAAATGTAAAAAATAATTAAACGGAGGTTTTCATTTAGAAAAGATACCTAATCAGATATTTTCGAAGTCGGTGCCAGCGGACAATATTTTAAGATATGAATATCTAATAGGTAAATATGTATTTTACGTATCGAAATATATTAGATTTGCTTTGCATCGGCTGGCACCGACTTCGAAAATATCTGATTAGGTATCTATTCTAAATGAAAACCTCCGTTTAGTTATTTTTTACATTTTAGTGCCTGGAAGTCGGTTTTTATTTTTTGTTAAAAAGTTTTTATTTAACTTGCAATGTTTATATGTATGTTTGTTGGAGTCAAATCTTGCTGACTAAATTCTAAATCCAATATGGCGGACCCCCAAAGATGGCGGACTATGTTTTGTTATACGCCCCAATGATATTAATATTAAGTGAAAGGGTTTGCTGAGAAGAATACGAATAACTACCTAAAACATAAAAATAAAATACTTTAAATTAAATCAAATCCATTTATTACATTACACAATTTATATGACATAAAAGCTTGTTTTTTAAATTTTTTTTTTTTTTTATATTAATTTATTATTTTCTACTAGCGATAGCGATATACGAGTAATATCATCTTGTGTAAACCCATAAGACTAGAAGGAAAGTACGAAACATCTTTGTAATTAATTATATTATTCTATACTTACTAAGTAAATTAAACGTTGAGTGTCGACGACGACGTTTGGGACAGGCTTGAGTGCGATCATGTTCCTGCGGTCGACGGTATTCGCGTTCTCAAGACACTCGCAAATTCCTTCGAGTGCGATAACTTGCCTATGCCATGTTCATGTAAAACATAATATGTAATCTTTATTTCCTTATTTGAAAGAACTTTTATTTTGCGTAATCTATACATATAATAAAATTGTAACTAAGCCGAATCTGTACATTAAATATTTTTTGGAAAATCTTATTGAAATAGACATTATTATCGATACAGAGGCCAAATCTATAGTTTTTATAAAAAAAATTCTGTGCGCCTGTCTGTCTGTCTGTCACCGCATCACGAAAAAACTACTGGAGGGATTTTGGTGAAATTTATTATTTTTGGTGAAGTTATCCGGGTAAACATATAGGATACTTTTTATTGCGAGAAAATATCTCATCTCTGAGAAATCGATACTAAGCGTCAAAACGTAAGTAGGGACGAACCCGAGCGTAGCGAGGGTGAGTCGCTAGTTTAGCATAATATGACATAAAAAAAACATACAGCCGAATTGAGAACCTCCTCCTTTTTGAGGAAATCGGTTGAAAAATAGAATGTATGCTTTCTACGAGCGATAACTATCGTAGAAAATCAACTTGTAAAGGGTTACAGGTTAGCTTTTCGTTCCTCTCATCGCGTATGCATTTTGTTTGAAAGTGCCGAAAAATTCACATAGCGTGATGAAGTCGTCATTTGAAAAATTTTCATGAAAAATTTTCTAGTACATTCTGTGAGTGTTGATTGACATTCTGTAACTAGTTAGGGCTGTACACTTTACCGGCTGTAGCGGAAGCGAAAGCGTTTCACATTATTATTTTCTAATATAAATTAAATATAAAACGCTTTCGCTGATTTATATTGGAATAGTGAATGAATGTGTGTGTATGTACATATGTATTCATGTTTGTGTGTGTGTTTTTTTTATTTTTGAAATTCTCTTGAAGTGTAACGACTCAACGAATTTTGAGTGAAATTCCTATATTTCAAAAGTAAACAAATATATCGGAATAAAAAAAATGTTGAACACTTAGATTTCATTTGACATTTCCAAACATTTTTGACATTTTTATAAGCGATAACCCCCTAGTAGTCCGAAATCAGTGCTGAACCGGTACGTTTTGAAGCCATTTACAAGATAATTGAATTGAATAGTAGTTCTAAAATGTTTTTATATATGTTATATATGTTAGTTTTTAAGGTATGTATGTAATGGCCTCTGTTTACATATTTAAGATCTTTTTGTAAATATTGCCTGAAATAAATGATTAATTGCGGAATTTTCTGTAGGCCTTTTTAAGACCTACAATGTTCTAGTACATTTTTTTGGTTTATGTATCTCTTAAGGTTTAGCCAGCATTAGCCGTGTAATTTTCTGAGTACGACTCAAAAGAACCAGTTATTGTGTTTTCCCGTGGGAACTAAAGAATTTCCTGTAGGAAAAGGTATCCTAAATGTTGACTCTAGTAATGTGTTATCACTACATTAAATTTAGTTAAAATTGATTTAGTACTTTTTGCGTGAAATGCACACAAATATCCAAACAGACAAAAAAATCATTTTTTTGTTTTGGGATCTATATCCTGTATACAATACAATACGTAAGTCATTGTTTTAAAATAATATTTTATGTACAGATTTCGCCATGTTACTACTTTATTATACGTATAGAAGAAAACTTAATATACCGTGTAACAAAATATTTTTAATTTTACATAAACCGACCCTTATTCGTTAGGTAAGCATGATAGCCTGGTACAAAGCCTCGCGTACATGACAGCCGTAACTCGTCTGATATCCGCTCAGCTATTCACTATAGCTTTATTAGTTTCGTTTTCGAAATTTTATATTAAAAATATAAAAATTGAAATATCTGTTTAACTAAATAGATTTTAATAAAAAATTAAGGAGTCAAAATTTAAATTGAACATCCATAGGTGGAAAAATTAAAAATTAGACAAATAAATTGAACCTCCTCCTTTTTGGAAGTCGGTTAAAACGGGAATGTTTATTTGTGGAAAACCATTTTCTAAAAGTGATGTTAACATTTTAAGACTTGATATAGTGTTTTTCAGACTATATCCTTGTAATTTTTAAATAAAACATGCCTACGTAAAATGTACCTTTTTCTTTTTCTGAGTTTTAGTAAAAATGGTAAAGGAAAAATATTATTTTTATGATAATGATCACATGTGTGTGATTTTTGAGCACAAAATTTGCCTTAGTTTGTTGTGATCTTACTTACTGTGCCAGCGATCGCGGCTTCGAGTCCCGCGGGGGGCATTCATTTGTGTGATAAGCACGAATGTTTGTACTCCAGTCATGTGTGTTTATATTTATATTCCCAAGAGGGGTGGCGTCAGGCAGGTGTCCAGTCGTAAAACTTTAGCCAAATCCTATCAGCAGTACGGAAGATGTACTGCGCCGACCCCAAGTGATTTCGAAATGGGCAGGGAGATGATGATGTTGATGATGTGTGATTTTTGTTGTATTTACATTTTCACTATTTACAAAATATTCTACATTCCATATCAACACTTGATGCAGCTATCAATTATTAAATTAATCGAAAATAAATTGGAATGCGCTTGAAAAACTGAAGTAGTGTTCAACGAAGATATACACTTGACGGCTCGATTTTGGCACTTATTCATTATAAAATAATTAATTTTGGTCGTTTTAATTCTGTACCAAATTGGAGCTGCATCGACCGAGCTGGATACGAAAATTCAATTATGTCATTGTGAAACAAACGTCTATTTACAGCTTCACTCGCCTGTATGTATATTTTAATCTACTTTCATCAGTGAATTCACTTTTTTTTAACTGCCTCGGTGGTGTAGTGGCTAGCATGTATGGCTGCACACCCGGAGGTCCTGGGTTTGAGTCCCGGGTCGGGCCAAGTTTAGTTATTGAGTCTTTCTATATAGTAAGTCTCAGTAACAGCCCGGAGTTGGGAAGTTGGCGGTGTTGCACCCGCGTACCTCGGAAAGCGCGTATAACCGTTGTACCTTAACTACATTTGAAGTGTGTGAAATTCGGAATGGATATAGCCTACATTTTCTATCTATATATAGGTACATATAATAAAATTCTGATTCAAATCTGTACATTAAATATTTTTGTGGAAAATCTTATTGAAATAGTCATTATTATCGATACAGATGCCGAATCTATAATTTTTGGAATGTTTGTCTGTCTCTCTGTCTGGGAACAAATCACGAGAAAACTACTGAACAGATTTTGCTAAAAGTTGGTATGATGATAGCTGGTTTTCCGGGTCAACATATAGGATACGTTTTTATGCGGAAAAATAGGTATCTCATGTCTGAGAAATCTATATTAAACGTTAAATATGTAAATAGATTAGTAACATTTTTATTAAGTTGACTTCCATGAAACTACTGGGCTAGCTTTAAAAGTAAAAGTTGTAACGACAATTTTATGGTGAAATTTTACATCAGGGGTGTTGTAGTGAATGCGCAAGCGATCCTGCAACGCCTCATTGCACTGCAGCGAAGGGTTCCGCTGTGGGTTTTAGTGAGTAGGAGTCTCACAGTACCTTGCCCGTTGACGGCAGGAAACCCATCATGGGGACTCTCCCCATGAAGGGTTTCCCCGGCGATATCAAAAAAATAATAGTGGTGAAATTTTACATGAGACGTTTTCCTAAACCTCAACGTTTTCTTAAATATATGACACATAATTTTTATAATTGCTAGATTTAGCTTATAACAGTAGTAAACTTTCAACTTCAGTTATCCTTATAACTTAATTATGTCTTAAATTCAAAAATGAGTTTCTTGGTTTTTCATACAATATACATATACTAGCATTTACCCACGGCTCTGCCCCAGTAATTTTAAAACGATGGATTTCCATACAAACTTGCATAGATAGCAGTTTGACATAACTTTTGCTTTTAAAGCTTATGACATAGGTTATCCTTTCATCCATCAGGATAAAACTTGAATCAATTCATATGGAATATTATCTCTTTGAAGAAAGTACTAAGCATACGTCATATCTAATAAAGTTTGAACGAAGTAAAAACTGATAAGTAGTTAAAACTGCTGGGTTTAAAACCAAGAAACTTAGAACTAAACTTTTAAACTTTTTTTATATAAGGATTAACGCAAATTGATCTCCTAAAAGCTCAAATGGCGGATAAAAGCTCGTATAGAAATTTAACGATTTTGAAGTAAACACAGGCACTTTACTAGAAATATAAAAACATACAGAAGCACAAAAATAAATAAAAGTTTATATACAATGCAAAAATAAGCCCCAAGCAGTTTTAAATCTACATAGTGTAATGGTAGTATATTTACAGAGGACTAGTTCTGGGCTCATATACTATTAAAGCCAAATCCGGAATTTTGTTAAAGTTGCTGAGTGGAAGTGAAACAAAACATTTAGCATTTCTAACTTGCTGTTTTAGACAGTTTTGATGTTTTTGTTTGACTCACGCTTAACGGTCAGAGTGACATGGATTTATTCAATAGCAAGTGTTTATAAATATATATCATTTTTAATGTTTGTTGGGAAACAAAACATTGAAATAAAACCGCGAAAAAGACTGAAAATGTATAATTACACAAGTGCATTTTGGTAATAAGTTCACCCAAAATAAATAGTATCAAGTGGTAATTCCAAAACGTATTACTTATTAAGAACCGGTACAATATAATAAGTAGGTACCTATGGTGGTAGTTCAATAACTTAAGTCCTAATTAAGAGCTAGCACAAAATTAAAACTATATGTAGTGTATGTATGTACCCTATAGACTCCAAAACGGCTGGAGCGATTTTGATCATATTTTCAACCAATGTTCAGATTAGCCCAGCGGGTGAACCTGTGAAGTTTGGTAGCGATCAGAAGTTTGAACGCGGGTGAAGCTGTGGATACTGCTAATAAATAATAAACATTTTTGTTGTAATAGGTATAACATTGAATAAACGAGAGAAATATAGGCGATTCATATGATATACATGTTTAGAAATTAGATTATAAATTGGTCTGTCTGTAATAATATTCTATTAAGACGGGCTCGGTAATAACAGTAAACTGCGAACGACCCCCTAACACGAGCTCTACGTTGTTATGACGCCATGAATTTTAACGATATCCGTGATTTAGGCCTAATGTTATTTTGTATTTACTTTTTACAATTTTATCATTTTTAAGTACACGCTTTATATATAATACTAGCACTGCCCGCAGCTCCAACCGCGTTCAGATGACCAAAAACCAAATTCTTAGGTTTTACATATTAGTACATATCGACGTAGGAAAGCATATTTGCTATAAGTAGACGAAATACCTAAAGTGACTTTTTACCACCATTAGAATCAGAAAAAAAAGCCGCATCGAATGACCCGGGTCCTATGTCTCTACGATGAAAAAAAAAATAAAAACGTTGAAAACGCCCTTATATTTTTTTAGCAAGATTAAATGCTGTATGTAGACCAAAATCTAGTCATTTTAGACATTTTGTACTTACAGCAAAATAAAGACTGCATATTTTGCTTTACAAATACTTACTTCTTCCCATTTAAAAACTTGACGCTACTTACAGCATTTCTGCGGCGTGTGATTTTTACATTCGTTTAGTTACAGCAAGTTTAGGGAACCTACAGTTTTAGTTTTTGTTATTTACAGCAAATCATCACGTATTTGCTTTAAAAGCTCACACCACATAATGCATTTTAAAAACCTGTGAATTTTTAGAAATTTGAGATAATGCATTTTGATAAATCATTTATCATTTCATTTTACCGTAACGCCATCACATATTAATTATATTTTTTATTATTGTGTAGAAGAATCTTAAAATAAAGCCCTTTAACTCACAAAATTCTTGCCCGTCTTTATCTATACGCAAAGACGAATAGAGATTTTCAATATATATCTAAAAATATATAAAAACAGAAGGGCCCATTCCCTGACATTTTTTCTCTATGTACAGACATTTGATCTCTACATTTTTATTATATGTATAGATATAACAATTTTGTTATATTATATGTACATATGTAAATGATAATCTTACGTTTGACTGTGCATAATGTAAATGTATCTCAATATACAATACAATATGTACTAGACGATTTAACCAAACCATATCATCAATGTTGTACCAGTGCAATGACCCATAAAATTGACCAATTCTCTTAACCAGAACCTAGCGATGCATTGATATTAGCTGAACTAGCCTTAGGAATATTGCATTTTGTTTATACACTCGTTTAAGCTCTCGACTCTTCCCTGTATTGGATAATTTTTATACGTAATCAATAAAATTCGAAGTTTTTGAAAATAGTTGAAAATGCCTAAATGCCATTAAACACATTTTTAACCCCCGACGCAAAAAGAGGGGTGTTATAAGTTTGACGTCGACGTCTGTCTGTGGCATCGTAGCTCTCAAACGGATAGACCGATTTCGATGCGTTTTTTTTTTTCATTTGAAAGCCAGTTTCCTTGCGGTGGTTCTAAGGTATATTTGGTTAATATCGGTCCAGCAGTGTAAGAGTAACAGCTCTATTCCAAAATGATGTAAGGCATTTTGGCGTATGATTACTCGATTAAGTGCTTCAAGCGTGCCAGTGAAATCGTCAAATGACAATTAATTTGCGTGATGGTTTTTTAAATTTTTAATTTATAATTATAAATACTCAAATTGCATTTATTAAGCTGAAAATCAGAATATCTTGGTTGTCAATCAACTATTTTTTTATATACATATGTATATTTTTTTAATAAAAATGAAAAATCTAACCTATATATTCCTTTAATGTATAGTTACAAATGGTAAATATACATTTATGGCCTGATCCCCCTCGTATGAAGGGAGGCCCGTGCCCAGCAGTGGGACGTTAAAAGGGGTGAATACATACATACATACATATTTACAAATACTAAAGTAAAGACCCACCCACTCTCTGGGCCGCGCTCCGCTGTGGCAATACTTGTATTCAGGCTAATAAATATTAAAATATTCGCTACAATTCAGGCACAACATATCGTACGTAGATAAATCCTACTCTGAATCGAATGGTAAGGTCGATTCAAACTAATGCTATGTAAAGATATATTTTTGTTATATTTAACTGAATTTCATACACGTTCTCAGTTCGGACGTATATTTTTTTTATATAGCTCGATAATTTTTTAATTAAGTTTATTATATTATAGAAAAAAATTGTGCTTGCGTAATTGCATGCGTGCTAGTATGCATGCGTGGCTACTGTTAGTATTAAATTCGTAAAAACTTACTACTATTTTAAATAAAACTATCTATTCCGATTATTTCGCGGATTTATTTTGATTTTTGATTCCCATCGTTTCGAATGCTTTACAGCAATCATGGTCACGGGAGAGACTAAGGTTATAGACGTCTCAAACACATATTTGTTACAGACAGTGCCTACCCACTATTTTACAAAAATGATTTCAAAAATTCAAAAAATGGCAATAAGGTACCTTACAATATTTGCTGATTTTTATTTCTAAACATTTAAAAAAAATTAATAAGTATTATAATTAAATATAGCAACATTATTTATTTAATTTTAGCTGTTATTATTATAAATATTACAATTTTTTAAAAACTTTATAAATTACTAATATTATTTAGTGTTGCTATTATAATAATTTATTATTTGTGTTTGAGACGTTAACCTTAGTCTGTCCCGAGGTGAGTCGCTAGTAACTAATATTGCTTACTTACATTTTAAACATGATAGTTAGTTCTAAAATTTACTATCGAAAACCTGTCACCAAGTCTCGTCTAAACGCCCAGCTCAATCATTGTGAAGCGTGTTGATTGAAGCGTGACAACTTTTTATCTATTTATTTTCCGATTTCCTAGAACACCGGCAATTTTCCCGCCGGATACACGCCTTTTACACTCTACACGTCGGCAGCGAAATGTGTTTATTTGTTACATAACGATATGTCTTTGTTTTTATGGCAGGACTAAATTTTTCCTGCAGTCTTTCACGTACACTAAGTTTTTAAAGGTTTTAGACAGAATACTGATAATGAAAACCCACTCGATACGATAGCAAAAGAAAATTTTGCGGTTTTTTGGCGCTTCGTTTTTAGCATGTAACCAACACGACCGTTATAAAAGAATTTTTAATATAATTTAATAAAAAAATAATTACGAAAGAAATCACAATTTTTAGCAAATGCTTAATCTACTCGTAGTTTTGAAAGCATGTGAAGTGCGTTGTGGCGCGTTGTGTGGAGATAGTTGGAGGGCTGGAGAGTGACAAAGGCTACTTTTTACCGCCGGAGATTATATAACTGCCACGGGCAAACACGTTATAATACAACCCAAAAAAATATATTATTATAATTACTTGAAACTTGGTATTAATACTCTTCAATACAATTAAATAAATACGTGTTTTAGCATTTTTGGAAATGCATCCTACAAGGAGGTAAAATAGGGGATGAAATTTTGTAAGAAGCCTACCATTTTAGAGATTTTTTTGTAATTTTAGCGCGAGCGAAGCCGCGGATTCTGCTAGTAAATCTACACATATAATAAAATTCTAACTAAGTCGAATTTGTACATTAAATATTTTTTGGAAAATGTTATTGAAATAGTCATTATTATCGATTCAGAGACCGAATTTGTACGCAACGTATTACGAGAAAACCACTGGACGGATTTTGATGTGATTTGATATGATGATAGCTGGTTATCCGGGTTAACTTATAGGATGTCTATCTAAACATTAAAACGTATCTAGGGACAAACTCGAGCAAAGCGAGGGTGAGTCGCTAGTTATAGATAAAACAATAGTAATACTTCCATTGGATAATAAACAATAGTATTTTATTTTCCACAAACAAGACTCCTGTGAGATAAATAAACCCTTTGTTCTTTCTATCGTGAAATTTTCTCTCAAAGTTAAAAATAAAAAGAAATGCAAGTCCATGTTTTACAGTTTCTTAAACATTTTCACTGCAATACGAGTAAATATAATTTTATAGCTGAGCTTATGAATTTATGGTACGCTGTTGACATGTATATTATGACGATGGTATATAGAGACTGGATGTGATATCGACATTTTTTAGTCCCAGCGGATTTTTGTAACTTCATGACTTGACCAGGAATGAAAGAAGTACTACCCTGTTAGAGAATATGTGTGTGTGTGTATATACATATATATATATATATATATATATATATATATATATATATATATATATATATATATATATATATATATATATATACATATTATGTATTCTTTTGTTTATTGCACAAACAAGAAATGAATGTAAACAATTAATATATAGAAAGTGACGTAGACAAAGGATAACTTATAACTATAAAAAATCTCTTCCAGTCAACCCATTTATATGGGAAATAGTATTAAATGGCGTTACAGAAAGACAAAATGTAGATATAAAATAGTAAAGTATTATTCCGTTTATAAAATAGATTTTCAATTGTAACTATGTTTATCAAATCTTGGAATTGAATTTTAACTTAGTTCTAATTGTTATTTTTACTTAAAATTTGTTAACTAGATGGCAATTTTATACGAAGCTAATAAATGGGAAAGGCGAAGAAGGAAAAATGGGGATAGCGAGAAATTGTTGCGCCATAAATTCTCTCACTTGTAACAAATAAAGTTTATGGAAAGTGTTTTTTTTTTGAATAGACACGTTTAGTCGGACGTGCACTGTATATACTCGTAATTCATCAAAAACGAATTAAATGAGCACAAACTTGAATATTTTCCTAGCCATTGCAAAGGTCAACTATCCTTCTTCCATCCACTATCTGACCAACGTGATGACTTTAATGGTAGTCTCTGTAATATGGGAGATAGTCTCAGGTATATCGGGTTTAAGACCAATAATGTTTTAGATATCTACTTAACAATTTATTTCAAACAAATATGTACAATGGTGGCAAACGTAACCTCTTCTATAAACTTTACATCTCATCAACAACAAAGTTGGACTGCAAATAAATAGCATTAGTATGACGCTAACGACTCAATGCCGCTGTTTCGTCCAACAGATTTGTCTCGCAAGATGGCGCTTGAAGTTAGGAGAAATTTAATATAAACATACATTCAGACACATGTGTAAACAAAGTGAAAACAATGGTTATTCGTCATATTTTTAGTTTTAGATTATTTTACCAATATTACCTTTGCATAACGTAAAATTTCATAACATTAATATTTTAATAAAAATATAGGTAATAATACGACAGGCGATCTTATCGCTACGTGAGCGATCTATTTCAGATATTCTTTGGGCAGAAAGAAATAAAAAAGATAAAGAAGCTGCGCATAATACGATGAAAATAGCTTTTTCAAAAGATATAAAGACATAAATAAAACATGGAAAAATACCCATTATTTTATAATACTTTCTTAGATTTACGCGAATATTTGACATTTTAAATAAAACTCTCTTTAATAAGTCTCTCCCGTGACCATGATTGCTGTAAAGCATTCGAAACGTCGGGAACCAAAAATCCAAATAAATCCGCGAAAAAATCCGAAAAGATAGTTTTATTTTAAATATTATATTATGTTATATCTTAGATAATTTAGAGAAATAACTTAGGTATAAATAAAACTACTGACACGCTACCGACTGCAAAATGTTGCTACCAAAGGAGAAACACTCGAGTTTAAAAAGTTGGGTTAAAAAAGTATACTATAAATATATATACTATAAATAACATCAATAAATATAATAAAATCCCAGCTTGCTTCCCAATACAAGTTTTATCCCCATTTTTACATCCTTAAGGGATGAATTCCGGGATAAAAAGTATCCTATGTCCTTTCCAGGGTCTCTAACTATTTTCTTACCAAATTTCATCTAAATCGGTTCAGTATATCTAAAGATTACCCCCTACAACGTCACAAACTCACAAACCCCCAAACTCACAAACTTTACCTCTTTATAATATTAGTATTGATAAGCATAAAAGTCCAATCCTAGCTAAAATCTGGTCATATTCCTAATAATAAATCAAGCGAATACAGCTAAATATGTAGATATTAACATCTATATATCGAACGATTAGCTCTTACACTCAAAGGTGTGAGGGAGGCGTGTGACACAAAGAGCCGTTGTTGATTTCCAGCTTGTTTGACTAACGCGTCGATTAACTGTGATTTGGGACACATTGTTCTCTGTGAAAGATTAAATCATCACCCTTCGCTACTTTCTTCTTAGGTAAATTAAAAGCAAATTGCGTGTAAAATTCTATGCTCTACAGCATTTTGTACAATGGTCCTTACCCTTTTTGAATTGTTTATAAAGGGTCATATTTGGTTTTATTTTCCTGGCCTTCATCAGGGATTTTATATTGTCTTAAAATTAATAAACCAGTCCAAACGGTTTGGGTTTGTTAACGGTTTTATAGTCATGTTAAATTTTAGTTTAAAGTTTTATCACAAATCTCAAGCGATTGATAATAAATTTTCTCATAGTGTTCTATATAAGGGACCTATTTTTTACAATTTTGTAAACACCCCCCCCCCCCTTGACCCCCCCTCCCCTCCCCCAACGGCTAGTTTTCATGTAGTAATTCATAAATATGCTTTTAAGTTTTTTTTGCACACAGAAAGTTAAACAAAAATTTATTTGGCTCATATTTGTCTTTATTAATACATATACGTTTGCCGCTTGACGCAAAATTATTGACTTTGTGACGAAGACCTAAGCCCCCCTTGTAAGCTTCGAGTTCATCTAAAAATTCTACAGAAATAAGCTCTTAATCCTCCAAATTTAATTTTTCGAAGCTTTTGCAAATTTTTTCGCCTATAAATTTGTTTTTAAAACAATCTAAATCATTATCTAAATGTGCTTACCAACGAACAGTATTTCATTTTTCATTTATATAGATACACTAGCATTGCCCGCGGCTCCGCCCACGTGCAAATGACTAAAAACCAAATTCTTAGGTTTTATATATTAGTATATTCTTACATTACAGTTTTTGTATTTTTTCTCAGAAATGAGATATTTTTTCGTTGTAAAAAGTATTCTATATGTTGACTCGGATAATCAGCTATGACCATACCAAATTTCATCAAAATCCGTCCAGTAGTCTTTATGTGATGCGGTAACAGACAGAAAGAAATTCTAAAAACTATAGATTCGGTCTCTGTATCGATAATAATGTCTATTGCAATAAAATTTTCCAAAAAATATTTAATGTACAGATTCGGCTTAGTTACAATTTTATTATATGTATAGATAACATACATACATTCGGCAAAAAGAATTAGAATACAATCAAATCTGATGCTACTGATTTACTCACATAGAAACAGTAAACTTGATTATAACATTGCTACAAACAGATCTATTAAGTTGCGCTAACCGAATGAAGTCAGGTGACCGTAGAAAGGTCCGCTCATTTCCCACTTTGTTTGTGTCCAAAGGAGTTATTAAGTCAATTTAGCTGTAATTCACTGTAAAGTAGAGAGAGTCTGAATGTATATATAAATCTTTTCCTACGTTTTGACTGATTCTCCTACAATAAACACAAAAGTTAGGCAGTGGTAGCCCAGTGGTAACGCACTCGCTTGGGACACCGAGTGAAGCGAGTTCAAATCCAGGCTCTGATGTTTTCATGTACGAATCATTTCCAACATGATTGGTCCACTTGTCTTGACGGTGAAGAAAAACATCGTGAGAAAACCTGCATGTCTGAGAGAACCTAGCAAGTTTTCAAAAGACATGTAATGTCCGCCAACCCGCACTTGGCCAGCGTAGTGGACTATGGCTTTATTCCCCTCGTACTGAAAGGAGGCCCGTGCCCAGCAGTGGGACGTCAAAAAGGGCTGAATACAAACACAAAAGTTCGATTCCTATGTGGTTGAAATTTCTGTTTGTTGCGTTTTATATGTAGTATGATCTATTTGGTAAAAAAAACCCGGTAATAATGGTGATGTGTGTTTCACGATCCTCCACCAAAAATCATTGGGAAATGGAACTAGTCAATTTACATAACATTATATATGTATTTGTAACCCTCGACGCAAAAACGACAGGGTGTTATAAGTTTGACGTGTCTGTGTATGTGTGTCTGTGTGTGGCATCGTAGCTCCCGAACGAATGAACCGATTTTGGTTTTGTTTTTTTTTTGTTTGAAAAGTGAATTAGTCGGGAGTGTTCTTAGCTATGTTCGGTGAAAATCGGTCCAAGATGGTCGGGCTTTTTTTGTAATTTTAATTTAATTATTCGAATTTTTTTAATTAAAATTGCAATATATTAATTTCTACATTTATTCTAGAAAAGTACATAAGTAAAATAACAATTGACACATCACAACGCTCGAAGGACTAATTCTATTTCTCTTTTAAACATAATATACATACCGTAAGTACATTCACTTTTCACTAATGTCTAATAACGCTTTATTAAATTTAAGGTATGTTACATTCAAATTGTTACTAAAATGTGAGTCGACAAATCCCGTGAAACGTGGGATCGAGCCAACATTAAACACGGGATTAGGGAGATATGAACAATATATTTTGGTTGTGTCTCGTTAAACCGGGATCAACACGAATAATAATTTGTTGCGAATAATTTGATCCTTGTACTTAGTCTATTCGTAGAAGAGAACGGTTAAGGTATGTTTATACGTTGAATGTGAATAATAACTTTTACGACACGCTTGGCTCAGTTTGTAGTGACCCTACTTGTTGTGCCACGGGTTCGAGTCCCGCTGGGCACATTCATTTGTGCGATGAGCACGAATGTTTGTACTTCAGTCATGGGTGTTTACATAAAATATATATATATATATATATATATATATATATATATATATATATATATATATATATATATATATACTCTTTATTGCACAGAAAAAACAAAAATTACAATTATTAAGAGAAAATTGAAGGCAAAAGGCAAAAAAAATAGTGGGGCATTCCCATATATCGCCATCTAGTTCCATGGTAAGCTACGAGGCCTGTATTATGGATACCAGATAGTTGATACACTACACATATATAACTTTAAATACATACCTATTATAAATATAAACACCCATGACTGGAGTACAAACATTCACGCTCATCACACAAATGAATGCCCCCGCGGGACTCCAACCTACCATCGCTCGCACAGCAAATAGGGTCACTACAGACTGAGCTAAACGTGTTGTCAAAAAGTACCTACAGGCAAAATAAAAACACGCATATGTCATAAAAATAATTGATGTTAATAATAAGAGTACTCTTTATTTTACTTATACTCGTATATATGTAATTATACCAACCGATACAAATGCATTACATTACGAAGTATCTTTTTAATTCGCACTCACACGTAGTTATCTTTGAACAGTAACTTTTTATCGCAGCATTTGGCAACAAACTCTTGTTATAATAACCAAAGAACAAAACCGGGTAGATGTGTCACAATTATTATTTATTTTATATTTCATTCGCCGTTGTAATTGCTAAAAGTAAATAAATAAAAGAGGATTCGTGAAACATAAATAGAACAGGTGAACAATTAAGGAAGAAAAATTTTTTTTTGTCTTAGCTTGGGAGTACAATTTGTAACTTATAAAAAAACTAAAATTTGAAAAAAAAATTTTGTTGATTTATTTATTTTGATGAAATTATTCGCAAACGACTATTGGAGATTATAAACCACTTTAATTGGTTATCAACACACTTTACTTGGTTTCTAAACGAGCACTCTACCTTTAATAAGTCTACCTGTACCTTTAATGAGTCATACCTTTACCCCAATCGAGAATCGAATTTATAGGTACAATCTGAAACAAAAATACAGAACGATAGCCAGTTTTATTCTAAATATTCTTAGTCCACGTTCCTATTTGGCTTGAATTCAGTCCCGCTTTCAATTGCAGCGCAGCGCAGATGCATTACAAGATGATAGATTTTCTAAGACGAAACAACTCTCTTTTAGTATAATTACAAAAAAACATACAGCTTGTTCATATACTAAATACATTTTTTTTCATATTTTTAAAACATATTGGAATAATACACAATATAAATTTTAATGTCACAGAACTAGCTAGAGTCAGCTAATTATAGTTACCCAAGTTCGATCGCTTAATTTACAATACCTTGATCTGGCCAGGTTTAAAAAATTATATGGGAATGGCTATATAATTTTAAGATGACGAATACAATGTAAATACAATTTTTAAAATTTTTATTCTTCTACGATTGATGTCTAAACCTTTGTTTTTTCATGATATATCGACATTTTTTAGTTTGGCCATCGTTCGATACGAATTATTTATGTAACGATTAACGCCTTTTTTAGGGTATCACCTACAGGTAAATTTCTAAGAAATTAATTAAAATTCTAAGTAGTCTTTGTAAACTGACACGCCGCGCGGCGTGTCCACGGGCGTGGAGGGATTATCGATTTTATATTAAGGCTTTCTACCTTAAAAAAAGCTTAAAAAACGCGCAAGCAGTCAAGGTATGAACACACTGTTAGCCTTTTCACCTACAATATCTGATCAAATATTTACCAAATATTAATAAATAAATAATTTTTACCAATCTTAAATTTAACATACATATACATAGCACCTCAGTTTTTATATATGTCTAGAGTCACATGTGGTAAAGTGCTTAGTTCAGAATATCGATACATACCTACGTAACTTAACGCTCGATCTATCTTAGCATATGATATCTATACATATAATAAAATTGTAACTAAGCCGAATCTGTACATTAGATATTTTTTGAAAAATCTTATTGAAATAAACATTATAATGGATACAGATGCCAAATCTAGTTTTGAGAATTTTTGTCTGTCTGTCTGTAACCGCATCACAGAAAAACCACTGGGGGGATTTTAATGAAATTTGGTATGGTGATAGCTGGTTATCCGAGTCAATATATAGGATACTTTTTACCGCGGGAAAATATCTCATTTTTGAGAAAAAAATACAAAAATTGAAATGTAAGAGTATACTAATATGTAAAACCTAAGAATTCGGTTTTTGGTCATCTGAACGCGGGCGGAGCCGCGGGCAAGCTAGTCGTGTATAAATTCAGCGTTATCACAAAAAGCTTAGCGAACAGATCACGATCTGTTATATATAAAATGTGAATATTATATACTTAAAATAGATATAGTGATAATAATAAAATAACTGGCCAAACTATAAGAAACGTTCTGAAATAGGGATATATAGGTACTCATAAATTTTATCGTTTAGTAACTATTTCCAGGCGATAATGAAAAATTAAAGCAAATAAAAACACCCTGTCGAAGAACTATAATGTATTAATTTTTTCGCGGATTTATTTTGATTTGTGTTTCCCGACATTTCGAATATTTTACAGCAATCATGGTCACGGGAGAGACCGCGAAAAAATCCAAAAAGATAGTTTTAATTAATAATGTCAAAAATTCGCGTAAATCTAAGAAAGTATTATAATTTACGATTTTAATGAAAACGAATAAAATGAGTCCAAATGAAACATTTTACGAGTATAAGTATCTAGTTTTAGGTAAAACAAACTTAACAGAAAAGTAGAATTTTAAATAAGAAAGATATAATGATACATACCTGGTGACTAGAATGGACTCTTCTTCTTTCTATTGGTAAACAGCACGGGACCTTTGCGAAGCTTTTGAACCATTTTCTAGTGAAATGAAAGAATAGAGCACTTACGTGGCTTGAGCTCTATGGCTCGAGGCTCAGACAAGCATTACGTGTTGATAGGTTTCCTAAGAACGAACAATTGCTTTTAATTCCTTTAAAATGCATTTTAGTGAAATAAGAAGAAATATTCTAGAGTCACGTTCTTTAACGTATATATGAAAATTTCTATCTTAGTTAAGACTAGCGACTTACCCTGCTCCGCTCGGGTTCCTCCCTAGTTACGTTTTAACATTTAGTATAAATTTCTCAGAGATGAGATATTTTCCCGCAATAAAAAGTATCCTATATGTTTTCCAGTGATTTTCTCGTGATGCGTTCCCAAATAGACAGACAGACAAAAATTCCAAAAACTATAAATTCGACCTCTGTATCGATAATAATGACTATTTATAATGTACAGATTCGACGCAGTTAGAATTTTATATGTATAGATTATATGTATAGATATATTATATGTATAGATTTAAGGAATTTAGAGAGTAGTGTTTTATACATCAATTTAATGTACATAAACATTACAGTATCATATTATACTACTAAGAAGAACAAAATAATTATATATTCAGATTTTTGTCGTGCTGTTTTTTTTTTAATCTCGTTTAAATCGAGAATAGCTAGACAAATGACATACTGAATGAAAAGTGTAAAAAAAAAAGTGTGTGTGTGTGTGTGTACTTATGTACTCACGTGAGAAGTTATACTTCTTTGGTGTAACAGAACAAAAATACCTAAAGATTTTATCCCGTATATCAAAACCCTTTGTTTGTAAAAGAAATGCAGCTATCTTCAGTCTTCATCATGTAGCTTTCAGCTAACTTCATCATGTCGATTTTTGGTTGTCGGTGTGCGCGCGCATCGTAAAAATTTTAGTCTCATATTTTTTTCCAAACATACCAATAAAAAAATATAACTTCAAAAATTGTTCCAACCGATTTGATATATCCAAAGATATTTTGAGCTTTGAGCTTTGAGGTTCTAAACAGTAGTACAGTAACAGTAGTACCACATCATCATGATAAGCACAAATTAGTGTGCTACCGACAGTACCCACCCCTACAAAATTATACGATGATTTAAAAAATACAAAACTGGCGCCAAAGTACATTACAATATTTTCATTTCGAATGTTTAACATTATTTTATAATTTCAATAAATTTTGTAATTGAACTTTAGGTATTATTTATTTAGTTTTAGTGCTGTTATTTAATTAATTCCATTATTTTTTTAAATCAAATTCTTACTATTACATATTTTGGAATTTAAAATGGTGATGGCTTTTGTTCACAATTAATAAATAAACAATACTTATAGTTCCGTACCCGAAGGGTACCAACGGAACCCTATTACTAAGTATCTGCTGCCGTCCGTCCGTCCGTCTGTTTGTCAGAGGGCTGTATCTTACGAACCATAATAAGTAGAGTGTTGAAATTTTTAAAGAATGTGTATTTCTATTGCCTCTATAACAACAAATAATAAAAAAACCAAGATGTTGAATTTAAAAAGGCCGATAAACAAAATTAAAATAACGATTATACCTACTACGTAACTCTTCGTGTGCGAGTCCAACTCGCATTTGACCGATTTTTTAGCTTACTGCCACGCGAGTGAGGCCGCAGGCAGGTTATATAATACATATTCAAATATTTCTTCTTTAAAATGAGATAAATTTTAGTAGTTTACTTCAAAAAATACTTTGATTAACCGTTCCCGTCTGGAAAGTTTTAAAGATTTATCAAAGGAGTTCTTACTTTACGGCACAGTTGCATTTAATATGACTTAGTCATATCATATTATTAAAGTTATAATTTGAACGTCAGAATATTGTATTATTTGATAACGTTATGGTATATAAAAGTATCTGCGTTGTTGTTGCTGCAGGTTAGATTCGATCTTTATAATCTACTAGCAGGACCCGCGGCTTCGCTCGCGCTAAAATTACAAAAAAAAAAACTAAATGGTAGATTTCCTACAAACTTTCATCCGCTACCCTTATGGGATGAATTTCGAAAAATGCTAAAACAAGTATTTATTTAATAGTATTGAAGAGCGTTGGTACCAATCTTCAAGTTATTCTGATCATATTTTTTTTGGATTGTATTATAACGTGTTTTCCCCGTGGGAAAGAGATAATCTCCCGCGGTAAAAAGTAGCCTATGTCACTCTCCAGCCCTCCAACTATCTCCACACAAAAACTCACGCCAATCCGTCTCTCCGTTTCGACGTGAAAGAAGGACAAACAAACAAACATACTTTCATATTTATAATAATAAGTATGGAAGTATAGATTTATTTATTGTACAGTGATAAAAGTAAGTCATAACTTGACAGAACAAGATCTAGGAATACAGAGGTGCATAAAACATGACAATAAAAACTTTACAACTTATAATGAGGATATCTTTAGTCATCAACAGTAATTAAACATCAAAGCTTTTATAGCAGCGTAGCGTAATCTTTAGCCAACATAAACATTTTTAATGTCTTGATTATTTTAGTTTAGATAAAGTTTATCTTTACCATGATTTAAACTTATGAATTATTACGGATTTAATACGGATAACGGAAATATTTTTTGGAAAATCTTATTGAAATAAACATTATTATCAATACAGAAGCCGAATGTATAGTTTTTAGAATTTTTGTCTGTCTGTCTGTCTGTTACCGCATCACAGAAAAACTACTGGAGGGATTTTGATGAAACTTGGTATGGTGATAGCTGGTTATCCGGGTCAACATATTACTGCGGTCAACACATTAAATTATTACCGCGCATATTACATATTAACTTTTTACCGCGGGAAAATATCTCATTTCTGAGAAAAAATACAAAAACTGCAATGTAAGAATATACTAATATGTAAAATCTAAGAACTGGGTTTTTGGTTATCTGCTCGTGGGCGGCGCCGCGGGCAAAGCTAGTTAGAAATATAGTTATAATAATCTTTGATGCCTCCTAAAAGTCCTTGTAAATTTATAAATACTAATGTTTGTCCCTCTTGTTTACTTTTTCATAAAAAACTACTGAAGGGATTTTAATGAAACATTATAATAATATAACTTGTACATAAAAGTAACATAGGCTATATATATATATATATATATATATATATATATATATATATAGTTTCAAAGCAAATACACTAAAAAGGAAATTTATTAATTACGGTCCTAAGAGTGAACAGACTGACAATATTTATTGTTACCGCAATATCCTGTCAGATTCAAAATTAATAAGAACTAAACTGAAAATGTATTTCTAAACTACAATTATTACTTCTTCTAGTGCCTAGCAGTAACCTATGTGTTACTCCAGGCTATAGTTTGCTTGTTCACAAAATTTTATACAAATGCGTCCAAGTGTTTCAAACAAACACATGTTTTTCGAAAACTTGCTAAGTTCTCTCAAGCAGGTTTCTTCACGATGTTTTCCTTCACAACAAGGCAAATGGTAATCATGTTGAAATTGATTCGCACATGAGAATATAAGTGTTGCAAGAGCCAGGATTTGAACCCGCTTCACTTGATTTTCCAAGCAAGCGCGTTACCACTGGGCGACCTAGCTTATTGTTATATCCTTGTATTATAATCGTTTTAAATTTTACCCTCTTCTTTAATAAATATTGTGATAAAATAGATGTTCTTTTAAGTAAAGAAAGTAATTATGGAAGAGACAATACTTGTAATTTAAACTCTCCAACAAAAGATGTCGGAAAGCAAAAAACTTTGTTTCAAAATAATCTTGCATTCAACCCTTAACCTTCATCAAAAGTATTTTTTTATGCCCTAATTGTATTTTGTTAAACATATTTAATAATACTTTCTTAGATTTACGCGAATATTTTAAATAAAACTATCTTATCGGATTATTCCGTGGATTTAGTTTGATTTTTGGTTCCCGACGTTTCGAATGCTTTACTGCAATCATGGTCACGGGAGAGACTAAGGGTTTAGACGTCTCAAAGGCATATGTCTGTAACAAGTATGTAATCGTCGGGAACCAAAAATCACACACATTTTATTTTGGGAAGCCATAGAATTATGAATTTAGATGAGTCCTCACTTATTTATTTAGCTGTTTTCATTTTTTACGGGTCCGATCTAAGAAAAGTAGAGGAAAAACTTTTGTGCTCCTACTTACTCTAACGAAATAAAACAACACAGGAGCACATTAAAAAGGAATACTCGATAATTTTATGTGCATGAGTAATTTTAGTCAATGATGAACCAATTTCCTTCCTTTTTAAACTTCAAGATACTTAAGGATGTAGTTCTTAATATTTTGTCTTTGTGTCACGATTTTGTTAAAAAATATAAATATTATGAATTAGTGATGTCGAAATCGAAAATCCGTATCCATAGTAATATTATAAATGTGAAAGTTTGTGATGGATGTTTGTTACTCTGTCACGGCAGAACGGCAGAACGAATCTGGATGAAATTTGGCACAGAGATAGATTATAGTCTGAAATAGCATATGTGTAACTTTTTATCCCGAAAAAATGTACGGTTCCCGTGAAATAGATTTGTTTTTTCTAGGGACGTATCCGAAGCTAAACGAGGGTGGGTTGCTAGTTGACTACAATTAAAAATTTGAACGTTATTAAGTTCTTTTTGTCAAAGTCTGATAGGTAGTGATAATAAATAAAATATGAAATGCAAAAAGATGTTTTACAAATCGGACCTGTAATTCCAGAGATTAGCCCGTGCAGATAAACAAACAAACTCTTATTTTTATATCTTAATATATAAAATTGACAAAATTTATATAACGTCACGTTGCAACTTTTAGAATGGTGCAAATCTACATAAACAAACTACGGGAGTGGAGCCAAGGGCAAACGCAAGGCAATAAATTTTAGCTTTCTGCAGTCCTTCTCCAAACTTTATGTATGCGAAAGCTCATATTCCTCCGTAGGCGCAATATGCTTAAAAAGGGGTACAAAGTTTTGTCTTCGCGTATCAATATATGTTGTTGGTATGTCCGTATGATCGATCGGAGATGATTCTGACAGAATTTGAATGATTCGACAAAATGCTTGAAATACTTATCTTGTCGCTTTCCTTTAAATACCTTAGAAGTGAAAAAGTTATTTGGCCTAGCCCGAAAATATTATTTGGACTAAGGTTGGGCCTATTCGTCCAATAATAGAATTAAATAAAAAAGGATTCAACAGATTATTATTATCAATTTATTATTGATAACTGCTACCTTCTCTGTTGAAATAAAACAATAACATACAATAGGCATTTTTTTACTTATTTATTAATTACTAGCGACTCGCCTAGTTCGGTTCGTCCCTGGTTACGTTGTAACGTTTAGTATAGATCTGTCAGAGATGACATATTTTCCCGCAGTAAAAAGTATCCTATACATATATTGACCCGCATAATCAGCGACATTGGCGAAGTAAACGGTGCCCAAACGTCACTCCTAGAAGCCATTAATCATGAGAATTGAATTGAATTGATAACCAGCTGTCATCAGACCAAATTTCATCAAAATCTGTCCAGTGGTTTTCTCGTGATGCGGTCACAGACAGACAGACTGACAAAAAATATTAAAACTATATATTGGCCTCGGTATCGATAATAATGATTATTTAAATGAGATTTTCAAAAAATATTTAATGCACAGATCCAACTTAGTGAGAATTTTATTATATGTACATATATACATTGTCAATAAGTGTTCATGAACCTAAATAATTTCACAAAAAATATGATTTACATGTTAAGATTTAAAAGACTTCTTTCATAATATACTGTGCCACAGATAAAGACGTCGAACTCATTTTCTAAAAAATAAATCTAAAAGCGAATATTTGGTAAATTAAAATGCAATATATCATCTACTTACGTTAAGGCTTTTATTTGCAGAAAGGGGTGGCGAGTGTGACGGGAAATGCAATAATGCTTATCCTAATAATAGCAATAAATATAGATTAGTTTTGTTTTCCTTCGCCATTTTACTTTTCTTATTTCCTTTTATCTAATATTGTTTATACAAAACTCAGAATAAAATTATCAATCAATCATAATAACTTGACAATTCATAATACGATGCCAAGCAGTAAAATAAAATTTTACAAAAATTTTATATATGTTTATAAAATATCTTGTTGAATATCACTGTTATTCCAATAAATATTCGTAAAGATGTTTACATGCTTGTTATTTAATAGACGGAGAAAATGGACTGAGCCATGCCCTCATGAAATAACACATTCTATAGAAAGAGATAAAGCGACAGTGCGGCTTATACATGACTTTTATACTAATTTGTATCAAGAAATGGAATATTAAAAAATATAGAACTAATATTAGGAAATAATAAAACCGGTCAAGTGCCAGTTGGACTCGCACTCGATAATCGATAATAAAATATCGAGTAATCGATATTTTTTAGTTATAATGGCGGCCATTTTGAAATTCGCCATCTTGGATTTTTTATTATTTAGAATATAAAGCGGCAATAGAAATACACAATCATGACATACAGCCCCCTGACTGACAGATGGACGGACAGCGGAGGCTTAATAATAGAGTCCCATTAACACTCTTCGGGTACGGAACTCTAAAATGATTATAAATATTCACTTTTTAATTAATTGTATTTTAATTAATAACAAAGACTACTAGCCAGTGGCCACCCATTCTCAAATAAATAAATAAAATATGTTGGGACGTTAACACACATCACCATCTAGTTCGACGGTAAGCTATGAGGCTTGTGTTATGGATACCAGATAGTTGAAACAATATATACATATAACTTTAAATGTAAACAAATGAATGCCCCGGATCGGCACTCGAACCTCCGACCGCTCGCACAGCAAGTAGTATACCAAACGTGTCGAAGATCTCTTAAAATCTATATTTATAAAAAAATCGAAGTAACCATATCTGTAATTAACTATCAAATAGGTAGCCAAAATTGAGCTTACAAATATTATCTATGTACACCTGTACCTATGTATCTATTTATTCCCGCTGAATTCCCGAATGCTTGACACAATTTCTACGAGGTTCTTTATAAATTGTATTTAGGCGCCATTTAAACACAATTTATTTCGCCAACATCTCGTAAGATGGAGAAAACATAAAAGTGTATAAATAGGTAAAATAAGATTATTTCTATCTCTGTCATTTTACGACGTCGTTTGTTGGATACAACATATTACCTTCATTAAATTAAGAAGTTAAAGCTACTGTAACTTTGTTTAACTAGAACGTTATTTTCTTTGAAAAAAAAAATGACTAATTGATGCTGTATAAAAGAGGAGAATTTTTAAAATTCATATTTTTTAAGAATTATTACTAGATAAATGTCCCATAACTTTTTACGTGAATTTATTTCAAAAGGAAAACTAACAGCTGTTATAAGATAAATACATTCATACGAACATAAAACTTTCTTCTTTTCGAAGTCGGTTAATTAGTAATAAGTGAGGTAGTGGTAGCCCAGTGGTAACACTTGTTTGGGAAACCAATTGATGAGAGTTCAAATTCCGGATGTCGCACTTCTAACACTCATAGGCAAATTTTTAACATGATTACCACTTGTCTTACGTTGAAGAAAATTGAAGATGACATGAAGAAACCTTCATGTCTGAGAGAAGTATAACAAGTTTTCGAAGCACATGTGAGGTCCAAACGACCCATCAGTGGTTGCGAGTTCAATTTTCGCACGCGATATTCGGACACATTAGTGTTGGATAACATAGTTTTACCCGCTTTGTTAATTTGACGCTCAGTCTATAGTAAGGATTATTTACAAAGTTAAAATTTAAAAGGTAGCGTCCAAAATTTTTAATGAGAGAATTTTCGTATTATAATAAGCATACTTCCATCTTTCTTGATACACGTCAGCTGTAGTTAGCAAGTTGAAGTTTCGTTTGAACGCAGATTAACCGCTTTGAACTATGATAATAATCGCTAGAATGTCGAAGTTTGAGCCAAAAGCATTATTATTAGAAAAGTTGAACGGAAAAGGTGAAGATATATATATTCTACTAGATAGGGTAATTATTTAATTTATATATTGGTTAATGCTACTCGCTGTGCCAGCGGTCGCGGGTTCTAGTCCCGTTGGGGGTATTAATTTGTGTGATGAGCACTAATGTTTGTAGGTACTCCAGTCATGGTTGCTTATATTTATAATATATATTTAAAGTTATATATGTGTGGTGTATCAACTACCTGGTATCCATAACACAAGCCTCGTAGCTTACCATGGAACTAGACGATGCTGTGTGTTAATGTCCCAGCATATTTGATTATTTATTATAGTCCTATCAAAATTTGAGAGTGAAATCAATAAAGAATGCACCAATGTCTGCGCGTGCACTTGTGCACTATAATATCTCCTGCGCATCTGGCTGGTGTCAGTGAAATTGACAGACGTAGCCGAAGTCGATCAGAACATACACTTCCAGTAACTATAATTCTGTATCCATAATTCCGTCTTTATTCCCTTCATTAAGCGGAATGAAATAATGGCTTGTAACTTGTTCTTCAATATCGGTGTTCATTTCATGATTAACTTTAAAATCTACTTTTAAAAATTCTTTACTTATAGTTAAAATAAAGGTAAGTTTTTATTTAAAAAAGATTTTGTAATTATGAGTTTCAAACGATACTGAAGCATTCGCGGTGTGAAATTGGGTTTGAACGAAATAAGGGTGCATGACTAGATTATAATATATGTACATAGTATTTTAGCCTTTGTTATAATAATTTAGGTTCACTGCTAGGTACAGGCCGTCCCTTAATATTGGGGTGGGATTGCAATTAGGCTATAGCGCACCACGATAGCCAAACTTCGACTTAAACAAGCTAGATTTTCACAGATATGCAGATTTTCTTCAAACGACATTTTCCTTCACATTAGCAAGTGATAATCATGTAAAAACAAATTGAATTCAAATATTGAAAATTGTAAATCTTTTAGGTGCCTCACCCGGGGCTAGAACCCGTTTCCCTTGCTTCTCTAATACTAAACAAATTACAAAACAAACTACACAATAACCGAATGTGAACCTATTTTACAATTTTTGAGAGCAAAAAAATAAATTTCGTGAAAACAAAGTTAAAAAATGATCCATCAAAAATGAGTCTAAACCATAATTAAAGTATTTTAAGCATTTATTCTGGAATAATTCTAACACGGACGGGCCTTCATCTGCATATAAATTATGGATTTAAATAAAATTCCAAGCTGAATGGAGGGATAAAAAGTGAGTTACTGAAGTGCGTACACTGGGGTTGGATGAACGACAATGTAAGACAATATTATTATTAAAAACTAGCGGCTCACCCTCGCTTCACTTGGGTTCATCACTAGGTATCTTTTAAATAGATATAAATATGTAGTTATTAACCAGCGTTAGCCATATAAATTTTATTAATGTTTTTTCGTTAATTTTTAATTTTTTCTCTTTATTAAAACCTTCCGTCGACCTTAAGGAACATACGAAAAAAAATTTTTGCCGAATTGGTCCAGCCATTCTTGAGTTATGCGCTTACCAACATTCATTTTTATTTATATGGAATAACCACTTATTATCGTAAAAATATTGCATCTTATGTTTAAGAATAAAATGTAAGGAATAATTAAAACCCTTTTTTGCAGTTTTACAATTGGACAGTTTGCTAAATGAAACTATATTATTTTACTTTTATTTTTTTGGTTTGTTCATCATCAATTCGTTGTGGAAAAATCTTGACAATTCCTTGCCTCACTACCGAATTATAGAAAGCAAAAAATATATTTTAAGATTTAATATCATTAGAGATATACATACTTTACTCATGTGGAATAATATGAACTCATACATAAAAGTTAAAATTTAGAGTTTCCACTATACAAACATCAAGTCTGGTGACGGTATGTAATAGTGTTACCAAAGACATTTACTAATATCTAACTTAATAAAGCATCTTGTTCCATAAAGTACGTACCTATCGAGAGATCCAAAGGCGAAGTAGGTACCAGGCTGAGTATTAAGACAAAGAAATCGACTTTAGAGCACACGGAATCCTGAAAATTACTGAAATACAAAAAAATCTTAAAATTTTAATGGTTTTATTCCAGTATACGTTGCCCCGTTTGTTTCCAAACGATTCAAATCCCTTTATACAGCGAACTAATTTTTATAAAAAACAAAGAAGCGAACATTAAGCTGTTACTAAAATATGTTTCTAGTACATAATTATATGAAATCCTATCGATTTTTTAACACTTATTAAATACTGGGCTTGCCCGCAACTTTCCACACGTGTTTTTTTTTAATTTTGTTTGTAACCATTCATCATAGCCCACGCTATGTAAAAAGGAAAACGTAAAAATTAGTATACCCCGGTATATTATGGAGACCTTTTATCAACAGATTGAAATGATCGATTAATAATCAATAAACTTAAAAATTTCCTCGGTTGCGTTACCATAATAATAGCAAATGTGTTAAGTACTCCAGTCTCCAGATCTACCTGTGAACTCCCCCCTAACGTGCACCTTGTCGTGATCGAGGGGCTCATTAGCGTTCGGTTAGCCGGGCGCGGAGCCAAGAAACGCACTGGAAGGCAGCCCACTTCGGTGGGCGGTGTGCTTTTCGGATTGCTCCTGGTACTTCTCTGATAGCAGAATGGACCGTTGAAGCAACCCCATGGTTGTTGTGATTTGCATCGGCAGAATTAAATTTCATCCAAATCGATCCAGTATTTTCTGCGGGAGAGAGTAACAAACAAACACTCCAATAAAAAATTCCGCATTACTATAAATAGTGGTCCGATCAATCGATACACACAACTATATAATACATAACTATCAGAATCAGTAATTTTCCTTGTCGATAAATAAAGCAAGACATCCAATTTTATCGCCACAACCTTTCGGTCCTTATTGACCTTCTCGTATATATGTATCGTAGTTTATGTCGACTCCAAAAGTTTACTCATTGTTATATTATTAGTTTTTATCTTTTTCATTCAATAAAATGAAAAATTGTGTAGGTTTGAATAATAATAATAATTAAAAATTTGAAAATATATCCAACAATCTTTAAAAATTTCAAATCGTATTACATAATAGAAAATATAAAACCCAAACATAACAAAAAAAACTGAAATTTACTATGTTTATAAATATGTTATAGTATAAATATTAGTAAACATGTTTTTAACTTATAATGTCCAGTTTCATGATAACAAAAATATTGTAATACAATTTTAGAACTCCAGCAAATGCCAAGACGTTAGACGTTAGATTCGAAAGGATGTATATTACATACTAGCGACTCACCTTCGCTTCGTTCGGGTTCGACCGAACTTTCTTATTCATGAACCGATTGAAATAAAACCAATACTAAAACTTAAATGAAGCTTACCACAACACACAAGTGAAAACTGTACCCAAATCGGTTAAGCCGTTTCTGAGATTAGCGCGCACAAACAAATGTCGAAGTTTGAGCCAAAAGCATTATTATTAGAAAAGTTGAACGGAAAAGGTGAAGATATATATATTCTACTAGATAGGGTAATTATTTAATTTATATATTGGTTAATGCTACTCGCTGTGCCAGCGGTCGCGGGTTCTAGTCCCGTTGGGGGTATTAATTTGTGTGATGAGCACTAATGTTTGTAGGTACTCCAGTCATGGTTGCTTATATTTATAATATATATTTAAAGTTATATATGTGTGGTGTATCAACTACCTGGTATCCATAACACAAGCCTCGTAGCTTACCGTGGAACTAGACGATGCTGTGTGTTAATGTCCCAACATATTTGATTATTTATTATAGTCCTAACAAAATTTGAGAGTGAAATCAATAAAGAATGCACCGATGTCTGCGCGTGCACTTGTGCACTATAATATCTCCTACGCATCTGGCTGGTGTCAGTGAAATTGACAGACGTAGCCGAAGTCGATCAGAAGGACCTCATGTACATTTCCAGTAACTATAATTCTTTATCCATAATTCCGTCTTTAATCCCTTCATTAAGCGGAATGAAATAATGGCTTGTAACTTGTTCTTCAATATCGGTGTTCATTTCATGATTAACTTTAAAATCTACTTTTAAAAAGTCTTTACTTATAGTTAAAATAAAGTTAAGTTTTTATTTAAAAAAGATTTTGTAATTATGAGTTTCAAACGATACTGAAGCATTCGCGGTGTGAAATTGGGTCTGAATGAAATAAAGGTGCATGACTAGATTATAATATATGTACATAGTATTTTAGCCTTTGTTATAATAATTTAGGTTCACTGCTAGGTACAGGCCATCCCTTAATATTGGGGTGGGATTGCAATTAGGCCATAGCGCACCACGATAGCCAAACTTCGACTTGAACAAGCTAGATTTTCACAGATATGCAGATTTTCTTCAAACGACATTTTCCTTCACATTAGCAAGTGATAATCATGTAAAAACAAATTGAATTCAAATATTGAAAATTGTAAATCTTTTAGGTACCTCACCCGGGGCTAGAACCCGTTTCCCTTGCTTCTCTAATACTAAACAAATTACAAAACAAACTACACAATAACCGAATGTGAACCTATTTTACAATTTTTGAGAGCAAAAAAATAAATTTCGTGAAAACAAAGTTAAAAAATGATCCATCAAAAATGAGTCTAAACCATAATTAAAGTGTTTTAACCATTTATTCTGGAATAATTCTAACACGGACGGACCTTCATCTGCATATAAATTATGGATTTAAATAAAATTCCGAGCTGAATGGAGGGATAAAAAGTGAGTTACTGAAGTGCGTACACTGGGGTTGGATGAACGACAATGTAAGACAATATTATTATTAAAAACTAGCGGCTCACCCTCGCTTCGCTTGGGTTCATCACTAGGTATCTTTTAAATAGATATAAATATGTAGTTATTAACCAGCGTTAGCCATATAAATGTTATTAATGTTTTTTCGTTAATTTTTAATTTTTTCTCTTTATTAAAACCTTCCGTAGCATTACGACCTTAAGGAACATACGAAAAAAATTTTTAGCCGAATTGGTCCAGCCATTCTTGAGTTATGCGCTTACCAACATTCATTTTTATTTATATGGAATAACCACTTATCATCGTAAAAATATTGCATCTTATGTTTAAGAATAAAATATAAGGAATAATTAAAACCCTTTTTTGCAGTTTTACAATTGGACAGTTTGCTAAATGAAACTATATTATTTTACTTTTATTTTTTTGGTTTGTTCATCATCAATTCGTTGTGGAAAAATCTTGACAATTCCTTGCCTCACTACCGAATTATAGAAAGCAAAAAATATATTTTAAGATTTAATATCATTAGAGATATACATACGTTACTCATGTGGAATAATATGAACTCATATATAAAAGTTAAAATTTAGAGTTTCCACTATACAAACATCAAGTCTGGTGACGGTATGTAATAGTGTTACCAAAGACATTTACTAATATCTAACTTAATAAAGCATCTTGTTCCATAAAGTACGTACCTATCGAGAGATCCAAAGGCGAAGTAGGCACCAGGCTGAGTATAAAGACAAAGAAATCGACTTTAGAGCACACGGAATCCTGAAAATTACTGAAATACAAAAAAATCTTAAAATTTTAATGGTTTTATTCCAGTATACGTTGCCCCGTTTGTTTCCAAACGATTCAAATCCCTTTATACAGCGAACTAATTTTTATAAAAAACAAAGAAGCGAACATTAAGCTGTTACTAAAATATGTTTCTAGTACATAATTATATGAAATCCTATCGATTTTTTAACACTTATTAAATACTGGGCTTGCCCGCAACTTTCCACACGTGTTTTTTTTAATTTTGTTTGTAACCATTCATCATAGCCCACGCTATGTAAAAAGGAAAACGTAAAAATTAGTATACCCGGTATATTATGGAGATCTTTTATCAACAGATTGAAATGATCGATTAATAATCAATAAACTTAAAAATTTCCTCGGTTGCGTTAGCATAATAATAGCAAATGTGTTAAGTACTCCAGTCTCCAGATCTACCTGTGAACTCCCCCCTAACGTGCACCTTGTCGTGATCGAGGGGTTCATTAGCGTTCGGTTAGCCGGGCGCGAAGCCAAGAAACGCACTGGAAGGCAGCCCACTTCGGTGGGCGGTGTGCTTTTCGGATTGCTCTTGGTACTTCTCTGATAGCAGAGTGGACCGTTGAAGCAACCCCATGGTTGTTGTGATTTGCATCGGCAGAATTAAATTTCATCCAAATCGATCCAGTATTTTCTGCGGGAGAGAGTAACAAACAAACACTCCAATACAAAATTCCGCATTGCTATAAATAGTGGTCCGATCAATCGATACACACAACTATATAATACATCACTATCAGAATCAGTAATTTTCCTTGTCGATAAATAAAGCAAGACATCCAATTTTATCGCCACAACCTTTCGGTCCTTATTGACCTTCTCGTATATATGTATCGTAGTTTATGTCGACTCCAAAAGTTTACTCATTGTTATATTATTAGTTTTTATCTTTTTCATTCAATAAAATGAAAAATTGTGTAGGTTTGAATAATAATAATAATTAAAAATTTGAAAATATATCCAACAATCTTTAAAAATTTCAAATCGTATTACATAATAGAAAATATAAAACCCAAACATAACAAAAAAAACTGAAATTTACTATGTTTATAAATATGTTATAGTATAAATATTAGTAAACATGTTTTTAACTTATAATGTCCAGTTTCATGATAACAAAAATATTGTAATACAATTTTAGAACTCCAGCAAATGCCAAGACGTTAGACGTTAGATTCGAAAGGATGTATATTACATACTAGCGACTCACCTTCGCTTCGTTCGGGTTCGACCGAACTTTCTTATTCATGAACCGATTGAAATAAAACCAATACTAAAACTTAAATGAAGCTTACCACAACACACAAGTGAAAACTGTACCCAAATCGGTTAAGCCGTTTCTGAGATTAGCGCGCACAAACGCATGGAAAACAGACAAAAATTCTAACAATCAATAATAGTTTTTCGCAAATATCTTCCGTGTACTGACAGTGATCAGTTACACCTTTATTATATGTATAGATAGATGGACATAATCATGCGAAAAGAATGATTTTTTTATAGGTTATAATATATCATAGGTTAGCCGTCAGCGACATATTTCTTTGTACAAAATACAAAATACGTATTATCCGGTAAATAAATAGGTGAACAACCTTACTTCACACCTTCCACTAACGGGTGGTTTAATTTTCAATCAGCCAATTTCAAAGTACTTATATCACATTCAAAAAATACCTTTAGGCCCTCATCTTCTAATTTATCACTGAACTAAAAATCTAAATTTAACTTTCATAATTAATTAAAAGCTCACAAACACCGTTTACGCAAATTTATTTAATGCAGCATGACGTTGAAAAATCCAAGTTCTTCAACTTTTAGAAACTTTTACTGAAACGAAGTTGACGGTAATATTAACTTTTTAATTTATAAACGGTATGCGTAAAAAGTTTCGGGTAGTCACTGCTTTGGAACGTAGAGATTGATAGAATTAAGTTGTTTTCATGTTTTTTTTTTCGATACAGGTGGAATTTTTTGGTGCTCAATTTGTTAATGGATGCTGTCATTTATTATTTGTTATAGGAGTTTAAGATGAAATTTACTTAAGACTCAAAATATGTTAGTCCTTCGTCCTGTAAAATAATTAAAATTTATTATCCCGTATACTTGCTAAGCCTATTTAATTTATTATTATGATTTTTTAAATATGAGAAGAGAAAATATATAATAGAGTAGAGTTTTTGACTTCATTGGCACTTCAAACTAATAAAAAGAATCCATACTTAATATTATAAATGTGAAATTGTGTTTGTTTGTTTATTTGTTTGTTTGTTTGTCCTTCTTTCACGTCGAAACACGATAAACACGTTATAATTCATGCTATAAGGGGATAAAATAGGGGATGAAAGTTTGTATGAGTTTAGCGCGAGCGAAGCCGTGGGTTCTGCTAGTATCTTATAATATTAAATGAGCAATTCTTTTATAGATATAAATTTTTAGTATATCTCAGAAACGACTCTAACGATTTGAATTAAATTTTGTATTTAGATATAGATTTGCTTTTTAAGTTTATCTTTAAATGTGTTTTTTCTGAAAAAAAATGCAATTTTTATACCTCTCCGCAAACTCAGCGAAGCTCAGGTGTCCAGGTACTTTATAAATTATCTTAACAAAAGTGTACAATGATGATATGCATTCTCACTTATTTAGTCTTAATTTTACGCTTTCAATCGTGATAGGCTTACATTAGTTCTAACATCGAAGTTTCCTCTACCTTCTATTTACTGTTAGCATCAGTCAGGTATCACAGCATTTTTAACTGGAGTTTAACAATATTTTAATTCAGAATCAAACTTAGGAACAAAGAAATGCAATACTGTTTAAGCTAGGCTCATAAGTACTGACACAAACTGTATTATACATTAATCATTTTCACCGTTGTTATATTTAAAAAAACCTTATTTGTTTTTATTATTGATATATATTTTATAAAAAAGCGCTAACTCAACATCAGTAACTATTTTAATTTGTACTAATTTGTACTAAGTTTTCAGTTCATAGCTATGAAATAAGTATACATAGAGATCTATCATGAGATTTACATGAACCTCTAATAGATGTTCTCGAGTAACGAGTGTACTCGAAGGAAATAGCAAAATAACACTCCGAACAAAAATCAAATAGATTAATATGTAGATTTTAGTCTTCATATATATTTTAACCAATAATTAAACTCTGGTTAATGCAGTGGATATGGATTTTGAAAATTCAGGTAGCAAGTTTGAAACTATGGCTAGACAGTAAAACGTGGATTCAAACGCTAATGGGTGGAACAACCTAACACCGACGAGTTTACCAACAACTTCGTTACTTACACAATACAAATGTAAATATGATATTACTGTGTAATTGTAATCTATACAGATAAATAAAATTGAAGTGTCTGTTTGTAATGTCAAAATAACAGCGTTTTACTAAATGCATATGAACTTATATACGTTACTTATAAGAAAAACACAATTTTTTAAAAAAATGTCTGTCTGTCTGTTTGTTCCGGATAATCTCTGAAACGACTGGACTGATTTTGACGGGACTTTCACTGGAGTATAGCTGATGATATACAAAAAAATTCAAACGTACCTAGGTAGTATTATACCAATATTATAAAGAGGTAAAGTTTTGTAAGTTTGTGAGTTTTGTGATGTGTTCTCCTATAATTAGAAATACATAAAAATATAAATTAGATTTAGGTAGCTATATGGTAAATATAAAAAATGATGTATACTGTTGGAGATCCATATAAATCAATATATAATAAATAAAAAAAAAACAAAGAAGGTACAATTTAATTCGGCACTAATAATGACAATTTTAATAACCAACTTTTATCTTACTATATTAAATATCTTACTATACTTAATTATGCAACACGACCAGTTTAAAACTAATAAGTACACTATAATAGAGCAGGCTATCCAGAGCATGTGCCCACAATATGCAATATGAATATTTGAACAAGCAAATGCCCATGCAAATCCCATGCAAATGGCATCTGAGGGCGTCCACATACAAATAGAGAAACGATTTACATAGAAACTATGGCGTGATCAAATATACTGTATGGAACTCAGCCGGTCAAGAAATTTTTAATAACTCAATTGTATACTAGCGAATTGCCCAGGCTTCGCTCGTGTGCCCCTCTCGGTGCCTAACAGTAGCATATATATTACTCTAAGTTATAGTCTATCTGTGTTCTAAATTTTATCCAAATGTGTCTAGGCGTTTTAGCATAAAGGTATAACAAACATACATACATATACAACACACTTGCATTTATAAGAGTAGTTTGATTAAAAAGCGTGGTTTCTACGCACACACCACTTTAGTCTGTGGAAGAAATAATAAAAAGAAATTGCAGAACGTCTGATCCTAGCTTTGTAAGTACACAGGCTAAGCCGTAGAACAAAGTAACTACATAAATACATAGAACTGATTTGATCTCTATAAAATTTGCAGATTGCTACATTTATTTCGGGGAAATCAAGTTAATCCCATGGGAGAGTTGATGGAAGTTTTACGATAATTCTGTTAGCATACGGAAGCTAATAAACGGAAAAAATACAGTTGCGAGTGATATAGTAAAGAGCAAACATCCATACTAATATTATAAATGTGATAGTGTGTTTGTTTGTCCTTCTTTCACGTCGAAACGGAGAGACTGATCAGCGTGATTTTTTGTGTGGAGATATTTGGAAGGCTGGAAAGTGACATAGGTTGTTTTTTAACGCGGGAAATTATCTAATTCCTGCGGAAAAACACGTCATAATAAAATCCAAAAATATATGTATGAATTACTTATAAGCTGGTATTAATGTTCTTCAATACAATTATGTATATAAATACATGATTTAGTATTTCTCGAAATTCGTCCTATAAAGGGGTAAAATAGAGGATGAAAGTTTGTATGAAACTACCTTTTTAGAGATTTTTTTGTACTTTTAACGCGAGCGAAGCCGCGGGTTCCGCTAGTAAGAAATAAACTTCACACGCTATATTTTCTATCATATATGAATATAAAATGAAAAAGGAAGCAAATAAATTATTTATTGTTATAGCGGCAATAGAAATACACACACTGTGAAAATTTTAACTCTACCTATTACGGTTCATGAGATAAAGCCCGCTGACAGACAGATGGAGACTGGAGGTTTAGTAATAGGGTACAGTTGGCAGCTTTTTGGTACGGAACCGTAAACTATTACGCTTTACAAAATAGTGAATTCTTTAAATATGACGAGTGGCATCCTTGCTTTGCTAGTTCTTTAGTATCTTTTATATTTCACGGGAGATAAAAAAATCCTGTGACCATCACTCCATGAAGTATGTTCCATGAAGTACCTCTATGCAAAACATCACGTCACTACCTGCTCTCCAGTCTCCAGTGCTGACGACATTCACGCACAACGTATTACTACAAAAATTATACGGAGTGTGTATATTATATACACAAAAGATAAAATGTCCAAAAATCGTAAGTGTTTTTAGCTCTTTTAAAAAAAACTATTTTTTAGGGATTTTTTGTGAATTTATTTTGAGTTTAGGTTCCTGCAAGCATTCATAACGTCGGGAACCAAAAGTCAAAATAAGTGCGTGAAAAAATCCGATGGCGTAAATCTAAAAAAATATTAGTCTTTTATTTCGTCGCTGTCATTTGTATATAGGAATATTTTATTAAAAAGAAAGCAGACAAAGTAATAATGAACATATAATTATATATAATTATATATCTATTATCTGAATTAATTAATAAATTAGAACATCAAAATTCAAAACTATGAAAATATTAAAAACATACAAAAAACATGTATCAATCCCCACTTTCACTCCCCCGAATGTTTGTCTCTGCCGAAGGCGACTCACGCAATCAATGTTTAATTGACATAAGGAACTGAGGTCTTTTACACACTAGTTACAAAACAATATTACCATAACTAAAAAGATCCTAATTACTTCACGTGAACAGGACCTAAAATCGGTAATTCAGATACAATTTAGTGCGGTTGAAACAGATTTTATTATGCCTATAAAGTTATTTGCTGCCGTAAATATAGTAAGGCTATTACCCCAGGATTGAGAGAGCGCCGTAGTTTACACTTAGAAATAGGCCATGAGCTTTGAATGAATAAGTTTGAGAGGTTCTGTAAATTATGAGTTACTGTAACTGCACGATAAGAGCGGGATAAAATATTTTATCACAGTACATGAAAAATTAAAACAAATCGTTTTATTAAAGTTATATTTGCATTAATCAGTACCTAATTTTATAAAGCAAAATTTCAAAATATAGTCACTCGTGTCTGATGCATTTGAACAAATAAAATAAATAGGAAAACATGTAAACTTTTGCTTTAACTCAGCTAAATTCACTCACACGTAAGATGCAACAAATAATGTATGTAAGAATACTTTTTGTCCCTCTTTGTCCCTTTTTGACGTGGCAAATGGATCCGTATTAGTCTAGGTTATAAGCTAAGTTCATTTGGAATCTCAGCCAAATGAGTTGATATTGTCAAGATAACTAACACGCACCTACATGCTTTCGGATCGGGGGAGGCTTTCGCCCAATAGTGGACAGGGATAAGATCGATGCCATAAAATTTAAGAAGAACTTAGAATTGGTATTTAACTTGGAATAATCTTTTAAAGAGATTTTGAAGTCGGTGTCCATTTTTAGTCAAAATGTAATGTTCCAACTGAAACCGTATTGAGATACATACGAGGATGAGAGGGATTCACTAGGGACGCCTTTGCGTACAAGTTTATTATTGGTTATTTATTACTATCAAGCAACATAACGTTGATGCTAATAATTAAAATTGTAATATTGAAATTTGCGGTGGATTTAGAACATTAAAATATATTTCGGCTTGTGATAGTGGCCAGTATCAAATACAAACTTATTCAGTGAATGGACGTATTGGGCTAAAATGTTGCACTGATTGAGTAATAATTTGATACGGTTATATATAACTGTAGACCTAATATATAACAGTAGACCTAAATATAAAATATACCGAAATTTGCTTTAATAATTTTATATGTATGGATACACGATGTCGTTATTTTAGTATACATATTACTTTATTAAGCGCAATTTCGGTACAGTCCTGGAGGATAGGAGATGGCGATATAATTACGAGCCCTTTCATATTATGTGTGAGGAGTCCGACCATGTTAAGAACATCAAAATTGGATGCATACGGGGGCAAGACACTTAATAAGACATGTAGGTATTAGAAAGTAAAATATGGATGTTCAAAGACGTCGATACTCTAGGGCCAGGCTAGACGGCGTGTAGTAAATTTTGAAAAGTAATAAAAAAATTCTTTTGGTTTCAGGATTGGAGAAAATGCTGAAAATACTCATAAATCACACTGGAAAGATGTTCCTGATCACGACAAGGCCCTTCTGTGGCTGTAGAGCCATACGTGATATGTACACAATACAATTAACGTATTTTTCTTATGTACTTAATGATTTTACAAACACGACAGTCACCAACTAACTTGCACAGTACGGTACCACCTAAAATTAATAGCTGACCACTATTTTTCGCCTTTAATTTCACTTACTACATCACTTCGCTTCATTTTTCACTCTATCTTGTTTCTTCTTGATGTTCGCTTAGTGTCCCGCCATTTTATGCATAAGCAAAAAACTTTCTAAATATAGAAAATTGGAAAATAATTTTGTAATCCTAATTGCTTCTATCTCTCTCGCACTCGCGACAATTTACCGTAAACTATCTTTGTCGTTGTGATTGTTATAGACAAGCTATTTTGATGTAAAGATCTACACTGTCAATTGCGCAACAAAATTATTTGAATATAAGTTCACCCAATCCGTCTTGCAATTCACAGAAAACATTATTAATTTATGATAAATAAAAGCCTCAATATTTTCTTAGATCTAATCTATTAC
Organism: Brenthis hecate; assembly: GCA_951806755.1. Taxonomy (NCBI): domain Eukaryota; kingdom Metazoa; phylum Arthropoda; class Insecta; order Lepidoptera; family Nymphalidae; genus Brenthis; species Brenthis hecate. Next base: position 4,976,978 of record OX638258.1, on the reverse strand, counting down.
TGGTTTCTGTAGGGGCGTTCCGCTGACATGAGGCTCGTTTGACCCCTAGAAGATCCACCCTTACCCTGTAAGATTCTTCTCATTTACATTTTCCTCATTTTCTAAGATATACGAATTTCAAATACAACATTGCCTCCTAGTCTTCATATAAGGTATTTATGTTATTTAAAAATTTACTGCATTAAAAGAAACTTTTATTTCACTTGAAGGACCTGAGGACCTTGGGCCCCCATCAGCTGCTAGCATACCTCGATAAGCTATCTTTCTTACACCTAAAAAGACTTTTTTGTAGTACTAATTTGTAAACTTTATTTACGTCTGGGAAGGGGTTAAAACCGCTTAATTCGTCTGGCGATTTGCAAATATTATTGAAAATTACTCAATAAATACGTGATAAAAATTTAAGATTGCCAAAAGTATGTTTTTTGGAATAAAAAAAATGAGTCTTTGGAGAGGTCTGGCAATACTTTATAACCGACAAAAACGTCTGGGGTTCTTTTTTTTGAATTATATGAAAGCTAAATTAAAGGTTTAAACAAAAATCAAGTTGCCAAAAATATGTTTTTTTGGATATTTTTTTTTGCAAATGTAGTATAGTGCACAGTAGCGAAATAACCGCTAAAGCTATACCAGACTCGCGGGACTGGACTCGCCAATTCACGAAATTATATTTTTTCACAATTTCAACTTGCCAAAAGGACCTTCCCAAAATTCGTCGCGAGCTCTCGGAATAGAAAGATATGTCACCCTGAATATCCCTATAACTGCTTATTTAAAGGTAGAAAGTAAGCCCTGCTGCAATTCATTAACATTAGGAAAATGTCACCCTACGGATATTAAAGGTATTTTCGTTACGATATCACGGCATCTCCCAACGGGACTCGTGTCGTAAGACGATCACATCTGTTTGAAGGCTAGCAGTTTGCTTTAATACCTCCTTGGGTACACTGAAAAGGTTGGTTATACCTATACGAACTCTTATTAATAATTAATTTTTTCTAACTATTATAAAAAGATCACCGTTTTTACTATTATATGGAGCATGCGTATTAGTCGCGTTATAATTAATTTCTATCTTGGTTGTGGCTAGAATAAAAAACCATCATAAAAATATACGTATACGTACTAATGAAAAATTTACTTCTTTTACTAAGCAAATATATATCATGTACCTCGATATAAATATCTACATACTCGTATGTATATGCCGTATTCAATTAATTCCGTAATTTATATTTGTCCTCCTAGCCTTGTGATTATAGTGAAATAATATAATTATAGTGTCCTAAAGAAATCAGAATTCAAAACAAAATTGGACAGTGCTACTATTATTAAAAACTAATTAATTGACAGGCATTCTCATGTCCTAAATTTTTTTTCTTGCGATCGCTTTTCCGGTCTTCTTGATCAGAATGAAATGGAGGTATTGCTCGAAGAAAACTCATCTCAAACACATCAAAAATTGTGTACATCATTAAGAGATAACTTATCAACAGTAAGAAAATGCCTTAAAACTTGAGAATGAACCAAAAGAAAGGAAATTGGGTCCCACATGAAGTAAAACCGAGGGACGTTGAAAGGCATTTTTTGATCTGTGAGCTTCTGCTTTAATGGGAGAAAAGGAAAGGTTTTCTACATCGAATTGTCACTGGTGATGAAAAATGGATCAATTACGACAATCCTAAACTCAGACCATCATGGGTTAAGCCCGGCAACTATTAACCTCATTGGCGAAGCTGAACATCCATGGGTCTAAGTTCCTGCTCTGCGTTTGGTAGGAATAGAGTGGTGTAGTTTATTGCGAGCTATTAAATCGAATGTTACTAAAACTGGGGAACGGTACCGACTTTTGATGCGTTAAAGCCGCGCATTAAAGGAAAACACGAACAAAGCGAGAATAATTTCCTAGTTTAATAATAGCTTTTAATTTATTCTTTAGTAGTTACGAGTATAACCCATAAATGTCTCCATAATATTTTTTCAAACGAGTTTACAGATACATACATACTCGTACATATACTGCTACCATATACTCGTAGCTTCACAGACCTGCCGGCAATTCTATTTAAACTTGTAGCCCTGTATGCATTCATATCCCCTCACATACTGTGTCATTATTTGTATCCACCGTAGCATGAACGTAGTTGGAAGTGGAGGGTTACTTGCAATCATATTGATATATATTTATATGTAGATATTCTAAAATTTATAATTGACGTATATGCATATATTATTACGAGCTCAGTGGCGAAGGGTGAAATTTTAGCAGAGGTAAGCCGTTCCAAAAATATATAATTTTTACATACGTATTAATGCAGAAAGAACATTTATACATTAAAAAAATTAAATGTATGAAAAATTATTGCAAAATACTAAGGTAATATGTATGGACTCTTCCCCACTGCAAGCTACAGTTCTGAAATCGGAAATAAAAGCTATTCATCTGCAGTATAGATGTTTAATTTATATACATACAAAAGCGAAATACCACTCACTGATTAACCATGGAACCTCAGAAAGTACAACCTCTACAAACTTGAAATTTTACAGACAGATAGGTTTTTGATAGAGAATACGAGGGATTCTTCACTTCAGTTGCCTAAAATAAAATAGTCCAACAGTTTACCGATAACACCTCCAGGTAAATTTCTAAAAAATTAATTAAATTTCTAAGAAATCTATTGCTAACTGATACGCCGGCGTGTCCGCGGTCGTGGAGGGATTAATGATATGTATTATATCTATACAAGCCAAACTTAAAAACACGCTTTAATGATGAACCGAACTAAAAAGTAAAAAGTGGGGTGCTCGATATCAGTTGTTATAAATATTCCATTGGTAAGATTTCTAATAGTAGAGTTAGTATAAAAATATTGTGCAAAGCACCCCACGCATTTTTCACATTAACATAAATTTTCTCGTTAATCACTTTATTATTTTAATATTTAATATATTGTCGTTGTTAAATGTGCAAAGTTGGTTCAATCTGAAGTTTTGAAGTGGGTAAAAGTCGCTTTCAAAGATTGCGTTACAAACATACAAGAGAAACTATTTTTTTTATTTATTCATTTATTTCAGGAAATATTTACAAAAGGATCTTAAATATGTAAACAGGGGCCCATAGCATATATACCTTAAACTAGCATATATATTAATTATAAAACTTAAATACTATTTAATACGTAGTGCAGACGTGTGAGCTGTGTCAGCGGGCAAACGACCTCGGAACTTCTGAAACACGACGCCCTGCGGCCAGAAGTCCTCCTTTATGAAGGTTGGCAGATGATGAGTCGGCACTCTCACCAAAAACGAATTGAAACTTGTTTTGTGGCGAGGTACCAGCCGCTCAACCCTCAATTTGAAGATGGACCTCTTCTGGACGTAGTCTACGACATCCTCGACCTTCGTAGACCAGTGCACTCGGAACACATATAGCGGCGTCGATAATACGGCAATAAAAGTATGTTAAAAATATCCTGAATTAGCGATGTCCAGTTTCATTGTATAAAATGAGGCATCTGTACTAGTATAGTATTATGTTATCTGTGGTACGTGTCAACTCACCTAAGAGTTCGCGTACGCGGTGCCCGTTGACAAACCCGTTTTTTTTCGGTTTGAGCTGTTGACAAAGTCAAGCCAAACGCGTCACACTCAAACAAAAACGCAAACACCATCGCCTCATGTAGTAGTGTAGCTACGAGTATTATTGGGCGTTTTTATGAAGCTTTGTCTCTAGAGATATTCTACTACTATCCATGTGGTAATAACACAAACACAAATAGGTATAGACCTTAAAGTAAAATTTCAATAGTAAGGACTGAAATTTTTCTATGAATTTTCAATTTCAATCTATAGATACTCGAACCTACTTTAGAGTAGAAAATATTTTAAGTTTTAAGTTACAGACGATTAATGTCAAATGTTCTTTATAACAAATATAAATAATATTGACATTATTTAAAAATATACTGAAATCGCAAGTAATTTATAAAAACTCTTGGTCTCTTAACACATAAAATGCGCACTCAGTATTCGTTTGTACCTACCTCTTTATAGTTCCAGCGTAGTGTTCTGCGAGTGGATTGAAATAAACTAGACGCATTTGTTAAAGTGAAACATTTCAACGTGAAATTCATATAGAAATTTTAAATAATTTTCCATTTTTATTAAAATAGCTGTATGGTTTATAGCGTAGATAATACATATAATAAAACTGAGTAGGGTCACTACAAACTGAGCCAAACGTTTCGTCGACTATATAGTATTCGATATAGTCGACGACACGTTTGGCTCAGTTTTTAGTGACCCTACTCGCTGTGCCAGCGGTGGCGGGTTCGAGTCCCGCTGGGGGCATTCATTTGTGTGAATAGCACGAATGTTTGTACTCCAGTCATGGGTGTTTATATTTATAATATGTATGTATTTAAAGTTATATATGTGTAATGTATCAACTATCCGGTATCCATAACACAGGCTCCGTAGCTTACGATGGATCTAGATGGTGTTGTGTGTTAATGTCCCAACACATTATTATTATTATTATATAGTAGTGTAGTAGGTTGCGTTGTTTAGTTGTTATATTATTTTCTATCAATTTTTATAATTGGAGAGAAGCCAAGGGCTTTGGATCTAGGATAGAACTTGCTTTGGTCGTATCAGACATCGACTCTGTTTACACTATGTAAATCAAGTCTAGATAGTTACCACTAGCTGTAAGTGTCTAATGATACTTTAGTTGTAGTCGGTAAGCAACAGTAGCTTTCTATTACGAAGAAAATTCAGAATCAGTGAAATAATTCCACATATTGTCTAAATTGATTGATTATTATTGATTATTATATATTGAACGTCTGGATAAAAATGTTATGTTCCATCAATATGTCTTCTAAAGATTACGACTCAACTGCTTATTTACAAGTAGCGACAGTGAGCGAGTAGACAGACAGACAAAAATTGTAAAAACTATAGATTCGGCCTCTGTAATAGTATAGGCCACCGAGCTTCGCTCGCAGTTTTTGGTTAAAAAGTACAATTTAAAAAAAAAAACTAAAAACTTGAATAAATACAAAAAAAAAAACAAAAAAAAATTATACCTTTGTATCAAACCCGGACACCTATGATTGTCAATCTTGCGTCTTTGTATGGGCTGGCACCGATTTCGAAAATATTTGATTAGGTATGTATTTAATAGGTACCTAGGCTTTAATTACTTAGCCAAAGCACACCGACTTCGAAAATATTTGATTAGGTATGTATAGTAAATGAAAACTACCAATCAGTTATTTTTTACTTTTTAGTGCTTTTGTTTGAAGTCGGTTTTTATTTTTTGTTAAAAAGTTTTTATTTTTCCCTTTTTAGTGTAGACAGTAGTAGCAAAGTAAGGATTCTAACGTGTTAGGCTTGTCAAATCAAACAAAATAAGCCCAAACTCAAAGTATCTACTATTAGCCGTTGAAGAGTTCCACCTATCCACCTTCTGGCCTTGCCATCAGATCAGGTCAACAACACCGAACCACTGTACTATCAACGGAAATAGAAATACTTGCAAAGTTTCAAGTCAATATGACAATTAAAAGTAGGTTAAATTCATCATTAGTTGTTTTTCCACCCTTAGGGGTGATATTTTTTTTTTTGAAATTTAATTGGGACCAATCTGGAAGTATACCCTTTCAAACAAAACAAAAATTGTCCAAATCGGTTAATAAATGACGGAGTTCTGAGGTAACAAACATTAAAAAAAAAAAAAAACATACAGTCGAATTGAAAACCTCCTCCTTTTTGAAGTCGGTTGAAAAAAAATAAGTTTATGTTTTAGTTGATTATCGATAAAGTTGATCATTGAAGACACGAATAAAACGACATTTTCTAAAAATACCTGGGCCACCGAGCTTCGCTCGGAGTATTTGCTCTAAAGTACAATGTTTTTTTTTAACTAAAAACTTGAATAAATATTTAAAAAAAACCAAAGTAAAATCTTCGTATCCGACCGGGATACGAACCCAGACACCTGTGGTTGTCACTTTTGCGCCTTGGCCGTGTACGAAATTATCGAACATGATATTTTGCGTGGAATAATGCAAAAGAAAACCGCATGAAAATTTGAAAATACGCATTTTCCCAGACATAAGACTAATCTAGATCGATTTATCGCCCCCAAAACCCCTTGTATACTAAATTTCATGAATATCGTTGGAGCCGTTTTCGAGATTGATATATATATACAAGAATTGCTCGTTTAAATATATTATATATCTGTAAGATTTTTCAAAAAATATTAGATCCGACACAGTTAGATTTTTTTATATAGATAATAATAAGCCCAAGGCCTCTTAAGCCGAGCTGTTGGTGAATGGTGACTCCATAGACACGGGATCTCTAGGAAACAACAACAATCCTCCGCTTATGGCTTATATCCTCATTCAGAGTTGAGCGCAGTAGCTTGATGCTCAAATGGGTTAAACTGCTCAATCTGCGTAATGACGGAACAATGGCGAAACCGATGCAACCTCTTTAGTTAGACTGTACCCCATTTAGAAAAGGCCCATATAGTAGGAGACTTGTTACACTCTGCCTAAATTTAAATTGATGAGACTGTTGACAAAAAATAACGTCTGTTCGCTACTCTCATCCAAAAGCAATCTATTTAGCTAAAATATCACTCACCTACTCGCTGAATTTAAAGTATCAAATTAAGCTGTATTATTTTTTTAATTAGAAAGTTAAGTTCTTTAGCTAGAATTGAACCCGCTGTTTCTGAACAAATTCTAAATTATTGCACTTGACTACTTCCAGTATACTTCTTATGTAAGTCTAAGTAAATAACAAACGTAAAATAGTATTTAACAAGTATTCGAAACAGCATTCCGATTTTCTCTACATTTAGTTTACTCTGAACTGTAAAGTGCGCTAGGAGATGGAAAATTTGAACTCAATCGATAACTAATTTCAACTAGCCTTAGAGGAACAGAAAACAAAATAACACCAAGTCTGGTAAAACTTTAAAAACAGAATAAAGTAACATCACATGCTTATAAATAAAGCTTACGGCAAAAGTGACCAAACCTGTTTTTTTTTTTGGAAAAATGAACTTATCTACTAGTATATAATGTTACATAGGGAAATTTATTGTACACTATAAATCTAACATAGTTTAATTTCGACATTTAAAGACCGAGTCACAATATTCATAATACTTCACTTCTCATTTTCTTGTATTATATTGTTTTTATTGAGTATAGCTTAGTTTCACTTGTAATATAAAAATAGTTTTATTAAAATCTGTCCAATTTGGAAAATGTAACACAATAATAAATAATATAAAAATTGTTCTCTATATTATAAATAATGATAATGTGGTCATAAACAACATAATTTGTTTAGTTTGTTAAAACAAACAAGGCAAAGACAAGAGGTATTACAGCCAAAGAACCAACGACAACTTATGTAATAAATAGCAGAGCTTCGCCATGTGTCTCCGCTTGTTTAGGTAGACTTGTTTATGGCACATCGATAAATAACCAAACCCGGCATACATAAAAACGTTCACGTGACGTGATCCTGGGGAGGAGACGTGATAAATTGCTTTGGTATCTTGAATTCGTATTTTTTGTCATCGCCTAACTCTAAAGCTTTTGTTTTACCTAGTTTAAAGCAAATGGTCGGTAGACTTTATGTTTGGATTTTTTTAAGATGAAATCCAATCAATAAATCGAACTATTTATCCAAAAATTTATTATGAGCTTTTCCAGCTAAACTGCATGTTTTGTGACAATATAAGTATATTTTAAATATTACATAGATTGTATTTTAATCCCGTCAATAATAATATGAACGTTTATAGAAAGCCGCGGTAATTTGTTTTTAAACAGATAGGGTAAGGTTTACAAACTTAACATGTTATTCAGATAGGTAATTAGGTTCTCTCAAACATGCAATTTTCTTTACGATGTTTTCCTTCAAGTTAAGGCACCATAATTCGCACATGAAAATCCCAAAAGTGCGAGAACAACGTGGTTTGACTCGCTTCACTTGGTTTTCCAAGAGTGCATCTTACCACTGGACTACTACTGCCTTAAAAGAAATTTATCTATTATTTATAAGAGACCTATATCATATTCTTCCCTTAACAAGCACATAAAATTAATTAAGTTGATGAGAATTTAATATATACTGTTTAAAACTAATGGCGCTGTTATGAGTCTTTATTATTTACAGAAAATTTTAGACTCTACGGACTTGATAAGAAGTCAACAAAAGTTTTATAAATGACATGAAATTTAATTTATCTATTAAATACCTAAAGCCATAGAAATATTATTTTAACGATTACAAAAGTTCATTTTTTCCTTATAAATTACAACATAAACAAAGTCAATTTTGAATATATCACGTTTAATTCAGCAAAGGACGTTCCATTGACGTCGTCTCATTCCGAATTCATGAAAACAAATTTTATTTGTATTCTGTGAGATACGCGCGTGAATAAACTGAAGGTACATTGTGGCGAGTAAGTGTATTACTGACGCCTTCACTGAAAAGCGTGTGTAATATTACTTGAGTTTTAAGCCGCATTTACATGTTGGCTTTGGTCGATCGTCTATAGTTTCTGTTTTGTATTATATCTCCGACCCAAAGGGATTGCACAAACAAATATAATTCTTTAACACTAGCTTATCCCCGCGTCTTTCGCTATAAATAATGAACTGTACTTTTAATGATGCTGTCGAGGGATACATTTATAAAATTCTCTAGTCTATACTAATATTATAAAGAGGTAAAATTTGTGAGTTTGTGAATTGTAAGTTTGTGACGTTGTAGGGAGTAATCTCTGGATCTACTGAACTAATTTAGATGAAATTTGGTAAGAAGGTAGTTTGAGGCCTTGGGAAGGACATAGGATACATTTTATCCCCGAAATCACCCCTTAAGAGGAGGAAAATGGGGATGAAAGTTTGTATGGAGAATCAACCTAGGGACGAACCCAAGCGAAGCGAGGGTGATTCGCTAGTCTCATATAAAGTGGTTCGAATATTTTTGTATGGAGGGCTGACATTAGCCATCTGCCGACATTTTTTAGCGACGCGCAATGATTTTGGTATGTTAATGGATATCGAGGACACAACAAAGAAAAAATATAAAATTGTGGTAAGTGAGATTTTGAGATCATAATGCAGTTTTTTTTTAATTTGTTTATGTATCTTCATTTTAAATACGCTAGTTTCATTTGCCCCACAAATTAAGAAAAAATAAAAATGACGACAGGCGAGCGACTTCCCTTTCCATCTAATCTAAGTTATAAATAAGTAACCGGTTTAATAGTTCAAAGAATTCTAAAACAATATCAATTTATTGAAACAAACAAAGGCAATATAGGTATTAATTATTTCAAATACAATAATATTTTTTTTAATAAAAATTTAATCATATATGGTAACAAATATAATTTCTTTATTTATTTTTTTACTTTTCGTAAACATTATTAAATCGCCGTACTCTTATACCATACTAGCGATTCACTCGATCACTTTCCTTGAGGTTCGTTCGAAGACAAAAACAAATCTATCCCACGGGAACCGTAAATTTTCCGGGATAGAACCTATGCGCTATTCTAGACTATAATCAATCTATATGCCAAATTACATCCAGATCCATTCAGCCATACTGGCGTGAAAGAGTAACAAACACCCATACATCCTCACAAACTTTCACATTTATTATATTAATAGGGAATAGCGATATGGATTTATAAAAAAATAAAATAAAAGAAAGATATTATTATTTGTTAACGAAACTCTTTAAAGGAGAGAGGTAACAAAATACATACTGTAGTATAACTTGACAGTTAAAGTACGCGCGCCATTATGCAGTTATATTTGAGAAGGAACAGCTCGGGAGTAAATACAAACATTTTGACACCATTTTAGACGGTATTTTGTAAATAGTTTGAGTTGCTGATGCGGTACAATTTCGCAATAGTTTCACTTACAAACTTGGATCTTGCACTTAGAGTTCTGTAATTAGTGATGAATGAGTGAGCAAACACTAGTGTAGATTATACTGCAAAGTTAATTATTACACATTTTTTCTACTTTATTTAATGAAAATTAACAAAATATTGTAATTATCATTTTAATATAATTTCCTTATATATTTTATATTTTTTATAATCTAAAATCCCTCATCAAGTTACACGCAAAAATTATAAAATTCACCCGGTTGTCTTACTCGAAACATGCATGCAATACACGGTACACCATTCCAGCCACAAGTACTATTATTGTTATGGTACCTGGTAAATAATTCAAAAAAGTATAATATGATTGTTTTCCTTTATTTATATATCTTTAAACAGATATTGCATTGATAATAAAAATATAACTTCGAATTGCGAACGTACTGACAACCATCCAAAATAAACTTAGTTTGTTAGCACCTGACTCGATCACGCATAAGCAAATTGGATGCTATCTGGTCAAAGCACCCACCGTATAATCGAATAGAGCTCGTAAAATTTTGAATCGTGCATCTAATGGGACCGGTGTACAAAACAATGTTAGCGATAGTATGTGGATACTCAGACCACACTGAATCAGCAACTTTCATCCCTACTGTGCTGTATCCTGTATCTATACTTATCTATAAATAAAACTAAATATCTATAAAATAATAAGCAGAGTTTCAATAAACTAAAATATACGCCAACTGTAATGAATAGAAGTCGTCATAGAAATCGAATGACCCCAAACACGAATATTATACTAGAAGCCAATGAAGAATTCCATTGTATATCTTACGTACTTAATGGCATAAAATTTTATATTGTATTGTCATCTGGTTTTCACATACTTACAAATCTTCAATACGACACTTACGAGTAGGTTAAAATCGACTTCCAAATAAAAAAAAATAACTGATTTAAGCTTATTTGTTAGTGATTAATGATGATAATAGTAGCGGCATAAAAACTGCCCTATATTGAGCAAACATGCCTAGTTGCACGATGCCAAAGCCCAACTACTAGATACTTCTTAAAAGTCTGTACTCTGTGTGTCTCTACTTGCTCCTATTTTGTTGTTATGGATGTCAGGGATTCTATATCAGTGATTCTAGAGGGATTCTATATCAGTGATATAATTTTACATACATGAATTATATGTTGAATACTATAAAAATAAATAAATACGACCAGAAATAAAAATTTTCCTTTTTAATTATTTTCTCAAAATGTATAACATATGTATACAGTCCTTTGAAGTGTCGTGTGTGAAGACAAGCAGCTAAGCAATATATTATCTTGTCCCTAAGTTGCGGTTCACAAACACAATAAAACTTTGTCCACTCGCCGGATCCCATCTATACTTTTGGAAGATTACATTTCTTTATAGTGGTAAACTGTGGTAAAGCAAGCACATATTTGTTTGATTAGTTTTATGGTAAAAACTAAACGAAAGGATTTATACTAACATGATTTAAAATAATTGACAAAAATCCAGTGCGGGAATCAAACCCACAAATCATGTTCTTTTTTATTTCTCTTTTTTATTTCTATGTAGCGTTAACGTATAATGAGAATCCCTCACGACAGTTTCATGATATTACACATATCTTATACCTCTTGATATTCTTAGCCGACCATGCCTATTGGCTATTTTTACTATAAGTCTTTCCCTATAGCGGTTTGGATGGTCAGTGTCGTATAATATGTAGACATGTTCCCAATTTGGTAGAAGGGCTTCCGAGTTCCGTCAGTATTATAAATAAATATTATATGAAAAAAAATCATTCATCACATTAAATATGTATGTGTATATATATATATATATATATATATATATATATATATATATATATATATATATATATATATATACCTATATTATATTGATATTATTAAATAGGTTATATTTTTTGTACAGTAAATATTATAAGTATATATTTTTTCAAGTCAAACAAAAAAGTATTCTAACTACAACAAATCAGTTTAGTTATTAATTAAATAAGCCTTTAAAAAAATTTTGATCAATTAGGGCTCCGTGGTCAAAAAAAATTGGAACCGCTGATGTAGACAATACTGTATTCAAGCTAAGAAATTAAAAAGTAAGGTGCATACAACTGTAAGGGAAATAAAAATATTGAGGGTTTATAAGATACCATGTAATACCAAATGTTTTGTTTGAATTACCTGATCATCTTGGTACACAATAACTTCGATATACCTGTATCTACCGTTGCGCTATACATATATACAAAAATAAAAGTCAAACATACAACTTCTCTGTTTTTAAAGTTGGTTAATGATATTATTTTATATTAAATCAAAAAATATTATAGATGTGAAAAACTAGTAAGCAAGTCTACTGGATACATTTTGAAAGAAAAATAAGAACAAAAATCTTTTTTACCATATTGAAAGATTCTTTAAGATTTACTGGTCATGGCAATACCTTTATCTATCAACATGACATTTAAGCAGCCGTATGTCAAATGTTGACAACATTAAGTTGTTTGATGTTTCACTTTTCAAGTTTCAACAAAAAAAATACATCATTAATAGTTGTAAAGTAACAAACTATTTTACTCATAATCAATATGCGATGGAGTGAAGCAATAACGCTTGAATTTGTGAAAATTTATTTAAAGCACGAATGCTTATGGAATCCAAGTCACCCCGGTTATAAATTGAAGTACCAAAGGGATAAGGCCTATGTCGATATTTGTAATGAATTTAAGGATTCCACCACCAAATGCCTATCGGTCCCAGAAGTAAAGATGAAAATCAAAAATTTAAGAACAACTTACGTTCAACAAGTACACAAAATTTTGCAAAAATCGAGTCCTGATTCAATATTTGAACCATCATTGGTGTGGTTTCACGAAATGGATCGTTGTCTGAAACACATTCCAACTAATCGACATATAATATCGTCTTTTGAGGTTAGTGTTTCATTTCAAATGTTTTTTTTTTACTATTAACTTAATACATAAGATAGCAAAACACAAATTTCCAATTACAAATACATAATGGCATAAATATACCTTTTCCATACATTGATAATTAATATAATAACTGCATAATTTAGACATCTAAGAGAGCCTAAAATTTAAAATTGAATTGAATAATAATAAATTCTTCTTAAATAACGTCTTCTATCATTATAAAGTTGTATAAAGTAATAAAAATATTAATTGTGCTTTTTAGGCCCCAGATACTGCTGACTTGGAAGCATCCTGTCAAATATGGGTTGATCAAGAATTAAAAAATGATACTAATAGCCAAAATCCAGACCCTCTTATTTCTAATTCTGATGATGACTATGACTCTCCGAAGACTGAAGATTCATTAAGTCCAATTAAAAGAGATAAACCATTAGCCTCTATTCTAAATAGAAAAAATAAAAAGAAAAAATTAAAGCACAGGCCCACCCACAACTATGCCAAGGATAAATTTGAATTTGTAAAAGAAGATGAATTTGATATATACGGCAAATACATAGCATCACAGTTGAGAAAAATGGATCTACAAAAAGCAATTCGGCTTCAATTAGAAATTCAAAGTATACTGAGTGAAGCTAGGATAGCAGATATATCTAGTGATTAATACTTTCTTAGATTTACGCGAATACTTGACATTTTAAATAAAACTATCTGTTCGGATTTTTTCGCGAATTTATTTTGATTTTTGGTTCCCGACGTTTCGAATGCTTTACAGCATCCATGGTCACGGGAGAGACTGAGGTGTTACATGTCTCGAAGGTATAGTTGTTACAGACAGCCTACCCACAATTAACAAAATGAAAATTGCACCAATTACATTACAATATTTTTTAACTTTAAAACATTTTTATAATTTTAATTATAATTGAATATGGAATATTATTTATTTAATTTTGCTATTATTTTTTATAATTATTACAATTTTAAAAAAATTAATTAGTAATCTATATTTAGTGTTGCCATTATTATATTTATAACCATAAAGAAAAATATAAATTATAGTATTAATTATTTAGGCCATATAATTGTTCTATGTATAATTTAAAAAAGTTAAAATTAATTAAGGATAATATATATATATATATATATATATATATATATATATATATATATATATATATATATATATATATATCCATATTCAATTATAATTAAAATTATAAAAATGTTTTAAAGTTAAAAAATATTGTAATGTAATTGGTGCAATTTTCATTTTGTTAATTGTGGGTAGGCTGTCTGTAACAACTATACCTTCGAGACATGTAACACCTCAGTCTCTTCCGTGACCGTGGATGCTGTAAAGCATTCGAAACGTCGGGAACCAAAAATCAAAATAAATTCGCGAAAAAATCCGAGAAGATAGTTTTATTTAAAATATCTAGTGATTAAGTTAGCAATTCATTATTTTTATTTGTTTGTAAATAATATTTAATAACTACACATTATAAAAAAAAATTAACTGCCTCGGTGGTGTAGTGGCTAGCATGTACGGCTGCACACCCGGAGGTCCTGGGTTCGAGTCCCGGGACGGGCCAAGTTTAGTTATTGAGTCTTTCTGTATAAGTAAGCCTCAGTAACAGCCCGGAGTTGGAAAGTTGGCGGTGTTTCGCCTCCGTGCCTCGGAGAGCACGTAAAGCCGTTGGTCTGCGCCTTAACTCTCACTGGTTGTGTCGAGCGGTCGTCCCACCAGAGTATGAGAGTGACAGGAATAGAGAGTGCACTTGTGCACTATAATATCTCCTGCGCAGTTGGCTAGTCTCAATAAGATTAGCCGCCGTGGCCGGAATCGGTCAGGAGAACATCATCATAAAAAAAAATGTTTTAACTATTATTCTTCTGGCATTGTTGAATTTTAATTTGGTGATTTAAAATGGATACTATTTTATATTTATTTGTGATAAAAAACCTTAAATTATTTATGTAAGCATATTTTTTATAATTTATGGTAATTCCTTATTTAGTCACATACTTTGTTTATACACCAAAGAACTACATTAAGAAATAAGAATATATGTATATTAAATTATTATTATTTTACTAAAAACGTTTAATTTAACTTATTTCTAACTTTTTAATTCTTGCTTCAAAATTGCTGTCTAAAACAATAAGACAGCAAAAAGAACAAAATAAAATGCAAGTTGACTTTACTTTGGTTTAACTTGTAACTATGTTATAGTCTCAGTTAAAAATATTGTTCTACTAGTAATTATTTTGATAAATTGTATTTCTACATTCATAACATCATTTTTAATGTTCCTCTTTAGTAATACATTCTAAATACATACATACATACATACACGTTGAGCCGGATAACCAGCTATCATTAAAATCTGTCCAGTGGTTTTCTCGTGATACGTTCCCAAACACAAAAATTCGAAAAATTATAGATTCAGCGTCTGTGTCGATAATAATTAGCAATTGAATAAGATTTTCTTAAAAATATTTAATGTATAGATACGACTCAGAATTTTATTATATGTATACAGTATAGGTAAAAATGAAACCAAAATATTTATACAAAAGCTTGAGCCTTTCTCTGCGTCAATAGTAAAGTAAATATTTTTATACTATATATTTTCAGTGTCTGACAGATGTCAAACTGACTTGTTTAAAAGTACCTACAACACAAATATTAGTATTTATTTTTGAACAACGAAGCTGTAAACAAACTGCTAAGGTATATATGAAAAATAAAATAAGGTGAAATTATGAGGTGGAGTGAAAATGAGACATGCCAATTCGTACAACTTTATTTAGATTATGAGTCTTTATGGAATACGGAGCACGGAGATTACAAAATAAAAGAAAAACGTCTCAAAGCGTACAAACACATTATTTCTGATTTTCATTCCTCTACGGGTATATCATTATCCGTGAGTGAACTAAAAGTAAAAATAAAGAATTTAAGGTCGACATACTCGCAAGAGTTAAGTAAAATAAAGCAAAGGTCTGGGCCTGACTATACATACAAACCAACTATAAAATGGTTTGCATATTGGCACAAACGATTTAGACGCGATTCGCGTACAAATCAAATATCCGATACATTATACGAGGTAAATATTATTTTTAATATTTGATTGTAATATCTAACCGTACTTATCATTATTTATATAATGTAACTATCATCACAGTAGTTAAAGCAAATAATGTAATATTATATATTAGCTACTAGCTTTACCGTCACTCACTCGTATTTTATTTATTTTAAATTGTTCTACTATTAAAGATTAAAGTACAAATACTATAAGTATAAATTGCAAGAAAGAATTTTTCAAACCCGACTAGTAGTTCCCAAGATTCATGAATGAGTTTGTTTGTAACAAACAAACTGGTTTTACAATATTATAATAGTATTAGTATAGATCATTTATAATTTTAGGAAACTGAAAAAGATTCAAAAATGTGGGTTCATGATCACACTGACAATTTGAATGAAGAAACACATATTGATTCATTTATACCTGAAAACAATGATGACTATATTCTTCTATTAAAATCTGAACCAGAAGGGGTTCAGTTAAAGACTGATAACAATTCAAACACATATAAAACTAAGAGAAAAAAAATAAAACACCGCAGCCTTAGTACTACTTCAGAAGGCACTTTTCGGGGAAGTTTAGATTCAAGTGATAAAGAAGATGAATTTGATATTTATGGCAAATATATTGCATCACAACTAAGATCTATGGACTTGAAAAAAGCACTAAACTTACAGTTGGAAATACAAAGCTTGGTCAGTGAAGCAAGATTGTCAGATTTGTCTAATGAATAATTTTAATTAAGTTATTAAAAGTAAATAGTTATGAAATTATTTGCCATTATTTTTTAAATCATCGGTCCCTTGAAAGAGCACTTGAAAAATGAAATAGAAAAGTGGAAATGCACAAAAAATATGAAGATTTTAGCACAAATAAATAATATTAATAAATATAATATTAGATGTACTTAATAACAATCAAGTGTGGTGTACATGCAAGTAAAATTTAAATAAGTTCTAAGTTGGGCTTCTATTGTATAAATGTGTGGCTGGCCGAGTGGCTTCTTCTAGCAAGGCTTTTTCCATACTTATGCTGCAGGTCCAGAGATCCAGGGTTTGATTGCTTTGATTAGACCAGGTTTCCTGTTTTTCTGTCAAGCAAATTCCACTAGCATTACAAAGTGAATACTTTGTGGAATTATCACTCTAATCTTCTTTGGAAAGCACTTGAAATCTGTAAAATGTAATAATTATAAATAATGGAGTGAAATTGAATAATGGAGTGGGAGTTAAGACTTTTTTATTAGAAATTACCTCTATAAGGAACTTTTTTTAAATTCCTTAATTATTAATAGTTTTTGAATTATCAGAAAAAAATACCTTCTTTTTTATCTTTACTTGTTTATTTAATTATTGCAATTTTTACATGCTGAAAAATGTTTTAAGTACATTTTTCTAGACATCATTTCAGATCCAAATGTATATATTTTTAGGAAGGAGCTTTACCTTTTAATTTTTACCACTTTCAAGTTTCAACTTGTGAACTAGATATAACCCCTGTAGTTCTATAATAAGTTAATTACTAAAACTTCAGCTTTATATAAAGGACAGAGAATGTTAGGTAAAATTAAAGATATACACAGCAGGTCTCTCTTTTTATTGCTGTTACAGCATCCATTTATAATACAAACAAACATCGCTTATATTTTACTATTGAAAATTCAGATCCATCAGCGATACACGCTCCACGTGTCATATCCAAGGATTATGAAAAAATATATATCGGTGTCTATGCTGCTGTTATTAAGTTCTTAATATTTCATCTAAAACTAAGGCCAGTTAAGTACTTGGGAGTTCACGAACCTCGGCGTTTTTTGATTTAAAAAAAATAAACGGAAGTCCGACTTCTAGGGCAGTGCGTATTTTGGTTTAAAAAAATTAAACATCTAAAAAAAAACTTAGAATAAATAAAGCCCGTTTACATGTTCTGTTTAAAATGGCGTAAGTCGTGTAAACGGTCTTTTTAAGACTAGACTGAGACAATCTCAAAATACAATTTTCATTGCAGTACATCCAATGTGCGTTTTGTTTTGTGATTAATGTTGCCAGGATATTATATGTCCACAAATCAATCCTTTGCAATAAATCTGATAAGTGATAGCAAATAAAAGTAGCAATATTTATAAACCGTTTAGAAACATACACAAGCTTACCAGACTTTAGAATGACAATTTGAATTTTTCTTAACAAGTAGGCAACACTTGTTATCGACAAACAAATTATTAAATACAACTTCAGATCTTTACAAGTAACAAAATGTTGTATATACTTTACTGCATTTAAATATTTAAAAGCAATATGGATGAATATTATATACTCAATAAAAATATCCCATACTGTGATATCAGTAAATTTCGGTTCTGTAAATTAAATTATTTAAATAAAAAAATTCCTTTTGTACTATTTCAAACATTTATCATGGCAACACTTCATCCATATTGTTTTTAGAATTTTCATGCACTTATTAAGTTAAGCTTACTTTAAATACACATCCCACTGTCTGTAATTTAAATTAAAAACATTGTACTATATAAATGCAATATGTTATTTTGGAAGCAATGTGTTGGAAGAACTTATATAAGCGGGTTTCATAACAAAAATACAACCGAATATTAAAGCTAAGTCACATAGAAACACAACAATAAATAGAAAAAATAATAAAAAAATATAATTGTGATGGCAACAATTTTATAGGTTAATGTTGTTTCGCCTGATTAGTATAATAAGTAAATAAAAAAAAAACAAATGAGTTAATTTCTTAAATAGCAGGAAGGTTTGCATTAAGCCTTCCATTTTTATTAAGAGATAAGGGGTTGTACTTCCACATACCGTTAATGACTCTTGAATAATAAAAAAAAAGTAACCGTTATAATATTTATAACATTGTAAAATTAGTTTTAATTTTTTTTTCATTCGGAATTTTCAACACTGAAAAAACCTTTTTAAAATATTTGTTAGTATCAAGATTTCGCATTTTTTATAATACCAGTAAATAATAGTCTATTGACTCAAATATCAATTTTCAACAAGTTTGTTGAAAATTACATCGAAAAATGTTTTTATGTTATCGCATAATTATATATACTCAAACTAGGTTTTCATTGTCTGCTTTTTTATCTGTTTCGTCAAAATATAGATAATATTAGATAAACAGCCTCAAGTTGTATTCACTCAGCCTAAATTTGAACAAAATGCTGCCCTTACGAGTCACTCAAAAACACTAACTGTCATGGCAACTACAGAGTTGCTTGTCCGCCGTTATTAATTTTATATTTTTAACAAGAAAAAATATCGCAGCGCCCCTATATTTGACTAAGCTCGATTAATACTCTTGTTTTATAAATAATTTTACAATAACTATTAGATTCAATTCCTCATATCATTTGCTTATCAAACTGAAAGATTAAAATTTTCCACTGACATATTTCGAATGACAACACTGCCAACGTAATAAATAAACTTTACAGTGTTGCCAGTAAATTCTAAAAATATAAATTAAATTGGGGACGCTGCATACAACACGAGAATTGGACTAAAACGTCAATAGACTATATTTATAGTCAGACAATCGAATCTCATTTTGTACAATATATCACAAATGTAACAGAACACCGTTCAGATGCAGCAGCGACGTTATGGAAGGTATCGATGATTGATAAAATATATATATATATATATATATATATATATATATATATATATATATATATATATATATATATATATATATATAAATTTAGTGAAATATTTTAAAATAAAACTATATTTTCGGATTTTTTCGCGGATTTATTTTGATTTTTGGGAAAGTATTTCCCGTGACCATGATTGCTATAAAGCATTCGAGACATCGTGAAACAAAAATCAAAATAAATTCGCGGAAAATATCTAAAAAGATAGTTTTATTTTATAATGTCAAATATTCGCGTACATCTAATAAAGTATTTAGTGAAATAACGTGTTCTAAAGAAATTATTATGGCGTATTTAATACTGAATACCGATTTATTAATAGTCTGTGTACGTCACTCTTGACATGGTCATTGTGTAAGTTTGTTGATGTTAGCTTCTAACAATATCAATGATATGTAAAAATAACTTATGAACCTACAAAAAAATGTATGATTATATTATTATTATTTTTACATTACTAATAATAATTAAATATGATATTATGACAAAAAGGATCACAGTTCCAATTTTTGTAGGTTGATACGTTATCCATCGTCTCCATCTTATCCATGCCAATGAAATGATATACAACATAAGCCTAAAACAACAAAAAAAATATGTCCAACGCTCAATGGAATTAGCAGTAAATATTTATTAAATATACTTATATATACAGTATAATTAATAAATATTTAATTATAATTACAAAAATTGTACTTTGATGAACACAAAAATAATACTGTACCGCCGTTTTAAAACCACTGTCATCATTACATATTTATGAAGTTCCCCCTCCGCGTCTGAATGCGATCTACTCAAAAATTACCGAACGGATTCTTATAAGGTATTTACCAATGGACAAAGTGAGTCATGAAGAAGTTTTATGTATTAATCATTAAAGTTTTGTAAAAACTACCTGAAATACAACGATGATTGTTGAAGATGTCGAAAAAAATCTTGCTGACTGTGGCTTTATTAACGCGCGCCGAGTAAAACCAATAAAGTTATATGAAAATAATGTATTATATTCATCTTAAAAATACTTATTAAACTGTAGCAACACTACGTACCTAGAAACGCTAGTCACTAGTAGTAAATAACTGGAGCGAAACAAAATGTAAATGAAATATATAGGAAAGAAACCAATTTCATTCACACTTAAACAATGACCATACAAAAGAAGAAATTTTATCTTTTTTAATATCATTAGAAACTGATTTTATTCTTCATTATCTGACAATAATCTGGCAGTAGTAAACAATTATCACTGTGTTACGTATGATATATAATTTTATCAGTCATCAACCCATATCAAATTTAAATTGAAAAGTGGAAAAATAAACACTATTTCTCATATACAGTTTCAAGCAAGTCCTGTTCCACGCCGACACTTGTAAGGACGTTATTAAGTAACAAAAAAAATACTTTTGGAAAAATAAATTGAGATCAGACACGGCCTTACAAGTATCAGTATGGGTTAAAACAATACTGACTTACGTTTCGAAGATAGATTAATAGAAATAAAAACTCGACTACAATACAAAATCAAGATGGCGATTGTAATTCTTTATATTACAATATAAATAATAAAGATGATACAAAAAAAATACTAAAATTATATAATAATGCAATATTATAAAAATATTTTTTTTCCACAACATTCTGTTTGTCAGTATATGAAAACGTTTTGATTTAGATAAACACAGTAACATCCGCCATATTGATTTGTAACGTCACACAATTAAAGATTATTACACTGTAGTCGGTTTCAAAGTCTATGAATTCGATATTAGGTCTTAAATCAACTAAAGCCAGCGCTAGTTGTTCGATATAAAGTTCGCATTGAGCATTAGATACAGAGCACTCAATTGCTCAGTTCGCTGAGCGCTCGGTTGGTGAATGCTCAATGCTCAGGCGTCTGAACAGAGCTGTTTTGGAGTATAGACGGACGCGTTAGGGTCTAACGGGGAGCCGTCAGACAGTCGTAGTTTGGACACGGTGCCGCTCACTGGTGTGACGAATTCTGTTGGCATCACTGCGAGCATTTGAGCTTTTAGTTCTTCTATTTCTTTTTCTTGTCTCGATATTAAGCCTGAAAATCGTAAAAATAAGTATTAATTTAAATTTTATTTGTTATAGCTTATATCTATCATAAATTACATCATATACAATATCTGGGCACTATAGTGGCCAAACCCATTGAGAACTCAAGACTAGTTGATTGTACGGGAAATATTGTTCTTTTCTATAGCACATGTGTGTGTACAGACATAAATGCACTCAAAAATTCAGTAATTATATTTGACCCGAGACAGGAATCGAGCCCAGGGACCCAACGATCTGCAGTTGTACAAACTACTAGAATACTAGACCTCGTCAGACTTACACAACGACCACTCAGCCCAATAGACACCTCACGCAAGGCGAACACTTTCAGTCAACACGTTAGACAAATACGTCTGACTTGAGAAAACGATCGCGCGATTTACTTCAGTAGCGACCACATCCGTGACCCGCGAACACATTGCTTGAGACTCGTGAATTTCCGACACAAAAAATACAACAGACGCGCAACATGGCTCCCTGTACAATAAAATGGTGTGGAAATAGTAGCCAAACATGTAATTTAAAAAAAAATTGCATTACTTTTCATAGGTAAGTGAATTTTAATTTCCAAATTCATTCAATGTAATTAAATCAGAGCTCAAGTTATATTGGTCGCAACGCAACTCGCGTTGATGTATTCGGAAATTCTCGGACTATGCATCCCTTTCTTTTCAATGCAGTTCATTGTTGCTATACTTTTCTTTAATTACCGGCACGTGAAACTAGTGCTGTACCAGTTAAACTATATTTTTTTTAGAAATAAGTTATTTAATTATTATAAAATGCATGATTGTTAATCTTAATTATTGTAATTTTTTTTTGTTTATAATGATGATTTTAATTTTACTTCTTATTATTATGTATTATTATCAATTTCTTTTCAACCGACTTCAAAAAGGAAGAGGTTCTCAATTCGACTGTATTTTTTTTTTATGTTTGTTACCTCAGAACTTCGTCATTTATTAACCGATTTGGACAATTTTTGTTTTGTTTGAAAGGGTATACTTCCAGATTGGTCCCATTTAAATTAAAAAAAAAATACTACCCCTAAGGGTGGAAAAATAGCTAATGATGAATTTAACCTACTTCTAATTGTCATATTGACTTGAAACTTTGCAAGTGTTTCTATTTCCGTTAATAGTACAGTGGTTCGGTATTGTTGACCTGATCTGATGGTAAGGCCAGAAGGTGGATAGGTGGAACTCTTCAACGGCTAATAGTATATACTTTGAGTTTGGGCTTATTTTGTTTGATTTGACAAGCCTAACACGTTGGAATTCTTACTTTGCTACTACTGTCTACACTAAAAAGGGAAAAATAAAAACTTTTTAACAAATAAATAAAAACCGACTTCAAACAAAAGCACTAAAAAGTAAAAAATAACTGATTGGTAGTTTTCATTTACTATACATACCTAATCAAATATTTTCGAAGTCGGTGTGCTTTGGCTAAGTAATTAAAGCCTACCTATTAAATACATACCTAATCAAATATTTTCGAAATCGGTGCCAGCCCATACAAAGCAAAGCACACCGACTTCGAAAATATTTGATTAGGTATGTATAGTAAATGAAAACTACCAATCAGTTATTTTTTACTTTTTAGTGCTTTTGTTTGAAGTCGGTTTTTATGTATTACGACATTTATATATAATAATAATTATTATTTTTGTACTTTTAATTCATGAATATTTATATACACTAAATGTAAAGAATAAATAATTGTAATAAGTACCTAATTATTTTTTTTATAAATAATAAGTTCATGTAAATAAGTAGTAGTTTAGTTATACAGCGTGTAAGGGACAGTTTTCCGAAAACTTTAACCATGGATATACCTGTAAATAAACCTTGAATAAACCTGTATAAATAATATTAAGTATTCTATTATTATTTCACTATAGGAAAGAAAACTTGTCTTAATTAAAAATATTCTTTAAAACAGAAAATTATTTTACTAAATACGATACCTACCTACGATACGATATAAAACATCTGGTTCCCATCACTATTTGTATTGAATTAACCAATCAGCGTGCATTTCCACCCGCCTCCCCCGTAACGCTTACCTCAGACTTTTGACTGACAGGTTTGGATGCAGAAGTACGTAAATTAGGCGTCTATCGGGCTTAGTGGTCGTTGGACTTACATCATCTACATGCATATAACATAGCTGGTCAGTCTCGAGCGTTAGCTACCATGTGTTGTTGTTAGCTAATAGCAACTATCTAGTGGGACTCACCCTTCTGTCCCTGCATGTATATAGCACTCCTGACCAGTCTCGAGCGTAAGGCAGTATATGTGTGTGTAGTGCAACTCACCCTCCTGTATCTGCATGTGTCGCTTGGCGTCGCCGAGCGCGGAGAGCAGGTCGAGCTTGACGCGCGTCTCGGCGGAGAGCGAGCGCTCGAGGTAGGCGGCGCGCTCCTGCAGCGCCGCGCACGCCGCCAGCCGCGACCCGCCCTCGTCCGCGCGCGCCGCCCGCGCCTCCAGCGACCGCACCTGACGAGTGCCACAAGTACAAATAGAGACGCGACCGAGAAAAAACGAATGTGTGGCCAAAACTCTTCTGTATTCATTGAAATACGATTAATGAACACTGATATTTATAAAACATCCATTATAATATTATAATTTTTAATGAATATGAAGTGATGAAGTTGCATATTTTTAATAAAATTTTTTAAAGCTTACTGAAAATTGTTAAAAAGAATTTTAAAAAATAACAATCGATTTTTCATGTAATTTTTACAAATAAAAGGGTTTTTTTAACCGTAAATTCAAACGCCAATGACGTCATTAAATCGCTTTAGTAACGCCACCGCATGGCGAAATGATAAAACATATGTTTCCGTTATCAACATTTATTCGCATAATACAGGTTATATTTGTTTTGAAATAATTTAATTGACTTAAATTTTTTTTTTGTTATGACACATAGTAATCCGAATATAGAAAATACAAAAGTATGTATAGTATAATTGCGATTGGCTCACAGCCTCAACGGATATAATGACGTCACAACCAATTACAAGTCGTTGTATTTCGTTCAAAAAATTTACAATTTTTTATTAATAATAAAACAAAATAAAACAAATAAATTGAACTTTCAATAACAAAAAAAATATTTAAATATATTTTAAATGTATTATTCTTTCATTTGTATGTAAATTTGTGGCAAAAAAATGCAACTTCTCTATTATAACATTGTTTTTTTTTTCATTCCATATATAAATTTACTAGCGATGGGCGTTGAAAGAATGGACTAGTTCAATCAACCGGTCGACGATGCGTCAACGGTTCGACGGTTCACGTATTTCAAATGAACTAGTTCAATTCATAGACTGAGACAGACGTAAACAAGGAGTTCATCTGTCGTCCTTTTAATACAGAATGTAATTTAATTTCAACTCTAATGTTTACAACAGTGGTTTGACATTTGAATGCGAGCTTTAGAGTGAGATAGGTTTATTACATTACTTATTATTGTCATGGTCAATGTAGCAAATTGTGTACCTAATGTAAATACAGTGTAGTAATTGAAATTTATATTGATACAAAATAAATTAAAACGTTTAAATAATATAAATATTTACTAAATATACGAAATAAAAAAATGTGTACAAAGATTGTAATTATTAAAATATATTATAATCATGTACAAACAAACAGTTGATCATAGAAGTACGCCTAAATATGAACTCGTAATACTTTTACTCAATTGAGCCTGTCCTAAGCTTGGAACAAGTATGAAGGGAAGATCAAATTAATTTAATAATAACATGCACTTTTATTTTAGAAATACGTAGTAGAATCCGTATTAATTTTACATAATTATAACAATTTAATTTTAAGATTATTAATTTATTCAGTAAAAAAGTCATCATTACGAACTAACAAAGTCTAATCCATAGAGTATATTACTACATATATAAAGTCTAATCTATGAGCCCATACAGTCGATTCGGTCGTTCAGTCTCGCAACGTAAACTAGTAACGATAGACTGTCTAGCGTCTACAACTACATTGAAGTCGGAAGCGTACGTGAACCACAGTCCACGATTTGAACTAGTCGATCGACTAGTCAACGAAAGAAAATGAACGGTCTAGTTTCGTTCACGCTAAATACGTCGACGACCCATCGCTAAAATTTACATTGAAATAAAAGAGGTATTGGGAGCATGTTCGTTTTCACTCTTTCTAGAGAGTGGTCTATTTCATGAGAGTATTGCTCAGTCCATTATCGATGTCTATGGTACCAACATGCCGGTGTAAACGTTTACATTCCGACATTTCTTTGACATGCACGCAGCATTCATAATATTATTAGCACCTAATGTACCCTCGCTTCGATGAAATGCCTTCGGCGAAAAAGAAAAAAAGGACTGCTTTGTAATTGCATATATCTATGTAAATACAAATAAAATGCTGTTCACATAACTATAGAAATCTTAACCCAAATCTTTGGTGACTTCTACATTTAGATAATAATTATGAAACCTCTATAACCTTTTTCTGCATGCGATTGCCTAAACGATTGAAAATTTGCTTGTTACAATTTTATTTTATTTTTTTATTTCGGTTATTATTTTATACTATTTTTTAATTGCTATTTACTAATAATTGGGGTACTTAAAAATACTGTATAATTTTATTCCATGTTCACGTTTGTCTGTATATTATAATAATTTAAAAAAATGCGCTGTAACAAAGCGGAAATTTTTCTCCTACTCTAATGATTTGTGGCGCTCCTTTTAAAATTCTTCCACTTGCTACTATAGCGCCACCTTAATTTGCTCCCTTTCAATGGACACTTCTTAATACACTGAGAAGGTCCTTCTCCTCCATATCTCTGAGATTGAAAGACAGACTATAGTATGTGTGCATGTTGCAGACTGCACATACAGTGTGAAGTGTATCGCACCTGGTCGGTCTTGAGCGCGAGGTCGCGCTGCAGCAGCGCGGCGCGGTCGCGCGCGCGCTGCAGCTCGCGCCGCGCCGCCGCCGCGTCCGCCTCGTGCGCGCCGCGCCGCGACCGACACCACTCGTTGTCGCACTCGCCCCTGCGTATCGACAGGCCATGCTTATTACTATCTATACAGATAAATAAAATTCAAGTGTCTGTTTTGTAACGTCAAAATAACAGCGTTTTACTAAATACATGTGAAATTATATACGGTACTTATATGGATAACACAATTTTTAAAATGTTTGTCTGTCTGTCTGTTTGTTCCGGATAATCTCTGAAACGGCTGGACTGATTTTGACAGGACTTTCACTGGAAGATAGCTGATGTTATAGGGCGTAACATAAAATACTTTTATTTTAGAAAAAAGAATTAGGGTTCCGGTAAAAAAACGTACCTAATAATAATAATTTATTTACTTCTCCCACATGTACAATAGAATCTAATACTTATAATAAACTATATATGTAGTTAATCTATATAAGGGAGAGACAGCTATCTATTTAAGCCACTGTATTTTGTTATCTCATGGCATAATTAAAGTATAATCGTTACCAAATTGTCGTGTTATTACACTCCCGCTCCGAACCATACAATATTTACAACATACTAGCTTCGCTCACGCTAAAACTACAAAAAAAAATCGAAAAAAAAAGGTTTCATACTAGCTTTCATCCCCTATTTTACCCCTTTATGAGATGAATTTCGAAAAAATGAATGCTAAAAAACGTATTTATTTAAAAGTATTGAAGAGCATTAATACTAAATTTAAAGTAATTCTGATCATAAATATTTTTTTGGTTTATAACGTGTTTTTCCGTAGGAATGAGATAATCTCCCGCGGTAAAAAGGAACCTGTCACTCTCCAGTCCTCCAACTATCTCCACATACAAAAAATGACGCCTATCCGGCCCTCCGTTTCAACATGAAAGAAGGACAAACAAGCAAGCAAGCAAGCAAGCAAACAAACAAACACACTTTCACATTTGTAATATAAGTATGGATTTTCTTTTTGACCAGTCACATATACATACATATAAACATCATAAACAAAGTGATATAACAAATTTCAAACGACGACTCACGTGGGCGCGCGCGTGGCGGCGGAGCGCGCGCGCTGCAGCTGGTGCTCGGCCGCTGCCCGCGCGCGCCTCTCCTCACTCAGCCGCCGCTCTAGCGCCACACGTTCACTACACAAACATACATTAATAATTATTATACTATATAATATAAATGGGCACAATACACACATGCACACACACACGCGCACAGACATATTAAGCACGTTCTAGCACCACACGTTCGCTGCCTACACAGAATGACAAACACACAATAATAATTAAAGTATTACATACTAGCGGCTCACCCTCGCTTCGCTCGGGTTCTTCGCTAGGTATGTTTTAAATAGATATAAATAGTTATTACCCAGCGTTAGCCATATAAATTTTAATATGGTTGTTAAGTCTTGTTAAATAAGTATTTTTAAATTTTATAATTTTCCGCGCAATTTTTTTAATTTTTTCTTTCATAAAAACCTTCTCCTGACAGTAACAAAAACAAAAAAAATAGTTTAATCGGTCCAGCCGTTCATGCGTGATGGCGTGACCAAGAAGATAAATGTGCAAACATACCCACACACAGGCATATTAATCATCAGGCTGATATATGCCGAATTTATCTTACAAAATTTTCCTTATAATTAGTTTTCGACAATGATATTAAAAATTATAAAGTCATGCCTGACAATCTTAGAGATAGCAAACTAGGCATGGACATGATTGCTACTTTTAAATCATTATCATATGATAAAATTACGTATATTTTCACGTGATTTCACCTGCTACTTTTCACAGGCAATGATTTTTCATTTCGACGGTCTGGTGTCACACTTTTTTATATTATTTGCTATTAAAATGAAGTATGAAATGTCTCCAATGTTATTTATTATTATATTTATTTAAATATAATTACAACGAAAACACAAAACTTAAGTAAATTGTTATATTTACACTAACTAGTAACTACTATCTATATTTATTTAAATATAATTACAACGAAAACACAAAACTTAAGTAAATTGGTATATTACACATTTCACATCTATCTAATGATAAATCATTTAGCGCGACAAGTAAAATAATATCATTACTGTCAACTATTGTTACTTTCATATTTCATTTCATTTCGTGATTTGTGATAAATTGTGACCTGCTACAAATTCAAATTAATAAGGAAATCGAAACTTTATGTTTTAGGACTTAAGGTTTATTTTAAAAGGTCACGAAGTCGTATTCGACGGTATAATATTGTTTACAAGTAATAACGCATCAGCAACATATATTTTTCTCTTTCTAACTCGCCCACATCCCCATTTCATGCCTACTCGCTCGCTCTCTAATTAGCAATAACGAGTGACGACGATTTAATTCTACGATGCAATCCGAATACGATGTGTGATTTCACCAAGCTGTGATTTGTAGCAGTCACTGTGAATTTAAGTAGCAGGTGTGACGTATGATAACGCATTTCATATGATTTTTCACTTGCTACTCGTGAAATGTTCCATGCCTATTGCAAACTTGGAGTTCGAACGAGTTGGGTTTAAGATATTCTTTTAGCTGCTCTCCACATAACCACATGTTGTGTAGGTAAGTCCGCCAACCCGCACTTGTCCAGCGTGGTGAACTATGGCCTGATCCCCCTATCGAAGGGAGGCCGACGCCCAGCAGTGAGCTGAACATTTGTACCTGGTGGGCAGAGCGGGTCTCGCGGCCAGCGCCCGGCGCGCCTCCGCCTCACTACTCCTCGCCGCGTTCAGCTCCTCCCGTACACGTTTCAGTTCCTCTGTCAACTCGCAGAAGGAAACCTGTGGAGATGATCATTTTAAGGCTATAACGTAAATCGTTCAGCAAACTGACATGAGACTCACATATTTTTTAAATAATAAATAATAGATTTTTAAATTCCTTATTGAGTGTAAGAATCGATAAGAGCGCAATTCTTCTTTCCTCTTGATAGAATTTCTAGATTTTCAGTACTTTAAGTTGTAAAATAGATTTTTTAGACCTATGTACATATGATTATAATTGTATTTTTTTTTAATTTTAATAAAAAGATTTTATTCACACTTGGTCTACCAGTACATATGTTCCAGAACGTACAGCCTACATCCAAAAAACTATTCGACGTCATTAGGTATATTAAAACGTATTCTAGAGGTATTGTGTATTGACTTCATTTTGGTTATTGGCTGTAGCAAGTGGTTGGTAAGACGTGATAGGAGAAATCTTGTGCAGACACATCAGTTCATTTAAAAAAAATAATTAAAGCAAACACCTCTTCCATAACATATTAACCACTATACCATACATATAACATAAACCTTATGACTTACAATAGTAAGATTTTCAATTTCATTGACTAGGTTGGGTTTCTTCTAGAGTCTAGACCAGTGATGGGTAAAGTACGGCCCGCGGGCCAACTCCGGCCCGCGAAAGTATTTAATCCGGTCCGCCTAGGGTCCATCGACATGGACATTTTGACGGTCGAGAAATATAAAGTAGATTCTACTTAGGGCCGATTGTTCAATCATCGAATAACTAGACAAATAACTAACTAACGAATTAATTTAATTGACAGATAAAAGGACAAATATAATTGTTGCATTTTTCAATGGCCAGATGGCAAGCGAATAGTTATCTGTGGATTTTAGTTGCGAACTTCACTGTAATATTGTGGAAGCGTGAAACACGCATACAGTGTAATGTATGTTAGAAGAGGATAGCAAATGCTTTGACATTCGTTTGTTTGACGTTTACTGTCAGTTAATATAACTGTCATTGAGTTTAACTGTCAGTAAGTTTAACTTTCAGTTTGTTCAACTGTCAGTAATGTAACTGTCAGTAATGTAATTGTCAGTAAGACTAACTGTCAGTTTTATTAATAGCTAGTAAGACTAACTGTCAGCTGATAGAACTGCCAGTAAGTTAAACTGTCAGTTAGCTTGACTGTCAGTTAGTTTAACTATCAGTTTGTTTAATGGTCAGTTTGTTAACCTATCAGTAAGTTTAACTGTCAGGTTGATTAACGGCTAGTAAGATTAACTGTCAGTTAATTTACTGTCAGTTAGTATAATCTCCAGTTAGATTAACTGTAAGTAAGTTTAACTGTTAGTTAGTAATCTATGTTACTATCTACTGTTAATACAGTAGGTTAGATTAATGGCTAGTTTGCTTAACTGTCAGTTAGTTTAACTGATAGTTTCCTTAACTGTCAGTTATATTAACTGTCAGTTAGCTTAACAGTTAGTTAGTTTAACTGTCAGTTAGTTTAACTGTCAGTTTGTATAACTGTCTATTTGCTTAACTGTCAGTAATGTAACGCTTAGTAAAACTGTCAATTTTATTAACAGTTAACTGTCATTTAGTTCGACTGCCAGTAACTAAATTAACTGTCAGTTAGTATGACCTCCAGTTAGTTTAACTGTTAGTTAGATTAACTGTCTGTTTGATTAACGGCTAGTAATATTAATTGTCAGTAATTTAAATACTAATAAGTTTAACTGCCATTTTGATTTACTGTCAGTAAAGTTAACTGTTAGTTAGATTTACTGTTAGTTATATTAACTGCCCGTGTGATTAACGGCTAGTAAATTTAACTGTCTGTTAGTGTAACTATCAGTTAATTTAACTGTCAGTTAGTTTAACTGTCAGTTTGTTTAACTGTCTGTTTGCTTAACTGTCAGTTAGTTTAACTGTCAGTTAGTATAACTATCAGTTTGTTTAACTGTCTGTTTGCTTAACTATCAGTAATGTAACCCTTAGTAAAACTGTCAATTTTATTAACAGCTAGTCAGTTAACTGTCTGTTAGTTCAACTGTCGGTAAGTTAAACTGTTAAAGTTAGCTTGACTGTCAGTTAGTTTAGCTGTCAGGTTGATTAACGGCTAGTAAAATTAATTGTCAGTTATTCTAACTACTAGTAAGTTTAACTGCCAGTTTGATTTACTGTCAGTAAAGTTAACTGTTAGTTAGATTTACTGTTAGTTATATTAACTGTCAGTGTGATTAACGGCTACTAAGTTTAACTGTCTGTCAGTTTAACTGTCAGTCAGTTTAACTGTCAGTTTGTTTAACTGTCTGTTTGCTTAACTATCAGTAATGTAACCCTTAGTAAAACTGTCAATTTTATTAACAGCTATTCAGTTATTTGTTAGTTATTTCAACTACCAGTAAGTTAAACTGTCAGCTTGACTGTCGGTTAGTTTAACTGTCAGTTTTAATAACTATCAGTAAGTTTAACTGTCGATAACGTTAACTGTCAATTTTTTAACGGCTAGTAAGATTAACTGTCAGTTAGTATAACCTCCAGTTAGATTAACTGTCAGTTACATTAACAGTAAGTTAGACTAAGGGCTAGTAAGTTTAACTGTCAGTTATTTTAACTACTAGTAAGTTTAACTGCCAGTTAGATTTACTGTCAGTAAAGTTAACTGTTAGTTAACTGTCAGTTTGATTAACGGCTGGTAAGATTAACTGTCAGTTAAGGTTACTGTCAGTTAGTTTAACTGTTAGTATAACCTCCAGTTAGTTTAACTGTCAGTTAGTTTAACTGATAGTATAACCTCCAGTTAGTTTAACTGTCAGTTTGTTAACTGTCAGTAAGTTTAACTGTCAGTTAGTTTAACTGTCAGTAAGTTTAACTGTCAGTTAGTTTAACTGTCAGTTAGTTTAACTGTCAGTTAGTTTAACTGTCAGTTAGTTTAACTGTCAGTTAGTTTAACTGTCTGTTTAACTGTCAGTTAGTTTAACTGACAGTTAGTTTAACTGTCAGTTTGTTTAACTGTCTGTTTGCTTAACTGTCAGTAAGTTTAACTGTCAGTTAGTTTAACTGTCAGTTAGTTTAACTGTCAGTTAGTTTAACTGTCAGTTAGTTTAACTGATAGTTTCCTTAACTGACAGTTAGTTTAACTGTCAGTTAGTTTAACTGTCAGTTAGTTTAACTGTCAGTTTTAATAACTATCAGTAAGTTTAACTGTCGATAACGTTAACTGTCAATTTCTTAACGGTTAGTAAGACTAACTGTCAATTTTATTAACAGTTAACTTTCATTTAGTTCGACTGCCAGTAAGTTAAACTGTCAGTTAGCTTGACTGTCGGTTAGATTAACTGTCAGTTTGTTTAACGGTCTGTTTGCTTAATGTCAGTAAGTTTAACTGTCAGTTAGTTTAACTGTCAGGTTGATTAACAGCTAGTAAGATTTACTGTCAGTTAATTTACTGTCAGTTAGTTCAACTGTCAGTTTTAATAACTATCAGTAAGTTTAACTGTCGATAACGTTAACTGTCAATTTTTTAACGGCTAGTAAGATTAACTGTCAGTTAGTATAACCTCCAGTTAGATTAACTGTCAGTTACATTAACAGTCAGTTAGTTTAAGCTTAACTGTCAGTAAGTAATTAGTAAAACTAACTGTCAGTTATTTTAACTACTAGTAAGTTTAACTGCCAGTTAGATTTACTGTCAGTAAAGTTAACTGTTAGTTAGATTAACTGTCAGTTTGATTAACGGCTAGTAAGATTAACTGTCAGTTAAGGTTACTGTCAGTTAGTTTAACTGTCAGTTAGTTTAACTGTCAGTTTGTTTAACTGTCTGTTTGCTTAACTGTCCGTTAGTTTAACGGTCAGTTAGTTTAACTGTCAGTTAGTTTAACTGTCAGTTTGTTTAACTGTCAGTTTGTTTAACTGTCTGTTTGCTTAACTATAAGTAATGTAACCCTTAGTAAAACTGACAATTTTATTAACAGCTAGTCAGTTATTTGTTAGTTGTTTCAACTGCCAGTAAGTTAAACTGTCAGTTAGCTTGACTGTCGGTTAGTTTAACTGTCAGTTTTAAAACTATCAGTAAGTTACCTGTCGATAACGTTAACTGTCAATTTTTTAACGGCTGGTAAGATTAACTGTCATTTAATTTAACTGTCAGTTAGTATAACCTCCAGTTAGATTAACTGTCAGTTAGAGTAACCGTAAGTTAGACTAAGGGCTAGTAAGTTTAACATCAGTTATTTTAAAAACTAGTAAGTTTAACTGCCAGTTTGATTTACTGTCAGTAAAGTTAACTGTTAGTTAGATTAACTGTCAGTTTGATTAACGGCTAGTAAGATTAAGTTTAACTGTCAGTTAGCTTAACTGAAAGTTTCCTTAACAGTCACTTCATTCAACTGTCAGTTAGCTTAACTGTCAGTTAGTTTAACTGTTAGTTTGTTTAACTGTCAATTTTTACTGTCAGTATTTTAACTGTCTGTAAGACTAACTGTCAGTTTTATTAATAGCTAGTAGGATTAACTGTCAGTTGATAGAACTGCCAGTAAGTTAAACTGTCAGTTAGCTTGACTGTCAGTTAGTTTAACTATCAGTTTGTTTAACGGTCTGTTTGTTAACCTATCTGTAAGTTTAACTGTCAGGTTGATTAACGGCTAGTAAGATTTACTGTCAGTTAATTTTCTGTCAGTTAGTTTAACTGTTAGTATAACCTCCAGTTTGTTTAAATGTCAGTTAGCTTAACTGTCAGTTAGTTTAACTGTTAGTTTGTTTAACTGTCAACTTTTACTGTCAGTAATTTAACTGTCTGTATTTTTTTATTAAATTACTTTTTTTATTAACATAAGTCTGTAATGCTGTAATGTTTTTATAATATTACGATTAAAAGCTTTAACACAAAATGCATTTTTTCTATAATTCTGGCCCTCCTCTAGAATTTCTTAAACTTTGTGGCCTCCCATTAAAAAAGTTTGCCCACCACTGGTCTAGACCAATCTTCGAAACATAAAAAAAAATTAAACATAATTTTGTAAACTCAAGATTACTGCTACTCACCATTAACCACTTTTCTCGTTCTTTAACCTCTTCTTCTTTTATTTTTCCTTTTTCTTCTCTTTTATCTTTCTCTTTTTCTTTGTGACTATTACTATCTTTATTACTCTTTACACACTCTTTTGTACTTTCTACTTCTTTTTCTTTAACTACAAATTCTTTTGCTGAAACAATAATATCGCAAATGGTGAACTTTGGGAACTACAGACAATGCTCTTTGAAATATTAAAATCGATTCAAATATAAAATAAAACTTATGCTTATACATACTTTTTACTAAATGAATATGAAATTATATTCGGCACTTGTAATCGTATACGGTATTATATTAATTTCGTCATCCTCTATTGGTTGCGACTAAATTAACAACGAAATATTTAAATAGTTTTTTTTTACTTTTTCACAGTTCACATAATACTTTCTTAGATTGACGCGAATATTTGACATTTTAAATAAAACTATCTTTTCGGATTATTTCGCGGATTTATTTTGATTTTTGGTTCCCGACGTTTCGAATGCTTTACAGCATCCATGGTCACGGGAGAGACTGAGGTGTTACATGTCTTGAAGGTATAGTTGTTACAGACAGCCTGCCCACAATTAACAAAATGAAAACTGCACCAATTACCTTACAATATTTTTTTTTATAAATAAAATGTTTAAAGTTAAAAGTTAACTCACATAACTTTACCTCTTTATAATATTAGTATAGATATACTCACTTTGTTCTGTACTCTTATGACTATCGCTGCTATCTTTATCTTTATTTTTATGTTTTTTCTTTTCTTCTCTTACAGTACTAGCCTCTTTCTTTTCACACTTCACCGGCTTACCGCCGCCTGGAAACATCCATTATTTTTATTATTGAGCATTTACATAATATAATAGAACGTTTTAACGTTTATAATATAATATTATAGTATAGATTTCTCAGAGATAAAATGTTTTAATGCAGTAAAAAGTATAATCAAAAATCAAATTCATCAAAATCTGTCGATTGTTTTTCTTCTGATGCATTCCTAGACAGACAGACAAAAATACTAAAAAAAATTAGATTCAGCCTCCGTATCGATAATAATGACTATTTCAAAAACATTTTACAAAAAATATTTAATGTACAGATTCGGCTCAGAATATCATTATAACAATCAACAAATAATAAAAAAACACATATAAATGTGTGTGTCTTTGGTTTAAACAAATAAAGGTTGTCAAAACATTGACAATCCTTATGATGATCGTCTTTGGTTTAACCAAAGACGATCATCTACTGTATGGATTTTTTTACTCTCATTATTCAATTCAATTATCTCTTTAATGGCTCCAAAGCGTGTCAGTTAGAAAAAGATTACTTCGCCAATGTCACGTAATTGAAAAGACACTTACTCACATTACACAACAACATCCCACCACAGTATACATACATAGAGAGAATATCCTGCGCAGATACGACTCTCTCACTATAACTTGGCCAGCCTGACCGACAAGCCGGTGAGTCCCACATAACCACTTATATTTAGTAAGCTTAAATGGATTTCCCAATATTAAATATAATTAATATATAAATATATCGTGTCACGGTGTTTGTGGTCGCACTCCTCCGAAACGGCTCGACCGATTTTAATGAATTTATTTTTATATATTTGGTAGACATGAGAATAGGTCGTAAAGTACTTTTCAATCTTCTATGCCCACCCCGCATTTTTTAATCGCGATTTTAATATTATTGTATGAACAATATCGAAATAATATAATATTATATAAATACATTGGGATAAACCCGAGCGAAGCGAGAGTGAGTCACTATATAACATAAAACAAAAGAGTTTTTTTTGTATATGGAACTAAAGGTTGTGCTAGTATAGATGTATATATAAAAAGTTACCCTTTGCGTCGGTGCGGTCGTCCGCGTCGGGCGCTCCAGGCCCGCCGGCGGCGCCGTTGCTGTAGGGCGCGCGCGGCGCCTTGTCCTTCGTGCCGTTCCTCTCTAGCTTATCTAACTGGAATTTGTTGTTATTCATTCAATTAACAATAATAATATTTATTTATTTATAAGCCTCTTTGTTTCCTGACCAAGAATACGTTTAAATTATTTTATATAACGTTATAATTGATTATTCTAATAATTTGATTCAATAAGTAGTAATATTATTAATTTTGACTTTTTTTAGGAGGAGGTCTAACAATAATAATATACTTTTTACAAAGTTACATAACATAAACATGAAGTGTAAACTTACATAATTATAAATAAATCTTTAAATTAAAAATTAAGTAAATAAAAATTAGATAAATAATGAACAGTTAAATTAGATCGAATAATTTAGAACCTACATGAACTGGGTTAAAAAGCTGTGTCTCAGGTTATAACTAATACTTAATTTAAATTAAATTAAACTTCATACTTAATTAGATTTACACAAATATTTGATATTTTCACAGCTCCAAGGGATTGCAGACCTGAGTATTTGATATTAATTTCAACTTAAAACCACTACGCGTTCATGAGAAAAAGAGTTGACAGACAGATAGACAGGCGGACAACGAGGGAAATCCTTTAAGGGTTTCTTTTTACCTTTTTAAGTACAGATCTAAAAATGTAGATTCCTTACGTTCGTATGAAGTAAAACTGCTGTTAACTGCCTTGGTGGTGTATTGGCATGCATGTACGGTTGCGCACCCGGAGGTCCTGGGTTCGAATCCCGGGTCGGGCCAAGTTTACTTATTGAGTCTTTCTGTATATTGAGCCTCAGTAGCAGCCCAGAGTTGGGAAGTTGGCGGTGTTTCACCCCCGTGCTTCGGAGAGCACGTAAAGCCGTCGGTCCTGCGCCGACACTCACACCGGTCGTGTCCAGCAGTCGTCCTACCGAAGTATGAGAATGACAGGAATAGAGAGTGCACTTGTGTCTGCGCGTACACTTGTGCACTATAATATCTCCTGCGCAGTTGGCTCATCTGGCATGAGATGGGCCGCCGTGGCCGGAATCGGTCGGGAGAACATCATGAAGTAAAAATTCGTCGGCCTTCGATGTTGCAGGCCTACGAGTGTCGCACACGAACCTTAACTTGTATGGGGTGTTCCGCGACGCACACGCCGTTGTGGTCGCGCGCGCAGCGGCGCCGCACCGAGCCGTTCATGTGGCGCGCGTCCGCCGCCGGCCCGCTCGTGTACTCCGGCTTACACTCTTCCTTTTGAGCATTCTGGAATATATTATTTTATTATATCTATACTAATATTATAAATGTGAAAGTTTATGAGTATGGACGTATGGATGTATGTGTGTTACTCTTTCACGCAAAAATTACTGAATGGAATTTTATGAAACTTTACAATAATATAGCTCATACGTCAGAATAACACATAAGACTACTTTTTATCCCGGAAAAATGTATTGTTCCCTTGAGATAGATTTGTTTTTGTTTTTCAAAATAAAAATATCTTTTCAGATGTTTTTGGCGGATTTATTTTGATTTTTGCTTCCCGATGTTTCGAATGCTTTACGGCAACCATAGTCACTGGAGACTCTCTCTGAGTCTCTCCGCGAATCCAAATAAAAACGAAAAGATAGTTTCATTGCAAATAACCAAAATAAACATAAACTCAGTATAGCAGGAGAATTAATTTATAATTTATACTAATATTATAAAGAGGCACAATTTGTTTGTTTGAACGCGCTAATCGCAGGAACTATTAATCCGATTTGAAAAAATCTTTTTGCATTAGAGAGCCCGTTTATTGAAGAAGCCTATATATCATAATATATATATATATATATATATATATATATATATATATTGTTGCCTATCTATTCCATACTAACCGTTAAAATATACATAGGGACGAATCTATACATACATTAAATATTTTTTGGAAAATTTTATTGAAATAAACATTATTTTCGATACAGAGACCGAACCTATAGTTTTTAAAATATTTGTTTGTCTAACTAAAAACACAGAAAAACTACTGGAGAGATTTTGATGAAATTTGGTATGGTGATAGCTGGTTATCCGGGTCAACATATAGGATACTTTTTACCGCGGGAAAATATCTCATTTCTGAGAAAAAATACAAAAACTGCAATGTAATAGTATACTGATATGTAAAACCTAAGAATTTGGTTTTTGATCATCGGAACGCGGGCGGAGCTGCGGGCAATGCTAGTAAAGTATATATTCATAAAATATGTGAGACCCTTGGCGACAGTAAGTATACAAGTTTACACGACATCATTTATGTACAATTTAAAAAAAAACAATCATAATTTATATCTCATAGCACTATGAGATATTTATGAAATTAACTATTTTTTACCTCTAACAGTGCACTCTCTGGCAATGCATCTCGCAACAACTGAAAGTAAAACTCATTCTCTGCGCGCACCTGCCTCTGCCGCCTGAGCCTCAGGCGTTGTCCCACATACGCCTGCAAATACAAAATTACTAGCAGGACCCGCGGCTTCGCTCACGCAAAAATATAAAAAAACTCTAAAAAAGTAGGTTTCATAAAAAACATTCATCCTCTATTTTACCCCCCTTATGGGATGAATTTCGAAAAATGCTAAAACACGTATTCGTTTAATTGTATTGAAGAGGATTTATACTAAGTTTTAAATAATTCTGATCATAAATATTTTTTTGAGTTGTATTATAACTTATTTTCCCGTGGGAATAAGATAATCTCCCGCGGTAAAAAGTACCCTATGTCACTCTCCAATCCTCTAACTATCTCCACACAAAAAAAATCACGCCAATCCGTCACTCCGTTTCGACGTGAAAGAAGGACAGACAAACAAACAAACACACTTTCACATTTATAATATTACTATGGATTATGGAATAAGAGGGTATGAAATTATCAAGATAAATATGTATTTTGATAATTATCAAGATAGTTATCAGATAATTATCCAAAAAATTATCAAACAGATATAAACTTAGCAATTCTTGTGTAGGTATTGGTATTTGACTACTTGCCTATCATAATTTATGTTAGAATAAATTATACACTTTTAAAAATCAAGGTAATCTTTAATTATTATTTTTTTCATAATTTTGATTTTTGACACATACAAATTTGTAAATAAAAACAGAATAAATTTAACCAACTATATAGACAGTATTTAATTAAATTAAATGTCTCAGCCCCCTACTCCGTCTCATACCATGACCGTGCTAGGACCGTGTCAGGCAATAAAATATTCTTTGTATTGAAAATTATGAGACTGCCCACTAGACCGTTCTATCACCGACCAACACCGCCGCGTGCCGTGTACGGAACGTTAACAATAATTGTAGGCAAGAATATTTTGCCAGTGCCGATACGCTCCGTGCCTGGTACGCGACATTGCCGAACCGGTGCGCGCAGACAGCGACAGGGGGCATCCATTAATTACATGAAGCATTTAGGGGGGAGATAGTTGGTCGAGCAAAATCTCACTCAATCTCACGTAGGGGAGAAGAAAAAGAAAGAGAAACAGTGTAAATTGCGAGAAGACTGTTCGTAACGAATATTCGTTAACTATCAATAAATATTTATTAATAGTTAACGAATATTAATAAATATTTATTAATAGTAAATAAATTACTTTGGAGTGAATATTTCTTTGTCATATACGGTGCGATGTGAAGATCATTCATAAAAAAATAATGCCACAACCTTTTGTTGAAAAAAAATCTGTATAACTTATTATGACCATTGTTTTATTATTACCTAGCGACTCACTTCTCGCTCCGCTCGGGTTCGTTCCTTGCTTGCATTCCCATACAAACTTTCATCCCCATTTTCACCCCCTTAAGGCATGATTTCCGGGATAAAAGTCCTACATAAGATCCTATATCCTTCCCAGGGTCTCAAACTAAATTTCATCTAAATCGGTTTAGT
Source organism: Brenthis hecate (assembly GCA_951806755.1). Taxonomy (NCBI): domain Eukaryota; kingdom Metazoa; phylum Arthropoda; class Insecta; order Lepidoptera; family Nymphalidae; genus Brenthis; species Brenthis hecate. The sequence continues at coordinate 4,936,454 of OX638258.1, read as the reverse complement.
AGATCCAGAGATTACCTTCCTACAACGTCACTAATTCACAATTCACAAACTCATAAACTTTACCTCTTTATAATATTACTATAGTATCCGATATTATAATAGAAAAAAACCTTTAGCATTTTACTGATTTTTTTACGATATGTTTGGCTCAGTTTGTAGTGACCCTAGTTGTTGTGCGGTCGCGGGTTCGAGCCGCGCTGGGAGCATTAATTTGTGTGATGAGCGCAAATGTATATACTCCAGTCATGCGTGTTCATATATTTTATAATATGTATCTATTTAAAGTTATATATATATATATATATATATATATATATATATATATATATATATATATATATATATATATATATATATATATATATATTATATTTATATATATATATATATATATATATATATATATATATATATATATATATGTAGTATATCAACTACGTGGTATCCATAATATAAGCCTCGTAGGTTGTCATGAAACTCGATGGTGCTGTGTGTTAATGTCCCAACATATTTATATTTACTGATATAAATTAAATACTTTTACGCATTCTGTTTTTAAATAATCACAAAAGTTCATAATAATAATCATCATAATTTAATATTTATCATCCAAACTAATATTATAAATGCGAAAGTAGCTCTTGTCTGTCCGTTACGCTTCTACGCCTAAGCCGCTGAACCAATTTTGATAAATTTTGGTATAAAGATAGATGGGGCTTTGGAGAAGCACATAGGCTACTTTTTTCACGAGAATAAAACTTAAAGGAGGTGTAAGTGAGACTTACGTGAAGAAAACTTTTGTTTTCTCTTATGAAATGAGCGCTTTAGAAAACGTTAATAAGCCATTCTGACAATCTACTATATGATATGATGATGCCTGACAAAGGCATCTAGATCATACGAGGCGTAAGGGTGAGACGCGGGTGAGTCGCGGGTGAGACGCACCCTACTACACATGTTCACTTTTGTAAGGATTGACAAGTGTACTTGTAACTGTACTTTGCCAAGAGACGACATTACAGCGTTTTAACATAAAAACTAAATTTGTATTTTTTGACACCTCATTTGAGATCATTTCATCAAAGGCAGTGGTAGCCCAGTGGTAACGCGCTTGCTTAGAAACCCGAGTGAAGCGGATTCAAATACCCGGTCTCGCTCCACTGGTATTTTCACGTGATAATTATTTCCAACATGATTACCATGTCTTACGATGAAGGGAAACGTAAAACCTACATGTCCGAGAGAACTTAGCAAGTTTTTAAAAGACATGTTAAGTTCCCCAAGTGATCAGCGTAGTGGGCTATGGCCTGATCCCCCTCGCAATAAAGGGAGGCCGGTGCCCAGCAGTGGGACGTTAAAAAGGACTGAATACAATACATACATCAAAATCAAAAACTATATATTGATACTAATATTACCTTAACACCAAACCCGAGTGACAGCACGGGGTAGCCGAGGCAGTGCGCCGCCAGCGGGCGCCACAACTCGAGCGGCACCGTGCGCGCGCGCACCACGCCCTCCGAGTACACCACCAGGCAGCACAGCGCCACTGTTGGCAGGCATATGCCTTTGTCTGCGACTGTACATGCAATCACACACGTTATTAACTAATCCGCAATAATACTTCCTATGATTTACGTGAATATTTGACATTTTAAATAAAGCTATCTTTTTAGATTAATTCGCAGATTTATGTTGATTTTTGGTTCTCGACTTTGCACCACAAGAAAACCGCTGGACAGATTTTGATGAAATTTGGCATGATGATAGAAGATTATCCAGGTCAACATATACGATACTGTTTACTGAGGGAAAATATCTCATCTCCATACTAACCGTTACAACATTCCTAGAAATAAATCCAAAAGGAGCGAGGGTGAGTCCCTATTATAGTATCATATAATCTGTCAGGATCACAATAAGAAATTGTGTTTCCATATTTATTAATATAAACAACTATTTGATTTTTCATTTATTAGATTAAAACTAAAAATCAGTGCAGATTGTGTTTAAAAGAGAAGTAAATTTCATAAAATGAATAGCATTTTTATAATAATTATAAAATGTCTATCTAATTAGACTAAATTCAATAAGTCTGTAAGTCTGTATTTAAATTCATCTTACATTGGATACAAAATGTATAAACATTTATTACTTACATGTGTACAACACATACTGTACCCATACATAGGTACTAGCAGCAAAGAACACATACTCTAGTGGTACAAAGAAGAAACATATCATGTCGGATGTCAATGCTATACATATGAAGAACACTGAAGATGCCTGCAAAAAAACATTGTTTATTAATATAAAGTATAACAAATTGACGTAAACTATATTGAAAACATTTAACATTATATATGACATTCAAACAAAAAATGGCTACAATTTGATATCATGAAATAAAACATAACTTTCTTGACATGCTTACATTATATGTACATATGTGTTTTTATTTATTTCTATATACTTACAACACCATGGTATTTGAATGAATCATAAACTGATTTGATCATCATCCAGAAGGGCCACAAGAATTCAAATCTGAACTCCAGCATATAGTCAGCCAAGACCACTGTTGCCCAAAGCATTATGAACTTCAAATACAACAGAGAACTGGAAAAAACGATTATATATTTTTCTTGTCATTATGCTAATTGATAAATACAATATAAAAATTGTAATAGATTTTACACACAAGAATAATAGAAATGCCAATAACTTTCGTCTCGTTCAATTCAATTTGAAATAAAATAACTGAATATTTTATTCGTTTTAGTTATATCTACCGTAAGCTCTGTTCGCCAGATGGTGCCTGTAATCCATATATTTTGGTATGCACTAAACTTATGAAAATGTTTATTAGTTAGAAAACATTGCTGTTATTATAGAATCCTGAAAATTCAAGAAAATTTCGATACGAATAAAAAGTGCTTCCACTCACTTTCCATACATTCCTTCGTTGAGTTTGTTGCGCTTTACGGGGCGCCGCATCTTGCCGGATTCGGCATTTCGCCTCTTCATATTTTTTCCTCCACTATGTTAATAACTAGTACAGGCTCTCCGCTTAGAATACTATTTTACAGCGAAACATTTAAGAAAACAATACTCCGTACGGTGGAGCTTTTTGTTGTCAATCGGCCTATGTCCAGAATTTACGAGGGAGATGGATGAATTATCGGCAAGCTCTTGCGTTCACTCACAAATAGTGATGTACTACAATTTACGTAGATAAAACTAAAATGCTGTAAATAATATTTTACGGAAGAGATATTATGATAGTTCTGTTTCTTAGATAAAATTGAATAATATTATTAATTAAATTTAACTTGTTAAAATAGGTTTTAGTAGAAATTAATGATCGAAGTGTAATTGAAATTAAAAATCTAAGCATCACACAAAATATCACTTAGAGACGTGCTTGATTAATGGGAAAGAATTTTGTGTTTTTCTCCCGTCAGATGTCGCGATCACTATACCCCTCAGTATATATTAAAGCTCTATAGCGTGGATGGTTTTTTTTCATATTATATTAAATTCAATTAAAATGACAAATTGTACAGTGCCAGGATGCAAAGAAAGTGGATATCATTTATTCCCAAAAGACAAAAACTGGAAAACTTGTGAGCTAAAGCTATAAGACGACACAAATTGACGAAATCACAATCTTAAGGTATGTAGACATCATTTTAAAGAAATTCTTTAAATTCTTAAATCGTCTAAAAGTGATTATTATTTTTATTTATTGTACTTTTTTACATATTAAAAAGCAGTTTCATACAAACTTGCATGCCCATTTTACCCCCTTATGGGAATGCATTTCGCAAAATGCTCAAACATGTATTTATTCAATTGTATTAAAGAGCATTAATACCAAGTTTCAAGTTATTCTGATCAGAAATCATTCTTTGCCCATATAAACTTTATTACCCTCTTTTACCCCATAAAGATGAGTTTCTAAAAAAATCGAATAAACACTCATATATTTCTTATTTTTTATCTTTTAGCTAAACACCACTTTCTGTGTATTTTTTTTTACATTAAGAATAACATAGTTTCAATCAATCTTTAATCCCCTATTTTACGCACTTAGGGATGAATTTCAAAAAAAAATTCTTGTCTGATGCCTACATCATAATAAAAGGAATACATCCTCTAAATTTTACGTTTCTACGATCAGCGGCTTAGGCTGTGTGTTGATCAATTAGTGAGTTAAAACCAACACAAGACGCACTTTTCCTTTTAAATTCTTCTTTCAGCTGGTCTAATTTCCAGGTACAATACATTGCACAGGTATGATGCGAATACAATAAAAGCAGAAAACCAGATATAAAAGAAATATGAAATATATTGCTTAACCTCAGACTGAATATAAATAGGCCATACGTGTGGCGCCTTCGTTTCGAAAAATCTTCCCCAATAATGATATATTAATTTATTTATTTTTAACCTACTCCAAAAAGAAAGAGGTTATCAATTTGTCGGAATCTTTTTTTTATTTATTTTCACCGATTACTCGAAGACGCCTGAACCGATTTGAATTTTTTTTTGTTTTAAAAGGTATACTTTCCAAAAAAATTTTTTACAAAATCAACAATAAATAATTTTTAAAATAAATTGTTTAATCGGTGGGTTGTTTAAACGGGGGTTTCATTTAGTATATATATGTATATATAATAGATAGAACCTAATCAGATATGTTCGAAGTCGGCGCCAACTGTGATGATATATGATAATCATAGCGATAGTGTATTAACTCCATGATGATAATAAATAATTATATGTATCAATAAAATAACAATGTGTCATAACTAGTGTTAGTTAGTTCTTTGCTTTAAGGGCTTTAATGCGTGCCAGTTGAGCACAAATTATTTCGCCAATGTCACGTTGAATGGAGGAGTCACGTTCGAGAATGGCCGGTGATATTTTGAGTTATTCCACTAAGAGACTAGATTAACAGTATTAAATAGAAGAATTTTAATGTTATACCTCCACCTAAAATATAGAAAAAACAACACAAAAAATCAATTAAATTATACTATGTAAAAATAATATGTTAGTAGGTTTACTTAAAGAGATGTTAGTTCTAAAACTTAATTTTATTAAATTTAACATATTTACATAAAAATCTACATAGGGGACTAAACACAAACATCAATAAACATTGAACATTAAACGGGGGACTTTAAAAGGAAGAACATCATAAAGGGGACGAAGAAGTTTGGGGCAGTTGAAAAAGATGTGGGAAGCTGAACCTTCGTCCAAACCGCATTCGCATAATGAGTGGTCCCTGACCCTGATCTTAGCCAGATGAACAGGAGTGCTTGCATGTCCAAAGCGTAGGTGACTAATAGTAGTAATATATTTATTTCTGACGATAAAACCATGGTCGCTTTGGTATCTCCGCCTGAATAGAAGCATAATGCTTTCCCTTAGAAGATTTTGACGAGTTCCAGATGATTGATAGATTCTGATCCAGGATTTGTCCAGATGAGTTTTTGCCAGTGATAATAAATCTTGAGAAGAGTTGGTAAAATGTTCAAGAGAGCCACACTGAGTAGCAACTTTAGCGCAAGAGTCAGCGGACTCATTGCCAATAATACCAGAATGAGCTGGGATCCATACTAACTGGATGTTCAACCCATTTTGGAGGCATGAGAGCAAAGTTTCGCGGATCTTTAAAATAATGGAATACCTTGATTTGCTACGAAAAGGATTTTCTTTAATAGCCAATAAACAACTTAAGGAGTCGGACAAAATAACAGTCTGTTTTATGGTCATAACTAGTGTTGTACAATTTAAATCAATGTCATTGTCAACGTCAAGTGTCACATGTCATGGTCAATATTTAAATTTTTAAAGAAAACTTTTCACTGAAATGAACTGAATTTTTGAAATATGAACTTTACCTAATTATATATTATAAGGACGTGTATATAAATAATATCATTAACATTGAAAAAATCAATAGTGCATAAATAAATACAAACGTAGCACCTCATATTAGTTTGTATGAGAAATATCAATAAGAATTATTATTCTTATTGACAATAATATATCTGGATATCTTCATAAAAATGTAACAAATTACCTACATATATTTTTCTTCTATAAAGCTGTGGAATATATTTATGAAATAGCATATATATATATATATATATATATATATATATATATATATATATATATATATATATATATAATATATATATATATATATATATATATATATATTCAATTCAGGAAAAAGTTGAGGATATGTTATTATTTTTTAATATAAAGAAACAATGTTTATCTTTTGATTAATAATACAATCTAGAAAGATAAACAAAGATAATGCCTTCAAGAAATATCCTAGAATTAACCAGACAATATTTAAATTTAAATCATATATATGTTCATGAAGCTTGGTTAATTGAGTAAGTATATATGATATATATTTGTTTATATATTTAGTATGTACCGTAGTATAATGGGGTTAAACTATATTCTTAGAGACAAATGAATTAATATTGATTGGAAAAAACAGGGTATAAATTTATAAATAATGTTAATCTAAAATTTTAGATGTCTTGAACATTTCCTTGAGTCTTACACAGAGAGAGATATTGAAATAATACAAAGTAATGTTAAAGAGCAATGGTTTCTAAACGACTTAAGAGAGATTTGTCCTGGATGTTTGCCCGCAAAACTGAAATATATAGAAGAAACTACATTATCATCTGTATATGTGCTTCAAATAAATTCTCTTTTTGATATTGGTTTGTATAAATATATTTTAAATGAAATATGTTTTCATCTATTTAAGTTGAAGTTCTCAATACCAGAAAAGATCTTGACATGATTGGATAATTACGAAAATGTAGTTTTTTTAAATTAATATACAAAACACTCAACTCTGTTATTATTTATGTTTTAAATATATATTTAAGCACATATTACAGGACGACCCGCTTACCAGCAATATTTGGAGCTTCAAAATGTTGATACTGAAAATATTGAAGCCACTAAAACATATGAGGAAAAAATACCTGCATGTCGGTCAGTATTCTGAAAATACTTTTAATTAATAATTTTAATGGAAGGACTCGCTCTGCCATGCTTAAATAGAGTTACATATTCATAATTCTTTTATTTTTACATGCATTTTCTTTTCATTCTTCATATACAGCTTTTAGATTAACAAGAGCAACTGTTGAGTTTTTCACTGGCTCTTTTCAGCAGAATTGTCTTCCGAGCCGGTGGTAGATTCCTTACGGACTGACTACACTGACTTAATTTAAATTTAAAAGGTAAAATTGACGATTCAAAAGTGCTTGTAAAAGTCTATTTAAATAAAGTATGATTTGATTTGATTTTGATTTTCCGCACTTAGCAGATTTGCGCGTTGTACGTGAGCTTGTGCTACTCAGTGTGTTATTCTTTATGTGTGTTATTCTTTATGTGTCCCGGAAAATTTTCGGAAGTAATCTCCTGGGACCTAGTTTATGTATTTGTATGTGCAAAATATATTGATATGTATTTTGTTCTTAAGTTATAAAAATAGTCATTTTTATTAAAATAACAAAGTTATAACACACTCTTATCTATGACTGACTCATATGGGATGAGTGAACTCACTCACCTCAGTACGGACATTTTTCCTCATGAACTTAATGATTTTAGAGTAACAATATAAAATACGTCCTTTGCTTCTCGCTTATCACTTAGAAATTTATTAGGATTCTACAACTACATAGAAGAAACAGAAAGAGAACTTTGATTTTCACACTTTACTATGAATTTGTTTATTTTTACAATATTGTATTTTACTTTTAGACGAATACAGTTCTTAGTACCTTTCTTATATTGGGAAATTAATTTACGTATACCACCTGCATATATACAGGTGGTTACGTGAAACTCACCGGCTAGAATGCTAGTACTACCCACTAAAACACAACAGAACCTTCCCCGTCTTCATGAGGCGTCGCAGATAGGATCGCTTACGAAGTCAACCACGACGCTCCGACGGCAGGTCTACCGAAACAGACCACACAACCAATAGCTTGCTCCTACGGTCCACTCTGCTGTCAGAGAAGTACCAGTAGCAATCCGCAAGCCTAGTGTTTCTCTTGGCTTTACTCCTGGCTGCATTGCCAGACACGAATGAGCCTCCTTTCCCCACACGACAAGGTGAACACACCTCGGCAGGACAGTTCTTAGTGCCTAATAGTAGGTAAATGAAGCATATTATAAGTATACATGATACATCATAACTATGCGAAATGAAAAGAGCGAGAATTCGTGAGCGAGTGAGCATATGTTACTTCTTTATTCTTTAATTGTAACGACAAAACGGATTTTAGTGACATTCAGAATAGTTGTGGCTTACATCCTAGATTTCTTATCATCCAAACGGATCCGCGGGCAAAGCCAGAATCTATCACAATTCGTGTATGTTGTGCTACGGAAAACATGGTTTAATAGTCAGACTTGCAATTTTTTTTTAGAATTAATGTTTTTTGTTGCAGAATGTTGAAAATGATTATGACAGATGGTGTACAAGAGGTAACTGGTATCGAATACAAAACTATAAGAAATCTATGTGTCAACACTATTCCAGGAATCAAAGTGCTTATTAAAGGTAAAAACAACCTACATCCATTATTCATTGTGAATTTTCTCTTATAGATTTGTCACAGTTATTTTTTTTTAATATCATTTCCATCTGCAAAATCAAACGCTCCCTTGGTTAGTAGCATGATGATATATAGCTTATAACCTTCCTCAATAAATGGGCTATCTAACGCAAAAAGAATTTTTCAAATCGGATTAGTACTTCCTGAAATTAGCGCGCTCAATCAAACAAACAAACTCTGCCTCTTTATAATATTCGTATAGACTTAAACGTACATATGAAAGTTATGTTTTAAATTTATCAAACAATTTGGGGAAAACTGTCATAAATACAGTGAACTTAATAAATAAATATGCCATCATGTTCTTATAAGATAACTAAGCATTGCCCGCAGATACGCCCGCGTTCAAATGGCCAAAAAGCAAATTTTTTTAGGTTTTACATATTAGTACAGTAGCTCATACATTGCAGTTTTTGTAATTTTTTTTCAGAAATGAGATATTTTCCCGCGGTAAAATCCTATATGTTGACCCGGATAACCAGCTATCACCACACCAAATTTCATTACAATCCCTCCAGTGGTTTTTCTGTGATGCGGTAACAGCCAGACAGACAGACAAAAATTCTAAAAACTATAGATTCGGCCTCTGTATCGATAATAATGTTTATTTTAATAAGATTTTCCAAAAAATATTTAATGTACAGATTCGGCATAGTTATAATTTTATTATATGTATACGTATGTAACTACAGTAAAGTTACGCCTACTTCGATGACGTATCCCTAGATCTGTAATTTCAATGCAGACTTACGGCTTGTTTTTATTCATTTTTCATAACCTCCTACCCTTAATACTTTTCCCTGAGCGCTATAATATGGGGTTCTTCAAGATTCGCGTTTTCAGGCCCTTTAAAGGCCAGCAACTGATTTAACGCACGCCATTGGTCAGATCAAATATTATGACGTCAAAGTATTATCATAACAGAGCGATTAGCGATTTTGTCGCTACACACTAGTCTTAATTTTTCTATCTATGATACGTCACGCCAAGCGCCAGAAATAGCGTTTAGAGTATCCGTATCGGATTGATATTTTTAGAAAATTTTGTTATACTAAATTTTTTTTGGAGTTGTTTTTTTTTACAATTATATAACGATGTTAGCTAAATTTAAAAAAAATCACGAATATTCCCTACTGCTCTCATGTCTGCATGTCAAATGTGTAATAGCGACGATAACCCCTACCATTAAGCGGATAGTTTGCTTAATGCCCCTTTTTCTAAAAAAAGAAATACATTTTCCAGGTCCAGTGAAGTGTCGCAAAGGGACACTCTTACTAAGTGACGGGAACTGTCAGGTGTTGGACGGAGAAGTGGAGTCTCTGATGAATGATAACTGTCAAAGCGCATTGCTTGGTAGGAAACTGGGCCTACAAAATGTACCAGGTAGTGGTAAGTATTTCCCTTAAATAACATTTATTCGCTAACAACCTTTTTTACCTGAATATATGGGAATGTAACAGTATATTTTACAATACATGTTTCTTTAGTAGCTAAGAAGCTCTATAAAATAGTTTAAAATAATTGTAATAACCATGTTATTACTTAATTTTAAGAAATTTTGTATGTAAACGTAACAGAGCGACTCTTAAATAAAGAAAAAAAAACGATTTTTTTAACGTTGGGAAATGCATTTACATTTTATATACATATACAGTGGTCACCAGTGGGAATACGCTTGCTTGAGGAATCAGGTGAAGCGGGTTCAAATCCCAAATCTCGCATATATATAATCATAAAGAAACCTCCATGTCTGAGGGAAGCTAGAAAGTTTTCGAAAAACATGTAAAGACCGCCCCACACTTGACCAGCGTGGTGGACTGTGGCCTGATTCCCCTCGTATTGAAAGGCCTGTGCCCAGCAGTAGGACGTTATAAAGAGCTTCTTTTACAAAGTTCAGAGTAGCGCTTAGAGTATTTTGACTTATGCACAGCATACAAGATTTTAAATATATTAATTTTAGTCTGTGCAGGTCCGAAGGCAACAAATCAATCGAGAATCAACCAACCTGCGCCTGTTTGTAGGGTGCCTGTGCCTCCATCTGCATCTTCGATATCCTCCGAATTACCTTCAACTTCTAGAACAGCTCCGGCTGTTTCTAGAATTACTGAATCAGCTACTTTTAAGGCACCTGCTTCAAGACCTGACTTTTTTAAAACAGAAGCATCCGAATCAGTCTTTGGAACAGCTACAGCTTCTTCTAGAACAGAATTAGCTGCTTTTAGTGAGCCAACACCAGCTAGTCGGCCTTCAAGACTTGACACTTTTGAAACAGAAGATTCCGAATTCGATGCGTTGGATATTGACATCGATCCTAGTGAAATAGACAAAATCGAGGCTCAATACAGTGGTGGAGTTAGGAGATTGTCAGATGACGTGACCATGCAACCAGAAAAAAAAGTTAAAATAGACCGAAGTGATGAATTTCCGATTGATGACGATGATGTGATATGTCTCGAAGACGAGGAAAATTTCAGTGACCACGATATGTTCTTTGATCTAAATGAGCCAATGAAAAAAGAAATCTATACTATAAATGAGGTAAACAACACAAAAGATAAGAATGGTAAAATCTTCATAGTGAAAGCTAGGATTTTAACAATGCTTTCGAAATTATCTCTCTCCAAAACCGCGTGGAAGTCGAGCTGTACGCTGACAGACGAGAGTGGCAACATTGACGTGGAGTTGTCCAACGAGGCTCTCGAGACGGTCGTCGGCTACACGCCTAACCAAATGTACATTATGAAGAAGCAGTTGAAAACCCAACCGGAACTTAATGAGAAAATCAAATTGGTAAGTGCTATGAGCATTTATTTCTTACTTAAAAAACTCTGTATCATTTTTTAGCTCGATCCGGAATTCGAACCCAGAATCTTATAATCTCCAGCCATATATGTTGGGTTAATAAAAAATCCCATCATTAAATTTATTTACACGAAATTCCTATATAAAGAGTTTCATATAGTTAAATATAAAATATAGAAAAACTAAACTGTATAGTTATGTAACATTCTACATTGCTCAAAGTTCAAAGAGATCATAATGCTAATGTTTAATTGTATCTGTTATATTAATTTACAGATTCTAGTACAGGCGAAGGAAAAATTTCAAGTCCTACATTGTAAAATGAAAATAGAATTCAAATCGCCCACAGACAACCCGACAGTGACTGAATTTATTGATTTATAGGATAGATTAACAGTTAGTATGGAATAAATATTGGATTCCTTGCTGTGTAAAACAAAAATAAATCTATCCCACAGGAACTGTACATTTTTTTGGGATAAAAAGTAATCTATGTGCTATTCCAGACTATAACCTATCTCTGTGCGAAATTTCATTCAGATCCGTTCAGCCATTCTGGCGTGATTAAGTAACAAACATCCATTCATCCAAACCTTCGCATTTATAATATTATAATGGGATGGGATTATAAACAAGTAGAATCTGCAATCGGTATTTCTAATAGAAAACTGTAAACTATTCGCGTGTGCCATATCCTAACAATGTGTATTCAGCCCTTTTTAACGTCCCACTGCTGGGCACGAGCCTCCCTTCAATACGGGGGAAATCAGGCCATAGTCCACCACGCTGGCCAAGTGCGGGTTGGCGGACTTCACATGTCTTTCGAAAACTTGCTAAGTTCTCTAAAACATGCAGGCTTCCTCACGATGTTTTCCTTCACCGTTAAGATAAGTGGTAATCACTTTGGAAATGATTTGCACATGAAAATATCAGAAGTGCGAGACCCGGGATTTGAACTCGCTTCACTCAGTTTCCCAAGCGAGTGCGTTACCACTGGGCTACCGCTGCCTTAACAATGTGAAGAAGTGCTTTTCCTTTCTTTTCTTTTCTTTGCATTTCTATAAACCATGGGATGTTGGGGGTAAGGAGGAACGACTTTTTAATTTGTAAATTAAAACTGATTACATTTATTTGGTTTTGACATCTATCAGCACCCTGAGTGTTAGCGTTAACACGTCACGTGACGATGTCGATGACGACTTACATGAATTTACTCCCCATCCAAACCTGCCTATAGAAGTTTTCACTTCAAAAATCTTTCCTCTTTATAATATTAGTGTACATTATAACTATTTTTGAGCATTTTCGCCATTAAATGGGAAAGAGTTGTTGTAGATTTTGTATCAAATTACAAATCCACTTTGTATAAACATTCTTTTAAATTGGTTTTTTTAACCTTTAACTGGTGTTCTTCTATCATACAATCTGCACAATGTGTTACATTTTTTATTTTTAAATAAATTTGCAAAAATGAATAATTTATAATAAAGTCTAATTATGTTTATTATGGCTTCTTTATTTACCTGGAAAATAATATTTGACTTTTTAAATTATATTATTTTTGGTATTTTGCTTTTTTTTGTGATTTTTGGTTCCAGAGCGAAACCCCGAGTTTCTGTCGTGACCATGTTTATTTCATTAAACTTGACAACATTCTTACATTGCCATACAAAGTTGCTTTGGATTATTCGAAACTAGCGGCTCACCCTCGCTTCGCTCGTTTTTGCCTCTAGGAAAACAAAAACAAACCTATCCCAATCAAAATCCTAAGGGAACCCAACATTTTTCCGGGATAAAAAGTAGCCTATGTATTATTCTAGACTATAATCTATTTCTGTGCCAGACATCCAGATCCGTTCAGCCCACAGAGTATATTGCTACATATAAAAAGGCGTAATCTTTCAAACATGATTATTAATTATTCGAACATTTTAATAAATCTCTTTATGATAAATAAGTATATATGGATGACTGGCAGTTGTAAAATTAATAAAATGTTTTGTTTTCCATGTAATAAAAATGAAAAGTTGGTAACTCAAATTTTTACAATATTTTAGCAGACTTTGTTAAAAAAAAAACCGTATTGCTTAAGTATATAAATAACTTATTTAATATATATATATATATATATATATATATATATATATATATATATATATATATATATATTATAACTGCTAATTTGATTTCGATTAAGGATCGGTGTCTGTGTAATCCGCGTATTAACAGTTTCGGTAATTTTTTATTTCTTTTGTTTGTTTGTGTGTTAAAAAGGCTTTTTTCAAAGTCGCTCTTATCATGCGAAAAGACACTGTATTCAAATTATCGTGATTTAATGTATAGTGAAAGTGTAACCTTAATAATAATAATTATATATATATATATATATATATATATATATATATATATATATATATATATAAGTACTTGTAAAAAAATAAAAAGGCAATTATATTACAAAAACATTTATTCACACACGTAAAAGCTTGTATAATACATACATCTTTACATAAACATAATTTTGTGAATACATTCATACAATCACATGACATCACTGCATATAAATTAAACTGCAGTAATCAACAACTTTTCTAAGGCCTCAAATAAAAGTGACATATTTTTTTTATAATCTTTATTGCTTTTGAATTAAGCCTATATTTTAATGTTAGTTTTAATTTTGTCTTTTTGATTAAGAAAACAGATATTGAAAAGTACAAAAAAAGGTGGGAAATTCAATGTAGTTGAAACGCAACGCCATTGATCTGACAGAGAGCGCTGTTGTTTTGTGTTTGCGATTGTTACTAACAATCTAGACCTGTTGAAACTGATTCAAATTCACTTTTGATTCGAACAGTTCGAATCGAACTCGATGTGGCTACCTTACTCCCGAACCAAATCAAAACAATACCGAGATCGACGTACGTTCGAGTGTTATCAGCGCCGTTAACTGTATCCTGCTGCTTTGAATATTATTTGATTTGATGTATAAAATTACGAGGTATTCTTTGGTAAGTATAAGTATACTATTTGTGTATATTAAAACAAAGTACCTGGGCGACCGAGCTTCGCTCGGAGTTTTTGGCCAAAAGTACAATTTAAAAAAAAAATGAATATGTAAAAAAAAAGAAAGTAAAAACTTTGTATCAGACCGGGATTCAAACCCGAACACTTGTGATTGTTAATCTTACGCCTTGGCCGCTTGACCACGAAACTTATACCCGAGCGTGCGTAATTAGCAACCATATTTTGCGTGTCAAAGAAAACCGCATAAAACTCGAAAACACGCGTTTTCCCAAACAAGACTAATCTAGATCGATTTTTCGCCCCCGAAAACCACCACATACCAAATTTCAGCGAAATCCGTAGAGCCCTTACCGAGATAAATAAATATACATGAAATTGCTTGTTTAAAGGTATTAGATAATGTAAAGTTTCAGCATAAGTCTTTGAGCATAAATAGCTTCCAATTGCACGTTCTAGTATATACCTTGCAGAACAGTACTTTTGGGTGTCATCCTGTACACGTATCTTCGCTTGGTTTGATTCGTCAATAACATAAAAAAGTCGCGGGCGAGCCGTTACAATAAAAAATTGTATAAATATCCACACTCGATCTAAAAAAGTACCTCTTTCACTACCGTCACATTTGACATTATATTGATCCTAAAACTCGATACCACAGCTGTCCGATTGAGTGGGGAGTAAGACTTTTCGATCCTAACGGCCGTTCTCGATCGTAGTTAGTTCCAATTTGAATCACTACACGATCGTGCGCTGATGTCAATTCTAAGAGTACGAATCCTAACAAAATCGCGTCAAACTAGATTGACTCAGACTCGAAATTGTCGGGAGTAAGCCAGCTTCATTCAGGGGGCGGGAAAAAAAATCTTCGCGTTATCGAAAATACTTTTTTTATTTTCCAAAAAATGAAAAATAAAAAAGATTAACATGTACATTTTTCGAAAAATTGATAACATTTATAAATTATTTTTTTGCATTTTTCAAAAAAATAATAGTTAAAAAGAAATAAACTTTATCGAAACTTTACCCATTTTATGCAAAATTTCGATAATAGAGCGGCCTTTTTTACTATGGCCAGGTCAACAACCATATTTTACTTAAACAAACACATAATTATGTAAAATCTAAAATAAAGTAAATATAAAAATTGTGACTATCTTTATCTCCTATATTACCTATTATTCTATACGAGTTTTAATGATACTCGACAGCGGAATCCGCAAATAAATTCAGATACAATAATATGTAATGTTCGCGGATTCAGCTTTCGAATTAAATGCTATTTACCACAACTAGCCAAAGGCCCTGACACTAAAGTGCATTGTGACCGTGTGACATCAATAATAAAAAAAGTACTAGATACACAATCCCATGCAAAAGTTCTCTTAAAACTGTCACCAATTGTGTATAGGTAATTATTCTAACTGAAATAAATATACAATAATGTAATTTGAACCTTAAACGCAATGCTTAAAGTTGTTTTCACAAAAAAAAATTAAAAGCGCGCTCAAATATTCAAATGAGCGCTCATTCGGTGAGGATATTTTTGTAGCTGATTGTGTATCTAGTACTTTTTGATCGATGCCGTGTTAGAAGTTATTGTCTTTTCCTTTCCTCATAGTGAGTAGACGCAGTATTCTGCCCAGGCACAATGGCATAACAAATTACATTAAAAATGACTCTTAAATAGCTATAAAAATATTTTAAAAATATACACTTATCAATAATAAAATATATGTATGTACAATTGTAAAAAATGTAATTGTACAAAAGAAAAGAAAAATATAAAAAAATATAACATACAATACTAATAATGCACTTTTTTGTATACAGTATATTGATCCATTATTATTTATATATAACAACACTAACATTTATTGTTCTTAATTTATTTCGTGCCTCCATATGGTTATCTATTGAAAAATTTAAGCTAATATATAAATTGTAAAATCTAAACTACATTTTTAAAACTAGTTAATTTCTAATAGTTGAGTAAATAAAAGAAATAATTTTTGACAGCATACCTTTTGCCTTTTGGGTTTGCTTTAATGCTTTAAATTTAAGTTCATTTGCTATAAACCCGACTGCTGTGCACTATTTAATACCCATATAGAGAACATGTTTCATACAATTGCCCAAGTATAAGTACAAAATGAACCTTCTACTTTTATCGGAGCTCAAATTAAACCTTTATTTTATAGGGTGTCATCCAAGTTTTCCTTGGGTGAGACATCCGAAACTGTTTTAAACATATGGCACCCAGTTTCTGACTAGATACGTAACAGAAAGGGTGTTGTGTAATTTCTCTTTGGAGTGATCTGACATATTAAATAAAATTATAATTTTTTTTTGGATGATTTCGCGGTTTTTTTTAGGGACCGTGTGAGTGAGCCTCTACCGTGATTGCAGTAAAGCATTCGAAACGTCGGCAATCAAAAATCAAAATAAATCCGCAAAATAATTCGAATAGATAGTTTTATTTAAAATGTCAAATATTCGCGTAAATCTAAGAAAGTATGATTTGACATAATCAACAATTGGAACTGGAAAAAACCGGTTTTGTCAACGAGCACCATGCACTTGAACCATAGAGACCACACCCATATGTACACATATCATCAAGCGATTGCCATTTGAAAGCTTTGAGACTCATGTGTCAGCGGTGAATGTCAAGAGCCCACTTTCGTTAGCTTTCCCACCTCTTGAGATTTTCCTAAATCCTTACTAGTTCACATTTATCTTGGTTGGTATTCGATACTCTATTCCCCAGTCCCACATGCTAAGCGAGGCCGATGCCCAGCAGTGGGACTTAAAAATATAATAAAAATATATGGCCACATTTACCCTAAGAAAGATTATTGCACAATTTATGGAGAAATTAGCATGTATTCTTAACGTCACACTGCTGGGCACTTTCAATACTTGAAATACTATTTTCACTAGAAAATATGTAACATGACAATTATTGCTTACGATTTGTCTACTTACATAATAAACACGATCCCATATATGTTTTCTCAAGATCATTGGAATATTAAACAAATTGGCATTTTGAATGCGTGTAAATTTAATATTTGAAGTATGTGGTTACTTTCAAGTTCTATTTATTAAGAACATTTTATGAGACAACTATTTCATATTATATTCCGAGAGCTGGCGCCGAATTTTGGGAAGGTCCTTTTGGCAAGTTGAAATTGTGAAAAAATATAATTTCGTGAATTGGCGAGTCCAGTCCCGCGAGTCTGGTATAGCTTTAGCGGTTATTTTTTACTTTTTTGTAGTAATTTAATTTGTAAACTTTATTTACGTCTGGGAATGGTTTATAACCGGTAAATTAGTCTGGCGATTTGAATTTCAGATTGCCAAAAGTATATTTCTTGAAATAAAAAAAATCTTTGGAGAGGTCTGGCAATACTTTATAACCGACAAAAACGTCTGGGGTTCATTTTTTTGAATTATATGAAAACTAAATTAAAAGATTAAATAAAAATCAAGTTGCCAAAAATATGTTTTTTTGGATATTTTTTTGCAAATGTTATAATACTGCGCAGTAACGAAATAACCGCTAAAGCTATACCAGACTCGCGGGACTGGACTCGCCAATTCACGTAATTATATTTTTTCACAATTTCAACTTGCCAAAAGGACCTTCCCAAAATTCGTCACGAACTCTCGGGCTATTACCTTTGAGGTTAGAGATACCCTGTGTGCTCTTCATTTACCACACAATATATTATTCTATATCTGTACATGTATAAAAAAACTAAGGACACTTTAAATTTCTGCTTTAAAATTAAAGATAAATCCGGATGTTGTCGTTCAAAAATTGTCAAGTCGTATGCTGCACTTTCTCTAGGTCTTCTACTTCCACCGGATCAGTTATCATCACCGTCATGTCAGATCAATAAAAACTGCAAATATCAATAATAATGATATCAATAATCTTACTACTAATATAAATACGAAAGTTTCGATGGATGGATGTTTGTACTCAATCATGCCAGAACGGCTCGACGGATCTGGATGAAATTTGGAGCACAGAGATAGATTATAGTCTGGAATAGTACATAGGTTACTTTTTGTTCCTGAAAAATGTTCAGTTCCCGTGGGATAGATTTGTTTTTGTTTTTCACTAGGGAGAAACATGAGCAATTCTTGTATATACAATATGCATACATATATATTTACATAACTCATGTATTTTGGAAACTTCTCTAACGATTTGGCTCAAATTTTGTATATAGATAAGGTTTTTCTTTTTTATCGTAATAGGTGTCTTTTCTGAGAGAATGTACTTTTTATATTTTTTCCGAAAAAACATGATTTTACAGAAAAAGATTGAAATAATTCCATAGCCGAATTTCAGTTCATGATATGTCAAAAAGATACTTACTGTTGTTAACAGACTCGAGTTTTGGTCTTTTGTTGCCTGACCCGACACTTCTGTTACTGCTTTTTCTTCTCCTGTTTATTTCAGCAGGATCTTCACTAGTCCAACCCACATAGCCATTGTGTCGATGTGTCGCAGTTACACCCGAGTCTGTACCTTTAATAATAGAACAGGTAAATTGTATAATTTCTCTCTTTCGGATTTTAATATAGTTTATAAAAAAACATGCCTTTCTGAAGTAAAACTTCTTTAGGCGCGCCATGAGAGGGAAAAAAAAGATTGGTGTTACGATTTTTGTAACGGAAACTGTTACGCTAGGCCGTTACGTTACAGAAGCGAATAAATAGTAAAATAAATAGTTAATTAAAATATTATATGAATATTTTATAGCATAAATAAAATAAAAAAGATATTTACACAAAATACATCTTTAATTTATTTTTAAATCGGTGATGGAATCATATTAGTCTGCAGTCCCCAACAGTTTTTTTTTTATGATTAATATTTGATAACAAGCTAAAACTTTACGAGTATCTCCGTTTTGTCGAGACAACCAACTTTTGTAGCTACCAAAATTTGATAATTTAATTGTTTAATTTCATAGTAAAGAGGCTAGATTTTTGTTTTAGATTCAAAAAGTCAATGAGACTTATAATAGACAGACATTAATCTTAAACTAACTCCATAGCCGAGCTTAATTTCAAATAAATCAAAAAAAGATAGTTACTATAAGCGCTATAATTGTTGACAACAGCAAATTTTTCACCAGTTAGATCAACAGACACATTATGTGAATCTGTCGCAGTTTTGTCCAAATCTAGTCCTGTAATAATAGAAAGGGAAAATTTTATAATTTCTCTCTTTCGGACGTTCAATGAAGTTTATAAAAAACTAGCGGCTCACCCTCGCTTCGCTCTGGTTCACCTCTAGAAATGCACACTTTTCCGGGATAAAAAGTAACCTGTTGTTTGACCGACAATCGAAAGTATGAGCATGTCAAATTTTACTAAATTAGGTGCATAAGTTGTTGTGTACTAAGCTGTAAAAGTTACTATAGTTTTTTAACTATCCCACGGGAACTCGTTAATTTTCCGGGATGAAAAGTATTTAAAATGTTGACCGGGCATATAAGGTACTACCATGCAAAATTTCATTTAAATCTGTCTAACAGTTTCAGAGATTAGTCCGTACAAACAGAGAAACAAAAAAAATGAAAAAAAAAACTGGATTTGTTCTATTTCTCTTCTTACAACCCCCTGACTCGGTTTTTAGCATTTTTTTATGTACAGATTTCGACCTTTACAGTTTTATTATATGTATACATAAAAAGTGCCTTTCTGAAGTGAAACTTCTTTAGGCGCGCCATAAGAGGGCAAAAAGGACTGGCGTTACGATTTTTGTAACGGAAACGGTTACGCTCGGCCGTTACGTTACGGAAGCGAATAAATAGTCAAATAAATAGTTATTTAAACTATTATATGAATATTTCAAAGAATGAATTGAATAAAAATATATATTTACAAAAAAAAAATACTTCTTTCATTTATTTTTAATGAGTGATGGGATCATATTAGTGTACAGTCCCCAACAGTTTTTTTTATGATTAATAACAAGCTAAAACTACACGAGTAGCTCCGTTTTGACGAGGCACCCGACTTTTCTATCTACCAAAATTTGATATTAATTGTTTAAATTCAAAAAGTCAGTGAGACTTATGATAGACAAACATTAATCTTAAATTAATTCCATAGCAGAGTTTCATTTCTTAATATATCAAAAAAAAGATAATTACTATAAGGGTCATAATTGTTGTCAACAGCAGATTTTTCACCAGTTAGATCCACAAAAACATTGTGTGGATCTGTCACAGTTTTGTCCAAATATAGACCTGTAATAATAGAAAGGGAAAATTTTATAATCTCTTTTTCGGACTTTCAATGAGGTTTCTAAAAAAAAAACCGGTCAAGTGCGAGACAGACTTGCGCACGAAGGGTTCTGTACCATTATCTACGAAAATCACATTTGTTGTATGGGAGCCCCCTTAAATATTTATTTTATTCTGTTTTTTAACATTTGTTATTATAGCGGCAACAGAAATACATCATCTGTGAAAATATCAACTGTCTAATTACCACGGTTCATGAGATACAGCCCAACAATTCTTTTTTTATGATTAATAACAAGCTAAAACTTCTCGAGTAGCTCCGTTTTGACGAGACACACAACTTTTGATAGTAAAGAGGCTACATTTTTTTTATTCTAAAAAATAATTCCATAGATGAGTTTCATTTCATAATATGTCAAAAATATACTTACTGTTGTTAACAGCCTCCGTTTTTATTCCTTTGTTGCTTGACCCGACACTTCTGTTACTACTTTTTCTTCTCCTGTTTATTTCAGCAGGATCTTCACTAGTCCAACCCACATAGCCATTGTGTCGATCTGTCGCAGTTACACCCGACTCTGTACCTTTAATAATAGAAAAAGTAAATTGTATAATTTCTCTCTTTCGGACTTTTAATATAGTTTATAAAAAAACATGATTTTCTGAAGTGAAACTCCTTTAGGCGCGCCATGAGAGGGAAAAAAAAGATTGGCGTTACGATTTTTGTAACGGAAACTGTTACGCTGGGCCGTTACGTTACGGAAGCGAATAAATACTTAAATAAATAGTTATTCAAACTATTATATGAACATTTCATAGCATAAATTAAATAAAAAAAGATATTTACAAAAAATACATCTTTCATTTATTTTTAAATCGGTGATGGAATCATATTAGTCTCTACAGTCCCCAACAGATTTTTTTTTAAGATTAATATTTGATAACAAGCTAAAACTTTAGGAGTATCTCCGTTTTGACGAGACACCCAAAAATTTCTTTCTACAAAATATTGATAATTTAATTGTTTAATTTGATAGTAAGGAAGGAGGCTAGGTTTTTTTGTTTAGATTCTAAAAGTCAATGAGACTTATGTTAGAGAGACATTAATCTTAAATTAATTCCAAAGCCGTCAATATGTCAAAAAAGATACATACTGTTGTTAACAGCCTCCATTTTTTTTCCTTTGTTGCCTGATCCAACACTTCTGTTACTACTTTTTCTTCTTCTATTTATTTCAGAAGGTTGTTCACTAGACTGACCTACATAACTATTGTGTCGATCTGTCGCAGTTACAGCCGAGTCTGTACCTTTAATAATAGAAAAAGTAAATTGTATAATTTCTCTCTTCCGGACTTTGAAGTTTGTAAAAAATAAAAAATGCCTTTATTAAGTTCAATTTATATACTATCAGTGCTGTATTATAGCTATCAGTGTTGTCAGTGCTAAAATAAACAAACCTATTTTCTTTTTGAAATTCACCCGGACAGTTATCAATGCTGTGAAATTCCTGTACTAAGCCATAAAAAAATAACATTAAGCTTGTTTTTGTGTTCAGCTCTTTTCAACGTCCCACTCCTGGGCACGGGCCTCCCTTCAATACGAGAGGGATCAGGCCATAGTCCACCACGCTGGCCGAGTGCGGGTTGGCGGGTTTCACATGTCTTTTGAGAACTTGCTATGTTCTCTCAGACATGCAATTTTCTCACTCTTGATGTTTTCCTTCACCATAAGGCAAGTGGTAATCATTTTAGAAATGTTTCGCCACCGCACATGAAAATATCAGAGGTGCGAGACCCGGAATTTGAACCCGCTTCACTCGGTTTCCCAAGCGAGCGCGATTGTTTATATAATCAAATACAATTCTCTAAGTTTTTTTTTTTAATTTTTTTTTCGTAAATTTTTCCGATGTTTTAATAGTTATTCTGCTATTCGTGGTGAACACAAATTCAGTTCTCTAGTTATGTGTTGTAACAAACCTGACTTTCTTTTATATAGAATAGAATATATCTTTATAGACACAATTATTTGTTGTTACATAAACCTGTTGAAGCCTCTGACTTCAAACTAGATTAAACCTGTATGTCAGGAGTCAGCATCCTCTTCCATCTTTAATCATAAGTGGAGGTCAATAATATTACAGAGCATGTTTAACAGTAATAATTTTAGTATTTGTTTGTGAAAGAAGAAAATGAAAAATAAAAAAAGTAAAACAAAAATTAACTAACAAAAATGTGAAGTTACGTAAAATACTATATAAAACATGTATGTGTGAGTATGTGTGTGTATTCATTTAGCATTTTATAAATTCCTTTCTAATATCTTTTCCGTTTCCTGATAGCTAAGTGTAAGCAGCCAATCTCTTAACTTTTTTTGACATTCACGTAGTGTAAGTGGGTAAAAAATAAAAATTAAGAATTTGATTAATTTTATTGTATAAATATATGCGAGAGAACTACCTTGACGCCAAGTCATGGAACTATGACATTTTTGGGGGGTATGTTTGGGTGTGTCATTTATGGTCTGTTTGTTGCGAAGTAAGTTGGGATCATAAAGAGTAGACCGGTATTGTGTGTGTTGTTGTATATATATATATAAGATCATTTTAGGGAGATGGTTGATTTATTTTTAACCGAACAAGCTTAGCTTATATATATATTTATTGTGTGTGTTGTTGTATATATATAGATTAGAATTACTTTGTATTTTGAGCAGCTTCAACTGATTAACGGTGTGGTCGTAGCTAGCCTTCATCAGAGTGTCGACTTCACCGCCCAGCAGTTCGCAGTTGCCATCATTCAATATGAGAAAACATAAATGTAATGATTCATGTTTTCTCAAGTGCACTGGGCCTAAAAATGTTTTATAACATTTTATAAATATTCAATATATATATATATATATATATATATATATATATATATATATATATATATATATATATATATATATATAATAGATCAGCTCTTAAGAATATTGAAAATAAGAAAAGAAAAAACTTCATGATTTAAAATTGACTGTAAGAATATTTTTAAATAATTTGCTTATGCTAATGGCTGTTATTTTTGAAGTTACACTTCTTTTGGCTTGTTTGGAAAAAAATATGAAAGTAAAATTTTTACTTCTGTCTCTCCAGTTCCCGTGAAAATTTATAACTATATTCAAAGTAGTTTCTTAAATATTCATAAAAAGTGTTTTAAGACAGTGGAGATAAAAAAAATATATTTATTTTTATTAATTTATCATTCCTTTTACAAACAGAGAGCTGCGACATATGGTATGAAATCTTTAGCTATTTGTTCTGTTTACTGTTACATCAAAGAAGTATAACTTCTTATGTGCTTACATAAGTACATACTTTCATCTTTTTTAATTAAGTATCTGTTTGAATCATAAATTTGTGTTTGTGTTACTAAAGAGTGAATACCAAATTATTTTTCGTACCTTTAATAAGCATCTTACAGCCTGGAACTGTGTTGATCCACAAATCCTTGATTGGCTCTAATACGCGTCCATAGATTTCTTGCACACCATCAGTCATAACCAATAATAAATTTCTGAAAATGGCAAAGCACTTATTTATAATAATCTCCAACAGTTTTAAAATTATTGAATTAAGGAAAATGGGACATAAGTTTTTGTATATAATATTATATGGACATTAATTATATTATTAAAAAAGTTAAATTACTCATACAATATTAGCAATTATCTTCATCATTTTGTCATTTTTAAACATTATAGTAACCTTGATAGTTAAGTCATTTTAGGGAGATGGTTGATTTATTTTTAACCGAACAAGCTTTCCTCAAAGTATAATTATTAAATATAACAGATATCCAGTAACTATTCGGTATCCAACCTATCTGGCCTTATTTTACTATCCGGCTGGATACCGGATAGTAAAACAATATTCGGCCGGATACAGGATAGAATCGCAACATCCAGCTGGATACTGGATATTTATCTTGTAAAAGCAGTAGGTATGGAAAGGTACTATCTGGCATATTTTGAAAGTGTTAGTACCCACACTTGTCGAAGTATTGTATGTGTACTGACTTAACCATCCACCAACTGTAAGGGTCGCAAATTGATCAACCAAGTAAACAATTGACTTTGCTGACTAACACCCAAATAAGCCTAAATTCTTAAAATAACATATGCCCTTATCTCAATATACAATGTGACAACTGGCTTATTATCTGGGCATCACATATCCAGCCATCCGGCCTTACAGCTCATGGGATATCTAGTATCCAATATCCGGCCAAACAACTATTTGTTTAGTCACTAATAATTATAGCTTCTTCACATTTTTTCTCCAAATTAGTATAGAGATAACATCATACATACTATAATATACATAATAGAAAACAGTATTGAGCTTGTAATGTAATATACATTACTGTATATAATAAATGAAACATTACCTGTTTACCAAATCATGCTGGCCTGCTCTGATTATCTCCTTTTTAGTATTTTTAGAGCAATAATAGTCACAAAAATCTGTAAAAGTTTTATTTTCAACTTTAATGTTGTGCTATTTGTATAATACTGATATGAATGAAAATATATAATTTAAATTTAATATACTTACCAAAATTCCAAATAGATTTAATTTGAAGTGTATAAACACCTTTTAACTCAGATGTGTTAACATTTAGATTCTGAGGCAAACATCCAGGAGATGTTTCAGTTAAATCATTAAGTAACCATTGTTCAATCACTTTTGTACATATTTCTTTTAAATTGTGCGAGTTATTATGTGAAGTCAATAAATATTTCAGGCACCTTAAAATATAAAAATAAGGTAAAATAATGTGTATATGATTTAAATATAAATAAGGTAAAATAATGTGTATATGATTTAAATATGTTTATTCATGAAGTAAAAATCGGATCTTATTTCTGAACAGTACATATATAGTAAGGCCCTATGTTCTCTAGTTTATTCAAAATACTTGGTTAAATTGTTTCAGAAATAAAGTATAAAGTAAGCCGCTTTTTCGTAAACAAGTTAGACACTTAAGAAAAAAACGGCGCTGATCAAAACAACAAGGCGGTATAATACGTTTAAAAAATAAGCACGGTTCATATGTTTGTATGTAATCGAAATAAACTATAACTTAGTCTTTTTAATATCGTGATTTACATCCTTGTTATAATAAAATATACTTACTCAGTTAGCCATGATTCATTTACAAATATATGATTGGAGTGTAAAATAATTTTAATTGCACTTAACATTATAAATTAGATATCATATCGTTATTGTTTAGATATCGTTTTTGTTTAGATATACAGTCTCCGTTAAAGTAAAAACTGCAATAATATTTTTATTATCAATTCGATTGTGTTTGTTTTTTACTTTTTAGATTTTCAATTTTTCATTTATAAATTATACCTATTTATATAATTTATCAGTCTAAATTAATATAATTATTTATTTATAATAGCGCGGACCAAAGATAATGTAGAGTCCGCGCCACCACCATAGAGTATATTGCTAGTTGCTACATATAAAAAAGTGGCCACCGAAATTCAGTATTTCTGATAGTTCTGAAATCCGATAGACGCGGCGCTGATAACGCAGAACCAAATGTTGCCAGCAATATAGCTCGAAGTTAAACTTTTTTTGATTTCATTAAATAAATAATTATTATGTAAGTTTTTACGTTCGTTCAAATAGGAAATAATTAGGATTCCCGGAAATGCCCTTCAAACTTTGTAAAAAATAAAACAAATATTTGGTACTTATTTCATATTTATTATCTATATACGAGACGAGAGGAACGATTAGGGCGCATATCTTTTAGTTACTAATAGCGTCGCCCTTGCTATTTCGAGACTGCTCATACCCGTGCTTACAGTTTATACTTGCTAGCGCGCGCTCTATAGCTTATGCACTCTAAGAACAATTGACATTCACAAATACTCCTGACAAACGACAAGATGCCGGAACTGTCAAATTTAGTTCTAGATTTTGCCGTAGAACTTCAGTCGTGGTGCGCACTCTGACCACTACGTTCTATGAGGTAGTCTGCCCTCCCGAACCTAAAGTGCAGTAACAGCAAAAACACGAATTCGAGAAAAACACGCCTAAAGTTTAGAATCCATAAAAATATATCAAAAAGAGACTTTGTGATAAAACCTTGAATGGAAAGTTAAAGGATATGTAGGTACCAAACTAAAATACTAAACATTGTTACGTTAGTTTTTTTATAAATAACTATAATTACGGCGATTTTAATTTTTTAGCCCCTATTACTACACACACTTTATTTGTATAATCTTTTCAAAAACTGTTTTAAATGCAGTAAATCCTGTTATTACTGCATTTTAGACATTTCTTCTATGATTGTTACTAACTAAAGTGCAGTAATATTATGAAAATACTGCTATTTAATCTGTTTTTTTGAACAAAACACTGATATTCCACACATATAGTAATATAAAATTACCTTTAATTTTGATAAAAATATGTAATTTCTTAAACAAAACTGGACATGCATTTATGACTATGCCATTAAAACTATTCATCAAAACATTGTACATTATAATCTAATTGTGTAAATTGTTTTATATGACTAACAATAAAACAATCTTTACAAGATGTTGATAATCTTAACTAGTTAATCCGCCATAAAACTATATCACATGTATTTCTCATGTATGGATCAATAAAATTTACATAAAATCTTTCTTCTGAACATAACTAATTACTAAATGAGTATTCTTGTCTTACAAAAATAATGGTCTGAAAAGATTATGGAAGGTAGAGCTAAGGAGAATTAACTTATATGGGAAACAAGTTGAAAAAGTGTCCAGTAGTGAGCAGCAAATTATAGCTCAGAAACCCACCGTTAGCACTAGCGTAGCAAGTAGATGTGATGTGAAGTTAGTAGTTTTTAACGGAGTGAAGTGTGCTGAATTATTATTACTTGAAAATAATATATACTTATATTGTATATCGCTGTTTGCCTATGTTAGAACTATTTTGAAAAGTGCGCGACAGCAAAGCGGAAATCTTTCTTTCCTTGTTTAATTCACCTTCTTACTTTTATGACGCTATGTTTTAAACTAGCGGCTCACCCTCGCCTCGCTCGGATTCATCCCAGGATACTTTTTTTTTGAGCGGAACTCTAATTCTTTTTTTTAAATAAAAGTAGCCTATATTACTACCTATAACATCAGTTACCTTCCACTGAAAGTCCGTCAATATCAGTCTAGCCGTTTCAGAGATTATTCGGAACAAACAGACAGACAAAAAATTTTAAAAATGTGTTTTTCTTGTAAGTACTGTATATAATTTCATATGCATTTAGTAAAAAGGTTAATTTTGACATTACAAACAGACACTACAATTTTATTTATCTGTATAGATGTATAGATTCATATATGTACTTGTTTTCTGTGGCGCCACCAATTTAATGCTTGTCAGCGGTCACTTTTTATACGAGAAATAGTTCTCCTTAGCTCTACCCTCCATATCTCTTTGGTACAGACACAGCATGGCATGCGCGATGTAGTGTCGCCCATCGATAATCGACTATTGATAGCATATCGATAGTGGAACTATAGATACTTCGGCAACACTACTATGAGGCGGGACTTAGAGACATTGACAACTCAGAGTTGACAGCTATCTAATAGTATTGTCAAAGTAAAAAAATATTTATACAGTTGCTGATGACAGAAACCAGAAAAGCGTAACACAATAGAACTTTTTTTTACCAAAACCTTAATGTTAAATAAAATTTAAGACAAGTATTAGGATTAAATTAACCAACATCGTTTCATTGCGTTTTTATTATACTACACGTTACTTATAAAGAAAATCTCTTTTATTTTGCGATTTCGTCGATCGTAGGGTAACACACGTAATTTGTATGGAGGTAAAATGTAATGGTCAAAGAATTATTTAATTTTAAGGCAAATAAAGACAATAAACGGTTTCAAGATTTATTAGGGTATTTATTAATAATTATTGACTAGTATTAATTAATCAGAACACAAAAATATACCAAAACACAGAATTACGCCTTTAACAAATAGACTGTTAAAAACTTCAAAAAGTGCAAGTTTTGACGATTTCATATATATATATATATATATATATATATATATATATATATATATAATATATATATATATATATATATATATATATATATATATATATATATATATATATATAAGGGACGATTGCATTCAGGACCAGAGCCAGTTCACTTTAAAGTCCTATGCAATACAAAGAAGTTACTTGTTAACTTCTTTGTATTTTTTTAAATTCATTTTGTTGATTGTGGGTAGGCTGTCTGTAACAACTATATAATACCTTTTGAGACATCTAACACCTTAGCCTTTCTTTTTTTTTTTTTTGCTTGGCCCGTCTCTTCTGTTACTATGTTTTCTTTTCCTTTTTTTTTTAGCACGGCGTTCACTAGTCCAATCCGCATAACCATTGTGTCGATATGTCACAGTTACAGCCGAGTCTGTACCTTTAATAATAGAAAAAGTAAATTGTATAATTTCTCTCTTTCGGACTTTGTAGTTTATAAAAAATAAAAAATGCCTTTATTAAGTTCAATTATATACTATCAGTGCTATATAGCTATCAATGTTGTCAAGTGCGGGCGGCCTTCACATGTCTTTCGAGAACTTGCTATGTTCTCTCAGACATGCAAGTTTCCTCACGATGTTTTCCTTCACCGTAAGGCAAGTGGTAATCATGTTAGAAATGATTCGCACATGAAAATATCAGAGGTGCGAGACCCGGGATTTGAACCCGCTTCACTCGGTTTCCCAAGCGAGCGCGTTACCACTAGACAACCAGTAACGTACATCTTTATTTAATCAAGTACAATTTTCTAAAATGTTGTTTTATATAAACAATTTTGACTAGGTTGTGTTAATATTTTATTATACAAACTAGCAACTCACCCTCGCTTCGCTCAGGTTCGTCCCTAGGTACGTCTTGACGCTTAGTATGGAATATGTATATTTTTTTAATTTTTTTGTCGTGAATTTTTTCGATGTTTTAATAATTTTTCTGCTATTCGGGGTGAAGACAAATCCAACAAAACAAAGATCACAAAAATCGGTCCAGCAGTTCTCCAGTTATAAGTGTTGTAACAACCTGGCTTTCTTTTATATATATATATATATATATATATATATTATATATATATATATATATATATATATATATATATATATATATATTAGAATTACTTTGTATTTTGAGCAGCTTCAACTGATTAACGGTGTGGTCGTAGCTAGCCTTCATCAGAGTGTCCACTTCACCGCCCAGCAGTTCGCAGTTGCCATCATTCAATATGAGAAAACGTAAATCTAATGATTCATGTTTTCTCAAGTGCACTGGACCTAAAAATGTTTTATAACATTTTATAAATATTCAATATATATATATATATATTATATATATATATATATATATATATATATATATATATATATATATATATATATATATATATATATATATATATATATATATATATATATATATATATATATATATATATCAAGAAAAAATGTTTCAAATTGGACTCAGTAGATTTAGATCTTAGAGATAGTATACACGCGCTTAAATAAAAAAAACAATTCAGCTTTATATATTAGATAACTATATATTTATTAGATCTAAATAGTAGTTGACCATATTTTTTACTTTTCCTATTATTTTTGC
This sequence comes from Brenthis hecate, assembly GCA_951806755.1. NCBI lineage: Eukaryota > Metazoa > Arthropoda > Insecta > Lepidoptera > Nymphalidae > Brenthis > Brenthis hecate. The sequence continues at coordinate 4,905,963 of OX638258.1, read as the reverse complement.
CTATTATTTTTTAATTAAATAATAACACGGATATTTATTGACATCTCATCTAAGGTTGACATATCAAGAAAAAAAAAAAAAAAAAATATATATATATATATATATATATATATATATATATATATATATATATATATCATTTCACGTTTTATATATTGTATAGACTTGTGTATATAAATATTACTTTTTAACGTAAAAAAATTGAAACAAGAAATAACGAAATTAACCTTTAAAATGTACTGGTTTCAAAGTAAAATAAAATAATTTAATTACAAACATTTATCAACTTTTTTATTATATTGAGCGCCATCTATGAATAAAGTATACATAATTATTATCAAAGATCGTGCTATCACAACGTATTACCTATTATTGCCGCCAGAAACACAACAATATCATTAAATTTTATATATTTTTTTCAAATACTATCCTTTGCATTATTTAATTTTCCCTTACTTTAAATAATTCTTACACATTAGGTTAAACATTTTTTCATTTTCTTTTTATATTTGGAATTTTAGGTGAACATTAAAAACAAATCAATACATATTACGCCATCTATATTTATAGTTATAATATTTTTTAACTAATTTTTATTTTGTTCATAATGAGACCCCATGATGTTACTAAATAGTAAATACCAAATTTTTTTTTCGTACCTATAATAAGCATCTTACAGCCTGGAACTGTGTTGATCCACAAATCCTTGATTGGCTCTAATACGCGTCCATAGATTTCTTGCACACCATCAGTCATAACCAATACTAAATTGCTGAAAATGGCAGAGCACTAATTTAGCATAAATAAATATGTTGGGACATTAACACAAGCATCATCTACTTCCATGATAAACTACGAGGCTTGTGTTATGGATACCAGATAGTTGATACATTACACATAACTTTAAATACATACATATTATACATATACCCATTGGTATATTCGGGCTTGTTACCGCAACTCGACGTCTGCGCGCCTATTTTACGTGACATATACCCATTACTGGAGTACAAACACTCGTGCTCATTACATAAATTAATTCCCCTAGCGGGATTTGAACCCGCGACCGCTACACAGCAACAAACAGAGCCAAACGTGTTGTCAAAAAAACAGACTAATAAACTATGTAATAACTAATAATCTCCAACAGTTTTAAAATTATTAAATTAAGGAAAATGGGACATGAAAAATTAAGTTTTTGTATATAATATAATATGGACATTAATTATATTATTAAAAAAGTTGAATTACTCATACAATATTAGCAATTATCTTCACCATTTTGTCATTTCTAAACACATTATAGTAACCTAGATAGTTGAGCACATTTTAGGGAGATGCTTGATTTATTTTTAAACAAAGAAGCTTTTCTCAAAGCATTATTATTAGATATGAAACAGATATCCGGTAACTATTCGGTATCCAGCCTATAGGCCTTATTTTACTATTCAGCTGGATACCGGATAGTAACACAATATTCGGACGGATACAGGATAGAATCGCAACATCCAGCTGGATACTGGATATTTATCTTGTAAAGGCAGAAGTTGCGGAAAGGTACTATCTGGCATACTTTGACAAGTGTTAGTACTCAAACTTGTCAAAGTATTGTGTGTGTGCTTTGAGTTAACCATCCACCAACAGTAAGAGTCGCAAATTGATCAACCAAGTGAACAATTGAGTTAGCTGACTGCCACCTAAATAAGCCTAAATTCTTAAAATAACATATGCACTTATCTCAATATACAATGTGACAACTGGCTTATTATCTGGGCACCACATATCCAGCCATCCAGCCTTACGGCTCATGGGATATCTGGTATCCAATATCCGGCCAAACAACTATTTGTTTAATCACAAATAATTATAGCCTCTTCACATTTTTTCTCCAAATTAGTATAGAGATAACATCATACATAGGTACTATAATATATACATAATAGAAAACAACAGTATTGAGTTTGTAATATAATATACATTACTGTATATAATAAATGAAACATTACCCGTTTACCAAATCATGCTGGCCTGCTCTGATTATCTCCTTTTTTGATCTTTTAGTATTTTTTGAACAATAATAGTTATAAAAATCTGTGAAAGTTTTATTTTCAACTTTAATATTAAGTTAAGATTGTGCTATTTGTATAATACTGACATGAATAAAAATATACTTATAAATTTAATATACCTACCAAAATTACAAATAGATTTAATTTGAAGTGTATAAACACCTTTTAACTCAGATGTGTTATCATTTAGATTCTGAGGTAAACATCCGGGAGATATTTTAGTTAAATCATTATGTAACCATTGTTCAATCACTTTTGTGCATATTCCTTTGTGTGAGTTATTATGTGACGTCAATAAATATTTAAGGCACCTAAAATATAAAAATATGGTAAAATAATGTGTATGATTTAAATATTTGTTTATTTTAAAGTAAAAATCGGATCTTATTCCTGAATAGTCCATATGTAGTAAGGCACTATGTTCTCTAGTTTATTCGAAATACTTGGTTAAATTGTTTCAGAAATAAAGTATAAAGTAAGCCGCTTTTTCATAAACAAGTTACCTATAGTAAGAAAATAATGTTGCTGATCAAAACAACAAGGCGGTATAGACGGTAGGCGGTTTATAAAATAAGTACGGTTAATATCTAAGTAATCTAAAATTACTAAAATGACTATCGTTATTTACACCCTTAATATAATAAAATATACTTACTCAGTTAACCATGATTCATATACAAATATATGATTGGAGAGTAAAATATTTTTAATTGCCCTTAACATTATAAATTAGTTATCAAAACGTTTTTGTTTAGATATACAGTCTCTGTTGCAGTAAAAGTAAAAACTGCATTTTTATTACTTTCAATTCGATTGTGTATGTTTTTTAGTTTTTAGATATCCTTCTATAACATTAAAAAAATAGCGCGGACTAGTGTTGCCTATCGATAGTCGACTATCCATAAAGTATATTGGTATTTGCTATATTAACTACAACATATTATATAAACGACTATCGATAGAATATCGATAATTACGCGATAGTGACCGATAGAATATCGGTAGTTCTAACGATATTATCGATACAATCGATAGTACCGATACTATCGATAGATGGAAATATGACAATACTATTCTCAGACCACAAAACTATCGATAGTATTGGTGCTCACAAATCACAAACTATTGATAGTATCGATACTATTGAAGATTCGAAATAAAATAATATCGATGGTATCGATGCTATCAAAACTATCGATAGTTTCAGCTATCGATTGTAGCTCATTTTTAGACAGTATTATTGTACACAGTTCGCAGATGGCAGTAAGCAAATCGATTTTTTTATACTGACTTTCTGGCTGTATGACCACGATAATTTCTATCACCTTTGCATATTACTTTAAGGCTGTGATGTTACTTAGACAATTTGGCTCCAAAAATGGATGCAGGATAGACGTTGCTTGATGTTGAGTTCTTCAAGAATGGACCTAAAGTCCGAAATTCGTTCCAAGATACTTTAAATATTCTTCTCCAGCACCACATCTCAAGAGCGTCTATTCTCTTCCTCTCACGTTCTCGTAGTGAAGTGAAGTGTGTAGGGATATGGGGAACACAAGCTCTTTAACTAGCCGGGTATTAATTAGTGGCTTTGGTTACGTTACGGTAAGGCTAAATGAACGCGTTATCGAACTGGAAGATTATGAGTTAAGTCATATTTACTGGCAAATAGGTATAATGTAAGAAAAAACGCTGGTGACTTACTCTTCTACCAAAAAGGACATCAACTATCCGAAGGTGGTGTCGGATTTTTAATCCATAAATCACTCAAGAACGTCGTAAACGTTGGCAGTGTGTCGGCGAGAATAGCGTAGCTTGTAATCACTTTTCAATTATTCAAGTGTTTGCCCTTACCTCTAAACACCCTCACGAAGAAGTCGAAGCCATGTATGAAGACATAGTAAAAGCTATGTCTCGTACGGACACCTACTACACTATTGTTTTAGGAGACTTCAATGCCAAAGTGGGAGTACAAAGAGATGGCAAATCGAGGGTAGGAGCAAGTAGGAAGCGCGATTGGGTATGGGCGTAGGAATCATCATTTCTGATAAACTCATTTTTTAGAAAAAAATTCTAAGGAAGTGGTCCTGGCAAAACACCGATAACACTACAAAGAACGAGATCTACTTGACGACTGTGTCTCAGTAATTAACAGGATTAAAACCGGCAGTGATCACCGACTTACAAGGGGAGCCCTGGATATTAACATCAAAATTGAACGAGTACGGCTAATGAAGTCGACTCTTCGACTAACACCGCCCCAGATGCAAGCTTCCAGGTAGAACTACAGAACGATGTCGATTTGTCGTGTATTCCCGAGACTTGAAATTGTGCACGGAATATCTTGACCAAACTACACAACTGACCGGCACAACTTTGAGAAGGAGGCTGACCGAAGTATACTATGATGTTCAAATAATAATATAAATTATATAAAACAAAAAAAAAACGACTTCCAGGCACAAAAATGACAAAAAACGGGGGTTTTCATTTAGAATAGATACCTAATCAGATATTTTCGAAGTCGGTGCCCGCCGATGCAAAGCAAATCTAATATATTTCGATACGTAAAACACATATTTACCTATTAGATATTTATATCTAAAAATATTGTCGGCTGGCGCCGACTGGATCGCGATCTAAATCTTAGAGCCGATTCCGAGGCACACGAAATTTTATATACTTTTATAATAATAAGAATTGCTCATTTATTATTTTAAGATAGACTAAAAATAATAAGATTTTCGGAAGTTTTAAACTATTTTATTAATATACCTCTTCGTGACACAATAGCATGTGTGGTAATATAAAAAAAAATTATCAAATACATAATACAATCAACATTTAACGACACACACTGCATATACTTTGCAACAAAACATTCTGAGAGAAGCGAATACAAGAAAGCACTATTTAATTGTTAATATAAGAATAAAACGTGGCTAAATTAAAAAAAAAAATATACATAATTTCAATACTCGATAGAATATATAAAAATGGTCCTTACCTTGTTTTTTAGGAATTATCTTTTATAACTTTCGCTTCCCTCAGATATCAAGATTAGTCAAACAACGGTCTGCATTAACTAAATTGAGCACTTAATTCATAAGTGGGATACAAGGGCATTTATAGATAATAACTCAAAAACTTATGTACTCTATATATTATGGAGACTTACATCTCCAAAATATAGATTAAAATTAAAACAAAACATATTAAAGATAAATAAAACGAAGTAGCATCATTAGTTGACATTGTATTGCAAAAATTGTAAAATTGATTTTTTAATTTTCACTTTCACATCAACAATATAATATGACATCACAAACAATAAATAATGACTACAGTAATGGCCTACAGTAGCCTTTACAGGAGATGAGCGATAAAATTAAAATTGTATAGATTAAAAATAAATTTCAAATGATCTTGGCATAACAAAATTCATAAAGAGCCCTAATCGCCCAACCGGCTATTACTTTAAACTTATAATACATTATTAAGATGTAAAACGGAATGTTTACCATGTTTAGCACTTAGTTTTGAGAGTTCCCGATATTTCGGCACTGTTATCAGCGCCATTCTGTTACTGAGTATACTGAATATACCAGTGACCATGGCGCTGGTAAATGCCGAAATATCGGGAACTTTCAAAATTGCTAAACTTGGTAAATATCTAGTTTTACATTACAATAATATGGTCAGTGAGCATGAAAGTTTAAAGACTTAATAACTTATAATATGCCGAAATTAGAACTACAATAAGACGTTGACACCCAATGGAAGACTGTAGTCTGTACGGCGAGAATAAATACAATTTTTATTAAATATTATTACGTTGGTAGTGAAGTTGTTTTACGCATTTCCATCTTAGTCCTGAAGAATTTTATATAGCTTGACATTTTCAACCTTAGATTTCGTCATATATATTTAAAGCTTAGGTATGCGATGGATATTGGATTAAAATACAACAAGGACCAATAACATTGAAAATAATAAATAAAGATAATAAAGGTGCACCAACACTTATTATTTATAAGTATTATATTATTGAGATTTACTGTATTTAAAAAAAATATATAATTTCTTAATAGCATACTTTTGTTTTATGTGAGCATCATGACAATGTTTACTGAAATGTTTATTTTCAATCTTTCATCACTGACGAAAAGAATAAAATATTCTCGACTAAGTTATATACCATAGAAAAGCATGCTGATATAGAGTTATTTATATGATCGGCTAAAGTATGTTCATTTTGCTCCTAAAAATTGCTAAAATGCCACTTTGAAAATAACTTGCATGACGTTAATATGGTAAAATAAACATTGCCTTTGACATGAAAAGAATTAGGGTTTTAAACCACAGAAGATGAAGATTAAAAATGGAAAAATAAGTTAGTTTTATTATATTCTAAGAAATAGTTTTCATCGTGTGGGAGCACCTTTAGATACATGTATATGAAGCATCTAATCAGTAACATAATTATATTGCAACATAACATTACATGACTTGAGCGTTTGCCGTTCGTAAAACTTTTTCATTTCTAGAAGTGCGGAGGGTAGAGGTGAGGAGATCTATCTTATACTGGAGACAAGTTAATAAAGTGTCCTATAAGTGGTAAATAACAGTTCAAAAATCAATAAGAATAGTGCTAGAGGGTATGATATGAATTTACCAGTTGTAGACCGGTCAAGTGTGCTGCAACTTCTGACTTGAGTAGTTATTGAAACTACAGTCTATTACTTTATAGTATACTATAAAGAGGAAATTTTTTTTGTTCGTTCGTTTCTTCTGAATAACTATACTAATGTTTTAGACCAATTTGACTGGTTCTGGAAAGGACATTTTTATCACGGAAATCATCCTTTAATGAATATTTAACAAGGATGGGGATGAATGTTTGTATTACTGAAAAAAATGTGGTGATATAAAATTAGAGAGTAATTATTTTTTATGAACTTTTAATATTTTTGGCGATTTCTTCAAAATGTACCCACTTGCTACAGTGGCGCCCTCCTCTAATTTGAAGCTTTTCGACGGACATTTTTTAATCACAGAAATAATTCTCCTTAGTCCTACCCTCCATACTAGCAAACATACAGGAACCATAGATATAAAGAATTATTGATTGTATACAGATAAGTGTAATGAATTAAAAATCTTTTATTAAACAATTTGAATTGAAATAAGTTACTAGACTAATTATCTATTACATATTGTATATGAGGCCTTTTTCGTGAGCATGTTCTTCCAGAAAGATCATGAGAAATGGCAAACTCATGTTGTCAAATTACTTGAAACAGCATTTTCAACATTTATACAACGAGTTCATTATTTTGTTTTACGAACAGTAATCGCGATGAAACATCTGTGTCGTCGAAGTAAAGCCAAAGCTATTTACAGCATACAGTCACTCACTTAACCAGTTTATACAATTCTCTCATAAAACAAGAGATACGCCTGGGCTCGCAGGACCTTTTCTTCGCTAACTTCTGACACCATGCTGTCTGACACGTAGTACCACTTGCCGGTAGTTCCGTGGCTGAGCGCCAGGCCTTCCCCGGACTCGTAGCCAGAGAGATCCGACTCGGAATCTCCGTCACCATCTCCCGCCGGGATGTTGGCGCTTTTGGGTAGGAACCACCATCTTGGATCTCCCAATTTGACAGGCGCACGCACTTTCACGTACGCCACATAATGGCCGCCATGCATTCCCCCTGAATGCTCCACAACCCCATAGAGGGAGTACTGCAGCTCGTTCTGGCCGCGCGCAACGTTTGGCAATTTCTTAAGCTTGTCCATAGCGCAAAATGGCGCCAAATCGAGAATAGTCGGGAAATCGACGTGTTTAGACATTTTCCTGAACATGCATCTTGGTCCGATTTGGAAGCGTTTGAGGTGGAGAATCAGTATGGCCGGCGGGCTGGACACTAGGAACCGCTTAGTTGCATTCGTGTACACAGTTTTTCCGTCTTTTCCATTAATTCTTTCCGTGCACGTTTCACAACTGACTTTGTTGTTTCCAGTCAAGAGTTCAAGCGCGGTGAACTGGCTCAGGCAAGACTGCACACTGCACTCGTCTTCATCGCAGATATACCTTGTGGAGAGAGGATTTTGTCGGGCGTAGGACAAGATATCTTTCACACTATTGTCTATTTCCATCTTTGGTCTAACTGGTGGTGGTTCTACCGTTGTTTCGGGGGACGGTAATGTATTTAGCTTATCCATATGGAGTTTTAGCTGTTCTAATTTGTTTGTGACAGCTTGCTTCATTTCTAACGGGATAGAATTTTCGCCAAGTTCATTAATGAACTCCCAGGTGTTTTCAAATAGGTCTCTGCTGGCTTGAGCACTGATTCCTCTTGAGACCACCTCGTTTGAGTACTCAGGAGCAAATGCTATTCTAGAAACTGGTCTTTCATACTCACTTTTAACTGGAGATAATTTGTTGTGTTGCGGACTGGACAGGTCTAAGTTAATTTCACTGGACAGAGAGCTATGACTGCCCAATTCCTTACTATTTATCGGTGAATCAACATTATGAACTGTTTCAGTTGAATTATGTTTGGTTGTCTCCGGACTAGCAACACCTGAGTCAGGATTTGAGAAGTTTTCTATAAGAGGTTTGTATTCCAATGGAATAGCTGTGGGTGTGAAGTCTTTGTCTTTATCTGCTGCTTCTGGAGTGTTGTCGGTTTTCTCCTTATCAAGATCGACTGGACTTGTCCTAACAGAGTCAGAGCTGATGACTTTCTCAGAATTGTACCCTGATTCCATGTGGTACGCTGCGAAGTTGGCTGCAGTGTGTGGCACTGGTTGGGTGGCAGTTGCATGAGACTCAGTCTGCCTCGGCAAGTCCTCCAGATTATCTTCAACATCCGCATCTGATTGTTCTGATGAAGATTTACTATCTTCTTTACCATTCACATCTCCAGATTTGTCTTTGGATGTTGAGTTACCTATAATGAATGACAAATAATACACAATTAAGATCAAAATTTTAAATAAAGGTTATATATTGCATTATATATTTTTAAATTGACAAGTGATGACGTCATATTTTGAGGACAAAAGCTATATAAAAATCATGATTCAATAAAAGACATAAAAAAATAATGTGTTGAATTTAAAATGAAGAATTCACACAGTTTGGGATGATATGATGTAAGCTATTTCTTTCATTTCCAGTTAATGACAAAAAAATGTTCTAATGATAAATTTAATATTAGTATTTTTAGTAATTTATTAATAGATTTAGTTATTTATTAATTATTACGGTTATTTGAGCTAACATTATAAACAGGTATGATTTGTATGTTTAAATTTAAGGGGTATTCTCTGAAACTACTGAGTTTTATCTTATAAATCATAATAACTTCAATTGAAGTTAGAAAAAAAACAGGCCATTGAGATGCTCAATTGGCATATGCTGCCTAAACCGTTTATTGACAAAAGAACATCTAGGAACGAACCCTAACAAAGCGTGTGTAATTCGTTTGCAGGCCATAGTTTGAAAATTGGAATAAATATATTTGTAAACTAACGACATATCCGCGCGCGTGCGTACGTTTTAATTTTTTTGAGCGAAACCCTAACTCTTTTTCTAAACTAAAAGTTGCCTAAGCTACTCTTTATAACATCAGCTATTTGCCAGTGAAAGTACTGTCAAAATCAGTCTAGCCGTTTCTGAGATTAACCGGAACAAACAGACAAAATTTTTAAAAATTAGTATCACATAATTTCATATGCATTTAGTAAAAAGCTGTAATTTGAACATTACAAACAGACATTTCAACTTTACTTATCAGTATAGATTAATTTGGTAAAAACCATCTCTTATAGAGTTGCACACAAGCAAAGTGAGTTAAGCCACTAATCTAAACAACTATTTGAGCATAAATATATATATATCAATATTGTTAGTTTTTTAAGCACCTTTGTTCTTTCGGGCCGCTTTTCTGGCAGCAATGCGTTTGTTTAATACATTAACTAGGTTCTTTGAAGACTTCTCCTCTTGAGTGTTGGTGGTATTCTCTTCTGAAATTTAGTCAAAGCCTTATTATGCACAAAATTTGGTAGGACAGTTAACAGATTAATAAAAAGGATGGGTGTAAACTAAAAATTAAAAATATAAAACAAACTTTCATACAAATCTAAACACAGACAAGCAGGCAAGGACACAAAATTAAACATCTAAACACAAATCATTCTCTATTAGTTAAATAAAAATATTGTTATGCACAGGGTACATTAGAGGTACATTGGTACATTGACCATTGCCAAATTTTAAGCAGAAAAAATAAAAAAAAGCAAAAAGTATTTTATCGGTAGTAAGCTTACCGTTAGGCGTTTTCCTTCTGACGAGCGCGGGAGGTTGAGGTCGACATGTCGCCACAGGGAGGGATAAATCTAAGAAATACTCCGCCCTGTCCGATTGATGGTAGCACTCCTGACACTCCAGGGTTGACACCAGAAAGCCACGGAAAACCTGAAAATAAATCATGTTGCCAGATTATATATTTGGTCATATTTTAATTTTATCCAATGATTTTTTAAATAATTTATTTTAAATATGGTTTTATTCCATTAATAGTAATTATTTTTTATATAAAAATATATATTTTTATTATACACCTATATTTAATGATTTTTTCGCTTATTTATTTAGATTTTTCGTTTCCGACGTTTTGAATGCTTTACAGCAATCATGGACTCGCTCGTGACCGCAAAGATGGATTAAAATGAATGTCTTCAACAATAGTAAAAATTTACCTGTTCCGGTCGAAGCATGGTATCCGAGGCCTGCTGCCCATAGAACTTCACCTTTTGCTTGACCTCGCCATCCACCTTAGCTGGATCTACTTTGGAGCTCATGCCTAGACTGCTGAGTATCACTGATTGGTAACGACGGAGATCTTCAGATCTGAAATAGACAAAAAAATTTCAATTAAAAAAAAACTAAGGATTTGACAATTGCTTTTTATAGTGTGGAATTTAATATAAAAAGATGAAGAGAATCCAAAAGTATGGTAAGAAAAAAAATTGCGTTCATATCCATACATCAAAATAATGTAATTCATAGCTAGCACAATTATTATAAAAAAATTATCAAAAACAATGCATTAATTGCGAAGCAACCTAAATGGTGTTAATCTCTAAATTTTAAATAAATATGCTTGTCTTCAATATTTAATTTAAAACATTACCCTATATAATTTAAATTAATTGTAAGACCTGACGAGAAATAACTCGCGCGGCAAAAAAATATTTTAAGAGGGCGGCGTATATGAACCAAGGGAACTTACCTGAGTGAACTGAAGGAAGAAATAAATATAGTATATGAAGGGTACAGGTAAAGAACAAGGAATGTTCCATTGAATAAATTATGAGAAAAAAGCAATTTAAAGTTTAGAAGTATAATTTTTATTGAGATCAAAGTATGCAGTAACTATTCACTATGTACTTTTAGACAATCCTCCTTCTTTACTGATATGTCTTGGACATTCCCAGTACTTTTCTCTTTGGGCACAAATAAAACATTTATTTAGCTAAATTCGTTGAGTATTTGTAAAAACCAGTGATTGCGATTGCAAGTACCATAGACATAGACTTATTACCAATACACAAAAAAAAACAAAAATTGTGACACTCCCTCTTTCCATTTTTCCCCATTTCTTTGCCTGTACCCTTCATATGACAAATATAGCATTAATGTACAAATCTTAAAAATATTCATATCCCAAATGAAGACAAACTTCAATATGTATTATAAATATCCAGAGCCACCACCATCAATCACTATAAATACTGCCTATTCTTTCTCTACGACATAGAGTGGATACCGAGTAGGGCATAATTTGTGTACCTTACCTTACAGCTTCAAGTAAATGTCGCAATAGCTCATGGGCATCATGTTGGTCTCCACCTCCAAATTGCGGCAACTTGTTGACTAGCGCTGAGAGCAACTTTCTCGGAGTATACACACCACCTTCACCTAAAAATATATTCCATAATATTAGTATTATGTGTGTTTAATTAACATTAGTGTATGTTAAACTAATCTTAATAAAAGATTACTTATAATTAATCAATAAAATTTTTTGCTTTATAAAATGTGCATAAAAGTTTGTAAAATTATTTACATTTTAATTTAAAAAATAAGCAAGGTATTACTTTGATATGATACAAAATATATTTTAAAATAAATCCAGATACAGAATAATTGTTCACAATATATTGGCATGATTCTTTTAGATATACACTTGTAGTTTTTAGTATGTAATAGAATTATTTATGACGAAAGTAAGTACTTAAGAGATTTACATCTCACTTACATGTAATCTGTGAAGCCATAGTTTGAACAAGAAAAAATATTTTTGTTTCAACTAATATATACACCAGAATTGAGTATTAGAATTTAAGCCAATTCAAATTTTTATTTTTAAAGAAATTGATTTTAAGAAAACATTTATCTAAAATTAATTTCACTATCTTTTTAGAACATTACTATTTGAAATACATTGGCATATGAAAATAGGTCAAAGTGATTTTGTATTCTATTTATGTCAGCTTAAGTTATTTGACATTCTCGAATAATATGAAAGTTATGTCACTAAGAAAACTAAAAATAAATAATACATTACTTTTTAACGTTTAGTACTAATTTCTCAGAGATAAGATATTTTCCCGGAATAAAAATATCCCATATGTTGACCCACATAACCAGCTATCATTATATAAAATTTTATCAAAATCCCTTCAGTGGTTTTACCACGTTGTGGTCACAGACAGACTGACAGAAAAACAGACAGACAACAACACTAAAACCTATAGATTCACCTCTGTATAATAATGACTATTTCAATAAGATTTTCCAAAAAAATATTTAATGGATTCGGCTTGTTACAATTTTATTATATGTATAGATTTAGCTTGATGTTTTCTTTGCCTTTGATAAGATTCATATCTTCATGACATTGTTAAAGATTGTTACTTCTTGGTATAAACATTCCACCCGTCCACACGAAGTGTTTCGCTACGTCATTTATTATATGTATGGCTAAAGATTGGAACAACCTGCCTGCGTCGGTTTTTCCGTCCAATTATAATATGGGTGTCTTCAAGGCAAGAGTGAATAGGTGGCTACTGAATTAGTGCGACTTACCATCTACGACTGCGTTACCACTTACCATCAGGTGGAACATAGTCAAGCACTAATTCTGTACAGTATATAAAAAAAATCAATTTGTAGGTTTGCTTTAAGATATTTAGTTAATACAAAAATTCTTTAAAATTTATGGTGTTTAATTTTTTTCTGCATTATTCAAAAAAAAGCTCTATCTAATACTTTCATATTATGTATTCTATTTAAATAGTTCACTTGTTCTTACATGCTTCCAGAAAAATTGAATACCAAATCAGTAGTCAAGGTAAAAAAAATATACATACAACAGTTCAATACACTTGCATAAGGTGCTATATTCAGGTCATTCATTTGAAAGTATAAATATTGTTTATTTAAAGTGTTATTTTAATCTATATTGATCAGAATTTGTATTTGGACTGATAGAATGATTTATGTATGTGATATGTAACGAAATGAAAATCAAATGCTAACAAATACATAATTATGAGGCTGCAGTTTAGAATAGGGGACATTACCCCTGGCGGAGTGGGTAGTATTTCTGGATAGGGCACGTGATAGGGAGTCGAAATGTTAAATAAAAAATTTTCCGGAAACGTACGAGTAAAAAGTTATTGAGACTTAAAGTTACAACATTTCCATACATTATTTTGACATTACTACTATTTAGACACTTGGAAATGTCAAAACGTCACTTTCAATTGTCAAAACGATCTCCAGATGATTATGTCTTTATTTGTACTTTGCGTGAAATTCGAATTTTCTAGTTTTCTAGTCATTTATGGCACTCGCCGGCCGCTACCGCGGCACGCTCGCTTCGCTCGCTCGGCTCGTGCGTTGTGGCAACTGTTCTAACCTAACCTAACCAAGATATGACGAATAATAAATAAATAAAATAATATTTTTCTTTTTATTTATTTATTAATATTACCAACAGAAAAAGCAAAAATAATCAAATATAATCTGTTGTCATTTAAGCAGTAATATAAAACAAAGTGACAGTTTTGCTTTTGTCAAAATGTAAGATCATTTTGTTTGTGTTGTGAAATTATTAAAATATTAAATACAATAAAGCATTAATTGTTGTCAAAATATGTATTGTACATAAAAAAGGATGCGTACTATTTATTAAAGGTATGTTTATCTGTTGTAATCACTTATTTAGGTAAAGAATTGTATGGAAATGTGTTAGATATGTTATAAATTTAAGTCTCAATAACTTTTTACTCATACGTTTCCGGAAAATTTTTTATTTAACATTTCGACTCCTTATCACGTCCCCTATCCAGAAATACCACCCACTCCGCCAGGGGTAATGTCCCCTATTCTAAACTTGTGCCAATTATGATTACAATATTCAAATATGTTTACTCTGATTTTGCTATTCCTTCATTTTTTGGAATATTTAATTAGATTCAAAAAAATATGTTCCCTTAATATTAATAGTACATTACAATTTAACTAAGATTTTTATTTCAAAAAAGAAAATCTGAGAAGAATTATACTCTAGAATATCTGTAGAAAATTGAATTATATCTCTTCATAAAACACAACAGTATTTTACTTATAAAACATGCAACAATATTTTACTTAAACAACACTACTAAAATATCAACTCTTAACAATACTAAAATAAAAGATTACAATAAACTTACCAGCTTGTAATTCTGCTAATGTTTCTGCTAAAGTTCTTGTTAAAGTTCCCCATTCAGCTAACTGTCCTGTTATGGGTGGCAGTTCCACTTCTTTACCCTCATCACCATTATTATCAGCCTTAAGCTTTAACTTACCTCCTGGTAAAGTAAATTTTTCCCCAGGAGTTGCCATTTCCTGCAGAACATTCAATAAATAGGGAGTCTGCACTAAACACTGCATAACAGAGTTAAAGAAACATGTGTTTCCTAAATTTGTCAATCCACGAACTCGAGGCAAGTTCAAAGCAATAACCTTATCTTTACCCTTATCTCGTGACATTGCCTCTACTGACATTGTTAATTGTAAGGTTGGTCCTTGACTTTCAAGAGGTAATTCTATTGGAGGTAATTTTGAATTATTTAAGGCTTGTTTCTTCAAGTATTCGATGCATTCATGTAATTTTTTAGAGCTAGAAGCAGAGACTTCATTGTTGCAATTGTAACAATAGATCTCCCAAGTTGTTGAATTAGCAGTTAAGGCGTGACAGTCTGAATGAGGGGTATTGAAGTGATTCAGGGCGTGCTTATTTCTTGTTCGGCCACAGAGTTGACTTCCACAACGCAAGCACATCCATAAAGTAAGGTCCTCCTCGTAGTTAGGATCAGCGATTTCGTTTTTGGAATTCTTTTTACATTCTGCACATTCTTTCTCGAATCCTCCATTTTTTAGAGATTTTTTTAGCTTAGCAAGATCTACAGCTTTAGCTACATGAGGACATGCGGACTTAAAAGTTTCATCGCACGATTCGGTGGATTCGTCTCCATTTTCACTAGGATCGCTTTGTCTCTTCTTCTTAACCATTGTCGCGTTAATCTAGGTTAGGATTCGCCTGCAACGTAATCAGATACACAATTAAGAATAACTGCAATAGCACAAAAAGAACAATCTGACAAATCTGTGTCGATAACCATTCCACGCGTGACAACGCACATTCACTAGAAGAAATTGTAATTATTAGAAGAAATTTATAAAGAAAATTAATACACTTAATGTTTTTTAACTTACAATTACATGAGACGCCTAATAATTATAATTTATAGACGTCACGAATATTGTAAAATTTCTAATATCCGCAATTTTGTCAGAAAAGTAAACCACTGTCGTCCGACATCTTTATAATGTTACCATTATTTAAAAAATATTTAAGGTAGAGTGCATAATAACAAAATCGATAATATTAAATTGAAATTGATTGTGACAGAGCAAATATTAAAGTATCTAAGTCAGAAACTCGAATGGCCACCTGGCGGCGAGTAGTAGTGTTAAATTTGTGAAACGTCAACATGATATGATTTTCATTCGTGAATCGTGATGGATTTTTATTATCAAGTTGTAAATTCCTATTCATTTTATTAGTAAATTTGTCATTCTTTTTACGTAGACTTTAGATAGTTTAATATCATCCAAATGATTTTATATTCGTTTCAAAAAATATGTAGTTTGTGAGCATTAATTATCGTGAAAACATTTTATAAATCGTTGTTGTCACTAATTACTCGTGAAAATACAAAAAATGTCTTTACCGGGCAATGGTATTTTTGTGGTGCAAGGCGAGATGGCCATGCTGGTCACAGCTATGCGTAGAAGCACTCGGTGGGGCTCACATTCGTTTCCTAACGAGGAATATGACGTGCTCATGAGAACCTTTCAAGATTTGAAAACTATCTTAAATCAAGTGGATGATTTACGCCTCTTGGACCCAGCGACTTACTTAAGCCCTTTCCTAGAAGTAATCAGAAGTAAAGAGACAACTGGGCCAGTAACTAGCCTTGCTCTATCAGCTATACATAAATTTCTATCATATGGTCTGATAGGTGAGAAAATAATATTTCTTTTATCCTTTTTAGTTTGTAATATTTACTAATCTCTGTTATCATTTACTGGGCTAATAATTACCTATACAAAAACAATTTAAAAGTTTGGAAAAATCTAGTAAATAGTAATACAGAAAAGACTGAAATTTATTTTTGTACCTAGAATATATTTTATTAAAAAGATACTGACCTTATACTATTACTTTTTTTTATTTATTGTTAAAAATTATATGAAACCCCAAGAACCTGTAATTTATTGGATTTTTATAAATATTCTGTAATTTTATGGAGTTTAATTAAGTATACTTAGACTAGAATGATATTTTAATATATTTATGACATTT
Organism: Brenthis hecate; assembly: GCA_951806755.1. Lineage (NCBI taxonomy): Eukaryota > Metazoa > Arthropoda > Insecta > Lepidoptera > Nymphalidae > Brenthis > Brenthis hecate. The sequence goes on along the minus strand of OX638258.1, from coordinate 4,888,901 downwards.
TTAGATCCTACACACCCAAGTGTGCCTGCTACTGTGGAAGACATAGCTGATGCTGTGACCCATGCTCGATTTGTTGGCACTGATCATTCTTCTGATGGAATTGTCCTTTTAAAAATCTTACAAGTATGTTAATTTGTTAATCATAAGCTAAAAGCTGCATGTTTTTGTAATAACAAAATAGCATATTCTTGATGGGAAGGAGAGAAGTGTTGTAAAACTTCCACTTTAGCTTTCTGATTAGAATATCTTAAGGTTAAAACCAGAACCCTTTGCTACCCTTCGGTTGGTTAGTTAATTTGAATTCAGGGATGGATCCAACTCAGAAATGATAGGTATTGGACAGTATCAGTAATTTCATATATGAGGTCATTTTCATAATTTTTACACTAAACTTTTTAGCCTCTATGATTTCTGCCTCTTTCATTTTACCAAAATAATTTTTCTCCATTACATTGCCTATATCTCTATAACCACATCTCATATACTAAACAATATCCCACTTCTCTACAAGTAATTTATTATAACATGAGGAGTAACAAACATACAGATGTTTACATTGATAATATTCATGTAATTAATAATTTTTCAGGTGCTTCGTACATTAATGCTAAGCCCTGAAGGTGCCATGTTGACTGACGAGAGTGTGTGCGAGATAATGCTTAGCTGTTTTCGCACTTGTTTTGAAACAAGATTGACAGGTAAAGATATTACTACTATTACTTTTAATTGTCAACAGTTCTAGTTTGAATAAAATTTTCAAACAAATATAAATATTTCTATGTTCATACTTAGTTCATGCACATAATAACTTTATACAATTTGTTTCCAATAGAGATGTTCCAAGTGCTTACTATACGTTAAATTTAGATAGTTGCAACTGATATTAATTCAAAAATTGTCAGTTTAACAATAAATGTGTATAATACAAAATTTACTTCAAAGATGGAGAAAGTTCTCACTGGATGTTTTCAACTATCATAAGCTGGTATTTATTACGATCCGTATTATTATGATATTAATATTATAAATGTGAGAGTTTGTATGTATGGATGTTTGTTACTCTTTCACGCCAGAACGGCTGAATGGATCTGGATGAAATTTGGCACAGAGGTAGATTATAGTCTGGAATTAAAAATGTATTGTTCTCATGGGATAGATTTGTTTTTGTTTTCCTAGAGGCGAACCCCAATGAAGCAAGGGTGAGCTGTTACTTTTTTTAATAATTAGGTCACCTGCATCAGTGGTCCTGATGGCATGCATAACTTTCAAGAAAAGTTTGCAGTGTTTACTTTTATAGTGAATTCGAAATTTGTGTACCATTTCCAGAGCTACTCCGTCGTAACGCCGAACAATGTCTACGAGATATGACACAGCTCATATTCATGAGGCTGCCGCAGTTCCCACCGGAGGACACCACTACAAACTTTACAACTGTTGGTCTGTCTTTGAAGAGACGAGATAAAACTGCTAAGAAGAAAGTTACAGCCAATAGTAAGATAATTTATATTAATTTCTGTTGCTTATGATGTAACTCTATTTTAAGCCTTTATTTTTTTATAATATTTTATTTTTAATTTAATGATCACCCAATTATGAGTAGCTTATAAAAGTTTTACATAGTTTTTTTATATTCTAATGTGGCGAGTATGAATATTATTTCTATTATTATGTGATTTTCTATTGTTTCTATATTTATAATCAAGCAAAATGTGCATCTCGTTTTTTTTTTACAAAATTAACAAAAGTCATGACAATATAATGTTTTCTGTAAAACATATTAAGATAAGTTCATTAATATACATATTTCATTTAGAGTTTAGACAAATTAATTTACTAAAACATCTAAAAAATAAGCATGACAATATTTTTGTATTTCTGCAACACAATAAATTGATTGTATATAGAATTTAATTTTCCACAATAAAATATTATTTTACCTCCATGCAGAGCTAATAAATAAGAAAGTAATTTAAAGTAATAACTTCATTATTAAATGCGTAGTTCGAACGCCGCTCAATAGATGGCGTTGTGCGTATCTGAAACGCGCTATCAACTTGTTCGAGAGCAAGTATAAGGGTCGGCGTAGTCCAAGAACCGGCAAAAAGGGTGCTTACCGCTTCGATGGTACGCGCGCTCTAAGGGCGCGCGGGGTACGGCTATCAAGACATACCCAGCACATTATTTTTGTATCGGGAAGGCTGTTGGTTACCCCAATGTGCCGGCGCCTCCCTCAGAAGATTATATTATACACATTGACTTGATATTAGTTGATAGTTTGGTCTCACTCTCTAGTCTTTAGTCACAATATTATCCTAATTTTTTAAACTTGTCTCTTTATTAAATGTTAATGTAATTTTTTTTTAATTTGAATATTTAGTTAACTGAACATGTGTTAGAATATGTCTTTGTTATTTTTTTATTAATATATAATTATTATTATATATTAAGATATTACTTAAAACAAATAATAGCTTTACCATTAAATTCGTTTTCAAAAGAAAATTTCTGTATCATAAAATTATAATTGTTTTTTTACCAACTTATTGCTTTTAAAAGGTTTATTTTAATTTTAAAACTTATACGCTATATTGATGCCATTTCTACGATATATATGTACATATTATATGCGTATACTGAAAAATTTCATCTTTTTCAGTATTTTTAATAAGAATTATTATTTATTTATAAAATTGGTAAACACATTTTTTTTATAAATTTTTTGTTCAACAACATAGTTACAAACTCGTTGGAGAGGAAGTCGTCCATTACCGAGCAGACGGTCGACAATGAAGCGGACACGGACAAGCAGAGCGCTATTCAAACACATAAGTGAGGCTAACAAATAGTGTTATATTATATAACTAGCTTTTGCGATTTGATTTATGGATGATATTGGAAAAATGAAGTTAATTTTACCTTTTTTCTTATTCCTTTGGTTTTGTTAAGACTTATTTATGAAGATTTGTGTGTAAATATCCTCATATTATATATTTCGTTAAAGTGCAATGTAATACATACTTTATTTTAAAATAGTATTTCTTGTTAGTTGTTTAGGAAAAGGATATTTTGGTTGGCAATGCTGGTAAAGAGATAGTGCATGTAATTTTTTTTGTTTCACAATAACTTCAACCGATCATTCTCGAATTTTGTGTGATAATTTATTAAGTAGTACATCGAGCGATTAAATAATTAATTAAAAGTGTAGACTTTGATTTAATCAAATTAAAACGTTACAATATACGTAAATAATATGAGGTACATATTTGGTTTTAACAGTATAAAGAAAGATCTTATATGTTCATTCACCACATATTTAAACTTAAAAAATGTTTTGATATTACAGAATTAAGCAATGTATCTCTTATATAGTATCTTGTATATAGTTTCGGCCACCATCATATTTCTTTAACATTTATATTAATTAATTTTCGCAAAGTTTATGTAAAATTATACATTTTTTGTGAATCGCTATATACATAATATTATTTTACTAATACCTGGGCGACCAAGATCCGCTGGGCATTTTTCAGGAAAGACGCCTATATAGATAAATTTAAAAATCAAAACCTTATACAAAATTTGCAAAATTTGATCCGTTAGAGCCGTTTCCAAGATTCCGATTTAGAATATTATAAAATTATATTTAAACTCTTGATATTTGGATTGCACTACTGGAACCGCAATGGTCTCTGCTAAATTGTGGCGTATGTTAATATTAAATAAAATATGATAAACTAGTGACTCGCTCTCGCTTTGCTCGGGTTTAGTGAAATACAAAAACAAGTTTATTCCACGGTAACCGAACGTTTTCTGGAATAAAAAGTAGTCTATGTGATATTCCAGATTATAATCTATTGCTGTGTCAAATTTCATCCAGATCCGTTCAGCCGTTCTGGCTTGGTTGAGTAACAGACATCCATCCATCCATACATTTGTATTTATAATATTCATGGGATGGGATTATCGCATTGCACATAATCAAAACAGAAAATAATATTAGTAACTTAAAAATGATATCAATTTGTTCACAGTCAAGATAAAAATTTGTTGAATGAAGCAGAAATAACAATAGAGCCAGTGGACCAAGCGAAGAGTCCAAAGAAGCACACGCGACACTCCTCCATGGACCTCGCCAACGGGAACACGTCCATCGCGCACATATTGGAGAAATGTGTGAATAATGCCGATACTGAGCAAGCCGGGGAAGTGCACAAGAGTGAGGAAGATCGGGAAGTGGCGGAAGGTAAAGTCTAATAATAAATATAAATAGGCAGTGTGTATAGACAGTGAGAAATTTAATGAAGTGGGTTCAAATCCCGGGTTTCACTTCTGATATTTTTATGTACGAATCATTTCCAACATAATTACCACTTGTCTTACGGTGTAGGAAAACATCGTGAAGAAATCTGCATGTCTGAGAGAAACTAGCGAGTTTTCGAAAGACATGTGAAGTCCGCCAACCCGCACTTGGCCAGCGTGGTGGACTATGACCTGATCCCCCTTGTGTTGAAAGGACGTCAGCAGTGGAACATTAAAAATGGGCTGAATACATAAATATGTATTAGAACACATTTCATAATAATCATGCCATTATGTGGAAGTAAAAAAGAAGTATTTTTTATATTCTTGCTGGTTTTCACTAATTTCTCAGATTATACTTTCTTAGATTTACGCGAATACTTGACATTTTAAATAAAACTATCTTTTAGGATTTTTTCCGCGAATTTATTTTGATTTTTGGTTCCCGACGTTTCGAATGCTTTACAGCATCCATGGTCACGGTAGAGTCTCGGAACCAAAAATCAAAATAAATTCGCGAAAAAATCCGAAAAGATAGTTTTATTTAAAATTTCTCAGATTTTTAATATTGGTAAATACATGCAGGAGAAATAAACAGTCATTTTCATATCTTCATATAATTTACTAATTGAATCTTGAATTTTTCAGAAGCTAAAACAGAAGAGCCACAACCACAAGAGGAGACTCAGAAGGAAAGTGTAGAAAAGTTAGAAGAATATGTGAATCACAGAGGAATAAGATTCACACCTCAAGAAGAATCATTAAATTTGCAGCCATATGGACTTGTTTGTGTAAGAGAGTTGTTCAGGTGAGTTCAAGTATTATAGTATATTAGCTATATCGAAGGCTCGGCTCGGTTTAAAAATCCCTGTTAATTTCGGTAATTCTATATTTTTTAAAACAAGTTAAATTAAAAAATATATATCAGTAATTAGTAGAACCAAACCATAGTGCGATTTAAAAAATCGTTACCGCCATCTAATTAAAAAAACATAAACTATTTTTAATAATTCTAATGAAGTATTATGTAATTCATTATACCAGTCGATACAGTCGCTTAGAATGTGCCTCTTGTACGGAACATTCCAGATTCCTGATCTCCCTGTGCAACCCATACGATAAGCAGAACACCACGGACATGGTGCAGCAGGGGCTCAGCCTGGTGGCCACGGCGCTGGAGGTGGGCGCCGACCACATCGCCGACTGCCCCTCGCTGCTCTACCTGGTCAAGGATCCGCTGTGCAGGAACCTCTTGAGCGTGAGTCTATCTGTATCCAGCTGTGCAGGATATCTCCTGATCTAGTAACACGGAATTGAACTATCAACGGAATGAGAGCAATGTCGACAACGACGACACGTTTGGTTCAGTTTGAAGTGATCCTACTTGCTGTGCCATTCATTTGTGTGATGAGCACGAATGTGTGTACTCCAGTCATAAGTGTTTATATTTATAATATGTTTGTATCTAAAGTTATATATGTGTAGTGTATCAACTATCTGGTATCCATAACACAAGCCTCGTAGCTTACCATGGAACTAGATGGTACTGTCTGTTAATGTCCCAAATCCCAACATATTTATTTTATTTACTTATTTATTAATGTATTAAGTATTTCTTACTGCTCAACTTGTTCAGTGTGAGTCCATATGAGGTTTTTTACCTGTGCAGGAAATATTTCCTAACTGACAGTCTGATGGGATGTTGCAACCAGAAAAATATTGATGTACTAAATGCAAGTTAAAGAAAATCTTTTTGACATATTTCAAGTAAAACTTTATGCCGATCGATATTGAAAACGACAGGATCATATTGCATTTATTTCGTAACATCATTTTCCTGTGTAATTCTATTATATAAGTTTTTATTCTTCAATTAATAGTTAAATAAACAAATATTTTGTATTTTCAGTTACTTGACACGGAAAGGATACCAATATTCGCTATAGATTTACAAATATGGTTCCTCCTATTCGAAGCGCTCCGAGTCCACCTAAAGTATCAAATGGAAGCGTTTTTTAAGAAAATCATAGAAATAGTATCAGCAGACACTACTAAATCCATCTACGAACTGAAAGAGATCCACCACATCGCACTGGAGAATCTAGCCCAAATGTTTAGAATACCCGGATTGTGTACAGAATTATACTTGAACTACGACTGCGATATATATTGCACAGACGTATTTGAAGAACTGGCGAAATTGCTATCCAAAAACGTGGTTTCCTCGACCGCCTACAACATCCACACGGTGTCGCTAGAAGCAATACTGACGATCATAGAGGCGATAGAGATGGGCACAATGCAGAAGGAGATGGAGATAGTGGAAGAGAGGGACAGAGAGGTGGAGTCGCGTCACGTGACGCTGGAGCTGGGCGGGCTGGACGACGCGTCGGTGGTGAGCGACCTCGTCACGCACGACATCAGCCAGTACGTGGGCGGCGGCCGCCACGGCAGGCCGCGCGCGTCCACCGACCTGCCCTCGGAGGTCGAGCTCGACCATGTCAGGGAAATGAAGAAGGTATGGGATTGCGCTACATTTGATCTTAATAGATTGTACTGTCCTTTGTGTTTTCTGATTTTCCCAATTTTCCGGGCAACTTTGCCAATTTATTTTTGGTGAAAACCTTATTCGTTGTATTTAAAATGAAACGATCTTTTCGGATTTTGTCGCAGTTTTATTTTCAATTTTAGTTCCCGACATTTCGAAAGCTCTACAACAAACGTGATCGTGGGAGAGATTAAGGTTTTAGATGTCTTTAAACTTCAAAAGTCAATATATTGTTGTAAAAGACAGTACCTACCCGCTAAAATAACCCCGCGACAAAATCCGAAAACATAGTTTCATTTTCGCGTAAACCTTATTCGTACTATTTCACACATTAAAAAACCAGCCCCACTGTCCTCAAGCAATGCACTTACCAACGCACAGCATTTAATTTTTAAGAATTATATTCTTGATGATATTATCATATTAGATATATAATACTTTCATTAAGACAGATTAGATTTTAATTCTAAACATTTTAATTTTTTAAATAAATATTATGATTAAATATATCAATATTATTTATTTAATTTTATCTGTTATTATTATAAATTGCTGTAAAGCATTCGAAACGTCGGGAACCAAAAATCAAAATAAATCCGCGAATTAATCCGAAAAGATAGTTTTATTTAAAATTATTAATATATATTTATTACAATTAAAAAAATATATGTATATAAAAAAATAAGATTGTAATAATTATAATCGCAGCAATTAAAATTAAAAATCGCAGCAATTAAAATTAAATAGATATATATTGTATTTGTAGTGGGTAACCCAAGGCACAGAGCTGTTCAACCAGAAACCCGAGCGTGGTATCGAGTACCTGCTGGAGCATGGGGTGTTCAGCTCTCCCCTGGACCCGCACCAAGTTGCTCTGTTCCTCAGAGAAAACCCCGACTTGGATAAGAAAATGATTGGTGAGATTTTAAAATAATAATGCTGTAATAAACTTTAATCTATATTAATATTATAAAGAGGACAATTTTTTTTATTTGTTTTTACCAAATAGGCTCCGAAATTACTAAACTGGTTTTGATGAAATTTGGTGAGAAGATTGTTTGCGACCCTGACATAGGATAGTTTTTATCCCAGAAATCAGCCCTTAAGGGGTGAAAATGGGGATAAATTCTTTTGTATATTATGTACTTCTCTGATGGCAGAGTGGACTATGGGAGTAACTTTTTGGTTGGTGTGGTCTGCTTCGGCAGGCCTGCCGTCGGGGCGTCGTGGTTGAGTGCGTATGCTATCCTGCGACGCCACATTAAGACGGGGGAGGTTCCGTCTGTTTAAGTGGGTACTAGCGAATCATCCTCGCTCGGGTTCGTCTCTGGTTACGTTTTAACGGTTAGCATGAAATAAAAATCTTTGAATTTCTCAGTTATTCTGTACTATAATATGCATGTATTATACATATAAACCTTCCTCTTGAATTACTCCATATATTAAAAAAAAACAGCATCAAAATCCGTTGCGTAGTTTTAAAGATCTAAGTATACATAGGGACAGACAGACAGCGGGAAGCGGCTTTCTCTAGTCGGTGATTCTTACATACCCACCTGTACGTGTCGCAGGCGAGTACATCTGCAAGCGGTCGTCGCGCGAGGAGGAGCGCGGCGCGAGCGTGCTGGGCGCCTTCGCCGACAGCTTCCACTACGCGGGCCTGCGCCTGGACCAGGCACTGCGCCTCTACCTCGAGGCCTTCCGCCTGCCCGGCGAGGCGCCCCTCATATCCCTCGTCATGGAGAAGTTCGCTGAGAGGTGGCACGTGAGTGCGGCTGGTTTCATAAAATTTTTTTTTGATCCAGTTTATAAACTATGTCCATTTCGATTTGCAATTGAAATCCGCTTAACCAAAATATGGTTTATTTAAAAAAACTGAGACAAGCACTTGGTATCGTGAATTTTTTGTTTTTTTTTACTATTAAATGTTACTGACATGCAAGTCAGTAAGTAAGGAATTGATCGGTTTAGAAGATAAAGATTCTGTGTGTTAATCCTAGGTGACAATTATGTTTTATATAATGGCGACTTACCCCAGGACTTAAAAGTAGCCCTTTTTTTCTTCGCCGATTCTTATACTCTCTAAAGAGACTCGCACATCATCCCCTATTTTTCATCTCCAAAGGCCGGCTAAAAATTTAAATTAGAATATCGGAATCGGAGAGATTGTTTCGAATTTTGTTCACTATCCTTAACAGTCATTGATTTTCATGCAAAATTACATCCCCTTTTTCCCTTAGAGATTAAATTTGCAAAAATCCTTTCTTAAAGAGTACCTATAATTACCTAAAAAGATTTTTTTTTATACATATGTCTATCTAGATTTACATATTGCCTGAAGAAATACGTCACCTTATCTTCTAGCTGAAGCATTCATAATATTGTTATGATGCTAAAATACAGTCTATTATTAAGTACACATAAATACTTATTTAAAATAAAAAATATATATCCGTACTTGTTGAAAATGCTACTTGAAATAATAATTGAACTTACAGTCAACTAGATGGCGTTAATAGTCTTCTGAAACGCGCTATGGCTTGGTTCAAGATCACGACTTATCAAATTAAATAAATATGAGTATCTTTCGATGCTAAGCACATTGCTTGATAAAGATAATTGTTCTATTAATTAGAAAATTATGAAAAAAATTTGTTCTGTAAACTGAAGGCCCTCTTTCTCTATACAATTTTTGTATGACCTTAAATATATTTGTGATCATATATTATGTAATTGAAATTGGGACAGGATAATTTCTGTCGGGTCAGATAGTTAACAGCTCTCTATGAACTAATATATCAATAAGTTACTAAAGTAATACAGGTGGCATCGTATCGATAAAAAAACACACAGCACGAAGAATAAATCACAATCATTCATTCACAAATTTTTGTAATGTTAAGTGTATAAATGAAATTTGGATTGGTGCTTTACAAAGCTGTATAACTGATAATTAAAAAGTAGAAATATAATAAATAATAGATGGAAGAATTAAGTGTTTTAGGATGTGTGAGAATTATACTTTCTGATAAATACGCGAATATTAGATATTTTAAATAAAATCTTTTATATTTTTATTTAAACTAAAAGAAAATATAATTACTTTCAGACTACAAATGGTGAACCATTCGCGAATACAGACGCAGCATTTCGCTTGGCTTACGCAGTTATAATGCTGAACGTGGACCAACACAACAACAACGCGAAGAAACTCAACCCGCCAATGAATGTTGAAGACTTTGTCAGGAATTTGCGAGGATGCAACGGCTCCGGCGATTTCGAACAGTCCATGCTCGAGGCGATATATCATTCTATTAAGTGAGTTTTTATGTCTATATGTATGTATACAGCCCTTTAAAAACCTACACCTGGGCACGGGCCTCCCTTCATTACGAGGGGGATCAGGCCTTAGTCCACCACGGTAGTCAAGTGCGGGTTGGTGGACTGAGCACATCTTCGAAAACTTGCTAGGTTCTCTCAGACATGCAGGTTATCTTACAATGTTTTCCTTCACTGTAAGACAAGCGGTAATCATGTTGGAAATGATTGGCACATGAAAATATCAGAGGTGCGAGACCCGGGATTTGAATCTGCTTTACTTGTTTTCCCAAGCGAGCGCGTTTCCACTGTGATACCACTGCTTTTTGAGTTTTTTATAATATATTTTAATATAGAAAGAACTAGCGTTAAAAAGTGATTAGTTTAACATTATTATGTTCTATAACTGGATATTTACTAGAGATCAAGTTTTTAGTAATTTTTATAAGTTCAAATTGTCGTCCCCACAGTATTTTAGTAATATTTAATGGTGTATTCGTGTGCGGTGGTATAGAAGTTTTTTATGATATATTTTAATATGAAAAGAGCTGGTCTTAAACAGTGATTAGTTCAAAATTCTTATGATATAAACCGGTACATTTACTCGTATCATATTTTCTTAGTAATTTTCGTAAGTTGAAACTGTCGTCCCCGCAGTGTTTGAGTAGTATGTAATGATGTATTCGCGTGCGGTGGTACAGGAGCGAGGAGATGGTGATGCCGGCGGAGCGCGTGGGGCCCGTGCGCGACGCGTACCTGTGGCGCGCGCTGCAGCGCCGCGGCCGCCGCGCGCGCTACCGCGCCGCGCCGCCGCTGCCGCACGCGCTGCACGCGCGCCTGCTGCCGCCCGCCGCGCCGCCCCTGGTACCTCTACACACACCCCACTCTATATGTGACCGTCGTACCTCTACACACACTCCACCCTTTATATGTGCGCCTGGTACATCTACACACACTATCCTTTATATATGCCCCTGGTACCTTTGTGCCCCCAGCGTCAAGGATGTAATAAATATACACAAAAAGTCGCATTTATAATAATAATAGTCATATGTGTACATACTATTTGGTAATATAGCTTACCCGACTTCACTTTTGCGTTTATTATATTGAAATCAATTCATTTGTCTTGAAGCTATGAAGCTACAGACAGACATGATTTAGTTTTATCTCTGGTGTATTATTTAAATGCTTATTGCAAAATATACTAAATCAACGAATTCACTTTTTATCCGGGCGATTTTTTTTTATCCGGGCGGTTAAATCATAGTTTACTATGTTGGCCAAATGGAGGTTGATGGTATTCATGTGTCTTTTGAAAACTAGTTAGGATTGAATATGGTGGTGGTGTGGGAAGGTTTTTTCACAATGTTTTCTTTTACCGTTAGTCAAATGGTAGACATGTTGAAAATGAATCGCAAATAAGTATTATATCCAATAGTGCAAGGTGCTGGGATACGAATCTACTTTTTTTTACTGAAGCGATCACATAACTACAGCGCTACCATCATTAAACAATTTGAATATCGAACATAAAAGAATCGCATCTAGTTTACCAAGTTCAAATGTACACAGGTAGCAGCGCTGTCAGCCGCTTTCGAGCGGTCGTCGCCGCCCACGGCGGAGGAGGTGAGCAGCAACTCTCGCGACAGCGCGGCGCTGCAGGCGCTGGCGGGGCTGGAGCGCTGCGCGGCGCTGGCGGCGCGCCTGGCGCCCGCCACGCTCAGCGTGGACACGCTGCTGCTCACGCTGTGCAAGTTCACGGGCCTGCTCACGCCGCATCACGCTTCTTATATAGCTATCGGTTAGTGTGCTCTTACTATGAGTTTTGTTAGTTAGGTTTTAACAATTTGGCTTGGTGTTTTCTGTGAGTTTTCTTAAATTTTTAGTTGTTTAAACTCATCAGCGTATAAGCTAACTCTCATTTACTTTGATCTATCTTTAACAGCTAGTAACCCCTATTCGCAGCCATTTTTACATAAACAGAGGTATTTTATCATGCACAGAAAAAAATAGCTTTAATTTGATATATAAATGATGGATTTACGCCATAAATGTATAAATGTAACAAAATATTACCTATTTACACCTGCGGCCAAAATATATTGTCCCTTTTATTATTGTATAGAAAAAAAATATTAAGAATAGGTTAAGTATTCTGAATGTATAATTAAAATCACTTAAAGCCATTACAAACAGACACACTTTCGCATTAATAATATTATTGAGATTTTAAATAGAACTATCTTTTCGGATTTATTTTGAATTTTGGTTCCCGACACTTAGTTTTATTTAAAACTAATGACTCACCCTTGCTTCGCTCGGGTTCGTGCGTTTTAATTTTCTTGAGCGGATCTCTAATTCTTTTTCTAAAATAAAAGTAGCCTATGTTACTCTCTATAACATCAGCTATCTACTAGTAAAAGTCCCGTCAAAATCAGTCCAGCCGTTTCAGAGATTATCCGGATCAAACAAATAGATAGATAAAAAATTTAAAAATTGTGTTTTTCATATAAGTACCGTATATAATTCCATATGCATATAGTAAAATGTTATTTTGACATTACAAACAGACACTTCAATATTGTTTATCTGTATAGATTGAAAAATTCGCTTACATCTAAGAAAGTATTATTGAGATGACTATGACATGTCCTCAGGCGTGTCGCTGGGGCAGTCTCGCAAGGCGCAGCTGGCGCTACGGCGCGCGTGCGCGGTGGCGGCGCGCCACGCCGACTGCGTGCGCGACTCCTGGCGGCACGTGCTCGAGATACTCACCACGCTGTTTATTGGACGACTCTTGCCTAAGGTATATATAGTATAGAATAAAACTTTATTTATGACACACTAACAGACACATCTATAACTATACTAATATTATAAAGAGGAAAGATTCGATTTTTTTGTTTGTTTGTACCAAATAGGCACCGAAACTATGAATCGATTTAGATGAAATTTGGTAAAAAGATTATCTGAAACCTTGAGAAAGACATAGGATAGTTTTTATCCCGTAAATTATTGGGGATGAAATTTTGTATGGGGAATCAACCTAGGGGCGAACCCGAGCGAAACGTAGGTGAGTCGCTAGTTAATATTTTAAATGCGACAGTAACTCTTTCTGTCTTTCTCTCTGTCACCTTTTCACGCTTAATATTTATTATTTCTTTTGGTGTTTTTATTACTACATATTAGAGACAGCTAAAAATGTCTGCTTAATATCAACTTGATCTATTTTCACAGTGCCTCGTGGAAGCAGAAGATTATTTAGCCCCCGGTGGTACAGTGTCGCTAATACGCGAAGTGGCGCGGGGCTCTGACAGCGGGTTGCTTTCCAGCATATACTCTTATATAGCACTCGGGGAGAGCTGTAAGTGAATTTTATATATCATAATATTTTGTGTATTATAAGTAATTTTTCCTACTATGCATGTATTTTGAGCACGTATGAGTATATCTGCACGTATTGATACAACGTACTTCAAATGTGCGTCGATAGGGCGTTAAAAAGACACCCCAAGAGACCCTTATAAGCAGGCTTTTATAACGGTATGCTACATACAATTGGCGTTTGATATTATCGGATAGTTAAAATAATTTTAATAATTATTATTTAATCAATTGAGATATTAAAATATTTGCGGGATATAGTTTCGTGATTTATTAGAAAATTTCATAATATTTCCACTTTATTATATACTAAAAATATCTAAAGTCGGTAACTAACATATTTAATTTATGTGGTGAAATATTTTGACAGCAATTCGAGCGCCAACGCCCCACGAGAAGACGTTGATAGACGCGGCCACCGAGTGCGTGGCGCAGTGCAACTTCCCCGGCCTCCTCATCACAGAGACCAAGTTCCTGCAGCTGGAGAGCTTACAGGTGATACTTTTACATTCTCTATGTACTAAGTCACTGTTATTTTTGTCTGATTTAAAAAAACAATTACACTTAGGTTTTTTTTTAATAAATATATAATTCAAAGGAGGTCCCGTATAAATAAAAAAATTATCCATCAGTGTGGACCAATTAATTTTAACTGAATTTGAAATATATGTCTACTTTATTCTAATACCTCATGAGAATCTTAATGTGTCAGGTAAAATCACTCTAAGGCATTTTTTTGTCCTTACAAACCTACTATATAGTTCTAAAAAACCACGACAATTTGATGCTGTTTTGCTACGAAAAGGTTAATTAATTGACAAACACACTTCAAGTAAATTTTAAATTTAAGAATAATAGATATGTGAGATGTTTTTAATTACCATTTTTTTCTCGTTTCTCAGGAACTAATCCGTGCTATGGTGGCGGCGGGCGCTCCCCCGGACTCGGAGAGTGTTCAGATGAATCCACAATTGGAGGACATTACAATTTTCTTCTTGGAGTTGTTAGTGCAAACACTTATTCAGAATCGGTACGTATTCTTGTATATTTATATTCAAATAATTCAAACGAATAAACATTCTATTTTTAATGATTTTTGTTTTATGATATTGATACATGTAGGGTTGTTTAAAATATTTTGCACATTTTTTCGCATTTAAAATGTATGTATTTAGAACGTAATGCTTACGCGATGTAAAATACTACTAACGCCATCTACTGTTGACCAACTAAACTAAACAAGTAGAACATAATGTGTTGCGCGTGCGCAGTGACCGCGCGATGTCAGTGTGGGCGCTGGCCGGGCCGCACACGGAGCGCGCGGTGCGCTGGGCGGGCGCGCGCGGGGCGCCGGCGCTGGCGCGCGCGCTCACGGCGCTGCTGCGGCTGGCGGCGCGCCTCATGCGCTGCGAGGCCGCCGCGCCCGCGCTGCTCGCGCACCTCACGCTGCTCTACCGCCTGCCCTACCGCCTCTTCTACCAGCAGGCGGATGTGGTCAGTCTACGACTCCTCTATACTCTATACAGATAAAGAAAATTGAAGTGTGTTGTAATGTCAAAATAACAGCGTTTTACTAAATGCATAAATATGAAATATATACGGTACTTATAAGAAAAACATAATTTTAAAATTTTTTGTCTGTCTGTCTGTTTGGTCTGGATAATCTCTGAAACGGCTGGACTGATTTTGACGGGACTATCACTGAAAGGTAGCTGATGTTATAGGGAGTAACATAAACTACTTTTATTTTAGAAAAAGAATTAGTTCCACTCAAAAAAAAAACGTACCTAGGGACTAACCCGATCGAAGAGAGAGTAAGTAGCTAATTGGACATACATTTACTTCACAACGATCTAGTATAGGTATGTTAACATATCCGAGCTATAATATTAGCCTAGATACTTTATCTCTGATATTAAATTTTTTTAAACAGAAATGCTACCATTGCAGTGTAAACATGTCTATGTTAACATATTCGTGGATAAATACATTATGTATTGTAATAAGATCAGGAAAGAGAAATGATAGAAATGGAAATAATACTGTAATTTTTTTCATGAACATATATCTATACTAGCGACTCACCCTCGCTCCGCTCGGGTTCGTCCCTGGGGTGGGGTCTGGGAGGACCACCCTTTCTTATCACTTTCATTCTTATCACTTAGGGGTATGGAAAATAGATAGTAGCCGATTCTCAGACCTACTGAATACGCATATAAAATTTGGTAAAAATCGGTAAAGCCGTTTCGGAGGAGTACTGTAACTAACATTGTGACATGGAAATTTTATATATAAGATTTGATACTTAACTAATACGTGCGTTAATGATACCGACATCGTTGGTGCGTTTTTTAAACATAGTGTGCATAAACCCTAATATATGGGACAAATCCAAACAACTCAAATGAGCCTAAAAGATTCAAAAATAAAACAAGGCCCGATCCGGGATTCGAGTCCATAACCTCCGGATCTGCAGCTGTACGTGCTAATCTCTGGACCACCGAGGCAGTCACTAAGTGTACGTGTGTGTGTGTGTTGTCTGCACAGATCTCGTGCGGGCTGTACGAGCTAGTGAAGACGTCGGCGCAGAACGTGCACAGCGCGCAGGAGTGGGGCGTGCTGCTGTCGCTGCTGGCGGCGGCGGGCGCGGGCGCCTGGCCGCGCCGCCCGCCGCCCGCGCGCCCCGGGCAGCTCACGTGTAATTTTTTTTTATTACAGTGAAAACATGTTAACAAAATAAATATCTTGAATATAGACATCACTTCACGCTATACTAAAGGGAGATTTAACTATACTGTAGTCTAAATTTTTCGCATCGTAAAAGAATCTCATCATTTTTTACCCTAATGCGCCAGAACAAGTATAACTTCAAATAAATAAATTGCCTTTATAAGTTTTTATATAGAAACCAGTCTCTCTTATAAGTACAATAATAATACTTAGGGTTGCCTGGAAGATATTGATGTCTTAGCGATACGGGCACCTTTTGTAGACAGTCCTAATTCTATTTATCTTGTTGTACAATTTTTCTTACTTTTGTGGGTGAATAAAAAAGAGGACTTATTATTATTAATAATTTATAATTCCTTTCCATATACTATTTATGATAGGTAAATTTGGTTATGTAAAAACCATGTCTTTAATACATATCTTTTTGGCACACTTGATATTATTTACTAGCGACTCACCCTCGCTACGCTCGGGTTTGTCCTAGCTTGCTTCCCCATACAAACTTTCATCCCCATTCTCACTCTCTAAAGGGATGATGAAAGATAAAATTTCTATACAAAAATTAGCCTGACAATAACAAACACAAAAAAAAAATCCAATTTGGTTACATTTCGGTGATTCATTTTTATTTATATAGATTTAAAAGATTAACATTACTATTCATCGCCAGGTGGTAATTCAGAATTCTGGCTTAGCACAGATAGTTTATCATCTTAAGTAACACTACCGTTATTAAAGAAATTGACCAATAGGAAATATCCTTTTGGTAATTTTTAATTATAAATAATAATAAATAAATAATAAAAATCTTTTATTAGCAAGCAACATAGGCTCATAGTTGGTTAGTACAATATAATTACTTAAGAACTATGTTAGTAAAACAAAATACAAACAAAATAAATAAATAGCTACCTAAATAAATATAAAAAATGTCTAGGATGTGTGCATAAGATTGCTGAGTGACATAATTAAATCTTTATAAATATTATAAATATGAAAGTTTGTAAGTATGTATGGATGTTTGTTACTCTTTCATGCCAGAACGGCTGAACGGATCTGGATGAAATTTGGAACAGAGATAGATTATAGTATGGAATAACACATAGGCTACTTTTTATCCCGGAAAAATATACGGTTTCCAAGGGATAGATTTGTTTTTGTTTTTCTAGAAATATTATATTTGACGTATTATTTTATATTAGGTTCAAGTCGGTCAGAAGGTTCAGATGATGAAAATGAGAGACAGCCGACTAGCATATCTTCAGAAAGTGAGCTCTCGCATTCTCCTCAGACGCAAGGATGGATATTGGTAAACATTTTTTTTTTTGGCAATTGGTTATACTGTAAGATCCGAGGCAAGATTGTCTTTGCTTACTGAAATATACGTTGTTTTGATATTTCCTTGTTGGGCTCCATCTGTGGAAGATTAGGTTTTATGCAATCTTGCCACATGCAGACTATATAAGTCTTTTTAAAAATAGTTCATTTCAGATATGTACTAATTTATTTCTGATGATATTTTCTGTCATCGTATAAGCATAGATTAAAAAATAAAAATACATGTATTAGGCGAGTAATCCATTATTATAATGCAATTTATGCAAATGCAAAGATTGTCAAAAAAGTACAAGTTTTTACGTTACACGAACGGTTTATAGTTACAGTTATATGCGTCAACCAAAAAGCCGTTTTCCAATTTTCAAATAAAATTAGGTATAACAGACGCGTGGGTTTTACTCGTGTCTCACCTCGCACTCCCCGCACCATTGTTTTGTCTAGATAACTTTATGGATCGGGAGTATGTGATATTAGTAAGTGGTAATTATTTTAAATAAAACTATCTTTTCGGATTTTTTCGCGAATTTATTATGATTTTTGGTTCCCGACGTTTCGAATGCTTTACAGCAATCATGGTCACGGGAGAGACTGAGGTGTTAGATGTCTCTAAGGTATTATATAGTCGTTACAGACAGCCTACCCACAATTAACAAAATGAATTCAAAAAATTGAAAAATGGCACTAAAGTACCTTTCAATATTTTAACTTTTAACTTTAAACATTTTTATATAATTTTAATTAGCTTTATAATTGAATATAGAATATTATTTATTTAATTTGAGCTGTTATTATTATAATTATTACAATTTTAAAAATATTAATTATTAATCTACATTTTTAGTGTTGCCATTATTATATTTATAACCATGAAGAAAAAATCATAATATATTAATTATTTAAGCCACAATTGATCTATGTGTAATTTGAAAAAGTTAAGATTAATTAAAAAATAATAATTTAATTTAAATTTGTTATTATTTAAAAAACAAATAATTAAGCAACACATTACTACATACATTTACAAATGAAAAAGTGAAAAATATTATTAATCAGAAATGCTATCATTTTGATCTACACAGTAAGAACTTACTACATCTACCTGTCTGCTATGTTTAGATTTATTATTAGATTTTATTATATTAATAACAGGATCCCATGACGATGGTAGTACCTAGCCATCTTCCCTATTGAAATTAGGATGTTTTTTTAATTTCTATGGCTTCTCGAATCATTCTAGGGCGATATCGGTTTTCTTTCGCCAGGATTTGAGGTCTATCGAAGCGAATATAATGGCTTAGGCGGTCCTGGCTATGTTTGCAGACATCTGCTGGTACTATACTCACATCAATTGTAGCTTAAATAATTAATATATTATGATTTTTTCTTTATGGTTATAAATATAATAATCGCAACACTAAAAATGTAGATTAATAATAAATATTTTTTAAATTGTAATAATTATAATAATAACAGCTCAAATTATATAAATAATATTCTATATTCAATTATAAAGCTAATTAAAATTATATAAAAATGTTTAAAGTTAAAAGTTAAAATATTGTAAGGTACTTTAGTGCCATTTTTCAATTTTTTGAATTCATTTTGTTTATTGTGGGTAGGCTGTCTGTAACAACTATATAATACCTTAGAGACATCTAACACCTCAGTCTCTCCCGTGACCATGATTGCTGTAAAGCATTCGAAACGTCGGGAACCAAAAATCAAAATAAATTCGCGAAAAAATCCGAAAAGATAGTTTTATTTAAAATGTCAAGTATTCGCGTAAATCTAAGAAAGTATTAAGTGGTAATTATGTTAAAAATGAAATAAATATAGGAAAATTTCATAGTAGCTAAGCATAAGTACAGTCGGAAGGTCGAAAAAAAAAACCAAAAACTAATTTAAACTAATTTTATTATAAAATTATACTTTTACAATTTAAACTTATTATTTAAAATGGATGTATGACTTACTTTAAATTAATTATTACAATGATGGGAAAAATATATAAAATAAAACTCATGATATTTTTAAAATTCAATTCTGCATTTCCAACTGGTGACGTTAATGTCAATTTATTATTCGAATCTAGGAAATTGATATATCAGCAATCCTACTGGGGTATGTCTGTAAATACCTTAACGTTAGTTTTAACAACAAAACAATAGCGAGTGGGTAATGAGGTGACGGTGGCAGGTGAAGAACTGCGCGTCGTCGGTGACGGAGACGGTGGAGCTGGAGCCGGAGGCGGTGTCGCTGCGCGCGCACCGCGCGTCCGCGCTGGCGCGCTGCGCCGAGGCGCTGGCGCTGGTGGTGCGCGACGTGGCGCACGTCACGCCGCACAGCTGCCGCGCCGCCGTGCGCTGCGTGCGCCTGCTGGCGCGCGCCACGCTGCACGCCGGTACGCACGCACACACGTACACACATCCAGTATCTACGCTTCAAAATTACTATTCTCTGACGATTGTGGAATGAATCTTGCCTCCACCCCCATAATGATTGTTTGAATGTGCTAATTTCAGGAAGTACTAATCCGATTTGAAAAAATCTTTTTGCATTAAATATTAGCCCGTTTATAAAAGAAGGCTATAGACTGTAATATCATCATGCTACTACCCAAGGGAGCGGAGTAGTTATCATAAATGTCAACAAATCGGACAAACTTCCATACATTATTATTAATAGCATAAAGCCAAAGATTTTTTTTTGTAATTTTAGCATGATCGAAGCCGCGTGTTCAGCTAATAAAATATAAATTCATATTTATGTAATACTTTTTCAAAACGCGAATTATTTGTCATTTTCAATTAAAAAAATCTTTCCTAGTCTCATTTAAACAGTCTTTCGTGTCCATGTTTTCTATAAAGCATTCAAAACGTCTGAAGTCATCCAAGTTTTTTTTAAATATATACATAATTATATTCCAGGTAAAACCAGCAGGAACAGTGATGAGAGGTCCCGCGGGCGCCGCCGCCGCAGCGACTCCAGCGACGAGGAGCTGGACTCACTCGACCACTACCATATGGTCAGCATTCAGGTACCGCTTGGCATTGTATATCCGGCTTGCTCACACACTGACTCACTCAATCACTCTCTCACTCTTACATTCACTTATTTACTCATAGCAGTACTGCCAACTTATCTTAGCCTTACCCTTACTTTTCTTGGGTCGTCTTGAAGAGGCGATTTTCGCCTGATATGTATTAATTCACAAATGACATCATACCCGTATTTTTACATTTTTTTTCTAAATAAAAGTCTATACCTAATCTTCCTAGATAATCTCTCTTTCTATTGGTGAAAATTGTATGCATATCTTTACAGTAGTTACTGAGATTAGCCCAAACAAACACTAACTCAAGTGTAATTTATAATATGTAGTGAATAGTGATGTTGTATAACAATAATAATAATTTATTTAAAACGTGCACTTTTGCCGCACTCACATAAATGCGTAGTTTTGCTTCACTGTAAGGTGGTCTATGTTGTACTTTCTTAGATTTACGCGAATATTTGACATTTTAAATAAAACTATCTTTTCACAAAACAACACACGACAAACGTACTGACAAAAGACTGTCTGTATCAAGTACATAACGCCTTTGAAACGTCTAAAACCTTAGTCTCTCCCGTGACCTTGATTGCTATAAAGCGTTCGAAACGTCGGGAATCAAAAGGTATATATTATACTATAGGCCTCTGTTTACATATTTAAGATCTTTTTGTAAATATTGCCTGAAATAAATGATTTAATAAAAATATAAAAATCTAAATAAATCCGCGAAATAATCCGAAAAGATAGTTTTATTGAAAATGGTCTATGTTATATTCTGGTATACTCGTAATTCAGTAACAAAAATGCCGATTTTTGTCTTCTCGCAATATTAGTATATCAATAATTTTATATGATGTTATTTTTTTATATTTCTTTAATTTATAATGCTTATTTAAATACACAAAACTATTTTCTAAACATCAACTGTTTTTTTTACACAAGTTTACGAATAAAATGTATTGCACTTTTTGCTAGCTTTGCTGTTTGTATGTATAAATACCAATTAATATTTTTATTCAAATAATAAACTTCAGTGTTGTTTTATAGTTTTTTATTCTTTTACGGGAACAAAATACTATGTTTATTTCAGCTATTGGACTTAATGCACACTCTACACAGTCGCACTGCGCAGATATTCAAATGGTGGAGTGATGAAGCTGATCAGGGGCAAGGTAATTTAATTGATTTACTAAACGTTAAAGGAGTCTGCCCACTACACCGTCTCACACAATGACCGTGCTATGAACGTATCAGGCACGGAACGAGCATGGCACGGACTACTATGCCCACTAGACCGTATCAACAGCGTATCATACCCGTACGATAACGGTTATAGTGCCACATATGCTCACCATTGCGCCGTCTGCGCGCACCGGGTCCACGACGTCGCATGCCAGGCACAGAGCGTTTCGGCACCGTTGTTATCGTTTCGTGCGCGGCACGCGACGGTGTTGGTCGGTGACGGAACGGTCTAGTGGACAGAGTCTTATACTTTTCAATACAAAGGATATTTTTTTGCCTGACACGGTTCTAGCACGGTCATGGTATGAGATGGTGTAGTGGGCAGACTCCTTAATTCACAATTCTTGGAATAGGGAATACGCGTGCGATTTAAATAAAGGTGAAATATATTTTTATAATCTTCATTGCTTTTAAATTTAGCCTATATTAGTATTTTTTAATGTAATTTTTTTATGATTAAGAAAGTAAATATTATAAAGTGCAAATATAAGTGGGACATTCGCACGCCATTGGTCAGACCGAATGTGACGTCAGAGTATCATAACCGAGCGATTAGCGATTTTGTCGCTACAAATTGAGTCATCATTTCTCTGTGTATATCATGCTGTGATGTCACGCCAAGCGCGCGGATTGGCGGATGTTTAAAGTATTCATATTGGTATAATATTTAAAAAAAAAACTAAATTCTAGGTTTGGAACTGGACATTTTTTTCACAATTATATGACTATGTAAATTATGTACGTAAAAATTAAAAAAAAATCACGCATATTCCCTATTAGAGGTTCAAAAAAGTTAATTTTTTTTTTGATTCAGTTATTATTCATATTAAAGTATATATTAGAATTAGCATTGCCCGCGGCTTCGCCCGCGTTCAGTTGACCAAAAACCAAATTCTTAGGTTTTACATATTAGTATTTTTTCTCTGAAATGAGATATTTTTCTGCGGTAAAAAGTATCCTATATGTTGACCCGGATAATCAGCTATCACCATACCAAATTTCATCAAAATCCCTCCAGCGGTTTTTCTGTGATGCGGTAACAGACAGACAGACAGACAGACAGACAAAAATTCTAAAAACTATAGATTCGGCCTCTGCATCGATAATAATGTCTATTTCAATAGGATTTTCCAAAAAATATTTAATATACAGATTCGGCTTAGTTACACTTTTATTATATGTATAGATAAGACTAAGTGGGACAATTGAAAATTTCTTACATTTAATAAATAAATTTTTTTTTTGTCTGTGCACTAAATCTCATTAATTGTGTAATTTCAGCTGAAGAATATGACTTGTGGGAGGTGGCTTGGAAGCCGCTCTTACAGGGCATCGCAGAGTTCTGTACGGACAGTCGGAAAGAGGTAATTAATGCTTATATACTTAATTTGATGTAAAAGTTGATGATTTAAAGTGCTTGTAAAATCTATTTCACTAAAGTATATTTTTATTTATTTAATAAAATAGTAAGCATTATTCGCGACCTATACATCGGTAGCTCTTGTCGGGTTGTTCATGATGGAACACTGAGTCCCGCTATTGAAATAACGTCTGGAGTTAAGCAGGGATGTCTCCTGTCGCCGTTGTTATTCATAATGCTCATCGACGACGTGATGCGTCGTGTTACAAACAGCCCGAGATGAATACCATGGAGCAGTGGGCAACTTGAAGATCTTGACTATGCAGACGATTTGGTACTTATATCAAATCGGCTTGAACATATTAAATCCAAATTAAAAGACCTGCAACAGGAAGCATCTGTTATAGGTTTGCGAATAAATGCTAAGAAAACGGTAGAGATGAGGATTAGCTCTCAGGCTTTGGAACCTCTTTATTTGGATAACCAACTGATTGACAGAGTAGATGAATTATGCTAACTTGGTAGCATAATCACTTCTGGTGGCGGTGCGGAGGCAGATGTAGAGAGCAGGATTAAAAAAAGCCAAAGCTGCTTTTGCAACCCTGAGAGCAGTTTGGCAGTCAAATGTCCTAACGAGACGGATAAAGATCTCTCTGTTTGACTCTCTGGTAAAGTCAGTCCTTTTATACGGGTGTGAAACATGGAAGACAACCAAGTCGCTAATCCACAGGATTCAGGTCTTCCTCAATAAGTGTTTCAGGGTTATTCTCCGTATCCACTGGCCTAACACTATCAGAAACGAAGATCGGTGGGAAGTATGCCATCAACTCCCAGTATGCAAGGAGATAGATCTAAGGCGATGGCGCTGGGTCGGGCATATCTTGCGAAGAGTGGAAGGGAATACTGCACACGTAGCA
The DNA here is from genome assembly GCA_951806755.1 of Brenthis hecate. Taxonomy (NCBI): domain Eukaryota; kingdom Metazoa; phylum Arthropoda; class Insecta; order Lepidoptera; family Nymphalidae; genus Brenthis; species Brenthis hecate. The sequence goes on along the minus strand of OX638258.1, from coordinate 4,864,707 downwards.
TTCCAATGGCAGCCTGCTGGTAGAAGAAGATCTGGTCGACCAACTAACACTTGGAGGAGGTCCATTGAGGCGGACCTAAGAAGGGTAGGAATCTCGTGGAACCATGTCCAAGCAGTAGCTAAAGATAGAAGGGCATGGAAAACTACTGCCGCAGTCCTAAGTTCCACGACGGAATAATAGGACAACATCATCATATTTTTATTTATTTTAATGGTGGTCAGATGCTTTCCTAGCATGCCTTTGAGGTGTCGTTCATTATTTGCTGTATATGTGTATACTATTTATACTATGTGTATACTATTTTAAAACACGGGTTTTTGGCTTCATGTTTAATTCCTGAGTGCAAATGGTACATTAATGGCTGCTCCACACTATAGTGCCGTGTGATCACAGTCCGTTCTCGGTCCGATATCGGTCTGGTAAAGTATTTCTATACAAGAAACGTTGCTGGAGTTCGACTGGAACGTGAGTTACTGATAGTGTGAATGCGCTGATTGCCTCTCGTATAACAATACTTTAGCGGCCCTAACCGTACAGGTGGCGAACAGCGCGATAGCGTACCTGCAGCGCGCGCTGCTGGCGCCGGCGCTGGCGGCGCTGGGCGGCGCGGGCTGGGAGGCGTGCTTCCAGCACGTGCTGCTGCCGCTGCTGCGCGCGCCGCCGCGCCGCGCCGACGCCGCCGCGCGCGCCGACACCGTGCTGTGCAAGGTGTTCCTGCAGCACCTGGCCGCGCTCAGCGCGCGCGCCTCCTTCGCCGCGCTCTGGTGCGCCGTCGTGCGCGTGCAGCAAGCGCTGCTGGCCGCGCCCGCCGAGCCACTGCGGGAGGCCGCGCGCGAGTCCCTCAAGAACATGCTGCTCGTCATGCACTCCGTTAAGGTACACGCGCGCACACAAACACACACACACGTACACGTAAAAATGACGAAATAATCAAAAATAAAAATAAAGCTGCGAAAGAATCCGAAAACACAACGATAACAACAGCATGCTACGCTTTATAGTGTTGCATGAATTGCTCATGTTTTGTTTAACAACGGCACGGTACAATCAATTTTGTGTCATTACCCAAAAAATAACACTTTATATTCATATCCATACCCTCAAAAAAAACATATTTCATTTATATTGTATATACCCCTTTTTTAATATCCCACTGCTGGGCATAAGTCCCCCTTTACTATTAGGAAGATCAAACTATACATTTAACAAACTGGTCAAGTACGAGTATTTTATTCTTACACCAGATCATTTATTTATTTACTTTAATGAAATTACTTCGGAAAAAAACTTCTTTTTATATCTGCCAAATATAAACTCAACCTTTTTGATTAGGATGTATAAGAGATAAAAAAATAATCTATCAACAAATATATATGTTTAAAATTTCCAGATATTCAGTAATGGCGATGGTTACAATGAGCTGTGGTACATCACTTGGGACATTATTAATGAATTTTTACCCAACTTAAAAGAAGAATTATTCCCTGAAGGTACTTAAAATGTTATGATTCTATTTTATTTAAATATTTTCATAACAAATACCCGAGTTTGAATGTACATGAAATATAAACTTATTTATTATTTTTTTATTAAATTAAACTTGTTTCAGCAAATGACAATATGAAGCAAACATCGCAGTCTCTTCCAACCCAAGTACCAAACATCCCCCTCATCCCCATCATGCCGGTTAACAGTACGAACGTTCCCAATCAATTACCAAACACCAACAAACAGCCAATACAAATACAAACAATACAACAAATCCAACAACAGCCAAATACACAACAAACCCACCAACCAATACAAATAGTAAACATCCAACAATCCCAACAATCCCCACCATTACAAAGGCCCGTCCAATCCCCAAATATTCTAGTGGGTCCCAATATGGGCCAACCCCCAATAGTAACCCCCATAGCAGTAAGTGCGACCCCCATGGGTAAAGTGTCGCAGCCGGTGAGCGGCATGGTGCCCATACGAAACCCCTTGTACGACCAGACCGGCCTCACGTCTTCTGTTTTACTACAGCCTTTAAATGAGGTGGGTTTAATTCCGATATCTGAATTACAAAAGGAGTGAAGTAACGTATTGTTGACCGACTTTGACAAAGGAAGTACTTAATTTAGGTGTGTTTCTTTTTTGTGTTTGTTGTGCGATATCTATAACATTGGTGAATCAGTTTTTATGGGTGGGAATATCTCAAATATGGCCCCCCACGAAAATTTACCAAAAAAAACCACCCCTAAAGGTTTTAGTTATATATATTTTTATAACCTTTTAAAAATAACAAGTGAATTTAATTGACATTGTGGAATTATATTTATTTATTTTTGACAACAAAATTTTTATGAGACGTCAAGATTTTTTTGATATACCAATCCTTTATTATTTGATCCTTTATTTTTTTTCTTAATTACAAATCGTATATACACAAAGCCTATCGACTTTTTAATACACCTACATAAACTGACTTAGCAGACGATTGGACGCTTATATTTACACTCTGGCAACTATCTAACATTCGTCTAAATATAGGTAAATAAGACAATATTGTAATTAATTACAGATGATCTCAACACCGATCGGCATATCCATACAGACTCAGCCACCGACCCTGTATCGGGAGAAGACCAATGAAACCAGCGAGACCAACGAGACCAAGGAAATCAATGAGAACAACGAGATCAACGAGACCAACAAGATCAGCCCCAACTCTGACGTGATAGAACCACAAACGGACCTCTATAACGAGTACATAACAAATCCCTACAACGAAATCAAAGAGATATCAGAAAAAGACGCCACTTTATACGACCCGGAGGAACAAAAGGTGGATATATCCCCAGAAACTCGACTTTTATCTCAAAAATCGTTAAGTGCGAATGTGACACCTATGCATAGTAAGAATAAAGCTCAATTTGGATCAACAGATAATGTAAGAGATTCAAGCATTTTCAACTTTTCTAGTTACTTCGGATCGGTCAATGAGAAGGGCGTGTCTGATTTCGATGCACTAATGTCCACGCAAGAGGGATAGCTCGATTTTGATGTGTATATAGGAACCTGGTTGTAATGTATATGAAATAATTATTTTGTTTTTGATAATAGACTACTTTGTATGAAAATTTTAATAACTGGTTGGGCTTTGACGTTTTTTTTGTACAAAAAATGTAAATTTTTTATTTGTTAAGAATTGAAATAATACATACTACTACAGCAAATATTTTTCAAAGAATTCTATACTCATTTCGTTGAAGCGTTCATACTTGATTTATCTGTAGTAGAAAATAAAACAAATTTACATATTAACTATTGTTATTTGGGATTGAAAAGTAATTTAATAACGACCTTTGTTTTATATTAATCATATGTATATTTGTTTGAACTTTACAGCACTCAGTATACATCGATATATATTTTCGATTTCCTTAAAATTATATATTAGTATATTAATCTTTAAAAAAGCAACAAAGATTTTTCATCTGTCCTATACATACGAAATTGTATATACATACTATTTATTTTAAAATATGTCGTCGATTTTTATGACAGAAAGGAGATATTTAATTTAAAAGAACGCTAGATAACAAAAACTGGAACATAAAAAAGCAAGCTTACAATATTTTATATAAACATTTATAAAATATATTCCAGTTCTCAACATCCGTGTTAAAATCTAGATAAATTCGATGGCCTATGACTGATAGCGTAACGCGTGCGTTGACACTCTCGCTTCGCGGAAACTCGCGAGATTGGAGATAGCTTCGACTGTATATGGCGGTTTATTATTTAGTCTGACAGGTTATCATGAAAACCGTTGTAGAAAATTACTATATTATATTTACCTATGTATAGTCATCATCCGCCCACTTTGTTAGGCGTTCTTTTTGTGTTTCTGATGATACCTTGATGTACATATATTTAGGTTTTTTTATAAGCGATAAATTAAATACTTGGGCGACCATTTTTTCAGCGAGACTTGGCTTTCTTTTGTAAATACGTGTTTTGTTGGAAGAGATTTAATAATTGCCTTTTTTTCAGAAAAGACACCTAAACAAATAAATTAACAAAGCAAAACCTTATATAATTTGTTCCAAATAGTTAGAGCCGTTTTCAAGAATAAGTAGGGTTTAAGGTTTCATACACAATCTGTTTATCCGGAGAGGGAAATACAGATGTAGCCAATAATGGTCGTTGATAATTAATAGGATTGTTTTTTCTTTTAGAAAGTATGAACGTATTTTTTTTAATTTTCGAAATAAAAACAGTAAATGTAGAATATTAGATTTTTCTTTTGTTTTTCTGCTTTTACATTGTTTTCTTTTTTAATTAGAATGTTTAATTCTAAAGATAATATGCATATACATATTTATGAGAGACGTTTATACATAATACAGTTATTTTAAATGCTCAATATCAGGAAACAGTGTATATTTATTCTAGGATGTCCTAAGCAAAATTTGATGTATTCAGTCGCATACTACAGTTGAGTATGTCAGTGTGACTCATATATTTTATGAGTTAGATAGCATATCGCCTATATTTCAATATATAAACATAAAACAAAGGTCGTGATTAAAATATTGCTAATTTATTAAAACTAACTTAGTCCAGCGTGATGTAAATAACTTTGGCGATAGTAAAAAGGTTTATTATTATAAGTATGAAATAAAATATTCTGTATTTATTATCATTATAATATATTGTTGGCCTATTTTTTGTGGTAAAGAAAGTAATTAATGAAATTAGCATTTCAATCAATCAATTATTTATATATGTACAGGTGGCCATTTAAGTTCTTTGACGAAGGAGTTTAACATTTTTTTTAAATGTAGACATTGTAGTAGATAAATATGAGTGCGTGTAACCTTTATGCGCGGTTGAAGTAAAACTTTTTTTGGCGCTGTGGCAGATAACGCGATTAAATTAAAATTTAAAACATCAAAATATTTTTTTTTTGTATAAAGTGTTGTGGGATTGAGGATATCAGCAATAAAACCTCCACACCACAATCACTTTAATACGTTTATTAAATTTCAATAGTTTATTATATCTGCAGTTTGCATCCTTCCTTAAAACTAAAATTTTCTCATTCAACACTGCCATTAACCGAACACACTCTGTCCCTTTCACTCATTCTTTCTTTCATTCACACTTCACTCGTAGTTTTTATTTAATTTTTGCATATTCATCGTACAGTAATAAATATTCATTTTTATAAGAAATAATTATTATAAAATTATTAATAATAAATATATATTTTTATAAAGAATAATAATTATAAAACTATATAATATTTTTTTACAAATTATTAATAATAAAGACTCACTTCCGCGACGCTCATTTTTTCAATATATTGAATTACCCCTCAGCCATGCCTAAAGAAGTTTTACTTTAAAAAAAATAGTAAATTGAAGCCCAATTTTTGAAGTATGGATTTTTAAAACTTTATATGATGTATATTTTTGAATTTTTATGTTTTCATTTTAAGTAACACGTTTGAAAACTTTTACTTTATGTTTTAAAATGTAAATGGATATATGTTTCATAACTTCCATCGCCTATTATGACAAGTTAGGAAGATGTAAAAACAAAGTAAAAAATTCGTTATTAGTCCACCATTCTTATGATACATAATTATATTTGAGTGTATGTTATTTTTCTATTCAACCGACTACGGCGATGTAAAGAGGGTTTGACTGTAACTATCTCTATGAATTTATTTTATGATAATAAAAATATTTTCTTCAGTTTATTATCCATTTAAAACTGTTTGATGAGATACATATAAACTATTTAGGTTATAATTTTGAGTACTTTTTGTTTTTTTTTCTATCAAACAAATTACATTCCACTTTTAATATTAATTGTTTCGTTTCACTTAAATTAGTTTTTTTTTAAATTTTTGTATAGTATTTATTTTGCAACAGATAAATTATCTCCAGGGTCTTTAATTGAATGGAAGTGTAAATTATGTAATTAAATAGTTCATTTTGTATAGAGAGTTATATATTATCTGTGTAATATTTAGATGTTTATTAATAAAATGTGTTTATCAATTAGTATGTGAAAATCTTTATTTTTCCAACTTGTTCAATGTAATTTAGTTTTTTTTTTCCTAAAATACTGATATTTTAATTGAAATAGGACTTTAATCTAGATACATATATCGCCGTCTCAGTGCTTATTTGTCAAAACGACAAATTTATTTTTAATATAGAATTATTCACTTCTTCTTATTGAATGTCAATTACATTAGTATAAAAACACATTTAACTTTAAAAAAGCCAAAAAAAAATACCTATATGTGATATATATATATATATATATATATATATATCTGATGCATAATAATCTTAGAAATAAAACTTTATCTTTAAAATAAGGAAAAAATCTGTAAAGTAGTTAATGTAGTGTTTAATATTCTATAAAGTAGGTTTAAAATGAAAATACGTTTTTATAGAAAATCAACAGTATAATATAAAGAAAACTATACACTATTTACACATTTTGTACAAATATCGAGAGCGCCTTCACAGAAGGCATATAGGCACTTAATGTTACACTAATAGTCTTTGAGACGATAACACTTCAGATAGGTACATATCTAACAGTCTATTTTTTATACTCTAGAGACGTGGAGTGGTCTTTTGTAGTAAGGGTGTTGTGGTCTCAGCAATGGCGGGGCGCAGCAAGGGGCCTTTCGCGGGGGGCAAAGCGCCTTCTTCCAAACAACAGCTGACTTTCTCGACCAAGCCCACGCTCCCGCCGCTATTCCACAGGACAACCACAAACACATAGACACCCCGCTCGATCCCGCGGTATTATCTATGTTTCCAGCTTCCAAAGCCGCTAACAGCGCTAGATTACTCTGTGCTTCCCTATTACGAGCTTCAACCACTCGTGTACCAGTCGCAAATGCAGCTAATAACAGGTAAAGTAAACCTCCAGCGGCTGCGCGCGCAGCCAACCTTCCCACTCTCTTCGCACCTCTAGAATCTAACGCTCGGCGGACTCTCATTATACCAGGGCAAGCGCCAATGGCTAAAGCTATCGATGTTATCAGCAAAGCACCCCTGGGGACTCCAATTAAAGCCGAAACAGCTGTGTCTGACACTCCACATGTACCAGTGAGCTCGTCTGCAGTGACTTTCCGAAGAGCTAATGCTGCAGCTGTCCACGCACCAGCCCAGCCCCAGGCGACTGCGTGCAAATACGCAGCAGCACGCTCCAACGCTTCAGTAGACCATTCACTCGCCGCTGTCAAATACCACGAAACGCAAGCGTTTGTGAACCACGCGTCTGCAGCTAGCGTGAAGTAGTATGTCAAAGAGAAGAAGGCCACGCAAGTGGGGGACGCTAAACCATCTACTGCCAGAGTGATTCCTGAGCATGAAACAGCTTTAGCTCCAAGCCATCCTCGTGTCACGTGAGCTAGTGCAACTATAGCGTGGCATGTTGCCATCCAAACCATTGGCCTCTCTGGGTAGCGGTATCTAGAAGGCTCTGCACAAAATGTCAACAATGCGAACGAAGTTGACAGTAATGAGAACCAGGCTAAAGTAATCATCCATATTTCAGCAGTCTTCTTGTCAGATTGGGTATACCTCGCGTGCTGACCACAGGCAGGCCAGCATTCGCCGGTCGGTGCCCGGGTGTGTGCGGGTGGACATCCGTGATCTCTTAACTCATGTTCGTGGAACGGCCATCGCGGCATTGGTATCGGTTCTGGTTCCAATTCACTTGAGTTTGATGGTCTCATACACAATCTGTTTGGCCGGAGAGGGAATACTGAACAATCGAGTTTGATACTTGGGGGCAGTAGTTTGATTTGATCCTTGCAATCTTCCACGACTTTTTCGCAGAGTGCTCTGCAGGCGCTCACGGAGCCCGATACTTGCACTGAGCAGAGTGGGGCGAAAGCCGAGCACAGAAGAAAGCGCGCGTACATCGAGCACTCGCTCGATAAGATATCCGCGAATGCTGTCATCTGCAACAAAATGAAATTCATTTTAAAACAAAGAATATTATTAAGAATTAAAGTTAAAAAAAAGGAAAATTAATATACGTTAGGCAAATATAGTCATGAACAAATGTAATATAATATGTAGTGATTTCCTGAATTGAAAAATCAAACTACATTTAACACAAATCTATTCCGCCTCAAGTTGCTCAAATATCATATGTTTATCCAAGCAAATAAATAATAGTTAAATACCTGGAATCAGGTATCTCTAACTCAATGGATTAGCTAAAATAAACAAACTGCAATAAGTGCTTTGAGCTCATATTGAGTAAATAAAGACTCTATTACCAAAAAATAAGGTATATTTTTAATAAAAACCGCCGATAAGTCGGTATTTGGATCAATAGAAACCCTTGTATGTGATCCAAAAACATCTAAAACGAGTCGCGTGAGTAAATGTCAGCTAAGGCGACGTTCTGCTAGATAGATAGATTCTGCTTCCTATATAAATAATGTTAATTTGAAGAAAAATCAAATCAGTCCATTTGAACATCTCGTAAGGAATAATATGTTAAAATATGAAAACTTTTAGCATTTTTTAATTAAAACCCATATTTATGTTCAATTTATTATCTTTTATATAAATTAATTGTCAAAAATTTTATATAAAAATATATAATACATAACTGCTTTTTCATAATAATACTTTAGTGTGAATGCAGCTTAAAAAGATCTTTTAACGAAAATATCTTAAGTGGTGCCGACATACTAAACCTTTTTCGAAGGCAAACAAGCGTGTTTGCTCACTATTGTTGGTAAAACGAAACGTTTCGAGAAAAAACTCAGAATGCTTCAGTTCAGAGCCACTCTACCGTCGTCTAAAAGGATAGAGTAAAGTAGTTTGCTTTCTTAATCCGGGATATCGAATAGCTGCACTAAGGGACGCTTATTCATTCTTTTTATTATAAAGCTTTGTAAATACACAATATTTAGACTACTATATTTATTAAGATGTATGTAATAAAGACTAAAATAAACAGTTTTTAAAGCTAAAATAACTTCGACGGATAACATCACGTTTGGTTTTTTAACAACCATACACTGAGCTATATCAATGCATGTCTCTAATATTTTTTCTCTATACTTTGAACGGCAAGTAGAATTAACTATAGAAATTTTCAACCCAAACATAATTAGCTTCGGGCGTATTCTGTGAACCGAAGCTTTTTGTTAGACGGTTAGGTACTGGCGAACTGCGACAAACGATGACGAACGTTCAATGAAAATGAAAAATGGCTAATTGTGGGCTTTGTGCTTCATTAACATTTTGAATTATTTACAAATGAAAAAAATTGTAGTTTAATTTAAATATATATTAGATGAAATATAATAATAAGATTTCATAAACATGTTTTTGAATTTCTAATGTTTAGATATAAGTATGTCCCGTTTTATAATTAAATTCTAATAACCATTGCATGTTAGACGTATGTAACAGCGCCACAACCGTCTTCAAAACACTAAAAAAAACAGATTCAAATTCAAAGCAGTTTAGAATATCCTTTTTAGATTTTCAAATGAGAAAAATAAAAAAAACTAAACTCACTAACGAATTGCTCGCCTTATGCGATTACAAAGCGACAAAAAGTCGATCCCTTCATGGCAATCAGGGAATCATTACATCTAATCAGAGAGCAGATCTGAACAAACCGTTCAATTGGAAAAAAAAACAAGCGAATAAGGTCCGTCTTCCACAACCGCTGGTTTCACAAAAAGCCGGTGACCTTGCCTTTGTCTCCAGTCATTTGCGCCGGCTTTTTATAATACGCCGGGAACTTTGACGCTGGGAATAATATGACGTAACTGGTTGAGAAACCAGTTGGCTTGGGTTGATTAGGCGGGACAAAGGATAAGCGACCTAGAGTCGGGTTTTTTTCGTTTGTCAAAGTTTTGTTGTTCATTTGGCAAGTTACTGTTGTTTGTAATAAAATATCAGGAACTTAAAATAATTGATGATTTTTTAATTAAGTATATATCTTTTACATCAAATATTAAAACGTAACGGCATTGCTATCAATGAATTTCGAAATCCTGAATTTTGTTATAACTTACAAGAGAACTTTCTGTTTTATCAAGGTCGTCTTACACTTAGTATTGTATGTTACTCTGCATAATTTCTATTTAAGTTATCTATACCTACATATAATAAAACCGTAACTAAGTAGAATCTGTACATTAAATATTTTTTGGAAAATCTAAATAGACATTATTATTGATACAGAGTCCGAATCTATAGTTTTAAGAATTTTTGTCTGTCTGTCTGTCTGTTACCGTATCATGAGAAATCCACTGGACAGATTTGGATGAAATTTGGTAGATAATAGCTGGTTATCCTGGTCAACATATAGGATACTTTTTACCGCGAGAAAATATCTCATTTCTGAGAAAAAATACCTACAAAAAATGCATTGTAAGAGTATACTAATATGTAAAACCTAAGAATTTGGTTTTTGGTCATCTGAACGCAGGCGGAGCCGCGGGCAGTGCTAGTTTAAAAAATAAAAATACGATTTCATAGAGTTATGTACAGAATGTTAATTTCACCCACTCGCGGCCACAAAGGCGGGGGACAACAAAAAATTAGTTACCAAAGGATTCTGAAAATAGAAGCGCGGCTTTGATCTTTAACAGCTTCGAAAATAACCACTACGTCGTAACTAACTGTACAGACGTTATTAAGAAATATTTGTTGATTATCGTTTGCAATGGTCGCGTAGAGGCTGTGTGTACTGTTCTGTATTATATGAGGTTTAACTGCCTCGATGGTGTAGTGGCTACCAAGTACGGCTGCACACCCGGAGGTCCTGGGTTCGAGTCCCGGGTCGGGCCAAGTTTAATTATTGAGTCTTTCTCTATAGTAAGCCTCAGTAATAGCCCGGAGTTGGGAAGTTGGCGGTGTTTCACACTCACTGGTCGTGTCGAGCAGCCGTCCCACCGGAGTATGAGAGTGACAGGAATAGAGAGTGCACATGTGTCTGCGCGTACACTTGTACACTATATTCTATAATATCTCCTGCGCAGTTGGCTAGTCTGAATGAGATTGGCCGCCGTGGCCGGAATCGGTCAGGAGAACATCATCATCATTATATGAGGTCATACACTTTTGAGAATTTATTCTATAATATGATAAATGTAACAGTAACTCTGTCTATTCCCTTTCCACGCTTAAACTACTAAGCAGTTTTCGATAGAATTTGCTTAGGACATAAATTACATTCTGGGGACGGATACGTGCTACCTTTGATCCTCAACCTACTTACAACCCGAGCAAAGTCGCGGCAATAGACTAGTTAATATTGCCTTAAACGGACATCGAACCGCCTCTATGTTATGTATATAGAATGATATCAATTACGTGACATTTCACTTATAATAAGCGAAAGTTAATTATATTTAATTGCACAATTATATGTATGTACATATATTATACCATTGCGCGTTAATTAATGCCACATGATATTTGAGAGCAGTTTGATTTACTTATCTTATTTTACTTAAAACGAACATAAAAAATTAAAATTTAATAAAATCTGTTATTATCCAAATATGTATAAGATTGAATATTTTCGCACGAATCTAGCGGTTATGCCTAGTTACGACATAACCACTTTGAGGTGATTGATATTTGCTTACTTGTGACCTTTCCATATGTTTAGTTAGCTTGAAATAAGTTGGTCAAAGAATAATTTCTTAGTTTACATGAAGGCAATTTATTTATAATTTAACTAGAGACTTATCTTTGCTTTGCTCGAATAAACATCTGTAAGTGCCTTTCGACTTTATACAAATACGTTGACTTTTCTTTTATAACATATTGATTCCCCACACAAACTTTCATACCCATTTTCACCCACTTAAGGGATGAAATCCATTTCCTGTACATCTATGTTCTTCTCAGGGTCTCAAACTATCTTCTTACCAAATTTCATCTAAAACGGTTCCGTAGATCCAGAGATTACCCCATACAACGTCACAAACTGACAAAATTTACCTCTTTATAATATAGATATGGTGAGTATTCATCATTTGGCAAACAATCAGTGCCATCTTTTGGCAAATCTCATCACAATCAGCAGCTTATGTACCAGTGCAGGTGAAGTAGTAACAAACATACACACAAACACTTTTGCGTATATAAATAGTGTAACAACCTACACCCTGATAGCTGAGTACGTCGGGCGTGAAGCGACTTCAAAGCGATAGCGATCAAAGGCGCCGCTCGAGGGCTTCGTAAATAATTGACATGTGGAGTAAATGTTACATACTCCTGAACCTACTTAGATTGTGAAATGTAAACATTCGTAATAAGATTCTCGAGTTAACTTACAACTGTATTATAAATATATAGGAATAGTATTGCTATTTTAATCTTAATTTGCTCAATCGTAGTACTTGTTCAAACGGTACACCCATCCAATCACTACACGAAAATATCAAAATTTTGAATGAAATCTATTAAAAATTTTGAATTAGTTCCATACCTCTGTTTTATTGTTATAGTCCAGTTGCAAATCAATTTTAATATTACTTCATTGATAAGCGTACACATGTATGTATCATGTATGTATATAGCTAACGCTTACTAATATTTCTTAAAACAGAAATTCCTCAGATATATTCGAGTTATTATAATTACACTTAGGTAATGCCTATGCCATAATATCTATGCCATTAACTTCGCTGTTATATGTTAAAACGATATGTTGTAATGTTTTAAAAGCTTTAAAATTATATAGGTACATATTCATAAACGTTTCAAAATTTATATACACATATAATTACTTTTAAAGCGAAACTCGAGTTTCAAGCTGATGTTGTTAGAAACTTAAAAATTATACTCATGATGTATAGAACTACCAAGAATATGAAACATATCTCCTCTTTTGTTTGAAGCTAGGTATACCTTCGCCAACAATAAATCACCATTTATATATTTTCTTTAACAAATTATAATGTTTTCGTTAAAAATACTTTTTAAGTATGTACAACGAGTCTATCTCAGAAGAAGGTCAGGTAGGCCAAGTAAAATTCAGTGTAACAGCACACAGTTTTTACTATTTTATACAGAGTCAGAGTAACATCTCAAACGACATTACAAACGTGGATGACAAATAAAAATTACAAAAAGGAATGACGCATTATTTAAAAGTCATGAAACAAAATACAACGTTGCTCCCGCCCTTTTTCCACTCAAAATGACAACGTCGGAAAACTCAAGTATTTTATATCAGAATGACAACATAAAGAATAAAATAATGAATCTACAATAATACATATAAAACTTATTTTATATAATTAATAATTTATATTATTTTTAGTATAACATAAGTTGCACGATATATTACAGATAAAAACTCTACATTATCTATACAGCACTAGCAGCGCATAGTAAGAAGTAAAAAAAAACTTAAATAAACAGGGTTTATTCACGGCTCTTTTATAGGGTATATTGTAAACAAAGTCCTTCTATAAACTACTCTATTTTACGCTCTCAATTCGCACTGCGGCTTGACTAAATAAACTGATTCGTTTAATTTAAAGCTAGTAAGTTCTTACGCATTGAATTAAGGAAGTCTACATCTATACATATAATAAAATTCTGAGTCGAATCTGTACATTAAATATTTTATGGAAAATCTTATCGAAATAATCATTATTATCAATACAGAGGCCGGAGCTATAGTTTTTAGAGTTTTTGTCTGTCTGTCTGTCTGAGAACTCATCACGAGAAAATTTGGTATGATGATAGCTGGGTCTCCGGGTCAACATATAGGATACTTTTTACTGCGGGAAAACATCTCATCTCTGAGAAATAGGGACGAACCCGAGCGGAGCTAGGGTGAGTCGCTAGTTAATTCATAAAAATAAGGCGTAAAATGACCGCTATTGTACTATGCCTCAAATGCATATATTTTTAAAAATCATACATACATATTTTGTACTGATGATAAAATTGGCAAGCAAAGTACTCTTACTACACTTTCGTCTACCACATTTTTTTGTTTCTTCACTATCGAGAGTGTGTATCATACGGTGCAGCATCTAAATTGTTTATCCGGCATCTCTTTGAAGTTCATGCCTCAATTAGGGCTTTCGATTTAATGATTGAAACCGGTCGTTCACCCTCAGTCTGAGTAATTGAACGTTTATTATCTTTTATATCTTTACAATATGATTAATTTTATTGTACTTTCGCTTTAAGTGCTTAAGTGCAAGTAAGAAAAGTCTTGATAAAAATATCTCACCTATAAGTATATACCTATTATTAAGTACCTATAGTATGCTACAAACATTTTTTAAATAAATTATATAGTTACTAGTCGAACCCGCGGCTTCGCTCGCGCTAAAACTACAAAAAAAAACAACTCTAAAAGGTAATTTTCATCCCTGTTTTACCCCCTCATGGGATAAATTTCGAAAAATGCTAAAACCGTTATTGATTTAATTGTATTGAAGAGCATTAATACCAAGTTTCAAATAATTCTGATCATAATTTATTGGGTTCTATTATAACGTGTTTTCCCGTGGGAATGAGATAATCTCCCGCGGTAAGAGATAAAAGTAGAGAGAAAAAAGTAGCCTATATCACTCTTCAGCCCTTCAACTATCTCCACACAAAAAATATGGCAATATGTCTCTCTGTTGCGACGTGAAAGAAGGCAAACAAACAAACATACTTTCACATTTATAATATATGTATGGATATGGATATAGAAGTATGGATGTAAGACATAAATAACAGCTAAAGTACCTTTTTCTCTGATGTCAACCGATTTTCTGTTTTGTTTAGTTTACGATAAAAAGTTTTAGTGTTATCGATAAAAAAATCTAAACAATTTTTTCTTTCAAATTAGGTAATAATTTCAGACTAGTTATAAATTATAATGAATAAGCTAAAACCTCAAGTCGAATAACTAATTATATACGCATTCAGTATGTTATATGTAAAACGAATTGTTCCCAAATGTGAAATCTGACTAAAGCTCCAGCTGCCTCCATTCACTCTATTCCGGACTCGCCATAAAAGCGTTAGAACTTAGAATTACTTTTTACAGCGGGACTTTGCACATTGACTGCATCTACATAATATATTTCTTAAATAATAAATATGTTGGGACATTGTTGGGACATTAACACAAAGCGCCATCTAGTTCCATGGTAAGCTACGAGACCTGTGTTATGGATACCAGATAGTTGATACACTACACATATATAACTTTAAATACATACATATTATAAATATAAACACTCATGACTGGAGTACAAACATTCGTGCTCATCACACAAATGAATGTCCCCAGCGGGACTCGAACCCGCGACCGTTGTCACAGCAAGTAGGGTCGCTACAAACTGAGCCAAACATGTCGTCAAAATAATAAAATTTTATTTTTCTTGTATTTATTGTGAAATCATCAATAGGTATACGTAAATATACATATTATTATATTATATTTTATATCATTGATTATCTTTTTATCTTCAAATGTATACTAAGTATTATCTATTTTTTTCCATAAAATCATGGCTTCTTTATAGTTTAATTATTGTAAGTATTATAATGAGACGTAATTAAGGCATAATTAGAATATTTATTTAAAAAGAGCTTATCATTCACTATTACATAGTATACTACAATACACAAGTACATCTATACTAATATTGTAAAGAGGTAAAGTTTGTGAGTTTGTGACGTTGTAGGGGGTAATCTCTGAATCTAATGAACTGATTTAGATGAAATTTGGTAAGAAGATAGTTTGAGACCCTGGGAAGGACATAGAATAGTTTTTATCGCGGAAATTATCCCTTAATGGGAATCAAGCTAGCGACGTACCCGAACAAAGCGAGGCTGAGTCGCTAGTAATACATAAATTATTATGTAACCTAGAGAAATCTTTTTGTTCTTTAAACGATCAAAATAATGTGACATTATTAATAATAGATAGGTATAATATATGTAAATATAAAAGAATTTAAATCCACCTAACATTGATTAAAATAAAAACAACGCCACAAGAAAATGTTAATTATCTTAAGTTTAATGATAGCAATTAAAACACAAAATTAAAGTCAGAAGCAATCACATTATGTACGTATTTAAATGTGACGCGATAGCGGATGTGACTACATGAAATTAAGGACCGATTCACACGATAATGTCGATCACGGTTCGTTTTAGTTCTGGTAAAATACTTTTATGCAAGAGACAATAAGTGCAATTACACTATCAGTAAGTAAGAGTAAATTTCCAGTTGAATCAAATTCCAGTAATGTTTCTTGTATAAAAAAATAAAAATAATTTAGCAGATGGATATCGGGCCGAGAACGGACGGTGATTGACACTATAGTGTGGAGCGGCCTTAAGCGTTCCAGTTCCAGCGAGTGTGGAGAGTTCTTTTAATTAGAGCTTTCCATTTATATTCTTGGTTTTATAGTTCGGTAATCAACGCTCGGTGCTTTAAATTGGCTTGTCTCTACCAAATTCCAGTTAGTGGCAACATTGTTAGCGAGCTCTACATTTGGTAGTTGGTTCACAAGTTTTATATTAGCGATTGTCGCATCTCAGTAAGATATTAGACATTAGTGTATCTGTCATCTTCTCAAGCTTTGAAAGCAAGTCGACTTTCTATCAGTCTATACTTCAGTGATATGAAATATAAAATGAATATAAAATCATTTCGGTATAGTTGACTAAAAAAGTTAGTGCGGCTAGTGGCTTTACCATGGTAACTTATATATTGCTGTAGTTAAAGGTGTAAATGACACAGATATAAGATATAAGATTTTTGTCTACATTAAAAGGGATACAATACCTGCACCGAACAATATTCTAGCTCAGTATCATAGAAATTCTGATTTTGGATTTTGAAGAAATATGAGGACTTAATTTCTATTTTCATTTATATCAAAACTAAGTTACAATGTTGTTTCTTATAGTATACTGGCATTGCCCGCGGCTCCGCCCGCGTTCAGATGACCAAAAACCAAATTCTTAGGTTTTACATATTAGTATACTCTTACATTGCAGTTTTTGCATTTTTTATCAGAAATTAGATATTTTCCCGCGGTAAAAAGTATCCTATATGTTGACCCGGATAACCAGCTATCACCAAATTTCATCAATATCCCTCCAGTGGTTTTTCGTGATGCGGTAACAGACAGATAGACAGAAAAAATTCTAAAAACTATAAATTCGGCCTCTGTATCGATAATAATGTCTATTTCAATAAGATTTTCCAAAAAATGTTTAATATACAGATTCGACTTAGTTACAATTTTATTATAAGTATGTATAGATAAAGATATTATTGGATTAGGGTCATTATAAATATAACGTTAAGCACTTGTTCCATGCACAATGATATATAAGGAATTAAGTCACTGATAACTTAAAAGCTTTACCTTAAAGCTTTAAAATTATCTATATTTACACAAATGCATTAGCGTGTTGGTGATCTAACTTAGTCAAACATCAAAGTTTGCTTTGAAAGTAGTAATAATAATTGACAAAATACAGAAAATTTCAACAAAAAAATATGTAATTCTAACATAATATTTAGGATTTTTAAACTTTTTTCATTCAAAGTTAAGTTTTTTATACGTTTATTACATAGTCAGGGCGTAAAGAAGTCAGCTAAAAAAATGATAAATTTTGACGAAGGAATATAATATTATTCAGTGTTTAATATACAGCGCAGTGTATTATAAACAAAAAATTGAGCTTCAATATTTCTATATAAACGAAAATGTTGTTATTTCGGGGCCCTCGTGAGGCTGGGGGCCCTGGGTATATACCCAGTGTGCCCTTATGGTAAAGACGGAACTGTGTATAGTGTGTAAGTGAAATAAATATTAATGATGATTTTTCATTATTGCTAATAAAAATACCGAACATTCTAGATTTACAAAAATATCTGCCTATCATTAAGAATTAACACGCGTTACATCAACAGCCGCAAACTCTCACAAAACTACTACGAGTAATAAAGTTCATAATTTTGTTATGCAACATTAAAATCTATCCCCTTACAATACAACTGGTTATAATAGCTGTGCTGTGGATTGTGTACTATAGCAAACTTCGAAAGCTGAACATTTACTCAAAATAAGGCTTTATTATTTTAGCAATAAAGGTTTTTAAGACGGTATTTGTATATTTGTTAGATCCAAGAGCGATCGGTCACAAGATTCATCCGATTATGCATTAGCTACGGTCGGTCGAAGGCGGCTTCGTTTAAGGCTTAGTGATGGTCAAGGCTTTAAATTGATATACAAATTGCGGTAGAGATTAATGAAAGCTTTCTTTAAAGTACAGTAAGCTTTAATGTCTATGTCTAATCTATGCCATTTTAATAAATTATTTTTAAGCCTTAACAAAATCTTTTTTTTAATAGTTTTTTTTTCAGATTAAATTATGTAATTATGTGTTTGGCTACCACTCAATAAAAGCTTATTAATTTGTGATCTAGTTACACAATATATATATATATATATATATATATATATATATATATATATATATACCCTATAGCCTTCCTCAATAAACGGGCTATCTAATCCATAACGAATTTTTCAAATCGAATTAGTACTTCCTGAGATTAGCGCGGTCAAACAAATAAACAAACAAGCTCTGCCTCTTTATAATATTAAATATAGATTACTCTCCATCTAATTTATTAGAAACAAGTCACCTCTTTCAATTCGCTACGTTTTAATTTAACGCATCTTCATATTCATTCATTTACACTAATGTCTCTAGACGGGCTGGCAGATTTAGCTGTCAGTTGCAATCGGTTTACGGGTAAAGTCATTTTCATTAATATGTGACTTGCACCATAGAGGATAGGATGTGACGTGTATATTATTAACTAGCGATTTACCCTTGCTTCGCTCGGGTGCGTCCCTTCGTGTCTAACAGAAGCCTATGTGTTACTCCAAGTCAGGAGTTCCCAACCAGGGGGACGTAGAGGGAGTTTATTTTGTATAATTTAAAATTAAAATAAATAAAAATCGTTAAAATAAATAATGTGTTTTATTATAATAAAAAAATAAAGAGTGGCATGAAAATATTTTTTATAATCCGGGGAGGCTTAACAGAAGAAACGTTGTCGTATTGTATTTATGTACTTTTCATCCAAAGCCGTCAAGCTTTTTCTATGCGAAGGAGCAACAAATATACACACATACAAACATTTGCATTTCTATACTATATTACAATATTATAAAGAGGTAAGATTTTTTTGTTTGTTTGTGCCGAACGAGCTCCGTAAGTACTTACTGAACCGGTTTAGATGGGTAAGAATAGTTTGAGGTCATGGGAAGGACAAAAGATATTTTTTATCCCGGAAATCATCCCTTAACGGGGTGAAAATGGGGATGAAAGTTTGTATTGGGAAGCAACCTAGTGACGAACCCGAGCGAAGCGAGGGTGAGTCGCTAATATACTAATAATGTGATGCCTAATGGCATAGGTATAAGAATTTTGTAATTATTTATTTATAATAGGTATTATTTTCTTCAGTAATTATTATTGATTTAATTTAATAATACTTTGTTTTTGACCTTACGCAAGAGCGGGTTCAAGTTTAATTAAAAGTTGAGTCAAATGTTTGTTTATGTCGTATCGTTAATTACATTTTTACAAAATTCAGCCCATAATTATATTAGCCTATATATATATATATATATATATATATGTCGTGTTATCCATATACTACGAACATCATCTTTGGTGGTTACTCAACTTGAGGGCGTTATCAGGGCTCAAATAATAAAGTATTCAGTGCTCAATACACAATTTAATCAGGGAAGTCACAATGTTACAAACTTGAAACGGTAATTCTAATGATTTAGAGCTAGCGGGTTCACAGTCACCGATCATCGACTTCCAACTACAATATCAAAGCAAAACTATGATTCACCATGATCAACCAACCGACTTTACTAAACCACGTATCTGCAAAGAATGTCGTGATGGCGTCTCGACCCCGCTCGAGAATAAATCTCTGCTCTAAATTCAAAATAACTTTAAAAGTAATAAAAAGTAAATTAAAGAACATAGTGACTTTAAACAATAATAAGGTTTCATAACAGAAAAAGGTAACTAAATCCTCCTCCGTCACGGCCATCCTGCTGTTCACACGCCCTCGGGTTATCTTGTAGGGCACTCACCATCGCTATTTCTTCTACCATATATATATATATATATATATTAGTTTCGAAAGTAAATTCATTTTTTCAAAGCACATTGCGAACGTATTCACCTCACAGTCTGACCTCGAGCTTCCAAACAGTTAATATTACCTTAGTGTGTTAATAAGTTCGTCACTGTTGATATACCGATGTCTAAATAATTTTACTTAGCACATCGTAAATGTCGCTTTATATGTGATTTCTAGCGTTTTGTATTTCGTTTTATTACTGGCCTTGGATATATCTATCTTGACTTTGTAATTTATTATTGTTTGATCTGTATCTTGCGAAAATTATAGTTTTTGTTCCCATTTCGTATATAATTTGTGAAAACGGCATTTTTTATTTCTCATGTGATAGTTTAAATTATAAATTAACATATTAATATTATAATTACTTACAAATATCAAATTTCATACAAGTATCAAAATTATAGACACATATTTTAAGTACGTTTTGTAAATAATATTTTCAATGCAGTGGGACAATTGTAATATGTATTTTATATCTAGACACTACGAATAAATAATAAGTATTTATTCGTAGCCTAGACATGCATTAGTACTATATATACTTACCTGTACATTAGTATATATGTATATTGTATATACCTTGTCGTTTTGTCTGTGGCTCATAAAGCGTTTAGATTTAATACCAAAATAAAATAATACATAATGATACCAATACGTAAGCATAAAATATCTAAATTAATTATGGTTTATTTAAGCATTTCTACGATATGTGCGTTAACATGATTTGATAGATATAGTAATATTGACTTGCTAATAAAAAGCAAGCTAGGTATCGTCATTGAAACAAGCAAAGGTAAACAAGAAGGTTTGGCTCAGAGCCCGGCGCCAGCTGTTATCAGCTGATAACGCAACGAGGACAGGCTCTATGTTTCAGGAATTTCAAAGTTTCTCAATCCGCCTAAAGTAAGAGTAGGTAGTACCAATTCTTAGAATTACGCAAATCTTTGACATTTTGAGTGGATTGTTTTTTCTGATCTATTCGCGGTTTTCTTTTAACATCGACAACAAGAATAATATAATCGTAAGAAATTCGAAAATATTGTTAGTTTTTCGTTCAGATGACTAAAAACCAAATTCTTAGGTTTTACATATTAGTATACTCTTACAATGCAGTTTTTGTATTTTTCTCAGAAATGAGATATTTTCCCGCGGTAAAAAGTATCCTATATATTGACTCGGATATCCAGCTATCATCATACCAAATTTCATCAATATCTGTCCAGTGGTTTTCTCGTGATGCGGTAACAAACAGACAGACGCAAAAATTCTAGAAACTATAGATTTGGACTGTGTATCGATAATAATGTCTATTTCAATTAGATTTTCCAAAAAATATTTAATGTACAGATTCGGCTTAGTTACAATTTTATTATATGTATAGATATAGATAACCTACCTATAAAGCAGTCATTTTAATTATGTATTTTATCCTTTAAATAACTTCTAACTTATTATTATATTCTCGACTGAACCACATAGTTACATAAAGAGTTTGTTATACATAAACTTTACATAATTTTTTATATCTCCTTAAAATGCCTTTATCGACATAACACTAAAAATAAGTTCTATTTCAAAATTCTCACACGGTTTGTACGTTAACTTCTATATCAATTTAAAGTGGCAAAAGTAACATTTCTCACCTCAAAACTGAAAGCATCATTACCTGCGAGAAGACCGACACATTTAGTGTGCTACTGAAAATTAAGAATCCCATTCTGGTGAAAAATTATTTTTGTCAACATGACATTTTGAAATTTGGGTAGAATGTAAAATTTATAGTGTTAGTTTTAGTTGCTCAATTGATAACTTAACTGTAGTATCTCTATTGATTTTTATTCATTATTTATAGATCATATTGATTATTCATATTTTGTTAGTTATAATTTTATATTTTAAAATATTATTATAAATATGAGTTTGTTATATTTTAAATATTAATATTTTAAAAGTATTGTCATCCGCCGTGGGATAATGTGTGTTCTGTATAAGATAGATGGCGCCACATTACACCTAACGGTGGGGGCATAGAGTTTAATTAAATACTAAATAGTTGTGATAGTCATTTTGATTTTTGTAATTTGTAGAGCATTCTGTAGAAGTAATTAAATAAAGGAGGAATTGCTGAAGATATATTTTACATACTCCACAGTATTAAAATTTCAAGTTGAGTGGTTGTTTTCTTTGCTAAATGAAAAATAACTTAAAGATTAGATATTTATTTTTAGTTTTATTGTTTCAGTACTGAAATAACTTTTTACTAAAATGCATTCTTTTAATTAATTTATTAAAGTACTTTTTATCTATAATCTTAAGGTAAAATAAACAAATTTTCAAAGATTGAGGATATTGGGTCTAGGTGGCTTGCTATTACAGATATAAGCTTAGTTTTTATAAAGATATAGACAACTTTCAATGCAATTTTACAGAGTCATTGTTGTAAATGAACTAAAAATGAAAGCATGTAGATATTATCACCTTTGTTCCTCACTAAGTTCTAAGACACCATGGCGTCACGTGATACGATATTAAATTGCTTTCGAATTTTCCTTTTTTTTTTGTAATTTATTTATCGACTTATGTACTTTCGAATTGATTACTTTCAGTTTTCGTTAAAAATAAGAGATTAAAAGAAAAAAATATGTGAGATAGATAAGGCATTTTTAGTTAGATATAAAAATGAAAGATATTTAAAGAAACAGAGTAAAATTGACATGTTTAATATTCTAAAACAGTAGCTGAAAATATAAAATGCGGAGATAGTACCAAAAATTCTTTTAACAATAAAATTTCTTATAGAATAAATAAATTATCCATTGGAACTGAGCATCTCCTCGACGTCAGCGCAGGTTGCAGTCGAATGCTGCCGCTATAAAAAAAGGTAATTTATAAGGCATTCGACAAAAAGGCCGACCATTCATGCTTAAAGCATATAATTGACAAGACTGGCGATAACGCTTCTATATACAGTATAATGACAAAGTAAACTAATATCCTATGGTTTTGCTGCTTTATTTTAAGAAATATTTTTGGCAATTTTATTAATATATATAATCATTATTATCATTATTATTATCATTTTAATAATAAAATGATAATTTTCTTGAAATTATAAATCTATTTTTAATTACCGTAAATAAGTCTTAGAACAGAATTTCAGTATATAATAGAAAAAATTGTAAGGCACCTCTATTTCTTTAATATTTTCTTATATTTACATGAATATTTGACATTTTAAACGAAAGAGATCTCCCGAGACCATGATTGATGTAAAACATTCGAAATATCGGGAACAAAAAAATCAAAATGGATCCGCGAAAAATCCGAAAAGACAGTTTTAGGTATTTTTTTGTTCTGTAATAGAAAAAAATATTGTCACTGTTGCATAAGTCAGTGTTACATCCAGAAGATTCCTTAAAGTATAAGAGAAAATGTTAAATATCAAATTAATTTAACAGCCATGTAGAGAGCTTGTTTTGAAGCTATAAATGAAATTCCAATAATGAAATGTTGACACTTAAGGATCGGTAACTTTTAATTACTGGTATATTTATAGTACTTTTATTATGGCAACATTCTACAGCTTACATCTCGTACCTCATTACGGATTATATAATGAAAGCTTTGCTGGCAGTTAACATATAAAATCGAAGTAGCAAATGATTTCTGAACTAATATGTTAGTTAATATACGTATAATATACGTACATCAACAAAATTTTATTATTTCGTTAAGATATAAAATAAGCTATAAACTCATTCGATTCCTTTTTACTACTTGATCGCATTAATTAAACGAGTACTTAAAGACTTGCGTTCACCCTTAAAAATGTATTTAAAAATGTAATTGAGATAAATACTATTTGGACGAAAATCTAAAATGTTCATCGGAGCTATTAACAAAGTTGTTGTAACGTTCTTACGCACACAATATGGTTTTGTAACGACTATACATTATTCTGGACGTCTGTGGTCTACAAAGCATTATGCACGGCCGAGCGTGTCGGATCGGGGAATCGAACCCGAAGCAATAATTGGGCGACATTCCTCAGACGCAGGAGGTAGATGATAAGTATAAAGGTTGCCATTAAACGAATTAAATTATTATGTATGGAACTTTTGTTAGTAAATATTACTTTGCATGATATTCAGTAAGAAATTAAATTACGACTGCAAACAAGTCGTATGAATATGCTAGTCGCGTATTTATAACGAATTATTCGATACAAAGTATTAATAAAGGTATGCCGTTGAAGCAATGAGTCAAGATTTGAGCTTTAATTTCCAATTTATTGCTTTTAAGTTTGTACAAGCTCTAGATAAATACGCATTAATGAAAGCAAAGTCGTTTTTGATTACAAAACTCGAAGTATTAAAACGGTGCTCAGATAACGTTAATTTATATTCTGTGAAGAAATTCGGATTTGGAAGATATTTAGATTATATTATCGTTATTTTATCTTTAAAATTATAAGTAATTATATAGATTTTAGAACACCATCAAAATACAAAATAGTATATGACAGCAGGGCCGGATATAGGGGTGTGGAGGCCCCGGGGCAACAAAGGAGTGGAGGCCCCTAATTATTTTCCGAATAAAATGAACAATTTTTTAGTCAAGTGTTTTAAGTATTTATTGCGAAACAAATGAAGTTATTTTCAATAAACATTATTATGTAGATAAAGTCAAATGCAAGAATTATTCGAAATTAAATTACAGTGTTAACGAATGGAACCTTGCAAGCTTTTATCGATGAAAAATCATTGATGATTTTGCTGAATATTAATGGTTTTTTATTATGGATAGAAATTTTAAATTACCCTTTAAAATGACCATATAAGTTATAAGACTTAATGCAAGCATAAATAATCTATGATAAAGTTACTTTTCAATTAAGTAAAAGAATATACATCATTTTAATATGACAAAATATTATAATGAGATAGGTAGTTATCAATAAATAATTTAAAACTATGTTTCAGTTCTATCAATTGATTTGATGAAGTCGAAGAGCTAATTTTTCATATTGAAACTAGCATTGCCCGCGGCTCCGCCCGCGTTCAGATGTCCAAAAACCAAATTCTTAGGTTACTCTTACTTATACTCTTACATTGCAGTTTTTGTATTTTTTCTCAGAAATAAGACCCTGGTAAAGAAAGAATCCCGTCCCATAAAGAATCCCGCAGTAAAAAAAGTATCCTATATGTTAACCTGGATAACCAGCTATCACCATACCAAATTTCATCAAAATCCCTCCAGTGGGTTTTCTGTGATGCGGTAACAGACAGACAGACAAAAATTCTAAAAACTATAGATTCGGCCTCTGTATCGATAATAATGTTTATTTCATGATTTTCCAAAAAAAAAAATAATGTACAGATTCGGCTTAGTTACAATTTTATTATATGTATAGATAAACACAAATAATTTTGAGATGTGCATAAGTACTGTTTTACCAAAAATACAAAGATTTTTGATGTACTATGCACACAACCACTCCATAAAATTGTAAAAAAAACTGAGTGCATAAAAAGCGACCTAAAAAGAAGAGAACAAGTTAATGAAGGAACATAATATTATCATTTTGAAGTTGGAGACATACACACTCGCAACTATTCTAAAACATGTAGGTGCATAGTATATGTATGTCTCCGACTGCATGACTATGTTCCTTCGTCAACTTGTTCTCTTCTTTTTAGTTCGCTTTTTATGCCGTTGTTTTTATTTTTTATTTTTGTAAATATTTTTTTATTTACAACTTTTTAAGAGACATTTTTAGTTTTATTTAACAATTTGTTATCCTAAATTACTTTGAGCATATAAGTTGTAAATATTTCTGTATTCGCTTCCTAATAACCTGTATTGTGACCTACTCGATTGATTCGGTAGAAAAATTTTTTTCAAGATATACAAATTGGCACCTAGGATCCGCCATTTTGACTTTTAATAATATCTATATAGCATTTTGTGATTACGAAGGAACATAGAATCTGACATACATACAGGTTAAACACATAACCCTATTTCGCCGCAGTCGGCGAAAAAAGCAAACACCTATATGAAAATTCTTAAAGTTAAATGTGGTGGACTGTATTTAATTAAGGGTTTTAAAATATAACTCCAACAAACGGGAGTTTTTCCTTCCTAAGCCTTTCTTGCTAGTTGCCTCTTCTACGGCTATCCGACGAATGGTGCACAGTGAGCAAAACCTCGTTTTTTCATTTCTAATTAACATAGGCGACGCATAGGAAATCTAATATATAGTAAAATACATAATATTTATCTATTAGATATTCATATCTTAAAATATTGTCCGGTGGCACCGACTTCGAAAATATCTGATTAGGTATCTATTCTAAATGAAAACCCCCGTTTAGTTATTTTTTTACATTTTAGTGCCTGGAAGTCATTTTTATTTAAGTTTTTATTTTTAAATTTTTAGTGTAGACGTAATAAGCAGGTAATTTGTAGGGAGAAAGTTTTTTTAATAACATATTCGATTAAACAATTTGTTTAAAAAAAAATTATTGTTGATTTTTTTAAAAACCGCTCGACCGATTTCGATAAAATTTATATGGGATCACCTAGGAAGTATACCCTTTTAAACAAAATAAAAAAAATCCAAATCAGTTTAGGCGTCTTCGAGTAATCGGTGAACATACATAAAAAAAGGTTCTGACGAATTGAGAACCTCCTCGTTTTTGGAAGTCGGTTAAAAATGAAGTTATTTTATCTATAACTATAGGTTAATAAAATTGAAATGTTCTGTTTGTAATGTCAAAACAATAGTTTTTTACTTAATGCATATGACATGCATAATATACGGAATAAATTTCGGAATAAGTTTTCTTTCTGTTTGTTCCGGCGAATATCCAAAACGGCTGGACAGATTTTGACGGAACTTTCACGGGAAAATAGCTGATGTTATAAGGAGTAAGTCAGGCTACTTTTATTTAAAAAAAATCAGAGTTCCGCGCAAAAAATTAAAACCCATGAAATTGTGAACAAAATCCGCGTACCTAGGGACGCACCCGAGCGAAGCGAGGGTAATTCGCTAGTTGACAATATGTGTTAAATTTTTTGTAATAAAAGGTTAAGTCCCCATGACTTCTTTGCTTTAGTTAACTACCTAAACCTATGGAGTAGATATAGGAAAATATAATTTTTGAATCCATGCACATTTGATGATAATATTGCAGCCCTAAAAATTATAAAAGAAATAAACTCAGGCAGAACCAAAAAAACGCATGATTATAATTATTAGGTAATCATAATCCCTCTGTAACCTCTTTTTACCTGACTGCGATGAACTGCGGTGGACGAATATTATAAATTGTTTTTAATATTTAAGAATAATATAATCAATCATATTTATACATGTATTATAGGTTAAAGTGAGAAAAAAAATTGAAAAAAAATAACGAAAAAGTTGTCGCCAGTCAGAATTTAATTTTTTTTAATTTCTTTGTGGGGGCCCCTCTCTTGTGGGGGCCCCTCTCTTGTGGAGGCCCCGGGGCTCTAGCCCCGGTTGCCCTCCCCTAAAACCGGCCCTGTATGACAGTTTGGCACTCTCTAATCTAAGGGAGATTCGACCAACTAAACAAATCTTGGGTTTAGGAAAGTAAATATTTTTGTGAGACAAAAAATGTTGACTTCATGCTGTATTGCATGTATTTTAATATAGGCTAAATTCAAAGAATGAACGGCGTTTTTACGTTGTAAACGTGAAATCCTATCTGCTGAAACGGCTGGCCAGTTTGGATGAAACTTTGTACACAGATAAGAGACCTGGAGTAACATATCACTATGTTAGATACCTAGGAACGTGATGGAGGACAGTGCTTGAGCAAAGCGAGGATAAATCGGTAGTAAAGATATTTAGTGAAGTTAAATGTATTGTATTTAGAACAACTTCCCTTATATTTTACAACAAACATTGCCTGCGGCTCCGCCCGCGTTCAGGTTACCAAAAACCTAATTCTTAGGTTTTACATATTAGTATACTCTTACAATGCAGTTTTTGTATTTTTTCTCAGAAATGAGATATTTTTGCGCGGTAAAAAGTATCGCGGTAAAAATCTTATATGCTGACCCGGATGACCAGCTATCATCATACCAAATTTTATCCAAATCTGTCCAGTGGTTTTCTCGTGATGCGGTAACAGACAGACAGACAAAAATTTTAAAAACTATAGATTCGGACTCTGTATCGATAATAATGTCTATTTTAATTAGATTTTCCAAAAAAATATTTAATGTACAGATTCGACTTAGTTACAATTTTATTATATGTATATAGATGTAATAACAAATGCAGGTCGTTGTACCGATGCGTTTGATCGCGCCGTCGCAGTCCGACCCCCGCGCGCCGCTACGTATCATTGCAATTATCGTAAGTATTTGTACATGTATTCATTAAATGTTTTGAATGGTTTAATCTTTCAACTTTTATTTTTATCTTTGATCAAACCGATACAAAATGTCAGCTAAATAGAAAAGTTATTACTATCAATCCTTTAATTATAAAGGACACGCGAAAATGTTTTATCCAATTAATTTTTATTCTATACTAGCGGCTCACCCTCGCTTCGCTCGAGTTCGTTCCTAGTGAAAACCAAAAACAAATCTATCCCACGGGGACCGTACATTTTTTCTGGATAAAAAGTAATCTATGCGCTATTCCAGCCTACAATCTATCTCTGCGCCAAATTTCATCCAGATCCGTTCAGCCGTTCTGGCGTGATTGAGTACCAAATATCATTTATAACATCATTTATAATATGAATGAGATGCAACATTGCTACTTTAAATTATCTCATTTCTATTTAAGATAACTATGACATATTTTATTATTAGTAAGTTTAAAGTTATAAGTAAAAGTAATCTGCTAACTTTACTTATAGTATTGTATACATGCGTACATATTTTATATTAAGTAATTTTCCTTCCACTTTTTTTGCTGTCGGTGGAAAATCACTTAATTTCAGTCACGTATCTTCTATAAAATTTAATGAATTCAACATCTGCAATAAATAAGTACTTAGGCAAGTATGTACGCAAAAAGCCACCAAGGCATTTCTCTATCCACTCTACATAGAGTCGTTGCAGTCACACCTATAGCACAAAAATAGTTTATTATAACACCTTTAATTTGTGAACATATCGAGTTCATCGAAACCAGTTTTAAAATAACTTAGCACTTTTTTTAGTAAAAAATTGTTGGGCTTTGTGCGTCCGCCTACCTGCTGTAATTAGACGGCAATTTGTTACCTCCGGCTCCTTTGCCGTTTCGTATAGGCGCCGCGGGCTAAGGCTTCGAAAGGCATTTAGTTTAAAGCAAGTATTGTTGTTGGGATATTCTTATATATCATTGATGGAAAGTAATGAAAACCGTTTACCGTTTACCGGAAAGTTATTTCAGATAACTAAACGTTGCTTTTGTGTGGAATTACTTGTAGGTTTTAACTTTTTCTTGCTTCATGCAAAATGTAGGTATATTTAGATTACATTAGTGTAACTTTACTTATCTATTTTTAAATATAATAGCTTAAGCAACAAAATTTTAATAGGTCTATAGAAAACAGTTATAACTAAACATATTTAAGTAATATACTAGTGATGTAACGAATGTTCCATTTTTCACATTTACGAATACGAATATCATCTCCAATACTCGCGAATGTTGACTTTCAAATAAAGCGCGCGAAAAATATTAAACATTTGACACTTCGAGTCGGCCATGTTTAAACCGAATATATCCGATACACGTTGAATGAACGAAGTTTGTCACATAAAGTTCATTCGAAAAGTAAAAAGATTTGTTGTGATTTGAGGTTAGTTTAATATTATTTGCATTTGTCAAATTTAACTGACACCTATTCAAAAGTGACGAAATAAAAAAAATATGACCAAAGCGCAGTACTTGTATTATTATTCCATTAATTCCATATAATTTCCTTTTTGTTTGTCAAATACATTCGCCAAATATTCGAAAAAAGAAATATTTGAGAAAAAATATTATTGGGGGTCTTTATAGATATATAAAGCAATAGGACCCAAAACAATGATTTTAGAACTTTTGTCTGTGCGTTTGTACACCCTATTCTTGGAAACAGCTTAACTGATTTAGCTGCGGTTTTCATAAATGTATTGTGGTAAGCTTCACTTAACATTTAGTACTTGTTTTATTTATGTATGTTCATAAATAAAAAAGTTATGTCAAATTAAAAAATCGCCCAGAGACGAGCCCGAGCGAAGCGTGGTTGAGTCGCTAGTTATAAATACGTTTATGAAACATAAAATTGTATTGTTTGATATTTTCTAAACATATTACAAACATAACAAATAAATGTTTATAACATAACAAATAACAACAAAAGGCTGATATTATCAAAATAATACTTCCGTTATAATTCCCTATTCTTCGAACTAATCAGTTCAATGGTAGACAAATCTAGATTTTGTCAGCGATCCAAATGAGACTTTAGGCATTATCAGACTCCGTCCCTATCGTGCGTTATCAACCAGTTATCAAGTTGAAACAATCGTTTTCAATTAATAGTATCTAGATATTGATAGATTTTATCGCAATTTCATTGACGTATTGTAACAAATTATAAAAACAAAATCTAAATTCCCTAATCGTGGTCATAAAAGCCAATGGCAAAGGAATATTAAAACTAAGTAGATAAATGATTGCTTAAAATCATTTAATTGTAAATATTGAAGTTATGGTATTAATATTTTTAAATAGAGAGCAAGAGAGTATTATTAAGATGATTCTTAATAGAATATGAAAATATATTATGATAACTAATTAGAATGAATATAAGTCCCATGTTAACATATTAATCTAGTTAAATTTATTATAATTGATTAAAGCCGTAACGAGTGTGTATGTACTTAACTTTCAGTCAAAGTGAGATACACTACAGTCATACTTAATTTTTTACAAATAGAAATAATATTCCACCATATTACTAACAAAGGCGAATGACCCTTACGAGATCAGATCGTGCACGGACCGGCCCATTGGCCCCAGATCCAGATAAACACCGAATTTGTGCCGACTCTATTATTTTTTTCAAGCGACTTTTAAGGTTCCTATTAGTATTAAGTTCATATTTATTGTTAAATATTAAATTTTAAATGTTTTTAGATAATACATATTAAACTATGGACCTGCGTCCGATTGAATATAAATAAATAAAAAAAAAACTCAGACAAGAAATACAGAAGTATGAGTCTTCTTTATTATAACACACTATAAGAATAGGACATATAGAGACCCTAAGCTAAATTCTAGAAAGAAGAATACTGTTGCTGATTTTATTACTTAACTAGCGGACCCGACAGACGTTGTCCTGTCTACACGTCTTTAATTTGAAAATTTCAAACTTTTTGGACAAAATTGTGAATCTAAACCATTCCCAGGTCCCCTTGAACACACACAAAAAATTTCATCAAAATCGGTCCAGTCGTTTGAGAGAAGTTCAGTGACATACACACTCACAGAAGAATTATATATATAAAGATAAGTTTAACTAACTTTCATCTAGTACTCATTTACATAGAACCTAGATATATAAATAAAACATTTATAAGCATTTAAAAATTGATAATAAATCAAGAAGACTATGTTTTTGTCAAGCAGAGGTTTTGCTTTAAATTACGAATGTGTTGATAACATAAAATGATAACCTTGCCTAAATCATGTTCAAAAATTATTACGAGAAGAAAAAGTTGCTCTACATCTAAAACGGAAGTAGAGACTTTTGTTTTTGATAATTTAACCGTTGTACAGATTACTTAATGTGATATGAGTATGGGAACATTTTTAATTTAAAACCTTTTAGTAGGAGATCTCGCTCATCTCATCAACACATTAACAAACAGGACCCAGGGAAGTTAGCACTAAAAACTTGCTCTGGGCTATTTTTAATAAAAAAAACCTCTAGTCTGAATATGTTTTGGTATAACAATGTCAGGTAAGGTGGAATCGAAAAAGACGATGATGGAATTTTCTACAAGTGTTTTACTATCGAATTTCGATTGATACTAAATTATCACAGGGAAAGAGTTCTTGTACTTTAAAAAATCTATGAAAAACCAACCCAATAGGTCGTGTTTTATTGTTTGGAAACAATATTTACCTGGAAAAAGAATTAGGGGTCCATCACATAGATCGGGATCTTAGACTATATAATTGTCAAAAAATGTCACGGAGAGTATTCAAATCGACCTTTTTCGATTGATTGTTTATATTCTAACGTAACACAGCCCAGTGCGTCAGGTAGACCATTCATTATCGCGTAAAGTTTCTTAGAGAAGCCGATGTGAAGCAAGAAGCGGATATCAGCATATAAATATGTAAATACGGATTAATTTAATCAAATTATATTTAATATTTTGTTACATCTTAAACTATTACATTATTGTAATTATAAGCATTATACGATCACTTTTAATAGAAAAGCAGTTTTCGACGTCTTTTTTATATAAGCTTAGAAATACCTGATATTATATATATGTACTATCTAATATATAAATATCTTGTGTCACGATGTTTGTGGTCGCACTCCTCTAAAGCGGCACCACCGATTTTAATGAAATATCTAGTTATGAGAATAGGTTGTAAAGTATCTTTAAGTTTAAGATAGGAGGGTGTCCTATCTTTTTAAGTAACTAGGGGCGAACCCGAACGGAGCGAGGGTGAGTCTTTAGTGTATTATATAAAAATACTATTGACTCACCCTCGCTCCGCTCGGGTTCGTCCTTGGGGTGGGGTCTGGGAGTACCACCCTTATCCTTATCACTTAGGTGTATGGAAAATAGATAGTAGCCGATTCTCAGACCTACTGAATACGCATATAAAATTTGGTAAAAATCGATAAAGCCGTTTCGGATGAGTACGGTAACTATCATTGTGACATGGAAATTTTATATATTAGATTAAATTTCCTAAAGACAACACAAAGTTATCAGTTTAATAATAGTTATAAGTTTTACGAATACTCGTTCCTTTACCATCGGTAATGATAAACTTTATAACTCGAGTTATATTGTTATTATCATGTCAATAAACTTGTATTATCACGTTAACTAATGTATGTATAAATCGATAACTTTGGCTTTATTTATATACATTTTTTCCATTCCTCTTCGATTGATATGTAATAATCAAGAGGTAGCATTTTCGTTGTTATCCTTTTCCACGTTTTGTACAAATATATTAATTTTCAACACATTTTTTTCCAAGCAGGA
Source organism: Brenthis hecate (assembly GCA_951806755.1). Lineage (NCBI taxonomy): Eukaryota > Metazoa > Arthropoda > Insecta > Lepidoptera > Nymphalidae > Brenthis > Brenthis hecate. Next base: position 4,831,197 of record OX638258.1, on the reverse strand, counting down.
ATTGATCTGGCGACCACTGGATAGTCAGGAGAAGGAAATTTTTACTATATTATATATATATATATATTAAAATAATTAAAAATTTAAAGTACTTCTCAAAACTTTTACGCAATTATTGTTTTGATAGCATATTTTTGGCTTGTTCTATCGTAGAGTGAATCAAATTACCGAAATATAATACTACATATGTATGTCAGTCAGATTTATTATAACTTTGGCTATTTAACTGATTATTCAATTTCCTGCACTTATCGTTTTATAATTAATATGTATTTGGATCGATTGAGATTGATAACTCTACACAAATTGTCATGAGATTAAAATTTTTTCTACAATACAAGTTCTAGTGTAGTTAGTCTACGCAATTATTTACAATATAAAATTATTTAAAATTTACAATATAAGAAATATATAAATAGATATAGTATTTTAAGTAAAAAAATGACATATGATCTAGTCTACCTAGACTATAGACCTAGTATAACTTATATAGGACTAAAACTAGCAAGCTGTAGTGCAAGAGCCAAGATTGTAGACTGCAAATCAAATATAGACTCGGCTACGTGACTACGACACTTAACACAAGATTTGAATAAAAAATAATATAAAATTTCTTATGAATAATGTAAACAAACCTATAAGTGGTTTAACAAAAACGGTAAAAGAAGTATTAGAGAGAAATAATACTACTAACTTGTAGCACTTGACGTGACGAAAATATGCAAGCGACATACGTATATCCAAATATGACTACGAATTAAACAATTAAAAATAAGGAGTCGATAAACAATTTTCATATATGGTGACAATGACACGTTTTTAGTGTCACATTTTGTCACACCGCGAACGTGTTAGCCTCTATATGTGACACAATGCAATGAAATAAATAGATACAATTTGAATAAATATGTCATGGAGGTAATTAGTAATTCATTGCAAAAGTATAACAATCGTCAAATTATTATTTACTAAAGACTTGTCTTTTATATTTATACTCTACAATATAGTATTGAAATAGATTAGAACTGGCAAAATATATTCGATAGAGCTTAGTTTGTTAGATATCCTTGGTTAAACTTATACAAATATTTTGTTAAATAAAAAAGCAATATAAAAAATTGTGATAATATCTAATGTTTTTCAAAAATTAATACTTTAAAATTAATACTTTAATAATGTATAAACCTTGCAGAACATCGATTTAAAAGATGACAAAATAAAATTACCATGTCCATAAAACTGACATAAAAATATTTTTAACCATCTTACGTTTTCTATTAAGGTTTTTTTTCAATTGAGTAACAAATCTATTAGTTATCCAAATGAAGTAATGTTTAAACCTTCCCGTCACGTGTAAGCAAGCAGCAGCTTAGCGAAATTGAACAAATGCTTTATCGTTTTTGTCCATATATCGGTGCCTGTGAAGTTTATCGCATTACCGATACACATCGCCACTCAGTGATAAGGGATATAAATAAAAATAAATGGTTCCTCGCAAAGATACCGCTATCAAGTTAGATTATGAAATGCCGGTGGTCCTTATTGATTCGACTTAACATCTATATTACTGAAATAGATTACTTGATTAATTACACAATCTACAAAATATTCTATGTTAACTCTACATTTTCTATTTAAACATGCTAAAAATTTTAGAGATTTTATAAAATTAAAAAAAAAAACATTATATTTGATAAGAAATCGAACATATTACCATTAATGACCATCGTAATCCCATAAATATTAATAGCTTTCGAATTAATTACTCGTCCAATGTTATTACTATCGCTAAACAAAAATTACTTCACAATGGATAAGGAATAAAATGTTAAAAATACAGCACAATTAAAATTAATTATGCGATCGAGTTTTAAAAGCCCTTAATGTGGTCCGGCGAACCTGTTTGGTATCGCGCGGTCGGTCGTCGTCTTTGATCCGTGAGTTGGCGAAGGCCGTTGTCATAAAGAATGGTTGATTAGACATGTGACAAGGGCTTGTACGAAGCGACCGATCTGTTACACTGCAATTTAAAGGATTTTATTCTGAGATAGCTCGTGTCCATTTTTATGTCATCGAGATTTTACTACTTGTATCGAAAATGAATAAATAATAAGCTCGATTGATCATTTCAGCAAGCCAATTTGCTAGCTGCATGGAAATAAACTATTTATTATTTTAATATATTAAATTTATTCAACACGATACTTAATTGTAGCAATTGCTAATTGAAATTTATGGCCGATTAATAAATTAATGACAATTTATTCGCCATGACTTCGCTATTTTAATAACGGTACGCTATATAGAGGCGAAGATAGAGATAGGATGTTAAAAATACAAAACTTTTTGCTCCATTCTCGTTTATAAATGCAAATTAGAAAAATATATTCTCATGGAAATGCGCATGTCTTATGGTTAGCGCTAAAATATTGCAAACAAAAGAACCTTTGAAGTCCGCGACTTGAGTCATACGAGCACATGTGTAACATCGGCGGCCTTTGATTATACGATAGCATAAAAAATGTTTATACACGCAAAAACAGTGAACGTGATTCGTGGCGAATTTAATAAATACTAAATTTTTTATTTGATATGAGCTGTAATAACAAACTCGGCTTTCTAATTCAAAATCCACATTCTCTTTAAAGTAAGTTCGAATTCAGAATATAAACACATCCCTCGCTAAACCAATTACAGCACAATTCTCGTGTGAATCGAGCTTATCTAAAAACAAGGGGCCTCAACAAACAACAGAACAGCTACCCCACAAAACAGATACGGTAGTATCAGTTTAACAAGTCGTTAAATCTATTCAGTCACCGCTCATAAATTTATCCATCCTGTGAAAAACACAATAAATTTTCTCCCCCTACCCTTAGCTTTGGATTTAATAACCTTTAAACATGGTTTAACTCTTGTTAGATATGCGAAAGATATTTTTTAACATATTGCTACTGTCGACTGGGAACATAGTAAAATTTTTGATAACAACACTGATATACTTATAATAAGCAAAAATTATAATGAAGTTAAATAACTAATGCAACTCTACATAATATCAAAACTAAAATATAGAGTTTGGGGTCATGATAAGACAACAAGACAAGAATAAAGGGTAATTGAAAGAATATTTAATAGAAATATAAAGTAAGAAATGTTGAAAGTTTAATTCAATATTATTTACTTGCTTGGTATTTAGATTGTTTTTTTTTACATACATATAAATATGAACTTCACTTACCGCTTCCTCAGCTTCCTTTTGATCTCTGTGGCCCATAAGATTGGGCATAGCAGTCCAATTGTATCCAAGGTCTTGACATTGGGACAGACTGATCCTCTCGCACTTGCCACCTTCTACCTCCTCCTGGTCAGCTGCGACCAACCAAACCAGGAGTAACACATAAAAAATCCTAGCCATCATTGCTTCACAGTTACGAAATATAAAAAATAATATTTTTTTATTGTCATATTTAAACTATTCAGTCAAGAAAACACAGCACTGTATCGTATAAAGTTTATAACTTCTTTCGACCGAGCGCAGGTCCGTCTGGCGGTAGAGTTTGAAGCGGACTGATTCCAATTTCGTGCGCGGCTCAGTCGGCGGCTCAAAGGCAAAGGCAGGGAACCGGTCGGCCGCGGCCGGTGCGTCCTGACCGTGCATATGTTTCGATAAAACTCTGAACGCTCGAACAGGGCATTATGAAGAAAAAAAAGAAAGGTGCCTAATCAATGGTCATTTTGTAGAGTCGCTGTGGAACAGACAATAATAGTATCGAATTAAGCGAACATTTGGATGTATTTTACTTCAGATTATGAAGCTGAGTACAATTCAGAAGTTTTGTTTTATGACGTGTAGCTAAAACACAATTAATACTCAACATACTGCGTAATTAACTCCCGACTTGGGAAAGTTGCAAATATTAAATAAAATACAATCTTAATTATTAAATATTTGATATAGTTTATAATAAAAAAAGTACAAAACGAATTGCGAAAACGTACCACCCCTTCATCGATCCCGGAAGATGTGCGAAAGGGATACATAATGGCCTTTATCGCTTATTCTTTTATCTTTCAGGCATCCCAAGTAGAATACACAATTAGGACCCTTCATTACATCACTCCAATAACACCTTTAATAATTTATCATTACAGCGGATTTCAAACTCTGCTACACTTGGAATAACCTTTAAATTCTATACGGGAGTGTATATCTCGGTTGGATATCTCGACCATTATATCCTGAGCTCCACATGTAAGAGCATTTGTTTCATGTTGAAAGTGCAGAAAGGTTTGGTTTAGAGTGGTCATGGATATGAATAGTTGCATTGTGCGAGAGGGACGGGCGAGTCAAAGGCACCGCCGCGCCGTGCGCGTACGCAGTCCAGACGAGAGCGGAATGCCTAATTAAGGCCGCATGCGTGGACCGTGGACTATAGGGTGTAGAGCTTGGTCAAATTTATAAGAGTTAATGAGTTTCAAGTAATTCTCGCTTTTTATATTGACACTAGCATTGCCCGCGGCTCCACCCGACTCAACATATAGGATACTTTTCTCTCTCATTTCTGAGAAAAAAATACAAAAACTGCATTGTAAGAGTATACTAATATGTAAAACCTAAGAATTTGGTTTTTGGTCATCTGAACGCGGGCGGAGCCGCGGGCAATGCTAGTAAATTAAAAAGTTATTAAGTATTTACTTTTTTATATTAATCATCGTGTATCTAGTTCAACATATTATTACAAATACACATTTCCATATCTAAAATTTAGAGAAACGATATTTTATAGTGCCTCTGATAAGGGATGAGATAATGACAAAAATATTGCATAAATTATATCATAGACATTCTCTTTCAAAACGGCCCAAACGATAGCCAAGTATTAGATTAGGAGATAACGATTCTTTAAATGTTTTCAAACAGGCTTTGTATGATATCATCATCATAGTCAGCTTGCTTTTGTCCACTGCTGGACATAGGCCTCTCCTTGGCACGCCACTGAGCTCGATCTTCAGCTCGACGCATCTAACCGCTGCCAGACACTTTGCATATTATATCGTCGTTCCAGCTAGCTGGAGAGCGTCCTACACTAAGTTGCCCGAATCGTGGTCTCCACTCAACAATCCGTCTACTTCATCGGTCATCGGTTCTGTGACAAACGTGACCAGCCCACTGCCACTTCAGCTTGCTAATTCTGTCGCTATGCCAAAAACTTTGGTTTTTCTATTTTTTTCACACTGTCCGGATCCGATCTTTCAGAGTACAGAGTACAGCAAACATCCCCTATAATTATACCAGTTGAATTTCATGCTCTTTAATTGTATTTTTTATTTCAGAATAAAATATTCTTCTTCTTCTTCGTGAAACTCTTGACAGAGCAGTCGTGGTCATCACGTAGCGACTTCTGTAGAAGCAGATGTGATACGCTACACAATTCTTCACCACTTCTTCCTGTCGGCCAACATCTTAGCGCACTCAGGTTCACCGCATGATTGATTTTCTTTGTACTCTGTTGCCCTCCACTTTGACTTGCACGACAAGGAATAAAATATATTAATGTGAATTATTCTTTTGTTTCATTTTTCTGTATCTAATCTTGATTTGGATAATTATGGCTACCTATTATTATTTTAATATATTTTTATTATATATATTGACTAGCGGCTCAACTTCGCTTCGCTCAGGTTCGCCTCTAGTAAAACAAGAACAGACGTATCCCAAGGAAACCGTACATTTTTCCGGGATAAAAAGTAACTTTTGTGTTATTTCAGACTATAATTTATCTCTGTGCTAAATTTCATCCAGATCCGTTTAGCCGTTCTGGCGTGAAAGAGTAACAAACATCCATACACACAAACTTTCACATTTATAATATTTATACAGATATATTTGATATTTTAATACAATATATCCTCAATATATATATATATATATATATATATATATATATATATATATATATATATATATATATATATAAACAATAATTTAAAAAAAAATCGCCAGTGAAATTTAATTAGACCACATCCAAGTACATTGGGGCGAGAATTGTAATGAATACGTCAGATATGGCGGCGGGCGATTGACGGCAAATGCAAATGTGCAGGAAGCGCCCGCTGAATAACTACCGATCTGCCGACCGACTATCACTTGTGCCAAATTAATTAATATTTACGATGTTTTTATGACTCGACTGACTGACTCGCCAACACTCGAGCACGTATCAACCCAACACAACGATTCTATACGTACAGCCAGTATTTTATTACTAGAAAGCTATTTAGTTACACTCGGCTTTGATATCTGATAGCAATTTACATTAAAAACAATTAACTTTTTACGACTACTATCTAATTAGAAAATTTAAAGCTGTTGTGAAAATTATTAGAATTTTATTAACCTATTAAATACGAACGGTATAATTATCGTGCCAAAGAAAATATGGCAGTCGAATTAGAACCTTTGGAGGAGGCCAAAAAGCCGATGACTGGCACAATTACCGCGCGTCTGGCGTGGCGCGGGGTCGTAGACACAATTAAGTGAATTTACCAGTGTTTGGCAAAAACAAGGACGCTTTCTGGACTTGTAGGGGATCCATTAGTCTAAAGTATTGAAGATAAACATTATAAGTTTTATAACTTCTAATTTGAAACTTTACGCTGTGCTTTTGCTGCTTTGAAGATTAATAGATTATTATAGTTTTTCTTGCTTTTTGTTATTAGCTTTGTATCGTTATTCCGTTTATAAAATTTCTCTATTAATATAATAATGATATTTATTATAATAATCAAATACACATAAACGTATAAATTCGTTTTTAAAGAAAAAAATGGTCACATTTTGTTTTGACATTTTAGACTTTAAAACAAAATACAAATTTTTATTTTTCTAATTTTATTGTTTCCAAGTTTACTTTTAGATTTGCCGTTAGAACATACATGGTCACAGTACTACAGCGGTACAATTTGGCAGGTATGCCAGCCCCGGACTCGTCACGCAAAAACTATAACGTTCAGCTCCAACGAGATTTTCGCAACAACAAAGACTTATAAAATATTGGGAATTATTTTTTCGACATGTCCTTGAAGTTTGTAATTTAAAAACTAAAAACTTTTTTAAAATATATGATATAAACTAGCGACTCACCCTCGCTTCGCTCAGGTTCGTCCCGAGCTTGCTTCGAAATACAAATTTTCATCCCCATTTTCACCCCCTTAAGGGATGATATCAGGGATAAAAAGTATCCTATGTCCTTCCCAGGATCTTAAACTATCTTCTTAACAAATTTCATCTAAATCGGTTTAGTAGGTCCAAAGATTACCGCCTACAACGTCACAAACTCACAAACTTTACCTCTTTATAATATTGGTATAGATAAATCTTTCTTTAATTATTGAACATATCATATACCTATTCAATTTTACATATGAGATCAGAAATAGACCGACACCATCACTATTCTATATACAAGCTGTTACATCGACTCCACCTAACTTTAAGATAATACTAATCAATAATTTTACAAACCTCAGAGTACATGGCTAGTTCTACGGGAATATACTTATAGGTTTTATTAGAATAGATAAAAGTGTGTTGGTTGACTAGAACTGATACCTAACGGCTCAGGTTTTGTTAATAAAATTATTATAATACTCTTGTTTTTTTTTTTCTTTGTCGATGTTTCAGGGGCAAGAAGTTCCTAAAAAAATAATAAATGCGATACAAATGTGATAGTGGGTGCTATCCATCAATACTAAGTAAGATTCACAGCTTATATCCATGCCATACAACTCCTTCGATGGGTGGTCGCATAGCACTGGCAAAATTTGCTAAGCTTTGGCGACTTGTTAAAAGATATCTCAGTCAAAAGATTTATTTAATTAAACATTATCTCTTTATAATCATGTTATCCATATCTTATAAATTATCTAATATATTTAAACGAGCGACTCTTATATATATATATATATATATATATATATATATATATATATATATATATATATAATGGCTCCAACGATTTTCATGTACACAGGTGGTTTCGGGGGCGATAAATAGATCTAGTCTTATGTCTGGGAAAACACGTGTTTTCGAATTTTCATGTGGTTTTCTTTTGCATTATTCCACGAAAGAAAATATGGTCGATAATTACGCACGGGCATAAGCATCATGGTCAAGCGGCGAAGGCGCAAGATTGACAATCATAGGTGTCCGGGTTCGATTCCCGGTCGGATATATAGTTTTACTTTTGTTTCTTTTAATATTTATTCAAGTTTTTAGTTTTAAAAGAAAATTGTACTTTAAGCCAAAAACTCCGAGCAAAGCTCGGTAGCCCAGGAACTGATTATATAAACTTCAAATAATTCATCGAAGCTTTACATTTCTTAAAACTTGAAAAAAGTCGCATTCAATTCAAACTGATTCAAAAATTAATATCAGCTTTATAATACGATATAATTTACACTGTATCTATGGAAGAAGTATACAAAAACATTTCATAACTTATTGTTCTGCGGTAGTGCACTGTCCACATGACGAGACTCCCCGGTGTTCGAAGAGGTGTTAATACAGGCCCCTGCTGTGTCGACTCTTAGGAGTTATAAAATTCATGTCTTTGGTATTACATCGCGATATTACAACGTAGTCTTACTAATATTATAAACGTGAAAGTTTAGATGATTGGATGGATGTTTGTTACACAATCACGCCAAAACGGCTGAACGGATCTGGATGAAATTTGGCACAGAGATAAACTATTGTCTGAAATAAGACATAGGCTCTTTTTATCCTAGATAAATTTACGGTTCCCGTGGGATAGACTTGTTTTGAGACGCTAGTATATTATATTTACAATCACATAAACTATAAATACCTACAGCAAAATCTTAAAAAAACGTGTTTTAATACATATAAATATCCAAATCAAAATAACCAGCTTACAAATAATTCTATCGCATGGAAAACTAAGTGAAACAAGTTAAACTTTGAGGTGTTGTTTTTGATATTTTCTTATGCAAATTATTTACAATATGACTACCAGTCATTTCATGTCTAAGCGAAATTAACTTGTTTTGGAAATCAATGGCATTAAAATATATACATACTTCATTAAAAATAAACTTTTACAAGCACTTTGAGATCGTGATTCTATGAATTCCGATTCACATTATATGTGATAAAAGCTAGAGCTGATATCAATATCGATTTTACACTTATCCCGTCGAAACCACTTTATGGGCCAGGATTGGAGGAAGTAGCGAGTTTTACTCTTGATTGGAGGAAGGATTGGAGGAAGTAGCGAGTTTAACACTTTATAAAGATTATATAGTTAAAAAACCTTGCGAAACTCCTAAAATAAAAACACCCAAACGCAACACCATCAATTCTTGAACCAAATCTATAAGAAAATTAGCGTCATAAAATTTCATATCAGATAATAAATTCAACTGCCACTTTAACGCCTTAAGCTCTACATATTCAACAGGTTTTCGAATACAATTCGGAAGGAAGGTTACAATGTAGGTATAATGTGGTGTGATACAAAAACAAGTGGGCAGGATGACGTTCGGTGGACTCGTTCTCTGTATTCAAATGAGCGACTCCTGACATGCTTCTGAACATGCATTATTTATTGTCAAAGAATAAAATAAATTAGAAATTTTGTCAAAATTCTATAAGATCTTCTTAAAATTTTCACGCTCTTTGCTTTGCGATTTGGATAGAATTAATAATCGTACAATCTACAATAAGTATTTCAAGCAGCGTAATTACTTATGACAGGGCCAAAAAGACATTTCCTCTGTTAAAGATAAGCATCTGTATTTTTAATCTTTTCCTAACCGACTACAAAAAAGAGGAATTCAATTCGACTCTATTTTTTTATTCGCTAATTGAGAATAGATTATCGTTATTCTTTTTTAAAGACTAAGTTATGTATCAAACATGATCTCTATAAATTTCAAAAAATATCATCCCAAAGAAGCAAGAATTAAGACTTAATTTTTGTATAAAGCAATTTTCAAGTAAGTGAAACTTTTTTTTAAAAAAAGTAATGAAATTCACGTATACATATACCTACATATATTATAAATCAAATTACCATAATTAAGGTGTAAGCGTATACATTTAAAAATTAATGGACATTCAATATAAAAAGCATGGAAGATATAAATCATAATGGAACATTTTATATTCATATTAAAACTGGGATTTTGAATTTTTTACCATTTTTATTAATAGATAAATCAATCACATATAGAGTCCAGCGAGGTTCATCTTCACTCAAAGCTATCACAACTTGATTGGCTTTATTATTCAACGTTATAATAATAATTATTACGATCCCGAATCTCAACATAGAGCGGATATAGCCTTATAAAATATCGAATACGAGTCGATTTCATCTAAATATGTGTAAACTATACGAAGCGTACTAAAAATTAACAATTCTCGTAATTGAATAAGAAAAACTCAGGATATTTAGAAATAATTCTATTACATCGTTCTAATAAACAGCTAGATTACTATCTATTAACTTACCGTTTAAACTTCTTTCAAATTATTATTTTTTTAATGGTAATAATTAACCTTTTGTACTTTAATCTAACGTTTGGTTTTCAATAAACATTATTATTTATAACATCAACAATTACTCGCAAACGTGGAATTACTATTTTCAAATATGGAATAATTATAGAAATATCGCAAAAACCGCATTATTTATCGACTCTACATTTAGCATTATTCCCATTTTTAATTCGTTACACGCAACCGTCGGCAACGGTCAAAAGCAACGAGTTCACTATAGCTCTGCTTCTCATGGCTGTAAAACTCATAAACAATTTCTTACAAATTAACACATATTCACTAAATTTCTGACTTTTATTTTACAATTTAATAGCTTTGGTAAAATTCACACCAATCTAATCTTCTGAATACTATGGGAAAATCGAAGACTATTTATAATGCTATTTTTTACAGGCATTGCTTTTTTTAAAATAAAATTTAACATCGTATTATGTGTAATACATAAATGCATGATGACAACCTCTTAAATTGAGTTAAGAATTATTGCATTCGTATGACTTAACGAGAAGAGAGGTTGTTGTCGAATTTTGGAACGTGAACTTATTTTATAAAAAAAAAACAACCGCAAAATTAAGCAAATATTTCTTTAGTACTCTAAAAGTTACTAGAATTTAAAATTCAACCCCAAAATGTCTCTGATAACATGTTAATAATACACGTAACAATTCAATAATTGTTACGTGTATTTTGTAATTGTTAAGAAATACAATTATTTCTTGAACAAAAGATCTCTTTTTTAAATAACCTCATAATATAATCCATTGTCTTATTTCCACTCAAAATTATATAATATATTAAAAGTGCAAGGGTTTTAGAACACCGCAATAAAACTAAAGATATATTTGTAACTAAGCAGTTACCGTTATTCAAATAAACAAAGAGGATATAAAAGTTTACAATATCCTCAATATTATGTTACAAGGAACGGGGTTAGTAAGAAGTTTGCACAATACTATGTTTACTTCACAATTTATAATTTAACTAGCAACTCACCCTCACTCCGCTCGGGTACGTTTCTAGTTACGTTTTAACGTTTACTATAGATTTCTCAGAGATGAGATATTTTCCCGCAGTAAAAAGTATCCTATGTGTTGACCCGGATAACCAGCTACCATTATACCAAATTTTATCAAAATCCCTCCAGTGGTTTTTCCGTAATGCGGTAACAGACAGACAAAAATTCTAAAAACTAAGATTCGGCCTCTGTATCGATAATAATGTCTATTTCAATAAGATTTTCCAAAAAATATTTAATGTACAGATTTGGCTTGGTTATAATTTCATTATATGTATAGACAGATAACAACTACCTTTGTAACTCCTTTGAGTTGGAAAAATCCTAAACGATTATTTTCTATCAAATATAAAGAACACAATTTAGCGCTGGCTTAGAGCTTGAATTAGTAAACTAAAATAGGTGCCTTATTGTCTTTTTTACTTCATATTCCACTCAAATTCATTTAGGAATTCAACCAATATAAGAATTCAACAAATTTATGGTGTCAAATTAAAAAAAAAACAGGTGAAATGAAAACGTAGCTAGATAGATAGAAGATTTAATTATATGTATAATATAAATTAAATAGTACGTATGTTCGCTCAGTGATCGGAATTCGACCAAAATTAGTATTGAAAATTATAGGAAAACATAAACATAAATAAATATAATTTTTCTATATACCTACATACATATAAAAAAAACTTTGTTTTTTTTTTGCTTAAACAAAAAAGGTTTAGCTATTAAACAAAAATAAAAGAAAATCGGTTGACAAACTGTTCGTTTTGTTTTTGCCTACTTATCTATACTAATAGTATAAAAAAATAAAGTTTGTGAGTTTGTGACGTTGTAAGGGGTAATCTCTGGATCTACGAACCGATTTAGATGAAATTTGGTAAGGTGATAGTTTGAGACCCTGGGAAGGATATAGGATACTTTTTATCCCGGAATTCATTCCTCAAGGGGGTGAAATTGGGGATGAAAGTTTGTATGGGGAATCAAGCTAGGGACGAACCCGAGCGAAGCGAGGTTGAGTCGCTAGTATTAAATAATATAAAAAAGTGACATTTTAATTTGATTTTTAACTTCATATAATATTATAATTGACGACACCGGAAACATACTGAAGTTAAATACCAACGAGCGGCGCAATCTTCACATGGTAAAGATCAAAGCGGTCACTCCGCGCCATCGTCACAACCCTTCACACTTCCGCCGATAAACTATTTATAGGCAAAAATAACTTTTTTACACATCACTTCATTTTTAATGACACGTGTTAACATCGCATCCAGCCCCAGACTTTGTTTGAAGTTTACACTTTTATATACATTTTACATATGGGTAATGTGATACTTTTTGTTTGTTTGTGAAGCCGTCATTTTAATGTTTTATTTTATTTGGTTTTTGGCAATCGCCTCAGATCTTTGTATATTTAATTATTTATAAAAAATATTGTAATATCTCATATAAAGTAGACTTAACGTATACACTTAAACATAAACCTATCTACACTTTTAGCTATACAAATTTATTTTGCTTAGTAGAAAGAAGCCGTGCTAATACTATAATTTGAAAATTCGATGTCCAGAACAAAATCCTTAACATTTTATGTACATAAATTACTTCAAAGATGTGTACGAACATTAATACATTTTATTATTAGTTACAAACTATTCTTCACGAATACGTTCCTTAAACGACTATCAACACCATAAACTTTTAACATAACAACACGAAATAAAGACTTAAAGGGTTTTAAAACACGTGGAGACAATAGCGGCACGATCAAAGGATTGTCGGCGCCTTTGAAATCACCGGTTAATTTTACACTGTGTGCCCACACTCGACGAACTCGGAGGGTTCACTTTGTAGATTATTATTATTTTTTTGTTATCAAGTTTTTTAGGTTGAGCTATAATTGCCATTAGTGAAATAGTTCAAAATATTTTTGACTTTGAAATTTTCCTTTGTACTACTTTTTGGTCGCAGCTCTGCTCTCGTGTGAGGTATCGAAAAGTAGCTCAAAATTGATCCAGAATATAGTTAACACATTTATTCATTCAATAAGTGTGATTTCAATCGTTTTATTTCAGTTGTGTTGTATCTTATATTTTCCGTTGTGATATATTTAAATTTTTAATATAAAATAAAGGCTTATAATAATGCAATTCTCCCGCCATTGCTTAAAAACATACCTTTCATCTAACAAAGTCTATGTAGATATCTGATACTCATATATAAGCGTTATCTAAAACAAGATATTAAATCTGGAATCAACTTGAGTGAATTGTGACTCATAATGCCGACAAAATGTTCTCATTTTTATTTTTTTACATTTTAACAAATATTATACATAGAAAAATTCCGAATAATGTCAATTTAACAATCAACATTAATAGACATTTGCTGAAATTTTAGTAGTTTATTTTTATGATTATCATGCGAGATGTCAAAAATTAAATCGAGATCTTTTGATCTCTGATGTAAAGTCGCTAGATCGTAGACCTTATCTGTGCCTTCGAGGTAATATGAAGGTCAAGAGTAAGCACATTTCTAATTTAAAAAAAAAACTTTCATCTAAAAAGTACACCATTTTCGAAATTATATTTAAAATAGTTAATAATTCCCTAAGAATTGATATTTTTTAAAATCTTATGAGACCCCCTTGTCATATATATTATTATCTATCTCCTTATCTCTAAAATTAAAAAGGGAAACCAGTTCAGTAACTTTTCCTCCTCTGTTAGTCAACCGATTTGCTTTTTTGTTTAGTAGCTTTTGACGAGCTTATCATCAATACTTTTTTTTGGAAAAAGAAAATTTTTATATATTATCTATCTCAATCTATGGAGAACCGATTTTGTTGTTCGGTTATACTGCGATAACTACTGAACCGATCGGAATAATACTCATACCATAAGGTGCAGCGTGTTTCGTAGAAGGTTTTAGTATTTGATATGTGGGTGATTAATGTACTATGGGGGCGGAGCCGAAGGAAAACGCTAGTATTACAATATATAGATAAGTTATATTCATACATGTTTTTCTCAATTTTTTAATACTGATTATAATCGAATTTCGACCACTAGGTAGAAGACAAGTATAGAAAACATCCGCACAAAAACATACAACCGAATTGACTTTTCAAGTTGGTCAAAAAAACATTAGCAATATTATAAACTCGTACTTATTTACAAAAGCAAAACAAAGAAATCGTTACTCAAAGATATTTATATACTATAGTAGGTACACTTTCTTCGACGTATAACTTATAAGTCAGGTTGTGTCGAAGGCATCCTGGCAGTTCGAGAGAGCGTGAAAAATTTATGAATACCGCTTTGACAGCTTCGAAGCTTACAATATCTTTATTTTGTTGCGAATTAAAATGAAAATTGTAAATTACATAGTATAAGGTCCTCAATGTAAAAAGATAACAAATATATTCAATAAATTGATAAAATTAGAAAAACTAAAAAAAAAAATTCTCTGGTTTTTTTGTCCACAAACTCATTCAATGAATTCTTTTAGAAATGATAAAATTGTGATGGAGTAAATTTTTTTTTTTTGAAATATTACTTTTACTTCAGCTCTCTCTACATTTAATTGAGCTTTATTTGCGAACGATTACGAAATGTTTAACACAATTTTATATGTTTTAAGAATACGTAAATCAAATCTTTATAGTCGACAAAAAAAATTAACCCCCTTCTAATGTTTGGATTGAATACAAGAATTTGATGACAAGTTGATCGGATGACGAGATCCGTCGGATAAGGATAGTAGTAACTATACCTAACTACATCTTAACATAAACTCTTTAATGGCTCCTAGTATAAACCCTTTGAGAGTGGGCTCATTTAATCAAATTCCCACTCTCAAATTTTGACAAGTCGCATATATTATTATATCAAAAAATATCCTGTAACATTATACAAGAATGCTCACACATTCGTGGGTGACTCTTCACAATAGAAAAACAAAATTTCCCACGTTTATCCAGTCGAAGACACATTCAGATAATTATAGCACAATTATTGCATACGACTTAGTAAAGACGAATTAAATACACTTTTATAAACCCATAAAAATGCTAATAGCTCCCTCCGTTACAGTACATTACCCGCCGCCCCGAAAATTCTTTACCATCTACATTTCCACGTCATAATAATTATAATAATTACATTCAATTAAAAAATATCAAAAATAACGATTACAAATTGCACCGCAATGGCCGAGTTCCGCTATAACTTAAAAAGTAAATGAACTAAAAGCATTTTTGAACGTAGCTTCCTTTAATTTGCAAAGGGAGTTTTATAATTAACTATTTAATAAAAACAAGCGATCGCGTTTATCTCGGACTGCATTCTCGTACGTCGCTGTCGGCGACCACTTTATGTAGAGCTTCGATTAATCTGGGAAATGAAGGTCTGACGGCTCACAGAGCAATGGGTTAGGTTTTGAAAAGCTGGTAAGGAGCTACCAGTGAGAAGATATTATAAGCAATTAAGCTATCATTAAGGGTATTCAAGAGGTAGCAATTTGCCACGGAGTCCGGCGCACGCTAGGTCTTGAGAGGGGAGAGGGGAGAGTTGGAGGGGAGAATTTAATTAAGTGAATCCTCAGATAGACAGATGGGAAAATTCTTTGAAGTGCCGCCCTTGGATCTGTTCGTAGTAATCTTGTGCTTTGTAGTTTTTTATTACTTACGTACAATGTACATGAATACATGTGTTCTCGTAGTTCTAATCTATGATGTTATACAATATAGATGGGTTATGTAGAGAAAGTCTTTTTATTGTTTTTTTTTTAGATTTTTATTTTTTGCTCTTTTTCTTTTGTTCCTTGTTTAATTTAATAAAACTTATTTTAGAAATTTATACACAAAAATTAATTTTAATACATGAAAGACGAGTATATCTTCACATAAAATTTGATCTGAGAACGGAAGCTTTGTCCGATCGACTCTACATAAGTCCGTGACCCACATAAGCTAATCCAATTAAAGCTCCTTTCACCTTTTCCCACGTTTCAGTTAGTTATTTAATATAATTCAACCCAATACTATCAACTAACGGACATGTAGCATAATGTCAATTATCGTGGGTTTCACACTTGATTAAAAAGAACATGTAGAGACAAATGTTAATTAAGATTGAAATGGTCAGCTCATTGTGTTACATGTACGTTGAGTATTTTCAAGTAAGTACAGATGGCCAAAACATGAACTTTATACATAACTAGCATTGCCCGCGGCTCCGCTCGCGTTCAGATGACCAAAAACCAAATTCTTAGGTTTTACAGTTTAATATACTCTTACATTGCAGTTTTCTCAGAAATCAGATATTTTCCTGCAGTAAGAAGTATCCTATATGTTGACCCGGATAACCAGCTATCACCATACCAAATTTCATCAAAATCCCTCCAGTGGTTTTTCCGTGATGCGGTAAAAAACAGACAGACAAACAAAAATTTTAAAACTATAGATTTGGTCTCTGTATCAATAATCATGACTATTTCAATAAGATTTTCCAAAAAATATTTGATGTACAGATTCGACTTAGTTAGAATTTTATTATAGATATTATAGATCTAAATAAGAAGTAAGTAAGGAGTGACGACAAATCTTAAAAACCATCAGCGATTTTATTTAAAAATTAAAATTACACCAGTGGATTAAAAAAATATTCACAATCGACAATTGCACCCTTTTTTTAAAGAAAAATACAGTCTTCATTAGCGCTTTCGCCTGTGTCACCGGCTGTACAAGTGAAACTGTAGCAGCGCAGATGGAACCCGTGACCTGCTATTTTGTATGTCTTGTAACTCAAACAAACTGCCACTGCACTCATGTAACATAAATAATTAGTAACATTAAAGTTAATTACCATTAAAAATTATTAATTAACAACAAATTATATACGCCACATGAACATTTCAAGTACCTAATCTTTCAATGTTTTTGTTATTTTTCGGAGAATCCATTAATTATCCTAATTCCTACAAACATCATTATGTTCATTTTCAATTTGAAAATATTTTCAGATAATTAAAACAAAATTAAATATTTTTATGTATAGTTCAGACTAGATATTAAAGTTAAGTTTGTTTATATATAATTTATATGTGTCCCTGCGTGCTTGCGTGCGTGTGTGTGTGTATGTGTGTGTGTGTGTGTGAGAGAGAGAGAGAGAGAGAGAGAGAGAGAGAGAGAGAGAGAGAGCGAGAGTGAGCGAGAAATTTTGCATTCAGATAATCACATAGGCTACTGTTAGAAATAATACGGACGCACCCTAGCAAAGTGAGGATACGAGTAAGTCGATAGTATGTACAATTTATGGCATATATGTATGTATATGTATATTATAAATTATGAAGTTATTTGAATACTGATTAAGAAATCAGTACCTGGGCGACCGAGCTTCGCTCGGAGTTTTTGGCCAATAAGACATTTAAAAAAAAAACAAACTAAAAATTTGAATAAATACAAAAAAAAAACAAAAGTAAAACTTTGTATCCGACCGGGATACGAACCCAGACACCTGTGGTTATAAAACTTGCGCCTTGGCCGATTGACCACGATGCTTATGTCCTAGAATAATGCGAAACAAAACCGCATGAAAACTCGCAAACACGCGTTTATCCAGACATAAAACTAATCCAGATCGATTTATCGCCCCCGAAACCCGTTGTATACTAAATTTCATGAAAATCGTTGGAGCCAAGTTGGATGAAATATATAGGTATATAACATCTCGTTGAAATATATTAGATACGTAAGAAACTAACTAATAGTTCACCTTATATGTAACAAAGGTAAGTGCAGTCTTTCATGTAGATTATAAATCTACATCTCGACACCATTCGTACATCTCACAAGACGACTTGATTAACATAATTTCTAGAATAAAAACAACTAATCATCCCACTTGGAAGATGAACCGAACATCTTCACTTCAATAAACTTGTCGGACATTCAACTATACTTTCTTTGTCTATCTGCAGACCATAAAGCCGACCCAAAGCTACGTATCGAAGGTAATCGAATGATAGCAATTAAGAATGCGTGGGACGACCTCCGCTAATGGTCCCGGAGATAACGTAAGTAATTAAAGAATCATTTGATTATGATCGTCCGCTTTGTATCGCCGTTGTAGAACAGGAGGTGAGTTTCTGGATTAGGGGGGAGTGGAATTAGATTTTCGTTGCAAATGCACGTTCGTTGTACTTTCGTGCATATTATCATGTTATTTTTGTAGAATTGCTTTAAACACTACTTTGTTTATAAATCTTGATGTGCACTTTTACTTAAATTTAGTCTTTTAATAATCAGATTTATCATATTTTATATATATTCTTTATTGCACAAATAAATTATAAAAAACAAAATACATAGAAAGTGACGTGGACAAAGGTGGTATAGTATTGGTATTGTGTAAAAATCTAGCTCATAGTCCTGCAAATCTAGGACCAGATTTCGCTATTTTCCTACTATATACTAAATTTTTAACCCTCGACGCAAAAAAGGGAGTGAGAGAGTTTAACATATCTATCTTTGTGTCTGTGGCATTGTAATATCGAACGGATGAACCAATTTTAGTCTAGTTTTTTTTTAATTTAAAATATTTGTTCAGCTTTTTTCTTGACGGTAACAATATATGAACAACTTCCACAGATCTAATCAAATCGAAACTTGGTATTCCAATATTTTAATGACATTGCAATGATCTTAGGCCTGATGCTGCAGCATCATCTGAAATCTGCAAGAAACTCAACTTGTTACTAAAATACTGCAGAAATATCGTGTTTAGGTCCTTTAAAATGGCCTCAATGAATAGGTTATGTTGGTGTATTTTTAATTTTTTTGAAATGACACAGATTATGTTATTTTATCTACATTTCATTAAAAACTTCTCCCGCGACATTCAAGGATTCCTGTGTTATATTAGATTTTCATATTATTTTGAACGTCATGTTATAAAGAGAAATGTTTATAGCGAAATAGTTTTTATATTACGCAAAACAGTCTGGCGAAGTCTATTAAATTATAAAAAAGCTTAATTATTCGTGAATCATGCGCAGCCATGAGCGACATCGGCTTTACGGCATAATTGTCTCTAATTGCAGTGGGAACAGGCGACGAATCGGCCACCCAACCGATACACTCGGGTACGCTTTTTATGTCAGTTTTTATGTTAGTTTTATATTTTTTACGCTAAATCCAATTACTTTTATAAATATGATAATTTATATGCGTGTGTGTATGTTTGTATCTCTATCTCGTTGATATTGCTGAGCCGACTTGGATAACCTGGAGTGGTTCACATAAGCTACGCTTACGCACCTAGAGACGTAGCGGTTATATATATTTCATTAATGTTCTAATAACATAACATTTTAAAATTTAGCTTTCTGATTCAATAGTAACTAGCTTTGCAATGTTAGCTGTATCTGGCACGCTCTATATAGCATTATAAATTCATGTGGTAAGTACGTAGCTTCAAAGATAATATTCGACCCTGTTAGTTTTTACGTTTTCTTGCCTAAAGACTTACTAAATATACATTACACATCGGACATGAAAGTTAATCGATTTAAGATTCCGTCTTCGTAAATACTAAATCGATTTAATATTAGTATATTATATTTAAATATATTTAAAAGAAAATATCTCATCTCCTATACTATAAGCGTAAAGTATTCAAACAAACTTTTTGTGGCTAAAAGTCGATAAAATTTATGCTCGAGCTTTTATCGAGCGCGATACTGCCGGCCATTACTCTTAGATGTTACACTAATGCTCGCGGTATGAATTTCTGATTTTTATTCGAAATGCGATTAGAAAATTAAAAGTTTTCCTTATCGTCGTGATTTATGGTCACTGATCTTCTTATATAGAGCTTTATTTGAAGACTTTTATTGTTATTTTTTGCTATTTATTAAAAGGGAGGAGTTAAAGGCCTTTGTTTTGACATCAAAATTAGATATATCTAGTAGTATTAACAAAATGATGCTGTCTTTATGATCTTTGTTATCTGTATTTTCTGGATGTATACATTTATGCATATCGTGACCTCATTTTAATAGATTGTGTAAACTAGCGGTCATATAATCTTCTTCGTAAGAATAACATTGTTAATGATTTAAAAGTTACATATGAAATAGTTTCTATATTCATGGTTCACCTAAAGACCCATTGTTGAAATTTATTTCCCGAAATGTAAAGTTTTGTAAATAATTGTACGTCTATGCTCCTCGGCGCCGGAGGGGCGTGTCTCAGCGTTATTGTGCTCCTTATAGGTTGGCCATAGCTTTTAGTTCATACGAGAAAAGTTCTACAAGTCATACAAAATTGAATGAATGTATGAATGAATTTTACAAAAATGTGAAAGCTTGGAATTGTTTCATTATTTATTATTTTTAACAAGCAATACTTACTACATTATAAGTTTTATAAGTATGTGATAGTAGGTGTCTAAAAAGATCAAAAGATTGAATAAAAGAAACTTAACAGTTATTTGAACAATATTATTATTAATTCATTTGACAATGCAAATCCAATGACAATGCAAATTATTTGAACAATATTATTATTAATTTGACAATGCAAATCCTGCATCACTTGGTCTAAAATCATAAAACTTTGCACCAGAGTCATATAACGAAGGTGAATCACTAAGGAAATCCTTTTGGAAACTGGGTTAAATAGAGGATAAAAGGGTATATGGAAGATTGTTATTTTGAAGGTAGAATGGAAATTGATATTTAAATTTCTATTCACTTTATCTGACGGATTGCTCCCCATTGAATGCGGGTAATTAATAAAAAATATAACACTTCGCAAAATCAAATGATTATTTATGTTGCTAACAAATACATAAAATCTCAACTTTTATGTTATTCTCTTAATCCACATGTCATTTGGCCACACTACTCGCCTAATAACAGGGTGCGCGCACGCATACATAATGCCCTGTTCTAGGCAGATTTGGAAGATATTACTTTGATGTAACTTGAATTATGTGTAATATTTCATTTTGAATGTCTTTTTTATGGCACTTTAACACTTAGATTATCTTTTATTAAATTAATTATAGCTAAGACAAGCAATACAATAAGTGTGGAAGTTACATGTGTAGAGATATAGAGCGTGTTGTGATTGATACAGATTTTTTTATATGATTATTTATGTTTTTTTTTTGGGAAATTCGAAACCTATTTATATTTTTTGTTTATTTGTCTTGGATAAGGAATTTTCTATTTCTAATTCGAAACAAATACAATTAATGATTATGACGCACTTACGCTTCTGTCTCACGTAGTTACGACTGGTCAAGCTTAAAAAACTTTTTAGTTTATGATATTTTTTTAGACTAGCATTGCCCGCGGCTCCGCCCGCGTTCAGATGACCAATAACCAAATTCTTAGGTTTTACATATTACATAGTATACTCTTACATTGCAGTTTTTGCATTTTTTCTCAAAAATGAAATATTTACCCGCAGTAAAAAGTATCCTATACGAGTATGTTGACCCGGATAACCAGCTATCACCATACCGAAAATCCCTCCAGTAGTTTTTCTGCGATGCGGTAACAGACAGATAGACAAAAATTCTAAAAATTACTGATTCGGCCTCTGTATCGATAATAATTTTTATTTCAGATTTTCCAAAAAATATTTAATGTACAGATTCGGCCTAGTTACAATTTTATTATATGTATGTATTTTATTATATGTATAGAAAATTAAAGTTGAAATGTCAATTGTCATGTGATTTCCGTGAAATAGAAGCTTTAAACTCTATGTTCATAAAAATGCCAAATACCAAATTACTTTCAAGTAGACCATTTTTGTTGTAGGCACAAGCAGTTTAAATCGAAAATATAGCTCATTTAATTTGAATCCTTTCAGCCAATGAAAGAATTATTGGAAATGGACTTTTTATTTTTTCTTGTACCTAATTAAATGTGAAAGTCTTGAGTTAATTAAATAGCATTGCATAAGTAGGTAAATTGTCAATTACATAGTGAAAGTAGATAATTTAAATTCAATAGATTGGTGTATGCTTAATGCACTTGCCTTTTATGTAACTGTAAGTCAATATATAATACGAAATAATACACTACCAATCCGGCTAGTGTTCTCTTTTATTAGTTTTAAGACATTTCAGCAATTGAAATAAATAATAACTGGCAAAGTACGAGTTTAAATCGTGTGAATAATGGTTCCGTATATTTTGTGGAAGTAAAACAATAAAAAAGTTTTCGTTATTATATAACGACATGTTTGGCTCAGTTTGTAGTGACCCTACTTGCTGCGCCAGCGGTCGCGGGTTCGAGTCCCGCTGGGGGGTATTCATTTGTGTGATGAGCACGAATGTTTATACTCCAGTCATGGGCGTTTATATTTATAATATGTATGTATTTAAAGTTATAGGTATATGTATAATGTATCAACTATCTGGTATCCATAACACAAGCTTCGTAACTTACCATGGAACTAGATGGTGCTGTGTCCTGACATATTTATTTATTATTTATTTATATCCATCATCATATAGTGAAAACTTTTTGTTTTGGTTGGTTTCTGTTTTTAACTTAGGTACTTTTAGATTAATTAAGTAATAATAAGCGAAATTAGCATATATTGTTTACCTTTAAATGATTTTACATACCCTGTGCATGTACCTAATGTAGATTGTAAATACTTTAAGAAATACCTATTTATTATGTAAAATCGCTGGTAGACCCAACAAATAAATGAATTATATATGCGTCATGCATAGATTGTGCGTGAAGCCTGATTCTGAAATGTTAATATCTAGTTTCAGTAGTTCAGAAAACTATGAAAGGGAAAGTAATTGTTTTTCTTTCATTCATTTTGTATAATTTCTTGCTCTTCGTTTTGAAATTTAATAACATGAAACCTCTTCTAAATAAATCTTCTAAATCGTTACATTATTTCATTTTTAAATAACTAATCAGCTCAATGGTATCAAATTGTCAATTATATTAATTAATATTATTATTTATTTAAAAAAAAAATCAAGACTTTACAACGATTAGATGAAAGAAAATTTCTTAATTTTCAAATTTTGATTAGTGATTACTTAGTTACCAGTACCGATGAAAAAAACATATTAAAACAGATTTTAGTAATATAACAAATTCTAACAGTGAGAAAATCTGGGCTATGCTAGCAGCTTTATAGCTTTTTATTCTCATGTTGAAATGAGACAAAACGTAATTTATATAATTTTATATCGATCCATAAAAATTGTAAGTCACTGGCAAAATGCATCAGACGGAATGAGATAATAAAAATAAATGTTGCGAGCGAATGTAGAAAGAATCGATTGGTTACACCTTCGAAAGCAAATTGCGCCGTTACTGATTCTTAGAAAGGTAGTGTCGGTGAATATGCGAGTATATAATATAAAGTACATATATTATATAAAAGGTGGCTATAAAAACACATCTTTGGGTTTATATGACCGTACTAATAGAATATATGTATATATGTGATAGTAAATTCGTCTGTTTGTTAATTTACTGTTTTTAAATTAATCAACAAGGTTTGCATAAAAGTATTTTATGTGTATGCTTATACGCATTAGTATAAAATTGAGTTTATAGGCTAATAAAATAGATAGAGATGCTTAGCTAAGATAAATATTAAAAATTCATGACAGCAATACAAACATTCGTGCTCGTCAAACAAATGAATGCCCCCAGCGGAATTCGAACCCGCGACCGCACGGCACAGCAAGTAGGGTCAAAACAAGCTGAGCCAAACGTGTCGTCATATGCTTTAAATGCTATATTACACTATTCTGCACTGATTTTACCATAGGTATAATAATATATCTATGGATTTTACATTTTTTATCTACATCGACTTTTGGGTTTCCTGCAAGCATTCGAAGAATTCGAAGAAGATATAAAAAAACGTCACTTATATAAGAATTTTACTGAACTGGTTGATTTAAATATTTAAAAAAACGCATGTTAATTAAGTAATCTAGCAATTTGTGTAATTAAAAATGTCGTTGAATTAATTAGATTTTGTATGTATTTGCACGCTTAATTATTCCTTCCTATATTTAAACGTACCAATTTCCTCTCATTAATTTGAATATTTTGCACAATTTAATCTATTATTTGATTATTTAATTTTAATATTTTATTTCCCCTATTAAATGTATATATATTAATTAATCTTATAACCAGTATCTAGACATAATATGTATTTTAATCCTAGATACATAATATAAAATTGATTAATAAAAAAAATAACGTATACTTTTTAATCGAATTCAAATCGATTAGGCACGGGCTTATTGATGATTAGCCGAATAGAAACCAAACTGTTACGTTAATATTCTTATATAAAAAAAAATATATAAAAAGTTGTTTATAAGAGAAGTCACTAATAACTAAGGGATTTGTGTTTCGCTAATGAACTCAACTTAATTGGTTTTTGAGGCTGTAATGAATGAAACGGAGATAATGGCGCTATAAAATTGCAATACTGTGACATTCTTCCACAAATGGGAAAATATACCGACAGTTTTAATTGCTCCATTCGTATGCACTTGTCATATATTTATTTAATTTAATGCTTTGTTTTATTTTATCTACAATATCTTAGCTTATACACTTATTAATGATGATAATAATGAATGTGTTTATTTGTTTGTCTTTCTTTTACTTAGCAACAGGGCAATAGTTTGACGAGATTTTTTGAAATAGATATGTTTTATAGGTGTGCCATAGGCTACTCTTCGTAAGGATACCTCAAAAAAAAAACAGTTCTTGTTTTTAAACCACTTCTTATACAAAAAGTCATTCAAAGTTAAGAAAAACTTTTTTGTAATGTATAGCCCAATTTTTGAGAAACGTTTTAGGCTACTTAGCATCATGCTATGAGCCTACGATCCTTACGAGAACAAATTATACTTATACAAACTACACAAGATAATAAAATGTAGTTCGTTTATCACAACTTAATTAAATAAAAATTCTTTTGCTTCTAACATCACTTTTGAGGAGATGATACAAAGATGAAACAATGTCATCTCAGTCTACTGTATAATTAGGTACTAGTTTACGTATATAGCTCCGATTGCAGCTGCCAGCTTCTTTGTAAAAAATTGTAAGTTCTTATATTATTGTAAGTAGCCTTTATTACAGAGCGAACATGTAGTTCGCTATTAGTTTTTTCTTCTGATAATCTGTCTTCCTGTAAACCTATTGATAGGCATAGATTCATCGATTCCAATAAACTTTAATAGAAAAATTAAAGATTTTTAGCAGCTACTAAACTTACATATACTGCAAATAAATAATTTTCAATAATAAATATATAAGAATTGTGTAAGTACATTCGTATATTATGTAACATAAAAATAAATACAAAATGTACATATTTCGACTTCAAGAAATAGAGCACAGAATAATTACATTCTAAAACAAAACCATTAAAAGCGGTCGGATTAAACGCTGCGCTTTCAATGACTACTAATGAATGCAGGCTTTTTCCTTTTCTGGCTGTTTGTTCCCCTTCACACTGATGTAGAGAACGCGAAGTGTCATTTTTAATATGATGTACAAATAATTTAAGATTTATGTTTTTTTCTTTTCACATTTCCTATATCACCCGTAGTAAGAAAATTTTGCTATAAAAATGAAAAAGAATTTTAGACAATATTTTAAATAGGTATGCCTCCTCCAACATAGAGCAAACAAACACACAAATAAAAACAAGAAATATACATGATCTTCCAAACCGGCTGGTCACCGTGGAAGAGTACGACCACAACCCCCCAAAGTTAGTAACCATAGTAACAAAAAGCAAAAATAAAAATAAAAGCCAACAAATATATATATATATATCTATATATATATATATATATATATATATATATATATCGACATACAACGTTAGGGCTCTATTGTCATAATTAAACTTACTAGAGTTAGAGGAAGCAATCCAAGAAATACTAAGTACGACGTTATAGGACTATCTGAAACGAGACGGCTCGGTACCAAGATAGAAGAATACGAAAGCTTTTTTAAATTATTTTTTAATAAAAAAAAATCTAACATACAAAATTATAGATTTTAAAAATAATAAAACAAAGTGTTGTAAATACATATATCATAGGCAATGATGTATTTATGTCTTTAAAAAAGTTATTAAAAACATTTCAATACTTTATGACAATTTATTAAGACTTATCCAGTATAATTCGTCTTTTACAGATTGTGGTCATAATGTGACGTCAGCTATATTTTTTATCAACGAAAATATCTCGGCGCTCTTAATATCAATATCTTTTTAAATAATTTGGTATCTAAGTTTTTTGCTTTTAGTTTTTGATAGGATTTTATTCCGGATACAGATTGTACAATGGTAAAGGTAGTTACAAGTTTTTTTAACAAAATATTTGCTTATCATATCCTGATAGGATAATTAAAAAAGTACCCATTACTTAAACGAAGGTTGTGGGATCTTATATGAAGTTAATGTTTTTTATCAACGTTACTATGATATTGTGCCGGCTAGGTCAAGTTAAAAAACTGATATTATGATATACATATCTTAGATTTATGCATGTGATTATACGAATGTCTATTGTCTACCCACAAAATTTATACGATAACGAAGAGCGAGGTGAGGGTTCGTCCCTAGTGAAAAACAAATACAAATCTATCCCACGGGAATCGTACATTTTTCCGGGATAAAAAGTGACCTATGTACTATTAGAGACTATAATCTATCTCTGTGCCAAATTTCATTCAGATCCGTTCTGCCGTTCTGGCGTGATTTAATAACAAACATCCATTCAAACTTTCGATATTTGTGGGATTTGGTGAGAAAAATGCAAATTTCGCCAAAGTACCTTGCAATTTTAAAAATAATGACAAATAATTATAATGAAATTGAAATTGTTTAAATCTAATTACTACTATTATACTTTTTAAAAATTTCTATAGAAACATCTGGAACGACAAATCAATATAAAACCGCAAAAAAAGAAAGAAAAAAGAGTTTTATTTATACTCCAAGAAGCGATTGAAGTGTTCGAATTGTGTGAACTCCCCATTAGCTCGCACTGTTGTACTTTCGATGTCCACGTAAATTAGTGAAAGGAGGCATACAGCATATACTCGTAAGTCTTATGTTTCTATTTTCGATTGTTGTTATATATTAGAAAAATATATGCGAAATTATTTTATTTTGTCTGTACCCGATTCAAAATCGTATAGGTAATTATGTTTTACATAACAAACACACATACAATCCATACCTTACATTATTACTGCCTTGGTGGTCTAGTGGTTAGCATGTACAGCCGCAGATCCAGAGGTCCTGGGTTCGAGCCCCGGGTCGATACAAGTTCAGTTATTGAGTATTTCTGTATAATGTATGTATTCAGCCCTTTTTAACGTCCCACTGCTGGGCACGAGCCTCCCTTCAATACGAGGGGGATCATCATCAGGCCATAGTCCACCACGCTGGCCAAATGCGGGTTGGCGGACTTCACATGTCTTTCGAAAACTTGCTAGGTTCTCTCAGACATGCAGGTTTCCTCACGATGTTTTTCCTTCACCGTAAGGCAAGTGGTAATCATGTTAGAAATGATTCGCACATGAAAATATCAGAGGTGCGAGACCCGAGATTTGAACCCGCTTCGCTCGGTTTCCCAAGCAAGCGCGTTACCACTTGGCTACCACTGCCTTTTTAATATTATAATATTTTTCTGTATAAAGCTACATCAAATTCGTATAATAAATATATTGTATGTAAGTTGTATAAATTGTATCTTTTCAAAGCAAAAAAAAAAGTGGCGTAGCATTTTATCTCTTAAAATATTTTGTAAAATACCTATAGCATTTTTCTCTTAAAATATTTTGTAAAATAGACACATATATCTACAACTTATAAAGTTAAATGTTATCACAGTTTTTCTTTATTTTCGAAGAAATTCATTAGCTTTAACTAAAAAACTCAATAAAGGTCCTTTTGTAAAAAGCAAAGACTGCTAATGACTTAGAAAACTTCAGCGATAAGCAAATAATTCTGACATTATTCTCCAAGTATTTTAATAGTTTCTAACGGCTAGAATAGTGAGTCTTTACCATGAGACCATAAAGTATTACATATATTATAATAAGGTCATACGAATGTTACTACAGACAACGTATGTTATGAATAAGCCATAGTATAGTATTATATGATCTGTGGTCATATCAATGCTTTCTTTTTACACTTCAAACTAGCGACTGACCCTCGCTTCATTTCTGGTTCGTCCCTAGATAAAAACAAATCTATCCCACGGGAACCTTACATTTTTCCGGGATGATATATAGCCTTATAGCCTTCCTCAATAAACGGGCTATCTAATTCAAAAATAAATTTTCAAATCGGATTAGTAATTCCTGAGTTTAACTCGTACAAACAAACAAACGCTGCCTCTTTATAATATTAGTATAGATTAATATGGAAAGATGGTTAATCAATAAAGATATTTGGGAAATGTGCGATTCAAACGTATTTTAAAAATCTATACTCAAAATAGGATAGAAAAATAATTACTACACTCGATAGCGTATATCGAGCAAGACGTCGAAGTAGAGGCACGAGAGTGGAATGTGTTTTTATCCAGCATATAATGCGAGTTCTCGGGAAGCAATCATTTGACCGTAATCAAATTGACGCACAAAAAATATCGAAATCATCACCATGGCTGCGGCCAGACTGTCGACGTCTTATTCGTTTTTAATTCTCTAAAGAAATTTTATATTCAGGCTTACTGTATAAATAAAATGTAATTTGCTTATAATGTAAAGCTCTGCTTATTTGGATGAAAGGCAACTTTTTTAAGGCCTGCAAGCTTTTTATTACTTCATATTACTGTAGTAATCGCTAACTTACAGTTATATATTCTTTATTGCACTAAACAAGTAATGAAAAAAATACATAGAAAATGATGTGGACAAAGGTGGACTTATCTCTATAAGAGATCTCTTCCAGTCAACCCATGTATGTGGGAAATAGTGTTAAGCAGCGCGACAGAAAAAGAAAGTGCAAAGAAACGATAAGAAAATATATAAGAATAAGCATAATATGTAAAACAAATTGAATACAATATATAAACATACAAATATATGTACACACTATATTTCCATATATAATATATAAGCATAAATACATAAATACAAACATTACTTATAAACAATACATAAACATTAGAGAGAATAAATAAATAGCAAAACTACGAGTATATACATACATACATATACATACATACATAAACATACTTATATTATTACGAAACAGAAAGATATATATTTTTCAATTATAAAAATTATCTTTATAAAAGTTATGTTGTATACATCTTCAATATCAATAATGATTAATTAAGATTTGAATGATGACTCTACATTTAATTTAATTACTATTTATATATTATATTAAATTTTATAATAAATATACAAAACTCGAATTTAAGTCTACTACTATTTATTGTTACAAATCAACATATTGTGTTACAGTAATTTTAATGGCTTATTGAAATGAAAAACAAAGAACATGTACAAATGATTTAATACTTTCATACGAAACATAATTATCCGATGCAAATGTATAGAACACGCCGCGGGTGTACAGGAAAGAAAAAAAACAAAACCACACGGCTTTGTGGCCGCCGCCATTATAGAGTCCATTACTCGTAATTACGAGTCATTAGCCGCTCCCGGGGTATTAATGCGATATTGCCTTTTAATATCTCGATCTGCTGTGCATATGTTGCGACACGCGGCTTTGTCTGCCATACTGGATAAATCTAGTACGTATAGTACGTATATATTATAGAGCTTACACATTGCTAGTACGTAGATATCATCATCTCCCTGCCCATTTCCCAATCACTTGGGGTTGGCGCAGTACATCTTCTGTACTGCTGAAAGGATTTGGCAAAAGTTTTACGACCGGCCGCCTGCCTGACGTCAACCCTCCTTGGGAATGCTATTGTTTATCGCGGACTTCTTGTATGCACAATGCACATTCGATATTGTTGTCTTTTAAAACATATTATATAGTATTTATTACCTTACTCAAAGTATTAATTAATTTTCTGATATATTTTGAAATAAATTTTGAACACAATAATTTTTGTTTTGACGTTGTCAATTTTTTTTGAAATCGGTAGTACGTAGATATATGAAGTCTCATATTACCTTCCCTGGTTGCGTCCCTTTGTATTTATAACTAGCATTACCGGCGGCTTCGCCTGTGTTCAAACTTCTGATCGCTAGCAAACTTCACAAGATCACCCGCTCGGCTAACCTTAACATTGCCTGAAAATTTCATCAAAATCGCTCCAGCCGTTTTGGAGTCCATAGGGAACATACATCGATGTTTATATAGATAGATGATATACAGACAGTGCCATCTTTTGGCAAATTTAATTACTAACAGGACATTTTTTTTTACTTACACAAATAGAAACTCTTACATTTAAAATGTAGTAGAAGCTTCTTCTTGATTGCTAAAGTTACCGAAATTAGTTACGTTTAAGGTCATATTATACAATTAAATTTCAATACTTATATAGGATAAGTATTTTTATTGTCTTCTAAAGATAAAATTGCATACTTATTAGTGCATATTGTCTACAAAGCAAAAAGTATAAAGTAAGGGAGATTTTCGGAGGAATATTGTATCAAGAAGCTTTACATTTGCTGATATCGTTAGGGGCTACCTCGCAAAAGCTATAGTGTAAATTATAAACATTTATCTTTGTGGAGCCATTTCGGCTTTAAAGTAAATATAGTAGGATTGAAAATGAGTTTTTTTTAGATGAGATAATATCTAAACCACAGATCATATAATACTATATTAGGCTATACTTAAAAAACTATACCAAATTAAAAAAAAAATAACTAAATACAAAATTTGATTTAAATCAACAGCTGAACGGATCTGGATGAAAGACATAAAGATAGATTATAATCTGACACAGCACATAGGTTACTTTTTATCCCGGAAAAAATTATGGTTCCCGTAGGATAGATTTGCTTTTGTCTAGGGGCGAACTCCAAGCAAGGCGAGGATGAGTCGGTAGTTTTAAATAAGTATGTTTTATAATCACACAAAAATATGTGCATGTTTGTTTTAATGTACCTATATGTATTACTTAAGTTTCTTATTTATATATTTTTTGTACATCTGTACTTATTATTAAATTCTGTTATCTATACATATAATAAAATTCTAACTAAGTCAAATCTGTACATTAAATATTTATTGGAAAAACTTATTGAAATAGACATTATTATCGATACAGAGGCCGAATCTATAGTTTTTAGAATTTTTGTCTGTCTGTCTGTCTGTCTGTCTGTCTGTTACCGCATCACAGAAAAACTACTGGACGGATTTTGATGAAATTTGGTATGGTTATAGCTGATTATCCGGGTCAACATATAGGATACTTTTTACCGCAGAAAAATATCTCATTTCTGAGAAAAAATACAAAAACTGGTTAGAATAAAAAAACGATGATACTACATATATACATTTTAGCAAGTTAACGTACAAAATATGACAAAAACTATTAAAAATAGCTAATCTTGAAAAAGTATATCAATAGCACTATTTTATTCATTAAAAAAGTAATTTTAATGAATATTTATTTTTGTATTATTTAGATATTTGTCAATAGATGTCGCCATATGTCTTTAAAATACGTAGTTTTAATTTCATAAAATTGAATGTACAAATTAGACCTTTCTTGATTTAATTAGATTACTACTTAGTTGCCCGCGGCCCCGCCCGTGTTCAAATTATCAAAAAACAATCTTTTTGGCTTTATAAATTGGTTACATCTATAGATACATTAAAATTTAACTAAGCCGTATCTGTGCTTTAAAATTTTTTTGGAAAATCTTATTCAAATACAATTATTATCGCTAACAGAGGCCGACCCTATAGTCTTAAGTTTTTTTGTCTGTCTGTCTGTTACCGCATCACAGAAAAACCACTGGAGGGATTTGGATTAAATTTGGTATGGTAATAGCTGGTTATCCAGGGCAACATATAGAATACTTTTTTCCGCGGGAAAATGTCTCATTTATGAGAAATAATACAAAAACTGCAATGTAAGAGTATACTAATATGTAAAACCTAAGAATTTGGTTTTTGGTCATTAGAACGCGGGCGGAGCCGCGGGTATTGCTAGTTGCTTATATAACTTAAACAATCAGTATTTTTTGACAAAATCGTGTATATCTCGTATCCGTCCCGTGGTTTATAAAAAAACGTTTAAAACTGTAATTTGGTGCAGAAAAGACGCAATCTTTTTAAAAGAGAACTTCCAAGTAATTTACTACAGATAGAATTTACATTTCCGACACTTTTATAATTATATATTAAAGTCTCTTATTTACTTTAAGTTTTTATTTCAATCCTACCACTTTTTGAGATCAATGAATGGCATAATTTAACTATAGGAATCGTAATATGGCGTTTTTTTTTTATATTGCGGTTACTATTGCAGTAGGACAACTTTTTTATTTTATACTTTTGACATTTGAATACGTTTCTATTACAGATTCTTAAAAAAGTATTTAATCCAACAAAGCGACATGGTCTTCTTAATGACAAAGCTCTTAAAAAAAATAAAAAAAGTATTTCATATATGAAACAGCACTAGTAAATGATTGACAGGCTGAATTTGATCTTTCCAAGTCCTCACTGAATGATTATAAACGATTCATCTATTTTCAACGTTTTACAATAAAAGATCTTCAACTCTGCGTTTGAACTTCTATAAAATATAAATAGCATGTATTAATGAAGGAACAGGATCTCTGGTGTAGTGGTATCTGTAAGATATTGTCACGCACGAGTGATAGACGGACAGCACAAAGATGCGCGGGCGCAGCGGCCTCTCTTTGTATACACAAGGTTGCTGTTCTTATGTTATTTTTAAGTAAAGTATATTTTATAATAGGCAATGTTTTTAGGTATTCATAGATAGAAATATCATTGACACAAGTAGCATGATTTTTTACTTTCCTTGGCAAGTAACAAAGTGGCATGATCTTTTACTTTAAACCTTAGCAAACATATCATAATCCACAAAAAAAAAACAGATTAGTGATTACTACAATGCAATTTTAATAGTAAAATTTTGATTATTAATTTGAGGTGAATAATAATAAGTAAAATAATTGTTACTTCAACGAAATATTTCATCTTCAACCCTAGCTTTATGAAGTAGCAGAGTCTGCATCATTTGAACGATTTGTGTTCACTGCCGCGTGACGATGGTCTTGACAGAATAAAAAAAAATATTATATCGCCAGAGGATTACAATTATTAAGCCTATTCGTAGTTGAATTATAACTAATGTGTGCTCTTGTGTGACAAAAAATGGTTCTTTTTGATGACAAGATATTTTTTTATTAAAGCATGATTAAAATCACAGTTTTGCTGATGTAATAGACGGAAATGATTTTTTGTACAGGATAAGTAGATACTTGGCAGATGTGTTACATGTAAAAAGACTTAAAGTTTCCATTACAAAGTTTTTTAAGATGCCGCCTTTAAAAAATCGCCTTTCAAAACTTTATCATAAGTAAAATAAATATATAAATTTTGTTGTAAAGTCCAAAAACCTATCAATTTAAGATATATTAAATTCTTATAATAATTCGTATTTTCGTATTAACTTGTGGTGGTGAAGGCTTATTTATGTAAATAAACTCTTTGGATTGCTATAAAATCAAAATTAATTTTAATAATGTTTCTTAATTAGCAAATACGCCTTATAAATATTATTAATAAACCAAATTATCGTCATAAACATGCAAAAAATAACCACAAAAATTAAAACAGTAGTTTTTTTTTCATTACGACTATCTCTACAAATACAATTTTTTGGAAATAAATTAAAATTATAATGAGAATATATTGACATTAGTTAAATCATACGAGTACATGATACTTTATTACATTAACGTGATATTTGAATAAAACAATCCTTTTGGACTTTTTCGCAGATTTATTTTGATTTGGTATTGGCACGGGAGAGACTAAGGTTTTAGACGTATCAAAAGACGGGAACCAAAAACCAAAAAAAAAAATCCAAAAAGATAGTTTTATTTAAAAACTATGTATGTATATATTTAATTTAGTATAGATACAAGTAAAAATAATGCGAAGGATAGTGAAGTATTCTTTCTGTAACTGAAATTTAACTGAACTAGCTAAAAAGTTACAACACATTAATGGTATTTATTATTTACACAAGTATATATTATTAAAATTCACATGCAGCAATGAGAACAAAAAATGCAAGTGAAAAGTCAGGCCATGCATTACCCACACGTTAAAAGACAGATGTGTTTTTCAAAGGTCACGCTTTATATTTCCCATAAGTGATTATTTACAGCTAATTAAATATAATAGTTTACCAAGCAAGCTGTTTTTTAAATCAACTACTTAGTATGGAGACGTTATACCCAATAATCGTTCTACACCAGACGTAATTACCATCAAGACTTTCATATGAACGAAGCTTACTATGTTGCCACCATGTAAAATAAAATATTATTTTAAAAATGTACGTGTGCAATAATATATATATATATATATATATATATATATATATATATATATATATATATATATATATATATATATATATATATATATATATATATATATATATATATATATTATTCAAAACATATCTGGAATGACAAAAAATTGCCTCTTTTTATTTAAAAAATATAAAAAACAATTAAGTAATTAAAAAATCTAAAAAAAACAATTAAAATTGGCAGCATTATTAACCCCTCAACTGTCGCTGTCATTTTACAAGAATATGGCGCATCTGTCGGCTACTTTCCGAGGACCTGCGCGAAATATGTACGCATCATTAAAATAACAATATTTCTTAAAATTTTTATATATAAGCTATATATAAAGCTTATATCGTTAGAATCGTTTTAAAATAAACTAAGAATATATATATAAATGAGTTCAATTGTATTTAATAATATATAGTTAATTCTAAGTTGAAATTACTGAAAGTGATTTTTTAGCAGTATATAGTATGAAAACAGGAATTATTACAAAATAAAACTATTATTTTAAAAGTTATAATTTCATTTAATAATTGATATAATATTTTATATTAATTGATTAAAAAACAACAAAACTCACTGTACATTTTTTTTATACCACAAGCTTTTACAATAACATGTCTCAATCATAGCGACTTAGCGCTGGATAAAAAAGAGGTATTTTTATACTTAATCCTGAGAGCATTGAAGATCAAGAGATTTAGGATAATCATTTATATTATAGTTTTTAGTCCATATACGTTATACTGACATAGTTTTGAGTTCTTATAACTATTTAGTTTACGAGAATTAAACAATAAACCAAACACTTTAAAATAAGTACTAAAAAACGTCATCTCAAACTTTGGATCGCAGAGCAAAATTCTGTTTAAATTTTCATTAAATATATGAACATCTTACAATTTAGTGATATTTAAAATTAGAAAAATATAATAAAAAGACATGTTGCCTTATTAGAATATTTCAGAAATCAATTCTGAAAACTAACAATTCACTATAAGAATTACAAGGGACAGCTAAAAAAGTATGGATACGACCAATTCCATCACATCTGAACAGATTATGTTATGGAAATAAAATGATAATAAAACATCAATAAAAAATAAAACAACTTCAAATATTAATTCGGACAGGAATTATTTTTTTTCAACTGTTTTTATCCTCCGACGCAAAAACGACGGGGAGTTATAAGTTTGACGTGCTGTGTGTGTGTGTCTGTCTGTCTGTGGCATAATAGCTCCGGAAAGAGATGATCCGATTTTGTTTTTCGTTTTTTCCTTAGAAAGGTGAATTATTCGGAAGTGTTCTAGCTATGTTTGATGAAAATCGGTCCAAGATGGCCGCCGCCACAAAATAGCGGATTACATATTATTTTCACAACTCCCTCAATATGGGTATCAAATGAATTAGGTTGACTAGTATAATACACACTACGATAAATTTCAAATCCAAGATGGCCGCCGTCACAAAATGGCGAATTACATGTCGGGGTTACTTTTAAATTTTTAATTTAAATTTTATAAGATTGAAGTATTGTGCCAGTTACTGTATTGAGTATTTAATGGACTCCGTAGTTATAGTAGTAAACAAAATTATAGTAGAGTATAAAAATTTTGTAATTAGTACTCACAGATGTTTTAAATCTGAACTTGAAAATTTTGGATGCCTTTTGTTAAGTAAAGGACACTTTTTAATGAATATTGCTGGCAGGTTAGAAGCTTTTATACATATTTTTTTAATTGAAAAAAAAAAAAGATGAGCATCTACCTACCCTAAAGCAACAAATACTAATTATCACTAAGTAAAGATACATACGTAGCTTATACTAACCTCCTCCCATATAAAGTTCAGCACGTCTTCGATGTTCAGTCACGTCGTCGAAACGAAATAAGGCGTGGTATAATATATAAATCAGATATTTTCGAAGTCGGTGCCAGCCGATGCAAAGCACATCTAATATATTTCGATACTAAAACATATTTACTTATTAGAAATTTTATATCTTTCAATATTGTCGGCTGGCACCGACTTCGAAAATATCTGATTAGGTATCTATTCTAAATGAAAACCTCCGTTTAGTTATTTTTTACATTTTAGAGCCTGGAAGTCGGTTTATATTTTTTTTAAGTTTTTATAGAGTTTTTTTATACTACACCCTTGTTTGCTTCCGCTCTACATTGCCTACAATTGGTCTTTCTTGTTCACCCCACCGATCATAATATTGTAATCTATAAGGCATGTTTTAAGCAATTTTGGTGCAGCTACAATAAACATAAAATGCAACATGATACTAAGTGTAAGAGATGCAAATAAACATATTTTTTAACCGACAACGCGACGCAAAGGAGGGTAATGTGTTTATCAGTCTATGTATGTATGTACATAGGTATGTTTTTCCTTTGTGGCACTCTAGAAACCAAACGCGGTGGGCCGATTTTGATGATTCATATGTCGTTAGTGTCGTATTTACGCGAGTGCTATAAGCTATATATAGCCTACGATACTCGCATTATAGTTAAAAATTAAAAATAGTTGAAAATTAAAATGGCGGGATATCAGGCGCCAATTTGTGTCTCTTTAAAAAAATGTTCCAAATTAATCGAATGGGGTCTCAAAATAAATATTTTAGGTGATCACAAAAAAATTTAAAAGAACACAACTTACATGTTAGAGGTAATTTGGGATAAGAAATTGCTAAATATTAGGTTTATACTATGAAATTGTCGTTTAATATACAGAAAGTTAAAGTATTTTTTTTTATAAATATTTTTCATTTCTATTAATCAAAATATGCACCCATGCTATTGATGCAATTTGATGCAAATGTACCAATATTGTTTTGATGCTAACGTTAAAAGCTGCTGCTATCTCATCCACAGATTGAGTATCGTCAGCTTCCACTATCGCCTTTAATGCATCGTTACTGATTTTAGTTTTCGGGCGACCACGGGGTTAATTTTTTAAGATCAAAATTTCGATGTTGGAAGCGTTCAGACCAATAACGAGTCGTGCGTTCGTTTGTAGTGTTCACTCGGCACTCCGTACACGTCATTAATATTGCGAGCCGTTTTGTGCGGGATTGCTACCGCGATGGAACTCGTATTTCATAATTACTCGTATTTTTATTGCGTTCATATTGATGAAAAACAAACAAATGTAGTGAAAACAAAACACTAATTAATAAACAAACGACTGAATTCAAAAATAGAACTCTATACTTTTAAAATAAAATACATTTGAATATAGAATTTATTGCCGGCCATTCATAAATTACGTTTCCAATGGCCAGTAAGTATTGTAGAACGGCAATTTCAAAAGACCTATTATAACTTCAAATGTCTAATAAAAATTAAAAAGCTGTAAATAAAAAAATACGTTTCATTCTTGTCGCGAGATGTACATATGTATGTCACCAACTGCATAATACTTTATTCCTTCGTCAACTTATTTTCATCTTTTTAGTTAGCTTTTATGCAGTTAGGTTTTTTTATTTTTATAATGTTTCAAAGTAATCTGTAAGTTGAAATTATATCTTTAAAATAAAAATAGTTCTGTTTAAAAAAAAAAAACAATTTTTATTTTTGTAGGAAAACAGTTTAAATAATTTTATAAAATACTAAATTTCAAATAATGCTAAAAAAAACATCAATCTGAATATTCTAATCAATATTAAAAAAGCCTTCCCCATACTATCCAACAGCCGTCAAAAATGGCGGCTCGAATTTGGGTTACGTGTTATTATATTAATAATTACTTAAAATCCAATAGAAAATTTACAAATTCAATTATACGTAGTTATTTAGTTATAAATTTAAATCATGTTAATAAAAATATAATGCTTTCGCTAGTGTATTTTTTATTCAGAAAAAGTGAAAATATAAGGACTTAGCGCGGCGCCGTGAATGCTTACGATGTTTGACAAAATATAACAATTTTCTGTATAAAAATCTTTATTCAATACACATCCTATGAAATACAAACTGTTAATTACTTACCCTTCCATCATATTCCAATCCTTATACTAATAATTTTACACTATTTTATTAATTTTTTACTCACAAACTATTGAGTTCGAAGACCGCCAAAATTTAAATAAAATTGTCTGCACAAATTACAATAAATTATGTTATTGGAGTTATTACTTTTTAAAATGTAGTATGATATTATTGCTTGTATTTTTCCTTTACACGTTACAAAAGTTAGATAAAAATAAATATAGTTTAAATGCGAGAAATCACACATTAAATGACATCGGGACCAATCGACCTTTAAAAGGTCGCTTGACAGACAGGGGTCTTTTTGACATCGACCTTTAAAAGGTCGATCGACAGACGAGGTATTAATAAAGATATAAAGAATTTTTGTGAAGTGGGAATCAAATGTCATGGAATGACATGCAGCGAAGAGGAACCCAATTTTACCACTGTGCTAGATGATTATTTTGCTATAGAATTTAGTCTCTAGATTAAACTCATGTTGAGTGTAATAGGTACTGCACACGATGGAAAAGCTAAAATTCGAACGAACTCACATAAAATTATTTGTATACTTACTGTATACATTGCCATGTAAAAACAAACAGTAATTCTATACAAAAGGAAACAGAAAAATGAGATTATTATGTTAATTATATCCATATATTATTATGTAGGTATATTAAATTATTTATTCGAATTCATAAAAACAATTTGAAGTGAACTTTAAATGTACTTCTGTTCTA
Source organism: Brenthis hecate (assembly GCA_951806755.1). Lineage (NCBI taxonomy): Eukaryota > Metazoa > Arthropoda > Insecta > Lepidoptera > Nymphalidae > Brenthis > Brenthis hecate. The sequence continues at coordinate 4,791,234 of OX638258.1, read as the reverse complement.
ATAACTCTATTCCACGCAGAATATCAATAAAACGAGGAATAAATACTAAAAGCATTATAAAAAGTCGGTCAAGTGAGAGTTTGACTTACGCCTGAAGGTTCTATGTATATATCAATAAGTGTTGATTCTATTTGCGTAAATAAAAATCTAACAAATTACGTACTTACATTATCACTCAGATATTTACAATAAAAATAATTTTGTTTTCATGAAATTTCTTGTATACTTGATGACGGTATGAAAACTAAAGTTAATTATCATTAAGCTAACAAATAGTGTAACTCATTTACATATGTCACACCTCAAAAACTACGTAACAAAATAATTATCCCTGTAAGAATTATGAAAGAGAGCGCTAGCGATGGAGGGACTGGGGTTGGGTTGGACGAACACAATGTTCAGTGTTTTTGTTAATTTTTAATTCGGCTATTGACTTTTAAAAAATATAAAAATTGCTTTAGCAATTAAAAATCTAACATGTGTGTGTGTTCGTGTGTATACGTACATAACGCATGTAAGAAGTTATACCTTTTTGTTTTTTAGAGCATTTAAAAGCTTGTTTCTTTTTATTTTTTTATTAATTATTTTTCTTTTTCTTTAATTTTTTTTTACATTTTATATTATTCGTGCTCTTCTCAGCAAACCCTTTCGTTTGATATCCATATCATGGGGGTGCATAAAAAGACAGTGCGTCATCTTTGGGAGTCCGCCGTATTGGATTTACAATGACTTATCAAGCCCTTTCATTTATTGCCTATATCATAAGGGTCAGTATGGAAATGATAAATTGTCATTTTGTAACATCCGTCATATTGAATTAAAAATGCCGGCATTTGGGTAATCGTGCAGTCACGAGAACCAAACGTGTGTGCCAAATTTCAGCTCAATCAGACACTGGGAAGTGGGTCTAATTTAACTTGCAAAATTTGATTACAGACAAACACCGGGACAGGTGAAACTAAATAAAACCTTGTCATAATTTTTATTTTTATCGATATATACATGTGTTTTATTAGAAATACCGGATTAAATCTACACATATAATATTATAAACAGGTAAAGTTTGTGAGTTTGTAACGTTGTAGGGGGTAATCTCTGGATCTACTGAACCGATTTAAATGATATTTGGTAAGAAGATAGTTTGAGACCCTGGAAAGGATATAGGATACTTTTTATCCTGGAAATCATCCCTTAAAGAGGTGAAAATAGGCATGAAAGTTTGTATCGGGAAGCAAGCTAGGGACGAACCCGAGCGAAGCGAGGGTGAGTCTCTAGTATCTTGAATATAGACATCACAGCACCTTACTGAACGGAGATTTAACGACTAACTTCATACTATAGCGTTAACCTCTCGCATTGTAAAAAATTCAGTCTCATCATTTTTTCTCCTAACCCGCCAAAAGAAGTACCTATAACTTCAAAAAGGGGTTAAAACAGCACGTTTAAACGTCAAAAGTAAGGACGGTATGAGCACCTCCATATTTTTTTATTGATATAATGTTCGTATAATCACAATAATCTTCAAAATCGTTGCATATCTATAAATATTTCGACACGACCCCTTCACTCACACCTCGATGGATATCGTAAAGAAATGCATGGAAACCTCTCTCGTTGTTCGATCTCAGGTTTTGTATTAATCTTATAGATTACAGTATTCTAAAACCATTCAACTTAATTGCTTATTGCAGTAAATAGCGATTAATTGTCCATCAAAATAACTAACGTGGCTCCGTCAGTTTACTGCCTATTTATTATTACTTCTAATTTACACATCCTTTTGAAGTAGCGCATTGCGCAATTAATATTTTACTTACGTACAAAATTAATCGTCCGTCCATAGCAATATTTTGATGAAAGAAATGTGATTAAATGTTAAGGTTTTTTAATTATCACGATCATGAAACAGCGAAATATGTAGCCTAGATGTGAAAATTTTCATTTCACAAATTATGTAGGTATATCTGTGTAAAAAATCGCATAGATTGATTGGTCTAATATTGCATGAATTACTGACAAAACATATTTCAGTCAATGCCATCTTGTGATTAAAAAAAGTGTGTCTATGCAATTCACACAGTGACACACGGTAGAAGTGAAACTTCAGAAAAGTAACCTACGAGAGAAAGAGATGCACATATTGATATTATATAGATTGTCAGGAGTAGTATCATTGTAAGGTTTAGTTCTTTTTTTACCAAGTTTAAAAGTTATTTTCCATTTTTTTTAACACTAGCGAACTTAGGGTACCTCGGGCCTACGTTTTAACGGTTGGTATGAAACACAAAACTTTGAATTTCTCGGCTTTTCTGTTTTATAATATGCATGTATTATACATATAAACCTTTCTCTTGAATCACTCTATCTATTGCTGAAAATTGCATTAAAATAAGTTGAGTAGTTTAGAAGATCTAAGCGAACAGACAGCGGAAGCGACTTCATTTTATAGTATGTAAAGATAATTACATAACATTATTCAGTATTATTTTTCATTTCCTATGTAATGTATTCTATCTCATTCTCTCGCCAGTTTAATTCTATTTATTATGTGTTTGTCTCTTTCTCGTGTCGCATTTTCGTTTCATTGAATTTTAAAATCACAACGATTCTAAAAAAGTTTCACTGCAAAATGTTTACTTAAAGGCAATAAGACCAACACGTTTGGAAAGAACTGCCTCACTAACGAAAGAAATTGAGACTTAACTTCTACTTTTAGGCAAACGGATCATTATAAGTCCCACCGAACCTTATTATCAAGCAATAATACATTATAAATTCATAAATTGTATGTCATTCGCACTATGAATAATAATCAGCATTTTATAAAATTGGATGATGGATGGAAAAGATGGATGACCGTTTCTACACAATTGAATGTAACGTGTGTGTGTACGAGTTCGTTGCTTATGTATGATCGTATCGTTACATATGGATAAGAATAATTATAATTTATCACATTGGCACTTGATGTATAATTAACACAAAGAACTTGTCAGTTATTATTTACGTCTTTTATTAATTGTTGAACTTCACATAAATACCAAATAAAAAAATTAATTCTGTAATAAAAACCACGCAGTGCAAAGGAATTAAAGGTTTTCAATATAACCCTATATTCTTTTACTAGTATCTATCTACCTTTATCTATACATATAATAGAATTCTAACTAAGCCGAATATGTACATTAAATATTTTTAGGAAAATCTTATTGAAATAAACATTACTATCGATACAGAGGCCGACTCTACAGTCTTTAGAATTTTTGTCTACCTGTCTGTTACCGTATCACAGAAGAACCACTGGAGGAATTTTGATGCTTGGTATGGTGAAAGCTGGATATCCGGGTCAACATATAGGGTACTTTTTACCGCGGGAAAATGTCTCATTTCTGAGAAAAAATACAAAAACTGCAATGTAAGAGTATACTAATACGTAAAACGTAAGAATTTGGTTTTCGGTCATCTGAACGCGGGCGAAGCCACGGGCAATGCTAGTCTGTACATATAAAATTGTAAACATGCTCTGATCATTTACCAACCTAATCTGACAGACCTAGAGAACTAATATTTGATAGTGTATTTCCATGCATACTTAAATAAAATTCCACTAAGATAGAGTTTCTTGAAAATCAACTCTTAATTAAAATACATTTGTAACATAAATTATTATAAAACTAATTATAAATATAATATAACCTTTTTTGTCCAAAGTGTTCCTTCTTTGCTCTTCTCCGAAAACAAGTGTTGTCAGCAATTATTTTTTCAACCTTGATTAAGCTATGCAAAACTAAAATCAAGTAATCAATTTTTTTAATATATAAAATTCTTTATTTAAGAAGATCTACAATCAGCATAAAATACATTTATTATGGTTTTAGATTATGTTAATTGCGCAAATGTGCGCTAGTGTGCGGTCTCCGATGCGACGGTGCTGACATTTATAGTCATTTAATAATGAGGTAGGTTTACAACGATCTTTTAGTTTTATTAAGTTTTACAGATTTGTGCTTTTTTATCTTAAATAAAGATTTTAAAATGCACCGATCGCGTTATAAAAAGGACGAAGGTCATAATTTTGAAATAATTGAGTTATCAATTTCGGTAGCGAACATTTATTCATTTATCAATATTAAATATCGTTATGTAAATACATTGTTTTTCTTATACAAATTTATTAACTAAAAAAAAGGACGTGAATTTGGGGGACCCTGCGTTCTAACACTTCTTGGGGGCCTAAAGCTAATTGTCATTTTATCTTTATAAAATCTAGAATGATATATATTAAATAGTACTAAACGAAGTTAAAAGAACGCTAGTGTTTGGATATATTAATTGATCTCAGGGTTAAAATGCCAAATTACCTTCTTTTTTTTTAGAATATTTTTTATTTTATAAATTCACATTATTATCCATTGTGTTTAACAGAGGGCCCGTTATATCTTAAGGGCCCTGGGCTGAAGCCCAAAAAGCCTATAGAGCCGCCCCTGTTAACTACAGAGGACACAATACTATAATTGCAATAATGTTGTGGGAACGTGGTTTACATAATCACATATTTTAATCTATCTTGAAATTTCAATAAGTGAGATTTGATCACAGTGGTCTGCGAATAATTAAACCAGTCACATTTGGTTATCCACGCAGCATCCGGACAGGAAGACGTCACTCCAGTGCACTCTCTTGGTAATAATCAGAGCGTAATAATAGTGGCTGATGAGGAAATGTAAACTGACTGATGTAACATATTTTGTAATTAGTTTTTATAGATTGTCTTTGAAAATTTATATTTCAAACATAAGTACACTCTTTGCCTTTCACTCCTAAAGTACGATGGGCCTTCTCTACTCCGGGCTGCTATTGAGAATTCAAAAAACAAAGTCGATTTAGTATTATAACATCAAAACATGAGTTATCTGTTACTCAATTAAATGAACAAAACAAAAAAACGTTTTAAGCAACATTTTCAAATTACTTGATTGTTTCCACTACAAAGTTGTAGTCGAGTAATTCGTAACAGTTGATATATTTTATGCGCCGGCGCAGGCCCTTCGTGGAACAATAATAATAATCGACGCGAGTACACTGAATGGGAAATAAATTATACCCGACCCATAAGGATGCAAAGTGTCGATGAAAATATACCTGTGATATATTTTTTTTTATAATTAGGTACCTTATATATAATTTATGCTTAAAATAAATATGTAATTTAAAGTCTGTGCTATTAATGATATATTTTTTGATAGAAATATGTTTATATTTTCAATTTGTCTTCTTATTCTTTTTCTTTCTTACCTAGGAGATAGGTACTGATAATAGATACGTGGAATACAATTATTTAATAACTAGCGGCTCACCTTCGCTTCGGTCAGATTCGCCTCTAAGAAGACAAAACTAAACCTATCCCACGGGAACCGTACACTTTTCCGGGATAAAGAGTATGCCTATGTGTTATTCCAGGCTATAATCTATCTCTGTGTCAAATTTCTCCAGATCTGTTCAGACGGTTTTGCGTTAAAGAGTAACAAACATCCATACATACTCACAAACTTTCACATTTATAATATTAATAATACGGATTATATCGTCCCCGGGACGGTTGCCACACTAATATTATTGATTGACGTTTGAGTGAAATTTGAAGTCGAGACAGTCAGTTTTATCGATGAAATGATTTTATCCCTGAACTTTTATCGATGTAAATTATAATCAAGCTAAATATTCTAAAAAAAACAGTTTTTATTCAAATAACACAATGGTAACAAATGCACACAGCCCTAACTCCTGAACTAGAAAACTGTGTTTCAGGAGCTAGTACCTTCCCATATCAGGCGTACATATCCAATGCATAAAATTACACGTTATATAAGGTAAGTTAATGTAAACAAAAAAAAAACAAAAAAGTTCTGATTTAAATATTTCAATTGGAATAAATTCTTACAGTCATTAGTACTTCCCCTTTTTCACCACATTTTTTGTATGTATCTATATTTTTACCTATGTAATAATAATAATGATAAATGCTGTATAATATTATTTTTAATATATCTATAAGTTATACTCCTTTTTCCTTTTTAACGTCACTTCTATCCTAAAGTGACCTGGAAGAGTTAAAGGCTTCTTTGTTCTGTATATGTATGATGAGGATTATTTGAGTTTTTTTATCGTTTTTTTTTTGTTATATATTCGTACCTTGAAATTTTACTAATCGAATTTGCTAATTTCAAGAACAGCCTCTAGAGATATCTAATCACAACCAATACATTTACAGACAAACAAACAAAAAAGCAGCCTATTCAAACACTCCAGCAAATTCGCACAACATTATAATAATTTCCATTAAAAAATAAAATATCGATAGTGTAGTAGCGTCCCGACTCCTGTCCCTACCGCCTCCAGCGATGTACGCACCGACAGTCGCAATTTTATCCTCCGCTCGCCGCTCGATTATTAAATCCTGCCGGCCCGCCCTAATGCCGCCATTACGGCCAATATAATAAAATGCTGCCCGAGATCGATGAGGCACGATTATATTGACATTAACATTATGGCTACGACGACTGCACTCTGTGCGGAAGATGTGTTATTACTTTTGTTTTTTTTTTCGTAGTTATATTCTATGGAATATAATGATTCGTAGATGTTTTTGTTTGGTTATTAGCTTGGTCGGTGAGCCGGCTTGGAAATGGTGTGGGTTTTACACTTGTAACTTTAATTTGTATTCTTATTTGAGGTATAGAAATGAAAGCGAAGTTTGTAAAATGCAATTTAGATGTAAGCTTAAATTACTTATATTTGTTTCATATAATTATTTTTGTTTATTTATAAATTTTTATTTACTTATTTATAAAGCATAGCGTTTTTCTGTCGGTCTGTTTTTGCGCTTATAACTCCTCTTTTGTATTATAAGATGGTAGTGTCAGGCAAGATTTCAATAAACATTTAATAACTGTAACACAGAAGTTAACAATTCGATCCTTGTCAAGATATTTGCTGTAAAAATTGATTAAATCTTCAACCTGATCCTTTCCTAAATTGGCGAAATATATTGTGCTCAACTAGCACGCATAAAAGCTATTAAAATAAATAATTGTTTCGTGAAACAACCTATATATTGAGTTGGAAAATATTTATTAGAAAAAAAGGTATATTTAAAAAAAAATAAGACTCCATACAAGTATAATAAGTTAACGTATTTAATTAACAAACCAGGATACACAACTCATCAGTGTTTACGTACGGATTGTTATAGCATTATACGAATAGTTATCTCAAGTATGGAAAATAATTATTCATAGAGGCAGGTTGAAAATTATAAGCTTACAGCACGAGCTTCGAAGTTGTACGAATGTATGAAGACGTAGATGTGAAGTTATGGCGTTGTGAAGCTTTTACGATGCGGCGTCCCTTTGAGCTAAAGTGCTGGCCTCAGAGCTAAATACAGCGGTGTATAAATTGAATAGAGATATCTAGGTGTGTATGACATTATTATATTCTTGGTTCTAATTAGGAATTTTGTTAAAGGTTTTTTGTTATATATATATATATATATATATATATATATATATATATATATATATATATATATATATATATATATATATATATATATATATATATATATATATATATATATACTAGCAGAGCCCACGGCTTCGCTCGCACTAAAACTACAAGAAAATATCTAAATAAGATAGTTTCATACAAACTTTCATCCCCTATTTACCCTCTTATAGAATGAATTTCGAAAAATGCTAAAACACGTAGGGGAAAGGGGGGTACACTGGATCACTTTTTTTCAAATGTAGCTTACCTATATAAATAAACTATAAATTATCAATATTTATAACTGGATCAATAAGTAGTTATGTTGGCTATAGCAATCTAGTTCAACTTTAACAATAATATTTATAATTTTCTGAAAGCAAAGGCTTTTTTAAAAAGTGGGAAATTATTCATTGTTCCCCATATATGGGGTACATTGGATCTTCGCATGGGGTACAGCGAATCTTATTGGGACACAGTGAATCAACACATGAAATCATCATACGTTTTTCTATTGGGTTACAGGGAATCAATCAATATTGTAAAACAATGTATTTAAATAAAATATTTATGAATTATGTGAACACTTTTAATCAATAATATTACAAAATTATCAATCTCTACTTATTTTCTATCATCTTCTAGGGGCACTGAAGCTATGTCTGGAACATCAGGTAATCTGTAGCAATTCTTCACTTTTGTACTCTTTTAAAAAAAAGTTACGTCGATGTCTGTTCCAGCTCGATTCCCTATTATAAAATACTTTTATTTTATGTGCATCTAGCTGTACTTGAACGTAAGCTTCTTCCCCAGGACTAGATTCAAGAGGACTGAAGTGGTCAGGATCTATTTCATTTTCTTTATTCTCATAACATATCCTTCTTCAGAAGATTCATATTATCTGCGACAATTAATTCACGAATTTCGTAAGGTGGCTTATGGAATATTTTTTAGTTTTGCAACTTTTCTAATTTTGTTATCCCCTAAAATAAAGTCAATGGAATTTTGTGTCAATTCAGTTCTTTAGTCATAAGACCAATTTGAGTCTTTCTCTTTCGGTAATATAAAATATAATCGGTAGTCTAAAACACAACAATTATTATTATACTTTTAATAAAGTAGAAATATAAATTGCTACACACAATAGGTGGCCTAACCAACTCTAAATTAAGTGTAGGTTGCCATATCAATGGCCAACCCACTGTACCCCACATGGAAATAGCCCACTGTTCCCCAAAGCACCACTAACACTGAACAACGGATTACTATAGTTTACATAATATATATGAATCAAACAGCTATTTATTTTTGAAGCTTATTAGATTATTGTTTAAGTAATTTAAAGATAGTCATTCAATATTAAACATCTTGTGAATAAAACACTCGAGTAATAGAAATTAAAAAAATAGATATGATACTCACGGATAGTCAAACGACGATAACGCATCCTTCAACAGCAAGAGCGTGACGGACATTGGCGGGATAGAGGTGTAAGTACTAAAGCACGCGTTCCATTATTGTAGTATATGTATATAAAGCATAGGAAAAGAGAAATAGCCATTGATTCACTGTGTACTACGGCTCACTGTACCCCCCTTTCCCTATTTAATTTTTATTGAAGCGCATTAATACCAAGCTTTTGGATTGTAATATAACGTGTTTTTGCGTGGGAATTAGATAATCTCACGCGGTAATAAGTACTCTCCACACTTTCCAACTATCTCCACACAAAAAATCACGCCAATCCGTCTCTCCGTTTCGACGTGAAAAAAGGACAAACAAACAAACACTTTCACATATTATATAATATTAGTATGGATATACTAATTCACGCTGAAACGGCTGGACTTGTTTGGTTGTACACACTTAGGCTATGAGTTATGATCTAGACCTAGAGTAGCACAATGCTTGTTAGGAACCTGAAGTGAGGCTATGTTCCTAATTTTAATATACAGACTACTTCAAATTTCAATCTTTATTCTGGTGTGTCCGCTGCTCGCTACTCTCATGACGCAAGCCACTTTGCGGCTATATCTCAAAGATAAGCTATTGCAATTCTGAACACGCTCGTCTATTCATAGTCAACTCGTGCTTGTATTGGTATATACGGTATAATATTTATATGAAAAGTAAAGTGTTGTTTTTTGCGAAATTGTTTCCAGGAAGTTTAAAATTTAATTTTATATTCAAAGGTGAACACAATGTACATTGTATACATATTATGATATTAGCATGGTATGTAATGGGTCTATTTTAAAGTATAGTTATTTTTCTGTAACTGTAATTTAGGGACGTTTTAAAAACTGTTGTTTGTAGTAATTTTAATGTTCAAGGTATAGATTGGGTTTCCGAGCTTTTTTCTACATTATATTATTACTAGCAGAACCCACAGCTTCGCTCGCGCTAAAACTACAAAAGTAACCCTAAAAAGGTAGATTTCATAAAAACTTACATATTTTACCCCCTTATGGGATGGATTTCGAAAAATGCTAAAACACGTATTTATTTAATTGTATTGAAAAACATTAATATCAAGTTCCAAGTAATTCTGATCATAAATAGATTTTTTGGGTTGTATTATAGCGTGTTTTTCCGTGGGGATGAAATAATCTCCCGCGGTAAAAAGTCTATTTTAAATAAAGTAAATTTTATTTGATTACTCGATTGCAAAATTTTCAATATATATCGATAAAATCAGCAAATTTGATTTAGGAGCACATTATCTCTAATTATTTAAAACCTTTTTGTGATAGATTTTTTACCTTTTGTTCATGAATAATAAATTGTTACATGTAATGCCATTTTTTTAAATATTTTTTTTCTGGTGAGACCCCTTGCTAGTAGCTTTTATAAAAATAAAAATCTTTTAATAAATACAATTTTATTACATGATACAGTGTACAGTTTCTATAATTACGTACTTAGTGCGTATCATGGATGACAAATAAAGGTGCGTATAAGTTTGTGTTGCCATATAATAAATTAATATTTTAATATTAAAACGTATACAAATATTCCAAAGACGACAAAAATAGGCTAAAATTACCTTTTTTAACAAACAGTAAACTTTCGATTTTTAAACCTGTATAATTAACTTCATATGTCTACTTAAACATGGCCGTATTTACTTAGTTTCACTACGGTAATGTAATGCATAGAGTATTCCAATTCGGGCCTGTCCTTGAAATAATTACCTACAGCCGAGCGTCACGTACCCACGCGACAGGGCTGCCCGCCGGCCAGTATTTTGATTTCATCTACCTACTTGTTTCTTTCTAGTTTTGTGATTTCAAATATTATATATTTTATTTAAAAAATATTATTAGTAGATTTATTTAAAAAATCACAAATTTATAAGGGTGGTATATGACCCTTATAAATTTGAGATTTAAAAATATTTGCACCTCGACTGAGACATAAGAAAAGCTTAATTGTTAAATTTAATAGTATAAAGAATCCGCATTCGGATAAAAAGTTTAATTAAAAATACTTTAATTTTTATTTTTAATTTAATTAATTCGTTTTTATTTTGAAAACATACGATCTCTCGATACTTTTTTGTTTGACATAATAGCGAATTTACGGGAGGAATAAAATGTTATTTTTGTATCCAATTATAAAAGTTACATAACCACCTTATAAAATTTTCGTATCAAATTATACGATGTGGCAGCCCCGCAAGGTTGTCTACCGAGTGTATACCGAACGCGACGCGCGTGTATAACTCGATTTCCGACCTGTTGTATGAAGATGGAATACTATATGTAAAATTACCGTGGTTTCACACTTTACCTATATAAAATTCTGAGTCGAATCAGTACATTAAATATTTTTTTAAAAATCTTATTGAAATAGTCACAGAGGCCGAATTTATAGTTTTGTTTTATTTTTGTCTGCCTATCTGACAACGCATTACGAGAAGACCACTAGACATATTTTGATGAAATTTGGTATGATGATAGCTGATTATCCGGGTCAACATATAAGGTACTTTTTACCACGGGAAAATATCTCATCTCTTAGAAATCACTACTAAACGTTAAAATGTACCCAGGGACGAACCCGATCGGAGCGATGTTGAGTTGCTAGTAAAATATAAATATATAATATTTATAGTATAGCTGAATAAACAAACTATTTTTCACATGATACTTACTAATTTAATAATACCCACAAAGCGATACTCAGTTCTTTAGTCTCTCATTTTGATGTAGTTCAGAATTTACTGAATGTTGGGCCCAGACGATGTGAGGGCAAATAACTAGGTATATTTATTTTGGAAAAACTTCACATCTCAAACAAGGTAATTCAAATAAAAAATATATAAAAACAATGTGGTAACATCTTAATGATTTCAAATATACAGTTTTGGATGGAAAATAAATATGTACATAAAATATTAAATTAAAAATAATACAAAAAGATATGGCATAATAATAGGTTTCAACAAACTGAATATTTAATTGACCTATAAAACGTATGCAAAAGTTATCTGTTAACATATAACCTTAAAAAATTGTGATTACTGGCAACACTGGAAAATTAATCTAGACAACAACTGGCAATACATTTTTATATAGTAAACAAATTTAAACAAAGATAATTATATTTTATCATGTGCAATGCACCTGTGATAAGTGAGAGTAAAAACGTCACCGCCATCTTGTCTGTATATTACATGGTATGGTGGCCAAATGGGAGCTGATTTTAATATTTTTTTAAGAGAATAGGCCACAGCCCACAGCTTAAAAGTTTTCCAATTTAAAGTAAAAACTTCACTTCTTTTAAGTTCCCCTTTCTACCACCCTCTACTTTTAAATTTTGTTTTAAGGCTGGTAGAATTTAATAAAAAATTTGAATTAAAAAAATCATTATAATGCATTGATTTATTTTACTTAAATAAGTTATGAAGGCATCATTCCTTGGCTGCGTTTCCACTGAGCGCCTTGTCTTCGATTATGATTGGCTCGAGCTGATTTGTGTTTTTCTTTTTTATCTCTACTTACTAGAACCTCCTTTTCTTGACCTTGTCCTTTAGGTTTCCCGATAACATCTGTGTTTCTGTAAAAAAAAATGAACCCAAAATAATTCAAATAATGAAATTTAATTGTTTATGTTCAAAAAATAAAGACAAATTAATTTAATTTTTCAAAATTTCGTTTAACAAAATTTTAGTATAAGTCCAATTAATCAAAAAAAAACTAATTGTCTGTTTCCATTTTGTATAATATCTGAGTTGGTTGCAGCTATTGAAACGAAACGTCCACTGTCGGTTATTTTTTAAAAAGAAAAAGAATAATTTTATTAACGTCCCGCTGCCAAAGCCTCAAAAACTAGTTAGGTTCTCTCAGACATGCAGATTTCTTAACTTTCTGTTTTCGCTATAAAACATATCGGAAATGAGATTTGTACATGAAAATTACGAAAGTGCGAGATCCGCTTTAATTCCACTTCACTCTTTTTCTAAAGCTGCCAAAAAGACCAATAAAATATGTCCTCATATAACTGACTGTTATATCACAGATTACATAATACTGATGCTCCTGACCGATTCCGGCCACGGCGGTCAATCTCATTGAGACTAGCCAACTGAGCAGGAGATATTATAGTGCTCAAGTGTACGCACACAAGGGCACTCTCTATTCCTGTCACTCTCATACTCCGGTGGGACGACACGAGACACGACCGGTGAGAGTGTCGGCACAGGACCGACGGCTTTACGTGCTCTCCGAGGCACGGGGGTGAAACACCGCCAACTTCCCAACTCCGGGCTGTTACTGAAGCTTACTATACAGAAAGACTCAATAACTAAACTTGGCCCGATCCTGAACTCGAACCCAGGACCTCCGGGTGTGCAGCCGTACATGCTAGCTACTACACCACCGAGGCAGTCCTCAGTCACATAATACTATACTAGTACAGATGCCCCATTCAATACAAAACAATTGGACAGCGCTATTTCGGGATATGCTTCGGGCATATTTTTGTTTGCTTGAATAGATTATAATAAATCGTCATTGATTCTCAAACTTCGAACTATATTATTTTATTAATACGTTAAACTAAAATATAACATATATTGCAAAATTCATCTAGAATTTACACAATTCATAAAAAGTAAAAGCGCCATCTGTGAGCATACCCTACAAACCCATTACGTAATTGCTGATTTTTAAATAATCAGTAAATTTATGCATATTTGATTCTCGAGCGCAATATTTTATTTTCGTTTACGCAGACATTTTTTTAGAACTATAATATACATTTTTGAGATATATTTTTCATCTTTTATTAATTTTATGCCATCTATTGACCTTTATTTGAACTAATTTGTCTTAGTTTCCGATGGGACCCCATGGTTATACTAAGATTTACAGATAACAAATCACTCATACGACATACCTTGGTGGTGGCGGACGATGGCCCTTCCCCCTACGAGCTTGCACATTCGCTTCCCTGCGAGCCCTCATTTCCTCTGGATTCACGCAAAAGTCAATTCTGTTTCTATTGTTATTTGGCTTCTCTTCCTCTACCTCCTCTGACTCATCAGATTCCTCCTGAAAAAAAAGTTTGAATAGTTTGTTTCAAAACTTGTTTTCTATATAGGTACTCTGTTGGTTTAGTCAAGTAGGCACTAGTGGGTAGAGTGTATGGCCGTCTGTGTGGACCTTATCTCTCACCCTGATTGTCGAGATGTTGTGAGTAAACGAAATATAGAGTAACAGGAGAATCTTATTATTTTTATATTATTACTAACGACTCACCTACTTCACACTAGGTGCGTTTTAACGGTTAGTATGGAATAGATAAACTATATATACTAAATATACAAACATAGGTACAAAATAAACAGTTCTGAACTTTTCGATTTTTCAGCAATTTTTTTGGGGTTTCCCCAATTATTTTTTTATACTTAAACCACCAACAACAAAACAAAAAAAGAATTATTCAAATCGGTCCAGCCGTTTTGAATTTTAGCGAACCTAACGAACGGCAATTGATTTTTATGTATATAGATAGATTTCCAATATTATAATAAACCATACTATATATTAAATCTAAAAAAAATAGGCTGGATTTAAGGAGTTAAATAAATGTATTAATTTATTTTTGTTAAGTTTCGTTTAAGTTTCAGTTTAGAAAATACAATTGTACGGAGTGAGACGCATCCGACCATTGATTAAAAAAGTACTAATGAGCGCTCATTTGAATATTTGAGTACGCTGTTAACTTTTTTTTGTAAAAACACCTTTAAGCGTTTCATTTAAGGTTCAATTTACATTATTGTATATTTTTTCAACTAACATAATTACCTAAACACAATTGGTGACAGTTATAAGAGAACTTTAGCATGGGATTGTGTATCTAGTATTATTTTGATCGATGCATCCGACTTATCTGCCCTTTTACATGTCATTCAGGAAAAGTTTCAATTTGTCGGTTAATACTGTAAGGTGCCATGAGATGTTACTATAGAATGCTTAAATTTGGAAACCGTTCGCCATAAAAATTGCTATTTTAACCTTTATATTTGACAGCATTTCCGTTAAAATGGATGATTGTAAACGATTTTCCGTTAAAATAAACAAACGAAACGAACGAAAATTAAAATGAATGAGTGAATATATTGAACGTATGATTTTTTATACTGTGGCCATACTGACCTGTACTTCTCTCTTCTGCAGAGCTCTCGGTGTGACGAAGGGGCGGCGCTCGTCGGTCGCGTCCGTCGGCGCGATGCCGTCCGAGTCGTACGTGTCGTCGTATTCGTCGGAATACATCGACACTTCGTCGCACACCAGGCTGGAATGAGGATACATGTGAATGGCATATTTGGGGATGACAAATAATAATAAATAAAAAGTTGCTTGGAAACATCTATCTTATTTTTAAAAACGCACCCCGCAGGTTTCAAGCGTACTCAATTTTATTTAATTTATTTCCATATATTATTTTCACTCTCATTTCTTTTATTTTTATTTTTTTTTAACATTATGTAGTGGTTTACGTGACATACCTAACCCACAAATTTCAGCTATGTACAACAATACATCGTCTCAGTGCTTATATGTCGAAACAACCAATTTACCTAAGAGTTTTTAATATAGAACCATTGATTTTTAAATGTCAATTCTATTGGTATAAAAGATACATGTTACTTATAAAAAGTTGAAAAGATGTTTTTATCTATATATGTACATGTATATAAATCGTAAAAATAAAGCTTTGTTGTTGAAATAGGGAAAAAAACTCTCTACTGTAAATTACAGCAAGTATTGATCGTTTGAACAAATAAGCACTAAAACGCCGAATAGTCTCTAAGCACAATAGCTGTGTTATACGGACAAAAGGACATAAAGAAATTGATAGAAATGTAAAATAAAAGTAGTTCAAATCCAACAAACCACTACTTACTTATATTTACTGTATATATCCACTCTCTTTTTAACCTCAGTCTTATCATCCAGCATGTCTTTCAAATTCCTGTACTTCTCCTTCTTTTTTCCAACATGAATCTTGGATAAGTCGACATCATCTCGTGTCATGATGTCGAACTGGTCTCCATCGAACACATTGAGCCTTTCAATTCCAGTTTCTAAATATTTCTTGTCTACGATATCTTCTGGGATTATTGGAAGACTCGTGTCTAAACCTAAAAATATAGATAAAAATACATGTAAATTGACGACACGTTTGGCTCAGTTTGTAATGACCCTACTTGCTGCGCCAGCGGTCGCGGATTCAAGTCCCGCTGGGGGCATTCATTTGTGTGGTGAGCACGAATGTTTGTACTCCAGTCATGGATGTTTATATTTATAATATGTATGTATTTAAAGTTATACATGTATAACGTATCAACTATCTGGTGTCCATAACACATGCCTTGTAGCTTACCATGGAACTAGATAGTGTTGTGTGTTAATGTCCTGACATATTTGTTTATTTATTATTTAGCGCTTACCTCTCAAAGAATCCGCCAAAGTATCCTCTAATATTGCATTAATAACCCGTTCCGCGCTAAAACCATAGTGTTGCAAGCATTTCAGAACATAGCCATCGCCCAAATGTGGTAAAATATCTTTTACTTCGCTAATTAATGATTGCTCTCTTATACTATCTGGTATTTCGTTGTCTTTTGACGGTCCTGGAGCGTTGTCTATGGACTCGATGTGGCTGTTTGTTAGATTATCTATGGTATGAGTGTTTATCAGCTCTTCAGGGATCGGTTCCTCGATGTTTGAATATATCGCTTGTAATATAAAATCAGTCTTTACCGTATCACTGAGAGCGGGCTAAGGATATATTTTTAGGCAAAAAAATGGTTTAAAATTTACTTACACTTAAAACAAGAAAGAATATATCAAAGCTTAACATAATACAATGAGTAAAAATGCAAATAAAACGTTTGTTAAACACCATTTACAACATGTGTAAAAGGCAAATAAATTAATTTTATACTTATTTCCATTCTATTTTTCGAAATATACAAAGTCAAACCCTAATCAAAATATAAAGAAAAAATCGAAATCCATTTCAAGCACAATATATTAAAGGATACATATCAGGATATGCCTGCTTCAACATCTCCAGATCCTCGTGCACCGAGTAGCAAGCGTGGTAGTCCTTGATGAGGAGCCGCTCTGACAACAGGTCCATCATCAGAGATAGATAAGCTTCGACATTGGCTACAATACTGCCTCTGCTGTCAATAAGTGTATTGTTTTAAGGGGATCAAAGTTACAGACAAAATTTTAAATTTGACAGAAAGTTATCAATACATACACGTATAATTGAACACTAACAGTATCTTAGCGAAATCAATGTGCAAGTTTAACGCGAAAAGTACTGAACCGATTTTAACTAAATTTTGTACAGTGATAACTTATTACTCGAGTAAACATTTAGGATATCTTTTGCTACACGAAAATCTTTTATTCCCACGGGAAAACGCAATGGTTCTATGGAGTTGTTCTTAGAAATTTACATGTCTAACGCTGGCTAAACCTTAAGAGATACATCAAAACAATTTACTAGAAAATTGTAGGTCTTAATAAGGTCTACAGAAAAACCTGTAATAGCAAAAATCTTTCTCCTAAGGTACGCTCGCAATAACTATTATATATATCTATTCAAAACGTACCTAGGGAAGCACCCGAGCGAAACGAGGGCAAATCACGAGTAAATGCTAAATAAGAGTTTTTGAAAATTTTTAACATCTGTTGAATCACTGTTTTGAATGATAGGTTTGGTCTAATTATAGTTATCAGTTAACGCATTATTCAGGCATAGTACACGTTAGGTTTCGTCATTATAATTAACAAAAACAAATCTATCCCACGGGAACCGTACATTTTTCCGGGATAAAAGTAACCCATGTGTTATTCCAGACTATATTCTATCTCCGTGCCAAATTTCATCCAGATCCGTTCAGCCGTTCTGGCGTAAAAGAGTAACAAACATCCATACATACTCACAAACATTTATAATATTAATACGGATTCCGAATTCAAAAAAAAACTTAACTACTTACTTTCTACTACTATAAAGACAAAAGTTACAAGTGAGTAACAATTAATAAGTAAGCAACCAAAGTACTCATTTGTCCATCACAAAACTTTGTTTGATATGCGCTTGACGATGGAATAGAAGAAGTGGATTTGAAAAAAACAAGTCCAATGACCTATTTGTACTATTTATTGCATAGGATATTCATATATTTATTTATGTTTCACTTAAGCTGTTAGGGAATTCCCGTATCAAATGCAATAAAACTGTACACACAATAATACTTCTGCAATTTTTTGGGAAATCCCTTAAATATCAAAACTCCATACTATATATCAAAGAAGACTTTCATATCTTTATTTATATTTCACTTTAACAATAGGGGATTTACAATAGTTCTAATAATTTTGTGATACTATTTTGGAAATCCCCGTAACATCTGATTGATCATATTTTATAAGAATTATTCTAGAGTGATAGTCGATAGATATTATAATTTATAGTATAAAACTGCTGAAGGGATTTCAATGAAACTTTTTTATTGCATTATTGTGTTAATCTGTAAAACCTTTTATGTAACTTAAAAGCTGAATCCGTGAACATATTTCATGCAATATATGCAATATACTTGCAATATTCTAGTGTAGGTACAGATATGTAAGTTATGTTACAGTAAAAAAAATATCTTTTAATGCTTATATAATCATAACAATAACACAACATGAGACACTTTGTATTAAACGATGTGTACTTTAATATTATAAATGGATGAAATAATTTGTTTAGACATTACAGATGATTAAAATAAGTATATATATAAATAGTTATGATGAGTTGTTATGTGTTGTACGTTATAATACATTTAACGTATTTCCTAATGGGAATGAGGTAATCTCCCGCTGTAAAAAGTTCTCTAGCCCTCCAACTATCTCCACACAAAAAATAATGCCAATCTGTCACTGTTTCGACGTGAAAGAAGGACGAACAAACAAACACATTTTCATATTTATAATATTAAGTCCATACTTATACATTATGTATATATAGTATATGGATGTACTTACTCTCCATCAAGTATAGCATTCTTGTACACAGCTAGAATTTCCTTCAACATGTCTATTAACTCGGCTCTTGCTAAATCTATATAGCCTTCTACTTCGGTGAACGTTATGCTGGTCTCGTCTCCCACTTCTTGCAACTTTTCATACAAATGCGGTATCCCATATTCATAGAGTTGGACTATACTGAAAAAGTGGCTTTGGTAATGAATCTTTAATCTTTGACATTTTATTATCTCTATTATTTAAAAAAAATGGGCAATTCAATGTTAAATTTTTTTTTGTTATTAGCACACTACACCATCCAGTTCCATGGTAAGCTACGAGGCTTGTGTTATGGATATCAGACAGTTGATACACTACACATATATAAAAACCCATGACTGGAGTAAACATATTCATACTCATCACACAAATGAATGTCCCCAGCGGGACTCGAACCCGCGACCGCTGGCACAGCAAGTAGGGTCACTACAAACTGAGCCAAATGTGTTGTCAAATATATTAATATTATTATTATATTAAAAAAAGTATTTTCCACATTATTTATAGATTATTTTTAAGTACTCTTTCACTGTTATACAGGAAAAGTATTTTTCTGTAATAATAGAATAATTATAAGAAACACTAAACTTCTTTTTTTTTATAACCTTTAACCTTACCATCCAAAAGAAGCAAGAGTAATATGTATTAATAATCTATAATATGTGTCAATATATAAATATTGTGTTAATAAATAATAAAAAATAGAGTTATAAGTGCCACTTAAACAGAAAAACACATCTGAAAACACATCTAACCTGATAAGAAAATTTATCTTTTTCATTAATTCTGCACTCTTTGGGTATACTTCTACAAATATCCTTAATGTCATAGCCATGTCTAACATATGTATTACTAAATCTTTTAAAATACTAAATGTTATTTTATCTGGATTTTTACTTCCAGAAGGCCTCTTAATTTCACTAAACCCTTTAAATGTCTCTGGGAGATTCGGTGGTTCTTCACTTTCATAATCTTTGTTCACTTGTAAGATTATAAACTTGAATGCCTAGAAATTAACAAAATATTGTTTAAATATTCTTAGATGTGTTTTTTAATACTTGAAACTCAAAAAGTAATTTGCCCTCCATACTCATACCTCTTGAACAAATACTAAAGCTTGTATTGCATCATTCTGATATTTTGGCTGTATGGTAAATACTGTTTCCATGAGTTTTGACATGTGTCTAGTATTATCTGCACCATATGTTAGGCATAAATCCCATAAAACTGGTATTGTGAATATAAAATTGTTATATATAAGATCTGCCATAAATTCTTTTGTCATCCATTGTGACTGAAAAGAGAAATAAATGTAAAATTGATTTGATAATATAGATAATGAAAGTTTTAGTTTGATTTCTTAAAAAAATGACTAATATAAAAATTAATGTAATAATGTGCATATTTTACTAGAGATGAAGACTGAACTTAATACAAGTAATGTAACTGTTGTAGGATTAATACTAAAACTTTAAATAATATACTTTATTTGTGTGACATTTTTTAGAATATATTTATTTCAAATGAATGAAATCTATATTTTTATTATTTTTAAGTAAATTTATATCTCACCTTACTCTCTTTATTTGTAACAAGTCTGCTAAACACAACTAGAATAAGTCTTCGAATCTCTTCATACAATTTCTGAACATCTTTGCTATCATGTAATTCAAGGTATGGTGGGTTTGCATCTTGTATGAATGAAATTATTGCATCCATACACTGTGGATGGTGTAAAATAGTACTCCAAAATCTAAATAAATATTAATAAATTTAAGAATGTATCTATAATTAAGTAGTTCAAAAAAATGGTATTTTTTACCTATGATGTTCTAATTCAAGTAACCACTTTAAATTTCCTAAATAAATTTCCATTTTTGTTTTCCAAGCATCTACTGCACCAAGCAATAAATCAGGTCCAGAAGGAGGTCTTTCATATTGTATAAAATCTTTTTTCTCAACCCAATATGGATCCTTTAAAAATAAAAACATTGATAAAAAAATCCACAAGTTTATTGTTAAACTAGGGACTCATTCCTGCCATCCCATTCATCTCTACTTACGTTTTAACGTTTAGCATAGATTTCTCAGAGATGAGATATTATATATATATATATATATATATATATATATATATATATATATACATATGTTGACCTGGATAACCAGCTATAATTATACTAAATTTCATCAAAATCCATACAGTAGTTTTTCCGTGATGTGGTAACAGACAGACAGACAAAAAATCTAAAAATTATAGATTCAGCCTCTGTATTGATAAAAATTTCTACTTCAATAAGATTCTCTAAAAAATATTTAATGTACAGATTCAGCTTAGTTACGATTTTATTATATGTATAGATTGTGAATAAATAAGGACATTAATATTACACAATTTATTCACATTAAGTGTATGAATTGTGTAACATTGTGTAAGTGTACTAATGATATTATAAGTTTGTTACAAGATTATAAACAAAAATTATTTTAATTTTATACCAAAGCCTTTATTTGCTGTAGTACACCTGAGTTTTTTACAGATACTGTTACAATTTCTACAGGCAAATTGTTGGGATTCTGAAAACAGTTAAAATCATTACCTATTTGGTAAAGAATGAACAAAGTAAAATATTACAAAAAATAACGATTTTTTTTAAATCACTTACACTAAATTCACTGTCATTATTCATTTTAATCTATTAACGTACGAGTTGATAAAAATATTAAACTTAGCTTATTAAAGGTTAAAATATGAAATTGACGATTTCTCAGTTCTCACTGCAAAATTAAATAATCTGTCATATTAAATGACAGATGTGTAAATCAGTCAACCTTCAAATAAGAATTTTAAAAGACAAAGATTATATTGTAATAATGATAGTCAAAATGTTATATGAATCGTTATTCTACAAAATTTAAACAGTTCTAAACAAATAATTAATTCTTTTTAGTGCTAAGAAAGTTAATTTTATTTAATACAAGTCGCAATTATTTTATTTGACCTATATTGGAGTAGTAAACAATTTCCTACCGGGAAGTCACAAAACTTTTTTGTTTGTGTTTATAATGTTAGTAATAAAAAAAATATTATAAAAATTAAAACTCGGCTGCGTAAAAAGCGATCTAGAAAGATGGGAAAATTCATTCGCAGTCGGGAAAAATATGTAAGGTTTAAGATTTAAAGGAAATCCTTTTAGCCAGGAACATTTGGCTATCGTGAATAAGTCGTTTAGAGATTGGCTGTAGGAGAACAAAAGGCACTGCTTGATGATATGGTCCATGGTTAAGATCCTGTTTACCACGGTCGCATAGATAATTTTGTCGGACCACAAGAGTGTCGTGGATAGTTACGAGTCTAGCAAAGAAAATTATAATATTATGTTGATTATATAAGCTTAGCTTCATACATTAATTATTAAACACTTCTAACTTAACCTTAAGCTCTCAAATTTTTTATGCAAAATAATATTATTCAGCTATTTTTTTTTTTTTGTTTAGATTTATCCACATTTTATTTGGAATACGGAATCAATCTAACATGATCATTATTATGAATCTGTTATTATTTTTTAATGTCAAATGTTAATGACAAATGACAATTACAAACCAGCAAACTCCAGCTGACAGCCGTTGACTCTAAAAAAGTTTAAATTTTGTAAATAGTAAATCTTCAATCTTGTGGCTTGTGAATAATAAAAGGAAAAAGTAAATTAAACTTGATTTTAACACACTTCAAGTCTAATTAATATAAAGGATAACACATAGCTCATGAAAGTATGGTATCCACTCTTAATGTATCTATAATATAAAAAGTTACAAAATATATAATGAAAAAAACTGGAACAGACCCTAAAGTTAAAAAAACACTTGTTCGAAATTATGAGAAGAAAATATGTATAGAACGTAAAGGAATCCACGATATTGATGCGGGTCCATCTAAATTAAATAAAAACCCACATAAACCTTTAACACAAAGAGACATTAATCTTGATGAGCCTACATTGTGCTCCAGCGAAGTTTTAGCAAGCTATTTATCAGACGTTCGAAAAAGTGTACCACCTCCACTTTCTCCTGATGATTTAAATATAGACAAGTCTCAGATGAATGCTAAGGTAATCCAAAATATTTAATTCTATTAAAAAATTGTTTAAATAAGTCTAAATTGCATGCTATAAATTGAAGCTATATATTTTTATATCCAATGTAACTCTTATAATGGTACTTCTTTCAGATAACCAAAAGGCTGAATTTCCATTTTAATGATAGAATATATAAAAATTTAGTAGAACTTAATGCGGATATTACTAATTTACAAAACAAACAGGACAAAAAAAATACTAAAAACAGAATATCTCTTAAAAAAGATCTTGAACCACGTATAGAAGATTTTTGTCAAGAAGAAAAAGAACCAGATGTATGCCCTAACATTCCAATTTTAAAAAGAAATATAACATTATTAAAAGGAGTAGAAGACGGGAGATTGCACAGACTCATTGCTTCTTTTGAAAAACTATAATTTGTAATTTTTTATAAATAAAAGATTATAATAACTCCATAAATTATACTGCCTCTTTATAAATGTTTTTGTGTTGTTCCATTTACAATTTCATTATCTTACTAGCATTGCCCACGGTTCCGCCCGCATTCAGATAACCAAAAACCAAATTCTTAGGTTTTACATGTTAGTATATTCTTACATTGCAGTTTCTGTATTTCTTCTCAGAAATGAGATATCATCATGTGGTAAAGAGTATCCTATATGTTAACCCGGATAACCAGCTATCATCATACCAAGTTTTCTCGTGATGCGGTAACAGACAGGCAGACAGACAGACAAAAATTCTAAAAACTATAGATTCTGACTGTATAATAATGTCTATTTCAATTAGATTTTCCAAAAAATATTTAATGTACAGATTCGACTTAGTTACAATTTTATTATATGTATAGATTAAAAGATGAGATGAACTGATAGACACACTATGGTCATCCATACATTAAAAACAGCTTAATGCAAGCAAACAATGAGTAAAATTATTATTAATTAATTAAAAAATTATACTGATCTAAATTATTTTAAATTAAATATATGAAATAATTATCTTTATGGTAATTAATAGTCTTATTTAAATAATTTTTAGTTGAGAATGTCAGAAACACTTTAAATAAATTATATTTGTCACATCGCATGAGATTTTAAATTATAAATGAGGGAAGAATTTTAAGGCAAACACTACCTACTCACCCACATACTACATTCTGCTTCATATTATTTAGTTTATTATTACCCACTTAAGAGAAAAAACAAAAGGAAGGAAGGAATTTAGCAATACGTCATTTTTATATTAACGTAATTTTTTAATTAATTTAAGACAATTACATGGCAACATCAACAAACGATACAGAGATGACCGCTGACATCTCCTTATCACGTAATCAACGTTATTGCTCTGTGTTATAAAACCTCTGAACGCTGTAATTTATGACCAGTTTTTTGTTCGGCAACGACAGCGCGCCGTCGCGACTCGCTCGCTCTGCAAGAAAGAGAGACCGATCCTCCTCCTCTATCACCTGCAGTTTGCCAATAATTTTGTTTCATTCAGCTGATTCAGTCAACTTCCGAGGTTGGTCTAAAGTGGTTGTGGTTCTCAAGCAATCCCGCATCCCTTAAATTCAAAAAAAATATTATAACAAAACATTATAATGGCTGGAACGGAAATTATAACAAATAGTGAAAGTAATGATCAATTTTTTGAGGGTGTCGAAAAGTTGATCGAAATTTGGTTTACGCCGGTAAAACACGCGGACCTCCGTAAAATTACTCGGTAAGTACTTGATTTTTGGTAACTAGTAAAAACTTCTTTCATGCATCGTTTTCTGTAGCGCAATTTTTAGGTTACCGGTCTAAATTTTTTTTTAATGCTCATTTGTCATACTTAATTTCATTGGGAAACTTACAAGAATTGTCATTTTCTTGATACAATAAATTAACTATGTAACGAAATTTCTTTTTTATTATATGTAATTTATTGTGTTGGCTTAGTTCTACATTTGTTATTGTTATGGAACGTTCTAGAATCAGCTGTTCCGAATGCCGGTTATAAAATAGTTTGCCGGCTAGTTGCAATAGACGGTGCGTTATTTAAGTATTTTTTGTGAACAAAGTTTAGACAAAACGACATCGACTGTTCTGATAAATATAATATATCTCTATGATAAATTAGTTTTTCATATATGCACATCTTTATTTTTCAAATTATTCGTGATTCTGTAATTAACACCAGATTGTAATATTACCTATCTTTTTCAATAATCTTTTGCAAATGAATAAAACCAGAAGTTGTTATAATATTTAAACTACAATTTACTTATATTTTTACTTATTAGCAGACCAAGTCCTGTAAAATTTCCTCCCAACTGGTTTAAAATAATTAACTGGGGCCCAAATTTTCAGAACTGGTTTTCCAAGAAGGTTTTTTGCAATCTTTATAACTGCATCTTTAATACAATGGATGTTCTTGGACAGATACTTGATTATTTGGCCTGTTTTAAATGAACTGTCCAGTATTAACATATTCTGAGAAACTATGGTAATATTGTTACTAAACTTAATAAAATAAGACTTTAAAAAGTATCAAACATATTGTTAATAATAATGAGATTTTTTTTATTTGCAGCCAGCAATGGGAGAATGTATTGAAGATAGTCCGCTGTGAAATAATTTCTTTCGCACAGAGCGAGCAAGTTGATGCCTATGTTTTAAGGTAAATAGTAACTTATATCCATTTTAGCTTAACAATTGTAATTTGTACATTAATTTATTAAAAGAATACTTCAATAATAAAAATTTTATTAAAAATAGACAACCAAAAATTATACCAGGTATTGCAAGTCTAGTGTCCGACCCAAACAGGGTTTGCAGCCGAAACCGAACCTTCGGCCTCGGTTTCAGTTTCGGCCGAAACCGAAACATATTGAGACATGTTAAAATTTCTATTTATGCTGAAATGTAGTTCATGTATTATATGTTAAGTAGTGATCTAGCGACTACACCTCACTTGGTTCGGGTGCGTCCCTTAACAGTGATGATGTTCTCCTAGCCTATTCCGGCTACGGCGGCCAATCTCATTGAGACTAGCCAACTGCGCAGGAGATATTATAGTGCACAAGTGTACGCGCAGACACAAGGGCACTCTCTATTCCTGTCACTCTCATACTCCGTTGGGACGACTGCTCGACACGACCAGTGAGAGTTAAGGCGCAGGACCGACGGCTTTACGTGCTCTCCGAGGCACGGGGGTGAAACACCGCCAACTTCCCAACTCCGGGCTGTTACTGAGACTTACTTATACATAAAGACTCAATAACTAAACTTGGCCCGACCCGGGACTCGAACCCAGGACCTCCGAGTGTGCAGCCGTACATGCTAGCCACTACACCACCGAGGCAGTTAACTTATGTTTTACCCATATTATATCTAATATATTGTACTAAATTTCAAATTTCAAGTTAGTATCACACACGTGCGTGTGTGCGAATACACTTAATATACTCATAGTGTCCTGACCGATCTCCCAACATCGCTGAGACTTGTGAATAAGTAGAGACCTGTACGAAATAGGCACAAGTGCACTTTTTATACTGTCACTCTAAAACTCCGCCGGCACGACAATTCGGGACGTATTGACATCGCCGAGGATGAGGCGGAGGACCGTCGGCTTTACGTGCTCTCCGAGCTACGAGGTTGACACACTGCCATCTTTCCAACTCCTGTTTGTTTCTGGTATTCCACTGAGAACTTCTTGTCAGTAACCCAGTACACTATATTGAACCCAGAACCTCGGGATCTGCAGCCGTACAAGCTAACCACTAGAACACAGAGGCAGTATACACTCACACTGCATTCATAATAGTGGTGTGTGTATACATATCACCTTAACTCGATGCAATCGCACCGGCGACTGGCGAACTAGGCTAGCGACCATGATGCGCAAACTTACCCGAACGAAACGAGACAATTCATGAACACTGAGTTTCAGTGCGGCCGAAATTTCGGCATGTTTTGGCCGAAACTAGATTTTTGACCGAAACCGAAACCAAAACAGAGTTTTCGGTCGGTCTCTAAATGCAACTTATCACTATTTTCTCAATAAATTAAATGATAATGTAATATATGTAATTGTTTTATAATTATTTAATAGTATATGTTTAACCTAATCAATAAGTACATAATATACTTAAAAATATTAGAAGCTAAACACGCCCAATTAAAATCGATAAATGTCACCTTTACCCGACTATTTATGAAATTCAGTGATGTAAACATAAAGGATAGACGCTTACGCTATTTAAAACCACGTGGGCGTTGATAGATTTACTTTCGTTTTGTTTTTATATTTACTAATATTTTCGACCAGTTTTGCGTATTTTTTGTTGATTCATTTCGTAATAGTTTACACAGAATAAAAAAATAAATTAATATGTATAGCCAGAGGATTTTTTTAAAGTTTTCCTAGATTAATGTACCATATAAAATAAATCGGGACACATATTAAACATTTTAGAGAATGAAAAATAGCTAAAACGCTTAAGATTAAGAGTACGCCATAAGGCCTCTACGGTTCGGATTCGGAGGAGCGGGATGACAAGATAATGTTCTATCGTAAGAAGTATAAAGCAATAGATGCTCAACGTATTTAAGTGCCCAACAGTTTTAACTAACTATAAATTAATTAAACAACCTATCGGAAAAATTAAATTCAGTAACTGAAGAAAAACTTCTAGGCTTCCAGAAAAACAAAAATCTACAAAAATAGTGAGCTGTTTCTGAGATAAATTGCAATACGTGTGCAAAACATGATTTTTTCAAAAAGAATGTATTATCGAGAAAATTTTCACCAATCGTGTTTTCAAATTTGATAATCTATACATATAATAAAATTGTAACTAAGTCGAATCTGTACATTAAATATTTTTTGGAAAATCTAATTGAGATAGACATTATTATCGATACAGAGTCCGAATCTATAGTTTTAGAATTTTTGTCTGTCTGACTATCTGTCTGTTACCGCATCACGAGAAAACCACTGGACAGATTTTGATGAAATTCGGTATGATGAGAGCTGGTTATCCGGGTCAACATATAGGACACTTTTTACCGCGGGAAAATATCTCATTTCTGAGAAAAAATACAAAAACTGCATTCTAAAAGTATACTATATAAAACCTAAGAATTTGGTTTTTGGTCATCTGAACGCGGGCGGAGCCGCGGGCAGTGCTAGTTGAAGATAAAAATCCGAAGTATAGTTTCTCTAAACATCAAAGTTGTAACTTTCACAGATTCTAAGATAAATAACGATGTCTAGGTATAAAATTGCCATTTGCACAACTGTTAAATTCAGAAATAATGTTCCGTCGAATTTTTAAAATTTTCGTTATAAAAATAGCTGTAGAATAGCTAAATTGAGTCTTTATGTGGAGACAAACGAGACAATTGAACTCCAAATTACCCCTCACGGCAATTTATTTATCAAGCAAGTTCTAAAAATACGAATATTGTCGACGTAATACTTTTATCGACCTTATGTAATCTAATTTGACCATTCATGGCCTTATCGATCATATAAAAGAGTCTTTGTCCGGGTATGAAAGAGCATGTGACTGATTTATTGCAAATTAGTTACCCATTTAAGCCCCTAAGATCAGGGTATTATCGAAGGTTATCGTGTATAGTAAACTACGCGATTGAACTGGAGCTTTGATGAATTTGCGTTTAGTGTTGCCACCATGTGACAGATAAAAAGTTAATTCTTAAAAACCTTTTTATTTAATTTTGCTATCTACTGAATACTGATATTATAAATGTGAAAATTTAGATGGATGTTTGGAATTTGGATGTTTGTTACTCAATCACACCAGAACGGCTGAACGGATCTGGATGAAATTTGGCACAGCGATAGGTTATCGTCTGGAATAGCATAGGCTTATCCCGGAAATATGTACGGTTCCCATGGGATAGATTTGTTTTTGTTTTTCTAAAGACGAACCCAAGCAAAGCAAGGATGAGTGGCTAGGAGGTATATACAAATACGGTTATTTATAAATAAATATGTTGGGACATTAACACACAGCACCATCTAGTTCCATGGTAAGCTACGAGGTTCGTGTTATGGATACCAGATAGTTGATACACTCCACATATATAACTTTAAATACATAGGTACCTATTATAAATATACACACCTATGACTGGAGTACAAACATTCGTGCTCATCACACAAATGAATGCCTCCAGCGGGACTCGAACCCGCGACCGCTGGCACAGCAAGTAGGGTCACTACAAACTGAGCCAAGCGTGTAATAAGTAAATCTACAAAGGAATATCTTATCTAATTGTAAGTGAACAATATTGATATTTATATATCGCGAAATTAATAGTTATTTTTAATTATTTTACTATGTTAAGTATCCAACAATTCGTGACGTTACACAAATATTGTCCATGTTAGTTAATCTAGTGATAAAAATAAACCCGATTTTTACGCACATCAGCTGTTCGTACTCGTAGTGTTTGGGATACGTAGTCGTCTCGACGCCGCGCCGCGTACCGCTGACGCTCGATCCCGGGCATGTTGCCAATATGTGATAGTGAAAGCTTCGCTCATAAAACAAATACTATTATCATGGAAATGTATTTTGACCTTCCTGCTATAAAACGACGTGTATGTTGACGTATTTCTAGTGATAGTAAAAGGAAAAATTATCAAAGATTTGTCTCTATATTTTTTTATTAGATTTTTCTAGCTGCTGTGTGCCGAATAAGCGTCGCCAGTTTCAGAAATATTTACATATTAACAGTATTTTATCAATTGTATGAACGTATGGATACTTTGATAGACACTTTTATAGTGACTTTGTCGGTTTAAGAGTCAAGAGACCACTGCAACTTATCCTTAGAGAATCTGCTTCCCGCCAGTCTGCTATATGTATGCTTTACCATTTTTGAATAATTATAATCTAAATAGCATTGCCCGCGGCTTCACCCGCGATTTGAGGATCAAAAACCAAATTCTTAGGTTTTACATATTAGTATACTCTTACATTACAGTTTTTGTATTTTTTCTCGGAAATGAGATATTTTCCCGCGGTAAAAAGTATCCTATATGTTGACCCGGATAGTTATATCACCATACCAAATTTCATCAATCCCCCCAGTGGTTTTTCTGTGATACGGTAACAGACAGACAGACAAAAATTCTAAAAACTATAGATTCGGCCTCTGTATCGATAATAATGTTTATTTCAATAAGATTTTCCAAAAAATATCTAATGTACAGATTCGGCTTAGTTACAATTTTATTATGTGTATAGATAAAATCAATTATTAAGATTTCAAATTGACTAACAGACTTTGGTGTCTTTACCTTTTTTTTTATACCACGTCGGTGGCAATCAGGCAAAATTACCTTATCGTTCTTTATTTATAATTCATACTTCAGACACGAATATCGTAGTTTTTGTAGCTCAAAACAGTGCAACATTCGTTTTGACAGTCAATATTCTAGTATCTACACTTAGTGCTAGTACTCGTATGTATTGAGTTTGGAAACGTCCATTGGACATTGATCAATTGTATAAAATCTTTTGTTGTCTCGGTTAACGATGTTTTCATAATTTATTTGATCCCGTCGCCATCGATCCTTCAACTATGTATAGGTATGTATCTAAGTTCATCATATAAAATTAAATAAAAGTTATATAATAAATATTTGTTATCTTAATATGTTGTCTTAACGGTGAAGGAAAACATCGTGAGGAAACTTGCATGTCTGAGAGAACCTAGTAAGTTTTCAAAAAGACATGTGAAGTCCGCCAACCCGCACTTGGCCAGCGTGGTGGACTATCGCCTGATCCCCGTCGTATTAAAAGGAGGCCCGTGCCCCGCAGTGGGACGTTAAAAAGGGCTGAATACAATATAATAAATAAATAAAGTAATAGTAAAATTGAACAATAAGTCATTAAATAAAATTTATAATTAATAATTTTGTTAAGAAAGGACGAGTAAGACTGAATTTAATTGTTTTAGTAGAACTCTTACATTTTTTGTAGTTACTCTTCGTTTTATTCACGCTCGCCGCCAAACGGTAGTCAAATATCTTGCCAAAAGGTAAATCTAAAGAATTTTGTCTTGAGATATTTGAGCGATTGTTTGTCATTTAGATAATGTTTTCAATGTCTAATGTCTAAATGATTAAATATATTTTTGAGAATAA
This sequence comes from Brenthis hecate, assembly GCA_951806755.1. Lineage (NCBI taxonomy): Eukaryota > Metazoa > Arthropoda > Insecta > Lepidoptera > Nymphalidae > Brenthis > Brenthis hecate. The sequence continues at coordinate 4,759,808 of OX638258.1, read as the reverse complement.
AAGATTGAAAAGAATCTTTTCTAATTAGTTTGTATTTATATGCGGTCGTAGTTTGTTACTGCCGCGTGTTTCGAAGGCGCCGCCTCATCGTAGTATAATCTCTAATGCCAATATTTAGTGCATGTGTACAATTAAGAAAACAATATAGTAGCAAGTATTTATAACGTTAGTCACATATCTGATGACCTCTTGCGTACTTTACATCAGATCGCACGAGCTACAGGCATGATTATCAGTTACTACGAGTTGGGCATTAAAAAATATTATACATATTATTAATTATTTATATAATTTTTCAATCTTAGGATTAATCTATTGTTAATAAACATATATTTCAAAGTTCTAAGCAAATCAAATCAAAATATACTTAATTCACACAAATCAAATCAAAATATTTATAATACAAATCAAAATACACTTTTGAATCGTCAATTTTACATTTTAAACTTAAAAGTCAGTGTGGTCAGTCCGTAAGGAATCTACCACCGGCTCGGAAGACAATTCTGCTGAAAAGAGCCGGCATGTAACTCAACAGTTGCTCTTTTTAAAAATAATTATAATTTAGTATTTACAATATATTAATACGATAATTATGTTAAAAGAAACCAAACTTTAGTACTCTCTAGTATCTAGTCTTGGAAAATCTATTCACTTTGAAGATAAAAGTTATCAGTTATCACATCAATATTCCGAAGACAGCTATAATAAGGTTGACGTAAGACGCCTCGCCAATTCGTCACGCAGTAAAAATACACATGGGATAACTGTTTATTCACGGAAACAAAATTTTTCCATGTAAACAGAACTATTTATAGTATAAATCAACACGTTTGACTCGGTTTCTAGTGATCCTCCTTGCTGTGCTAGCGATAGAGAGTTCAAGTCCGCTGGGGCATTCATTTGTACGATTAACACAAATTTTTGTACTTCAGTCATATGTTATATTCATAGTATGTATTTAAAGTTATATTTGTGTAGTGTATCAACTATCTGGTATCCATAACACAAGTCTCGTAGCTGACCATGGAACTAGATGGTGCTGTGTGTTAATGTCCCAACATATACATTTGTAAACAAAAAGTCTCCCTTAAATGCGTTTTATTGTATGTTAGAGGTGCCATATTTGATGTTGACAATTGAAACCTTGTCATAACTGGGATCGATAAACCGCTAAGGGCGTGTAAATATATTTTTTGTATCGACTGTCGTCTGGGCTTATGAGTGAGATTTTTATGTAGTGATTTTTATTAAGTAGAATGCCCAACTGGCACTCTTAGAAGCTACGAAATAAAAGAATTCAATTGAATTGAATGTGTAGAATTATATTAGCATATTATATCTTATTTTTTAACATATTTTACTACTCGTTACTCGATATTTGCCTTTAATATTTAGTAGAGCTCGGTGGCGAAGTCCCCTACCAATTTTAAACACCGTACTTAACATTGGGCTACCACCCTTCATTTTATTTTTATTTTTTTCTGTTTGAAATGTACTTTTGATATCAGTGCTCTGTTTGCAAATAGGGAAATGTCTAAGGGTATTTAGAGCTGCTATTTTTATATGAACTTTGAACTTTTCATCCCCTCATTCCCTGACTTTTCTAGAACAAAAGAGCTTTTTGCGCGTTTAACTTTTTTATGTCTGATGCGAAGAATTGTTTTGTCTTTATTTATACAGTTTTGAGCTGTTTGTTAATAAGGAATTAGTAAATACTATATAAAAAATTACTTTTTTGTCCAAATTACTTTGTAGTCTTAACTGACTCGGTCTGTCTATTTGTATGCGAGACATACAGCAAAGCGAGACAGTACTTCACGTCGCGTCAGCGTCTTATTCTTTATAAGGCGCAAATTCGGCCCCACATGGAGTACTGTTCTCATCTTTGGGCGCGAGCTCCCCAGTACCAGCTACTTCCATTTGACCGCATTCAACGTAGGGCGGCTCGAGTTATCGACGATCAAGCTCTCTCCGATCGGCTTGATCCTTTAGCTCTGCGTAAAGATGTTGGATCACTCTGCATCTTCTACCGCATTTATTACGGGGAGTGTTCTGAGGAATTGTTCGGACTGATCCCGGCTGCTGAATTTCATCATCGGACATCGCGCCAAAATAGTAAATTCCATCCACACCACCTCGATGTCCAGCGTTCCACAACAGTGCGATTTTTAAGGCATTTTCTGCCCCGCACAACCACTTTGTGGAACCAGCTATCGCCGGCGGTCTTTCCGAACCGCTACGACCTGGCTACCTTCAAGAAGAGAGCGTATTTTTTCCTTAAAGGCCGGCAACGCATCTGCAAGCCCTGCGATGTCGCAGATGTCCATGGGCGGCGGTGATCACTTTCCATCAGGTGAGCCTCCTGCCCGTTTGCCCCCTTAGACCCATAAAAAAAATGTACTTCGCAAGTAGTCACGGGTCCATTGCCCACTGTGGCACATGGCAAACTGTGATATATTATAAAATTTAGTTATAGTATTTTCAATACTAAAAACTTAAAAACCCAAAGTATACTCAAAAATATGTGTAGATTATAATGTCTTGGAACTTATAATTAGATATCAACACGCAGTAAGTTACATAAAAGATGGGCGTGTGAGCCTCATACATGTATGTGACAGCACGTGTTGTTGTTGACACTATTAATATAATCAATTAGCAATTAAAGTGAATCGTTGACTTTTATTACGGAGATCTTTTTTATTGGTGTAACGAACTAAATAGAGGTTATAATATTATTATGAGATGTATCTCATTGTTGTAAAATACAATGACGAAATAAAAATTATGTTAAGTTAGCAATGATTATAATTATTAGACTATTCACTTATGGTAATTAAAACTAAAATATTTTTAATATATTCAGCCCTTTTTACACTCCCACTGCTGGGCACGGGCCTCCCTTTCAATACGAGGGGGATCAGTCCATAGGCCATAGACCATTTTTAGAATTTTTAGGGCATGCATAGAATTATTGTTCCCTACTTTATTTATCAATGTCGAAAGCAATAAAAAAAAATTGATAGGTGTATAATAAATGCACTGTGTTACTTTTTATGCATTATTTACTTACTTATTGTTTGCTAGTTGAAGATAACATAGCGCGCGTTTTAGATAACAACAGTTGTGTAACAAGTAAACCTAGTAAAAAAAAATTCAACATTCTAAAATTCGTAACTCAATTTGAGCGAAATCGAATCTTGGTCTTCTGGTACTCAGTTTGTTTACTCTGTTTGTAGGTACCAGGCATGCAAATGCTACAATTCGCAATAATTAATATTTCGCCTCTTAATTAGTAGATGATTACCGAAAATGTTTTGTCTTTAGTCTTTACTAAGAATACTTTGGTCATCATTACATATGTAGGTACTTTCAAGTTACATTGTATTTTATTGCATTGTTTTGACATTTTATGTTTCATTACAAAATAATAGGGTCTCGTCGTGAATATGTACATGTTTTTAAAAACAAATTATTACTTTTTCTTTAAATAAAAAAAATCCCATATAATGTGCATTAAATCATTTAGAGATGAAACGGGTATCCGATAACTATCCGGTATACGGCCTATCCGGCCGGATATTGGATGTTTAAAAACTACGATTTATTTCTTTAATAAACTGCACAAAAAAACCGCGAGGTAAATAATACAAAATTATCTTGTAAAGGCAACAAGGTGCTGAAAGATACACTCTGGCATACTATGACAAGTTTGGGTATCCACACTTGTCAAAGTATTGTGTGTGTGCTTCGAGTTAACAGTCCACCTGACCAACTATAAGGCCCGAAAAGTGATTGAGCAAGTAAACAATTTTCTTAGTTTCGCTGATCACTAAGTCATGATAACACCCGAATAAGCCTAAATTCTTACAATAACTCAATATGCACTTATCGCAATATATAACGTGACAACAGGCTTGTTATCCGGCCAAACAGCTACCTATCTGTTTCATCACGAAAATCAATAGTTCAAGAAATAATATCAAGAAAATGTTTCAAGTCCCTCGAGTAGAGACAGAAAGGGCAGGTTGAGACTTGAGTATCAAACGTTATAACTAGTGATCTCGACATACCCTATTCCCTTCTCTTAATATCAGCTCTCACTAATTCTAATTTAGTAAATCATATAAATTTCTGATATACTATTACTATTACAATGTTGCAAATGATGATTAGGTGTAGATCTCAGTTTTCACTGTACGTATATATCCTGAAACTAGGTCACTACAATGCCATTAGCATTTAGCAAATAAAACATGTTTCTATTAACTTTTTAATTTTAAAACATTTGTGTGACATTACTGGCAACATTACAAATGTGTATGATTATTAATTAAATATCTTAGATTATATTTTATTTAATGTATAAAATCGACAGTTTGTTACATTTTAACAAGCTAACCAAGTTACAAAGTTAAATACCCTAAAAATACATAGGAAATGGTTATTTCAAAGTCTTTCTAGAACTTTCTCACATGCGAACCATGCATTATCGATTAAACGATAAATTTCTAAGCGGCCACTTTACGTGTTACTTCAGGAGAGAGGTTATGGGAAGGTCAAGGTGGAGTGTTTCGGGCATGCGCAGAGCACTTTACGCCAGATGCGGCTACAGTTAAGTCGTCTGGAACAGGAAATGTTAAGAACTTTATTGTAAGAAGTATTAACTTGATACCCATCGTTATCAACTTGAACTGCCGAAGTAGATACTGGTCGAGGATTTTTTTCATTCATTTCTATAATACAACACAGTTATAAAAAAACTAGCGATTCACCCTCTCTTCGCTCGGATTCGTCCCTAGCTTCCCCATACAAACTTTCATCCTCATTCTTACCCCCTTAAGGGATGATTTCTGGGATAAAAACTATTTTACTCACTCACTTTTCATATCATGAGATTTAATAAAACCTTATTTTAGTATAAAAAAAATTCTTTTAATTTTCTTTTATATATAGGTACAAATCTTCCTGACAAACACACAAAACAAGAGAATTATCCAATTTGGTGCAGTAGATCTGAAGTTATGCGTGTACATACATTTCAGAGTCATTCATTTTTATTTATATAGATTTAGTAGCTGATGAAAAAAAGAAATAAAAATGTATGCCATGTTTTCAAAAAATGCCCTATTGTCGGTTATAAGCTTGACGTAACGTCAGCTAACGATAGATGTAGCTTTTATAGAAACCTCTAATGCCCGATTTCACCAACGTCACCTAAGTTTAAGGGATCCCCTAAGCATGGTTAGGGGGGTGTTAGGGGACAGTTTCTGTTTCACCGGCAGTTAGGGGTTATCTAAATATTAAAAGGCCCTCTAAATTTAGGTGCTCGAAATATGGGCTTAAAGACGATCGTAAAACGAAATTTAATTTAGGGGCTAGTTTAGGGGACTTTTAAGCTAGGGATCCCATGCGTAGGTGGTAGCTTATGGGATGTTGGTGAAATCGGTCATAACACTCGTTAGCATCATTTTTGAGTAATAAGTAGGTAGTGTATATTTTACTGAAAAGACGCAAATTGTCTAAACGTCAGATTGCTTATAATGATGGCGGTCGCAACAAATGTACATGCAGCGTCTGGACGCTACGCCCAGCGTCAAAACGACTCTGAATAATTATACATATACATAGTACCTACAGCGTTACGCCGAACGCGGCGTGAGGCATTTGTGACTACGGCCTAATTGTAACAATGTAAACAAGTTCCAAGACGACTCGTTTGTCTCAGCTCGTAATGAGCTACCTAATTGCTGTGCCAGCGGTCGCGCGTTCGAGTCCCGCTAGGGCATTCATTTGTGTGATGAGCATGAATGTTTGTACTACAGTCATGGGTGTTTATATTTATAATATGTATGTATTTAAAGTTATATAGGTATGTGTAGTGTATCGACTATCTGGTTTCCATAACACAAGCCTCGTAACTTACCATGGAACTAGATGGTGCTGTGTGTTAATGTTCCAACATAATATATTTATATTTTATTTAATATTGAAAGTTAAAGCCTTGCGAAACGACCATTGATCAGATCGGGCCACAAGACAAATTTAGTTAGCAAAAAACCGTCTTGCTTGTAGTTCATATGACCTCAGACGACCAATCTTCAAGGTCCATTGCAACAATCGAAATGAAGATAAATTATTTCAAGGATCTGTTACTAGGTGTATTGTTTAGTTAGATGTAGAGTATCTTGACACTTAGTTTATAATATTTAGGGAATATAGTATCTTTCATATGAATAAAGACGATTTTGAAGCAATGTTTTGTTAATTGTTAACTTTTTCAAAAGTACCATCAATTGTATGTATAAGCATGGCTATTGGCCATACTTGTACTGTGTGTAAGCTAGTGTATTAACAGCTTGTAATTTAAAATGAACTCATATCAGTTACATGTATTTTTTGAAATGTGTTTAAGCCTTTAAAGTTTATAATTTTGACTTAAAATTGCTTCTAATGGAGCCCGTAGGACGTTGAGAAAGGATGTCATACCTCTGTTGTTGACAGATTTTTCTCATACTCATGTGGATGTTTTATCTTATCTAAGTTGTTTACTTAATATATTTATTTATATTTTTTTTGTCCATCTTCGTCTAGACATGTAGAATTTTTTGTAATAATGGCTGTAAGCCCTTGAACAAAATCTATACATACCTATAATAAAATTCTAACTAAGTCGAATCTGTACATTAAAAATTTTTTGGAAAATCTTATTGAAATAGTCATTATTATCGATACAGAGGCCAAATCTATAGTTTTTAGAACTTTTGTCTTTCTGTCTGTCTGTCTGTCTGTCTGTCTGTCTGTCTGTCTGTCTGTCTGTCTGTCTGTCTGTCTGTCACCGCATCACAGAAAAACTACTGGAACAGATTTTGATGAAATTTTGTATGGTTGTAGCTGGTTATCCATATATTATTATTGTCAACATATAAGATACTTTTTACCGCGGGAAAATATCTCATTTCTGAGAAAAAATATAAATACTGCATTGTATAAGTATATTAAAATATGTAAAACCTAAGAATTTGCTTTTTTGTCATCTAAACGCGGGCGGAGCCGCGGGCAATGCTAGTATAGAATAAATATATTATGAAGCCACATGCACACGATACATTATAATATGCTACGAATATACAAATACAAAGCCTTTAATATCCATTACTATCATCGCTTATTAAAGTTATTTGTAAATATTAACGATTCCAACGGGCTCTTGTTGCGTTAAACCTTGATGCGTGAACCACGTCTGTTTTAACCTTCGAATACTTTCATTTTAGGCATTACAGTTTCATTGTTAGCTTCTGCCTACTGCGATGATCGATAAATAAAAAAAAAATACGGACCAAAGTATTTTTAAAGCTTTAGGGAGCAGGTGTAACTTCAGATTTTCGGTTTTGAAACTTTATATTATGTCAAATTGTGCAGATAAAATAGAAAGAGAGGTAGGATACATAATGAAATATTTCCTGGTCTCGTCAAGCGTGTTACAAAATCGCATTAACCATATGAAACCTTTACGTAATGTAACCCGACAAGGAATTGCAACGAAGCGATCATTCTGCTTTGCGCTCACCTTGGCAGGGTTGAGGCCGCTGCTTGTTGGCCCTCACATTGTATGTAGTGGCGCCCAATTCTAATGCAACATTTATCTACTATTATTAACATAGTTTGTATTGTCTGGCTGTGTGACCTGGTTTCTGTGATGCCTTATCGTATTCCTTTATACGATAATAATTGGTCTAAAAATAACTGTCATTGTTTACACTTATTATGTATTTATCTATACATATAATAAAATTGTAACTAAGCAGAATCTGTATATTCAATATTTTTTGGAAATTCTTATTGAAATAAATATTATTATCGATACAGAGGCCGAATCTATAGTTTTTAGAATTTTTGTCTGTCTGTCTGTTACCGCATCACAGAAAATCCACTGGAGGGATTTTGATGAAATTTGATATGCTGATAGCTGGTTATCCGGGTCAACATATAGGATACTTTTTACCGCGGGAAAATATCTCATTTCTGAGAAAAAATGCATAAAAACTACAATGTAAGAGACTACTTATCTGTAAAACCTAAGAAAGAATCACCTTAACGCGTGCGTAGCCGCGGGCAATGCTAGTGAATGTTATATTTTTAAATATTTTTAACGTTATGTTAAAGTATTGTTCTCCCTCGTGACTTCTCCATTCTACGTGACATTGGCGAAGTAATCTGTGCTCAACTGGCACGTTTTGAAGCCATTAACACGAGAATTGAATTGAAAGTATTATTCTTTATGGGATACAAGCACCGCATAAGTGATTGACCACATGTAATTTCCAATCGGCATGATCCGAGAAATTGAAACGTCATTTTTTATATTTCTGACAACAAAAATGAAGAAATCCGTATAAAACGTCCTCTATTCGTCCTCTAAAGGGGTGAAGATTTTTCAAAAATCATTAATTATTGCTCTTTTTCGTTTAACCAGGAATACGTAAAGGCCGTTAGTGAGTGTTATGAGTTATAATAGGTACAAGATTAAAAAGACTAATACTAGGCTAGAGCAAAATTTCTATTTTAAGTAAAATGTCCAAAATAAATTCCAGTCCAAAAGTATCTAAAAGAAAACATGTATTTTTGGCCATTTTTATGTTGCATGAAGACCAGCTAGTGTTGTCATTTGATGATAATAAATATAGATTACGTATAAGCACCTGTTTCTTACAATTTGAACAATCTAGACAAGAGTCAAGACGTTGGTTTATAGAGTGGAAACATTTCTAATTTTAAACGGCGACGCGCATGTAGTTCATCGCTGTTTCCTGACGCGCAGACGTGTACCGCTGAACGCTTCACTTTGATGTGGTAAACACTGAATTTGTAGTGTTTAAGACTACATTCAGATACTCGCATTGCCCGCGGCTCCGCCCACGTTCAGATGACCAAAATCCAAATTCTTAGGTTTTACATATTAGTATACTCTTACAATGCAGTTTTTGTATTTTTTCTCAGAAATGAGATATTTTCCCGTGGTAAAAAGTATCCTATATGTTTACCCGGATAACCAGCTATCACCATACCAAATTTCATCAAAATCCCTCCAGTGGTTTTTCTGTGATTCGGTAACAGAAAGACAGACAGACAGACACAATTCTAAAAACTATAGTTGCGGCCTCTATATCGATAATAATGTTTATTTCAATAAAGATTTTCCAAAAAATACTAATGTCATCAATCAAATTCGGCTTGGTTACAATTTTATTATATATATAGATTTATTACGTCTGATAGGCGTCTGCGGTTAAGACTTGGTTACATCGATACTTAACGAACAAGAGTTCCAGTCTCCCATTTCTGCTCGCCGCAAATATTTATATAAGCCGTATCGATATTTGCCTCATAGCTTCTCTACCTTGTGTATACTAATATTATAAAGAGGTAAAGTTTGTGAGTTGTAGTGGGTGGACGTTGTAGGGGGTAATCTCTGGTTCTACTGAACCGATTTAGATGAAATTTAGTAAGAAGACAGTTTGAGACCCTGGAAAGGACATAGGATACTTTTTATCCGGAAATCATCCCTTAAGGGGGTGAAAATGAGAGTAAACATTTGTATTGGGAAGCAAGCTAGGGACGATCCCGAGCAAAGCGAGGGTGAAGCGCTAGTCATCTAAGAAAGACTAAATATTGAAGTTGATTGTTTTCATTGACTTAAATAACGTACTTATGTATATGCAAAATCTTATTCAGCATGTAGGAATATTATATGTTTCTAAGAGTATATATAATAACTATTTATGATTAAAAAGATTTAGGCACAGATAATACTTTTATAGATTTACGCGAATATTTGACATTTTAGGACGTCACGAGGAGGCCAGGGCGTCAGTACTGACAAGTTTCTCCCGTGACCATGATTGTTGTAAAGCATTCGAAACGTTGCGTCGGAAACCAAAAATCAAAATAAATCCGCGAAAAATCCGAAAAGATAGTTTATTTAAAAAAATTACTGACTGACTGAAAAAAATTACAAAGTCAATAACTCTCCCTTGGGCTTCGCCACAGTCGGGCAAAAAACCTATTTATATAACTTGGTTATATAATATATTATAATTTATAACCTATCAACTAAATCATGATTTTTTTTAAATTGACGACGATATCGCATAACATAGGTACCTACATGAAATTTTAAAAAATATACTCGAACACTGAATAAAACTTCTTTATATCATTTTATTGGCACAGATAAATTATGAAGTTCAATAAATATGTAACAGCTAACATATAAAATGACTATATTGAATCCAATTGACCCGATAGTTTTTTGGTTCATACTTGTTGATATATGAACGGTCTGTCTGTGTTTTGGCCACGATCAGACAGTGTGGACCAACGCGTGCTTATATTACTCATGTGATTCCTAAATAGTAAGTTTATTTATAGATTGTTAAGTACATTATATGCTTATTCATAAATAGAAATGTAGGTTACAATTTACATATGGTTTTTATTTTGCAATAACAACTTTCTTCTGCTAGGGTTATAAATTGATTTGTATGAGACTCATACTATGAGTTGTATTGTATGTATCGAGTAGATTTTTTGTTGATCTTAAATTAGGTATAATTTTAACTATGATCGTAATAATATGGCTACGAGTACCGACTGTTTACTATATTAAACAATAAATACGTAACACGTAGTTTACTAAACAAAAGATAAACATAAATAAATAATAGCTATACAATAAAATGGCGGTAAAATTAAAAAAAAAACAAATGATCTTACTGGGAGCGGATAAAAATATTTAAAAAAAAAAAACATTATAAGATGGTCGCGATTTACACCATTCCTCGTAGCTCGATAAATTGTGTGCAGTACAGAGTGTACAGTGTCACGTCCCGAGTATCCCGTAAATATAGCTCGTAACCTACGTTATCTGGGACCTAATGAGAGTAGTGCATGTACTGAGCGCTATTGATCGGGGCCTGCGCGGTCGCTGTACGGATGACGCAGTTTATTTACCACCTGTACCTACGGCCTACGGTTACGCCTTACGTTCACTTGACGTGATTTAGCAATTTTCAAGTTTGTTTTGGTCACATTTTTAATTACTTTTTTGTTGGTTTTCCTATAATTGCACATAATAATAGCTAGATTTCCTAACATATAAATGTTTTACACAAATTCATTTGAGCGTCTAATTTTAACTATCCTTGATTTATCGCTACTTAATCTGTACGTTTCAAACATATTAAACTGTCTGAATTTACGAGTTTTCATAACTAATTTAATACTCCATTAAATGAGGGCTTTATAGATCGAATCTGTAATAATTTGTGCCTCTTTATTTGATATACATCAAACACACGTTTTAGGTGTCACACTAATGTTTTGTAGCTTTTTTATATTGTCATAACTTGAAAGTATGAAGTTGAAGTTATATTAAGTTATTATGTTACTAGCAGAACCCGCGGCTTCGCTCGCGCAAAAACTACAGAAAAATATCTAAAAAGGTAGTTTTACACAAACTTTCATCCCCTATTTTACCCCCTTATAGAATGACCGAAAAATTCTAAAACACGTATTTATTTAATTTTATTGAAGAGCATTAATACCAAGTGTCAAGTAATTCTGATCATAAATATTTTTTGGAATTGTATTATAATGTGCTTTCCCGTAGGAATTAGATAATCTCCCGAGGTAAAAAGTACCCTATGTCACTCTCCAGCCCTGCAACTATCTCCAAACAAAACCACGCCAATCCGACTCTCCGTTTCGACGTGAAAGAAGGACAAACAAACAAACATACACACTTGCACATTTATAATATTAGTATGGATACAAATACAATGAATAAACTCATATGTCACGTTTACTTAAGATTTGCTATACGAGGTCAAACATAAAGGAAGCCTGAAAAAATGTGCTTATTTGTTCTATATCATGTAGACGCACGTGGTGTTTTATCTAGATAAAATAGTATTAACCTGTTTGCGTAAAGAACTGACAGTTTAAAAAAATTTATAACGCTTCTCTCAAGAGTTTAGGTATTGTTTAGTGCAATGGAATCTTGAAGATTTATGAATGCGTTCTTCCCACTGTGGACGGGTAACATGAGATAACAATGAATGTGGAATAATTATGATCTCATTTCATTACTTCTATGAATTACACCCGAGTTTTATATCAATACTAAAATTGACACATTAATGACTAATATTACCTATATGTATACTAGGGAGTAGGGACTCACCCTCACTCCGTTCGTCCCTACTTACGTTTTAACGTTTAGCATAGATTCCTCATAGATGAGATATTTTCCCGCAGTCAAAAGTATCCTATATGTTGACCCCGATAACCAGCTATCATCATACCACATTTCATCAAAATCTGTCCAGTGGTTTTCTCGAGATGCGGTCACAGACAGAAAAAAAAATTAAAAACTATAGATTCGGCCTCTGTATCGATAATAATGACTATTTTAATAAGATTTTCGAAAATATATTTAATTTACAGATTCGACTCGGTTACAATTTTATTATATGTATAGATGACTATATACTAGGTATAATAGATTTGCAACATGACCAACTTTTTATATAGTAGTAGCGACTCACCCTCGCTTTGCTCGGGTATGTCCCTTGATCGGTTTCGGAACGCATAAAAGACAAACGTCCAAAGAAAAAAAATGTGCCAGAAACCTTCGCATGCGTATACATGCACCCTTTAGAATTTCATCACAATCGGATTAATGACTTAGAAAAGCATACAGACATTCATATGACATACGTTTTTTTTATGGGACCAAGGGGGCAAACGGGCTCACCTGATGGAAAGTGATCACCGCCGCCCATGGACATCTGCAACACCGCAGGGCTTTATTTTTATGTATATGGTGTTCAGTAAATATTTATTCGGGAAAAAATTGTCTTAAGAGTTAGACGATTTTTTAGTACGCATTATTGGATCTAACCATTTTTAGCTTTTTTTTTCTTTGTGATGACGAGTAGTACCTACAAGTGATGTAATGAATATTCGCATTCGCATATTAGCATATTTCTTGACATTCGTATTCGCATTCGTAAATTTTACGCGGATGTTTTGCGAATATGAACGTCGGAAAAAGTAAATGACATGTCAATATCAAAAAGGTAAATCTAACAAGGAAATATTATTTTCTTATAATATTTATTACAAAACCATAAACTTTCTAATTTACACAGTCGTGCAATTATAATTTTCAACTTTTATTAAATTGTAATGAGACTTCACTTTAATATTTGGTATTGGTTTAGTATTGTAAATAATCAACTTTTCATTAGAATTTACCAAACAAACAATATTTAATGTTTAACATTCATCAAACTAAAACATATTCTTCTCATATACTTTAATCAGTCTTTATACAAATTGTCTACTATTTTGAACTTAAAATAGTCTTCTTTTATCAAACTAGAATACCTATTAATAAACAAAACAAAAAAGATAACCTCTATAAAACTTTTTTTAGACAAAAACAAAAATATTTGCTTGACATAATAATTATCAAACGTGTTCTACTCTTAATGTTGTGTTATGATTCTTACAAAATTTGACTTTCATTTTGGACTGTAAAAATGAATATCATCTCTTATTAATTGAAAATTATAATATGAAAAAAAAAACACTATTCAAGTTATTTGGGCAAAATGATTAACATTGTACATATTTTTAACAAAAAAACCATATATGGCGCCAAATTCAAAAGTGAAATACTCGCATTCGCATTTTTGAATATCGATGGGAGATGTTCGCATTCGCGAATGCCTAAAAATTTATATTCGTTGCATCACTAGTACCTACATATTATATGAAAATGTCTACAGAGTAAAATGTGAAATATGCGTGAGGGGATGGGAAGCTGCTTAAAATTGTACACATTTAAGTATTCAGTAATATTTTTAATTTGCAAGTTAACATTAAGAAATAAGAATCCTAAGATAGCTGATGAGTTTGTTTACAATTTTCAAATTTTCCTTTTTACATTTTTCATATAAAGACGAAAGAAGTCGAAGGTTTTCGCTTATAAAGTTATAAATAACCAGACGCTATGTCAGACGGGCCTTCTCATGTCGATAGTAATCAATGCACGCGTTACTCAATAAGTGTTATGTAACAAGACTGATAAAGTACTCAGTGACTATATATTTAGGTACGTAAGTACTGTTTGCGCTTTAATAGTAATGAAATAAATTATTTATACAATAATACTAATTTATCTATACACTAATATACTAATATTATAAAGAGGCAGAGTTTGTTTATTTATTTGAACGCGCTAATTTCAGGAACTACTAATCCCATTTGGAAAATTCTATTTGCAATTTGCATTAGATAGCCCGTTTATTGAGGAAGGGCAGTACTATAATATATGATCTATTTATTCGGAGCGAACCCGAACGAAGCTAGGGTGAGTCGCTTCTCGTTAATTGCTATGATATATTTCAAGAAATCACTACACGTATTTGCTAATTTTACTCTTGTTTCTAATTTTTTGAACAGTTCGGATGACTTTTTAAAACTGCATTAAAGTATGAGATATGTAAGAAATAATAAATAATAATAATAAATATGTCAGGACATTAACACACAACACCATCTAGTTCCATGGTAAGCTACGAGGCTTGTGTTATGGATACCAGATAGTTGATACATTATACATATATAACTTTAAATACATACATATTATAAATATAAACATCCATGACTGGAGTACAAACATTTGTGCTCGTCACACAAATGAATGTCCCCCAGCGGGACTCGAACCCGCGACCGCTGGCGCAGCAAGTAGGGTCATTAAAAACTGAGCCAAACGTGTCGTCATAGAGATATTTTTGTTTTTACGTTTACCCATATGATTCTTCAGTTGTGAACCAATTTTGCAATTCAAATTTAAATAAAAGCTCCACCCAAGGGTTTAATAATTACTTTTAGATGTTTTAGTTTAATTTTACTATACTAGGCGGTTCCCAAAGAGGGTTGACGTCAGGTAGACGGCCGGTCGTAAAACTTTTGTCAAATCCTATCAGCTGTACGGAAGATGTACTGCGCCGACCCCAAGACCCCAAGACCCTGGGCATAGTAAAAAATGCCGCCCTATTATCAAAATTTTGCACAAAATGAGTAAAGTTTTCATAATGTAAAATTTTTTAATTACTGTTATTTTGGAAAAATTAAAAAAAATTATAAAAGATTTCAATTTTTTGAAAAATGTACTCGTCAATTTTTTTCATTAATCATTTTTTTTGAAAAATAAAGAAAGCGTTTTCGATAACGCGAAGAGATTTTTTTTCCCTACCCTCCGAATTTTGCCCCGAGTGCCCCTAGGGGCCTAGTGTAAATCCAGCGCTGGCGATGCGTTTTCAATTTTCATACGATAATATGTCTTTATGATTTTAGCCTTGTGCAAGAGTTGAACTTACTAGAAGCAAGTGATTAGATATAATTTTTCATTTTTATTAATACGCATAATTTAGTTTGATATAGTTTTATTATAGTGCCCAATCAGTTTCCGAGTTCAAGTAGCACTGATAGGGTATCAATTATTTTTTGTTAACACATAAGTGACCACTTATCTACGGTCAATACTATATAACCTTTGTTCGCTTAATCAATCCCAATTTTGCTTCTGTTGATATCAAATACTAAAAAAAGTGTGTGTGTGTGCAATTCACACATGCTAGAAGTTCAGAAAAATAACCTACGAGAGAATGAGATGAATATAGAATATCAGGAGTGGGATAATTAATTATAAGGTTTATTTTTTTACTAGCATTGCCCGCGGCTCTGCCCGCGTTCAGATGACTAAAAACCAAATTCTTAGGCTTTACACATTAGTAGTACACTCTTACAATGCAGTTTTTGTGTTTTTTTCAGAAATGATAAATTTTCCCGCGGTAAAAAGTATCCTATATGTTGACCCGGATAACCAGCTATCATCATACCAAATTTCATCAAAATCTGCTCAGTGGTTTTTTCGTGATGCGATAACAGACAGACAGACAAAAATTCTAAAAACTATAGATTCGGCCTCTGTATCGATAATAATGTCTATTTCAATAAGATTTATCAAAAAATATCTTATGTACAGATTCGGCTTAGTTAGAATTTTTTTATATGTATAGATAATATTTTTACAAATTTTAAAAGTTATTTTACATTTTATTTGACATAATTATACATTACATTATATGTATTGTATTCTACCTCAAATAACAACGGTTACCACGGCAACATGGGAATGTTCTATCTCATTCTCTCGCCGGCTTAATCCTATATATTTATGTGTTTGTCTCTTTTTAGTGTTGTATTTCCGTTTCATCGAATTTCAAATCACAACAATTCTAAAGAAGTTTTACTTCAAAAAATTATCTTCGGCTTTCTTCCATTCTTTTCTTAATAGATTGATTCTAAGCATCTACGTTATTCTTTTTTATAGTAGAGCGCTTGTATTTATCTTATTCGACGACACGTTTGGCTCAGTTTGTACTGACCCTACTTGCTGTTTCAGCGGTCGCCGGTTCGAGTCCCGCTGATTCATTTATGTGATGAGCACGAATGTTTGTACTTTATCCATGGGTATTTATAATATGTGTGTATTTAAAAGTTATATACATGTATGTGTAATGTCTCAACTATCTGGTATCCATACACAAGCCTCGTAGCTTACCATGGAATTAGATGGTGATGTGTGTTAACGTACCAACATACTCGTATTTACTATTTATTTATTTAGTTTTATGTAACATGTCTGACCTTTTTATCAAAGTATTAGTTCTTTACACTAATTACGTAAGGAAAATGTTTTATTTATCCTCCACTATGGTTTATTACTTTGATACATTAAAATAATATTAATTATGTTTTTCAAATTAAAGCTCTTTTAATAATATTTACATAATTCGAGAATGGTTATGAAACCGTTAAATTGAAAATACCGTTAAATTGACCGAAATAAAATTATAATCAGGTAATTTATACTAGCAGAACCCGCGGATTCGCCCGCGTTCAATTTACGAAGTATAGCATATATACATTTATTTTACTCACCCTCGCTTCGCTCGGTTTCGTCCCTATGTATATTTATGTAATATTAAATTATTTCGATATTGTTCGTATAAAAATACTAAAATCGCTTTTAAAAATGGGGGTGGGGGTAGGAGGGTGAAAAATACTTTACGACCTATTTTCATACCTACCAAATGTACAAAAAAAATCAATAAAATCGGTCCAGCCGTTTCGGAGGAGTGCGACCACAAACACCGTGACACGAGATATGTATATATTTGATTAGATATACTTAGATAAAATGTAGGGTTCACGATAAAGTAATTTTATTCTACGGGTATTATAAATTCGATGTTGTTTTGTACAGAGTAACATTTTTACATAGAAGACATAAATTTGACTTCATACACCTTTGTGATAATTAACCCAGTTAGTATTAATTGTTGACAAATCATTTATCTTGGATTTAATTCATTCGATCAATATTTAATTAAGTATTACAAGTAGAACTTAACATTAATTACACGATGACTTGAAAGTTGAAACAGAGTGTAATAACAATAACAACGACAGCGATACACTCTAGGTTTTCATTTTTTTTTTAATACATAATATAAATATTATTGTTAGTTCAATATATATGTGGGTTTTCTCCAATTCTTTGGTTTTTAGCTATTACATGTGCCATCTGAGATTTTCCATTAAATAAATAAATAAACATGTTAAAATTTATATTTTTTATTGTTTATAGCGAAAGTAGCATGTTTGTATCCCGTCGTCGCTGGATCCTCAAGACGTGCGGCAAAACGACACCCCTTCGCTGCCTGCGCGCAGTGTTGCAGCTAGCACAAGAGGCTGCGGGACATTCTCGCGTGCAGAACGTTTTCTACTCGCGTAGGGAGTTCGCTAGACCTACAGCACAGTTGAAGCCGCACGATAACTTTGATTCAGAGGTAATTTTGTTATTTAATTAATTATTATATGCCAGCAACTCACTCTCTCTCCGCTCGAGTTCGTCCCTAGGTACGTTTGAACGGTTAGCATAGATTTCTCAGAGATGAGATATTTTTCGGCAGTAAAAATTATCCTAATTAATAAATGTTGACCCGGACAACGAGCTGTGATCATACCAAATATCATCAAATTCTGTTTAGTGGTTGCGTGATGCGTTCCCGGACAGACAGACAGATAAAAATTATAAAATTACACATTCGGCCTCTATATCGATAAAAATGACTATATCAATAAGATTTTCCAAAAAATATTTAAAGTACAGATTCGACTCAGAATTTTATTACATATGTATATAGATTGGACATTGAAATCCCCCACGTCACTGAGTTCGTTTGCTTTTGGCTAACCTCAGAAATGCTTATACAGATTTTCATATGGTTTTTCATTAATAGAAAGACTATAATGTAGATTCAATAAAAAATATAAGGAATAGGTTTTTTTCCCCAATTGTCCCTAATCCCAAAAGCGAGTGAAGCGGGTTCAAATCCTGGGTTTCAACACCTCTGATATTTTCATGTGTGAATCATTTTCAACATGATTACACTTGCTTTACGGTGAAGCAAAACATTATGAGGAAACCTGCATGTATTGCGAGGAACCTAGCAAGTTTTCGAACGACACATGAAGTCCGTCAACCCTCACTTTGCCAGCGTGGTGGCCTAGTCCTCCTCGTATTGAAGGGAGACCCGTACCCAGCGGTGGGACGTTAAAAAGGGCTGAATACAAATGTTATTTTATTTAAGTGCCATAAATACAATAAATCCCTAAGGGTTAAGTAATTAACTTTGAGTGATTTTGAAGTCGGAAGTTTTATTTAGATTACTTATTACATATTTTGAAGTCGGCGTAATTTAAACGTTAGAAAGATTTGTTCAACTTAAATTAATGCGTAATTATAAGCAATTGCTTTTTCGTTTTATTACAATTATTAAAAATTAGTGCGTAGAAAACATTTTCGTGACCCTGTTTCGACTGTGTGGATTCGTGTTGATAGAGTTTCGTAATTTATGTTCTTTCACATGACAAATAAAATGTACGAATTTATTTATTTACTAGCGACTCAACCTCGCTCCGCTCGGGTTGTCCCTAGTTACCTTTTAATGGTTAGTATAGATTTCTCAGAGATGATATATTTTCCCGCAATAAAAAGTATCCTATTATGTTGACCCGGATAACCAACTATGATACCAATTTTTATCAAGATCTGTCCAGTAGTTTTCTCGTGATGCGACTGTAGATTCGGCACTTGTATCGATAATAATGACTATTTCAATAAGATTTTCCAAAAAATATTTAATGTACACATTCGACTCAGATTTTTTTCAATTTAATACAAGGAGTAATAGGAAAACGGGATTAGTATAAAATACAAAAAACGTATATCCAGGATTCTAATGTTATCAATAGCCAATCTTTCGAATGGTGTCTAAACAAATGGCACATCAAGTACGGTCACTATAAACTGAGCCAAACGTGTCGTCAAAACCAAAAATATTAAACCTTATCAAAGCTGCTCTTTTTATCTCTGTCATTTCCTAGTATGGTTAATAATTATCACTAAAATATGCCTAATTAGTGATAATCCTGCTTCACTGATAATATAACATCTAATAACATATTTGCAAAATATTGCCTAACCATTATATGACTAGTACCTGGGCCACCGAGCTTCACTCGGAGTTTTTGGTCAAAAGTACAATTTTCCTTTTTTTTTTTAAAACAAAACACTTGAATAAATACAAAAAAATTATACCCTTGTATCCGACCGGGATTGGAACCCGGACACTTATTCAATCTTGTGCCTTGGCCGCTTGACCATGATGCTTATGCCCAAGCGTGCGAAATTATCGAACATAATATTTTGCGTGGAATAATGTGAAGGAAACTGCATGAAAATTCGAAAACACGCGTTTTCCCAGACATAAGACTAATCCAGATCGATTTATCGCCCCCGAAACCCCTTGTGTACTAAATTTCCTGTAAATCGTTTGAAGAATTGCTTGTTTAAATATATTAGGTATACTGAAATGTACATACATATAACTATAATAATTTCGATACTTAGATTTATTTTAATATTTAAAAAGTCTCTTTTTAACGTTTATCTTTAATTAAAATGAATAATTATAGCTTAAAACAATTTTATTATTTTTATTTAATGTATGTATGTATAATATGTATTTGGTCCTAATACAATAACATCCCTGGAGATTATTAGATATATATGTCTTGTTACTTGGGCGATAATATATATATATATATATATATATATATATATATATATATATATATATATATATATATATATATATATGTATTATCGCACAAGTAACTAGCTGCATTTATTTCCTTTATGTTGTTTCCTTAAACTTTATTTTTATTTATTTTGTATTTACCCATTGTAAGTGCATGAGGAAAATCTAAGAATTTATCTACGGAATTCATCTATACTAATATTATAAAGAGGTAAAGTTTGTGATCTTGTGAGTTTGTGACGTTGTAGGGGGTAATCTCTGGATCTACTGAACCGATTTTCAAACTTCTTTTACCAATAGAAAGCCACGTTCTTTCTGAGTGTCATAGGCTATATATTAACCCGAAGAATGAAAAGGCTTTATCATGGTAGTCGGATTTGCAAAGTAAGTCGGACCAAAAAACGGTCGAACGAAAACGTTTCTTACGAACGCTGCCTTAACGATGAGACATATATGATTATGTTCAAGAGAAAAGTTGTAGAGCTTAAAAATGCCTACAAAAAAGTCAGCGACAGCATATGTCTAATTAAGTCACAAAAAGTAGTTTTTTATATTAAAAAAATAATTAAAATCGGTAGGTCATGTTTATTGATCATATTATCAACAATTATGAATTCTTATCAAAATAAGTAAATTTATCGTCTAAAATGTTTAAAACAAAAGACCCCTTTTACTGCATATAATTTGGACAAATGGTTAAAGAGATAATACAACATATTCGTAGGTATGGACGAACCCGAGCGAGCTGTTTGTCTGTTTTCCTTTTTGTACGAGCTAATCTTCGAATCTATTGGACCGATTTTAATGAAATTTAGCATGGTGGTACCTTATATCCCCGGGCAATATCTTACTTTTCATTCCGGAAAATTAAAGATTTCCCGTGGGATAGTTAAAAAACTATAACAACTTATACAGCTTAGTACACAAAAACTACTGATTGGTTTTTAATGAAACTTTACAATAATATAGTTCATACATGACAAAAACAAATCAGCTACTTTTCATCCCAAAAAATTAAAGAGTTTCCGTGGGATAGTCAAAAAACTATAGTAACTTATACAGCTTAGTACACAACAATTTATGCACCTAATTTAGTAAAATTTGGCATGCTAATACCTCATATTGCCGGTCAAACAACAGGTTACTTTTCATCCCGGAAAAATGAATGGTTCCCGTGGGCTAGATCTGTTTGTGCTTTTCTAGAGGTGAACCCGAGCGAAGCGAGGGTGAGCCGCTAGTCTGTCATAAATCCATACATATAATAAAATTCTAACTAAGCCGAATCTGTACATTAAATCTTTTTTTGAAAATTTTATTGCAATAGACATTATTATCGATACAGAGGCCGAATCTATAGTTTTTAGAATTTTTGTCTGCCTGTCTGTCTGTTACCGCATCACGGAAAAACCACTGGAGGGATTTTGATGAAATTTGGTATGATGGTAGCTGGTTATCCGGGTCACCATATAGGATACTTTTTACTGTGGGAAAATACCTATCTCATTTCTGTTTGCTTTGTCTGTTTTTGGTCATCATCGCAAGCGGAGCCGCGGGCAATGCTAGTAATAATTATAATTCAAAACTTCTATTATTGCACTATACATTCAGTATTACTTATTTTGTTGGTAAGCTGTGTTTAGGTTAAAGATACGAAATGTCTTTTGCAAATTTTTCTCGACAAAAATAACATAATTGTAATGGGATAACGATATCTTTATGGTATGTTATAGTTTATGGGGTTGGCCAGTGACAAAGGCTATTTTTTCTTAGGGTACATCAAGCGATCTCCGTATATTAGTAATAGCACGGTAATATTACATACAGTATTCCATCTTTATACAATCGGTCGGAAATCGAGTTATACCTACGCGCGTCGCGTTCGCTATACACTCGGTAGACAACCGTGCGGGGCTGCCACATCGTATAATTTGATACGAAAATTTTATAAGATGGTTATGTTATGTAACTTTTATAATCGGATACAAAAATAAACATTTTGTTCCTCCCGTAAAGTCGCTATTATGTCAAACAAAAAAGTATCGAGACATCGTATGTTTTAAAAATAAAAATTTATTAATTAAATAAAAAATAAAAATTAAAGTATTTTTAATTTAACTTTTTATCCGAATGCGGATTCTTTATACTATAAAATTTAACAATAAAGCTTTTCGTACACGTCTCAGTCGAGGCGCGAATATTTTTTAAATCTAAAATTTATAAGGGTCACATACCACCCTTATAAATTTGAGATTTTTTTAATCAAATCTACTAATAATAGTTTTTAAATAAAAAATATAATATTTGAAATCACAAAAACATAAAGAAACTCAAGTAGGTAGATGAAGTTAAAGTACTGGCCGGCGGGCACTCGGGCAGCCCTGTCGCGTGGGTACGTGCCGCTCGGCTGTAGGTAATTATTTCAAGGACAGGCCCGAGTTGGAATACTGTATGCATTACATTACCGTGGTATTAGCTTTCAAAAGACGTGTGAACTAAATCAATCTATTTTAGCCAGTGTGGTTGTATGGCTTGATCCCTCTCGCATGGAGACAATTATTAGCAACACTTTTAGCAAAACTTGACAAAGGGACCTTAAAAGGGATGGATTATTATTAGTATAATCTAAAATTTTATTGATCAATTGCTTCATTTAGGCATTAAACCCTTTCCAAGGGCTTATTTAATATTTACTGCCTGAATAAAAGCGATGGCAGGTCAGTAGTTTATAAACAATGAATTTGTCATATTTTTTATATTATTTAATTACCTAGTGTATTTAAATATTACACAAAAGTAAAATATGACTCACGTATACTTTACGTAATGAAACTTTTTTTTTTCTTTATTTTACTCCATATTTAGTTATATAGGTTTTTACTTGTATATGTATGTATTTATTTATTTATTTACGAAGAACATCATTTTCGCATATAATATCATAAACAGTTTCTATGTTAATAACTGCATTAGTTATACAACTGAGTCGCAGTTATCAACGCCCACCTCTCAATAAAAGGCTCCTCTTTCAATTTACGTCATATTTGAACTGAAAATTTATCATGAATATTTCCGAGAATGAATGCTAAAACATCGGTTATGTAGTTAATGATAACCGTCGACAGATGAAGTATCTAGATAATAATATTATTATTTAGCCTTGGACGTCTGGGATCCGAAGGTCCTGGGTTGTAGTCCCGGGTCGGGCTAAGCTTATTTATTAGGTTTTTCTGTCTGTTAAGAAATTCTCAGTAACAGCCGGGAGTTGGGAAGTTGACGGTGTTACACTGACTCCAGTACCTCTGAGAGCACGTAAATCCGTCGGTCCTGCGCCTTAACTCTCACCGGTCGTGTCGAGTTGTCATATCGGGGTAGACGGGTGACGGGAACAGAGTGCACTTGTGTCTGCTCGTTTACTTGTGCATTGTAATATCACAATGAGATTGGCCATCGTGGCCAAAATCGGTCAGAACATTATTATTATTTATTATAAATGCTAAAATTTGCCTAAAGGAGACGTTGTGCTGTATGTTATATATAATAAATAAAAAGACACCCAGGGACTGACCTTAGCGAAGCGAGGGTAGTTGTTAATAATCATGAGACGAACTTTAAATATAAAAGGACAATATTTTTTTGTTCAAGAACTACTCGCATGTGACAAATAGTTATAATTTCTCGAAGCGTAGAGTTATGATGGAAATGTCGACACTAAAAATAAATACAAGCGTCGCGTCAATTACAAACTAAAGACATATTGTTGTGCGCTCTTTCTGTAGAAATTCAATATAATTTGGTTCTGGTGTTATCTTACTTATTAAGAACGGCTTTGCTCTAAAGAATGTTAAATGTTATACCACGTTTATAAATTACGTTGATAATTTAATAATAATTTGTAATTAAAATTATAGCTTTAAAATTTACGAAGTACATAATATATACTATAGATTTACCCTTGCTTCTTTCGGGTGCGAGTCATACCGTGCCATCCTAAGTTTTGGAATAAAATCGTAGCGCCCGGCGGCAAAGTGTGTCGGTGTAATATAGTATAGTGAGGGTTATAAACTTCAATAAAATAAAATTATTATATATATTTAGTATGTATGTAATTATTCAGCCCTTTATAACGTCCCACTGCTGGGCACGGGTCTTCTTTCAATACGAGGGAGATCAGACCATAGTCCACCACGTTGGTTAAGTGCGGGTTGACGGACTGAGCACGTATTTCGAAAAAGCTTTCTAGGTTCTTTTAGACATGCAGATCTTCTCATGAAGTTCTCCTTCAACGTAAGACAAGTGGTACCTAATCATGTAGAAAATGATTCGCACATGAGATATTAGAGATGCGACACCGGGGATTTGAACCCGGTTCAATCAGTTTTGCAAGCGAGCGCGTCACCACTGGGCTACCACTGTCTTATACTATATTATGTAATATAAGAATTTAATTATTTAATATAATGGTATAAATGTAGCATTTATCAGTATAATAAAGCTAATAGTAAATTTCCCTAACATATTTTATCTTTAATTTTATGGGAAATATTCTAAGTTCATGTTTTTATTATTTTCTTCCTTGACTACTTACAATTAAACAATGAAACCGAAAAAATATTATAATTCAAAATCAAACCAGATTCCAAACACGTTCAAGGGTCTTACAAATGAAAAAAAATGAAATGTATATACCATTCAAACTTTATAGTTATGGTGTTTTCATGATTGAAAATATTTTTGTCGCCAGGTGGAGCTACTGGATTCATTCTTCGGAGACGGTCGCGCATACATCATGGGCCCGGAGAAGGATTGCTGGTATCTTTACACGCTCTTACCTCTAGAAGGTAGGTTCAAATGTATAACTTCTACATAATATGTACTTAAATTTTTTGTTACTTTAAAAGTAAATGTGCCTTACGTTAAGAAAAACATTGGACTTAACGTGTAGGATACTGTTTATTTTGGTGCAAAACCAAAACCGTGGCAACAATGTAATTTTATTTATTGTTTAACAACACTTAATTCTGCAGCTATCAAAAAATGGCGCTGTCAAAAAAAACATTAAAAGAAAACAAAAAACCAAAGCCGTGCTGTTGTAAAATCCATAAGTTAAGAAGAAAAAAATATTTTCGGTAGATCGGTAATCTCTTATATATATTTTCTTTTAGGTACAGTAGACGCACTGGAGAAGGAACAGCAAGAGAGTGTCGGGTGTGGGACGTCGGAACCCGACCAGACTATAGAGATACTCATGTCGGACCTCGACCCTGAGGTGATGGACATCTTCACACGAGCCTCTTCATCAAACGCTACTGAAGCCACCAAGGTATATATAATATCTTCCTGATTGATTATCGGTTGTATTATAGTGTACTTTAGGGTTAAATATTATATATAAAATATGTTGGTACATTAACGCACAACACCATCTAGTTCCATGGTAAGCTACGAGGCTTATGTTATGGATACCAGATAGTTGATACATTATACATATATAACTTTAAATTATATATGTGTAGTGTATCAACTATAAATATAATCTTAGATCAACAATTATTATTTGCATGTTGAGTTAGCCTGTAATTATGATATACTTTGTAACACTTTATTATGTATAACTTTGTTAAGAAATGTACATATTTTTAGTATATAACATAGGCTTCCTAATAAAATAAAATATAAACACACGTAACTGAAGTACAAACATTCGTGCTCATCACACAAATGAATGCTCCCAGCGGGACCCGAACCCGCGACCGCTGGCACAGCAAGCAGGATCACTAGAAACTGAGCCAAACGTGTTGAAACAAACTCAGTATTGTTTATTAATATATCTTAAGTTCATTTCTAAAACAAATTAAAAAAAATAATCTATTGTACAATCTCGATCCCTATATATTAATTACATGTATACTAAAATTGTGTATATTAAAAATTATAATGGAACGTTCCAGGCGTCAGGAATAGACAAACTTATCCCCGGAATGGCGATAGACGACTACCTGTTCGATCCCTGCGGGTACTCTATGAATGGCGTCGCTAAAGATGTAAGTAAACTTTATTTTTATATATTATATATTTTATATAACAAGTCAGTATTTTAATAAAACTATCATTTTGGATTTTTGAGCGGATTTATTTGATTTTTTGTTCCCGACGTTTCCAATGCTTTACAGCAATCATGGTGACCGGGAAGATCTATCCAAAAATAAATATAATCTCAAAATCTGCGAAAAAAACCGAAAAGATAGTTTTATATAAAATGTCAAATGTTCGCGCGTAAATCTAAAGGAACTAGTCAATATGTAAAGCGTTGAATTTCATTGGTAATTCTAAGAAAAATAAATACTTGTGAAACAAATGAATCATTTGAAGCGATTCATCTGATAAGAAATCTTATCTAAAACAATTTTTCATTGTTACTAAAATATAATATACTAAAATGATATTGCTACACGCATATTATAAAGTACTAGCGACTCACCCTCGCCTCGCTCAGGTTCGTCCTTAGGTACGTTTTGACGCTTAGTATGGAATAGATTTTTTTTTTCATGTTTTTATATTTTTTTCGATGTTTTAATAGTTATTCTGCTATTCGGGGTGAAGACAAATCCAACAAAACAAACATCATAAAAATCGGTCCAGCAGTTCTCGAGTTATAAGTGTTGTAACAAACCCGACTTATACAAATATATACATATTTATGTACCTTTATAGAACTCTTTTTAAATGGAATTTATAATTTAAACATAAGTAATTAATATGTAAACCTACATAAGAAACATGTTATTATAAATAAACTATGTAAAACATCAACAAAAATATATAATTTATGTATAATATTTTATTCTTTTATACTCATATCTCTAACAAAAATGTGTTTTGGTTTGTGCTATCAAAGAGGGAGCTGGAATTACCATCTGTAAGTTGGTGTTAAACCTCTTTGGCATGTAGACATTACACTTATATATTGGTAACGCCAAGACAAATAAACAGTATTTTATTGCTTCGAAACGTGATTTATTTAGCGTACGGTAAATATTGTAAAAGTCATTCTGCATTCGAATAAAAAAAAATCAATGAATTGAACAATTTTGAACCTTGACAAATAATTCATAAAAAGTACAAGCGCCATCTGTGAATGTACACTACAAACCCATCATCTGATTGCTGATATTTCAATGATCAGTAAAATTACACAATTTTTATTTACGACCGCATTATTTCGTTTCCATACTTAGAATATTTTTTAAAACAATATTACACCTTTTTGGAATCTATTTTTTTTATCTTTTGTTAATTTTTGTAATAAACCGATACGTGTAACGTCATTTATTGACATTTATTTCAATTAATTATTACATTGGTGAGTTGACAGAACATATCAATAGGTACCATATTTATTTTATATATAAATTATAAGATAGCCTAACGAAGTATAGTTCAATTTAACTAGTTAAGTTAGGTAAGTTTATTGCTTTTTTTCAATGACTATAATTTTGTTTATGGTTTTTAGGGTTGCCATTTAGGCACAAAATCAGTAAATGTAAATTTTGAAAAAAAAAATTAAACTACTTTACCCATTTACAAAAATGAGGGGTGTGATAACATTTTTTAATTATATCAAAGTCGTCATTTCTGAGAATTTCCGTCATTATAAAGGTGTAAACATCTATGTACTATAGTCCCATATATCACATAGTCACCATATACATATGATTATACAATCTTGTTAACATATTGTAATAATTCCGTTTGTTTTCTGTGATCCAGGGCTGCTACATGACGATCCACATCACGCCCGAGGCGCAGTGCTCGTACGTGTCGTTCGAGAGCAACGTGGCGTGCGCCAGCTACGAGGCGCTGGTGGCGCGCGTGCTGGCCGCGTTCCGCCCCGCCAGGTTCCTGGTCACGGTCTTCACTACGCCGGTGGGTGTTGTGTTATTTATTTATTCCTTCATTCATTCATTTACATATTTGTTGAATAAGCTTTTTATAATGTCGAGATATGCATTTACGTATATCATCTGTGGGTTATGTAATACTCATCAGCTAGAAAAGTCAGTACTACCCACTGAAACCTAACAGAATCTCCCAAGTCTTAATGGGGTGCCGCAGGATCGTTTACGCACTCAACCACGACGTCCTGATGGCATGTCTGCCGAAGCAGATCACACAACCAAGGGATTGCTCCCACGATCCACTTTGCTGTCAGAGAAGTACCAGGTGCACCCCGCATGGCACACCGTCCACTGAAGTGGGCCTCCTCCCAGTGCGTCTTTTGGCTTTACGCCTGGCTGGATTACTGGACGCTACCATCACATGTATAATCGATCTGTATGGCAAATCCGAGAATCGCATAAATAGTAAATTACGCTATTATTTTTGACTTCGACATTTATTTTGGGGGACTCGCATCTACATAATTATTTAGTCTGCTATTTAAAAATATTGGTGTATATAAATCAATCGATTAAAACGTTAATGTGTACTCTTTCGCCACAACAGGACTCGCCAAGCGCGGACGCGTCCCGCCAACTGAAAAAGTTCTCGCTGAACAGCTACGAGCAGAAGGACGCGCAGCACTGCCGCTTCTCCGGCTACGAGCTGCACTACGCGCTGTACGCCAAGTTCCCGAGCTGAGGGCGCGCCGCCCGCCCCACCCCGCCCCGCGGCCCAGCCCGCCCAGCGCCGCCCGCCCAACCGGTGCCGCCCGCCCAGCCGTGGCTGCTGCGCCGTCTGGCCGCCGCCCTGTGCCGCTGCCGCCCTAACGGCGCCTGAAGGCACTACACCTACTGCATATGTATAAACTAGCGGCGTGTGATATGTTCCAGTTCCATTCCATTACGATTAGAACCTAAGTAGATACTTCGCAGCGAATTGACTGTAGATGTCTTGTAAATAAATTATTAAAGGTCATGTTTTGTATTTATGTAATTGATAAGACTTAATGCACAAATTAAGCGTTTAAGCGTCGTGTCATTTTCAATGATTTTAAAATGTACAAAGTTAGATTTATGTATGCTTCATAGATTTTTTGACTCGTGTAGTTCGTAGTGTCAATTTGTTGCGAATGTAGATTAGAGGGCAGGAGGGAGCGAGCAGCGATCTAGTCAGCCGGGGGTGTGGATTGTCAGAGATTTTAAATCTAATAAAAAGATTTCTTCTCATTTTATAAGCCTTTTATTTATAAAACACCCAACACCGGACTTAATAATAAATTATTATACCTTTCACCTTAACATATATTTTAATACTAAGAGTGAGACAACAGTCTTAAATATAATAATTATAAAAATAGAATATTTATAAAAATATTTAATATTAAAGAGTTTCAAAATATATTATATATATCAAAATATATCTAAAATTTCAACAACAACCCTTTTTTGAAAACATCAAGTAAGTAAGTCTCTTTAATACGTATAATTTATTGGGCATTCGTAAAATAACATAAAATAAATAAATATATATTACTAAAGAGTTTAACCATCATTGTTTAAAAGAAATTGAGTTTATAACTTAATACATTGCGGCGTTGCAGTAATAACTTCAAACACTGATAATACTATAAATGCAATGGAATAAAAAATTACCGAATGAGTTTGTTTACTATACAAACAAACAAAACGACAACAGTATCAACACTATCACAGCACTACTTACTCATTTTTAAGCAAAAATACTATATACTTATATCAACAGATAGTCATTTTTTTATGAATTCTAAAATAATGACAAAATTCCATGTTTCTATGAAAAAAAAAATTATTTAAACTATTTCATTGAATCATTTTTACCTTAAAATAGTATTTGATACACAGCACACAATAATGATGAACAAACAACAAATAGAGTAATATTTTAGGATACAACAAACATATCTTTAATATCGATAAAACAATAAAAGCTCAATAAAAATCGATAACTACTCAAACTGTATCGAGCATTAGTGCAGTACCTTGCAGGGAGGCTCGTAGCCGCCGAACTGCTGCTCGAGGTGCGCGGCGGCGGCCAGCGCCAGCGCGTCGCGCCGCGGCGCCGCCACCACCTGCACGCCCAGCGGCAGGCCCGCCGCGTTCAGACCCATGGGGACCTATGTAGAATGATTATATGTATCTATACATAGTATTAGGCAGTGGTAGCCCAGTGGCTGAGCCTAAACGGTGTTTTGTCGAAAAATCTGTTCTCGTACGATTACATGGCTAACGCTGGCTAAACCTTTAGAGATACATCAAAAGGATGTACTAGAAAATTGTAGGTCTTAAAAAGGTTTGAAGAAAAATCCACGATATGTACGCTTCCTAAGGTACGCTCACAATTAATACTTTTTATATATATAAAACGTACCTACGGACCCGAGTAAAACGAGAAGTAAATCGCTAGTATTTTTAATGTACAACCATCAGCAGACCTATTAGGACCTGCAAATGTTCACTTCATATGTGTACATATGGAGGCAGACCTATGTTCCGACTCAGTAGGACCTTTGAAGCAGTTATATTTTATATGCACACTAGTGTTGCCCATCGACAGACGATTATCGATAGCATATCGATAATTAATCGATAGTGACCGATAGTCAGAATTTCGGTAGTTCTATCGATTTATCGATACAATCGACATTATTTATAGATGGAAATATTACAATACTATTGACAGACCACAATACTATCGATACTATTGATAGTATTGGTACTCACAAATTATAAACTATTGATATTATCGATACTATCAATACTATTGAAGTTTCGAAATTAAATAATATCGATGGTATCGACATCGACGATGGCACTAAACAAATCGATTTTTTTATACTGACTTTCGTCTAATTACATTGCTATTAAAACTTACCTAATACTATCGAAAAATTAACAACTATCAATGGTCCAAAACTCAACAGTATCGATAGCATCGATTCTATTGATAGTATTGTTTTTCAGAAGTTTTATAGTACCGATTTTATCAATACTATTGATAATACTATCGATAGTATCGATATATTGCCCTCCGTTAATATTATTGTCGCATTTCGAGCTATCGATATTATCAATACTATCTATATTATCTATATAACTATCGATAGTAAGGCTGTTTTAGATGAGAACTTCGATACGTCGGCTACAGTAATTCACATTCAGTGGTCGACCTACGTTCAGACCCATTGGGGTGCTACATTTATATTTACTATATACAGACCTACGTTGACCTATTGGGATCTGTAGGCAGTTACGTGTTCTTTATATGCACATCTAGAGTAAGATGTACGTTCAGACCTATTGTAACGTGCAGATCATAGGTCATAGTTTAATCTGCTTCACTTTATTTCTAATAGGCCATCATTAATTTTCGCGAACAACAGTACTATTCTGTAAAAACTTTATGTTACACAATAGCTGCTGAATCCGCATTATACCTAATTTAACTGTATGAATAATCTTCTCTGATTCAGCTACAGAGTTACATATCTTTGAAGTTATACTTCTTTTGGTGCATTTGGAAAAAAATATGAGTAAAATTTTCACAATGCGCGAGCACACCGACAGCCAAAAAGTGACATGAATAAGTTAGCTGCATTCCTTTTACAAACAGAAACTTGTAATATACGGGATGAAATCTTTAGCTATTTGTGTTCTGTTACGCCAAAGAAGTATAACTTCTTACGTGCGTACATAAGTACACACACACGTTTTTTTATAGAAATAGAATAACAGCAGGTACAATAGAAAAAAAAACTGTACTCCATTAGTAATGTCAAACAATACCTGCACAGATGGGAAGTGTATAGTGTTGAAAATGCCCCACAGAGCAAAGTTGTACGGGCGCAGGTACAGGGCGCCGTGCGCGGGCGCGGCGCTCGGCGCGGACGGGAACAGGAGTACTCCGTTGTCACCTAATGTCTCCTGAAAATTGATTTATATCCGATTTTATTCTCCACTAGTGAATCACACTCGCTTCGCTCGGATTCGTCCCTAGAGAAAAACAAATCTTTCCCACTGGAAATGTACACTTTTTTCGGTTGAAAAGTAACCTGTGTGCTATTCCAGGCTATAATTTAATTGTATTGAAGAGCATTAATACCAAGTTTCAAGTAATTCTGATCATAAATAATTTTTTTCCCCAATTCAACTTCCCGTAGGAATAAGATAACCTCCAGAGGTAAAAAGTAGCCTTTGTCGCTCCCCATCCATCCAACTATCTCCACATAAAGAATCACGCCAATCCATCACTCTGTTTCGACGTGAAAGAAAGACAAACAAAGACACTTTCACATTTATAATACTATTAAATATATTAGTCCACTCACAGCGAGATCCTCAGCCAGGCTGTGCGTGAGGCGCTCGGCCCAGGCGGGCGGCGTGGCCGGCATCACTTGATCGTCCAGCAGCTTCAAGATTGCTGCCATTGTGTAGTCTGATTTGCCGATTAACTGTAAATAAATAAAATAAAAGAGCCTCGACGACGACGACGTTGACGACACGTTTGGCTCAGTTTGTAGGACCCTACTTGCTGCGCAAAAGGTCGCGGGTTCGAGTCCCGCTGGGGGCATACGTTTGTGTGATGAGCACGAATGTTTGTACTCCAGTCATGGGTGTTTATATTTATAATATGTATGTATTTAAAGTTATATATGTATAATGTATCAACTATCTGGTATCCATAACACAAGCTTCGTAGCTTACCATGGAACTAGATGGCGCTGTGTGTTAATGTCCTGACATATTTATTTATTTATTATATTTTATTTCTTGCGCTTACAGAATGTTGCTATTATAGTTCTGCCTCGGTGGTGTAGTGGCTAGCATGTACGGCTGCACACCCGGAGGTCCTGGGTTCGAGTCCCCAGTCGGGCCAAGTTTAGTTATTGAGTCTTTCTGTATAGTTGTATAGTAAGCTTCAGTAACAACCCGGAGTTGGGAAGTTAGCGGAGTTTCACCCCCGTGCCTCGGAGAGCACGTAAAGCCGTCGGTCCTGCGCTTTAACTCTCACCGGTCGTGTCTCGTGTCGTCCCACCGGAGTATGAGAGTGACAGGAATAGAGAGTGCCCTTGTGTCTGCGCGTACACTTGTGCACTATAATATCTCCTGCTCAGTTGGCTAGTCTCAATGAGATTGGCCGCCGTGGCCGGAATCGGTCAGCAGAACATCAATTATAGTTCCTTCGCGTTAAGAAACTAGTGAGTCATCGGTGTCCACCGGTCTAGCCACGCCCACCACCAATTAGATTGCAAAAAATTATAAAGTCATATTTCACAATTACCACTTAAAGGCAGACTTTAAATATATTATTAATGACTTTATTTTGATTTAAGATAATTAAGATGATTTTTATCCATTAAACTTAATGTTTGAAATATTAAATTTGAATTGAATATTTACTCCCATTTTGTATACACCTTTACCTGCCGTTGCACTTGATGACTCGCTATTTTCTTAACGCGAATGGACTATAGCAATCATTAAAAAAAAAAGTATCTTTTACTCCATTATTCGACTTATAATAATAACATTAGAATAAATGTTATATATAAAGTATGTTATTACAATTAGAAATGAAAATTTGTAATTTATATATAACTAGCATTGCCCGCGGCTTCGCCTGCGCTCAGATGACCAAAAACCAAATTCTTAGGTTTTACATATGAGTATATTCTTACATTGCAGTTTTTATATTTTTTCTCAGAAATGAGACATTTTCCCGCGGTAAAAAGTATCCTATATGTTGACCCGGATATAACCAGCTATTACCATACCAAATTTCATCAAAATCCCGCCAGTGGTTTTTCTGTGATGCGGTAACAGACAGACAGACAAAAATTCTAAAAACTTTAAATTCGTCCTCTGTATCGATAATGACGTTTATTTCAATAAGATTTTCCAAAAAATATTTAATGTACAGATTCGGCATAGTTAGAATTTTATTATATGTATAGATAATAAGCAAAAACTAAAAAGCAAAACTTTATTTAAATACAAAATTTGATGCAAACCATTAGAGCCGTTTTTGAGATATAAAAAATAAATTTATATCTATACGAGAATTGCTCTGCTTCAATGCGAAGAAGGCACGTGTCCATCAGTGAGATATTAAAATGAGTGAGTGAGAAGATATTAAGTTTTTTTTTTATATTGCTAAATATTTTTTTTCTATTCTAATCATACTATCAATTACCCAATTCCGGCATTCGAACCCAGAACCTTCAAATCTACAACTGTACATGCTAGCCACTAGACCAACGAAATATCATAACAATCAGCCTACTATCCAGCCATTACTTAATATAAATACAAAAATGGTGAATGCATACCTTTTTACCCAACTCCATCAGCCCGTTGGCTACGCCCTTGTTATTTGTAAGTAATTTAGCAAAATTCTCAGTCTCCTTCGTCATGGCGTGTCGCCATAGAGAGAAGCAGTAGTCGAAGCCCGGGTGGTAGTAGGGTTTTGGCACTTTGTCTGTCGATACCGCTTGCTGTGTCAGTCTTGTGACGATTCTGGGGGAAAAAATACAATAAATATAAATGCAAGAGTATGTTAAACACTCAAGCCTAAGAATTTACAGAAACGCAATTAAGTCATTATTTTTAAATAAGAGAATATTACTCACTTGTTCATAGTTTTCTTCACATCGCTGTTGAGTGGACTTATCCGTATGTCTTTTACACTATCCACATAGTAGAATTTCAGGGTCTGAAAGAAATATATGTATAACGTGTTGTAGTTAGTAACATTGAAATTAATCTCATTCCACTATCTTTCCCACATATTGATATTATAACCTAATGTGTATCGACTTAGCTTGGTTCCGTTTCTAGATGCCTAACGAGTAGCCTAATGTATTACTTTCTTAGAGTTACGCGAATATTTGATATTTTAAAATAAAACTATCTTTTCGGATTATTTCGCGAATTCATTTTGATTTTTGGTTCCCCACGTTTCTAATCCTGTACAGCAACTATGGTCACAGGAGAGAGTCTTTAACAAGTATATAACGTCTAAAACCTTAGTCTCGGATCTAAGTCGGTCGACACCTACTTTAACATTGACTTCCTTGTCCAAATCCAGCAGATGTGCCTTCTCCCCCGCAACGATCTTCACGAGGGGCGCCAGGTCCTCGCAGTGTTTGCTGACGAAGCCTATCGACGCCATAGTGGGGTCCAGTCCTGAGCGCAGAGCCGAACCTGACGGTAAAATTGTATTATTTTATTATCATAAATAACCTTTTTATATATCGCGCGCCTACAATGCAATTCGTCAACCCGCACTTGGCCAGCTTAGTGTACTATGTCCTAATCGCCCTCGAAGGGAGGCCCAATAGATGTTTCAGATCAAAAATATAACAATTGCTGCAATATGTTTTGATGTGAATCATCTATTTGCACGCCTTAGTAGTAAAACCAACCGATGGCATGACGCTGTTATGCCAGCATTCCCCTTCTAAGCCACCTATATACACCCCAGTGTAAAACAGTCTTTATTAAAAATACTTACATATTTTCTATTCTATTTATGAATATTATGAAATTCTCTAAAAATACATTGATTTTATTAACAAATTATATTTTTTCTTTTACTCCATATTATATCATAGGTTTTTATCAATTATGAGTTCTAATATCAACAGAGATGTTTCACATCTGCCGGGCGTCCCGTGACGGCCAATTTACTATTATATATTATTTATATAAACTTTTAGGTAGAGGACTGCATATATAAAGGAAAGAACAAAAAGCTGTTAAATTTATTGTTTATGAAATATTGGGAAAAAAATTAAATATGTTATAAAGTAAATAAGTTTAGAATTTCTGTCTGTCTGCTTATTTTTGATCCAGTTTCACGAACTGCTGGACAGATGTTCCAAATATCTAAAGCTATGATATTAATTTTTTGGACTGTTCTTATTGAACATTCAGTTCAAGTGGCCCTTACTGGACCAGTTGAATTTAATTTTGAATCAAATGGACTATGAAAATCATTTGGACCACTGACCTGATCAAAATATTCAAGTAAGATTTAAAGTTAGGTTAGTAAAGAAAAATCTAGTATTAACATAAACTGAACAATGTGAGTCTCAGATTTAAAAAAAAATCTATAAGTAAATCTAAACAGCTTTTCTTAAAAAAAACGCTTATAATTTTTCAACAAGTAATAACGCCACTAATAATATTATACAAAGCCATTTTAATTATTTAATTAATAAACAATATAATTGACCTTCCCGTGGGACATAAATATTGAAAAGAAAATACCTTTCAAACTTGTGTGCCCAGCGGTGCAATTGTATCCGAACAGCCCACAGAAGTAGGCAGGCATTCGTGTAGAGCCACCAATGTCTGAGCCTGAAAATATAGAACTATTATAGTACTCTTTGCAAGTCCTTAGAATTCAAATAAAACATCTGTCGTCCCGATGAAGATCGTGGGTTCGAGTCCCACTCTCGCCATCATCTAATGAAAGCAGGGTTATTCATTATTATAATTATTTTTCGCCATGTTCTTTTAAGATTATTAAAGATTATATTATACAAGCATTGCCCGCGGCTCCGCCCGCGTTCAGATGACCAAAAACCAAATTTTTAGGTTTTACATATTAGTATACTCTTACATTGCAGTTTTTGTATTTTTTCTCAGAAATGAGATATTTTCCCGCGGTAAAAAGTATCCTATATGTTGACCCGAATAACCAGCTATCACCATAAAAAATTTGATCAAAATCTGTTCAGTGGTTTTCTCGTGATGCGGTCACAGACAGTCAAACAAAAACTCTAAAAACTATAGATTCGGCCTGTGTATTGATAATAATGTTTATTTCAATAAGATTTACCAAAAAATATTTAATGTACAGATTCGACTTAGAATTTTATTATATGTATAGATTATTATTATTGTTAGACAATTTCTCAGTCCTTTAGTGTCCTGTTAAAACGTATACAACTTACAAAGTGATATAGGACAAGCCAGCGCGGCGCAAAGTGCGGCTTCCCCCCCACTCGAGCCCCCCACAACATGTCCTGTGTGATATGGGTTGTTGGTACGCCCGAACACCATGTTGTTTGTTTCTTGCCTATCATAGAGATTTTTTTTTAAAAAACAAAAAAAAAACAATTACATATTTCTAACTCACCACCGCAACAATAAACAATATTAAAAAAGCCTCTCAAACTTATATTAGGTTTGGTTAGCTTAGAACTTAAGTGTATATTTGAGATAAATAACATTACTTCAAGAGGCCAATTATAAAGAAATTAAAAAAAAATAGTAATTTTAGTACATCATCTATGTCCTTGCTAAATTCAATCGAAATCTGTTCATCTATTTAAAGAAAATGTAACAAACGAACAGACAGACACTTTTAACATTTATAATATTATTAGTATCGCTAACTTTAAACAAATAGTTTCGAACAATAAAACCGTATTAAATGCTTTTGATTTGCTTTCGATTTATTTTTTTGTATAAGTTCAATTCTCTTCTTAATGGCTTATTTTAAAGTTAAAGTTTAGTTTTATATCTTACAACTACCGTATAATAAAATAGATGTGAAACCATCACTTATAAAGATTGCACATAATCTGATAAACTGGTCGTAAAACAATTTTATTAATGTTTGAAAATGCAATAAAATTATCACTGTGTACGCCAATTCGTGTAGCGGAACACTCAGTTCGATCACCTGATGCATTATAGGCCGAGAGACAACATTAAAATATCACACTTCGTTACAATACCTGTAAATACTAAAGATTATGGGTTTGTAGTTTTTTACCATCTTACTTGTTATTTTACACTAGCGACTCACCCTCGCTTTGCTCGGATTCGTCCCTGAGTACGTTTTAAATTAAAATGGATATAGTATGTTATCCATAAGAAATAGACATATGTACAGTAAGTATCATGGAAGAATTTTTGGAATTAGTAGGATAACTTTTTCATAAGAAATGGAATATAGATGGATTCATAAATATGATAAAGGTATTGGAGATTATTGGTATCACAAATATAAAATTGATTGCTTCATTTCAATTGATTGCTATTTGTGTATGTTAAATAAGTTTGATAAGGTTCAAATGCTAAATTAATTTAATGTTCCATTTTTATCATAAATAATTCTTGAACTGAATAATATGGATCTACAATACTAGGATATATGCACCGAGTTTTTATTGGGTCGTATACCTTTAGAATTTATTATTTCATAGGCTGACAAATCAGTTTGACTAGTACTTTGAGCGTTAGTGATGCACCGATCCGATTCGATCTTCTCGAAGATCGGATTGTGGGCATACGATCAAATCAATTTTTGGATCGGATCGTAACCATGCGATCCGAACTAGGGATCGAATCAACTCTATCAAATATCGGATCGCGGTCCGAACATTGTGCACACAATGTAGTGTAGGTATGTTATTATTGAGCGGTCAATCAAAAGTACAATCTGAAGCTTTAGTTTGTTTCTACAACGCCCATTGATTCCCCATACTATCATCCCCATTTTCACCCTCTTAAGGGAAGATTTCCGGGATAAAAAAGTACACTATATTCTCCCCAGGGTCTCAAACTATCTTCTTACCAAATTTCATTTAAATCGGTTCAGTAGATCCAGAGAATACCGCCTACAACGTCACAAACTCACAAACTTTACCTCTTTATAATATTAGTATAGAAATGTAAACAAAATGTCGGTACTTTACATCTTAATTACTATTGATATTTGATATGTGATGATGATGTTCTCCTAGCTGATTCCGGCCACGGCGGCCAATCTCATTGAGACTAGCCAACTGTGCAAGAGATATTATAGTGCTCAAGTGTACGCGCAGACACAAGTGCACTCTCTATTCCTGTCACTTTCATACTCCGGTGGGACGACACGAGACACGACCGGTGAGAGTTAAGGCACAGGACCGACGGATTTACGTGCTCTCCGAGGCACGGGGGTGAAACACCGCCAACTTCCCAACTCCGGGCTGTTGCTGAGACTTACTATACATAAAGACTCAATAACTAAACTTGGCCCGACCCGGGACTCGAACCCAGGACCTCCGAGTGTGCAGCCGTACATGCTAGCCACTACACCACCGAGGCAGTTATGTTGCTATGTAATGTAGGGTGCACTCAATTTTCAGCACTCAAACTCTAATCTCTAATTTTAATCTATACTAATAATATAAAGAGGTAGAGTTTGTTTGTTTGAACGCGCTAATCTCAGGAATTACTAATCCGATTTGAAAAATTATTTTTGCATTAGATACCCCGTTTATTGAAGAAGGTTATAGGCTATATTTTATCATGCTACTACCCAAGGGATCGGAGCTGAATTATAATATATATTATATCTATTCCATACTAATCGTTTACTTATTAATTTGTGTAACATAGATTTTTTATTTTTACATTTTATATTAAATACTAACAGTACACTATACACAAACTCATTGTTAGCAAATAAATATAAAGAAGTGCGATAAAGAACCATGACCTTTTAAAATAAAGTTATCACAGAATGGACTTTTTCATATCTTCTTGATTTTTTATTAATCGAGAAACTTAAATAAGATACAAGTGATATGATATCATCGCGAGAGTATAATTTTATAACTTGTTAAAATGAATGATGTTCGACGCATACTCGTCGCTCAGACTAAGGAATAATGCAGACAGTGTCATAGAAATAATCATGAAGCCAGACAATAATAATCTATACATACATCTATACATATAATAAAATTGTAACTAAGTCGAATCTGTACATTAAATATTTTTTGGCAAATCTTATTAAAATAGACATTGTTATTGATACAAAGGCCGAATCTATAGTTTTTGGAATGTTTGTCTGTCTGTTTGTAACCGCAGCACGAAAAAATCATTGGAAAGATTTTGATGAAATTTAGTATATTCGGTTATCCGGGTCAACATATATTACACTTTTTTACTGCCGGAAAAAACTCATCTCTGAGCTAAACGTTAAAACGAGAGACGTGCCGATTATGAGTTTTGCCGACAAGTCGGTTGGAAAAAGGCCGACTAATCGGCCGACTAGTCGGCCTAGCCGATCATTGCTTTACGCGATGATTGTCGCGCTTCGTATCCCTTACACGCGTCGCGCATGCAGACATGTACGAACAGATATTTGTTTACTTTTCATTTTGTTATTTGTGGTTTTTTTTTGCAAAATAAAACAATCAGTGAATTGTATGGTTAAAACAATTAAGTCATATCATTTTTTCTTAGATTCACGCGAATATTTGAAATCTGTTATACAGATAAATAAAATTAAAACATCTTTTTTTTTAATGTCAAAATAACAGTTTTTTACTAAATGTACATATGAAATTATATACGGTACTAATAAAAATAAAACAATTTTTAAAATTTTTGTCTGTCTGTATGTTTGTTTGTTCCGGTTAATATATAAAAAAAACTACTGCATCGATTTTGACGGGACTTTCACTGGCAGAAAGCTGATGTTATGAGGAACTTAGACTAATTTTACTGAAGAAAAACAATCTGGGTTCCTCACAAAAAAATAAAAAGCCATGAAATTGTAAACAAAACCATACCTAGGGACGCACTCGAGCGAAGCGAGAGAAAATCGATAGTTTTAATTAAAGGTATCTTTCGGATTTATTTTATTTTTTGGTTCCCGACGTTTCGAATGCTTTACAGCAATCATGGTCACGGGAGAAACTAAGGTTTTAGACGTCTCAAAGCCATTATATAGTTGTTACACACAGTCCCTACCCAGTACCTATAAACTTACAAAATGAAATTCAATGAAAACAATATTTTTCATTAATAATAAAAATAATCCCCCTTTTTTACGAATAGTAATATGGATAAAGTAATGGGCCGACTAGTCGGTGCTTTTGTCCGACTATAAATATGGCCGGATAGTTTTCCCGTCTAGTTAAAACGTAAGTAGGGACGAACCCGAGCGAAGCGAAGGTGAGTCGCTAGTTGTTATAATAGTATCCAATGACAAAGTAAATAAATGATTTTAATTTCAAATCATATATAAATTAAACCAATAAAAACATTATAGAATAATATTGCTTTTTAAAACATTGTAAAAAAATATATTATTAAAATAATACATAATATATGTTTTATTATTGACTTGATCCTGTCCACTTATCGTATACATTGTCCACGCCGTTAAGACTCAGCTGTCATAGTAGACATTGCAGTACACGTGCAAACCAATCCCTGCTTTCGTCCTGAATTCAAACCAATCACCAAACATGTCTGTTTGTAACCTCTGAAGTGATTCGTAGTTTGAATCATACATCGTTTTAGTTTGAAGTAGGATCATTTTTTGAGTGAAATTTGTTATGAATTAGACGTCCTGACTTATTATTTATTCGTAGCATTAATAACTATAACTTATAACATTTATTATTTATTCTTACCATTTATTAATCTCCGGTACATTAGTGACAGCTACGGGTATGGCTCCAGACTCTCGTAAGAGACGTACACACTCTGCATCGTAGTCCACGCGTTCGTTTTTACGCGACTTTACGCCGAGAGTGTGTAACATGCCTCTTACTGCATGACTCTCTTTAGCAGTAAATGGGACCCCTGTTACATTAAAATTTTAGTAAAAGTTGCTATACTTTATTGATTGATTTGCTTTATGGTGTACTTTATTAGTAATGATATACCAGTTTCTTAAATTTGTTATGATTGACATATTTATTAAGAAAACCCAAAAATTATTAATAAAGTAAAACTACAATATAAGGTTTTGAGTAAAGCAACAGTATATAATTTAAAATGAAGACAATGAAGGTCAAATCATGTGACACAGGCATAATAATTATGTTAATATTGGCATTAATATTATTGTTAACAACATATTGGCTTTGCACCCGGTTGGGAAGCCAGACTTTAATTAGCCCCCCTCTGGCCACAATAAGGTGAATGCATGTGAGGGGAGAGGGGAGACACTTCAAAGAACGTACAGTAACTCTTTAGTTTAAACTAATATCTCACACGAATGACTTGATATAATATAGCTTGTCACTATTTTTGCCATATTCTATTTCATAATTCATTATTAGATCTATATTTCTTATTGTTTTCAGATTATACAGATTACAAAAAAATAATATAAAACTTGCCTAGAAATGGTTGTTTCTTAAATTCCTCCTCTGATAGTCCATTATCTATCTTCTCATCAACTTTTCGAGCATCTTGAAGTGCAGCTTCATATCTTTCATCTGTCACAGCATTTAGAATAGGATTAACCTGTAAAA
Source organism: Brenthis hecate (assembly GCA_951806755.1). Lineage (NCBI taxonomy): Eukaryota > Metazoa > Arthropoda > Insecta > Lepidoptera > Nymphalidae > Brenthis > Brenthis hecate. Next base: position 4,717,250 of record OX638258.1, on the reverse strand, counting down.
ATAGCATAAAATCATCTAGATATTATACATATTAAATTTTTTGCCATACTTATTTCTTAAGTGAATAAATAAAACTGATAATTGTTAAAAGTTTACTTTGCTTCTCAAGAAAAGATATTGCTTAATATATGTTAAGCTACTCACCTGCTTGATTCTCTCGATACAAGCTGTGACTAAGTCAACCGATTTGAGCTCCTTTTTTCTGATCTTCTCTGCTAGAGATACAGCACTCAACATTAAATTATAATGTTTATCCTCCAAATCAGGTATAGGCTTACGGTATTCATCCCAGTACAGAGAGAATAGGTAGTCCACTAACATGTCCAGGTAGAGCCTCAAGAAAAAATATATACTTTTCAATATATTTACCAGCATTCCTTTACAAATTTTATTTGTTTTGGTCTTACGATGCTGAAAAAAAAAATTTAACTAAAACGTACTTAATAATTCACAACAACGTGAAAAAAAATATACATACGTAAAAAAAATATGCATACGTAAAAAAAAAATACTAAATACATAATAGAACTTTTTTCTTTCATTTATAGGGCTATTCAATATATTAATCGTATGTTTGAAGTACTTAATGTTAAAAAAATGGCTTATTTAGCAACCAGTATAAATAATTTATGTATTAGTTACACAGCACTTTTTATAAATTTGTGTTTGTTTACCTCAGATTTGTCTTTTTTACTTGATACGTTTTCTGTAGCCATCTCTTGTTATTTTCAATACACAAAGATTACCAAATCTCTTCAATATTATATCATGAACAGTGTGTCAATGTACCCACTATCAGATATAATTTTCGAAGGATTCGTGTCTGCAACACTGAAATTCAAAGTTTGCAACTAGCCGCCTGGCGAATGGCGTTAATAGAAACGAAACAGTCAACACTTCAACAGACTCACAGAGTACTCAAAGAGTATGTAAGAGTACTTTGTGCTACTCACAGAATTCAGAAACAACAAGTGCAACTGCTTGTCAGTTGTCACTTGTCAGTACTCAGTTGTCACATTTTAGTTTTTACAGATTAAATAATGATCAAAGACCTGCATATAAGCACAGACTATACAACGGAAACGGTTTGTCGGTGTTACGCAATTCAAGTTAATCTATCGGTCCTACGATCTAAAATTTACAATAAAACAAATAAATACAAGAGTTAAATTGCCTTTGGACTTCTCATCGGAGAGTTTACCTGTGTTTATGTGTACGTTTGTGTATCTCCTGGTCAGTTTTAATGAGATAGCCTGAAAGACTAGCTATTGTCGTAAGATAGAATATTAGGAGGATAAAGGAACGGAGGAAGTACAATGTAAATCTATTTGAATAAAATATATTTCGATTTCATTTTGTAACAATTATATTTACTTATATATGCAAAATTAAGATATACTTTATTCGAATAAATTTAAGGTTGAACTGTACAATCTATGATATCGATTTAAGGGACGAGAGAGGTTGGGGGAGGAGGGGAGGGATCAGAGGGACTCCCCTTTAAAAGGGAAAACCGCGGAGGCTAGTAGTTTTCGAGATATTTAATTTTCAAAATTTCCATTTTTGAGGTTAAATTATTGTAAAAACAACTTTAAGATTTGCAGTTAAGGTTCAAATTACATTGTTTTATATTTCAACTAGAATAATTACCTAAACACAGTTGGTGACAGTTTAAAGACAACTTTTGCATGTATAAGAATAGGTACCGGAAAAGTGGCTATGGACTATGAAAAAAGTTCTAAAAGTTCTAGTCGTTCTGGCACTCGCCGGCCACTACCGCGGCACGCTCGCTTCGCTCGCTCGGGTCGTGAGTTGTTTTAACTGTTTTAACCTAACCTAACCAACCTAGAAAGAAAGGTTTCTGCTAAAAAATAACCTAAACCTATTTTGATAAAGCTTTCCTGCGTGGAAATAAAAAACAATAGCAACTGACACTAAAACTGACATTTCAAATTGGCGTCGCTTTTCCTATTTAGCTAATTCTGACATTGACATATCACATAACCAATAAACTATGTACCAGTTTATATTTATTATAACGTACAAATAAATCAAGATTTTAACTATTAAATTATGTATTTAGCTACAATAATGATTGATAATAACTCAGAACATAGAATATTGTAACGAACTTTGTGAATAACGTCGATAAGTGCATGCATAAATGCTACCAATGCCTTTTTTAAATGTGGTATAATATAATTTATTTACAATATACTTGACAGTATAAACAAAATCGAATAATATGAAAAATAAACGGAAAATCTCCGACAGCAACCACATTTCAACTGACCTTATTGTAGACGACAAGCTATTTATTATTAATAATTTTTTTTTACATACTGTATCAATTGAGTACTGTGAGTTACTATTATATTATACAACATAGCAATTAGCAAGTTTTATAGCCCATCTACTATGCATATAATAAAATTCTGAGTCGAATCTGTACATTAATATTTTTGGGAAAATCTTTTTGAAATAGACAGATTAAAGATTAAATTACGTTTTGTTATGAAAGGGCGGGGTCTCCTAATAGAGGAAAATTATTTGCTTAAAAGGGGAAATTTGTAAAAACCACAATCTCTTTATGCAAATAAAATATTTATTTATTAACTAGCATAGCCCGTGGCTCCGCCCGCGTTCAGATGACCAAAAACCAAATTCTTAGGTGTTACATATTAGAATACTCTTACAATGCAGTTTTTGTATTTTTTCTCAGAAATGAGATATTTTTCCGCGGTAAAAAGTATCCTATATGTTGACCCGGATAACCAGCTATCATCATACCAAATTTCATCAAAATCCCTCCAGTGGTTTTTCTGTGATGCGGTAACAGACAGACAGACAAACAGACAAAAATTCTAAAAACTATAGATTTGGCCTCTGTATCGATAATAATAACTATTTCAATAAAATTTTCTAAAAAGTATTTAATGTACAGATTCGACTTAGTTAAAATTTTATTTTATTATATGTAATATATGTAATATGTATAGATTTATTTATTTATTTATTTATTTATAGTCATTATTATCGATACAGAGGCCGAATCTATAGTTTTTAGAATTTTTTGTCTGTCTATCTGTCTGCCTGTCCGGGAACGCTTCACGAGAAAACCACTAGACAGATTTTAATGATGATAACTGGTTATTCGGATACCTTTTATTGCGAGAAAATATCTCATCTCTGAGAAATCTATACTAAATGTTAAAACGTAACGCGTAACGCTAGTTCGTAAATAAATTGTTGTTTTTTATAAAATTCTTTATTCACTTAAATTATGATCTTACAATCTGACAATAAATTGTGATCCCCATTTTAAATCCCTAGTAATATCTAAATGTAAGGAAATTAACGTATTTTTAATGAGAAATGAACTGTAACAAGGTAATAAAAATATTTTATTTTTGAACATTACAAGCCGGTATGGCACCCCCGAACTCTCCTTCGAGGTATTTAGCGACGGCCAAACAAAGCGCGTCATTATAGGGCGCTGCTGCTACTTGTATGCCTATTGGTAGATTTTGGTCGTTTTTTCCGAGTGGTACCTGTAAATTTATGAAAATAACATTCAATATTTCTTTTAATTTACTTATACCTATCTAGAATTAGTAAGTACAATGAGGCAATTTCCTTGATGAGGTCCTTCTGAACGATATCGGCCACGGCTAGTCTCCAACTGCATAAAAGATAATAGTGCAGCGCGTGTACGCGCAGACACAAGTGCACTTTCTATTCCTGTCACTCTCATACTCTGGTGGGATGACAATTCGACACAACCTTTACTTAAACAACGGCTGTACGTGCTCTCCGAGTCACGGGGGTGAAACACGAACAGATGTCAAATTCCATGTTTTTAGTGATTTTTTTTTTAACAGAAACACTCAATAACTAAACTTAGCCCGATCTGGGACTCGACCTGGGACCTTCGGATATGCAGCCGTACATCCTAGCTACTGATAACAGAGAAAACGTTTAAAATACACGGAATCGTAAGTTGCAATCGCCAGTTGTGGAGATGATCAACGTTAACTGAGATCCGATTCAGGATCAGAAAACTCACCTGAGTAGCTGGACTCTTAAGTACATTGACAAGCATCCAGTACGCGGTGTTGTATGGCCGCAGCAAGCACGAGTAGTGGTAAGGTGCGGCGTGAGGCGCACTAGGGATGAGCAACACGCCGTTGTCACCTAGTTTGGACTGGAAGTAAAGACCCTAATAAGAAACTTATCGAAGATTAGCGACTTTAGTCACCTAGCGGGGCACACGAGCAAAGTGAGGGACTAGTGTAAAATTAAATTTCATCTAAAAGTAGGTACTTACGAATAAATCTTCTTTTAAAGCTTTTGAAACATCTTCAGCCCATTCCTTTTCAGGAGTTCCAAAGATTTTTAACTCTAATACTCTCATTATAGTAAACAAGCAGTGGTTGCTTAGACACATCATCTGGAATATTAGTTAAATATGTTGTTAGGGCATTAACACACAGAACCACCTAGTTCCATTATGGATACCAGATAGTTGATACACTATACATACATATTGTGTAACTTATAATATGTATGTAATACATACATATTATAAATATAAACACCCATTTTTTTTTTAACGTTGGGAAATGCATTTACGCACGAGGTGTGGGACTCACCGGCAAAGCCAGTACTACCCACTAAAACCCAACAAAACCTTCCCCCGTCTTAATGGGGCGTCGCAGGATCGCTTACGCATTCAACTACGGAGCCCCGACGGCAGGTCTGCCGAGACATACCACAACGACCATGGGGTTGCTCCAAAGTCCACTCTGCTATCAGAGAAGAGCCAGGAGCAACCCGCATGGTACACCTCCCTCCGAAGAGGGCCACCTCCCACCTCCCTCCGAAGAGGGCCACCTCCCACCGCCCACCGAAGTGGGCCACCTCCCTGTGCGTTTCTTGGCTTCGCGCCCGGCTGTATTGCCGGGCACTACTGAGCCCCCCCACCACGACAAGGTGAACGCACGGTGGGGGGGGGGGTGGGTGGATATAAACACCCATGACTGGAGTACAAACATTCGTGCTCATCACACAAATGAATGTCCCCAGTGGGACTTGAACCCACGACCGCTGGCACAGCAAGTAGGGTTACTACAAACTGAGCAAAACGTGTCGTGAAGCAGTTGTCGTTAGTTGCATACATAGTTTGGCTTACTAGCATCTAATATACTTAGTTATAACTTATAGCTAAACTATAATACTAGTTATACTTCGCTTAGTTTCGCTCAACTTATAAAGTTAACTTAATATTAAAGGTTGAGTAAATCACAACTCGCAAGCATTTATGAAGAGAATGACGACATCTGTAGAAACGACAGAAGACATACGTATAACAGACATATGTATGTTGGTCGATTGCGTCCAATAATTTCACATGAACTCCTGATATAGTACGGGGGTCAGCTGTAAAGTTTAGACTTTTTGGACTATATAGAAATAAACAACCGGGTGAAGTAGCAGGCAGAGGCTAGTGTACGAGTCATGTAATATAATAAGTAAAATATATTATTGATCGTTAAACATAATTAATGACCGTTTTGAACATAAAATTAGCTGATTATTGTTGAACTCAACATTATATGAAATGTTATCGTCGCGTTTTGTGTTAATATGTCGTAATATGCAACTCGTTATAACTAGTAAATACATTTTTTTATTATTCCTAGTTAAAGGTATTATTTTAGTTTCTTCTAATTCTCATTAAAATTATTCGGTTATTTATTTCTTCAATTTTATAAATTAAAAAAAAAATTGTTATAAACATAGCGCTCGTTCTAATTTTATTATTCTCAATCCTTATAGTTTTATTATCCTCTTACATGAATAGCTTATCCGTTTGCCAGACTATAGAAGAAACAATATTTTTAAACACGTAAATTTGTGGTAATATTTTAATAGTGTAATATAGTAGTATTTACCTAACCTAATATATAAATATCTCGTGTCACAGTGTTTGTGGTCGCAGTCCTCTGAAACGGCTCGACCGATTTTATTGATTGTTTTTTCTAGATTCGGTAGGTATGAGAAAAATCGTAAAGTATTTTTCTCCCTCGTACCCAAACCCCCCCCCCCCCCCCCATTTTTAATCGCGATTTTAGTCTTTTTGTAAGAACAATATTTTATCAACAATAAATTAAACGCGGGCGTAGCCGCGGGTTTGCTAGTAGTTTATAATATAATACAATACCTTTTTCAATAATTCTGCAAAGCCATTTGTGTCAGATTTGTTATCATTGATCAGTTGCGAATAAACGCCTGGCTCCTTCGACATCCAGTAACTCCACAACTGGTATATATGATCCAAGCCCTTGTGGTGGTATGGCTGAGGCGTTACGTTAAACTGTTCACTGATCTTATGTATCACCCTGGAAAGAGGTATATTTTACTTCTAAAATCTAAATCTAGAATGAAGCGACAGAATATCCCATTATCATGTCATTTTATTGGCACGTTATGAATATACTTCGATTTACGCGAAAATTTGACTATTTTGATTTGGAAAACGTCGAGAACCAAAAATCCAAATAAATCCGCGAAAAAATACAAATAATATGATTCCAAAATAATGTAACTTAAAGAAAAAATTAATTTCCGTCATCTAAAACAAACATGCAGTAGCCAGTAATACTAAGGTAGTTAATATTATTTGTTCAATGCGCGTGACTAAGTCAAATTTTTACAATACAATAATATAGGTATATTCTATATATGTATTATATATCGCTTACTAGTAGTAGGATTAAAATATGTAAATACCATAAAGGAGACAAACTCAAACTGTGACATAAAGGTTATGCAGACTAGACAGACAAGGTTAGACGGGAACTTAATACATCTCTAATGTAACATATTGTATGGTAATTCTGTTATTTTGAAATCATGAACGAATTTGTTTGAAATCTATACATATTAGTTATTACACTTATTTACATTTTACAATCTTCAATGACACGTTACATATAGATCCAAAAGTATAATATGACATTGAAAAGTCCACTTTTGAAGTTAGTTAAAAATCTTACCTTTGCATGGCGTCTTTCATCTCTTGTCGTAAAGGACTGACGCGTGGGTCGTTAGTGCTATCCATATAATAGAATTTGATGTCCTATGGACAATGAAACAATTGAAAAATTACTTACCTGTGCAATAAAATAGGTCTTTATAAAATTCGAGCCGTAGACATATGTATATATTTAGATGTTATGGTTGCTGCGAGTCTTGGTGAGAGTACGTATGTTAGTTTTAACGCAGTCGGTTTTTATTTTTGTAATTGAATTTTAATAAGTAATTAATAGGTACACCGTACACATAATACTTTGTTAGATTTATGCGAATATTGTAAATAAAACATTTTATTAGATTTTTTCTCATTTCGAAACATGTTTCTTTAGTGAGAGTTTTCTATATTATATAGCATTTGTAACATCGGAAACAAGAAATCAAAATAGTACCGCAAAAAATCCGGAAAAAAATGTTTTTTTTTTTTTTAATACCAAATTCGTTACGAAAGACATCAAATAAATAAATAAATATGTTGGGACATTAACACACAGCACCATCTAGTTTCATGGTAAGCTACGAGGCTTGTGTTATGGATACTAGATAGTTGATACACTACACGTACTTATATAACTTTAAATACATACATTTTAATAAATATAAACATCAATAACTGGAGTACAAACATTCGTGCTCATCCCTCAAATGAATGCCTCCAGCGGTACTTGAACCCGCGACCTTTGACAAAGCAAGTAGGGTCACTACAAAATCCAAAAAAAAATACACTGAATAAATGTATGTACGTACCTTCATATCAATTTGCCTGTCAAGTTTCAGGAGACTCGCATTGTCGCCTGCTATAATACCTGTTAATGGACCTAAATCTTCTACGTGTCTGGATATGAAACCGAGACTAAGCATACTCTCCTCTTTCCCATTTCTGTAGAAACAACCTGAAAGAATTATTGGTATTCGTAAAATAGTCTAAAAACTCATATTATTCTCATTCAACTGACCAGACTATATCTTGATGGGAGTGTACTATTTTATACGTAAGCGGGTACTGTTCTATGAAATGGTTGTACATATCATGAAGTGGTCAATTCTAATTTCTAGCTACGACATGTCTCGTGTCTACAATGTATATGATCAAGTTTATGAGCGTGAGAATTTTGCAAAATTTCATCTCATTTATCTTCAAAAACATAAGTGAAGTCCTATATTATCTTTGGACTCATGAATCCAATTTTATTATTTATTAAAAAAAAATTGAAGCATCACAAAAATGTTACCTTTAGTCTTAGTAGTTCCAGCAGTGGGATGATGTCCAAACATCCCGCAGTAAAACGCCGGCATACGAGTGGAACCACCAACGTCTGAACCTGTTTAGAATAAACGGATCTTTGGTTTAACGTTTTTATCTTTATTTCGTTTATATCCCGGATATTTCCATTATCAAAAGCGTATTGTATTATAGTATTTAACTTATTCAAATGACTAGCGGGTCACAATCGCTTCGCTCGGGTTTGCCTCTAGAAAAGCACAAACAGATCTATCCCACGGGAGCCGTTCGTTTTTCCGGGATAAAAGTAACCTGTAGTTTGACCGGTAATATAAGGTATCAGCATGCCAAATTTAATTAAATTAGGTGCATAAGTTTTGTGTACTAAGCGTGTATAAGTTACTATAGTTTTTTAACTATCCCACAGGAACTCCATAATTTTCCATGATTAAAATTGTTTAAAGTGTTGACCAGGGATTAAAAAGTACCACCATGCAAAATTTCATTTAAATCGGTCTTATAGTTTCGGAGATTAGCCCGTACAAACAGACAAACAGACAGAGAAACAAAAAAAATGAAAAATCTGGATTTGTTCTGTTTGTCTTGATCCCCCTGACTCGGTTTTTAGCATTTTTTTCTATGTACAGACATTCGACCTTTACAGTTTTATTATATGTGTAGATGTAATAAAGATTGTACTAACTATGTACTTACTAAGCCCATGAAGCCATTTTTAAAATTTTTTATTGTTTGGAATAACGAGATATTGGAGTAATAAGATAAAATATATTACACAAGCTTATGCATGAAGCGTAGCTTGCCATCAAGGCGGCTTCAGCGCCACTTGACCCACCAGGAGATCTTCCAGTGTGATGCGGGTTGTTTGTCATACCGTACACAGGGTTGCGGGTTTCTTGCCTGTTATCATATCGAGATTGAGGTTTAAAAAAAACAATTTACTACATTCAAGACGCTTACATTTAAATAATATGAAAGCTTTTTAAATATGGCCATTTACCTACATGGAATATATAATCAATGAACTGTTTCATATTTTTGGGAGCAATATTTCATATTCATCGATAATAACAGTATCAAAAGCTACGAGTAACTTTTATTTTCTCAACCAATCGAAATAGCATTTAACGCTTTTGACACTGATTTTACCAGCCTAAATTTTTCAACTACAGATATAAAGATTAAAATTTTTGATATGGCCGGTTTAGCTTTTATATCATCCAAAGTAATCATCTTGAGACATATTACTTAATCCCTTTTTTTGTAAAAATTACCAAATAAGCAACTCTGGCAGATTAGTGCAGGCAACAGGAATAGCTCCAGCGGCCCTCAACAGCTCCACTCCTTCGCTATCTTCTGTAGCCCTCTCGTCACGGCGACACCAGATTCCCATTGTCAACGGCATACCTTTCATCGCCTGGCATTCTTTTGTAGTGAAAGGTACTCCTATAAGGAAGAAGTGTTCTTTTTCTTCACTTTTTACTTGTATGTTTAATGTGCACATCCATACTAATATTATAAACGTGAAAGTGTGTTTGTATGTTTGTTTGTCCTTCTTTCACGTCGAAACGGAGTAACGGATTGACGTGATTTTTTGTGTGGAGATAGTTGGAGGGCTGGAGAGTGACATAGGGTACTTCTTATCGCGGGAGATTTCTTGATTCCCACGGGAAAGCAAGTTATAATACAATACAAAAAAAAAATTATGATCAGAATTATTTCAAACTTGGTATTAATGCTTTTCAATAAAATTAAATAAATACTAGTTTTAGAATTTTTCGAAATTCATTCTATAAGGAGGTAAAATAGGGGATGAAAGTTTGTGTGAAACTACCTTTTTAGATATTTTGTAGTTTTAGCGCGAGCGAAGCCGCGGGTTCTGCTAGTAATATATAATACTTTCTTAGATTTACGCGAATATTTGACATTTAAATTAATTATTACATTTTTTTAATTTTTTGATGCCTTTGGTACATCTAAAATCTTAGTTTCTCCCGTGACCATGATTGCTGTAAAGCATTCGAAACGTCGGGAACCAAAAATTAAAATATATACTAGGTATATTCAATTTGTTTTTTATACTACGGCTTTACGTAAGTTGTTAAGAACTACACTGTTACCATCTGACAATGAAATCGTCAACTTCTATAGTAAAAGTTAAAGAAATTTACCTAAAAATGGCTTCTTCAACATTTCCTCGGAGGGTCCAAAAGCTAGTTGTCTATCAATCTCCCTCGCTTCTTTCAAAGCCTCTTCAAATCGATCCTCTGTAATCGCATTTAAATGAGGATTCACCTAAAAATATGTTTCAATATTATTAGGATATACTTAATAACTAGCTGTAGATTTAAAGTTTTTCAAATTGTAATTTACCAGCTTAATTCTGTCAATGACCGCCTGTATCAATTCTTCAGATTTTAACTCCTTCTGTTTAATTTTTCTTGCTAAGCTAGTAGCGCTTTCAGCTAGAAATGAATGCTTTTTTTCCACATCTGGAATGGCCACCTTACTGCACCCCCAAAATAATCCGAAGATAAAATCTAGCACGTTGTCCAGAAAAAGACGTATGTATGTGAGTATTTTGCCCATTTTGATATAGGTACAAGTCAACTGAAAAACGAAATAATTTATGTATAGGTGTTATTCTGTTTAAGTAAATCTCTGAATGTAATATATAGCCCATGTAACATAGGTTATTTTTTAACCGACTTCCAAAAAGGTGGAGGTTCTCAATTCGTCGGAATGTTTTTTTTATGTATGTTCACCTATTACTGGAAGACGCCTGAACTGATTTGGCTTTTGCTTTGTTTGAAAGGGTTATACTTCCCAGGTGGTCCCATATAAATTTTATCGAAATCAGTCGAGCGGTTTTTAAAAAAATCAACAATAAATAAATTGTTTAATCGAATATGTTATTAAAAAACTTTCTTCTTACAAATTACCTGCTTATTACGTCTAGACTAAAAATGGAAAAATAAAAACATTTAAAAAAACCGACTTCCAGGCACTAAAATGTAAAAAATAACTAAACGGGAGTTTTCATTTAGAATAGATACCTAATCAGATATTTTCGAAGCCGGTGCCAGCGGAAAATATTTTAAGATATAAATATCTAACAGGTAAATATGTATTTTACGTATCGAAATATTTTAGATTTGCTTTGCATCGGCTGGCACCGACTTCGAAAATATCTGATTAGGTATCTATTCTAAATGAAAACCTCCGTTTAGTTATTTTTTATATTTTAGTGTCTGGAAGTCGTTTTTTTTTAAGTTTTATATAGACGTATTGCCACGAGTACCTACTATTGTTTCGTCAACAATTTGCAAATCTTAGAAATCTTTCTGGTAAGTCACGTCATTCTGATCTCGAAATAAGCTGTTTCATAAAATAAAACATTACTCCAAATTGCCTGGTCATTAAAAGTGAATAAAAACGCTCACGCTAAAGTGAATACGGTTATTTTAGATATCTAATGAAGTTTCGTTGACCTACTTTAGAAAATGATAAAGTTATCAAATTGGGTTCATAATTTGTGTGTATTATATTTATCAGTCATGAATCAAGTTTATTTTTTTATGGAAAGATTTTATCTCAAGGGTGGTCCACATAAATAGAAAAGTTCAACTCTCAGTAAAGAGTTATTATTTAAAAGCAATTTTGGGAAACAAAACATCAACAACCATTTTATAATTGGCATTCAAAGCTGCCGAAGAGATTTTCTACAGAACTTCTTACCAAAACTGTATAAATGTTAAGGTAAATATTATTAACTAGCATTGCCCGCGGTTCCGCCCGTGTTCAGACCAAAAACTAAATTCTTAGGTTTAACACAGTATACTCTTACATTCGCCGCTTGGGCTCCCCAGCGCCATGCTCTGATGGCGGTAGTAGGTGGAGACCTTTCGTTGCGAAGCGTGGTGGGGGCCATGCTACGCGACGAGAGGTCCTGGTTGGCGATGGTCTCCTTCAGCGAGGCCGTCATCTCACTGAAGGAGACGGCGGAGAGGGAAAGCGAGGCTAACGCCTTAGCAGACCCTCTTCGTCGCCGTCGGCTGGGGGAGAGTAGGCGCCGGTATGCGCATCTTCTCCCGCCACCCTAGAGGAGCTACTGCGGGGGGTCTCTCGTTGACTCCCCTGCACGTCATCGGGGCGGTCGGGATGCTCTGTGAATCGAGGGCATCCCGGCTTAGGCGAGGCTGGCCCGCAGGGTACGGGCCGTCCGCAGGGGTGTTGTAGTGAATGCGCAAGCGATCCTGCAACGCCCCATTGCACTGCGGCGACGGGTTCCGCTGTGGGTTTTAGTGAGTAGGAGTCTCACAGTACCCTACCCATTGACGGCCGGTAGGGTCCCCATGATGGGTTTCCCCAGCGATAACAAAAAAAAAAGTGTACTCTTACATTGCAGTTTTTGTATTTTTTCTCAGAAATGAAATATTTTCCCGCGGTAAAAAGTATTCTATATGTTGACCCGTATAACCAGCTATCACCATACCAAATTTCCTCAAAATCCCTCCAGTGGTTTTTCTGTGATGCGGTAACAGACGGACAGACAAAAATTCTAAAAACTATAGATTTGGCCTCTGTATCGATAATAATGTTTATTTCAATAAGATTTTCCAAAAAATATTTAATGTACAGATTCGGCTTACTTACAATTTTATTATAGGTAGGTGATGTTCTCCTAGCCGATTCCGGCTACGGCGGCCAATCTCATTGAGACTAGCCAACTGCGCAGGAGATATTATAGTGCACAAGTGTACGCGCAGACACAAGTGCACTCTCTATTCCTGTCACTCTCATACTCCGGTGGGCCGACTGCTGGACACGACCAGTGAGAGTTAAGGCACAGGACCGACGGCTTTACGTGCTCTCCGAGGCACGGGGGTGGAACACCGCCAACTTCCCAACTCCGGGCTGTTACTGAGACTTACTATACAGAAAGACTCAATAACTAAACTTGGCCCGACCCGGGACTCGAACCCAGGACCTCCGAGTGTGCAGCCGTACATGCTAGCCACTACACCATCGAGGCAGTTAAAGGTATAGGTATAGGTATGTATAGAAAAATAGAATAGGTGTCATTTACATTGAGCACCTTGATTACTTCGAAGAGAATCTACTCATAAATCACCGACAATATGGTTTCCACCCTTAGTTATAGTATATTAATTAAAATCCTCCTGACAGATTTCGGCCACCGCAGCCAATTTCACTGAGACTAGCCAGATGCGCAGGAGATATTATTATAGTGCACAAGTGCACGCGCTGATACAAGTGTACTCTCTATTACTTTTACAATTTAATAAGAAAGAAGAAAAATTTATTGTCAAAGTTCGATGGGACGATGCTAAATATGCTGTCCCAGAAGGCATCTTTTGCTCAGTTTGAGTAGAAGTGAGTCCGTCAGTTTAACTTACAAATACTTGGTACACTACGCGTTCTGGTATAGAAGTACCTACATATAGATAAAACCTTGACTTGATATATATAACTGGACCAGTATTTTCAAATAAAACTTAAAACATTAATCGTGTTACATTGTTGTGAATGACAAACGAAAGAAAAGCAACAGTTTGTAGTTATTTATTTTAATAAATATAATGGATCAGTTGAAACAAGGAAGCTTGGCAGGTAACATTCTAACGGGTTGTTGCATCACCTGAACTGCACTATTACTGCTCATTCGCAGTCTAGGGTGACGTAATCCACGCTCTGGTAAAGCTGGAAACGTAATATTTTCTTGTTGGAAAATTGATACATTAAAAACATTTGTTTTAAATTATTATAACGAAGTTTCCATTCATATTTTTTGGTTATGTAAAAAGCCGAACCGGTCGGCCTTCTATCTATCGCGAGTTGATTAACTATTATTAAAGAAGAATACCTAATTGATAAAATTACGTTTGAATTACTTAATCTTAAAAAAAACTTGTTATTGTTTCTTAATTATCTATAAGCAGTTAACTCGATAAGATTTCGTACCGGCAACATAAACAGAATTTTATTCATCAATCTATTTATATTTGTAATATTATAATATCGAAATTTTATACAAATTTTCTTTTAAACCCTTTACGAAGTGAATTTTCAAAAATCTCTCCTTAGTTTATAGCTTTGTTAATAGAGACTCTATGCTATTTTCAACCAACTTCCTCAAAAAGGAGGAGGTTCTCAATTCGGCTGTATTTTTTTTAATGTTTGTTACCTCAGATCTCCGTCATTTAATAACCGATTTGGACAATTTTTGTTGTGCTTCGGCTAAGTAATTAAAGCCTACCTATTAAAGACATACCTAATCAAATATTTTCGAAGTCCGTGCCAGCCTATGCAAAGCAAAGCACACCGACTTCGAAAATATTTAATTAGGTACGTATAGTAAATGAAAACTACCAATCAGTTATTTTTTACTTTTTAGTGCTTTTGTTTGAAGTCGGTTTTTTTTGTTAAAAAGTTTTTTTTAGCCAGCAGTGTAGACTGCGCGTTGTCTGTCATTAAATCACATAATGAATTTAATTTACTTTATTAGGTAGTTTTCTACTGATACAGTTTTGTTATTGTTATGTTATTCAATTAAGTTAAATATAAAATTTATTAAGATAAAATATATATAAGTATAAGTTATTAAGTTACTAATATTTAAGTTACTTTTATCTATGGGACCCTTCCTTGGATAGAAATGCAGAAGATGTTTTTTTTACCTGCATAAGCAGGTAAAAAAATGAATAAGAGAAGACCATCCCATATATTTTAAAATAAAATAATGACTGAACTAAGAGGCGAAATGTGTTTCTCCCAGTAAAATATTTGACAGAATCACTGTGTCCAATTAAAAATCTTAAAGTTACGTTAGTAATGCAATTAATTATATTTAATTATATTTCAAGTGCGTCATTTATATGCAAATAGAAAAAAACCTTTTAATAAAATGCGAATTCAAAATAACTTGTATTTATATTGACGTAGATTTTTAATTTAAAAATACTATAGTTTCTATAGAACCAACTTTTTTTTGAAAAAAGAGTTATGAAAGTCAATTCCAAATTGGCAATGATATCCCCTATTTTTTAAAGTCGGTCAATAATTAAATTTATTTAAAATATACCAATTGAAATTATAATTTGGCAATAAAATAATGATTTTTGTGAATATATCGTTAATCATATATTATTAGCAGAGATTAAAGGCTTAATTATTTTATTATCAGATTAAAAGAACAAAGAGAAAAAATATAATTATATAAAAATATATATTTAAAAACAAATTTAAACAAAACAAGTTGTATAAATAAAATGGCTTGATTACACATTAGGTATTATTCAGTCAGGTATTAATTAATTACCTACTTACCTATTATTTATTTTAAAATACATAGGGTGCTCTACACGTGAGGATCGAAAAATCAACCCTTTGTAAAGTAAAGAATTGGTCTATAGAAAGAACATAACGTAAGAAAAAATTAC
This sequence comes from Brenthis hecate, assembly GCA_951806755.1. Classification (NCBI taxonomy): domain Eukaryota; kingdom Metazoa; phylum Arthropoda; class Insecta; order Lepidoptera; family Nymphalidae; genus Brenthis; species Brenthis hecate. The sequence continues at coordinate 4,701,452 of OX638258.1, read as the reverse complement.
TTACATACTCTTTCAATAGAATAAAATCATATATATTATTATTTACAAGCACTTGTAACAAACACAACCACCATCCATAAAAATAGACTTCAACTAAATCACTTATACGGTAAACAGTTCGCTGTGTAGTTGTTTGGTACGGTTTGTTCTAATATATTATTATTTACGTTGAATTAATGTTATTAGAATTGCGAAAGTAGCTTTCTTGCCTTCGTGAAATTTACGTCAAGATTGTTATAACGTTTTTGATGACACTTTTTTTAGGAAATCTTAAAACTCAATAGCTTCTTTTAATAAAATGATATATTTATTTATAACTAGTGACTCACCCTTGCTTCGGTTGGGGTCGTCCCTGGTTACGTTTTAACGTTTAGTATAGATTTCTCAGAGATGAGATATTTTACCGCAATAAAAAGTATCCTATATGTTGACCCGGATAACCAGCTATCATCACACCAAATTTCATCAAAATCTGTCCAGTGGTTTTCTCTTGATGCGGTCACTGACAGACAGACAAAAATTCTAAAAACTATAGCCTCTGTATCGATAATAAGATTTTCAAAAAAAAATATTGTACAGATTCCAATGGTAAAAATGATAAAAAAGACACTGAATTCAAAATCACTTAGTAGTCTTTTCAGGGACGTATTTTTTTTAAATATATGTGAGACCACCATCGAGCTAGGTACAATATATAAATGAAAAAATCATATTTACTAAAAAAGCTGAATTGAATTGGTCCTTTCCTTTTTAAGTCGGTCAAAAGTGAAGAAGATTTGTATGTATAAATCGTGTAATAACAGCTTAATATTTGGCATTTTTTTTTAAAACTATTGTTCATATTACAATTTAAAATACATATTTACAAAGTCAAGCTTATTAGTACCTAGAGAATAAAATAGATTACCTTATCAGAAACAGTGGCTTTAAATGTCTGGATAAAATGAAATTCAATTTTATTATAACACAAACGCTGGATTTTATTTTAGAATTTAATATTAAAGATAAAAAAATTGCCACGTGTATGATATAAAGTGCATTGTATCGTATAGGTACCTATTCATGCAATTACCTACTCTACAGTAATTAAAAGCTTATCAAGATTAGTAATGAGCATATAATACAAAAAAAAACAAAATCCATTTGGTCAGAAAAAAAATGTATAATTATTCAAAAATTATGAGTTTAAAAATCAAGGTTATGCTATGTTAATAGTTAGTTGTATAATGTCAAGCGACTCAGAAATAATTACACCTACTCTCTTGTTCGTGTAATAACGATTATAGTTTAAAAACACGCCTTATGTATCTAAATTAGTAAAAAAAAACTTTTTAACAAAAAAATAAAAACCGACTTCAAAAAAAGCAATAAAAAGTAAAAAAATAGCTGATTGTTAGTTTTCATTTACTGTACATACCTAATCAAATATTTTGAAAATCGGTGTCAGCCATATAAAGCAAAGCACACCAGTTATTTTTTTAATTTTTAGTGCTTTCTCTGAAGTCGGTTTTTATTTTTTTGATAAAACGTTTTTATTTTTCCCTTTTTAGTATATAAGTAGTAGTAACAAACATACAAAAACATACAGCCGAATTGAAAACCTCCTCCTTTTTGAAAGTCGGTTGAAAAATTGAAGAATTCCATTATTGACCTCATTTTCATCGCTAGACCCTCTACCAAATGTCATTTACGGGATTTGTCATAGCATAATATAAAATTGACCATTCAAAAGTGCTTCTAAAAGTCTATTTAAATATAGTATATTTTGACTATTTAAATATAGTATATTAACTGCCTCGGTGGTGTAGTGGCTAGCATGTACGGCTGCACACTCGGTGGTCCTGTGTTCGAGTTCCCGGTCGGGCCAAGTTTAGTTATTGAGTCTTTCTGTATAGTAAGTCTCAGTTACAGCCCGGAGTTGGGAAGCTGGCGGTGTTTCACCCCCGTGCCTCGGATAGCACGTAAAGCCGTCGGTCCTGCGCCTTAACTTTCACTGGTCGTGTCTCGTGTTGCCCCACCGGAGTATGAGAGTGACAGGAATAGAGAGTGCACTTGTGTCTGCGCGTACACTTGTGCACTATAATATCTCCTGCGCAGTTGGCTAATCTCAATGAGATTGGCCGCCGTAGCCGGAATCGGCTAGGAGAACATCATCATCATCATCATCATCATCATCATCATCATCATCATCATCATCATTTTGATTTGATAGCAAACTTTATGAGTCCAAAGTAAAACCGAAATTTTCCGTTCAAGAGCTCTGCCATAGATAGTGATCTGTGGAACTTATGAAGTTGTTAGTGCCTAGATCTATTATTAGATGAGCTCGATAAATACAAACGAAGGTAATAAAAAGACCACTTAAATATATATTTTTTTACTTCATAACAAGTTTAGTGTTTTCTTGGTAAGGCATAATTGGTTCAAAGCTACTAGGTACTACTCTTAATATGTTCTAACAATATCAGTTTATTTCTTTTATGCAAAGTCTTGTAAATAAAATAAAAGAAATAGTTTTTTTGTAAATAAAAGAAAGTAATTGTCCTATATCCATTAGATTTTTCGTGAAAAAAGGTTACAATAACTAGATTTTTTCAAGAATACTAGTTCCAATGATAAGACAGAAGGAATGGCTGTTTTTGGCACACTTTCCTAAACATGTAATTAATAATTTATAAATTAATAATTAATAATTTATAAATTTGGCTCAAAATCAGATCAGAATCAGACTTTTAGCGTCATCTGCCAGAGAGTCGGGGCACTGGCTGCACGTCCTACCTTCAACTAATCTTGGTACACTTTTGGATAATGATAGTTTTCGTATCGCTCTAGGTCTCCGGCTGGGTACACCGCTGTGCACTGAGCACAGATGTCCCTGTGGAAAAGAGGTTGACTGTTATGGACTCCATGGACTCTCTTGCAAAAGTAGTTCTGGGAGACTTTTCCGTCATGGTTCCCTAAACGATACCATCAAAAGGGCTCTTGCCACCATTGACATTCCTGCTCTTATTGAGCTATCTGGAATAAGTCGAGATGATGATAAGAGACCTGATGGCCTGTCGCTGGTCCCTTGGGAAAGGGAACGGGCCCTATTGTGGGACGCTACATGCGTTGACACATTGGCCCCGTCCCATGTCTGGGAGACTGTGTCTAAAGTGGGAGCTGCGGCGGAGAAGGCTGAACTACTTAAGTTTCGTAAATACACCTCCCTTAGTCAAAATTATGTTTTTATTCCATTTGCTGTAGAAACCCTTGGCCCATGGAGTCAAAGTGCTAAGCTCTTCTTAAAAGACATAACACCCCGTCTTATCACCTCCACTGGTGACAGGAGGGCTGGCGCATTTTTCGCCCAAAGAATCGGCATTGCCATCAACGGGGGGGGGAATGCGGCTAGCATTCTTGCCACTATTCCACGCGGACATGACTTGTACAGTAATAACTAAGTGTACATATGTTTGTATATATAATTAAGTATATTTGTAATTTTCTTTACTGAGTAACAATATCCAATTTTAATTATAATTAAATATGGAATATTTTATTATATGTATAGATTTATAATAGAAACTAGCAATTTCAAAGTTAGAATTCATGCAGTACACAATACATATCTGCAACTGTTCACAACTTTTCTGTTAAATAGGTTGGAAGAAAAAATGTTGAGACAGAGGAACGGACAGATAGACCCCTTTAAGATAGAATATTAAGGTTCTCTTTTTTGAAGTTATACTTCTTTTGGCACGTTTGGACAAAAATATGTGAGTAAAATTTTCACGATGCGCGCGCAAACCGACAGCCAAACACCGACATGATGAAGTTAACTGAAAGCGACATGATGATGTTAGCTGCATTCATTTTACAAACAGAGAATTGTGACATACGGGATAAAATCTTTAGGTATTTTTGTTCTGTTACGACAAAGAAGTACTTATAACTTCTTACGTGCGTACATAAGTCATAAATACATACGTTTTTTTTTTCTTTGTAAGACACGGTGGAACCTTAGAAAAGCAAAAAGGCCATAGGGCCATAGGGCCCCGAACAAGATACGTGACTCATGAGTCATGAGGTGTAGGACAGTAGGTACTTTTTATATTATTTTTATAAAAATATTATTTAGTATCACTATTTAGTGATACTTAAATGAAGTTTTAGTATCTATAATAAACATATCATTTTATATCTGGCCGCCGTAACCCTATTATTATGAGAATATTATTTTACTTTTCTGTTATAGGTAATAGAATTTATTTTAGAATAACTAAAATATACATCTAACTTTTTGACCGATAAAATCACTATACCACGTGTATAATTTTTTGATGTAGTAGGTATACATCTATAAATTACCCACAGTCGATAAAGTTATTGGAACTGATACGTAATATTGTTAAGAAGATAGTACTGTAAACAGCTGTTGTTAGTTCCAAAAATAGCCACTAGGGAAAAATTAAAATCTAATCACTGCCAATACAATGCATTAAGTATCTAGGTGAAGTGATACTGCAGTAACGTGATACGTTTTTATTTTCTAGTTACGCTTTCTGTAATCGCATAATTGAACACGAATTTAGTTCACGCTTTCATTACATCATTATATTTTTGTTTACCAAAATTTGGTGCATATTATAATATTTGTGATGAAAAAAAATAAAAAAAATATTTACATATCATATGTTGCAGTGTACCCACATATATTCTCCTTGTAAATAATAAATTAGTATAACACCTCGATGTCGTAATACATTTTACTTCTATTAATAATATTTATGAATTATTTTATAACTGTTATTATATAATAATATCAATCTTATTTGTCATTTTTTTTTAATCTGTAGCATCTTCCAGGTGTTAAAAGGATGCGCCTTATCAGCTTCAAGCTTGGATATTCAACATATGCAGTTATAATAAAAACTATTTCGAAGTCGATATTTTCGAAGTCGGTGCCAGCCGACGCATAGGAAATCGAAGGAAGGTATATTTTGATACGTAAAATACATACTTACCTATTAGATATTCATATCTTGAAATATTGTCCGCTGGCACCGACTTCGAAAATATCTGATTAGGTATCTATTCTAAATTAAAACCCCCGTTTAGTAATTTTTTACATTTTAGTGCCTGGAAGTCGGTTTTTTTTTAAGTTTTTATTTTTATATTTTTAGTGTAGACTAAGAAGGAAATTTGTAAGAAGATAGTTTTTAATAACATATTCGATTAAACAATTTGCTTAAAAAAAATAATTATTGTTGATTATTTTAAAATCCGCTCGACGGATTTCGATAAAACTTATATGGGACCACTTGGGAAGTATACCCTTTTAAACAAAATAAAAATTTTCCAAATCGGTTCAGGCGTCTTCGAGTAATCGGTGAACATACATAAAAAAAAAAGATTCCGACGAATTGAAAACCTCCTCGTTTTTGGAAGTCGGTTAAAAAAATGAAATAAACCTTTTTGGTATCTTATTAAACAGTTGCTTGTCTACTACATTGCACTATACTAGTACGAGTAGTTAGTACCAGGTAGTATGGAAGATGTTAGAATTATGATTCGTTTCTTAATGCACTAAAAACTAAGGATTCTCACAGAGAAAAGAATATTACAAGGTTAAGTTAGTTACTTAGTAAATAGAATAGGAGGAAGTATGTTTAGCGTGAATGAATATAATTTTAGGAAAATTAAATTTAATGACTCTCCTCAAGGTGAGTAAAAAAATAATTGACACATTTTAATATCAGAAGCATAAAAAAATTTGGTAATTTTCATGTTACTCAATGCTACTAAAATAATTTCATAACAGAAAATACAACCTTAGGCATGGCTATTTAATCTCAAGTAAGAATTAGAGTTTACTTATAATTTAAAATAAGTTAAGAAGATGCAGATTAACGACTAATCAGCCGGCTGTGACTGAGTCTATGTAACGCGATATTCATAGTAATTTTGTTGTGCAGAAAAGAAATATTAATGTACTGTATATATTAGTTATTTAGCAGAGGACATAATATGAAAGTTAACAAATGCTGTAGAAATATAAGCTAGCTATGTATAGTTATCAAATTAGCATGTATAAAGCTAAGAAGAGATAGATTTACCAAACATATATTTTTTTATAAATTTGTAATAAAAAATAAATGTACAAAACCGTGCAGATTTTTCATAATTTGATTGTATACACGTAATGATAATTCTATAAAAAATATTTTTAAAATTATAAAATTAATATTCGTAAAATGGAACGAAGACTGTATTAGTCGACCTTGCTTGACATTGCGTTGACAGCAGTCAAGTATTGCCGTTTCTTCTCGCGCTTAATTTGACCTTTTGAACTACGATATCAAGTACATTTTTTACTTACATTTCTCCTAGACCACTCAAATATATCCCTAGAATATTCTTTCATTCATAAAACATGTCCAATGTGGTTGTCGTTAATACAAACCCCTATGAGGGTCAAAAGCCGGGTACAAGTGGTTTACGTAAAAAAGTAAAGGTTTTTCTTCAAGAAAACTATACGGAAAACTTTATTCAAAGTATTTTGGACGCTAATAAAGATGCAATTGTTGGTTCTACTCTGGTTGTAGGAGGTGATGGTAGATACTTGGTCAAAGAGGTTGTGGACAAAATTATCAAAATATCTGCTGGAAATGGGGTGAGTACTTACCTACTTAGAATTTGAAAGAATTAAACTTCCATCATTTAGTTAACTAAATTCTTTGGCAGTTTTTATTAAGTAGTTCCTACTTACATTTAATTCTTTCAACAATGTGTTAAAATAACTATGTTTATTACCTATATATTATTTTTATAAAATAAATATTATGACTTTACACACTATTTTATATATTTTTATACTACGATTATTATTATATAACTGGAAACATTTATATATAATATTAGTCTAGATTTAACATTTATTAAATACTTGTAAGTAAAATAATATTTTTAAATAATTAAATTATTGTTCTGTAGGTTTCAAAGCTTTTAGTGGGTCAGAATGGGATCCTCTCTACACCTGCTGTATCACATATTATCAGAAAATATCAAACTCTAGGTAAAGATTACGTTAAATTATTGTATGAATGTGATAACAGATAATTTAAGATAACAATTACCTAATTGTAAAATTATAGTTTCCCTGGAAAGTTGTGGTTTTAAATATCTTATATTAACAATTTATTAGTAAGAAATAAGTCAGTAAAAGTATTAAGACTTTCACATCTAAAAACCATGCTTATAGTATTCTTCGACTTCATGCTATTACTATATATAAATGTCAACATATATGTTACAATTTCCAACCAACATGCTTATATAGAATGAGGCCTTGCAATTTGGTTTAAATACAAAAAAAAAATAGTTGTAAATATTGGCAAAGTTATAGAGATAAACTAGTATTAAATATAAGTAGTATGATTGGACATAGATTATGTTATTTGTAACTTATTAAATAAAAATTCAGTGTCCTTCCAGTTTATTTAAAATGTTTGTACCTATACTGAGATTAAAGCAAAATAGAGTACATATTTGAATACAATGAAAATGTAGATCAAATTGTTGTCAGCTTAGCAGTAAACAGTAAACATTTTTTGAACTAATTTAGCCTATACATTAATTTAAAACATAAATGATTTTTTTAAGAAATCATTATTAAAATAATTAAATTTTCATGTTTAACTATTTGATTAAAAACTCAAATATTTAAAAGAAAGTAATATTTTAGTGAAATAAAATGTTTTTGAGACTACTTATGACATTAGAGGATTTAACCAACTTAAATATTGTTAGATGTATGTTCTCCTGGGATACTGTATAGTGCTTTATAAGGTTTTTCCATGGAATGTAAGAGAATGCAAAATAAATGTTGCTTACGGATACCTTATTTATTAATTTAATTCATAATAACAAAAATGGATACAAAAATACTCCTTAACTTAATAACAATTATTGTATAACAAAACATCATTCAAACATGTATAACAATTATATCATTATAATACAAACCAGGTGGAATTATACTTACCGCCTCCCATAATCCTGGAGGCATCAACAACGACTTTGGTATTAAGTTTAACTGCAGCAACGGTGGACCTGCCCCCGATGGCACCACCAACGAGATCTACCAACTTACCACCACCATCAAACAGTATAAAATTGTGCCGGACATTAAATGTGATATAGAGAAGATTGCTATTAACAGATTTAAAGTAAGTATCATTTAATAATGAAAAAAAAAAGGTTGTCTAAACTAATAAAGTATGTGGAATATATTGATTTCTTGCTTTAATTGCGCCTACCTCAAAAACTATCAAACTGGATTTTTTTTTTAAATATAGCCTAATTATTGATTAAAGTTATAAGCTATACAACATCAAGAAATTATTTTTAGGAATAAAATTCTGCAAAGTATTACATACATAATATTATCTCTTAATTCCTCATTAAATACGCATTCCCCGATTACTTTGCGTTGATTTTTTTCATGGACCTCCTTGAATATTGGTCTCACACACAACCTCTTTTTTTTAACAGGATATACAGCCCATGGTCAACCTTCAGCTCCTTTATAAATATTGATGAAAGAAATTATAAATATTTCGAAGATCAACTCCAATACCTCCAGACTTACACATTTTTACAGTAGATGATATTTAAATCAAAAGTTTTAGCAAAACAGAAAATTTTGTGTCCTCTTATGTATACTAATATTATAAAGAGGTAAAGTTTGTGAGTTTGTGACGTTGTAGGGGGTAATCTCTGGATCTACTGAACCAGTGAGTTTGTGACGTTGTAGGGGGTAATCTCTGGATCTACTGAACCAATTTAAATGAAATTTGGTAAGAAGATAGTTTGATACCCTGGGAAGGAATAAAAATTATTTGTTATCACTTTTGTAGGTAGAGGATCATGATTTTGTTGTGGAAGTAATAGACTCTGTGAAAGACTATGTGGATTATATGAAGGAGATATTCGATTTCCCTAAGATCAAGTCCCTTCTGCAAGGCTCGGGCCAAAACAAGCCTTTCAAAGTTCTCATAGATTCTATGAACGGAGGTAAGTAAATATTTTGACCGATTTTAAAAAAGAGAAGGTACAATTCAGGTGTACACTGTACATTTTGCGTGATAGCTTCGCAATTTACAATCCGAATTTTATGACAAAATTCACTCTCAATAGTAAAAATATAACTTTTAGAACGATAATACTTTCTTAGATTATTGCGAATATTTATTATTTTTAAAACTATTATTTCGGGCTTAATCGCTTATTCATTTTTATTTATGCTTCCCGATGTTTCGAATGCTTTACAGCAATAATGGTCACGGGAGATAAAACAGATGGTTCGGATCAAACCATCCCCCTCTCCGAACTTGTTAAAATAACAACGTTAAAATATATTAATAGCTGGCTGATTTTTATAGTATTTATTATTAAAAATATGCATCATTGAGTGGCTAAATCGTCCTACAACATACATAAAATGTTAGGATTTCTCAGTCCTAGACTCGGTCTCAGTCAGTCCAGAACGGTGTACACCAAACGGAATAAAAAAAATTAATAGTACTGATTAATTTTTTTTATAGTGATAGCAAATATTAACTTATTTGCATAATTAAAATCATAAAGATATAATCCTACACATCCTAAACAAATGTTATCATTGCAGTAACCGGACCATATGTGAAACGTATCTTCATAGACGAATTAGGGGCTACCGAAGACAATGTAAGGAGGATCATACCTCTGGAGGACTTTGGGGGAGCACACCCTGACCCCAACCTGACTTATGCAGCAGACCTTGTGAATGCTGTGAAGGATGGGGATTACGACTTTGGAGCTGCTTTTGATGGTGATGGTGAGTTATTTTGGGTTATTATTGCGAAAATAGTATCTTTTGAATTATAATAAATAAGCGAGTAATAGTGAAAGCGAGTGTAACCAAGTAAAGCAGGTTCGAATCTCGGATCTCGCACCTCTGACATTCTTATGTGCGAATAATTTCCAACAAAATTACCATTTATCTTACGGTGAAGGAAAATACTATGCAGAAACCTGCATGTCTGAGGGAAACTAGCAAGTTTTCGAAAGACATATAAAGTTCGCCAGCGTAGTGGACTACGGTTGGTCTTTTAAAAGTGCCTTTGCTTGTAAGACGTTTAAAAAGGGCCGAATATATAGAAAAATACTCGAAATGTAACCACTACTGTTCCATATAAACATATAATTATGGAATTTAAATCTAATTAAACATAATCTTGGAAGCTTAGGCAGAATTCAAAGACGGAACCTTTATAATTTCTTTGTATATTATCATTTACCTCATTAGACATTTCTGTATCAAATGACAAAAAAATAAAATAAAAATGATAATACACGGGGCCTTTTTTAATATGATGTTTTGTCTCTCTATGGTTATTCGGCAGTAAAAGATAACACTTTCTTTTATAAACGTCTCCCGGTCCACAGGTGACAGGAATATGATAATCGGTCGCGACGCGTTCTTCGTGACTCCATCGGACTCGCTGGCGGTGCTGGCGGTCCACCTGCACCTCATCCCGTACTTCCAGCGGCGTGGTGTTCGCGGCTTCGCGCGGTCCATGCCCACGGCGGCCGCGGTGGACCGCGTGGCCCAGGACCTAGGGAAGGAGATGTTCCAAGTGCCTACTGGTGAGTGCTGGTTTGAGGGTTTTTTTAAGGTGTGAACCGCTTGGATGAAGCCTGGGTAAAGTAAAGTCCTTATTGGTCTCAATTAAGAAATTCAATTTTGGTTTCAAAGAAGAAAGACATACTCAATTCTGACATTTATTGTTGTTAAAGATCTTATATACGTGGAAAACCGGTTTTGATGATCCTATTTTTAATTAGTAGATTGCACCTTGAAGGGGTACCAATGGAAATTTATATGAGTCATCTCATTCGTACATAAATTTAAAAAAAAATCTACCTCTAAAGGGAAAATGATTAATTTTAATTTTGCAGATCAATACATTTTAGTTAAAAAATAATTATTTGATAAAATCTAAAAATCAAGCAAGCTACCACAATACTGAATTACAATCAAACACAATTTCAATAATAATAATAATATTGTAATCAATTTTCTGTAACGTTTTTTTGGCTAGACCCCGAATTCAAACCTCTGGGATTGATTTGCAACCATTAAAGTTAGCAATAAGACCCAACACTATTGTATTGTATTGTCATGTCTAATTGAACTAGTCTCGAATTAAAATCTCATTTAATCATAAACATCTTTTCTACAAACCCAGGGTGGAAATACTTCGGCAACCTGATGGACGCGGGGCGGCTCTCCCTGTGCGGGGAGGAGAGCTTCGGCACGGGCTCGGACCACGTGCGCGAGAAGGACGGCGTGTGGGCCGCGCTGGCCTGGCTGGCCGTGCTGGCCGCCGCGCCCACGCCCACGCCCTCCGTGCAGGGCCTGCTGGAGGCCCACTGGAAGAAGTATGGCAGGAACTACTTTACCAGGTATGGCTTAGGTACCTGGTCAGGTGTATCTAGTCCGTAGGTCTAGTGGTATCGTCGATGAAGAACACGGTTATCAGGAAGGTCTAGGTCTAGTTCTAGGAACCAAGTATAGTTATTGAGTTTTTTTATCAATAATTTCCTTGTAACAGCCCAGAGTTAGGATGTTGTCTCTCGAAGAACACTAAGAGTCAAGACGGAAAGATCTTGCTCCTGACTGGTCACCGGACGTGTCGAGTAGTTTTCCCGCCTGGGTATGAGAGTGACAGGAATAGAGAGAGCACTTGTGTTTGCGCTCTCTCTCACACGCGCTGCACTACAGTGTAGTCTCAGCGAGAATGGTCGCCAATATTGGTCATGAGGAAATTATTATATCTGACCCAAGCGATGAAAATCCATAGGGTTTTTCAGGTGGAAATTTGAAATGGCATGAAATAAATAATTATTTATTCATTTTTTGTATGTACCGCTCTAGATACGACTACGAGGAATGCCCGAGCGACCCTTGCAACGAAATGATGCAAGAGTTGGAGAAGAAGATGACATCGCCGGGCTTCGTGGGTTCGCGGCACTCCGCCGGCGGGAAGGCCTACACCGTGGCCCTCGCCGACAACTTCTCCTACATGGACCCCGTGGACCGCAGTGTTGCCATGAAACAGGTATGTATCAATGTCTTCTTAGATTAACGCGAATTTGACATTTTAAATAAAACTTAACAATAATCTCTCCCTGATCGCTGCAAAGCATTTGAAACGTCGGGAACCAAAAATCAAAATAAATTCGCGAAAAAATCCGAAAAGATAGTTTTATTTTAAAATGTCAAGTATTCGCGTAAATCTAAGAAAGTATTATGAGTTGCCCTTTTTTAGGAACAAACAAACACACACACATACACACACGCACGCACACACACACACGCACGCACGCACGCACGCACACGCACGCACGCACACGCACGCACGCACACGCACGCACACGCACGCACGCACGCACACACGCACACACGCACACACGCACACACACACACACACACACACACACACACACACACACACACACACACACACACACACACACTAACACTACTGCACGCATGTATAAACTAAAACCGTAGAGAATAAGAAAATAAAGTTAGTTTTACTTATCATTTTGACGAGAAACGTTGTTTTATTACAACCCACAGTCCCAATAACTTAACTTGTGTTATGTAAAAAATATTTTAATTTAACTTCATATAAACTAGCGACTCACCCTCGCTTCACTCGGGTTCGTCCCTAGGTAGGTTTTAACGGTTAGTATAAAATACAAATCTTTCGATTTCTCGGCTTTTCTGTACTATAATATGCATGTATTATACATATAAATCTTCCTTTTAAATTGCTCTATCTATAAAAAAAACGCATCAAAATCCGTTGCGTAGTTTTAAAGATCTAAGCATACTTATAGGACAGACAGACAGCGGGAAGCGATTTTGTTTTATACTATGTAGTGATGCGTTCCGCAGGGTCTGCGCATAGTGTTCGAGGACGGGTCGCGCGTGGTGCTGCGCCTCAGCGGCACCGGCAGCTCCGGCGCCACCGTCAGGTACTATTAGATATTTTATCCATACACCGACTTTGCAATAAGCGGTAATTGTTATACTCATTAATAATAAACAAAGTATGATATATACATGTGCACTATTGGACGATACTATTATATACATATATACATATTTCTCCACAGATTATACATAGACTCGTACGAAGATATGGACGTACTCGGCGACGCGCAGGACATGCTGCGGCCATTGATAAAGGTCGCGTTGGAAATGTCTCAATTACAAAAGTACACGGGAAGAGATGCGCCTACTGTCATCACATAATTAAAAAAAGATACAGATAAAAAAATGAAGTCTTTGCCATACGAAGGGTACAGACAAAGAACAGGGAATGTCAAAAATTTTGTTTTTGTTTGTTTTGTACTGGTAACAAATCTATGTCTATGGTACTTGCATTCTCAATCACTGGTTTTTACAAATACTCAACAGATGTCGCTAAAATACGTTTTTAATCTATGCCCAAAGTGAAAAGGACTGGGAATGTCCATGACATTCCGGTAAAGAACGAGGATTGTCCAAAAATGTACAAGGTTTAAAGCAACTGCATACTTTGATCTCAATAAAAATATTATAACTTCTAAACTTTAAAATACTTTTTTCTCATAATCTATTCATTAGGATATTCTTTGTTCTTTGCGTTTACCCCTCATATGCAAAACGGAAAAATTGATTTTCGCGCCAAAATTAGAGGTTATGCGCACAGATTATATTTTAAATGTTGTTCCTAAAAATAGTTTAATTAAATAATTCTTTGTAAGAATACAATTGTATTCTGTGGAAATGTGAAATAAATAAAATGAAATTAATAATAAGTATGAAAAAATACCCAATTTTCGTAATATTTATGAATATAATTTATTCAATAATAATATTTTTTTATTAGTTTTCGTTAGCAGCAAAAATACGTTTTAGTTTTATCAATTAGAAATGGGAATTATAATTGTGTAATATAATTAAAATTGTTTTATATTATTAATGATTACTTAATATCCATATTTTTAAATATTTATATAAAACAAATGGACTGAAAAGTAAAAATTAAAACAGTTACCAGGAATAAAAAAGAACGTGTGTGTGTAGGTACTTATGTACGCACGTAAGAAGTTATACTTCTACAGAACAAAAATAGATAAAGATTTCATACCGTATGTCACAACTCTCTGTTTGCAAAAGGAATAATAAATTAACGCATATTAGGCATATTACAATCATATATTTACAGAATATCATTATAATATTATATATCATTTGTCAGACAATAATAACGGTTACCATGGCAACAAACAGTTATCAGCTAACTTCGTCATGTCGCTTTTTGGCTGTCGGTGTGAGCGCGCATCATAAAAATTTAACTCTTATAATTTTTTCCAAACGTCCCAATAGAAGTATAATTTCAAAAACGGAATGTTTTTGTGTGTTAGTTACTAATAAAATAAGTGATTTTTGTAAAAAAATTACAAATAACATAGACATTTGCACCAAAATATTTTTTTTTATTGTACAATACAATGATTGGTGTTAATCATTTGTTTTAATAATATTTATAAGGGAAAAATTAAATATGTAAATATAAGCGTTTTTTACTTTGTTATATCATTGTTATATATTTATGAAATAAAACACAAAATTTTTAAAATGGCAGTTTTATTGTGTTATTGACTAGATTAAACACGAGCTTAAACATATGTACATATTAATATATAAAGTAACATGTCTTTGGTATGGCGTCACTTCATCCATTGAAAGCTAATACTTATAGATTAAAATTTTCCCCTTTGGTTTCATAAATAGATTTATTAGATTACATTTATTTAGACCAGTTTATTTAAAACATACACGAGCATATTTACTTATTATTTTTGGGAGATTAATATATTTAATTGTCATGTTTTTTTAATTGAGCATTAATTCATCAAAATTGAAGGTCAACAAATTTACTTCAATAGTTTATTAAGGAAATACGTTTATTTGAAATAATGTCAAAATATATAATTGCAATTTAAAAAAAAAACTAGTGTTGTCGTATTTTTTACTAAGTTAACAAGGAAAAGATATTTTACGTTCCTTGTTGCACGGAAACATTCATAAAACAATTATTATTTTATGAAAATAATAATATTTTAAAGTAATAATTTTACTTGCATTTTATAATAATCAATGTTACTACAAAAATAACCGTTTATGTGTGCGAATACCATTACACTCTGCATATCACATACACGTAGAGAAAGAACTGAGCAATACTCTCATCATCATGAAACTGATGATATCATCGATCATATATTTTAGGATTCAAATCATAAGTATTCATATATTAAAGTACTACGCTTAAAAAATGGCTTTTCGAACTTTAAATATTGAAGGATTCCTATAAGAGCTCTTAGAGATTCCGAGTAGAATTCATATTATTCATAAAACTATCAAATTTTGTATGTAAAAGAAATTTGTAAAGCGAGTAAAAATGTTTGATAAAGTATTTAATATATTAAATCCATAGAGAATTTGTCAACCGTGAGCTCGCTTAGTGGGGGAGCTCTGTATGTTATTTTCGTTGTACCTAGGCACCTTAAGCAATAAAGAATTGCATTATCAGGTTAACTGAACCGAATATTATAATTAGAGAGTAAAAGATTCCTTTCCATATGGTCAGTTTGCCGCGGATCTGCAGTGAACGCATCTGTAAGAGTGCGGGGAGCGCGAACACGTGCACGAGACCACTCACCGCGCCCATGTATCTGAAAAAATGAATTAAATTCGTTTTATGGCGATTTTATTTCCACGGCAAATTACATTATTGATACTAATATTATAATAGCGTAAATTTTTGAGTGAATATGTTTGTTCATTTTTACCTTAAGTCCTTAAGTATATCTTAACTGATTTGAATGAAACTCGAAATGGAAGATAAGTACTTACATAATTTTTACGAGCGCAGCTACGGACGAAAACTAGTCGGATTACTATAATAAGTACACATGTACATATGTTAAATTAATACGAAAGTTTCGGCTTAAAAGAAAAATCTGTCGGGTACTATTCCAGTGAAATCGAATTTTCTACGAAAATCTGAAGCATTGAAAATAGCCGAATATAAAAAGGCAACAACTAGTATATTATAAAGTTAAAACCAATACCTGATGATAGTCCCAATATTGGGGCACAGACACGCGACGGCGATGCAGAGCGCGAGCACGGCGAGGTTGAGCGCGAGCGCGGCGCGCGGCGCGGCGGCGCGCGCGCTCAGCCGCGCCGCCGCCGCGCGCAGCATGAACACGATCAGCGGGAACACCGTGATCACCTGCGCGGGGCATGCCACTATATATACCTTTTAACTGTCTCTGTGGTTTAGCGGCTAGAACACACGGCCGCAGATCCGGAGGTCCCGGGTTCAAGTCCCGGTTCGGGCCAAGTTCAGTTACTGAGTATTTCTGTGAAGAAATTCTCAGTAATAGCCCAGAGTTAGAAGGTTGGCGGTGTTTCACTCCCCTGCGCCTTGACTTTCACCGGTTGTGTCGAAGTATCGTCCCATCGGACGTTGAGTGACAGGAATAAGGAGTGCACGTTGTGTCTGCGCGTACACGCGCTGCACTATAATATCTCCTGCGAGTCTAGTCTAGAGTCTAGTCGAGTATAGTCTGGCTATAGTCTCAGTGAGATTGGCCGCCGTGGTTGAAATCGGTCAGGAGGATATTAAGTATACTCTTCAATTACTTGGTTTCAAACTTTATTATCACCTCCCTGCCCATTTTCCAATTACTGGGAGTAATACAGTACATCTTCCGTACTGCTGATCGGTTTTGGCAAAAGTTTTACGACCGGCCGCGTGCCTGACGTCAACCCTCTTTGGGAATGCTGTTGTTTGTTTTTTGATTTCAAACGTATGAGACATATTTAAATGTAAGTATACCTAGTACACGTAGAATGTAGAAGAAACACAAATACTCTCAAAAACGTGGTTTAACAGAAACATATAAATGCATTTTTTAAGAGTAACTGCCAAAAAACCGATAAATATTCATATTTCATATAAGTATCTATATGTGGATGTAATTTCGAAAATTCCGTGTATATTTCACGTAATTTGTTTAAGTTTACAAAAGGAACATAGCGGACAAAATCCGTAATCTATACATATAATAAAATTCTGACTGTCTGTGACCGCATCACGGGAAAACCACTGGACAGATTTTGATAAAATTTGGTATGATGGTAGGATGAAATCTGGTTATCTGAGTCTACATATAGGATACTTTTTACTACGGGAAAATATCTCATCTCTGAGAAATATATACTAAATGTTAAAACGTAACTAAGGACGAACTCGAGCGGAGGGAGGGTGAGTCGCTAGTATAATAAATAAAAGTGACATCACACATAATATATACATACATACAACGTGTTTCGGTACTCAGCAATGTTTGTGACTATAATTTACCTCATTTAATTTTTTGAATATAACTTACTTGAAACAACAACAGTATCCTCGCAATTGCAGTCATCACGTCGTGCATCTCGAAGTTGTTTAAAATATTCTGTAATGTGAAAAATGCAACCAATTAATAACTTGTATGGTATAAAATTGCGAGGATTATAATAAACTAGCAACTCTCCCTCGCTTCGCTCGGGTTCCTAGGTTGATTCCACATACGAACTCTCATCACCATTTTCACCCCTTAAGGGATGATTTCCGGGATAAAAAGTAACCTATGTCCTTCCCAGGGTTTCAAACTATCTTCTTACCAATTTTTATCTATATCGGTTCAGTAGATCAAGAGATTACCCCCTACAACGTAACAAACTCACAATTCACAAACTCACAAACTTTACCTGTTTATAATATTAGTATAGATATAGTATTGAATTTATTTTAGCCTCGAAGGACCAACACTTTGGATAGCACTATTTGTTTCCAAAATACTTAAAAATTACGAAATGATGATCATTATTATACATATGTATAATGTATATTACATCCATACTTGTTCTGACATTCTAATTAACCATCCAGACAAAACTACTGCATCTACTATAATTTGTAGTGTATGCATAAATGTAGGTATGTACAACAGTTCGATTAGATCATTAAGGCAGTATTAAATCTATAGTCAAGATCATTAGACATGTTATTTATTCCCCGAACCTCCGAACCTTATAAATTCAACCAGCACTAGATTTACACTAGGGGCACTCGGCGCTAGTGCCCGGGGCGGCAAATTTTTAGGGGCGGCGACATTCGGAGGGTGGAAAATAAAAACCTCTTCGCGTTATCGAAAACGCGTTCTTTACGTTCCGAATAATGATTAATAAAAAAAATTAGCTAGTACATTTGACGAAAAATTTAAATCAGTTATAAATCATTAAAAATTTAATTTCTTTTTCATTTAAAAAAAATTATAATAAAAAAAACTTTATCAAAACTTTACCTATTTTACGCAAAATTTCGATAATAGGGTGGCATTTTTTACTATGCCGGGGGGCGGCGCTAAGGTTGAATCCGTTCCTGAATTCAACATCTAAAGAGCTGGCAAAATTTGCCCCAAAACTATATTTTCTGGGCTAAAATTAAAGGAAAGTTGCCTGGTGAAGCTGTTCAGACTTCTAAGTGCCGGCTTATAAATACAATAGAGACAAGTTCTAAAATTAAAATATCATGCTGAGTTATTATGTACATACATCTTCTATGCAGGACTTGGCGAGAGGAAAGCAGATGTAGAAAACGGCGCCGACTAGACCGTATGTTACTGTCACTAACATAAACGCGATTGTCAAATCCCTACCCTGTAAAAATAAATAAATATAAATAAATATATTGGGACATTAACACACAGCACCATCTAGTTCCATGGTAAGCTATGAGGCCTGTGTTATGGATACCAGATAGTTGATACACTACACATACTTATATGTATAACTTTAATTCATGCATATTATAAATATAAATACCCATGACTGGAGTACCTACAAATATTCGTGTTCATCACACAAATGATGAACGCCCCCAGCGGGACTCGAACCTGAGACCGCTGACACAGATTATTATATCATCACAAACTGAGCCAAACGTGTCGTCAATAAAATATTAAACACAATATTTAGAGGCTAGAATGTTTTTTTTAATTACTTAATTATGTAATTCTGGAAAAGCTACTATAGCCTAAAGTCCTCTTTAGTAGTAGTTTAATCACACATTTTTTTAAGTTCTATAGATTATAACAACTAAACATATTAGCTTACAGCTGCTACAACACACTTCTAACAGAAACATACACCAATTAAAAATTAGTATTAATAAAATAATAAGTAAATAAACGTGGTAGAAGTAACTACAGTGGTAGCCTAGTGGGAACGCGCTCATATCCCGGCTCTCATGTGAATCATTGAGTGAATGTTTACGAATCATTTCCAACATGATTACCACTTGTCGTATGGTAAAGGAAAACATCGTGAGGAAACCAGCGTGTCTGAGAGAACCTAGCAAGTTTTCGAAAGATATGTGAAGTCTATTACCCCGCACTTGGCCAGCATGGAGGACTATGGCTTGATCCTTCTCGTATTGAAGGGAGGCCCGCGCCCAGCAGTGGGACGTTAAAAAAATGGCTAAATACAATTAAATAAAACCCTTACATTGTTCTCCTGTCGTGCATTGTTACTCATCACCGAGATGATAATATTATGTATATAGAAGGACAAAGCCAGCATGCCGCTGAGCACGGCCGCGTCGCCGCCGCCGCCGCGCGCCAGCGCCGCGCTGGGCAGGTTGATACCCCATAGCCAGCCCTTTATAACGACGAATATTAATAAGTAGAATACTGATAGTGTACCTGGAATAGGAATTTGAGATTAAATTAGCTATATAATGGAATATAGTATATTTGTGGTTTCTACGTTTATTACTCCTAAAACCTGCATCTAGCTAGCGAGAACTGTATCGGTACAAATTTTAGCTTTTAGAACCGTCGTCCGAAGAAGAGTGTGCATAACTTATAATGATGCATTATAATATCATTTATGTCTAATTGATCTGATTAAATAGCTGAGAGCAGTAGAGACCATCAAATTAGGCTGGAACTATAGGTACCTTTGTACTAAAAAACTCATACACAGGCCGAATCTATAGTTTTTAGAATTTTTGTCTGTTTGTCTGGGAACGCATCACGGGAAAACAAAACCACTGGACAGATTTGTATGAAATTTGGTATGATGTTAGCTGGGTATCCGGGTCAACATATAGGATGCTTTTTACTACGAAAAAAATATCTCATCTCTGAGAAATCTATAGTAAACGTTAAAACGTAACTAGGGGTGAACCCGAGCGGAGCGAGGGTGAGTCGCTAGTATCTCATATAACTGAAGATAAATATATATTATATTATGAGTTTCATGAGAAGAGCTGGCTGAAGATCTTAATAAAAATCTGGTTTCAGAATTAACTGAGCACACTAGACGATTCTGGTGTTCTTAAACTGGTCTTGCATATATTATGCAAATATTTGCAGCTAATAGTGAATAGCCAATATAGTAGTAACATTACCTAAAGAGTTAAATTTAGTGAAGAAAGATACGTTTTTGAAGCTGATAAGCGGGAACATAATGATGGCAACGTAGAAAGGGACGGTGGTGTGCAGACTCCAGTACGGTGATGGATCTTCGAGAGGTTGAGATGAAATACCGAGTAGCAAGTCGTTGTTAGGGCACAGGAGACTTGAGTTGTAGACCGTAGTGTTTGTGCTTGTACTAACATCTGGAAAATAATTTCAATAAAAATACAGTTTGAGTAAGTTTTTTAAGGATATAATATTTAAAAATTACACTTCCAGTGAGCCTTAACTTAATGCAATCCTAGTCACTAAAAACTAATCCAAACATGTCGTCATAAGTATCGTCAGGATAGAAATTAAATATTTCTCTTCTTTATATGAATACTAGCGACTCAGGTACTTTTCTTCCCTAGGTACGTTTTAATTGTTTTGAGCGGAACTCTAGTTTTTTTTACTGAAATAAAAGTAGCCTAAGTTACTCCTTATAACATCAACTACCTACCAGTTAAAGTCCCGTCAAAATCGGCCCAGCGGTTTCGGAGATTAGCCGGAACAAATAGACAGACAAAAATTTTAAAATTGTGTTTTCCTTATAAATACCGTATATAATTCCACATGCATTTAGTAAAAAGCTGTTATTTGGACATTGCAAATAGACACTTCAATTTTATCTATCTGTATAGATTATATACACTAAGTGTAAACTCGTAGTACAGTTGCTTTGTTATATAACTAAGTATATTTTAATTTCCTTTATTGCGAATAAATTGAATAGTTTTTTTTAACTAGAAAATTCTCACCCATAAAGTAATTGACGGTGTAGTACAGAAAGTTGGTAATAAGCAGCCAATATATGACGTTGGCCCCCAACAGCACCACGACGCTGAACACGTGCGCCATCGCCGCGGCTCCCGACCCGAGCAGCACTTTGCATAAAGCTGGCACTTCACATGTTTCACTACCTGTAATAGTGGAAAATATATTCTAAATACAGTTCTTAAGGTATTTAAAATTGAGATATGCAATTTTACTAGTTTTATTTAGGTAATTTGCTCAACTATACTAAGCGTTCGCGAACAATTATTAGACTTTTATTAATAAACTAGCATTGCCCGCGGCTCCACCCGCGTTCAGACGACCAAAAACCGAATTCTTAGGTTTTACATATTAGTATACTCTTACATTGCAGTTTTTGTATTTTTTCTCAGAAATGAGACATTTTCCCAAAAAAAGTATCCTAATTGTTGACCCGGATAACCAGCTATCACCATACCAAATTCCATTAAGATCCCTCCAGTGGTTTTTCTGTGATGCGGTAACAGATAGACAGACAGACAAAAATTCTAAAAACTATAGATTCGGTCTCTGTGTCGATAATAATTTTTATTTCAATAAGATTTTCCAAAAAATATTTAATGTACAGATTCGGATTAGTTACAATTTTATTATATGTATTGATAAGTAGTTTTTTCGGGTACCGCATTCTGAGAAGTAGCTAGGGTAAAACAACTAGGATGAAGTAAGTTATTATTACGAATAATAGTAAATGATTAATATTGTTTGTGGCTTACCATGGTGAGCATTTACCCTCAATAGTATGTACGCGGTGTACAGACACAAGGCCGCCATGAAAGCGAGTAGGATCAACGCCGTGGGTAAGCCGGCACGTTCCACACCCCACGCCATGGTCAGTAGAGATGACCCCATTATTGTGTTCCATATAGAAAATCTGAGGCATGAGTAGTTTTTTTTTTATATATATAGTAATATTGAGCGTAACAAGGTGTTATCAATGTATAATTAAAATGTGTTATATTTTCCGATTGATTTATCTGCTTATTGAGCTAAAAGTAATGGTTCACAATTTTTTAAGATTAAGTGTATTACTACTTATTTTATTAATCGACGATCCTTCATGACGCAAAAAAAAACTACTTTAAAGCTTTTTAAGCTGTCTCTATGTGTTTTTTTTATTTATCAATGTAATGACACAAGCTCTAAGTTAAGGAAATCGTGAATAGAAGGCACTAGTTTCTGTATATTTATAAAAGTGATAACATGTACTATGAAATGTAAGAATCATACTAACATTGTGACGAGAGAGCTTTGTTTATTCTTATCCGGTTCAACGTCTTTCAGCATTGTCCGTTTGTACGTAGCTATGATTTCGCTACCTGATAGTTCTGCTGGACCCTGAGAAGGATATATATTTAACACGCACACAACACACAACACATATTCAAATCGTTTACTGAAAGTGACCCACGTGGGCGCTATTCCTTTTACACACCCACCCACCGCCATTACACGCCATTTAATTCAGATATATGTATGTATGTATTAGTGTTTAATAATTAATTTTGAGACATGGTAACCAATTTTATCGATATTAGCCATCTGAGGATATTATAGAACACAAATCCGCATACATATCCATACCCCACGTGCTCTGTTTCTTTACTCTCATAATTCCATTTTAAACAAGAATTGAGAGAATCATCTACAGAACTAATAATTGCAATTCTATCTCTGTGACTCCGAACTGCGTATTATCTTGGCAAAAAAATCTAAAATTTTTGGTGCAACCTATAGGTATGACAGGTCCCCATGATTTGTATTTTGTAGTCACAAGCCTTAATTAACCACTAAAGTATTAATTGAAATGTGTTAATTTAACGTTAAACATGTGTTTAGTAAATTAAGTAAACTTGTGATCGCCCCGTGGTTGAAAATCAATCATAATTCGGTTTAAAGATGCTTTATTTATTTCTTTAAAGAATAATATTCACTTTATGACAAAAAATTACAAGTAAGTAGGCAGTTGAATATTATTTACATCGTGAACAACTTAATGCAACACAAAAAATATGGGGTAGGTACAGAAACATCAAATATGAGTTGATTAAGTAATAAGATTAATACAAAATTTATATATTTTGTCAAAGAATATCATTTTTACATAATATTGTGGGTAGAAGGGTGTTACAACTAGAATGTTTATGTACTTAACACCTCCAGGTAGATAAATTTCTAAGAAATTAATTAAATTTCTAAGAAATCTACTGTTAACTGACACGCCGGCGTGTCTGCGGTCGTGGAGGGAATAATTGGTAGACACAAATATATAGAGAGCTTGAAAAACTAGAAGAGTAAGTTCAAGTCAATACTAAGTTAATTCAATAAGTTTAATCCATATTGAGGTTCTTTTTTCAAAGTTAAGTAAGGCAGTGGTAGCCCAGTAGTAACGCGCTCGCTTGGGAAACCGAATGAAGCAGGTTCAAATCCCGGGTCTCGCACCTCTGATATTTTCATGTGCGAATCATTTCTAACATGATTACCACTTGCCTTACGGTGAAGGAAAAACATCGTGAGGAAACCTGCATGTCTGAGAGAACCTAGCAAATTTTCGAAAGACATGTGAAGTTCGCCAACCCGCACTTGGCCAGCGTGGTGGACTATGGCCTGATCCCCCTCGTATTGAAGGGAGGCTCGTGCCCAGCAGTGGGACGTTAAAAAAGGGCTGAATACAATTTCAAACTTATATAGATAGCCTATAAAATACAAATTAATTTTTAAACGGGCCCATAGATTCAAAATTTTTTCTCGTACAGACAAACAAACTTTTCATCTTTATATTATGTAAGTACTCGTATAATATTGATGAAAGATAACTAACATCATGCTACATCTTTTAGCAGTGAAATACATATAATAAAATTCTGAGTCGAATCTGTACATTAAATATTTTTTGGAAAATCTTATTGAAATAGACATTATTATCGATATAGAGGCCGAATCTATAGTTTTTAGAATTTTATTTCATTTCTAAGAAATAAATACCAAAACTGCAATGCAACAGTATACTAATAATATCTACATATTATGTAAAACCCAAGAATTTGGTTTATGGTCATCTGAACGCGGGCGGAGCCGCGGGCAATGTTAGTATATAAATAAAACGGATTCGCGGGTAAAAGAAAGTCAATTAATTTTGGCTTTCTGCAGTCTTTCTCTATACGAATTTTAACTATGCCAAAGCTTAATCCTCCGTACATGCAATATGCTTAAAAAGGGGTTCAGTTTTCTGTTCACGTATAGATATTTTGTAAGCCATTACATTACAAATCTGTTGTTAAGAAAAACAGTAAATTGTCTCGGAGCGTGCTTACTATATAAAGCAATCGCGTAGAGATAAAACGATGACGATTAATCATTTAATATATTTTATTTTATTATCTTTTGTTAATAATAATAGCTTGTTACTTAGATTCCGCAATATTCATCGGGCCTTGACCCCACATCTTTCGACATTTAAGAATTTATTTAAGTACAGATTTATGTTTCATAATGATGCAATGAATTACCTAGTTACTTCTTTGCAACTCAAAAAAAACTAAGTATTTAATAACCACTTATTAAATTAAAATAGAATTTAAAAAGTAAAGTAATTTTTATTGTTGGCTTAAGATAACTTCAAAACAACATATATTATCGACTAGCATTGCCCGCGGCTCCGCCCGCGTTCAGACCAAAAACCAAATTCAGATTTATATATTAGTATACATACTCTTATAATGCAATTTTTGTATTTTTTCTCAGAAATGAGATATTTTTCCGAATTAAATAGTATCCTATATGTTAACCCAGATAACCAGCTATCGTCATACCAAGTTTCATCAAAATCTGTCCTGTGGTTTTCCGTGATACGGTAACAAACAGACAGACAGACAAAATTTCTAAAAACTATAGATTCGGCCTCTGTATCGATAATAATGTCTATTTCAATAAGATTTTCCAAAAAATATTTAATCTACAGATTCGGCTTAGTTACAATTTTTGTTATATGTAGGTATAGATATCGTTAATAGAAAAATAAAATTATAGAACGTGTAAAAATCGAATTATACCTATGCTATAGGCACAGATATAGTATGTATGTAAAACCAAACCTATAACTATTATATCTATAGCATTATGCAATAAAAATAAAACATAATTTATTTACCAAAGTATCTGAACTTGTGCTCATCGATCTATACGTGCTGGTCAATTTTGCCCCCATCAGTAAAGGATAGGTCTCGCGATCTTCGTAGAACCTCGCACAACTCGCTCTTATACTATAAGAAACAAAAGAAATATATATTTTTTTTAAATATTTTTGTTTTAAAAGGGCTTCAAAGTCACTTCAAGTCCAAAAGAAAAAGGTCTTATCTATGGTTGTAATATTTTCTTAAAATTTGTAATACGCAAAAGATAGAGCCGATTTAAAAATCTCTTCCTTTTTTGTAATCTATATATTTATCTATCAATCTTTTGAGATAATTATAACAATTAAAACTATAATATTGTGAATACTTACTGATATATGTGATTTTGCTTAGCGTCGGACCCGTACTCACATTCTGAACAATCTGAACACGCGCTTTCAAATACTCTGTAAAAAATAAATGTTTTATTATTAGATAATTATGTTATATATTCATGTTAAGACATGCTTAGATAGTAGATGCCTACATAAATCATAATGTTACGGAAGCGTTCATAACGACGATTTTCTCTCGATTAAATATTAGGTCCTTACATAATATGAAATTGGCGTTTTG
Organism: Brenthis hecate; assembly: GCA_951806755.1. NCBI lineage: Eukaryota > Metazoa > Arthropoda > Insecta > Lepidoptera > Nymphalidae > Brenthis > Brenthis hecate. The sequence continues at coordinate 4,675,224 of OX638258.1, read as the reverse complement.
TCGAACTGGCCACTTGGATTTCAAAAATCTGACATTTGGTAAGGAATTCCAAATTCAAATTTATCTCAAATTAGGCTTGTGTTATTTTTGTGTTTCGAATTTAGTGATTCATTTGTTTTCGCACAATTTGATTTTTCTTGGACATCGTTCTGTTCACAATATGGAAAACTTAAAATATCGCGTTCGATCGAAGGCTTATTGATGTGTATAGGGAAGCTTGTAGCTACTGTAAAAGAAAACACGGTACGTTTTTGATTCCAACGTTTTCGTTCTAGAGACCTACAGAACAAACCCTATGGACGGTCGGGCCAATATGGAAGACGTACTTCGCCGACCCCAAGTAATTTGGGAAATGGGCAAGGGGATGATGATACCTATTAGTGTACACTCTACAGCCATTGAAACGATTTATTAGTGGTCGTAGAACTCATACGCAAATAGTATGAGTAAATTCTACAACACGGATATGAAAGAGAGTATGAATAAAAACAAAGAATTTATCGCAGTTGTCATTTATAAATTATTTCGTCTCTCTATCAAAGTCCAAGGTAAATGCGAGATGTCCCTTGATCTCGACCCCGCGCTCGGGGTTTATGGCTCCTATATCCATCTTTATAATAAATACATTACCGATATGTTATTTATATAATTTGATATCACTTATTGTATATAATATTTATGTATTAATGATATTTCTATAAAGAGATCGCTCAAATTCATTACGTTAACGCGATATGTTACAATGTAAAGTTATAAGGTCCATTAACCATGTGTGTACATGTTATAGGTACCTACTATAAACCAACCGTTGTCAAAGTGTCTAACAAATCTTACCACATAACAGTCTAACATGAAATAAAAACAATTTCATACTAGATAAATACACGACGACGACACGTTTGGCTCAGTTTGTAGTGCCTGCGGTCGCGGGTTCGAGTCTCTCTGGGCATTCATTTGTGTGATAAGCACGAATGTTTGTACTCCAGTCATGGGCGTTTATATTTATAATATGTACCGATATATTTAAAGTTTTATATGTGTAGTGTATCAACTATCTGGTATCCATAACACGAACCTCGTAGCTTACCATGGAACTAGATGGTGCTGTGTGTTAATGTCCCAACATATTTATTTATTAATATTTATTTATACCTAAATGGGAATACTATTATTAATTTCCAATAAATTTAATACAATTTAATGAATTATAAAAAGTAGCCAGTTTAATAATTTTTAATGAGGAACAAACTTAAATTATTTTGTGTGTTTGTTTGTTTTAATAGGATTCTGTGAAACAGACAAATGAAATTTGACAGCCAATGTCTGACATACGAGTAGTTCACCTAATATAAAACGATGAATGTCAAGTGACGGATCCCAATATTTATTAAAATGTCTTATCCATGCTTTCAATGATTTAACAAATTATGTATGGAAAGAGCTGAGAAAAGCCGGGATAAGTATAGAGTATAAATTAAAATACTTAAGTATGTATATAATAACAAGATACAATGCAAGCAAGATAAAATTATTATTGTAAATAAATAAAATAGTAACTATCGTACATAGATAAGTACACAAAATAAATATCTATACATATAATAAAATTGTAACTAAGTCGAATCTGTACATTAAATATTTTTTGGAAAATCTAATTGAAATAGACATTATTATCGATATAGAGTTCGAATCTATAGTTTTTAGAATTTTTGTCTGTCTGTGTGTCTGTCTGTCCGTCCGTCCGTCCGTCCGTCTGTCTGTCTGTCTGTCTGTCTGTCTGACTGTTACCGCATCACGAGAAAACCACTAGACAGATTTTGATGAAATTTGGTATGGTGATAGCTGGTTATCCGGGTCAACATATAGGATACTTTTTACCGCGGAAAAATATCTCATTTCTGAGAAAAAATACAAAAACTGCATTGTAAGAGTATACTCATATGTAAAACCTAAGAATTTGGTTTTTGGTCATCTAAACGCGGGCGGAGCCGCGGGCAATGCTTATATATTTATCTGTGATGGTAACTTACTTCTACGACTCTACAAGATGTAGGTACCTACACACAAATAAGAAAATCCTAACACAGTTAATAGGTACTCCGTCATATCCCTACCTCGGTATAATCAAGAAAATGTTGTTATAATTAAGAAAAACATAGTCATCAACACCAATCGTTTTAAATCGAAAAATATGGTTTATTACGGGTTTTTTCGTTTTAAACGGATTGGCTTAAAGTGTTATATATATTTTCCCGAGTCGTGTTTCCTTTACAAATACATATCTATAAATACTTAGATTCATATCACAATAGTTGTTGTAAGTAAACATTTCTGATGAAATTATTGCAATTATTTCATCACGCAGAATAAATAAAATGTTTATATTGTACCTAATATAAGTATAAGTTTTAAAACAATTTTTTCAATTTTAATTTATTGACTGTTGCAATCTAGACGTCGCGTAGGTCTATTTTTTATATCTTAAGTTATAGTTAAACAAATATTTTAAAAATGATTAGTCCCTCCGTCTGTATCTTCCCTTTTTGTTTTAATTGTGCTTATTTTGCAAAAAGAACAGCACTAATACCTATATATACTACAGTAAAACTAATACAACACGTGCTGCGAGGCGGCCCACCTCGGTGGGCGGTGTGCCTTGCGGGTTGCTCCAGGTACTTCTCTGATAGCAGAGTAGACCGTTGGAGCAACCCCATGGTGGTTGTGGTCTGCCTCGGCAGGCCTGCCGTCGGGCCTACGTGGTTGAGTGCTTAAGCAATCCTGCGACGTCCCAATAAGACGGGGAAGGATTCGTTGGGTTTTAGTGTGTAGTATTGGCTTTTCATTTCTTGTACGCGCACACAAAAACAATTTGAAAATTCTAACGAAAGTAAGTTAGTAAAATATCTTAAGGCATAAGAAATGTACTAAATGAAAGTCTCAAAAAAAGTTTTACGAACTTGCAGGCACTTTTTGTAAAATTAAAACGAAAGAAGTAAACTTAAAGCCCTTTTTTTGTTTGTTTTTAATGTAAGAAAATGTATTTAGGTGTAACACCTGTATATATACAGGTGGTTATTTGAAGCTCACCGGCTAGAAAAGCCAGTAAAACCCAACAGATTCTCTCCCACCTTAATGGGGCATCGCAGCATCGCAGACTACACAACCAAGGGGCTGTTCCCGACATCAGCAACGCAATCCCAGCAGGAGCAACCCGCATGGTACTACGGCCACCGAAGTGGGCCTCCTCTCATTGTGTCTCTTGGTTTCACGCTCAGGTGGATTGCCGGATTCTAATGAGCCGCACCACGGATGAACAATGTGAACACACATTGGGCAACTTGATCAACTGGTAAATCAAGCACTTTGAGCCAACAAGTTTGCGCTGATTCGTTTAAGATATATGGTATATTTATTTACAATGAAAATTTTTTTTACCAAAATTAAAAAAAAAACATTTTTGAAACAAAAAATAACACGGTTCTGAAAATTTCAGGATCTTTTAAAATCAGTATAAGGTATTATAAAAAATAAGCAAAAAATTTAATGTTAATCGTTAATTTTAAGGATTTTTAAAAATATAAGAAGAATTATAGAAGAAATATATTAAGAAATATAGAATATTTAGCATTTATTCAAAAAAAAATTTCGAAATATATATTTTTTCATAACCCTAAGTATCCTCTTTAAAATAAACTGAAGCACTTTTTTGAATCTATTATAATTTTCGCGATATTACAATAACAAACTTGGAAACACTCGAAAAATAGTGAAATATTGAATTTTGCATAACTGTTGAAAAAAAAAATTATTTTATCCTTCTTCCCACCAAATTTAATCGAAATCGAAAGGGATCGATTCCAACCATTGGTCGATTTGACATGAAATGACCAAATGTTTTTTTGGTAAAGACTCTAGAGCATAATTTATTTAAATTTCTTCACTGTGTGGTATTAAATTAAAATGTTATGTACAGTATTTTTTTAAAGTTAAGCAAAACAGATAAAATATCCAATATCATTGTTTACTCACCCATAGCTCTCAACAGATTTAACTGAACTGGCTGTTGATTCGTCCTCACTATTCTGCTCCGAATTTCTTTTTAAGCGCATTTTTAAGCACAACTCTTCTAAAAAAACATAATTTATTTCAAAATTAAACAACCAAGTAAAGAAAATAAACGCTCTACTAGGGAGATTATCTAAACTGGTCAGAAACAACGTGCGTAATGCAATAGTAATACAACAGAGATACCCAATGAGTCGACTTGATAATGAAAATATAATTGAACCCGACGTACGTATTTATTATTTACATAAGATTTTTGATAAGCCATATTGCTAGGCGATTTTTGATACTTTTTAAGTTTATGTGTCTGTTGACGACATTCCCTCACTGTGGCGGACTAAAGATCAGAAGTCTCCAGGATATTATAAGATACAAGCAGTACCCGCGGCTTCACCCTGTGTTTAAACTTCCGATATAAACATCAGTTTTACAATAATATATGGGAGTCTGCCCGATTTCTTGACATTTATGAATTCTGCTCTGCTCCCTTGGGTAGTAGCATGATGATATATAGCCTTCCTCAATAAACTAACCTATGTCATGCAAAAATAATTTTTCAAATAGTAATTCCTGAGATAAGCGCGTTTAAGCAAACAAACAAACTCTTTATAATAATAGTTTAGATTTACGTCAAAAGAAGAATCTTGGCTATAAATATGATAAAATAGTGTATAAAAGCGAAATCTGTACGAGAAATATTTAAAAAAAAATAATGACTAATGTATTATTTACAGAATAGACATTATATTTTATTGTTTGTCTGTATATTTATGTGCATTTCACGCAAAAAGTACTGAACGGATTTTCACTAAATTTTGTGTTGTTATAACTTATTACCTACTCTGGTCAACATTTAGGATACCTTATACTACAGGAAAATCTTTCATTCACCATAATTTTATCAGTCTTGTCTGTATCTACCGACGTATCAATCATTAAAATGCGTTAAGGTGTTTAGTAATTACAAGGAAACATAGGATTGGACATACCTACATACATAAATATAGATCAAACATATAAACTTCCTTTGGGCTTTGCCGCATTCGGGTAAAAAAGTGGGTACTTTCGTTTAAATCCGACCCTGTTCTCTGACGACAAGAGTGCGTGACCCTAATTAGTAACGCGCTAATATTTTTAAAATAATTTTTTGGTTCAAAGGCAAACCGCAAAGTTTATATAAATGATTAAAATTTGTCATAATATATATTGTTGAAAAAAACTTTTACGAGCGCTTTTGAATAGGTACCTACCTAATGTTTATTGAACTTAATATTTTTTTTTACATTGATATATTTACACTTTCGCTATCAACAAATTTGGTATAAATAAATATGCTATTTTTCTGCCATAAATTTATATGTACTTAGTTTTTTAGTTATATAACCCATGAAAAAACTAAGCACTTGAAAAATCTTTCACATGCGGCATGCCTGCGTCATGTGTCCATTTGTCTGTCACAAGTCGATTTCCACTTCTCACTAAAAGGAAATGACTAAGTTCGTTTCTATAATTAAATTACTGTTATAAATGAAAAGGTTTGTATTGCAGATTTAGATTAGAAATTTCGTAAACAGAATATGATCTATAGTAACATGGAGACTACTAACTGTTAGACGCCCTGAGAAGCACCGGAACTAAGTGAGGACATGTCTTATGCCATCTTATCAAATTTATCATAATTTAAAGATAAATAAAACTAATAGTAACAGAACAAAGTTTATTTTTATTTAAGATAAATTATGTACAACTCATATTAAAAGATATTTTTAGCAGATCCTTGATCTTCTTCGAAAAACTCACGATGATGATGGAAATTGTGTGGCCGTTTAGTCAATATTAAAAATAAAAGTAGGTTTATTTTTTAATTTTGACACATTTGCATCTTTGGCATAATGCCGAATAAATAAAAAATGAATGAATAATGTGCAATGAATGATAGTGAAACAAGACAATCTATCCTAACCTAACAAATAATTTAAAAAAAAATATTTCAGTTGTTAAATCGTTATACAATTCTGAAACATTACTAAATGTTGTTAAATTTTGTTAAATATTACATATTTTAATATATATTACTTATACACAGACAACACCCATGTAATAAAAAAACTTTTTAACAAAAAAATAAAAACCGACTTCAAACAAAAGCACTAAAAAGTAACAAATAACTGATTGGTAGTTTTCATTTACTATACATACCTAATCAAATATTTTCGAAGTCGGTGTGCTTTGCTTTGTATGGGCTGGCACCGATTTCGAAATATTTGATAAGGTATGTATTTAATAGGTGAGGCTTTAATTACTTAGCCAAAGCACACCGACTTCGAAAATATTTGATTAGGTATGTATAGTAAATGAAAACTACCAATCAGTTATTTGTTACTTTTAGTGCTTTTGTTTGAAGTCGGTTTTTTATTTTTTTGTTAAAAAGTTTTTATTTTTCCCTTTTTAGTGTAGACAGTAGTATCAAAGTAAGGATTCTAGCGTGTTAGGCTTGTTAAATCAAACAAAATAAGCCCAAACACAAAGTATCTACTATTAGCCGTTGAAGAGTTCCACCTATTCACCTTCTGGCCTTGCCATCAGATCAGGTCAACAACACCGAACCACTGTACTATCAACGGAAATAGAAATACTTGCAAAGTTTCAAGTCAATATGACAATTAGAAGTAGGTTAAATTCAACTTTATTTGTTTTTCCACCATTAGGGGTGGTATTTTTTTTTGAAATTTAAATGGGACCAATCTGGAAGTATACCCTTTCAAACAAAACAAAAATTGTCCAAATCGGTTAATAAATGACGGAGTTCTGAGGTAACAAACATAAAAAAAAAAAAACATACAGTCAAATTGAGAACCTCCTCCTTTTTGAAGTCGGTTGAAAAAAACTTTGTACTAAATAATAATACAATATCAAAATACACTTGATTCATTATACTTACACCATGACAAGTTTTAGATAATATAATTATAACATCTCAAGGACTTTTTTGCTTTAAAATGTAGGTGTTGTAGAGGATAAAATGGGTAACCAAGTGATTAAAAAAAAGTTTATTATTATTTAAACCTAGTAAATCTATATATTGAAGCCCATCTTTCTCATGCAAGCTTTATGTTCTTCAATCAACGGCCCACAATTTTCTTCTCCATGTTCAATTATACTGAAATATAAACAAATAGTAGTAATTTTTATTCTGAATTTACAACGGTTACTATGTTTTAAAGATATTCTTTATATGCTATATAGTAAAACATGTATTATATATGAATAAATTCTAAGAATCCTACTAAACCTGTTAAAGGATATTTTTTTAGTTAACTCAATATTATGAATAAATAAATCATTATGTGTATAATAAGTCATTTAAATTGCATAATTATATTATATTTACATTACTATTACTTACTACACATTTTTGAATTTGATAATATTACGTAATAAAGGAATTTTGCCGAAATTACTAAAATAACCTTACCACGCATCTCTAGCTCTTTTTGTTTCTGGACAAGCACAGCATGGTTTTAACTTAGGTTTTTCAGCATTTGCCACGACCGGGGCATCGACTTTTACTGCATCTACAGCTTTTGCACTTGCATTACCCATTTTTCTTGATTTTAAAATGTGATGCAATAAAAATTCAATATGTAAGGACACTTTTTTGATTTTTGCAAAATTGTCTGTCAACTGTCATTTGTCAAGTGTCATAATAATATGGCAATGACAGCATAAAATGTTTGACGTTGTACGTTCAAAAACAATTATTCTTATCTTCTCCATTCCACGTGACATTGGCGAAGTAATCTGTGTTCAATTGCCATGCTTTGAATAACAAGAAAATTGAATTGAAAAACAATAAGCGAATGATATAAAATTACATTTTTTGTGACACTGGCGAAGCAAATTTTTACGTAGTCTACAGCAGTTCATACCAAAAAAAAAGTAAAAGAGATCGTATCAGTATCGAATATCAGTTTTGAGTATTTTATTTTAATTTTATACTTTAATAGCGATTTTACCTAGCAGCGTTTTATTTTTTAACGGTTGGTATATATTTCTTTTTTTCCCGCAATAAAAAGTATCCTGTATATTGACTCGGATACCCAGCTTTCATCATAGGTACCAAATTTCATCAAAAATCTGTCCAGTGGTTTTCTCGTGAGGTATTCCCAGACAGACAGACTAATTGTCCAATAAATATTTAATGTTCAGATTGTACTCGAGAATTTTATTATATGTATAGATAAGGAATTACAAATCTTTGAAAAGTAATTGTTGCACTAATAAAAAATGTGTAAAAAAAATACTGGCTATCTTAAGCCAGTGTGTCTTTGCCTTTAAAGAAAATTAAAATGATTTAGGTATCTCTCATTATTTCTACAACTTTTGTACCTATAGTTAGTAGATAACATACTGTCAACGCTATGATACAATTAATAATAACAATATATATTGTGATATTTTGATTATCATAAGTAAAACAGTTTAAATTGTTACCGCAAGGATGTGTAAAATAAAAAATCTTTATATTTTTTTAAAATTTAATTGGAAAAGCAAAACTAAAAACGATCGTGCAAAAACTCTCTTTAAACTCAAAAACGAAAATTAAAACTTGGAGAATGCATGAACTTAACTCATAATTTCAACTACACTTATATAACAATTTAGTATTAAAAAGTATTATTTCATAATCACTTACAAGGTAAAAGTCTAAACATATCATAATCATACTTTAAAACGATTGATTATAATCACAAGTTCATGATTAAAAAACAATTACATATATAATCTTAAAACAAACTACATAAAAAGTATATGCATTGATACATAACTCCATGGTACTTTAAGTTTGAAAAGACAAATTGTTCGCAATCATTATGTACCAATACATTACTACCGTCTAAAAAAAAACACGAATTCAAAAACAACACAGCATTCACAATAAATTAGAATGTTAATATGGTTAAAATCAAAAATGCAGTTATAAAATATAGTAGGTACTTAGTAAAAAACCTAAATCGATAATTACGAATATGATTGAATATAAATGTTAATCGATTAAAACGTTTCAGCTTTGTTACAATGGGAACGTCACTGGACTGTGACAGCTGAAAAAAAACTTATTGAGTCCTATTTAAAATCAAGTCAATTACTGTGGTCCAAAAAATAATTTTACGATACCGATGTGCTGATAAAATTTGTCAATCGCCAATAATGATTATCTTTTAAAAACATATTACTTAAAATATGATAAAAGAATTTTATCAATTAGCAACACTTGATAAAACGTAATTATAAAAAAATATGGATCCTTTCCAGCAATATTAGAATCAAATATTAAAACTGTATGGGTATATAATAATTTAGTCTGGATCAGTTGTGGTATAAAGAAATGCATATAAAATGGGGTTAAAATCAAAAAATAAAACATGCCTTCGACAACAAATAACACTAAATTAAACTTAACAACCATGGCACTTCCGTTTACTTCAACAATCTAGTCTATTAGAGATCAAATTGTCGTACGCTTCGAGCTATCATAAAAGAAAATCTATAAAATATTTCAACTACATTTAAAATCTGGCAAAAATCAACGGAGCTGTAACGCTCAAATCATTCGCCATTCTCGACATTGCCCAACGACAAATGACTAAGTCTTATTATTATGGATATAGTTCTATCAGTCTTGATCCTTTTCAGTCGAGATGTAACCGATGTTACAGTCAATCAGTCTTGAGTGTGAGCATCAGTGGCGCCCTATATCAAAGCTGTTCAAGTATCAATAAAATTAATTAAAATACTAAAAGTAGCATAAACAGTTTTGATAGTAGATGTCACTGGATATGTTTTGATTTGTACATACATAATTAATACCGAAGTAAAAATTGTCTTTGAGACTTACCTCGTTGTTTATTCGGTTTGTTGATTGCATTTTATTTAAATATTGTCTAATAAATTTATTACGTTTAACCATTATCATTTTAAAATGTAAAGGCGCTCGATTTTTTAGAACAATATTTGCTATAAGATATTAATTATTTTTTTTTACTTAATACATTAATTATAATTTCTATTGATATATTAAGCACTTTTACATAATAAAGTAATAGTATGTGTTTTGATATTTTAGATTTATTTAGTCTCATAGCATGTGGGTCTACCACTTGTCTTGCGCCAGCGCAGTGTTGTACTGAGGGGGTGATTTGATGATCTTCCTCTCGTTCGGAGTTCCAGATCCTTTGTACGAGCTCGCTTGTTTTTGTAGCTCTGAGGATGAAATTAAATAAGGTTAGATTAGTTAAAAAACGATATAATTTGGTTCCGTTGAATAAAAGGCAATCACGGAACCCTTATAATTTCGTCATATCCTTGTTGTGTTTGTTGTTCATAATTTAAGATTTGACATATAGGTAACCTACCTCTAGACAATTCGGCAGTCAAATCATTTAGATCAATCATTAAAAATGGAGATTGCACTCTATACAAGCAACTAAGATGTAAAAAAAACTATATAATATGAAACAAAGTTGGGTTAGTTACATAATTTATAGCTCAAGAACGGCTGGACCGTTTTTCCGTTCTTTGATTTATTGGATTTGTCTTTATCCCGAATAGCAGAATAACTAATAAAACATCGAAAAAAATCACGAAAAATTAAACTTCAAAAAAGTCTATTTCATACTAAGCGTCAAAAGTCAAAACGTACCTTAAGACGAACCTAAGCAAAGCGAGGGTGAGCCGCTAGTTATATATATACTCGTCCCACCGGAGTATGAGAGTGACAGGAATAGAAAGTGCACTTGTGTCTGCGCGTACACTTGTGCACTATAATATCTCCTGCACAGTTGGCTAGTCTCAATGAGATTGGCCGCCGTGGCCGGAATCGGTCAGGAGAACATCATATACTCGTATATTAGATACGTACCTTATACATTATATTGTAATTTTAGATATTTTCGCATGCAAATTATCCAATTATTTAAAATATCAGATAGTCGCGTATGTCTAAGAAAGTATTAATATAAAGTATACCTACAAGGTCTAAGGAAGTGTTACGTATTATTTTTTTTAAATTCTGCTTTAAAATAGTTTGTATTCAGTCCATAGGTGAGTGCATCAAGGATTGCATTGTGTCAAATCTGCATACAATGTAACACCTTGGGATAAACTCCAAATACAAATTAGTTTCTTTCTCGTGATCCCTTCGATTTCAATACGTAACTCCAGTCACATGTTTTACTTATTTACAGATTTAAAAAAAAGGTCCTACTTTCGGCTATATTTTTTTTTAAGGTTTGTTCATGATTAGACTAAAACTATTTAACAATGTTGTGGCCCTTGAATGTTACATTTTCGAAACATTTTGAGGTAAATATCACTTACATTAGAACTATGAGAGTAATTCTTTGGGTTTGAACACAGCTAATGAAACTTAACATGTTTTATATGGTGATGTTATCTCTAAATATCTCAGAAACGTGACACTAAGTCAGAAAACTATTTATTAATTTACACGTATTCTATAAAATATTCATAAATAATAATATATACCTGCAATAACCAGCAACATCTTTCTGCGAGCTCCGAAAGCAGTCACCCCTATCTCAGTGAGGTCCGCCTCGTTCAGCGACGCGAATGTCGACATGTCCAACTCGTGCTTTTTGAATAGATCTGTAATAAGTAATAACTATAAATCAGTATAAATAATAAAATAATAGTGACGATTTTTGTTATCTTGCTTGTTTTGTTCTATATACTCGTAATATGTAACTGTCACTTTATAAACGCCTTTATGAACTTTGTCAGAAGCGCATTTTTTTTCAGATTTTTTAGAACTAATTGTTAATATTCTACAGTAAATTTATAAGCTCTATTGATATTGACATTTGAAATTCCATAAAATCAAAGATTTTTAAATCTCGAAGTAATTTGTGCTCAACTGGCACGCTTTGAAGAAATTGACGACCAAAAGTTGAATTGAATTTTAACTTTTGCTTATGTACTACTTATGTATGATTCCTCACCTATATACTTATGTAGACCGATGTCCCGCAACAAATCGTACAGCTGTTGGTAGCGACACGGCTTGGCTGTGGGCGGTGAGGGCGTCGGTTCTACTATGTTGGGACGCACTAGCTCCGATCTGTTCCAACCTTTCTCTGGCTATAATCAAAATATGTACATACAGACTTACATATTATGTATGTATGAATTAATTTTGTCATTGGTTTCACGTTCCATTGATATTATTTTTATTTAATATTAAATTTAAATATGTAAAATTGACGAAAGTGCTTGTTAATATCTATTTCAATAATATTTTGATATGAAGGATGTTGGTCATGATCGTTGATCGGTCTCTCTGGTGGTCACTGAAGCTGACAGTTTCTTTTTTGTTATTAAATATTTATACAACATGGCATCAACCCTTATACTACAAATAAATAAAAATAACATATTTGTTATCTATACATATACTCTTTTACGGTAAATTAATACTCTACAGTTTTAACCTAAAACCTCGTCCTTAAAGAGAGCATATAATATTGAATACCGATATTTAGTACCACTTGACTAAACTCCTAATACTATTGAGTACATATAACAACTGTAAATATCATGTCCCTGCCCATTTCCCAATCACTTGGGATCGGCTCAGTACATCTTCCGTACTGCTGATAGGAATTGCTACTGTTTCTCTGTTTCTGCATCTTTACATTTAGGTATACAACTTGTCTGATGCCAGTAATTTAGTTCACCACTTTCACAGTCACACACCACCACACACCATTGGCACAGTCAATTGCTTGAGGTTAGGCGTGGCTTAACATTGGAGAGTTCTTTACGTCTCGTAATATTATGTATATTCCATATATTTCTTTTCAAACATTTTTTATAGTATTATTTAATGTTTCCACGCAATTTTCCTATATATATTTGAAATAGATTTTACTTATTTAAGATATTACAATAGAAATATGTTACCGTAGTCATTCCATCGTTATCGTTCAGTTTGAGGGGAGTAGGGGAGGTATGACTGAAGTAGTACCCCGACCAGCGGGTGGTGGGCACTCTGTACCCCGAAGTGACGTTTTCTCGCATAGCCTGAGTAAATGTTACGTTTTTGTAATAGAATATATGTGAATATGAATTATAAAAGTTCTATAAGAGTAGCTACCATGGATATGTTACTATACTAATACTATAAAAAGGAAAGATTTTTTAGTTTGTTAGTACAGAATAAGCTCCAAAACTACTGGACTGATTTAGATGAAATTTGATGAGAAGTAAGTTTGAGACCCTGGGAAGGACATAGGATTATTTTTATTATGGAAATCAACCTTTAAGGAGGTGAGTGATGGAAGTTTGTATGGGGAATCAACTTAGGGACAAACCAGAGCGAAGCGATTGTGAGTCGCTAGTACGGTATAAGTGTTTTTGCACCCATTAGTTTATTTACATACTTTTAATAACAAACCCTTGATGAGTACATGTATACTTTAAGCTATATTCCAGCGTATTTAACTGTTAGAATAAGTAGTTGTAGTAAGCTATCTGTGTAGTGTATACAAATAAAGTTTTTTAATACGTTCGAGTGGTCTTTGGACCTATGATCTATCTCGAATAGCACATAGGCTACTTTTTATCCCTGAAAAATGGAACGGTTCCCGCGGGATTGATTTGTTTTTGTTTTTCTAGAGGTGAATCCGAGCTAAGCGAGAGTGAGCCGTTAGTAACTTATACATTCATAAAAAATAATTATTATGTATTTTTAACCTTATTGGCTTCAGACTGCATTTTCCTGTATTCAGAAAGCGGTGAAGGCGACATTCTGGTTAGTGTTTCCAGAGTTTTCTTCTCGCAGCCGACGGCGCGGCGGTCGGATATTGGCAACTCCGAGATTATGTTCGCTAATTCTGTATAGAAGCAATTGATTGTATGTATTTATTTTAGCTACAAATTAGGACAGTGATTTGAGTTTTAGAGTTAATTTAGTGTAGCCTAAAAATACTGCGCTAGACAATTATAGGCAGTGGTAGCCCAGTGGTAACTCGCTCGCTTGGGAAACCGAGTAAATCGGGTTCAAATCCCGAGTCTCGCACCTCTGTTATTTTCATGTGCGAATCATTTCTTACATGATTACCACTTGTCTTACGGTGCGAATCATTTCTAACATGATTACCACTTGTCTTACGGTGAAGGAAAACATCGCGAGGAAACCTGCATGTCTGAGAAAACCTAACAAGATTTCGAAAGACATGTGAAGTCTGCCAACCCGCACTTGGCCAGCGTGGCGGACTATCATTGGTCTGATCCCCCTCGTATTGAAGGGAGGCCCGCGCCCAGCAGTGGGACGTTCAAAAGGGCTGAATACAAGACAATTTTTTAGTCAAATTAAGTATGTAGGTAAAAAAATAGAGTCTAATATAATTAGTCAAGTACGAAAGGTTCTCTAATTGTCTTGTAAATTAATTTATTCTTAAAATTCAGATAGATATTTCTAAGTAACTTTTTTGTTTAGACCAACAGTTTGCATAGTTTCCTCATAACAATGGGGTTTTTATAGGTACTTTTTATTTTATTTACTCAAAAACAAGGTTTTTTTTGTTTTGTACCGTTTTCTTTTATTTAAATGTAATATTAAAACTGTAGCCCTTATAAGGAGTTAGTCCTGTAAGTTGTGACATGGATCCTACACCTAGCGCAGGAGTCAGGGACTTCAATTTTGTAGATTGTAATGTATTAATGCAAAAAATTGTGTTAATACAACATTTCTGATCAAGTTATAAACAGGCACAGACAAATCAGTTCAGTACCTTTTCTCCTCTTTTTGTTAACGTTTTTTTTATTTAGTAGCTATTAACGAACTTTAGTGTTATCAATAAAAAAAAATGATTTTAGTTGACCTTAGACCACTGGACGAACACTTGTTATATTAAGTACCTAGTATAATACATACCGTGTTGCGTGCGATCATTCTCAGAAGACGGAGTGGGGCTGTGCGTCTTGCTTATGGGCGACACTGATGGAGATACTACGTTACTACCTTCACCTGCTGGGTAAATGAAAATAATATTTATTGAGTAAGTTTTTACTACCTATAATCATGTTCTAATTTATTACCACTTAATATTTTCTTAAATTTACACTAAATTTGACATTTTAAATAAAACTATCTTTTCGATTTTTTTCGGAAAGACAATCCCTCCCGTAACCATGATTGCTGTTAAACATTCTAAACGTCAGGAGCCAACAATCAAAATAAAATCCGCGAAAAATCAGAAAATATAGTTTTATTTATTACCACTTATTTTACTGTTAAAGAAAACATGGTGAGAAAACCTGCATGTGAAATGTGTAAGAAGTAAGTTTTTGAATGGCTTGTTCAGTCCGCCTGCACAGACCACTCTTGGATATTTGTTTTTAAGTTATTTCTAATTTTCGTATTTATTTGAAACTTTTACGTATGTGATTCCTGGATACCTGCAGTATGTTTTTGAGTTTTTGTTCTTGTACCTTATTGTTAGATTTAGACTAGTTTATGTTTTTATTATAACTTTCATTGAAACGTTACTATAACTTAATTTTGGACGAATTTGTATTTTTCAACTCACTGTATTATATGCTGATATTCAAATTGAAGATTACAGTTATTTAAAATGAAAAACACAAGTTATAACCTTTCTCCTTCTCCCTCCATCTCTTATCTCTTTTCTTTCATTTGAGGTAGAGAATATTTAGATAATATTTATGGGTTACTTTTATCATGTAGAAATGCAGCTTTTAAACTGTTTGGAAGTAGAATCCATTTATATTTACCAGATATATTCTGTGTGTCGAGAGAAACCGAACTGCCGGTGAAGTTGCTCTGGTAGCCGCTGCTCGCCTGCGAGCTTGAGTTCAGCAACTGTGTTATCTGAAATGTTATATTGTTTTTATCTTTACTTAACTAATTTCTATATAACTATGATTAGGGTTATCTATTCATATAATAAAATTCAGAGTCGAATCTCGACAAAAATATTAAATATTTTTTGAAAAATCTTATTGAAATAGACATTGCTATTGATACAGAGGCCGAATCTATAGTTTTTAGAATTTTTATCTATCTGTCCTTGACCGCATCACGGGAAAACCAGTGGAGGGATTTTGATGAAATTTGATATAATGATATACTGTGTTCGCCAAATGAACCAAGCACTGAGATTTTGCGCTTCCACGTGATTAGTTGCAGTCTGCAGATAAGACGCTTAGGCCGTGATTACAATGCAACTCATAATTAGTCCGTCGTTGCATTCCGTACCGTTCCGTTCAGACGTCTCTCGTGTAGTTACCCGATTTATTATCATTGTAGGAGATGACGGTTATGCGACGGAAAGTAAAAATTAATAGGTAAATAATGTATACAAATATTCAAAAATACAGTTATTTTTATTTTAATATTTTTTTTATTTGTATGTTGATTTTATTTTATTACAAATTATTAATAATCCCTGACTTAAGCCTTAGCAACATGAACCAGCCTTATGATTTCAAACCAGTTGTAAGCGTTAGGAGCTAGACAATTTTCTGTCCTTGTCAGTTTGTACTTTGTACGCTAATGTGGGACAGAGAAAGCTCTATGCATGGTTCACTCCGTGAACAGAGTATAGCTGGGTATCCGGCTCAACATATAGGATACTTTTTACTGCGGGAAAATATCTCTGAGAAATCTATACTAAACGTTAAAATGTAACTAGGCTTTAAGAAGAGTTTTTTTTCAAAAGTCATTTTAAATGTAGTATATGTGTGTCCATTTGCGCTTGACAGAGTCTATATACATATGTCTATACAAATTAATAAATTAGTAAGAAAGTAAAATCTTTACTTCAAGTATTTTTCAAAAACAATGACTGGAGTCTGTCTATATTCTGTACCTACTACCAGTGCCGGTTTGGGGGGGGGGGGGGCTGCCCGGGGTGCCAGGTTATACAGGGCGCCGCGCGCGCCAGCTCAATTTAACCATTTAATTTAAATATTTATTTTTATCGATCTAAAGGAAAACTAGACTCAGCGTTTTATCGTATCTCTCACTAAATAATTCTACATACACGCTTTTCTAATTATAATGAAACAAGTATACCTAAAAGGTTCTACATACACGTTTTTTTAATTATAATGAAATAAGTATACCTAAAAGGGCGCCAAAGCCATGACTCGCCCGGGGCGCCAAAATGGCTCAGACCGGTCCTTCCTACTACCTACACAATATGCAACAGGCATTGTTTTTAAAAAATATTTCATGTACAGACTTCGCTTAGTTACAATTTTATTATATGTACAGATATTACATTAATTTTATAATACTAAAGTATAATATTTTACGTACATGTCTATGCTCCGGA
This sequence comes from Brenthis hecate, assembly GCA_951806755.1. Taxonomy (NCBI): domain Eukaryota; kingdom Metazoa; phylum Arthropoda; class Insecta; order Lepidoptera; family Nymphalidae; genus Brenthis; species Brenthis hecate. Next base: position 4,657,777 of record OX638258.1, on the reverse strand, counting down.
GGCAGCTGTAGACACGGCATGTTTCCTCCTCCTTCTTGCATGCCTGATAGTGCTGAAATGTTACGTACATTAATATTGCATCAAGATAAGGACACATAATATTTAAGTAATATTCTCACATAAACGTATTTGATTTGCTATAAATTAATACTTTCTTAGATTTACGCGAATAAAACTATCTTTTCAGATTATGTCGCGGGTTTATTTTGATTTTTGATCCCCGACTTGCAGACGTTTCAAATGCTTTACATATCTTCCGTTACCATGATTGCTGTAAAGCATTAAATTGCAATAAATTGTTTCAAATATAACACATAGTTTCAAAATCTGATGATTTGAATCATTTGCTAATACATAAGAGAATCAGTAATCAGTACTTACGGTTCCAAGATCCTTGATTCTTGAAGACCACCGGTCCATTGGACATGGTGGGGAAATGGAACTGTGCAGCTCTCGGCTGAGGAGATGGCACCATCCAGCTCGGGAACACCGGAGACGTCATCACGGGGGACAGCGGAGTGTAGCCGCCGGGCGTCGGCGGGTTGTACATGTAGGGGGAGTGCGGGGAGAACGGGTTGAATGGGGTGAAGTTGGGCATGGTGTTGGTTATGGTGGGGATGTTGTAGGATTCAGGGATCTCCGCTGTGATCGATGCTTCCTTGTTGCCGAGGAGTTCGCGTCTCGCTTCGTAGATGTCACCTGGGATTAAGGTATAAATAAAAATTTGTTCTTAAGAAATTATTTAATTGATTATATAACAATTCAATATAATAATGCTATCAAATATAATTTCAGATGTTCTTTACATAAATATAATATATTAATAAAATAATTAAATAAACATAGATTAAATTTAGTAATAGTATATTAAATAGAAATAAATATGAACCCGCTGTCAAACAGTAAATACAAGTAAAAACAAAAAAATATACATTCTATTTTTTAATTATTAACAATATCAGTCAAGTGAGCCTCAGCAGTTTTTGTAGCAGAAACATTAATATTATTTTAATTTTTAACATAAATTTCTTACATTAAAAGAAAAATCGAATCTCACCCGCACATCTCTCGATGCCCTTTATCACCACTGAGGCAATGCCCTGCTTGGGCTTGCGGCGCACGCTGATGTACACGCGGTGCTTGTCCATGAGGCGCGCGGCCGCGTCGCCCTCCACGCGGCACTGCTCCTCCGCCACGTCGAAGATCACCACCAGGGGGAGGCTGCCCTGGAGGTGGAGAGGATCATCAGAGGTGATTATTTATAGCTAAGAGGTGTTTATTTAAAAAAGTGCAAACAGATCTATCCCACGGGACGTTCATTTTTCCAGGATAAAAGTAACCTCTTGTTTGAACAGCTATCATAATTCGTTGGCTTATTATTACAAGGTTCTATGAATTACGTATGATATTAGGACTCTGTTAGAAGTATATTGTTTTGTGTATTAGGTTGTATGTCTGTATGATAGTAAAGTGCGCTCTACCTATAATAGATGGGGCGTACGCTAACGTTATAGCGTCAATTTAATCTAGTAAAAACGACGTCTTTTTCAATGTCGGAATCTTATCAAAATCTTGATCTTGGCTTTTGGTAACTCTTAACTACTCATACCACAATTGTTTTGGACTCTATTTAGCATATTTATTCGTAGCTGTACGTAAATAACCTTCAGAACGTACAAAGAAACCATGAATACTTTGACATCACCGAACTAAAACTACACCATGTAGCTACTAAATATGCGTACTATTGACCTAAAGACCTTGAAGTACTGAGCATGTACGGACGCGTGCAAATTCGGGCGCGGAGGCGAATCAATTAATGTGACAGACTGACGTAGCAAGGCTGCTCGCAAGTGATATGGCCTTCAAATCGGCGAATATGTTTTAAATAAAACTATCTTTTCGGATTTTTTCGCGAATTTATTTTGATTTTTGGTTCCCGACGTTTCGTATGCTTTACAGCAACCATGGTCACGGGAGAGACTAAAAGTGTTTAGTGTTTAGTTTAGTTTTATTTAAAACTAGCGGAAAAGAGACAAATAGAAAAGCACAAATAGATATATCCCACGGGAACCGTTCATTTTTCTAAGATAAAAAGTAACCTGTTGTTTGACCAGCAATAAGGTTTTAATCAGCATGCCAAATTTTACTAAATTAGGTGCATAAGTTGTTGTGTACTAAGCTGTATAAGTTACTATAGTTTTTTAACTATCCCACGGGAACTCTTTAATTTTCCGGGATGAAAAGTATCTAAAATGTTGACCGGGGATATAAGGTACCACCGTGCAAAATTTCATTTAAATCGGTCCAATAGATTCGGAGATTAGCCCGTACAAACAGACAAACAGAGAAATAAAAAATTTGAAAAAAAATTGAATTGTTATATTTGTCTTCTTACATCCCCCTGACTCCGTTTTTAGCATTTTTTTTCTATGTACAGACATTCGATCTCTACAGTTTTATTATAGTATAGATGTCAAATGTTCGTGTAAATTTAAGAAAGTATTATTCGGCGAATATGCTATTTGTTTTTTGCTAGTCGTCCCTGGTGGTTTTATGTAGGTATGAAGTGTGCAGTTACTTTTTATATGAAAATTCTATAAATAAAAACCAAGTGCAAATGTCAAAAACTTCATACCGCTACACAATGTGTGTATGTAGAGAGACCTATTTTTTAACAATAAACTAACTTTATAAAATTTGACGATACAAGAGTCAAAGTTTAGAAAGTTTTATTTATATTTGAAGTTTTTACCTTAGAGAAAATATTTTTTTAATATTCTTTTTGCATTTATTTATTGAGAACCTATCTTAAATATCACACTCGAAACGACGGAGAAAAAAAAATTACATAAATAAAATACTTAAAAAACAGGCGGGCAATGCCGAAGGTAAATGCTAGTATGATGGTATCATGTGATACTGTGGCCCGAGTTATGTATTTTCTTATGTACAGATCATTAATTATTCTATTTAACTAAGAAGTTACATGGACTAAACGATTCAATTACATTTGATTGGTTGATGTAACTTTTAAGTTCTCATACCACCAATATATTTAAGATTTTAATTCGAGTAGGTAATAACAATAGGCATATTACATATATGTATGTATGTAGATATATGCTCTGTGCCCACTACCACCGGGTGAGGAAGGGTGTATGTTGCATTCATTTAAGGGTAGAAGAAACCCTTTATCTACATACCACTAGCTGTTGCCTCGCCGCACACACATCCTTGACCTGCCCCATAACAGTCAAACAGCTTTTTCTCAACGCTGATATTTTGGGATCATGATCACCTTCAGTTGCTCTGTGCTACCCACGATCTGGTTGAGGAAGGGTGTATGTTATATTCACCTAAGGGTAGGACAAACCCTTTAACTACATACCACTAGCTGCTGCCTCGCCGCGTACACATCTTTGATCTGCCCCGTGATGGTGACGCAGCTCTTCCTGAGCGCCGGGATGTTGGGGTCGTCTGCGTCCGGGAACATGATCTGTGTGCCCGTGCCCTTCATGATGACCTTCAGCTGCTCGGCGCTGCGCCCCACCACCACCGGGTGGTGCATGGGGGAAATCTCCAGGCTCATCTGCACTTGAGTTTGACTCTGGGTCGAGGGAAAATTGCGTTTTAAGAATTGTTAAAATATTTTATAGAACAATAGTCCGGTACGTTTCGTATAGGATATGAATGAAATAAAATAATTTAATGTTTAGTTTTAAAATGATTAATTGCATACAAGTTAATTATTTTTAAATTATTTGCGATAAATAAGCAATTTTGCATTTTTTTTTGTGTGCGGGTTTCATAGCTTTATATACTTTACATAGAATATGTGTTTATAAAACGTGTCTCGGTAAGGTTTTATAATATGAGCTCGTCTTCTCTGTATCTTTCAATAACATCGATCAAAAAGTACTAGATACACAATCAGCGACAAAATATGTCCTCACCGAATGAGCGCTCATTTGAACATTTGATCGCGCTTTTAATTTTTTTTTGTGAAAACAACTGTAAGATTCGCATTTAATGTTCAATTTACATTGTTGTATATTTATTTCAACTAAAATAGATTCATAAATACGGTTAGTGGCAGTTTTAAGACAACTCTTCCATGGGATTGTGTATCTCGTACTTTTGTGATTGATGTCCAATAAGCAAGTAATGCAACTTTACTAATATCATAAACACGATTATAAGCCCATAAATACACTGCTCCTCACTATATAATGAATTTCGGAAGCTTTTAACTTAATTTTTGAGAAAGGCTTTGTAGTTATAACGGAGTTTTGAGAGACGTTTTAAGATGTGTTATGATTTGAATTTCAAATTTTTTGAATTTTTTATCCAATTTTAAGTTGTACTTGTAATCTTATTAAAAGTGAACAATGTTCTTAAATGAGTAAATAAATGTCTTTTAACCCTAGATAATATATTCAATACTGACCGCGAGCGGGCCACACATGTAGTTCATGAGCAGCGTGGTGGCCTCCATGGTGGCGTGCACCTCCCACTGCACGCCCTTCACCACCAGCAGGTTGGCGTGCAGCTTGGGCCGGTTGCGGAGCATCACCTGGTACACGAACATTAGTCAATTTAAAAAAAAACTTGTACATTTTGTTCTTTTTATTTAATTTAAAATTTTAGATTACACTTTAGAGTACCTACCAAATTTATTTACTGACTAAGACATAAATATTAATTGTTAAATGTTTATAATATGATATATGAAAATATGGACCTGTGTCCGAATGAAAATAAATAAATAAATAAAAAATATCCCTCGGGAATAAACAAAATCCGAAAAGAGAGTTTCATTTATAAAATGTAAAATCTAAGAAAGTATTAGTATCAAGTAATCTTTTACTTTTTGTAGGAAAATATACCTTTAAAGATAAACTTAAAAAGCAAAACCTTATCTAAATATAAAATTTGATCCCAATCGTTAGAGCCGTTTCTGAGATATGTACACGTAATAATTTTTCTATAAGTAAAAGAATTGCTCCTTTACAATAGTAAATAAGATAGTTTTATATGAAAAGCTTTTTTAAGCAGGCAGCACATACTCATACGCAAATATAAAAATTTTAATAAAAAATATACATAAAAATAACTTTATGTATAAGAAAATTACTTATAGTGACAATTTGTATGAACTTATAACATTTATTTATACTTATTGAGATAATATTATGTTACATGCATAAAATAAGAAATCAAGAAATACATTTTTCTAAAAAAACCTTCGTAAATTTTTATACTTACATAACTTGAAATAGCAAAATTGCCATTTTATTTCTGTAGGATCACTAAAATTTTATAATATGTGCATATGTTTTTGAAACAATTCTTACCTGAACGTTGTATTGCTCTTGTATTTGTTGGACGTAGGGAGAATTGATATCTGGCAATGGCTGAGAAGGTGCTACAATGGGCAGCTCGAAGCAAAACACCAGCGGAGTTAGGGCCTGTATACAATATGGAGAAAGAACATATGTAGTTTGACTAGCGGCTTGGCCTCGATTCGCTGGGGTTCGCCTATCCTACCCTATCCCACGAGAACCGTACATTTTCCGGAATAAAAAATATCCTATGTGTTATTCCAGACTATAATCTATCTCTGTGCAAAATCTCTGTGCCAAACTTCATCCAGATCCGTTCAGCCGTTCTGGCGTGAAAGAGTAACAAACAACCATACTCACAAACTTTCATATTTATAATATTAGTATAGATTACATAGATCTAAATAATTAATTATAGTTTAAAAAAACACGCTTTTGATGAATTGGAATGCTTTGGACTCTTCCTAGCTCCAAGATAACAAATTATGGTTCAGTCTTCGGAACTACCTATTATGTACATACATACAAATTTCTTGTGTGTGTAAGTTGTGGATTGTATTATAACGTATTTTCCCGTGGGAAATCAATAATTTCCCGCGGTAAAAAGTAGAATTTGTCACTTTCCAGCCCTCTATCTCCACATAAAAAGTCACGTCAATCCGTTATTCTGTTTCGACGTGAAAGAAGGACCAACAAACAAACTAACTAACAAACAAACAAACAAACAAACACACTTAAATATTTATAATATTATATTAAGTATGGAAGTATGGGTTAATACAAATTTATTTATAATTATAAAAATACTGACCCGGACTCTAGCCCGCGCTCGCTCCACACGTTCCATATCGCCTGCGATGGACACTTGGTTACTTTTCTCCTGCGTGCTTGTTCTGTTCGAGTCCGGGAAATGGATGTGGCAACCCGTTTCTTCCATTACGCGTTTAATTGTTAAACCACCCTTAAATTATTTCATAAATAAATATGTTGGAACATTAACACACAGCACCATCTAATTCCACGGCAAGCTACAAGGCTTGTAGATACCAGATAGTTGATACACTACACATATATAACCTCAAATACAAACTAAGCCAAACGTATCATCAATACATATATTATAAATGTTATATTCTACACAAATTGTACGACTATAAAATACTAGTGACTTATCCCTGCATCGTTCTGGTGCGTCCCAAGGTGCTTAGTAGTAGCTAATATTACTTCAAATCATTCTATCTCCGTACTAAATATTCAAATTCGTCCAGCTGTTTTAGGGTAAAGAAGTAACAAACATACAAACATACGCACGGCCACATTACGACACTTTTTCTAAAAAAGGTTTATAGATATACTACCTATTATTCAATTGTATAAACAAAACTTTCTGGTCAATTATAAGATTTCAAAACAACCTTTCTCTATACTATTATATAACGTTGTATTGTATTCAGCCCTTTTTAACGTCCCTCTCCTGAGCACGGGCTTCCCTTCAATACGAGGGGGATTAGGCCATAGTCCACCACGCTCGCCAAGTGCGGGTTGGCGTCAAGTTAAAAAAAAAAATAAGTTATTTATAAAATTGCTTGGTACAAAGATCGCCATTTGTATTTGTATCCCTATGGATAAGTATAGATACAGATACAAGTATAAACAATTAGCAGTTGACCACAACATTTTTTCAATCATTTTAAATGCACTTAAAATATACCTTAAGATAGCTCGACAACTTGAAAATATTATAAAACAACAATGATTTCATAATGACTCAATTTCCATTGTTTAGTTTTATGAGTACGTACTAAATAATATGTACTGCATGCATATGTACTGATGTAGACTCATTAAGATTAAAATAGTTGAGTAATTTGTTTTTCAAGAGATGTTTGAAGACAATGGCATAATATTTAAACCGAACTATGCAATAGGTATGTCTTGTTGGAACATTAACACACACTGCACACAGCACCGTCTAGTTCTATGGTAAGCTACGAGGCTTGTGTTATGGATACCAGATAGTTGATACATTACACATAACTTTAAATATATATATATATATATATATATATATATATATATATATATATATATATATATATATATATTATAGATATAAACTCCCATGACTGGAGTACAAACATTCGTGCTCATCACACAAATGAATGCCCCCAGCGGGATTCGAACCCGCGACAGCTGGCACAGCACTTAGGGTCATTAAAAACTGAGCCATACGTGTCGTCAAATTATTCGTCTTGGATATTTAAAGAATTAAATTTGGTCTAATTCAAAGTCCTGAAATGAAATTATGAAATTTGGAGTTGAAGTCATGAAATTTGGAGGGTGTGTTTTTGTAAGTGTAGGTATCCACTAAGAAAGAGTTTTTTGAAATTCCACCCCTAAGAGGGTAAAATGGAGTTTTGAATTTTCTGTAAAACTTTTTATTCTTCGAGTCGATTGACTCGAAAACTGATACGCATACTCTTCAATTTGGTAAAATTATGAGATATTTCTAACACAGTTTTTCCAAAATCATCCCTCAACAAAGTCAAATAAGGCCTTGAAAACCCTACACCTTGTTTTTGTTTTTTTGTTGTTTTAACGCCACTGAGGCCGCGGGTTGTGCTAGAATATAAAAGCATATAAAGTAACAAAATGGATCGTCAGAAACTCGAATTTATATTATAACTAGCGGCTCACCCTCGCTTCGCTCGAGTTCGTCGCTAGGTACGTTTTAAATAGAGATAAATAGTTATTAGCCAGCGCTAGCCATATAATTTTTTTTCGTTAATTTTTCTGATGTTTTAATACTTATTATCCTATTCCGGACTAAGAGAAATCCAAAAATTCAAATATCATAAAAATTGGTCCAGCCGTTCTTGAGTTTTATGTCACGTCACACGGAAACGCAATCGAACGGGATAAAAAGTATCCCATGTCCGTCTCCTGGGTCTAAGCTACTTCCCCACCAATTTTCAGCCAAATCGGTTCAGCCGTTGTTGAGTTATAAATAGTGTAACTAACACGACTTTCTTTTATATATATAGATTATTTAAATTATTGTTATAAATTATTATTAATACTACACTATTAAGTAAATACAGAAATATTTTTGCATAGATATATATCTTTAGATGTAGATGTATAACGTTTCTAGTTAGAGCCATGAAATGTATAATTTATGCAAATCCATCAGTGCCTTGGTGTCCATGAAATAAAAGTGCTGTAAATAATAATTACTGAAGCAGAATACCTAGCTCAGCTGATAAGCTGTTGTAAAACAAAAGTTAGGAGGTTATGTGTATAATGATGACATCAGCAGTTTCATTATACACTATATTGCCAACTAGCTTACTCACGGTTCTTGACTAGCTTGATTCCCCATACAAACTTTAATCCCCATGCTCACCCCTTTGAGGGATGATTTCCGGGATAAAAAGTACCCTATGTCTTTCTTAGGGTCTCAAACTATCTTCTTACTAAATTTCATCTAAATCGGTCCAGTAGATCCAGAGATTAATTACCCCTTACGACGTCACAAACTCACAAACTTTACGTCTTTATAATATTAGTATAGATATAGATCATAAATTTTTTGTAGGACGAAAGTTATTGTAAACAAGTGTATTACATTACACTAGTTTTAATTTTTTTTTAAATCATAGATACTTTCGTAACTTGTTTCAACAATCCCATGCAATTGAAATATAGAAACCATTTATTGAAACTAAGAATGGCATATTCATTTCGTTGTTCTATTCTTGTCATTGAAAGACAAAATCAACGAAAATTTATAATACTTACAAAACAATAGTGATTCATATTTAATTTTATGGTAAACGTGCATTTAATAAGTGCACATATGACCTTGCTAAGTCATTTTATGCCATAGATTAGCTCTATCTACCCGCATGCAAAATTATTGTATCTACTTAGCGCGTAAAATTAGGAATGTATAATACAAATAACAATATCAAGGTGTATTGTATTTATGCTCATAGAAATAGAAAAAAATAATAATAATTCAATAGTGTAAATAATATAGTATTGTTACACCAAATATAGCAAACCAACTATCATCATGTCAAATTTCATAAAAATCGTCTCCACTGGTTTTTCCGTGATGCAGTCACAGACAGAGAGACAGACAAAAATTCTAAAAAAAACTATAAATTCGGCCTCTATATCGATAATAATGTTTATTTAAATAAGATTTTCCAAAAAATATTTAATGTACAGATTCGGCTTAGAAACAATTTTATTATATGTATAGATTACTTTTTAAATTTTATTTTCTCGATATGTTCACCTGAAAATATTGACACATATGTACCTACCTATATGATATACCTATACTTTTAAATGTTATCGGACTATTATTATAATATATACTTGCATAAGTTTGTATGAATGTGTGTTTGTTACCTACCTCTTTAAGGCAAACTACTGGACTCAGGACTGATTTGGATACTTAGTGCATAGATAGAGTATCATGAGTAATATATAGGTTACTGTTTGGCGCCGAAGGACATAAAGTAAGTCCCTAGTTTAATATATAATATAGAAAACTATACTTCAATGTAATTTATTATATAACACTCAGAAATGATAAAATAGCAATTACCTTTCCAATAATGTGCGAGTGGTCTGTATAACTGACGTCAATCTTCATAGTCACGCGGTTACTCTACGAAGAATAAACATTCGAAATTAATATAAATATCACTAGATATCCTGCTGGTGTTATTTCTTGCTTTTTGATTATTTCTTAATTATCTTAGTTTACATCCTACAACGGTTACGGGTTAGGTATAGGTATGATACCGGTAAGATGGAGCTTTTTTTTTACTTTATTTCCTCAGTTGAGTTTTTTACTAAATTAATCATAGTTTTAAACGGATATATAAAATTTATTATTTATAGTTATGAAATTTATAAATTGTATTTTAATTAATCAATTTTACTAACGCGTTTTTTCCGCGTTTAAATATTTTCTGTTATAATAGCATGTAGAGTTCAATACATCGAAGAAGCAGGACTTATATTCACGATTGTGGATTTTAAAAAGTTAATTATATAATATTATACATACTCTTGTATCCAGTAACTGCATAATTTTTTCTCGCGCCAGCTTGACATCATCCGGACGACCAGCAATACGCACATGAGGATCTAGATGAAAGCTCTTTAAATTATTTATTTTCTCACACTAACACCAATATGACATTTAAAAAGAAAAAATCCACTTTGATAAAACACAAATTATTCTAACCTAAAATTTGTAATAAATCGGCATAATTATTATCCCGTATTTTTTTAATAACTTCATAAACTTCATCGTAATTATTCTTAAAAATCATTCTTAATACATTTAAAATTATAAAAAAAATTAGTATAAAAGTCGTGTAATAGCTAACGGTTGCAAAATGTAAATGAAATAAATCAAAAATTTTAAACTAAAATAATATCGCGCCAGACGGGCGCCGCGCGCTATTTGGCGCCATCCCGCCAAAATTTGTTTACAGGTGGACGTTAATTTAAAAAAAATGTACGTTTCAAAATAAGGATACTTAAATAAAAATTCCTAAAAATATATTTTTTAAATTAATTTAAGAGTAGGTACATTAAAGTATACTTCGAATGAAAATATAGTAAATACAAATATTAAAAAATATATATAATCCTCAAACACATTTTACATCGGTTATTTAATTCACATACCTTTTTTCGATCGAGCTCCTATTTTAAGCCGTGCGGGCCAGTTTATTAAAGTATTCGTTTCATTCATGACCTAAAAAAATATTTAAAATATAACAGCAAAACTTTAATTCAAATTAATTCTAATCTATGACACGTGTGTCACTTAAATAGTACATTTATTATATGCTACGGGTTACATTACGATACTAATTATAGTTATTGCGTAGGTACATAAGGTTTTTACGTAAGAATTAGTTCGATTTATCTTACCCTGTGAAAAAATGCCTGAGCAGTTTGAGATTCTTCCAAATTTTCTGAAATTTAAAATTAAGTTAACTATAATATAATTTTTTTTAAATATGTATGTGTTTCCACGACAGGTTCCCACAAAACGTTTAACAAACCCAGCAGCAGTTATACTGCCATTTCGGAATTTATTAGTGGATTTTTGAATTTAAGCCTTTAAATAGGCTTTTTTAATTTACTCAAATGGTACAATCAACAACACATGATGGTGCCTTATAATTAGTTTATATCTATAGGTATGAATTCAATAAGTATAATAGATATTGTACTCGTAATTTAATAAAGATCATCCAGCTCAATATCTCTCACTAGTTTTTCTCAGACATTATGGATTGTATTTACTTATGGTAGAATACAATTTTTCCGTTAAAATGCAACGCTTTAATTCTAAAAAAAAGTATAGAAGTTTACTAATAACTATTTACCAGCCAGCATCGCTTCCAAACGGCGCCTGTCCACACGAAACCTTTCTTGATATACATCCTCAGCACTATTTAATCCAAGTATTACTGCTAACTTCTGTAAGTCTTCGGCTGAAGTTACAGAATTACTAGTTCCACTTTCGGATGCCTGTTTTATGTAACGAGACGGTACAATGATATACACATTTATTCTCCAAATTAAAAATAAGAATAATTTCTAATAATAAATAAATAAAGTTCATTAATAGTACGTCCATATAAAAGTTAACCACGCTAAGTATAATCAAGATGGCGGATATGCAGTAATTAAATATAACTGTTACATACACAAAAGATTTTTATAACGGCCAGCACTTTTAAAAATAATATAAAGAAGTACTTACCTCGCTTATTGTGTCTTTATCAGAGCTACTCTTAAATTCTGATAGATGTGTTTTAACAGTTAAAAAATTTGCTGACGCCATAGCGATAATAAATATATATCACATTAATTTTATATTTATTTTATTGATTCAATTTGAAGTCATTAAGATTTATAATTGATTAATGCGTAAATAAAATATCTATACATAATTCTTAAACTACAAAAGTCTTAAAATTTCGAGTGGTTCAAATATTTCACCTTTACTTTTTGATATCCCAAGCCCAACTAAGGTGATAAAAATGATTTCTTGATAGTACTTAGAATTAAATATTATATAAAAATTTGAGGGTATTTTAATTTTAATTCAATATTCGCTACTACGTTTTTGGTATTACGTTTAAAATGATGAATTATTTAAATTAATTTTATCAGTAACAAATATAAATAAGTAGTAAAATATTATAAAAAATATTTCGGACCAAAAATATCAATATTAAAATTACCTCGCCATTACATTGCACATTATAAGTACGTTTCGTTTTTATAATTCGAATTGTTCATACCATTTTGAACATGGAGGCCTGTCATTGATCAACCAATGGGAAGCCGTCCCGCCACCGGACGTTGCCGCCAAGACGGCGCCAGCCAACAAATTTCTTTGAACTCATTTGTTTTTAAAGTAGACTAAGTACTCTGTACTTCTAGGTAAAACAGAAGTTTATAATTTTTTTTTAAAACATAAATTAGCAAAAATATTTATCAAATATTACATATAATATTTTATTATTTATTAATATTATTTAAACATATAGCTTTATAACAATGTGATATATTACAACAAATTAAATGGTAAAATTTGTAAGCCACTGATTTTGTGTATTGCAGTGTAGTACGTAGATAGGATCAATTACATTATTTCTTGGTAAAATACTAAGTCATGGGCGTCGGGAGAGGGTGCAAGGGGGTGCACTTGCAGCCCCCTGTCATGAAGGAAAATATATAAATAAAATTGTATTAGTAAAATCCGTTTAAATGTAGATATATATATATACGAAAAAAAGATGTTATATAAGTATGAATAAAAATTATAAAATAAATCATTTGAAGATTAGTTAGTAAATAGCAATTTTGGAATATTTATTAACTATAAAATAAGATGTAGTAATAAAAATAAACACGCTGGTGCTACTATGAATGAAACCTTTATTACAAACGGAACGTAATCCATTGAAATGTATTTTGAGCGATCGCCACTTGATGTCGCATTAGTCGGGTTTCAGCGCTTGCCGGTGTTGGGTGTGTGTAACTCTCGATTCGAGTTCACGTAGCTTAGTAAATAAAAATTCTATTTATTAATTAAAAGTGTAACTTTATAATTCTAGATTATTTTGTACGCTAGTATAAGTATCTCTGAGTGTCCTACCTATAATTGTTTAGTGTTTATTTAAGTTTTAGTGTCTTAATTTAATTCGACGGTAAGTAGTAAAATCAAAAGTTATTCTAAGAATTTTATTTTTAAATATGTATCTATTTATTGATACTAAAATTTAGAATAGGGTAGGCATTTTAAAATAAATTAGTATTATTGTAACGTAAGTATTTTATATATTTTAAAGTAACAGCTGTTGCGATGTCGGTGTCTTCCGAAATTCCACGTTAATATTTGCAAAGTTCAAATAATATCATAAGAGCTTCATATTATTTTAAATAAAACTTTCTTTTCGGATTTTTTCGCGAATTTATTTTGATTTTTGGTTCCCGACGTCTGTAACAACTATATAATACCATATAGACATCTAACACCTCAGTCTCTCCCGTGACCATGATTGCTGAAAAGCATTCGAAACGTCGGGAACCAAAAATCAAAATAAATTCGCGAAAAAATCCGAAAAGATAGTTTTATTTAAAATGTCAAGTATTCGCGTAAACCTAAGAAAGTATTATGTGAACCTTCATAATGATTAAATTATAGCTGTTTCTAATTTATAACTAAACAATCTATATTTTTTATAACATCCTAAATAAAATTCCCTATGGTTTATTAGTATTACAATTATAGGCGCTTGCAATGCAAAATGCTTCTTATTTTTAATAAAGGTTATGCTATAATCACCTTTATGCCTTTACACTTGTGGTAGACGTATCCATCTTCCTGTTGTCTGATTTTACACATACTCTGACCATTTAGGGGAGAAGTACCCCCGTAGAATATTATTTTAATACATACTATTGATTTTGTGTAAAAGAAAATATTAGAATAATTTAGTTTAAATAATGTAATACATTCATAAAATTCTCCGGATTTTGGTATAATTTTCTTTTTTATTTTAAAATAAATGTCGAATATCTAAACAAAAGCAATTCGTACAATTGTATTTGCCTACTGCTACTCGTGTAGTTAATTATTTCTTATCTACCATTTTTTTATTATTTATATTATTTCAAATAAGGTTTCTATAATAATAATAATACAAGATAATAAAATATACAATTAAACGTCTTCCGACAGCTGGTGACGCCTACAAAAGTTAAATTTAACATTTACAATTTACATATATTACGTTATAAAGTAACAACCGGCAACCGTTCGAAATGTGTGATGTAAAGAAAGTAAGTACATAGCTGTAACGACAATGCCTTCAGAATGTTCATTGCATTACACGATATTATGCCGTCTATTTATGTACATAGTAAGGATCAGGATTAACTTTTAGTTAGTGCATTTTTAATTAGAAAATTTAAACTTAAAAAGAATGCAATACTTAATAATAAGGAAATATTGTTAATTAATCTTTTTAAGTGATATTTTTAAAGCTCTTTGAAAATTAAAAATACCTATTCGTTATAATTACAATACGTACAATGTAGCTTGACAATAATTAATTTTAATACAATACAGCTGTTAACACATTGCCTAGTAACAGGCTCTGAACATTCTTTATATCTATCTAATAAATTTAAACGAGCAAATTCTTGTATATATATTTATATATAAATATAAACACATAAATTAATGTGAATTAATGAATTAAATAAATCGATTTAGATTAGTCTTATGTCTGACAAAACGCCTATTCTAGAGTTTTCATGCGGTTTTCTTTCGCATTATTCCACACAAAATATGGTCGGTAATTCCAAAAATGGTTGGTAATTTCAAAAGTAATTTTAAGGTTGATGAACTTTAGTTAATAGGAATTATTATCTTTCACTACGTTTCGGATATGTAAAATTCACGTCACCGTTTAACAACGTTAATTATTGTAATAAATCAATGTGTAATGTGTACACAAATAAAGAATATAGAAATGTAACTAATCAGTCTTTTGTTCGTCTATTTATAATATTATATGACAGATTATAAAGCTAACGACTATTGTATAAATCGGATTAAAGCCCTTAGATCAAGTCGGACAGTGAACCCACTACCGGTTTCGTAAGAACATCAGCTTAAACCCCAGACGGTCGTCTACTTTTTAATTTTATTTAAAAATGCACATACTATAAAGTCGACAAGTGAGTATAGTTTGCATTCTATTAACATACCGGTCGCTGGGACATTGTTCTGCCAGCACGCGGGCTACATACTGAACGGATTTATTGTATCGTAAACCTTCCTTCAGTTTAATGGTTTACTTAATATTCACTTATTTTTACTTTTTAGTTTTTACTGTTAAATTAAGTGAAAGTCTCATTTACAGTCAAAGGTGTTACATAAAAACAATTTTGAAAGAAATTTCTTATTATAAAAATATACTCGTACCTACGTATTATATTTTATACCAGATTTTATATTATAAAATAACTTTGTTTAAATATCCAATTCGCTATTTCAGTGGCTCTTATAAGGTACCTCATACTTAATCATTTTCAAAACTACGTGAGTAAAGTTTTGTACTAAAGGACCAAAAAATTAATTTAATATAAGTAATAAATCAATAATAAATATTAATATTAAAACATAAAAAATCTGTAACATAATTATGATAAACAATTAATTGAATTAAAAAAAAAACGCAGCCATGAACATACCTACATAAGACGTTATGATGTTTCGTCCAACCTTGATACCGACCGAAATAGATCGCGCGAATATCATTGACGTCTTAACGTTTTCACTTTCACCTTTCATATTCGCGATGCTCGCCATCTGCCTATAAAAGCTTTTTTTTAAAAACCGACTTCCAGGCACTAAAATGTAAAAAAATAACAGGTTCATATATATATACCTAATCAGATATTTTCGAAGTCGGTGCCAGTTTGTATGGGACCACCTGGGAAATATACTCTTTGGGACAAAAAAAAAATAATTTCCAAAACGGTTCAGGCGTCTTTGAGTAATCGGCGAACATACATAAAAAAAGATTCCGACGAATTGAGAACCTCCTTTCTGGAATTCGGTGAATAAATATAAAAGTATATACATAATTAAATACCTATAAATTTTACCTCAACAAGTGAACTAATTGTCAATCAGATTAATAAATTTTCAAAATAATTTTAAGTAGCTGAATTGTTCTAAAAACAGACAATTTTATTTAATGTAAATTGTATCAAAATCATAGATAAATTTAAAACTCTCTATTTCTGCCTTCTGCATTTTATTAATAAAAACTTTTTAACAAAAAAATAAAAACCGACTTCAAACAAAAGCACTAAAAAGTGAAAAATAACTGCTTGGTAGTTTTCATTTACTATACATACCTAATAAAATATTTTCGAAGTCGGTGTGCTTTGGCTAAGTAATTAAAGCCTACCTATTAAATACATACCTAATCAAATATTTTTGAAATCGGCCCCAGCCCATACAAAGCAAAGCACACAGACTTCGAAAATATTTTATTAGGCATGTATAGTAAATGAAAACTACCAATCAGTTATTTTTCACTTTTTAGTGCTTTTGTTTGAAGTCGGTTTTTATTTTTTTGTTAAAAAGTTTTTATTTTTCCCTTTTTAGTGTAGACAGTAGTAGCAAAGTAAGGATTCTAACGTGTTAGGCTTGTCAAATCAAACAAAATAAGCCCAAACTCAAAGTATCTACTATTAGCCGTTGAAGAGTTCCACCTATCCACCTTCTGGCCTTGCCATCAGATCAGGTCAACAACACCGAACCACTGTACTATCAACGGAAATAGAAATACTTGCAAAGTTTCAAGTCAATATGACAATTAGAAGTAGGTTAAATTCATCATTAGTTGTTTTTCCACCCTTAGGGGTGGTATTTTTTTTGAAATTTAAATGGGACCAATCTGGAAGTATACCCTTTCAAACAAAACAAAAATTGTCCAAATCGGTTAATAAATGACGGAGTTCTGAGGTAACAAACATAAAAAAAAAAAAAAAAACATACAGTCGAATTGAGAACCTCCTCCTTTTTGAAGTCGGTTGAAAACTAGCGACTCACTTTTAACGTTCAGTATAGATTTCTCAGAGATGAGATATTTTCCTGCAGTAAAAAAATCTTATAAGTTGACCCGGATAACTAGCTATCATCATACCAAATTTCATCAAAATCCCTCCAGTATTTCCGTGATGCAGTCACAGACAGACAGACTGAGAGACAAAAATTCTAAAATCTATAGATTCGATGTCTGTATCGATAATAATGTCTATTTCATTAAGGCTTTCCAAAAAAAATTTGATGTACAGATCCGGCTTACATTAGTTAGAACTTTATCATATGTATAGAAGATAGATATATGAATCAAAACTTTGGCTTTGACAAAATTAAAAAAAAAGAAAATGCTTAAAATATCCTATGAGTAATAGATGTCTAAAGTGATTGGTCCTTGATATACTTAATTATTGATAAATTTATCGCAAAGAGCGGTCCGTTACTGGCGCCTCGTCTCGTGTAAGTAACGGTGCCCGAAATTACGGTAAGCGATAAAAATTAAATTCCAATTGATTAGATCGATTTTTATTTATTTGCTTATAAGATTGATGACAAAATATTATATAATGTGAATGAAAAAAGTAAAATATTTAAGTAATTACTTGTGACTTGTGAAGTATTATTTATATAGATTATAAATAAATTTATAATTATTAGAATAAAGTTGTGAAGTTTTCTGTAACACAAAAAACAAAATAAAATTGCAAAAAATAGTTAAAATTTAGATTCATCAATATACTAATATTATAAAATGGTAAAGTTTGTGAGATTGTGAGTTTTGTGACGTTGTAGGGGGTAATTTCTGGATCTAATGAACCGATTTAGATGAAATTTGGTAAGAATATAGTTTTAAATCCTGGGAAGGACATAGGATACTTTTTATCATTTTATGTTTATTTGAAAGGGGTGAAAATGTAGATGAAAGTTTGTATGGGGAATCAATCCTATAAAAAAGCATGATATAAAGGAATTATCAACTTATGTTATTTCCAAATCCACTAAATACACAAAAGTTTTTAAAAACTTTCTGGGACGATAATAGTTTATATGGCAGACTTCGTCTTCGTCCCCACGTATGAAACGTTTCATCGGATCAATGATGATACCAATTTACCGACACGAGGTACTTACCTTATCTTTAGTGATAATAATTCGCATACTATTTGTTTAGTGTAGTTATTTGCTGGTATCGGACGTAGATTTTATACTATAGGTCGTTGAGTAAGTCACATTGCGGGAGAACTGAATTGGTAATTGATTTAGAAGCCAACATATTCACAGTCGAGGCCAAATATCATTTGGCGAAAAGATTCTGGAAGGAAGAAACAATATTTAATGCAAAAAAAAAAATATTAAAGAAAAAAAAACACGTAATAATAAATATTTCATAGTTTGGGCAGTTACAATTTACCATATTTAATTAAGTTTTATGTTTATTATAAAAAGCGACGCGAGATATTATTAACCGACTTCCAAAAGGGAGGAGTATGGGTGTATGTTTTTTTATGTATGTTCACTGATTTCTCGCAGACAGCTTGACTAATTGTAGGTACTACTTTAAACGGTAGGTCCCGAAGTGGTCCCATAAAAATATCTTGTACACAGAGTATACGGTTTTCGAGAAAATCAGGAAAAACCATGATTTAGTATATGGATACGTACAATTTTATACAAAAAAAATCATATCAAAAATATGTACGTACAATATTTCTTATGCATTTTCTTTCTTTACAGACCTTGTTCCAATCATGGCCAAAACCGAGAAGTCTTTTCCCAGAAACTTTACAGGTAAGAATATCTTATAATTTTACACGCTTTTTAATTTCAACATCTATCAAGAAAATTAATTCATATTATGTAGATTTACATATTCACTTTATTAATATATTCGTTGCTCATTATTCACACGTGCTATATAATGGATGACTCACGTGATGTCTTCTGTATTATAGACATTTATTGCTGTTTCCACTTAGCAAGTGCTGTAAATAATATATAATACGTATTTACTAAAAAAACACAATTTACTTTTAACATTAATATTAATTCTAATGTTTGTTTGTCAATCAACATTAAAAATCAAAATTTTATAAAGTTTTGATAATTTCCGTTACTCAACTATTATTATCCTGTTAAGGGGAAATCGCACAATACAACTAATTTAAGTACAATGCGTTTTTAAATAACAATCGCCAAGCCTATTGCTCATATTATACAGCTATTTATGTTCGCACAACTGTGGTCGTGCCCGCCGTGACGTGCTTGGCAGACGTCCATTTTGAAAATAAACTCCTATCTTACGTGTAATCGCGTTTCCGCTTTGAGAAACGAACACTTATGTATAGTTTTTATTTATTAACTAATAAAAAATCATTTATATGTTCCCCCTAAGGTTCGTTTCTAGGCGATTCTTTAAATTGACAACTTTTTTGTTTATGAATGCTTGCAATAAAACAAGCACTAAATGTTAAGTGAAGCTTACCACGATAATATATTACTGAAAACCGCACCCAAATCGGTTGAGCCGTTTCAGACAGACAGACAAACAGACGACATTCTAAAAACCATTGTTTTAGCTCTATTGCGTAAACAAGGAATAGGAGTAGTAGAATAACAGTTTTTCATAATTATCTTCCATGTACAGACTGCGATCAGTTACAATTTTATTATATGTATGTATAGATGAATATTGTAAATATTAAATCTTAGGTGATTCTTACTATTTCATGTAAAGCTAATATAAAAAATGCTATTTGCATTTGCTATTTTTGACATTGCTACTGGTTTTTGAATGAAATTCAAAATAACTTATACCGTAGAAGTAGATAAACTTGTTTTTATGTGACATTGCACATCTGGCACGCACTGAAGCCATTAACAAAATTGAATTGAATGAATTGAATTGAACAAATTATTTACAATTTAAGCGACTTAGTACATACCTCATGAGAAACCACGGGAACCACGGGTAAAACCTAGTAGTATAATAAAAATAATAAGAAAATTTTAAGTGAAAAATAATTTAAATAGTGTTTTTAAATATGTATAAAAATACATAATTCGTATAAGATGCTCTTAATTGATTGAATGTTTAATTAACCGATACATAATTTGAAACCACATAATTAAAATAGTTTATGCACGTGTTAAGTAATTACCGTTTAAATTGTTTGTAAACAAAGAGAAAATGTTAAGATCGGGCAAAAATATTACTCAAACGATGCCAAGGCTGTTCAACTATCTACGCTCTATGACATTTCCGTTGAGATTTTTTATGGCATGTTGAATAAAGACATTATCAGTGTTCTTGAGAAATAATGAAATTCGTCTGTGTCGATGTTTTAACTTAAATAAACGAAGACTTTACGTTTTCATTATAAGATTTGAAAATTTATTGCGAGTTTCAGTTTAGTCAAATTTAAAATTCTAATTCAAAATATTTTATTCAGCATTAAATTATTATATTTAGTGCTTAATGTGTGCAATGTGTATAGATTGATAGATATATTATTAATATAGACATATCTGACAAGCGGATTTTGTTCGCAATTTCATGGGATTTAAAATTTTTTTTTCTTAAATAAAAGTAGCCTAAGTTACTGCTTATAATATCAGCTATCTGGCCCGTCAAAATCCGTCCATCCGTTTCGGAGATTAGCCGGAACAAACAGATATTCAGACAAAAAATTGTTCTTTTATTATAAGTACCGTATAAACTTTCATATGTATTTAGTAAAAAACTATTATTTTGACATTACAAACAGACACTTCAATTTTATTTATCTGTATAAATGATAAGATACGGAACGGATACGAGTACCTTATATGTAAAATTACGTGTGACAACATATGTACGTAGCTTTTAAAAGTATTGAATTTGATGTATAAGAAAGCTGTTATAAATTAAATTATGTAGTTTGTATGTAGATAATAGATATAGCCCATAGGAAATGTTGATTTTAATCCCTCCACGACCGCGTGGCCGCCACCGGCGTGTTAGTTAACAATAGATTTCTTAGAAATTTACGTTCATGTTGCACATAGTCTATTATTCTACTGGTATTCATTAGTCATTACACTGTAGAACTGCAGTTGTAACTTGTAAAGCTGTAATCAATTAGTAGAAATATAATATGTACTTGTCTAGATGTAAAATCAACGTGTTACAACGTAATAAAAAACCGGTTATATATCTATCTATATAAATAAAAATGAATGTTCGTATGTTTGTCCTCTATGCCTTCCTAAACCATTGATCCGCCGATGGTCATTCTGTATCGATCCGTGGATCATTCTGTATACGCATATGAAGGTAAATGACACAAAAAAAAGATTTTTTCTTTTAGCGTTCCTATGCCATTTAAGCTTAGAAGATAAGTCGCTGCTAGTGTTTTATAAAAACTTCGTATTTGTAGTTAGTATATCTATACTAATATTATAAAGAAGTAAAGTTTGTTAGATTGTGAGTTTGTGACGTTGTAGATAAACTCTGAATCTAATGAACCGATTTAGATGAAATTTGGTAAGAAGATAGTTTGTGATCCTGGGAAGGACATAGGGTACTTTTTATCCTGGAAATCATCCCTTAAGGGGGTAAAAATGGAGATAAAAATTTGTATTGGGAAGCAAGCTAGGCACTAACCCGAGTGAAGCGAGGGCGAGTCGCTAGTGAATAAGAATAGTATGTATTACGATATTTGTGAGTGCGCAAACAAACAGGTAACATCAATAAAGCAATTATAGATATAATAGGCAATATACCGTATCAAAAGTTAAGAGTAAAAACCAAACGCACATAATTTCATAGCTAAATAAGCAAATTAGCATATTTTATAATTTAAATTATGTAGATCAATTATTCGGTCTACTTCCATTAGTAAATTATTCGGATCTTATTTAAATCCTGTTATAAGGCACATCTAATTTTTTTTTCTATAAAAACTACTTTCAAATAATGAAAGCCTGTAATGTTTTTTCTTGCAAATAATCTTTTACAGCAAAGCAACTTATCTAGCTTTTTATTCTTCCTTTGACTCTATTAATAACATAAATCGTTATGTTTGCGCATTTAAAATTAATCTACCTATTAATTTTATTACAGTAGCAACACATGAAAATATAAAACAGGTTTTAAAGTCCTCTATACAGAATTTCGGTCACGACGGTCATTCTCATTGTGCGATAAAATATCACACAAGTGATATTCCATCACAAGTGTGTGCGACACATGGACTTTTGTTTCTTTCACTCTACTCCAATATCTGGAAAGCCGTTAATTCGACACAATCGGTGAAGATGTCAGGCGTAGGACCAGTTTTACATGCCCTACGAGACACAAGGGTGTATTACCCGGTTCCGAACTCTAGTTTGATACTGAGATTTTCTTTAAATAAAACACTTGACTATTTAGCCCTACACGAGACTTGAACCCATGATCCCAAGATCAGTGACATTCATACCATTAGACCGACGAGGCAGTTATAAATGTACCTACTTGACATTGGCTCGTCATTGTTTAACAATTTACTATCTAGATTTCGCGGAAACATGAACCCAACGTCTAAAATTGCTTAAACACCTACACCCCAGCACCGCACCGCCCACGGTGGCATATTTCACATCCTTACTCAAAGCGAGAGAAAGTGCTGTAGAAATCGTATCTTTACATAAACTGGTCTGGTATCTTTTGCTTCGTGTTATTTTTTTTATTTTTTTTTTTATTGGATGTATTTTAAGATTATACAATAAATGCGCTATATCTTTGTATTATTATAGTAATAGTTTTATTGATATTTAGACACGTTTTATGACTTTATAGTGCGGATTCACCCGCGTTCACGCTTTCGATTGCTCCCATTTTACAGGGTATCGCTGGGCTAAACAGAAGATTGGTTGAAAATTTCATAAAAATTAGGAAACATACACACATCGATTTTTATATGTATAGAAGATATATACCTACTTGTGTTCTGCCAAATATGGTTGCTAAGTTTTGGAGTTTTCAAATCTTTTCTACCTTAGAATAAACTTTAACTCGGTCTGTAGGCGCTTTGATGTATTAACTAATTATGTTTTGTTATTGTTAATTTAGGGTTAATATTAAAATTAATGTTAGGTACTCGATTTTATAGTTTCTTGACTTATTGGGGGTTTTCTCATTAATTTTGTTCAAGTTTAACTTGCAGATTGCAATAGATTAGAATGCAGTTAGGTAGTTTAAACAAACTTCTACACACAATGTTAAACACGTTCAGTGAGCTGTTAAGCGTGTCAACAGCTTAGAACCGTTAAGTGTGCCCAGCGCATTACTAACCAGTTGGTTGGTAAAGTGCATGGTAACGAAATGGTAAATTATGTATAACCCTGTGAGATATTTGCAGATAACTATGTATGCCATAGATATAGATGGTTATACTTAATTTTTTGCTTATAAAGTCGTGTTATCTAGCCATTTTATTTAAAATTATTATATACTAGCGACTCAACTTCGTTTCGCTCGGGTTCGTCCCTAGCTTGATTCGCCATACAAAATGTCACTTTTAGCAACTTAAATTTAAAAATCTAAGCGAAATAATTACTTTCATAATTCATAGTGATTTTCACTATTAATGGTAGACCTTTTTTTAATGAATTTCTTAAGTATTATAATAAAAACTATATATTAAAAAAATGTGTGTGTACTTAGGTATGTAGGTACGTAAGAAGTTATATGTACTTCTTTGGCGTAACAGAACAAAAATAGCTAAAAATTTCATCTCGTATGACACAACACTCTGTTTGTAAAAGGAATGCAGCTAACTTTATCATGTCGCTTTTTGGCCGTCGGTGTGCGCGCGCAATGTAAAAATTTTACTCTCATATTTTTCCCCAAACAAAGAAGTATAACTTCAATAACCTTGAAACTCGATATTGACACACAAAAAGCATAGACCCAAATAAATATATCCTACTTTTAAAGTCGGTAAAAAATAGTAGGCACTTACGAAGATTTTGACGTTCATCAATGTCAGTCAAGACTGACCCACAAATATGGTTTTTTATGGTCATCTAAACTTTGACTAGATTAGTGGAGCAATGATAATATGTGTTATTATAGTGACATCTATTTTTTATTTATTATTTAAAATAATGATGTATAATAATCTATACTTTGACACACTTTTAAGCATAAATTGAGTTTTTCTTCTATTTGTTCAAGATGAACAGATTATTAATAATAATTATAAATTTCACGATCATCATTCAACGATTACACTCGCATGCGTGAAGCACTTAATCGAGTAATCATACGCTGAAATGCCTTACATCATTTTGGAAAAGAGCTGATACTCTTACACTTCTCTACCGATATTAACCAAACATAGCTAAGAACCACGTAAAGGAAAGTGGCTTTCAAATGAAAAAAACCGCATCGAAATCTGTCCATCCGTTTGAGAGCTACGATGCCACAGACACACACACAGACAGACAGACATCGACGTCAAACTTATAACACCCCTTCTTTTGAGTCGGGGGTTAAAAACATTCATTTACGACATGAAACAAAGAGTAATTAATACAACTGAGATTTTATAAAAATAAAAATAACTTTATTGTGTTGTAAGTACATGAAAAATTTGCACAAAAATTCGTAATTTAAATGTCAATTCAATTGTTTTGCCAATGGCTCCTAGGATTTTTATTTGGGCAAAATTTTCTTCGCCAATCTTGCATAGTTATATAAGTATGTTTAGAATGAAATTTAAATGTCTAGAAAACGTTAAATTGTACTTTTTGCCATTCGTAAAACGTATTTATTAAATACAATTTATCGTTTATTTATAGCAAAAGATTAGGTCACAAAAATGTACTCTCTACACAACTGTTTTGCTTAAAACGTATGAAATATCCAGAAAGAGTGCTTAGATATATATATATATATATATATATATATATATATATATATATATATATATATATATATAATTTATCATATATATCATTAGATTTATAAATAGATACAATTTTTTGTATCTGTAACTCTTAACACTTTCGAACGGTACAAGTCAATCGCATAATTAAATTGACCCACCCCGATATTGATTCGACCGGTTGATTGAATTTTTATTAATTCTTCTGTATTATTGTTATTAATAGGGTTCCGTAACTCGAAAGAGAAAAACGCACCTTTATAGGATCACTTCGTTGTCCGTCTGTCTGTTTGTCTGTCGAGACCCTTTTTCTCAGGGATGCGTGGAGGTATAAAGTTGAAATTATTATAAAATACTCAGGTCTGCAATCACTTGGAGCTGTAAAAAATCAAACTTCTAAGTCAATGCAATCAAAAGATACGGCCGTTTATGCCGCGTATTGAAATTCGCAAGGGAATCGAAATATTTTAGGTATTTCCCGTTGATCTAGAATCAGAAATCCTATCAGACCTAGGATCAGAAAAAAGAATAGAATGATATCTTATACACAAGTATAGGAATAAATCCGAAAACTTAAAAAGTAAAAACTTATTTTAATATTTCATGCTACGGAACCCTCGGTGTACGAGTCAGACTCGCTCTTGTCTGATTTTTTTTGTTAAGAGGATCTGTATTTTTGTCTGCCTGTTAACGCATCACGTGATACGACATAGACAGATTAGAATGTAGTTCGGTGAGGATATTATTTTATACTTAATTTAACATCTAGGATAGATTTTATCTTTAAAAAAAAGCTGTCCCTCACAGCTTAAGAGGATAGCAATCTTATAAAAAATCGATTAGTTATTTTTAAGAAATTACTATTATTGCACAATAACTTTATCTATACATCTATACATATAAAACAAATTGAAGTATTTTAAATTAGCTGTTCCCAAGTACATATTTAGTTATTTTTAATATGATAACAGTACCTTTTAAAATTTTTATCTGTGTGTCTGTCTGTGTTTCTGTTTGTACGGGGTAATCATTGGAACGGCTTAACCTATTGTAATGCGACTTTCACTAAAAGATATAGGAGTTTGTAGGGCTACATATAGGGTATGTTTTATTCCGGAAATATTTAGGGTTTCAGCACAAAAATCGAATACCTACTCTAAAAAATTACGTGTTGTCTGTATCTCCTAAGGTACAATACAATGAATATTTTTATCTATTGAAAATATACGAGCAAGGCGAGGGTAATTCGCTAATCATACTCTATACTAATATTAAAGAGGTAAAGTTTGTGACCTTGTACAGGGCAATCTCTGGATCTACTGAACCGATTTAGATGAAATTTGGTAAGAAGATAGTTTGAGATCCTGGGAACGACTTTATCCCGGAAATCATCCCTTAAGGGAGTGAAAATGGCGATGTAAGTTTGTATGGGAAAGCAAGCCAGGGACGAATCCGAGCGAAGCGAGGGTGAATCGCTAGTATCATATAAAATGCAAACGCTCGTGATGTAGGGGTAAATTTTATCAATACGGAAAATATAGTGGAATAAACGTCTTTGTTTTATTTTTGGCTTTGATATTGAAAACAAATATTATTATTTAAATTATATGTATCTTTTCTGAATATAATTGTTTTTGACAAACTAAGTATGACTTGCTATAAGATGACTTATTGGATTAAAAATAACAATAAGGATATTAAAGTTTAAAACATATAAGAACTTTAGGTTTCCTTTTCGAAAATAAATATACATATGTATGTAGGTATATATTACAAATACCCAGTTTATTTATAGTGTAATAAAATCTTTGATTAGTACTTAATTTCTAGTTAAACAGTTAAACTCTCGCATAGTGCGAATCTTATTATTATTAAGAGATCATTATTTTGAATGCGAAAGTTTGTGTGTATGTTTGTATGTTTGTGACTCCTTTGCGCTGGACGGATTTGGATCAAGTGTTGGCGAAGTGAGGGTAATTCGCTAATATTTAAATACTAGCGACTCGCCCTCGTCCCTAGCTCCGTCTTAACGTTTAGTAGGTATAAGTATATTTCTCAGAGATTAGATATTTTCCTGCAGTAAAAAGTATATGTGGACCCGGATAACCAGCTATCATCATACCACTTTTCATGAAAATCGGTCCAGTGGTTTTCCCGTGATGCGATCACAGACAGACAGACAAAATTTCTAAAAACTATAGATTTGGCCTCTGTATCGATAATAACGTTTATTTTAATAAGATTTTCCAAAAAATATTTAATTTACAGATTCGGCTTAGTTACAATATTAATATATGTATAGATATTATTAAAATATAGTAGGGAAATATCATTGAGTTGCCACTGAAATAAATATTTATATAGTTCTATATGAGCAACAAAGAGGCAAGGAAGTAAGAAATCTACACTTAATGCTTTGCTGTCTATTTGAGGGCCTACACAGTACATGTGCATTTGAATGATGACAAGATCTTATAATATTCAGGAGTGGTCCTATAAGTATCCGGGCTATGCGTAATATCATCACGATCTCGCCACTCGGTCAATGCGAACAAGTTTATTATCAACTATTTAATTAATACGATTGAAGGAACCATTTAATATGTGACAGGTTAAGGTTTCTAATAAAGTTTCAAAATTATAATTAACCAGCAAAACCCGCGGTTTCGCTCGTGTTAAAATTACAGAAAAAAAATCTCTAAAAGGTAGTTTCATACAAACTTTCATCCCCTACTTTACCCCCTTATGGGATGAATTTCGAAAAATAGTGAAACACGTATTGATTTAATTTTATTGTAGAACATTAATACCGAGTTTCAAGTAATACTAATGATAAATATTTTATGGCTTGTATTATAACGTGTTTTTCAGTGGGAATTAGATAATGTAAAAAGTAGCCCATGTCAGTCTCCAGTCCTCCAACTATCTCCACACAAAAAATCACGCCAATCCGTTACTCCGACTTGAAATAAGGACAAACAAACAAACAAAAAACAAACAAACACACTTTCACATTTACAATATTAGTATGAATTTCGCATTATCAATTTTCGCGAAGTATCTTTTTTTAAATATTCCTATCGCGCATTGGTACAGTAAACTGTATGACATTGACATTGATTTTTTTACGTTTAAAATAATATATAGCGGATATTCGATAAGAGCCACAAATATATTATGTGAGTTCTAATGAATATTTTTTTATTTAATAAAATAGCGACTCACCCTAGACACGTTTTAGCGTTTAATATAGGTTTCTCAGAGGTGAGATATTTTCCTTCAGTAAAAAGTATCCTATAAGTTGACCCGGATAACCAGCTATCATCATACTAAATTTTATCAAAATCTGTTTAGTGGTTTTCTCGTCATGCGTTCCCAAACAGACACACGGATAAAAATTCTAAAAACTTTTTTTATAATAAGATCTTCAAAAATTAATGTTAATAATTCGACTCAGAATAATTTTATTATATATTTATAGATAACTAGCATTGCCCGCGGCTCCGCACTCGTTCTGATGACCAAAAACGAAATTCTCAGGTTTTACATATTAGTATACTGTTACAATGCAGTTTTTGTGTTTTTGTATTTTTTTTTCAAAAATGAGATATTTTCCCGCGGTAGAAAGTATCCTATATGTTAACCCATATTTAATGTACAGATTCGGCTCAGTTACAATTTTATTATATGTATAGATAATTCTAAAACAAAGATATTCGAGGTAAAAACATATTCTCAGTTAGAATTACAAGATAGGAAGTCGCAGTGAATTATTAATTCTTATCGAATAATTAGTTTAAAAAAAAAGAAAAAAAAAATCCATTTCCCTTATATAAATTTAAAATGAAAAAGTATTTTTTATATAAAAGATATATAAATGTTTATAAAAAAGCACGTATAAGTAACTGAGTACAAGGCTGTAAGGAGGTAATTGGAGGTAAACCGTAAGGTTGTCATATCGTGATGCATTAACATCTTCCGGTAACAATTATTGTTATATCGTGTAGGTGTGGCTTTACATTAAGTCTAGCTACTCACGAGCATATCTAATCTTCTATTATAGTAAGAAATCGTTACCGTGATTGATAGACAGTATAATAGTCTGTAACATAGACCTAGAAACTTGAGGAAATAATTTATGAGTATATTCTGAGATTTCTTTAAGAGAGAAACCTTGTTTAGTAACCGTAGGTCGCATGTAGGTTTATTTTATATTGTAAAATTTTATTTTACCAAAGACTTCATTAAATCACTTGCATAAGTATACTCTAACCCTTTCAAAGTACATAGCCCTAAATATTATCATATTCGGGGTGGTTAAGGACATCAACTTTTGCCTCTGCCTCTTCTCTTTTTCTTCTAAGCTGTGCATTAATTAGCCGTGGATATCCCACGGTCTGCCATAAATCAAAGATTTTTTTACTCGTATCATAAAGCAAGGATTTCTTTATTCGTATCATAAAACAAGAAATTTTGGATTTGCATTATTGAGAATAAGAGTATTTTAAAGTCTTTAAATGTATCGAAAGAAAGTGAGAGATAAGAATAGTAATGTTATATAATTGTCACGATCCATCTAAACGAGTTTAAAATTAAACGTCCAACTTCACTGACATAATGGTTGATTATTATAGCGTAAAGCCTAAACTATTCATCTATTCTGAAATAAAACCGCAAATTGCAAATACATAGTATACGATAATAGCAAAACACAGGCCACAACACAATATATTGTTCTAATAAGCCACGGTCAACGTCATTATACTATACTAGCATTGCCCGCGGCTCCGCCCGCGTTCAGATGACCAAAAAACAAATTCTTACTATATAATTCTTAGGTTTTACATATTAGTATGTATATATATATATATATATGTGTATATATATATATATATATATATATATATATATATATATATATATATATATATATATATATATATATATATACATTGCAGTTTTTGTATTTTTTTCGCAGAAATGAGATATTTTCCCGCGGTAAAAAGTATCCTATATGTTGACCCGGATAACCAGCTATCATTATACCAAATTTCATCAAAATCTGTCCAGTGTTTTTTCTGTGATGCGGTAACAGACAGACAGACAAAAATTCTAAAAACTATAGATTCGGCCTCTGTATCGATAATATTGTTTATTTCAATAAAATTTTCCAAAAAATATTTGATGTACTTACAGATTCGGCTTAGTTACAATTTTATTGTATGTATAGATAGGTATACCATACCATATGATTTTTTTAATCTATAGTTTTTCTTGGAAAATAATATAAACAGTTAATTAACCATAAAAGACAGCGAACAAATAATAATATCTTTGTACGTATGTTGTATATTTATCTATAAAAGGTCGTAAATATTTTTCACAGTAAATACTGTAAAGGCAACAAAAAAATAATGATATATAGGTATATTTTAAAAACATAGCACAAATTCTTTACCATGAATAATAAACAAGATATATTCAACTCTTAGGTATAGGTACGTTTTTCCATGCAGATATTTCTTGATTCCATGCGATTTTTGAAGTAAAACTTCTTTACGCACGCTTGACTTGGGGAAAAAGCTGGTGAATGCGCGAAAAAATGTACGTACGTTTGTTGACATGGTAATCGGTAACCGTTGTTATTGTCTGACAAATGCTATATAATATTTATATTCTTTCCGATTGATTGTAATATGCCTAATATGCGTTAATTTTAGTATCTCACCTATCCTAATTATTTAAAACATAAATTGAATTTCATAAACAGTACCGATAACCTACAGAAGTTTTACTGCGCGTGTGCACATTCATACACGCACTCTTTAATTATTTTTTCATAGAAATTCCCATGGTAGTTTTGCTTTACACGAGGAAAATCTATACTAATATTATAAAGAGGTAAAGTGTGTGAGATTGTGAGTTTGTGACGTTGTAGAGGGTAATCTCTGGATCTAGTGAACCAATTTAGATGAAATTTGGTAAGAAAATAGTTTGAGACCCTGGGAAGGACATAGGATATTTTTATCCCGGAAATCTTCCCTTAAGGAGGTGCAAATAGGGTTGAAAATTTTATATGGGGAATCAACCTAGGGACGAACCCGAGCGAAGCAAGGGTGAGTCGCTTGTATTATAATACATTTTGTTTATACAAATTTTTATTTAGAGTTCCGTTAAAAAAAATATTAAAATGTAGCTAGAGACGAACCCGAGCGGATGCGCACTAAACGGATAACTATTATTACTACAAAGTGTTAGCCCAGTGATCGAAATTAAACTGTAATTATAACTGAAAATTTGAGGAAAGCATATTATATGAATAGAATTTACCTATCTATATAAAAAAAACTGTTTCCTTTGTTTGTTTCGATCGACAAGTAGAGAAGTAAAGAGTACTGAACCGTTTTGTTTTTTTGCCTATTTATATGTACATTAGATTAATAGCGTACAATCATTAATATTTAATAGTCAATATAATGTTCCAAAGTGTAAATATTTTTATAAATTACGAGAATAACCAAGCGTCATAATTACTTCAGCGAATATAATATGTAACTTATGACACGAGATAATTTTCCGAGGTAAAAAGTAGTCTATGTCACTCTCCAGCCCCCCATCTATCTCCGCACAAAAAATCACGCCAATCCGTCGATCCGTTTCAACGTTAAAGAAGGACAAACAAACAAACACACTTTCACATTTATAATAATAAATAGTATAGATAACACGAAATTGTAAGAACTGTTACCGACAACGTGTGAAGACCTCTTGTTAACAGTTATGTAATAATAGCAAGAATGCGTATTGTACGCTTGTATTCATCGTCGCCTAGGGTTGCTTATTTTAGTTTTGAATCGAAATTTTATCTTAATTTTAGTGAAACAGTTCACACTCAATTTATAAAGTATCCTAACATCACACACGACATCATTAAATAGAACAGAGGCGGCCCAGTGGTGACGCGCCCGCTTGGAAATCCAAGTGAAGAGAGTTCAATTTCCGGGTCTCGCACTTCTGTTTCGTGTGGTTGTATATGACCTGATGCGCCTCGTATTGAAAGAAGGTCCATGTCCAGCAGTAGTACAATAAAAAAGGACTGAGTGAGAGAATAATAATAGCTCTAAAAAACCTTTAGAATATTTCTAAATAAAAATTCTAAACATAAACGAGAAGGCCTAGCACTAATCAAATTAATTAAGTATTGATTAAGACTTTCTTTACACTTTATGATTGAACTAGCATTGCCCGCGGCTCCGCCCGCGTTCAGATGACCAAAAACCAATTTCTTAGGTTTTACATATTACTATACTCTTACATTGCAGTTTTTGTATTTTTCTCAGAAATGATACATTTTCCCGCGGTAAAAAGTTTCCTATATGTTGACCTGGATAACCAGCTATCACCATAAAAATTTCATCAAAATCCCTCCAGTGGTATATCCGCGATGCGGTAACAGGCAGACAGACAGACAAAAATTCTAAAAACTATAGATTCGGCCTCTGTATCGATAATAATGTTTATTTCAATAAGATTTTCCAAAAAATATTTCATGTACAGATTCGGCTCAGTTAAAATTTTATTATATGTATGGATTATTTTATAAAGTAAAATTTACTGTGAAGCAACCCTACATACATGACCCATCCCAGCTGGCACGAGTATTACGCACGTGGCATTTTACAATTACCTATATATGTACATCCGCGTTCAGTATTACGTCAAAAATTTGATTTCTATTAAATATAATAATTATATGTATTGTATTTTTGTAAATTACTTATTAATGTAAAAATAATATAACACAAAGTCTGTCCGGTGCAGTAATGCTTGCCTGTCTACTAGGACTAGGAAAGAGGTCCTGGATTCGATTAATTAATTACCAGAGCAAATAATTGGTTGAAAAGAAAATAATATGAAGTATTTTTGACGTCCGCCGTGTAAAAATAAACATAATAAAGTTTGCCTATGGCAGATATGCCATACGCTATTCTCATACGCGTTATAAATAACGGTTTTTCAGTTTCATTTTATTACGCTGAATTTTTATATGCGTTGGATAAATTCACAAGAACTTTGAAGATTTTTTTTATATTTAAAAATTATTTCTATCTAATATGAATACGTACTACGTAGCATTTTGTTTTTCTAATATTTTACTATTAAAAACATAATAAATGAAAAAAAACAAATATTAGTATCGTTCATTAAACTTTTCGCACATCACCTTAGGAAATAAGCGGAGATTTAAAAATAAATCACTACGTTTCCGTTTTACCACTGACATTCAAACTTAGTATATATATTTAACTAGCATTGCCCTCGGCTAGGCCCGCGTTTAGATGACCAAAAAGCAAATTCTTAGGTTTCACATATTAATATACTCTTACAATGCAGTTTTTGTATTCTTTCTCAGAAATGAGATATTTTCCCGCGGTAAAATGTATCCTATATGTTGACTCAGATAACCAGCTACGACCAAAATACCAAATCTGTCCAGTGGTTTTTCTGTGATGCGGTAACAGACAGACAGACAGACAGACAGACAAAAATTCTAAAAACTATAGATTCGGCATCTATATCACTAATAATGTCTATTACAATAAGATTTACCTAAAAATATTTAATGTACAGATTTGGCTAAGTTACAATTTTATTATACAAGTATGTACCTATACATTTGTCTCATAATAACATAATGGCTATGACCTATAAAAGAAAATGAATAGAACCTTCGTAAGAACGTTAGTATAATTTAATGTTAATGTTCAAATGGATAATGCTCAACACCACGCGGTCCAGTCTCTTATCTCATTTCCTGACATTGTGTTGTCCTGCGGCTTGTGGCGAATATGATAAAATGTAGGAATAAATATATAATATATAATAATATAAATATGAATAAAGAGACTTGGAAAGTATAATTATTTAAATAAAATTTCGTATATTTTTTATACATTATATAATGCACGTTTGTATAATATAATCTGTATAATTTGTATAAATATTATAAATGTGAAAGTTTGTGAGTATGTATGGATGTTTGTTACTCTTTCACGTCGGAACGGCTGAAAGGATTTTGGATGAAACTTGGCACATAGATAGATTATAGTCTGGAATAACACATAGGCTTTTTATCCCGCAAAAATATACGGTTCCCTTGGGATGATTTGTTTCTGTTTATCTAGAGGTAAATCCGAGCGAAGCGAGGGTGAGCCGCTAGTAAAATAATAAGTGAACAACAGCCAGTTCACTTTTTGCTGTACAATAAAGGTTAGATGGATTTACCGCAAATGGGTTATTATTTATGAAATGTTTAGATGCAAAATAACAACTGGCAGAAATATTGCATCTACATTTTTATAATTAGGTTTTTCCAAACATTTATTTCCCTATAAAATGTACGTAAACACGTGTTCTTTAAACGACTTTTAAAGTTAAATCCGTACGTTACGAGCTGTTTTTGTTAAAGCGCCAATTTTTTTTTGCATTTCAGCATAATCGAATACGTAATGTTCGACCTTGGGACTGAGATTTATGGTGTCCGTCAAAAATACATTTTGAATATCAAGTGGTTGCTTCTTTACATATGAATTAGCTGATTTCATAATAATATATTGCTGATATAAAATAGTTAATCTCACTTAATGTCTGATTGGCATTATTATACGTTTTGATTGCTATATGATCTAGTCTCGCTTCGCTCGGGTGCTTCTCAAGGTGGCGAGCACCGATACCTTTTGGCAAATTTTATGTCTGTGTTACTCTATAGGTATTATGTGTATGTTGGTACTAAATTTTACCCAAATCCGATCAATTATTTTAGCGTAAAGGACAGATTTGGATGAAGTACCTAAACAGATAGACTATGGAGTAACACATAGGCTACTCTTTAATAACCTAGGGTCGCATCTGACTGAGCAAAGCGAGGGTAACTCGCAAGTAAATCTTAAGTAAAGAACAATAAAAATATAAAATTTATCTATATAGTATATTATATAATAAAATTCCGAGTCGAATCTGTACAAAAATACCTATATATAATATAAATATTTTTTGGAGTCTTATTGAAACAGTAATTTTATCGATACAGAAGCCGAATCTATACTTAGTTTTAGAATTTTTGTCTGTCTGTCTGTCTTACTGGGAACGCATTACGAGAAAACCTCTGGACAAATTATGATGATAGCTAGAAATTTGGTGACCCGGATGAACATATAGAATACTTTTCACTGCAGGAAAATATTACATCACTGAAAAATCTATACTAACCGTTAAAGTGTTCCTAGGGACGAATCCGAACAGAGTGAGGGTGAGTTGCTAGGTACAAGAAAGAACTAATTTAGTTTACATAATTCCACGAGACATGCAATGCCGTTATAATCACCAAAACAAATACGTCCTTGTACAAATTTTATTAAAAGTATTCAACCGGTTCTTTGAGAAACGCTAGCTTATAAACATGTTTAAAATACGATAATTTCATACATAATTATATCGAGGTAACGCACCTCGAAGGCTTAGTGCTCCAATTTTAGGAGATTTATCTACACTACTATTATAAAGAGGAAAGATTTGTATTTTTGTATGTTCGTAACGAATAAACTCAAAAACTATTGGATTTCGATGAAATTTGGTACGAAGATAGTTTGAGACCCTGGGAAGGACATAGGATTTTTTTATTCCGGAAACCATCCCTTAAGGGGGTGAAAATGGGGATGAAAGTTTTTATGGGGAATCAACCTAGGGACGAACCCGGGCGAAGCGATGGTGTTTGGTTGGATAATCCTGTACTAGCGGGATCGTAATGATATCGCATTGTGCTAAATGTACCTTTTAAGTTCATTTAGATTTTATTTAGGCTGCGACCTAAACTAAACGTCTTTCAAGTTCATGGCGGAAAATGCCGAAACGATTCATTTTAGGTCTTGGCTCGGTAGGCCCTCTGTCAGCCTAAATTAAAGTAAATTGCTCTGAAACGCAAAGTCAAAAATAGGTTTTTAAATTTTTCATTGTTCACAACGTAAGAGCATAAAACAACATAAAAGAATTCCCTATAATTTTGTCATATCCATCTTACGCTCTTACCAATGCTGCAGTACCTATACATTTTTTTAAATAAGTAATTTATATTAGTTGATACAATATCTTTGATCTTATAGGCCATATAACGATTTCCACGATACGATTGATTGATTGTAGCGGAAAATGATAAACAATGCGACGTGCTTTTGAAAACACTATATCAATCATAAATATGACCGTTTCCTGTTGACACAGCGAAAAGTTGTCAATTTTTTAATCTGATAATGTATTTGAACTATCACCCAATCAATAATATATAATCTTATTAAGTCTAAATAATTTTTTGATTTATCCGCTATGGAGGTTGTGAAAATGTTATCGTTAGTTTATGCCATTTGGAACATTAGTCATACTTGGAAATTACATATGATAAGCAAATGTTATTTTAAATGTTGTAATATTCATTATAAAAATAATCTAATAAATATGTACGGTCCAGTCACGTTCAAATTTTAATCTTTCTATTAATTTAAACAAAAATTTTAACAGAAATGTGGTTGTAAATTATAATATAAATTAATAAGATGTAAAGGTGAATGCATGCATGGATACACTATTATATGTAATGATTTATTATTTATAGGTATATTGAAAGAAATGATACTTTTTCAATGCCAAGAAAATATACACCTTTATTTAAAACTAGCATTGCCCGCGGCTCCGCCCGCGTTCAGATGACGAAAAATCAAATTCTTAGGTTTTACACATTAGTATACTCTTACATTGCAGTTTTTGTATTTTTTCTCAGAAATGAGACATTTCTCCGCGGTAAAAAGTATAGTACGTTGACCCGGAAAACGAGCTATCACCATACCAAATTTCATCAAAATCCCTCCAGTGGTTTTTCTGTGATGCGGTAACAGACAGACAGACAGGCAGACAGAAAAAAATCTATAAACTAGAGATTCGGCCTCTGTATCGATAATAATGTTTATTTCAATAAGATTTTCCAAAAAATATTAGTAAAAGTACAGATTCGGCTTAGTTACAATTTTATTATATGTATGGATTGTGTTATTCAATCTACAGTTAAAAGTTTTAAAATCCTATAACAATTATTATTGTAGACATTCGGTATGACTAGTTACCATCACCCTCGCTTAGCTCAGGCCCAAATATAATTATGCGTCAATCAGTAATTTCAAATTCAAACCATCAATAGATTTCTTTACTGTTTCATTATACAAAAAAATATATATGTTATGTAAATAGATCTTGCGGCAAGCATTCTTTGAATGATGATAAAAACCTTATCAAAATTGAATGCGTAATTTTAAAGTTTTACGCGCAATATTTTTTTTTAAGTAAAACGTTACATCCGCTTCAAAAGATCTTTAAAAATGATGCTGTTTCACCCTAAGGATATTTTTTTCTTTAAAAATGTATACAGTTACGAGAGTCGAACTATTTATTCGTAGTAGTCGAAGGCCACTTTTAAAGTGCAACCTATTTATTTGAAAAAAAAAACATGAATATTGCTATAATTGGCTAAGAGAAGGCGGTTTATGGTACAGTCAATTAGGTATAATATATACAATAGTCTGTATATGAAATGAATGAAAACAATTATTTACAATATAGGTACGATACGTTTAGTTTAGATTTCTCAGAGATGAGCGATTTTCCTGCAGTAAAAAGTATCCCGTAATAACATACCTATATAAATATGTTGACCCGGTTAACGAGCTATCATCATACCAAATTTCATCAAAATCTGTCCAGTTGTTTTCTCGTGATGCGTTCCCAGACGGGCAGACAAAAATTCTAAAAACTATGGATTCGGCCTCTGCCTCTGCACTGTCACCGGTAATAAATAATAATGACTATTTCAATAAGATTTTCTAAAAAATATTTAATGTACAGATTCGGCTCAGTTAGAATTTTAATGTATGTACCGATGTATAGGTAAAAGAAATCTATACTATTATAAAACAGTAGAGGTCGAATGTCTGTACATACCAAAAAAATGCTAAAAACCGAGTCATGGGGATGTAAGAAGACAAATAGAACAAATCCAGATTTTTTTTTAATTTTTTGTTTCTCTGTCTGTTTGTTTGTTTGTACGGGCTAATCTCCGAATCTATTGGACCGATTTAAATGAAATTTTGCATGGTGGTACCTTATTCCCGGGCAACATCTTAGATACTTTTTATCCCGGAAAATTAAATAGTTCCCGTGTGATAGTTAAAAAAACTATAATAACTTATACAACTTATGCACCTAATTTAGTAAAATTTAACATTCTGATACCTTATATTGCCGGTCAAACAAAAGGTTACTTTTCACCCGGGAAAAATGAACGGTTCCCGTGGGAACTAATAGATCTCTATTAGTGTTTTTCTAGGGGCGAACCCGAGCGAAGCGAGGGTGAGCCGCTAGTTACAAATATACTTAATTATATTTATATATAAAACAAATGTACAATTATTACTATACAAATATGTACCTATATTATATTCTATTTCTAACAATATTCTTCTTTTGCAGGCTGTCTGACATGTGTCCAAGTACTGAACATCATGGTGCTTCTCGGTTTTATGCTGAACTACGCCCTCCGAGTGAATCTGACCATCGCTATCGTGGAGATGATCTACGACGGGAAAAGCAATACGACAGTTATTGCAAACCTCACAGACTCGTTAAATGTCACACAGGTTCGTTCTAAATTAACAATTTAACTCGGAAGATTTACACAAGTTACTAAATTTTACTACTATAAAATAATAATAGTGCTAATATTTATTAAATTATATAAAAAAAATTCTATCGTCATTATAAGTTCAATATTATGAAATATTAAAAATAATATGAATTATTGCCGTAGTGGTTTCAAGCTATCATTTCTGAATGCGCGTCGTCGCGATAAGCCATAAAATTGACCTCGTTTTGATAATTTCAAACAATATAGATGACTCGTCTGTCTGCGGTAAATAATTCTAGATTTTTTAATGTCATAATGTAAAACAAAAATATTCGCCATTGTTTATATATTCGCGAAAACGAAGTTCCTGAAACATTTTATCTTATATGTTACTGCTAAACCTAATACGGGTAATATTATAATTTTCTATTAAAATCTTCTCAAGATTAAGTTAAATTCAGACAACAGTATATATATATTTAGATTTTAGCTATTTATAAAAACACCTTAACAATGCTACAAGACAATGAAACTATGTAGTTAAATAGATTTTAGATTTTACTACAAAATATTAGTTAAACAACGTGTATAATAACTAAAAATTATTAATTTTATTCAGCATCCAGAACACATCGAGCAGACCCGCTATCACTGGGACACGAAACAGAAAAACCATCTGCTAGGATGTTTCTTCTGGGGATACGTTCTCACAGAGTTGCCAGGCGGCCGACTAGCAGAAATCATAGGAGCTCGGTGAGTTTGGATCCATTGATTTTGATATTAATTACATTTGAATTATCTATGTAATTCAAAAAGAGATGGCTGTTTGTTGGTAAATGCATCGCATGAGAACGGCTGAATGGCATAGAATTAAAAAAAAGGTTTGGAAAGTTCCCTAGAAAATTGGGAAATTCAGGAAAAACTTAATTTTTCTTAAGAATTTTTAAGCCTGTAAATGTATAAACATATATATCACAAATGAATTTATTATAATTTGTCAGGATAACGTCTGTCGGGTCACCCAGCTTAAACTAACGAATAAGCCCGTATTATAAGAAAAAAAAAATATAATTAGTAAAAAAAGAATTTAAGAAAAAGTTCTACTATAATCTTTGAAATGAAACAAAATGGATTGGATTATTATAAATGAAACATAATTTGACACTTAAAACTGTAACAAAACGGATCATTTTTGTTTGAAACTC
This sequence comes from Brenthis hecate, assembly GCA_951806755.1. NCBI lineage: Eukaryota > Metazoa > Arthropoda > Insecta > Lepidoptera > Nymphalidae > Brenthis > Brenthis hecate. The sequence goes on along the minus strand of OX638258.1, from coordinate 4,617,413 downwards.
TTTTGTTTGTAAAAGAATGGCAGATGTATCCTGTATGATTAATACTTTTCTCGGAAATAAGTCGAATAATTTACTGGGCGTTGACCGAAAGGTATTAAAACGAATCAATTGAAATAATCGATTTTTGTAACTTTACAACTCTTATTACCCGAGTCATTGAAACGAGTTTTTTTAAATAACTTTGAATGCATAATGATTTTAGTTATTACTGACGATTGTAATAAAATAAAATATTCCCAACACTTCATGTTGCCATTGTTTCTTTTTATGATATTTGAATTGTACCAATGTAGGTATTTTATTAGTTATTACTCTTTGTAAATCCGTTTAATGAATTTTTAAATAGCAAAAATCTATCACTATTTAAGTATAAAATCATATTGAAATAATAAACCCAACACATTTTAATATTTACGAGAACGGTTGCTACAGATGGAAGTTAGACTCACTACGTCTCACAGATGGGCAACGTCATCACATTATACAGCCATCATCATTAAGATATTTAAATTCATCATATTTAAACTTTATACTTCAATTAAAACTGTGATTAAGCTTGATTCAATAGTCATAACTACCTGCGTATTGACATAATAAGAAGAACCCATCAACGAGCATGCAATGAATTAATTAATGATGAATGGCGAACTTTCTAGATGCACTAATAGAAGAGTCAGCGGTCAACGAGGATTGATGTTCACAATCCGCATTCGTGCAGGTCCTTGGTAGACATGTCTGCTAATTTGTTATGACATAATGTATAGTAATTCCTAAATATGCAGTTAATCAAAATTCATTTCTTGCTTTGAGTTTTTTTACATGTTCATTAGTGTTTAATTGGTCGTATTACACATATAATGCCAATGTCATTGTATATAATTGCGTTTTTATAATTTAATTACTGGGATTATTTACATATTTTTGGGTAACTATGAGCATTTTATGTTTCACATAATTAAAGAATAATTCTATACTCATATTGAGTACATATGCTTTTTTGATTCCGTTATTTTTTCCCATCGTGTAGTTCTCGTTCTTTGGGAAGTGTTACTAGTATAAATGTATATATAAAACATTAAACTGTCTCGTTAGTCTAGTGGCTAGAATGTACCTAATGTTGCACATCCGGAAGTCGAGTTCTGGGTTATATCAAATATTATAAGTTTTTCCTTGAAGGTATTGTTCTCAATAAAAGGTCCGCGTTAGGTAGTTGGAGGTGTTACACAGCGTTAGATAGTTAGAGGAGAGCAGATAAAATTGTCGGTCTTGCGCATGATTTTTCGCTGATCGTGTCAAGTTGTCCTCCCACCGGACTTTGAATGCACTTGGTTTGCGCGTACACTTCCGCAATCCCTATTGCAGATGGGTAGTTTCAGTGGAGCATCTTATTATTATAGTGCAGAAAACAAAATAAAAATTAAAGTTAAGTTGAGTGTAGAGTTTACACTTTACAGGATGTCTAAGTCAGTCAATTTGATCTCTCGTGTAGTTGCATGGCGTCAGCTGTATCGAGACTGGTTTATGACTAACGCAGTGAATAAGGCATGTGGGACGGTCGGTTCAAACTATATTGCCTTTTCGAGTTAATTGGATTATTTACCACTTATTTTATATCGAAACATTTCATCGGCGTAATCTCTGGGAATACCGATAGTACCGTTGATTGATAAAATATTTTCAGTTTAGTTAATAATACTGGATTTTTGATATTTGATACTTACTATAGCAGATATTAGACATTTCATAAAAAAATAATGATTTAGATATTTGTTTACGTAAAATGAAAATCGATAACAAAGATAACAACACTATTTTTGCTGTGTACTTCAGTTAATGCTGCTATTTTGCAATTTAAATTTCAATAACTACGAGTGATTCAAGCGGAACGTTCGAGATACGAATGGATTTATTTTCGCTAAAGTTTTAAAAAACATATTATTTGTTTCCTTTTTCTTTTCTTCTCAGAATGAGATGATACACTGCTGGCTGCCTTTTTCTGAGCTATGCCTTGTCAACTTCTCAATACATGGCACAGTCTTGCAGTTACTAAAGTACCTCTCCATCCATTTTCTGCTCTGCCTCATTTTGTCCTCACAGGGTCTGCGCCCCGTGATACTTGTTTCATTTGCCATCAAATCCGCGACGCAGATTTCCAACCTCTAACCACCATTCTTATGTCAACCATTAACGTTTTACTCCTGATGGCCGACTTTTGGATTCAGTCCTATTTCCAATAGCTAGTACTGATCACCATTTGTTCCATGCTCCTTTGTGAGACCTAGAATTCATTTCTTACACATGTACTTCATGACTGGGATAAATTATATCTATACTTTGGTCTTTAACTTTAATGAAGCAACTTGGACTGCAGTACACATTTGATATTTCTGAAGGCTGTCCAAACCCATCCCAAATATATTCTTTTGTTTGCAGTTTTTTTATGAATCCCTATGTAGATTAATTTTTTACCCGGGATATACATTTCCTGCTCAAGTGGTTTAGTCGCGTTGCACTACCTATAGTTTATTACGTACTAATCTTCTTATCTACGATATAAAATTATCTTTAATTTTATTATTTATGAAATAGTAAATATCTTTTCATTCAAAAAATATAGCCAGCGAAAATATTTCTCTTGCACAAATTGTTTTAACTTGAGTTGAAGTTGATTTAGCAATTATTTTTTATTTTATAAGAAGTAATTTTATTTTGGAATATAAAATTTTATGTTTTTCTTAATCTGTCGATGAAATAATAAAGTATTTGTTTGGAAATAATTCTTTTAAAAATTGATTATTATTTATTTAGCTTTATCAACCTTTTATGAATAATTCGTTTTAAGTAGGCGTTTTCACATTAAAAATGTCCGTCTAAATATATATTTTTTAAATAGAATGGCAGTATCTGGGCCACCGAGCTTCGCTCGGAGTTTTTGGGCTACAGTACAATTTTCTTTTTTTTTTTAAACTAAAAACTTGAATAAATATTTAAAAAAAAAACAAATTGGCCGCTTGACCATGATGCTTATGCCCGAGCGTGCGTAATTATCGACCATATTTTCTTTCGTGGAATAATGCGAAAGAAAACCGCATGAAAATTCGAAAACACGCGTCTTCCCAGACATAAGACTAATCTAGATAGATTTATCGCCCCCGAAACCCCTTGTGTAGTAAATTTCATAAAAATCGTTGCAGCCGTTTCCGAAATTCAGATTATATACATATATATGTAAATATATATACAAGAATTGCTCGTTTAAATATATTAGATATATGTTATCTTAACTGTAGTTTATAAATAATACGGTAAAGCAGAAACTATTCAATATTAATTTTGTTGGTTACTCGCACATGGATAATTTACACTTTATTTGCGAATGAATCATGCGGAATGTTCTACAATGCATGCGGGCGTTCGACGTGGTCTGCTAATAATATTAAAATTCTCATTCCATCCGGCGAATTATGATATATTAATAAAAAAATCAATTATTAATTTTATTTGAATTATATAATGTATAATTTTATTTTATAGTTGTTAATTCATAATCTATTCTTCTTTTTGAAGAACGGGTGATCAACGTCTGGTGTAATTTAGGCTTTGTTTATTTTAAGTTGTAAGTTTATCGTCTGTGCCTATGGATATTATTGCTTAATGTGAATTGAATACCATTAGAAATTAAATAATATCAACAATATGTTTTTCTTGTTATCAGGCGAGTTTTCGGCTACAGTACTCTTCTAGCCAGTGTTCTCACATTGCTGTCTCCAGCTGCAGCATCTCTTGGCTTTGGATGGATCGTGGCGCTTAGAGTAATTCTTGGCTTCCTACTCGGTGCTACATGGCCTGCTATACTCCCGATGGCCTCAAAATGGATCCCTCCCATGGACAGATCCAAATTCATGTCCAACATGATGGGTAAGTTATGAACTTTGTATTTTTACAACTTTTACGATTTATAACGTTATGTTATATTATGCTTGTTTTAAGCTTTTGTCTCGTTTCTTTTAAATATGCACACATATTGAACAACTAATGGCCGATTTTACCAACGTCACCTAAGTATAAGGGATCCCCTAAGCATGGTTAGGGGGCTGTTAGGGGACAGTTTCTGTTTCACCGACAGTTACTGGTCACCTAAATGTTAAAATGCCACGTAAATATAGGTACTAGAAATACGGGCTCTGACGATGGTAAAACGAAATTTAATTTAGGGGATAGTTTAGGGAAACTTTTAAGCTAGGGATCCCATACGTAGGTGGTAGCTTAAGTGATGTTTGTGAAATCGGGCATAAGTCTTTTTTATTAGGTACATAGTATATTTTATACAGGAACTATCATGTTTATTTTATATCATTATAATTATATACACATGTCACAGTTAAGATTAATGACATTAATATCTCTATCTTAAACCAGACAATTTTCCAGACGTCACGTACTTACATAAACAATTAAGCGCTATAAGACGCAGTAATCTATCCTTGACCAAAGATTTGCCATTGTTGATTATTATCGTTTAATTTTCATGAAACATACAATTGTTATCGTAACCGGTAACGCGTAAACGTCCGATATGAAGCAATATGGCGTCGCGTTGGAGGCGCGCGCAGGCGTGGTCGCTGACGTCACGCTAATGCAGCGCTGTGATTGGTCGATGTAATTTGACCGCGCGAATTAACCTTGCGCAACGGTTGCTATGCGCTAGAGATAACGAGTGGCATATATTTTTATAACCGACTAGATGAAACGTAAATGCGTCACGACAAAAATATATATCGGACTAGCGACTCACCCTCGCTTCGCTCGGGTTCGTCCCTAGTTTGCTTCCCAATACAAACTTTCTTCCTCATTTTCACCTTCTTAAGGGATGATTTCCGGGATAAAAAGTATCCTATGTCGTTCTCAGGGTCTCATACTATCTTCTTACCAAATTTCGAATCTGTAGATCCAGAGATTACCCCCTACAACGTCACAAACTCACAAACACACAATATCACAAACTCACAAACCTTACTTCTTTATAATATTAGTATCGATTTTAAAATCGTAGTTAGTTTCAATTTTAAAACTCCTTTATATTTTAAACAACAACTACATTATTTAATAAAAGAGACCTAATGAGAATTAAACAAATACATATCTAGTTTGGCTGATTCTTAAATATTTTTAAACGATCAATTATAATATATTTTATCATTCCATTACAAATCGATAATGTTTTTACGATTAAATTAATCGTTATTATCACAATCATTTTTGCTAGATTTTATTAATTGTATTCAATCGTTTTCCATAATAAATCGATTATCAGACGACAACTAAGACGCTCGATTTACTAATTAATTTATGTGGTTAGGAGAAAAGTAATTCAGTGTTATTTTTCTGAAGTATGACAGTGTAACGTGTAATGATATACGCTCACAAGTCGCAAGGTTACATCTGAATGTTCGTTTGCGAAATATCGCCTTCATACAAATATAAAGAGTCATCGATATAAGTCAGATTCCATCTTGCTATCTATATTGAGGTTAATGTTTCGAGTCCATGCATATTTACATCGTATGAAATTGACATTTTTTTCGCAATAAAATATAATATATTTAATGAATTCCCAATTAAAAAATATATGTACATGGGCGGCGGGAGAATTATTTTTAGGGGGGTGCATCTACTTCTACACATTTAACTACTAATCTTTAAATGATCAACTTTATAAATTTTATACATATTAATAATCTAAGCATATATTATTTATCATCTGACGACACGTTTGGCTCAGTTTGTAATGACCCTACTTGCTGCGCCAGCGGTCGCGGGTTCGAGTCCCGCTGGGGGGCATTCATTTGTGTAATGAGCACGAATGCTTGTACTCCAGTCATAGATGTTTATATTTATAATATGTATGTATTTAAAGTTATGTATGTATAATGTATCAACTATCTGGTATCCATAACACAAGCCTCGTAGCTTACCATGGAACTAGATGGTGTTGTGTGTTAATGTCCTAACATATTTATTTATTTATCTTTTTTCGCAGGTATTTAAATTTAAACAGGGATTCTACTATTACAATCCTATTTGTTTAATTTTTTCTTTTTATTTTCCTTCATGGCAGGGGCTGAAATTGCACCCCCTTGCACTCCCCTCCCGGCGTCTATTAATATGACGTATAACATAATTTCTTAGTAAATAGTCCTTAATTTTTAACATAAGAGTTTTAGCGAAGGGTGAATGGTTCTCCTTTTAAACTATTAATTGTCGTGATATATTTATATTATAAAAATAAAACTTAGTATGATATAAAATATAACGAAATTATTCAATAAATTCTTCTCATATACTCTATATTTGATAGCACGGTCATGTCAACATCCTTGGTCTAAATAGAGCGCACACGATGCAATAGAGTTGGGTCTCGGAAAATTTCTCAAACGATTCCTTCATTCACATCCGAAGATTCCAACACAAATCAATTTTATGCATCATTAATTATAATGTATGAGTGATAAACAAACAGTCGTCTTCTTATTGATAAGTTTAATCACTATGACGATACTCTGACGGCTCCATTACTATTGTTTTATAATATTATGTTTACGTAACGTACATATTTGCGTCACGGAACATAAAGCACGATTTAAATTAATAAAAACAAGGAAACCGTTTTAAAAAATATAAAAATATTTATGGATTAAATTACGTATTAAATACTAATGTTTGGTGAATCAACATTGGTAGGTTACCTATTTTTGTCTTTTTTTTTGTAAATTCTATACGTAAGAAGTTATACTTATTTGGCATAACAGAACAAAAATAGCTAAAGATTTGATAAGTAAAAATTTTACTCTTATAATTTTTACGAAACGTGCCAAATGAAGTATAAGTTTAAAAATCTAGTTTTCTTCTCAAATTATCCTAAATTATTAATTTAAATATTTTGAATATATGGGAAAAGTCCTACAATAAGTAAATAGGCTGGTCACCCTGTCATTAATTAGTAGAGCGCCAGACACAGCAGTTGGTAGGTACTTGCCAACTAATTTACGATTTTACATATTTGATATGTAACGGTAACGTACGGTTCAATAGTTCAAATGTACTAGTTTACAGCATCGTCATTTGTAACACAATTTGTTCGTTTATTACAATTCTATTCAATGATATAAATAACAGTTCAATTACTACCCTACATGAATACATATCTACTTTACATGGCTAATATCAATATTTGCCTCAAGCGGGACTCGAATCTATAATCATAGGGGCATGTTGTTCAAAATGCCACGAGTTCGGCAGGGTCACCTTATTTTATCTTTCTTAATGTATATTATATTTTGTTACTATGTGTGTCACGATTTAGTAGGTAGAATATATTAATACCTTTATATGTACGCAACTCGCATTAACGCCCTTTGTCCTTTCCTTGTAAAGTCCTTGCAAAAGGCTACATAATTTTGCCATACTAACATTGCACAACTAACAAATAAATGAATAATTCACAGTCTTACTTAAAATTAGTAGTAGAAAGAGTGAATCGAAAGTTATATGTATGTATGCACATTCTAACCTCTGATCCTGCAATAACGTAAATAGTAATTTGTAATTTAATTTTACTTCAACTCATTGATTTACAAATAAGTACATATATCAAATTAATATGTACTAGCATTGCCCGTGACTCCGCCCGCGTTCAGATGACTAACAAGCAAATCCTTAAGCCTAGTTCGCATTAAGCTAGTATTTCAGTCTAGTAGCGAGTAATTTAGTAACTAAACGTGTCTGAACACTAAAAATTTAGTCGATTAGTTTAGTAAGTAATTTAGTCGAGTCAATCCATTTTATTCTATTTTTTTGGGCGAGTAGCAGCACCACCCACCACGCGTCCGAGCTCACTGGTACACCGGCTAAACAAGTACGAACCTGTCGAATTAGTCGAGTTTATTAGTTGCCGCCATAATGTCGTTTTTACACAACTTTCTTTGGGATCTTCCAATGCTAATTCCTTCAGAAGACAATTAGTAGCTCCTAGTTTATCTTGTCTTTCGATCCATTTTCGTACCCATAGCTTCTTTCTATTAATCACACAAATTTCCTCATCCACTTCTTCTAAAATAGCCGTTACGATCAGCTTAATCAGTTTATTTACTTTATTGCGTTGTACGCTGTTCATCTTGCAAAACACCACTCACTTGTAAACTGTACTCGACCAAAGTGCGAACGATTTTTGGTAAGTAGCGAGTAATTTAGCTACTAAATTACTCGCTACTAGACTAAAATACTAGCTTAATGCGAACTAGGCTTTAGTTTTTACAGATTAGTATACTCTTACATGTAGTTTTAGCATTTTTTCTCAGAAATAAGATATTTTCCCGCGGTAATAAGTATCCTGTATGTTGACCCGGATAACCAGCTATCACCATACCAAATTTCATCAAAATCCCTCCAGTGGTTTTTCTGTGATGCGGAACAGACAGACAGACAGATAGACAGTCAGACAGACAAAAATTCCAAAAACTATAGATTCGGCCTCTGTATCGATAATAATGTTTATTTCAATAAGATTTTCCAAAAAATATTTAATGTACACATTCGGCTTGGTTACAACTTTATTATATGTATAGATATCAAATTAGCAAAATGTTAGGAAAATATTTGATTATTATTACTCTGATAATGTTAACATAAGGAAAAATCTAAAAGGTCCATGTCTCTTAGGATCACACGAATATTTGCTGTGCGATTATTTTTCTCGGACATTTTCGTAGTTCTATTTTGATTATTCTCTATACTCTTAGATCACGTTTGCTGTACAGGATTCAAAACGTTGGGAACAGAAAAATCAAAATAAAACCGCGACAAAATTCGAAAGCATACTTTTTAAAATCTATAAGGTAATTTGATTCAAGACATGTGAACACCCTCAGGCCTCAGCAACTGGGTCTAGGTACTCTGGAGGAAAAACCCATTATATTTTTATTACCGTCGCACCTTGACCTCCCTTAAGTATTCGCTAATGTCTATATATGCAAATTTATATGTTTTCCCTATGATATAACTGAAATATAATCTAGATTTAAAGCTAAAGCGACGTAATAACAGGAAATATGTAAAGTTTAGTGTAATTCTAACACAGCCTTCAAGCCACACATTTTCTCATTACCATATTATCTTTCGTCATTTTATTAGAACGTCAATTACATTGATACTAGAGTACTATGTCTTCCTACAATCGATAACGCTGACTTAAAAAAATATAACGTAATAAAATGCTACTACATATATTCAATAAAACTTTTACAAACACTTTTGAATTAACGTATTAAAAAGAAAATCAGTGTAGTCAGTTAGTGAGAAAGCTAACTCAAATAATTTTAGCATAACATAGTTGTCCCGTATACGTGTCATATTATCATTATGGAAATGACATAAAGAATATGTAATTCTCATGTATTATATTTTAATGTCTATTAGCTGTTGTATTATATATTGTAGAAAGTCGACTTGTGTAAGGGAATATAATATATAGGTACATACAATGTATGTACATAGTACATATTACATGTTGGTACTGCCTGCCCTTTGACCGTTGGTAATAATGATATCATTGGTAAATTTAAAAATTACTATCGGTCGAAATTTCACCATCGTAAAAACAACGATTATGGTATTAGAAATATTTTTTATATATTTTTCTATAGTTTAATTATCTTAAACCGTTTAAATTATTCTTATTGATAGTATAAAGGAGACAGAAATTCTTGCATATATGTATGTAAAACTTTATTTACAGTTTTATTTATTTGTATTATTTTAATTATTCTTTATGTTAAAAATTATACTGTAAAATGAACCTTAAAATATTTTAAATACATATTTTTAAATACAATATAAAGTACATAAATTGTAATATTTATTCATGTAATTATTTTTTTCCAGCGTCTTCTCTGGGAGCGGCGATAACGATGCCGATCTGCGGTTTTCTCATAGCACACTTTGGTTGGGAATCCGCTTTCTATTTCACTGGTGAGCGATATTAAATATTGCAACAAAAACTAATTGAGACAGTTTAATTATTTTAGATCATTTGACTTTTTGAGAACAAATTAATAACACTAGACTATTGGCAAGCGATGTTATGAAATTATAATTTCAAATATAAAAATTGCGATATACATATTACATATATAATATATAAAAAGCAGAACGGTGAAAAAAGAAATTTATTAAAAAAACTAAGTACTTTAAAGTTTAAAGTAAAAAAATGTAGGATTTCCATATTTTAGTATGAATTAGTACATGTCCTGTTTTCATATAAAATAATTAAAAATATGTTCAATATTAGTATAGCCATGCCTTACGTATATTTTAAAATATATTTCATTCTTATTTAATATTAATGAAATAATAATAATAAAATAAAATATTGTGAAAAATGATTATGATAATATTCAATTTAATAAAAATAAAGAATTATTATCGTAATATAATAAAATAATAATAATAATATTGTATTTTTCATTAATGTTATTATATTTCTTAGGTATTATTGGTGTCATGTGGTCAGTGGCATGGTTCGCTGTGGTCTATGACTCTCCCGCACAGCATCCCCGCATCTCTGAAACCGAAAGGAACTATCTCATGAAGGCATTACCGCAGGACGTTTCTAAAGGAGTAAGTTTTTTTTTCATTAAACACTCATTAATCATAATATATTTTTTACACAATTCTAATGTTTTATCTGTATTTTTAATATTTTTAAGATAACGGTAATAACGATGATATTAAAATTATCATAAATATTACTTTTATTAAGTCGCACCGGCACAATGCAATTGTATTTTAATTACAGAGTTTTTATGAAATGACGTTGCTATAGCCTTGATGACACATTTGTATGCACATATTGTAGCTACATATATTTTAACTTGTAGCCTTGGCCCTTCTGCCAAAATCTGTATGCATAATATGCTTTATGTTCTCTATTTACCTAGATGATTTGTCAGTAATTTCGATGTATCCATGTTCGATTCCGCGTGACGTGAATATTTTTGTGTATCAATTATTTTTTTGCCCGCGTCTTGGCTTGCATCGATAACGAATATGCGTTAAAATAAAATATGCACTATGTTTATTTCAAATTTCACGGAAATCCTTTGAACCATTACATCATCAAATAGCCACTAACATGCACTCTCTCTCATAGACAGACTTTCGCATTTTTAAAATTGTATTACTACCTATTTACTATAATAATGTTCTAATATATTTGTTTGTAAAAAGTATTCTTTAAATATGAAAAATATAATCTTTTATCAATAATCCAGATTATTGATTGTGCAGAGTAACTACTACTTTATAGTAATAAATCTGACTTACAATTTATTAATCGCATGTATTGATTTGCTATCTGTAACGTGTAATCAATTTTCCGCAATCGTTATTATTGTAGTTATTTAAAGATTTATATCAGTTATTGTTTTGTATATCTTAGGTGTAATTATATTATATAATCACAAGTGATAATTCAAAATAATTTCATGATGATTGACAATATGAAATGATTTCATATTGTACTAAAGTATAAGTTATAATATTTTTATATTTTCTATATACATATTTTATTTCTTTACAAAATATAACGTTTTAATAATAAACACAAACATATTTTTATCGTATACATACAATACCTTTTAGATACAAAACGTGATGTCCAAATTAAAAACTCTGCAAAATATAATTACGATAACCAGTTTAAAATGATTCTTCTTGAATTTGGCCATATTTTTTATGCCTGTTACATGTTTATTCGCCGATTGTAAATAGAATTTTATTTTTCTTTTTCTATCTCATTGGGCAGACCGTACAGTATATTGTGGACTAACGTCATAAATGTCTATTATTTATGTTAAATCTAGTGTCTATTATTAATGTTGGTCTAATCTAGACTATTATTCAGACTTAAGTTCATGTCGCTCACATGCGTTCCTGAGTGCCAAGCAGTAGCCTAAGTGTTGTTCTAAATTTCATCCAAATCCGTATAGCTTTTAACGAGAAAGAGTTACAAATACAAACATACAACACACAAACTTTGTCATTTATAGAAGTAGTCCGAATATTTTTTGTTAACATCTTTATCATCAAAACTACTAACAACAATTTTACCCTTTTCTCACTTAGCATATGCCAGTCCCATGGCGCAGTCTTCTATCGTCAGCGCCAGTATGGGCCATCGTCTTCACCCACGGCGCGTCAGTCTTCGGATACTTCACCGTTGTGAACCAACTGCCCACTTACATTGAGAGCATACTGGGATATAATATTAAACACGTGAGTTGATTTTATTTATTATCGATAAGTACTAATAAATAGAAATGAAATGTGTCGATATAAGTGAAAAACGTTGGTAAACGAAAAAGCATTTAACGAGAAATTGGAACAATTTGACTAGTTTTTAAAGTGTTCGAATAAGGTTTTTATGGAAAGAATGAAAAACTGCCCGAAAGAGAGCAATAATTTACAGGATCAATATTTTTGTGAGACTCACATAAAAAAATATTTAAATTTGGGTCAAGACAACGACTCTGGGGTCAGTTATTTATAAATATTATGTTTTATATCTATGTATATAGTATACTAGCATTAATGTACAAACGATTATGCCTTTCCAAAGTCACAATTTGTAGCTACATCAAGTATTCTAAGTAGTTTTACACTAATTACTTTTATAGTTAAAAGGGAAATACGCTGTCGCGATCGATGTTTTATTTGTGAATCGTAAAATACTCAAGTTCATTGTCCACAGTTTGCGAAGGTTTCTTTTCTTTAGTCACGTCTCTGTTAATCTTTACTTCCGAATTTATAAAAAACAATAGGAAAATTAATTTGAACTCTATGTCACGTATTTAAGATTTAAATTAAAATAATCTGCTAAAGTAATCTGTGTTTTGTAGTTACACGCTTCAATACGAGTAGGGCGACCGTAGAACTTGTTTAAACTCGGACTGGTGTATAAATATAGATTTTTTTAATATTTTGTATGAAATATATAATTTTGAAATAGATTACTGTATTTGACAGTTTAAGTAATATAAATTTGTTGGTGAATAGTTTGAATACATATTTAAAAAAACCACTTAAGGCATTTGCAATATAGTAGTTATATACTAGCGATTCTCTCGCTTCGATCTGATTCGTCCCTAGGTGATTCATTAAATTGACATATTTTTTTAAATAAAATAAATACAATTTTTTAAATGAAATAAAATAAATACTAAATGTTCAATGAAGCATACCACAATACATTAATGAAAACCATACCGAAATCAGTATATTGTTTCTGAGATTAGCGCGCACAAACGCACAGACAAACAGACAAAAAATCTTAAAAATCATTCTTTTGGATTCTATTGCGTTAGTAAAGGCCCTCAATAACAGTTTTTCTCAAATATCTTCCATGTACAGACAGCGATGAGTTACACTTTTATAATATGTATTGATGTATACCTAATATTTGACATTATACCATAATAATAATAATAATAGCCTTTATTAACAATCTTATAAGGTACATTTCATCTTATTACTACTTAATATTAAACAGAAATTTTTATTTGTAAAAGTAAATGTAAAGAGTTATTTTTATCTTAGATACCGATTTCTTGATTGTCTTGCTTTCCAGCTTAGGCCTCCCCAAGTGTTCTCCACAATGATCTATCCCTTGCTTTCCTCATCCAAAATGTTCCTGCCACCTCCTTGATATCGTCTTCCCATCTTCGAAATTGTCTACCTCTACTTCTCTTTTTATATCTAGGACACCATTCTGTCACTTCTTTGGCCCACTTTTCTGTTTTACTTCTTATTAGATGCCCTGACCATTTCCATTTCAGGTGTTTTATTTGGTATTTTATATCCATAACCTTTGTTTCCTTATAGTTTTTAACCGTATTTTATCTTTTAATTTTATGTTAAGTATTCTTCTTTCCATTCTATGTTGACAAGTTTCTAATGATTTGATGTTTTTCTTTGTACAACTCCATGTCTGGCATCCGTAGGTCATGCTTGGTAGAATGCATGTATTAAATATTTTCTTTTTTCCTTCCATTGGTATATCTGGGTTTTTTATGACATCTTTTAGAGCCCAATATCTTTTCAATCCTATGTTTATTCTATTGTTGATTTCTTTTGTTGTGAGGTCTATAGGTGATATTATTTGGCTCAAGTATGTATACTCTTTGACATATTCCAGTTCTGTAATGTTGTTGGGTTTGATTGGTGTTTCATCAGAGTTTGTCATTACTTTGGTTTTACTACTGTTCATCGTTAATCTCACTTTTTCGCTTTCGAGTACTAATTGTTCAATCATAACCTGTAGGGTCTTCGGATCTCCACATATTAGAATCAGGTCATCGGCGAATCTTAGATGGTTTAGTAAAACTCCATTCACATTTAAGCCATATGCATTCCATTCAAGTTGTCGAAATACATGTTCTAGACATTATACCATATTATATATTAATTTTAAGAAACCAAATAATCTTATTACTTATTTAGCACGAGAATCGAACTCGAGACCTCTTACAATAGCCATAAAATGAAAGTATTTACTACTTTTAAGTAATTACTTCAGATTGTTTGCAACGTTTCTTTACTAAGTACAATATTGTTCCACGTGCTTATTGCATTTTCAATAAACAGCATTAAGATAAATTATTTCTTAGAAAATACATCAACGTATAGCTTCACATTAATTAACACGTGTTAGTAATTATAGCTGTGTCTATTCAACAATAATAATTTTTATTTTTATATATAATTTAGATTATTTGTTGGTCAAGACAGATAGCACTTATGAGTAATGACTTTGCGTGTGTCGGATTTTTTTTTTCTTGAGTATTCACGCTTATAGTTTTGATTCTAGTATTATAACTAGTATATTAACTTTCTTATTATGTAATATAAAATACAAGCTTATTAAATTCTTTATCATTTTAAATATAATGATAATAAATTTTAATTATATTCTAATTATTGACATTATTAGTAAATAGTTTTACCTAGAATATTACAATTTAATGTCAATTTACTTATATCTTATTAACCGCGCTGGTGAAAGTTTTGTTTAAACTAGCGGCCATTTTGAAAAAGTATTCCAACATATAAACAAAAGTATAAGGTCACTGAAAGCTTTATCAAAAATTTAAAAATACATGTTTTTAACACCAACTCCACATACTTGAATTACTAGAAAATACATAATATTGATATGTTCTTTATAGTTTTTATTGTATTGCAGTCACGATGCGGTTTGATCGTATTGTGATCTCATAATTAATATGTCAATCTTCATATTTAATCAAAATTTTAAAATATCAATTTTTTTACCATTATGAAATTAGGTCAACTATAGTTACTTAATAAATATTAATTTACGTGAAGTAAGAAAAATAAAAAAAAAACATGTATTTTTGTATATTTGCATTTTGAACGCTCAGTATTTATAAGTTAGATTCGTTTTAGCTTGTATCCTTTTGATATTAAGACATAAATGAACCTGATGTAACTCTTTCACTCTATTGCATCAGCCAAGAAGTGGGTAACCTCAGGTTTTATGTACAAGATAGCAGGTTTTCCTACATTGGAAACCAGACGCATATACTATAAGAATATGACAAGATATTTATAAATTCTTTGCTAACGATGTAAACCTTATTTTAGCTAACGGTGACTAATTATATACTTGTTGTAATGCTTATATATTTATATAAAAGAAAATGTTACATATTTAGTATATATTAGCATATATACTAAACTAACTACACTATTACTATATATAATACTCAGTATATATAGTAAGTTTCAACGGCTTCTTGAATCAAATACATAAAAAAACCATGTACATTTTAGTTTTTTTTAATAACAGCATTTTTATCATTTGAATAACAAAAACATAATAAAGAAAAGGAAGCATAAATAAAAATAACTACTTATCTTATAGTGCTTACAGGAATACCAGCAGCACTTCAACAAATTATCTTAAGTGTTACAAGTAATTTCATAATCCCATAAGTAACATTAGTAATATTTCTTCGACTTTCTTATATGTAGTACATCCTTTTTGTCACGTTTCTACCACAATAGAGTAATATATAATCATACTTTAGTTATAAAGTAAAACGCCAGTAATACAAAATAGAACGCTGCATTATAGATAAATTTTTATATACATAGTTTATAACAACTCAAGTATTACTTAGAATAACATTAAATCAAATAGTTATTATAAAAAATTGAGGCCGAAAAAATTATAAATAGCACACACTTCGTGTAGTAGTCGCTTGGAGCAAACCTGATTCGTATTTGTTCTCATAAATGTAAATAGTAATAATTTAATATAACAAATAATTAAAAACAATTTATAATTGGCGTAGATATTACTTGATGAGAAGAAAAAAATCTCCTTTGAAGTTGGTTTTAAATCTATCATATATCTTTTTTACTTCGAAAACAATAGTTACAACAATGGTAAAAAACAAAATTCAATTGATATTTTACTTTTTATAAAGTGAGGTTAAGAAATTTATTTTGCAAGAGTTGAGGTGTAAGAACATACAAGGCATGGTGAACATGAAATATGTGTAATATAAGATAAATTGAAAATTTTAACAAAAAGAAAACTTTTTTCGTTTATCCCATGAAGCTTGAGGCATTATAAAAAATATCAAAAAAAATTCTTTGTAAAATTGTCCATTCGGGAAATATTATTGGATGATTTTTAAAAGTATACGAATTTACGTATATTTCCGAGACTTGTAGAAAGATATTGTATAGCTAAATAAATAATCTTATAATATTAACTGAGCCTTTTTTTTTGTGTATAAATTTAATTTGCGTATCTTGGAAACGGCTCTAACGATTGAGATGTATGGTTTAGCTTTTTAAGTTTATATATTTAGGTGTCTTTTCTGAAAAAAAAAACAATTTTTATATCTTTTCCGAAAAAATACCGAGCAAAGCTTGGTCCCCCAGGTACTAGGTACTTTTGAAATTAAAATACGAACATCCATATAATAAACGTTTATAGGAAATATTGTCATTTTAAAACAAAACATTATTGGTCATTGTTTATTTATTTTTATAAAAAATAAATGAAATGAATCTTTAATCAATTACACTTATACAAGCACTTTTGAATAAACGTAACCGAGTAAAAAACAAAACTATCAAATCATGCTAATGAAAAAAAGTTTATTACAACTAAATAATGATAAAATTCGTCAACACAGATTGTTTTGTTACCGCCGAGACATCACCTCCGTATATGGAAAGCTCATTGGACCTATAGCGTCTTAATAAATTTTGTTTTAGTTTTATGTCATAATATTATATTGATGTCAAACAGTAGTCCATGTCATAGTCTATACATAAGTATGTGTTATAATTTAATCCAATCAGTCCAGCTGTTTCGGCGTGAAGTAGTAACAAACATACATACACATACAAACTTTCGCATATTCGCATACAAGTCGAAGTCGCTTTATTTAAAATTTTCATCCATCGGATCGCATGGTCACCCTCACTTACTGCGACGCGGACGGATTTTTTCGCCATCCTTGCCTCGTCGACATTTTGGTTAATAGAAAATACTTATTTTATTTATTCATACTTTGCTTTTCGCTTGGATGTTAGAAAAGAAATTTTAATATTTTTGTATAGATTAATCAAGTTTCTATCTTTTAAAATAATTAATGTAAACCACATAAAATCAGGTCATTGACGTTAAGATTGTCCTCAGAATTACTTATTAAATATTGTACACACCTACTTTAATTGCAATTAATTAATTGTACAGTTAAAATCTATATGTGTATAGATAGATGTTACTTACATGTAGTCCTTAAATTAAACATTTTCAAAAAGCAAACATATTTTTTATAGCTTTAGTGATGTACTATATAAATCTTTAAATGATACAAATTTTATGACTACACCTAAAAATATGTAGATAATTCAATTGTAACGTGACCTAATGGCCCCTTGGATTATGGCTCGCAGACGCCATAAACCCCTTTATAGCACATTAAGAAGTTATTGTCTGGCGTTGACCGGGTGTCCAGACGACTTTTAAAACGTAAGAAGTGTCACGTGACACATCTGCTTTACGAACAGCGGATATATTTAACCGTTTTTAAAAGAATCGTATTTAAAGATTCAAATATCATAGTTACGTTTTATGCTTTAATTTAACGTAACATTAAGTTTTTTTTAGTGAAAGTACTTGTATAATATTCATTAATATATAAACCACGTGGACTGAATTTTGTAGTTAATATTTTTTAGCGATATTAGAGAAAAAATAGCTGCTATTAATTATATTATTATAAAAGCGAAAGTTTCTGTGCGTATGTTTGTATGTTTGATACTTCTTAGTACACGGCAAGAAACTGTTTAACGGATTTACAAGTAGGCTAAAATCTTAAGTATCATATTGGCTGCTGGTACTGTCGGGCGGCTAGGAACTTACCCGGCGTTATATTGTATATATATTTTAACGAAATCTTTTTATTTTTATATATATTTTTTCAATCACATAAAATTTTCTCAATCAAATAAAACTTTTTACTATGTTCTGATGTAACTAACCAGAGGTTAATCAGTGGAAAGGCTGTTCACCCAGCTCTGACCCGTCACCCGACATGACATTTCTAAGAGTATTGTTATGCAATTTGGTTCCGTACACGTAATTGTAAGTTATGGCTGAATGAATGCGGCTCTTTGTTCTGGCTCGACTTCTATTTTAATTCAGTGAATACGTTTCAATTTTATATGGTAGTTAGATTGCTATCAAGTACATGCTTAGAAATAGTGATTTTTACTAAATATTCTATACCTACACATAATAAAATTCTAACTAAGCCGAATCTGTACATCAAAATATTTTTTTGGAAAATCTTATTGAAATAGACATTATTATCGATACAGAGGCCAAATCTATAGTTTTTAATTTTTTTGTCTGCCTGTCTGTTTATCTGTCTGTCTGTTACCGCATCACAAGAAAACTACTGGACAGATTTTGATGAAATTTGGTATAGCGAAAGCTGGTTATCCGGGTCATCATATAGGATACCTTTTACTGCGGAAAAATATCTCATCTTTGAGAAATCTATACTAAACGTTAAAACGTAAGTAGGGACGAACCCGTAGCGGAGCGAGGGTGAGTCGCTAGTAACCTATAATTGTTTAATATATTATGTTTGTGATTTAGAGACCTTTATCGCAATATATTTTACATATATTTGCTCCTTACTAGTTTTTACCACTGTGGAACAATTTTTCTCGAATAGCAACTTTATAATATGCTTATGTTAGAATGTAATATAGTTATAAGTATATAATAAAGTTAGTTTATAATTAGGTATATATGTAATAAAGTTGCTTATTTAACAGTTAGATAAACTACAAAGTACGTAAAGTTGCCGGTATAGGTTTCTATATTCCGTATAGGTAGAAGGTTCGATTCTTACATACATAATACATATACTTGTCTGTTACAGTCATATATTTATTTGTTTTACTTGGTTAATCCGATAGTGCTGGATACACACGGTACCGAAAGGACGCGCACACACACAGCTTCACGTATCTGTTTCAAATATACATCTCATCATCATATTGTACATAACTATTGGTTCCCACTGGCTAAATAAAACTGATCCACTTATAACTGCATCTCACCAGTAGTAAAATGGTAAACTATCGGAAACACTTCATCAGAAAATAAGAGCACAGGATGCAACTCGTCAAACCTCATTCCTCATTGTAATAGATGCCGTTGTATTGTATATCGATCACTTTACGAATTTACTTTGTAAACATTGGTCATTGAGTGGATTAGCGGTCATAGTGGCGTGTTCACACTGTATCGAACTGGTTAGTTATTTAGGTGAAAGACATGAATTCAATAAATAATATAAATACTTTTGAATTTAAAATCTCTTGAAACAGCAAAAACAAAGTCTCTATCCTCATCTCTGTTTGTTTGCTTAGCTATAAAAAATATATATAAATGAATTGTCTAGAATCTAGATCATTAAGTAAATTAAACATTATCTGCTTAGTTTATAAAAAAATATTATAAAAAATAAATTGGATAAAGATAAAAAAGTTTTTTTCCAATCAAATTCAATCATTTTAAAATATTATGATTCTCCTAGAAAAAAATATGAGTATTATATATATTTTTTAAATGAAAATGCTTGAAAGATTCACCATTTTGCTAACCTATACACAATATTTTATACTTAAGAACTAAAGATTGTTTGTACAGAGGAAATAAACAGTTACGAAAAACCACTTAGGTATAAAATTACTTGTTTGTATTCCATTCGAATATATTTAAGATTCAATTTAGACTTGGCGCCATGAATAACTTTCTCATATTAACATGAGTAAGTGCCTAAGATTAAGTTCTTAAATTAGACTTGCTCCATTAAGACTACAAGTTATCTTATCTGATTTCTAATCTGTAGTCATTTATTAGCTATATTAATGTATAGGGCCCATATCCCGACATCGTGGATAAACATAAAAGATGTATGACGATAATTAATAAGCTATGGTAATTACTAATTTATATTAAAAATAAGTATGGTGGTTAAGGGGCTACTATTATAAAAGTGACATTTTGTGTGTATACCTCTTTATAGTGAAATGGATTCGGAGCAAAAAGATAGATTTATAATCTGAGAACGCATAGACTACTAGTTAGGCAGGTAGGCACGTAGGGAGGTAACTGAGCGAGTTGAGGTTATGTGGCTGTATTCAGACTTTTTAACGTTTTCCTGCGGGGGGGGGGGGGGGGCGTCCCTTTAATACGAGAGGGATCAGGCCATACTACCTATACATACAGGCTACCGTGGTGGACTAGCACCACGGTAGCCTAGTGCGGGTTGGCGGACTTCACATGTCTTTCGAAAACTTGTTAGGTTCTCTCACACATGCAGGGTTCCTTACGATGTTTTCCTTTACCGTGGTAATCGTGTTGGAAATGAGCCGCACATGAAAATATCAGAGGTGCGAGACCCGGGATTTGAACCCGCTTCACTCGGTTTCCCAAGCGACCGCGTTACCACTGGCCTATCACTGTTATGTGGATATTAAAATAAGTGAAGTAATTATAGTTATATAAAATCTATGAACAGAAATGCATATTGGGCAAATCCCAAGGTTATTTAAACTAAAAACTCGTTTTGAATTATATATTTTTGTCTTAATTTCAATAGGTAAAGTTGATAAATAATTTAATATTTTTATTAATTTAATTAATATACTGGCAAGAAAAAAAGTTATAACTAATTAGTGAACTAGTCATTTTATATTTGGATTTTAAAATATATGAGAAATTGTTTATTTTTAATTTTAATCCAGTTCATTATATTGTTAATGTGCTTTTATAAAATATAAACATTCATGATTTCATTCGGTCCTTAAAGATTACTACGTAATACTAACACACACACCACATTCACCACATTTCTTTGATTACAAGAGCACTATAATAAAGTAACTAGTGTGTTTATAAAGTGGTAATTCTTCGAATTGCACTATGAGTATAGGGATTTGACGTAACTGTCACTTTAGTATAGTGGATTTTGATTATGGAAGGAATTATAATTTGTATTTTACTTATTTGATGAAATATTTTTCATACTATGGTATTTATTTTTTATGAATATAAACAATCTCGTACTGTATATGCGGCTTCGCCCGTGTTCAAACTTCCGATCTCTACCAAACTTCATAGGGTCACCCGCTGGTCTAATCTGCAGATTGCCTGGAAATTTCATCAAAATCACTCCAGCCGTTTTGGAGTCTATAGGGAACACACATACACACGATTTTTATATACATAGACATAGTGATACGGCTAGGGTTAGTTAAAATTTCGTTAAAATAATGTAAAATAATTCGTGCGTTTGCCCGCGCGACCGGCAGCATTACAGAGATAGCTCTACTGCTCTCACTTCCAAATATTACTTAAAAAATCAAATATAACATAACTCATAGCACTTCTATAGTTGTAAGAAATGTATAAAAAAGTTTCATTGAAATCTGTTGCATAGATTTTAAGTTAAATCCGTTGAAACATACATACATACAAACATTTTTATATAATTAGCATAGATGAGGTTATTGCCAAATAGAACCAAAAAAAAACCCGTTTCTTTGGATTTAAGCGTTTTAATATTCTTGCTACGGAGCCAATTCTCCATTTTCAAATTATCGCAAAGTATTTTGATATTATTTTAAGTAATTTTCATATAAGTTGCTAATTTTCTATTATTTTATTTGAATTCCTGTTTAGGCGCACTTATCGCATCGCCGCGCTGTATAATGTGAAAAATTGCTGAGTTAAATAACGTGACACGCTTTGTAAATTTTCCATTTAAAAATCAAGCGGTATATTTTTGCAATGTAGAAACTCTTACCGACTTTTCTTAGCGTGTGTATAAAATAATAATAATTAAGTAATGTCTAATGAAAATCTTTATACTCGTTACTTTATCATGCCACTTCGTGGTCATTGAGTTCCTCTTAGTTGTTGTCCCTGTTACCTTATTATAGAGCAAAAAGTAATAAAAAACTTCTAAGATATACGCGAATATTTGACATTTGAAATAAAAGTTTTTCGGATTTCACGGGAGAGACCGTAACCAAGTTTGGTGTAAATCATTCGAAACGTCGGGAACCAAAAATCAAAATAAAAAAATTCAAAAAAAAAAGTAACAAAACAGATTAATAATATATTTTAGACTTACAATATACCTCTGATGATAATACAAGTAAAAAGAGTTGCCTACAAAAACACTGTTTATGTTGTTTCAATACAAATATTTTTTTAATAGTTTTAAAAATTTAATCAAAGGAGTTGTGAGTTGCTAGATACTATTGTTTCTTATAGTTTTTATTTCGAACACTAGCTTTGTGTAAGTAAGATCGCAATATATGATGATCGTCCTTGAATTATAATTCGGTTTGGACATGGCAAATAGTACCTACAATTTGTAATATGACATGCAAAGCTAATTAAATGGGCTTATCTTGACGGAAGCATGTGAAGGCCATTATTTGTCTGGCACAATTCTTTATAAGATTTTGATGTAGTATTTTTATATGAATAAATTAAATTTTATAATATTTTTTTCGATTCTTATTGTAAAAACTTAGATAACTTCGTCAAACTTAGATAACGAAAAGTGTGCCATTTAATAATCTGCCGATTTCCACAAGCGGAAGACGCTAAAATCTTCTATAAATTTATTACTACTAATAAATTATACAAAATTTTCCACACAATAGGTATGATGACTCATTTTCATCGTTGAAAAACTTATATTACTTCGTAGGCAGGTAATTTTATAATAAAAAATATCATTGCAGCATCCATTTCAAATTAACTATTTGGGACAAAAAGTTATGTATTTAATTTTAAATTGTTCTTACAGTGTCGAAATTAAATTCTCAGTAGGGTAACAACCTAGGAAGATTCCGATGACTTTCCGAAGTCATCGTACGACTATCAATTGTTTTAATTGGCGTGGAAAAACCGGATTTTAGCGGACGATACAATATAGATGGTTTTTTACTGAAAATAAGTTAAAAAACAACAAATCGGTTATGGTTAGTTTACCGCACGTTTTATTGTTAATACTGCGTTGGCATAGTCATTATTTATTATTATATTTCTTATCTTGGTGATTATATTTTAAACATGATCTCACATGTCCCGACAGACGTTCTGTTCAAAATTCAATAAATTTTCAAGTTTGGTATCTTTGAGTTCATAGTAGTATTGTATTGTATGATGTAGAATCTTATAGGAAAAACGCACTTTTCCAAATTTCCCACATTGTATGTGTATCTTCTTTCTTATATCTCCTAAAACCTTATCCCGGAGATTATGAACACTTTAAAATAAAAATTAGCCAAATCTGTCTGTCTGGCCGTTCTCAAATGAAGTCAATCAACATCATTTTCTTTTTTATTTACATACCAGCATTGCCCGCGGCTCCGCCCGCGTTCAGGTGACAAAAAACCAAATTCTTAGGGTTTACATAATTATTAGTATACTCTTTCTTACTTTGCAGTTTATGTAATTTTTCTCAGAAATGAGACATTTTCCCGCGGTAAAAAGTCAAATTCTAAAAACTATAGATTCGGCCTCTGTATCGATAATAATGTTTATTTCAATAAGATTTCCCAAAAAATATTTAATGTACAGATTCGGATTAGTTACAATTTTATTATATGTATAGAGGTGTATAGAAGATAGATTACGGCCTACAGGATATTACCAAAAAGTATAACAAAAAGTCTTTGAAATGAAATCTTAATACAACAGTACAGTAATGATATAAAATATAAATAACACGGGGTTGTTGCCCGGAATGCTGTTACATAGCATTTACCGCATCCAGGTAATATTGAATAAAAAGAAGCTGGCGCCCGACGCGAATTCCATTTATATAGTCGCTATTTCCAATGCATTCCAATCTATTTATAGTGCTGTATTTATAACATTACACTTACCTTAGCCTGTAAGCTACCTTTTTGTTTTCAATTTTTAAACGATTGACCGCTGTGGCGTCCTGTATAGATTTTCTTATATTACGTGTTTTCATAGCGTTAAATTTTATCAGTTTTCATTTTTAGTATCATTTTAATAATGTTTTAATGTTAAATATGTTAAATTTAAACAGTTAGGTATTTGTTGAGCCATCTGGGTAAGAAACTAATATAACAGATCAAATTAAAAAAAATACGATTATTTTTTTATTGTTATTAGTAAATGAGTTTCCTATAATGTGGAAAGTAGACACAAGGAAAGATAAAAAAATATCCTTTATGGGCTAAGCTCATGCGTAAACCTTAGGGCGTATTATTTGGCCGACTACATGACGAGACTCAACTTTGAAGTCGTCTTACCTTTCTAGTAAACAATAATTATTATTATAAATATACGTATTACAAATGAGTAAGCACCACTTCTCTCCAACAGAACGGCCTGCTCTCATCTCTGCCGTATCTCGGCAAGTATCTATGTGCATTGGCCTCATCCGTCCTTGCTGACTCTCTTCGCCGCACCGGACGCCTCTCGACCACCGCCGCAAGAAAACTCTTCACAGGATTTGCCGTTGGGTTACCTGGTAAGGTTTCTTAGTTATGATCTATTATAGACTTAGTTTGTTTTAGTTATAAGAGTGATTAGCATTGTGAAAGTTTAAAAGAAACAGTTTTTTTTTATAAGTAGGTAGATATGGTAAACTAGCGATTCAACCTCGCTTCGTTCGGGGTCGTTCCAAGGTAATTTTTTAATTTGAAATAACTTTTTTATGTTTTAAGTTTTTAACTGATTGAAATAAAACATAATTTAAATGCTAGTGAAGCTTACCATAATAGAATAATGGAAACCGTACCCAAAACGGTTGAGCCGTTTCTGAGATTAGCGCGCACAAACGCACAGACAAATAGACAAAAATTGTAAAAGTTATTGTTTTGGGTTCTATTTCGTTAACACAAACCCCAATAATAGTTTTTATCAAATATCTTCCATGTACAGACAGCGATCAGTTACACTTTTATTGTGTATTATGTTGTGTATAGTGTTGAAGTAATATTTACATACATCTTTCTAAATTCAACGTACAGAAGGATATGGATAGAAAAGTGCTAGAATTTATATATATATATATATATATATATATATATATATATATATATATATATATATATATATATAATTTCATCGCATTATTACATTATCCTGAAAAATGGTTGTAATCATTTTGTTTTTATATTGTTAGCTTAACTGTAATGTATGAGATTCGCCTAAAACTAGACATGCTAAAAATAATTACGGAAGTTTTTCTACTGAATAAATCAAATACTTCGTTGACATCATAAATTATAAACAAATTCTTCTCCACAGGTCTAATGATGTTAGCCCAAGCCTTCTTCGGCCACGACAGGATCTGGTCCATCGCCATCTTCACCCTCGCACTGACCATCAACGGCGCGGTCACCGCCGGCTACCTCGGCAACGGATTGGATATCGCTCCTAAATTCAGTGGTAAGTCTTGTTTGTCCTTTGTTTTGATAATTGATTCTTCGTAACAGGGAATTATGGATATAGGGTATAAGGTCTGGCGTGAGTACTAAATACTAGGTTTTGTCCGCGACTCCGCTCGTGCGGTAGATACGTTGAAAAAATGAATTTTTAAATTTATCCCATTATTGTTTTTTTTATTTATTAGCAATTTGGTTAACAATGACTTAAACGCAGATTCAGAATTAGCAAAAAAAAATGCTACTTGATAGTCTTACTCATAAAGCTTCTAAGTCTCATGAATCCGGTTATACCATAAGCGTTTTCATCGTAACTACGTCAAAACTAGTAGTAATTTTGACGTAATAGTAAGACAAAAATTCAAATATCTCGAAAGTAACTTTGACGAAGTTTCGGCTTGTTTTTTGGCGGATATTTATCGAATGTTTCATTTTTATTTTTGCACGTAATGTTTTCCAGTCATTTCCGTGACCATATTTGCTTTAAAATTACCTTCGCAATAAAATCTGCGATAAAATCTGTAAAATAATTTTATTTAAAAGATTCTATGAAAAAAATCATAACTAGACCTAGGCTTAGGCTGCGTGTTCAAGACAGTCAGTGAATGAATTTAAAAAATAAAAAAAAAATATATATTTTGTTTACAGGAACTATCTTCGGTATCGCAAATACTCTATCTTCATTCGGCGGCTGGCTTTCAACGTACATGGTTGGCGAATTGACCAAGGAACATGTAAGTAATTTTATATTGACAATGTATCCATTAATTATTTAAGATATTTTTTCTGATAATTTGAAAGTTATTTTTCCATATGTGTAACTCAATTATCGAAGTTTGTTTTTTTAAACATTTTTTAAGATATAAAATGCGTCCTAACAGAAATGACTTATTTACTCTTTTTAGAACACATACGAACAATGGCAAATCGTGTTTTTCATTCTCGCCGGCACGTACGTGTGTGGGTCCCTCGTTTTCGTTATTTTCGGCTCCGGAGAACTTCAACCGTGGAATTCTCCATCTTCTCCAACACCGAAACACGAGGAACAACCATTAAACGAGGAGAAAGCGTAAAAAGTAAGAAAGCTACTTTAATTCATAAGACAAACATCAAAGTATTGTGCAACGCCATCTATTGGTTAAGTTGTAAAACAACTAACGCCATCTAGTAATTGAAATTGTATAGCTATGTAATAGCATTGATATTGTTCAGTGTGGCAAACACCACCATCTAGTGGTGAGAATGTGAAACGACTGAACCCAGTAGCAAATTTTGCCGTAATTTTTTTACTTTTGCCTCATACAGGTTGTGTTGATTAACTATTGCAACGTTCAGAATCTCAAAATTAAAAAAAAAAAACATTTGATATAATTTATTAGCTTACAAATTGGATTAATTGAATTATAAGCATATTTTGTAATAATATTTGAATTTACCTTACTCCTATGTGAGTAACTCATATAATTCGTAATTTTACTGCATTTATAAAAAAAATTTCCTAAAACACAAATATAATTTTTACCAAGTAGGTACCTACCTGATTTTTAAAAATATACAATTTAAAGGTGCATCTACTGAAACATTGCAGACTGATTTAAATTGTTATGAAAAAATTAAAATAAAAAAGTAAAATCGAGAACATTTGATTTATTCGTTTTGAAGTTATTTAAAACATTGAATCAACACATTAATGATAAAGCCTTTACAACCATCTTGCTTAATTTTAAAATGGAGAAAATATAAACTAAGATACTTCAAAAAATTTCAAATTGGTTTAAAGGCACACAAAAAAAGCATAGATAAAGCTAGACTCTTTGAATTTTTATAGCTTTGTCTATGGAAAAAAAAAAAACAAAAAAAGGCTGTTAATTTAACGATTGTGATTTATTTATAACGTACCGGCTCGCGCAACGGACATGATATCACAAAGTTGGAAACCCGACTCAATGCTACGTTAAGTATTAGGATGAAGGAATCTTGTAGTTGTCATCTAAACTAGACATTTTTATAATAGTACAGTGTTACTGTAACATTAAAAAAATATAACATGAATATGAAATCTTGCCTTACTCTGAAATGTAGAGGAGGTAACATCTAAAAAATCAACAGAATAATTTTTATTTCCGCTTTATTTTATTCTAACTTTTGAAAAATATGAAGAATCTTAACTCTGAAATAAATAAATATTATTTTATAAAGTTTGGTTCTAAGTACTTATACGATATTATGCAATTGGAAATGATTTATATACTATTTTTCGGGACCAAATATATAACTACAAGATTTCTTAACGTTTTATAATTAAGTATTTTATTGAATAACAATTATTTATTTTTCTATTTCGGCGGTATAGGAAACTCTGAGCATTTCTAGTTTTACCAGTGAAAAAAATGATGGAGGCTAACTTTGAATTACTCTTAAATTAAATAAAAAATATTTTTGTCAATTTTGAAAAGCAATAGTATAAAATCGGCAAACAAAATTTTTATATTATATGACGTGTCAATTTTTAGTTATTGCTACTATAAAGATATTTTTCCCTCGGTACTAAAAACAAAATGTTAGCCTCCATGATGGGCCATAGACAATCTCGTTACTTTCATAAGACATAGATGATAAGATTAAGCCATGTTCGCACTTAGCTTTATTGCAACTGATAATGCATTAACCGATATTTCAATAGTACTTTAAAAATATGAACATTTTTTAAAATTTAAATTGGTGAATAGCTATGAGTATATGTTGCCATTTTACATGGATTTTTTTTAATTACTTACATAATATGTGTACAGTGTACACGGCACTAATATTTTTTTACTCAATTTTTCGTTTTATGTATTTTTAAAGTATTAATTTGGATCGAGGTTAGTTTTTGGTGCATTTCTAGAACTGTGATAAAGAGGTTTGTCTATGGTATGCTGGGTTCGTTCTGCGCGCTCTATTGTATAATTTTGGAATTAAAAATGCGACAATAGTTATTATTAGTTCCTAAATTACTATCAGTATTTCGAAGCCGATCGCAAGTAACAACTTTTAATGACCACAGATAAGTAATGTACAATATATGGAGCTAAACGTTTTAGTATGATAATAATACTTTAGAAACTTTTTTCAATCGACTAAAAAGGAGGAGATTCTGTGTTCTTCTTTTTAAATTCAGTTAACGGCTATATAAGAAAATTGCATTTAAATAGAAAAATGTCCAATTATAATCAATGATAAAAAAATATAATAAAATATCTGTGGTCTTGTGTTTCATTATAAAATGTAAATGTTCATCTTATGAGCCGTTTTTAGGTATTTCATAGTCGTATAAGGACAGACAGAGTTCGAGACTCGTTCACTACAAACTATCACGGGTTGGTTTATATTCTATGCAACTGTTACTAAGTGATATTTTCCTAAATTTAAATATAAAATTTCAGGCTGCTAAAACTACCAATATAAAAATGGCCTAACCCATATTAATATATTTTTTTAATGTAATATTTCATATCTGAGAAAGTTATAAATATTTCTATGTATGTAAAATTATTTTTAATTTCTAGAGGTTAGGCTTTCAATATGTACGTTTATGTATTTGAATAATCAAATTTGTTAGCAACAGTTGCATTTTTGAACACGCCCATAGTTCATTGTAGTCTTATACTTAATTAAGTAGAATAATTTCACCATTATTTAATATTATTGAACAATTACAATGTACGAGCAATCTTCTGAATGATATGATTATTTTGAAATAACATGTGTTCATTTGCGATATTTACACACTAATGGCGAATTTTAATAACCTATCTGAAGTTTTCCTTAAAACAGATTATTGATATTTTGATATAAGTTTCGTACAAATTGTCAAATTCTTATTGCAAATAAGGAAAACACAAATAAATATGATTATTAGGAACCGCAGTAAAATAACCACTATCCACGCATGCGTCAATTGCACGGACCGCCATTTGAGCAGGCGCAGTTGGTGCATGAATATAGTGTATATTTTTTTTATATTTTATCTCCATTTTAGTTAAATTAAATATACTTATTATAAGAAGTATTGCAGGAAAAAACCGATTGAAAAGGGCTTCGAACATTTTTCTATGGCAGTTTTAGACATACGTCGCCATTTTAAAGTAACGCACTATGAAACTGAAATATTTGGATAATTATTGGTAAAAATCCATTTGCTTTGAAATCCCTTTTTATTTCTCAATCAAAATTGACCATTATCAAAATAATGAAGTGTTCTTTATTCGACCACATATATTATAGAAACTTTAGTCTATGGATAGAGTACTACCACCATGCACCACTGGAAATTAACTTTTGTTAAGAAATTAGTTGATTTTTAATGATTGTCATAGGTTTCATGTTCATAAATGTCTTTTATTAATTTATAATAGTTTTACTGTGCAAAATAAAAAATGGCGGAATTTTGACAATGCCAGAAAGGTTCTAACCCCTTTAAATATAAGTTGAAATTGTCGCAAATGAATTATTAGTTATATTTTTGCATGCGTGTGTATATCGAAATATGCGCCCGTTCGTTTGTCTGCATTTTATACCAAAAGCTAGTTTTCATTGTATGCGGCGCGTTTTCGCAGAGTGCTTGAGTGTTAGTTTAAGATCATTTATTGAAATATAATTAATGAATAGTATCTTGTTAACGTCTCTATGACTATGTACTTTGTAAACAATATTTTTTTTAAATAAAGTTTTCGAAAAATTTCAACTAGTGTTTTTATTTCTTACTTCAAGTGAGTAAAAACAAGCAGGTTGTTTATATAATGACTTAATATTCAAAACATTCAGAGTAAAATTCAGTGTATACCTATATAGTGCGTTTATATACCTATCACAAACGAATCTTTTGTATTTATGTATATGTTAATAAATCATCATCCCAAATCAATAAGTCTGAATTGCCTAGAAAAATATTTAAAATAATATTTTTTACAACTTTAGTGGGTATCCTACTCCAGTTTTTTTACTTCCGAAAACAATATTGAACATGGTTCTTATTAAAACTGCCTACTTATTTTAGTAATTTTTGGTTTGACAATTTATCGTATTGGTTCAAATCCAACGCCTGTCAAATGTGAAATAATTAAAATAAATGCGTATAATATTTGAAGTGAATCGTTCACTTATTTATCCCTTTTCCTATAAAAAATACCTAAAAACTAAACGAGTTCGAACATAATAATGGGTTTAGAAATGAAACTTCATTTTGTAACTTATGATAGTTTATTGAAGAAACATTTGTAGCACAGCCTAGCTGTCCCTAACAAGCTCCCACTCCTACTACTTACAAGGCAAGTGACATTCTGCACCAACTATGTTGC
Organism: Brenthis hecate; assembly: GCA_951806755.1. Classification (NCBI taxonomy): domain Eukaryota; kingdom Metazoa; phylum Arthropoda; class Insecta; order Lepidoptera; family Nymphalidae; genus Brenthis; species Brenthis hecate. Next base: position 4,585,950 of record OX638258.1, on the reverse strand, counting down.
TTGAAAAACTATTAAATATTATTATTTTACCCATTTTACAATAATTTTTCAAGCAAACACGAACATGGACTGTTATTACCTATCACAGGATTATTATAATTTAGTGACGAAGCCTTATGTAAAAGATTATAGATATAAAATAACATTTCGATGCAAACTTCTTTATTTTTTGACATATAGTTTTATTTTTTTAATTGTAGTAAGAGTTTAAATTTCATTTTAATGCCTTAAATAATCACAGTGAAAAAATTATCTGTTATCACTAAATTTGTATTTGAGAAAATAAATTTAATATTTAGTTTACATCAAAATGCTATTTCATTACAAAATATAAGCGAAAACCTCTCTTTGCATAAATATCACATGAATGAGTGCGTTATCCTATTAATTATAATATGTCATTTTCGGAATTAGAAATAAAAATGTTTTTGCAAATTCGAAACAAACTTTAATTTTAAAGAGTTGTTAGTTCTCTAAAACAAAAGTAGATAAAAAATTTCAAATTTAGATCAAATCCCTTGAGATTGTTTTAGTACTTAAGCTAAAAGATTTTCCAACAAACAACTCTTTCCAACTTGTAAAAACTAAAACTATTTTAAAATGGACTTTAATTATATAAAAATAACATGCACAATAATAAACTGGAAAGAACTTTGAAGCGAAATAAGTTACTTATTTAAAAGCACCGGGAAAAGTACGTTAAAAAAAATATGATCTCAGCTATCCATCTATTTAATCTGTACTTTCTATATTGTTAATTCATTTTATTACTTTTTACCACAACCTATTTAAATTTATTTATTTTTCTCGTTGGATCGTTACTTCTCGATAATGTATGAAAAAAAATGAGTATTTTTGAGATATGATTTTTTTAAATTAAAGGTATAATATATTTAAAATTAGCAAACACAAAACGTATTTCATACCATTTATACATAATTAAAAAAACCATAGGTCAAAATCAGCTTGTCAAAGTGTCAGTAAAATTGGCGGTAAATTTTTTATTAAAATGACAGTAATATTTTTATTTATCTTATCCCGTAGTGTATTTAATTTGATTTATTATTTTATTCGTAATTGGTGTTATTACTTTGATTTTTAATAATTTTGCATTTTAATACAATTATTTACAGGTGAGTATATCGAGGCAGTGAGCTTTTAGATTGCTTTAAGCGCCCTTTAAACATGATTATTTTATTTACAATGGCGTAACTATTATAATATGGCGGTTTTATTTTGTTGGACAAATTGAAATAGAAAGACGAGATGTCATAATAATAATAAAAAAACGTGTGTGTGTACTCACGTACTTATGTACTCACGTTAGAAGTTATACTTCTTTGGCGTAACAGAACAAAAAAGGTAGATTTTTAATTTTCATCTCGTAAAAGGAATGCAGCTAACTTCATCATGTCGCTATGTGGCTGTCGGTGTGCGCGCGCATCGTAAAAATTTTACCCTCCTATTTTTTTCCAAACGTCCCAAAAGTATAACGTCAAAAAAAAAAAACTTTTTATTATAACAAAAATTGTAACGCTAAAATTATAATATTTAATCTGTTATTGTAATTTGTACATAATTGAATAGTTACGCCAGTTCAGAAAACAAATGTTTTTGTACAAAACGTGTGAATAACAAGATATATTAATTGAGTTCCGAATAACCACTTCATGCAATAATGAGCTAAGAAGTACATTCAAGTATGTATAATAAAATTGATATAGAATTCAACCTTTTTGAACGTCCCCCTGCTGGGCACGGGCCTCCCTTCAGTACGAGGGGGATCAGGCCATAGTCCACCACGCCGGCTAAGTGCGGGTTGGCGGACTACATGTCATTCGAAAACTTGCTAGATTCTCTGAGAGATGCAGGTTTCCTCGCGATATTTCACTTCACCATAAGACAATTGGTAAATCATGTTGGAAATGATTCGCACATGAAAATATCAGAGGTGCGATATCCGGGATTTGAACCCGCTTCCCTCGTTTTCCAAGCGAGTGCGTTACCACTGGGCTACCACTACCTTTAAATTGAAAATGGATATATTCTATTTAAACCATTTCTTGACTCATTATTGTATAACATTGTCATTTCCACGCCTGTACTGAGCTGCCTTACATCCGTAATCACAACAATCTACATCAATCTTTCAAAAGAATCTGTCAACATTATAGTACAATCTCAGTTCGTTTTAAAGCTGCTTTTTTAGGAATTTTCTCGAAATGTAACATTTTTTCTAGTTCAAACAAATCGCTTTGAGCAATAATCATATTAGTACTTTAAAGAACATAATTAGTATAAAAAAAAACTACAATTAAAAAAAATGTTATAGGGATTGTTTTTAATAATCACGAATTTCTATCGTTAATAAATAATGTTTAAACCCAACATATGTATATCCTGATAATAACTTTATAGGTGGCTAAACTGAACTCCACACCCAAAAGCAACTTTGCGTAATCGCACTTGACCGTCTGTATATTGCCTAACAATTTTGTGCTTGTATTTTTCGCACAAAATTTGCACAAAATGTTTTAAATAAAACTAGTTTTTAGGATTTTTCACGGATTTATTTCAAAACGTCGGGAACAAAAATGTAAATAAATCCGCGAAAAATTCAGTAAAGATAGTTTTATTTAAAATGACAAATATTCGCGTAAATCTAAGAAAGTATTATGCACAAAATGTTCTTACAGATGGTCAAACACAGTTGTACTGGTTTGTCGTCACGTGTGGAGTTACCTTAAGGAAGTGGATCAAATCGAACCGAGATGGAACAATAATGGACTCAAACCTCATACCCGTAACATCGTAAACACGTAGACTAGAAACAATTGGAATAATATGAGAGAAACAACGATTGGTCGATTTCACTAGAATTACACAACAATTAACAACAAAAAAAGAGAATAATATACTTAAATATGTCGAATAATTGACATTAACGATTAAAGTGATGGGCGATTACGATTGTGTTATCGATTTTTTGTATAATCGATTTTTTTCACATCGATATGTTTAATTATTTTACGTATTTTGCAACGTAGAAGATGTACATTTAATTTGTGTTGTAAACATAATTTAAGATTTTTAAGTTTGAATTGTAATCAGCAAAATCGATTAAGTTCATAATCGCCCATCGAATTACAATACACATAAGATATATGTATGATAAAGGTACGTTTGAAGCAAAAATGTATACATTTTATTTTTACAATATTAATAATAACCTCGAAGAAATTACATAATATAATACATTCAAATAAGTATTAGTCACGCGTCTCACTTGCATTTTATAGTTGTATCAACTATATTAGAAATAAAACATACACACAGACAAATGCAGATGTAAACGCAAAAGCCGTCTGACCATAAAAAAAAAAGTTTTTTTTTAATTCTTTTAAATAAATAAGTGAACAAATGTTTAACAGATTAAGTAATTAAAAAAACATTATAATTGAATATACAGTTTATAATGTTCTAAAAATATCCAAACTTAAAAAAAAATATATGGGTTAGGCCATTTTTGCGTTGACGATCTAGAAATAAGTGTCATTATTACATTAACATCGAGACAAGCAATCCAAAAAACAACACAGTTTTATATGCACATTATATAGACAATTTAAATTCATATAATTGAATATTTCTGAAGCTTCTTGTCATAGACAATCATCGGGTATTCCCCGTTTAATAATTAATACTTGTTCAAAATCATATTTTTTACCCACGTATTATATCAATATTTGATTATAAATATGATTTTTCCTTACATTTAATTTAATCCACAATAAAAGAAAACATTTTAAATATAAATTTTTTATAACAGATAAATTTCAACTTTCATATTTTTATTATCATCATCAAATTTTTGAATTAAGCCACTTTATTAAATGAAATTATTTCAGGCACCATAACTTGTTCCGATCCAACCCTTTCCAATATTATTCAATGGGTCACATGCAAATAGTATTGTAAATGCTTCAGGTATATTATATAATTCGCCTTTTTACAAACGGCGCTGCATTTTACAATATGCCTTAGGCGTTTTTCAAACCGGCAAGCGTTTGCAACGACCGCGCTTTTTGTATCATGAATTATACAATTTGCCTGCGACATAACCATTTCTTGAATTGGTTTCTAAACTACTCTATATATTTATACAGGATGTTAATTTAGATGGAGTTATTGAGGGATGATTGATAAGCATTTTGGTATTTGCAAGGAAAAAAGTTCGTAACTTAGTGTTGTAATTAAAAATAAAGCCAATTTTTATTATGTAAACACTGAATTCAAGATTAATAATACAATACTAATATACAATATTGTCGCTTACTGGTGACTAATATTATAAAGAGGAAAAATTTGTTTTTTGCTTGTTTGTATCGAATAGATTCGAATAGAAATTTGGTAAGAAGATAGTTTAAGACCCTGGAAAAAACATAGGATAGTTTTATTCCAGAAATCACCTCTGAAGGGGGTGAAAGTTTGTGTAGTGAAGCAACCTAGAGACAAATCCGAGCAAAGCAAGGGCGAGTTGCTAGTCTCCTGATAAGTTTATCAATCTTAGATCATTAGATCAGTTTAAGATTCTAACATCTAGGATGTTAGAATCAATATAAATAAATTTAACGAAAATTATTTATTTAGTTTATCTCAGTTGTTATAAATACATACACATAGTCGATGTTGTTTAAATAAATAAATATTATAAATTTTATAACTGATCTTTTTTCATATTTCTGAATCTAGAATATTATGGCAGCCCTATCTATATATCAATATGTTATTATTATAATTAATAAATAGGCACAATAATAAAAAAATGGGGCTTGTATATACTTGAACACAAAGAAACAGACAATAAAACATATATATATATATATATAATACTATACCTACATCATATGAAATCCCACAATAACCCTCTAAACTCCCTTGCACACTAACTAAACCGTAACAAACATTTAAATGGACTTTTAAATTCATATTTTATATTATCATGACTTCTACATATTATTTTATTTATATGTGACCCATTTTTCACACCATCCTATCTACTCTATATGCAATTCCTTTAGGAACTATCGTGTGCAAAATAATTTAATTGTGACTTAAGCGATACGTGTCTTAGCTACCTTAGAAGGCGATGCCTTAAAGCATTTTTACAGGGTGAGGATGTTTGTTATACAATAAATTAAGTTTAATTAAACACTTTTTATGTAAACTTCATTTATAATCGTTGTTTGTGGGAAAATGACGCCATTTTTTTTAATAAAGCACAGATAGGCAAAATCTTATTATACTTATTTATTGTACCCTGTCACCCCCACCCTGTATATATTAATTTACTAATTATAATTTATCTATTTTAAGCATAAAATTATGTTCTACCCAGCTGTCCCTTGATAACATCTTTTATACATTTTTGTTGGAAAGTTTCAGATGTTTCTATATTAATTGTAAATAAGGGTCGTTGGTATGTAAATAGAGATTTCAAATTATTTATATTTCACAATCACGAACGAAATTGACAAAATAACACTTAATTGACAAATTAAATTGAGGTAGAAACACTAAAGTGAACTAAGCTAACATAATTTTTTCTTCATCGCTGATAGTATATTAAAATAAAATTTAAAAAGCTGTCATGAGGACTGCCGACAGAAGTGACAACTTATAACTATAAACAAACAGTTTTATTTTTGGATATTCAAATGAATTGTTTGATCTTAAAGTAAAATTTGTAAATTAAAACTGTTTACATTTATCTGGTTTTGACATCTATCGGCCATCTGAGTATTAGCACTAACACGTCACGTGACCATGTCGATGACGACTTACATGAATTTACTCCCCATACAAACAAACCTGCCTATAGAAGTTTTCACTTCAAAAATATTTGGATACAGAGATTACAGCGTTGACTAAGTCTGTGGTTGAGGAGACTTTCCCTTTCATGCAAGTAATTTGCCTGTATTAGGAGACCCCATTGTTTTTTGCGGGTAGTATAAAATTTTAAATTCTTTTTTAATACTGAAAGTATGTGGCATATTTTCCACTACATTATGATATCTACAAGGAACAATATTGTAATTCCGAATTTTAATTTTAAAGAACTTTATTTTTAATTTCTAAATCGTTTCAATTCTGAGTTACAATATTGTACCTTTCAGTCATGACAATTTTTCATTATCAATTCTTTATATAAAATAATTTTAGATTAATTAATCCAATATTATGGGAGTAATCATTTTTTATAATTAAATCATAACTAAAAAATAAAATATTGAAAACAGTTCAAATATCCACTGTCTTTTAAGACAATAAGGTAAATTGAATTTCCATGAGAATCGTTTTTTTCTAATATATTACTTCAATGAGTTAAAATTGTTTTATTGGATTTTGTTTTAAGTAAAAATAATAATTAATATCATATCAGCGACGATGGATATAAACTAAGACTAGATTTCATTTTTAAACATAATTCATTATAGAGTTAGTGTGGTCAGATATTTTTATTATCAAAAGTTCTAAAGCAAATTTATAGTGTCCTACTAATTTGAAAATTATATATAAATATATATGATATAGATTATAGCATGATGAATAAAAAATAATCATACTGGTATTTCTTATATTAATTTTAAAGTAATATTTTTTTGTTCTTTTACGCAATCCGTACTAATATTGGATGGATGGATGTTTGTTACTCAATCACGCCAGAACGACTGAACGGATCTGGATGAAATTTAGCACACAGATAGATTATATTCTGGAATAGCATTTTTTATCCCGGAAAAATTTACGGTTCCCGTGGGATAGATATATTTTCTCTTGTTGTTTCGCTAGTAAAAAATAAAGTTATAATATTATATATTTAAAATGTTTACAAAGTATAGATTTTTAATTCAAATTTAAATATAAAACAAAAAATATTCAAAACTAACAACAGTATTAGTAGGACACGTCGGCCTTAACAAATATGAAAACAATCAACTTAAAATTATTTTAAATTTCACTATTAATTACCAATGTCTGTCCACATTATCTCTATTTTTAAATAATCAATATTTTTTTAATTAACCAACCATATAGTATAAGGTTTAGGTTGTATTTATTGAAGTAAAGGGGTCATGGGGTGTAGAGATCTCAGGAATCGAAGGCCATGTTACCCCTTAAGGGATACGCACCGACTGCAATACTTTGCTAGCCTGTAGATATTAATTAATATTACAAACTATTTGTGATTTTTTTTAATAACAAAATTAAAAAAAAAAACTACGCTACTTTGTTTATTAACGGACTTACATTATAATCTTAACTTAGTCATTCATTAGTTAGTCTCAGAGTATGTAACACTACAATCTCCCAACAAGCACAACCTTTCATCATCAAAACTATTCGTTATTCAGACCTACCATTCATTTCCTCATACTTGGTATTTAGTCCAACCATCCCCTGGACTATTCTGTTAGTACTCAGTATTACCATGTCATTCAATTCCATGTCATTCACCATGAGCAAACAGCTGTAGTGTAAGTATTCAGTCTTAACATCCACCCCTTAGACTATTTATTACTCACTAATGCCATTAACATACATCAGATAGTACTATAATGCCAGATTTCACCAACAACCCATAAGCTACCACCTACCTACATATGGGACCCCTAGCTTAAAAGTTCCTCTAAACTAGCCCCTAAATTAAATTTCGTTTTACCACCGTCAGAGCCCGTTTTTCTAGTATCTATATTTAGGTGGCATTTTATTATTACTTTGAATTTTTAGGTGACCCCTAACTGTCGGTGAAACAAAAACTGTCCCCTAACAGCCCCCTAACCATGCTTAGGGGATCCCTTAAACTTAGGTGACGTTGGTGAATTCGGCCATTAGACGCGTAACGCCTTATCCGCCCCCTAGTCTACTTGGTACCCTGGTATCTAGATTATCTAATACCTATTGCCACGTAGCTGGTACTGCTTGATGTGTAAGGCCCTATCCGTTCCGTAGTCTACCCAACATCCCCTTACTATCTAATATCCACTGCCACCCACCTGGTACTTTATAATCACAGCCCTATCAGCACAAAACAGCTCATATTGCTTGACGCATATGACCCCAACCGCAATGTTGTCAATATAGCCATTTTGTCGTTGAAAATGACTAGTTTTGCTCAAGTAAAAGTAGTCTTATTTATCGTTGAATTAGCAACAACGCGCATCCGTCCCCTAGTCTATCCAGCACGCACCTGGTACTCAGCGTCGCCGGCCATGACGCCGCTGACGCACAGCAGCTGGTACTGCTTGGCGCGCAGCGCGGAGGCGCCGCGCCGCAGCAGGCGCAGCGCCGCCGCGCCCGCCGCCGCGCCGCCGCACACCACCTGCCGCACCTACGGGGATATCAATCGTTGTATGTATTCAGCCCTCTTTAACGTCCCACTAGTGGGCAAGGGCCTCCCTTCATACGAGGGGGATAAGGCCATAGTCCACCACGCTGGCCGAGTGCGGGTTGGCGGACTTCACATGTCTTTCGAAAACTTGCTAGGTTTTCTTAGACATACAGGTTTCGTCACGATGTTTTCCTTCACCGTAAGGCAAGTGGTAATCATGTCAGAAATGATTCGCACATGAAAATATCAGAGGTGCGAGACCCGGGATTTGAACCTGCTTCACTCGGTTTCCCAAGCGAGCGCGTTACCACTGGGCTACCACTGCCTCATTGGGCTACCACTCTTGAATTGATGATGATGTCATTGATTGATGGCAGTCTTGAATTATGAATCATTACACAGGCCAACAATGAAAAAACTTTTTATTAATAATTTTAATAAACTCCTATCATATGTGGTGTGCTGATTCTGAAAATAATATTAAATATAATATAAAACGTCGTATATCACCTACGAATTTCTCACATTTTAATATAAAATAAAAATAAATTTTGTTATTGATTTTTTTTCCTTTTTTCAATAAACATTATTTTTAAATTGTGGTATTAATTATAATAAGAACAGTCAATATAAAATAAATAATATTAATTATTCAACTATAAAACTTATTCAAATTATAAAAGTTGTTTAAAATTAAAAATAGGTACCAAATATTATTAGGTAGGTACTTGTGTTGCCATTATGTATTTTTGAAAAGTTTTTTTTTTGTGGTAGTCCCCTGCAATCAGTCGCCAAACTATAAGCAGGTAGGTTGTGCGGTAGGTAATGACTGATAGACCAGCAGGGCCAATGCCTCGCTGTCTACTCAAAGTACGTGGTTTCTTTTCAGCTTCTTAACCACGTTGGCGTTGTCAAGCAATCCAGAAGCAAGTGGATTGGGGTGTTGGGCAAGACGTTCGCTGTACAGTTTTTTAAAGCGTTCTATTTCTGAGGCTACTGTTGCAATATTCAGATACTCATGTATCTCGTCGTTCCTCGTGAACCAGGGGGCATTTGCGATACTCCTCAGTATGTTGTTTTGTACTCTCTGCAAGCACATGACATTACTCTTGCTGGCCGTTCCCCACAGCTGAATGCCGTAGGTCCAAATGGGTTTCAGAATGGAGTTGAAAATCATTATATAATTTTGTGTCATTCAAAATCGTATCGTTAATATATTTATATTATTCGAATCGTATCGCATTCAACCCTTTTTTAACATCCCACTGCTGAGCACGGACTTACTTGCCTTTACTATAAGCTTTTAACGACACTTTTGGCTCAGTTTGTAGTGACCCTATTTGCTGTGCTAGCGGTCGCGGGTCCGAATCCCGTTGAAGGCATTAATTTGTATGATAAACACGAATGTTTGTACTCCACTTATTGGTATTTATATTTATAATATGTATGTATTTAAAGTAATATATGTGTAAAATATCAACTATCTGGTATCCATAACACTAGCCTCGTAGCTTACCATGGAATTAGATGGTGCTGTGTGTTAATTTCCCAAACATATTTATTATTATTATTTATAAGTGGGATCAAGTCACAATCCACCACGCTGGTGGAATATGGCCTAATCCATCTTTAGTAAAGGTTGGTTAGTTCTTCCACCGTAAGCAAGTGGTAATGTTTGAAATGATGCGCACATGAAGCATTTCCCAAGCGAACACGTTATCACTATCGCTATCGCTGTCTAATAAATAGTTGAATAGAATTCTTAAACAGTTAAACTCATTCACTAATTTGGTCTAGATGTAAAACTTTTGATCTTAAAACTAATAAAACATGTGCATCTACAAATAACTTTATAATTATTGTAATTACTCACTTGAGCTGGCGAATGAGAGGGGTCCAACACGAGTAACGTCGCTTTGCCATCTTTGTGCTTCTCATAGCCTATTATTGTTCTAGAATGACCTAGAAAATTCAATATGATATGGGACATTACGTAAATAAATGTAAATATTACAATGTAAACTGTTAAATAAATATAAAAATCCTACTATGTACTCCGGCCTGTCTCTATATATACTTATCCTAATGAGGGTAATTTCTGGTAGCAACAGCTGGAGCCACTTGCGAATAATATCCTATTGCTGTCGTTGAAAAAATATTTGTTAGTGTGGCAAGGCCAATAAATCCATACTAATATTATAAATGCAAAAGTAACTTTACCTGTTACCTTTTTACGCTTAATTTACTAAGCCGATTTAGATGAAATTTATTCAGCCCTTTTTAACGTCCCACTGCTGGGCACGGGCCTCCCTACAATACCTCCTTCCGATTTTCTATTCCTCACGATGTTTTCCTTCAACTTAAGACAAGTGGTAATCATGATGAAAATTATTCGCACATAAAAATATCAGATGCGAGACCCGGGATTTGAACTTGCTTTAATCGGTTTCCCAAGCGAGCCACTGGTTACTTACCACTGGATTACCACTGCCTTACGTATCGATACTGTGCTAGTATCACGTCATAAGTGTTGGAACTAATACTTTCTTAGATTTACGCGAATATTTGACATTATAATAAAATAATCTTTTCGGATTTTTTCGCGGATCTATTTTGACACTGTCTGACAGTCTCTCCCGTGACCATGATTGCTGTAAAGCATTCGAAACGGGAACCAAAAATCAAAATGAATCCGCGAAAAAATAAAAAAAAACTATTGCCTATATTACTCCTTATAACATCAACTACATGCCAGTGAAAGTCCCGTCAAAATCGGCCCAGCCGTTTCGGAGATTAGCCGGAACAAACAGACAGACAGACAAAAAATTTAAAATTTATGTTTTTCCTATATGTAAATACCGTATATAATTCCATATGCATTTAGTAAAAAAAAAACTGTTATTTTGACATTACAAACAGACACTTCAAATTCATTTATCTGTATAGATGTTGGAACTAACCTTGATGTTGTAAATACAGCGGCGGTTTGAAGGAGTTGGGGTCGTTCTGGAAGTACCGGAGCACCCAGTCGAAGAGCGCCGGGTGGCTGCCGTCCGACGACGTCGGCTTGTGGAAATCTATTAGTTGACATCTGGGAAACATAACACTATATTGATTTCCTTATTATATATTTCTTGAAGTATGTGTATGTATGTAAGTATCTATGTACGTATGTATGTATGTTTGTATATGTGTATATTTATATTATAATTGATGTTTGTAGTTTGTACCTACACCGCACCTCATTGTTATTTTTATATTTTCTCACGCTTGAGGATTTCTGGTAGAGATCGATTATTTATGTTGTTACTATTCATTATCAGCTTTTTCTCGCAGTTTCGCTCGTATGATAATTAAGTCGATAGAGGCGTGGGTTATAGCGTGAAGAATAAATAAAAACATATATTCAATTTAATGGACAGACACTTTCTTTAATATTATAATAATAGCATAAGTAAAAGTTCATTCAAGGTCATCGACCAAAAAAGTACTAGATACACAATCAGCGACAAAAAATGTCCTCACCGAATGAGCACTCATTTGAACGTTTGAGTGCGCTTTTAATTTTTTTTGTGAAAACTTTAAGCATTGCATTTAAGGCTCAATTTACATGGTTGTATATTTATTTCAACTAGACTAATTACCTAGGCACAATAATTGGTGAGTTTTAAGAGAACTTCTGCATGGGATTGTGTATCTAGTACTTTTTTGATTGATGTTAAAGGTCGAAAACCTATTAGAGATATAACTTAATACTTGCTTTTAACTTATTCATACAAATATGTATTCTTATTTAAATACTAAGTGACAGCATTTGAAAACTACCGTGGTGGTCTAGTGGCTAGCATGTATGGCCGCAGATCCGGAGATCTTGGGTACGAGTCCCGGATCAGGTCAAGTTAAGTTATTGAGTATTTCTGTCAAGAAATTCTCAGTAACAGCCCGGAGTTGGGAAGTTGGCGGTAATATCAACAAATATCTATACATATAATAAAATTCTAACTGAGTCGAATCTATACATTAAATATTTTTTGGAAAATCTTATTGAAATAGATATTATTATCGATACAGAGGCCGAATCTATAGTTTTTAGAATTTTGTCTGTCTGTCTGTTACCGCATCACAGAAAAACTACTGGAGGGATTTTGATGAAATTTGGTATGGTTATAGCTGGTTATCCGGGTCAACATATAGGATACTTTTTACCGCGGGAAAATGTCTCATTTCTGAGAAAAAATACAAAAACTGCTATGTACAGTATACTAATATGTAAAACCTAAGAATTTGGTTTTTGGTCATTTGAACGTGGGCGGAGCCGCGGGCAATGCTAGTTTTGTATAAATTTATACCTTATCCTTAGTGAAGACAGTACAGTGACAACCTCGCAGGCGCCGATCCATTTTCGCGTGTTGTGCAACTTACAGCCTAATTGCTCTGAGCCCTAAAAAGTATTTTTTATTAAAAAAATATTATTATCCATCGAAGCAAACAATAAAATCCTGAAATAGCGCTGTACAACTTCTCTTGACGAGATGGGTTCTACTAGTATCATCTATGAAAAAAGTAATAGATACAAAATTAGGACAAGAAAATGTTCTCACCGAATAAGCGCTCATTTGAAAATTTGCACGCTTTAATTTTTTTTTGTGAAAACAACTTTAAGTATTGCATTTAAAGTTCAATTTACATTGTTGTATATTTATTTCAACAAGAATAATTATCTAAGCACAATTGGTGACAGTCTTAAGAAAACTTTTGCATGGGATTATGTATCTAGTACTTTTTTGATCGATGACTAGTATAAATACGTTGGGACATTAATACACAGCACCATCTAGTCCCATGGTAAACTACGAGGCTACACACACACACATATACATATACACACATATATATATATATATATATATATATATATATATATATATATATATATATATATATATATATATATATATATATATATATACTACACATATATGTATATTTTACTTTAAGTATATTAAATTTAACAACAAATATAAACACCCATGACTGAAGTTTAAACATTAGTGCTCATCACACAAATAAATGCCCCCAGTGGGACTCTAACCCGCGACCGCTGGTACAGCAAGTAGGTCGCTACAAACTGAGCCAAACGTGTCGTCAAAGTATAGTGGTAGTGGTAGGTGTACCTGTGTGTCGAAGCCCAGCTGCCAGGCGCGCTCCACCAGCAGCTGCAGGCTGGGGATGGAGGGCACGCAGTCGCACTCGCGCTCCGCCACGCCACCCAGCAGCGCCGCGTACGGCGCGTGCCGCACCAGCGACGACAGCACCATCTGCATGTTCCTGCGGCAACCACCTGGTGTTAGTTGGTCTCTGAACATGTGACCATGATATGGCATGTTCCTGGTAATTGAATGATAATATGACCATGTGCATGTTCCTGGGACAAGCGAATGGTGTTGGGTGTTGTTTTCACAAAAAAAATTATTAAATCAATAGCGCGCTCAAACGTTCAAATGAGCGCTCATTCGGTGAGCACATTTCTTATCACTGGTTGTGTATCTAGTACTTTTTTGATCGATGTAGCACTCCAATTGAATCAGTTAACGAAATCATATTAGAATAAAAAACTTTCTTAGTTTCTTAGATTAGTCTCTCCAGTAATCATGATTGCTGTAAAGCATTCAAAACGTCAGGGAACCAAAAATCGAAAAAAAATTTGCGAGAAAAATCGAAAAGATAGTTTTATTTAAAAAAAAAGATGAAAAATTAGAATTTAAAATGCTTCACCTATATCCACACCCCCATCCTCTATCGCCATATGTACTGGCATAGTGATCCACTGCACTGCATAAGTATGTCTTCGCTATGCTTGGGTTTTGAGCATTCAATTGAGCTATCCTTTCCAGAATACCTGAAAATAATATAGTAAAAATGTACTCGGGCCAATAGAAAGATAATTTTTACAACTCATGTATATACTTGAAATGTGAAGGAAAAATGCATAATTACATTTTTTGCCTAAAATACCTCCAAAGGTATTAATTTTTTTTTAAATTACTAATTTTAATAAACACACATATACATGTATCATGTTTCTACTTTAAGATGTTAAGCGAATTTTGGGACATTTAAGACAAATTAGTATGCAGCAATAAATGTAAGTTTGTTTTTTATCATTTAACTAACTGTTCACCCTTGCTTCGCTTGGGTTTGTCCCTTGGTACCTTTAAAGGTTAGTATGGAATAGACAGATTATATATTATATTACTACTACGCTCCCTTGGGTAGTAGCATGATAATATAATTAGCCTATAGCTTTTCTCAATATATGGGCTATCTAAAGTGAAAAGAAGTTTTCAAATCGGATTAGTAGTTCCTGAGATTTTCGCGTTGAAACAAACAAACTCTGCCTTTTTATAATATTAAGTATAGATTTTATACACAATAAAACCACCAACAAAACTTAAAACTTGCCATTAGTCTTCGAACACCCTGCATCTAATCCCTGAGCAGTGGCTTTACGGAGGCCTACACTGCGTTCGTAATATCCAGCTACAGAGAGGGCTCCACTGTAAACCGCTCGCTTCAAACTTGAAGCTGCTCTACTTGTGTAGCCTTCTTCGTCTTCCTCCATACCATATTGGGCCTTTGTAAATTTTTTTTTTATTAAATGCAATACAAAGATACTATTAAAGATCTTATTACAAACTAGTGACACCCTCGTTTCGTTTGGGTGAGTCCCTAGGTGCATTTTAATTTTTTTGAACGGAAACCTAATTCTTTTTCTAAAATAATAGTAGCCCAAATTACTCCTTATAACATCTGCTATCTGCCAGTAAAAGTCCCGTCAAAATCAGTTCAGCCGTTTCGGAGAATAATCGAAACAAATAGATAGACAAAACTTTTAAAAATTCTAATATGTACCATATGTATTTAGTAAAAAGCTGTTATTTTGACATTACAAACATAGCATAGATAAAGATATATACTATTTACATTTGGGAATTATGCATAATAATTAAAGAATTTGAATGTTTTTTTATGCTTTTGATAATTATATTAATAATAAATGGGTTTGGATTTTAATTACACGTTAACATACATACATGTTCAGTTATAAAAGTAAAAAAATATATTTTTGGAGCATATTTTGTATAGCATGAGTTCTAAAAATGTTATATTGAGGACTTTATACTAGTGTAAACTTTATACTAGTATAAATTTGTTTATAGTTGATATTTTTTTTTTGTGTACAGTTTATATAAATGTCTCACCCTAAGTAATTGAAATTCGTGTTCCTCTCTATTTCTTTGGGCTTCTCTTTCAGCAGCTGTTAAAGTTGCCGACCCACTGTCTTCACCTCTTTCAAAATGTTCTTCTATATGTTGAATCTAATAAGATAAAATATATGATCACTAATGCTATTTTAAATTTCTTATTATGGCACTATTCACTATATGAATTGAACTAAAATTAGTTTTCAAGTAACTAAAATAGTTCAATTATTCTAAAGAATTAAATCAACTATGACCTAGCTTTACCAGTTATCCTTATCATTACAGGACACAGTTAAAATTTTAGTCTTCAAGATCCAATGGTCAAATTAGACAATAATGAATCAGCCCCTAATTTCTTTCTTTCAATTTATTTTTAATTTAAAGATAATATTTAAGTATATTTTAGTAATACCAATTCATGCTGAGATAAAGGCAATGGCTGGCAGCAAACAGGACAGTTACTGACAGGACTCTCTTCCATCATCACTACATCATCACATGACGCATTATCCATTTGGTCCTGTAAGATAAATTATATAAATTATGGAATGGAAATAGTATTTTTGTTTTGCTTTTTGATATTTAATACATTCTAATAAGAATTTTATAATAATCCATTGAAGTATATAACACTATTGTTAAGATATATTCCATATACAGTGATAATAATGAAAAAACACAGCAAAGTCTTATCTAAATAATAATTAGTATATTATTGATACTTACAGATTTCTGAGGGCTCAAAATATCTTTATGTTCAACATTAACATGTACTTCTACTTCTGTCGCATTTGAGAACTCGCGCTCACAAATTGGGCACTGATAGGAGGAAGTATGAGGTCCAGGAGACATAGCCATTGCAGTTAAAGCTAACGTTGGATTATCTAAGGTTAAAGTTGCATTTGTTAAGCCCAACGTTGGGTTATTTGTAATGTTGGAGTTATCATTAACGTTCCCCAACACTGATGGTGAAGTAAGGTCGAAATGAGCTCTGTTTATGTGCTCTTCTAACTTTCGTGGACATGTTGAAGTAAAGTCGCATAGAAGACACTGTAAATGATTTATTTTAAAAGATTACTGTAATATTTAATTTTAAGAAATAGATGTTTTTAAATTATAATTTAAATGTTTTAAATTATTTTGGCGCCAGCACTCGCTATTTATTTGAATTTGTAAAAAAAATTGACAATTCATATTGTAACTGTCAACGTCAAATTTACTTTTAAATTGAGAAAGCTATGATTTCTAATATTCAGCCTAAAGCCGCGTTGGCATGATTAAAGTCTACTTTGACAAAGTAATTTTGACGAGTACTTTGACCTGCCGAGTAAAAGTGTTCTGTGACTTTCACGCAACTTTGATCATGTAAACGATCAATCAAAGCGCACTTTGATGTGGATGTAAATCAAGGTGGAATCGGACCGTGTTCTACTTTTCTTAAAGCCTGCTTTGACAAAGTAGTTTTGATGACTACTTTGATCGTGTAAATGAGCAATCAAAGTAGACTTTATCAAAGTGAACTTCATTTTAAAGCCTTTTGTCAAAGCTACTTTGTCAAAGCAAATTGGAGCGTGTCAACGCAGCTTAAAACATGATATAATTCTTTTGTAACTACGCGTGTATTAATTTATGCCATAGACAGAAAGGATGCTGTAATAAAAATACCTGTACTGTAGGACTGGGTGTAGGTGCAGATTTCTTAGGCGTATTAGATTTAAGTTTAAGGGCTAACTGTGATCTTAGAGGTGACCCTTGACCAGCACTTGCCATCGATAGCTAAAATATAATTAAATATGTTCAAAATATATTATATCTTACAATTTAACAATGACGCATAAAAATTACCTTATTTTTATTTGGAGAATTATCATTACTATTATGATTTGAACTGGAATGTACAGCTGCAAAATAAATCAATATGAATTTACAATATTTAAAAAATACATCTAATCAGAATTAAAATCGTATTAATAATAAAAATATATAATATAAATGATAGATTTAAGATCAAATATATTTTATTATTTATTATATTATAAGCAAAAAGAATAAAAAAAGCGTAATATAGGTACAATAAATTGTATTATATTATGTTGTGTAGGTATTTAGTTTATTCGCCCCAACGTGCGTTCACCTTGTCGTGGTGGGGGGTTCAGTAGTGCCCGGCAATTCAGCCGGGCACCAAGCCAAGAAACACACAGGGAGGTGGCCCACTTCGTTGGGCGGTGGGAGGTGGCCCTCTTCGGTGGGCGGTGTACCATGCGGGTTACTCCTGGTACTTCTCTAATAGCAGAGTGGACCTTGAAGCAACCCCATGGTTGTTGTGGTCTGCTTTGGCAGACCAGCCATCGGGGTGTCGTAGTTGAATGCGTAAGCGATCCTGCGACACCCCATAAAGACGGGGGAAGGTTTTGTTGGGCGTTAGTGGGTAGTACTGGCTTTGCCGGTGAGTCCCACACCTCGTGCGTAAATTCATTTCCCAACGTTAAAAAAAAAGGTATTTAGTTTACATTATTGCTCATTTTTGTAATGTGTATATGGTTTAAGGCTTTTACACTGGGTACCTATTTATTTTGATTAACTTTTTACCTTTATTATCACGTCCATTGATCATATCGCGCTCGATGGAATTCTCTCTACTGCATTTCTTTTTCGGAATAACACCATTATTTATATTAATATTTTTTAATCCATTAGTTAGATTAATGTTTTTAGGTGATCGCGAATACTTTTCGTCGTCTCTTTCACTCCTATGATATTCTTTTTCTTGAAAGCCATTATAATAAGTTTTTGATATGGCACCATTATGGTAGGACGTAGCCGTATCTGGACTATGCCAGCCGTTAATTGACCCTGGAGTGTTATAGCTACAACTGTCTGTTGTTGTCATTTTAGAGTCATCATCAAAGCTGCAACAGTATTTTAAGTAACATAAGATAAATCTGTTGCCGTAATATTTAAATTTTGAAAAATACATATATCTTTACATAGTATAAATTAAATCGCTTCCGCTATCTATTCGCTTAGATCTATTAAACTACTCAACTGATTTTGTTGCAGTTTTTAGCAATAGATTCAAGAGAAAGGTTTATATGTATAATACATGCATATTATAGTACAGAAAACCGAGAAATTCAATGATTTGTATTTCGTACTAACCGTTAAAACGTACCTAAGGACGAACCCGAGCGAAGCGAGAATGAATAGCTAGTAGATAATATTAGTATTAAATCATAACTATCCATATATCGAAAATTATGATAAAAATATAAAATCGTAGGTAGGTACTGTGATATTTCTTAATTAATCATCTTACTCTATAACGTTTTGTAATATAAATGTAATGCACTACCTTGGGCTTTGATCATCAATAAATGCCATTAGCTCCCTTTCAGGTGTCAAATAATGTAAATGTGCCCTTTGCACATGCCCCACTAACTGTGGTTGAGGCACTGCACAATCGCAAAAGGGGCAATCTGGTCGCCCTGCTACATGAGCTTCGAGAGTATGCGACCTCATGCCTTCGTCTGTAAGGCCTTCTGCACCACATAGCTCACATGTATATGGAAAAGGGCTACTCGACATTGTGATAACTAAAATATTAGTATGAAAAAAGTTTATAAAATTTAGTTTTTTTTTTATTATCTACTTTATGTGTTATTATAATAGATATTTATTATACTATAACAATTTATTTTATTGCTTTTACTGTTGTTATGATAAAATATAACTACTCATTTGAATTTAACGTTAAATTAGTTTTAAAATATTACCAAAACAATATAAATAGGTTATAATATTTTTGTAATATGTATAGGTACGTAAAAAATATTGTATAGACTTCTAGCCCTTGACCGAGATCTACTTCACATGTTGTTAAGAAGTAAGAGGCAAAGAAATAGCATTGCAAACGTAGTCATTAAGTATTAATGACTTAAGCAGACAACGAGCGCACTTGTTCTACAAATTTTAGACTAGTGCGATAATTTTGTAATTTTTCTATCAATTTGCTGACAAAAGTATTTATATGAGTACTTCGTAC
Organism: Brenthis hecate; assembly: GCA_951806755.1. NCBI lineage: Eukaryota > Metazoa > Arthropoda > Insecta > Lepidoptera > Nymphalidae > Brenthis > Brenthis hecate. Next base: position 4,566,251 of record OX638258.1, on the reverse strand, counting down.
ATAAAATTGATTATTTAATCATTACACAGAATAAACATTGTGTAGTAATAATTAATTTATGATAATTTATTAAACTTGTCAATACAGAACCACGGCAAAGTTATCTACAACATAACCGTGACAAAACTATAAATCCTATCATAATAAAGTTAATAATTTTAAAAAGAAATATATAATTACTATTTTTGATTTCTGTGTTCTTCCTTCAAGTATTGAAAGATTGTGCCGAATAGGTTAAACAAATATGCCTCAGTTACTTATATAGAATAGTGATTTGGCCGCAGTATGCTATGAACACTTTCCGATACTCATTAAATTGATGTCTTACATAAAAAGTTCGCATAGAAACGATTCACAACATTGAATTGGGGTAAAGTGTCAAATCAATAAAATTACCGCAGTTTTGTTTTATTATAATTAGTCTCATTTAAATTGTTGAAAAATGATTTAGAAACAAAGGATTTTTCTACTTCCGCAATGTGCTAATTATAGCCTATTTTTGAGATGACTTTAAAAAAAAATAAAAGTTACTTACGTTTTTATTGTCAAATTTTGGTGGGAACGTCGTGTCAGTCACACTACCTAATTACTTCGTCACTGTTCCTGAAATCGATTTGATGTAACATTTTCAAACATAAAATAATAAATTTTATTAGTGTACAGACGACAGGTTGTGGACTAGCGCCATTCATGAAATTCAGGGACGTAAAAAAAAAGAGTTCAATACGCATGCGGAAAGTCTAATCGACGGTGGCGCCTCCAGTGTTAATGGAGAGGAAGTAAACAATTTCCGTAATCCTTATTTTCTACACGTATCTTTTTTCCTGTAAAATGGTATCATATTGTGTGGTAATTGAATATCAAACTCTTACTGCAATAATTTTAAAATAGTAATATATTATATGAGTAAGCTAATAGTATATTTTCAGGTAATAAAATGCCATCTATGGAATATAGAGAGAGTTTGTAAGTTAAGACACTACGTGTTTTTCCTTTTTCAGGGAGATTTTGCCGTTATTTCGTAAGATGGAGTTTTTTTCAAATGTTCAATTAAAACTTACTTTTAAAATCAATTTGTTGTTAAAATATTTTGTGTTAGCAAAAGTGATAAAGTGGATCAACATAAATATCATAATATAGAGCAAATCTAAAATTAGCTTCATATTATAACAAATATCTATCTACTATAAAATATGTGCTGCAATATTAATAAAAATTTAAAAAAGCAAAACCGTAATTCAGATTTCATTTAACTTTTAGCAACTTGTAAAATTCATTTTAGTTTGCTAATTAACTTTATGTCTACAGCACTTAGTTTATTTACTAACTAAGTATTGAACTTGATTTTACTGCCGACTAAATTAATGAGTACCTAATAGCTGTATTATTTAATTGTTAATTTTTTTTCGCTGACCCAATATTAAAATGGCGTATCATTTTTGTACTTTTTATGAGAAAGCATACCTAATTAAAGCACTGAATTAATTTCCAAAAATAAAAAAGTATAGACAAACCGTAATACATTAAAATGTTTATTTACTTAAGACACTTAATAGTAGGTAATGCTGTTAACAGATCTATTAATATTTTTAGTTAGCAGAGAATTTAAGTGATAAGTTTTAGCTAAAGCATTTCAGCGTTTTTACCAATCTATAGGTACTTTTTTTAACATTCAAGAATTTACATATCTCTTTCATTCATACAGGTGGTTATATGGAGACTAGAGAGATAAAAAAGCCAGTGCCTAACACTACCAACTGGAACCCAACAGAACATCCCTCATAATGGGGCGTCGCGGGATCACTTTTGCACTCAAACATGACACTCCATTAGCTGGCCGGTAGACCAGAACAACAAATACTTGCAATCAGAGAAGTACCAGGAGGCATTCATTGCTTCTAGTGTGTTTCTTGGCTTCACGTCCGGCTGGACTGTCGGACGCTGGTAAGTCCCCCCACCACGGTGAACACTTATCGTAGCTATTTTATTCAGATTAAACGAATAATCCGGTGCTAGGGAATTTATATTAAAGGTCTAATTTTTATCCTTATTATTTCAACTTATTACTTCACACCGTTATCTACTTAGTATATTGAAATAAACCTTAGAATAATTTTAATATTTAAGGAAGTAAAATTATTCTATTGAAAACTTCTTGTATATTGAAATGTACCTACATCAAGACTGAATGTTATTCATATAATAAGTTATGATAAATTTTAAAGTAGGCAGTGGTAGCTGAGTGGTAACGCGCTCGTTAACGTAACGTAATGGCATTAACAAGATTACCAATTGCTTTACGGTGAAGAAAAACATTATATGAACGGTACAGGCAAAGAACAAGGAATATCTTAATGAGTAAACTATGTGAAAAAAGTAATTTAAAGTTTAGAAGTATAATATTTTTATTGAGATCAAAGCATGCAGTGACTTTTTACTATGTAGATTTTTAGACGATTCTTCTTTACCGGTGTGTCATGGACATTATCAGTTCTTTTCGCTTTGGGCATAGATATTTGTAAAAACACTCGACGGATATTAATGGTTGGCAATGCAATCATAGCCATAGATTTGTTACCAGTACAAAAGAAACAAAAAAAAAAAAAAACAAAAATTGTGAAATTCCCTGATTGCTTATTACTTAATCCTCAAATTGCCTTATTTTCATTTTTCGTTTTCGTTTAATCTATGTACATGTAGCGTATAGTTTTACTATAAATTTAACTCCTCCAGGTGAATTTCTAATCTATTGTTAACTGTAACGCCGGCGTGTCCGCGGTCGTGGAGGGGTTAAAATTAAACCACTTACACAGGGAAAAATGCTTTAAAAATAGATAAATATATGAGATTGAAACATATATTATATGACTTATTATCAGTTAATTTTGGAATGTTATTCTTAATTTTTTTTAAATAGTATTTCTTGTTTCTAAACAATTTTCTTAAATTGGCGCCATAACCATTACACTAAGCAAAAGTAAATGTAAAATGAGCCTATAATATTAAATGTAGGCCAAAATGCTACTACCTGAACGAGTTAACGTTTAGGAGTCGTGTTTTTAAACAGCTATTTCCCTAAATTGGTTGTTATTATGCGTAATAACAATTCCAAGGAGTTTTAAAGATATATATACAGTACCTACTTGTATTAAAAAAGTAATTTGTGATGGAAAATATTTTTTAAAAAAGAATAAAGTTTTTTTTTAAAGGTGCGGCTGTGTTCAGTGGCGTAACTAGCCCTTTTGCACCCAAATGCAAAAAAAAATATGGAAGTGCTCTCCTTTGCCTATTACGAAAACGAATGTGGACTGCCGACCGTTCAATGAGAAGTCGGCAAGTCGGCAATAGATACCTGAAAACTGGGCTTGATTATTAAACTAGCGGCTTAACCTCGCTCTGCTCGGGTTCGTCCCTAGTTTCGTGTTAACGTTTAGTATAGATTTCTCAGACATGGGATATTTTCCTGCAGTAAAAAGTACTCTATATGTTGACTCGGATAACCAGCTATCATCATACCTCATCAAAGTCTGTCCAGTGGTTTTCTTGTGATGCAGTCATAAACAGACAGGCAGACAGACAAAGATTCTAAAAACTATAGATTCGGCCTCTGTTTTGATAATAATGACTATTTCAATAAGATTTTCCTAAAAATATTTAATGTACTGATTCGACTCAGTTAGAATCTATAAATATAATAAAATTATAAAAAAAAACCAGTACTTACAATAGCTGTGACATGTGACAGATGGATAGACAGACGGACATGGCGAAATTACAACCCTGTTTAGCCATTAAACAAGGCATATTGCTTATCGCTTCAAACTTGGATTACTAAAACAAAGCCATTTAAAATTCATGTCTATTTACCTATCTAGTCAGCCCTTTTTTTAACGTCCCACTGCTGGGCGTCATCAGGTCATAGTCCACCACGCTGGCCAAGTGCGGTTTGGCGAACTTCACATTTTATGTTATCGTAGACATGCAGGTTTCCTCACGATGTTTTCCTTCACCGTAAGGCAAGTGGTAATCATGTTAGAAATGATTCGCACATGAAAATATCAGAGGTGCGAGATTTGAACTCGCATTACTCAGTTCCCCAAGCCTTTAAAAAAATTAATGTATAGAAAACGTTTGGAAACTGTTTTAAATTTATTCAATATAGAAAAATGAATTGATTGAAAAGCAAAATTTATAAATATACCTAGATACCAGGATAATATAATGAGTTACAAATAAAAAAAGAACCAAAATTATAAATCTTATAACCAATCATTGTTTAAAAAGTTTTAACCATGTTTATTACATGTTTTTTTTTAATGATTAATCAATACTTTGTCATTTCAATATAATTTCTAACAATTGTAAAGGGACATCTCGTCTAAGACCTTTTACTGGGATATTCTATTGAATGCGTTACTCACAAGCACTGCTGGTGTAGTGATATCATGCAAGATTCCCATTCTTGCGACCCGGGTTCGATTCCCGGGCAGTGCACGTTCTTTTTATTTCTATCCTCTTTAAGGAAATGATTTTTTTTTGAAATTTCAAACTATTTTTGTTAAGTTTCAAACTGTTGACGGTGTGCGAAATAGTGTTCATAATATATTTGTGGCGGGCAATTTTGATTTAAATAACTTTAATTTTCATACATGTTTGTATATTTTATTATGATAATTTCAAACATTACTGACTCATTTAAAGATTAATCTCTAACTTCATTTGAGATGCAGTACCCTGTATTTTACTTATGCATATAAATAACTAGCGGCTCACCTCTCGCTTCGCTCGGGTTCACCTCTAGAAAAGCACAAACAAATCTATTCCACGGGAACCGTTCATTTTTCCGGAATGATGAATTTTCCGGATGAAAAGTAACTTGTTGTTTGATCGGCAATATAAGGTATCAGCATGCCAAATTTTATTAAATTAGGAGGATAAGTTGTTGTATACTAAGCTGTATAAGTTACTATAGTTTTTTTAACTATCCCACGGAAACTCTTTAATTTTCTGGAATGAAAAGTATCTTAGATGTTGACCGGGGATATAAGGTACTATCATACAAAATTTCATTTAAATCGTTTCAATAGTTTCGGAGATTAGTCCATACAAACAGACAAACAGACAGAGAAACAAAAAAATTGAAAAAAAACTGGATTTGTTCTATTTCTCTTCTTTCGGGATGTAAGAAGAGAACTGACTCGGGTTTTAGCATTTTTTTTCTAACCTCTACAGTTTTATTATATGTATAGATAGAATAAATAACTTATAATAAAACAGTAATATATAATAATGAAAATAGTTATAGCGAGTGTACCTTAGGAGATAGACATATATTATGTAGAACTTTTTCTATAGACCTTTTTAAGACTTACAATTTTCTTGCACAATGTTTTGATCTATCTTTTAAGGTTGAGCCAACGTCAACCATATAAATTTCTAAGGACGATTCGATAGAACCAGTTATTGTGTTTTCCCGTGGGAATGAATAATTTGCCTGTCGTAAAAGGTATCCTAAATGTTGACCCGAGTACTAAGTTTTATCACTATACAAAATTTAGTTAAAATCGGTTGAGTACTTTTTGCGTGAAACATGCACATCGATTTGACTAAGTTAGTTTTATTATACGTATAAATAAGAATAAATATTGCGAGTGTAACTTAGGAGATAGACATATACAATTCGGAACTTTTCTGTAGGACTTTTCAAGACCAACAATTTTTTAGTATATTGTTTCAATGTATGTATGTCTTAAGGCTTAGCCAGCGGAAGGATTCTAGAGAGAACTCGATAAAATCAGTTATTGTATTTTCCCGTGGGAAAGAAAGATTTTCTTGAAGTAAAAGGTATCTAGGCAGTGGTATCCCAGTGGTAACGCGCTCGCTTGGGAAACCGAGTGAAGCAAGTTCAAATCCCGGGTCTCGCACCTCTGATATTTTCATGTGCGAATCATTTCTAACACAATTACCACTTGTCTTAACGATGAAGTAAAACATTGTGAGGAAACCTGCATGTCTGAGAGAACCTAGCAAGTTTTCAAAAGACATGTGAAGTCTGCCAACCCGCACTTGGCCAGCGTGGTGGACTATGGCCTGATCCCCCTCGTATTGAAGGGAGCCCGTGCCCAGCAGTGGGACGTTAAAAAGGGCTGAATACAAACATATATAAATACATACATACAAAGGGTACCCTTAATGTTGACTCGAGTAATAAGTTATCACTTCACCAAATTTCGTTGAAATCGGTACATTACTTTTCGCGTGAAACGCTCACGCAAAAACAGACAAACAGACATTTTTTTTAATAACTATTGTTTTGGGGTCTATGTTGTGAACATAATACGTTACAAATAAACAAAAACATCTATCCCACGGGAACAGTACATTTTTCCGGGATAAAAAGTAACCTATTTGTTATTCTGATGTATGAACTAATAATAATATATAATTATATATAATTATTGTAAAGTTTTATCAAAATCCAATCAGTAGTTTTTGTGTACTAAGCTGTATAAGTTACTATAGTTTTTTGACTATCCCACGGAAACTCTTTAATTTTCCGGGATAAAAAGTAGCAGATTTGTTTTTGTTATGTATGAGCTATATTATTGTAAAGTTTCATTAAAATCCAATTAGTAGTTTTTGTGTACTAAGCTGTATAAGTTGCAATAGTTTTTTAACTATCCCACGGGAACCCTTTAATTTTCCGTAATGAAAAGTATCTAAGATGTTGCCCGGGGATATAAGGTACTACCATGTAAAATTTCGTTTAAATCGGTCCAATAGATTCGGAGATTAGCCCGTACAAACAGAAAAACAGACAAACAGCTCGCTCGGGTTCGTCCATACATACGAATATGTTGTATTATCTCTTTAACCATTTGTCCAAATTATATGCAGTAAAAGGGAAAAGTCTGTTGTTTTAAACATTTTAGACGATAAATTTACTTATTTTGATAAGAATTCATAATTGTTGATAATATGACCAATAAACGTGACCTACCGATTTAAATTATTTTTTTAATATAAAAAACTACCTTTTGTGACTTAAATATAAAAGTTAGATATATGCTGTCGCTGACTTTTTTTGTAGGCATTATTAAGCTCTACAACTTTTCTCTAGAACATAATCATATATCTCTCATCGTTAAGGCAGCGTTCGTAAGAAACTTTTTCGTTCGACCGTTTTTTCTCCGACTTACTTTACAAATCCGACTACCACGAAAAAGCCTTTTCATTTTTCAGGTTAATATATAGCCTATGACACTCAGAAAGAACGTGGCTTTCTATTGGTAAAAGAATTTTGAAAATCGGTTCAGTAGATCCAGAGATTACCCCCTACAACGTCACAAACTCACAAACTCATAAGATCACAAACTTTACCTCTTTATAATATTAGTATAGATATGTATTATGATTGCATAAATGGACGTTGGACTTTGATTACACAACGTACAACTTAGTCATTGGATTAAGTAGATAAACTTATAGAAAGCCAAATTGAGCTTACAAAAGAAAAACACAAAGATAACAAATAATGTGTAAAAATAAGATATTTAATAAATAAGATATTTATTTATTATATAAGCAGTCTGCCCGTGACCACGTCTGGTGCAACCCAGTCGAAACGTAACTGTCAGTTATCTTAACTGTCGGTTATCTTAACTGTTGCTTATCTTAACCGACAGTTATTTTAACTGTCGGTTATCTTAACTATCAGTCATCTTAACTGTCAGTTATCTTAACTGTTGGTTATCTTAACTATCGGTCATCTTAACTGTCGGTTACCTTAACAGTCAGTTATCTAATCTGTCGGTTATCTTAACTGTCGGTTATCTTAACTGCCAGTTACCTTAACTGTCATTTATCTTAACCGTCGGTTACATTAACTGTCAGTTATCGTAAATGTCAGTTATCTTATCTGTCGGTTATCTTAATTGTCGGTTATCTTAACTGTCAGTTATCATACCTGTCTGTCATCTTAACTGTCGGTTATCATAACTGTCAGTAATCTTAACTATCGGTCATCTTAACTGTCGCTTACCTTAACTGTCCGTTATCTTAACTGCCGGTTATCTTAACTGTCAGTAATCTTAACTGTCGGTTATCGTCACTGTCAGTTATCTTAACAGTCGGTTATTTTAACTGTCGGTTATCTTAACTGTCGGTTATCGTAACTGTCAGTTATCTTAACAGTCGGTTATTTTAACTGTCGGTTATCTTAACTGACAATTATCTTAACTGTCGGTTATCTTAACTGACGGTCAGCTTAACTGTCAGTTATCTTAACTGTCGGTTATCTTAACTATCAGTTTTCCTAACTGTCGGTTATTTAAACTGTCAGTCATCTTAACTATCCGTTATCTTAACTGTCTTAATGTTGACTCGAGTAATAAGTTATCACTTCACCAAATTTCGTTGAAATCGGTACATTACTTTTCGCGTGAAACGCTCACGCAAAAACAGACAAACAGACAATTTTTTTAATAACTATTGTTTTGGGGTCTATGTTGTGAACATAATACGTTACAAATAAACAAAAACATCTATCCCACGGGAACAGTACATTTTTCCGGGATAAAAAGTAACCTATTTGTTATTCTGATGTATGAACTAATAATAATATATAATTATATATAATTATTGTAAAGTTTTATCAAAATCCAATCAGTAGTTTTTGTGTACTAAGCTGTATAAGTTACTATAGTTTTTTGACTATCCCACGGAAACTCTTTAATTTTCCGGGATAAAAAGTAGCAGATTTGTTTTTGTTATGTATGAGCTATATTATTGTAAAGTTTCATTAAAATCCAATTAGTAGTTTTTGTGTACTAAGCTGTATAAGTTGCAATAGTTTTTTAACTATCCCACGGGAACCCTTTATTTTTCCGTAATGAAAAGTATCTAAGATGTTGCCCGGGGATATAAGGTACTACCATGTAAAATTTCGTTTAAATCGGTCCAATAGATTCGGAGATTAGCCCGTACAAACAGAAAAACAGACAAACAGCTCGCTCGGGTTCGTCCATACCTACGAATATGTTGTATTATCTCTTTAACCATTTGTCCAAATGTCTCTAGAACATAATCATATATCTCTCATCGTTAAGGCAGCGTTCGTAAGAAACTTTTTCGTTCGACCGTTTTTTCTCCGACTTACTTTGCAAATCCGACTACCACGAAAAAGCCTTTTCATTTTTCAGGTTAATATAGCCTATGACACTCAGAAAGAACGTGGCTTTCTATTGGTAAAAGAATTTTGAAAATCGGTTCAGTAGATCCAGAGATTACCCCCTACAACGTCACAAACTCACAAACTCACAAGATCACAAACTTTACCTCTTTATAATATTAGTATAGATATATTACGGTATCAACATAATAATGCTTTGTAGGAGAGGGTTTTCAATCACGGTTTATATATGTCGCAGGGAAATCGTAAAAACCGTAAAATTAATTTCACTAGTGAAATTATATTTCGACAAGCATTGCCCGCAGCTCCGCCCGCGTTCAGATGACCAAAAACCAACAAATTCTTAGGTTTTACATATTAATATACTCTTACATTGCTGTTTTTGTATTTATTCTCAGAAATGAGACATTTTCCTGCGGTAAAAAGTATTCTATATGTTGACCCGGATAACCAGCTATTACCATACCTAATTTCATCGAAATCCTTCCAGTGGGTTTTCCGTGATGCGGTAACAGACAGACAGACAGACAAAAATTCTAAAAACTATAGATTCGGCCTCTGCATTGATAATAATGCCTATTTCAATAAGATTTTCCAAAAAATATTTAATGTACAGATTCGGTTTAGTTACAATTTTATTACATGAACCTATAGATTATGAATATAAAGTCGATCGTCTCCTTTTCTTACAATATCACGGAACATTTTTAGGTATATTATAATTTCACTGTACAGTGAGATTGTAAATTACCTTAGATCAAATTCTTCTTCTAATATATAAAGTTTTCGTGCCACAGTGTTTGTAACAAAACTTCTTCAAAACGGCTTGACCGAGTCTTATGAAATTTTGTGTGTATATACAGTAGGTCTGAGAATGGAAACTATTTTTCATACCTCTAAGTGCTAAGGGTCCATCCCAAATTTTTTTTAATTTTGTACACAAAATTTTTTATTTAACTTTTTTTACGATTCGACATTAAAAATACATACAAAGTACAAACCTAAATTTCCACTTGGGACTACCCCGAGTGGAGCGAGGGTGAGTCGCTAGTTATATGTATAGTTATATTATACGTACATATTTAGTACCGATGATATAGAAATGAACGGATAACATTTATCTACTTGTTAAAAATAGTTTATTTGATCCATTTAATGAGTGAGCTGATGTTTGTTTGCTATTTCATTTTTATATTCCTTAAAACTATGTATTTACGTTTATAGGTGTACTCTTTTTTTCACGTTGGGAAATGCATTTACCTTTACCTTTTGGCGGGTATGTACGTGGAAGAATGTGCACTGTCAAGGGGTGTTTACCCCTTTATTTACTACATTTGCCAACTTTTTAGACTTATCGGGTCGAAAAGTCAGGACTACGAGTATAAATTAAAACGTAATGATACTTTCGTCTTAAATCATAAGCGTGCTTTCGCATTTAATTAAAATACTCCAACAGCTGGCCTACCGGGGCAGACTTCCTCTCGAGCGATTGATAAAGAGGTTGCCTCTGACGACAGTGACCCCCAACAGGTAGTTTTGAGGGGTTTGTCGTCCGCCCTGTTCACATCAAGTACTTATTAAAATTCAACAAAGGAATAAAAAGAGGTTCTAAGGGTCTTCTTCTGTCAATCTGAAGGACGCTGTTATTCAACTAAACAAAAGTTTTACAAATTAAGGGGATTAATCCCAATGTGACTACAGTGATTTTTTATATATATATATATATATATATATATATATATATATATATATATATATATATATATATATCGTAGTTATATGACATTATTGGTCGCGCAGATGACTCCTCCAGGGCTAGTTTCAATGATAACGGAATCCGTTTTTGGTTTTATTGGTAAGGTACGATTTCGTTTATAATATAATCTGGGCTGAATGTAAGTAACCTTTTGTTATCTTTTATAAAAAAAAAAGAACATGGCGGCAAAATACATTTTGTATTTTCAATTTTATTTAGGTTTGGGTTGGTTTGGTTTTGGTAGGGTTTTATTTAAAATGTTAAATATTTGCGTAAATCTAAGAAAGTATTATTTATACGAATATAAACCACAGAACAAAGAACATTGAACATTGTATTATTTATCTTTATTTATTGTGATTTTTTGTTGAATTAAATACAAATAATTAATCTTAATAATTAATGTTTGTCTTACGCTAACGTTATTTATTTATTATGATTAAAAAGGTATACCTAATAACCTTTAAAAAAATTAAATTAAGAATTTTTTACCCGGCATCAAAACCTCTTTTGAAGGAGATACTCAAATCAGCAGTATTATTGGTACTTAACAAAGAAATGCCTTTTAATTAGTTAAAGGCATTTGCTTATCTAAAATTAAATTAAATTTACATGTAAGTATACACGATTAATTAAGACATTTAAATCTTTTAAAAAGTATAATATTATGTAAGTATATAATTTAAAGTATTTTTAACACTTAAGTTAGGTAGATAATATAATAAAATTGTAACTAAGCCGAATCTGTACATTAAATATTTTTTGGAAAATGTTATTGAAATAAATATTATTATCGATACAGAGGCCGAATCTATAGTTTTTAGAATTTTTGTCTGTCTGTCTGTTACCGCATTACAGAAAAACCACTATAGGGATTTTGATGACATTTGGTATGGTGATAGCTGGTTATCCGGGTCAACATATAGGATACTTTTTACCGCGGGAAAGTATTTTATTTCTGAGAAAAAATACAAAAACTGCATTGTAAGAGTATACTAATATGTAAAACCTAAGAATTTGGTTTTTGGTAATCTGAACGCGGGCGGAGCCGCGGGCAATGCTAGTATAACATAAGTGCATACATTTTAAATAACAGTACACATAGGAGGATAAAAATTATAGTGAGTAGGTACTTTATTATTTTTAATACCAACTTAATAAAGCAGAAAATGTTTCAATTTTAATGAAAGGAGTCTAAATGAAAAATATTTATGTTACCAAACCGGACGAGCTACTAGCAAAAGCCAGTGTTCATAAAAGATATGGTATAAAAGAAAATACATTTCTCAGCACAAGCGCTGTTACACTGCTAATTTCACACTGCCGCAATTTTACGTGATGCGCCATGAAATGAAAGATTCATCTTAAAATGACGGTGTAATATATTATGACGTGAATAGATGAAGCAGGTATTAAAACATGAGTCTTACATCTTAGTAATGTTAGAATTATATTTTATTAGTGTTGCGCCTTTACTTTGTTCAGAGGCATCTCTAGGAAACTGAATAATATCTTATGTCAGGCACTTGATAAACAGAGACAAGTTGGTCTACTAGTTCTTACACGCGGCCGTGCTCGCAGTAGTAGGTCTTATAGTAAAAATATATCCATCCTATACGTTAGTCTATAATATTTTTATGATCTATGAGTTTTGGGATTTTTTTTTGTTTCTCTCTTACTCACGACGACTTACGCTTATCTGTTCTTGTCGTTAATTTTCATACTTTTACAGCTGTATTAGGATGTATTAAGCATTCTCCAGACGTGCCATTTTGATTTATTATTTTTGGTGTAATGACACTAGGTGCACACTCGACTACGCAACAATTTGATTTAGCTCACTCCATCCCGACTTCCACCTAAACCGTTACGCCGCTTTATTGTGAAAAAGTAACAAACGGACTAAGTTACTTATAAATATGTGTAGTTCGGTACTTACGCTCGCTTCTCACTTTGCTTGGATGTGTCCCTACATGCCTTTTGCGATTTAATACAAGAATATCTTGTTATCTTTATTGAACAACTATTATGAATGCAGTGAAGGAAAATATTTTGAGGAAACCTGAATGTCTGAGAGAACCTGGCAAGTTTATGAAAAACGTGTGGAGTACGCCAACTCGCACTTGGCCAGCGTGGTGGACTATGGTCTGATAACAAATATATATTTTTATATTATGATCACTTTTTTTCTACACAGATTTCCCGTGGCCTGTTAGGCAGGTAGCCCAGTGGTAACGAGCTTGCTTAGGACACCAAGTAAAATGTGCTCAAATCCCAAGTCTCAAACCTCTGAAATTTACATGTGCGCATTATTTTTGATTATCACTTGTCTAATCGTGAAGGAAAACATTGTGAGGAAACCTGATTTATCTGAGAGAACCTATCAAGTATTTAAAAGACATGTTAAGTTTTCCAACTCGCAGTTGGCCAGCGTATTGAAGGCAGGCCCGTGTCCAGCTGTGGGACGTTAATAAGGGCTTAATACAAAAGTAGTTTGTAATAATTACAATTTTAAATTTTTATGTACATAGTTAGATTAAATATAACAGCGAATGCAACTTCAAAACACGAAGTCGATTTCGATAGTGCCATTATATATGCAACATAAATATTATTTGACAATAAACAAACAATTCCATACAAAACCTCAGAAATATTATTAATTTGTCTCGAAAATCATGCGAATTTTAATATAAATAAGATTTTTAACAAAAACAGCCGCAACAAAAGTTTACGGTCCAGCGGTCTAGAACTCCCAGAGTCTGAACATACATTATTTTTTTTTTATTTTAACAGAAAATTTCGCCCATTTCCCGCGCTGTCATGCCCACTAATTTATGTGACAGGTCATTTCTGTTTTGTTAGGCCATCCAAAAGCCAAAAGGTGATATAGAATTGTTTTCTAATACTACCGGTTTTCGAATAGAAATAAATATAAATAGTGCAAAAATTCTTAGTTATATTATATTTTTTTGCGAACTAGAAGGTACAATATACTTTTATTATCGTCTCCGTTTATTTATTTATTTTCCTTATTTATAGTATAACTTTTAATATATGATTAAATATGAGGCATATAGATTATACCAATGATATTTTTTTATATACATATTTTCATTTATTATAAAATGTATATTTATTTACTTTTAGGTATAACTTGTAGAGTTTAAACGTAAGGGAGGATACTGTAGGGTAAAATTGATCATATTAATTTTTTAAACATTTAAATAGTTCATCGTAAATCTATACTTTATAAAGGCAGAGATTTTTTATTTTTTTCTTGCAGAGAAAATAATTTTTAGAAGTACCTATCAATTACGATTTTAGAATATTTTTAAATATAATAGATGTGTTTTATATTGAATGAATTGTGAGAAAAATTATTTAAAAATTGTAAAAAAAAAACAAAAATCTTGGTATGGCAATATTCAAATAGCGTATTACACGAGATTGTATTTGGAGTAAGGCCACCTGAATTTCAGCGAGGAACGATTTGTGCATTATTTTATGAAGTAAAAATAAAATGTAAGTGTCTTTCGGTGGACGCCAGTCGCTAAAAATAAATAATAATCATTCCATGATTTTTTCGTTTCCTAATTTACCATTACCATTTTGTAGTTACCTTTTTTTATAATTTTAAATATATATTTTTTAAATAAAACTATCTTTTCGGATTTTTTCGCGAATTTATTTTGATTTTTGGTTCCCGACGTTTCGAATGCTTTACAGCAATCATGGTCACGGGAGAGACTCAGGTGTTAGATGTCTCAAAGGTATTATAAAGTTGTTACAGACAGCCTACCCACAAATAACAAAATGAATTCAAAAAATTGAAAAATGGCACCAAAGTACCTTACAATTTTTTTTTAACTTTAAACATTTTTATAAATTTAATTAGTTTTATAATTGAATATGGAATATTATTTATTTAATTTTAGTTGTTATAATTATTACAATTTTAAAAATATTAATTAGAAATCTATATTTAGAGTTGCCATTATTATATTTATAACCATAAATAAAAAATAATAAAATATTAATTATTTAAGCCACATAATTGATCTATGTGTAATTTGAAAAAGTTAAAATTAATTAAGAATTGAAATATTTTTTTTTAATTAAAACTACTTTATTTGTAGGACAATAGTAATATCGTGTTTCTCTTTTATTTCTTTAAGAAAAAATAAACAAATTAGCTTGTTATTAATTAAAGGAATTCTCCGTTCGGGAGACAGTATGCGAGCGTAGGACAGGGAAATTCTACCGTTTTATTTGTAGAACGATATGGCCATTTAATTATACAAATTTTTAATAATATAGTAAAATTTTTATTAATAATAAATACTATGCAAATCAGTTGGTTATTAATAAATTTTATGAAGTTGCTATTTTAACAAGTTCACGTTTGATCCAAACTTTCTGTATTGTATGACAAATATTTATTTGTTTTATTTTTGAATTATCCCACGATTAAATTGCAAATAAACCTGTTAGTAATAAAATGACAATCACCGTATAGAAATGTTCCTTATCATACCTCAATTTTATCGACCACTATCAAAAAATTACGAAATAAAATTGGTTCCCGTCAAATGAAGCTACTCGAAGTTTCAGCTTAAGAAAAAAGGGCGGTCTGCTGTATGTAGAATATTATGTTCGAGCACTTTCCTAGATAATCTTCTTCTAATATAGTTCAGTTATGCCGGAAAGTGACATGTTTCAGTAGTAACGTCCATAAACTGGATTAATGAGAAATATATTATATCTTTAACATGGAAAACCAAAACGAACCTATCCCACGGGAACCGTTTTTTCCGGGATACAAAGTAGCCTATGTGTTATTCCAGACTATAATCTATCTTTGTGCCAAATATCATCCAGATCTGTTCAGCCGTTCTGGTGTGAAAGAGTAATAAACATCCATACATACAAACTTAATAAAATAATACGGACTTAATAAATTAAATATAAATTAGATCTTGATACATTTTAGCAAAAAGTTATTCCTCATGTATGGCCACTTAGACCGACTGAGTGCACAATTTACGCTGCATTACATTGTAATGAACAAAATATGATAAATTGTAGTACAAACTAGTTCAATCCCCAAATGATGGCGCGTCCGCCCGCTTCAAACTTTTAAACTACATAAACTCTCACAAAGCCGGTGTTAATCTGACAGACAAACTGACACAGGGTATGTTGTATAGAATTTCCAACTACATAAATTAAATATCGATACTTTTTATATTATGTCGGATTATGTATAGATATAACGTACTAGCCGTAACCCGCCCGCTTTTCTGGGCGTGAGTAAAATATATTTATTTTGGTGTTCCCGGACCTTAATGTATATTTAGGGTTTTCGTTTATTTAGGGTAAACAAAAGAATAAAAACAAATGAATAAAAGAAGTGAAACGTCTTTTGTTTTTATTGGTGAAAAAAATATTTATGTGTCAGAGTCTCATACCGATATGTTCAGTAGTTTGTAACGATGGCGTGACAAAAAAGAAGAAATACGATTAAGTATATGTATTAGAAAAAGCACTAAAAAGTAAAAAATAACTGATTGGTAGTTTTCATTTACTATACATACCTAATCAAATATTTTCGAAGTCGGTGTGCTTTGGCTAAGTAATTAAAGCCTATCTATTAAATACATACCTAATCAAATATTTTCCAAATCGGTGCCAGCCCATACAAAGCAATATATATATATATATATATATATATATATATATATATATATATATATACATACATACATACACATAAGAATGATGAGTGTTTGTGGATTGTATTATAACGCATTTTCCCGTGGGAATGAGATAATCTCCCGCGGTAAAAAGTAGCATATGTAGTGACATTGGAGAGTGCTCCAACCCTCGAACCATCTCCACACAAAAAATCACGCCAATCCGTCACTCTGTTTCGACCTGAAAGGAGAACAAACATACAAACTTTCACATTTATAATATAAAGTATGGATATGGATTGCAATTTTTAGTCTTCCCCATGAACTGTTTGCTATAATTATAAAATAAAACTACGCCAGTCTTAAAAGATAGTTTCCATTTATAGCTTTTATGTAACAGTTACAATTTACAGAAAAATATTTGACGTCCTAATTTTAAAATATTACAAGCATATAGCAAACAATATATTTTTTTACTCTGTAGTAGTTTATTATGTTTAATTAACTATTTAATTTTAATATTATTGCAATAAATTGTGTATTTGGGAAGTCGGTTTTAATCCGTAAAGTTGCGGTTATTGCAGCGAGCTAGTTAACTCATTTATAGTGCACATTTATTTTATTAATACTGATTATTATTTTAATAGATCATCCAAGTTTTGATGTCGGTATACAATTTATTAGTAAAAAGTAATCCCACTAATATTGCAAATGCAAAAGTTGATGTGTGTATGTTTGTTACTCTTTCACGCTGAAACGGCTGGACGAATTTCCATGGAATTTAGTACGCAGATAGATATAGGATGCTGCTAGTAATAAAATTTGCTAAAAGAGGGCGCAACTTGTATATAATATTAAAAATGTTAAGGTAATTTAGAGACAGAGAAGCAAGGGAAAGTCACTATTTCTATTATTTTCCAATACAAACTTCCATACCTATTTGCACTCCCTTAAGGGATGATTTTCATGATAAAAAGTATCCTATGTCCTTCCCAGGGTCTCAAACTATCTTCTTACCAAGTTTCATCTAAATCGGTTCAGTAGATCCAGAGATTACCCCCTACAATGTCACAAACTCACAAACTTTACCTCTTTATAATATTAGTATAGATTACTTTATGTATAACCAATTTAAATATTTACATTGTGCACTTAAGACTGGAAATATAAGATAGATAGAGAATTAAGAACATAATGATCCTTAAAATAGTATTTCTCTTATAAGCCATGAAGACCAATAGAGCTCTTCAGTGCAGATGTTGATCTGTTTGCCAAAGCCGCTATAATATTTAAAAGTTTAGTTTATAGCAACCTTTTTGAATTAGCAGTGTTTTAAAAAAATCTGTGTTGAGCAAAGCTTAAAAAAATCGCGGGAAAGTAAATAAATCACTTTTTTTTTCAAAACTGGCTAAAATAACACGCAGACAGCTAGGAGTTGTTGAAATGTACTGCAAAAGTCGAAACTGTGCACTCCACGTTTGTTTTAGGTTTTGCACTAGTTTTTGTGGTTTTTTTCGAAATATCACTCGACAATGGACTTCTTTCTACATACACATGTATATGTACTCGTATATGTCACAGTAAAGTCGTGAAAAGGTTTCACTGGTCGAGGTTAGGTTTGTAGAAGATTGTGATTTGTACACATTTTTCGATTTTAACTAACGACTTTTGTTTAAAATATAGAATTGTTTATGTAATTTATAGGTACCTATGTAGCTACATATTACCGAAATTTACTTTTAAAATTTGTTTGTTTCTTTATACACACAGGCGATGTCTTTTTTTAATAAGGTATCTATTGTTTTACTACTGAAAAAAAAAACAAATCATTGACAAATATATTTGTTAATTTTTTTATAGAGGTTTAATGATTGTTAAATCATAATAACATTGTAAAATAGCAATAATGTTAACAAATTATTACACAGTATCATATAAAATATGGCTCATTACAAACATTTCACTACACAATAAAAAAAAAGTCATATAAAAAATCATTTAAGAATAGAGTAAGTATAATGATTTACAAAAATATAAGTAAACTGTTAATGAGCCCCAGTTTCTCTAAGTGACTGTCGGCACTCCTCATATCGCCGGAGCCAACGCTGCCCGTTCGCCGAGCGGTTTAAAGGCGCAGTACACCCGTATCCACCATTGCCGTTTATCATCATGTAGTCGTAGCAGTCTGTTACTCCATCATCATTGCAATCCTAGAATAAAATATAATTGAGTAATTGTATTCAGAACTTTTTAGCACGTCCCACTGCTGGGCACGGGCCTCTATTCAATCAGGCCATAGTCCACCACGCTGGCAAAGTGCAGGTTGGGGACTTTACATGTCTTTCGAAAATTTGCTAGGTTCCATTCGTAGGCCCAGACGTACTGGTTCCCTCAGGATGTTTTCCGTAATTCAAGTGGCAATCATATCAGAGTTGCGAGACCCGGGATTTGAACCCGCTTCACTCGGTTTCCCAAGCGAGCGCGTTACCACTGGATTACCATTCAGTAAGGATAGTTGAATTTAAAAAAAATCATCTTTGATAAAATGTTAAATACTTATAGCCTCCTATTGGGTCATATGGTCAAATTTATTATAACACAGTATTTGAAATGTCGGAAATCATAAACCAATATAAATCCACGAAAAAACCTAAAATATATTTTTATTTCAAATGTGAAATATTTGCGTAAATGTAAGAAAATAGAATGTGACTTTAGTGTAAGTTCTTGAAAGCAATAAAATATTGCAATCAAGCAGATGTAATTTTCGCATTTGCAGAACTCTAGCTTGTAGCAATAATGGTCCAGAATATAGGAGCACGCAATTTTTATTTTTGTACCTTTAAAAATTTATGTTTTAAGAAAATTGTGTAGCTTATAGGGAGTGGAGAGGCGAGGGATTTCCAAAAGTAAAAAAAAACGTATTTTTCAATCCACTAGAGGTTGTGACAGGCTAACTACTAACTAGTAAATCTATAAGGGATTTTGAAACCAATTTGGGAAACAGATAACCAATTTTGATGAAATTTTATTATTCGGATGAGTTTAAAAACTTAATATATTGTATATTTTTTCATATTTAAAGCAATCTAAATAAAAACTTTATTACAGTATTTAAAGTACTTTTCATATAATATCACTTACTCTGGCAAATTTTCCTAAATATCCTTCTATAATCCGTTTAGCGCAAGGAAAACTTCTTGCGCAGTCTTCCCAGGCTGAAATAAAAAAAAAATACAAATAATTTATACATTGATATAATTGATATTGAGTGTTTTACTTGTTTAAATCCGATTTTAATATTTTCCTTTTACCCATTCTTTTAGTTCTGTTAAGTTTAGAAGTTAGATTTGTTAACGAATATAACGTCCTCCTAAACGATATCTGTTATGGCGGCCAATATCACTGAGGCTAGTCAACTGCCCAAGACATATTATCAGACACAGCGGGCACTCTTTATTTCTTTTTAACTGGTGAGAGATAAGGCGCAGGACCAACAGCTTAACATGCTCTCCGATTCACGTGGATGTAGAAACGGTGGACTTCCCAACTGCTCGTGAGCATTTCATGACTGAAACACCCTCCTTTGCTAATTAACTCGAACATAGGACCTCCCGATCTGCAGCCGACTCTAGACTCTAGACCAATAAAAAAGATAAACTAAATATAATATATTATAGTCTATTATAAAAAGATGCTTAATTGTACAAGATTTTTTTCCTCCGATCAAAACTATGATACAGAAACGAAAATTTACTAATAACTATAAACCTACCTACAAAACTAAATAGAGCAAAGAGACGAAGTCTAAATGAGCTAAAAACTGGGTTATTGGGAGAGATAACCAGATGTGCCAGGATATGGTGGCAACCTTTGTATTTTGTTTATTTATTCATTAACTGAATAAAATAGTCATTTAATGAAAAATTCGATAATCAAACGTCATTCAGGTCGTTTTGGATCTTGTAATCTAAAACGTAAAACAGAAGTGTTTTTTTTTGCCCTTGCTTACTTACAATTATAGCATTATAACTAATTCATCGCCCCTGAGTGGCTCCGAGCACGGACTTTTTCTAAGCGTGGGAAAACAAATTAACGTGCTTTTTTAATATGTATACCATTCGTGGTTCGGCTAAGGTCGCATAATAAATGTTTAATTTTAATAAATTAAATATATCTAATATTTACTTTTGTATTTTTTAAGCCTGAATATAAATCTACTGAATTATACTTAGTCATAAATAACACTTTATATGCAATGCAACTCCTGTGATTCCTACTTCAAAAACGAGGATTTTTTATAAACTTTTATTTCTCTTTTTTTTTATCAATATGGTTTTTAATAAGTATTGTCTTTTGGATGTTTTTACCAATGAACCTAAACTTAAATGTTTTACTAGTAGCCATTGAAAAGTTCCATTCATCATCATTCTATGTCATATGGATTTGTCGTACACACAAGTGCTAATGAAAGCGTTAGATAGAAATATGTAATCTAATAGAAACGAAGTGAACATACAGGGTCCGTCGTAATAATAGCTCCACCAAAGGTCTAGTTAGTGCTGTGGAGTACTATCAATTCATATTGTGGATTGACAAAAATATCCTACCACAAATGGGGGTTACAACTTCTTTTTAAATATTTACTTGATTTCTTGGCAAAAATAAATTTTGCTTGATCGATACGTTAAGTCTGTACTGTTTTCTCTTTTCCCTAAAGCATATCTGCAAGCTTAAGGTTTTTAGTTTATGCCAAGACTTTGATAAAAACCATTAATAAATAATTTACTTATATATTATTTTTTATACTTAACACGTTTTGAAAACCCAATTGTGTAGCGTATTCATTTAAATTAAATTAAATAGCCTTTATTACTGAGAATATTACACGTTATCTATATAATGATATCTATATGATATTATATGCTAATTATTCTTAAGCATTTAGAAAATAAAAAATTATAACCGCTACTATATAAGAATTCTTATCTCAGTTTGCCTCTTGACAAAGGCCTCCTAGAACTCTCTCCATCGGATCTTTTCCATTGTGACTCTCCTCCAGTAAGGACCCACTGACATTGTTATTTCATCTTCCCATCGTCAGTATTGTCTGCCTCTATTTCTTTTTGAGTCTCTGGGATACCAATTTGTAGCTGCTCGACTCCATGTTTTCTCCTTTGAACGTATCATAGGACCCATTGCACCATGACCCATTTCAACTTAAGTTGGTCTATTCTATGTAGAATATATACCTTTAATTTCTTCATACGTCTATGTTTTTAACTGCATTGCATCTTCTGAGGTCGAGTTTCTTTCCATTGCGTGTTAACATGTTGCTAGTATAGCTCTATGTGTTGCTGTGAGAGCTTATGTTTCACAGCCATACGTTAAACAAGGAAGTGTATGCTTGTATTAAATACCTTGCTCTTTGTAAATATGCTGAAGTCTTTGTTTTTCATTGTGCCCAATACTATTTCCAGCCATATACTAATAAATACCTTGTTTTTTCGAAATCTTTGTTTTTCATGGTACCTAATACTATTTCCTGCCATTTACTGATCTTTTGTTTACTTCCTTTGTCATTTAATCTTTAAATTATATAATTTGCCTTAAATAGACATAAAAATGTACTCCAAAAATTAGTCATTTACATTCCTCTCTATTTGTAAGCTATTAGTCAAAAGTTTCGTTTTGTTTCCGTTCATTTTAAGCCGAATTTATTGGTTTCTTGAGATAATTCTCTTATCATTTGCTCTAGAATACTGGGGGATTCTTCTAACAACAGTATATCATCAGCAAATCTCAGATGGTTTAGCCTCTTACCATTTATATGAATTTCGAAAAATACTTTCCAATGACTTCAGTGTTTATATTGTTACAAATACAAATACTAAAGCGTATTTATTTAATAACTAGCAGAACCCGCGGTTTCGCTCGCGCTAAAACTGCAAAAAATCTTTAAAAAGGTAGTCTCATACAAACTTTCATCCCCTATTTCACGCTCTTATAGGATGAATTTCGAAAAATGCTAAAATACGTATTTATTTAATTTTATTGAAGAGTATTAACACCAAGTTTCATGTAATTCTGATCATACATATTTTTTTTGGATTGTATTATAACGTGTTTCCCCGTGGGAATTAGATAATTTCCCGCGGTAAAAAGTACTCACTCTCCAGCTCTCCAACTATCTCCACACAAAAAATCACGCCAATCCGTCACTCCGTTTCGACGTGAAAAAAAGACAAACAAAGAAACTCACTTTCACATGTTTAATATTACTATGGATAGCAAAAGCAGTGCATTTGACAGTTGTTTCATATTGCATCGCAATGACTAATGCATTGGAAATCCTTTTCAGTGTTTATAAAGGCGGTCATTCGTAAATTTTACATTTAATTATTCGACCGATTTCGGTTTCAGTTCGCGGCTATATTTTTTTGTTAATAATACAGATTTGTTAAATAACAAACAAGAACTTATACTTAGAAACATACATATATGTGTCTTTGAACTCTGTTTATGGTTGAAACTGTTTGTGAAAGTAAGTTGTTAAGTCCTAGAATATAAAGCTTTAGGCTTATGGCATTGTTTTTCAATTTTAATACAACCTTTTTCATATTTTTTTTAAATTATTGAGCCTCCAAAATACAATAGGGGGAGACGATGTAGAGCAAGTACGTCCGTTTATATTGTGTGTTCGTTTCTTTGTCTTACTGTCATAACATAATGGGGCGACCAATTGATGTGATTGGGAAAGTAACATACGTAACTTTTTGCGTCGCTAAAATATCATGCTCAAAGAAAATACGTTATATTAAAACAGACACTTTAGATTGATATGGTTTTCTATATGGAAATAGTCAGAGGGTTCTAAAATACAAGCGAAAGGAAAAAAGTATACTTGTACATATTTACAAAAGGACTTACTCGTGTAAGTGTGTACGAAATACTTTTCCAAAAAAAAAAACAAAAGTATAAACTTTGTATCCGACCGGGACTCGAACCCGGATACCTGTGAATGTCAATCTTACGCCTTGGCCGCTTGATCACCATGCTTATGCCCAAGCGTGCGAAATTAGCGACCATATTTTGCGTGGACTATTATTAAAGAGTACCGCTTGAAAACTCGAAAACTCACGATCTCTCAGACATAAGACTGATCTAGATCGATTTTTAGATTTCAGCGAAATCGTTAGAGCCGTTTCCGAGATCGCCGGTATATATATATATATATATATATATATATATATATATATATATATATATATATATATATATATAATATAAGAATTGCTCTTACAAAGAATTACATATTTTGTCTTTAATGGTATATAATGGTATGGGTATTATTAATCTATCATGATCCGTCCGGTAATATAACATTAAAGTCAAAGTTCAGGTCTAAGAATATTCTTCTATGATTACGTGGTAGATATATGTGTGTGGCGTGTGTCATATAGTCTATACTGCTATCTATTATATATTCAACTGCCTCGGTGGTGTAGTGGCTAGCATGTACGGCTGCACACTCGGAGGTCCTGGGTTCGAGTCCCGGGTCGGGCCAAGTTTAGTTATTGAGTCTTTCTGTATATTAAGCCTCAGTAACAGCCCGGAGTTGGGAAGTTGGCGGTGTTTCACCCCCGTGCCTCGGAGAGCACGTAAAGTCGTCGGTCCTGCGCCTTAACTCTCACTGGTCGTGTCGAGCAGTCGTCCCACCGGAGTATGAGAGTGACAGGAATAGAGAGTGCACCTGTGTCTGCGCGTACACTTGTGCACTATAATATCTCCTGCGCAGTTGGCTAGTCTCAATGAGATTGGCCGCCGTAGCCGGAATCGGCTAGGAGAACATCATCACTGCTATCTATATATAAATAGGCAAAACAAAGCAGTTCAGAATATCTTTTTCTTCTGTTTGTCAACTGATTTCTTTTTTAAAAATGAATTAATTAATAAAAATATTGTTGCATAGTTGGGACTAGACCGTCTTTACATTAGACTTGCTATACGTTTGAACCTTTCTTATCATATCAATTCATGATAAGGACGATTAACAAGCTATTGACATCTTAAGTAAGGAGACAAAATATTTTCTAGAAAGAAACCGTCACTGTCTGAACACTTTAGAAAGTGTTTTATTAATATGTTCTTTTGTTTTACGTAAGTAAGTAACTACACATGTATATGTTTGAAGTTGCGATAGTTGTCCAGGGAATTCACTACGAGTTTTCTAAAACTAAAGGAAAAAGAAGTGAAGTAAAATGAAGGTAACCGTACTGGTAGTGGAGCTGTAAATTGACTTTCTCTGACGTAAAAGTAATAAAACATCTAGTATATTGTAACATCAAACGACACGTTTGGCTCAGCTTGTAACTCTACTTGCTGTGTCAAAGGTCGCAGGTTCGAGCCCCGCTGAGGGCATTTATTTGTGTGACGAGCACAAATGTTTGTATTTCAATTATGGGTGTTTATATTTCTAATATGTATCTATTTAAAGTTATATGTGTAGTGTATAAACTATCTAGTATCCATAACAGAAGCCTTCTCACCATGGAAGTAGATGGTGCTGTGTGTTAATGTCCCAATATATTTATTTATCTAGAATATAATAATTTTAGTTCTCAGAACCTTCTAAATCTTTAGCTTATATTATTATATAGTAAAAAGAACAAAAATTTGTTTGCCATTTTCGTTGAAATAAAATACCTACATATAATAGTTACATGTTAGACTAAATAATTGAAATAGTTAAAGTTTATAGCGAGTCCATAATCAATGGGGCACGATAATAGGATATGAATGTGTAATCTATGACATAATCGTATAAAGTGTGGGTTCATTAACCATTAGTTTCTGCCCTTCTGCGGCTTCGCAGTCGGTTGTGTTTTCAATTTGTTTGCAACTGTCCTCATATTTAACGTTTAATGTAACCACATTGGGTGGAGACTGGAGTAGGCGGAACTACCCAATCAATTGAAATAAAAGTATGATAAATAAGTTGTTTCATGGAAAGACATCCAATAGTTTTTATTTATACTAATGATTTACCCTCTCTTCGCTCGGATGTAAGCCGAGGCACCTCAGAGTCTATTTGTAACTCCGGGCAATACACTATCTGTGTACTATATGAGGAGTAACAAACACAATGTGTGTGTTGTACATGACTTAATTTTCAAAATGTACAAAATTTTCTTTTTCCAAAATTCATGGAAAATCATCCAATCTTTCTATTGTAATACGCAACCGTAAAGTTCTAAATATTATTAATTTGCCGTTATATGTGAAGAGGTTACCGGAAGCGATAAATGTACTGTTCAGCGATAATCGATTATGCGGATGACAAAATGTCTGAACCCTTCCACCATCTGACCATCGGACTAACGCGTCTCAATACTACGTGGTTGTTTTTGTTTCATGGCTGATTTTATTACAGCTTATTGCATTTACCGCTATGGCCATAGATTAAAAGGTCTTTACATCAATTTTCTGGCAATATATTCTCAAAAGCAGTTTGTGAATTGAAAAATTGGTGGTGTTATGTATGGGATTCATCTGTCCTGCTCTCCAAAAAGATTTAACATACGGAACCCTAATATAGAGTTTCATGCATAATAGTTAAATTTTAACTTGCCATGATTTCTTTCAGGATCGTCATCAGGTAGCGTCACCATGCCAGCATCAACCCAATATACCCTAGATATATTGTAGGGCCCGCAGTACCCCTTGGTGCATTCGTGAGACAGGTCGCAGCGGGTTGAGACATAACAGAGGCATTTATAACAGGCCTCCGATAAATTTGGGAGGAATACACCTAAATAACAAAAAATCTCATCTTTAATTCCTTTACTAACATATACATATGTATTCCTTTTAACGGAATAAAGTTTCTTATGTTACAATGTCAAAGCTTTCATTTAAGGATAAAAATATTGCTTTTTCCTGAAATATTTATATAAGAAGTACCGTAAAAATTTGTTCAGACATTCTGGGGATTAGCGACAAATAGACAAATATTTTCTATCTCTTGTTTGGATTTTGATATGATGACTATATGAGATCAATATTGGATAGTTATTTTAAAACCATAAATAAGCGTTTCAATTTTATTATTATTTCAAACCTAAGGCCTTATACACGACGACTTTTTAACGCGCCGACCGTCTGTCTGTCTGTCTACAACGCTGTACGCGTCATCAGCGAGTTTATCGAACCTGGTTTGTACATAATATATGTCCTTTTGAAGCCCAGAATACGAGCGAATAGGCGACATGTAATTGTGAAGCGCACGTCGACGACGCGATGAAATGTCGTCGGGTGCAAAGACCTTTAGAAAGCTTCTAAAGAATACTTTTAATTTAGAAAAAAGCTCGAGAACCACCAGTTTAATAGGTCGAACTAAAATAAAGTTATCTCACCTGTACAGTAATTAAAAAAGAATAATGCAGCAAGTAAACTACCAGGTAATAATATGATGTGACTAATATTCATATTGCACCGGATCTATTCTGAAACAATATGACATTTGTATAGAGCAACCAAAAATATTATATTGAATCTTTTATCACGCGAGCGAAGTCTCGAGTATAATTATAAATTAAAAATTTAAAAACCCTCTACGCAAATTAATTGTCATTTAACGATTACACTGGTACGCGTGAAGCACTCAATCGAGTAATCATACGCCAAAATGCCTTACATCGTTTTGGAAAAGAGCTGATACTCTTACGCTGCTGGACCGATACTAACTAAACATAGCTAAGAACCACCGTATGGAAACTGGCTATCAAATGAAAAAAAAAAAACATCTGTTTGAGAGCTATGATGCCACAGACAGACACACACACACACACACACACACACACACACACACACACACACACACACACACACACACACACACACACACACAGACAGACATCGACGTCAAACTTACAACACCCCTCTTTTTGCGTCGGGGTTTAAAAAACTAGTGCTTTACAAAAATAGATTATTATCAAATGACTTTCCTTATACGTTTATGATTAAAAATCCTTAGTAATGTAAAGGTGAAGGTTATGAAAACCTGACCTGACCATGACAGTAGTTTGACTTTAAAAATACATATAAGCAGATGCATTATATAAAAACGTTTTAATATACACGAAACATGATGATACCATTCAAATGACTTTCAATCAAATGGTATAATTTAATAGAGATTGACCTTTCACTTGTAGTGTCGCGGGTTCGAGTCTCACTGGGGGCATTCATTTGTGTGATGAGCATGAATATTTGTACTCCAGTCATGGGTATTTATTTATTATCCTAACGTAATACATGTTGTTCCAACTTTGTTTTATTTCCTTATTAAATCGTCTTAAATACCTATAGATTCGATTTTTCCCACCACGAGGTACTCGTACCTATAATTGTATGTTAATGGAACCGGTTATTATTATTGTAGTATGGAATCTTTAGATTATTTGTAACTTTGATACTGTATAAGTCCATGAATGTTTTGAGTTTTTAAAATGTCTTGTATAAACAGAATAATACAAGTACTTTACATAATTGAACTGTTTGACGACACGTTTGATTCAGTTTGTAGTGACCCTACTTGCTGCGCCAGCGGTCGCGGGTTCGAGTCCCGCTGGGGGCATTCACTTGTGTGATGAGCACGAATGTTTGTACTCTAGTCATTCGTGTTTATATTTATAATATGTATGTGTATAAAGTTATATGTATATGTGTAGTGTATCAACTTTCTAGTATTCATAACACAAGCCTCGTAGCTTATCATGGAACTAGATAGTGTTGTGTGTTAATGTCCCAACATATTTATTTATTTATACATAACTTGAATGTTTGATTTTTGATATGTATCAGAGACAATATGGCCGCACTACATGTTGCTTTATTTATGGACTTAAAGTATTTTTATCTACCTACTAAGCAATGAAGAATGAAATACCATTAATATTTATGAAGAAAATACTTTTAGATAACTTAACCAATAAAGAGAGGTAATCTATACTAATATTATAAATGCGAAATTTGTGAGGACGTATAGATGTATGTACGGATTATTATTATAAAGTTTCATTAAAATCCATTCAGTAGATTTCGCGAAAAAGTAACAAACAACCATACATCCATTCATCCTCACAAACTTTCGCATTTATAATATAAGTAGGATACGTTCATGTTTCTTGGATATAAACATATTATTTTGTTACTACCTTTTTTGATACATGTCAAGTTATTTGATAGACAAAAATATCAAAAACATTTTGACCTTTATCTTGCATATATTATAAAACATAATGCAATTAATTGATTCCTTAATGCAATGTTTTATAATTTTAAAACAAACAAAGATTTTTAACGCGTTGTCGACGCGCTTGTTATGTATTAGTATCGATACGAAGTAATCTACAAGTAATCAATAAGTAAGTAAGTAACCAATTTTTAAGTTTATCAGAGCAAAATATGTGCAGATTATGTATGTTTATGAATCGCTAGTCGGAGCGTTTTTAGAACGCAGTTTGTATAGACCCTTAATGAAAAAAATAAGTTAATAAATGAATATGATAATAATCGAAAGATGACCTGAACTTCTAGTTTATCTAAAAGCTTGTCCCTTTTTAATATTTACATTTTTAAATATATTATTGACATTTTAATTGCCTTCAGTTTAAAATCAACTAAATTATCTATTAATAATATGTATTAATAATATGTATTAATATTAGTATTAACTAGCGACAACATACGTTTTAACGTTTAGTACCTATAGCTTCCACAGAGATGAGATATTTTCGCGCAGTAAATAAATCCTATATTTTGGACCCAGATAAAAAGCTATCACCCTATCAAATTTCATCAAATTCTGTGCAGTGTTTTTCTCGTGATGTGTCAGACAGTCGGACAGACGGACAAACAGACAGAGGGGCAGACAAAAATTCTGAAAACTGTAGGTTCGGCCTCTGTATCGATAATAATAACTATTTCAATAAGATTTTCCAAAAAATATTTAATGTACAGCGACTCGGAAGTTTATAATATGTATGGATTTTAATATAGTTTTTTACCCGACTGCAAGGAAAGGGTTATGTTTTTCGCGCCTATCTTTGTATGTTTGTTTGTAATATTCTTTGTTCCCTCATATCTTCCAAAACTCTCGATGGATTTCTTTCATCATTTTTCACTGCTTAGGATATATAATGATTTAAAGTTGGTTAACAACCATTCTCGTTAATTTTCCTACTTAAAAATACTTAAAAAGCTGTAAATAAATAAATATATTATATTCATGTTTCATCCTTGCCGCAAGATGTACATACTCATATGTATGTCTCCGACTGCATAATACCATATTCCTTTGTGAACTTGTTTTCATCTTTTTAGTTAGCTTTTATGCAGTCGGGTTTTTTATTTTTATATTATACTAGCAGAACCCGCGCCTTCGCTCGCGCTCCAAGCCGTCACTCCGTTTCAACGTGAAAGAACGACAAACAAACAAACACACTTTCACATTTATAATATTACTATGAAATATTTTTTTTAAATTATATATGTACCATTATATTAAAACTACATAAGGTAAATCAAATGTTGGCATTTGTTACATAAAAATATATATTTTAGTCCCTATGTAATGACATAGCTGTCGATTTTGTAAAAAATAAACAAAAAATATACAACTGACAAAAGAAATTAATGTGTATTAATGATTATGACATACATAAGTTACGTTCTCATAGATTATATCGATTATTTTCACGTAAATAAATTATTCAACACGTGAATCGTCAATCGTATTATATATAAGAGAAAATGGAAAATCTTATAATCTGTAGTTTTTAGAATTTTTGTGTCTGTCTGTCTGTTACCGCACCACGGAAAGATCACTGGAGGGATTTTGATAAAATTTAATATAATGATAGCTGGTTATCCGGGTCAACATATAGGATACTTTTTACAGCGAGAAAATATCTCATCTTTGTGAAATCATTACCAAAAGTTAAAACGTAAGTTTATTAGTTTATTTATAAATGCAGGTAATCTCTAAAACTACTGACCCAATTCTTATAATTCATTGAGTTAAAAACAGTCTTCAAAATCATCCTATCGCTGATTAACATACATTTCTGATGTTAGAATTATGACGCGAACGAAACCGTAGGCAAAAAGTGATAAAGTAATAACTATATATGTACTTACATAACAAGAAAAAAACATAAAACTTACAAAATTCATGTAGATTATCAAAAAACCTTGTTCTAAAATGAAATGCTTCTCTTCTTAGTACACTATATTAGCACTGCTCACTTTCTTATAATTTAGAACAGATTTTAATTTTATTATGGCAAATCTATTTGTTGATATCATTAATTATGTGCAATCATATTATTTTCAAACATGTTTCAAGACTGCCTCGATAGTGAATCTCTGAGGCGAGAATATAATCTGTTTTTATTCTAAATCAGGTTTGTAGATGTAAAGGTGCTTGCAGTTCGAGTGGATTTTTTAATCACTCGCCTTTATTATGTAATAAATTAAAAAAAGTTAGAATAAAAAGGTATTTATTGTGACCACGGCTAGCTAATATCGTAGAGAATTACTAACGTGATTAATATTATGTACTATCAATGCCCGCGACTCCGCCGGTTTCAGATGACCAAATAGCAAATTCTTAGGTTTTACATATTAGTATACTCTTACAATGCAGTTTTTGTATTTTTTCTCAGAAATGAGACATTTTACCGCGGTAAAAAGTATCTTATATGTTGACCCGGATAACCAGCTATCATCATATCAAATTTCATCAAGATCTGTCCAGTGGTTTTCTCGTGATGTATTAACAGACAGACAGACAGAAAGAAAGACAGAAATTCTAAAAACAATAGAATCGGTCTTTGTATTGATAATAATGGCTATTTATTTCAATAAGATTTTCCCAAAAATTACTAATGTATAGATTCGACTCTGTTAAAAAATATTATATGTATAGATTGACCTTTACTTTAAAGTTCATATTATAGCTTAGACAGCAGATATTTTCGAGTTCAAAGTTAAGAGCTACCCACCCACAGAAGATACGAATATACATAGATAGCAGGCACAGGCTTTTCTCAAGTAATAAAAAAGTATTGGGCCGATTGGTTCATGACGTGTATAGAGTCTTAAAATTAAAACTGTGGATGATATCTAGTAAATTCTCATATAAAGCATTCGTCATATTTTACATAAATTAAACTAAAAATATAATATGACGACAGCATTGTTTGTAAGCATTGTATATATATATATATATATATATATATATAATTTATTATTTTAATAAGTAAAAAATACTGTATTATGTATACGCCTTAATCGTAAATTAACTCTATAGGTCATTTGCGATAAATGTAGTTTAATATAAGTAGTAGGTGTGTATATTGTACTTATCCAAGCAAGTTTATTATAATTATAAGGAAATAATATGAGATATTGTATATCAATACAAATCTATTATATAGATTTTACTGTACACAGCAGTGATTTCATCGAATGATTCTGTGTGGTACAGTGAGTCATCTGCGTTAAGTAAAATATATTTTTTTAAGTCCCAAGCACAAAACTTTTGCTTTATATAAGAACTCTTGCAATGGGTATTTTATTATGTAAGCAGTAAGTTTATTTTACATCAACTGTTGTAAAATTTAGCTAATTTAACTTAATTTTAATTGTCGCATCCGTTTTAATATTCGCACTTCTATGTGAAATCCGAATGTTACAACAGTTTACATACATTCGCAATATACACAAAATAGCGGCTTAATTAGCATTTACGGTTGCACATATGGAAGTCCTGGATTCAAATCCCGAGTCGAGCTTAAGTATAGTTATTGGGTTTTTCTGTCAATATTTTTTTATTAATTTATATAGGTATGTTTATAAAAATTTCCAACTCTAATTTAGAGTTGGAAAAATCGGTTCTGCGCCTGATCGTCTTGCCAAATTATAATTTCCCACGGTTGAAAGGTGAAAGGAATAGAGAATAGAGAGTGTGTTTGTGCGTACACTTGTGTATAATCTCCTGTATATATGGTTAGTCTCAATGAGATTGGCTGCCGTGGCTGAAATTATTCAGGAAGACAAAAGAGGAAAAAGTGTAAACAAACAAAATGAACAAAATCCTCTTAAATCTATAATTACTGACTAATCTTGGTTCAAACAGTTAGTTGTTTTTCCGTTTCACATTGCTAATATCAAGATATCTTGGTGCTATTAAAGAATAATTAATGATACTTGGGTCTTAGAGGTCATAAAATTGGGTACTTTCTTTGTTCTAGTAAGCTCCATTTAGCTTTCAGAATTAAGTTAAAAAACTATGCAATAAAGAGTAGTGACAATTTATAGGTCAGTTATCTAGTGCTTTAAAGTAGAGTCTAAGTGGAGAGCTTTTAGACTTTTTGAAAATTGACTTTTAATGATTTCAAATGCTTTTTTTTGAAAGTCCACTATGTCCTTTCGATTTTTACCTTAAATTTACTATATTTCTAATTCTCCACTTTTTAATCGATTTATCGTCCTTCTTTTTATAGATTCCAGAGTTGGAACTCTTAAGCTTAGACATGCAATTTTACGCAAAAAAATTATCGTAAAAAAATAAAAAGATGATCGAAAATTATGGCGAATCATTAATATCTATGTATAGTTATGAATACTGAAGAATAGTATATTCGTTTCGTAGCGCTTTAAAACCTTAATTATTGAATAAAATTTAAAAAGTTTTTAATGAGAATTATTCTTTAAAACCGTCCTCTATAAAAATGGTCTAATATATTTTTTTTGTAAAATGTTCAGAAAAAAGTTAGAGCGACCAATAGAAAATTTTTTCTACAATTTTCATCGATTTTCACTTATAACTTTGTTATTTTTGGCTCTACAACTAAATTTTACTTGACCTAAGTTGTAGAGAATTTTATTTGCAACCAAAAATGGTTTTTTTTGAGATCTATAGTTTGTCAGATTAACCATAAAAACCATTTGTACCCTCTTTTCTAAGATGGCGGCCGTGGGGACAAGCCTCTACGATATGTTACAGCTTATTTGGAAAAAATAATTTGATATGATGTCATACAAAACTGTGGTCAGTACTTTATATATTGCACTACATGTCGTTAGTGAGCTCTGGAGACGTGTCCCAGATGCCAGTCTACAGAGGATTACGGATTATGATGGATAATGATATTAGGTATATCTAGTATATAAACAAATAATTCGCTAATCTATAGATATCGAAAGGTATAAGGAATCGATTTACAATAATAGGTAAAGATAAAACAGTTCAGTACCTTTTCTCCTCTGTTTGTCAATCGATTTTCTTTTCTTTGTTTAGTAGCTATTGACGAGCTTTAGTGTTACCAATAAAAAAATTTGAAACATTTTTTTTATAGCTAGGTAAATTCTATTCATATATTATATTTTCCTCAAATTTTCAATAATGATTATGGTTGAATTTCGATCACTGGGCGAACACTAGTCTATACATATAATAAAATTCTGAGTCGAATCTGTACATTAAATATGTTTTGGAAAATTTTATTGAAATAGTACCTAATTATTAGGTATAGATACAGAGGCCGAATCTATAGTTTTTAGAATTTTTGTCTGTCTGTCCGTCTGTCTTTGACCGCATCACGAGAAAACCACTGGACAGATTTTGATGAAATTTGGTATGATGATAGTTATCGGGCTAACATATAGGAGAGTGTTGTTTACTGCGGTTAAATATCTCATCTCTGAGAAATCTATACTATCTATAATTTCGCTAAAGAATAACAAGTAATGTCACTTTAAAAAAATAGAACAAAATGCCAAAGAATGTGACTTTACGAAAATAGAACAAAATGTTTTTGGTGACTTTGAATTTTAACTAGTAACGCTTATAAATGTAAACGTTTAGTTTATTTATTAAGGAGTTTTTCGTGTTATATAATATAAATACAAATTACTCTTGAATTTCTTCTAAAGTCATCTTAACTTTTAAACTTTAAAGTCCCTATAGATTTTGATTAATTTTTAATCGAATTACATTTCATTAAGAAACTTAATAATTTTTATTTTAGAACTTAAACTAGATTATGAAAATTTTACTTTATATCTTTAGTTCTACAAGATAATTAATAGCGGTGATAAGATTACCGGAGTGGCTATTTTTGGAACTAACGACAGCAGTTCACTGTAGTAGTGTCGGCAATAGCGGTTTTTTAGGCCTAAATCCGATTTTGTATAAGACTAGAGTCTAGAGATCTACTTAGAAGATACTAATATGATTGAAAAAAAATACAAAATATTTTTGTGACATCTTTATATATTTATTTATTCATTATTAAATGTACGTATGTATGTATGTTTTATAAGTGAAAAATATAGTACGTACTGACTTGGTAGAAGCTATCTTGTGTTTTCAACTTACGTGTGAGAAAATATTGATAAATTATATTCTTATTTCAAATATCTCTCAAAATAAATATTCCGAATTTCTATCAGTCAATTGGATTGGAACCAGGAAGCGGTTTGTGAATTTTGGAACGGATAACTTACTTGCTTACGAACATTGTAAGTTGATAAAAAGCTTGTAATTATTAGTTATTAGTTTGTTTTTAACACACTTGGGTTATAGAAGTTATACTTCTTTTGGCACGTTTGGCAAAACTATAAGAGTAAATTTTTACGATACGCGCGCACACCGACAGCAAAAAAGCGACATGATGAAGCTAGCTACATTCCTTTTACAAACAGAGAGTTGTGACTTGTGACATACGGGACGAAATCTTTAGCTATTTTTGGCCTGTTACGCCATAACTTCTTATGTGCGTACATAAGTACATACACACGTTTTTATTTTATTTTTATAGTTATTTTTTTCTTTATAGCTGTTTAGTTTAGGACTGTTTTCAAAAAGAAGATGTTTATTGTGCCACTTATTATAAAAGTATAAGCCACTTATTAAGTGGCTTACATACATACATACAGGTTAAAAACATAACCTTATTTTAGGCTACGCCGTGGTTGGATAAAAAGGGGTATCTATATGTTTGTATAAGAATTACATAGGTTTCTACCCTCAGGCACGTTAGTTATTATAATTTAATAATACAAGTACTGGGGAGTATCACTGGAAAGCAAACACGCCGGGACGTGACGATGCGACCATCGTCAAAATAGATCGCAACGAGCGGTGTTTATGGTAGCGGTACATGCGCGCTGCGGTGACGGCGTATTTAACTTGTAATTTTGCAATAAATCTTGTTACTAGAGTACGGTTTATATGCAATACTAGCGAATTATCCTCGTTTTGCTCGGGTGCGACTCTGGTACGTTTTAATTTTTTTGAGTGAACCCCTAATTCTTTTACTTCTTATAACATCTGCCAGGGAAAAATTCGTCAAAATCAGTTCAGCCGTTTCGGAGGTTAGTCGGAACAAACAGACAAAAAGAATAGAAATAAAAATTGTGTTCTTTTTATAAGTGCTGTATATAATTTCATATCTATTTAGTAAAAAGCTTTTCTTTTGATATTACTACAGATCATATAATACTATACTATATTAGACATTACAAACAGACACTTCAGTTTTATTTATCTGTATATTTATACAGATAAATAAAACTGAAGTGTCTGTTTTATTTATCTTTATTGTTTCATTTGAAAGACTATATTTACATTACAATTCATTATTTTATCAATATTATTATACACTAGCAATTTACTTCGGTTCGCACGGGTTTCCTAGGTTTAGGTTTTTACCTTATAGTATTCTAAATGCTACTCCAGGTCTATCTCTGTACTTTAGATGATAGAGAGGATCTTTTGAGTGAGCACTTACCACTCTTACACGTTATGAATATATATAATATATATGTATGTACGAGTATGAATTATATCGATGTTCATAATTACTAATGATAATTGTTTAATATTTTTTTATTTATAAACAGCAAAGTGGCTGTCCAGAATATTTGCTTACACAAGTGGAAAGTGGAAATTAAGGCAGATCGTTCCAGATAGATTATAGTTGTATTTTTTCCACCTCTTCTTGGTTTGACAGGATACAGTGTATATACTGATAAGGATAAGTAGATACATATTATTGTTAGTGAAAATACGCTCGATTTTAACCTATATTTTATTACTATTGAGAAAAGGTTAAATTTGCATTTGCAAATTGACTGTGATTGCCTGAAAGGATTATTCAATTGTACAAGAGAAATGGGAACGCTTAGGATATGAACGAATAAACATATTCTTGTGTATACATACGAGTATAATACGATTACTTATGTAAGGAAGAGCAAAGTACTGTAAAATTTTTACTAGTTTGATTTGTCATATAACGATTAAGTATAGTCTTGTAGCAATCTACTGAAGCGATCTAGTAACTACTGTACCGTAGGGAGGCGCTTGAAATCCTACTAATATTATAAATGCGAAAGTTTGTGAGTGTTGTCTAAATGTCTGGATGTATGGATGTTTGTTACTCTTTTACACAAAAACTACTGAATGGATTTTAATGAACGCTCATACATCAGAATAACACATGGGCTACTTTTTATCCCGCAAACATGTAGGGTTCCCGTGGGATAGATTTGTTTTTATTGTACATGTGTTTTGAATGAATAAACGTTTTAGTATAGGCTGAAAGAAATCGATGTAACATAGCATTTTAATATGAAATTAAAAAAAATGGCCGCTATAATCACGCTACGCTTATTTATTACTTTTGTGTGTTTGTGTGCATCCTTGTTACTCCTTTTCGTTAGAACAGTTTGACGAATTTTGATGAAATTTAGTACATAAATAAACCTTGACAAATATACGTACTCCTATACAAGCTTTTGTAGGTAAATGTGATCATTCGAAATCGAGCCCTCAAATATTTTCCTATTAATTAATTTACGTATCCAGTAGATACGAATTAATTTATAACTGTTAGATTCGAAATTGATTTAGTTAGAATATTATATTTCAAATTGATGTACAGAATATTGATATAAGAGTTTTAATTGCTAGTAACAAAGTAAGGAGATTAATTATTTCGGTATTAAGATTCGTAGACATCAAGAACTTCGAGGGTACAATGAGTGGAGTTTTTAAAACTTGAGACGTTTCGTATATACATACCGTCTTTGTTTTTATAAGCTTGCGTTATCGGATTTTTTATTCATATTATTATCTGTTTGCCTATTTTAATACAAATTCGAGTATTCATTTTTATCAAATCGATTTATTTACATTATTTATTTCTAAGGATCTATCGTCAAACTTAAATCTGTTAGTGCGGTAATTTTAAGAAGTTATCACAATTAAACAACATACAATCTATACTAATATTATAAAGAGGCCGAGTTTGTTTGAACGCGCTTATCTCAGGAAAATTAAAAAAAAATATTTTTATACCACACTAACCGTTAAAACGTATAAAACGTATGCTAGCGATGAACCCGAGCGACGTGAGGGCGAGTCGGTAGTATATGTTGTATATGAGATAAGTCCACCTTTGTCCACGTCTCTTTCAATGTATTTTTTTATGACTACTTTTTTGTGCAATAAATAATATATGTAGCGGTTGTTACGGGGATATGAAATAATGTACACGAGACGAGAGTTATACGCCAACTGTTTTATTAAATAAATACGTCGCTTTATATCCGTCCTAATTACGTTGGCACACTATTACAAGGTTCTATGTTACAATTTTAGTACTTATTTAGTTATTAATGCTACGCTTGTCATTAGCTACAGTTTTGCAAAAACAAACCACTAGATAGCGGCACTACAACTACAAAATATTCAATTTTACATAGTTCTATGTTTTTTTTACGATAACAAAATAACGAAGTTCTATGTAAAAATTACCAAACTTCATTAAAATTAACATAGAACCTTGTAATAGTAAGCCACGAATTATGTGTGCATGCGTGTTCTCACATATATCTTTTGTACTGATCATATTGTAATCTGTTTTACTAATTCTAGGGATTTAACTAATTCTAGGATGACTCGTTTGGCTCAGTTTGTAGTGACCCTACTTGCTGTGCCAGTGGTCGCGGGTTCGAGTCCCGCTGGGGGCATTCATTTGTGTGACGAGCACGAATGTTTGTACTCCAGTCATGAGTGTTTATATTTATAATATGTATGTATTTAAAGTTATATATGTGTAATGTATCAACTATCTGGTATCCAAAACACAAGCCACATAGCTTACCATGGAACTAGATGGTGATGTGTATAAATGTCCCAACATATTTAAAAAAAAAATCTAAGGCCTTTAGAATCTCACCATCAGAACATCACGATTTATGAATTTAGGATTAATTCGCTGGTATTCACTTTTAAACAAAAACTGACATGCACAAATTGACATACAGGTTTCAGATTAAAGGCTCGAGGTTGGAATTTTAGATTAAAGGCTTGAGACTCGTTGGTATTTGCTTTTTTATCTTTGCAAAGTAGCATGTACTACTTAATATGAAATAATTGAATCACAGTTAATTTACTTCTATTTGTAAGAATTTCCTTTGCTTATGTTCAGATCTTATTAACATATCATTATTATATTTGAATGAGACTACCACGCAAAGACTTAAATAAAATAAGAATCACGCGAATTGACAGTCCTGGATAGTACCTAATCGAGAAATGTTTGAAGTCGGTTAAAAAGTTCAAAAAATGAGTACTAAAGAGGTGCTTTAAAAAATTAACTCACTTTAAAGTTGTGTCGTCCAAGCTATATACTTGTAAAATGCCTTCTTCATGTTAAGTAATTCCTGCAGATCACTACTTGGCAAGTGTCGCTGCATGCTGGAGAGCTGTTACATGAGTACGTGTTAATAATCGTAGTAGCTTAAGTGACTTTCCCCATTGAAATTTATGATTTAGGTCTACTGGTATAATGAAATATTAATTAATTTTCTTAGGTTTTGTAGAATATATGATAGTAGAGTGGACCGTGGGGCAGCCCTTTGGTTGTCGTGGTCTGCCACGGCGGGCCTGCCGTCGTGGTTGAGTGCTTGAGCGATCCTGCGACGCCTCACTAAAACGTGGGAGGTTCTGTTGGGCTTTAGTGGGTTGTACTGACTTTTCTAGCCGGTAAGTCCCATATAACCATATATGCAGGTAGTATGCGTAAATGCATTTTTCCACAAAAAAACAAATGGCGTCTGAATACTTAATAAATTTCATCCAAATTCGTTTAGGCACATAACCGTGAAAAGGTACACACATACACACATACAAACTACCATTTATAACAGTAATCTTATTACTCCACTCAACTATCACAGCGTAAAACAACATAACATCCTACATCATCCTGAAACTTTCCTAAACAAATTATTTTAGAGTTAGTGCAAACAAATTGAAAGACAAAATCGTTAAATTTGGCTATTAAAATGTATGTACTAGTTTTCGCCTAGTGGTCGAAATTCGATATATTCATTATCATTATTGAAAATTTGAGGAAAATATATATGAATGGAATGGATGGAATTTATCCATCGATATAAAAAAATACGTATTTCCAAAAATGTTTTATTATTAATATAATTAAGCAAAATATCCATAATCTATATAAAAAAGGGAAAGAAAAAAAGCTATTTAGACGTCTAAAACCTGTCTCTCCCGTAACTATGATTGCTGTAAAGCATTCGAAACGTCGAGAAAGAAGAATCAAAATAAATCCGCGAAATAATCCGAAAAGATAGTTTTATTTAAAATGTCAAAAGTTCGCGTAAATCTAAGAAAGTAAAATTTTAGGTCTTGAAAAGACCTACAGAAAAGTCCTCAATAGTGTATGTCTATCTCCTAAGGTACACTCGCGATAACTATTTTCATTATTATATATTACTTTTTTATTATACGAGTACGTTATTTATTCTTCCCATCTATACATATAATAAAAATGTAACGGATCGCTGTCTGTACATGGAAGATATATGAGAAAAAATATTATTGGGACCTTTATCAACGCAAATAGCACCCAAAACAATAATTGTTAGAATTTTTGTCTGTTTGTCTGTTTATCTGTGCGTTTGTGCACGCTAATCTCATAAACGGCTTATCCGATTTAGATGTGGTTTTCACTAATATGTTGTGGTAAGCTTTACTTAACATTTAGTATTTGTTTCATGTCAATCGGTTTATAAATAAAAAAGAACATTTGTTAAACTATTTATTCTTTCTCTGTTGTACTCAACGCAGCATTGACTGAAACTTTAGTAAACTTCATAATAATGGTCTATACAAAGTTATGATTATATAATAATAATATTTTTATCCCGGAAAAATGTATGGTTCCCGTGGTATAGGTTTGTTTTTGTTTTCCTTTGTTTGTTGCTAGTTATTAATATTGATATTAATATTATATTAACATAAATAAGAATTGTGATAGCTAGTCAAAGGATATATTCTGTTTACTAAATACTGATATATAAGCTTATAATATAATATCCGCTTAATAATCTCAGATTACACGTACCTAACCGTAGCTCATACTAAATGCAAACAAAATATTGATGCGGGAACGTGACAGTGCGATAGTAATCCGAATAAATGAATTAATTATAATTAAATAGTATTTCACTGTATTAATACCTATATGTTTGTAGAGGTTTTGTACGTTTGTATTATCAATTTGTATGTAATCACTATGTATGTATTCAGCCCTTTTTAACGTCCCACTGCTGGGCACGGGCCTCTCTTCAGTACGAGGGCCATTAGGCCATAGTCCAACACGCTGGCCAAGTGCGGGTTGGCGGACTTCACATTATGAATTTTATTCAAATCCGTTGAGCCGTTTCAGCGTAACAAACACATATGACATAACTTAAACTTTCTATTTGTAATATTAGTGGGATGATTAATAATTTCTTTGCTTAGGATCAATCAATCGATCGATCAATCAAACGGCCAGTAGGTCGACCATCGATCGATAGGTAGGTCGATCAGTCGGTCTATCAGTCGGCCGACCAATCGGTCGATGGATCGGTAGATCAGTCAGTCATTGATACCAAGTCTCATACAAACTTTCATCCCCTATTTTAACCCCTCAGGGAATGAATTTCCACAATTCCCTTCTTAATGCATATATACGTCATTTAAGGAACATTTGTGCATTTCATGCTTCT
Source organism: Brenthis hecate (assembly GCA_951806755.1). Classification (NCBI taxonomy): domain Eukaryota; kingdom Metazoa; phylum Arthropoda; class Insecta; order Lepidoptera; family Nymphalidae; genus Brenthis; species Brenthis hecate. The sequence continues at coordinate 4,524,448 of OX638258.1, read as the reverse complement.
AGCCCTAGCGATTTCAGCTGTACATTGATTGATCAGTCAGTGAATCAGTCAGTTTCTTACTTTATATACATACACATATAGAAGGAAGAAGATAATATAAATGCATATATTATTATAAACGTTTTATTCTACATAAAATCATTAAATTAGTCTCTACATCTATCTATATAAATAAAAATGAATGTTTGTATGTTTGTCGGATTTTTCTATATGCGCCTGCAAATGTTGCAGACGCAAAAAAAAGAATTTTTCATCGACGATTGTACTTTATGCGTTCCTAACCAGTTTTTGGGCACTCCCGAGGGATGCGAGGTAAAGTCGCTAGTTATAAATAAAAATTACAATATATTTAAATAGTCAAATTTCCCTGAAGTTCACAATTTCGCTAGGCGCTACATTACTTTACTACGTTTCCTTACAAAATTATGTAAATTTTTAGAGATATTTAGCAAGTTGGCGTTAAAAAATGTAGAGTTCTCCTTTAAATATAAGTAAATGTAATATGTATATAAGATAATGATCGCAAATTGCGTCTCGAAACTTCCACCAAGTTTTCTGCTTATACCTTAAATATAATATTAATATTTATAATACAATTATTTCGGCTAAATTTGTAGATTAATACAATTATATAACTTTTAGGTTAAACTTGTAAATTATTGCTTGTAAAACTTATTACCCGACTTTAAATTGAGGAACTCAATTCGTGGGTATATTTTGTGTGGGTGTTTAGTGGGTGTTTGAATTGATTTTCATAATCTGTATATAAATAGGCAGACAGAAAGACAAGAAAATTTAATATATTTTTTGCCTCTGTTTGTCACCGATTATCTTGTCGAGCTTCCAAAATTTTGGAAACTATTAGTGTTTTTTTATATAGATAAGTAGGGACAAAAAATCAGTAATTATAGTCTATAAATCAATAATGATTATGGTTGAGTTTCCACTACTAGGCGAACTAGTTTTACTAAATACTAGCGACTCACCCTCGCTTTGCTTGGGTTCGTCCCGTCCTAATACAATTTTTTTATCTCCATTTTCACCCCCTTAAGGGATGATTTCCGGGATAAAACTATCCTATGCCCTTACCAGGGTCTCAAAGTATCTTCTTACCCAATTTCATTTATATCGGTTCAGTAGTTTCGCAGCCTATTCAATACAAACAAACAAACAAACTAATAAAACACGAACAAATCTTTTCTCTTTATAATATTAAAATAATCCGCATCTAAATCTTGTCATCGTGGGTTCTTCCGCCGCCCACAACTATGGGCGCATCGCTGGGAGGACCCTTCTGGGACCCTTAAGACTTCTTAATGGTAGTCGCCCGGGCGATCAGCCCGGCCGGGTGAGACCCTATTCAGGGAGGCCCAGCCAGGCGATCAGCGGCCGAACGGCGGCTACTGAGGCGCCCTGAGCCGCATCTAAATGTGGCGGTGTGCGTGCTTTTAAGCGCTTGTGAAATCGATTTTTCTTCCTTCGAATCGATTTTTTTTTTAAAAATACATATTAGTTTTTGACGTATGTTTTAGAAATTTTATTTCTTTTGAATAAAGAAAATGCAGAAGTTGATTATAATTAGACATGACATACATATATTATTTTAGAAATGAAAGTGATATAAAAGTTACTAGCAATTTACCACCGCTTTGCTTGGGTGCGACCTTAGTCTTTTTGCATTTATAATATTAGTACCTGGGCTACCGAGCTTTGCTCGGAGTTTTTGGTTAAAAAGTACAATTTTCTTTAAAAAAAAAACAAAAATAAATATACCCTTTTATTCGACCGGGATTCGAACTCCGACACCTATGATTGTCAATCTTGCATCTTTTTGTTAAAAAAAAACTAAAAAGTTGAATAAATTTTAAAAATAAAATAAAAGTAAAACTTTGTACGCTACGGAGATTCGAACCTGGACACATGTGATTGTTGATCTTGCACCTTGGCCGCTTGAACACGATCCGAGCGTGCGAAATTATCGAGCATAATATTTTGCGTGGAATAATACAAAAAAAATAATAATAATGAAGCTTTATTTATTCTATACATGCTTACTTATAATTTTAAATTATAATTACTCTTATTTAATTAATAATTTTTAACATTGTATTTTAACAGATCATATTTATAACTTATTTGATTATATTTAATTTAACTTCAATTTTTGGTTAGTGACTATTTATTAAGTTATCATTTTTTAACTAATAATTTTGTAATCTGGAATTAATTTATTTTAAAAATCTTTAATATTATTTGAAATGGTATTGTATGTTGTGAGCAATTACTTAATTGATTAATATGTATAAATTATCATTAACAAATTAATAAATAAACAATCATAATAAATTAAATAATTCAATTGAGTAAATACTAAACATTACACAATAATAAACATAAATAAAATTTCTTTCCATACATTAATTCTGACAATAGTTATAAATTAGGTATTTAATTTCATAATTAAATGTATTTATTTAGTAAATGTCTTTTGTGAATTTCCTATTAGGTTTCATGTTTAGACCCCTCTCGGGTAAAAGCCTCCTACAAAGTAGTCCTGCATAGAGCTCTCCGTTGGAGATTATGCTTGTATGAATGCAAAGGGTTTCTTTTCAAATTTTGTTTCCAATATATAATTTGTTTCTGATATGCCTATAAAGTTTATAATTTTATCTTTGTGTTCTTTGGATTTGTTGTAGGAAACGCAGCTTTTAATTCTAGAAGTTTTTCTGGTGAAGATATGTATACCTTTGTTCATTGTATGTCTGTTTTTCTTTGGAGGGTTACGGTCTAACTCCCCCATGGTGACCAGCCGTACTGGGGGATAAAGATGAGGATGTTCCTACTGTGCTTACTATACTGTATCTTGCTGTGTTGTTTTTAGTTGTTCCTGGTTATCATTTGTGTGGTTGAAAGTTAATTTTGGTTTTTGTTATATAAAGTCTTTAATATTAGCAGGTTTGGTTTTCTTTGTATGTTGTTTATTTGTTGGTTTTGTTTATTATTGAGGTAAGGCGTTTCTGGAGATACAAGCAGACTTCTTTTATTTTAGTATTGGCGAGAAGTGTTCTTATTATTATCCACAACAATTAGTTTGTCATATTTAATGAAAGCTGTTTTGCCTAGGTTTTTTTCTATCTTCAGTTGGGCTTGTAACTCCTTGCGTTTGTTTAAGACTTCTATTGGGTAGTCCTCTTTAATGTAATATTGAGTGCCAATACCGCTCAAAAAACAATGTAATAGCAAGTAAGAAAAATTGTAAACAAGGACTCCGACTCCCACATCGGAGATGTGTCAGTATAAAAAAAAATAATTGAGTGCCACATAAACAATTGCTATTTTTCTGAATTTTTAGTTTCAGGCCTATTGTACTACTCGTAAATGATATGATGATTGGTCTAACCTTCACACCTTTTTGCCCTATTCATTTAACGACTTCAATATTATTGGTGTCGTACTGAACGTTGAAATTTGTATTTATTATTTTTATTATTTTTTCCTCTAGATTTTTCACCTTCTTCTACTCCGAACATAACCAAGTTTTTGCGCCTAATACATCTTTCTAAATTATTTATTGAGATACTTTGTTCCTGGATTTTTTTCTCAAGAACAAGAGAAATTTAAACACTTAGAAATAAAAAATGATTTTATTTCTAAGTGTTTAAATTTCTCATTTAAGTATATTATTGTTGATTGTATTTTTAATGCTTCTTTCATTTCTAATCGCACGATGTAGTGTAGACAGTTGCACAGTGGCGCCTCCCACCCACCAGAAGTGACAAGTGATAACTGACAATGCAAAAATTGTGAAAATGCAAAAGAAAATCGCATGAAAATTCGAAAACTCGCGGCGGAACCCCATGTATACTAAATTTCATGAAAATCGTTGGAGCCGTTTCCGAGATTCAGATTATATATATATATATATATATATATATATATATATATATATATATATATATATATATATATATACATACACACACACACACACACACACACAAGAATTGCTCGTTTAAATATATAAGATATATGGCTTCATGTACTGGTGCCATGCAACTAGCGCCACCATTTTGAAGTTAGACAAACACACGAACGCACGCAAAAACGCAACATACACACAAACTTTGACTTTTATAATAACAATGAGATGAAGAAACAATATATTAGTGCTATATAATAATGTAGGTACATGAGAGTATGTAAAGTGGCCACTTAACCCCATATTGAGTACTATTTCGTGGTTTAACACTTACCTGTTTTAAAATATGATATGATTTTTTGTGAGGAGTTTTTGATATATATGTATTCTATTTTGCAACAGCACTAAAAATTTACATTTAAAGTTTATATTTTTAATTCGTTTGTGAGAGTTGTTCTTTTGTAACGAGTTGGAGAGAAGCCAGCTTTGTTTTTCTTTATAGCTTGGGCTGAATATCGTTTGACCAATTGTCAATTATTTAAATCCTTTTCTTTGTACTCTTTACGTAATGGAATTTTAAATTTAATGTTAAACAAATACATAAACAGGCAAACAACGTTCGTAGAATAATAATAAATATGATTCGGGGAATGTGTACTGAATTGTAATTTATATATCTACTAGCGACTCAATCTTGCTCCGCTCGGATTTGTTCGTAGTTACTTTTTGACTTAATTGATATTGAAATATTGTTTTTATAAATTCCTATTACATATGAATTAAAGCAATATTAATTATTATTTATTTATAAATACTTTATTGCACACACACATATACGAATAATATGAAAAGAAAGAGAAAAGTAACAAAAAGCTATTCAAAGGTTGTCTTATTGCTATGAGCAATCTCTTACAGACAACCTTTGGTGAAAGTATTAATGAAACCGTAAACAGGACGGTACAATCAATATTGATGATGTTCTCCTGACCGATTCCGGCCACGGCGGCCAATCTCATTGAGACTAGCCAACTGCGCAGGAAATATTATAGTGCACAAGTGTACGCGCAGGCACAGGTGCACTCTCTATTCCTGTCACTCTCATACTCTGGTGGGACGACCACTCGACACGACCAGTGAGAGTTAAGGCGCAGGACCGACGACTTTACGTGCTCTCCGAGGCACGGGGGTGAAACACCGCCAACTTCCCAACTCCGGGCTGTTACTGAGGCTTAATATACAGAAAGACTCAATAACTAAACTTGGCCCGACCCGGGACTCGAACCCAGGACCTCCGGGTGTGCAGCCGTACATGCACATAAACTTAAAGCCATACATATAAACTTTTACAACAATATTTATTATTTAAGTCTTCTCGTAAGGAAATTACTGAAAATTGTTTTATTATCTATATTAATAGCTATTCTTAGGATAAATTTGAATAATAGATAAAACAAGATAAAGCCACTATTCACGTTAATATAACCTTTAGAAAGAAAGCAATACAAAGGGATTGTGATATACATAATAAATCTGCTTAAGCCGTCTCTCCGACATTTTAATGTCTACAGACCTCATTACATCTCTTTTATGAAGATAATCCAGTCATTTTGATCGCTATTTTTCATAAGTAATGGTTCATATCGCAAAAGTGTAATGAATGTAATAAGCTTTTACCATTTATTGAACGGTGCTAATAATATCAGACCAATTTACACTTTGATCTTCCTTCGGTCGTGCCGGAGGGGGAATCTACCTAGGGTATTTTTTACCTAACGCATCATTTTTAATGAAATGAAATTGGACCCAGTTATGCAAAAAACAGCCATGTGCGTAAAAGTATCAACAGAGTTATAAGCATTTTATTATAAAAAATATAATAATTATAAAAAATAAACAATACCTATATAAATATTGTTCAATTTTAAAATAACCAGTAAAACAAAACATAACCCAAGTGCAACTATCGACAGAAAAATGCTTAAACTCTGTTGGTACTTTTACGCACATGGCTGTTTTTTGCATAACTGGGTCCAATTGAGAAATACCTTTAAGGATAGGTCTTCATGCATGCATACATATGTGGGATCACAACGAACCAGGGGTTTGCTCCCCAAGGAGCCCAAGGCTTACTCTGTTATCAGAGAAATACCAGGAGCAAATATGGTACACCGTCGTAGTTGTTCGTCGAGCCGTCCGTCGAGCCACTAATCGAGACGCTTGTCAAGCCGCTCGTCGAGCCGCTATCTGTATCTATAATAATGTCTATTTCAATAAGATTTTTCAAAGAATATTTAATGTACAGATTCGGTTCAGTTAGAATTTTATTATATGTATTGATAGATGAGACACTAGAATTCTAATCTAGAACTTTAGTTAAATAGACTATATCGAGGTGAATACGTATAACTAATAAATTTATCAATAACAGTATATTCAAACCAAACTTCGGAAAGCACGGCGTTATATAACTAAACTTACTTAGCTCAATTAAGTAATATTTTGATGAGGATTGTAAAGTCTTATCTTTTAGTTGGATTATTAAAATGAAATTAATAAAAGTGTTCATGAATAAAATACTTTTTTAACCCTCGACGCAAAAAGAGCGGTGTTTGATCGCTGTGTGTGCGTGTGTTTGTCTGTGGCACAGTAGCTTAAAACGAGTGCACCGATTTGGACGCGGTTTTTTTTATTTGAAAGTTAGTTTCTTGGCGATGGTTCTTAGACATGTTTTATTAAAATAGGCCGTTTTTGGTTTGGAGTTTTTTTTTAATTGTAATTAATATTTGATTAATTAGTAAGTCTAGCATTTTTGATGAACAATGACATTATCTCTGCATCACTTGGATGCGTCCATAGGCGCTTAAAAGCCTATATGTTACTATAGCTTATAGGCTATCTGTGTACTAACGTATATTTCACCCAAATCTGCCCAGCCGTTTCAGAGTTAATTAGTAACAAACATACATAAACTACAAATATTCGCAATTATAATAGTAGTCCGATAACTTGCCAACAAAATAAATCTAGCAATCCATTCTCAGTAAACATTTACGCTGGGTGTTAAAAGAATTTATTGGAACATCTGCCGCCATCCTAGAAACCTACAGGGATTCCCCGTAACATAGTGTGTGTAAAACCGCAGGCAGATAGCGGTCAATATATAACACGTAACATCTCTCTCGGCACTCGGACTGGTCGACATTCGTTACTGAACCCCGGAGACTGGATGAATACTAATATTTATACTTTAATAAAAGTTACTAGAATAGGTCTTCGATTTTTTTTATTGTTGTACTTTTTAGTAAAATATTTATAATTTTTTAACACCTCCAGGAAAATTTCTAAGAAATCAATTAAATTTCTAGGAAATCTATTGTTAACTGTAACGCCGGCGCGTCCGCGGTCGTGAAAGAATTAACTAAATAGCACGGTTTTAACCAACTTTCATGCAGAGGACTTGTCTAAACATATCAAATAAGCAAATACTTGGACTTAGTTACTAAAAGCTCAGTCATTGAAATGTTCTAGCATCCACCTGATGATTTTATCATAATATCTAGCTCAATGATGAATTGTATTGTGATGCGGCCTTTACATAATATGTATGTATATATAAACTATATTGAAATCCGTAACTACTAAACATGACCAGAATAACTCGACTAACTAGTAATTGTAACGAATCCTAGTATATTTTAATTAAATCTTTTCTGTTACAAATTATCAAAGAGATTTGCGATTAAATGAATAGAGCAATTTAAAAAAAAAGGTCTGGCTCCAATTACACCCTAAGCACCTGTAAAACACCAAAACAATCACCGAGTTAAAATTTTATTATTGTATCTATAATAACAATGTTCTGACTTATACAAACATTTTATGTATAACTTTTTATTAGTGTTGCCATTCAATCTAATTTTATTATTTATATTTGTTTAAGGTAGTGGTAGCCCAGTGGTGACGCGCTGACTACTAACTAACTGATCTCCCACAAATTGAACGCCCCGCCCGTGCCCAGCTGTGGGAGATTGAAAGGACTGAAATTGAATACATACATATATTTCTTCTAATTAGAAAAAGCAAATTATATATTATAAGACTAGCAGATCCGGTCAGCGTTTCTGTGGCACACTTATAACTTCGTAAGTGAATTATTTGTGACAAATTAAGTTTAAATGTTAAATAAATCTATACAGATAAATAAAATTGAAGTGTCTGTTTGTAATGTCAACATAACAGCTTTTTACTAAATGCATATGGAATTATATACGGAATTTGTAAGAAAAACACATTTTTAAAAATTTTTGTTTGTCTGTATGTGTGTCTGTTTGTTCCGGCTAGTCTCCGAAACGGCTGGGCTGATTTTGTCGGGACTTTCACTACCAGGTAGTAAATGTTATAAAGAGTAACTGAGGCTACTTTTATTTCAGTAAAAGAGTTAGGGTTCCGCTCAAAAAAAAATTTTAAAATTAAAAATGTTCGTTTGAGCTTGAATCGTTGATTTTACAATAAAAAACGGAAATTATCGGGATAAAAACTATCCTATCTTTTAAGTTTGAATAAATCACACATTTAAAAAATAGGCTAAGATCGGATACGTAGTTTCGGAGCTCAACGCGGAACAATATCCTGACATGGGAATTTTATATATTATGATTGATTATTACTAATATACTATATTAATAAAAATCTTCTTACGTCTATACTATCTTCTACGTCAATAATATCATTGAAACTCTCTCTCGCAAAAAGCGTGACCATCATTACTGTAAAGCATTTGAAACGTCGGGAACCAACAATTATTATTAAAATAAACCCCCGAAATATCCTGAAAGATTTATTTAAAATGTTGAATATTCGCTTAAATTTTAGAAAGTATTATACGAATAAAGGAGAATATTTCCTGAAACAATGGAAATATGAAGAGACCAAAGACTGGCAAAGAGTATCTCGTGAATTAGTTATATTATAACATAGAAGCTAGAGGTAAGGCGGTAAACAATATTAAATGGATCGCCACGAGAAAATTTACGGTGCGGTGGTTACGTGTAGTGTATGCGATGCAGTTTTATATACTTTGTTGCAAATTCTCTTCTACCATATATACGAGTACATTGACGGTGTTCGTGATGTTACAGTGGAGATTTTTACTATTGTTGACGTGATGTTTTTATGTTTAAAGCAGTTCAGTTAAGTTAGACTCTTAAATATATGAAGTTAGACTATAGGTAGAGTTTACTGAAGAACTTAAATTGTCGTAAGAATTTGGTTTTGGAAATTCTGTATGGATTGGTGTTGAATTTATGGGAAGGTCTTTCTGAATTTAATATATAAATATATCTCGTGTCACGGTGTTTGTGATCGCACTCGTCTAAAACGGCTCAATCGATTTTAATGATTTTTTTTTGTATATTTAGTAGGCATGAGAATAGGTTGTAAAGTATTTTTTACCCTCCTACCCCCACCCCTCATTTTTTAATTGTGATCTTAGTGTTTTTGTATGAACAATATTACATAAATACATAGTGACGAACCCGAGCGAAGCAAGTGGGAGTCGCTGTATAACATAAAGCTAAAGAGTTTTTTTTGTAGATTGATCGCGGGTGTAGCCGGGGGTTCTGTTAGTATTTTATAAAATACATATTTATACAATACTAGCAACTCACTCTTGTTCCGCTCGGGTTCGTCCCTATTTCCGTTTTAACTTTTACTATAGATTTCTCAAAGATGAGATATTTTCGCGCTGTAAAAAGTATCGTATATCCCCGGATAACCAGTTTTTATCGTACTAGATTTCATCTAAATCCCTTCAGAGGTTTGTCTATCATGCGGTAACAGACAGACAGACAGAAAGACAGACAGACACAAAATTCTAAAAACTATAGATTCGGCCTCGGTATCGATAATAATGTTTATTTCAATAAGATTTTTCCAAAAATATCTAATGTACAGATTCGGCTTAGTTACAATTTATGTACATATGTATAGATTTTAGCATTTCGGTATAATTTTATTTAGCGCTGCAAATTTAACTGTGTAATTTCAGTGAATTATTTAATTGTAAGTCATTCATGGTGAAATTCGAAATTGTAGGGGATAGTGGATATATATAAATAATGATAATTCAGAGTCTTAACAAGTTAGCATTTTTATACCAGGCCTTGAATCATGGTTACGCCTTTACATCTACAGAAAATTACTTTCTTCATTTTATTATACGTTTTCATTAACAGTAAACCCAAGAAATAAGCAAAGGTATTTTCAAGTACAGCCAATTGTTTGGCCAATATCCTGCGATCGCTGTAACGGCCAATTTGGCGATGTTCCAGGCTTTTATAAAATAAACATGTGTTAATGAAAACTCATAAAAAATTCAAAAGACATTGGTAAATTATTATAATATTACAAATTGGTAAATTAATTGGCTGGTAGGTACTGCCTATTATGTCGACGCTCGTAGGTTTGATATGTCTACGAAAAGAAATATATATCTATTTAACACTAATTGACTCAATTTTCAGCTAAAACTAATTTTTGACCCCATTAGTTTGATTAGAAATATAATTCAAATTATCCGAACGTTAAACGGAAAACTAGATTTAAAACGGAAGCTTTAAATAGAAATTTTACAAAGTTACGTAAAGCAAGTTGTAACTAAATCTAAGTGAAATTCTGAAACCCAGCCAATTTTAGATAGTCTACTGTGATCACTATCTCCTACTCATAGCAAGAGCTCTCCACCTCGTGCGAGTTATACGTACGTGCCAAGTTGTCAATACATTTTTAATGTAACAATATTCAAAGATTACCATGGCATTATGATGACCTATTACGCCGTAGGTCGAAAATTCTACTTCCGTACGACGAGAAATGTTCGTTCCGGGATAAGACTGTTATTTACAATGCAAATCTTATTAAATACCAATATCATTAAGAGTCGACTTTGTTATTTTAGAGGGGAAAAACACAAAAAGAGAGTATTTTTAGGCCGTCGAATTTGTCGGTCATGGGCTTCTTTTATATTAAGATTTGAATGAGATATTACGTTATTTTATGTAAAATAGAATAGCTTACTAATTGTGACCTTTTAGAAAAGAGAACAAATATATTATATAAAAAAACTTTTAGTAAAAAAATAAAGTATGCAACTTACCTACCATCATTTTTTCCATGTCTACTCGGTTTTTTAAGTTACATATCGCGTACATAATTTATCTATACATATAACATTTACATATCAGTAATTAAACTATATTCACATTGAAATTCCTAATCACAGAAATTTATATGTAAATCGTGCTTATTGTGTTCAAAATTTACGCTGCAATAAACAGTAACACAGTTACATGGCGTCGTTTTCCCGCGTGAAATTTTTCCTTCGACGTAAAAGTTTTAGGGTAGCAGAGACTTTTCTTTATTCTGCCAATTAATATTAAAATAGGTGGCATTTAAAAAATAGAACATTAATAAAACATTGAAAATTTTAAATTATAATAAGTTATGTTTGTAGTATCTAATGATAATAGCTATGAGTTTGAATATTTGTTATTTTTAAACATCAAATTCTTTTATTTATATTTAAGCGTAGGACAATGTATAGGTGCTACCTAACACAAGCCCGCATCATTATGTCAACAAATATTTGCACACAAATTTATGACTAAACACGACGAAATCCTGTATTGTACATTAAATGTAAATCACGAAGCGTGTAAATTGTAGTAATATTATTCTATATTACGTAGGTAAATTATTCTTAATTTATAAAAATACCACATACGAATAATATTGAAATATTGTGTTAAATCCTGAGGGACTGGTGAGCATACATATTATAAACACCATGATAAAATAGTATAGACAATGGAAAACGTTGTAAGGGGCTTTTGTAGATATGCAAAATACAATCAAACTTTATACTACGTTTTATCGGTAGGTATAGAATAGACTATGTATATATATCCGTCCGTCGAGCAGTCCGTTGAACCGCTCGTCGAGCCGTCCGTCGAGTCGCTCGTCCAGCCGTCCGTCGAGCCTTCCGTCGAGCCGTCCGTCGAGCCGTCGCGTCGGTCGAGCTGCTCATCGAGCCGTCCATCGAGCCGCTCGTCGTACCTGTAATCGGGCCAATGCTGAAAAAAAGTGTATGTTAGAAATGTATGTAATGGAAGCAAATAATTTTCTAATGTTTGGTTAGGTACTATTCTTTCAATACGGCAGCGTACCACTTCAAACCGACTACTTTTCTAATTTAATGTTTATGTTTTAAAAATAAACATTATGTAATTCAAAAACAAAGATTTTATTTCGTTCAGTCCAGTATGTTTGAAAACTCAGAATGTTCTGTATTCTGAGTTTAAAAATATACATTGAACTCCTATAATCCTTAATTAATGTTTTACTTTGTTTTGTCAGTGTCTACGATCTACGTGCTAGGGTACGTAGGCTCTGACTTAAAACATAAAACAATAAATAGAAATAAATGTAAACGAGAGTTCTGCAATAGAAAGTTTTAAAATAAAAAAGTTTGTATAAAATACATTAAAGCACTGACAGTGATATATTTACGTATTGGCAGAATGCAGATAAGCCAGTGCCGTTGTCAAACGTTACTCGCAAAGGAAACTATTTCGCGCGGGAAAACGACGCCATTTCCCTGATGTAACTGCGTCAGAATGGCGGTTCGTATTTGTAGATACAGTGGTGATAATCATAGATTACATTTGTTGGTCAGGTTTATTTCTTTTACTTTTATACTTTTAAGTGCATCATATAAGTCTAAATAAATTAACTTTCTATAAATAAAATGTAAATATACGGTCTTTTAGTTAACAAAAAAAGAGGGTAATATTTTGCAATACATATAAATATGTTTGTTAGTTTATTTGTTTGATAAATTTTAAAAAGTAAACTTTTAAAAAAAAAAAATTGATAGAAATTTATATTAACTAATATACCATTTACACTAGTTAGGTGCAAATTGCAATACATGCTCAATCTACATATCTAGCTTTAATGCAAATTAATAGGTAATGGATGAACGGTCTTGATGGTATATATTATACAAGGTAGAACAAATGAACGGGGAATATAAGAAAAATATTTAAAATATTGAAGATATTAACTTGCAATCAATGTAACCATTCCTTTATTTAAAAAAAAATAACAGCATTTAAATAATATTTTAAAGGTTTTCCTAATGAACCAGCTAAAATGCTAAAAAGTATAATATTACTGTTTAATCGATCTAATCGATAGAGTCTATGCTAAGAATGAAATCTCTTAAGTCTCAACAAACTTTGTATCTTACAAGTAAAAATATGAGCACCATGAAATCTCAACTCCACTTTGTTTTCTCGATATTCCATAATCAATAAGTTTGATATCTTAATTATTTAAGGTACTATTTTTGCATGTCATTTTGTGTTCCACCCTATATATGATTGATAGTTATATGTAAAAAGCTGCAAAAGTTCTTTTCCATTATAATTAATTTCAGATTTTTAATTTAAAGTTTAAATGAGAACGTGAACACTGAAATGTTAAATAAATATTTTATACTATTTTGTATACCACAATTGGGGACTGTCAGTACAAAAGATTCAAGTATTTATTTTAAATTTCCATTATGACAAATGATAAATATGGAACAGGTCAATAATTTATTATCCCGAACAGACTTATAATGCCGCCTATTACATATAGCAATATAAAAATTCAATACCCTCTGTCTATACATTATAAGTGTGGCTAAACTGTTAACATTTTAATTCTTTTCTATAAATAGAATAGATCGAATAAATATGTCGAGGTAAATTTATCTATAAAATTAAATATTTTGTGCAAATTGCAGGACCTCTGATGATACAAATTTCTATTCATAACTTATCCATTGAAAACCCTTAGTATCTAAACCTTTAGGGTAACCTTTGTTGTAACCACCTTTATCACCTACGAGTATGTGAAATGGAGTATAGAACACATAATTGTCTGTTAAATACCTGCTTAAATATTTGTTTAGAGGGAATCAACCCCACGTCCCTAGGGGCAGAGGTCAAGTACGGCAACGGCTGAGACGAGGGGTTTAGCTATCATTATAACATACAGATTGTAGATAAATATGAATTTCTAAAGATAAAATTTTCAAGAGTGGGGGAGTTTGAAAGGGGTATTGCAATTTCAATTAAAACATGAAAGCTTACTTATTGCTTCGATATCTAAAGAATACGATAAGAGTTTAGTTTTGGGGCTTAGGTAAGATAATTTTCTAAATACCACAGTGGTTAAAGGTTAGAAATCTAATAAAATATATGGAAATGACATATTATGATACTACAACATAATTTATCTTGTAGTGATTTGTGGTGGGTGGTGGGTACGGATGATTTGGCACGCGAGTTCGACTCGTGCTTGACCGATTTAAACAGAATAAAGGTCAAAACTTTCTTAATTAAATCATGCGAAATAAAAATAGACTAATTGCCATTTCTAATAACAAAAAGTGAGATTCCTTACAATTTTCGTTTTCGGTGCGAGAAACGTATGCAAGTAACTCTAATAGGTCAAATTTCACAAGAACTGCTCAAATCATTGCTTCTATTTTCTCGCAGTAAGATAGGGTTAAAGTTTAAACTAATTGTTTTTGATGTTATTAGTACCTATAAACTTCGTTCTAAATTAAATTATACAAAGACCATAGTTTAGATACTGCCAAAAACATATTAATAAATAATAAATAATAGGAATAGTAATTCGTAAACCAAATTTAATGGATCATAAATCGAAAGAGTCTTTTATAAAAAAAGTTTAGAAATATTTTAAGTTGAATAACCTACTCTCCTTTGTACAATATAAAACAATATTATGTATAATCTATAAACATACACGTATAATAAAATTCTGAGTCGAATCTGCACATTAAATATTTTTTGTAAAATCTTATTGAAATGGTCATTATTATCGATACAGTGGCCAAATTTATAGTTTTTAGAATTTTGACGTATCTGTCTGTCTGAGAACATCACGAGAAAACTACTGGACAGGTTTTGATGAAATTTGGTATGATGATAGCTGGTTATCCGGGTCAACATTGAGAATACTTTTGACTATTGGAAAACAACACTCTGAGAAATCTATACCAACCTTAAAACGTAGAAATAAACCCGAGGGAAGCAAGGGTGAGTCGCTAGTACAATATAATGTTAGATGGTAATTTTGTAAATTTTGGTCATATTCTAATATTTAAGTAATAGCTGTGTAATTTAGCCGAAAAGCTTCAGCTTTATATATTTTCGTTATTAATTTGCACATATTTCAGAGAATGCGGATATTAATTTCACCCAACCATAAATGTAATGTTTTAAGTAATACAATTTATGTAGTATACGACCCATTTGGCTCTGTTTGTAGTGAGGCTACTTGCTGTGCCAGAGGTCGCGGGTTCGAGTCCCGCTGGGGACATTCATTTGTGTGATGAGCACGAATGTTTGTACTCCAGTCATGTGTGTTTATATTTATAATATGTATTTATTTAAAGTTATATATGTGTCTATCAACTGTCTGGTATCCTTAACACGAGCCTCGTAAGGCCGTAGCTTACCATAGAACTTATTTATATTTACTTAAGTGTAAATCATCTCTCATCATACTTTATTTTTACACAGTTATTTTCGCAGATTAGAGAGAAAAAAGGAGGTATTGAATTTTCTTCTGAACTTGTAGAGTTATGAACTTTTATACATTATATTAAGATAACATAATTTTTCTCGTTTTTTTTTCTAACTTCAAAAACATTAAATGTTAAATTTCTAAGCCGATTAAATTTTATTTACTTTCCTTCAAAGAGAATAAAGTGACACCTCAATTTTTTTTATGTTATTTTTCTAACGACAAGATGTTCTGTGGGCTTGTATGTAACTTCGTAGTTCATGTTAACAATAAAAAAAAAAAACTATCTTTTCGTATTATTTCACGGATTTATTTTGATTTTTGGTTCCCGACGTTTCGAATGCTCTACAGCAATCATGGTGTCAGTTTCTACCGTGACCATGATTGCTGTAAACCATTCGAAACGTCGGGAATCAAAAATCAAAATAAATCCGCGCAGTAATCCGAAAAGATAGTTTTATTTAAAATGTCAAATATTCGCGTAAGTTTAAGAAAGTATTAAACAATAAAAAAATCTGCTTACGTTGTTCTTCGATCCTTTCGATCTTCATAATTCGATCCTTTGTTGTGCAATATTTTATATATCTCTCACTCGAATTCTCTACCATCCGTCTGTACTAGTGGAAGCGCCGGTATAACAGCCCAGCTGTTCTGAAGATTAATGGATTGAAGTAAATAAGCAGACTGCCAAAAAAGTGTTAATGGTTATTTGAACTGTGTTGTCTTGTTATATACTATATAACAATTGCCTCGGTCTAAGTCCTCGGTGGTTTAGTTGCTAGCATGTATGGCCGCAGATCTGAAGGTACTGGGTTCGAGTACCGGGTCGGGCCAAGTTCGATATTGAGTATTTCTGAAAAGAAATTGTGAGTAATAGAAATTAACCTTATTCTTTAAAGAAAATATACTACCGACCTATGTAGAAAAATCGAGAAAATAGCATAACGATACCTTAATTAGCAAACCAGCCAATTCCAAATTTCGTCAAAAAATATTTTTTGGTTCAGATTGTACGCAACAGTAATTCAGTAGGATTATTTTAGTAGGATTCTACAGTATCAAAAATTACAGCTTATGGATATTATCTATCAACAGTATTTTAGTTTTTTTTTAAAGTAGTGTACAAAAAATAATATTCAGTTTCATTAAGTGTCTCCTGAAGCTTGCTTGGAGTTAGCTGGTTTGCCAATTAAGGTATCGATAAATAGAAAATGACGCTCACACTCGCACGCATTTTGTTATTTTGAAGTTTTTTTTGGTGGGCTCCGTCTATAACTCTTTAGTCTGGGTATAACTAGAACAGTTTTTTATCTCGCCCTAAGGCATCTTAGTATTGTAACACATTAATTACTTACTTGAATTCATTCCCATCACATAACAATGATAAAAATCCATTTATTTTTTTCAGCCTAATTAAGTTTCATGCTCAGTCTTGTAATGGACTATAGAGTTCAACTTTTTACAATTTCATTTGCGCCTTCAAGAACATTTGAATGTAAATTGCCATGTCCTTCGAATATTTTAGAGAATATTTGCGAACTTATTTAGGATTCCGCTTTAGTTAAAGAAGTATGGGGCAATATTAAAAATATAACGTTCTTAAATTTTACTATTGTAATATATAAAGTATACATGTATGTTTGTTTATTTACTGCTACATTGGTATAATGGTTATTTTATATGACTATATGAAATTTAGTTATTCTAATCTAGGCCCCGCCGAAAGATTTTTTCTCACAAAGAAGTCACAGGAGCAGCTTGGAGTTGGAAAGTTGTTGCTACGCTTGATCTCTCTCCGGTCGTGTCAAGTTATCATCTCATCGGAGTGCGGTAGAATATTAGTTAATTAAGGAATAACATAATAAAGCCTTAGATATATTTCTTACATAAAAAGTTCCAATTCAAGCATGCTTATTTATAAATTACTAACTATTAATTAGCTTCTAAGCTAGTAAGAACCCTTCGTTAACTGAAGGCCTTTTGTGGAGACTTCCAAGTACCCTTATTATTTGCTGTATTCATCCACATAGTTTCATTACTGAATAAGTATTGCCAAACTTCATTAAATTATTTTTGCAATAACATGCTGAAAATTCCCTAAAAATTATGTTTTAGTGCCTGTAGGGGTCAAATAATACGGAATCTGAAAATATATAGATCAATTTAACCCCGCTATTTTCTTTAATATCGCAGGACAAATTCTCAGTAAATACAGTCACGTAACGGTGACCCTTAATATTGTCAGCGGTTCAGGGTTTTTAATAATAAGTTTAGAAATATGGGGAAACGCGTGGAAAATTCTGGAATGATGTCACGATGGCGTTGACACAGATTTTTTGGCATTATAATGAATGTAATTTGTAAGCAGATAGCAATAAATGTTGGAGCACGTTTTATTTTAAATTCCACTGTGAAAATGTCAGTAGATTTTTTTTTAAATATATTTGTAAATTTACCTTAGTATGTAAGTCGAAAATGTTAGCACATTATTTTTAAAACCTAGTTATAGCTTTAGTATTTCAATTTTATCAATATCTGAAAGTTGTTTTTTATGTACTTATGCTTCCATGGCTGCGACTTAAATTTAATAAAATATATAAATAACCTTACAAAATGACCTACGTACAAGAGAGATAAAATTTCTTAGAAAGATATAGTGAAATAAATATACAGAGCGGAACAAATGGTTGGGACATGGAAGAAACCTTAAATATGAAAGTTATCAAGTTTTACAAAGTTTTCATTAATTACTATATCGATTAGTTCGTTGAAATAGTGATGTACATTTTTTTGCACTTGCATATTATAAAATAGCACGAGTAAGTGACTCAGATATGTATCATAATTTAGTTACTTGCTGATATTTTATTGAGTAGGTTAGTATTATTAGTTTTTGCCTGCTCCCATAGTAATAAATAATAAATATGTTGGGACATTAACAAACAGCACCATCTAGTTTCATGGTAATCTACGCTTGTGTTATGGATACCAGATAGTTAATACACTACACATATATAACTTTAAATACATACTATTATAAATATAAACAGTAAACACCCATGACTGTAGTACAAACATTCGTGCTCATCACACAAATGAATGCCCCCAGCGGGACTCGTACCCGCGACCTTGGCACAGCAATTAGGGTCACTACAAACTGAGCCAAATGAGTCAAATAGTAAGCAGGATGAGAATAAAAAAGTAGGTAGCCTTTATCGGCTACTTTTTCTCCCCATCCTAGGATGCAGTCAATGTCGCCTTTAATCGAAATTTTAATGGCTTAATCGTAAAAACGAAAAAAAAATAGTTGCCTTCACACTTATAACTATTACAAGCTAAACTTTTAGGTCAATAGAGACACTACATTTACCATACAGCATGGTCGTAATATTATGTAGATATCTCACTTACTTGTGAGTAGAAGTTTATACTTTTTATTATTTCTATTATTAGAAAATGCAAAATAACTTTCCCGAATCGTGCAAACTTGGCTCGTACAATTTTACGAGAATATTTACAATACAGCATATTACGTAGATGTAATGTGCGTTTCCCAAGGTGGCTTCCTCCTTCACTAGGGTTACCACATAGAGTACATTGCTACACTGCAAAGGTTTAAGTAATATTATGTATGTATGTTGCTGGTAGTGGAAACCATATTATATTAGATATTTACATGGGCGGTTGAGATGATTTTAGTAAGATTTAACTAACAAATAAGAAAAATTGAAAAAAAAAATCTCAGATAACACGTTTATTATTATTTATTACGCAAAGATAGGAATAAAAACCTGATGATTTATTTAAAAAGTTTTTTTTATTCACATAACTACATAACAAACTAAAAAAACAACAACAACAATCTATCCCACGGGAACTGTACATTTTTCCGGGATAAAAAGTAGCCTATTTGTAATTTCATTTAAGTAATTTTAACCATATTATTGTAAAGTTCATTAAAATTCAATCAGTAGTTTTTGTGTACTAAGCTGTATAAGCTTATGTATTAAGCTATTATTAAGCTGTGTAAGTTACTATCGTTTTTTTAACTATCATCCGGGAACTATTTAATTTTCCGAAATGAAAAGTATCTTAAAAGTTGACCGGAGATATAAGGTACCACCATGCAAAATTTCATTTAAATCGGTCCTACAGTTTATTTAGTTTGGAGATTAGCCCATACAAACATGTCTGTTTGTCTGTCGACAGAGAAACAAAAAAATTGAAAAAAATGGATTTATGCCATTACTCTTCTTACATCCCCCTTTTTTCTATGTACAGACATTCGACCTTTACAGTTTTATTATATATATAGATGTGACTACGTTCCGTAGCGTCAGGTCTCAGGAACTACTCGTATATTTCATATTACGATACCTTATGAAAAATACTACAGAATGTGCCGGGTAAATGAATATCCTACGAAAGTTGTAAAAAGTATGCATATAATATCTCTAAAAAAATTACGTCAATCCGTCGTTTTATTACACAAACACTATTTCGAAATTTTAAATATTATGATAACAACATATTTGTTTTAAATTTTAAATCATTTTTGTTTAAATGTGTAAGCCCTACATACAACTAAGTACTTTAATATCTAAAACTTGTTTTCGTGTGAACTTTAATATACTCTGATTTATTATTCTGAAGCGAAATAATAAAGCGAATATTATTTTCCAGCCAAATAGATTGTAATAAAAGATTATTTTATAGGAAAATTAGATTTTTTGTGTTTATATTAAAACATAGTGACTTTTTCATTGTTAATATAATCTAGTTTATAAATTATCTCATCGGTGTATTGTGTTGGTCGATTTCGAGAACCTTAATTATCTCCATGTTATGAATTTAACATACTCTTAAACGTTACGGTTTGGTTAAACTTTTTAATGTTTACTTAGAACTACTAATTATGTTGGTATATACGTGGCATGGCGAATGTGGTCGCCAGAAGTTTTAGAAGGAATAATAGTCTTCGTGGCAGTTACAAAGAACGTTGCCAAAAATAATCCTTTAATTAATATAGCTCCTAGGCTTTGTATGATGTCTGTACGGAATTTATAGTTTTTCTGGCTTTACATTCTTATATATATATATATATATATATATATATATATATATATATATATATATATATATATATATATATATATATATATATATATATATATATATATATATATATATAAGAAAGTAAAGGCAGAAAAACTATAAATAATCTATATATAATTATTATATTTATATTATACTTTGTATCTCTCCCGAAGATGATTATTTTAGAGTTACGATTAACTTAGTTTTAGGAGCTTAGCTTTACTTAGGGAGCTTGAAATAGCAATTGTCATCACTCTAGGTACCTACTATTAGAAATGCTATAAGTTTGTTATACCTTCACTTTGAAAGGGCTGGACGAATTTGCATAAGATTTAGTACACTTATAAACTATGCTGCAAAACATAGGCTGCTTGTTGTTAGTAATAAAATTTGCCAAAAGGCTTTTTCTGCATGAATGTATGTATATATAATATTATAAATATAAGACATACTTAGTAAATAAGGCGAGGAGTAAGTCCTCGCAAAAATTTGAAAAAAATCTAGATTTGTTCTATTCCTTATCTTACCACCCCTCTGACTCGGTTTTTATCATTTTTTTCTATGTCCAGACATTTGTCCTCTACAGTTTTATTATATTTGATGTGAAACTTTAGATGTTTGGATGGATGTTTGTTACTCTTTCACGCCAGAACGGCTGAACGGATCTGGATAAAATTTGGAACAGAGATAGATTATAGTCTGGAACAGCACATAGGCTACTGTTTATCCTGTAAAAATGTACGGTTCCCGTGGGATACATTTCTTTATGCTTTTCTTGTGCTAGTACTTGATAATTTAATTTATTATACTCGCATTTTTAAAAATTATATTCATCTCTTTAATTGGACGTAGTTATGCAAAATGGATCCAGCCCACGAAAACCGTTTTTTGAGTTACTGTAATAAATGGCATTTACATATCAACTTATTTTATACAGAAAGTAGATAAAATACCCAATATTTACTAGGAATTAAAAAAAAATTCTACTATTTTCTCAAAACTAAGTTTTTATGGCTGGATCTATTTTGCATAACTACGTCCAATTTCAATTTGTTTTATTTTATTGTTTTAGTCTGAGGTGTACCCTCTTCCGGGATTCAAACCCGTCATCCTTACTAAGAATCATTTAGACAGAAATCGTGTAGGGATAAAGGAAAAAATAAAAGACTTTGTTTCATCAAAAACATTGAACGCTATAATCAATAATCTAACAACATTTAAAGTGACCTAATTAAACAATCTACGCAAAACAATATTGTTATCTCAAATATACACTAACGTTTGTAAACCAACACGACAAATATTAAGCGATGAAATATGTATTTTGAGTGTTACTACAAGAAAAAAAAAGTTTTTATAAAAAATAAATTTGACACTTTAAATGGTAAATGATTGCTGAACGAAACATGACTATAAAATATTTAAAATTTTTACAGTTTTCATTAAATAAAAGCGGTCTTTACTTTGAAAAAGTATTTTTAAACAAAATTTTCAATGGACTACACAAACACTGTCGAAGTACTCGTCATTTAAAGTGTCTGAAATAAAATTTATATTTTTACGACAAAATTATACATATTTTGAAATGAATAAACTTAAGGGTAATAGTAAAAGAAAAAATATTTTTACGTATTTTAAATTCTAACTTAACAATCCCTTTCTTAATTAAATTGTTTAAAAAAAATACATTTGTTTTTTAAATGTGGCAATGATATGTAAATTTCGATACAATAAATAAAAGAAAATCCAGATGGGTGAATATTTTACTTAATGAATACATCATTTTACTTTTAGTAAAATAAAAGTTACTATTAAACAAAAAAAATCAATATAATAATAACTTTTATTCAGTAATTAAAGCTAACATTGAATTTAAAGCTTGATATCGACTTATACCATAAACAATACAAACGATGAATAATCGATTTTGTTCATATTTTTTTAAATATCTTATTACCAAAAATATCGATCTACTCAAAGTATGGAAATTATATTAAAAAAAATTTAGAATTTCAAATAATGTCAGAACTACACTTTTTTAAAACCATATTTTGAGAAGATAGACTTATTAAACCTAAATAATTTCATTCTTGTCTCTAAACCTTTTTATATTTTCTAATTTGTATCATCATATATTGTAATATCGTCATCGAAAATGGATGAATTAACACTTCAAAGTGACATTAACAACTAAGTATAAATAATTACTATACCTATTTTACGACATCTAATTTCTAAATTATTATTGCAAACTAAAATAAGAAACTTATATTATCGAATGAAATAGTAATGTTTGAGGAATTAGCAATGGACCAATAGATAACAGCTGATAACCTGTTGAAAATTTTAAAAAAATGTGGTGAAAAATGTTACCTAAAAGATCACCTTTTATGATAATCATAAATCGTCATAAGACACATCTTTTATGTAAAATTTTTCAACTTTAATTTGTTTTAGTTTTCAGTTTTGATGATGATGATGATGAAAGATTTAAACTGAAGCCAAAACTAAGTGACTAAATATGATTTGATGCACTACAAGTATATCTAGTCATACTCAGTCACCTTAGCAGATAATGCAATAATAATTTCGCAATAGACGTTGTCTGAATGAACAGTGTAAATGACACAAGCAAGTAGCAACATTTATCATTTTATTTGTAAACGTACAAAAATCTAATCTAACAGCAACATGGACGTGAAACTAAGTTTATGGACCTCCGTATTTTAATATTGTCCATCATTGTGCATTGTTTTTACTTTATTATCACAAAGAAAAAACATCAACTATGTAATCAAAATCGTTTACAAATTTCAATATTCTCTTTAAAATGCCTCCACTAAATTTGAGCATCAAATCTGAAATTCCTTATTTATTATACAATTGGTAAATATTTACATAGCATAATGCCGTATTATAGAAAAAACATCAATTATATTTTAAGTCTAATATCTGTATATGAAAACACACATTTAACTACGTTTGCTGTTGTACATAAATGCTGTAAATAGAAACCCTTATATAATTATGTTCAATTCTATGATATTCCGTGATGATGAGCGTCTAATGCCTTCTAAAATTGAAATTATTCTTCTCGAATCCCAATACCAAAGTGCTCTACTTAAACATTATCACAGGCTTCCGCTCCTGACCCTGAGGGTCGTAAACAACATTGCACCTTAATTTCAATGATTCAAAGACTATGTTATATAATTTTAGTTAAAACGAACTCTGTTCCAATTACACTAAAGATATTCTTATATTTTTTATTTAATAAATTTCGTATATGAAAACACATTTTTCAAAAGTCTTTACTTCGAAACTGGTCGGGGGTTCCACAAGGCGCTATATTAGGCCCTATACTGTTCCTTTTGTGTATCATTGGAACGAACAAATTTATTTCCAACAGGGTAGATAGATTTTGGCGGTGGTCGCCTAACAGTCATGCGGCCACCTAGATGGGTGGCCGGCTACGGATCACATGACGCAACAACTCTTCGCCCTTCCTTTCAGCTCAGCTTTCAAGTCGCGCTTGCTCTTACTGCGCCCGACTTGAATCTGGTAAAAAACAATATAATATCATTTTTCACGATTATGTATCATAAATTATATTGGTGTCTTAATATATTTCATTACTTAATTAATTAAATTGTATATATGTATATTGTATATATATTTTGAATAAGACTATCTTTTCAGACTTTATCGCGGATTTATTGTATATTTTCCCTTAACGAATATACATATTATATATGTCTGTCTGGATTACAAAATACTGAATAACGAAAGAATTTCCATTATAATTAAAAAAATATATGACATGCGTAACGCGTTGTGTTTACCTGTGTGAAGCCAGCGGGGGCGCTAGTGAATAAAAATTATAATCAAACAAAATAATAATTTATTTATTAATATAAGGCTTATGCCTGAGGCTTATTCAACCAAAACATTCCTTTCACACAATTTGAAATAAAAATATTCAATGTAGAAACTCGATCTTCACTACAGTTTACTATTTAGTACAAGGTATATATCACATATTTTAGCATAAAGTTCCCCCAATCATAAAGGCAAAATTAAAAATGTATACAAATGTAGTGGCTAAAGTCTTGGAAGCGAATTTTTAATAAGTTTGCTTGTAAATTTTATGTTTATGTATAACAATAAGGATGCGAATAAAATATATAACTATATACTGCATTTGGCAGTTTGAGGCAGTGGTAGCCCAGTGGTAACGCGCTCGCTTGGGAAACCGAGTGAAGCGGGTTCAAATTCCGGGTCTCGCACCTCTGATATTTTCATGTGCGAATCATTTCTAACATGATTACCACTTGCCTTACGGTGAAGGAAAACATCGTGGGGAAACCTGCATGTCTGAGAAAACCTTGCAAGTTTTCGAAAGACATGTGAAGTCCGCCAATCCGCACTTGACCAGCGTGGTGGACTATGGCCTGATCCCCCTCGTATGAAGGGAGGCCCGTGCCCAGCAGTGGGATGTTAAAAGGGCTGAATACATACTGCATTTGACCAGCGTGATGTACTATAGGCGGTGTATATGACCTGATCCCCCTCGTATTGAAAGGAGGCCCTTGCTCAGCAATGGAACGTTAAAAAGGGCTGAATATGTTGCAAAAAATATACCTGTTGCTTCATCTGTTGTTTATTTAGTTTGCCTAGTGCCGCCAGAGCGGCTACTTCAAAAGCATCTTTCACGCCCTTGCTGGATGCACGTGCGGATGTCTCCACATAGGTCGTTGCTCCAAGCTGTCTTGCTACTGATAGAGCCTGACACAAAAAAGTATTTAGTTAAAGTTTTATACTGCAAGAATAAAATAAAAGAGCAATAATTAAAAATAGGGCGTCTAATCTGCACAGCGAGGGTTCCATAGATTACAAGTTAAAATATGCCGTGGTTGTAGACTTTTTCGCGAATTTATTTTATTATTTTGTTTGTCTTCATAATAATCATGTCATCTCTTCCATGACCATGATTGTTGTTGGGAAACAAAAATCAAAATGAATCCGCAGAAAAACTCAAAAAAATATTTCTATCAAAATTTAGAAATTTTGATAGAAATATTTCTAGATTTACTCAAATGTTCGAACATTTGAGTAAATCTAGGAAAGTATTACGGTAAAATGTTGATTTACATTATATTATGTAATTTGCTATATATATTATATATTTTTGTTGTAACATGCGTAATTTTTTAGAATTATCTAACGATTCAAATGAGACACCTACTTATCAAATCTCAGCTAAATAGCTCAAATAGTCCCTAAGTAAAATGGCTGTGACATACAGACAAACAAGACTTACCTTGCCTTTTGACAACGAAAAGTAAAACATAAAAAAACAACGCAAGGTGATGCCTTTAAGATAGTCTTAGTCTTTTACAAAAATGCAAAGGTTTAGACTGTTAGGTTATATGTACATACATATATATTTTTAAAAAACGTACAACGTACGAGTTTTAATAATTGATTATAAGGGTAAAATGAACTTCAGTAATATGATGATCAGGACAGTTTTTATTATGGACAGCTCACTAGGAGGTTAAGTTTGATAGGTTTGAATGACAAACAAATTGTTACTCCTGTTTAGAAACTCCCAAAACTAAAATAGATCATCAGTAGAGGTGAGTCTCTGTCTTCAATGCACGGTAGAATACACATAAACAAGCTGTTTATATAAATTTATTTACATGCACACAATGATCCATTGTCTACAAATCCCTCGACTATAACTAAATACCCAGTTCAACTGGTATTATGTTTCGAATTTACCTCAAATGAGAAAATTTACATAATTTTGCTTCCTCATTTTGTTGATATAGTGGATTATTCATGGCGCGTACAAATTGACGATTAATCATTAGTTAGATCAATTGTGAGTAGTTTCTTAGATGTGACATTTATTAGTATTAATATTATTTTATTGTATATGTTCATTATCGGTTTTCAATATATATCCTACTATTATTTACTATTAGCGATCCGTCACGCCTTTGCTCAATAAATCCACATCAAAAGACATACATTTTATTACATATATTATATTATATAGACCTATACTAAATTCGAAGCAATTTTAAAGTACTTTTGGAAGGTATCAGAGGCGATTTCCTTTTAGTAATACACTTAGGTTTAATATAAATAACCTTTATTTTATTATTTACCAAGAGAATAGTGTTATTTAAAATCGAAGAGATTTTTTGGAAAACAATGCATACCTATATTAAAGGAAAATTAAGGGCTAAACGATTTACCCTCACTTTGCTCTGATTCGTCCCTTTATTGGGGTCTTTTTATCATATATTTTACTGCAAACAGTTTCGGCAGTGTATGCAAAAAAACCTACTCAACTGCCACTTTCTTCCAATTTTAAATAACGTTATTTTAATTTCTAACAGTATTTTTTTTATTAAAATTAAAAATTGCTTATGACACTCGTCGATGACGTAGCTTCTTACTAGTGAAAACGAATTCAAAATGAAATCAGTAGGTTCACTAACAAACTAACAATATTTCTCACATTAGTGCAATGAAGGGAACACGTTTATGAGATCTTTAGTGTGGAGTCGCTATTACATAAAAATAAATATAGCTACTATATGGAGTAAAATATATGGTGTAATACAAAAATTTAATATTTAGATAAAATGTAATGTAACATGTGAAATCTAGTGTCACACTATTTGGCTCGAATGCCTCGAATTAATTGAAATAATTGAACAGTGACCTAAATTGTTGGTGTCAATTGTCTCGTAGAATCTCATTGGAATGATATTCAAAGTATTTTATCAATGAAATGTTTGAGTTCATTAGCAAAGACCGCTTTTTGCATATTCCTTTACGGCCTGGTAATATTATAATTGAATAATTTTGGAACTTGCGAAATTTCGACCATTATAAAATATTTTATATCAATCGTAAATTTTATTAAAAGCTTATATTTGATATTTAAAATAACTCAAGATTAAATTACATTCATCAAAACTAAATGTGTCTGATTTTAGAATTAATTGGAATTTAGAATCTTTATATAAATAGGCGGACAGTGTCAGGTGGTGGTGGTAACGCGTTCGCTTCTGAAACCGAATGAATCGGATTCAAATCTCAGGTCTCGCACGTCTGATATTGCGAATAATTTGCAGCATGATAACCACTTGTCTCACTGTGAAGGAAAACATCGTGAGAAAACTTGCATGTCTGAGAGAACTTAGCAAGTTTTTGAAGACATGCTCAGTCCGCCCGTAATTGGCCAGCGTGGTGGACTATGGCCTGTTCCCTCTTATATTATATAGGGCTAAAACACACATATATATATATATATATATATATATATATATATATATATATATATATATATATATATATATATATATATATATATATATATATATATATTTCTTTTTTTGTTTTAAAAAATGGTCGAATATCGATTACTGGACGAACACTAAACAAGCAAAACTATTGCGATTATAAAGTATGATAACAAAAGAACGGCAAGGAAGTTTTAAATAAAGGAATACCAGTTTTCTACCTTTTACTTGACAACTAAGAAGTAGATTAAATATATCACTTGAAACTTCGACAAGAAAACATTGAAAGAAGCTCATATTTAAGCAAAATTGGACATAGTTTTGTTACATTTATATTTCCACAATTACACCTATTAATTCTTTGTTTAAACAATTTTAGTTTTTATAACTTGCCTTGTAAACAGGCCAGTTATGAGTTATACCAATGTCCAGTTATAATTTTATGGAATAATAGCAGTATGTACGACTTATTATTTTTATTGGGCTAATCTTACATCGCAATGGGTCGATACGATAAGAAGAAGAATAAGGAGTTGTGATTATTATGTTAAAATTAAGGAGAATCTAGATAAGTATTTTTCAATTCTAACACTAACCTCTTCACTGGTGACTGGATGTGTTCTTAGCTTGGACAGCATGGTTAGGGTTTCCTTGTCATGTCGGAGATCAGCTTTGCATCCACACAGCAGCACTGGGGCGGAGCCTCCGTGAGTGCGTACTTCTCTGTACCACTGGAAAATAAATCGGACTTTTATTATAAGCTGGCAATATACCCTCGCTTCGCTCGTACTTCGGTCCGGGCCAAGTTTTAATTTGTTTTTGAGCGGAACCCTAATTCTTTTTCTAAAATAAAAGTAGCCTAAGTTACTCCTTATGAAATCAGCTATTTACCAATGAAAGTCCCGTCAAAATCAGTCCAGCCGTTTCGGAGATTAGCCAGATCAAACAGACAGATAGACAAAAATTTTAAAGTTTTTAATGATCTGTATAGATATGATCAATTTTAATTATCTGTATAGATACGAAAGATTCTATATGTATATGTGTATGTATGTTTGTTGATTCTTCACGCTGAAGGCTAGACAGATTTGGATAAAATTTAGTATATGGATAGATAGAGTAACATATAGCCTTCTTATAGGCACCGCGGGACACTACGCTAAGTAGTTCGCTAGAAATTATATCTTAGTGTCAAGATTTAAGCATAATAGTAACCTACATCATATTCTCTCCGTTTTTTTTATATGGTAATAAAAATATGTAATATATTTCACAACATACAGTACCTATATAAATTAATTAATATTTACTGCTTCGCATTTAAGACTTTAATGTGCACTTGGTATAAGTTTTCATTGCACTTCTTTTAAAGCGATCTTCTTTAAATCTTTTCCAATAAAACATGTAATGGTCTACTTGCACAGTTACCTTTCAGCTTTATGTATTACTAGCGTTTACCCTCGGTTCCACCTAGATAAAGGTCTTTATAACTCCACTCCTAAAGGTCGTAAACTATACTAATATTATAAAGAGGCAAAGTTTGTGAATTTGTGAGTTTATGACGTTGTAGGGGGGTAATCTTTGGATCTAATGAATCGAGTTAGATAAAATTTGGTAAGAAGATAGTTTGAGACAGTGAAAAGGACATAGGATACTTTTATCCCGGAAATTATCGCTTAAGGGGATGACAATGTGGATGAAAGTATGTATTGGGAAGCAAGCTGGTGTTATAGTAAATGTTAAAAGATTTTATCTAATTGGATTGGTATTGCCAGAAATTTTTATTTTAATGTTGGAAAATGCATTTACGCATACTACCTGCATGTATACAGGTGGTTATATGGGACTCACCAACAAAGCTAGTTCTACTTAAGCCTAACCGAACCTCTCCCGTCTTAATGGGGTGTCGCATGATCAACTAGGGACTCAACCACAACGCTCCGAAGGCAGGCCTGCCGAAGCAGATCACAACAACCAAGAGGTCACTCCCATAGTCCACTCTACTATCAGAGAAGTACTAGGAGCAACCCGCATGGCACACCGCCCGCCAAAGTGGGCCACTACCCTGTGTCTCTTGGCTTTGCGCCCGGCTGGGTTGCTGGACGGTAATGCGCCCTCTCACCAGGACAAGGTAAACAAAAATATGTATTTATCGCACTTTTCTGCAACATTTCTATCATACATTATAGATAAATAAACTCCGAGATCAGTAAAATAAAAAGTTTCCCATCGCGGTTTCTGAGAATCATTGCTTTGAACCGGATTTTCTTTAAGGGGCTTTTTACTATCATCTTATTTGCTTAACAAGATCCACTGCTATGTCCGCTTTGAAAATATTCTCATGGATAAAGCCATTTCTTTCTTTACTTTTATATAAAAAAACGTAGATAACTAAATCAGATATCAATTTAATAAATTTTAACGAGGTAAAGCCATTTTTTTTTAATTTGTATTTTACTAGCAAAACCTTCGGCATCGCTCGTGTTAAAACTGCAAAAAACAAATCATTGGCTGTATGTTATAAGTAATTAATACAGAAACCCTCTTAACGGTAAAATTTCAAAAAAAAAAACCTTTCTTAGTTGATACGTAAACTTTACTAAGAACACACCTTTCAAATTTCATGTTTCTTAGATCAGTTTAGACTGTGCGTTTGATATATCAGTCAGGTATCGATACTAATGACTATTTTAATAACCTTTTCCAAACCATATTTTATGTACAGATTCGACTCAGTTAGAATTTTATTATAATTACATACATGCACATAGGTTATCTATAAATGATAGAATAATACTATATATTAATTAAGTTATATTCAAATTAATTTGTTTCCAATTCGATTAACAGTTCTACTATTCACCTTATGATTAATATTAGATCGTTTTGATAGATTTATTGTAGAAACATTTAGTATGTTG
Organism: Brenthis hecate; assembly: GCA_951806755.1. Classification (NCBI taxonomy): domain Eukaryota; kingdom Metazoa; phylum Arthropoda; class Insecta; order Lepidoptera; family Nymphalidae; genus Brenthis; species Brenthis hecate. Next base: position 4,493,522 of record OX638258.1, on the reverse strand, counting down.
TAAAACTGACTTCTAAGGCAACATAAAGTGAAGTTAACAAATAAAGAAAAATTTTCACTACGAGCAATATTTCTTTTAAAGGAATATAAAAATAAATTGTTTTGTGTTGCTCAGAAACAAATTTCCGTTTTACGGCGGAAACACTAGTGTCGATACTTTCTAGCGTAAATTCAGTGTAAAATTGGCTTCCTTTAGTGACATGGTATTAGTTCTCATGCTATTAAAATGATGGATCACATTCAAATTTCAAATTTGAACGCAAGATACAGCCTTAATTTTTAAAACAAAAACGAATTTAGAAAAATAAATAAAATAAAAGCTCATAAAATGACACAGCAAGAGACTTTAGTGTTGGTATACTCGATAAAAATTGGCGTAACATTCGAGACAAAGTAAAACCGTAAGTTGGCTGGAGAATAAAAAGGCCTATATTTAACAATATTTAAATGGTTTTTTTGGTTATTTTATTATTGGTTACATTATTTTATTATTAAAATAATTTATAGTATATATTTTGTTTTATTAATACTTATAAAAAATAAAAGAAATGGATACGTATGCGGAATGGAAAAATATTTAAATCTAAGATGTCGTTTCAGCAACCTATATTTTGTGTTTTGAAACCAAAAAAAAATGATATGAGTTAAAAAAAAATTAAATAATAATCCCAATTTGAATATAATTCTGTTAATAATCATCAAATACTTTCGTTGCAAAAACTTTTATTGTCTAGTGGTTTTTATAAGAGCAGTCTTGTGTCATTGAACTAGTTATAGTGTTCAAAATAGGTCAAAAATAAAGCCTACGTTTTGACAAGGTTAGTAAATATTATATAGGCGAAAGTTTAAATGTTTGCTGCTCTATCAAGCCAGAACGGCTGAACCGATCTGGATGAAATTTGGTACAGAGATAGATTATAGTATGGAATAGCACATAGGTTACTTTTTATCCTGGAAAAATGTACAGATCCCGTGGGATAGTTTCGTTTTTGTTTTACATAGAGCAATGGATCAACTATCTATTCCATACTAACCCTTAAAATGTAGCTATGGACGTCGAGCGAATATAATAGTTAAAATAAAAATAAAATAAATACACACAGTCAAATTTTATCAGTTTCGATATTTATTACCAAATGAGTCATATCAATTTATTCTTATAGGTTAAGGCGAATGCAAGGTGGGTAGAACAATGCGAGGGCCATGAATAAATATATCTTATTCACTTAGTACTATTAAGTAATTCCCAAGCTATTAAGTTTATATCGCCCATATAAATAGATATGTCACTTAGATTTTTTTGCTTCATTGGTCTAGTGGTTAGAATATTTATCTGCAGATCTTGAGGTTCGAGTCCCGGATCAGTCAAAATAGGATCTACATTAAAAGAAGAACAGACTATGACAGGGAACACTGTAATATCTCATATACACGAAATGTTTGTACCAATGAAATTATATTCTAAGATCGCCGTGGGGGAAGTTCGGTCAAAAGGACTTTACATCAAAATAATTGGCCGTGTGGAAAATAATATGCTTTAAGCATTATTTATTATCTACAATTTAACTATAAATTTATTACATTTTAAATACAAACATAAAAAAAATACAGTCGAATTGAGAACTTCCTCCTTCTTGAAGTCGGTTGAAAATAAACGTCATTAACAATGATCTTACTCGAAATTAAAAATCTAAATAAATCCGCGAAAAAACTGTCAAATATTGACGAAAATCTTAGAATGTATTATTTTTATTTTTTAAAATTGTTATTTTAAATTTCATATAGGTTAATAATAATTTTAGCTACCAAATATAGCTATTTTTTCATAAATAGTTATATGAATCCAATACATATTGTGTATTTCTTCAAAACACTAAAGAATAAAATTGAGCTAACACAAGGTTAGCAACTTTAAGTTCTTTAATACGTTTGCCCTACGGTTTAAAATTTAAAAAGTTTTAAATTATCTATACTAATCTATACTAATATTATAAAGAGGTAAAGTTTGTGAATTGTGAGTTTGTGACGTTGTAGGGGGTAATCTCCTAGATCTACTGAACCGATTTAGATGAAATTTGGTAAGAAGATAGTTTGAGACCCTGGGAAGGACATAGGATTTTATCCCGGAAATCATCTCTTATGGGGGTGAAAATGGGGATGTAAGTTTGTATTGGGAAATTGTTTGTATTGGGTGAGTCGCTACTTTGATATATTTGTGGTAGTTGTGCCTTATTTTCAATATTACCTTCACAGCTGCATTGTTTAAGGTTTCTGGTTCTGCGATGTTGAAGCACAGCATAAATATTTTAGCGTCTTGATACGCGAGCGGTCTCACAGTGTCATACGCTGTGGTGCCTGTCAAATAAATTAATATTTAGTTAATAGTTACAGTTTATAGAGCAGTCTATAAGTGAAATCTTATTTACTGTACACCTAATAACATTATTTTAGTTATTTTATATAAATAAATAAATATGTTGAGACATTAACACACAGCACCATCTAGTTACATGGTAAGCTACGAGGCTTGTGTTATGGATACCAGATAGTTGATATATTACAGATATAATTTAACCTTAAATATATACATATTATGCGAGTAAATATAAACACTCATGACTGGAGTATAAGCATTCATGCTCATCGCACAAATGAATGCCCCCAGCGGTACTCGAAGCCGCGACTGTTGGCACAGCAAGTAGGGTTACTACAAACTGAGACAAACGTATCGTCGTTATACACATAGTTATATGTATTAATATATGTAAAGTTCTTGTATAGATAGATACTAAACAAAAAAAAAAGAAAAAGAAAATCGGTTAACAATCACAGGAGAAAATAATACTGAATTGGTTTTACTTTACATAAACAGATGTAAAAATGAAAAATATTAATATCTTTTAAATAAATCCCTTAAATATGTTAAAGATAAGAAATACTCTCGAAAATTAAAGAAATAAATAATATTCATAAATCAAATTCCCATAATTATTTAACCGATGAATGAAAAAACAGTCATCATATTATAATGATCGAGTTTGTATTGCTTTTTCATAGATGGCGCCATTTATATTTTATGACTTTATAATCATTGATGAAAACGCTAAGTCACTATTTGATTTATTAATACAAAATATTTTTTTACGTTTGTATGTATTTATTAAAAAAGTAATAATTTGACAATTCGCGGGTTAATTTCTATCCAAGCAATATAAATATAATAGCCCGAAAATAGTCCGAATTCGGGCTGTTCGATTTGTTTGTATGGGATGGGGTTTCTGTATTTTGTACTAGTATAATATAATGTTATCAGTATACGTCATAAAAAAACAATAGGTTATAATAACTTTACCGAGGTTAACCTGCTATGGGAGAGCCAAATTGAATGAAACCTCACGGTTTGTTTTTCACATCATGATATCCAATTTTATTACAAGAAAATTATTTAAAATAGCTTCCTAGTGGACATTGTTGTTTACATAAACAATATTTATGTTTCTAGGTTTGTTTTAACTAGCAGACGTGACATTAAAAACAAATTGATCTTATCAGTATTCAAATATCAGATAGCATTCTACGCCTAATCGCGATAAAGAACGGAAGTTAGTCATTAAAATTAAGTCGGTGATGTAAGTGTTGTTTTGCATGTATATAATCGTTTATTATATAACTAATAGCTGAGCTCACAAACTTTCTTCTACCATATAAATTATCAAAGAAATCTAACGTAAGATATAAAAATACTAAAATCGCGATTAAAAAGTGGGGGTGGGAGTAGCAGGGTGAAAAATAATTTACGGCCTATTCTCATACCTACCAAATATACAAAAAAAAAAAATCGGTCGAGCCTTTTCGGAGGAGTGCAACCACAAGCAATCTGACACGAAATATTTGTATATAAGATTAGCTGAACACAGATTATTGCTTAACATCTTGTGGTAGACCAGTAATGCTTAAAAAGCGACCAGCTTAGGAAACCGAGTGAAGCGGGTTCAAATCCCCTGTGTCACACCTCTGCTATATTCACAATTCATATGCGAATCATTTCCGGCATGATTAACACTGAATGTCGAGAAGGAAAACATCGTGAAAAAACTTGTATATCTAAAGGTACTTGGCGAGTTTTCGAAAGACATGTGAAGTCCGCCAACCCGCTCTTAGCCAGCGTGGTGGATTATGGTCTAATCTTCCTCGTATTTAAAGGCCTATGCCCAGGAGTGGAACGTTAAAAAGGGCCGAGTATAATGAAATGAAAAAAAAAAAAATATCCAGTGACAAAAAAATCTGGAGCAGGCACTACTATGAAAATGATTAATGCAAAACTAAGTTGGCAAGTGAAAAAAATGTAAATATTTAATCTATAAATTACATATAAGTATGGCTTACATTAAACAATGTTTGGACGATATTTTTTTATTGACGATCTAATAATAACAAAGGTATAATTTCATAGCGCACACGCAAATAAAAGTTAAAATTTAAGAACAGTACAGTACTTTTTTCTCCTCTGTCAAACGTTTTTTTTGTTTAGTAGTTATCGACGACCTTTACTGCTATCAATAAAAAAGTTTACCTCTATTTAATAATGATTATGATCTGATAATCATTATAATTATAACAGAATCCATCCATAGCTACGATGTAACGGCTAGTATAGATTTCTCAGAGATGAGATATTCTCCTGCAGTAAAAATATCCTATATGTTAACCCAGATAAATGATGTGTTCCCAGACAGAGAGACAGACAGACAAAATTCTAAAATCTAGATTCGGCCTCTGTATCGATAATAATGACTATTTCAATAAGATTTTCTAAAAAAATATTTAATGTACAGATTCTACTCAGAATTTTATTATATGTATAGAAGAAAACATCTTTTTAATAATAAAATCCTTGCCATATTCAGCTACCCGGATGGAGGACCTGCATACAAGTTTTTACTCGTAACAAAGAAATGACCCGTATCAGAATCGCCCGGACATCGTTTACTGTCCACTAACGGCAGATGCTTCTTTACATACTACATTCCTATGCATAAAATAGAAACCATAGCTAATAGCTGTATATCTATACATAGGTATAATCTATCTATAGTAAACTATACTAATATATTATTATAAACAGGTAAAGTTTGTCAGTTTGTGAGTTTGTGACGTTGTAGGTGGTAGTCTCTGGATCTACTGAACTGATTTAGATGAAATTTGGTAAGAAGATAGTTTGAGAACCTGGGAAGGACATACAATACTTTTTATACCGGAAATCATCCATTAAAGGGATGAAAATGGGGACGAAAGTTTGTATGGCGAATCAACCTAGGGACTAACCTGAGCGAAGCGAGGGTGAGTCGCTAGTAATATTATAAAGTTGAGACGAGACTTTTTTTGACAAACTTATTTGAAGTTTTGATAAGTAGGTATGCTGCTTTGAAAATCAACTAGATGAAAGAATTGTCATAAAACTTTTGAATCCTTGTTTAATATGATTTTAACCAGTCGGGTTAAGAAAAACCCCTTTTTTGAGCTATGTGTACTAGTGGCGAATTAAATGAAATGAAACCGCGTTCGATGTGTCCTTTAGTAAATTATCATTCTATTTTACTAATATTATAAATGTGAAAGTTTAGATGTTTGGAAGGATGTTTGTTATTTAATCCGTCAGAACGGCTGAACGGATTTGGATGAAATTTGGCATAGAGATAGATGATAGTCTGGAGTAGTTAACTAAAATAATCATAAGCTAAATAAAATACGCTACCTTTTATCCCGGAAAAATGTACGGTTCCCGTGGGCTTGTCTTTGTTTTTCTAGAGGCGAACGCGAGCGAAGCGAGGGTGAGCCGCTAGTAATGGTATATTTATACGAAAGTTTTATGTGTGTATGTTCGTGTAAGTTTTATGTGTGTAAAACGACTAAACGGAATTGAATGAAATTTAGTACATATATATACATGATAATACCTGGAGTAGCATACAAGCTACTATTAGTAATAAAAACTGCCAAAAGATGGCGCCACCTGTACATTATATTATAAATACAAAACTAACGATCAGTGTCGCTAGTATGAAGATATTATAAAGATATTAACTTATAATACGCTCTAGATAAATGTCAGCTTACATGTTTTTATGAGAAGCGTCCCACGAGTAATGCCGTTTGAACGCACATATAAAAGTATATTAAGAGTAATTTACAGTTAAAATTAACTAACTGTTAATGGAGTGTGAACGCTATGTACTTTATAGCTATACTATTTATTGCTTTCGACTTTGTTTGCTAAACTATAAAATTGCTCGTAAAGTGCCAAAATGTAGAGTACGGGATAGTAGTAACAGACAAAGCGTGTAATTTCTTCTTTAAGTGTATATATATAGCTTTATTTATTTTTAGTACTCATTTTATTTTTCTTGAAATATATATGAAACCTTTGATTTCATATTAAAAAACAAATATATAGCCTAACATATACAAAAGTATACAATAGAATTAAGTACGTTGTTGTCAAAAATTATAATCTCATATAAAAATATTAAAAATGTCTGCCGAAACCCGGGATTGAACCGGGGACCTTTAGATCTTCAGTCTAACGCTCTCCCAACTGAGCTATTTCGGCGATAATATATTTACTGAATATGTAGTAGGTACTATATCTATAGAATAGTGTCTTATCAGTATTGATTGGTTTGTTTTATCTATTACATTTATTGAAAGAAAACATTGTCAAAAAATGTGCGTGTGTGAGAAGTGAGAACCTAATTTGTTTTTGAAAGGTCATAATTGACGCCAGGGTGGTGAACTATAGCCTGGCCCCCCTCGATTTGACAGGAGGCTCGTCTCCAGTTACAACTATAATTTTATGTTTTTTTGACATATTTTTATAAGAGTGGGTTTCAATATTTGTGCATATATTATACAACTGGTATACTTGTCTGTGTGTGTTCATCCATTATTGAAAAAAAAACCAGTCAAGTAGACATTTATAGCCAAAGTGAGGAAGTAAAGTAAGTACTTACTGGTTTAAATTCCAACACTTGGAATGATGATAATTGTTTTTGTTAACGGCTTGGAGTTATGTTAACAGACGCAATAGATTCTGCCAGTCAGTTAGTTAGTTACAAGTGAAACTAATAAGATGGAGAATTCCTGCTCATCTTAGCCTTTAAGGATGAGAATTCTATATACTTAGTTACAAAATGACACTAATAAAATGTAGAGTCTCCTTCTACTCATCTTGACTCTTAGGGATTTATCTATATTGTACTTAGAGTGTAAAACCTTAAGTCAAATCTTAATTACCTAGTCAAACCTGTCTCAGAAGTAATAACTCGTCTAGATGTAACATAAACCCTAAGCATATAATGTTCTTACAGTTATTTACATGGAACGAATCCGACACGATTGAGTTTTACAAATTTAAAAAAAAAAATTAGATATTTTTGTAATTAATACATATTCTATTCAAATATTTTTTAATGTTAGTCAAAGTCTTGAATAAGAAAAAAGTGGAGATATTTTTTTTAATATCCAACTTTTAAAAGTCAATTAATTCAAGCACCTATGACACTTAAAAAGCTATGAAAAGTATTAATTCATTAACAAAATTAAAAAATATCTTGAAAAAAAATATTATTCAACTAGCGACTTACCCTTATCTTCTTCTCTTCGCTTCTTATCTTATCTTCGCTTGGATGTGTCACTAGATGCCTAACAATAGCCTATCTGTTACTCCAGGTATATAGTCTTTATATGTACTAAACATCCAAATACGTCCAGCGGTCTCACGTGTAACAAACATACAAACTTACACATTTTTAATGATACTAGCAATATAAACTTTCTTCTCCATTTTCACCCCCTTAAGGGAAGATTTCCGGGATAAAAAGTATCTTATGTCCTTCCCAGGGTCTCAAACTATCTTCTTACCAAATTTTATCTAAATCGGTTCAGTAAATCCAGAGATTACCCCATACAACGTCACAAACTCACACATTTTACCTCTTTATAATATTAGTATAGATACTCGTAGTATGATTAATTACTAGTGTTCTGCCCCGTAGTATTTGTGTGAAACGCACCTTACACGACCTTTAATTTGCTTAAATCTAATTACTGTCGCAATAAGCCATAACCGGACAAGTTAAGCTTATCATTAACATGAATTATCTTTACTATACATCAAGATATAAATAAAATTTTAAAGACCACTTCATCATTTTAATTATTTCCTTATTAACTTCTTCTTCTACAAAGATAAGGGTTTCATTTGAAAATGATTAAGTTATTGGAACAAGTTTGAATAATCCTGGAATGCTATTCTCTTAACAAACTTGCGATCATGGCGGTCTCGCTTAGCTTCTACTTTCATTCTCCCACATGTTTTTTTTTTCCAATAAATTGACAATCCTATACAAATATACAGAAGTCAGGCTCAGATACAGGATGCAACTACATATGTTACTACATATATTAGGTTCTTAAGGTAGAGAAATTCTAGATAGAAATCTTTCTGGATCGAGAATCGAATCCAGGACTATGAGATTAGCAGCAGTACATGCTACCCGCGTAGATTATATGCCAATTTTGTACATATATATCGTTATTTATCTTAGAATTTGTGAAAGTTACCACTTTGATATTTAGGGAAATGATACTTCGGTCTTTTATCTTGAATTGCCTTTGAAAACACGTTTAATGAAAATTTTCTCGATAATATATTTCTTTGAAAAATACAAGTTTTGCACACATATTGCTATTTATCTCAGAAACAGCTCAATATTTTTGTAGAGTTTGTTTTGTCAGGAAGCCTAGAAGTATTTCGAATTTCATTTTTTGATTGCTTGTTTGATTAATTTATAGTGAACTAGCATTGCCCGCGGCTCCGCCCGCGTTCAGATGACCAAAAACCAAATTCTTGGGTTTTACATATTAGTATACTTTTACATTGCAGTTTTTCTATTTTTTTCTCAAAAATGAGATATTTTCCCGCAGTAAAAAGTATCCTATATGTTGACTCGTATAACCAGCTACCATCATACCAAATTTCATCAAAATCTGTCTAGTGGTTTTTTCGTGATGCGGTAACAGACAGACAGACAAAAATTCTAAAAACTATAGATTCGGACTCTATATCTATAATAATATCTATTTCAATTAGATTTTCCAAAGAATATTTTATGTACAGATTCGACATAGTTAAAATTTTATTATTTATTATATGTATAGATTAAAAACTGTATTGGTGCTTAAATACGTTGAGCATCTATCGCTCTATATTTCTCACTCACGATAGAACATTATCTTGTCATCCCGCTGCTCAGAATCTGAATCCTACCGGTCTTATGGCGCACTCATAACGCGACCAGAAGTGATACATCATAGATCATCTATAGCGGATATCCAATACGTTATTACAATTAAATTACAGCGCCTACACTGGTATTACTTAGATGGCACAGTTACTGATAATCGCTATCTCACGCCCAGTGCTTTCCACCCACATGGTTTCAACTGTAATTATGTATATAGAAAATTGTGTAATTGTTATTATGTTTAATGTTTAATTTGTTAATTTAAAGTGTATAAAATCGGAGTCCTATTATAAATACGAAATTTTGTATGTGTGATGGAACTGCTAGATTGATTTGGATGACAGTGATGATTAGTACACATATATACAAATTTACATATAGATGGCTCGGAGTAACACATAGGGTACAGCTAGGCACCTAGGGGTGCACCCGAGTAAAACATGGGTAAGTCGCTAGTGTGAGTAAAAAGACAGCTCAAGTGAAGGGAGGATAATTCGATAGTGCTTTTGTATTAGAGATTTTTCCCTCAATCTTTTAAATATTGCCCCTATACATATTTAAATATTTTTTAAAAACACGGAAGAATAAATTGATTTTATTCTCTTCTCAGAAATCCTTTAAAAAGATACGACAGTTTAGTAAGTTTGTTAAATTAACTAAATCAGAAATATCATTTCAATAAAACGTAGTAAAAATGTCGTATTAAATTACTGTGTGATAAAGCTCAGCATATAAAGCTTAAGATGAGTTACTCTTTGAATGGAATATGGACGACTAAAGAAATAAAACCGCTTACATTTTATTAAGCAGTAATGAAATACACTGTAACATGTCGTATCGCCAGCTTATTCTCAGTACTGTGCGTGTGCTATATTTTCAAGAAGGATTTATATTATTAGGCTTCCGTACCAGAAGGGTGCCAACGGATTATTACTATGCCTTCGCTGTCCGTCCGTCCGTCTGTCAGAGAGCTGTATCTCAAGAACCGTAATAGGTAGAGAGTTGAATTTTTAACAGAGTATGTATTTCTATTGCTGCTATAACAACAAAAAATGAAAATAAAAAAATAAAAGTACAAGAAACAATTTTTTATCGTTTGTAATCGATCATCGAAGTTAATATTACTACATATAAAGAGTAAAAGTCATATTAACAAAAAGTACATGTACGATGGTACAGAACCTTTCGTGTGCGAATTCTACTCGCACTTGACCAATTTTATAATTATCACTTTTTAACTATAAAAAGAGCAACTGTTGAGTTTCTCGCCGGCTCTTCTCAGCAAAACTGCTGACTACACTGACTCTATTTAAATTAAATTGACGATTCAAAAGCTCTTTCGTAAGTCTAATTTAATAAAGTTCAATTTAATTTCATTTAACTAAATACCTACATCACCTTTAAAAGTACCTTTAAGAGGTTTTTTTTTTAAATTTATATGAAACTGGCGACTTACTCTTACTTTGCAATTCTAAAAGGTAATTGGACAATTACTTCAAAAGCGGAACAGTATGTGTATGTATGTTTGTTACTCCGTCACGGTAAAACGGCTGGTCAGATTTTGATAAAATTTAGTATGTAGATAACTTGTAACACATAGGCTAATGTTAGTAATAAATTTTGCCAAAAGGTGGCGCTACCTATATAAAATATTATAAATACAAAATGCACCTAAGAACGATGCAAAGGTGAAGTCGTTACTTTATAATATTAATAAGTTTTTATATATATTTTATACAAGTATGTTATAATGTTGTTGTTTTATGTTCTAATCTATAATATAATAAAATTGTTATCAAGCCGAATCTGTACATTAGATATTTTTTATAAAATCTTATTGAAATAGACATTATTATCGATGCAGAGGCCGAATGTATAGTTCTTAGAATTTTTATCTGTCTGTCTGTTACTGCATCACGGAAAAACCCCTGGAGGGATTTTGATGAAATTTGGTATGGTGATAGCTGGTTATCCGGGTCAACATATAGGATACTTTTTACCGCAGGAAAATATTTCATTACTGAGAAAAAAATACAAAAACTGCAATGTAAGAGTATACTAATATGTAAAACCTAAGAATTTGGTTTTTGGTCATCTGAACTCGGGCGGAGCCGTGGGCAATGTTAGTATTATTATAATTCAGTTAATATTTAAATTTAAGCTAGTTACAGAACTGTTAGTAAAATCGTTTGTTTATTGAACGGGACGCGTACGGCAATATTTGTATAGAAGTAATATAGAAATATCGCTAGTAATTTAGGAATTTCAAAGCTCAATGTTAATTAAATTTGTGTTACCAAATCTAATAATTGTGAATAGTTCTAAATGGGTATGTGGTTTGAGTTTATAATAGAGACTTTACACACACAGCCACTGTAAAATGATCTTAGTTTCTATAGGATCCTTTTGCGTGTAGAGTTCATAATTACGAATTTCTTACATCGGAGTGAGTTATTGAAATTTAATCTTATTTGCTTACTAGTGACTTACATTCGCTTAGCTCGTGTGCGTTCCTGGATGCGTTTTAATTTTTTTGAGCGGAACCCTAATTCTTTTTCTCAAATAAATTAGCTTAAGTTACTCCTTATAACATCAGCTATCTGCTAGTGAATGTCCCGTCAAAATTAATCCAGCCGTTTTGGAGATTAGCCGGAACTAACAGACGGACAGACAAAAAATTTAAAAATTGTATTTTTCTTATAAGTACCTGCCGTATAATTTCAACTATGCATTTATAGTAAAAAGCTGTTATTTTCTCATTACAAACAGACACTTCAATTTTATTTGTCTTTTATTTATATATAGGTATGTATGAAATGTGATTAAATATCAATCAATTGCATCTTTCACATTGCAGTGAAACAAAAAAAAAAACAAAAGACAATACAAATTCAATTTCTATCCAATAAACGATATCGCTAATAGAAAGCGAAACAATAGGTATATAGGAATGTCATATTTTCCCACGTGACATAACGTTAAGATATGTCATTTCTACATTATTTATCCTTCTAACAGCAACAGTATTAATATATTACTTGTTCTAGTTAAGCCCATGCTTATTATCGCGCTTTCTCAAAATATTTTTAAAAAGCAAAAGAAGCAAAATAGCGAAGTAAAGTGAGCGTACAAATCGAAAAAAAAAACGTATTATTTCCTAAAATTGGTACCATTTACATGTGGTGCGTTTGGTTTTTATTATTTATCGTTCTCACTATAAATTGTGTTACTGAATACACTTAAAACTTGACGACACGTTTGGCTCCCACTTTCTGTCCCAGCGGTCGCGGATTCGAGTCCCGCTGGCATTCATTTGTGTGATGAGCACGAATGTTTGTACTCCAGTCATGGGTGTTTATATTTATAATATGTATGTATTTAAAGTTATATTTGTGTAGTGTATCAACTATCTGGTATTCATAACACAAGCCTCGTACCTTACCATGGAACTAGATGATGCTATGTATTAATTTCCCAACATATTTATATATAAAAAAAGAAACACATAACCCTCTTTCTAAAAACAATGGTTAAAAATCACTGCACCCTACTGCAACATCGTTATTAAAAATATGTTACAACTCAATTCACGTAGAAGCTTTACAATCCACAAATATTTACAAAGAGAGCACTGCGGTCTGTTGAAAATAATATTTATTTTGCTCATGTTCCCTTTTCCTGGCCAGTGTTTACAATTAACTATGCACAGATGTGCATTGCACTCGTATAGCACACCCGGATGTTATCTTGATTTGGTGCTAAATTAGATATTTCATCTATACAAATAAATAAAATTGAAGTTTCTGTTTGTAATGGCTAAAATAATAGCTTTTTACTAAATGCATATGAAAGTATATATTATGGTATTTATAAGAAAAAAAGAAACAAATTTGAACATTTAATAATATTTTAAATTGGACCGATTTTGACGGGACTTTCACTGGCAGATAGCTGATGTTATAAGGAGTAACTTAAGCTACTCTTATTTTAGAAAAAGAATTAGAGTCCCGCGCAAAAAATTAAAATTCATGAAATTGTGAACAAAATGCGTGCATCTAGAGACGCATCCGAAAGGAGTGATGTTAAGTCGCTAGTCACAGTTACGCATATATAGAATATGTATTATATAAAAATGTGGTGAGCGTGTGTAATTCTTCTCCTGTTAAATGGCTTGACCGATTTTGATAAAAATCTTTGTATTCTTGTATAGTCATCTGGATGGTTCTCAGCTATTGTTGGAAGGTTGTTTTTTGAATTTTTTTTATCAGACGTGGTCTGTGGACGCTTTCAACTTCTTCGTATAAAATAAAAAGCGAAGATAATAAAGTATAGAAACTTTCTAGGGGTGCATTGCATTTTGTTCTAAGAATAATTAATTGAAAGAAGTTGCAGGTATATGAGTAATTATCACATTGACATTGGGAAAAAAGGGGTTAAAAAATTCAAATAAAATATTTCTGCAAGAAATGACGTGTGATGATAATTTTACTAATGGAGAGACATTTACTCTTTACTGACGATTTCAGTGATGACGGTAAATCTCATTGTGAAAACCCAGTAATTATTTTGTCCGATCCGGGATTCCAATCTAAACCCTCCCGATCTGCAGCCGTACATGCTTGACATAGTATATATAGTACATAATACATGATAGACGAGTCAGGGAGTCAAATCTATTAGAATAATATTTTAAAGGTCCTATGTAAAAAGTAACTCAGAAATTGCGTAGCTTAAATACTATAACGCATAAAACACATTTATCATCGTATTAAAGTTTTGCGATTTCAGCATGCGTGTGTTTGCAAGATAGCGTTGTTTTATGAGTAACAGACGGACATACTGAATTGGTTTGTTTAAAATTAAATATAGCTCGTAGTTAAGTATAGCTTTCGTCAATTGATTACGTCCTTAGGTATCCGACAGTAGCCTATACCAGTTACTCCAGGTCTATCTATTTATTTCATTCAAATCCGTCCAGTCAACAAGTACATAACAAAAATTTGTAAGATAATCTATCTCTTTTTCACATACAGCGATCCTATTAACTGTCCTTGTTATGCATTAACAACAATTTTTGAAAGCTTCAATACATATTTTAGAATTTTATATTTTTTTACAAATTATACTTATGGCGTAACTACTTAGTACTTCATAGGGGCTATTTTTTATTTACTATTATAATATTGACTTATATTGTTGACGATACGTTCGGCTCAGTTTGTAGTGACCCTACTTGCTGTGCCAGCGGTCGCGGTTTCGAGTCCCGCTGGGGGCATTCATTTGTGTGATGAACACGAATGTTTGTACTCCAGTCATGGGTATATATACATATATATATATATATATATATATATATATATATATATATATATATATATATATAATATATATATATATATATATATATATATATATATATATTTAAAGTTATATACGTGTAGTATATCAACTATCTGGTATCCATAATACAAGCCTCGTAGCTTACCATGAAACTAGACGGTGCTGTGTGTTAATGTCACAACATATTATTTCTATTATTTTATTATTCACCTAGAGCCGCAACAAAACACGCAAAAGAAGGCCTAAAAACTATCTTAATTCATTAGTTAATCAATGATTATTTAGTATATGAATTAGTAAGCCATTAAGTAAAGGTTACGTGTTGAATAGAAATTGTAGGCGAATGAAAGGCTACCCACCTGACGTGTCCCAGACGGAAAAATTTACTCTATAGTCAGCAACTGTGCAGGTGTAGCCGTACTTCTCGAAACCCGTTGGTGTGTATGCCTGTAACAAATTAGATAAAATTTTTGTATAAAAAATAAGCTTTTTACAGTCTCAGCAAAGCAGTAGTAGTACATTAAAATAGAGTAAAGCAAGTTCTAAACTTAGTTTTAAGTTGTCAACCCATATAGGTAGTCTAGGTGAAGCCTAATTGTATTGAATAGAGGCTCTGGTCATGTTAAAAGACCAATTTTTTTTACAACAAAGTTTATAAGATCACTTTCTACTTAAACAAGATGTATATTATTTAAGAAAAACAGACGTAAAAATTTTATGTAAAGTAATTCGTAATAACACGCCAGAGTTTCGAATTATCGGTATTACAGTTTTGTACTACAGAGAATTTCTTTCTAGTCGTATGAGGTAGCCAATAGCCATCCCATTAGACTATGACAGTGCAGTAATAGAGTGCGCGCTTGTTTTTTGTTCAGTATAATAGCTCCCATGTACATTGTCATTTTATTTTTTCATTTAAAATATTTGAAGTTGTAAAAACACCTGCTGTTATTACAAAATTTTAATTTCATAAAAGATATAAAAGTCATTAACACGTACAGAGTCGACTGGGTAACAGGAACAAGAGGGTAATTGAATTCAGCAAGTTTACAATCGAATGAGTTTATTTACATGGAAAAGGTTTTATATTGCAAAAACTTCAATGAAAACTACTTTAACTTTGAGTGCTTTAAAGTTTAATAATTTTATAGTTCTATTTACGTTTTGTTTACTGTAAATGTAGCTTTTGTCTTACTCGTTTGGAAAAAGTAGCTACAATGGTGTCTCGTTTATTGGTCTATGGGCAGTATTTATATTTTTACGAATAAGCAAAGAATTTTACCAAGTTGAAGTTTAAAAAATGTAGAAGGTTGTTTAGTAGATTGTTGAAAATTCACTTTCTTTAAACACAGAACCATAAAATTGGTCATTTGGACTTTTATTATTACATTTGGAGATCCAGCATTTTAAATTACTTTGTAAATCGTATATAGAGTATACTAACAAAAAATATTATAGAGGTAAAGTTTGTGAGTTCTCTGTAGGAAGTAATCTCTGGAACTACAAAACCGATTACGATGAATTTTAGTAAGAAGATAGTTTGAGACCCTGGGAAGGACATAGGGTAGTTTATATCCCGGAAATCATCCCTAAAGGGGTTGAAAAGGGGGATAACCGTTTTTACGGGGAATCAATAATTTCTCAAGTAAGGGATATAAAACTCATCATACCTATGTATATATTTATACTAATATATAGTCTATTTATTCCATACTAATACTTAAAACGTTTTTTTTTAATTTATATATATATATATATATATATATATATATATATATATATATATATATATATATATATATATATATATATATATAATAAATATTTATAATTATTGTTCTCGTCTATACGTATAATAAAATTGTAACTGAGTCGAAGCGGTACATTAAATATTTTTTGGAAACTCTTATTGAAATAGTCACTATTATCCATACAGAGACCGAATCTATAGTTTTAGGAATATTTGTCTATTACTATGTCTGTCTGTGACCTTACGAGAAAGTCACTAGACAGATTTTGATATGGTATGATGATAGCTGGCTATCCTGGTCAACATATAGGATGCTTTTTACTGCGGGAAAATATCTCATCTCTGAGAAATCTATACTAAACGTTAAAACGTAATTAGGGATGAACCCGGGCGGAGCGAGGGTGAGTCTCTAGTGAGTACATACGTATATATTTGTACGTCAATAAACTAAATATCTTATTCATTATAAGATATTAGTTCCATACAAATATAGAACTTATTATGTTAAGTTATTTATTGGTGTAATTAAGTATTAATTAATTTCCTTTAAGTAAAGCAAATGCTAGTAACATTGTCAGTTATATTTGTATACGAAACAGGAAGTGAACTGTAAATAAGAAAGGATATTCTCACAGCTTACGAGTTAGCAGGCACACATTTTTTGTTCCCTAAATACACTTAAACAGTTGGTTTCCATTTTTTTGACCCATTAATAGTTCATCCATCTGTAAGTCCTTTAGCATTTTGCTTATTACTCATACTTGTAGAAAGATGATTATATCTAAGTTTTATTCGTTAAGTAGTTTTCCTGTTGTCTGTTAAGTAGTCCAAAATTAGTATTTTTTTATATATATATTTATATTACTACACAGCACCATCTAGTCCCATGGTAAGCTGCCCGGCTTGTGTTATGGATACCAGATATTTATATACACTACAGTGACTACACATATATAACTTCGAATACATACATATTATGAAATGCCCATGACTAGAGTACGAGCATTCGTGCTCATCACACAAACGAATGCCCCCAGCGGGACTCGAACCCGCGACCGCTGGCACAGCAAGTAGGGTAACTACAAACTAAGCCAAACGTGTCGTCATCGGTTTGATTACCAGATAAAGATATTATTTTCCCAAAAATTAAATCTGTATCATTAGATATTGTTTCGGGATCTATCGCTACTGCCTTTTCTATCTATATCGACATCTACACCTACTTGAAAATTTCATCCTGAATATTAAAATGCGCGACGCGTACACTTATTATATTTATTCTTGATTTAGATTTAGTACTTGAGTGGTCCCATATGGTGTTTCATAACCCATAAGAATAATTTCTACAAGTGCGTGGCTCAAATTGAAAATATAGGTCAAATTGGATAGTCTTAATAAAATTGTTTCAAATATATCTTTCTGTATATCCATATTGATACTTGAAAGCTGAAGAGTTGATTTAGCTTTATTTGTTTGAACTCACCTATCGCTGAAACTACAAGTGAAGATTTCATAATATTTGCGGTCAATCAATCAAATCAATTTACGGCAAACATTAAGTTACGTCTCTTAAAAGTGAACCAATTATATACATATATGTATATATACATATATGTATACATACATATAACTTCTTGTGCGCAGCCGCGGGCAAAAGCTAGTCTGACTAATATCGTCTGACAAATTTTACTTAAAAAAACATTGTTTATTTGAAAAATAAAACTGTATTTTTTTTTAGAAAAGCTTACCTGAACAGGTAATCGAACCAATGAAAATACAATGTTTTTTGTAAACGTATTCACGATATTACATGACTACAAATAGTAACATTTATTAATAAAACTTGAATGTCAAACCAAGTAATTTACCGTGCAACAAACCGATAGACACAAAATTGAAATCCTTCATACTATATATAAATATTCTAATGAGAATTGAAGTAACAACCTCTGACACAATAGAATGCGCCAATGAAATGCAAAACAGATACTTTATTTATAATAATAATATTTATTTATTTATTTATTATAATAATAGATGTATATCATTTATAAATTATCAGTTCTGAACATAACTATATATATATATATATATATATATATATATATATATATATATATATATATATATATATATATATTTATAACTATAATTTACTTGAATTCCTTTAAAATGCTTTCAGAGAATTGTAAAAGGTTGGAGGAGTGATAGGTAAGTCCGATTCGTGCCTCTTGGCCCATCGTCTCCGCTGTAGGGAAGCACGTAAGGGACATATAGTAAAATGTGAAAAGTAATAAAAATACGGTGACTAAGGTCTTTTACTAGTACGGGTATGCCTTGATAGCGTTTTGGTTGTAATAAATTGCATTTATATTTTATTATATTATTGTAATAGTTATAGATAAAACTATTAATATTATTCATATTATTTTATTATTTCTTAATTACAATTTTATTATATGTATTTATAGATTAAGTCATCTTCATATTAAAACATACATATGTAAACTGTATAATTATTATACACCCTCTTACTCAACTCCACAAACAAAACTAAGTTACACTCAAATTATGGTAATTAAAATCAGTAATTCAATTATGGAAAAGCCTCATAAATATCTACCCCGAAAAGTTTTCCAAATGTTCTGGTAACGTAATTTAAGTCGTAACTTCCAATGAATATACAATTCACACGTCTTCTAACTTTCGGAACGTATTTGTGGTTTATTATATTTTAAGCGAAGCGAAGAACTGGGGACTTACCCAGTTTCGCTTGGCCTGCCTAATAGTAGCATATTGGTTACTTCATGTTATACTCTATCAGTGTACTCAATAATAAATAAATAAAATAAACAAATGTTGGGACATTAACACACAGCACAATCTAGTTCCATGGTAAGCTACAAGGCTTGTGTTATGGATACCAGATAGTCGACACACTACACAGATATAACTTTAAATACATACATATTATAAATATAAACACCCATGACTGGAGTACAAACATCCGTGCTCATCACACAAATGAATGCCCCTAGCGGGACTCAAACCCGCGACCGCTGCAACAGCAAGTAGGGTCACTACCAACTGAGCCAAACGTGTTGTTAAATACTTTATTTTCACAAAAAAAATATGAATATATAAATATCATCTAAATCCATCATGCAGCCGTTTCGTAAAGGAATAACAAACATAACTCCCCTTTTTTACTCTTTACCCTTCCCCCTTACCTTTTTGATTAATAATAATAGTAGTCTGATAAGTTATGACTTTGTGGTATGTTATTTAGATTTAGAAAGTTTGATTCTCGCGGGGGTTAAATGTTTTTAATACAAAGTTTTTTAAGAGCTAAAATTATTTTAAGAGCTTTTTCCAACACTGTCTCAGTACTGATGGAAAACGAAAAAATGAAGCACGTTCATGAAAAAACGATCGAAATTAAAAGCTACAATTCAATTTTGTTTAATAACAAAGGTTTTTTAGAAAAAAAAACAAATACTTTCTTATCTTTATACGAATACTAGCGGTTCTACCTCGCTTCGCTCGGGTTCGTCTCTAGGTTAACGGTTTGTATGGAATAGACAGACTACATATTATATGTATATATTATATTAATGATATATAGCCTATAGTTTTCCTCAATAAACGGACTATCTAATGAAAACAATTTTTCAAATCGGATTAGTAGTTTTTGAGATTAGCGCGTTCAAACAAACAAGCAATTAAACTCTGCCTCTTTGTAATATAAGCATAAAAGTATAGATTTGACATAGAAATATATATATTTTTATGGATTTTTAGCGCATTTTATATCGATTTTTGATGTTGCGTGAAGCTAACATGGCCATGGGAGAACTTACTTTTAACTTCTAATATACATAGTTGTTTTAAACTAAACAAATAATAGATACAGATAAAATTTATATTAGCAAACAAATTGATCTCGTTAGCAGTAACGGCAAAAATTATTCTATAAATTTTCAAATCGTAATATCCTGATTCGATTACATTTAAAGGATTGTTTTCCTTTGTGGTTTTATACCCGAACTGCTTCAATAAAGGCATCGGTGGAAACCGTTTCATATTTTTCAACTGCTATTGCCACGAATTGAATTTTATGCTTCGTACGAGTATATTCTTAGCGTTGCATCGTTTATTTAAAATTACGAGTTTGCCAAAATACAAACAAAAACCTGAATTGTTATTAAACAATATAAAAAAGGTACTGCGAGTTTAGGTTTCAGGAGTGGATTTTTTTAAGATATAAATGTTTTTTTTTTTAATATTTACAAAATTTATAATTCAGTCCTTTTGTAACATCTTATTCAGTGCAGGAGGGGAAGGGGTGGGGGGCTTCATATGCGAGTTATGTAAAATCTGCATTACTAGTTTTATTGTCACTTACCTTATATTTAGTTTTGCTTACCATATCATAAATATATCATTTATAAGATTATACTAGCGACTCCCCCTCGGTACGCTCGGGTTCGTCCCTACTTATGTTTTGGTATAGATTTCATAGAAATGAGATACTTTCCCGCAGTAAAAAGTATTCTGTATGTTGACCCAGATAACCAGCTATCAGTATGATGAATTTCATCAAAAGTTCCAGTGGTTTTCCGTGATGCGGTAATAGACAGACAAAAATTGTAAAAACTATAGATTCGAACTTTGTATCGATAATAATATCTATTTCAATTAGATTATACAGTAAATATTTAATGTACGGATTCGGCCTGGTTACTATTTTACTATATGTATAGATAATATATTTTTTTCGGTGGCAGAGTTTTTAGATAGAAACTTGTTTCAGTTAGATTTGAGAGCAAACACTAATTGGTCATAATTTACATTGTAACAAAGGCCTCTGTATACCTAATTAGCCGCACTTATCACAATGACATCATCCCACTACTATGCACCAGTTTACTTTGTTTAAAAATATAGAAAGTAAGAAAGTAAAGCGATATAAACTATTTATTACTAGCGACTCACTCTCGTTTCGCTCGGGTTCGTCCCGAGATTGCTTCCCAAAACAAACTTTCATCCCCATTTTCACCTCCTTAAGGGATGATTTCCGGGATAAAACGTATCCTATGTATAGAAGATGTCACGAGAGTCATAGGTCATAAAAATCTGTTACCGGCATTTCTCTAGTCTTCTGCTAAATCCAAACTCATAACTTAGCTTCTTTATAATACTTGTTCTTAAAAAAATTATGTTTTCTGATTTTTTCGCGGATTTATTATGTGGATAGGCTGTCTGTAACAACTATGTACCTAATGCCTTTGAGACATTTTAAACTTTAGTCTCTATAGTGACCATGATTGCTGTAAAACATTCGAAACGTCGGGAACCAAAAATCAAAATAAATCCGCGAAAAAATCCGAAAAGATCGTTTTTTTTTAATGAAAAATTTTCGCGTAAATCTAAGATATATATATTTTGTTCTATAAAAAGAAGAACAAATGAGGCGCTAAAATATAATTGCAAATGGTACAGTGGTTGTCACTTCATATTAAAATTAAGAACTAGCCCGTGCTAGGCGTATTTTAAAGTAAATTATTTTATTTATTTATTAAGCTTGTGGATATATCTTGTGGATATCAACTAGTGAATATCTGCTTTTTAAATATTAGCGCTACTTTGAGAACCCATAGAGCTTTTACTTGATTACACTAAAGAAACGAACACTCCAATTAAAAAGCAGCAAGCACTTTTAAAACGCCATTCATCAATAGTTCACAGACTATAAATATACCGCAGAATAAAGATTCCACAGATAAAATATTTTTTTTTATTTTTAATATATAGGTAGGTAAGCAACAAAAAAGTACTGATAGCTCATGTAAAAGTTAAATTGAAAGTTTAACTGCCAACTCTATTTTATAAAAAAACATACATATTTTGGCAGCTAACGTATTTTAATATTTGCTGTATTTTTTTTTAGATCTGTATTTTGATTTGTGTATAGATTGATGTTCGTGTTTTTGATAACCCCTAATTTTTAATAAGTATTAGATTTTTAATATTATTTTTATTAAGATTTTTAATATTATTAGTTGATTATTAATAAGTAAATTGGAAAGATTGAAAACGTGAAAATTGTAAATCTGACATCCCAAATTACCTTTGGATTTAAAAACAAATCTTCAAATATAATTTTGCTATCTAAATTTTAGAGATAACATTAATTGGATTTCTAAAGATATATGTAGGTTACATTAGCTTATTTACTTTATCTAATAAGGAGAATTCAATTAAGACCTACGCGATCTGAAAACACTGTCGTTACATGTTACTATTTACATTCCCAAACAAACACAACATGGGTTACACTGTTCATCATAGATAAATACACACTAATAATTACTATTATGTATATTTTTAGTTATCTATACATATAATAAAATTGTAGCTAAGCCGAATCTGTACATTAGATATTTTTCGGAAAATCTTATTGAAATAAACATTATTATCGATACAGAGGCCGAATATATAGTTTTTAGAATTTTTGTCTGTCTGTCTGTCTGTTACCGCATCGCAGAAAAACTACTCGAGGGATTTTGATGAAATTTGGTATAGTGATAGCTGACTATCCGGGTCAGCATATAGGATTTTTATCGTGGGAAAATATCATTTGGTTATCTGAACGCGGGCGGAGCCGCGGGCAATGCTAGTTAAGTATATATATACCTACTACATGTAAGTACGTATTTATGTATCTATATATTATATGTATGTATTTAAGTTTGTAAATGTAGTTTATCATGCTTGTACTCGTATTTAGTACTATCGACTCACCCTCGCATCGTTCGGGTTTGTCCCTAGGTGCGTTTTAATTTTTTTGAGCGGAACCCTAATTCTTTTTCTAAAATAAAAGTAGCCTATGTTACTCCCTATAACATCAGCTATCTTCCTTCTTCTTCATTAGTGAAAGTCCCGTCAAAATCAGTCCAGCCGTTTCAGAGAATAGCCGGAACAAACAGACAGACAACATTAAAAAAATGTGTTTTTCTTATAAGTACCGTATATTATTTCATATGCATTTAGTAAAAACGCAGTTATTTTGACATTACAAATATACACTTTAATTTTATTTATCTGTATAGATGATAAATACGTATGTGTCTGTATGTTTGTATGTGTGTGTGTGTGTGTGTGTGTGTGTGTGATTACTTGACTTACAATTATTATTCACTCGAGCAAAACAAGAGTAATTTGCTAGTGTTATATGTAATGAAATTATGATATAGCTAATTTTAAATGTTAATATTTTTTTGGAAACCACCAATAGAATAAATTGTTAAGTAATACTTTAAGCTTTGAATCGTCATGTAAGTTTCATTTTAATCCGTTAAGTTATTATATTCTATTTGAAAATTTGTGTGTTTTTATGTATAATCAAGCTATATATAATATAGACTAATTAGATTTTATATATCTTGATCTTTATTATAAGATAAAGTTGAAAAGATTTTCTCATTTGTTTTTTTGTTGGTTTGGTTAAAGGCGCTTATCTCGAGTACCTACTACTAGTATAATTAAAAAAAAACATTGACAATTTGCCATTTAACATCACACTATAACTCTTAAGAGCGGACCAATCATGAAAAATCAAACTATGCGAGCGAAGCTGCGAGCAAAAGCTAGTCTTACATGAAAGCAAGCTAGACTGTATATCAATTAGTTGAGTATCAAAGGTATAACTTGAGCCGAGCATACTACGCATGTTCGTATGAAATAGAGGTCATATTTGATGGTTTCAAACTAAATGGAAGTACACGGTCGTACTTACCCATAGGCAAAGCTTTTACAGCATGCATTATTCTGCAATAGTCTGTATATAACATTTATAGCCTGAAGCTAGTATGTAGCTTAAAGCTTGATTATAACAATAACTGTAATATTTATTGTTTGTTAGGGTTCCGTAGTCAACAAGACAAAGTGATAAAATAAAATCTTGATAAAAGTTTTTTTTAGGGTGATGTTCTCCTAGCCGATTCCGGCCACGGCGGCCAATCTCATTGAGACTAGCCAACTGCGCAGGAGATATTATAGTGCACAAGTGCACTCTCTACTCCTGTCACTCTCATACTCCGGTGGGACGACTGTTCGACACGACCAGTGAGAGTTAAGACGCAGGACCGACGGCTTTACGTGCTCTCCGAGGCACGGGGGTGAGACACCGCCAACTTCCCAAATCTGGGCTGTTACTGAGAATACAGAAAGACTCAATAACTAAACTTGGCCCGACCTGGGACTCGAACCTAGGACCTCCGAGTGTGCAGCCGCACATGCCTAGCCACTACACTATCAAGGCAGTTAATTTTTTAGGGTACCTCCTCTATGATGCATGTTGCAATTTTTCGTTATCGCAACACCCCTACAAAAAGCCCTCTTCTTAGGCCACATTATTGTGACGGGTAATTACGGAACCCTACATTGCGCGTGGCCCGACACGCACTTGGTTAATTTTAATCCTGTGATTAATAAACAATAATAATAACAGATGCAAATTTCCACATCCTGCTTGTATGAAGACACGTCGCTTGAAGTCGGCTGAAGGAATTCTAATATTTTCTATTGTAATGATAATCTTAAAAGAAATTTCTCAACAGAAAATCTCAGTAACTTTGGCCCGACATGGAATTCAAACCCAGAACCGACTTGCAGTCGTACCAACCAACAAAAGAGGCAGTTACTGACAGATAACTCACTGCACCTAGAAATACTAGTTTGAAACGTGACACTGACAGACTGGATTGCGTCTGTTAACGCAACTGTAAACCATTATAGAAAAAAAAAACTATTTTGCCAAGAGTTCCTAAAGAAAATTTCATAAAATACGAGTATATCACTTAAAGGAGTTAAAAAAAGGGAATATGAGTTTGTTTGTCAGCTCATTATTTGTTCATACCAGATATATTTGAATTTAAAATGTCAATTGATATTAAGACTAGTAAAAACTAAAATATATAACTAAAACATCCACATATTTCTAAACTCACTTTTAGAACTAAATCAAAAAGTATATCGGAAGAATACCCCAAACAAGATCTAGTTAATTAATATAAAAAAAAATAAAACGATACGACGAAATCTGAAATATTGTAAAAGTTAATATCCAATAAGTTCAATAAAATCAGTTTTATTTATGATGAAAAATGAAAAACTATAAAACCTATTCAATTGAAGCCACTGTTCGCTGTTTTATCGACCGAGTTAAAGCTGGATTGGCAATTATGAAAATACACTCTCGAAAGCACAAATGTATTAAAGTATGGATAATCAGAACACAAAAATGTATTGAATATACTCATAACTGGTTTTTTTCCTTTTAAATCATAATTATAAAATTTGTAAAGAAAAAATATTATGAAAAAATATATTCGTTATTTTCATATTGTATTTGAGTTTTCAAATAAGCCAGTATACATAAGCTCTAGCCGGCGATTCCATTTCGTTGTACTTTCTCGAAAAAAACCATATAAGAACCAGTATTAGACGATTAGGTATAGTGATAATAGTAAAAATGAATGGCTAAATTTGTTGCTAAGCGCAAAATTCGAGAACAGCTAGACCAATTCGGCAAGATTTTTTTCAAATATTCGTTTAAGTACAAGGAAGGTCTTTATGAAGAATTTTTTTTATGGTATTCAGTGACAAACGAGCAGACAGCCCACCTGATGGAAAGCGGTACCTGTCGCCCATGGCACCTACGGTTCATGCACTGAGGTTTTATGTAACAAAAATGCAGAACCGCAGGTGCGTTGTCACTGTGAGGACTAAGATGATATGCCTCTTGCCTGTAATTGCGCTGGCTACCTTATCCTTCAAACCGGAACACAACAATGCAATCATTGTAGCTTGGCGGGAGAAATAGATAAGGGGGTGGTACCCATCCAGCCGGACTGCTCAGGCTTGACAAAGTCCTACCACCGGTAAAATAGAAAAAAATCACGGTAAACACGTAAAAATGACATTTTGTTTTATCCACCACTTTGTAATTATGAACGCAACCTTAAATAAATTAATATAAACTACTTCAATCATTTGTAGATTAGAGACTTTCTCATTCTACGATATACCTACAGATAAACTTTGTCTTTGTTTGTTTGTGTGTTCTCTCACATCGTTATTATAAAATTGAAAACTATTTGCTTTTTTGTTTGTTTGAAAGCGCTAATTTCTAAAATTTCTAGTCATATTTGGAAAATATCCCATTCTATTAAAAAAGGTTGTTTCAGACTGTATCCATAGATAAAAGCTTGTAATATAAGTAAGTCTTATTTATGAATATAATTTAAAAAAAGTATTTTTTCTCCTGTGTTTGTCGTCAACCGATTTTCTTTTTTTTATACATAATAATTATGGTCGAGTTTCGACCACTGGGCGGCGAATTCTTACAGGTAATTTTATTTACTCTTGTAGAAAAAAAAAAAACAAAAATCTAGTAGGGGTTCTTGATTGCGAAGCCTTATTTATGAAAAAGAGATATAAAACTTGGAATATTTTACTAAAAAATAATTTAATTAAATGTAATGCTTAAAGAAAATTCAGTTTACGGTCTTCCTTTACATCATTACACTTTCCTTTGACTAAAGAGCTTAAACGAAGTATGGTAAAGTACATTTTATCTCTGAGCTATTCCAAGAAATGTAAATTAAAAGCTGTAGTTCTGGAACTCTATTAATTAAATAAACTATTGTGGTTCCGTAGACATATTCAACGCCAGAACTAAGAATAAATAGGGTATTTAAATACAAACTTAATGTGTTTTTTCATACTTATTAATAACTAGCAACTTTTCCTTTGTTTCGCTTGGGTTTGTCCCTAGGTACGTTTTAACGATTAGTATAGAATAGATAGTTGATTCTTTGCTCTGTTAAAAAAAAACAAATTATCCCACGGAAACCGTACATTTTTTCGGGATAAAAAGTTACCTCAAATAATATTCCAGACTATAATCTATCTCTATGCCAAATTTCATCCAGATTGGCTCAGCCGTTCTGGCGTGATTGAGTAACAAACATTTATCCAAAACTTTCGCATTTATAATATTTATGGGATGGGACTACCGACTTACGTCCCTAGGTAAGTTTAAAATAGATACTCGTATATCCTACACAGAGATAATATACAATTTAGGCATATCTTAGATTTTGTTACATTGTCATACTAATATATATGTGTGTATACTCAGTTTATTTAGTTTTTGGCTTTTACATTAATTACCTAAAGAAAATATTAATTGCAGCAATAATAAATTTAACTAGACTACGTTTAATCATAATGTGAATATATCTACTAATATTATTAATATTAAAGTTATTTTATCTGTCTGTTACCGCTGAACAGATTTCGATAACATTTGGTAAAAAAGAATAGATTGTTTCATGAAACGAACGAAGATTACTTTTATCTCTACCTCAATCGCCAATACGTAAAACCAAACGAGCAGAGCCGAGGGCAAAAACTAGTTCAAATATAACTTAAAATACAGCGTGCTCACAGCAAAGAAGAGAATTATTCAATCGCGTCATATTGGAGCACCATTTATACGTTTATCTTGAACTTTTACCATATTCTTAGATATTCGTAGCAATATTGTACTGTATTTTCATACAATTTTCAATTTAGCTTGTTTTTAGTGTTTGAATATGCTTTTAATATCAATAATAAACATACTCAGATATACAAAAATTGGTCAGAAGTAAATCTTCTCTTCAAAAGGTCGCAGCGTAATACTAGATCGCCTATAACTTTTTTCATTAAATCTATACATGTAATAAAATTATAACTAGGCCGAATTCGTTCATTATATATTTTTTGGAAAATCTTATTGAAATAGATATTATTATTTATAGGCCGAATCTATAGTTTTTAGAATTTTTGTCTGTCTGTCGGTCTGTCTGTGACCGCATCACGGAAAAACCACTGGAGGGATTTTGATGAAATTTGGTATGATGATAGCTGGTTATCCGAGTCAACATATAGGATACTTTTGACTGCGGGAAAATATCTCATCTCTTTTTTAACGTTTATTATAGATTTCTCATCTAAATGTAAGTATATAAAATGTAAGTAGAGACGAACCCGAGCGAGCGAAAGTGAGTCGCTAGTTACCTATAACATACAAAATCATTTTTTAAATTCAACAGGTAGTTTCAGAGATTACTGCGTTCAGTCTTTAACTTTTTTTTTGTAGATTAATTGTAATATTTAGAGTTAAGCTGTACACGTATAGGTTTTCATTAATTTAAATTAATTATTGCTCTATAATTGAGCCTTGTAATGAATGAATGTCGAGAAACAGTCGTGTTTAGAAATTTTAATTACATTGGTACTGTGTGTAATATATTATTGTACTAAACTACGACATTTAAACGTTAATCTGTTCATTGTAATATGCATATATTGAATATTCCATGTGAAATAATATTATTTAACTGCCTCGGTGGTCTAATGGTTAGCATGTACGGCAGCAGATCCGGAGGTACTGGGTTCGAGTCCCGGGTGGGGTCAAGTTTAGTTAGTGAGATTTTTTTGTCGAAGAAATTCTCAGTAAAAGCCCCGTAGTTGGCAAGTTGGCGGTTTTTCACCCCCATGCCTTGCAGAGCACGTAAAGCCGTCGGTCATGCGCCTTAACTCTCACTGGTCGTGTCGAAGTATCGTCCCATCGGACTTTGAGAGTGACAGGAATAGAGAGTGCACTTGTGTCTGCGCGTACACTTGTGCACTATAATATCTCCTACGCAGTCGGCCAGTCTCAGTGAGATTGGCCTACGTGGCCCAAATTAGTCAGGAGGACATTACTTATTATAATATCACACATGAAATAAACATTTGAATTTGGCCCAACCACAAAATAAACATTATGTATGAAGTCACTATAGCTTTAGTCCACGGCTCTGCTTGCATAAAACATTTTGAATGAAATGTCCAACCCCAATATAGTGACGATAAAACAAAACATGTAAAAAGAAAATAATCAAAAAAATAAACCACAATATACTCTCTATAAGTACAACATCTAAAATACGTAATACGTAGAAATACAAAGTATATTCCGAGTTCGGAACTACAAAATCGAAACGTCTCTAATTGAATCGAAGAATTAAGAGGTCGGTAACAAACAGTTCAAACACTTTGTTCTTCTCTCGGACAGCCCTTAATTTGGTAACGAGTTTAAAAGAAGTCTTGGAGTAATCTGTATTTATTGAGTTAAAAGGAAATTGTTCAAACAAAAAGGTTTTTATTCAAAAATGAGGGCTGGATTTAAAAAGAAAGAAAGGACAATGTCTAATAATTCGTTGTAATTTAGGTATTTTATTGAAATTGTTAGAAATATATTATTACTCACCCTCGCTTCGCTCGGGTTCGTCCCTACGTTTTATTTTTTTGAGTGGAACCCTAATTCTTTTATTGAAATAAAAGTAACCTAAGTTAGTCCTTATAACATCAAATACCTACCAGTGAAAGTCCCGTCAAAATCGGCTCAGCCGTTTCGGAGATTAGCCGGTACAAACAGACAGACACACAGAGATTTTTTTTAAAATTGTGTTTTTCTTATAAGTAACGTATATATAATCCCATTTTTTTGCATTTAGTAAAAAGCTGTTATTTGGACCTTACAAACAGACACTTCAATTTTATTTAACTGTATAGAAAATATAATACTACACTTATGTTATAAATATCTTTCAACATATCTCAAAATTAACAAGTAAAAATAAACAATACTTGTAATAAATTTCTTTGCCTTATTTAAAATATGTTCTCTTATTTGTATTCCGCTTATTATTAGAGACAAAATATATTTCAGAGTCGGTTTTTATTACATTCATTATTTTGCAATTTGAGCTTTCCCTTTCCAAATGTTTCAATACCATTATGCCGGATCTACACGCTTGCCATTTGGTATAAAGTTCAAATCTCAAAATAACAAACAAACACACAAGTCTAGACGTATCCCTTTGATTTGTGCACAAAAACCGACACATCCGGAACGGCAACAAGTGCTCGCAAACCTACACAAACCAAACCTACTCTCTCTACGTGTTTGTATTTGTGATGGCTTGTCGAGGCGCAGAAGTGTGTGGACTCGGTATTAGACATTCACCGTAATAAGTCAGCAAGAGGTAAACATAGGCCACGGATAAACTCGTACACTTCAAGAGACTTTATAAATATTTATCAAGAGAAAGAATCTATAGTATGTTATCCAGTACATTAACTATTCCGCCGAATTTTTAATTTAACTAAATCCGTTTTAAATGAAACTATCTTTTCGAATTATTTCGCGGATTTGTTTTGATTTTTGGTTCCCGACGGTTCCAATGCTTTACAGCAATCATGGTCACTAGAGAGACTAAGGTTATAGACGTCTCAAACACATAGTCGTTACAGACAGTGCCTACCCATTATTTTACAAAAATGATTTCAAACATTTTTCTAAGCATTTTAAATAGTAATATTATTTTCTTAATTTTAGCTGTTATTATTATAAATATTACAATTTTTTTTAACTTTATTAGTAATTACTAATATTATTTAGTGTTGCTATTATTATATTATGTATAACCATAAAGAATACGAGTATTAAAAAGTAAAAATATTTATTATTTATCTAATAAATATTATTGTTTATATATAATTTAAAAGAAGTTAAAATATTAATTTAGATAACTAAATCCGTTTCATTCGTTATCCGTGTACTGACTCATCCGTTTACAGTCGTTACAGCGTAAAGGATTAACGTGCACAGTGAACACTCACTAACTCGGTCAAAAAAATCACACCTATGATGTATTCAGCACTTTTTAACGTCCCACTGCTGGGATCAGGGGGTACATGCCTTAGTCCACCACGCTGGCCAAGTGCGGGTTGGCAGGTTTAACATGTCTTTCGAAAACTTGCTAAGCTCTCTCAAATATGCAAGTTTCCTCAAGATGTTTTCCATCACCGTAACACAAGTGGTAATCATTTTGGAAATGATTCGCACATGAAAGTAACAGAAGTTCGAGACCCGGGATTTCAACTCGCATTACTCGGTTTTCCAAGCGAGCACGTTACCACTGGGCTACCACTGCCTTTATTTATTTATAAGTGTGATAGATAGGACATCTTCTGAATGCATAGTTCAATTTTACTTTAATCAATATCAATTAGTAGGTATAGACTAAATACTCCGATCCTTATATGGATGTAATCCTCTTTGCCTACGTTTCATATATCGATCATTCGTTAAGGCTGAACTATATGTTAGAAACTAAACATTTGCTTAAAATAGGTTTTTAATCACAATACTAATAAAATGCGAGAGTTTGTACGTGTGTATCTTTCTTGCTTCTTCATGGTCAAATGGCTGGACGGGTTTGGATGAAATTTAGTATAGGTGTAAATAGACTCTAAACTGGAGTAATACACAGGCTACGGCTACTGTCTATACATATAATAAAATTGTAACTAAGCCGAATCTGTACATTAAATATTTTTTCGAAAATCTTATTGAAATAGGCATTATTATCGATACAGATGCCGAATCTATAGTTTTTAGAATTTTTGTCTGTCTGTCTGTCTGTCTGTCTGTTACCGCATCACGGAAAAACCACTGGAGGGATTTTGATGAAATTTGGTATGATGATAGCTGGTTATCCGGGTCAACATATAGGGTACTTTTTACCGCGGGAAAATATCTCATTTTTTGAGAAAAACACAAAAACTGTAATGTAAAACCTAAGAAGTTGGTTTTTGGTCATCTGAACGCGGGCGGAGCCGCGGGCAATGCTAGATAGTAATAAAATTTGCCAAATGGTGGCGCTACTTGTATATTACATTATAAATACAAAAGGTAAGAAAAGAATCATAGCGAGACTAGGGTTAGTTAGCTAGCTGTAGCTTTCATGTAGGTATATCATATAACATCAATGACGATCGTTCGATGGTTTTAATTATTTTTAATACCCCGAAAGATATTTAAAATGAAATTAATTTTAAATAAAACTTTCTTTTCGGATTTTTTCGCGGATTTATTTTGATTTTATTTAAAATTACTAAACTTAATTAATTAATTATTATTGAGTATCATAAACAAGTTAATAAATATAAATCTTATATAAGATTTAAATTCTATGAATAGAATTTAAAAAACGGCCTTGAAAATAAATAGAACACGTTCTGACTTAAACCATTGTTAAAATAAATGTTATTGCTGAAGTAACTTGGCAACTTAGGAACTTTGTTGGTAGAAATTAGTTGCAAAGATATTTATGTTAAAACTTTACGATCTGAATCTTCATATTTAATTGTTCTAAGCATGTATTTCTATAATATACTAGCGACTTATCCACGCTTTGCTCGGGTGCATCCCTTAGCTTGAATGGTTTAAGAACGCATAAAAGACTAAAGTCAAAAAAAATTTTTTTTTGCGCCAGGAACCTTTTCGGAAAGGTATTATTCTTTCTACATTAACTTTTTTTCAAATTCAAATTTAAAATATTTTATTTAGCATTAAATTATTACAATTTTTTACTGAACGTCATGAGTCTACTATCAGTTCGGAAAGAAGAAGCCTCAGACCTGAGAAGAATTGGCGAAAGAAATTCAGCGGAACTAATATTAACTCGTTATTTTTTTTTTTAAATAAAATTATAATTTACAATATTTCTATCAAGTCGAAGTAGCCTGGTGGCGATCATTTCATTCCCAAAGTGTGCCATCTTCTATAAAATCATTTATTGTATAAAAACCTATAGCACACAAAGGTACTTTAACAATTTTTTTGAATTTGGCGATAGAACTCACTACTAACTCGACAATTTACATAAATTTTAAGTTACATAGGTATCTTAGAAATATAAATTTTCGAACACTTAAAATCAGCCAAAATGTACTACAAAAATTTAATCATATAAATCAATGTTCCCTAGGTATGAGTACAATAAGGGACTGACATACAATCACTATAACTTTTATAAGCTTTATGTTTTCTCTCTTCATAAATTATATAAATTAATGGTAACCATTAATTTTTAACCAAAAAACACCAATTAAGTATGAAAACATAAAAAAAAAAACTATAGGGCTTACCACCATCGATTTACCCATTAACAAGAATCCCGTCAAAATACTGTAACATATGCTCTCAAAACCAAATAAAAAACCTCTTTTTTTTAAAATCGGTTCAAAAGTAATAGGAAGTAATCTTAGCTACTAAACAATTCTAGCAATTCCTTGTTTGAAGTAGTACCAAATACATTTATTGAAGCAATCCGTGATTTCTATTGAACGGAGCGGATTATTAGTGTTTATACTCCAATATCATTTCTACGGTCTGCTGTTCTACGGAAATACAAATTCTTAGAAGAAATTATTTTGTATTTATTGCTGTTTCTAGAAAAGAAATGTTATTTGCAATATTTCTTAAATGGTTGAACTACTTTTCCGTAAATTTCATGTTGTAGAGGGAAAACTTATTTATTATACTATATTTTCTTACATAGAAATATATTTTCACTTTATTACTATTATTACGTTTAAAAGTTTAGTATAGATTTCTCAGGGATGAGATATTTTCCTGCGGTAAAAAGTATCCTATATGTTGACCCGGATAACCAGCTATCATCATACCAAATTTCATCAAAATCCCTCCAGTGGTTTTTCCGTGATGCGGTCACAGACAGACAGGCAAAAATTCTGAAAACAATAGATTCGACCTCTGTATCGATAATAATGTTTATTTCAATAAGATTTTCCAAAAAATATCTAATGTAC
Source organism: Brenthis hecate (assembly GCA_951806755.1). NCBI lineage: Eukaryota > Metazoa > Arthropoda > Insecta > Lepidoptera > Nymphalidae > Brenthis > Brenthis hecate. The sequence continues at coordinate 4,459,350 of OX638258.1, read as the reverse complement.
AGATTCGGCTTAGTTACAATTTTATTATATGTATATACATATAGATAACGTAAAGATTATTACTAAATGTAAAGATTATTACTTGTGTATTACATACTAGATAAACATCTAGTTCTTTAGGGGAATTAGACATTCTTCGTCAATTTTTGGAAACTAATTCACTCGAAAACGGCTGGACAGATTCCAATTAAATTTTATTATTGTATAAGTAGATAATATGTTGAATAAAGTTAAGTTTTATGAAAACGCAATCAATTATTGCTTGAATTATATAACTGCGTGTACTATATACTCGTACAATTGAAGACGTAGAAGAAGCCACGTATAATAATAATAATAATATCATTTATTTCAACCTTCAAGGATCATATTTTGTTAGTAAAGACACACTGTAACCTAATGTTAGTACACATTTAACCTACTTAATCCTAAACCTTATCTAAGACGGACTCGATTTGTCAGCATGTGCACCATTTGGCAATGGTTCAAATACTGACAATCGAACCTGTCAGCAAATGCCCTCAGGATGCTATTGGAACTGGCCCCAACCCTGCGCGCCAGGGATGTGCACCGTTTGCGCATGATAGCGTAGAAACAATCTACGTGCGCCTCGGCGAACATACCCGACGCGATGCACCAACGAGGCAGTCCCATCAGCATCCTGAATGCATTATTGTACTGAACACGCAGGGCATTGTACTGTTTTTGCGTGTAATCGACCCACAGGCTGCTAGTTAAAAAAGAAGTACAGTAAGCTCTAAAGAGGGTCACCTTAACAGGGATGGAACAACGAACGAACCTGTGTGCGATCATATTCGCCCTCACAGAAAATGCCCTGCGTTCTCTCTCTATATCAGCATCGTCTTTCAAGTCAAAGGATATCACATGACCTAGGTATTTATACTGAAACACCCTCTTTAACGGGGTACCGTATAACTTAATGGGTGGTGGAGTTGAGGGCTGAGATTTTCCTTTGGCACGAAACACCATGCATTCACTTTTTTTAACGTTATAAATCAAACCGTGACTATAGGCATAATTTTCACATATACTCAACAATTTCGTTAAACCACAAGCAGACGCACTCAGCAACACCATGTCGTCTGTATAGCTAATGTTATTTAGGCACACCCCATCAATATGACAACCAACATGAGTAGTACTGAGCGCCTCCACCAGTGCATTGATATAGAGATAGATTGATATTGATATAGTATAGTAGCTAGTCTATGCATAATGTATAATATTATAACGGGATCAAAATTATGCGCTGTAATTATTTCATTTTGGTAAAAAGTGCTTTTTTGTTTGTTTTAGAAACTACATTTTAATTTAATTAAGCGGAACCCTAATTCTTTTACTGAAAAAAGTAGCCTAAATTACTCCTTATAACATCAACTACCTGCCAGTGAAAGGCCCGTCAAAATCGGCCCAGCCGTTTCGGATTATATTGCCTTTAGCTTTTCTCAATAAATAAAATTAGAAAAGATTTTATTCAAACCGAACTTTTAGTTCTAGGTACAAATTAGTGCGTACAAACAAACAAACCCTGTAGCTTTATATATTAGCATAGATTTAACAAAAAAAAAAACATATAGGTACTACTAAAAACTGTACACATTTTTCCGGGAAAGCGTCTATTTTTAGATTTGATAAAAGCCTTCAAACGCATCAAATAAATACTTTGAACGAAGCATTAATCAATCGAAGCACTTTCGCAATACAGGGCTGTCATCATTCACTCGCTTCCATTTTGTTTTTAGAATTTATTTTAAAATCCATTCATTCTTCCTGTTTATTCTTTTATGTCATAGCAAATTAAGTTACAGAGGAAGAGCCCGTGAACGCTAGACCTTCGTCATTTTATAAAGGCTGAAAGTTTGTCAGCGCATGCTTCCAACACCATGAAAAATGTTCCAAACAAGTTGGGAGGCATTTCTAAGAAAATGTTGCAAATGGTCACCAAATTTGAAGCGCTGAGAATTGGCTTTATTTTTGATGGTGTGTAATAAATGCTATGCTAGCAGTCTTATAAATCATTTAATTATTACCCAAGTATTATATATAAAAATCAGCTTTTATACTATAACGTAAGTAGAATTATGATTTCATGAATAGGGTGTCTGGCAAGGGTTTGCCAAGATGTTAAGTCTCTGGCATTGAATGACGTGACTTTTAATAATATTCTGAAGGTAATACCAAAAAATCACACTTTATTATTTGACGAATTTAGATCGGTATTTTACACACCTTTAGTACTGTGTACCTGCCAAAGCCACCATAGCCTGAACTTCATAATGGTCCATCGTTCTTATCTGTGGTGGGAGCATGCGCTGACAAACTTTCAGCTTTTATAAAATGACGAAGGTCTGGCGTTCACAGGCTCTTAGGCCATTACAGTGAACATTTAAAAAAAATATTTTTATATATTCTCGTTTTGTTGGGGGTGTGTCAGGGGTGGTTTAAGTATAAAAAAGTAGGGAAAACCCAAAAGGACAGCTGGAAAATCGAGAATTTTAAAACTATTTATTTTGTACCTATGTACATAAAATATATAGTCTATCTATTCCATACTAACCGTTAAAACGTACCTAGGGATGAACCTGAGCGAAGCGAGGGTGAGTCGCTAGTCATATTATAATACATATAAATTTTGTAACTGATCGCTGTCGGTATATGGAAGATATTTGATTGTCTTTATTAACTTGATTACTATTATTTTTAGAATTTTTGTCTGTTTGTCTGTGCGTTTGTTCGCGATAATCTCAGAGAAGGCTTAACCAATTCGGGTACGGTTTTCACTCATATATTGTGCTAAGCTTCACTTAACATTTAGTGTTTATTTTATTTTAATCGGTTCATAAATAAAAAAGTTATGTCAAAATACAAGTAGCGTTAACCTTTGATAAATTTTATTATTGTCCTGTGTGCTACTCCAGATCAAAGTCTATCTGTAAACTAAATTTCATTCACATCTGTCCAGCCATTTCAGCGTTTAGGAGTAATAAACATACATACATACAAACTTTCGCATTTATATTAGCAGAGTGATTTTCAAAAATAGAACCACCGACCAACTCAGATAGTGCCAGATTTTGTTTACGATTTCATGGCTTTTATTTTTTTGCGCGAAACTCTAATGCTTTTTCTAAAATAAAAGTAGCCTAAGTTACTTCTTACAACATCAGCTATCTGCCAGTGAAAGTCTAATCAAAATCGGTCCAGCCGTTTCGGAGATTAGCTGGAACAAGAAGACAGATACGCACATTTATTTTTTCTTATACCTATGTATTGTTACTCTCATATGCATTTAGAAAAAGCTTTTATTTTGACATTACAAACAGACATTTCAATTTTATTTATTCGTATATGTATGGTACAGATTTTTTGTATTAAAACACTTTAAATTGACGTAAGTACAGGATAAGCATTGAGTAAACGAACATTAATCAATCACAGCACGTTCGCAATACACGGCCGTAATCATTCAGTTGCCCGCAACCGTTTCATTTTGGATTTCATTCAATCCGACCGGTCTTGGTAAATTGGTTGCTTGGAAGATTTCGTACTGAAATGTAGTTTGTAATTATAAAGAAATGACTTCAAAATAATTTTGAAAGTACATCTTTTTTCACTGTTAGGAGTGATTTTTTTAAAATTATTTATTAATAATAGATATAATTATTTATTAATCTATACATATAATAAAATTGTAATTAAGCCAAATCTGTACATTAGATATTTTTTTGGAAAATCTAATGGAAATGGTCATTATTTCCGATACAGAGGCCGAATCTATAGTTTTTAGAATTTTTTTCTGTCTGTCTGTCTGGGAACGTGTCACGAGAAAAGCACAGGACAGATTTTTATGAAATTTAGTTTGATGCTACTGTTTATCCGGGTCAACATATAGGATACTTTTTACTGCGGGAAAATATCTTATTTCTGATAAATCTATGCTAACCGTTAAAACGTACCTAGGAAGAACCCGAGCGGAGCGAGCGTGAGTCGCTAGTCTAATATATAAAACATTATCTATATATAGAATATGCCATTTCTAAAACTAAATATGTAATAATCAAAATTTCTTTCTTGCCTTAAATTTCATAAAAAATATTTTAAATCTTTTAGATAGAATAGAAATGTATTTACTAATTGATATATTAATAATAAAATAAAATATAATTAAAATTTTCCAAAATGTACAGATTCGACTCAGTTACAATTTTAATATATTATGTATAGATCATGAGATGTCCATAAAATGGAGTTATTACAATATTGCATTCTGAAGACGAAGTAAGGTTAGTTTTATCGTAGTAAAATATAGTCCCATGAGAAAGCTAACAGTATTTACCCGCCTACGTTATTAACGCCTAATGAACGGAGTGGTTTATATATTACTATATTTTTTCATGACTCCTAACCTTATGTATTACGAACGTCGATAAAAATTAGTCTATGAGTTATTTTAAGGTAAAAACTCAGAATGGGGATAATTCCGAATTTTACCTGAAGAGCCGTTAAGGGCAGAAGTAATAAGCACACACACATAAGCTTTCATATATAATTATTATCGATAGAAAGACCGAACCTATAGTTTTTAGAATATTTCTGTCCTCTGTCTGTCGGGGACGCATCACGGGAAAACCACAGGACAGATTATGATGAAATTTGGTATAATGATAGCTGGTTATCGGGGTCAACATGTAGAATACTTTTTACTGCAGGAAAATACCTCATCTCTGAGAAATCTACACTAACTGTTAAAACATATCTAAGGACGAACACGAGCGGAGCGATAGTAACTTTATATACTCGTAACATCAATATTTGTCTATTTTTTGATAACCAAATAGTTTAATCTAAATTACTTACTGCTTATATTTCTTGTATATCTTAAATTATCTTATTTCAGTAACGCTCTATTTTTAGTTTAGTTTAACTTTTGTTGTAAGTTTTTATTAAAACAAAAACTGCATTTTTAATTCAAATTGCAACAATATATAACTATATTAGAAACTGCCTCGGTGGTGTAGTGGCTAGCATGTACGGCTGCACACTCGGAGGTCCTGGGTTCAAGTCCCGGGTCGGGCCCAAGTTTAGTTATTGAGTCTTTCTGTATAGTAAGTCTCAGTAACAGCCCGGAGTTGGGAAGTTGGCGGTGTTTCACCCCCGTGCCTCGGAGAGCACGTAAAGCCGTCGGTCCTGCGCCTTAACTCTCACTGGTCGTGTCGAGCAGTAATCCCACCGGAGTTTGAGAGTGATAGGAATAGAGAGTGCACTTGTGTCTGCGCGTACACTTGTGCACTATAATATCTCCTGTGCAGTTGGCTAGTCTCAATAAGATTGGCCGCCGTAGCCGGAATCGGCTAGGAGAACATCATCATCATATTAGAAACATTCTCGGATTCACAATAATTCATCTTCTAGTTAGTTTAGCTAGAGTATGGTTTCCCAACCTTTCTTCTGTTGAGCCTCTCCGGATTACAAAAAAATATATTCATCTTCATCCTCATCCTTTATTTTTTTGAAATAACACACACACACACATATTATTTTAACAATTTTTGTGTATTTTAGTTTTAAGATATACAAAATAAACTCTCTATATCCCCTTGGTTGGGAACACTTGTACTAGACGAGCTGTTCAGATAAGCATAGAAACTACGAACCTTACTTACTTACGGGAACCTTATTTTAAAACCAAATAACCATGCAGGATACGAATGAATCGTTTTTATAGACTATTCACTTTTATTTGCGATCCTATTTGCTTGTTTATTTTATCCGTACGGGATATCGAAAAGCATTTAAGCCCCAACACAAGCTTATTATCCTTACCGTATAGATTACATGCCCCAAATATAAGTGTACACAACAGGATGTTATTTTAGGACGTGTAAAGAAAACATAGCTTTTTATTTGTGTTGGAATGTTTTAAAATAAAGCGGAAAACCTTTTAAAAATTATTAATACTTCTTATAATCTAACACATATGTGTTTGCTTATACCTAATGTGGCCATTGCAAAACTTGAATGTAACCGACTCGACAACTTGTGGTTTTGTATAACAAAAAATGTTAGAAAAATTAGTTATGATGGCTGGAATAGTATGATTTATTAGAGATTACGTGCTTATTGTAATTTACTGTGTTCCCTACTTTTCTGAATTAAAACTATAGGTTTCCTTGACCGATAATAATCAAACCCAATATTTATATCATACTAGCATTGCCCGCGGCTCCGCCCGCGTTCAGATGACCAAAAACCAAATTCTTAGGTTTTACATATTAGTACACTCTTACAATGCAGTTTTTGTATTTTTTCCCACAATTATTTTCTCGCGGTAAAATGTATCCTATATGTTGACCCGGATAACCAGCTATCATCATACCAAATTTCATCAAAATCTGTTCAGTTGTTTTCTCGTGCTGCGGTAGACAGACAGACAGACAGACAAAAATTCTATAAACTATAGATTTGGACTCTGTATCGATAATAATGTCTATTTCAATTAGATTTTCCAAAAAATATTTAATATACAGAATCGGCTAAGTTAGAATTTTATTGTATCTATAGATGTTAGTTTGGCGTGGAGGACTATGCTTACCCTCCCGCATTGAGACAAGGCCTGTGTCCAACAGTGGCACTCTAAAAGAGCTGAGTTTTATTTATTTTTACTATTTTATCTTCTTTGCCAATTACATCTTACATCGACTACGTTTCCAACTTTATTGTACATTGCATATTTAGCCACATTTTCGATATGTAGCGAATGGGTTTTAATTCTCAACTTTTAATAGCTTTGCGGCTGGTTACTGGGGCGGAACTCTTGTAATGGAAATTTGAAATATAAATATACTTATTTACTTTGGCAAAACCTATTTGTAATTTTCAATGGGGAATATCAGTTGGGTTTATTTTTTGTGGAGGTCGTAGGTTTTATGCCTGGACGGAATACATTTTTTATATTAGTTAGACGATTAAACAGACATGTCTTCGTTTAATCTCTATAGAAAGAAGCGATTCTATATTTTAATTCGTGAACATCACAAAGTACTGACTGAGATAAAATGAATATAAGTAAAAAATAAATAATTGTTTTTTTTAAATGTACTATGTAAAAACCAATAAGGAAATGAGATTCGGTTTTTTTACCAAACATTTTTTTACATGATTACTATTTATTACAGAAGTGAAGTTCAAAAATCCTAAATGTATACGTTAATTGTCTTAAATAACAATTTGTCATAAAAGAACACCGTCTTAGATTTTATATTCTACGTCTAAAATCCAAAATGGCTGTCTGAAATATTTATAAAAGTGTCATTACAGTTTACTTCAAAGTTCTACAATGTACAATAAAACTATTTGTTTTAGCCATTTCGCAGAAGCGTAGACGAAACATATTTTCCATCTGCCCTAGTAATCATTTCAAGCACGTACCTCTTCTGTAAACCTTTCACGTACTTACATACCTATTATTTAGATTGTGATTTTTAATTACAGTTGCTTCTTTCTATGTGTTTTATATTGAACTAGCGACTTGCCCTTGCTTCGCTTATGTGCGTCCGTAGGTACGTTTTAAAACGATATGAATAATTATTTGACGACACGTTTGGCTCAGTTTGTAGTGACTCTACTTGCTGTGTGAGCGGTCGCGGGTTCGAGTCCCGCTGGGGGCATTCATTTGTGTGATGAACACGTATATTTGTAATACAGTCATGGATGTTTATATTTATAATATGTATGTATTTAAAGTTATATAATATATTATATATATCCATAACATAAGCCTCGTAGCTTACCATGGAACTAGTTGGTGCTGTGTGTTAATGTCACAACATATTTAAAAAAATGTATTGCGAGTGTATCTTAGGAGAAAGACTTATGCTATTGTAGATATTTCTGTAGGCTTTATTAAGACCTAAAATTTTCTAGTACATTGTTTTAATGTACTTCTTAAGGTTTAGTCAGCGTTAGACATGTCTAAGAACGACTCGATAGAACCTGCAGTTATTGTTTTTCCGTAGGAGTTAAAAATTTTCCTGTAGTAAAAGGTATCTTTAATGTTTACGTTAAGTTATCACTATACAAAATTTAGTTAAAATCGATTCAGTACTTTTTGTGTGAATCGCGCACATCGATTTCGCTAAGTTATTGTTTTATTTTATGTACTTATAGACTAGCGACTTAGTTGCCTTTTGTATTTATAAAATTTTATACAGGCAGTGCTACCTTTTGGCATATTTTATTACTTATAGTAGCCTATTTGAACCTACAGGTTGTAGTGTATCTGTGTACTAATTTCCATCCAAATCTGTCCAGCCGTTTTGCCGTGAGAAAGTAACAAACATACACACATACAAACTTTCCTATACACAATGATGGTGTGATTTAGAACAGCGACATATTTTTTTACGCCATTGTAAACTATTCTAAACTTTTTTAAAGGCCGTACATGAATGAGTTAATTTTTAAGATTTTCGATTTTTAGACTACATATTTAGTTTGAGTTTATTGGAAAAATTTTAATAAATATGCCTCTTGGACAAGTTGACTTCTCAGTTTGATATGTTTAATTGAAAAATAATTGTGAAAGGCCATCGATAACGCGCTCTTTGAAAACTGAAGTGAAACGAGTTCAAGACTTGGGTTTTGCCCATGATTGAACATGATTACCACCTGTCTTATGGCGAAGATAAACATCGCAAGGAAACCTAGTTTCGGGAATTTTTAATAGACACGTGAGGGTAGTACTACCCGCTCTTAACCAGTGCGGTAGACTACGTTGTTTGACCTGATCTCCCTCACGTTGAGGGTGGGCCTGGACCAAGCAGTGGAACGTTCTAAAGGCTGAATTATATATTATTATATACTTATATATATATAGATATATATATATATATATATATATGTAATGAGATGGTAAAATTTTCGGTAGTCGTTGAAAAATAGCTGACAGATTAATGTATATAATTCTTCTGTACGTGTGTTTGTCAACTCACTCCTCCTAAAGGGCTGGGCCGATTTGGATGAAATTTTGTGTGGTTATTTCAATGCGCTCCCGGATGGTTTGAAAATACAATTGGACTCGGTAGTTGACACTGCCGTCGGTGTCTCAAAGAGTTTGTTTTTTTAGTAGTTTGAACGCGGGCGAAGCCGTGGGCACTGCTACTTTTTAATATAATTTTACAAGTAATCACAGATAAAACGACGTTAAGCGTAATATCAAAAGTTGGTAGAGCTCACAGGATCGATTCCTGCTCGAGGTAACTTGTTGTATAAGTCACACAAGAAGTTGTACACAAACATTGTATGTGTCATACATACAATAATCTAGAAGATGTGCGTGTTGTGTGCATTGTTATGATGATACCATTTGTATTTTGTACGATGGAAGTGAAATTATAGTGATGTGCGAATTCATTAAAACCAAGTCGAGCGTTGAAAGGCCTACTTTTGGTGAAAAGTGGGACATTTTCATCACTGCAGTATAGTATCGCTTTGGAACAATTTTGCGGATATTGCTATGGCTCTGGTCTTTATTACATACTTCCTTTTGGCCGTTAAAATACTTTTGTTCTAAATGGATCATTATAAACATATTAAATTACTAAATATATCTAAGTAGCCGTACATACATACACATATCGATTTTCATATAGATTTCTCAGAGATGAGATATTTTCTTAATGTATAACCAGCTATCATCCAAACAAATTTCATCAAAATCTGTCCAGTGGTTGTCTCGTGATGCGGTCAGAGACAGACAGACAAAAATTCTAAAAACTATAGATTCGGCCTCTGTATCGATAATAATGTCTATTTCAATAAGATTTTCCAGAAAATATTTAATGTACAGATTCGGCTTAGTTACAATTTTATTATATGTATAGATTAACTGATTTACAGGACCATGCGTCATAACCATTACCAATTTGTTTCATAAGACTGGAATATTTTGCGTAAATCATCGACTGAAGCTAATGATACTATTGTTAGCGTCGAATTGTTATGAATCAGAATTCTTAAAAATACAAAGAACATGAACAACGATAAAGTACTCGAAAATATGAATCAGTATAAAACTTGGCCTTGTAAATTTATTTCGCTGAATTTATACTCTCAATATTAAACTAGTTTTTTCAAGAAAACTTTATTAAAACAACGATGATATGAATTTGTGAAACTAAATTGAGTTAGAAGACCGTCTGGTCTTCTTTTAATTTAAAAATGAGGTTAAAAATAAGTTTATGTGGTATGTACCTATATGGTAATTCGTCAAAAAAATCGTTTATAATAGACGAATATATTATAATAGAATATACACTGTATTATTTTGTGTATTTTAATTGTGAATTGGTCCTTTTTTTCTTGATAAATAAGTTATACATCAAGTGTGATCTTATATAAACTGAAAACCGTCACAGCGATCTACCTCTTCTTTAAAGTCGGTTTAAAACAAAAATAAAAAGATACATTAGATCAGCCATACTCAACCTTTTTTTTTATAGGGGCCACAAACACGTTTGAGTCATGGTTATGGTTTCCCTTTTTTTTTAAACAGAACTTCTAGATTGGTATCGTTTTTAAGATCGATGAACTCATCAAACAACTCTGAGTAATTACAATTTAAAACTGAAGCCAACTCTGAGATGTAACTTCAGATAGGCCAATAACAAAGGCCCGGCGCGGCGAGCCGCACGCGGCCCGCGGGCCGCAGGTTGAGTATAGCTGCATTAGATAATCTCTCACCTCAACAAAATTGTCGGACACAAATCTTTGTACCAACGATGTCTTTCCGCACTGTGTATCTCCTACCAGTACAACTTTTACTTCTTCTTCGGTCGGGGAACCAGCACCCACCTCGGAGCACTTCTTTCCCGACCACATGATTTTACCCTGCAATAGAAAATTTAGATTATCTATCTATCTGTATATATATATATATATATATATATATATATATATATATATATATATATATATATATATATATAAAGTGATTGACTAATGTATCAACACATAGGACAAACCCTTAAGGCTAGAAAATTAAATTTTGCACACGTATTCTTCATATTACGAAGGTATTTACTAAGGAAGGATATTTCAAAATTCAACCCCCAAGGTGGTGAAATAGGGGGTAAAAGATTGTATGACACTTTATGCCTTGGACATATTTGCATGAAATTTCGTATGAATTCATTCCTACTACAAAAAAAAGACTTATGTATTTCAGTGTTTTCTAAAATTCAACCCCTAAGATGATAAAATAGGAGATGAAAGTTTTTGTGAAACCCACTATTTAGGGTTTTTTATAGTTTTAGCGCGAGCAAAGCCAAGGGTTCTGCTGGTATATTATATTACAACTAAACTAAAATAACACCCAGCTCGTAAAACAATCTCATCTTCGTCGTCAGACTTGCTAGAATGGAGACGATTCCAAATGCAATGGAAAGATAATGTAGCTAACTTAGAAGAATAGTATTAGGTGGGAGAAGTTAAGGAAGCTTACACCAAAATAGTCGAAGGAGGCTCAGGATAAGATATAATATAAAATATTATTAAAAAAAGAACCGATGGTTAGCAGCTTAAGTATAATTTAAAGTGCAATTATAATTAATTTCGGGTTTTCCACAGAGAACAAAAGTTATTGTTAAGCATCTAATGTTTTCTTTAAACATCGCGTGATTTAATCATTTAAACCATCATGTATTTTTGAAATAATCAATATTTTTTTATGTAGTTTTTATGTCCAATTGGACCTAATTTTTCCTTATAATTATTTACGAAATTTCTAGCTTTTTTTTTCTAGTAGGTTTAGAGGTTAGGAGGGTAGAAAAAATAATATATAACGAACAGATAGACAAACATACATCAGTGATTTTTTTTAGATTACATTTTTTCTTCAGGTGTATTGCACCTTAAAATACAATATCAACTTTTTGATACAGCCACAGCTTATGTATTATTTATTTAATTAATTTAATTCATTTAATTCGTAATAACAAAATGGATACAAATACTCTCATTAATCTAATAACAATTATTATGTAACAAAACATGGCCAATACACAATTAAATATTTTAAAAGTAATATGACAAATACTATATCAATTTTCAACTGAAATTGGAGCAAATGTCCTAAACATGGAGATCAAAATGATAAGTGGCCAATTTGGATTTATTACCGTCTTAAAGCAGTATTTCTGCTTTTTACGATACGTCTATTTTCCTTGATATGGCTCTGTATAGATTTATGTATAGAGATCTATATAAGGAATTTTATGTCATGTTTGAAAGAAATTTTGCTTGCAATACCCTTAAAAAGATTTAATAATAGTATACTAATAAGCACACTTAAACCACAGCACACGTTTGGCTCAGTTTGTAGTGACCCTACTTCCTGTGCCAGCTGTCGCGGGTTCGAGTCAAGCTGGGGGCATTCGTTTGTGTGATTAGCACGAATGTTTGTACTCCAGTCATGGGTGTTTATATTTATAACGTGTATGTATTTAAAGTTATATACATATGTATGTGTAGTGTATCAACTATTTGGTATCCATAACACAAGCCTCGTAGCTTACCATGGAACTAGATGGTGCTGTGTGTTAATGTCTTAAAAAAAAAAACAGCAAAGCTTTTTTACCTTACTTTTCTTGCTTTTCACTGCATAAAATACTATTGCATGGTGGTTACCTTCAACAATTGTTTTACACCAATTTTATATGGTCATATACATATAAAATCTATATAAAAATGAACCACGGGCAAGAAAAAAAACAATTTTTTAAATTAGGTCTGTCTGTTTGTTCCGGTTAATCTACAAAACGGTAGGTCCAATTTTGATAGGACTTTTACTGGCCGATAGTTCATATTTATAAGAAGTAACATAAGCTACTTTTCTTTTGAAAAAGAAGTAGGGTTCCACGCAAAAAAATTAAAACCTTTGCAATTGTGAACAAAAATCGCGTAAGCGAGTCGCTAGTAATTAATAAGAAAAACACTATTTAACCGCTACCATAACACTTATAGGCTATGAAATAGAGGCAAGTAATAAGCTGTGGCTAGTGACAGTCATTATTTTTATGAGTTACCGGCGACCAGAGCTTCAGCATTAAAGGCAAATAACAACGTTCGAACAAGCATAAAGTAACATTACATCCCATAAAAAATATACTGTTTAAGCTTACATTTTATCTATTTCTTTAGAATAATATGCCACTTTAATTGTGGTATAAAAAATAATTTCTTCATCGTCTTTCATATTGAGTAATACCTCACCACCGTCTATGTATTATCTAGTGCCAATCAGCTGAATTCTACAAACCGTAGAGATTGTATAATTTTTGACTATAGTGTAATTTAAAATTTTCCTCATCGTGATAAACTATTTGTATATAACAACATAACTCTTTTTTTTAGGTGGTCGAAATTCCATAATTATTATTGAAAATTTGAGTAAAACATATATGAACAGAAGTTACACATCTATATAAAAAAACGTGTGTGTGTGTAATTATGTACGCACGTAAGAAGTTATACTTTGGCGTAACAGAATAAAAATAGCTAAAGATTTCATCCCGTATGTATGTCAGAACTCTCTGTTTGTAAAAGGAATGATAAATTAACAAAATAATTATATAAGGCATATTACAATCATATATTTATAGAATATCATTTGAGGAAAGAATATAATATTATATACCATTTGTCAGACAATAATAACGGTTACCATGGCAACAAACAGTTATCATCTAACTTCATTATGTAGCTTTTTGGCTGTCGGTGTGCGCGCGCATCGTAAAAATTTTACTCTCATAATTTTTCCAAGCTCGCCAATAACTACTAAACAAACAAAAACAAAGAAAATCGGTTGATAAACAAAATGGTACTTTACTGTTTTTCCTCTGCCTATTAATATTTCTATACTAATATTATAAATGTGAAAGTTTAGATGGATGTTTGTTACTCAATCACGCCAGTGTGACTGAACGGACCTGGATGAAAGTCACAAAAATAGATTAGAGTCTGGAATATCACATAGGTTACTTTTTATTACGAAAAAATCGGTTCCCGTGGGATAGATTTGTTTTGTTAGAGGCGAACCCGAGCCAAGCGAGGATGATGCGCTAGTATGTACATGTACACACGTTATACATATTATCTGACAGCTTATCAGTCAACTTAATAATATCAAGAAATGTCTCATCACATTAATTAATTGTTCATAGTAGTAATTCTCCACTGGCCGGCATATTTAGCGGAACACAAAAAAAAGGTCCATTATTAAAAAAATATGGTTTTATTTTAAAATCTACTTACTACACTTCTTTTGTTATTTAAAGTTTCATTTGTTTTACTTAAAATGAGATCACATTAAAAACAGATTTTGCGAGTAAAGGCTATTTGTGAAAAATGGTACATTTTTGAAATTTTCATATAACCGGGAAAAGTGAAAATTAATATTAAAATAACAATTAATTAAATTAGAAAAATGGTGATTAATATAGCGTATTTCCTCCATGTGCTCTTATTAAAGTTTCTACTCGTCTAGGCATACTGAGAATGATGTTATCGATGGTCTCCTGGGATAGTCTCCGCCATTCCTCAACTACGGTGATTCGCAGTTCACCCACGTTGGCAGGAACTGGAATTCTGGACTTAACTTTTCTTTTCAGCAAGTCCCAAACGTGCTCTATTGGGTTCATATCTGGTGATCTCGCCGGCCACTCCATAACAGTAATATTCATATCATTAAGATAAGCTTGAGTTACCCGAGCGGTATGCGGCCGAGCATTATCCTGCATAAAAACAAAACCGTTACCGATATATGGGGCAAACGGTACGACATTTTCTTCTAAAACTTCTCTGATATAGCGGTCTGCAGTGAGACTCTCTCTGTCAATCACTACCAAGTCTGTGCGAGCTCCCAAACAAATGCCCGCCTTTGGGCGGGCATTTGTTTGGGAGCCATTATTGATCCACCACCGTATGCAACTGTAGTTTCAAAGTTTGTCTGAATGTATCGTTCTCCTTTGCGTCTGTATATTCTTTGCCTGCCGTCAATTTGATTTAAGAGAATTCTACACTCATCACTAAACAATACCTTACTCCATTGGTCCGCGTTCCAAAGTCGATGTTCCTGAGCAAAAGTTAACCTATTTCTACGATGATTTACCTCGAGCCTTGGAGCCTTGGCGGGCACAAATGAACCCAAACCAGCTTCTTCGAACCTTCTTCGTACCGTACGCTCACTTACAGTTACACCCCGCACTGCTTCTAACTCATGTCGGGCTTGGACGGCTGTCAAACGGGGGTTCCTACGTACACGAAGCCGAATGAAACGGTCATCCCTACTCGAAGTGCGTCTTTTTCTGCCTTGTCCTGCTTTTCTCACATAAGTACCGGTCTCCCTGAACCGTTGGATACTGCGATGGATCGTTCAAACTGGTCGACGAAGATCTCTGGATATCACTCTGTAGGTTTGACCATTTCTTCGCATTTCGAGTGCCCTGGCAATCTCCGTTGGGTCTAAGGCAGGCATAATTCAGTCTTCAACTCCAAAATGATACGCGATTAAAAAAAACTAACAAAAAACAGTATTTCAATGAAATTTTAAATCAAACTCAGAAGGAAGAAATACTCGAAGTTCGCTCCAGATAAGGTGTATTTGAATAAAATTAAAACAATTACATAAAATGTGATGTTCAGTTGTTTTCTTAATTTGAAAATATTTCTTTTTAAATTAAATGACGTATAAACCAGCCAGCAACCTTATATGATACTGATATCAAACCTTTATTTTATGTTCCGCTAAATATGCCGGTGTGTTTATTAATTACTCTACATATACAAATTATACATATATTATGTCGAAATGCATTCCATTAAGCAAATTATTTTAATGTACTATACGTTATTTCATTAAAATTATGGCGCCAGGTCAATGATTTTGTACAGTATACGACTAGTTTGTATGTTTTAATTTGTGTAAAATGTGAGTAAACATTTAAAAAAGAAAACACGTTCAAATTAATTCATTATAGCAACTTCGCGCCTTGGTACGTTTTTATGGCTAGAATTTTTTAAATGCTTTACAGGAAACAGGAGAAACTTGGATTTTTACATCTCAAAAGTCATCGTTATTACAGACGATGGACAAAAGAAATGTAAAGACATTAATTACTATTTGATTTCTTAAGTGAAATCTTTAATTTAGTAGACCTTATGATATTCGGCCATATCTTCATTACATAGTATAAAACAAAGTTGCTTCCCGCTGTCTGTCTGTCCCTATGTAGGTATGCTTAGATCTTTAAAACTACGCAACGGATTTTGATACAGTTTTTTTGATAGATAGAGTGATTCAAGAGGAGTTTAATTATATTAAAGAAAAGCCGAGAAATTCAAAGATCTGTATTTCATACTAATCGTTAAAACGTACCGCTAGTTTACTATAAATAGTTTTCGCCCAATGGTCAAAATTCGACCATAATCATTATATAAAATAAAAAAAACTAACTTTACAAAAAGTTTTAATAACAACTGACTAAAGCTCGTCAATAGCTACTAAACAAAAAAAAAGCAAATTCTTTGACAAACAGATAAGAAAAGGTACTGCTGAATACAAAATATTGTAAAATATTGTAAATGCAAAAGGGTGTTCTTTCACGCAGCAACGTAATCTATTTTTTACAAGAGATTTTACGTCCAAGATCGACATACGTTATACATCAAATGTTATGAAATGAAAGTATCACGGGAATAAGTTAACCAATAAGGATCAGTTATTAAGAATATTATAATTTTGTAAAATTAATCAGCAAGATTTTCAGAAGCTTATCTTAAATTTTCTATAGTATTATTTATTATGTAAAATACAAATTTAATCAAAATCAGTGGAATACATTTACATTTATTACAGAAAAGCTTTATTAGAGATGACCCATATAAAAGATGTACAAAGTTGCTCTCGAGTTTCCTGAACAAAAATAGGGTCAGTGTTCCGAATTTTTAACAAGTTAAAAATATTTTAATACAGTCGCTACAAACAATCATAAAAATGTTCAACTTAGAGAATGAGTACTTTTTTATATTAATTCGACAATAAATTATATTATCTTTAACAATACTGAAGTTTTAAATAGAATAAAAAACTAAAAGAATAAGTCCGTGAAATATTTCGAAATGATAGTTTTATTGAAAACTAGCAGAACCCGCAGCTTCGCTCCGGCTAAAACTATAAAAAAAAACTCGAAAAAGGTAGTTTCATACAAATTTTCATCCCCTATTTTACCCCCTTATAGGATGAATTTCGGAAAATGGTAAAAGACGTATTTATTTAATTTTATTGAAGAGCATTAATACCAAGTTATAAGTAATTCTGATTATAAATATTTTTTGGATTGTATTATAACGTGTTTTCCCGTGGCAATTAGATAATCTCCCGCGGTAAAAAGTATCTCCAAGCCCTCCAATTATCTCCACACAAAAAATCACGCGAATCACGATTATTATTACAATCGAATTTAGTGGAGTAACTGCCATATAATCAGTCCGCACTAACTTTATAATGATTTTAACAAAACTTTCAAAAGCTTTTATGAGGATCAGATTGAATTCAGATAGATCACATCAGAAAGCGAAAAGGCTATTTTAATGACGGAAAATTAAAATATATGATATATAATAATAATAATAAAAAACAGTCACAAGACTGCCGACAGAAGTGAAACCTTGAAATTATAAACAAACAGTTGTTATTTTAGGATATTCAAATTAATCGTTTGATCTTTAATTAAAATTTGTAAATTAAAACTGTTTAAATTTAACATTTATCTGGTTTTGAAATCTATCGGCACTCTGTGTGTTAGCGTTAACACGTCACGTGACCATGTCAATGACGACTTACATGAATTTACTCCCCATCCAAACCTGTCTATAGAAGTTTTCATTTCAAAAACGCGTTATTTCATACACAAAAGAAAAAAAAATGATACAGTGGTAGGAAAGTGCACAAGAGGCGGCCTTATCGCTTAAACAGCAATTTCTTTCAGGCAACCTTTACGTGTAGGAAATAGCAAAGTGTGAAGTGGAAGGAGTAAGGGGTGCATGTAATTAGAAAACTCACTAAAACACTTATACGTACGAGTATACATAATAAGAAAATACTGAAATACACTTAACTTGTAGTTTTATTAATTGGGGGTGTTTTTTTTGATTACAGGATGAAAATTTGTATGGAAATTTGTCATTTTCGTGTTCGGAAACACGGAACTTGTTAAAAATCCCATCATGCATGCTATAATATAAATCAGAAGCTTTAGACCAAAGTATAAAAAGCTCGAAAGTTTATTAAAAATATTAGTATAACAGGAGATAGGCTATTATTGCAGACTCCATTCCAGAGAACACTTCAGTTAGACAACGTTATTGGAGGGATCAACCATATTTTGCGAGGTTTTCCATAAAAATAAAAGAGCTTGTTTACTCTACGAAGTTAGGACATTATCTCCAATAAATTCGAGGCCAGGTTTGCGTAATGCTTCTATTCCTACAGATTATTGATCACATCGTTTTTATTAAATAATATTTATAGAAAAGAGCAGAAATGTTGGTATTTTAGACGAAAAGGTTTACAATGTTATAAACGAGTATCAAAATGTACCTATCTGTTATCCTATACATATAATAAAATTATATCTCAGTCGAATCTGTAAATTATACATTTTTTTTTAGAAAATCGTATTGAAATAGACATCATCTATCCTCAGCTATCATCATACCAAATTTCATCAAAATCTGTCCAGTGGTTTTCTCGTGATGAGTTCCCAGACACACAGACAGACAAAAATTCTATAAACCATACATTCGGTCTCAGTATCGATAATAATAACTATTTCAATATTATTTTCTAATAAAATATTTAATATACAGATCCGACTCAATTAGAACTTTATTATATGTGTAGAAGTGAATATTTTACTGTTTTCTTGCCCTGAGGTGAAGTAAAAGATAAAATGGCGACTCGTTTTTCTTTTGTTACCATCAAGGGACCATGTAGGAAATTGGTATACGGTAGCGAAAACTTAACGATTTTATCGCTTTAGAGTATTTGATTTTCTATATTTGTTATTACTAAATTGTTAATAGCAAACTAAAAATAAACATAAAATATATATGTCACAATTAAAAAAAAATTGACAACGTCAAAACAAAATTTATTGTGTGATCAAAATTTATATCAAAATATATACGAAAATTACAACAAAACTTTGAGTAATAGTATAAAAAAATATTTTAAAAGAAAACAAAATCAAAAGTGCATATTACAAGACTTCCGCGATAAACAGCATTCCCAAGGAGGATTGACGTCAGGCAGGCGGCCGGTAGTAAAACTTTTGCCAAATCCTATCAGCAGTACAGAAGATGTACTGCGCCGACCCCAAGTGATTGGGAAATGGGCAGGGAGAAGAAGAAGAAGTATATGTCACAAATCTTTAATTACTTAAAAGTATAAGGTAGCCCAGTGTTAACACGCTCACTTAGGTAACCGAGTGAAGTGAGTTCAAATCCCGGGTCTCTCACCTCTGACATTTTCATGTGCGAATCATTTCCAACATGATTACCGCTTGTCTAACGATGAAGGAAAATATCGTAAGGAAACCTACAAGTCTGAGATAACCTAACAAGTTTTCGAAAGACATGTGAAGTCCGCCAACCCGCACTTGGCCAGCATGGTGGACTATGGCCTGGTCCCCCTCGTATCGAATGGAGGCCCTTGCCCAGCAGTGGGACGTTTAAAAGGGCTGAATACATACTTAAAAGTATCCTTTCCATACATTTTTAGGTTTTCTATCAACGATTATTATAAAATGGCATATAGTCTACGCTTACAAAGTATTAGAATTACAGATAGTATAAACTATAGTATGGTATAGTATAGATTAAATTAGATAGCGTGAAATGATGTTTCCGTTGAATATCACTGTAGAATCATGGTATGGAACGTTGCCAAGATGCGATGCATTTCCTCTACAATACGTGCACAATATATAACGTATATGTGTTTATTTGTTCTTTCCATGAACGAATAAGTCACTGGACCAGACATATAAGCGGACGTACCTTTATCTGTCTTATTAGTAGCCAGGAAATTTCAGCCTTTGTCGTTTGTTTTTTGCGTCAGTCTCAAGCATTTACTTGTCAACAAACAATCTGCCAAAAATGACTAAATGTTCTGTTAAATGGTGTAAAAACTATAGCGGCGGAAGCAGCACTGTTTCTTTTCACTTGTAAATACATTATTTTATTACATTTATTGTTATTTATCACACAATTTAATAAAATTGTAAAATAAAATGTCATATTATCCAACTATGTTAAATATAGTCGATATTTCTATGTATTGTTGACATCTGACAACCATCATAAAATCCCTGGATTATACCATTCAGAACAAATGACTAAACTGTCGAGTGAGTCCATTTGACATCGACTAGTGCTTGACAATGTCGAAAAATATATCGATATTTGACGAAATGACTGAACGATTAGAAAACTAAAGTATAAATTATAAATAAAAATAATTATAAATTATTAAGAAATAATATTATAATAACCATCACTTTTTCTTTTTCCTAATTTCACAAATGTAGATTAAGAACTGAGCAATAATAGGACAGTGTCACATTTTTATAAACTACCCGAGACAATCAATTAACTAACATAGTTAAATAACAGAATCAACAAAAACACTTTATTTAATTAAATTAGCTTAATATTTTTTTAAATAAGTTTATAATTATTATCTATACAAAATAATATTTATTATATATTAATGGAATATACACCCGATATTCATTCGTTCATTAACATTATTATAGGCCAACAGAATGTTGCCACCAATGCCATCGTATTTATATAAACCAAATTAATAAATAATTATTATTTAACACATTATTACTGCCTCTTTAATTCATTTATATTAATTTATTATAATAAAAACAGATATTTTAAATTAAAAGATGTAAAATTATGATGACTATGCTAACCAATGTCTAAAATGTCATTCATTCGTTCATCGATATATGTATTTTATCGATTACGTTCAAGCACTAGAAATATTGTATTGTGTACCTGTGTGTATAATAATGTAATAAAATCTTTGTGTGCGTTATGCGTCTTTTGGTTGAACGAGTTTTCATACATTTGTATTTTATGTCTCGTCCAGTGGTTTATTCGTTCATGGTTCTTTCATTTGAATTTCAAAAAGGTACGTGAGATTGTAACACTTTCTTTGTTATTTTGCCAGAATATTTGTTTGTTTTGTGAAATTGTTCAAAACTAGCTTAATTAAATTCGTGACTTTGCTTGTATTAAGGTAATAGGTATAAGATATATAGAAGATAAGAATATAGAAAATTAAATCAACTACGTTATACTATTATACCGTGTGAAATAAACTAGAATGTGAAATACTGGAAATCTTCTCTATAGATACTAAGTTACGAAGTTTTCATAGATTTTTTTTATTGAACAATTGATTTTTTTTATTGAATAGGCTTGGGCTTGATTACAATCAGCGCTGGGAAGCATTGATGAGGTCTAAGGTTAAAGCATGCTTGCCTAGAAAAATGCCTGTTCACTCTAGTCTTTAAGGTACTTGGATTGTAGGTGGCAGGAAACACGGATGCTGGAAGGGTGTTCCACTTCTTAGCAGTTCGATTTAGAAACGTAGAACTGAAGCGTTGCTCATACGCTGACCTGCGAAAGCTTTGTCTTCTCAGGGTATAATTTCGATAAAATCTATCGTGGGTTTAGGATTGGGTGCTTTAAATGTTGATTTAGTACTAATTATAATTGTAAAGTATAAGTAATAAAACCTACAATCAGTATATGTATAAACAGGCAAAAACAAAACAGATCAATCGCCATTTTCTCTCCTCATTCTCCTCTGTTTGTAAACCGATTTTTTTATTTTTTTTTGTTTAGTAGCTATGGATAAGCTTTAGTGTTATCAATATTTTTTTGAAAGGGGTTGATTTATTTTATATACATAGGTGAATTCTGATTGAATTTGGACCACTGGACGAACATTAGTATCGTTAAATGCATGTTAAATTAATATGAAAAGTTAAGTTCTTTCATACTAATTTAAAGCTTTTACTAAAGCTTTCTATGTGTTAAGTTGGTATTTAACAACAAAAATTTAAAGCACTCAATAATATTACATACATATAATAAAATTCTAACAAAGCCGAATCTGTACATTAAATATTTTTGGAAAATCTTAGTGAAATAAACATTATTATAGATACAGAGGCCGAATCTATAGTTTTTAGAATTTTTGTCTGTCTGTCTGTCTGTTTGTCTGTCTGTCTGTTACCGCATCACAGAAAAACCACTGGAGGGTTTCTGATGAAATTTGGTATGGTGATAGCTGGTTATTTGGGTCAACATATAGGATACTTTTTACCGCGGGAAAATATCTCATTTCTGAGAAAAAATTCAAAAACTGCAATGTAAGAGTATACTAATATGTAAAACTTAAGAATTGCTTTTTGATCATCTGAACGCGGTTGGAGCTGCGGGCAATGCTAATATTATAATATTATTATATTTTTACTTCAGCAGTTCGAATTGGAGGAATTAATTTGGCGTCTTAGATCCTATTTCATTAGTAAGAATTTATAGCGCCTTTATCCCGAAATAATCAATTTAAACTTTTACATTTCACCCTTGGGGGTCGCCAAAGAATTTGGGACAGCTTCTAATCCTTAAACTTTTAATGTAAGCAAACTGACAAAATGGCAATGGTATAATTTTGTCGTTAGAACTTATTTGTTCTACTTATTCTATTTTATTAAATGCAAATCAACTGTATCATAGATGTGTTTTGGAGTTTAATACACGATGTATGGAAAGTACATATATGGTTAGTGTCTCATTGGTCGAATTGGGTAGTATGTATGGCTTTAGATCGGGAAGATCCTGGGTTCGAATCTAGGGCGGGTCAGGTAAAATTGCGTTTATCAATTTAAAAGTTGTCAGCAGCAGCATTGAGTTAGGAAGTTGGTGTTGTTTCACCCACGGCACATGGAGAGCGTATACATTTCTGTGCCTGACTTGTTGAATTGGTATCCTGCTATCGGATTTTGCGAGTGAAAGGTATATAGGTACGTATAGAGTGCACCTTTGGTATTTGCACACACTTGTAAAATATAATATCTGCTATGTAGATAATCGATTAGGAAGGCATTAATATGATGTTTTTTATAATACTTTCTTAGATTTACGCGAATATTTGACATTTAAAATTAAACTATTTTTCGGATTTTTTCGCGGATTTATTTTGATCTTTGGTTCCCGACGTTTCGAATACTTTACAGCAATCATAGTCACGGGAGAGACTAAGGTTTTAGACGTCTAAAGATAGTCTTATTTAAAATTATGTTTTTCGTTTTTTTTATTAGTATTTAAATAAATTGTACATAACATAGTTGACGATTCTTCCAAACAATAGATGATGTAGTAGTGTCAGTGATTATATAAATCTGTAAATAAGCTAGCTAGGCTTTGATTTTATAACTTTAAATTTAATTTCCATACATTATTTACCGAAACTATTTACTAATAAAAATACCATAAACCAAAAATATATAACAAAAAATGTAAAAAAATTTTTATCTATTATAATATTCAATTTCCAAGTGCTTAGACGATAAAAGTAAGATAAATTTCCCTTTTTAACAAAGCAAATAAAATGAAAGAAACTTACCAGTTACAAAAGATTCAAAGGAAGGCTGGATAATAAAAGTTCATGTAAGTATATGTTGATTTTTTTAGTTAAGCCTTGGAACAAGATCTATGTCTATTTCGTCTATTGGCGCTGAAAGCTTTTCTTTAAGCTTTTTTATCTAACAAATACAAAATAATGTAACGTAAATAAAATGATTGTTATACAATAGTTAATATAAGTGTATAGAATAGAATCTCAAAAGAGATAATGTTTTTTTTTATATTGAAGTTATACCTACATTTTTACTGTGTGATTTACATTTTTGTAGATATGCCCCGTAGATTTGTTTTTTTAAAAAAATGCTTTTATATGTAAATGCGAAAGTTTTTGTGTGTATGTCCGTTATTTCTTCCTGGTGAGACAGTTGGATTGGTTTGGGTGAAATTTACACTGATAGACTATGATCTAGAAAAACACTAAGAAGTATATATGTATACATAAAAGACATCCAAGGTAGCACCCAAGCGAAGCGACGATAAATCGCTAGTGATGGAAAGTTTAAAATTCACATTAAAATAAGACTGTCTTGTGTGTTTGTCTGCTTTTCAAGAGTCAAACTTCAAACAAGTTTGATTAGGACAGATAAGTATAAATGTATATTGTATACTATATAGTATCATGAAGATGGACATTTCAACTATTCTTATCATACGAGCAGCGCCGCGAACAATAGCTAGTAATATATTATTAAAAAAACCGACATGTAATTCGCCATTTTGGGTGGCGGCTATCTTGAATTTGAAAATCATAGTGTATAGTATTCTACTAGTCAAGCCCTTTCATTTAGGGAACCCATATTGAGGGAATTGTGAAAAAATATGTAATCCGCCATTTTGTGTGCCATCTTGGACCAATTTTCATCCAACATAGCTAAGAATACTCTCGACTAATTCACCTTTCAAACAAAAAAAAAACAAAATCAGTTCATCCGTTTGGGAGCTACGATGCCACACAGAAACTATAACACACCGTCATTTTTGCGTCGGGGGTTAGTAATTAAATAAAATCTTATAGTCATTTTGGGACAATCCCAGTGATTTCAACTAACAATTACTCCAAGGAAACTAATAATTGAAAGTTTTGTTTCAATTAAAACGAAAGGGACTGTAAATGCTAGTCTATTAAACGACATCCGACGTATGTTTCGCAATGAATATGTTAAATTTACATACAATTCTGACCCTTAAAACAATACAATATAAGCTATTATTGTATAAATTGGCAAAACTATTAAAGTTTAGAGGGAAACGCAAGCAGTGAGACCGAAATAGCGAAATTCTCTCAAGTCCAGAGTTCTAAGTAACACATAGGGAATAGTTTGAGAATTACTGAAAATGAACAGCTGGTCTAAAATTATTTTCTAAATAAACTATATGAAGATATAGTAAAGTACCAATAAAAATATTATTCTAATGGCTAGCATGTATAACTACATGTCCGGAGGTCCGTAATTCGAATCCCGAGCAGGGTCAAATAAAGTTATTGGATTTTTCTTTCAAGAAATTTTTACTAAGAGCAGGTAGTTGAGAAGGCGGTGTTTCACCCTAAAGCCTCAAGGCTTGATTGCAACCGTCGGTCATGCACCTGATATGTCGCCGGTCGTGTTGAATTGTCGTCCCATCGGAATTCGAGAGTGAAAGCCATAGAGAATGCACTCGTATTTGCGATATTTGTGCGCTATTATACGAGTATCTCCTGCAGCCTGAGCAGATGTAAAGTCCCAGCGAGATTGGTCGCTGTGGTCGAAAATCGGTTAGCAGGACATAACTATTTACTTAAACGTGTTATATCAAGAAGTTTCGAGAAGCTCATCTTTTAACTGAGGGCAAAAATACATATAATACAAAAAAAAATGCAATAACAAAAAGTTATTTCAATACATTTTAAAGTGTTCTATTAGCGTTAGCAATTGTGGATTGTCACCTTGCAACTGACTACTTTTTAGAAGGTTATTTATTCATTTGATTAAAAGCATTCGGTGTTGAAGCTTGATTCTTGGATCTTCTTCGATCTTGGATCTTGATTTGTTGGATTCTTGGATACTGCTTTGAGGTAGCAGCTGTTGAATTTACTACAGGCATCGATGCCAAGACACCAATTTGTTTCCGAATCGGGTACAAGCAAGTTATGTGGCATAATAGAAACTACATAAACTTAATAGTTTGTACTTTTTACCGACTTCAAAAAGAGGACTTATTTTTGATCGACTTCAAGTAAATAGCCCCTAAGTACCAATTTTTCGAAAAAGTATTCAATCTACAGCCTTTACCGTTGCGTTCTATTAAGTATATGTATGTGTAGATAATACGTACCTAACATAATAATAAAGCGGTTAACGGAGATTAGACGTTTATGTAATTGAAAATGGTCTTTTGATTCGCTCGTGCGATCAAAGACTTATCTGCTTTGACGATTGAGGACCCACAAATGCGATTTACATTCGAATATATTCAATTTCGAGGGATATCATTTGTGAAACATTTGAATTTGTACTTGCAATTCTACTTAGTGTTAATGTGAGAAGTTTGGGTTTAACCGTTCTTTGTTGGAATTAAAATATCAATAATGACTACGCTTCACAAGTTTTAAGTAAAATTAAAATTTTAAAGAAATTAAAAATATATCAAAAGCAAAATTTTAAGTATCTGTTATGTAAAGGGCTCGTCAAAACAAATCAAATGAGCTTAAACACTAAGGTATTGAACTACTATTACTATTAGCTATTGAAGAGTTCCATTACCCATGGAAACCATCCTGGCTTCATTCTCCGATCAGTTCGACGGTATCAGTATTAGGGATATTGTACCACTATCCAGAACACAAGTATATTAGCCATCTGCCTTTGTTTTGATAAGATATTATCGTCATCCTGCGTGTACAGAGACTACTAGACATTTTTTTACTTGAACATAATCACCGTATATAAAGGTTTCTTTATTTAACTTAGATAATACATAAATGTATATAAAACGAATTAAATGCTATTCGTTTGTAAGCGAAACACTTAAACACGGCTTCCGATTCTAATTTATTCCAATTATTCATAAAAGGCCAGATCTGTAAGGTTTAGACAAAAAAATTGATTGCATTGTCCAAAAAAAAATTATGTAAATTTTGGGATATTTTTCATCTGTAAATTTCGTATGTATTGATAAATTGTATGTATTGTATTGATAAAAAAAACGATTGTACTTTGCATGAATCATACAATCAATACACAAAAATAAATTCCACCTACATACGGACTTAGTTAAAGTTTCAGAGCAAAACAAATAATATATCGTAAATAGAAACGGAATGATTGCTCCCAACAGTTTTCCTTTAGTGGCTTTCTGATAGCAATGCCTTAAAAGGGGTATACTCAAGAGTACTAAAGTAGACAGGTGGTGAATTGCCAACGCAAATAATAAATCACTGTTACATAGTGGGATTAAAAGGCGATGGCGGAAAATTAAAGACACGTTGGAAAATATACGTGCATACTTTAGAAAATAGAAATTCAAAGTGGATGATATATGTATGTAGGTATTACATAGCTTTAGCTTTTGAGCTTTAGTTTCTCTTAAAATAATCGAATAAGTAATTTATAAAGCTAAAGAGCTTGTTTGTTTGTTTAAACTCGCGAATCTCTATTGTACTGGTCCGATTTATAGCTTAAAAACTATAGAAAAAAAACTGCTTTTAACACCAATTTAGTAAGGGAATTTATTATAGGCTATGTATACCTACCTATACAAATTAAATGATGGAGGCATAGCCGCAAGAAAATGCTAGTCGAATTACAGAATTTCTACTAAATGTTTGATAGAATTGGAAATTCCTATAAAACGATCTATTGTGAATTTGGATAGAATTTAGAAATAATTTAATATATTATAATAAGTCAAACAGAGCATATAAAACATATTCTATCCTACCATTTTTAACCGACGATAAAATGGAGGAATTCGACACGTATTTTTTTAAATTTATGTTTGACCACGGATTTCTTTTACTTTGTAGTCCGATTTCGATTATCCTTTTTTATTGGATAGGGTATAATCAGTCACTGTGCTTTGATACCTAATCAGATATCGACTGGCACCGATATCTGATTAGGTATCTACGAGTATAGTAAATGAAAACTAACACTCAGTCACATTTTACTTTTTAGTGTTTTTTTATTTGATGTCGGTTTTTTGAATTTTTTATTTCGTAATATGTGAATCAATAGACAGATACACAGAAAACCAATAAAGTCTATGATTTTCGCTTTCATTTTTTATGTTGTTGTGAATTCCGTAATCCTTGAAAATATTTTTTTATGAAATAATATTCGATAATCATTAAACATATACAATCATAACACTTTCTTATCATATGTACCTACCAAAAGTATAGCAATTTTACTTATGAAAAGCGATTGCAGATATAACAAAAGTCTGTTAGTAATTTAAGATTAATTATCTATTACAGCACGCGTTATTGAGACTTAATTATAGCATGTAATAAACATGTACGCCGTATAAAGTGTCAGCATCCCTATTGCCCTTATTTTATTAATTTAAAGTAGAAAAGTAATATTAGAATTATAATTTTTTGAGTTAGGTTAGGCAATGTGTGTTAGCCTCCTCGTCGTGGTTTAGTGCGTAAGTGATCCTGCGATACCCCATTGAAACGGGGGAGGTTCTGTTGGGTTTTAGTGGGTAGCACTGGTTTTTCCAACCGGTGAGTCCCAGATAACCACCTGGTGGTATGCGGTAATGCATTTCCCAACATTAAAAAAAATGTGTCTTTCTATGTCTGGTTATATGGTGTGGAATAAAAGATATTCAACATACTGTTCTTATAATAGAATTGTGTTCAGCCCCTTTAAACGTCCCACAGGTAAGCACGGCCCTTCAATACGAGAAATCAGTTCATATTTCACTACACTGATCAAGTGCGAGCGAACTTCACATGTCTTTCGAAAACTTGCTAGGTTCACTCAGACATGCAGGTCCACACGCTGTTTTCCTTCACGTCATAATAATCACGTTATCACTTGCTTCTATTAGATATGGAAATGGAACCATTATATTATACTTAGAATTATTTTTTTGAAAGAGCAAAATATGAAAGCTTTTCATCATATATCTTCTAGACCTGAATCAGAAATGACCAAGACCTTGTTTGAATTTGAATACCTTTAACATTGGGCCGAGCTAGGCTATTCTTTGTCTGATATAAGGTACAATGGGACTGATATAATCTTTTGTATAAGAATCCTTAATATAAAGATAAATAATTGCACACTTACGTTATGGAAATATCTAAGGGTAGGTTTTCTTTATGAAAAATTATCTAAAAACAAGATAAATCGACACGATTTTGCTGTATTCAAGACAAAATATACGGTTTAAAACAAAATTAAAACTAACTTACAGACTATTTTATAAAAATATAATCATTTACGTCAATATCTTGTTACATCATAAAAAAAATTTTAGAAAATAAAAAAAAAACTCGAATGTGTAAAAAAGATGTTCCTTCGTTAACTTGTTCTCATACTATGCTGTCAGAGACATACATACAATGTACGAGGCAAGATGCGCAGCTAATATAAAACATGGACAATGTACATACATAAGTCAGTCAGACATTTTTAGTTTTATTTAACAATTTCTTATTCTAAATTATTTTTAAACATAAAAGTTGTATACATTTTTGTAATAGCCTCTTAAAAACCTATATTTTGATACCCTATTCGATTGATTCAGACAAAAAATATTATTACACACAAAATTTTTACATACAAATGAATTAAATAAAAAAGTTTTCAAAATATTTTACACACAACGATATTGAACCTGCTATAACTGATATGTTTAGAAATGTAATACATACTCGTAGAATTTACTTGGGTACAAAATTCAAGGAATACTTGTACAACATGGTTTATTATTATAAAGATCTACTGTCATGTTCAAAAAGGCTCAGGGCATCCTATTACGTTAAGCTGACGTACTATTAATGGAAATTTTAAATATTTAATGTACACAAATTGGCAACCCGATTTTAATTACATGTATCGATTTCCACATCGAATACTATGTGTACGAAAACGTGGTGGATATTGGCAACACTGACAATTTAATTAAAATGAGTATATTGCACATCGATCATTGTAGAATCATAGTATTATAGATGGTACTACATCTAAAAAGTAATATCTACTACGACGAAGGTCGTGGGTTCATTTACATTCAACTTTGTATTTGTTAATTTTGGAAGAAAAAATTGTTTGATTTTACTGACTAAAAGTGAGTATATTTATTTATTTTAAAATAATTGACTGACTTTAATGTGACTATAATATGTATATAGATGTCTAGCATCAGAAATATCGTCAAATACATACATAAATACATGACACATTAATTATATCAATACTAATATTATAAATGTGAAAATGTGTTTATTTTTTGTCCTTATTTCATCTCGAAACGGAGTGACGGATTGGCGTGATTTTTTGTGTGGAGGTAGTTGGAGGGATGGAGACTGACATGGGCTACTTTTTATCGCGGGAAATTATCTTATTCCCACGGGAAAACACGTTATAATACAATCCAAAATAATATTTATGATCAGAATTACTTGAAACTTGTTATTTATGTTCTTCAATTAAATTAAATAGGTAAGTGTTTTCGCATTTTTCGATATTCATCCCATAAGAGGGTAAAATAGGGGATAAAAATTTGTATGAAACTACCTTTTTAGAGATTTTTTGTAGTTTTAGCGCGAGCGAAGCCGCGGGTTTTGCTAGTGCATTATATGTACAATATTGCACAATAGTATCATATATACTAATGTATTATTTACACTAAATATAATCAGACTTCTTGCGGCGTGTGTCTGGCCACACGTCAAAACTGCGGTTAAAAATATTCGTAGACAGGTCAATGACGTTAAACCCGTTACTTAATAAATTAAAAATACAAAAATAAATAATACTAATACTTCAAATGGATATAAACGAATCCGTCATCAAACAAGAAGTCGGGAATTTTATTTCGAGCCTACAAAAGTTACTGCCGAGGAAAAAAGAAATAATAGTGTTTGAACCTGTTAAGACTTATTTGACTAAACTGAGTGATGTACACGCTGAAGCGAAAAGTGTCTTTCCAAAGTGCTTTGTTGGCGCCAAACTGGTTATTCTCAGGGAAATTCTAGACAAAGTAAAACTCGTCCAGAATTACAATCTAGCAAAAACTAATGACACTTACAAGTGCTTTACACACTTCATTCATAAGGAAATGGACGCGAAAAATGTTGAGGATGGTCTACTTATCGACGCAACAGGCTCAGCTATAGCCACTTACAAAGAAACTGTTGACGACTACGAAATGCGGTTAACATCTAAAATCAAGGACCTCGTATCATCAGAAACCGAGATAATCTTCGAAAAAGATGGTGAAAAGTCGATTAGTTCTTTTTCGTGCTCCATGAGAGATGTTGACCCAAATACGTTGAAATTAGTTACTCAGTGGATGTACAAAGTGATTCCAGAGTTCAGTGTTGGAAGTGAGTTCGGTTTAAAGCCTTTATCTCATCCTTTATCACCGGATTTGTCAGTCAGTACGAGATACGAGCGAGCATCGTTCACGCTGTCTTCAACAATCAGTAGAATGGGCTTCCAAGTGTGTCTTTACAAGCAATTCTCTCCAGACTTACGGATAGCAACGATAGTTAACGAGAATAATAGAAGTCCAGCCACAGTTGGTTTGGCTCTTCATAAAAGCTATGAAAATGGGTCAGAGTTGAAAATTTTCGTGGATTCCCAACGTTGTGGTGGCTTCACTTATCAGAGGGACCTTTTGTTTTACGAACCACATAACGAAGTTCGAGTAATACGATTAATGGCCAGTACACTCATAGACAGGCAAAAACGAGTCCGTTTCGGATTTGGTTTCCATCTAGATTTTTAATGATTTTCTAAACAAATTTCTTGTCGCAATTTTAAGTTGCTGTTTTCATATTTTTGTAGTGATATTTGTTTGTATATAAGTATACATAGGTTTTAACTATCGATTTATCTTGTTATCATGTTTAGAATTGTGAATAAAATTATTGATTACAGAGAAAATACATCATTTTAATATAACAAAGTTATTTCACGACTAACGACTCACTCTCGCTTAGCTTCGGGTTTATCTTTAGACAAAAACATATCTGTCCCACGGGAACTGTACATTTTTTAAGGATTATATATAGCCTATAGCCTTCCTCAATAAACGGGCTATCTAATCCAAAAATAATTATTCAAATCAGATTAGTAGTTCCTGAGATAAGCGCTCTCAAACAAATAAACAAACAAACAAACTCCGCCTCTTTATAATATTAGTATAGATATAAAATTTAAATTTGGTCTTATAAAAATGGTGGGTATGAAATAAAAGAGAAGTTTGAAAAGTTTCAATATCAGAAGGCAGATAAAACTTCTAAACCAAGCTCGTTATCTCTTACAGAAAAGTAAACATGACAAATTGTACTCGTTATAAAACTTTTTGTTTTGCGGCTTTTTATAAGGTTTTATAAGACCGGTTGATTATTATTTAGTACTATATTTTGCGTATGAAAGATTCTTTTTTATTCAGAAAGCTTTTAGGAGAAAATAATATTATGAATAGATGTTTTAATGGTACATCTATACATATAATAAAATTGTAACGGAGCCGAATCTGTACATTAAATATTTTTTGGAAAATCTTATTTATATAGACATTATTATCGATACAGAGGCCGAATCTATAGTTTTTAGAATTTTTGTCTGTCTGTCTGTCTGCCTGTCTGTCTGTCTGTCTGTCTGTCTGTCTGTCTGTTACCGTATCATAAAAAAACCACTGGAGGGATTTTGAGGAAACTTGGTATGGTAATAGCTAGTTATCCGGGTGAACATATAGGATACTTTTTACCGCGGAAAAAAGGTTTCAATTCTGAGAAAAAATACAAAAACTTCAATGTAAGAGTATACTAATATGTAAAACCTAAGAATTTGGTTTTAGGTCAACCGAATACGGGCGGAGCCGCGGGAAATGCTAATATTTTAATAAGATTATAATCTCCAATGAAAAGTGTAACGAAAATGTATGTGTGATAAAGAAAATGTATCTCCCAGTGGGAATACGACCATAATTTAAAGTTTGCAACATTTTTTTACTGATGACATTAAATTATACAGCAATAGCTACTGATAATAAAAAAAAAAAGAAATTCGGTTGACAAACAGAGGTGAAAAAAGTACTTGAGCTGTTTTGTGTTTGCCTTTCTTCTTCTTTATATCTTTTAATTAATAAATTATACCTCAATGACGGTATTACCAGTAAACACACGTAGAATTCGGTGTATCTATTAAAAGTAAATATTACTGCAATCCAAATGAAATTTAGTACAGATTTATCAATTCCAAATTTCATTATATACTCGTAAATCCCTCCAGTGGTTTTTCCGTGACACTGTCACAGACAGATAGACAAAAATTATAAAAACTATAGATTTGGCCTCTGTATCGATAATAATGTCTATTCCAATAAGATTTTCTAAAAAAAAAAATAATGTACAGATTCGGCTTCGTTAAAATTTCATTATATGCACATATAGAACAAAAAACAAACAAACACACATTAGCACTTTAATATTTTTAAGGGCTATGTCAATTTACGATATACATAAATACTTTTATTTCGAGAAACTCTTTATGTGACGTCATTTTTATCTACGCCCTTGTTTGAACAACCTCATTATTGTAACATATGAAGGAAAAAAAATCTCTTAAAACGTTTTCTTGTCATAATATAAGTAAAGATTCTTATGTTTTTTTTAAGTATCAAATATAATGATCCTAAGTTCTACTTGCTACTTGTGCATGTATTAAGTATATAAGTATGACTAGTAGAATCCGCGGCTTCGCTCGCGCTAAAATTACAAAAAAAAGCTCTAAAAGGTTTCATACAAACTTTCATCCCCTATTTCACCCCCGTATGGGACGGATTTCGAAAATGCTAAAATACGTATTTATTTAATTGCATTGAAAAGCATTAATACCAAGTTTCAAGTAATTCTGATCATAAATATTTTTTTGGGTTGTATTATAACGTGTTTTCCCGTGGGAATAAGATAATCTCCCGCGGTAAAAGGTAGCCTATATCACTCTCCAGCTCTCCAACTATCTCCGTAATGCCGTTCCCACGTGAAAGACGGACAAACAAACAAACACACTTTCACTTTCATAATATTAGTATGGATATATATTGTATAAAATTATACATCAATACTATTTAATTCTAACTAGACGAGAAGCAGTGGTAACCCAGTGCGTGCTCGTATGGAAAACCAATTGAAGTAGATTATAATCTCGGGTCTCGCCCCTCTGGTATTTTTATATGCAAACCATTTCTAATGGGATCACCACTTGCTAATACGGTGAAGGAAAACATCGTGAGGAAATCTGCATTCTGAGTAAGTTTTCGAAAGACAAGTGAAGTCCGCCAGGCCCGTGACCAGCGTGGTGGACTAGGGCCTGTGTCCAGTTTTGGGACGTTTAAAATTGCTTAATACATAGACATACATAAAACTAATCGAGATGAGACTATTGTTGCGCAGTATGACTTGTGTCAGTTTGATATTTGTATTACATTCAGTCATTAGACGTCTTCATTGTCACTGTTGTTGAAAAAAAAGGACATGATATATTCTTTTTATCAATATTATATTTTTTTTAACTGCCTCGGTGGTGTAGTGGCTAGCATGCCAGCTGACGCATAGGAAATTTAATATATTTTGATACGTAAAATACATATTAGAATTTCATATCTGTATGATGAGTTTTGGTGGCAAAAAAGCAGGCTAATCCGTCACCCTATTTCAAGGTGAAACCGACTTCGAAAATATCTGATTAGGTATCTATTCTAAATGAAAACCCCCGTTTAGTTATTTTTTACATTTTAGTGCCTGAAAGTCGGTTTTTTTTTAGTTTTTATTTTATATTTTTAGTGTAGACATAATAAGCAGGTAATTTGTAGGAAGAAAGTTTTTAATGACATATTCGATTAAACAATTTGTTTAAAAAAATATTATTGTTGATTTTTTAAAAAACCACTCCACCGATTTCTTATTGATTTTAAATGGGACCACCTGGGAAGTATTCCCAGAAACCCTTTCAAACAAAATAAAAAAATCCAAATCGGTTTAGGCGTCTTCGAGTAATCGGTGAACATACATAAAAAAAAAGATTCCGACGAATTGAGAACCTCCTCGT
Source organism: Brenthis hecate (assembly GCA_951806755.1). NCBI lineage: Eukaryota > Metazoa > Arthropoda > Insecta > Lepidoptera > Nymphalidae > Brenthis > Brenthis hecate. The sequence goes on along the minus strand of OX638258.1, from coordinate 4,424,266 downwards.
TTTTGGAAGTCGGTTAATAATAAGTAAAAATAACGCTCTACATTTACTAAAAACATACAATATTTTTGAATAAGTAACCATTATAGGTTTTATTTATAAGCTACTTGCAGCAAAACATAAAGCGATCCAGAAAATTCACGTTTTGTCTTTTTAATAAAGGTTTTCCAAAAAGGTTCAAGATAGTTACCTTAGCAATATTTTCATATAAAATTTATATGACAACGATAAAACTATCGTGCAGCTTGTAAGTGAAAATACAGTGTTTTACGACGTGTTCATGTAACCGGATGTGGTACACATGAAAGTACTAAGCCCGTCTAAGATGAGTAAAATATTGTACAGGCGGAAGCGAGAATACAAAATATATTATACAAATACAAATAAGGAAAATGTGTTTTAGAAGGTTCGTCCATAGTTACGTTTTAATGTTTAGTATACATTTTTTAGAGATGAGATATTTTTCCGCAGTAAAAAGTATTCTGTATGTTTTCCCGGATAACCAGCTATCATCATAACAAATTTCATCAAAATCTGTCTAGTGCTTTTCTCGTGGTGCGTTCCCAGGCAAACAGACGGACAAAAATTCTAAAAACTATAGATTCGGCCGCTGTATCTGTAATATTAACTATTTCAATAAAATTTTCCAAAAAATATTTAATGTACAGATTCGACTCAGAATTTTATTATATGTATTTAGTTGAACACTTAGTAAATAAAAAAATAATCGGACATGTATAAATAAAAAATAGTCAGACTACCGTGTGTGAATGTTTTTTACCCTTTACGTTGCAACGGCTGGACGGATTTTGATGAAATTCAGTACACAGATAGACTGAGACCTGGAGTATACACGAGCTGTAAGGAATAACGCTATTTCTATATAATATTATAAATATAAAAAGCACCCAAACAAATCCGTGGGAAAAGCTAGTATAAAATAAATAAAGATATCCAACATTTACAATTATTGCAGGAAACTACAGGTCATTATAATAAGGTTGGTTTCAGCGTGATGAAACTACCTAATTAGAGTTGGGTTTTGTATACGTCTTTACTTTGTGTTGTGTTACTTCTGTTTTAAATTGTGTTATAATGTTAAAATATTTATAATAATTTTCCTTTGCTATATTCTCTCGGGAACTAATTATTTTCCCGTGACTTCAAAATATCTGAATTGACTTCATCGTGGCTTATTACTTTTTTTCCATTTTTTTTAAATATAGCTTTTTTAAAAGCTGCAATATTACCAAGTTTGTAAGAACAATTTAGCTTAAAATGCATCTATCTATATATTATTTAAAAAAAAAATCAAAATATTTGCTCTATTAATATGACAAGGGTTTTATTCTATCTGCGCTGATATTAACTGAGATTACTAACATAATATAGGCGTAAAATGCACACATAGATATAAGCTCTATGAAAATTGAGATTTTTGAGTACCTCTATCCCAAAAGTATTTCTAAGGATAAGATCTTTAATATACCTATATACATACTAATGACACATATTATATACTAGGATTGCCCGCGGCTCCGCCAGCGTTCAGATGACCAAAAAAAATTCTTTGGTTTTACATATTAGTGTACTCTTACATTGCAGTTTTTGTATTTTTTCTCAAGAATGAGATATTTTCTCGCGGTAAAAAGTATCCTATATGTTGACCCGGATAACCAGCTATCATCGTACCAAATTGAATCAAAATCCCTCCAGTGGTTTTTCTGTGATGCGGTAACAGACAGACAGACTAGTCTAGAAAATTCTAAAAACTATAGATTCGGCCTCTGTATCGATAATAATGTTTATTTCAATAAGATTTTCCAAAAAATATCTAATGTACAGATTCGGCTTAGTTACAATTTTATTATATGTATAGATAGATGATATTTTCATAATACGAGTATATAATGGAACCGCTTTTAAAATTTTATAACGACTTCAAAAAGAAGAATTATAAAAGTAAAGGTTAATAGTATTTCAGACCGTATTTCTACCGCGATAGCTGATTTTACTAATATTTGTGCAGAAGATATTATAGTGCAGTGCACAAAACCGACAGTTTTGTATGCTCTGTGAAGCAAGGATGTTTAATTCCGACAACGACTTATTCCAGATTTCATTGTGCCTTACCTAGGACTCGAACTCAGAACTCAAGATCTGCAGCCATATATGCTAGTAAAATTTTATTTATTTATTTATTTCATTTAATTCGTAGTGACAAAAATGGATACAAATATACTCCTTAATCTAGCAACAATTACTGTTTAACAAAACATTGGCAATGGAGTGCTGAGACGCACGCACTAGGATACCCTGTGTCGCGCACGTCTAACCATCCACAGGACCCTCTTATCTAATTTAAGACTATAGCTTAATGAGATAAGTTGTTAAATACTTAGAAGCATATAATAATAATATAATATTAAGACAATGATAATTAAGTTATACATTAAATGTGTTTATATATGTATGAATTTTAACGAAAAAGCACCATTAAATCTTAACATTTGGCCATATGTTTTCATGCTTATAAAACTTATAAAAAATAGCCTTTGTCACTCCCGCCAGAATCCTTTACCAAATAGTTGTAAGCCCTGTTAAAATTGGTTCAAACAAAAAATTACAGCATGCAAGCACATCTTTGGTTCAGTTTGTAGTGACCCTTTTTGCTGTGCCAGCGGTCGCGGGTTCGAGTCTTGCTGGGGGCATTCATTTGTGTAATGAGCACGAACGTTTGTACTCCAGTCGTAGGTGTTTATATTTATAATATGTATGTATTTAAAGTTATATATGTGTAGTTTATCAACCATCTAGTATCCATAACATAAGCCGCGTAGCTTACCATGGAACTAGATGGTGCTATGTGTTAATGTCCCAACATTTTTATTTATTTTACAAGCTAACAAAAATATAGATATATACACATACACATATATGTATAAATTTCAATGTTATTTCCATCGTGAGCTGGAACTCGCTAATTTGAACTAGAAAAGGGTGTTTCGACCGTTATCGCCTTTTTGTATGGCCAAAGCAAGTGGACTGTATAACGAAAAAGGACAAAAAGTTGACACGACCTAATAAACTATGGAATAATTCACTTAATTAATTTTTTGTTTGGGGTATAAAGTTTATAAAATAATTTAAATATTTATATTACTTTAAATATCCTACTAATACTATAAATGGGTAAGTTTGTGAGGATATATAGATGTATGGGTGTTTCTCACGCAAAAACTACTGAATGGATTTTAATCAAGCGTTACAATAATATAGCTCATACATCAGAATAACACATTTACGCTACTTTTTATTCCGGAAAAATATACGGTTTCCGTGGGATAGATTTGTTTTTGGTCTGCTTCGGCAGACCTGCCGTCGCGTCGGGGCGTCGTAGTTGAGTGCGTAAGGGATCATGCGACGCCCTATTAAGACGGTGGAACGTTTTGCTGGGTTTTAGTGGGTAGTACTGGCTTTTCTAGCCGGTGAGTCCCACATAACCACCTGTATGTCTACAGATGGTATGCAAAAATGCATTTCCCAACATTAAAAAAAAGGTATAGTCTATCTGTGCACTAAATTTCATCCAAATCTGTTCAGCCGTTCCTACGTTAAGGAGTAACGAACATATAGACAAATGCAGCGGCAGCAGTAGAGCCGCAGCTAAAATTTGTATAGTGTACAAAAAAGTAAAAATTCCTTATTTCTCCATTTTTGTGATATAAAATGATGTTCTGGAAAGCTTGAAAGAAATGCATTAGGTCCATTACCATTTACATATAATACATATTTTAGCGAGGACGTAGAGGGCGTATTTACTCAGCTATACCTATTATAAAGAAGTCGTTTCGACGCATTGACCCAAATAAACAGTTTCTTATACAAATTCTCGCATAAATTCACATTATAAATGGAGACTATAAGCAAGCATTAGCGAAAAAAGCTCGGTAAATTTATTCATTTTAACATAGTAATGCGTTATGCGAAGTACTCAAAGTTCTAAGTAACTATCTCTAAGTGAATTATGAGCCTTTCTTTATTTAGGGCCTTTTTATATGAATTATATACCTCAGCTCCGAAGAAAAGATAATAATTTATTAAATCTATACTAATATTATAAATGTTAAAGTGTGTTTGTTTGTTTATTTGTTTGTCTATCCTTCTTACACGTCGAATCGGAGTGACGAACTGGCGTGATTTTTTTGTGTAGATAGTTAGAGGGTTGGAGAGTAACATAGGCTGGTTTTTACCGCGGAAGATTATCTGATTCCCACTGGAAAACACGTTATTATACAACCCAAAAAAATATTTATGATCAGAATTATTTGAAACTTGGTATTAATGCTCCTCAATATAATTAAATAAATACGTGTCTCAGCATTTTTCGAAATTCATCTCATAATAGAGTAAAATAAAGGATGAAAATTTGTATGAAACCTACCTTTCTAGAGTGTTTTTTTGTACTTTTAGCTCGTAATCGTAATCTCGTAGTTTTGCTAGTAAATAATAAATATCATCGTTTAAAACGTACGCTGTAAGAGTAACAAATATTTCTAATTTTTGGACGTTTTTCTATCGCCGAGTTATTATTTTTGCACTTAAAGAGCTTTATCACTTTACCGCTCAGAAAAATAACATACATATTTCGTGATAAATAAGTGGCTGCAAATTGAATTTCCAGTAACAGTTCGAACTGTGTATTTACTTCTTTCTTCTGTTATTCGATTATGTTTTGAAGTTATAAATAAGTAGTGAGTTATGCTCGCTTCGCTGGGTGCCTTTTGTATTTATAATATTATATGTTATAGATAGCGTCACCTTTCGGCAAATTTTATAACTAACAGTAGCCTGTTATGTGTTACTCCACTGTGTACTAAATTCTATCTAAATGTATTTCAGCTTGAACAAACATACGTACACATAACAATTTTTGCTTTTATTTATTTACTAGTGACCTACACACGCTTCGCTCTTCGTACTTTCGCGAATTAAAATATTACTTACTAGGTTGATTCCCCATACAATTTTTCATACCCATTTTCACTCCCTTATGGGCGATTTCCAGGATCAAAACTATCCTTTGTCCTTCTCGGGTTTCAAACTATCTTGTTACCAAATTTCATCTAAATTGGTTCAGTAGCTCTAGAGATTGCTTCCTACAAACAAACTCACAAACTTACAAACTTTACCTCTTTATAATATACGAGCGACTCACCCTCGCTTCGCTCGGGTTCCTCCCTAGCTTGATTCCCCATACAAACTTTCATCAATAAAAAGTATCCTATGTCCTTTCCAGGGTCTCAAACCATCTTTTTACCAAATTTCATCTAAATCGGTTCAGTAGATCCAGAGATTACCCTCTACAACATCACAAACTCACAAATTCACAATCTCACAAACTTTACCTCTTTATAATATTAGTATAGAAGTATTACGAGTAGATTTGTTCAATATAAAAGACAATATCGTGTTTTATTTAAGAAAGTAGTAATATAATCAAGAGTAAAAACTGTAGTATATTTAGCGTTAGGATCTATACTAGTATATGTGTTTACAACGGAATTCGCAGGTTCAATTCACGTGCAGGACAAATTTATTTTTCCGTTATAAATGTATTAATTCCGGGCGTACTCGTAGTAAGTCTGTATGTTTTGTTGGTGTTTCATGGAGTCATTATAGAGGTCAATTGTCTCCCACAATTGAGTAAACAACAGTGTAATGTTATGTCTACCCATGAACTATTATCATGAACTTTTTATTTAGATGGTGTTTACGTGAGTAATGGCTAACATTTAAATAAGCTTTAATAGTAATAGATTTGTCTTTGGCATCAATTTTTCATAAAGTTTAACAGTCTTTTTCATCAGAAAAGCTCTCTGTAATAAATCTCTTTCAATATTTTTTCAGTGGGCGGCAAATTCCTAAACCTTTAGAGTACGCCTAGTATGTATATGCCTATATCTGGCCTTGTACATACATAGGTATATCTATAGCTTTATTGTTTTTTTATTTGGATAGTTTATGCACATAATAAAATCTTAACCGAGTCGAATCTGTACGTTAAACGTTTTTTTGGAAAATCTTATTGAAATAGTCATTATTATCGATACAGAGGCCGCAATTATAGTTTTTAGAATTTTTGTCCATCTGTCTCTCTGTCTGTTTGCCTGGGAACGTATCACGCGAAAACCACTCGGCAGACTTTGATGAAATTTGGTATGACCATACCTAGCTGGTAATCCGTACATATAGGATACTTTTTACAGCTTAAAATATGCAAGAAATTTATCCCCATAGATAATATATTTCAAGACACAAAGCCTTTATTTTACTAATAATTTATCTTAAAATAACAATGTGTTTCCCATATTACTATGGCATAGCTATCTTTACATTTCTAAAATTATTAAATATTTTCTTAAAAAATGTTGGTATGTTTTAAAAATAGTATTTGCATAAACAATTTAAAAAGCTTCATCTACCGAGCAAGATAATGTAAAAAAATCGCACAGGTCACCTAGTTTTTTTTAATTTTGACAAAAAGGAAAGTTAGCTTCTATATGTACTAACAGTCTGTTGAGACTAACCTTGAAAACTTTTTTTAAAAGTTTACTCAATTCCAGCAAGTTTTGAAATTCATTTTAATGTTATTTACTTTTTGCACCCAAGATGTCTAAGTTTCTTGCAAAAACTTTTAATTAAATGAAATATTTTATGAAATATAACCAAATGTATCAAGTAGATACTTTCACGTCATATTTTAACGCTATCGACTCACCCTCGCTTCGCTCGGGTTCGTCCCTGGCTTGCTTCCCAGTACAAACTTTCATCCCCATTTTTACCCCCTTAAGGGATGATTTACGAGATAAAAAGTATTCTATGTCCTTCCTAAGGTCTCAAACTATCTTCTTACCAAATTTCATCTAAATCGGTTCAGTAGATCCAGAGATTACCCCCTACAACGTCACAAACTCACAAACTTTACCTCTTTATAATATTAGTATACATATTCATATCTTATGTTGTTAATTCTATATACCACTACATTTCGCCCGCGACATCGCCTGTGCTGTAGTTTAGTAAATAGTATATTGATTAACAGGCTATCTATTCTATGACTTGATCTCCCCTGTAATACAGTTTCATATAAATAGTCGGAGTCGTCGTGTTAAGTACTTCTTATACAATTAAAGCGTTAGCAATGCACGGATAGAAAAAGACATGTGCTTGTGTGAAATAATTAAATTCTATGTTTTTTCTTTTGCTAAAACTCTTCAGGCGTACAATATGTACGGAATATCTCTTTATTTATACAAAAGTTTATTGCATTTTTATCGCGTCATAATTTTAAAATGTGAGATACAGTGGCAAAAGAAAAATATTCAAGAATTTTTTTCTGAGAATTTCTACAATGCAGTTTTTGTGTACGTCAGTACGATGAGAGAAATTCTTTTTTACCATTTTTATCTCTATTTATTTTTGTTTATATTCCGTAGTAGTTTCTTTGTTTCAATACTTGTTTGAAGTAAAATTATAATAATTAATTAGACTATATTTTTAAACTTAGTTTTTGACCTAAAAAAGAAGTTCTCTATTCTTTAATATTTATTTATTTATATTTATAAATGTTTATTCTGTTAGATAAATAAATTTTGGTCTAAGTTTTGTATGTCGTTGTCAATTAAGAACCGATTTTTGTTATTTTTTTTTTTGTAATAAATGGATTATTTGCTAAGCGTAGACCATTAATTAAAGTTTAAAAAAAATATCCTTAAGGGTGGGGTAATGAGTTTTAAAAGATTTTATACTTTTATAATTCCTATTCTTCTAGAAAAGTGTACCAACCGTTTTAACAAAAAAGTAATTATTATTAACGTTCCTCATATCCTAATGTTATTCTTGAAAGATAGTACTTGGGCGAGCGAGCTTCGCTCAGAATTTTTTTGTTATGTCGTATTTTTTAGATAAAAATCTAAAAGCTTGAATAAATACAGAAAAAAACAAAAGTAAAAATTTTGTAACCGGCTGAGATTCGAACCCGGACATCTGACTGTCAATCTTGCGATTTTGCCACTCGAACACGATGTTTATGCCCGAGCGTGCGAAATTACCGATCATATTTTGCGTGGAATAATGCGAAAGAAAACCACACGTAAACTCGAAAACTCGCGTTTTCCCAGACATAAAACTAATCTAAATTGATTTTTGGCCCCCAAAAACCCCCATCAAATTTCAGCGAAATCGTTAAGAGCTGTTTCCGAGTAAATAATAAATATATACGTTCCGAATAAATAAATAAATAAATATACAAGAATTGCTCGTATAAAGGTATTAGATTATATAAAAAAAATGTAATCTACAAATCCAAAGTGACAATTATTTTTATTGAATTTATTCTATGTATGAACAAATATACGTTAAATTAAAATATAAATCTGGATTAACACAGTCCACTTAAAAGCTTTGTAGATAAGCTAAAATAAACATGGGTAATCTGTATGTTTAATTGTAAGCCAGTCCAATCGTTAAATAATAAAAAAAAACAATATGAAAAGTTCTTTCTTGTTGTAGTAAGAGCAGTATTTTATGTACATATTATTGTAACATCTAATTGAGATCGAACTTTCAAGTTCGATTCTCATATGAATCAAAATACACTACAGCCCTACTACACGTTGACTATATTTTCGAATATTTCTTTTAGAAATAGCTTAGCTGTATACTCTTTATGTACTATAACAACAAATGTGTGAGTAGCGGCTCACCCCCTAGAAAGAAAACAAATCGCCTAAAACAAAAACCGTACATTTTGCCGAGATACAAAGTAGCCTATGTGCTATTCCAGATAATAATCCATCTCTGTGCCAAACCTCATCCAGATTCATTCAGCCGTTCTGGCGTGATTGAGTAACAAACATCCAAACATCCATTTAAGCTTTTAAATTTATAATATTACTAAGATTAGTAATATAATTATTTCCATATGTAAGGAAGAATATGTGTTGGATAACTCTAGTACACACGCATTTGTTTTGAATTTTTGTTGATACCGAGGATGTAAACTGTTTTAGGACATGATATTTTTTTTTATCCTTATAAGTAAAAGTTGTAATTTATGTATGAAAAGGTTCTTTGACTTATGAATTACTAGCGGCTCACTATCGCTTCGCTCGGGTTCGCCTCTAGATAAACAAAAACAAACCTATCCCACGGGAACCGTACATTTTTCCTGGATAAAAAGTAATCTATGTGTTATTCTGATGTATGAGCTATATAATTGTAAAGATTTTCGAAGTCGGTGTGCTTTGCTTTGTATGGGCTGGGACCGATTTCATAAATAATTGATTAGGTATGTATTTAATAGGTAGGCTTTAATTACTTAGCCAAAGCACACCGACTTCGAAAATATTTGATTAGGTATGTATAGTAAATGAAAACTACCAATCAGTTATTTTTCACTTTTTAGTGCTTTCGTTTGAAGTCGGTTTTTATTTTTTTGTTAAAAAGTTTTTATTATAAAATATGAAAAGGCGTAAGAATGTACGTCAAGCTAGAAAAGTGATTGATGTGTACGTAGCGATCAATTTTTAGGGTTCGTATACATTTCTATATCGTAAAGAATGAGTTTTTGCGAAACAAACATTGACTTATTATTATAGAGGTTCTAGGTTCGATAAATAAATACAGGAAAAGCTTTTTTGTAGAACATATTGAGGTAAATCCAGCAGTTAGTTAAAAATTAAAAAAATATACACTTTATAATTTAGCTAATTGAATAATGCGTTTTTGAAACTTAGAATAAACAATAAATAAAAAAAAGACACCGAACATATTATATTATCGATATCAATTATTTATGAATTGATTACAGTTTTATCTATAACTAGCGACTCACCCTCGGTTCGCTCGAGTTCTTGCCTAGCTTGATTCCCCATACAAACTTTCATCCCCATTTTCACCTCCTTAAGGGATGATTTCCGGAATCAAAATATCCTATGTCCTTCCTCGGGACTCAAACTATCTTCTTACAAAATTTTTATCTAAATCAGTTCAATAGATCCAGAGATAACCCCCTGCAACGTCACAAACTCACAAACTTTACCTCTTTATTATATTAGTATAGATAATAGGTAGGTATACAATAGATAATGTAGAGCGAAGATAAGTTTAAAAATATTTACAATTTAACACATATTTTTCATTTATATTAATTCCTAAAAACATTATTAGCTGTGCTCTCTTTAGTAGTTTTTTTTATAATTATAATAAAAATTTAAAAAAAAACGCAGTATTAGGGTTTTGGTATATTGCAAGTTATTTAATACAGACAGACGTATACTTGTATACGTTTAAACAAAGTTATTACTTCGTAAGTAATGTGAAACGTCAAAAGCACATTAGATATACCATAGAAAATAATAATATTTGTTTTATGTTAAAATATAACATAGATACTAGCACCTTACCCTCGCGACGCTCGGGTTAATGTTTAGTATAGATTGCTCAGAGATGAGATATAATCCCGCAGTATAAAGTATCCGATATGTTAACACGGATAATCAGCTATCGTCATACCAAATTTCATCAAAATCTCTCTAGTGGTTTTCTCGTTATTCTTTCCCCGACAGACGGACAAAAATTCTAAAAACTATAGATTTGACCTCTATATAGAAAATAATGACTAGTTCAATATAATTTTCCAAAAATATTTAATGTACAGATTCAACTCGGAATTTTATTATATGTATAGATACTTAATAGATATCTAATAGAGAGAATTCGTAAGTAATGTGAAACGTCAAAAACACATTAGACAATTAAAAAAAATGGTTTTATTTATATTCAATATGATTACAATTAAAATATAGTAATTTTTTCTTAATGCTTTGATAGTTTAATATACATATGAGCTTGACTTTAAGATGCACAAAAGTTGACGTTTTGTCACGGCGGGTTTCACTACTCATCCTGCTTTCTAAACTTGTTAATTTTGAAATTATAATGAACTAGCATTGCCCGCGACTCCGCCCGCGTTCAGATGACGAAAAACCAAATTCTTAGGTTTTACATATTAGTATAGGTACATACTCTTACAGTGCAGTTTTTGTTCTCAAAATCTATCCAGTGGTTTTCTCGTGATGCGGTGACAGACAGACAAAAAGTCTAAAAATTATAGATTTGAACTCTGTATCGATAATAATGTCTATTTCAATAAGATTTTCCAAAAAATATTTAATGTACAGATTCGACTTAGTTACAATTGTATTATTTATAAAATGCCTTGTATCTAAGTATAGACAATATTTATCAATTATGATAAAATATGTTCTCGAAAATATATTAACAAGTATAAGTGACGCATGGCGGGCGCGATGCCAGAATGTCGGGTCGAAATGAATGTCCCCTAAAATAGAGCTAATGATGTTTTACAATCCTTATCCCAGCTGCCCACACTTGCAAGCTCTGTTGTTTATATTTTACCTGAAACAAAGAAAATATTATAAGTAATAAGTACTTATGCCTTACACAGTTATTATTTTAATTAAACTGTAAAAAAACCGCTCGGCCGATTTCGATAAAATTTATATGGAACCGCCTGGGAAGTATACCCTTTGAAACAAAAAAAAATGTCTAAATCGGTTCAGGCGTCTTCGAGTGAACATACATAAAAAAAAGAAAAAAAAGATTTCGACGAATTGATAACCTCCTCCTTTTTGTAAGTCGGTTAATTAATAACTAGGGACTCACCCTCGCTTTGCTCGGGTCCGTCACTAGGTTGATTCCCCATACAAACTTTGATCCCCGTTTACACTCCTTTAAGGGATGATTTCCGGGATAAAAACTATCCCATGTCCTTTCCAAGGTCTCAAACTATCTTTTTAAGTAAATTTCATTTAAAGTGGTTCAGTAGTTTCGGGGCTTTTTGAGTACAAACAAACAAAAAAATTCTCTTAATAATATTAGTATAGACTAGCGATTTTACCTCACTTCGTTCGGGTGCATCCCTAGGTGCCTAGCAATAGTCGATAAAGTAACTCAAAGCCATTTTTTCAATTAAAGTATAATGATTTACTAGCATTGCCCGCGGCTCCGCCCGCGTTCAAATGACCAAAAACCAAATTCTTAGGTTTTACATATTAGTATACTCTTACATTGCAGTTTTTGTATTTTTTCTCAGAAATGAGACATTTACCCGCGGTAAAAAGTATCCTATGTGTTGACCCGGATAATAAGCTATCACCATACCAAATTTCATCAAAATCCCTCCAGTGGTTTTTCCGTGATGCGGTAACAGACAGACAGATAGACAGACAGAAAGACAGACAGATAGACAGACAGATAGACAGACAGATAGACAGACAGACAGACAGAAAGACGGACAGACAAAAATTCTAAAAACTATATATTCGGCCTTTGTACCGATAATAAAGTCTATTTCAATAAAATTTTCCAAAAAATATTCAATGTACAGATACGGCTTAGTTACAATTTTATTATATGTATATTTATTATATGTATAGATGACAGTAACGAACACAAGGTTATGCAAGTTGTGTTTGCTTTTAAACGGTTTTACATAATTGTCCTGCATTTTAATTATTTCACTTAAATCATTTCTTGTAAAACGTAATAACCACTAGCAAATCTTATTAAAATAAATAAATAAATACGTTTTCATCGTAATAAAAATTAGCCTATAGCACTTGGCAATAATATGGCTTCTTAATAGTGAAATAATTTTTAGAATCAAATCAGTAGTTTCAGAGATTACTCTCTAGTCTCTACATACAAACTTACAAACTTTACCTCTTTATAATATTAGTGTAGATTTGTTACGCTGAAATATTTTAAAACATATAAATACAATATATTTCTATAAATACCTTCATTAAGTGTTACCGCACTCGATACATTTGGAAACAAAATTAAGACGCTTAAATAAACGTCCGAAATCAGCCATTTTGATTTTTATCGTACCGTAAAGTTGCGTTATCAAGCTTTAAAGTATAATTTATCAAAATCCATATTACATATACATATCAAACATTAACCCTTCAAACCATGATTGCTGTAAAGCGTTCGAAACGTCGGGAACCAAAAATCAAAACAAATCTGCGAAAAAATCCGAAAAGATAGTTTTATTTAAAATCTTTCCATTATCTAAAATAACATTACGCAACCAAAATGTATCTCGTACTAGTATAGAACCCAGTACAAAAGTATTTTTAATTATACCATTTGTTTGGGCGCTACGATACCACAGACAGGTACACAAGTTAAACTTACAACACCCCTTTTTGCGTCGTGGGTTAAAAAAGATCTAGATCGAGCCCATTTGTCAGATGTGAAAGCCCAAACAGCCATTAAATATTATTGTCGACCTGTTTCAAATGACATATCCGAATTTATACGATATGTATAATTTATTAATGTTTTGTGATATATTGGAAAACGGAAAGGTGCGAGATATAAGCGACCGAATTTTTAGAAAAATCTTGATAATATGCAGAAATTACTCGAGGGATAGCAGACAAAGAAGAAAATTAAAAAAAAGGTTGTTTAGGAGGTACTGGTATCACATAAATAACTCCATGTACTTGAAAAAACAAACTTATTTTGAAATCACAGACAGGCACTTCTATTTTATTTATATTACATAGACAAGCGACTCACCCTCGCTTCGCTCGGGTTCGTCCCTAGGTTGATTCCCCATACAAACTTTCATCCCCATTTTCACTCCTTTAAGGGATGACTTCCAGGATAAAATGTATCCTATGTCCTTCCCAGGGTCTAAAACTATCTTCTTACCAAATTTCATCTAAATCGGTTCAGTAGATCCAGAGATTACGCCCTACAACGTCACAAACTCACAAACTTTATCTCTTTATAATATTAGTATAAATGTATAGATTCAATGGTATATTTTGGTCCCCCATAAAAGGCAGGAGTCAGTGATGAAAACGGTCTCTACCCTAAAAAGGGATAGCTGTGACGCTATAAATACATAACAAGTATGTAATTTTCGCTACATTTGACTTAATCTTTCCCGACACATCGTAAATAAGAGCGGGGTCCATTCCGGTCCGTTTAAATGATTACGGACTGGATCTCACATACTATGTTCATCTTACTCTGCAATCTTTGAGCGAAATAGAAAAGATGTTTTATAGAAAATTTGTTTTGATTTGATTGAGGAATCTTAAAAGATCACTAGATTAGGTAAAGCATCTGCGCTTACGGCATGAAATTGATGGGTGATCGCTTATTGGTATAATAGGTATTTGCGAATAGGTATCCTGATTCTAATTTAACTTTTATGGGAGGGATTGCCTTAAATATTAAGAAAGGAGTTTCGTTCTAACTCAGAGTTAATTTTTCATAGAAATAATTAATTAAAGGGTATAATGGATAAAAGAAAAATAGCATTCAAATCATACAAACTCATAAAAATTATACACAATTAACTTTCTTTGTATAATTACTTTAGAAGATTAAAGCTTACCGTTGCAAGTGTAAGAATAAGTTCGAGCTGCAAAGATAAGACTTCAAACTTGAACCAAGTTACTCATTTACGTAAGCAGGTACACTGCATTTATATTATTGCATTTTGCTTTGATATTGTAGTTATACTAGCTTGTATCTTATCTATACATATAATAAAATTTTGAGTTGAATCTGTACGTTAAATATTTTTCGGAAAATCTTATTGAAATAGTCATCGATACAGAGATCGAATCTAGAGTTTTTAGACTATTTGTCTGCCTGTCTTTCTGGGAGCGCATCACGAGTAAACCACTGGACAGATTTTGACGAAATCTGGTACGATGTTAGCTGTTTGTCGTTATCGTTCTTGGTTGTCACTAGTATTATAAGTAAATGTGAAAGTAACACTGTGTGTTACCTTTTACGTTTAAATCGCTAAACGATTTTCGATAGAATTTTTCGAGGACATAGATTGCATCCTGGGGACGGACATAGGCCACCCTCGATTCCCGCCACGCGTGCCGCGAGCAAAAACTGGATACCTATATAAAGTTATATTTTATGTGAATGTTACTTCACTACACTAATGTTTTTGACTATGTAGTATGTATGTATATATGTCAATATTCTTTGATTCTCTTTGTAGCCTAAACAGCTTGATGAATTTATATATGACTCACGCTTGCTTCGTTTGCGTTCGTCCCTAGGTACGTTTTCACGGTTAAAATCGGATAAAAACTATCTATATACTGTCATATCTATATCCTTTCCAAGGTCTCAAACTATCTCCAAACCAAATACCATCTAAATCGGTTCAGCGGATTAAGCGTGTAAAGGTAACAGACAGACAGACAGAGTTACTTTCGCATTTATAATATTAGTATGGATATGTTTTAGTGGCGTCTTAGCTGTGGCTTGTGGCGTTTGAATCATAAGATTTTTTTAACAATAGGTTTGATGCCTATAAAATGTATTTAGTATACTCAATCTTAAACATAGTATAAAATTGAAATATGTATAGTATTTTTCAACAATTTCGAACAGTATAACTTTATTATACCTAATAATTCGTATTTTTTACAGTCCTTTTTGATATTACTATTATTATTTCACAATTATTTGCTAACTAAATAGAAATAAGCGCGAGACGTCAAACATTAGCTAGTTTTTATATAAAAAAGTTATGTGAAGTTTATATGTATAATATATTTTGTGAGAAAGTTCTGTCATATCCACACTCGACACGTTTTGCCGACGAGTTTCAAGTAGTGGACAAAAACTTCTGCTGTTTCGTTGAACGTTCTCCACATACTATAGAAGCCACGTAATGATAATTTGACCTAACACGCCTATATATGTAGTCGATACTGTTATATGACAGATGCGATATATTCATAAAATAGAATAAATTATTATTTCAGCATATTTATGAGACGATGATAATAATAAATTTAAAAAAAAACCGACTTCCAGGCACTAAAATGTAGAAAAATAACTAAACGGGGGTTTTCATTTAGAATAGACACCTAATCAGATATTTTAAAAGTCGGTTTCACCTTGAAATAGGGTGACGGATTAGCCTGCTTTTTTGTGGTGGGATAGTTGGAGACCACCAAAACTCATACCTATATAAAATATAATCCATACATATAATAAAATTGTAACTAAGCCGAATCTGTACATCAAATATTTTTGGAAAATCTTATTGAAATAAACATTATTATCGATACAGAGACCGAATCTATAGTTTTAGAATTTTTGTCTGTCTGTCTGTCTGTTACCGCATCACAGAAAAACCACTGGAGGGATTTTGATGAAATTTGGTATGGTGATAGCTGGTTATCCGGATCAACATATATACATACCGCGGGAACAGATTTCATTTCTGAGAAAAAATACAAAAACTGCAATGTAAGAGATACTAATATGTAAAACCTAAGAATTTAGTTTTTGGTCATCTGAACGCGGGCGGAGCCGCGGGCAATGCTAGTATAGTATATATTATCTATTCCTATTCCAACTGCCTCGGTGGTGTTGTGGCTAGCATGTACGGCTGCACACTCGGAGGTCCTGGGTTCGAGTCCCAGGTCGGGCCAAGTTTAGTTATTGAGTCTTCTGTAAAATAAGTTTCAGTAACAGCCCGGAGTTGGGAAGTTGGCGGTGTTTCACCCCCGTGCCTAGGAGAGCACGTAAAGCCGTCGGTCCTGCGCCTTAATTCTCACCGGTCGTGTCGAGTAGTCGTCCCACCAGAGTATGAGAGTGACAGGAATAGAGAGTGCACTTGTGTCTGCGCGCACACTGGTGCACTATAATATCTCATGCGCAGTTGGCTAGTCTCAATAAGATTGGCTGCCGTGGCCGGAATCGGCTAGGAGAACATCATTATTTATTCCGCACTAACTGTTAGTTGAAGAGATCAGAAAAAAGCAAGAACAAAACGTCAGTGGTACTTAGCATACTCACAAGAAACAAAAAGAAAAATTGTGATCATTAGGATACATATATATTGAATTCTAGTTAGTATCTGGAATAACAAACACTTTTAGTTAAACTCACTTTACGAGTAGCACTATGCACATCTGGCGCAATCATCAAATCTGCATTTCATCAGTATTGGACGAAACTGCGTCGAAATTTTGAATAGAATAAGTATTTTACCTGTTAGGTGCTGTGTATTTAGGCAAACGAAGCCGACTACATAAACCTTTACGCTTTTATTTACATGTAAGCTAACTAAGGTAGTAATTATAATATTAAATTAAAAGGCATTGGTACATTACACTTATTGTTAGATTGAACCTGCATTAGGTTCGCGTAAGTCTAGCGAATGTTTGACATTTTAAATAAAACTTTCTTTTTGGGAGAGACTCTCCCGTGACCATGATAGCTCCGTAAGGTTTAATAGTAAGGTCCGCGAAAAAATCCGAAAATATAGCTTTATTTAAAACGCTGGATTGGTTTCTGCTCAATCAAGCACTTTATAAGTTCTCTTAGACTAATCATTTCTCTAAGTTTTATTTGTGAATAAAGTAACTAATTATTTTTTTCTATATTAATTTAAGCTTTTATCAAGATCGCTTTGAAGAAGAACGGAAAAGACGTAACATACAGACACATGTTCATATTTTAAACAAATAGCGGAATTCGATTAGGGCGTACCATATACGTATTTAATAGAAGATAGTTTAAGATACGCTGGGTTTGACGTGCCATAAGGATAAAAAACCCTTAACAAAATAGATACACCAAAACATACATATCTCCTGTCACTTCTACAGATTACACGAAAGCTGGCCAGTTTAACGCCTAAAGAATCGGCAATGAAAAGAATAAAAATTTTCTAATACCTAAAAATTAATAAGTACACATTAAATGCGAACAGCCAGCGTAGGACTTCCCATCTATACGTATAATAAAATTTTAACTAAGCCGAATCTGTACATTAAATATTTTTTGGAAAATCTTATTGAAATAGACTTTATTATCGATACAGAGGCCGAATCTATAGTTTTTAGAATTTTTGTCTGTCTGTCTGTCTGTCTGTTACCGCATCACGGGAAAACCACTGGATAGATTTTGATGAAATTTGGTATGATGACAGCTGGTTATCCGGGTCAACATATTGGATACTTTTTACCGCGGGAACATATTTCATTTCTGAGGAAAAATACGAAAACTGCAATGTAAGAGTATACTAATATATAAAACCTAAGAATTTGATTTTTGGTGATCTGAACGCGAGCGGAGCCGCGGGCAATGTTAGTCGGGAATATAAACCGAAGCTTTAACGTCAATTTCCATGTTTGTTACTTCAATAATGACAACCTTACATAACATAATACAAGCTTTCCTACCCTATTTAATCTCCTTACGGAATTATTTTTTTAATAAATCTTCTTCACAAAGATGAAGTAAATCTTTCTTCTTCTTTTGCAATTTTATCTTTTAAATTTAACAATCTGGATTTCCGTTTTCTTAAGCCAGTGTTGAATATATATATATATATATAATATATATATATATATATATATATATATATATATATATATATATATATTTGTTGATTTTTCATAAAACCGCTCGACCGATTTCGATAAAATTTAAATGGGTCCACCTGGAAAGTATGATACCGTTCAAAACAAAAAAAAATCAAATCGGTTCAGGCTTCTTCGAGCGAGGTGAGCATACATAAAAAATAACAAAGATTCCGACGAATTGAGAAGCTCCTCCTTTTTGGAAGTCGGTTAGAAAATATAAGTACAACTATAATTAATTCTGTTATATTAATTACAATATAATATGCTATAGGTATATGTCGGGTACAGATTTCGGCCACGGAAACCAATCTCACTGAGACTAGCCATCTGCTCAGGAGATATTATAGTGCACAAGTGTACACGCACACTCAAGTGCACTCTCTATTCTTTTCAATCTCAAACTCCAATGGGATGATAATTCGATATGACCGGTGAGAAATCAGGCGCACGACCGACGGCTTAACTTTGCTCTTTCAAGAACTCCAGGCAGAAAGCAAAATTTTTTAACAGAAAAGTTCAATAACTTGGCCGACTCAGGGCTCGAACCCAGAACCTCAATACATGCAAATGCCAGGATCTATAACCGCACATGCTAGCCAATAGATCACCGAGGCAATTTATTATATACAGAAGATATATTATACTTATTTACATTTATAAATTGAGCACTATAGTGAATTTCGAAGTAGCAAAACAATCTGCCAGTATTTCGATCAGAGATGCATTTCAGTATTGGATCAAACTACAAACTCTAACAATCGGCCAAGTTCGCAACTTGTTCCTATTAGTTACCATATTTGAACCTGATTTTCAGTACATTATGTGCATTCGGATATTATGCTCAAGACTTAAGAGTATACCTACTATCTCTTTATTCTATGCATATAATAAAATTTTAACTGAGTCGAATCTGTACATTAAATATTTTTTGGAAAATATTATTTAAATAGTCATTATCGATACAGATGCCAAATCTATAGTTTTTAGATTTTTTGTCTGTCTGTCTGTGATCGCATCACGAGAAAACCATTGAACAGATTTTGATGTGATGATAGCGGGTTAACCGGGTCAACATATGTATAGGATACTTTTTGCTGCGGGAAAATATCTCATCTCAGAGAAATCTATAATAAACGTCAAAACATAAGTAGGGACGAACCCGGGCGAAGCGAGGGTGAATCACTAGTGTTATTATATTATTATAGTTAATTATATGCAAAAATACTGCGGTTATAATTGAAATATCCATTGGCTGTATAATCACTTAATCATACAAAACCAATTTCGTAGTAATTTAGTTTAGTGGAGTGAGTTGAAAAATATTCACAATCGTACTTTAGAAAATATTATTAAGATACAC
Organism: Brenthis hecate; assembly: GCA_951806755.1. Taxonomy (NCBI): domain Eukaryota; kingdom Metazoa; phylum Arthropoda; class Insecta; order Lepidoptera; family Nymphalidae; genus Brenthis; species Brenthis hecate. The sequence goes on along the minus strand of OX638258.1, from coordinate 4,404,385 downwards.
TATATGTAGAAAGCATAAATCAAAACATTTTAGTTTATTTCAGACTAGCATTGCCCGCGGCTCCGCCCGCGTTCATCTGAACATCTGCCCAAAAACCAAACTCTTAGGTTTTACATATTTTACGTATTTTTTCACAGAAATGAGATATTTTCCCGCGGTAAAAAGTATTCTATATGTTGACCAGGTTAACCTACTATCATCATACTAAATTTCATCAAAATCTGTCCAGTGGTTTTCTCGTGATGCGGTTACAGACAGACAGACAGTCAAAAATTCTAAAAACTATAGACTTGGACTCTGTATCGATAATAATGTCTATTTTAATTGGATTTTCCAAAAAATATTTAATGTACAGGTTCGACTTAATTACAATTTTATTATACGTATAGATGAAAATGGCATATTTGAGCCTTCCTTAGTCAAAATTATAATATATTTTCCAGTACGAACACGACCCATGAAGACGAAGTGCTAATTGTCATTAACATGTGTGTCAGACAGCCAGAAAATATTTTTGAATGAATATATAGTACTTGATAATCATAAATGATTTACGTATTGATTGTAGAGTTTTTTAAAAGCTCATCCGCGGTTTAATCCCATCAATCACTGCTGCAGTATATTCCAATCGTGCGAACATAAAATTAATTGCGATCTGCGGTTAGCACTATACAGGCACTTATATTCATCTATCATACAATTTTTTATAATAGTACGAATAATACAGTGATACTAATTTTATAATAGCAAAAATAGCGAATACAAGTTTGGCTCAGTTTGTAGTGATCCTACTTGCTGTGCAATCGCGGATTCGAGTCCCGCTAAGGGCATTAGTTTGTGTGATGAACATGTTTGTACTCCAGTCATGGGTGTTCTTTATATTCTTAATATGTATGTATTTAAAGTTATATATGTGTAGTGTATCAACTATCTGGTATCTATAACACATACCTTGTAGCTTGCCATGCAACTAGACGGTGTTGTGTTAATGGCCCAACATATTTATTTATTTATAAAGGCAATATGTGTATGTGTATATCTGTCACTTCTTCACCCTGAAACGGTTGAACTGATTTGGATGAAATTGAGTACATTGATAGGCTATTTAGTAAAAAGATTTGGCAAAAGCTGAAAACATCGGTATACCTATATAATATGACAAATACAAGGTCGCTATTCCTTACTTATATTATAAATTGCAAGTGTGTGTGAAAAAGAAAACAATTCGTTTTTTTTTCTTTTAAACAGCGATAGTGTTAAATTTTAAAGATACTTGACTGACCTCAAATAATATATATATATATATATATATATATATATATATATATATATATATATATATATATATATATAAATATATACTTTTTTTACTGTCTCTTTATTTGTTATTCGCACCCCTTCTATCTTAGTACTATTTCCTACACCTAGAGGTTGCCTGGAAGAGATCGCTCTTTTAGCGATAAGGCCGGCTTTTGTACCTTGTTCTATATTTTGTATTTTTTCTTTTCTCTTTTTGGATGTACAATAAAGAGTTATTTATTCATTCATTCATTCATGATGTACACAATTTGTGTGATTTTTTAAATGTTAAACGACATCTTTGAAAATTGAGAATAAAATCAAAATTATTGATTATTAAATAAAAATTATTAGTTATATATAAATTTAAAAAGAAATCCACCGATAATGGAGGAGTAAATACTGTTAAGTGATTTTAACATCGATGTTCTTTTAAATAAATTATAATGATTGTAAAAAAAATGGTGATTTGTAATGAACAGATTAAACTTCTGTGGAACGTCAGCAAATTTTAACGCTATTTTGCAATCAGTGTACGGTTTTTTCTAATTTTTGTAGATGTTTCGAATGCCTTTAGTCACTTCCGCTGACCATGAAAAAATCCGAAAAAAATAGATTTTATTTCAAATGTCAAATATTCGCTAATAATATAAATCTAATAAAGTATTATTTAAAAACACAGTATTTATATTTAAAATAGAAATTTGAAGTTATAATATTAGTAAGGAAGCAAAGGTACGATTTATTACAAACATTAAAGGTCCCAGTCCGATGGCGTATTTTGTCTATTTTGTAGAGGCTCAGCGCTACATCATTTATCATTGTCTTAATGAAACCATTTATCAGTTAGCTTTTCATTTTTGCCGCCTCACGTTTAAATGATAAAGTCGTTAACTATTTAAGTAGCCCATCGATTTTTTTGGGGCATCCTATTGTTTTCCTTTGCTATAAAAATAAGTCTAGATATTAGAACTATATATTTTGTCTATTTCCAATAATTAGTGTCCTAGTAGTCGAGATACGACCGTAATATAAAAAAAAAAGTGTTTCTAAATTTTTTCATTGATAACAGCTAAAGCTTGTCAATGGGAACTAAAAAAAAGAAAAAGGAAATCTGGTTGACAAAGAGTAAAAAGTACTGAAGGTTTTGTGTGTGTATATATATATATATATATATATATATATATATATATATATTATATATATATATATATATATATATATATATATATATATTATATCACTGTATAGAACATCAAATTTGCTGAAAGTTGTAAAATACGACTTGTAAAGTTAATTTAATATAGCTTAATTCTAATTGTAAAATTATTTTTGCCGGCGCCGGGACGTGACGACCCCACCGCCCGCTGGTGGGATAATCTAGTGACAGAGATTATTCCACCAGTGCAATCAGTCAACCAAAACTGTGGTAGTGCCATGCTAGTTACCTTCGGGTAGCAGCCGAATGGGCCGGCACGTCCCGTAAAGCACCACTCTCTCACAGAAGTCCGGCGTAAAGTGGCAGCTATGCTGTTGCGTTTCGTTTGGTAAGTGAGAGTCCCGGGAGGCCCACTCCCCACCCCTCCCCTACACCACTTAATACATGATAGTGCGAAATTCGGTCAGACTACCCCAGGAGGGTACCACCAGTGCACATCGCGGTGGAGAATCCCTCTCTGGGCATCCATGTTCAGCTCATACACTACCTGAGCGTGGGTGCCCAGGCTGCCCTCCGAATTCTGGGGGGGGCAATTTTGCGCTCTCGGCTTCTGCTCGGGGCAAACGGAGCAGGCCACATAAGGCTACCCCTCTCACGCTTGCTGTGGACTTCTGCAACATAAGGGGGCTAAATTCCAACTTGAACGCCGTCCACTACCACCTTGAGACGGCGAAGCCGGCCTTGCTCTTCCTTACTGAGACGCAGATATCGTCCCCGGCTGACACCTCTTTCCTCTCTTACCCGGGATATAATTTGGAGCATTCCTTTGTACCGCGGGCTGGAGTGTGCGTGTACGTCAGGGAAGACATCTGCTGTCGTCGCCTCGGCAGCCTTGAAGGGCGGGACCTATCCATCCTCTGGCTACGTGTAGACTGCGACGATCATCCGCGAATCTACGCGTGCCTGTATAGGTCTCATAGCGGCAATGCCGAAACTGAACGACTCATTGAGCACATGCAAATGGCTACAGATTCCGTGCTCCAGCAGATCCCTCCGCAGAGATCGTGATTCTCGGCGACTTTAACGCCCATCATACAGAATGGCTTAGATCACGTACTACCGATCATGCGGGGAGATCTGTTCACGATTTCGCATTGGCATATGATCTGACACAACTGGTTACCTCGCCAACGCGAATCCCTGATGTGGAAGATCATACACCTTCCCTGTTGGACCTTCTGTTGACCTCTCATCCGGACGGCTACCTGGTCTCCGTCGATCCCCCTCTTGGTTCGTCGGACCACTGTCTTGTCCGGAGTACAGTGCCAGTCACGCGCTCAACACGGCCTCGCTTTGCGGGCTGTCGCCGTGTATGGCATTACAGGTCAGCGGATTGGGACGGGATGCGGTCATTCTTTGCGTCCTACCCATGGGGGCAAATTTGCTTCTCGCTAGATGATCCAGACGTCGTTGCTGACTCTGTCACCGATGTGGTACTTCAGGGTATGGAACTTTTATTCCGTTCTCTGCAGTGCCTATCGGAGGCAAATCCCAGCCTTGGTTTGGTCATTCCTGCAAGACGGCATCTCGCCGAAAGCTGGAATGCTACCAAGCCTGGGCTGGCGCATCGGCGTCTAGTGATGTAAATACGAGCGCCTTTAAAAAGGAGTATAACTTTGCCTCCAGGTCCTTCAAAAAGAGTATCGCTAATGCGAAGTCGAAGCACATCGGCAGAATTGGCGAGAGATTGGGGCGTCTCCCTTCAGGAACACGTGCGTTTTGGTCTCTCTCCAAAGCTGTTTTAGGGAATTTCTGTAAGCCTTCTTTTCCACCTCTGCACACGGAGAATGACTCGCTGGCTCATACCGCGAAGGAGAAAGCCGAACTACTGGGCACTCTCTTCGCGTCCAATTCGACTCTGAATGACCAAGGAAACTCACCACCGACAATCCCGCGTTGTGATACTACCATGCCGGAAATTCAGTTCCGGCAAAGTGCAGTTCGGAAAGCACTTCTTTCCTTGGACATTCATAAGTCGAGTGGGCCCGATGGCATCCCTCCGGTCGTGTTGAAGACATGTGCTCCGGAGTTGGCACCGGTCTTAACGCGTCTTTTCCGGTACTCTTATTCACTAGGCGTAGTCCCGAAATCCTGGAAGGCCGCTTTAGTGCACCCGATCCCTAAAAAGGGCAACCGCTCGGATCCGTCCAATTACAGGCCTATAGCCATTACCTCCTTGTTCTCTAAGATAATGGAATCCATTATTAACTGCCAGCTCCTGCGGTACTTAGAAGAGCACCGGCTGATCAGCGACCGCCAGTACGGCTTCCGTCGAGGTCGCTCAGCCGGTGATCTTCTAGTTTACTTGACACATAGATGGGCAGAAGCAGTTGAGACCAAGGGGGAGGCGCTTGCAGCCAGTCTGGATATAGCGAAGGCCTTTGATCGGGTATGGCACAAAGCGCTTCTTTCGAAGCTACCTTCCTATGGGCTCCCCGAGAAATTTTGCAACTGGATCACCAGCTTTTTGGCAGATCGGAGCATCAAGGTCGTTGTCGACGGTGCTTGCTCTGATCCTAAATATGTCAATGCTGGTGTTCCACAAGGCTGCGTACTGTCACCTACTCTGTTTCTTCTGCATATCAATGACATGTTGCAAATCAGCAACATTCATTGCTATGCAGACGATAGCACTGTGGATGCCCTGTACACTGGCCGCGCTAATATTTCTCGGGAATTCGTCGACGAGAGCCGGAACAAACTTGTGTCTGAAGTCGAATCTTTGTTAACCAAAGTCTCGGATTGGGGTCGACTAAACTTAGTCCAATTTAACCCCAAAAAGACACAAGTTTGCGCGTTAACCGCTAAAAAGTCGCCGTTTATCGTAGCTCCTCAATTTGAGGACACTCCTCTGTCTCCCACAGCCAGTATCGGAATACTTGGCGTCGACATCTCGAGCAACGTCCAGTTCCGTGGTCAATTGGAAGGTAAAGCCAAACTGGCCTCAAAGAAGCTTGGTGTGCTCAGCAAGGCGAGACAGTACTTCACGTCGCGTCAGCGTCTTATTCTTTATAAGGCGCAAATTCGGCCCCACATGGAGTACTGTTCTCATCTTTGGGCGGGAGCTCCCCAGTACCAGCTACTTCCATTTGACCGCATTCAACGTAGGGCGGCTCGAGTTATCGACGATCAAGCTCTCTCCGATCGGCTTGATCCATTAGCTCTGCGTAGAGATGTTGGATCACTTTGCATCTTCTACCGCATTTATCACGGGGAGTGTTCCGAGGAATTGTTCGGACTGATCCCGGCTGCTGTATTTCATCATCGGACATCGCGCCAAAATAGTAAATTCCATCCACACCACCTCGATGTCCAGCGTTCCACAACAGTGCGATTTTTAAGGCATTTTCTGCCTCGCACAACCACCCTGTGGAACCAGCTATCGCCGGCGGTCTTTCCGAACCGCTACGACCTGGCCACCTTCAAGAAGAGAGCGTATACTTTCCTTAAAGGCCGGCAACGCATCTGCAAGCCCTGCGGTGTCGCAGATGTCCATGGGCGGCGGTGATCACTTTCCATCAGGTGAGCCTCCTGCCCGTTTGCCCCCTTAGTCCATTATTTTCTATAATAGCATGATGAGCTCAAGTAACTGTAATACCTGAAGTAATAAGAATAATAGTATTAAGTAAAGGAATTTGAAAAGGATTAAATGGAATAATACTATTAGGAGGTCATATAGATCCAATTTCAATATTAGGAGATAAACTTCTGTGAAAGAAAGCTCAAAAAAAAGAAATGAAAAAAAAAATTTCTGAAATAATAAATAAGATTATTCCTCATCGGAGACCTTTAGATACTAAAATTGTATGTTTGCCTTGGAAAGTTCTTTCTCGACAAATATCTCGTCATCATTGATATATTGTTAATAAAATAATCCCCCGCCGCTGGGAAAGCGTCTCGTAAAAGGCGAGTAACCCATGCTAGTATGGTGGTAGAGGGCACTGCTCTCGACTGGCTCGCGACCACTATCATGTCGTATTCGATTGCCAAATGTCCTCGGACGTGTTCCAGTCGTAGACATGTAAGCCAGCCCCCTTTTCCCGAATTCTGTTGATCTCAGCGACCTCAGGACCGGTATTTGGGTGAAGTTCGTCCCTTCTATTCAGGCGTGTTATGTTGGCATGGGGTCCAGGGAGACCCGATGAAACGGTGTACCGCTGGCCGCCCGTTGGTTCGTAGGGGACCCGAACCCAAACTTATCCCGGTTTGGGAGGCTGTCCCGCCACCAATGTTAAAAGCCCGTGCGTTGGTCGCAGTGCCGGAGTGGGAGACCGGTGTGGAACACGGCGATCAGTGTCGGGTTGGATCGGGGGCCCTTCCGTCCCCCATGCTAGCAAGACACACAGCCTGGGTGGTCTGGATAAACACAAACCTAAATGCTACATTTGTCCTGGGGGCGCCGAAATCTCAGAATTCCTTATTCTTCTCCTTTAGACACTCTCATGGTTGCAACAAAAGTAAGAAACGTTTGCACAGCGGCCACCCCTTCCACGTTTAACGTGGATCTCTGCAATATAAGGGGACTACATTCTAACCTCATGGCTGTTCATCACCATCTTGAGACAGCTAAGCCGGCCTTACTTTTTTTAACGGAGACGCAGATATCCTCTCCTGTCGATACATCGTATTTAAAATATCCCGGTTACAGCTTGGAGCATGTCTTTCTGCCTAAAGCAGGGGTTTGTATGTTCGTCAGGGAAGATATCTGCTGTCGCCGTCTGAGCAACCTTGAAGACAAGGACCTGTCAATTTTATGGTCACGAATAGAATATGGGGGATATACCCGAATCTATGCGTGTATCTACAGGTCCCATAGTGGGAACGCCGAAATAGACCGACTCTTTAGACACGTCCAAGAAGCGACAGATTTCCTGCTCCAGCGTTATCCCTGCGCGGAGGTTGTGATCCTCGGGGATTTTAATGCCCACCACGTTGACTGGTTAGGATCTCGGACCACAGACTACGCAGGGAGAATTGCCTTTAATTTTGCGCTGACGTATGGCTTCTCACAGTTGGTACCTGAACCCACCAGAGTACCGGATGTCGAAGACCATGCGCCGTCTCTGCTTGATCTACTCCTGACCACGTGCCCAGATAACTACCAGGTGTGCGTCGACGCCCCCCTGGGTTCTTCTGACCATTGCCTGGTACGTTCGAAGGTGTCCATATCCACCTACTGCCGCCCAAGTGGGACGCGGCGAGTATGGCACTATAAATCAGCTGATTGGGATGGTTTGCGCGAATTTTTCGCATCCTACCCATGGAAGCGCATCTGTTTTTCATCGGATGATCCCTCGTATTGCGCGGATACCGTTGCGGATACGATTTTACAGGGAATGGAATGCTTCATTCCCAGTTCTACCGTCCGTATCGGCGGTCAATCGCAACCTTGGTACGATGCATCCTGTGCTAGAGCTTCTAGCGAGAAGCAGGAATCCTATCGAGCCTGGGTTGCTGCCCGCACAGCGAAGGATCCTAACGTAACCGATCTCAAAAAGAAATTTAATGCTGCTTCTAGATCATGCAAGACACTAATGGCCAGGGCAAGAGACGATCATATTCGCAGCATTGGCGAGAGACTTCTAAGCCTTCCATCTGGATCGCGTGCTTTTTGGGCTCTCGCCAAAGCTGCGGAAGGAAATTTCTGTCGATCATCCATACCAACTCTGTGCAAACCGGATAGCACGCTGGCACATTCTGCAAAAGAGAAAGCAGATCTCCTGTGCTCTTTTTTTGCCTCAAATTCAACTCTTGACGACGGGGGATTATCGCCGCCTACCATCTCGCAGTGTGATAGCATGATGCCCGAAGTACGCTTCACGCAACGTGAAGTGCGTCGAGCACTTATCTCCCTAGACGTCAAGAAGTCCAGCGGGCCTGATGGTATTCCGGCTATTGTACTCAAAACGTGTGCCCCAGAGTTGACACCGGTCTTAACCCACCTGTTCACTCAACTCTACTCCGTTAGCCAAGTCCCGTCTTCTTGGAAGGTTGCCATTGTTCACCCTATTCCCAAAAAGGGTGACCGCACAGACCCGTCCAACTACCGGCCCATTGCGATAACCTCTATACTCTCTAAGGTGATGGAGCGCGTGATTAATACTAGGCTCCTAGCATACCTAGAAGAGAACCAGCTCATTAACGACCGACAATACGGATTTCGACAGGGTCGTAGTACTGGTGATCTTCTAGCGTATCTAACTCACCGTTGGGCAGCTGCTATTGAGAGTAAAGGGGAGGCGTTAGCACTTAGCCTTGATATCGCAAAGGCCTTCGATCGGGTCTGGCATAAGGCACTTCTATCGAAGCTGCCATCATATGGACTTCCCGAGAGATTATGCCAATGGGTCGCTAGCTTTCTTTCTGGACGTAGCATAAAAGTTGTCATTGACGGTATATGCTCCGACACTGTTCAGATCAACGCTGGCGTACCCCAAGGCTCAGTGCTATCGCCTACACTGTTTATTCTGCATATCAACGATATGTTGTTAACTAACAACGCTCATTGCTATGCAGATGACAGTACAGTCGATGCCTATTATACTGGCCGAGCTAGCATCTCTCGGGCTAAGGTTGAGGAGAACAGAGTCCAACTTGTGTCTGAAATCGAGACTTCCCTAGAGCAGATCTCCGATTGGGGCCGACGAAATCTCGTCCAGTTTAACCCCTCAAAGACACAAGTTTGTGCGTTCTCCACAAAAAAAAACCCATTCACTATAGCGCCAAAGTTCCAGAACACTTCTCTTAACATCTGTAAGAGTATCGGGATCCTAGGGGTCGAAATATCGAGCGACGTCCAATTTAGATGTCATCTGGAAGAAAAAGCCAAATTGGCTTCCAAAAAAATGGGTGTCCTTAACAGAGCGAAACAGTATTTCACGTCAGGGCATCGACTTTTGCTTTATAAAGCACAGGTTCGCCCTCTCATGGAGTACTGTTCTCATCTCTGGGCCGGCGCCCCCCAATACCAGCTTCTTCCATTCGACTCTATCCAACGCCGGGCAGTTCGTATTGTCAACGATCCCGTACTCACAGACGACTTAGACACTCTAAGCCTTCGGAGAGATGTTAGCTCTCTGTGTGTTCTCTATCGTCTATACAATGGAGAGTGTTCTGATGAACTTTTTGACATGGTGCCACCGTCGCGCTTCTATCATCGCACCCTTCGCCGTCGGGTAGGATGTCATCCACACGTTTTAGATGCTTGGCATTCTACAAATGTACGTGCGTCTCGATCATTTTTACCCCGCACATGCAAAATGTGGAATGATCTTCCTCCCGAGGTATTCCCTGAGCGCTATAACATGGGGCTCTTCAAGAGTAATGTCTATAGGTCTCTTAAAGGCCGGCAACGCATTCGCAACTCCTCTTGTGTTGCAGATGTCCATGAGCGACGATAGCCACTTACCATCAGGTGGATCGTTTGCTCGTTTGCCCCTTTTTTCTATAAAAAAAAAAAAAAAAAATTACGTTAGTTAATCATTAGGTCCTTCTGGAACTATTTTGACACGCCAGCAGTTTCGCTTGTTAGGTTAGACTCTGTCATAAATCATTGAAACTAAGTAATAATTACAAAGGAAAGATTTTTTTTACTACGTATATATTTTAGCAAAAATATTAATTATTTGTAAAGAATTAAATATAATGTATGATAGAAATAAATAGAACATTAAACATTAACATCACCAAGATCTTTCTTGCCTCTTTACTTTAAATAGTGTTTGCCCAGTGGTAGAAATTAGACCACGATCATTATTGAGGAAAACATTTATATGAATTCACAAAACATTCTTCAAGTTATATATCTTTTTACGATGCGCGCGCGCACCTACAGTCAAAAAGCAACATGATGAAGTTAGCTGCATTCCTTTTACAAACAGGGAGTTGTGACATACGGGATGAAATCTTTAGCTATTTTTGTTCTGTTACGTCAAAGAAGTATAACTTCTCACGTGCATACATAAGTACATACACACGTTTTTTTAGTATTAGTATATATATGTAAGAAAATCTAGCTTTATGAGAGTTAAAAATCTGTACAATAAAGCTTTATTTTATTTAGACATTGCCACAATCATTTACATGATGGGCAAATTAAAATTAAATATATTATCACAACACAAACGCTACAATAAAATAATAACCTACATTTTGACTTCAATTATACATCAAAATATTATTTACCCACAAACTCACTATAATTAGATAGGATAATTGTTGTACCCAGATACACTGGTATCTGGGTACTGCATGTTGTTTTTTAGTCACAAATTCAATTCCCGCTTAAAACATAACTCTAATATTGTCGTAAGGCCTAATATTGTTGTCAGCCCTTGTTAAGGTCCCACTGCTGGGCACAGGCCTCCCTTCAATATGATGGGAATCAGGCCATAGTCCACCACGCTGGCCAAGTGCGGGTTGGCGGACTTCACATTTCTTTCGAAAACTTGCTAGGTTCTCTCAGACATGCAGTTTTCCTCACTATGTTTTCCTTCACCGTAAGACAAGTGGTAATTATGTTGAAAATGATTCACACGTGGGCATATCAGAGGTGCGAGACCCGGGATTTGAACCCGCTTCACTCGGTTTCCCAAGCGAGCGCGTTACCACTGGGCTACAACTGCCTTACATATAATATTTAAATTTAAAGAAAAAAAAACTAAGATTATTATTTTTGCAAGTTTTCTGACAACGTTTGTTTGATAAAAACGTGAACTGAAACGTGGAATTTTCATGGGGAGACTTATGACGTAACCTATTTTTTAAAATAATAGATCACCATTGATGAAGGTATCGTGTAACGTACATAAAAACATACACCCAAACATCTCTATTTTGAAGTAGGTCTAAGACAAAATTACACGGAGATTTCTCGCAAAAAATATATTTTATCAACGGCATATTGTCTTTTCGTTATTAATTGACCGGCACAGCTGGTGTACCGATCCAATTACATTTATCGGCTCTTTTCCCAAGCCCAGATCTATCTAATGAAAGATTCTTATAAATTGGACTATTATTATAAAAGCGAAAGTTTGTATGTGTGTACGAACTTTTTCACATTGAAACGGCTGGGCAGATTTCGAGGAAATTTAGTAGTTACACTGATAGATTGTGACTTGGAGTAACACAAAGGCTACTATTAGTAACAAAATTTGCCTAAATGTGGTGCTGATCGTGTACCAAACACTGAATATGCACATATATATTACACTAGCATTACCCGCGGCTCCGCCCGCGTTCAGATGACCAAAAACCAAATTCTTAGGTTTTACATATTAGTATACTCTTACGTTGCAGTTTTTGTAATTTTCTCAGAAATGAGACATTTTCCAGCGGTAAAAAATATCCTATATGTTGACTCGGATAACTAGCTATCACCACACCAAATTCCCTCCAGTGGTTTTTCTGTGACGCGGTAACAGACAGACAGACAAAAATTCTAAAAACTATAGATTCGGCCTCTGTGTCGATAATAATGTTTATTTCAATAAGATTTTCTAAAAAATATTTGATGTACAGATTCGGCTTAGTTACAATTTTATTATTTGTATAGATGTGCATTTGTATATTATCTATACAGTTAAATAAAATTGAAGTGTTTTCTTGTAATGTCAAAATAATAGCTTTTTACTAAATGCATTTGAAATTACATACCTATACGATACCTATAAGGAAAATGCAATTTTTAAAATGTTTGTCTGTCTGTCTGCCTTTCTGTTTGTCTGTTAAACGTATATGAAATTATATACAGTACTTATAAGAAAATCACATTTTGTTTTGTCTGTCTGTCTATTTGTTCCGGTTAATCTTTCAAACGGCTGGATTGATTTCGACGGCACTTTAACTGGCAGATAGCTGATGTTATAAGGAGTAACTTAGGCTACTATTATTTAAGAAAAAGAATCAGGGTCTCGCTCAAAAAAATTAAAACGTACTTTGGGACGCACCCGAGCACAGCGAGAGTAAGTCGGTAGTATATACATACATATAAAGTCGACGATTTTGATCAAGTCACAAAAGGTACCTAGGGACGCACCAGAGCGAAGCGAGTCTAATTCGTAGTCCTTCATAATATTTTTGAAGAAGCCTTTAGACAATTATAGCTGAGGCCAAATTGTGAATGTCTCCCCTAATTAAACGTAATGAAATTTATGTGTTTTCAAAATGGCCGGTTCTTATTTATTAGCCATAAAGTGTACGCTATACGCTAATTCAGTAGATAAAAAAAATATTTTAATAATTTTTGCTTTATTGTCCAAGCACGTCTTATTTTTTTAGACTGAATATTAATATCTTGACCTATCAAGAGTTCTCCCAAAGTTTAAGAGTAAAAAACAAAAAGTGTAATAATTTCTTTAGGGTTTTCTTTTTATTATTGAAATATTTAGTATTTTTTATATAAAAAATCTATATTTTATAGGTTCTAATAATTAAAGCTAAACTAAAAAAATCTAGATATTTTTTTTGAACATTTGATGACCTGCTAGAGTCAGAAAGAGCAATAAATTGCTTATACCAGTACCCATAAATATACTAAAAATTTATCGATCCATTGCTGTATCTTTATACTTCTGCATCTATAATATTAGTAAGGATTTTGACTAAAACATTATTATTTTGACTAAGTATATTTAAACTAAATATGTATCTAAGAAAATGCAATATTTTTACTTTGTTATTATAATCATCGTATTTATTTATTTCATTTAAGATTTATTTATTATATTGATAAGAAAAAAGTGTTTAAACTATTTTTTTATTTGCAGTGTCCATACTAACATTATAAATGTGAAAGTTTGTTTGTTTGTCCTTCTTTCACGTGGAAAAGGAACGACGGATTGGCGTAATTTTTTGTGTGGAGATAGTTGGAGGGCTGGAGAGTGACATAGGTTACTTTTTACCGCGGAAGATGATAGCATTCCCACGGGGAAACACGTTATAATACAACCCAAAAAAATACTTATGATCAGAATTACTTGAAACTTAGTATTAATGCTCTTCAGTAAAATTAAATAAATACGTGTTTTAGTATTTTTCGAAATTCATCCCATAAGAGGGTAAAATAAGACAATAAAGTTTGTATGAAACCTACCTTTTTAGAGTTTCTTTGATTTAGCGTGAGCGAAGCCGCGGGTTCTGCTGGTATTTTTATATTTTGAGGTTTTTTTAGTCATAATATGTAGTATAATAACAACAGTGCAGTATGTTAAAAATATTAACTTGATAAATTAGATTATTTTGTGATATTTTTGAGGAAATAAATGGGATTTTAATTTATTTTTTATTATTATTAAATTTTGGCAAATAAACTTGTAAAACTAAGTACCTATTCCAAGTGAAAAAGCATCTTCTGTTTCCCGTCTCACTTAACACCATCTCTAAATTACCGAATTGCTAAAGTTGGTAATTGGGCAGTTCCTGACAATTTATACCAACTCTTAAACTGATCAAAATAAATGATTTTATCTAGTCAAAGATTCGATTCTTACTTAAGGTAATTATAATTATTTTCATTCATACATTCACTTGTGCTCTTCTTTTTTAAACAAACTAAATATAATAAAACTTACATAATTACATGTATATGTACCTATAAGAGTATATTATTTATTTGTTTTTAATACTTCATTATGATTTTTATTGATTTAGTATTGTATATGACCCGCTTTCGCTTCGGGTACTTCAGACTTTATAGATTACAGCAAACAAACAAATCTTACCTCTTCAATTTTTTTTATTTGAGTAAGTCTAAGACCCACAGACATACGTCCGTACCTTTTTTGAGCATTTTTATATTTTGTTGTTATTTTTATATTATTTGAGATGGATTCGTGCGTGTATAGTTTTAGAATCAAAAGATTTTGAGAGCAAATAAAAAGTAAAGCTGTACAAAACTATGGAGTCGGGTTGACTTTAAGAGTCCACCCAAATTATTAGTAGGTGTAGATATCGTGTCCTTTATTGGCATGACTAATAGACAAAATACAGGGATTAGACAAGTTGACTTTCTACAATTGATATCGTTAATAGAAATTAAAAAAAAAATATGACATTATGTTCAATTGTCATAATTTTGACATAGATCATTTCCTTATATTTTTGGTTCTCTATTAGCAATAGCTTTTGTAGAAACTAATTTTTTTATTAAAATAAAAAAAAATAGTTTTTTTGTAATTACTAAAAGCTGATATAGGATTTCCCGATTAATAAATAAAAAAATAATAATTAAAGTGTCATTATTTTTAATTGGATATTGCAAAGTTCCATGAAATAAGGTCAATAAACTCTTCCTTGGCAAGTTAAAGAGAACTTTCATTGAGACCAGTCGCGTTAATAAACTGCTAATGAGATTTCCCGAGAATAATAAAACCTTTTTTATCTCTACACAAAACATTTGAAATTCTTGAATTATAATCATAGGCAGTGGTAGCCCAGTGGTAACGCGCTCGTTTGGGAAACCGAGTGAAGCGGGTTCAAATCCAAGCCTCACACCTCTGATATTTTAATGTGCGAATTATTTCCAACGTGATGACTACTTGTCTTACAGTGAAAGAAAAACTCGTGAGGAAACCTCATCTAAGAGAACCTAGCAAGTTTTCGAAAGACATGTGAAATCCACCAACCCGCTCTTTGCCAGAGTGGTGGACTATGGCCTGATCGCCCTCGTATTGAAAGGAGACCCACCCCCAGCAGTGAGACATTAAAAAGGGCTATAATAATAATAAAACAAGCATAGAGCTGTGCCTCTTTTAACATAGAGTATATAGCATATTTAACTGCCTCGGTGGTCTAGTGGCTAGCATATACGGCTGCACACCCGGAGGTCCTGGGTTCGAGTCCCGGGTCGGGCCTAGTTTAGTTATTGAGTCTTTCTGTATAGTAAGTTCAGTAACAGCTCGGAGTTGGGAAGTTGGCGGTGTTTCACCCCCGTGCCTCGGAGAGCACGTAAAGCCGTCGGTCCTGCGCCTTAACTCTCACCGGTCGTGTCGAGCGGTCGTCCCACCGGAGTATGAGAGTGATAGGAATAGAGAGTGCACTTGTGTCTGCGCGTACACTTGTGCACTATAATATCTCCTGCGCAGTTGGCTAGTCTCAATGAGATTGGCCGCCGTGGCCGGAATCGGCTAGGAGAACATCATCATCATATAGCATCGATTGAAGAGCTACTTATTTCAACGATAACAGTTAAGTAAACGGTTTAAAATAAATACTCATAGTTTGTTGCCTGAAAAATTAAAATTATAATTTCAGAGTTAACTTAATTGATATTTTTTTTTTTAAAATTTTGTAACATTTCGTCTCTATCTCTGTAACGTGTTGGTAGTGGTAAAATGAGTTTATTTTATGACTAGCCTTTTCCTGCGGCTCCGCCCGCATAGTACGTTAATCACCAACATATCATATACTAAAACCTTCTCCG
Source organism: Brenthis hecate (assembly GCA_951806755.1). Lineage (NCBI taxonomy): Eukaryota > Metazoa > Arthropoda > Insecta > Lepidoptera > Nymphalidae > Brenthis > Brenthis hecate. The sequence goes on along the minus strand of OX638258.1, from coordinate 4,388,444 downwards.
AAACACGCTGCATCTTATGGTATGAGTATTATTCCGATCGGTTCAGCAGTTATCGCAGTATAATCGAACAACAAAATCGGCTCTCCATTTATTAGTAGGTATAGATTATTGCGTGATTTTTAATTCCTCATATAAAGAAGTGATAGATTATGGATGGAGGATGGATATTTTTATTAGAATATATGTATGTGGGATTGTGTATGTTTGTTTGTTTTACACAGTAACTGAGTTACAGTTTAATGCAAAGAAAAAAATGATTTGTGCCCTAAAAATTACTGACTTTAATCACACTAATATTATAAATGCGAAGGTTTTATGAATGTTTGTAACTCGCTCACGCTGAAATGCCCGTACGAATTTGAATGTACACAGGTAGAGTATGAACTGGACTAACACGTAGGCTAGTGTTTAGTACCCAGGGAAGCAACCGACCAAATCGAAGGTAAGTCACTAGTTTTGAAATAATTATACGAAATGCAACATCCTCTACAAACCGTATAATACATGATTGCTCAAACGAGTGGCTAATAAGATCACCTGAACAGCACAGTGCGACACTGAGAAGCCTGGGACAGAAGTCGGCGTTGCGTGTATTTTAAATAGGGTTGACAATTTTTTTATAAGAAAAGACAAAAGAGCTTAATTACTTTTACGTTAAAAATATAATTGTAATCTATATAAGTAACAAAAAATATTTGTTCATACTCATACTATAAAGAAGTTTGTGAGTTTATGATGTAGTGGGTGGTAATCTCTGGATCTACTGAACCGAATTAGATAAAATTTGGTAAGAAGGTACTTTAAGACCCTGGGAAGGACATAAGATACTTTTAATCCCGGAAATCATCCCTTAAGAGGGTGAAAATGGGGATAAAAGTTAGTATTGGGAAGCACGCTAGGGACGAACCCGAGCAAAGCGACGGTGAGTCGCTAGTATTTTATAAATAAAGAAATGTCTCCGCGTGCGTATTTTTAGAAAATAAAGTATATCTTACAGACGCTAATAACTCTACCTAGAAATATTTAATTTTAAACTGTAATCGAATATATCTATCTATCTATACTCGTATGTTCTTTTATATCTTGAGTTCTTATGACTGCGATGAACAATATGGGCTTGATAAAATAGTTAAGTGAATTAAAAAGATACTATATCAATAATAATAATAATCACATAAATATGTCTCTTTCAATAAATCTGTATCTTTAATATATCTAAACATTTATAAAACAAACTATTTGAAACATACACAGCATTTAATTAAAGTAGAAAAAGGTATATTCTGAAATATAACATACTAGCAGTTCCCGCAGCTTCACATGCGTTCAAATTTCAGATCGCTACCAAACTTCACAGAATCATCCGCTGGGCTAATCTGAAGTTTGCCTAAAAATTCCAAAAAAAATTGCTCCATGTGTGTGTGTGTAGATGGATTTGTATTTTTAATATATGTATATTTTTGTAGGAACAAATATTTACTCAAACTCCTAATTTTGTTAAGTCGACAGCTTTTATCCTCGTCGACAGCCCTTGTTCTAACACGAATGTTCACTGGAGTGAATGCGTAGGAAATTGGCCACCAACTGGTTGTTATTTGATGCTTATACGATGAGCGAAAATGTAATTCCATAAGATTAAACATCGCGCTGAACGTTTTTAGGTATGTATGTAGATTTTGCCATTCATAACTGATATATTAATATAATAATAATAATACTCTTTATTGTACACCAAACAGAAAATACATACAGACAGTAATTAAAAATAAACAAAGATGCACAGTAGGCGGCCTTATCGCTTAAAGCGATCTCTTCCGGGCAACCAACTACCAGGTAAAGGAGAGTGTGAGAGAAATGGTAGGCGGTGTACTTGCTGTACGATATAATTATACATACAATATAAATACATAGATAAACATAATACACATATACATACACACGTACATACATACATACATACATATATACATATATACATACGTACCTACAAACATACATAGTTATAGATACAATTAAATAATAAAGGACTAAAGGGACAGGTAATATTCTTTTAATAACAGCTTAAATTTATCAAGGCTTTTGGCACTTTTAACTTTTAAAGGAAGTGTGTTCCAGAGCCGGGCAGCTTTTACGGTAAAAGAGTTAGAATAGAAACATGAAGAATGTGGAGGAGTTTTGAGAACTAGGTTGTGCTCCGAGCGAAGAGAACGGCTATGACAGTCACTTAAAAATTTAAAACGCTCTTTTAGATAAAAAGGAGTTGAAGGATGAAACAGCACACAGCGAAGAAGATGGAGAATGTGAGTATTCCTGCGGAAACGGATAGGAAACCACTTGAGTTTTTTTATCTTTTTACATATTAATACTTTTATTATGTACAATGGGACATTTACCATGTTTTTTTATTTTCTTTAATAAGTTCCCGATATTTCGGCACTGTTAAAAGCCATGGTCATGGGTGTACTGCAAATTTTTCAGGTGGATATTTTTTTTATGTATATACCCTCTTTCTAATCCTTTAACGCTACATATGTCGCTTGCAATAATTCGATTCGACACATAATTCAATATATTAACTTGCGAACTTATATTCACAGTTTTAAAGTGTGTCAACCCCAAAAAAACTATCAACTACTTTTTTTAAATCTACGCAAATATTTGACATTTTAAATAAAAATTGTCTCTCGTGTGACCATGCTTGCTGTATAGCATTCGAAACAGTCCAAAAATTGGTTACCGAACCAAAATGAACATAAAAGTAAATCTATGAAAAAATTCGAACAGATAGTTTTAGTTAAAAATAAAATATTGTCATCTGATAACTGCCTCGTTGGTATGGCTAAAGCTGTACGGATGCAGATCGTGGGGTCCTGAGTACGAGTCCTGGGTTGGGCCAAAATAACTACAGAGTGTTTCTATCACAAAATACTCCATAGTTGAAGTTAGTCGTGCTCATTCACGTTGCCTCGGATACTGTGGTAAGCTATCCGAAATCAGATCGATCGGATGGCATGGTAAGCGTCTTACCTCTTACCGGTGGTGTTGATTTGTCGTCCAACCGAAATATGAGATTTAAAGGTATAGAGAGTGTTGTGAGTATGCACTTGTGAACTACAATATCACCCTTATCTCAGTGAGATAGGCTGCCATATTCGAAGTCGGTTCACTCGCTTTAAATCAATACGACCAATAGAAACAGATTTAAGCTGGTTTCTTATATTAGGTACCAAAATAACAATAGTGGTAAAACCAAGTTAACAAAAGTGGTAAAAGTAAATTTATATTTTTTACCAAGTAGTAAAGTTTCGTTCTATTTTTAATTTTCACGTTCATGATGGCTTTCAGATTTGGTAACGTTCAGATTCAGATTGGTTAAAAAACATTATCATATTTATTTATGTTTGATTATAGAAAGTTGCAAATTTTGAACTGCAACAAAGACATGAACGAAGCAAGTACAATAGTTATAGCGATAAATTCCTTGTAAAATTATTTTTTCAACCCTTATGAAACTATAGTGTAACGCCGTGTATTATTTTTTGTTATTTAAATAAAACCACCAAACCACCGAATAAAATACATTTTTGAATTCGATCAGTAAAAGTATGAATTATTTCGACATGGGAATAAAATTAATTAATCTTCGCAAACAGTGAATTGGTATATTTCTTACACCAAGTATTGTGGCTACTTTGAATAATTATTGGTAATAATCACAACTAAACGGAATTATTACTTTAACCGTAACATTGTCTCTATTTTGGAGACCAAATATCAGTTACAGATATTTACTTCATACTTTATTTAGAAACTTGGAAGAAAAACAATATTAATTCTAAAACTTTTATCTACGATATTGGCAAGGCTTTGCGCCGGTTGGTCTCAACACTTACTTATTAATGGCCTGTAGTTTTCTTGTGTCAGCTGTATGAAAGGGTTTAAGCTGGGGTCGATGCCGATAATAACAGTGTGTTTACGAAGGTATTGTTAATATGAAATCTATGCGATAATTTAGTGTATTTCGCCTTTCACAACAAAATTATGTTTATTATTTTAGGCGTTCCGAAGTTTTGATATCGTATATACTATAAATAATGTTGAATATATCTTTACTCGTATATGGGTTCACTTTTGATAAATATAATAAATATAAATTTGTTGGGACATTAACACACAGCACCATCTAGTTCCATGGTAAGCTACGATGTTTGTGTTATGGAAACCAGATAGTCGATACACTACACATATATAACTTTAAATACATACATATCTATACATATAATAAAATTGTAGCTAAACCGAATCTTTACATTAAATATTTTTTTGGAAAATCTCATTGAAATAGACATTATTATCGATACAGAGGCCGAATCTATAGTTTTTAGAATTTTTGTCTGTCTGTCTGTCTGTCTGTCTGTCTGTCTGTCTGTCTGTCTGTCTGTCTGTCTGTCTGTCTGTCTGCCTCTCTGTCTTTTCTATATATTTCTGAGAAAAAGTACAAAAACTGCAAAGAGTATGGTAATATGTAAAAGCTAAGAATTTGGTTTTTGGTCATCTGAACGCAGGCGGAGCCGCGGGCAATGCTAGTTATAAATATAACCATCCATGACTGGAGTATAAACAGGCATGCTTATTACTCAAATTAATGCTCCCAGCGGGAATCAAACCCGCGACCGCAAGCAAGTAGGGTCACTATAAACTGAGCCAAACGTGTCGTCAAAGGGAAGGGAAAGAATTATGAAAATTAATTCACAATCGGTAACCATAACATGCCAAATACAAAAAAATAAATAAAATGTATTAAATATTCTATTATATAAAACCAAGTTAAGTTTTATTTCATCACATCGAGTATTCTAATATTATAAATTGAGATCCCCTATAAAGCGTTGTGATCATGATTTTGTTTTTATTGCCCAAAATCCAAATAGAATAACAAAGGCCATTAAAGCCAGAACTCAGTCTATAAATAAAATAAAATTAATAGCGGCTTTAATAGACGCTGAGTTTTTATTTCCAATACTAGAGGCTCGCCCTCGATTCGATCGGGTTCGCCTCTAGGAAAACAAAAACAAATCTATTTCACGGGAACCGTACATTTTTCCGGGATAAAAAGCCTATATGTTATTCCATACTATAATCTATGTCTGTGCCAAATTTCATCCAGATCCGTTCAGCCGCTCTGGCGAAAAAGAGTAACAAGCGTGAAAGAGTAACAAACATCCATACATACTAACAAACTTTCACATGTATAATACAAATAATATACGGATTAGACATACCCGCGATTTCGATTGCAAAATAAAAAAGTTTAATACTAAGCTCAACGTCCTATTTTCCTTAAACCAGAAATCTTCCAAAGTTTTAGTAGTTTTGAGTTATGAATCAGTCAGTCAGTGAGTGAGTGTTATTTCAGTTTTTAAATATAACTATTATGTAGATTTAAAAAAAATAGTAGATAGAGCATTTAAAATAGATAACAAAGGTAAACAATAGTTATTAGTTTTTAACCCCCGACGCAAAAAGAGGGGTGCATGAACGAATTTTCGTTCATGGAGGGGTGTTATAAGATTGACGTCGATGTATGTCTGTCTGTCTCTCTGTGTGTGTGTTTGTCTGTGGCATCATAGCTTCAAACGGATGGACCGATTCCGATGCAGTTTTTTTTATTTGAAAGCCAGTTTCCTTGCGGTGGTTCTTAGTTATGTTTGATTAATATCGCTCCAGCACTGTAAGAGTATCAGCTCTTTTCCAAAATGATGTAAGGCATTTTGGCGTATGATTACTCGATTAAGTGCTTCACGCGTACCAGTGTAATCGATAAATAACAATTGATTTGCGTAGAGGGTATTTTAAATTTTTATTTATCATTATTAATATCAGCTATTCACAAAAACGACCGGTGCGTAACGGTATCTAATAATAACAGGTGCATTCATTCATTCATTATCTTGTTTTTTATTCGTTTTTGCAATTCTTACGGTACTTTTATTTTAATTTGGCTATCTAGAAAATAAAAGTAGAGGAATATATTCATACTATACCAAAATATATGATTGTAATAAATATTCATTACGACATAAGACCTTCGAAAGCTCAGAAACGTTTTAATATGAACAAGTAATAAAACACAATAAAACACTCCCCCATACAGATAATATTTTATGAGTTTTAGTATTTATTTATTTATTTATAGCGTTGAATAATAACAATGTCCTCCTGACTTATCTCTGTCTTAATTTTGACAAAATATTGTAGTGCACTCTATAATCGTTTTAAAGTTCCTTGAGGAGACAATTTGACACTTACGGTAAGAGATTAGACGCAAGACCGTGGCCTAGGCGTGGTGTTACACCGCCAACTTACCATCTTCTTTTTGTCTATTATTGAGAATTTTTTGATTATTATAAAAACACTACTTAGGGAAAAACGATTTCTTCTTACGTTTTAACGTTTAGATAGATTTCTCTTAGATGAGATATTTTCGCGCAGTAAAAAGTATCCTAAATTTTGACCTAGATAACAGCTATCATCATACCAAATTTTATCAAAATCTGACCAGTAGTTTTCTCGTGATGCATTCCCAGACAGACAGACAAAAATTCTAAAAACGATACATTCGGCCTCTGTATCGATAATAAGGACTATTTCAAATAAAATTTTCCAAAAAATATTTAATGTACAGATTCGACTCAGATATATACTCGGCCATAACAGCCCGTACTCACTGCAAACCTCCTGTCTTTATAAGACGTCTCAGAATCGCTAAATAGTGTTTTGTAAAAGTTTAACAGTTTTTTTATAATAATGTAAAAAATATTTACGTCACAATTTTACATGTTTGGCTCAGTTTGTATTGACCCTACTCGCTGTGCCAGCGGTCGCGGGTTCGAGTCCCGCTAGGGGCATTCATTTGTATGATGAGCACGAATGTTTGTACTCCAATCATGGGTGATTATATTTATAATATGTATGTATTTAAAAGTTATATATGTGTAGTGTATCAACTATCTGGTATCTATAACACAAGCCTCGTAGCTTGCTGTGGAACTAGATGGCGCTGTGTCTTAATGTCCCTACATATTTATTTATTTGTTTATTTATTTATTTATTTAATTTTCGATAAAAACGAAGTGTTAATACCATTTAAAGGCTTATTTGCTTTTTCAGTTCCTCGAAGTCGGATTTAAACGGGTTAGGCTTCCTGAGTTTCACTTCCTAACTACCCATTAATGTAGAGAAAGTTTTAGAGAACTGTTCTTAGTTCTATGGTCTATACTAGTTGTATCATGATTTTATGGTATAACTTATTCGAAAAAAAAAGAAATTATGACCATAAAATTCAGTGATTTTGTTTATATACGATCTAAATATGTCGTAGGTTCGATGCCTCTTGAAGCAAATGTACGGATGGTAAGTGATAGCTTGAACTTTTAGTGCATCTTTATTTCTTCATAAAAGTATTATATACGAAAGTATATATGTATATGTAATTTTATGACTTATTTAGTATAAAATATTGCATATATGTATATATTGTCTAGTATGAGAACGGTATCCGTTACTTCTCATATCGAAACTAGAAACTAGTTTTCTATGTTATTTTAAAAGCCAATATATTAATATTCTAAATAAATTCTAATACTAACATATGCCAGTTCCCTCACCGGCTCAGTTTATGTAGAATTGCTCCGCTCTTAAGTTATAAACCTATGACCAACTTCAATGAAAAAACTAAAGAATGCACAAAGATTTTTCTAATCTTACTGGTCTTTTAGATGTACACAAACAAATGTTTTCGGATTTTTTCGCGGATTTATTTTGATTTTTGGTTCCCGACGTTTCGGATGCTTTACAGCAATCATAGTCACGGGAGAGACTAAGGTTTAAGACGTCTCAAAGGTCGTTATAAAGTTGTTACAAACCGCACCTAAATGCTGTCCGCACGTAAATACTCGAAAATCCATAAAAAAATATGAAAAGATAGTTTTATTTAAAATGTCAAATATTCGCGTAAATCTAAGAAATTATTACACAACAAATAAAAAAAAACAACGTTTCAGATTGATATTTACTAGCGTTTCCTTGCGGCTCCACTCGCGTATTTTAATTTTATAGAATTACTCCGATCTCGTAGATCGTAGTCCAATTTAAAATAGCATATAAAAGTTATAGGCTATTTTAAATAGACTAAAACCTCAATAAATATAATTTTTCAGATCAGACCAGTATCTACATAGCTTAGTGCGTTTAAACAAACAGAAACTTTTCAGCTTTATACATTAATATAGTTTTTACTATAGATAAAACTTTCAACTTTACGAAGGTTATTCTGCAATATTGTACCATAAATACTTTTAAATGGTTTCATTATGGTGTGGAATGAAATCACGTAACCAGGTATTGAGTCACTTCAAAAAAAAAACGATAAATGGACGTACTTATGCAAGAGGCACTTGTCCAATTAATATACAGATAAATTATAATTAATATAAAATTTACTTCTCAATAAAAAAAAATGTTATTTTGTGTTGCCTTAATTGGCTATAATATTGTTTTGGCTACACTTAAAACGCTGAATAAATTACAATCATATTTCTTCATTATATTTACTTTACATTTTTTTCCATTATTTGAAACCAATTTTGAATATTTTGATGTTTTTCTACAGGTAGGGACAAGTTAAATTTTTTTAAAACTATTAGTATAGATTAAAACAATAAATATCTACCTATGCATATAAGAGTAATAATATGTATGCTTTATACTTTTTCTTATTAACAATATTTTCGTGAAACTTATGGGTTTACTCTGAATCGTAAAGAACTAGCAACTCACCCTCGCTTCGCTCGGGCTCCTAAAGGTAAACAAAAACAAATATATCCCACGGGAACTGTACATCTTCCGGGATTAAAAGTAACCTATGTGCTATTCCAGACTATAATCTATCTCTGTGCCAAATTACACCCAGATTAGTTCAGCCGCTCTGACGTGATTAAGTAACAAACATCCAAAAATCCATCTAAACTTTCACATTTATAATATTTGTAAGTTATTTATAATTTTCTCTTATATAATGACATTCCAATATAAATAATTTCTTACAAACTAACCTTTTTTGTCCGTTTCGAAAACAGTTATCAGGCCAATGCCGTCTTCATTCATCAAGGCAAAGGATAAAATAAAAATAAAAAGGGTCATCCACGATACGGTATTGATTTTTGTAATAAAAAAATACTGTTTATAAACTTTCAATTATACAAATACATATAACATAATTAAGTTAACAGTTGGTTAAATATTTCTTTAGAATAATTATAATTTAAAGTTTAAGTATAGCCTATACTAATACTATATATCGTATTATAAAGAGGTAAAGTTTGTGAGTTTGTGTGATTGTGAGTTTGTGAGGTTGTATGGAGTTTTCTCTGTATCTACTGAACCGATTTAGATGAAATTTGGTAAGAAGATAGTTTGAGACCATGGGAAGGACATAGGATACTTTTTATCTCGGAAATCATCCTTTAAAGGGGTGAAAATGGGGATGAAAGTTTGTATTGGGAAGCAAGCTAGGGACGAACCCGAGCGTGGCGAGGGTGAGTCGCTAGTAATATATAAAAATACTCAAGATACACAACTAGCGTCTCAAAAGTGTCCTCAAAAAGAATCTTTTTTTAATCTATTTCGTCAATTGCTTTTCGAATGATAAAATTAAATCGCACATTGTTTCGTTTAAAAAAATACTTTAAGTGATAGACAACTACAACTTTCGATTTTTGAATTTTATTCTTTGATTTGACTTAACGTCACACGTCTACGCCACTTTTTGAAGAGATATCTATAGATATAATAAAACTGTAAATAAGCCGAATCTGTACATTAAATATTTTATGGAAAATCTTATTGAAATAAACATTATTATCGATACGGAGGAGGAATCTATGGTTTTTAGAATTATTGTCTGTCTGTTTGTTACCGCATCACAGAAAAACCGCTGGAGGGATTTTGATGAAATTTGGCATGGTGATAGCTGATTATTCGGGTCAACATATAGGATACTTTTTACCGCGGGAAAATGTCTCATTTCTGAGAAAAAATACAAAAACTGCAATGTAAGAGTATACTAATATGTAAAACTTAAGAATTTGGTTTTTGGTCATCTGAACGCGGGCAGAGCCGCGGGCATATGCTAGTTTGTTATAAAATGTATATCTATGTTTTTATATAAGTGTAAGAATGAGTGAATTATGAATTACAAAAATTTTAACAGCAGAAGAATGAATAAGTTGTACATTTCTATCACATTTTGTATGAAAATATTTCTAAAGTATTACAGTTTGTTGTAGAGTAATGGCTGCAATTGCTATCCAAAAAAATATCTAAACGTAATTTAACCACAAAATCAATAAACATTACTTATGTATGAGAAATATTTTTGATAGTAACAAGATATCAACATTAGTAGCGGCTCTACCTGGATGTATCTTTGATGGATCTTTTTTAACGTCCCATCGGGCCATAGTCCACCAAGCTGGCCAACGCGGGTTGGCAGTCTGAGCATGTCTTTCGAAAACTTGCTAGGTTTTCTTAGACATGCAGGTTTTCTCACGATGTTTTCCTTCACCGTAAGGCAAGGATATATATATACACATACTAGTTTCAGTCAAACACAAAAAGAATTATTTCCGAAATCCCATTAAACATAGTTCAGGAAAAGATAAGATGTTGGAAAACATAAAGGCAATCGACCATCAATCTAGAGGCATACATACGGTTCCAGAATGTAGGCAAGAAATACGAAAGCGATTACCCGACAAATCTCCGAAGACATTAAATGTTATGCGATATGAATAATGCATGTGTTTTATAAAGTGGAGTAATAAACAAACTTTTTTTCAATTATTTTTGGGTTGAATTTTGTTTAAACCTTTCTTTATATCATACTACTACAAAAACAAATCTATCCTACGGGAACCGTACTCTTTTCCGGGATAAAAAGTAACCTATGTGTTATTCTGATGTATGAGCAATATTATTGAAAATTTTCATAAAAATCCATTCAGTAGTTTTTGCGCGAAATGATAACAAACATAGATCCATACATACATTCTTACTAACTTTTGCGTTATATAATTAGTAGGACTAGTGACATATCTTTACTTCAGTCGGGTGCATCTCTAGGTACATTTTGCGTCTAGATGCAAAAACATTGAAAAAAAAGGATGATATCGGGGTACAGAGTATGACACCAAATAATAATATTATTTATCAAGGTTTAGATTCACACACTATCTGAAATCCAATGAAAGATGGTCTGTGTATAACATAATTTTTTTGCTATAGTTTTTTCTCACGAGATGTTCATAAAAATGCTATTTTATTTTTCTCCAAATATAACCATGTCATTCACTAGCATTCCTCGTGGCTTTGCTCGCGTATTTTTGGCTGTCCTTCCTTCTGTCTTCTTCTTGTCTGCCTTCCAAAATAAATAGACTAATATAATTTTAAGTCAAACTGGTAGTGCCAGAGAGTACTACGCTCAAACAAACAAACTCTTCAGCTTTATTTAATAGTATAGATGGTATTAGTTGGAACATTAACACGCAGCACCATCTAGTTCCATGCTAAGCTACGAGGCTCGTGTTATGGATACCAGATAGTTGATACACTACATATATATATATATATATATATATATATATATATATATATATATATATATATATATATATATATATATATATATATATAAATATACCCATGACAGGAGGAGTACAAACATTCGTGTTCATCACACAAATGAATGCCCACGGAACTCGAACCCGTGACCGCTGCACAGCAAGTAGGGTCACTACAAACTGAGCCAAGCGTGTCGTCGATATATTAGTATAGATTTTATTAGTTTCTAAAAGCAACTTTTTATATTAATACTCTTAGTAACATAGAAACAAATTGCATATACAGTTTCTCAACTAGCAGTAACTCTTTCTCTACTCAATGAAGCGCAGCACACTGTATGACATTAATTTGGCAAGCTTACCAAGAAGGCAACAAACCAAGTGCTTTTATCCATTCCATTTTGTATTGAGCGTAAAATGAACTGTCCATGATAATGATGCCAGAACGAAGAGTAAATATAAAACACAGAATAAATTTTATAATTTTTAGACCTTTTATGTTTATGTAGAACAAAAAAATACTAAAACTCCCAAGTTTTTAAATATATTTTCGTATATTTTTTTAGTTTAAAATTGCAAAAGTATAAATTTTGTTATGGGTAGAAGGTATGTAACATAATATGTATAAGTGCATTAACGATACAGTAGGTTTAGAGATGATAAACAATATTTAGGAACTATTTGAAAACTAAACAAAATGGATCATATTCGTCATACCACCAACGTCTTTAATTGACCTTTGATTTCTATATTTTTTTACTAATGATTTAATTTTATGAATCATAAATAAGCCCTACCATAGCGCATCAAGACTTCAGGGTCAGCTCCTTAATTGGGCTTGCGTACCTACGCATCTGTATCTACAACCTTATAAATGGTCCAACAGTTCTACGAATTTTAAAGACTTTATTTAATGCGCTCTCCATCAAATATAAATTATAGCCATAAAAAGATTTTACAATAAATTATCAACGAAAGTGATTAAACTATAACGCCTGAATTTTTGAACACATTCTCGTCAGGACACAGTGGGTACAGTGAGTACAGTGGATACTTGCTGTTTCATCCTATGTATGTAGGTGTCTCAAGAGCGGTCCTCAAAATGAAGTAAGGCGACGACATAAGCTTTCATTTGTATTCGAAGCGTGCCACTCTCCCCCGTGGCTGACGAAAGGACCGATACATAAGTACGTTTTTTATTAATATAGATTGGTAAATTATTGCTAGTGTCTTGTAAGTTCTCTTAACATTATTGAATTCTTCTAAATAATTATAGTTTTTACTGTGATATATTCGTTTATTTTATATAATTTCCAATATTAATAATCTATACATATAGTAAAATTGTAACTATTTTTTGGAAAATCTTAATGAAATTAACATTATTATCAATACAGAGACCGAATCTATAGTTTTTCGAATTTTTGTCTGTCTGTTTGTTACCGCATCAAAAAAAAACCACTGGAGGGATTTTGATGAAATTTGGTATGGTGATAGCTGGTTATCCGGGTCAACATAAGGGATACTTTTTGCCACCGGAAAAATATCTCATTTCGAAGAAAAAATACAAAAACTGCATTGTAAGAGTATACTAATATGTAAAACCTAAGAATTTGGTTTTTGGTAATCTGAACGCGAGCGGAGCCGCGGGCTTTGCTAGTCCTAATATAAAATATAAAAAGGTAGTAGGTACTGAACAGGTACAATATCCTAAATATTTATATTTCAATAAAGCTGAAATATTGAGAACAATTTAACGATAAATGGAAAAACAGCGTACTAATTTAACTCGATTTACGTTGCAATTTAACTCGGGATGTAATTTAGCAGTTTTTACGGTGATCTAGGATCTGTGCCATTGTGGACTATTCATTTCACGCCCAATTTATAATGAAACGGATGAAAACGCTGTTTGTCGCCTTCTAAACGAATGAACTTCTGTTTTGCCAAAAGTATCGTCAAATTAATGTTTTAGAGATTTATATAATACTAGTTCTCACCCGTGGCTCCGCTTGCAAAGTAAGCCGATGAAAAATAGATAATATTAATCTAGGAAGGATATAAGATACCCTCAGTAATGCAAAATTTAACGTAAAAGCGTGAAGAAGTAATAAAAATATGTACAAACTTTCGTCTTTATATTACTAGCTTGCTTCCCAATATAAACTTTCATCCCTATTTTCACCGACTTAAAGAACGATTTCCGGGATAAAAAGTGTTCTATGTCCTACCTAGAGTCTCAAACTATCTTCTTATCAAATTTCATCTAAATCGGTTCAGTAGATCCAGAGATTACCCCCTACAACGTCACAAACTCACAAACTTTACCTCTTTATAATATGCTTGCTTCCCAATACAAACTTTCATCCTCATTTTCACCCACTTAAGGAACGATATCCGGGATAAAGAGTATCCTACGTCCTACTCAGGGTCTCAAATTATCTTTTTATCAAATTTCATCTAAATCGGTTCAGTAGATCCAGAGATTACCCCCTACAACGTCACAAACTCACAAACTTTACCTCTTTATAATATTTTATATTAGTATTGATTGAGACTAGTATTGAACGATTCCAATCGTATGGAACATTATAAGAATAGTCTAAATTACTCATAGAAAGCGAAGTTTTCTATAAGTCAATATGATATCATTAGTTCCAAACCTTCATCTCCTATGTAAACAAACAAAAAAAACTTAATAAAAATTATAATGTGATATAAATAAAACCCTTATTATAGCAGAAGTTGTTTGCCTAATTTTTAGGAGACTCCCAAATTTGGATATAGAATTTGAACGTGAGTAAGCTACATTTTAATTTGAGAAAAAAATAGCTCATACCTAGAAGAAAACAGTCTTAGTTATATACAGCTTACAACTAAATAAAAAAAAATGGCTTACTAGTAGGATATTTTTATGTGTTTTATGTAGCTATTAAAAATATATAATAATATTAACTTATAAAATCTTCGAATATAAAATATCATCCATACTTTAATATTATAAATGTGAAAGTATGTTTGTTTGTTTATTTGTCCTTCTTTCACGTCGAAACAGAGATACAGATTGGCGTGATTTTTTGTGTGGAGATAGTTGGAGTGCTGGAGAGTGACATATGCTACTTTTTACCGCGGGGGATCATCTAGTTCCCACGGGAAAACACGCTATAATACAATTAAAAAATATATATATTTATGATCAGAATTACTTGAAACTGAAATTAATGCTCTTCAATAAATTTAAATAAATACGTGTTCTAGCATATTTCGAAATTCATGCTATAAGGGGGTAAAATAGGGGATGAAAGTTTGTATGAAACTACCTAAACTACTCTAAACTAAACTACTTTTAGAGATTTTTTGGTAGTTTTAGCGCGAGTGAAGCCGCGGGTTTTGCTAGTTTTTCTATAAAGCAGCAATAGGCATCTAAATGTCAAGATGCAGTCAAGGGCTTCGTCTAGACGAACTCTCATTTTTGGTTTTCATTTTTTGTGCTTTAACTACGATTTTAGACGAAAGTGCTACGAAAGACGTGTGACGCTTTTAACGCGGTGTAATTTTCGAGAGTGGCCATTTTACGAGATGAGTTCAGGGTGTCGTCACATCTATTACAGAGGAGCATTTGTTCTGTTACGTTAGAAGATATTGCTCAATATATTTTAGACTATATATATAAAAGTAGCACTTAATTTGATGAATATTAGAGATGTTTATTCATTCGCTGTCCACTTAAAAAACCTTATGTTATTTACTGGCATACTGATAGACAATGTATTCAGCCCTTTTTAACGTCCCACTGCTGGGCACGGGCCTCCCTTCAATACGAGGGGGATCAGGCCATAGTCCACCACGCTGGCCAAGTAATAAGAGCTTGATAGACAATGCTCAGCCTAAATTATTGGATCTAAAAACATGAATAAGACACAAAAGTTCCTTATAAAAAAATAAACGGAAGTAAGCTCTATAGGACTTTGAAAAATGCTCTTAAGACGGGCTTAATGGATGAAAGTTTACATAGAAGTTTCATTTTTGAATTTAGAAATATGGAAATTAACGTTTAAGCTTCTATTTAAAGTATCGATGGAAAATCCCACAGGATTTATTGCTTGTCTATACATATAATAAAGTAGTAACTTTGCGAAATCTGTACATAAAATATTTTTTAAAACATTGTCTGTTACATCATTTTGTATGTTTGTTTGCTTTTTACGTTAAAAGTACTGAAAATACGATTTTAGCTAAACTTTGTGAGGTGAATAGTGATAAATTATTATTATTTGGATTAACATTTAAGATGATTTTTTACTACCGGAAAATCACCCATTTTCGTGGGAAAACGCAATAGCTAGATCGACCGAGTTGTCCTAAATACAAAAATTTCAATGATTTATTACGTAAAAAGTATCCGATCTAAGCGAGGATGACTCGCTATATTAAAACTGTATCAGATCAAAATTTATAATAATTAATTTAGCTAATTATTTTTGTTTTTTGGAAATTCTGTCAGTGTTTTGAAAAGTTTGTAGATAAAAGCAACCGGACGAAGATAGATAAATGTTATTTGGAACAGGACCCAATGATTTAACTTCGAGATGGTTTCAGACTCATACTATAAGTATTTATTTCGCCCTCAGAGGCAGATTTTGAATATTTAGGACCATTACCAAGAAAGCAACAACGAAATTGAAAGCATCCTAACTTAAAACAGATTGAAAATTTATGACATTTTATTCCGTTATCGTTAACGTTTAGTATAGATTTCTCAGAGATGAGATACTTTCCCGCAGTAAAAACTATCTTATATGTTGACCCGGATAATTAGCTATAATCATTCCAAATTTCATCAAAATTTGTCCTGTGGTTTTCTCGTGATGTGGTCACAGACAGACAGACAAAAATCTAAAAACTATAGATTTGGCCTCTGTATCAATAATAATTACTATTTTAATAAGATTTTCCAAAAAAATATTTAATGTACAGATTCGACTCAGAATTTTATTATATATAGGTATAGATAAATACACAAAAGCTCATAATGGCAGACTTATGTATATTATTAGGTCATTTTAAACTTATTCAACGTTTTCACATTAATACGACGCTTCAAAGAGCTTTCTCCTCTAAATAGATAGCTGTGTTTGAACTACCCTTCAGTATGGCTTTTTGCCAAGTCTCGCTAAATCAGGCTTAGAAAGACGGATGAGCTTAGGTCCCACACTGGCCACATTACATTCCTTTTAGACCGCTTCCGTGATACTAGAATTAGGGGTAAAATGTTATGTAAAATATTCTATAGTTTTACTTGTTTTTGTATTATGAAGAATTGTATAGAATAAGAAAACAAATAATAATAATATTCTAATTATTTGTGAAGAAATTGTAGAAATTTGCTCAAATTGATGGAAATTATTTGATCATTACCAAAATATTAGAAAGGTAAATTATAATAATTTAAGTTAAACAATATTGTATTACCGATTTAATGGCTAAGGTTCAGTTTCTTTTTTACTTTATTTCTTTTAAATAATAACGATAAAACTCCAGTAGAAGTATATAAAGTCTACTATATAATAATAAAAAAAACATGGTATGTTTCAGACTGATTTTTTATAGTAAAATTGCATTCCTCATTGCTAAATATTAGCTAAAAAAGTTCAGTTGTAAAAGTTCCTTTAAAGAGGTTATCTACCTCTATTCTAGCGATATGCTTCAGAACCTATCTACATCTCAATAGCTAGTATAGTTTAAGCTAATCGCAAAAAAATTTGAAATCAAATACCATTTGGAGTAAACAAACCAATAAATCAAGAAACATACTTTGGTATTTATAATAAGACTACTATTGCAAATACAAAAAATTGTGTCTGTGTGTATGTTTTTTCCTCCTCAACGTTGAAACGGCTGGAACAATTTGGATAAAATTTAGCACAAAGATAGACTATGACCTGAGACCACCTACTTTGTGAACTTTCCTGCGAGCTGGGACTTGCAAGGGCAAGTCACTAGTATTGAATATAGATTTTACGTTAAATACTTCATTATGAGGGAACTGAGTTAGTCAGTTTATTTTGAGTCATTTGAGTTTACTGAGAAATATAACTGTATGTCAAACGTTCTTCAATAAACAGCCAACACTCATTACGCTCCCCACTAATGGTACCAGCTTTTAACTTTGAACCAGTGTTGTTCCTTTGTAACTCTAATATGACAGAAATCCATTAGATACTTGAGTATTAATAATTGCCGTTTCAAATACTTTAGTGTTTTACAGGTACAAAGGTACACTTAGTAACATTTTCTCAAAATTCATCGTCTTTTATTTATTATGATGAGTTTTATATTTATATCTCTTACTTGAGAAATTATTAATTCCCCTTACAAAGTTCAAGCCCACTTTTTCACCCCTTTAAGAGATGATTTCCGGGTAAAAACTATCCTATGTCCTTCCCAGGGTCTCAAACTATCTTGATACCAAATTTTGTCTAAATTTTTTTTCGTCGATGAAGCGTGAAAAAGTGACAGACAGACAGACAGTTACTTTCGCATTTATTATATTAGTATGGATTTTGTACTTTTAATTGCCTCGTACCTGCGACTTATGAATACAGTCACTACGTATCTACAAAGGTCTTTTCGTCTCTTAAGGAAGATATAAGAGGCTTATCCCGTCATGTTGTTCATTTGCAGGTTTAACAATACCTACATGTTGGTAAGCCTGCTAAGGGCGTCCATATATAGAATTAGATCTTTTCCTATTTCATACGAGTAATTATTTAAATTGTATATACGCTTGAAATATATTTGACGACACGTTTGGCTCAGTTTGTAGTGACCCTACTTGTTGTGCCAACGGTCGCGGGTTCGAGTCCCCCTGGGGGCATTCATTCATAACATGAGCACGAATGTTTGTACTCCAGTCATGGGTGTTTATATTTATAATATGTATATATTTAAAGTTATATATGTGTAGTGTATCAACTGTCTGGTATCCATAACACAAGCCTCGTAGCTTACTATGGAACTAGATGGTGTTGTGTTCTGAAACTGTTTTCAATGTCCCACTGCTGAACCCGAACCTCCATTCAATGTGAGGGAGAACCGACAATAGGCCACCACGCTGGTCAACTGTGGGTAGGCGGACTTCAGTTATCTTTCGAAAACTTGTTAGGTTTTCTCAGACATGCAGGTTTCTTCACGATGTTTTTCTTCATCGTAAGACAAGTGGTAATCATGTTGAAAATGATTCGCACATGAAAATATCAGAGATGCGAGATCTGCGATTTGAACCCGCTTCACTTGGTTTCCAAAGCGAGTTCGTTACCACTGGGTACGACTGCCTTATAGTAATAGTATAAGCATAAAATTGGCAAAAAAATCGACTTAGTTGAAAGCAGGCCGATTGCTCTCAGCAATCGCACACATCGTTTTAATGATCGCACTAGTGTTGATAGCGTTTCTCATATTCCTAACAGCTTCTTCCTCTTAACCTGCTCTAAATTACTGCGCATTTGTTTTCTTTTGTGTGGAAATAACTAGAATTTGCTTTATTGCCTACGGCAGTCGTTCCGATTTAATTGAAAGACTAAAAAAAAGCAGTAATCGCTTAATAATCAATTCGTGTGTAGGTTCTTTTGTTTTATGTGATAATATCGCGAATTGTGTAAAATTTTCTAACTTTTATTTCAATGTTTTTTAACTTTTATTACTTTTTAACTATTGTTTACAGTGAACGCTATATACACTTGTAATAGATATACATATCAGGTATTTAATTTATATTACTAATAAGATTATTAGAAATGTTTTGTGTGTATTGTTAGTGTGCTTTATAAATAAAAATAAAAAAATCTTGATTATTTTGTTTTTTGTGGAAGATTTAAACCTCGAAACTGGTTCTGTATATGTAAATATCAAGAAAAATTTCCACCCGTAGAAGTGGAATACTTGCTTATATATTGCTTTTGAAGTTATACAGGCTTTTATTTAGTTGAATCTTTTCCAATATTTTTAGTTAAGTTAATTAATTATTAGTAAATTTGACTAGGATATTTTTTTCCATTTTTATGATTATTTTTTATAGATTGATTTAACAAAAATAAATCTATCCCACGAGAACCGAACATTTTCCAAACCGTACATTACCAAATGTTGTCCGGGGATATAAGGTACCATCATGCAAAATTTCATTTAAATCTGTCTAACAGTTTCGGAGATTAGCATGTAAAAACAAAGAGAAACAGAGAAACAAAAAAATTGAAAGAAATCTGGATTTGTTCTATTTCTCTTCTTACATCCCCCTGATTCGGTTTTTAGAAAAAAAATCTATATACAGACATTCGACCTCTACAATTTTATTATATTTATAGATATGGTGTGATTAAATGCAGTCGTTTCAACGCAATAAAACTGATAGTCGAAAATATAAAAAGTGTACATCTATCACCTTCGAAAATAACCCCTAAATACCAATTTTTCCAAAAAAATATCTAATGAACTACTTCGTAACAATTTTATTATGCGTATGACACATTCATGTTTTAACCACATATTTCCATTACTATGTGACATTAAAGATCCGATATCATATTTTGCAATCCCGAGAGCCGTAATATTATAATAGGGGGTTATTTATAGCTGTGCTAAGGGGCATTAATGGTAAAATTATGGAAGTTGGAGTATGATATTCGGTGCTTACTTTGACAGTTAGGTTTATATGTTTAATATTCTATGATGATGTGTAATTTTGTAATAATTGTTAGGATAGTTATTGTTTTAGCACATTCAAATATAGAGATTTTACCTCAAAATGGAAGGTAATAAATGCTCATCTTTCATCTTAAGACCAGTTGATCGTATGAAAATTTACTTAAGATCACTTACTTGTAGATAATTTTTTGTATTTTATGTTCTACAATTTTTCTAATAACTTATAATATCTTTAAATCTATACATAGTATAAAACAAAGTCGCTGTCTGCGTCTGTCTGTTTCTCCGCTTACTTCTACTAAACTACGCAACGGATTTTGATGCGGTTTTCTTTAATAGAAAGAGCAATAAAGGAGAACGATTTATGTATGCAATTTGTAAATATTTTGTTCAGAATGACTGAGCCCAGAGGGTGTTTTGTTAAAAAACTATTTTCGTAGGATTGAATGGCTAACGCTGGGTAAATATTTAGAGATAGATCAAAACAATATACTAGAAAATTGTAGATCTTAAAATGGCCTACAGAAAAGTCTGCAATAGCATATCTATATCTCTTAAGGTACACTCACAATAACTATCTTTATCTATATAAAACTTACCTAGGAACGCACCGAGCGAAGCGTGGGTAAATCACTAGAAACGAACAAATAAATAAAAATAATTTACATAATACATAACAACAACAACATAACAGCAACCGGCTGTGACCTCCCATAATTTTTATCGTAGACACGAGATTATGTGAGATTTTTGAGCCAGCATAAAACTAAAAAAATTTGGATATATATAATATACAGATTAATAGCTTAATTATTTTACCTTTCCGTTCTAAAATTAACTAATTGTTTTAATAAAAATTATTTTTTTTACTTTATATAACTTATAATTATAATTTTCGTAGATCCTATGTCGATAATCAAGTTAGTTGATTGGACTTCTAATATTTTACAATAAAATATAATCATAATGTTAGCATTTTGACTCACAATTTTTAGCGGATTTATTTTTATTTAAAAAAAATCTATTTTACCTGTTTTTGTATGAAAAACATGCATTAAAACCACTTGTCATTCTTTGCTTGATTTGCAATGGCAACAATCCCTAAGTGTAAATTAGGGTAATCTATATAATAAAATTCTGAGTCGAATCTGTTCATTAAATATTTTTTGGAAAATCTTTTTGAAATATTATTAACGAAACAAAGACCGAATCTATAGTTTTTAGAATTTTTTCTGTCTGTCTGGGAACGCATCGTGAGAAAAGCATTAGACAGATTTTGATGAAACATAAAGTTGAACACACAGTTTAAGAATAATGGAAATTTCTTTGAATTCATCAGTTTCTTGTAATCATTAAGGGCTTATTGTATATAACGTAGAAAAGTGATAAATTCTCAAGTATCTACTAAGACAAGAGAAGACAAATTGTTACTTCTGACAAGACAAAACAGTCTAAAACAACATTATTAGTCCAACTTCTAGTCATCCCTCGTACAAATGACTGAACTTCAAAACTAATGTTACCTAATAGGAAGTTTGGGTGCACTAAGAGTCAACTGTTAATATTTTGAGCATTTAATGATCATAGTATACTTAATATTATTTATTTTTACAATCGTCATTTTTTCTTATTCTGTATCAGCTAAATATTTACCATTTAAACCATGTACATATCTATATAATATTAATAGGCAAAGATAAAACATCTCAGTACATTTTTCTACTCTGTCTTTTTACTATTGACGAACTTAAGTGTTATTAATAAAACTTTGGAAACGTAACTAATCAATAAATACAAACTTATTTCATAATGATTTATTATAACCTAAATCACCCTCGGAAAATTTTAACAATCATTATCATAAATTTTTATTACTATATAATATATTAAAATCAAATTAAATTCATTTTTTTCGATGAATCGTATATTTGCTTCTGTTTCTAAGCAATTAAGTATACTAATATATAATCTACAACAACTATGTATTACCTACTAGTAATCTACATTACACAATTTGTATGGAGCTTATATCAAATTTTATCTTTAGTAAGGACATCTTCAGAGAGATGGTTTATTGAGAACTGCAGTAAATATGATTCTCCTAATATAACAATGTTGACGTGGATAGTTGTAATATCAAAAGAAAGATATATATTATTCCTATATCTTCTTAATGCCTTATCATATGTTATATATTTATGTGACGAATATGTGCCACAAATCCAACATTGACATTTATCAAGATCGAGATATCTACGTGTGTAGAATTTTCAATTTCTTTTTACATCTAAAGCTTTTTCAGCTTTCGTTACAAGTAAATTAATAATTCATTCATTCATTCATTCATTCATTCATTCATTCATTCATTCATTCATTCATTCATTTATTTATTTACAGATCGGTCGACTGATCGGTCGACTGATCGGTCGACTGATCGATCGACTGATCGGTCGACTGATCGATCGATTGATCGGTCGACTGATCGATCGACTGCTCGATCGACTGATCGGTCGACTGATCGATCGACTGATAGATCGACTAATCGATCGACTGATCGGTCGACTGATCGGTCGACTGATCGGTCGACTGATCGGTCGACTGGTCGGTCGACTGATTGATTGACTGATCGATCGACTGATCGATCGACTGATCGATCGACTGATCGATCGACTGATCGGTCGACTGATCGGTCGACTGATCGGTCGACTTAAAAAACTATAATAAGTTATACAGCTTAGTACACAACAACTTATGCACCTAATTTAGAAAAATTTAACATTCTGATACCTTATATTGCCGGTCAAATAACAGGTTACTTTTCATCCCGAAGAAAGAAACAGTTCCCGTGGGAACTAATAGATCTCTATTAGTGTTTTTAAAGCGAGGGTGAGCCGCTAGTAACATATAAATTGTGTAATATATGAGTTAGATTTAATTTAAAGTTTATTTTTTATTTTTTAGGTATTTATTCGTATTCTTCTCAGCAAACCCTTTCTGTTATTACCTTTGTCATTTAAACTAAACGTATATGCAAAATTTCAGCTCAATCGGTTAAGAATATTTTTAAATTCAGTTGCAAGATTTGACCCGAACAAACATACATACAAACATTGCAAGTTAAATAAGAGCTTGTAAAATAGTACGAATTTTCCGTCTATGTATTTATGTACTTATGTACCGTTAAGTAATTCTTAATAAGAAAGCTTGTATTTTTAGTTTTTTTAAGCGTAAATAGTTATATTTATTGTATTAATAATTTTTTTTATTTATAATTAATTTAGTTTTCATTTTTTATCATGGCTCAGTCATTTTATTATATTACTGTCGCTTAAAAATTGATATATTTTACCTTTAGTGTAAAAATTTCTCCGATGAGGAAATTTCTCGATAATTCAATAGGGCAGCTGTAGGTACCTGGAAAAAAAGGACACTAATTTTATAATCACTTTAGTAATAATTCCAGTCTTACAGGAGGCTTAGTTTTTTAAATGTTTTTATAGACTAAGAAAATCAATCCACAATCAGCGAAAATGTTGCACAAAAAAACTGCCAAAATGAGTACCACATTCATATTTTTTAAGTATTCCAATTACTTTCTAGTGATTCCTCCATTTTGAATTACACTTAAACCTGTCAAGCCGTTATAGCATAGAGAAGACAAAAACATAGACGTCTTTATAGAATCCTAGCTAGACCCGCCCTTATACATTTACGAGTATGTAGGTTCTAACTAAATCGAGTCTTTCAGTATGTTTTTTATGATTTAACTATCGACTCACCCTTGTTTCGCTCGGGTTCTTCCCTAGGTACGTTTAAATGGTTAGTATAGAATAGATAGACTATATATTACATGATATATACAGCTTATATATAGCCTTCCTCAATGAACGGGTAATTGAATACAAAAAGAATTTTTCAAAGCGGATTAGTAGTTCCTGAGATGATTAGCTTGTTGATATAAACAAACAAACAAACAAACAAACAAACAAACTCTGCTTCTTTATAATATTATTAGTATGCATTAACAAGATCATTATTACTATTTGAATTAAAACTATTAAATTACCTGCATTCAATTGAACAATAGCAACTACATACATAATGTACGTAATAATTGAGAGAAAGTAAAAGTTTTCAAACAATGGCCACTTTATGTCTATAAAGGAAAAATAGTCTTTCTCATGGCTATTGTAATTACAGCTTATTAAGGTGCTTACAGTTCTTCATTATAATGAAACATCTTTGTACTGAATTCGAATACTTACAAGTTACATGACACTTGTTATTCATACTAAGGAACAATTTTTGAAAAATCAATTTTAAAAGATTAGGGAACAAAAAAGGATACATTATCTTTATTTTTTTTAAACTTTATTAGATTTACGCGAATATTTGACATTTTAAATAAAACTATCTTTTTTGATTATTTCGTCATTGAGACTTCTATATCATTAGTCTCTCCCGACACCATGATTGCTGTAAAGCATTCGAAACGTCGGGAACTAAAAATCAAAATAAATCCGCGAAAAAATCCGAAAAGATAATTTTTTTTGTTAAAACTATTTAAATGTTCTTTGACAAGGATTAAACATAGATTAAAAACACTATATGTACCTTAACAGTAGCTGAGACTTTGACTAATAAGCCAGGCACATACCTACATATTATGTAAAGTGGTGCCATCGCTTCATTCTGACCCTAACTTCACCGTACAAGCACTTTAACACCTCCAGGTAATTTTCTAAGAAATTAATTAAATTTCTAAGAAATTAATTAAATATCTAAGAAATTAATTAAATTTCTAAGAGACTAATTAAATTTCTAAGAAATCTATTGTTAACTGTAACGCCGGCGTGTCCGCGGTCGTGGAGGGAATAATTATTTCTATATATATTACTAAATTCTCATGAAAATATCTTTAATCGAATAAAATATAAGTAGGTATGTCCTACTCGAGACCACAAATAATTTAAATGTGACATCGATCTGACACTGCGATGCTGTATGGAAGATTTTTCTTTATAAAAAAATAAAAGCTCATAAATAAACTTTCCGAGCTATAATATTAATATAGCTCGCTATTAAATATATGAAAAAATGTATTCAAAAATATATATAAGATATAAAAAATTAGATTCGGTAGCGTTTAGCGCTGAAAAAAACATAAAAAGCTTAGGCCATTATATTTTATTGCCAATTTTTACTTTTTAGCTGTTAACTTTTACGTTCATTATACTTTTAAAACCATCTGTGATAATTGTGACTAAATTTATTGCGTACTAAATATTTATACTCTAGATATAATAGATCTGAATTATTGTTTAAACAGTTTGATTAAAAATTACACTGGTCATGTACGTACTCTCATATTACCTTCGACATACCAGGTTAAAAAAGCAAATGTTAACACCCGCTTACATACGAAATGACTTGACTGCATCGGTTGTGTAGTGGCCAGCATGTATGCCTGCACATCCGGAGGTCCTAAGCTCGTCTCCCGAGTCGGGTCAAGTTTAGTTATTGAGTCTTTCTGTTTAGTAAGCTTCAGTAACAGCCCGAAATTGTAAAGTTGGCGGTATTTGGTGCCTCGGAGAGCACGTAAAGCCGTCGGTCCTGCGACTTAACTCTACCCGGTCGTGTCGTGTAGTCATCCCACTGAAGTATGAGAGTAACTGGTATAGAGAGTGCATTTGTGTCTGCGCGTACACTTGTGCACTATAATATCTCCTGCGCAGTTGGCTAGTCTCAATGAGATTGGCCGCCGTGGCTGAAATCGGTCGTGAGGACATTATTATTATTATGAACTAACGGCTCACCCTCGTTTCGCTCAGGTTCGCCTCCAGAAAAACAAAACTATTCCACGGGAACCGTACATTTTTCCGGGATAAAAAGTAGTCTATGCGTTATTCTGATATATGAGCTATATTATTGTAAGCTTTCATCAAAATCCATTCAGTAGTTTTTGCGTGAAAGAGTAACAAACATACATACATACATCCATACTCACAAATTTTCACATAGATAATATTAGTATAGATGAAATGGTTTATCGCCATGGTCCATTTACTAAATAATATATGTAACAATGTTGGTTTTTATGTTTCATTTATTTGCTAGGCTGTTATACTGTATATTTTTCAATATTCCAAATCTTGCTTTTAGAGTATAGAATATCTTTTCTTGCTTCAATAATGTATTTCAATTTGATTTATAACAGATTTTCCGCAAGTAATCTAACTTTTACATGTACATTGACCCCCATACTGTATAGCATTTGTTCTACATAAAAAAAAATCATCTGAGAAAATTTTAGATATAGGTGACTCTATTTGCTATTTATTAGCTTAAAATTAAAAAAAAAATATGTTTAAATCTAAAGAGTTTTAAGTCAAACGATTTGATAAATAAATTAATAATAAGAAAATTAATTACAATCATTAACAAAAGACGGAAGAAGATTTCTTTGTTCAAATTTTCCTCCATTAAGATTCCCTTCACGCTAAATTAAACTGAAATTTTTAATGTACAAATAAAACTATAAAAAAATATAAATTGCTACTACTACTAAAGAAAATGATATAAAAAGATAAGCTCAAACTATTAACAATCGAGATGAATTTTCAGCAGACATAAACCTTCATAGCAAAACCACTCTTATGATTCAAAAAATAAAGCTTAAAATTGTTAAAAAATCTTTATTCATGTATGAATTTAGTTTTCATTATAGTGAGGCAGAATTAAGACGTCACTTGCACATGCTAAGAAAACAGTGTCGTGGAGAATTCAGGATTATCACAGATTTAATTGGGTTATAGTAGAAGGTTAAACTGATTATTTCATATACGTAAGTACGTATATTTATTTAAATAAAATGAAGAGGGTTTACATTGCGTTCTAACTTTATCTTCGCCAAAAACGAATCGATTTTCAAAATCATTTTATCTACGAATAGCTCTTGATATAATAGAATGAATATTTTCTTCCAATATTAATTAAAACTAGGGTTGGAATAATTAGGTACTTTAAAGTGCTTTTAAATTAGTCCTCTTAAGAGATTTACACAAATACTTGATATATTAAATAAAACTATCTAACAGTTTGAATCACAAAATTAAAATAAATCCGCGAAAAAAATCGAAAAGATAGTTTTATTTTAAATTAAAATGAGTTTAAAGTAGACGATATCGATTGCATGGAGTTGAGTTTATGAGATGGAAAACGACCGGCCAAATGTTAGTTTGACACGCGAACAAAAAAAGTTTTAGGTGATGTCCTTTTGGGGCATTATTCGTTGTGTAGTGTCCATCTGGAACGTCGGTAATACTCTGTCTTATTATATTGTATTGAAACATGATTTAAAGCAAAGAAGAAATAGTATGTAGATGTAAGTATGTAGATGTAAGTATTTTACACAAAAACTTTGCATATAAAAATATTACAGTTCAAGTCATAGCGTTGACATTGTTTTATTCCTCAACGACCGCGAACGCGCCGGCGTTACAGTTAACAATAGATTTCTTAGAAATTTAATTAATTTCTTAGAAATTTACCTGGAGGCGTTAAAATGGATGAACTTGTTGAGTTAATAATTGAAAATAGGTATTCTAAAAAGGTAAGGTACGGTAAGGTTTTAAATGTCACATATAATAAGTAAGGTAATGTAAGGTTTAAATAGTCAAATATATAATATAACTAGCATTGCCCGCGGCTCCGCCCGAGTTCAGATGACCAAAAATCAAATTCTTAGGTTTTACATATGAGTATAATCTTACAATGCAGTTTTGTATTTTTTCTCAGAAATGAGACATTTTCTCGCGGTAAAAAGTATTCTATATGTTGACCCGGATAAACAGCTATCACCATACCAAATTTCATCAAAATTTCTCGAGTGGTTTTTCTGTGATGCGGTAACAGACAGACAGACAAACGGACAAAAATGCTAAAAACTATAGATTTGGCCTCGATATCAATATTGATGTTTATTTCAATAAGATTTTCCAAAAAATATTTATTTCGGCTTAGTTACAATTTTATTATATGTATAGATAAGTATAAAGACTATAATAAAAAAATCGGCAGACAAAAATGTCACTTTTTAACAGAACTAACTATTGGACCATAAACAGATACTGACAATTATCAGGTAAAAAAAAAATGGAGAGATGGGACCGTATTTATTTATGTCTTATATGCGAATAAACTTATGTAAATCTATGTATAGCTGAATTATTTGTCTGTAAAGATCCGACAAAATTTCTATTATTTTAGGCCAAGAAATCTGTAATGTGACAAGGTCTGCGAGTCCCAGATAAGGGCAAATTGTTTACTTTTGCAAATTGACACAGATTGAAATGGAAATTTTATACTTACAAGTCCAGAAGCTATAGGAATTTTAGAAGCAAATGATCCAATACTCGTGACCTACCCTGGCTGTGTTCGCATTCTTAAGTGTTCGAAAAACTTATTATTACTGAAAAAAATTAGCCTATATCAGTTTTGGACAGTGTTACTTAACCAATGGTGGAAAAAATAAAATCGGTTTAGTAGTTTCAGACTTAATCGATTACAAACATTATTAACTAAAAATCCCTTAAAATGAAAATACCTTTTTAACGTAAATCAAATTAAAATAATCTGTAAACTTACTTATTGTCAAATTTTCTTAGCAGGTTCGAGAAACTTTTCGATTTGAAATCAATTATAAATAGGTATATAAATGCCATAGAAACATCCCGTGCTATTATAATTAATAGTAAATAAGTCTAACATTGAATACATAGTAAATAAGCCTAACATATTTGGTTGGACAATTAAGTTCGCTTGCAAAATTAGAATAGACGACTCAATGAACAAGTTGAAGTAAGATCGCAAATATACGACTCGTGGGAAATTAAATACGAGATACGTTTCAGATATTCGAGAAATTTTTTAAGACCTCCAAGACATTATACATATTTACGCCCTCGCTCCGCTCGGGTTGGTCCCTAGGTACGTTTTAACGGTTAGTGTAGATTTCTCAGAGATAAGATATTTTCCCGCTGTAAAAACTATCCTATACGACCTGGATAACCAACTATCATCATACCAAACTTCATCAAAATCTGTCCAGTGGTTTTCTCGTGATGCGTTCCCACACAGATAGACAAAAAATCTAAAAACTATAGATTCGAACTCTGCCTCGATTATAATGATCATTTCAATAACATTTTCCAAAAAAATATTTAATGTACAAATTCTACTCAGAATTTTATTATATGTCTAGAGTCTATGTATATACTTATTATACCAAAGCACTAAAATATTAGAAGACAAAAATTTCAAAATTTCAATAAAGTTTACAACGAAATTGATTCATGCAGGTATTCAAGACTATTTATAGGAGGCATAAAAAGATATTCCTTTACAATAGCATCAAGTGGAGCACAGTTAGGACATTGACCCGGGGTGAAAGTAACTAGAAACTTTGCAAATATTTAATGAAACATATTTTACCAGTTTTATATATTCACAATCACGGAATAAGGTTTTAATCATAAAAGTATTCATTTGGATATCTTAAGTTAATTTTGATACTATAAATTAAAAATTTAAAAAACCCCCTACGCAAATTAATTGCCATTTAACGGTTACACTGACACGCGTGAAGCACTTAATCGAGTAATCATACGCCACAAAGCCTTACATCATTTTGGAAAAGAGCTGATACTCTTACACTGCTAGACCGATATTAACCAAACATACCTAGCTAAGAACCACCGTAAGGAAACTGGCTTTCAAATGAAAAAAACTGCATCGAAATCGGTCCATCCGTTTGAGAGTTACGATGCCTCAGACAGACACACACAGCAACAGCATCGACGTCAAACTTATAACACCTCTCTTTTTGCGTGAGAAAACACGTTATAATACAATCCCAAAATATATTTATGATCAGAATTACTTGAAACTTAGTATTAATGCTCTTCAATAAAATTAAATAAACACGTGTTTTAGCATTTTTCGAAATTCATTCTATAACGGGGTAAAATAGAAGATGAAAGTTTGTATGAAACTACCTTTTTAGATATTTTTTGGTAGTTTTAGCGCGAGCGAAGCCTACGTTCTGCTAGTGCTTTATAATTTTGACTCGTAGTGTAATACCGTGATTCACGAATTCACGACCATATAGGGAACAAGTTACTAAATCTTCAGGTAACCACGCCCTATTAGGTGAATATTTCACAAATGACCTTTAAGCACTATTTTATTATTATTATAAATTTATAACTATAGTAACAGCAACACTAAATAAGATTAATATTTAAAAAAATAATATTAGCACCAAAATGAAACAATATTTTATATTAAAATATTTAAAATTACCAAATTTTGTTATTCTTAACTTCAGTAGATTTTTTTTTGGATAATAACTTTTGAGACGTCCAAAACATTAGTTTCTTCAGTGGCCATGATTGCTGTAAAGCATTCGAATTCGAAACCTCGAGAACTAAAATATAAAATAAAAGCGCAAAAATCCAAAAAGGTATTTTTATTTAAAACACTATTATAAATGCGAATTTTTCGTGTGTGTAGATATATTTGTTCCGTCAAACTTTAACGGCTGAATGAATTTGGATGAAATTGAAAAAAATCAGAATATATTATATATAACCTACAATATCGTATATATCATTACAAAAAACACGCGAAGCTAGGGTATGTCACTAGTTTAATTTAAATTATATGGATGTAAAACTTATAATATACGCAGTTTTAAAAATGCAATCTAAACCTCATAACTATAATATAACTTTGTAGTTTCTTTTTGAAATTTATTTGTAAAGTAAAAATATAGAGAATATTTTAAATTGAAAAATATTTGTAAAAAGAGTCCGTGAAGTAGGAAAAAATATAAAACAGAGAACGGCGCAGGATGCCGAATACGTCGAATAAACTTCCGCACAAAAAATCGCAGATTTCGAAGTTTTCGCTTTCGTTAGTCCATTTTCGTTTTACGATGCTACAAAATCTCTTGTACCCTACCCGCTTTGGCTTTACTTAGATTCTTTTCATAAGAATAATATTTTCGTATAATCCAAGAAGTGTGTATAAGTTTTAAAAGATACATAATTGAAGCCAAAAACAATATCGCCAATAAAGTGGATGTAGCATCTGTAGTTGTACTAGAAAACCTGTATTGCCTCCTTTTCCTATTAAAACCTTTAGTTTTATAAAACCTTTAGTTTTAGTTCATAAAATATATAATAATAAGTAAGTCAACCTTAGTATTGTAAATGTAGAAAGAAATGATTATACTTAATTTTTTATAATCTCATAACGCTTAACATCTCGGCCGATAATAAAAGTATGTTTAAGTACAAATTTCAAAATAGAAGAGGCAAAGATAAAATAAAAAAATATTCAACATTTACAAATAAAATAATTTACTTTTTAGTAATAAAGCATATAAACTGACAATACATAATTCCACTCTTAGAGAAGGAACGTTTTTTTTTAAATTTATATATGGCTAATTCGTTCATGGGACCACCCTTCAGATAACAACAAAAAGTGGATTTTTTTTTAATTTCAATAAAGTTAAAAAAAATTATAATAATTAAATTCTACAGAGTTGATTAAAAAAATATTATACAAATCGATTCAAACGATATTATGAAATTACTCATAACATCTATTGATAGTTACTAGATACTAGATATTGACTGTATCGTAAACATAACCAGGGCTGTTGGCTAGTTCAAAAATAAATGCTCAAAAGCTTTAATTTACCGAGCTAAAAAATAAACAAACACATTTCAAGCACTATTCAATTATGGTATATTGTTGCCAAACTTCTAGAACAATTTTACTTTCCAAATGACTTTCGTATTTAATGAACCAAAACAAAAAAAACTTCATTCCTTTTGTTTGTGTAATATGTACATAATATATATTCAGCCCTTTTTAACATCCCACTGCTGGGCACGGGCTTCCCTTCAATAAGAGCGGGGTCAAGGCTCAAGCCCATAGTCCACCACGCTGGCCAAGAGCAGGTTGGTGTACTTTACATGTCTTTCGAAAACTTGCTAGGTTCTCTCAGACACGCAGGTTTCCTCACGATGTTTTCCTTCACCGTAAGACAAGTGGTAATCTTGTTGGAAATAACTCGCACATGTACTCGTAAATATGAGAGGTGCGAGACCCGAGATTAAACCTCCTCTTTTGTATATAAAGGTAATATTTTATACATTCGACCACTCGTATTGATGTTATTATTAAGATATGATCGAGCAAAACAATTTTAATTTAATCATTTAACTATTCCACAATTAAAACTGCATTGCGATAGTTATAGGTACATTCAAGATATATTAATACAAGTATTATATCTTATAAGCTTGTTTCGGTTAGTTTGTTTGAACGTGTAATTATTATTGCATTTTGTAGCCTTTTTACTAAGGATTATAATGTTATTTAACAACACGCTGTTACTTTTAATAGCGAAGCAATTATAAATATATAAACTATGCGAGCGGAAGTACCAATAAAAGCTAGTTTACAAATGCTAAGTTATAAAAAACAAGTGTTATTTAGTTCGTCCTTCACGCAGAAATCGATTGATGCGACGTAGGCCTGAAACTGACATGACTTACATAGGATTTCATTAGGTATGATGTCATGTGACGGGATTAGGTCACAGTCCATTACGTTTATCAAGTACAGGTACGTGGCGGATTTCACATGCTGTCCAAAAGCCTGCTAGGTTTCCTTACCGATGTTTTCCTTCCGTCCGATGTTTTCCTTCTCCGTAAGGCAAGTGGTAATCAAGCTGATAATGATTCGCACAAGAAATTGACAGAGGTGCGGGATCCGGGATTTGAACCCACTTCACTTGATTTCCCCAGAGCCCGTTGACACTAGACTATCACTGCCTTTCAGGGCAGTTTAGTAGAAATTACTATACTTAATATTTTAGTACTCAAGTTATATTTACATCAAACCTGATTTCACAAAACTTTCCCTAACAATGTAAATCAAATTGAAATTGACAACGTTATTTATTCATTTCTTCAATTAAGGTAGATTACTTTCGTATTTTTCGGTATAATTATTCTCCTTGGTCAATTGAGCTGACACGTGTTAGATTTTAAGCGTTTAAACAATTCTGGTATAGCACTTTTAACACCACGATAAACCAGGTTTTTAAAAAGATGGCAGGCAGAGGATGTATGGCAATAGTTTGCCCTCGTTGAGTGTAGGGCATCCCTTTGTTGATTTGTGATGTGATAGTAATAGAATATCCATACTAATATTATAAATGTGAAAGTGTGTTTGTTTATTTTTTTGTTTGTTTGTCCTTCTTCGACGTAATTTTTTGTGTGGAGATAGTTGGAGGGCTGGAGAGTGACATAGGCCACTTTTTATCGCGGGAGATTATCTATTTCCCACGGTAAAACACGTTATAATACAATCCAAAAAAATATTTATGATCAGAATTACTTGAAACTTAGTATTAATGCTCTTCAATAGAATTAAATAAATACGTGTTTTAGCATTTTTTGAAATTCATCCTATAACGGGGTAAAATAGGAG
Organism: Brenthis hecate; assembly: GCA_951806755.1. NCBI lineage: Eukaryota > Metazoa > Arthropoda > Insecta > Lepidoptera > Nymphalidae > Brenthis > Brenthis hecate. The sequence continues at coordinate 4,354,491 of OX638258.1, read as the reverse complement.
ATGAAGTTTATATGAAACTACCTTTTTAGGGATTTTTGTAGTTTTAGCGCGAGCGAAGCCGCGGGTTCTGCTAGTAAGGAATAAAGGTTTCAAAGGAAGAATTCTCACAACAGAAATCAGAATATGATATGCCAAATATGAAAAAAAATCATGCAGGATAAACAGAACTAGCAAATACTCGATAGAAGTTTTTATTAATATTAAGTTAGCATATTCACCCAAAAAATATGGACCCTTGACGTTTATCCGATACTACTTTTAGTAAAGAACGCAAGCATCTGGCAACACAACATTTAATGTATCAAACGACAAATCGATATTGTCGAATTCTCTTTGTTTACTTTGTAAATTGTAGAATGAAGTAATAAATGTGAATTGAGTGTAGTTTTATTTTATTTTAAAGAAAAACTTTACGCAACGTTCGTAGTAACAAAATGAATAAATAAATATGTTGGGACATTAACACACACCACCATCCAGTTCCATGGTAAGCTGTGTTATAGATACAAGATAGTTGATACACATGTATAACTTAAAATACATACATATTAAAAATATAACCACCAATTCGTGGTCATCTTTCAAATGAATGCCCAGCGGGACTCGAACCCGCGACCACTGGCACAGCAAGTACAAACTGAACCAAACGTATTGTCAGAGTAATAATAGTATAATATTTAATGTAACACGTAAATTATAGAATAAATTCACATGTCTGTATGTATATATATACGTAGATACATAAGTTCTTCACATATATGTGGCAGGTGAAACCACGAACCGATGACTTGTTTCACATAAACCAAGTTTACGGTTCTCTCCCCACCTTTCAAAACCACAAAACTAATTGTATCATTTATCCAGACCATTTAAGGAGCAAATTAATCTCAAGAAGTTTCCTCAAACTGAAAACTTGTTTATAATTGATTACACAATAAATATCTTATAATAGTATTGAAGAACGCCAGAAGTAAAGAACTTTTGATTGATTAGTATTAAAGAAAACAGAAATTTCATTAATTTTAGTTATACCAATTATCAACTAAATCTAACTCAGGCTTAGTGTTTTTATTTTATTTTAATAGAGGTATTTTATATTATTACTGTAAACTTAATGAATGTTAGAGTTCCGTAGCTAAAGAGCTAAACCAGAATCTTTAAACATAATTTCGTCACGTCCGTCCGTTACTATATCACAGCCATTTCACTCAAAGACTATTTAAGCTACATTGTTTTAATTTAGAACGAAAGTATCTTATGTTATAATTCAAATTTCTGAGTTCAAATTACAAAAATTACGAAATTTTTACCATAAGAGGGTAAAAAAGGGGATGACAGTTTGTATGAAACCTACTTTTTAGAGTTTTTCTATTACAGTTTTAGCGCGAACGAAGCCGCGGGTTCTGCTAGTTCTATATATATGCCAAGTCTACAACTAGACCCAAAATAATTCGATAAATGCCAACTCTAAAATCGGTCCAAATTGATTTTCAGTGCTGCCAGTTTTTTAAAAGCTTGAAATAAAATCTGTGGGTATATTTTTATAACTGTGTTTTAAAATGCAGTTTTCGTGTTAAACTTTAGATTAGAATTTGAATGTTTTTATAAATAAAAGCGTTATCAGGCTTAAATTAAAAAAAGATAAGCAATAATAAATTACCCATAAGAATGTTAGAATTTTAGTAACTAATGAATATACCTACCTGTATAGTACTATATTAGAAAATATTTTTATGTGATGAAGATTTAAAAATCCATACTTTATAAATGTGAAAGTGTGCTTGTTTGTTTGTCCTTCTTTCACTTCGAAACAGAGTGACGGGTTGGCGCCACTTTTTACTTGGAATTTGGTAAGAAGATAGTTTGAGATCCTGGAAAGGGCATAGGATACTTTATATCCCGGAAATCATCCCTTAACGGGGTGAAAATGGGGATGTAAGTTTGTATGGGGCTTACATGTATGGGGCGTGCTTGATTAAACTAAGCACGAATCCTAACGAAGCTAGGGTGAGTCGCTAGTATCATATAAAGTTAGAACATAATACACGTCATCAAAGCTTTAGAGTCAATTTACTTATATATAAATGTATATAAACAATTCAATATATGAAGTGTACGAAAATTCCAATCTCAATATTTATCGCTTTGGTCTTAGACGAATAGAGATTAGATTCTGAAAAAAAAATTATAAGTCCTTTATATTTCTCCTCATCCATTTATAGTAACATCTATAAACAATTTTTTTCAACGACTAAGTGGTCAACATCTAGACCAGGCAAGTGATATCCATATTTGAACAGGCACTCGTCGTATAATGGTAAGGGCAAAGTCCCTTTCTCTACGTACAAAACAAAAAGATGCGCTTCATAATACAGACGCACTTCTACAAACGATATCGCATATAGAAAATAAGGTAGATAAGTACATTTATTTACAAGAAAAGAAAAAACATCGTTTTCTATAGACGCTTGTTACAAATATACTTAATTTAATATGTAATACTTTCTTAGATTTACGCGAATATTAGACATTTTAAATGAAACGTCTAATATTCGTTATGTTTTCGGATTTTTTGCTTTAAAGCCATGATCACGAGAGACTCCTGATTGCTTTACATAATTTGGATAACTTTGAATATGAGAAGATATTAAATTCGAGGGCCTGTATTTATAAAGTAAAAATGTGTATTTATGGGTGTGTTTTTAAACCCCGACTCAAAAAGAGGGGTGCTATGGCACCAAAAAACGACAAACTTATAAGTATATACTTCTTTTCCAAAACGATGTAAGGCATTTTGGCGTATGATTACTCGATTAAGTGCTTCAAGCGTGCCAGTGTAATCGTTAGATGACAATTAATTTGCGTAGGGGGTTTTTTAAATAATTATTAATCTATAATTACTGATGTAAAACTTGTAAAAAACTTTTACAAAATAATAACATAATAAATCTACTATTAATATTGTTAATTCAAATGAAATGAAATATTCAATTACACTTATGCAAGCACTTTTGAATTGACAATTGAATTTAAAGAGAGTCAATGTGGTCAGTCCGTAAGGGAGCTACCACCTGCTCGGACAGCAGTGCTGCTGAAAAACAACAGTATAGCCTGCCCGCAAGTGAGTGAATACATACATACATATATCCTATACACATTTTTGATATGAATATTTATGATTGAAGGCACAATTCCGATAGTTATATTTTTGGATTTATTATTCTTATATTCTTTTTTCAAGATTAAAAATTTTAAGGAAATTTTAAAGAACATATAGATATTTATCAATAGAATTATAGTACTAAAGATTAAACATATAAAGAGAACAAACAGTTTGTTCAAACTTATCTGAGAAACCCTGTAATAGATTTCGACAGGACTCCCTCTGAAGAACACTTTATAGCGGTTAGTATAACAAAATTTATTGCTTCTGTAACATTTAGTGTGTGAAAGTGAGTACATGGATTTTTTATATTTTACCCGTTTCCTAATGTTGTAAAATAAAATTTATATACATACATTTACGAGAGTAATTAAGAACGTATGTCTGTCTGTTTGTAAGTAGAACCAAACTAGGGTGTTTCGTTAGTACATTATAATTCATAAAATTAAATATGTTGAAGATGTCCTTCTAACCGATATTGGCCACGGCAGTCAATCTCACTGAGACTAGCAACTATGCAGAAGATATAGGGACAAGTATACGTACTGACACAACGTGCACTCTCTATTCCTGTTACTCTCATACTCCGATGGAACGACTACTCTACACGACTTTCTACTGGGACTACTATCAACCTCAATAACTAATCTTGACCCAACCCTAGACTCGAACCCAGGAACTCGGATTGTACACACTAGCTTACAACGAGGCAGTTAAAAGCAATTACATATACATATGTGAAACAGTGCATGTATATATTGTACTTTAAATCAAATTAACATTAAAACAGTCTAAATTATTAACATAGAATATCCATACATTTAACATTGTCAATTCATTTAAATCAACTGTAATAAAATTGATTGAGCATTTAAATCGAAGTTAATTGTAGTATCGATTAAACAAAATTGTATGATATTATGGCAGGAATTCCCGTATTGTTGTAATGACAATTAATTAAAATATATTCTTTTACTATCGACTCACCCTCGCTTTACTCGGGTTCGCCTCTAGAATAACAAAAACAAATCTATCCCACGGGAACCGTACATTTTTCCGGGATAGAAAGTAGCCTATGTATTATTCTGATGTGTGAGCTATATTTATTGTAAAGTTTTATTAAAATCCATCCAGCAATTTTTGCGTAAACGAGTTATTATTATTAGGATAAGATATTAGGATAGGATAGGGTAAATATTAGTAGGATAGAATTACCAAAGTGAAATTAAACCTTTTTAATAATTATTAACCTATACTAATATTGTAAAGCGGAAGAATTACATGTTTGTTTGTTTAAAGCTATAGCAAGCTCATCTCAGGGACTACCAGTCCGATTTTTTTGCCTTTTATATTATACAAACAACATCTTCCCTTCGCTTCGTTCGCTTACATCTGTACCTAAGTGTCTTTGGTATTTATAATTTTTTGGCAAATATAATAACTGTACATATTATGTGCTACTCCAGGGCATAGTATATCTATGTAAGTACTTATAATAAATAACAAATACCAATAATGTGAAATTAACTCTGTCTGTCTGTTACCTATATCTTTACGTCTAAACCGACCAATTTTGATAACGGGACGAACCCGAGCGAAGCGAGGGTGAATCGCTCGTATATAATAAACGAGAAAGTATTTTTTATCTACGTGATAATAATATATCGCTAAAACCTAACCAGACCTATAAAAAAGATATTTTAAGATATTATACATAAACATATTTTTTTATCATCACATTCAAAAGTACGTGAAATGAGTCATTTCTATTCTGAAAGAGCAACTTGTAGAATAGAAATGACTCAATTCATTTTTGTATTTCTGGCTAGATTCCGCCATATTGGTGATAAGGTGGTCCTTAGTTACATTTTATCTTAAGCAGACAGACAAATATGTTTGGTCAATACAAAATTTCATGTGCGAGAATCGAATCTTCAAATATCAGAAATTTTCTATTAGATACATAGTCACTATACTACTAAAGTGTTTTTTTTTTAGAAATTACACTAATATCTGTTATAATTTATGTAAACATTTGTTAGTGTCTGTTTCTCATTCGCGATATAACAGCTCATCTAACGGTGATTTTCAATAATCTTTCTGTCAACTCAGACTATAATCCACCACGTCTTGTCACAACTAGTTAAAGTGGTCCCTTACAATTTTTTCCATTATCGTAAAAATGGTAATAATATTTTATTAAATACACCCGGGTATTGAACCCGTTTCACTTAGTTTTTCAAGCATACCACTATTCTACCACTGCCTAACATTGTTAACTTTGTATATTGGGGTAGGCATTGCTGTTTATTATTATTGTCCACCCCCCTGTATAATAAAATGTTCGTTTTAAAGTTTTCTTTACTATATAGATATAGCATAAGCTTCATACAAAATATGTCAAATCCCAATCTCTAGTAAGAAAAACAGGAGATAGGTTATGGAGATTCACCGTTAATTTAGTTAAATTCAAATTGAAGATCATTTATTCATAGCTTTTATTATAACGAGCTAGATATTATTATCGACGTACGTACAAGCGCAAGCAGGACCGCAAGCAAAACTAGCCCTAAAACTTTTATTTTCTATAGAACCTATATATAAATAACTAAATATATAGTAATAAATTTTTACATTACCTTAAATCGTGCGCAAACCGCAGCGATAAAAGTTTATTGTTTCTCGATATACTGAAAACACAAGCTCACTTTAAACCGTATCGGCTGTGAAAGGATGAAGAGTTATCTACAGTACGATCCAATACTAACAGCATTTTTGATTTAGTATTTAAGCGTAAGTTTATTCCGAAATAGTTTTTATTCAGCCTTGATGCTATAGCAGTTGTATATGATCATGAGGTCCTTACTTCGATTCCTGGATGGAGCCAAAAAAGTGACAGCGAAAGTATAAGAGAGGTAGAGGAGAATCATTCACTCTATAAGCTTTTGAAAGCTCTGATCTTAAAGGTTAACAGTATTAGTTAACTAGAGAACAGCTTTTTCATTACATATACCTGCCATATTTTTACATATGTACATAGAAGCTATTATGAAAGAAAACATGAAACTAGTATGAAAGTGTATTGTATATATTGTAGTCAGCCCTTTTTAACGTCATTCTGTTGGACACGGGTCTCAAGCGAGTCAGTCAAGTGATAATAATGCTGGAAATTATTCGCAAATAAAAATATGAGAGTTGCAAGTCTCGGGATTTGAAACCGCTTCACTCGGTTTCCCAAGCGTTACCACTGGGCTACCACTACCTTAATATAGTAAGTATATCTATACCGTATATAATAAAATTTTAACTAAGTCGAATCTGTACATGAAATATTTTTTAGATATGTTTCCAATATTGAAATAGTACATTATTATCGATACAGAGGCCAAATCTATAGATTTTAGATTTTTGCCTGTCTGTCTGGGAACGCATCACGTCAAAACCACTGGACAGATTTTGATGAATTTTGGTATGAGCTGGTTATCCGGGTCAACATATAGGATACTTTTTTCTGCGAGAAAATATCTCATCTCTGAGAAATCTATACTAAACGTTAAAACGTAACTAGGGACGAACCCAAGTGGACTGAGGGTGAGTTCCTAGCAATACCCATAAAATTACAACGATATCACACCTGCTTATACATACATACACATATAAAAAGTGTATATAAAAGTATAACAACTCACTCTGACCTTTACTAAGAATGTGGCAGTTAAATTACATAAGACAGGTGAAAACACGCCCTTAAACTTTTTAATTGCGTAATACTTTTTTAACAAGGTGACATTTGATATAATTGCGTCATTTATGGCAAGTCTAATTGATTAACTTTTTTCTATTATACCTATTCCGAGTTCTTATTTTACTTTGTAAATTATTAATTTTCACTTCATACTAGTGTAAGGTTGCATTTTTATATATTGTTTTAATAGTAAATAATATATTTGATTAATGTGTAATGATTTATGTATAAGGCATTTACTTATTTGACCTTGGCCGATTTATTTGGCAAATGTCTTTTAAAAAAAATAAAAAAGGGCGCGGATACGTTTTCCCGCGCTTTTGCACAGAGATGTCGGTACCACCATGTAGTGACTAGGCACGAATTGTTTGTAATACTGAAAAAATATGATTATAAATTATGTAACACACTGACGTTTATAAAAGTACTGAATATAAGAATATAAGCAAGTAATATCTCGAAGTTTTATTAGGGGCCCAAAACTAGTTAGTGCCCGCGTCTGCGCTCCCATAGCAGATATAAACTATTTATAGATAGGCAAAGACAAAATACTCCAGTACCTTTTTCACCTCTGTTTGTCAACAGATTTCTCTTTTTTATTCAGTAGCTATTGGAGTTTTAGTTTTATCAATAAATATCTAAAAAATTAAATTTGGTAACATTTTTATGAAGTGAAAACTTCTATACTCTATAGGCAGGTTTGGATGGGGAGTAAATTCATGTAAGTCGTCATCGACATGGTCACGTGATGTGGTAACGCTAACACTCAAGAGTGCCGATAGATGTCAGCACCAGATAAATGTAAGCAGTTTTAATTTACTAATTTTAATTTAAGATCAAACAATTTGAATATCCAAAAATAACAATTGTTTGTTTATAGTTTTAAAATTTCACTTCTGTCGGCAGTCTTCGTGGCGTTTTTTTTGTATGTAGATATTTTCAGTAATGATTTTATGTAATACTTTTGTTAGATTTACGCGAATATTTGACATTTTAAATAAAACTATCTTTTCGGATTTTTTCGAGGATTTATTTCCGCGGGGAACCAAAAATCAAAATAAATCGCGAAAAAATCCAAAAAGATAGGTTTTTTAAATGATTTTATGGTCAAATTTTTATAAATAATTAAATGTGTTGGTACATTAACACACATCACCATCTAGTAAGCTACGAGGCTTGCATTATGGATACCAAATGATTGATGCACTACACATATTATATAACATTAAAATTTAAATACATACATATTATATATATACACACCCATGACTGGGATACAAACATTTGAGCTTATCACACAACTGAACGCCCCTAGCGGGACTAGAACCTGCGACCGCTGGGCACAGTAAGTAAGGTCACTACAAACTGAGCCAAACGTCTCATCAATTGATTTGTATAGTAACTCAAGTATGTTTCTAATTGGTGATTATTTACGCTAATTAGTACAATAAAATCTAAAAAACTAAACAAACAAATGTTCATCTTAAAGAATTATTTTTACTGTTTGCCTATAATATATAATGTTATGTTAATAAAATAAATGTAACCTTGATATTTAAAAGAGCAACTGTTGAGTTTCTCGCCTGTTCTTCTCAGCAGAACTGCTTTCCGAGCCGGTGGTAGCTTCCTCACGAACTGACTACACCGACGCTTTCATTAAATTGACGATTCAAAAGTACTTTTAATTAATCTAATTGAATAAAGTTCATTTCATTTCAATGGCATATCCATGGTTATGATCTCCATGGTGTAAGCTCTACAAACAATAAAAGCAAAATTAATTTCGACGTAGACGATTTTAAATTACAGTCCGAACTGACATGAAAAGATCTAGGGTACAATTTAGCTCAATGAATGGAAATAGCAATTACTATCATTCTGAATCAGCTTCAAAGAAAGGGTTTTCTGAAAGACTTGCCAACGTAAGTGCGAGTACAATATTGATCTTAGTGACTCGTAGTTCTTATTAAAATGTCGAGTAATTGAGCATTCGAGTTACTAAAAGAAGATATAAAACAATTAAATTTAGATTTTTGATAATTATTTATTTATTTCTCATCACAAAAAGCGTACTTTATTACGCAAGTATTTATATACTAGTATTCGTAAAAACAAAAACAAATCTGTCCCACGTAGCCTAGTATAGCCTTCCTCAATAAACGAGCTATCAAATGCAAAAAGAATTTTCCAAATCGGATTAGTTCAAACAAACAAACAAACAGACAAACAAACAAACAAACTCTGCCTCTTTATAATATTAGTATATAAGCTTTTTACTACACAGCTTATGATCTTAAAAATGTTGATTTAATTCTCTATTTGACCGACTTCGAAAACGAAGAATCTACTTTTGTCTACGTTTTTATGTGTTTGTCAATAATTGCAGATCGATTTTCACAATCCTTTTTTTACTTACACGTGGAATAATTTACTTTTAACTGATTTTGACACTATTTCATTAAAAGATTTCACTTGTTAAAAATTCAATTTAACGTCACGAAATCGTCAAATAAATGTCAATAAGACCGTTCGAAAGATCTTATTAGTATTCTCCATTGGTCAATTTATCGATAAGTTATATATAATACGCTGTGGTATGTGAGTTTAGTTACACGTAACATTGCTAAAAGAAATTGAATCTTACATAAAATGAAATTAAGTTGTTTATGCAATATTCCAATATTTGTTATTATGGGTGGTTCTTATATTGTTAACGTTAAGGTATATATTAGAGTAAATGTAATAGATACATATGTAAATAGTAATCATAGCGATCAATAACGCATCTTTCATATAATAGAAGTGTTTAAGATTAAACGGTAATCTTTGCATGATACAAGTAGTACTGTAATCAAAGAATGCCAGCTTTATTTATTACTAGCCACTTACCCTTGCTTCGCTCGGGTTCGTCCCTAGGTACGTTTTAATTTTTTTCAGCGGACCCCTAATTCTTTTTCTAAAATAAAAGTAGATGTTACCCTATAACATCAGCTATCTTCCAGTGAATGTCTTGTCAAAATCAGTCCAGCCGTTTCAGAGATTAGAGAGAAACAAACAGACACACTGACAAAATTTTTAAAATATGTGTTTTTTTTTTATAAGTACCGCATGTAATTTCATATGCATTTAATTAAAAGCTGTTATTTTGATATTACAAACAGACATTTCAATTTTATTTATCTGTATACAGGGTTCGAAACGATAATTATCATTGATAATTATCATGATAATTATCAAGAAAAATATGGGTTGATTAATGAATTGAATTAATCTTTGATAAATATAATTGAAAATATTTAATTCGCAACTCTTCAAATAGTTGATCAGCAAACTAAACTCTCTCAATCAGCTCAAAAAAATCAATCAGCCAACTGAGTTAATGCAGTTGAGGAGGATAAGGATGATATTCCACTCATTAAGGAGTCTGCCCCCCACACCGTCTCATTCTATGACTGTGCTATGAACGTATCAGGCGCAGAAACAAGCGACTTCGACTACTATGCCCACTAAAACGTATCATTCGCGTAAGAACCGCGTATCATCCGCGTGTCATAGATGATATGCCTCTTGCCTGTAATTGCACTGGCTACCTTATCCTTCAAACCGGAACACAACAATGTGATCATTGTTTCTTGACGGGAGAAATAGATAAGGGGGTGGTACCCATCCAGTCGGACTCCTCAGGCTTGACAGAGTCCTACCACCGGTAAGAATAACATCAGTCGATCACGACGTCACTAGCTTCACGCCGTTTGAATAAAATATAATTTAAAAGAAAATATTAACACTAGAAGACAAGCGGCTACAAGTTTAAAACGGGCATAGAATGGTCATCATACGCAGTTAAATCCCGTATGCTCACCGTTTCGCCGTCTGCGCGCACTGGCTCTGCAACGTCGCGTGCCATAAGCATCTTGTGGGCATAATCTTATACTTTTCAATACAAAGAATATTTTTTTGCCTGACACGGCTCTACCATTGTCATGGTGTAAGACGGTGTAGTGGGCAGACACCTTTAATTTAATTAAATAGTGTCTATAAATTATAATATAGACATGTAGACTCTATATAGTTGGTTAAATGTATTCTGTTTTTATTTCCAAGTTTGTATATGTCAAAATTATGAAAAAAAAAGAAACTTATAATAAAAGATTACCTTGATTGTAAAAAGTGTATAATTTATTCTAACGTAAATTATGATAGGCATGTAGAAAAATACCAATACCTACACAAGGATTGCTAAGTAGTAATCTGTTTGATAACTATCGGATAATTATCTGATAATTATCTTGATAATTATCGTAATAATTGTCAAAAGACATATTTATCTTGATAATTTCATACCCTGTCTGTATATAGACTAGCGACTCATCCTCGCTTCGCTTCCGGTTAATGCCTAGACAAAAACAAATCTATCCCACGAGAATCGTACATTTTTCCGGGATGATATATGTATAGCCTACCTCAATAAACGGGCTATCTAATTCAAAAAGAATTTTTTAAATCGGATTAGTATTTCCTGAGATTTGCGCTTTCAAACAAACAAACAAACAAACAAACAAACAAACAAACAAACAAACAAACAAACAAACAAACAAACAATTAACAAACAAATTCTACCTCTTTATAATATTAAGTATAGATTCAAAAATGTCTGTTGTAATAATAAAGTATAGTTTTTAAAAACCAAAAATACACGTTCGACTAACAGTCTACATACGAGTATATGGAGATACTTTTAATGAACGCAAACTCGAAATTTTCACTAGTAGTCATTGCAGTGTTCCACTAACCTCTACTTCCACTATTAAAAGCATCATAATATCACATTATTACGATGGGATGGATTTTATAAACTTACTAAGTTTCGATAATTCATTTCTTACAAGTACCTAAGCCAAATAAATATATTGGGACATTAACACACAGCACTATCTAGTTCTGTTATGGTATGGTAAGCACGGGTTCGTGTACATCACACAAATGAATACCCCCAGCGGGACTCGAACCCGCGATCGCTGGCATAACAAGTAGGATCACTATAAACTGAGCCAAACTTGTCGTTAAATATTTTATTATATAAGCTTGTTTTTCTTATTGCCTTAAAAGGACACTGAACTTTAAAAGAGAATTACAATATAATATTTGACTATATACATATGAATAAAACCTGAATTGACTTAATCTAATTAACCCACATCAAGTTTTACTATAACATAATTAAAACTCGTTGAGATCAAGCCACTTTACTGGTGCAGATATCAAGTGTGAAACGGGTTTCATGTGCTACATATAACTTAAAACCGACTAATTGTCCCTTATTATGACTATCTCTTGATATTTAAAGGTAAGCTTATAAAAGATTTTACATATATTGTAATATATATACATATATATGTAAGCAATATAATTATATTGACGATTCAAAAGTGCTTGTACAGTCTAATTGAATAAATTTTAAGTTCTTTCTTAGTCGCCACTCTGCCTGAGTTTAGCCAGTTACTAGTTAGAAAAAAATTTGTTATGTTATATTACTCTTCATAAATAGTAAAAACGTGTACCTCAATTGTTATTTAAAATGCATGTGTATCAATTATTATTAAAACTTTTTAGTCGACCTTAAAAAAATGTCGACTCTATCCATTTTATCTGAGCTACATAGACAATCTTAAAAATGAGAACTCAATTCATACGATTTTTTGTGTGTATTTTGTATAATATCTTCCCAAGGTAAAGTTTGATTTTCATAACTATTTTTCAATAAATATTTTATACCACAAGGGATGGGACCATCTATATAAATCTTAAATACATACAATACACCCCTATTACTCCTGAATCAATCCATATTACAAATGTAAAATTAACTGTGTTACCTTTTCACGCTGAAACCGCTGAACAGATTTCGATAAAATTTAGCAAGGGCATAGATTGTATCCTGAGATTGGACATAGACCACCCTTGAACCCCGCTCTGCTTCTCACGCGGGCGAAGCCACGAGCAAAAACTAGTTGTTTATAAATTAGCTCAAAGTTGCTGTACCTTTTTTGACAAAAAGTCTTAATGTAGTCATAATATAGATAAATTCTACAGCGTTTGATTTTTGAAACAAACAGACCGGCATGACACATCTTACGTGTACGTGTTTGTTTCTTTTTTTAGCGTGGTCATGCAGCAATGGATCGATCAAAGTACCAAGAAGTGACATGGATTACTTTTTACATCGGCTTCTCATTTCCTTTGATACTTAGAATTAATTCTTTTAATATGAGTGCAGTACGTACTTTAATAGATTTAAATAGTGGCACCTTTCATACAAACAACTCAATATTTACTTTTTTGTCAGTAAACAAAATTTATTTTACGGTACTTTTAAGGTACCTAATTTTCTTCCATGTCCTATTCATTTGTACCGATAAAGAAAGCTTGATGTTAGTGTATCAAATTGTAAAAAGTAATATAATCATATTAAGATTAATAGAAAAAAAAAACTATCTACTACCTACATATATCTTACCCGGATAACCAGCTATCATCATCTGAAATTTCATCAACATCTGTCCAGTGGTTTTCTCGTGACGCGGTCACAGACAGACAGACAAGACAAAAATTCTAAAAACTATAGATTCGGCCTCTGTGTCGATAATAATGACTATTTCAATAAGATTTTCCAAAAAAATATTTAATGTACAGATTCGACTCAGTTAGAATTTTATTATATGTATAGAATTAACGTTCTAAATCTTAAAATGCAATAAACTAAAAGGCCTATGTATCACGTTGTTTTAACTAATGCTTTACATTACATAACCCAAGTATATATATATAGCTCGCAAAGCAAAAAAGACTAGATCCCATAAATAAGGCAAGGACTTGTACCGTCCTATAAGGCATCGCAATAAATAAACCCTCCGTGCAGTTTATTCATTGCAACCTACACAGGAATTGTGATGGCCAGCCAGTAGCCTTTTTATTTCAATTTTATAGAGAATTGAAAAGAATTTCCTTATAAAAGAATGTTATGTTTATATTAGAAGTTAACGTTAAATATTTTATTTTTAACCAATTTCAAAAAAGGAGGTTATATGTTTGTTTGTATGTTGTTTTTTTATATTGGCGTTGCTATTTAAGTTAAGGCGCAGGACCGATGGCTTTACGTGCCAAGACACAGGGATGTGGTACTGTCAACTTTCCAACTTTGTTACTGTGAACTTAGAGATTTAACTTGACCCGATTCGGGACTCGAACCCTGAACGTCCGAACGACGAACTGCAGCTCTACTAGCTACTAGAGCACCAAGGCGGTTAGACGTCATGTAGTAAATAATACAGAGTTTCATCGCAATAGTATCACATATTTACATTACACACATTACACACACACACATTACACACCCACATACACACACACACACACACGCGCGCGCGCACGCACGCACCCACACGCGCACGCACACGCACGCGCACGCACACGCGCACGCACACGCACACGCACACGCACACGCACACGCACACGCACACGCACACGCACACGCACACGCACACACACACACACACACACACACACACACACACACACACACACACACACACACACACACACACACACACACACACACACACACACACACACACACACACACACACACACACACACACACACGCACGCACACACCGCACATACGCACACACACACAAATACTTATAAACTTTCGCATTTATAATAGTATTTCTAAAGAATAAGAAATATATTGGAAAATTGAGACGAATTTTTAAGAAATATTTATCACACGTCACTATGAAAACGTAATAAGCTTCGCGGAAAATCAATGAATATTAAGTAGGTACCTACCTACCTAAGGTAGAAGAACTCGTTTACTTGTATGAATCTATATTAATATAATGAATGCTCATCAAGTACCTAATGCTTAGAAAATTAATTGAAGCGGGTTCAAACCCGTGTCGCCTAATAGTATCATGTGGGCAAATAATTTTCAATATTGTGACTTGCTATTAAGGTGGTTGAGAACTGTGAATAACCCTTATATTCTAATATACTAACAAAAAAAAAACTAAAATAACTGAGCTTGTTGTTGAAAGGCGAAAAAGTGTGAAATCCGCCAGCCCCAAGCCCAGCGGTGGGACGTTAAAGTTTAGGTAATGAAAAAAACTTAAATATGATTGTCAGTTTGTGGCATTCAGAGCTTTATCTATAGATAAAAATAATGGAGATGTAATATATAGACTCCTTATATCCTACAGAAACCACAGGATGATGTACTGATGTAAAAGTTTGACACTCTGTGACTATACTATGACTATCTATACTAATATTATAAATGTGAAAGTTTGTGAGTATGGATGTATGTTTGTTACTCTTTCACGTAAAAACTACTGAATGGATTTTGATGAAACTTTACAATAATATAGGTCATACATCAGAATAACACATAGACAACTTTTTATCCCGGAAAAATGTACGGTTGCCGTGGGATAGATTTGTTTTTGTTTTTCTAGAGGCGAACCTGAGCGAAGCGAGGGTGAGCCGCTAGTATACTATATAGTCTAAGATCACAATATATGTGGTGGACCCCTCAACTTTTTCCAAGCAAAATGTATTTTTAAAACCATAAATATATTAACAAACACGACTCAGGTGGGTTGTCACTAAAAAAATGTTGCCATATTTTTAAAAATTATAAAGTAAAGTTTAAAAATTTATATATTTGTTTGTAATGGATAAAATAAAAATCCGCTGAACGGATTTAGATTAAATTTGGTATAAAGATAGTTTGAGACTCCAGAAAGAACATAAGACAGTTTTTATCCCGGAAATAATTCCTTAAGTAGGTGAAAAGGGGGATGAAATTTTGTATAAGGAATCAATCATTTCTCAAGTAAGGGATGTAAAAGTCATTATATCTATGTATATACATATATAATATACTAACATATAGTCTATCTATTCCATACTAACATCTAAAACGTTCCCAGTATTAGTATAAATCTATATTACTTAAACGCGTGCATACCCGCATGCGTCTAGGGATACCGTCGTTGAATAAACACGCCACAAAGGACCGTTATGTAGCAAAATAAAGATCGAGTTTCAAAATAAAAGGCAAGTTTTTATTTGATTACAAAAAGTTTATAATTATAAAAGTTTATAGGTAAATATGAAATGTATTTTTTGTCATAAATATCGCTGCGCTCGGGTTCAGTAGTTTCGTAGCCTATTCGTTACAAATAAATAATTAAATAAACAAACAAACAAACAAACAAACAAACAAATAAAACAAACAAACAAACAAAAAAACAAACAAATCTTTCCTCTTTATAATATTAGTATAGAAGTATAGATTTCATAAAAATAAATGGACGTGTAAGTAAAAAAGGAAATAAAAATTAACATATAAATTATACGCGATGCTCTAGATTCTAGAATCTTGAATTTTTATATAACTATATAATGTAGATATAGAATATTTTTGTGCCACGAAATAATAAATGTAAAAAATAAAATTCCGTTAGCCAATAAAACCGTTAAGAATAGAAAAGTGCATAAATATTAAAACGGCAGTTTTTCAATTGCTGTAAAAACATGGTGTTTTAAATAATAATATGTCACAAAGTTATAGTTATAGTTAGTTAACGGTAAATTAACTATATATTGTGTATCCTAAGTTTCAACAATATCCGTCCAGATGTATCAATGTGAAAGAGAAGAAAACATTAACACATTCAAACTTTTGCGTTTAGGTATAATAGTGATGCGACATGTAAATACACAAGCGACTTAGCCTCGCTTCGCTCGAGTTCATCCCTAGGTACATTTTAAGGTACGTTTTTCCTTATAACATCAGCTGTCTGTCGGTGAAATTCCAGTCAAAATCGGTCCAACCGTTTCGGAGATTAGCCGGAACAAAAAGACAAACAGACATACAGAAAGAGACAAAAAATATTTTATTGTTTTTCTTATAACTACCGTATATAAACTCCATATGCATTTAGTAAAAAGCTGTTATTTTGAAATTACAAATAGACACTTCAATTTTATTTAGTTCTATAGATAATTAGATATTTATCTACAACTAGCATTGCCCGCGGCTCCGCCCGCGTTAAGATGACCAAAAAGAAATTCTTAGGTTTTACATATTAGTATACTCTTACATTGCAGTTTTTGTATTTTTTCTCAGAAATGAGATATTTTTCCGCAATAAAAGTATCCTATATGTTGACCCGGATAACTAGCTATCACCATAGCAAATTTCATCAAAATCCCTCCAGTGGTTATTCTGTGATGCAGTAACAGACAGACAGACAGACAAAAATTCTAAAAAACTATAGATTCGGCCTCTATATCGATAATAATGTTTATTTCAATAAGATTTTCCAAATAATATTTAATGTATAGATTCGGCTTAGTTACAATTTTATTATATGTATAATCTATACATACATGATGAAACATTTATCGAAATTACATAATAACAAAAATACATGAACAAAATGCATTTTATCTTGACTGTTCCCTTTTACCATTGCAACTTAAATTATAAATTACTTCTTAACTTACCGACTTTTAACAAGCCCAACTTAAACTTACTCCGCTTCACAAAACCTAGTGCATAGAATAACTTTGCCGAAATAGCTTGCCGTTGTAAGATGTTTCAAAGTAGATAAAATTCTATATTTTTTGAACGCTTATTTATGTCACCGCAGTACTGACTTCTTCTTAAAGCGTTTTTTTTTAGCTTTATTTATAACCATGTAAAAGACTTGTAAACAAAGTTTTGTATTGATTTGATTTTTTAACCCCTTATAAAATTAATGAATGAAATTCATGTAATTTCCACAAAAAAGTTTTAATTCTGGCAAAATACGAAATAGCAATCATCATTTAGTATCAGAGCTTAGAATGAAAGAGAAAAGTGTATATATAGAAAGAGAAAAAAGATGAGAATATATATTACTTACGAGTATGTTCCTTCCGGGACTTTTCTTTTGCGGGATAGTCACAATGTATATAGTATTTCTTTTATTATGTATTCAGCGCTTTTTAACGTCCCACTGCTGGGCACTGGCCTTGCTGCAATACGAGGGAGATCAGGCCTGAACCAGTGCGGGTTGGCAGACCTCACGTATCTTTCAAAAATTAGTTAGGTTCTCTCAGACATGCAAGTTTACTCACATTGTTTTCCTTCAACGTAAGATAAGTGTTAATTATATGAGACATGATTACCACTTTCACACATGAAAAACGACGAAACTCGGGAATTGAATCCGCTTCACTCGGTTTCTCAAGCGAGCGCGTTACCACTGGGCTACCATTGCCTTTCTTTTGTAATATATGTATGTATGTATTCAGCCCTTTTTAACGTCCCGAACGAGGGGGATCAGGCCATAGTCCACCACGCTTGCCAAGTGCGGGTTGGCGGTCTTCACATGTCTTTCGAAAACTTGCTAGGTTTTCTCAGACATACAAGTTTCGTCACGATGTTATCCTTCACCGTAATCACGTTAGAACAGATTCGCACATGATAATTTCAGAGGTGCAAGACCCGGGATTTGAACCCACTTCACTCGGTTTCCCAAGCGAGCGCGTGACCACTGGGCTACCACTCCCTTTCTTTTGTTATAATAAAATAAACTGCTTATTTTCTTTACAACTTATACAAGAGTATAATATAACATGAGAATGTTCACACGAAAATCCAGGAAAACTTACGTTCACAATATATCAAGTTACTTTACTTTATTAGCTAAGTTACCTACGCGTTATTGCTATTGAATAAATTACATACTTACATAATTAGATTTTATAACTTAAGCTCTGGCCATGTTTGATTTTGGAGTAAAAACTTTGATGAATTAACATATGGGCTTTTCCGCCCACATTAAATAATTATGCCTTGTACTTAAAACTAGAGACGTGCGATAGCTTCACTTGGTGCGCCTCTAAGTGTCCATCCAAATCTGTCCAACTGTTTCAGAGTAATGAAGTAACAAACATACACACATACAAAAACACGCAGTTGAAATCTTAGTTACATTATAAAGCTAAAGATATGACAAATTTTATAGAGTTTTTTTGTGGAAGTGTTACTATTATTATCATCACCCTACAATTATCAGGAGAAGAATATAATTATACCATAATATAAACGACGCAAGCGAAGCCGCGGCTAAAAATGGTATTTTTTTAACCAAATCTATACATATAATAAAATTCTGAGTCGAATCTGTATATTAAATATTTTTTGAAAAATATTATTGAAATAGTCATTATTATCGATACAGAGGCCGAATCTATAGTTTTTAGAAAATTTGTCCCTGTCTGTCTGTGACCGCATCACGAGAAAACCACTGGACAGATTTTGATGAAATTTAGTATGACGATAGCTAATTATCCGGGTCAACACATAGGATACTTTTTACCGCGGGAAAATATCTCATCATTGAGAAATCTACACAAACGTTAAAACGTAATCATTTACTAAGTACACATGTACCTCGTGAGTACTGAGTTGGTCCGTACTTACATATTTTTATAAAAACTCTGACTCTTTAGATTTTAAGATGACGTTACTGGAAAATTGCCAGTTTTTTACAGAATATTTATGCCGTCGATAAAATGAATATCCTAACGTAACCAAATTATGTACAAAAATAAACAACATCGTGCTACGGAACCCTCAATGTGTAAGTCAGACTCGAACTTGTCGGATTTTTAATTATTATTAATAAAGACAAAATCACATTTCTTATATGCATACGACCTTAAAACTACTTATGAATTAAATTTAAATATGAGCAAAGTATCACCTAAATTCCTGCGTACATATTTTCAAACCCACATAGATTAAAATGTATTTCGTGACCTTGACGACAAGACTGTCAAACTGATAACCGGTTGCAATCCAAAGCACGTACTTACACTAGCTACTAGAATATTGATTATATTAAAACAAGTATATAATATATTCTTTTAAATACCTATACTTTCTAATGGGTTTCCACGAGTTCCTAGGACTTTTTGATTGGTTAAAGAAATACAGTTACCTTCAAAACAAAAATAATTCATTCATTCATTAGAATCTAAAAAGAGCTAACACCTCACACTATACTCACACAAAGTGACCACGGTTTTATTAGAAACTAGCGAAAGACAAAAACCAAATGTATCCCTCGGGAACCGTATATTTTTCTGGGATAAAAAGTAATAGCCTATGTATTATTCCAGACTATAATCTATTTCTGTGCCAAATTTTATCCAGATCCGTTCAGCCGTTCTGGCGTGAAAAAATAACAAAAATCCATACATACAAATATTCACATTTATAACATTTATACAGACTAGATTTTGCCCGCGGCTTCGCTTGCGTGGCAAGTGGGGCGGACATTAAAAGTAGGCTATTTCCGTCCTCATGATACAATTTATGTCTTTGCCAAATTTTATCGAAATTTAGAAGTTACTTTCACATACTTATATATATTATATTTTAAATAAAAAAAATCACTTGATAAGATACTTGACATAAGAATATCTGACTGACGATTCCCAAAATCCATACTAATATTATATATGTGACAGTGTGTTTGTTTGTTCGTCTTTAAACGAATTAGAATTACTTGAAACTTGGTATTAATGCCCTTAAATAAAATGAAATAAATACGTGGTTTAGCATTTTTCGTAATTCATGCTATAAGGGCGTAAAATAGGGGATGAAAGTTTGTATGAAACTACCTAAACTAAACTTCTTTTTAGAGATTTTTTTGTAGTTTTAACGCGAGCGAAGCCTCGGGTTCTGCTAGTATAATATAAAGAAAATGCAACAATCTGCTAGTATAACATAAATAAGACCATAGAAAAAAAGCAAAATAGATATACCTAGTTTATGAAATCTCTAAAAGTATGTTTCGTCACATATTCTTGAATATGATATCGTGTAACATACCTATAAAAATATACTGTCAAATCAATCGACTTACAATATATGACCTATATATTTAGCTGACTTTAAAAAATAGCTATTATACATAATTTGTTTTTTTTTTAAATTATTATTTACTGGCCTTTAAAGCGGCAGGTAGGCGGATAAAAAGCCCTAAAGTTGAACATGAAGCTCGAAGGGAGTAGTTTCTTAAGGGCACCTAGTATAATTATAGTTATAACTTAAGTTTTGAACCACGACTTACGAAACTATCGGAGGGGGGTCTTGCTGTATAGGAGCGGCTAAGAATGACTGAAGGAGTCCAAAAGCCCTTAACGCCTAAACGTCAGTCGGGTCGTGACATACAAAAGACCTCGTCCGCGTTTTTTAATTAATTATAATAATTTGAAGAATGGAGTAGAATTATATACTACTTAGTACGCCTTCGCTTCTCTCTTGTATAGGAAGTATAATACTTTCCGAAGTTCTAGAAAAACTTTGTGACAACTCAAACAAACAACTTCAAAACACAATACAACAGTAATTTAAAGTATATAGCACTCTGGGACAACGTAACTTATTCGCCAACAAACAGACCAACAAACATTTCCTATTTATAATATTAGTATAGATTCATATTTTCTTAAAATGCTCTTGCGAACATAAATAGCACACATGACCACTGCTGAGAGGGCAGGGGACAATAAAACACGAGTGTTACATAAAACTAATTATAAAAATTGTGACATAGATAACGGATGTAACAAAACAGATGTTGGAGTAACAATATTATTAAGCTTAAGAAATACTGGAAGCTTTATTAATAGAGTTAGAGTAGGTAAGTTTATTATATTTAGTGTTCGCGCAGTGGACGAAATTCGTTCAATCTTGTCTAGTCGTGGTAGTGGGGTGAGGGGGTGAGAGGTGCTTCAGTCGGACGTGAAGCCAAAAACGCACTGGGCGGTGGCCCACTTCGATTGACGGTGTACCATGCGGGGTTGCTCCTGGTACTTCCCTGACAGCAGAGTGGACCGTGGGAGCATGCCCATACCTGTTGTGGTCTGCTTCGGTAGACCAGACAGGGCGTCGAGGTTGAGTGTGTAAGCGATCCTGCGACGCCCCATCAAGACGGGGGAAGTTTTGTTGGGTTTTTGTGGGTAATATTAGCTTTTCTAGCCGGTGAGTCCCACATAACCACTTGTATGTCTACAGTTGGAATGCGTAAATGCATTTCCCAGCATTAAAAAATGTGGTGGTAATTCCACTATAACAAAAAATATTTTTGTTACTAAAAAGTTTTCTTTATATGTTAGCTAAAATATTTTAAAAGCATTACCACAATTTCAAAATAAATATACACATGTTAAGATTAAAAAATAAACACTACGATGAAACTAAAACAAATACTAAAATTTTTAAATGAAACTACTAGTGAAGTTACTAGCAGTTCTATTTCAGACTAACTCTATTATTGTTAGTGCTCAAAGTTGACGAGTTCCAAGTCCAACTTCAAAGTGTCGAAACAGAATTTATTACAAAATATGTCTAAGTTTGTTGTAACCCTAATTGCTGTTCCAGTGGTCACGGGTTCGAATCCCGCTGAGGGCATTCATTTGTGTGATGAGCACGAATGTTAGTACTCCAGTCATGGTTGTTTATATTTATAATTTGTATGTATTTAAAGTTATATATGTGTAGAGTATCGACTATCCGGTATCCATAATACAAGCCTCATAGCTTACCATGGAGCTAGATGGTCCTGTGTGTTAATGTCCCAACATATTTATTTATTTAATTATATTTAATGATTAAATAAATATGCCATGCCTGCCTACATTGTCTATAAAAGAAAAAGTATGTATTATCAATAAATGTACATTTAGTACAAAAATCGCTTGTTATCACATGAATCTGACACATTTACCGTTTAATCGTTAGTGATAAGATTTTCTTTTACTAATAACGTAATCTTGAATTTGATAAAATTTTCGATTATAAAATCGTTCGTTCATTAAGTGTGGTATTTGTTTGATCATTTTTAAAATACTATGTCCATACTAAAATGTAACCTTTATAATGGGCCATTTCACCTGATGCGAACATCGACAAAAAATTTAGGGTTTGAAATTCGTTGATATTAATTACACTTCTATTCCTTGTAATACATATTTATATTATTGTAAATATCTATATATCCTAATTTCTCTCGTATCACCGAGCTTATCTAATGATATAACTTCTAATAAAAAAAAAAAACAAAAATTTGGCCTTATTTGACTGAACTGATTTGATTTTGTTTAGTTTTATGCAAAGATAACGTTGGTCTTTTGCTCGATTCCTATGTAAAAGGTGTTCCTAATAAACCTATACATCAACAAACTTGAAAATATTTATTAGATATTATTGATAATATACTCACTTTGTAGAAAAGTTAGGTTATTTTAAAAAAATATTATAAAATAAGCCAACTTTAATATTTACTAATATTTTAAATACAAAAGTGTGCCTGTAGGTTTGTTCATAATTCAATAAGGAACAAAGCAGTCAGGAACAATCAACGTTTCTTGTATTACTCGTAGAACGCTCATGGTTTATAGACCGGAGAGCGATATGAACTACTTATTATCTCGATTAGTTGGTTCTCATAGAATATTATTATTACTGCAAGAAGTTACAATTTTTTAGATTTACGTGAATATATTTTAATATTAAAACAAACCTATTTTTAGTTTTGTCTTCATTAGTTTTTCTCAACTGTCTTAGTTATTACAGACAGTGTCTATCCATAAAATTAATCAATAATTTGAAAAAAAGAAGGAAGGTATCAAAACACCCTACAATGTAAAAAAATATATAAATTATCCTAATTAATAATTAGTGTTGCTATTTTTATACTATAAATAATTCAAAAATATTTATTAATTGGGATTGCGTCATAAGACTGCTGAATAAAAATTTTCTAACTGCGTAGATCATTAAATTAATCTGTTAATTAATATCTACAGTAGAATTAGAAAGTAAAAAGTATTCTAAAATATTAAAATAGATTCAAAATATTAAACAACATTATTGAATTTTACATCAAATAATTTAAAGTTGTTTTTCGCGGTAAATCATAAAAATATTCAATTTGAAATATATTTTTATCCAAAAATAAGAAGCCCAGATAAAAATAATTGGATATGCAGTGAATCTCTTAAAATTTTGTCACTAAGCAAAATCGTTCCACCCGCATTTTCATTCTCTCAGCGTTGCACTGCATCAGCTTTGAAAAATTCCCAGGGGAAAGAATATTTGTAATTTTTCATTCGATGTCGAGATATTTTTTAAGTTTTTGCATATTTATACAAACTGTTATTAAATTACAACTTATATAACTAAATGCGTATCAGACGTAGACATCAAATTTACTAATACGTACAAGTGAAGTGTAGAGGTACTGTAGCCTGTAGTACCTACTATGTCTCGTTGGTCTATACACTATTGGGCTTAAACGCGTGGTCCTGGTTTCGAAAATTGTTTAAAAAACCCCTCCGAAAGACTAATTTTCGTGATTATTTTTAAAGTGCCTGTTTAAAATTAACAGTTTTATTTCTCCTTTTATTAATGACGGAAATATAATACCAATAATAAAATAATACCATACACTCTTATATTATTTAAGCATTAGATCTCTTCCCCTTGAAAGATGAATATTAAATAGCATAATATTTATTAGCTAATTTAAATTATTTATTATAATAAAAACCGTTAGTTATTTTTATTTATTAACATATATTTACGTGTCACAGTTAAATAAGTATTCTATGTATTAATATTTGTATACTGATTTAAAACATTATAATTTGGCTTTATGTTTATTTCTAGTACCTGTTTATATTATTCTGAGGTCGAGCCATATAGAGATAAAATACAAGAGATATTAAAAAAATAAAAAAGACGATATGATGGACAAATTATCTTACAATAGCAGTTCTAATGAACAATAAGAGACGTCACTCAATTACATAGTTCATAAATCATTACATTATCAACACCCACTATTGACCTTCTCAAGGCATCAAAATCCCACGTTTCCGTCGTTTCTAGTTGGATATTCTCAATTTATAACAAAGGTAGGTATTATATTTATTCATCATTACTAGCGATTCACCCTCGCTTCGCTCGGGTATATGATGTATATACATAGGTATGATGAGTTGTTGTGGGTTACATTATAACGTATTTTCCCATGGGAAAGAGATATTCTCCCGCGGTAAAAAGTAGCCTATGTCACTCTCCAGCCCTTCAACTATCTACAAACAAAAAATCGCGCCAATCCGTCATCCTGTTTCGATGTGAAAGAAGGACAAACAAACATACAAACACACTTTCACATTTGTAATATTAGTATGGATTGATATTTTCATTAAAAACACCAACTTTTGTTAGATTCAATTTACTCTGTCCTTTAATGCATTCGCTGAGCTAGGAATTTACGTGTTTTACATAAATATTGCTTATGAGTGCTGGTGATCGTACATAAACTTTTTCTCGCGTATGATGTGTCACGTAGTCGATCTTGTCTAAATAGGCTGTAGAGTGTAAAAGGCAAAAAAATAATTTTTAAATCTGGTAACTCAAAAGATTAGCGCGTTCAAACAAACAAACTCTTCAGCTTTATTTATTAGTAGGTATAGATAGATTAAGTGGCTTATGCGGCACACTGCAAAAAAACTAAAAGATGCAGAATATAACCATAGTTTTAACAAAACGAGAGAACTAATAATATAAACGTAAATTCTGCTTCGACACTCCTTATGAGATAAAAATCTCTATCTGTTACATATCATCATTATTTTTTATGCAAGATTGGTTCTTTTTAATCTCAATATGTGCTGATTTCTTGTCCATACTAAAATTATAAATGTGAAAGTTTGTTACTATTTCACGCCAGAACGCCTGAACGGTTCTGGATGAAATTTGGCACAGAGATAGATTATAGTCTGGAATAACACATAAGTTACTATTTATCCCAAAAACATGTTCGGTTTTATTATATAAGTAATATAGTACTTTTTTCCATGGCTCAGCTTGCGTGGTAGGAACCAATATGTTGATATAAAATATACATAGGTATGTAGGTATAAGCTCTCCATATCGAATTTCATTGAAATTCGTTATACCGTTACAGTGGTTTAAAAGTAAAAAAAATACACATTTTCTTTCTCACATATATATTTTGTTCACTCTTATAGTTTTAGTGTCATATATAAGGTAGCTCGAGCAGTCTATCACCCTTTAAACAATTTACACTTAATACAAAAGGAAAACAGATTGTAAACGAAAAAAAACAAGTTACCAGAAACGTAGGACTAAAATATCTTATGAACTTTGAAGTATAAAGAATTCCCTACACCCCAATTTGTGAGATCAGGTTTGCAAAAAAAGAAATCACTGGACGAATTTCCCTGAAGAAATCTAGTATAAAAATATCAATGGAGTATAATTTAGATGATCAAAATTTGATTAAAATATACATATTTTTGCTAAAAAAGCGAATGTTTTACACATCTGATTATTTGTACAGTTAAATAATTAGGTTCTAATCAAAGTACTACGTGTACGTGTAAGTCTATCACGCTGGCTGGAATGGCTGGAGGGATTTTGATAAAATTGAATACAAAGATAGACTATATATTGGCTACTGTTTTAAATTTGCCATAAGCAAACGGTGCATATATGTATATCTACACTACTATTATAAAGAGGAAAGATTTGTATTTTTGTATGTTTGTAACGAATAAACTCAAAACTTTGACCGATGAGTAGTAGTGAGATGAGTATTTGACCGATTTAGATAAAATTTGGCAAGAGGATACTTTGAGACCCTGGGAAGGACATAGGATATATATAATATGGGTTTTTATTCCGGAAATCATCACTTAAGGGGGTGAAAATGCGGATGAAAGTTTGTATGGGGCATCAACCTAGGGACGAACCCGAGCA
This sequence comes from Brenthis hecate, assembly GCA_951806755.1. Classification (NCBI taxonomy): domain Eukaryota; kingdom Metazoa; phylum Arthropoda; class Insecta; order Lepidoptera; family Nymphalidae; genus Brenthis; species Brenthis hecate. The sequence continues at coordinate 4,327,662 of OX638258.1, read as the reverse complement.
AAGCGAGAGTGAGTCGCTAGGAATATTATAAACACAAAGGCTGCTATTCCAATATAAGACAATGATTTGTGAGTTTTCCCACGAGTCCTATTAGTCACTACTCACTATAATGATCTGAGTTCAATACTCGAGACGGAAATGAAAGTATATAGTGCACCGGATATGCGATATAATAACTATTATATATATATTCTCAAATCTATGTGGTTAAAAATACCCGATTTCTTCATATAAATAGGCAATAACAAAATTATGTAGACAAATACAGTCCTCACGATATTTTTCTTTACCATAAGGCAAGTTGTAATCATGTCGAAAATGATTCGCATATGGGAATATAAGAGGTGTGCGAACCGGATTAGAACCCGTTTCACATGGTATCACAAGCTCGTTACCACTGAGCCACTTGCTTACATGGCTTATAATATAAACTTATCGTTAATTAATCTACAAGACAAATGTGAAACAAATCTTCATTATACGCTTAATATCACATTACAAACATGAGAAATTATAATTTAGTTATTATATAGATATACCTCCCATAAATTATAGTTGTAATGAATGACTGCTAACTTTATACTAATATTATAAATGTTAAAGTTTGTGAGTATTGATGTATGGATGTTTGTTACTCTTTCACGCCAGAACGGCTAAACAGATCTGGATGAAATTTGGCACAGAGATAGATTATAGTTTGAAATAACACATAGGCTACTTTTTATTCCGGAAAAATTTACGCTTCCGTGTGATAGATTTGTTTTTGTTTTCCTAGAGGCGAACCCGAGCGAAGCGATAATGAACCGCTAGTATGAAATGTTTTGAAGTCAAGTCAAAAGGAAAAACGTGCTCTTTATGGAACAAAAAGAATATTATACGTAGATATGTATGTATATTATATATACGTAAAAATGCCAAGCCAAATGTGATAATAGGTACCTACACTCGCCGCGATCTGAGAAATCTATACTGAAGGCACCGACTTCAAACCTATCAAAAAGTAGCACATACAAATAATAGTATTTTATTAATATTAGGTTTGCATAAGAGGGGTATTAAATTAAATCTTTATTAAGTTATTTTATAATTTTTAGTTTTTGAAGTCGGTTTTTTTAAACGTATTTTTTTTTTACTTTTTAGTCTCTGTAATAGGTTCTTCTGTAAACTACAGTACGTAATAACGTAACGATTGATTATAATATTTCTCATTTTCTCTACTCCCTGCTTCAATGACAAATAGCCTAATACCCACTTATCTGGACACGGGTTAATATTAATATATAATCTAAATAAAAGCTCCTAAAAAAGCCGTACACAAACGAAAATAAAATTACATCGTCCACGTAAACAAAAATGTTCATAAAATGAAAACTACTGGGCCAAACTGTGTTAAATTATTATGGGACCAAATGGCAACTATTCCGCATCAAACTAAGGAAGAATCACGTAAATCGGATCATAAATCTCAGCGTAATCGGTGTACATACATAAAGAAAAATATGAATCGAATTGAGAACCTCCCCCTTTTTGAAGTCGGTTAAAAAGACAAATGCTTAGAAGTTGTAAATCCCTTTCAGAGAAATTCACTTATATCAAGAATGAATGCAAGGTAAACAAGGCTAGTCTCTCCCGTGACCATTATTGCTGTAAAGAATTCGAGACGTCGCGTCGGGAATCAAAAATCATAATAAATCCGCGAAAATATCCGAAAAGATAGTTCGGTATATTTAAAATATCAAATATTCGGGTAAATCACAAAAGCAACAAAGTATGTCAGTTCGTCACCATAACACATATGTAAGTAAATATTACCTAGGTAGGTATAATATTTATCCGCTCATTGTATCGCGGTTATAAATTTAACCAGCAAATGAGGGTATAATGTCTGAATAATTGTTCTATGCCCAAAACAATAAACGTGAGTTATGACACGAGTTAGAATTACTGTTTAATGGTCCATCCATTTTCAAACATCAAGAGTAAATGTCCCAATATTTTAAATGTCAAATATACTTTTCCAATGAAATGTACTGAAATAAAATACCATCTAGTGAAAGTGAAACTTATTTTTATAACGTAGGTACTTTTTAACTACTGTTCCGTTTAATACTTATTCTTTACAAAAAGATTTTACCCTTTTTAACGTCCCACTGCTAGACACAGGCCTCCCTTCAATACGAGGGGGATCAGGCCATAGTACACCACGCTGGCCAAGTGCGGGTTGGCGGACTTCACATGTCTTTTGAAAACTTGCTAGGTTCTCTCAGACATGCAGATTTTCTCACGATGTTTTCCTTTACCGTTAAGACAAGTGGCAATCATAATGGAAATGATTCACATATGAAAATATTAGATGTTTGATACGCAGGATTTGAACCCGCTTCACTCATTTGCCCAAGCGAGCGTGTTTCCATTAGGCTACCATACAATTATCTAAAATTAATTCTTTTAGAAGGCAGACATAGCCAGGGGTAACTCGCTTGCTAGTGAAGCAGGTTCAAATCTCGGTTGTTGCATCTCTGATATTTTCATGTGCCAACCATTTCCAACATAATTATCATTTACCACTTGTCTTACAGTAAGGAAACATAGTGAGGTAACCTACATGTTGGAGAGAACCTAACAAGATTTCGAAAGACATGTGAAGTCCGCCCGCAGGTACTTGACCAACGTGGAGAACTATGGCCTGATCCCCCTCAAATGGAAGGGCCCAGCAGTGGGGCATTAAAAAAGGGCTGAATATAATACTTATTTTTTTGTAAAAGCAATAACTGTAAAGAAAATGTTTAAATCGCTAAAAAAAAACATTTACCGCCCTAAACTCATTCTCTGGAAAACGTTATATTATTCAAAACAAATGGAGAGTAATTACGATCTGACAATATAAAGATACTAATTAGTAATATAACTTACAATGAATTGAAAATTTACTTCGAAATAAAGGAATCAGGATTAATAGAGAATACCTTAAATAAGCTAAATACATACATACATATATTCCGAACATTACTTACATACTTTTAGCCGTTACTGTCATACAACCTCCAGGTAAATTTCTATGAAATTAATTAAATTTCTAAGAAATCTATTGTTAACTGTAACGCAGGAGTGTCCGCGGTCATTCAGGGATCAAAGTAGCAAATAGACACTAGTTTCGTTCATTTCGCATTTTAAATCGCATCTAGCTTTTCCCGCGGCTCCGCTTGAGTAGTCTAAATTAATTATGTCTAACTGTTCCTAAAAGCTTAAGTGTGATGTTAAAGAGCCTATCACCTTGAAAAATTAGGCTATTAAATATAAAAAAGATTTTTGAAATCCGACTAGTAGTCCTGTGCTTCAAACAAAAAAAAAAATAAACAAAATCTTCAGGGTTATTATATCAATATAGTCATACAGATAAATAAAATTGAAGTGTCTGTTTGTAAAGTCAAAAGAACAGCTGTTTACTAAATGCGTACGAAATTATATTATACGGTACTTAAACGAAAACACAATTTTAAAATTTTTCTTTGTCTATCTGTCTGTTTGTTCGGGCTAATCTCCGAAACGGCTGGACTGATTTTGACGGGATTTTCACTGGTAGATGGCTGATGTTATAAGGAGTAACTTAGGCTACTTTTATTAAAAAAAATAGGGTTCCGCTCAATAAAATTATAACGTACATATATAGTATAACGTATATATACATATGTAGTAGAAAAATAAATCCTATAAAAATGAGTGGAGCAATGGTACATAGCTAGTTAGGTAATATAAATATAATATTTATACAAATACCTCTTTATCATTAAAAACCATCGATAGCTGAATACGTTGAATTCAACTTTCACTTAAGTAGATTGGATACGAGGAGTTTTTACAAAGGTAACTTTCTGTTCCATGTTTATTATTTAAGCAGCAAATTTTTATGAGTAGGTTATTTTGTAACAAATTACTTATGTATATCGACGACACGTTTGGCTCAGTTTGTAGTAACCCTGCTTGCTGTGCCAGCGGTCGCGGGTTCGAGTCCCGCTGAGGGCATTCATTTGTGTGATGAGCACGAATGTTTGTAATCCAGTCATGGGTGTTCATATTTATAATATGTATGTATTTAAAATTATATATATGTAGTGTATCAACTATCTGGTACCCATAACACAGGCCTCGTAGCTTACCATGGAACTAGATGGTGGTGTGTGTTAATGTCCCAACATATTTATTTATTTATACATATTTAGCTAATTGTTATTATAAACCTTCGAAATGAAGGTTATCTAACAAAAACAGTGTTTAAAAAAATATCGGTCAAAATCTGCAGACTTTTTTATCTTTAAACTAGCGACTCACCCTCGCTTCGTTCGGGTTCGTCCCTAGCTTGATACTCATATACAAACTTTCATCCCCATTTTCACCCCCTTGAGCGATGATTTCCGGAATTAAAACTATCCTATGTCCTTCCCAGGGTCTCAAACTATCTTCTTACCAAATTTCATTTAAATCGGTTTAGTAGATCCAGAGATTACCCCCTACAACGTCACATACTCACAAACTTTACCTCTTTAAAGTATTAGTATAGATAACAACAATTATTGATTATAAAAAAAAATACACGTCATGGTTATTACTACAATTATTAGTTAAATTTAACCGTTTTGCGAGTAAACGTACCGGAATACAGTTAAATGCACCCAACTATGTAGGTACCTATTGTTTCGCTTCGATATCTGGAGTCTCATTATTGGAATGGGTACTTGAGATGAATCGCTTGTTTGCTCCCTGGAGATATTACCATAATGCTTCACTGCCTATTAAATTTAAATAATTCTGTGGAAAAACCTAATGATTTTCCACATTAAAACAACTTAAGAATGTCTTAGATAACATATATATATATATATATATATATATATATATATATATATATATATATATATATATATATATATATATATATATTTCTTTGTCTAATATATAAATGGTTTTTAGCAGTAATTCTTCAACTACCGCCCAAAAACAAAGTAACAGATGGACAAATCAATTACACAACTATAGACTAAATGTAAACAATAGTGTCAATAAAATTGCAACCGAATTCCTTCCCACGCTTGACCGGACGAAAAACAGGTTCTAGATGCATACCAAAAGGAAATCACTCGTGTCCGTCCGTATATAATTATTAAAATGTAAGAAAATTACCTTTAATTCAATGGAACGTCCAGAAAAAATTCACCAAACACAAATCACACACATAACTTAAAACTTTAATTAAAGTATAAATATGTGCACTCAAACACGCGAATGCCGGTTCTCGATTTTAGCCGACACGTCTATCCCCTGCAACGGCCAGAGCAATACTGGTGAATGTGAAGAGATCCATTCTCGAATACTACGAGATACGGCCATTCAGGTATGTGAACAACCTCTTACATTAAATACACACACTAATTTAACCCTTAATTCGTAACATTAAAATCTATTATCGCGTAACCGAATACCTAGTGATAAGGCTGCGTCGATATCAGCTCTGCGTCTAGGATTCCAAAAAGAAAGAGAAGGTTGTATCTAATTTTTTAATGTTAGAAGGAGGTAGATATATTTGGACATTTGAGATGATTGAACCGTGAAATTTTTATATTCGAATCAAAAGCACAGCATCTTAACAATGGTTAAGAAGAATGCACTTTGTCTCGTCTCTGGTACTTAGATTTTTAATTTTATTTTAGCTTTGAAATATAAAAGCACAATGTTATTAGTATTTGCAAGCATTTTTAAAGATATTTTATACTATTTTGAAGTTTTAAACGGGATGAAATGTAATTTTTATCCGTCTCCAGGATGCAAACTATGCTTTTGCTAAATTTTATCAAAATGGGTTTTAGCGATTTAAGCATGAAAATGCACACGATAAATGAACAGAAATAATTTTACATTAATAATATTAGTATTTAAGTATGAATAAACATTAAAGTAAGAGCAATATTATTAAAATTTATATTCATGTATTATTACTTTAAGGACGAAAAAATGGAGTAAAGAAATGGTAGAAATGTTGACTAACTATACGAATTTATATATATACAGTTTATGTAACAAGCGACTTTCCCTAGCTTCACTTGGGTGCGGCTCTATGTACGTTTCATTTTATATGTAACTAGCATTGTCCGCGGCTCCGTTCGCGTTCAGATGACCAAAAACCAAATTCTTAGGTTTTACATATTAGTATACTCTTACTTTGCAGTTTTTGTATTTTTTCTCAGAAATGAGATATTTTCCCGTGGTAAAAAGTATCCTTTATGTTGACTCGGATAACCAACTATCACCATACCAAATTTAATCAAAATCGCTTCAGTGGTTTTTCTGTGATGCGGTAACAGACAGACAGACAGATAGACAAAAATTCTAAAAACTATAGATTCGGCCTCTGTATCGATAATAATGTTTATTTCAATAATATTTTCTATTAAATGTTTAATGTACAGATTCTTCTTAGTTACAATTTTATTATATGTATAGGAGACATACTAGCTTTATGTACTTTTTACTAATCTTCTAGCCCATTGTTTTGATGTCTAAGTTTAGCCAACGTAAGCTTTTTTTACGTTTTCACTAATAGAAAGAACGACGAGTGTCAGGTTTGTGTACCTATATAGAAATTAAATTTGTAAATATTTTGTTCAAAATAACTGGTCCTAGACGATCTTTTGTCAAATAATCTGTTTTCGTACCAATACTTAACTAGCGCTGGTTAAACCTTAACAAAAAGGTCTAAAGTCCGCGATGTCGCGATACGCTCACAATAACTATTTTTATATCTATATAAAACATACCTAGGGACGAACCCGAGCGAAGTGTGGATAAGTCCAGCGCTGGATTTACAATAGAGGCACTCGGGGCTTGTGCCCAGTGCGTAAAAATTTTAGGGGCGGCAAAATACGGGGGGCGTGAAAAAAAAAATTCTTCGCGTTATCGAAAAAGCTTATTTTATTTTCCAAAAAATAAAAAATTAAAAAAAATAACTAGTAGATACATTTTTCGAAAAATTGATATCATTTATAAATTATATTTTTGCATTTTTCAAAAAAAATATAAATCAAAAAATTTAAACTTTATTGAAACTTTACCCATTTTATGCAAAATTTTGATAATAGGGAGGCCCTTTTTTACAATATTATTGGGTAAGTCACTTGTACACTATAAAACTCTCCAAGACTCGACTAGAGGAATCCAAAGTAATTCAATGATTAAATTACAATACAAAGTGTATCGTACCTATAAGCGAACAAAAAGTTGTTAAAGTGATATATCCTGTCGGTGAACAATTCTCAAAACTACTGTCCCTTTTTGGTGTTATTATTATAAATATTGCATTTTTTTTAAATTTATTAATTAATAATATTATTTAGTGTTGCTATTAGTATAAATTATAATATATATATATATATATATATATATATATATATATATATATTATATATAACTACAAAGTATATTAAAAAATATAAATATTAATTATTTAAGCAATATCATTGTTTTATATGTAATTTAAAAAAATTAAAATATTTTGAGGCCTAACTAAAGGTATTTACATAAATATCCTTAGATTAAGACGAGGATAACAAAAATAAAGTAATTAAATAGGTGAATTATGAAGACATACGTATGTACGTACGTACAACTAATATAATTATTAAACATTTAAAACAACTAGTCTTCACCTAGTGTCAAAGTTCGAGCACAATCATAATTCAGCACTTTTTTTTAACGTCCCACAGCTGGGCACGGGTCTCCCTTCAGTACGAGGGGGATTAGGCCATAGTCTACCACGCTGGCCAAGTGCGGGTTGGCGGACTTCACATGTCTTTCGAAAACTTGCTAGGTTATCTCAGACATGCAGGTTTCCTCACAATGTTTTTCTTTCACCGTAAAGCAAGTGGTAATCATGTTAGAAATGATTCGCACATGAAAATATCAGAGGTGCGAGACCCGGGATTAGAACCCGCTTCTCTCGGTTTCTCAAGCGAGCGCGTTACCACTGGGCTACCACTGCCTTGAGGCCTTGAAAAATAAAAAAATATATGAATAGAATTTACCTATGTTAAAAAACTGATTATATATTTTTTTATAAAACCCGAGGGTCGTCAATGGTATTAGAGTTATTAATTTGTATATGGAATTTATACTGTGTAATTATAAAATGTATTCTATGATTGTCAGTTGATACTTGTCAATATTATTTTAATTTTTAAAAAGTATTTTAAATAATACTATCTTTTGCGGATTTTTTCGCGAATTTATTTTGATTTTTGGTTCCCGACGTTTCGAATGCTTTACAGCAATCATGGTCACGGGAGAGACTGAGGTGTTAGATATCTCTAAGGTATTATATAGTTATTATAAAATGTCAAGTATTCGCGTAAATCTAAGAAAGTATGTATTTTTAAAAAGTAGTTCGACACTACTTTTTGTTATGAACTTGATTAGAATATTTTAGTTTAGTTTTACTTCATATCTGGTGGAAAGCATTACAATATTATATACATTAATTACAAGAATATCGTTTCATTGGCCATCCCGTCAATAGCTACTAAACAAAAAAAAAAATAAACAAGAGAAATAGGTATTGCACTGTTTTGCCTTTGCCGATTTACATAATAGATATTTAAGAACGTAGATTCGATTCTGTCAAGACTAATTTTTAACTTTTAAATTACACATATTTATTTCGGTCTAGCAAAGTATAAAATACTAGCATTGCCCGCGGCTCCGCACGCGGTCAGATGACCAATAACCAAATTCTTAGGTTTTATATATTAGTATACTCTTACAATGCAGTTTTTGTATTTTTTCTCAGAAATAAGGTATTTTCTCGCGGTAAAAAGTATCCTATATGTTGACCCGGCTAACCAGCTATCACCATACCAAATTTCATCAAAATCTACAAAGTATAGATTTGGCCTCTGTATCGATAATAATGTCTATTTCAATAAGATTTTCCAAAAAATATTTAATGTACAGATTCCACTTAGCTAGAATTTTATTATATGTATAGACGAACACTACAAGTAACAAATTCTCTGGCTTCTTTGTAAGAATAACCTAACAGTAGGGAAAAAAATCACAAACTTTTGAGGTTAAAAAAATAGTGAATCAATAATTACTAAAGGCGTTTCGGTATGTAAGGATTGTCCCTTCTTTCCCACTCAATTAGATCGGTGCTTTTAAAGTTGGAGAGTTTGACTACCTGTTACAAAAAATGCCGCAAAGGTGTAGAACAGGTAATATGTAGTTTTGTTTTGCAATGTCAATTTTATGTTTGAAATTGAATATAAAAAAATGAGATAAATGTTATTAACTTATCATAGAACTCATATTTATAGAATACCTATTATATACTATAAGTAGCGACTCAACTTTTTTTGACCAATTTAAATAAATAGATAGTATTCAATTCGAGTGGCGTTTTTTTGATTCCGAAATAGTTTTTCGTCAATAATTTCAACGATTTTTTTTTTTTTGAAAAAATATATTTCAACGATTTTTTTTAAATGTTTCAATTAATGTTTAAACATAATATTAAGTTGAAAGTTTTTGAAATAAAAATTCCCCATGTATTTACAGTTACATGATTTTTTAGTTTAACAGACGCAAAAAAAAACATCTAGATCTACTTAGTATTATATGGATATAGATATAAACTTTCAGTGAAGAGTTTTTTATGGTAATCTAACATCTTAGATTACGCAGTACAAAATACAAACTCAGCACTTAATGGTAAATTTTTCAATAATCAGTAAAATTAGAAAATTTTTGGCTTAAACTTGTAATTTCGTTTCCATTTAATTAAGAAATTTTTTAAAACCAAAAAATTTTGTTGGATTTTTTTACTTTTATAAAATACTAGCAGAACCCGTGGCTTCGCCCTCGTTCAAATTTCACAGGTCCGATTCCTACCAAACTTCACAGGATCAACCGCTAGGCTAATCGGAAGATTGCCTGAAAATTTCATCAAAATCGCTCCAGCCGTTTTGTAGTCCATATACAACATACACACATCGATTTTCTTACATATAAATAAACATCGATAATAAATTGATGTATATAACGCCATCTATTGTCATTTTTTTATTTTTCTTCATAATGAACGTATATAAAATTAACATAATTTTTGTGTGTTATGTTTACTTCTAAGATATAGAACACTCGATATGAAGCCAAATTCGCATTAGGCCAGTTTTATTTTTCATGCCACTGCTTTTATACTGTTGAACTCATTTTAAACCTACAATTAGGGTCAATAGCAACAAGTGAGTAATCGTCATAACAAGTGTGCTAAAGAATTTACAAAATTAAAGTCAAATATTTTTCTTTTGCTTTACAAAAAATGTAATGAGATATTTTTTTTAAATATATATTTTTAAGTTTTAAATGCTCTTCTATATAGTTATACATGTACCGATGTCTGTCTGATTGTACTAATTTGCATTTTTTCAATAGAGAACCGCTGGCGTTAAGTCGTTGGCTTATTTGATTTGTTTATTTATAAAATTATTTTTTCATGCTTAAAAGATTTTTGTTTATAGTTTATTGGTAATTTTTTACTTATAAACTAATAAGGCTGGAGGAATCCTTTTCAATAAAAGCCATCTTACTTCATGGCCTCCCTCAAAAGTTCCTTATTTGATGGTTGATATTTAAAAATACAAACCGGGTTCAAATTCAAATCAAATAGGGTTTGAAATAGGCAGTATAATGTATATGGAAAACTACCTTTTTCGAACTCAATTTATATAAAACCTCGTATATTTTAGTCAAATAAATAAAACACATTCCAGTATTTTTGCCGTGAGTGTCCAATTAAGATACACACAAACGGTCAATTTAACTATTTTTCTTCATATTTAAAGCAGAATTGTCACTTAAAGTAGCAGTTACACGAAACCCTACGTATATATATATTTTGAGATAAGAAAGGAATGCAATACAATTGCTACGCTGCATGAATGCAACACGATATGCGAAAGCATTCGAATGCTCCTATTTGATCTTTTAAAAGTTCTTTACAAATTCTTTTGATTTCAAGATACCTATCAGAATCGGAAAACTTTCAAACTTATAGTTATAGTATATATATATATATATATATATATATATATATCTATATATATATATATATATATATATATATATATATATATATATATATAGTATATATAATTATTATTAATATATATATATATATATAATTAAAGTTTTTATTTTTTTAAACAATAATATTCTTTTAAGAATGAATGTAGAAATTTATAGAGATTAGCAATTACCAATGTTGTTTGTTAGTAAGTACTCCCTAGACGCCTTTTAGTACCAAAAAATTAATTAAATTATTTTGAACTTTTCCAAGTACTTTAAGTTTTAATTTTTTTTTTCATATTATTATTAAAGACAACCTGTTCTATTTATACTTAAAAAAAACGTCTGTACGTTTTTAAACATAGTCTATGTATATTGAATTCTCATCCTAGTATAGGTATATCAAAGTCGCTAGTAAAAGTTAGTTCTAACTTCTATTCTATATAATGAATCCTCTGAAATATTGATGAAACTATCGATAATGTAACAATCAAGAGATTAAAAATGAATAGCAAATTACAGGACGAAGTTATTTTGTTGGCTTCGAACTAAGTTAGGAGAATAAAATATTTATTTATGGCGGACAAGACTAATTCAACTTTGAAAGCTTTTTGAATCAGTGCTCCCTTTATCTACTCTGTGAGGCTGTTTGTAGTTCAATTTCTTATTAAAATCCGCAAGAAAGGTTTTAACTGTTCCATACCTGCAAATTATCTACCTAATAAAACAGATAATACCAACTGACAAAAACAACTATCTAAACCACTGGATCTAGAAATAAGCAATTTTGCTCAATTTTTTTTTTTTTTGCTTTATTTACAAAGCTTAGCACTAAGTAAAAATATTTGAAAATTCATCCCCTAAAAGGATATAGGGACTGAAATATGTACGATATACGTATTTGTATACATTAAGTTTATAAACAACTGCTTATTATTAAGAAACTTTTGCCCGATTTCACCAACATCACTAAAGCTACCACCTACGTATGGGATCCCTAGCTAAAAAGTTCCCCTAAACTAGCCCCTAAATTAAATTTCGTTTTACCATCGTCAGAGCCCGTATTTCAAGTACCTATATTTAGATGGCATTTTATTATTTTTTTTAATTTTTAGGTGACACCTAACTGTAGGTGAAACAGAAACTGTCCCATAACAGCCCCCTAACCATGCTCAGGGGATCCCTTAAACTTAGGTGACGTTGGTGAAATCGACCATTTATCTTTTGATTAAAGACTCTAGAAACAAATAGACCTACACTGTCAATGCCGTCGAAATGACTCATCCCTATAATTTTACACCTGGAGCCTATAATTTGGAAATTATTCGTAAAATGCATATCCGATTGTAGGGTTGTCTTCATACTGGACCATGACAGTTAGGAAATAGTAAGATAATTTGCCTAAGTGAGGTTAGTCTTAGTATGGAATGCTTTCTGCTTAAATAAGAAGAAGAATGAAATCACAATATATTTTCACCAATATCATTCAATTGAAAAAAAATTGAGCAATAATTTTTGAAAAAAGTGGTACTTAATGTACTGTCGGTACGTTTGGCTCAGTTTGTAGCGACCCTACTTTCTGTGCCAGCGGTCGCGGGTTCGAGTCCCGGTGGGGGCATTTATTTGTGTGATGAGCACGATTGCTTGTACTCCAGTCATGGGCGTTTACATTTATAATATGTATGTATTTAAAGTTATATATGTGTTCTGTGTCAACTATCTGGCATCCATAACACAAGCCTCTTATCATACCATGGTACTAGATGGTGATGTGTGTTAATGTGCCGGCATATTTATTTATTTATTTTTTATTTATTTATACATATGTCTTTGCTTTGCCAATAATTATGAACCAAGTTGCAAGATTGACAAAATTAGCTTCGAGCAAAAAGTCCACGTGTACAAAAAGAATAATAATTTTTTAACATATTTTATTATCTGTGTACCTTTTCATTTAAGAAATGATGATTCTACTTGTACGAAAGTACTAAGCGGGGACCCAATGGTATTTTATTATTAATGGAGCTCTGGAACTAAGTAATTCCCTTCGAAAAACAAAAAGTAAAAGAAACGGTAAATAATAAAAAGATAAGTTAAAACTACTTTCAAAGCTACCACGATGGAAGCTGCGGCAGTTCTAAACTACGAAAAGTAGTAAAAACCTATCGAAAGCATTATGCAATAATGGACAAAGTTTGAACTTAAAACTAAGTATTACATGAGGATATGCTTGAAAATTTAAAGCTTTTGAAAAATATTCTTTTATTGTAAAACTAGCGACTCATCCTCGCTTCGCTCGGGTTCGTCCTTAGCTTGCTTCTTAATACAAACTTTTATCCCCTTAACTGATGATTTCCGGGATAAAAAGTATCCTATGTCCTTCCCAAGTTCTCAAACTATCTTCTTACCAAATTTCATCTAAATCGGTTCTGTAGATCCAGAGATTACCCCCTACAACGTCACAAACTCATAAACACACAAACTCACAAACTTTACGTCTTTATAATATTAGTTAGGTAGGTATAAATTATAATATTAGTATAGATTTCAGATTTTTTTTAAATATAAATAATTCAATGTATAGTTGTATTACCAGTAATAACAGTAACATAATTTCCCTGTAAGTTTAAAAAGATTGTTACAAATAAATGTAGAATAGAGACGGATTGAAAAAGATATGGTAGTTATAACTGTATAAATGAGGTTTTGTATGTGTGTGTCTGTGTGTGTGCTGATATAATGCTGACAGAAGGAAAGGGAAGAAAAAAACGTTTTGTGATGGTTTCACATAGGGTGGAGTTCGTAGGGCAAATGCTAGGAGAAGAACAGACTTAAAATAGACATATTAATTATACATGCGGTTCAATCAAAGGAAAAATCTTTTCTATACATATAATAAAATTGTAACTAAGCCGAATCTGTACATTGAATATTTTTTGGAAAATCTTATTGAAATAAACATTATTATCGATACAGAGGCCGAATCTATAGTTTTAGAATTTTTGTCTGTCTGTCTGTCTGTTACCGCATCACAGAAAAACCACTGGACGTATTTTAATGAAATTTGGTATGGTGATAGCTGGTTATCCGGGTCAACATATAGGATAATTTTTACAGCGAGAAAATGTCTAATTTTTGAAAAAACATACAAAAATTGCAATGTAAGAGTAAACTAATATGTAAAACCTAAGGATTTGGTTTTTGGTCATTTCAACGCGGGCGGAGCCGCGGGCAATGCTAGTTCTATAATAAAAAATGTACTTTCTGAGAGCTTAGAAAGAAAACTCTTAGAAAGCTCATAGTACTTTTAATATTCTGACTGGCAGACTTCAAAAATGGCAAAATCTATTTTCACCAATAATTAACTGCTTTTCATAATTAAATTATTCATTCCATTTAGAATAGAATGATTACTTTTAAAACGATTTTGACGTGGCAATAATAAGTTAAAAGTAATAGTTTGACAAAACTAAAAAAAATTAGTGAAATTCTCAGTAACAAAAGGAGCAAACCTGTTCAAGTCCAGACATGTCCGGTCAAGCATTTCACGTCGCTGTTTCGTATTCATCGTGTGGACGCCTTTTGCATAAGCTTGCGGTGATGAGACGGTTATTATCTTTGCCATACCTGTCATTTATTCCGTATATTTTTATATTTTCTTTGAAAACCCTCTTTAGTCTTCAAGAAATAAATTTACTACCAATCCAGTTTTAATTAATCCTTTAGATTTAGAAATAATTTCTCTACATTTAAATGTCTTAAATGTAGAGAGAGATTGAGAACGGTTTCTGTTTAATAATTAGAATAAATTTAAATACCACTAAGTCATGTCTGCAAAGTACAATTTCAAATCGTTTCATAAATAAAAATATATATTAAAACGCTTAAAATTACTCTCTTTCCAAGAGATTGCCATTGAAATTGCTCTATACATGTATATCCAAAACAATATAGAAGTGAAAAAACGAACTTAAATAATAAATAAACAATAAATAAATATGTTGGACATTTACACACAACACCATCTACATAGTTCCATGGTAAGCTACGAGGCTTGTGTTATGGATACCAGATAGTTGATACACTACACATATATAACTTTTAAATACAAACATATTATAAATATAAACACCCATGACTGGAGTACAAACATTCGTGCTCGTCACAAATAAATGCCCCCAGCGGGACTCGAACCTGCGACCGCTGGCACAGAAAGTAGGGTCACTGCAAACTGAGCCAAACGAGTCGTCATCAACTTATTTATCTACATATAAATAGGCAAAGACAAAACAGTTCAGTGACTTTTTCTCCTCTATTTGTAAACCGATTTTCGTTCTTTTTTGTTTAGTAGCTATGGACGAGCTTTAGTGTTGTCAATAAAAAAATATTATGCTTAAATTTCGACAACAGGACGATTAGTCAGACTATTACTTTAAAGGTTCTTGCATCATGAATGAAGAAATAAATACTAAGAATAAGTCGTAATACGAGTACTATAGGAAAATTGTCAAAAACTCATAGCATTCTGAATTGGTACACATTCTTTATTATGCCAAAGGGTACACCTATTTATTTTTCGCTTAGAGCTTACATGAACATAAGTGAACAAACGTTTATCCAGACTGGCTTACACAAGTCGTAGTTCTGTCTCGATTCCATCGGAAATGAAGATTTGAGTAATAAATTATTAGAATCACTTCAGTTAGCCTGTAGAAGAAAGGAGCGTGGCACACTAATTAAATTAAATTTCCTTATATATTAGCTTGACAGTCAATTTTTTAAAAACCATAATTTCTGGAGGTTTTATAGGGTTCAAAAATTTAAAAGATATTATTTTATTTAAAAAAAAATCTAATATCTCAAGGGCTTATATTCTTTCTAAAAAGCCCAAGTTGAAGCCGCAGTCTGGTAATAAATTGTATAATACTATATTGCTTCGTCGTGTAGATTCTTTTTAGTTCTATATTTTACGCAGTCAGTTTTTTGTTGTTTCTTTTTTAATTTTAAGCTCAATTTCGGCAAATCTTAGAGTTTTGCGGACTACTGTAATATTATCATGTCAACGATTCGAAAGTATGGTGTGTTGCTTATTTGTACTTTAAATATATTAATCTGATATCAATCTATAAGCATAGTAAAAGCAATTTGCAACATCTTGATAAAATAGCTGAAAAAAAATCTTAGTACAGTGCTTATTACACTAAAAATAATATATTTTTTAAACATTAATAAACAATTCATTTAGTAAGAACTTTCAATTTTTGCCCTATTTTAATTGATCTATTTTAATTCAAATTTATTTTATGATCAATATTCATATGAGGAATATCGGAAAAAGCAGCATCAGTATCTTCTTCAAATTATCAAAAATTTTTAGCATATATTTTCTGATGATACACATCGAAATCATGATTCCTAGTCATTCTAACCATGAATTATAGAGATAATACATAAGCGTGGTGTTGCAACATCAAATCATATCTGATCCAGTAAAGAAACATGTTAGAGCAAGTCATGTCATGTCTTGTTAAGCACTATCGGTATATTTGCACCTGCTTCGTATTCACTGGATGAACACATTGTATATTCGTGTATTGTCGATCGTATGTTTACCTGATCCTGATACAATAGCCTTCATATTGCTCTATGTGAGGTATTCACGCTACAGCGTGTTTCGCTCGTAAGTTAGGAATATTGAGTTTTATAACCTATTTTAGGTACTAGTAACTCGCCTGGCTTCATCCAGGTGACTCCTTTTATGTCTGTACTAATGAACCTCGTTTCACTCGCGTTAAATACTCTTTGCATATTTCTATCGCTCAGAAAGGACGATTTTTTTTATTTTATTCAAAAAAAACTAATGCCGGTTGAAAATCCGTTCAGTAGTTTCTGAGATTATCCAGACAAAACAGAAAGTTAAAGCGACAATCTATTTAATTTAATAACATATGGAGATAATATATATGTGTATAATATTTATACATCAAGTTTCTTAGATATCCTTCGAAAATCGGTAAGGACCAAGAAAATCAAGTAGTTAGGTCGCTTCTAGCGATGAGGCCCCTTGTTGCTGTGCATTTTTTTAAAGGATATTTCTCTGTTTTATGTTTTTCTTGAGTGCTGTGTTGTGATCTATCTATTTAGATTCTGGGCAGATGGAAATGATTTCTTTTCGCCATAATATTTTTTTGATCGATTTCTAAAAGCAGGAGGTATTTTAAATATGTACCTATATTTTTTATGTATATCTTCGCCAATTATGAAGAATAATTTTTATATTCTTTTTAAATCTACATTGTTAAAGATAAAATAATATTAAGAGCAATTTTGAAGTAGGTATTCCTTCAAAAATGTTCCTATTCAATTAGTACCTAATAAATAAATAACTACTTTTGGCCTGCGCAACAGGAAAATAATTTTTAAAACAATTACATTACCTGACATTATAGTCAGTAAGATATCGATAGTATTTATTGAATTATACTTATGGGATAAAAGAAACAAATACAAATAAATTTCAACAGCCAAGTTATAACTTAGTTGATTTTTGCTTGATAACTTTAAACCAGCCAATAATCGATCATATACCAGTATCGATGTATTAAATCAACTTGTAAACAAGTCATATTTTGATACCATCAACTGTAGTCAAATCTCGATGCTGGAAATCACACGAAGACCTAATTACGTACATTGTGTGCTAATCAAACTGTGGACTGCCTTTGACAAGGATCAAACGTTAATCAATCTCTTTGTCAATCGGTTTGTAAGCAAAACCTATCAGTATTACCAGAATATGGGAGAACTTTTCCTTTATTTGTAATATATACAACTTTTAATTCAGAGTAGTTGGCTTGAAAAATCAAGGGAAATGGGTTCAGATCCCGGGTCACTTATATTTTTATCATTCTCAACATGATTATCAGCTTACGATAAAGGAGACCATCGTGATTACTCTTTACTTTCGAATGCTTTACAGCAAACATGGTCAAGGCAGAAGTTATGGTGAAGAAGCCTCCGCAACTTCGCTCTTTTTCATCTAAGATAGATTTTATTTAGTACTTCAATACTATGGAAGTAGCTGGAGCATTGTGGACAAGGCTGTCACTAATTGGAGTTCGCTGAAGAAATCAGAAGACGTCTTTTACCTCAAAAGCTGGGCCCACACAACCAAAAGGTTTTAGCAAAAAAGTAAATGCAGTTATTCTTATTTAAAAAAAAAAGAATGTTACCTTAGCGTAAACTTGATATCTACATATTTACATACATTTTTAATTTATTTTTCTCCCATGTCCCATTCGTTTGATTCACCCTGTTCATTAAGATTTGGTTTCATCTTTATTTTCTTGTATAAATAATTATATTTGAACGTACTGCTTTATTAAAACGAAACGAAATATGGAACCAAATAACGTGTTTACATGAATATAAAAAAATAGTATAATGAAAGCGTGTTGGGCAAGAAAACCGGATTTTGCGGATACAACTCAATATGGGATATGATTTATCCAGCTTAAATATATGGTAGTAGAGTTAGAGATCTACTTATTCGACTACCATTTCTTGCCTTATTCGAGATTATATTACATATAGGATGTATGTCCATTTATTTTTTAACAATATTAACACTATAACAATACGTGAGTTTATGTCGTGAAGAAATCATTGCGCTGTGTGGTCTCATCAGGAATAAAAAGAAATTAATTCAATTAAATGTCTATGGATGAAGTTGACATTAAATAAAAAATAGATCCAAAAAGGGTTTAGGCGGGAAAATATATATGATATAAAGAAAATGAAATATTGTGTACTTAAATATTATAAATATAAACACCCATGGATGGAGTACAAACATTCGTGCTAATCACACAAATGAATGCCCCCAGCGGGACTGGAACTCGCGACCTCTGACACAGCACAAAGGGTCACTAAAAACTGATTTCTTTTACTCATAACATAACTGCTTCAGACATTACGTTAGTTAAAAGCCCCATTAACGCTACATTCTTGTAATAAAAATACTTGCTGCTTGCTTACATGTAGACCTAGAAGTAATTAACATCAGTTGAACTTCGAACGTTAGTTTAGCTAACTAAACTATCCAGTTTAGTTTGGTTAGTGTAGCGTTTAAAGCGTAATTAAATGTTAGTTTTATACTGGGAATTCTAGCTCCTCGATCTCGGAGTACTGAAGTTGAACAAATGTAACGCAGATGCTGTAATTCGGTAGAAAGTTGTTGTTGGCTTCGATTTATCTATAATTTTGGGAATGCAGCAATGATTTACTCTTTTTAATTAAATGCATTTCAGTCAAACTACTAGTGATAGTTTGTATTTAAATTGCCATGTAGGTATATCCATACTAATTATAAATGTGAAAGTGTGTTTGTTTGTCGTTCTTTCACGTCGAAATGGAGTGACAGATTGGTGTGATTTTTTGTGTGGAGAGTGATATAGGCTACTTTTTATCTCGGGAGATTATCTAATTCCCACGGAAAAACACGTGCTAATATAATTTAAAAAAAATTGTGGTCAGAATTACTTGAAACTTGGTATTAATGGTCTTCAATAAAATTTAATAAATACGTATTATAGCGTTTTTCAAAATTCATCCTATAAGGAGTTAAAATAGGGGATGAAAATTTGTATGAAACTAGCGTTTTAGAGATTTTTTGTAGTTTTAGCGCGAGCGAAGCCGCGGGTTCTGCTAGTAATATTATAAATAAAAAAAACCGAGGTACGCACTCCAGCGAAGCTATAAGTTACTTATTAAACATTTTTTTACATTTTGTTAAAACACGTTTATATTGGGAACTACTAGTTCAAAATGAAAATTTTAATATACTATTAAGAACGAATATAAGGCTTTTTTCACCATGCTGACTTAGGAGGGCGCCATTTTGTGCAAATAAAGGACGTGGAAGCAATTAGCGGAGTCATGTTATAATAAATAATTTATAAAACTTGAATATACCTAGTGAAATATCACATAATATTAATATTCCACACACACTTTATAAAAAGTATGATATAAATCATAAGAAAAAAAAAACTATATTTATTGAATAACTAAGAAACAAGCTCACCCTGTATAAAATGTAAAACATAGGAAATTACAGTTTTCTGGAACTATTGTTAAAAGCAACAAGAAAGGCTTAGCAAGCTAGTACTGATTTAATTAAAAGTTATTGTTTCGCCACCACGCTCGGGTGCCAAGCTGAAATGGCTGACACATTCTTGTTTTACTGAAGGTAATTCCACTACCTTCTTTGTTGTATTTTTAATACCTAATAACTATTAAAAATTCAATACGAACAATTTACACACGATTTTTGATTTACGCGAATCTATACTAATATTATAAATGTGAAAATTTATATGTTTGGAGGTTTGGATGGATGTTTGTTACTCAATTAAGCGAGAACGATCATGATCAATGAACAGATTTGGATGAAATTTGGCACAGAGATAGATTATAGTCTGGAATAGCAAATAGGCTACTTTTTCCCGTTCGTTTCCGTGGGATAAAATTGTTTTTGTTTTTCTAACTCATTTGTAAGAGTAGGATATAAGTTAGCCAAATATTCCCACCACACGGTTTGGTCACCAATAAAAAAATCAAATAAAGTACGAGAATTAGATATCGTTCTATTCTATGTAAGTTATTTCCATCAAAACTTTAGTACAATTAACAAAGAATGAATATGAAAAATGGAACTGTTACCTACCTTAATAAAGCAATGTCTAGATGATCACTTATTAACGGGTAAAATGTTTCTTTTTTCTTTTCGACAAATCGGCAAAATCTTTTCATAAAATAATAAAATACTCTACTCAGTTAGATAAGTCCAATAATTTAAAGCGTAAATCTAGATAGATATTTTGCTTGAAGAGTATTTAGTTTTAAATCAAATTTTTACAGTCATCTTTTACTAATGGGTGTTTTGTTCAAAGACAAATTGTTTAAACAATTTTTTTCCAACCATCTAACTCTAACAACATTACTCGATATAGTGATCAACAAGGATTAGTTGGACACACACACAAGATTTTATCAAATTATGTACACTCTATTTGTATCGCAAATGATTACAAATGGAAATTAGCGTACAGTACGCAATAATAATTATTTGACTGTTTATTATTTGATGTTATATGCTGTCGCGTAGAAAACATATAAAATTAGTAGTAGTTAGTCGATGCGAGAGAACACTAGTTTGACAGCGTGTTACTTTTTAACCCCCGACGCAAAAAGAGGATTTATAGTTTAACGTATCTATGTGTCTGTATATCTGTATATATCTTTGAGTATGCTTTTCTTTTTCACTCTTTATTCCTTTCAATCTAAAAATCCGATGGGACTGTGCGACGCGATTGGCGAGATTTAAGGCGCAGGACCGACGGTCTTACGATCTCTCTGAAGCAACATGAAACACCGCGAACTTCCCAATTCCTGGCTGTTATTGATATTTTTTGATACAAAAACTCAATAACAAAATTTGGCCTGACCCGGGTTCGAACCCAAAACCTCCAGATCTGCAGTATATGCTAGCCACTAGTCCACCGAGGCAATTAAAACATTATAAACATTATAGCGAACTCTGAAAGTGATCAAACGATAAGTTTATTACCAAAATAGTAGCAATAACAATCGTTAGTTAAAGAAGCTAAATCAATAGTTTTTGTAGCTGGTTTGATTGCTGATCCGATAAATCATGTTTAAAAATAATAAACTAAATAGAAATTTTGTGACCATGCTTGCTGTAAATCATTCGAAACATCGTTGACAATAGCTAGTTTTAGTAACAAAACGAATCATCCGTATCTAGGACCTGTACCAATTTAAATATTTGTATCGTGAAATTATTTCTCATTTTTTCATTTCACAAATTTCATGTAATTTAAATTAAAATTGAAAAATGTATAAAAATATTCTTAGTGAGACATTTAGCCTTCAAGCTCTGCATCTTTTCATAAGACGCTAGGAAGCGGTCTCAAAGAGATCTTTTCTATAACTTTTGATGGAGTTTACGCTCCGTCGCATTCACTTCATTTCACTGGAAATAGTTTTAATCCGAACTTAGCCGACTCTTTTGCCTTTAATCAGATGGTTTTCAAATATTTTGGCCGATCTATGTTCACTTTTTAATTTACTTCCTTAGATTATTCTCGAGAATAAAAGATAAAATGTGAGATTTTTTAAGGAAATTGCTTCAAATTGCTGAGGTTATAAGATTAGATTGTTGACGAGTTTTGGTTTTAAGATAGTGAATATATGATTTGTGACAAAACTAAATTATTGATGTCATTTAGATATTCTTACAATATATCGATAAATGTCTTTTAGATATAAGAAACCCTATAGATACTATGTATGTATATGACAACCACACGTATAATATACCACGTTACAGTTTGGGAAACTGTGAATTGATCATCAGATTCGAATTTTGTTTTTATTTTCGGTGGCTATATATCAGAAATAATAAAAATGATTGCGCCTGCGCATGATGAAGCGTACTTTCTTAATTCACTAAATTCTATAACCTACATGCTATAATATTTGATACCATATCTGTTTGAGAATAAAAAAATATATGCTGTGTTATTATTTCTTTTAAAAATGTAAAATAACAATGTAGGTAAAGTTTTAATATGCAAATCGATGTAACAGATTTCTGCCTGTTATGATGTTCTGATGATGATGATGTTCTCCTAGCCGATTCCGTCTACGGCGGCCAATCTCATTGAGATTAGCCAACTGCGCAGGAGATATTATAGAGCTCAAGTGCATGCGCAGACACAAGTGCACTCTCTATTCCTATCACTCTCATACTCCGGTGGGACGACCACTCGACACGACCGGTGAGAGTTAAGGCGCAGGACCGACGGCTTTACGTGCTCTCCGAGGCACGGGGGTGAAACACCGCCAACTTCCCAACTTCGGGCTGTTACTGAGACTTACTATACAGAAAGAATCAGTAACTAAACTTGGCCCGACCGGGGACTCGAACCCAGGACCTCCGGGTGTGCAGCCGTACATGCTAGCCACTACACCACCGAGGCAGTTATGCCTGTTATACCTACATATTTACCGGAGTTGATGAGTAGCAATTGGCTAACTTACATTAATTATTTAATAATTCAATTCAATTTTCCTATTAATGGCATCAAAACAGACCAGTTCAGCACAGATTGTTAAGTCGATGTCACGTAGAATATTTAATAATTTCTGCATTATCACATGGGACAAAATGATATTCTAAATTGTTATCGTTAATAGAATATAATAAATGTATGGGAATGAAATGTCATATCCATACATTTATAAGACATATTTTTGACTGACGAAAAAAAGGAGGAGATACTCGATTCGACACGTATATTTTTTTATTTTATATTTTATATTGTTTGGCTACGCATAACGTTTTACAGTGTAGTCCGATTTCGATGATTCTTTTTTTTTTTGGATAGGGTATACCTCAAAGGTGGTCCTATTAAAATTAAAAAATAATATCCACCTTGAAGTGTAGAAAATAGGGGATGATTGATTTTTCCACTAATGAATTCTATACTTTCTCCTTGTATTGCTACTATTAAGTCTTCACTAAAAATGGAAAAATAAAAACAAATAAAAAATAAAAACAAACTTCAAATGAAACCCACTAAAAAGTAAAAAATAACTGAATGGTAGTTTTCATTTACTATAGATACCTAATCAAATATTTTGGAAGTCAGTGTGCTTTGCTGGCACCATCTTCAGTTAATCTAAAACTGTTTTTATTCAGTTATCTTTTAGAATTCCACTTTTCCAACGCCATTTCGGTAGTTTTTAGCGCGAGCGAAGTCGCGGATTCTGCTAGTAATATATAAATATAAAACGTGAGACAATATTAAATTTTAATACAAGTCTACTGTTAAAGACTCAAGACTTGGTATGTAGTAATTATTTTAATTTTCATATTTCGTATTTCATTTTTACGAGCTATTTCTCAATCATGATAAAATAACAGTTTTATGGTTTAATATTAAAATTCCACCTTAACTCGATGCATTTTACAAAGTTAGAATTTTAATGAGAATTTGATAGAACAAGATAAATGAGTAATAAAATACAAAAAAATTTGCTAAACCGCTATATAAAAGATACTGGTAAAATTTCGTGACTTCGTCTACACTAGTTTAAATTAAATTAAATTAAATAATATAAGGGTCTATATACACCACGTTATATACGTTCGCTGTAAAGTATTCGCAATGTCGGGAAGAAAAAAACTCTTATTAAAAAAAATCGAATGTTATCTGGATACTTAGCCACTTTGAAATCACCAATAAAACCTTAATTTTATCTATGCCATATAAAGATGCAAGTTTTATTATTCCATAAAAAAGTGACAAACTATTTATGAGCTCAAAGCTCATCAATTTGTTTTTAAAAACTTAATAAACATACATAAAAAAAGTGATTTTCACATGTCATATTATAGAGCAATTAACGCCTAAGCGTCTCAAATAATTGAAATAAACAAACATAAAAAGTGCACATTCATTCCCATTTTTAAATTTCTTTGTTCTGACTATAGTATATCACTGCGGCCATATTTGGTCTACTATGATCACCACATCTGGAACTAGAGTTAACCACTGAACCAGGGTTACGGCTACAGCTGTAATAAACTGTGGGATTTGCTTAGGGGTACACTTAATTATTTCATCTGAGCCTAGAAAATGTTTCCCTTGATTATATAAATATTTACATACTAACTGACATACTTAATACTAGGGGTCACCCTCGCTTCGCTCGGGTTCGTCCCTAGCTTGATTCCCAATACAAATTTTCATCCACATTTTCACCCCCTTAAGGGATGATTTTCGGGATAAAAAGTAACCTATGTCCTTCCCAGGGTCTCAAACTATCTTCTTAATAAATTTCATCTAAATCGGTTCAGTAGACCCAGAGATTACCCCCTACAATGTCACAAACTCACAAACTCACCATCTCACAAACTTTACCTCTTTATAATATTAGTATAGATTAGAATTTATGTATTAGCTGTACAGCCATTCTCCTTGGGCTTAATAAAAGCAATTGATGGAATTTGGGAATAGAATGATAAAAAACACGTAGCAAGAATTTAGTAATTTTAATGTTTATAAAATATTCCCGAAATCAGTGGTTTTTTGTCTGGTATCATCATGATTATCTTATTTCCTGGTTTGACTGTACCACCCTTCTCTATTTTAATGTCAATCGGTTCAGCGCCATTTATAAGGGTAAAAAGCTGACCTGGATTAAAGTAATACAGTCGTTATAAAATGATCCATTATAAAACTTCCTTAATAACTAACTAATCTATACATAATAAAATTGTAACTAAGCCGAATCTGTACATTAAATATTTTTTGGAAAATTTTATTGAAATAGACATTATTATCGATACAGAGGCCGAATCTATAGTTTTTAGAATTTTTGTCTGTCTGTCTGTCTTTCTGTCTGTCTGTTACCGCATCACAGAAAAACCACTGGAGGGATTTTGATGAAATTTGCTATTTGTATGATGATAGCTGGTTATCGGGGTCAACATATTATAGGACACTTTTTACCGCAGGAAAATGTCTCATTTCTGGAAAAAAAAATACAAAAACTGCAATGTAAGAGTATACTAATATGTAAAACCTAAGAATTTGGTTTTTGGTCATCTAAAGCGGGCGGAGCCGCGGGCAATGCTAGTATTATATATAACTCAAGGCTTTACTCGCGACAATATAAATAGAAACTTCATCGTCATTCAGAAATATCAAGTTCAATTTTTTAAATTTCGTAAATGAGGAACTTCTATACTTCTAGTTTCATTTCCTATTTAACGTTTTTACTGGATATTAAAAAAATAGTTTATAATTATATATTTACCTACTTATAGAACTGTGTACTATGTTATAAGTCAGTGATAGAGTTAAATTATTAAGTAAAAGAAAATTATTAAGTAAAAGGAATATGTGTGACCCTAATGAAATTATTCATTACGTAGTCCATTGCTTTGAGGAGATACACTTTAGATCTAGTATGACAAATAGCTACCGTGGGGTTATAGTTTATTTCAATGTTCGTCGTAGGTACGAATAGATATATACGACCATAGTACGTGACCACTCACCGCGACCATCATATCAAACTTGGTCACTACGTCCAAGGTCTGTGTCGCGATAGCCTAATGAATGTGGACGCTTAGAATCTAAACAATAGACGGTTATTATTAAAAAAAAACTTTTAACTTCTTACAACTAAACCTTTATCATATTAGCGATAGTTTAAATATTATCTATCGCACTATACAATAGGTAGCAAGTTTGATTCCGCACGAAAGCATCTTTTACAGTAAAAGTCCATTTCTGTATTAGTATTAGTTTAGATATCATGCAAAATACTAATTATTCATTGCGTGAGTTATAAGATGTAGCTACTGTTGAACAAAAGTATAGTGGATATGGAAGAGACGTTGTGTCTCTCGGATTACACAAATATAATAATAATAATATAAATATAATAATAATATAAAAGAATGTAAATTCAGCTTGTACTTTTTTTTAATTATTTACAATAAATAAAGAAATTATATATATATATATATATATATATATATATATATATATATATATATATATCAAAAATTCATTATTATATAAAATATATCCAATTCATATGTCACATAGTAAAAATATTCAAGCACTTACAAAATACAAGTATCATCCAATAAAATGAACAAATAAATGGTTTTTTCATATTCGATTTTAAACTGAATATTTTAAACGTTAAAATATTATGAAAAGTCAGAAACACCGAAGCCTTATCAGCAAAATTCATTTCATCTCATATTGAAAGTGTATTTTACACACTTCACTGGCATTGTTTTATTTTACAATTCAAATTTTCTGCAACCTAGGAACAGGTTTAAAGAATTTAATTTGTATGAAAAAATGAATGACATTTTGAAACTAATCAAATTATTAACTACATAATATATTAAAATACGTTTTAACGTTTAGTATATATTTCCCAGAGATGAGATATATTCCCGTAGTAAAAAGCATCCTACATACTTATAAGTTGACCCGGTTAACCAGAAGCTATGATCATAAAAATTTCATAGACAGACAAAAATTCTAAAAAGTATAGATTCGGCCTCTGTATCGAAAATAATGACTGTTTCAATTAGACTTTTCGAAAAATATTTAATGTACAGATTCGGCTCAGTTAGAACTTTATTATATCACAGATCATATCTAATAAAATAATTCTATACTACATTATATGTATAGATACACTGCTTTATCATAATCCACAATAGGCTTTGTATTTTTAGTATAGTCGTTTTTAAAAACTTCCGAAGTAGCAGTATTCACTTCCACTAAAAAATTGAACCTGTACTAAATACTTATAAATTACTAAATTCTTTTAACCATTCCAATAAACTATAATGAAACAGATAAAAACTTCAAAATCAATTATGTGATAGATTTACAAGACACCCTCCACCCTTAGGGGTTGGATTTTTAATTTTTTTGACATTTATTTTAATGGTCTCTTGGTCTTGAGTAACTTATTCATTTAAAAATATAAAAGCTATCAGCAATTGGCGAATATATAGTGTAACAAAGTAAAATATTTAATACGATGTTAACAGGGTACCACCTACCACCAACTGTTCAACTGGTAGGTTTAAATACTCTAATTAAGACTTGTTATAGAAAAAATAAAGAAAATCTTAAAAATATTATATTTATTACATAACAAACAAATACAAATCTATCCAACGGGAACCGTACATTTTTTCGGGATAAAAAATAGCCTATTTGTTATTTTGATGTATGAAGTATATTATTGTACAGTTTAATGTAATAGAATGGGTTTTTAAACAAACAAACTAAAAAACAAACACACTTTCACATATACATAACTCGTTGGCTCACTATTACAAGGTTTTATGTTACAATTTTATTACTTATTTAGTTATGAATGCTACAAGGTTCTGTGTGTCATTAACTACAGTTTTGCAAAAACAAACCACTAGATAACGGCACTTTAACTACAAAATATTCAATTTTACATAGTTCTATGTTGTTTTTCTTACGATAACAAAATAACGAAGTTCTATGTAAAAATTACTAAACTTCATTAAAATTAACATAGAACCTTGTAAGCCAACGAATTATAATAAAACTGTAGAGGTCGAATGTCTGTACATAGAAAAAAAATGCTAAAAACCGAGTCAGGGAAATGTAAGAAGAGAAATAGAACAAATCCAGATTTTTTTTTTCAATTTTTTCGTTTCTCTGTCTGTTTGTACGGGCTAATCTCCAAAACTGTTGGACCAATTTAAATGAAATTTTGCTTGGTGGTACCTTATATCCCCGGTAAACATTTTAGATACTTTTCATTCTGGAAAATTAAAGAGTTCTCGTGGGACAGTTAAAAAATTATGGTAACTTATACAGCTTAGTATAAATAAATAGTTTTGTCCATTATTTCTTTGGTTTTAGTGAATTCTAACAAAATATTCGTATAATACTTTGAATAAAATAAAATATCTTATTTTACATATGAAGTGCACTTTTCATTCAAATAGCTTCAGAGATTTTTACGTACGGAAATAAACAATTAAAGACATAAAATCTTTGAAAATTTCTTAAGTATTTTTATATCACATACAAATAATTACATATTTTTATATTTATTATTTATATATAAATAAATATAAGATCAATTTGAAAAAATACACATTGCCATGTATCAGTCTTATTAATTCAACAATAAATCAGTAATAACACCTACCTTCAATATTTAATATATATATATTGCCACTCTTATTAATTCAACAATAAATCGATAATAACACCTACCTTCAATATTCAATATTGTTGTATCTAAAACAATATAATATATCTACTTACAAAAATCTAACAGATATAAATAAATGAGTATAATATCATGACCAATTTCGATCACAACGGCCAAATTCAATGAGACTAGCTAACTGTACTGGAGCTATCGTAGTTACAAGTATGCACTCAAACACAAGTACGCTCTATATTCCTCATCACTCTCAAATTCTGGTAAGACGACAATTCGACAAGACCAGTAAGGGATTAGGCGCAGGACTGATGGCTTTAAGAGCTCTCCTTAGCACGAGGGGAAACCAACGGCGATTTATTAACACCGGACTGTTACTGAGAATTTCTTAACAGTAAAACGCATTGACTAAACTTGGATGGGACTTGAACCCAATATCATTGGATCATCAGCTTTACATCCTAGCCACTAGACCACCGAGTCATTTGAAAAACTATTAGTACATAAATATAGTACACAAATGCAGGGCGTTTAATAATAGTATGCCATAAGAACGTGTCATTAATATAATTGCAGTACTTCAGAACATTAGAATTTAAGGCTTACAAATTGATAGAAGTGTAAAATATATATACTAAAATAACAATTTTACAGACAAACGAGACGTAGCTTTTTCAATATCCACATTAATCGTCTAAATTTGCTACTTATATAAGATTGAAAAGGGGATGAATTTAGTAGATAAATAATATACCATATCTAGTGCAACTATGTATCTTACAGTTTCTGTTAGATAGATAAATTTTTCTTCCTAATATATGCTACTAGCCATATATTAGCCATGCTATGCTATGACATGTCGTGTCATGCCACGTTTATTATAACTATGTCTTACAATGTTTACGAAAAAAATAAACTTTTTCGCTACGCATACCTTATTATTTGCAAAAATAAGTACGTGTAAGATTTTGTGTTCTTAAAAATATAAAGAAAACAAATTTAATTTCATATCATTTTTTTTAATATTATGTCTAGATTAAAACTCTAGATTCACTAAACTTAGTCTACAATAAAAAACCCAACCACAAATATACATACCACACTGATGGATGTTCTCTCTAGTTCTGGGTACTGCTAGAATGTACCTGTGTGGAGCTTAAGTCTACGCCTGCCATTTTTAACGACTGGCCCTGAGATATATTAATGGTCAATGCAAAGCAAACTTTAAGGAGGAATTACAATAGATTAAATTCGAAGGCGTAGTCAGAAGCTATCAGTGGTATTCGAGGTACGAATTCTGATTCCCCCCTCCCCCCTCCCCCCCAAGCAAATATAGTGGTTACTATGATGTTTAATGAATTACTTACAGTCTAATAATGCTACATAGCTAAGATGACTTTTTCATCACATTTGTGCCAACCTTCAGAAGGAGGATATAGATAGCAGAATATTCTCTAGCCAGGTTCTCTCTCTATGCACTGCTGTGGCCAGCGGAGAAGCTATACATAATTTTCCTTTGCGTTTGGAATAATCTCCGATCTCTATATCCACACAGTAATTGTGCACTTACGGAGAACTTGACTTATGTTACTCTGTTTAAATATATTCAACAATTTTAACCTCATAACCCAATTTTACCCACTTGGGGGCTGAATTAAAAAAAAACTAAAATACATATTTATTTCATTGAATTGAAGAGAATTAATACCAAGTTTCAAGTAATTTTGATCATAAACATTTTTTCCTCATATAAACAACATAACCCCCTTTTACTCTTTTAATAGATGAATTTCGCAAAAAAATGACATTTGTATTGTTTCATTTTTCATTTCAAAGGTAAATACCACTTTCCGTGCATCATTACGGAATTTCATACAAAATTTCATCACCCGTTCTACCCCCTTATGGAATGAATTTTGAAAAATGCTAAGCCATGTATTTATTTAATTGTATTGAAGAGCATTAATACCAAGTTTCAAGTAATTCTGATCATAAATAATTGTTTGCCCATTTAAACTTTTGACCCCCTTGTAAGTACCATTTTAAGGGATGAATTTCGAAAAAAAATCTTATACATATATTTCTTATTTTTACCTTAAAGTTAAGTACCACTTTCCGTGTATTTCACGTTAAAAATAACAGAGTTTCGTACTTCTTTTATCCCCTATTTTACCCCCTTAGGGGATGAATTTCGAAAAATTCTTTCTTAGCGGATGCTTTTTATAGTGTAAGGAATATGTACTCCAAATTTCACGTTTCTACGACCACTGGCTTAGGCTGTGCGTTGATCGATCAGTCAGTCAGGACAAAGCATTTTATGTATATATAGATAAAATATATCACATTAAACAATAAAAATCTTATTTTGTTTTTAAAATAAGTCTAATCGTTTCCAAAAAACATAAAATAATTGCCGCCTCTATTTATTTTAGTGTCTATGTGTTAGTGTGTTACCAAAGTCAGAAGCTAGAAAAAATACATTTTGTAGTTAAAATTTGAACGCAAACATGTTGTGGAGAACATCTTATAAGCAATTCATATTACTATTAACAATAGCTCGAACAACTGCAATTAATATAGAATTATTGCAGAATAATGTCAGCAACACAGCACCGCTTATGAAATGCTTCAGTTTAGTGTCTGAAAATCATCATAATAGCTTTAAAAGCGCTATAACAATTTACGTAAATAATAACGTTTCTGAAGATGCAGCCGATGGTTTACTAAATGCCGTTCTAGAAAATGGAAAACCGTTTATCAAAATTTCTGATAAACATACCTTACAAAGACTTATTAAGGCTTATGATGGCACAATGCTTATTGTCAGCTATTATCAAACTTGCGACGAACTATACTTACATATTGACTTGGAAATTTTCGATATTCATTTCCGCTATCTAATTATAATCGATGCTTTGCCAGATGAAGTATGTTTTAGAACTTTAAATAAAGTTTTGCATTCAATTCGACATTACGATATTACTTTTCTTACTAAGGATCAAAGTGAAGACATGTTTAAGTTAGAAAAATTTATTCTTGATATTGATGAAGAAACTTGTAATTTTGCTGAAATAATTCCAATTGAAACAATAAACGTGTGTCATAATGGTTCGCTACAAGGGAAAAAGATAACAGATGTTTTTCGTATTAAAGTACCAACGAACTTTAAAAAATGTAACTTTAATGTAGGTATGACAACTTTATTTCCGTATTCGACGTTAGAAAATAAAGAGTTATATAAAAATCTCGATGATGTAGATAACCAATGCTACGGTGCAGACGTGGAGCTTATGAAAATATTTGCAGACATATTTAATCTTACTTTGAAATTATATTACATTTACAGGGAAGAAGAAAGTCCATTTTTACATAGTGAATTTGTAGGATATCTTCATAATAGGACACTAGATGCTTGTGCTGGAGGTCTTTATAGAATTTATGGAAATAGTGTTGCATACTCTGGTATATATTCCGCACAGGCAGTAATTTGGGTGTATAGTGTTGAGAGAGAAGTAAAATCATGGCAAGCATTAGTTAAAAAAACAACCGGGTTGTATATATTTTTCATATTTTATATCTGTTATGCAATACTTTGGAAACTGATGTGCAAATTTGACAATCAGATTTGTTCAATAAGAGACACTCTATTCTACGGTTGGGGAGCCTTAGTTGGGGCATCAGGTTTACAAGATGCTCCAAGTCTGAAATTAAAGATTTTAAATGTTTTTTATCTAATCTTGTGTATACATTTATCATCTTACATCAGCACACAGATCTACTACTATCTAACTATTGAAGGGCCACCGGAAACTTATAATACATTTGAAGAATTATCAGCTTCAAGTAAGACACCTTACTTAATATTTGCAGCGAAATATTTCATTAGGGATCACAAACATGAAGTATTTGTAAATACATCTGGTGATTGTGACGCTTTCGAAGATTGCCTAAATATGATATTAGAACATAAAGGATCAACAATTATTTTCGATGGGTATTTACCTTCATTGCAATCATCCACTGCAGTTAATGACGAGGCAAGAGTGTTAAGAGTCTCAGAGAACATTTTGTTCGTTTATCACGAAATGCTAATGAGAAAAGATCACATTCTTGTCCCCAAATTTGACGTAATAGCAGCGACACTGTTTGAAGCAGGCATATTTCAGAAACTGTATGTAGAAGCAATTGGAATTATCGTAGTGGATAAAGCCAAGATTGTGAATGAGAATATATTGTCCAACAGCTACAGTTGCATTGTTGGATGCCAAATTACATTGCGCGAGTTGGCAGGTGCCTTTTATATATGGATTATTGGATGTATTCTTTCGTGCTGTACTTTTGTAGCAGAAATAGTTTTGAATACTAAGAAACCTATTCTACAAGAATAATAAGTAATATTCAATTCGATGCATTTTCTTAAATAGTTTAATGTTTGTTCTAACAAATTGTAGTAAAAGAAATAAAAAAGCTTAATGGTCTGTAATACTTATTGAAAAGTAAATTTGTACACGTGTGATTTTTCTCTAATTATTAAACACATTTGACATAGATATTGTGTAGTTTTATTTTCAAATTTTCCGGAAAATTGCGTTTTTTTGGAAAAGTCAATATTATTTTTCGTATTGTATCATAAACAAAAAAAATTACATCAACAAATGTTGATAATGTTATAAATAGGTAGGTAGTATCACTTGTAGAAATCTTACAGGCGTTAAATGCTTCCTTCTGCCCGCCATAACCTAAGTTAAATTTATCCTATAATAAAGACGAGTTCAGTTCTTCATTACTACATATTGTTTGTTACTTGAAGTAGTCCATTGTCAATTATAAAGTTATGTAGTAGAAACAAGGTTTAATATGTAAATAAACTGCTTATAAATGATTTACAATTGTAACCTAGTATGGACATACATTTGTGCGCTGTAACGCTTTGTCTAAATTTATCTTGTAGATTAAACGGCCTTGACATTTCAATTATTGGATTAAGCGAATGCAAAGTTTGGAATTAGAAGCAGTTTTAGATTATTATTTTTTAGGGTATGGTAGCCAAAAGGTAATACCCTTATAGGGCATAGTTTTACCCTTTGGCTACCAGACCCTAAAAATTTATGTTTAGCTACGGAATTTTGTCAAATGTAAATTCCAAAAAAAAAAAAATAATACCCTACTGCATAAAAAGAGAACCAAAACGAAAGGATAAAGTTAATGAAGGAAAATAGTATTATGTAGTCGGAGACATATTTTTATGCTTTTTTGCGAGTCTTGCTACGTATATTTATGTCTCCAAAATACATTCTTACATACAGGTCAAATACATATTTCCTTTGGGTTTCGCCGCAGTCAGAAAAAAAATTGAGGTGGCGCTCCATACATCTCAATGAAGCGTGAAAATAATTTAAGTCCAAATAGCGTGTGGGGTGGGATATCTCTGGATAGGTCATAGAAATTCAGATAGGTATTCATAAACATTGTGCCCAAAATAAAAATACCTTTAAGTTCTCATCAGTGTAGAGAGACAGAGAGAGAAGCAGGATTCCATCAATTATCAATTTTATGTACTAGTGTTCGTCTAGTACCGCAATTCGACCATAATAATCATTAATTAAAATTTGAGGAAAACATATATTTATAGATTTAAAATAGATTTTTTCCTATCTATATAAAAAAAACTTTCTGAGATTTACGCGAAATTTGAAAATAAAACTATCTTTTCGGATTATTTCACGGATTTATTTAGATTTTTGGTTCCCGACGTTTCGAATGCTTTACAGCAATCATGGTCACCGGAGAGAATAAGGTTATAGACGTCTCAAAGGCGTTATATATACCTACTTGTTACAGACAGTGCCTCCTAGTGCCTACCCACTATTTTACAAAAATGTTTTCAAAAACTCAAAAATGGCACCAAAGTACCTTCCAATATTTGTTGATTTTGCCTTACGATATCTGATGAACTGTATTATTGTAAAGTTTCATTAAAATCCAATCAGTAGTTTTTGTGTACTAAGCTGTATAAGTTACTATAGTTTACTATCCCACAGAAACTCTTTAATTTTCCGGGATGAAAAGTATCTAAAATGTTGACCGGGGATATCCTTGATATCCACCATGCAGAATTTATTTTAAGTCGGTCCAACAGTTTCGGAGATTAACGCGTACAGAGAAACAAAAAAATTGAAAAAATGTGGATTTGTTCTATTTTTCTTCTTAGATCCGCCTGACTCGGTTTTAGCATTTTTCTATGTACAGACATTCAACCTCTACAGTTTTATTATATGTATAGATATCATAATTGTATTATTATTAGTAGCAAGTAAGGTGTTATTTATTAATTTATGACCACATAGGCATTCATTAAATTTGTTCATTGTAAATATTGTGATGCGCATTTTCACTAACTAGTTAAAACATCTTCATTATTTTGAAAGCGCACTTTAAATCTACTTTAATTTAAGAGTCATTATAATTAAATTCTTACAGATTATCATTTTTCAAACTCAGATATTGTTGAATGTAAGTACACTAAAATATTATTTTCGCTTATACTTTTTAAAGTTTCGTAGCCAAATTGCTTTTTCAATAGCTTTGTCCATCTGTCACAGCCATTTTACTTGAAATCTTTAGGAGTTCCATTTCTAAGGTTTAATGGGTTATAGTGCAAATAGAAATATTAGCTCTATACTAAATTGTATAGTAGCTGTAGATTTATGTTCTATTCGGGAATATAAAGACAATAGACGTATATCATACAAGCTGGACATAGCTATTTCTATTACAAAATTTATTCAACGATACAGCGTGAACTTTAACATTTATAATGTTAGTGTTATTTATAGTAACAATTATTTATATTAAAATATTAAAAAAATCATTAGATCAACATTAAAAAAATAAAACTTTAACTGTATATTTCATTTTTTTTAATTTCAGCAATTTACTTCCTCCGATTAAGTTTAATGAGATTCCAGTGTATTTGTCGGAGCAAGCATTCGGTTAATTAAAAAGTTACTAAGTCTCCCCACCTAATTTTTTCACAAAACTTCTGACGTATGGAAATTAAATACCTGGGACACTTGCTCGAACTTTCTCTGTAATTTTTCCTTAAAATTGGTTTCTTCATAACCATTTTATTTTATAGAAGTAAATAAAGAAATATTTAAGTATAAATTCATTTGCTTTTCCATCCAACATACACTTTATATCAATTAAAAATCTGTAAAAATGTAAAATTTTTAAAAAGAATGCCAATGCTCATCATGCTGTAATTTTTTTTTTGTTTATGACACAACATGAAAAATAACATTAACTATTCCAAAGAAACGCAACTTTCGGGAAAATTTGAAAATAAAACTACACAATATCTATGTCAAATGTGTTTAATAATCAGAGAAACATATCATGTGTACAGTTTACTTTTCAATAAGTATTACAGACCATTACGCTTTTTTATTTATTTCGCTACAATTTGTTAGAACAAACATTAAACTAATTTATTTAAAAAAATGCATCGAATTGAATAATACTTATTATTCTTGTAGAATAGGTTTCTTAGTATTCAAAACAATAAAATATACCTACTTACGAAAATCTTGCAGATATAAATAAATGAGTAGGTATAATATCATAACCGAATTCGGTCATAACGGCCAAACTCAATGAGATTAGCTAACTGTACTGGAGCTATCGTAGTGACAAGTATGCGCTCAAACACAAGTGCACTATATTCCTTATCACTCTCAAATTCTGGTAAGATGACAATTCGACAAGACCAGTGAGGGATTCGGCGTAGGACTGATGGCTTTACGAGCTCTCTTTAGCACGAGGGGAAAACAACGCCGATTTCTTAACACCGGACTGTTACTGAGAATTTCTTAACAGATAAACGCATTGACTATACTTGGCTGGGACTTGAACTCAATATCACTGGATCTTCAGCTTTACATCCTAGCCACTAGACCACTGAGACATTTGTAAAACTATTAATACATAAATATAGTACACAAATGCGAGGCGTTTAATAATAGTATGCCATAAGAACGTGTCATTAATATAATTGCAGTACTTCAGAACATCAGAATTTAAAGCTTACAAATTGATAGAAGTATAAATTAAATATACTAAAATAACAATTTTATAGACAATCGTCTGAATTTGCTACATATAAAAAATTGAAAAGGGGATGAATTTAGTAGATAAATAATATAATATATCTAGTGCAACAATGTATCTTACAATTTCTGTTAGATAGATAAATTTTTCTTCGTAATATATGCTACTAGTCATGCTATGCTATGACATGTCGTGTCATGCCACGTTTATTGTAACTATATCTTACAATGTTTAATGTCATGTAAAACAGGTCTCTTATATATGTATGTTCTAGCGGCTCACCCTCGCTTCCCTCATGTTTGTCGCTAGTGAAAAATAAAAACAAAGCTATCCCACAGGAACCGTATATTTTTTCGGGATACAAAGTGTCCATATACTATTCCAGACTATAATTTTCTCTGTGCCAAATTTCATCCAGATCCGTTCAGCCGTTCTAGCGTGATTGATTAACAAACATCCATCCATCCAAACTTTCGCATTTATATACGTATATATTAACTAGCAGAACCCGCGGCTGCGCCCGCGATCAAATTACGGAAAAAAAAAAACTTTTTCGCTACGCA
This sequence comes from Brenthis hecate, assembly GCA_951806755.1. NCBI lineage: Eukaryota > Metazoa > Arthropoda > Insecta > Lepidoptera > Nymphalidae > Brenthis > Brenthis hecate. The sequence continues at coordinate 4,290,034 of OX638258.1, read as the reverse complement.
TACTTCATTATTTGTAAAAATAAGTACGTGTAAGATTTCGTGTTCTTAAAGATATAAAGAAAACAAATTTAATTTCATATCATTTTTTTTAATATTATGTCTAGATTAAAACTCTAAATTCACTAAACTTAGTCTACAATAAAAAAACCCAACCACAAATATACATACCACACCGATGGTTGTTCTGTCTAGTTCTGGGTACTGCCAGAATGTACCTGTGAGGAGCTTAAGTCTACGCCTGCCATTTTTAACGAATTGCCCTGAGATTTATTAATGGTCATTGCAAAGCAAACTTTAAGAAGGAATTACAATAGGTTAAATTCGAAGGCGTAGTCAGGCAAATACATTGGTCACTATGATGTTTAATTAATTACTTACAGTCTAATCCCGCTACATAGCTAAGATGACTTTTTCATCACAGTTGTGCCAACCTTCAGAAGGACGATATAGATAGCAGGATACTCTTTAGCCAGGTTCTCTCTCTAGGGCTCTAGGTCTATTAAAGTTGTCACTGCTGTAGCCAGCCGAGAAGCCATACATAATTTTCCTTTGCGTTTGGAATAATCTCTGTTGTCTACTTTATATCCACACAGTAATTGTGCACTTACGGAGAACTTGACTTATGTTACTCTTTTTAAATATATTACCTTACCACCCAATTTTACCCACTTGGGGGCTGAATTAAAAAAAAACTAAAATACCTATTTATTTCATTGAATTGAAGAGCATTAATACCAAGTTTCAAGTAATTTTGATCGTAAACATTTTTTTCCATATATAAACAGCATTACCCCTTTTTACCCTTTTAATGGATGAATTTCGAAAAAAAAAGACATTTGTATTGTTTCATTTTTCATTTCAAAGGTTTCCGTGCCGCCACTTTCCGTGCATCATTACGGAATTTCATACAAAATTTCATCACCCGTTTTACCCCCTTATGGAACCAATTTTGAAAAATGCTAAGCCATGTATTTATTTAATTGTATTGAAGAGCATTAATACCAAGTTTCAAGTAATTCTGATCATAAATAATTGTTTGCCCATATAAACTTTTCACCCCCTTGTACCATTTTAAGGGATGAATTTCGAAAAAAATTCTTATACATATATTTCTAATTTTTTACCTTAAAGCTAAGTACCACTTTCCGTGTATTTCACGTTAAAAATAACAGAGTTTTATACTATCTTTTATCCTATCTTTTATCCCCTATGTTACCCCCTTAGGGGATGAATTTCGAAAAATCCTTTCTTAGTGGATGCTTCCATTGTATAAGGAATATGTCGTTCAAATTTCACGTTTCCACGATCAGTGGTTTAGACTGTGCTTTGATCGATCAGACAGTCAGGACAAAGCATTTTATGTATGTATAGATAAGATATATCACATTAAACAATAAAAATCTTATTTTGAATTTAAAATAAGTCTAATCGTTCAAAAAAATATGTAATAATTGCCGCCTCTATTTATTTTAGTGTCTATGTTCATAGTTACCAATGCCAGAAGCTCGAAAAAATATATTTTGTAGTTAAAATTTGAACGCAAACATGTTGTGGAGAATATCTTATAAGCAATTCATATTACTATTAACAATAGCTCGAACAACAGCAATTAATATAGACTTATTGCAAAATAATGTAAGCAACACAGCACCGCTTATGAAATGCTTCAGTTTAGTGTCTGAAAATCATCATAATAGCTTTAAAAGCGCTATAACAATTTATGGAAATAATAACGTTTCTGAAGATGCAGCCGATGGTTTACTAAATGCTGTTCTAGAAAATGGAAAACCGTTTATCAAAATTTCTGATAAACATACCTTACAAAGACTTATTAAGGCTTATGATGGCACAATGCTTATTGTCAGCTATTATCAAACTTGCGACGAACTATTCTTACATATTGACTTGGAAATTTTCGATATTCATTTCCGCTATCTAATTATAATCGATGTTTTGCCAGATGAAGTATGTTTTAAAACTTTAAATAAAGTTTTGCATTCAATTCGACATTACGATATTACTTTTCTTACTAAGGATCGAAGTGAAGATATGTTTAAGATACAAAAATTTATTCTTGATATTGATGAAGAAACTTGTAATTTTGCTGAAATAATTCCAATTGAAACAATAAACGAGTGTCATAATGGTTCGCTACAAAGCAAAAAAATAACAGATGTTTTCGGTATTAAAATACCAACGAACTTTAAAAAATGTAACTTTAATGTAGGAATGGCAACTTTATTTCCGTATTCGACGTTAGAAAATAAAGAGTTATATAAAGATCTCGATGATGTAGATAACCAATGCTACGGTGCAGATGTGGAGCTTATGAAAATATTCACAGACATATTTAATCTTACTTTGAAATTATATTACATTTACAGGGAAGAAGAAAGTCCATATTTACATAAGGACTTTTTGGAATATCTTCATAATAGGACACTAGATGCTTGTGCTGGAGGTCTTTATAGAATTTATGGAAATAGTGTTGCATACTCTGGTATATATTCCGGACAGGCAGTAATTTGGGTGTATACTGTTGAGAGAGAAGTAAAATCATGGCAAGCATTAGTTAAAAAAACAACCGGGCTGTATATATTTTTCATATTTTATATCTGTTATGCAATACTTTGGAAACTGATGTGCAAATTTGACAATCAGATTTGTTCAATAGGAGACACTCTATTCTACGGTTGGGGAGCCTTAGTTGGGGCATCAGGTTTACAAGATGCTCCAAATCTGAAATTAAAGATTTTAAATGTTTTTTATCTAATCTTGTGCATACATTTATCATCTTACATCAGCACACAGATCTACTACTATCTAACTATTGAAGGTCCACCGGAATCTTATAATACATTTGAAGAATTATCAGCTTCAAGTAAGACACCTTACTTAATATTTGCAGCGAAATATTTCATTAGGGATCACAAGTACGAAGTATTTGTCAATACATCTGGTGATTGTGAGGGTTTCGTAGATTGCCAAAATATGATATTAGAACATAAAGGATCAACAATTATTATCGATGGGCATTTGCCTTCATTGCAATCATCCACTGCAGTTAATGACGAGGCAAGAGTGTTAAGAGTCTCAGAGAACATTGTGTTTATTTATCACGAAATGCTAATTAGAAAAGATCACATTCTTGTCCCCAAATTTAACGTAATAGCAACAACACTGTTTGAAGCAGGCATATTTCAGAAATTTTATGTAGAAGCAATTGGAATTACAGTAGTGGATAAAGCCAGTATTGTGAATAAGAATATATTGTCCAACAGCTACAGTTGCATTGTTGGATGCCAAATTACGTTGCGCGAGTTGGCTGGTGCCTTTTATATATGGATTATTGGATGTATTCTTTCCTGCTGTACATTTGTAGCAGAAATAGTTTTGAATACTAAGAAACCTACTCTACAAGAATAATAAGTAATATTCATTTTGATGCATTATCTTAAATAAATTAGTTTAATGATTGTTCTAACAAATTGTAGTATAAGAAATGAAAAAGCTTAATGGTCTGTAATACTTATTGAAAAGTAAATTGTACACGTGTGATTTTTCTCTAATTATTAAACACATTTGACATAGACATTTGACATTTGAGTAGTTTTATTTTCAAATTTTCCCGAAAATTGCATTTCTTTGGAAAAGTCAATATTATTCTTCGTATTGTATCATAAACAAAAAAAATTACATCAACAAATGTTGATAAAGTTATAAATAGGTAGGTAGTATCACATGTAGAAATCTTACAGGCGTTAAATGCTTCCTTCTGCCCGCCATACCGTAAGTTAAATCTATCCTATAATAAAGACGAGTTCAGTTCTTCATTACTACATATTTAATGATTAAACGAACTTACCTGTACGTGAAGTTCTATCATAATTATACGAGCGCCGAGTCCGAAGAGATTAGTAACCTAGATATTATTTACACATGTAGTTACGCATAGATGTCACCACTCCTGCACTAAGTTGAGAGAAAAATATTATTTTGTTTTTACTGTCATTTCCTTTTCCCTTTTGTGGGTACTTCGTTCAGTTACGCCCTCGAACGAGTATCGCCAGTCATTCGCATTCTAGTGCTCAACCACTCAACTGCTATTTCGTATCTTCGCAGTGTTTGTTATAAATAAAATATAAAAGTTATAACGTAATATTCGCGATCGCAAAAGAAGTGCTTCGGAAAGTATACCGGACTTGGAGTAAAAACTGTGTATAGGCGACGGAGATTTTGTTGCAGGTATTTACATTTTATATTTTTTACAGTTATAAGTGCTTTCGTACCTATTGAGGTATATTTTTTATGCAACCTGAACAGTCATTAGGACTGTTTCAACGCATTACAATATGGTTGGCGTTCCTTCCGTTGGGGATTGTAACCTAACCCATAATATTTATATGACTAATCTGGTATATTTTTTATGCAACCTGAACAATCATTGGGGCTGTTCGAATGCATTGGAATCTGGTTGGCGTTCCTTCCGCTGGGGATTGTAACCTAACTTAGATAAAATAAGATTACTCATGGACTATTGAACTTACATGTTTAAAATTATCATATATTTATATGGTAATTTTTAGATATCTACCCCCGCACTAAGCCCGGACGATTAGTTATTAAAATGGACTGGAATTATGCAACAAACTTGCGAGTCGTTTATCGAAGGATGGTCTTAGTATGGAAAACCATAACTATTTGATCTTAATATACCAATTACCAGTAAATTGTATCCAGTTAGTGCACCTCAAATCAAATTTTGTTAAAATCAAATTAGCTATTACTGATTGCGCAATTAAACGCGTTAAGGGTATTAAAAATAAACAAAAGTAAATGTCTATATAAAAAATATAGATGTATTATTTTTATAGTGCAAGAGGGGATCGGACAGTAATCAGATAAAAATCTAAAATATACTTAGATAAAATAAGTACACTGTTTAACGATTATTTATCGAATAATAGTTAAATATAATTCATTTAAATATTTTTAAATGAAGAAATAAAATTTTGTTATTTACAATATTTTAAGTCTGTACAGAAACACCAAAACACAGTGCGTGACGTCATTTGTTGAATTTTGACATTTGACAGCACGTCACAGTATATATAATAAATCATCGTCACATTATATGGTATCGCATGTAATTTTCCATATCATTCGGCAGCTGAAACAAGTAAAAATGAAATCTCGTAAATATAACCTCTAACATTAAACAATGTACATTTACTACAAATTAATATTTTTCATTTGTAGTAAGTAAATACTGTACACTTACGTCAAAATGATCTTCACAAAAGTAAATTGGTGAATTTACAGACATTCCGTCGCACTTTTTTCTTGCTAAGACCAACCATTTTTTTCGTATATCTGCTTTTCTTGGCACATCAATCAATATTTTATTTGGAGTAGTCTTTGATGTGTTCGTACATTGAGGTACTACACACCAACGATATGTTTTTCGTTCCATAACAACAAATAAAGAATATTTTCCACGAAACAAAACATCTTGCGAACTTATGTTCATACAGTCGTTTTGTTTCTGTTATGAATGACCACAGAACAATAATATTGATGACATTTACAAGTGACGTCACGCGTATAACGTGTCGTTTTGGCGGTATTTTTAAACAAACAATATTAAAACATGATTTTGAGTACCTAAAAGGCTATAAATAAATTAAATTTATTTTTTTATGTGAATAAGTATCCATGAAGATTAATTTAAAACACTTTCTGAAAAATTGTCCGATCCCCTATTGCTTGCTTAACTGAGATAATAAATTCTGAAATATATAGTATGGTATTATTATTTTTATAATTAAATTTTTTTGGGATTTGCATTTGACAAAATTCCGTAGCTAAGCACTAATTTTACTAAAAATTAATAATCCAAAACTGCTTCTTCTAATTCCAAACTTCGCTTCACTTAATCCAATAATTAAAATATCAAGGCCTTTTAATCTACAAGATAAATTTAGACAAAGCTTTACAGAACACAAACGTATGTATGTCCATACTTGGTTACAATTGTAAATCTTGTAAACCTTGTTTCTACTACATAACTTTGTAATTGACAATGGACTACTTCAAGTAACAAACAATATGTAGTAATGAAGAACTGAACTCGTCTGTATTAGAGGATAAATTTAACTTAGGTCATGGCGGGCAGAAGGAAGCATTTAACGCCTGTAACATTTCTACGAGTGATACTACCTACCTATTTATAACTTTATCAACATTTGTTGATGTAATTTTTTTTTTGTTTATGATACAATACGAAAAATAATATTGACTTTTCCAAAGAAATGCAATTTTCGGGAAAATTTGAAAATAAAACTACACAATATCTATGTCAAATGTGTTTAATAATTAGAGAAAAATCACACGTGTACAATTTACTTTTCAATAAGTATTACAAACCATTACGCTTTTTTATTTATTTCACTACAATTTGTTAGAACAAACATTAAACTATTTAAAAAAATGCATCGAATTGAATAATACTTATTATTCTTGTAGAGTAGGTTTTTTAGTATTCAAAACTATTTCTGCTACAAAAGTACAGCAGGAAAGAATACATCCAATAATCCATATATAAAAGGCACCAGCCAACTCGCGCAACGTAATTTGGCATCCAACAATGCAACTGTAGCTGTTGGACAATATATTCTTATTCACAATCCTGGCTTTATCCACTACGGTAATTCCAATTGCTTCTACATACAATTTCTCAAATATACCTGCTTCAAACAGTGTCGCTGCTTTTACGTCAAATTTGGGAACAAGAATGTGATCTTTTCTCATTAGCATTTCATGATAAACGAACAAAACGTTCTCTGGGACCCTTAACACTCTTGCCTCGTCATTAACTGCAGTGGATGATTGCAATGAAGGCAAATGCCCATTGATAATAAGTGTTGATCCTTTATATTTTAACATCATATTTTCACAATCTACAAAACCGGCGCAATCACCAGATCTATTTACAAATACTTCGTGCTTGTGATCCTTAACGAAATATTTCGTTGTCATTCTTAAGTAAGGTGTCTTACTTGAAACTGATAATTCTTCAGCTGTATTATAAGTTTCCGGTGGCCCTTCAATAGTTAGATAGTAGTAGATCTGTGTGCTGATGTAAGATGATAAATGTATACACAAGATTAGATAAAAAACATTTAAAATCTTTAATTTCAAACTTGGAGCATCTTGTAAACCTGATGCCCCAACTAAGGCTCCCCAACCGTAGAATAGTGTGTCTCTTATTGAACAAATCTGATTGTCAAATTTGCACATCAGTTTCCAAAGTATTGCATAACAGATATAAAATATGAAAAATATATACAGCCCGGTTGTTTTTTTAACTAATGCTTGCCATGATTTTACTTCTCTCTCAACAGTATACACCCAAATTACTGTTTGTCCGGAATATATACCAGAGTATGCAACACTATTTCCATAAATTCTATAAAGACCTCCAGCACAAGCATCTATTGTCCTATTATGGAGATATCCCAAAAATTCCTTACGTAAATATGGATTTTCTTCTTCCCTAAAAATGTAATATAATTTCAAAGTAAGATTAAATATGTCTGCGAATATTTTCATGAACTCCACATCGGCACCGTAGCTTTGGTTATCTACATCATCGAGATCTTTATATAACTCTTTATTTTCTAACATAGAATATGGAAATAAAGTTGCCATTCCTACAATAAAGTTACATTTTTTAAAGTTCGTTGGTATTTTAATACGAAAAACATCTGTTATCTTTTTCCCTTGTAGCGAACCATTATGACACACGTTTATTGTTTGAATTGGAATTACTTCAGCAAAGTCACAAGTTTCTTCATCAATATCAAGAATAAATTTTTGTATCTTAAACATATCTTCACTTCGATCCTTAATAAGAAAAGTAATATCGTAATGTCGAATTGAATGCAAAATTTTATTTAAAGTTCTAAAACATACTTCATCTGGCAAAGCATCGATTATAATTAGATAGCGGAAATGAATATCGAAAATTTCCAAGTCAATATGTAAGAATAGTTCGTCGCAAGTTTGATAATAGCTGACAATAAGCATTGTGCCATCATAAGCCTTAATAAGTCTATGCAAGGCATGTTTATCAGAAATTTTTATAAACGGTTTTCCATTTTCTAGTAGAGCATTTAATAAACCATCGGCTGCATCTTCAGAAACGTTATTATTTACGTAAATTGTTATAGCGCTTTTAAAGCTATTATGATGATTTTCAGACACTAAACTGAAGCATTTCATAAGCGGTGCTGTGTTGCTGACATTATTCTGCAATAATTCTATATTAATTGCAGTTGTTCGAGCTATTGTTAATAGTAATATGAATTGCTTATAAGATATTCTCCACAACATGTTTGCGTTCAAATTTTAACTACAAAATATACTTCTTCGCGCTTCTGACATTGGTAACTATAAACATAGACACTTAAATAAATAGAGGCGGCAATTATTTTGTTTTTTTTTTTCAAAACGATTAGACTTATTTTAAATTCAAAATAAGATTTTTATTGTTTAATGTGATATATCTTATTACTATTTAAATGCGAAAGTTTGGATGGATGAATGTTTGTTAATCAATCACGCTAGAACGGCAGAACGGATCTGGATGATATTTGTCACAGAGAAGATTATAGTCTGGAATAGTACATAGGCACTTTTTATCCTGGAAAAATATACGGTTCCTGTGGGATAGCTTTGTTTTTATTTTTCACTAGCGACGAACATGAGCGAAGCGAGGGTGAGCTGATACATATATAAGATATCTGTTCTACCTGACATTAAACATTGTAAGACATAGTTACATTAAACGTGGGATGACACGACATGTCATAGTATAGCATGGCTAATAGCATATATTAGGAAGAAGAATTTATCTATCTAACAGAAATTGTAAGTTACATTGTTGCACTAGATTCATTACATTACTAGCATTGCCCGCGGTTCCGCCCGCGTTCAGATGACCAAATACCAAATTCTTAGGTTTTACATATTAGTGTACTCGTACATTGCAGTTTTTGTATTTTTTCTCAAAAATGAGATATTTTCCCGCGGTAAAAAGTATCCTAAAAGTTGACTCAGATAACCATTTATCACCTTACCAAATTTCATCAAAATCCCTCCAGTGGTTTTTCTGTGATGCGGTAACAGACAGGCAGACAAAAATTCTAAAAACTATAAATTCAGCCGCTGTATCGATAATAATGTTTATTTCAATAAGATTTTCCTAAAAATATCTAATGTACAGATTCGGTTTAGTTACAATTTTATTATATGTATAGATTTATCTACTAAATTAATCGTCTTTTCAATCCTATATAAGTAGCAAATTCAAACGATTAATGTGGACATTGAAAAAGCTACGTCTCGTTTGTCTGTAAAATTGTTATTTTAGTACCTATATTTGTTTTACACTTCTATCTATTTGTAAGCCTTAAATTCTAATGTTCAGAAGCACTGCAATTATATTAATGACACGTGCAGTTCTTACGAGGAAAGCCTTTTAAGGAAACAGATTAGCGTTTATACGGCATGCTATTATTAAACGCCCTGCATTTTTAATATTATATTTATGTTCTAATAGTTTTTCAAATGTCTCGGTGGTCTAGTGGCTAGGATGTAAAGCTGATGATCCAATGATATTCGGTTCAAGTCCCACCCAAGTTTAGTCAATGCGTTTTTCTGTTAAGAAATTCTCAGTAACAGTCCGGTGTTAAGAAATCGGCGGTGTTTTCCCCTCGTGCTAAGGAGAGCTTGTAAAGCCATCAGTCCTGCGCCTGATCTCTTACTGGTCTTGTCGAATTGTCGTCTTACCAGAATTTGAGAGTGATAAGGAATATAGAGTGTACTTGTGTTTGAGTGCATACTTGTAACTACGATAGCTCCAGTACAGTTAGCTAGTCTCATTGAGTTTGGCCGTTGTGATCGATATTGGTCATCATATTATACTCAATTATATATATATATATATATATATATATATATATATATATATATATATATATATATATATATATATATATATCTGTTAGATTTTTGTAAGTAGATATATTATATTGTTTTAGTTACAACAATATTAAATATTGAAGGTAGGTGTTATTACTGATTTATTGTTGAATTAATAAGACTGATACATGGCAATGTGTATTTTTTTATATTGGTCTTATATTTATATATAAATAATAAATATAAAAATATGTAATTATTTGTATGTGATATAAAAATACTTATGGAATTTTCAAATATTTTAAATCTTGATTTGTTTATTTCCGTACGTAAAAATCTCTGGAGCTATTGGAATTTTATTTTATTCAACGTATTATACGAGTATTTTGTAAGAATTCAGTAAAACCAAAGAAATAATACACAAAACAATTTATTTATGTCAATCATAGCACATATTATATTTTGAAAGGCTTATCGTTCAGCTTATATGTAACTTGTTATGTCTATATATAACTTGTACTGCGTACAAGTTATATATATATATATATATATATATATATATATATATATATATATATATATATATATATATATATATATATATATATATATACCACATAATGATGTTGTTACATACTAAAAATAAAATACTATATAAATTATTAAATTTAAATAAATTAAAAATACATTGTATGACTAGATGACACGTTATAAATTATAAGGATACTCGTATTTTGTGATATCGAACAAACAACAAGTAATGGAAAAAACAAATTGTAATAAAAAATATAAATAATCTTAATACTTTCTTAGATTTACGCGAATATTTAACATTTTAAATAAAACTATCTTTTCGGATTTTCTTTTACGGATTTATTTGGATTTTTGGTTCCCGACCAAATATTGGAAACCAAAAATCCATATAAATCCGCGAAAAAATCTGAAAAGATACTTTAATTTAAAATAACTAATCTTCTTTATCTGCCCAAATGCTGTCACCATTGACTTCTGTAGTTCCTCTTACATATTTCTGGATAACTGGTAACTTGTACAAGTACACTGATATGATGGATCCAGCACAAGCCCCTAGCCAATACACTGCAGCATGCTCTATTAAAGTATGGCCTTCACATCCTGCTTTAATCGACGTGGCTAAAACTGGATTGAAGTAACCACCTGAGTAGTCGAAAGCTGTAAAAGAAATTTTCAGTTACATATTATATTAAGCTCGCTATACACACTATGATAGGTAATTTTAATATTATTTTTATATTGTGTGTTTAACTGCCACATGCAATCCAATGCATCTGCAAATATACTCAAACGTGTATAGTAAACTTTAAGTCAAAAAATATTTTTTTTTACTTTATGTTTAAAATACTATTTAAGTCGTTATTATATTGAGCATTGGCAACACTGATCAAACTTTGTGTAATGTGACTTCGACAAAGATAATGGATGACATCATCATGTTTGCAGTATAGTAAATATTTTTCCCAGTGCTCTAAAAGATAATGAAACTTTGCTCAAATTTTAAAATGAAAATAGAACGTTCTTATTATTCACATCTCTTCATATAATATATCTTTATCATTGATCATTCTGTAAAATATACACTAAAAAAATATTATAAAAACACTGAAGACTTTGAAGCAATTTTGAATTAAAAAAAAAAGTTGGTATGCAGAAAGATGAACTCAACAATTAACGATATCGTATCTTAAATTAAAGTGGATTTTAAATGCGCTTTCAAATTATAAAGATGCATTAACAGTAGCAACTGAAAATGAGAAACAAAATATTTACAACGCCATGCTTAATGAAAGCCGAAATTGAAATGAAATCCGAATTTAAAACCATTTTGGTAATATAGTATTCTACTTGGTCTTCATTTTAAAATGAATTATTTACATGGAATATACTTCAACTGTATTGGAAAGTACTTTATATCTAAGTCCATGTTTTTAATTTATATTTTAATGGCATTAGTATTCCAATTCAATTTCATTATACTTATAACAGATTTTCTTTAAGTTAGTTGACACAGACATCTGAAGCAAACTCATACCTAATAAGAGACAAGAGTCTAGAAAGCTGAAGTCACAAATTAAAAACTAATTTGATCAAATTTTTAGTTACCATGTCAACTGAAAGTAATTTCACGAAGTGGATTTAAGTGAGTCGTTTTGGGAGGAAATGGTAAAAGTTTTTAGCTTCATGCTCACGTACTGGATATGTCTTAAATTTTTCTTGTCAAAGTAATTGATTCTATAGATAGCTAATTTTGTTGTAGGTAGTTTTATTAAAACCTAGCACAGTGGCGTATATATTTTTTTTAAAAAAATTGACCAATCCGCTTAAGAGATTAAGTGTTCAAGACGCAATATTAGTATTAAGTTCCGCTAATTTTGTCTCGATACATAAACATTCCTATGAGATGCATTGCAAAAGGCTGGAATCGCGAGCGAAAAAAGGCATAATATCTCTAACAGTATCATAATATTAAAAAAACAATTCAGTAGACAGTGTTAATTTTGACTAAACATACAGATATGAGTTTATTTCAGAGATTTTTAAGTACCTTTTCCTACATGGATTTTGCAAAAGACAGACACACTGAGGTCCGCATTGGCACTACTATCCTCATAGCGGTAAGTCAGTACCGTGTGCCTATTGAGAACCCCTGCAAAATGATAGTTAATGGATAGATTATATTAAGTGAGCTTTTGCGTGCGATTTTCCTTTCCTGCTCTATTTTGCTTAGAACTATTAACATTGGTCCCCGTTTTATATTATTACATAAGAGAGATCAAGCTATATTTTCCAACAAATTAATCCCATGGGAATTGTACATTTTTCCGGATAAAAGTAATCTATGTGCTATTCCAGATTATAATCTATCTCTGTGCAAAATTGCAACCAGATCCGTTTACCCGTTCTGGCGTGATTGAGTAACAAACATCCAAACATCTTTCACATTTGTAATATTAATAAGATTAACAAGAAGTAAGATAATTGCTAATACTGTTTAAAGTAAAATGAACCAATGTTTTTGGTCGAAATGGTTCCAATAAATCTCAATAAAAGATACATTTTAGCCAAGATCAATATAGCGCATTACATAAATAAATGAAAAAAATCCGTAGTTTTGATTTTTATCTCATTAAAAATATCCTAGTGGAAAATTTCAGAAACATTTTATCGTAACGTTGAAAATTTTTAGATTTGTTAGTTCTTTAAATATAAATATAAAATGAAGAATATTATAAAATAATTCCCCATACAAACTTTCATCCCCATTTTCACCCCGTTAAGGGATGATTTCCGGAATAAAAAGTATCTTAGGTCCTTGCCAGGTTCTCAAACTATCTTCTTACCAAATATCATTTAAATCGGTTAAGTAGATCCAGAGATTAACCCCTACCACCTCACAAACTTTACCTCTTTATAATATTAGTATAGATAATATTATTACTAACTACTAAATCTGTTACTTTAGTAATACATTTAACTTTCTGACTAATTTCGTTAAATACTTAAAAATTTCATAAAGGATTCGATTTAACTCTGAAAAAACTCCTTCTCAACTTGCAAACAGATGGAGCTTTGAAACTCAAAACTTTTGCACGTAAACGATTACCCTCGAACAAAAAAATCAGATAAATGTCAATTTATCCGATATTATTAACACTCAAATACTGATAGAGACAAAATTAAAATTCTTATATAATAGCTAGCATTTTCGTACTTAAATATACTAAGAATTCGAACTCTGAACGACCGTATGTACGATCCACTTCTAGCTTTAGGAGACACTTTGTCCCCTTCTGGTGTTACAACAAAACAACCAGTGATCTGGACCATGATACTGTATATATTTATCAAAACTAGTACCTCAAAAAACAAGTTAACTCAGCTAATTCGAAAGAACCAAGCAATAGCGTGATTCAACTGACACAACTCCATCTATTAGTAATAAATGTAAACTACACAAATGATAACATAAATTATACACCGTATATGCATCAGTGAATTATAAAACTACTCGATTTTTCTGCTAAGAAATTTTTAGTACCAGCCTTTCTAAGCACGTACAATCGTCGGACCTACATCTGATCTTTAACTGGCCGTATCAAACTGTCATCCCGCTACAAATGGCTGGTCTCAATGACAGAGGCCACCGTGACCCCTTTAGTCCAAACTAAATTAGACCAAATCAGTTATAAGGACTATATGATATGTCGATCTTGATCGTGAAAAAAAATTTTGTACTATAATTACTCCTGCGGTAGGTAGCAAGCCATGAGATATGTAATAATCAAAATCTAAAAGTATTTATGTTATGTATAATTTAAAAATGTTTAGTTCTACAAGGGACCATTCGACAATATTATGATTAAAGTTTTATCATTTTGCGTAATTTAGGAACGGGCTGGAACTGGAGCACTTTTCTAATAACATAAATAGTTTAATTTTAATTGTATAATTAAATAAAAAATATAGCTTGAGCTCCCATTGTATTTAGTGGTCATGTTATATGGTTAGACCTTATTAGAAATATACATATGTATATATAGGCATGTAAAACTTAAAGCTAGTATTCATTTAATCAAATATAGTTTTACAGAATTTACTAAACATACTCGTATATTCAATTGAAAACTTAATATTCTATGAGATCTGTTTGAAAACAAGCCATTTTTTTCTGACTTTGAGACATTTATAATTATTCCAAAGTATCATTTAAAAAACCACACTGTATATTACTAGCAGGTAGTGCTTCCATGGATAATTATAATTATTGATTATAAGAGAATCATGACATATATAATAGATATATCTTTATATTATTAAAAAATGACTAAAATACGTGCATTAAATAAAAAAGCATGTTTCGATGGTCTTTAATGTTCAATGAAAATAAGTGGCAAGAGTTGAAAAGGATGATCAAAATCACTCCAATGATACATAATACTAAAGGCTGGTCCACACTATAGTGCCGCACTGTAGTGATCACGGTGCGTTCTCGGTCCGATATTTACTAGTCGTAAAGTATTTTCATACAAAAAACATTGCTGGCACGTAATTCGACCAAAACTGTACTCTTACGGATAGTGATAATGTGAATGCACTCTTTATTATACAATATTTATTTATTTGTATAGATAAAAATACTTTAACAGACAGATATTGAAATGAGAACTAACTATGATCGGCACTATAGTGTGTATCGGGCCTAAAATATCACTTACCGGCAACAACTAGTGATGTTCCGATGAAAGAGTCAATAGCAGTAGAGAATCTTGGGTTCAAGTCACTCAGACCTCTTGAGGCAATTCTGCAGACACAAGTCGCTACGCCTTCTACAATCGCTCCATACAAAACCGGCACCTTATAATTGAAAAAAAAAATAGTTTTACTAACTAAATATTAATGAAATCAATTATAAAACGAAGTTTTTTTTTTTTCAGGACATTAACACACAACACCATCTAGTTCCATGGTAAGCTACGAGGCTTGTATTATGGATACCAGATAGTTGATACATTATACATATATAACTTTTTTTTAAATACATACATATTATAAATATAAACATCCATGACTGGAGTACAAACATCTGTGCTCATCACACAAATGAATGCCCCCCAGCGGGACTTGAACCCGCGACCGCTGGCGCAGCAAGGGTCTTTACAAACTGAGCCAAACGTGTCGTCAAAGTTAAAAATTAATAAAAAAAATAATTAAAAAAAAAGTTAGAAATTAATTAAGACAACTCTGTAGTTTTTTTTACAATTCCTTTAATTTTCTTACAAATAAGTACTTTTCAGGCCCTTAAAGATGTATCTGTTACAAAAGGTTTAATTGTTTTCGAGTTCGTGAAGATAGAAAATTATCTATCGTGACGGTAGAGATTATGTGTAAATCCATCCAATATAGCTAGTAGGGGTAGTCCATTTTAGTAGGTCGTAGGTTTGTAGGTCGTAGGTGGCACCATCCATTTTAATTTCATCCAAGTAGTATTATTTTAATACACTATAATATATTCTAATAAAAAATATATACTCTATATAAGTGAAAAAAGCATTTAGAGTGGGTCGGGAGGACGGGCTCACCAACGGGCCGGCGCCCGCGACACGGAATTTTTAATGCCTGTTGTCACCGGCCCGCCGCGCCGGTGGGTCGGGGCGGAGTGCTAAGCTAGATGTCATATAATAATCACTTTTATGAGACAGCTTTTTTATTTTATGTTTTTGACCACTATCACAGTATAAGGACAAATCAGATTGTAATCTATACATATAATAAAATTCGACCTGAATCAAATTTGTACATTAAATATTTTTTGGAAAATCTTATTGAAATAGTCATTATTATCGATACAGAGGCCGAGTCTATAGTTTTCAGAATTTTTGTCTATATGTCTGTCTGTGAACGCATCACGAGAAAACTATTGGTCAAATGTTGATGAAATTTGGTGTGATGATAGCTGGTTATCCGGGTCAATATATAGGATACACTTTACTCCGAGAAAATATGTCATCTCTAAGAATCTATACTAAACGTTAAAACATAATACTCTAAGTCCAAAGTCCAAAGTAGAGACCTGTTACACCACCAATGTAATCTGTACGGATTATATCATATAATTATATCAATAGATTATATCAATCTACAATGGCTATCATAACGATGGATACTAAAAGATGTACCGAAATAGATGCACCACTAAACATTATACTCGTATCACTCGGTCAAAAACATTATCGTCATAAATTATCTGTGCACAGCTTTATAAAGGATATTTATACAATAAATGATCTTCATGAAGATGTGACGATCACACTCTGCACACCTTGGGAATGATGCCTATAAGCTCGTCTAATATTGGATACTAAATTTTTGTTATTTTATATTGAAAAAATTCAAAACAAAACTAAAGTACCACTTCTTTCGCCAATTCTTCTCAGGGCTGAGGAATTTTTCCCGAACTACGAGTATTGACAAACGAATCAATAAATGTATTATATAACACTCATAGAATAAAAGAATTTTGTATTTGAATATAGGAAGAGTTTATGTATGTACATATATATAAACAACAATACATATGTACATGTACATATGTATAACAAGCAACTCATCCTCGGTTCGCTCGAGTTTGTCCCTAGGTTAATTGCCCATACAAACTTTCATCCCCATTTTCGTCCCCTTAAGGAATGATTTTCGGGATAAAAGGTATCCTATGTCCTTCCCAAGGTTTCAAATTATCTTCTTACCAAATTTCATCTAAACCGGTTCAGTAGATCCAGAGATTACCCCCTACAACATCACAAACTCACAAACTCACAATTCACAAACTTTACCTCTTTAAAATATTAGTATAGATGTATGAATATACAAATTCAAGTTATCAAAATAGGTATATCTAATAAATTAAATTAATAGATTTAGTACCTGTTCTTGTTTGTATTGTACCCTAACGGACTCTAGTGCATGCATCTACGAAAATGCAGCCTTGTCTGGAAAGGGTATTGCTATAGCGCCCTTGTAAATAACCTGAGGAGTGTATTCCTCGGATTCGCATTTAGGGCGCGATGTTATTTAATTACATGAACTTACCAAAAATCTAAAAAATACTTAGTTACATATATATTGATCATGCCATTTGAAATTAAAAAAATGTTGGATAATCTAAACTAATATCATAAACGTGAAAGTTTAGATGTTTGTTGCTGAATCACGCCAGAACGGCTGAACGGATCTAGATGAAATTTGGCACAGAGATAGATTTTAGTCTGAAATAGCACATAAGCTACTTTATCCTGGAAAAATGAACGGTTCCCGTGGGATAGATTTGTTTTTCTTTTTCTAGAGGCGAACCCGAGCGGAGCGAGGTAATTAATATTATATATATATATATATATATATATATATATATATATATATTGCTAGTAATTAATAAAAATTGATCTTTATGTAACAAATTATACCGACATTTTCCTTTAAAAATAAACATTATACACTCTTTTGGATAGGATTTTTCTTGAAAGTTATGAGGGACCACCCTTACATTAAAAGATACACAAAAAACATATAACATACACATAACGAAATATATATGTCCATTCCAATTTTGCAGTCTTCGAGTTTAAAGTAAAAAATTGAAAAAAAGTCAAGGAATTCAAAGAAGAAGAAAAATTAAAGTATGTAAAAAATAACTGAGAATAAAATAGTTCTAACTTTTCCCACTGTTATAATTGGTAAAATTATAATTTAGTTAATTGATCACATTTGTCCAACGATTAAATAATCAACCTTTATTATATAGATTGATAATTTTAAACATATTATGAATGGCCATTGAAACGGTTTCACGAGCTCTTCAACGTATTGAAATGAACAATTATTTTATAAAGAATTAGTTTGCTAATTTAATTAAAACGGAGTAAATTTTCACATTAAAATAACATTTTACAAACAAAATATTTTAATTAAAAATATCGTAATCCTCGGCTCGTGCAGTTTATGTTTAATTACTACGTTCCTGAAGGTCGTAATACTATTATGGATTCTGTGGTCGTACCGTGATGTTAGATAACTTGACATTTCTCAAAAAAACTGTACATTTAATAAAATTGTAATTAAGCCGAATCTGTACATTAAATATTTTTTTGGAAAATCTTATTGAAATAAACATTGATACTCTCCTGACCGATTCCGGCCACGGCGGCCAATCTCATTGAGACTAGCCAACTGCGCAGGAGATATTATAGTGCACAAGTGTACGCGCAGACACAAGTGCACTCTCTATTCCTGTCACTCTCATACTCTGGTGGGACGACTGCTCGACACGACCAGTGAGAGTTAAGGCGCAGGACCGACGGCTTTACGTACTCTCCGAGGCACGGAGGTGAAACACCGCCAGCTTCCCAACTACGGGCTATTATTGAGGCTTACTTTACAGAAAAACTCAATAACTAAACCTGGCCCGACCCGGGACTCGAACCCAGGACCTCCGGGTGTGCAGACGTACATGCTAGCCACTACACCACCGAGGCAGTAGTAGTAGCAAGCAGAGAAATAAACATTATTATCGATACAGAGGCCGAATCTATAGTTTTTAGAATTTTTGTCTGTCTGTCTGTTGGTCTGTTACCGCATCACAGAAAAACCACTGGAGGGATTTTGATGAAATGAAGTATGATGATAGCTGATTATCCGGGTCAACATATAGGATACTTTTTACCGCAGGAAAACGTGTCATTTCTGAGAAAAAATACAAAACTACAATGTAAGAGTATACTAATATGTAAAACCTAAGAATTAGATTTTTGGTCATCTGAACGCGGGCGGAGCCGCGGGCAATGCTAGTACGCTATGAGTTTAAAAAAGTTTCATATATTAGCGTATTGAAACAAATAAAAAACAAACAATCTCTTTAATTTTATGATATTTGTATATATTATAGTATTTTGAAGCTTTTTACACTGTACTAAGATGAGGCATATGGGATAGATTTTATTCTGTGTCCTGTGTGTGGGTTAATAAATCGAAAAATTAAACGACACGTTTGGCTCACTTTGTAGTGACGCTACTTATTGAACCAGCGGTCGTATTTGTGTGATGAGCACGAATGTTTGTATACCAGTCATGGGTGTTTATATTTATAATATGCATAACACAAGCCTCGTAGCTTACCATGGAACTACATAGATAGTGTTGTGTATAAATGTCCCAACATATTAAAAAAAATCAACTTAAATTTTATTTAAGTAACACTAGCTTTGAACTTAGCTTTGAGCAAACGCTGCTAACGAGCATTGAAAGAAAAGAAAACATCATCATAGTCATCATCATCATAGTATTTTTAAATAAAATCACCTGTAAATCCGCCGTGCAGTCTTCGAAAGCTTTATTTTTATGCGTTTCAGCAATCTCCAATACCCAGTACATTTGAACGTATTTGAAGACTAACAACCCTCCCGTCAACTCCGCCCAAGTTATCAATAAAGCCTTCCGTACGTCGCCTTTGCCTGTAAGTAGCATCAGTTAGTTTTAAAACTTTGTTTAAAAGCGTATTGGATGTAACGGAACAAAGAGCATATTCGTGTATCGATTTAACTTTGAATATCACAATTATTTTTAATTCTTAAGAAAATTAGAAACACCAGTATCTGATATTTTTGAGTTAAGAGTCTGTATATCTGAGTGTGCTATCGTAGCTCCAAAACGGTCTCAAAATGCTTCTTTTTTTTAATATATTATGATACACATTAAGTTTACATCTTTCCGCGGCTTTTTATTAAGGCATAGCTAAGATGAATGTAAAAAAGTTATTTTATTTATTTATTTTTATTTAAACACTTTATTCCACACAAAAATAAAAATGATACATACAAAAAAAATACATTTTAAGAAATGTGCAAAGGCGGCCTTATCACTAAAAGTGATCTCTTACAGGCAACCGCTAGAAGTAGGATACAAAAGTTAACAGAAAGCGGTAAGGTGCATATTAATATTAATAAAATAACTATAATAATGATTTCAGTTATTTTTTTTCATAACTTTCATACTTCGAAACTTAATTTTCATGTTCGTTTTTGACTGTAAATATCTATGATTATTTTATTTTCGCAAGGGATCGATAGTAATTTCAATCAATGGTTTAATGGGAAGAAGCTGTCGAATAAATGGTGAATCAAATCGGTTGTAGAAGGTATTACTTAGTGGTTAAGTGTGTTGTATGAAGTTTCAAAAGTCTAGTTCTAGTGCTTTTCTTCTATTCTTGTTTCCCCATCGGTAATCGGCAATATTTTTTAATGCTTAAAATTGTAAGTGTACTATAACATGCGAACTAAGTATGTAAGAAAGTTATTAAAAAAATAATTGTAACCATTAGTTATTTTTATTAATAACTTTTTTAAATCCTATATTAGCTATGCCTTAATAATAATATGATATTAATAGAAATAAAAAAAAATATTACCCAACAGTTTTGATCGATTTACAAAAAAGAGGTTTTATGTTCGTTTATATGTAGGTATTTCTTATTTATTACCAATATTATTATTTACCCAAGTGTCTTACCTTCAATAACATCTTCGATGTGTGTATATGGACATGCTGTCGCATCCCCCCAGTTCAATGACCACCAAATCGTAAGCGCGAATAAAAATATAGCGTATGTTGCTACCCCGAAGTTATCTGCCACTGGAATTGAGAAAGTCAAATGTTAAGTACTAATTTTGCTTCTAGCTTCAAATGTAAACTAAATACGTAAATCTGTATAAATATAAATGTGAAAGTTTGTAAGTATGGATGTTTGTTGCTCTTTCACATCAGAACGGCTGAACGGATCTGGATGAAATTTGGCACAGAGATAGATTATAGTCTGGAATAACACATAGGCTACTTTTTATCTCGGAAAAATGAACGGTTCTCGTGGGATAGGTTTGTTTTTGTTTTCCATGTTCAATATATATGTAAGCCATCTTACAGCAAATACAAGTACCTCAGAAACCGGGCGTTAAAGTCGTCGAGCCGTTGCAGCATGAAAAGTAATAAATACATATATACCTACTCAGTTACTCGATTACTATATTTTTGATATTTTTTTCATGCATTCAATTCAATTTTTTTCGTGCATTCAATTTCATACAAATGAGAAAACACTTTAGATTTATATATAGATTATTAAAGTAGTTCTTTTAGGGATCAAGTGTTCCAAACTAATTTAAAATTAACGTAAAACGAACGAACTTATAGGAATTTTAATTGATTTATATATAAATCACTTAAAATTCCTATAAGTTCCTTTCGTCGGATCTTCTCTGAAAGTAATTTCTTGGCGAAGTGGTGGCAGAGATTTAAGAAGCTTATGCTAGTGTAGAACATTTGTTTTGCTTTCAGTTATAATGAAAAGTCTTGGGTTCAATACTCTTACGAGACTAGCATGTCAATTTTGATAGGATACAGATTTTAAGCCGTTCGATTATGTCTAAAAATAAAGTAATGCCCACCATTTGATACGCACTTAAAAGTTATAAATTGTGTATTAATCGCTTGACTGTGTTCCTAGGTGTTTTTTATATTCATAAATTTACAGTCAGACAGCGCCACCTTTTAGCATTTTTTATTACTAACAGCAGTCTATGTGTTACTCCAGGTCATAGTTAATCTGTAAGTATAATAAATTTCACTCAAATCGGTCTTGACTCTTGACATTTCAGCATGAAAGAGTAACAAACACACATACATACATACAAATTTTATGTATATGTATGTATGTGTGATTTACTTACCAACGATAAGTTCAAAACAACATCCACATAGCTCAGCGGCAGCTATGGCTTCTTCTAGAAGCAGCCTCACAAAGGATTCCTTCACAGTCTTCTGGACCAATCTTCTCGCACAGTGTGCCAGTAGAGATGTTAGCAGGATAAAGAGTGTAGACACCACTAATGGTGCAAACGTCACTCTGTTTACCTGAAAATAAAAAAAAATTGAAACATTTTAATAATCTCGCTTTTAACACAATATAAATTATTACTTCTGTTGAAATTTAGCCGATTTTAATAAAAATCTAATATAACATAGCTGTATTAGTCGATCGTCCATTTAAACAGAGAATTTTTCTCCACCTTTCAATTTTCGACCACCAATTTTCATCACAATCGGTTATGATAACCAAGCAAAGCGAAAGATTGGTTTTTCATTTCATTTTTATAAATTTAAATACAATTTTTTAAATTTACTATATATTTAGGTCCTACTTATAATTGTTATAGGTTAAACTATGGAAAATAACTTTTGGTCTAACTGCATGTTTTGTTTTGAATAATTTTCAAGCGAAATTTGTTACAGGTAAGCTTTTATACTTCGAAAATGGGATGAACGATCTATTTTATTGGAACAAACATGCTCATACATTATTGCAAACATTCGAATAGCTCTTGCATAAAGTACGCTTCATATGACTTGAATATAAATCATGATCATATTTGATGTATTTATAAGTCCTAACTTAGTTTGTATACTTAATGTGCTTTTGTAAGCACACCGACTTGTACAGATACTAGCTTTCGTCAAGTTCTTTACTCGGCAGATATTATCTATATAAATAAAAATGAATAGCTAAATGTGTTGCTAAGCGCAAAACTTGAGATCCACTGGACTAATTCGGCTATTTTTTTTTATTGAATTATTCGCTAAAGTCCAAGGAAGGTTCTTATGAAGAGAAAAATTGGAAAACATGCCCGGAAAAATATAAAAAATATCATTTTTCTAATCAGACCTGCTACTGGGCCACTTAATTTGATAGAACGAGGTCTGTCGGGGCACCTAGTTTTATATAGATTTCTTAGAATCACGTTTACATAATAATTGAAAGTCATACGTATAATCTTACTACTATATAAATGCGAAAGTTTGGATGGATAGATGTTTGTTACCCAAACACGCTAAAACAACTGAACGGGTCTGGATGAAATTTGGCACAGAGATAGATTATAGTCTGGAATACTTTTTATCCCGGAAAAATGTACGGTTCCCGTGTGATACATTCGTTTTTGTTTTTCACTAGGGACGAAGCCGAGTGAAGCGAGGGTGAGCCGCTAGTATATGTATACTTCACGCTTTATCCCTTGCGATTAGGTTATGTGGTTCTTTTTCTTTATCCCATATTCAAAATAACTGACATTTATAAAGAGCTCACAATTGCTGACTTTTTTTATTTGAACATATGTACTCGACATTACATGATTAATACTGCTTTTTGTTTTAAAAACCCATTCTATAATTATCAAAATTAATTCTATCAAGTTTTCATAATCAGTCGGAAATCGAAGTTATGGACAGACGGGCAACCAGACACACAAAACCGCGGGTATAAACTAGTAATAACATTAAAGGAGATAAGTATTATAATTATTCAGACAGCAGGTAGCAGGTAAGATTGTTTACGTAAGCTTAACGAGATAATAAGCGCATGTGCTGAGATGCAAGTTTCAAACTGAAAGTCTACTAACTAGAATACGTCGTGCAGTTTCAGCGAAGTTTCGAAGAACAACACTTTTCTTTGTTTTGCTATAATGCTTAAAGTACGTTATATTTTTATGAACAAAGTTTATTGGGTAATAGGTTTGATGTTTCATAACTAGGAGCTTACTTATTTATCTTTCGGATTTATAATATTACTAGCAGAACCCGCGGCTTTGCTTGCGCTAAAACTACAAAAAAACCCTAAAAAGATAGTTTCATACACAGTTTCATCCTCTATTTTACCCCCTTATGGGATGAATTTCGAAAAATGCTAAAACACGTATTTATTTAATTTTATTGAAGAGCATTAATACCAAGTTTCAAGTAATTCTGATCATAAATCTTTTTTTGAATTGTATTATAACTTGTATTCCCATGGGAATTAGATAATCTCTCGCGGTAACAAGTAGCCTATGTCACTCTCTAGCTCTCTAACTATCTCCATACAAAAAATCACGCCAATCCGTCAGTCCGTTTCAACGTCAAAGAAGGACAGACAAACAAACAAACAAACACACATTCACATTTATAATATTATAGTTTATTTAGTATGGATATACGAGATCTTTTTGCAATTAATGACGCTAGCTTATGTATTATTACAATTAAATTTCAACGAATTCAAAAAAAGGAGGTTCTCAATTCAGTTGTATTTTTTTATGTTTGTTACCTGAGAACTCCACTTATAAACCGATTTGGAAAATTCTTTTTTGTTTAAAAGTCCATATATATAGTTATCGTATGGACTCATTTAAAGAAGAAAAAATACCCCTAATGAGATATGAATATTTAATAGGTAAATATAACAAGGTATAAACTTTAATTATAGTTAAAATATCAATCAATCAATTTGTGTTGCATTTATCGAAATAGCATTTGCTTTGCATTGGTTGGCACCGACTTCGTTTTGTTTACATACACACAAACAAACATACACATAGTCCGATATTTAAAAAAAAATGTCTTTTAAAATAAACAACTATTTACTTCAAGTAATAATATAAAATATAAGGCTAAAGTGGAAAGTTATCATTCAGAGTCCAGTTCTATACAGCGCATTCGCCACAGTGCCAACTTGTCAAATTGAGTTTTAGTCTCAAAATGTTTACACACCCGTTCAACGGCTGACGGATACCGAGTGAAAAATACGCGGATGAAATTGGTTCAAAATTCAAGGTTTAAGACTGAAATTTCAATAGTATTACTTGAATTTGTCGCTTAATTATGATGCTTCTATAATGATACTTTCTTAGATTCACGCGAATATTTGACATTTTAAATAAAACTATCTTTTCGGATTATTTCGCGTATTTATTTTAATTTTTGGTTCCCGACATTTCGAATGCTTTACAGCAATCATGGTCACTAGAGAGACTAAGGTTATAGAGGTTTCAAACACATACTTGTTACAGACAGTGCCTACACACTATTTTACAAAAATGATTTCAAAATTCAAAAATGGCAATAAAGTACCTTACAATATTCGTTGATTTTAATTTCTAAACATTTTAATTTTTTTTAATAAATGTTATAATTAAATATAGCAGTGTTATTTAATAAATTTTTGCTGTTATTATTATAAATATTACAATTTAAAAAAAAACAATTAATTACTAATATTACTTAGTGTTGTTATTAATATATTATGTATAACCATAAAGAATATTAAAAATTAAAAAATTAAAAAATATTAATTATTTATCTAAGCAATATTATTGTTTTATATATAATTCAAAAGAATTTAAAATGTTAATTTAGATTGCTATTATTTAAAGTTAAAATATTGAGCAACACTATTGCTACCTTTATAAAAAAAAATGTTTATAAAGCTTCTATAATGAGTTAGTCAGTCAGTCAGAGTAGTTAAGACGATGGAGACGATGTGTTCCATGACATACCTACATATATTGTAGTATTTTAACATGAAGGGCAAAGACATAACTAATAGAGAAAGACTTAAGAAATGCCTGATTTTTTCCTAACAACAAAAAAAACGTATCCAAATAATTTTTCATACACCACATATCCTCTATAATTGAATTTTTACCTTAAACTATTTACATATATGAAGAATAAAAAAAATACATTAAATAAATATAATAGGTATTTTTTTTGCACCCGTATTCTCTCATCGTTCCCAATAGACGGCTCTTTGAATTGGTAGCGAGTACACCGCAGTACATACATGAGATACGAGATAGTTTAAAGTGAAATATCAAATACTTAGTGATTTCAAAGATCTAAAATTTTAGATAAGGTATAATTTTAATGTTAAATTACGTTTTTAGACCAATGCCTCGAATATCTAACATCTCATGGTTAAGCTCGAGACGTATTTGAAAAGCGTCCAACACAGGTGGACCTCCGGAGGTGTATTTTGCGGGCTACTCCTAGTACTTCTCTAATAGCAAAGTGGACCTTAAGAGCTGGTTCTTGTGAAGGACGGGAGGGGTGTGTCTCGATAAGCCAGCCTTTAGAGCGTCGCTGTGGGTTTTAATGAATAAGGCTAATTCTCACAGTCCCTTCTTGCCCGGAACGAACGAACGGACTTTCCCAACAATATAAAAAAAGATTAATTGACCTGAAGGTCTAGGCAAAGAGGATTTTTTTTGTTTTTCTAATGGAAGAGTGTACTTAAACACACCTCAGATGACGCCACTATAGTATGTCGTAAATAAGAATAAAAATCTGTGTTGGAAACTTAGTTTCTGCAGAATATGCACATAAATCGATTAGCGTAAAAAGCAGTAAACATATCCACTCATCAAAACCTCCATAACTCGGTTAATTTTGACCGGAGGAAAAAAGTCATGATACTTCTTTTATGAAAAATTTTAAGCTCTACACATTTTATTGAAACTTTTTAGTCTAATTTTTACCGTTTTCAAGTAATTGCGAAAAAACATTTTTTACAAATATTTTTTAACCCTTGCCAGGGGTTGCAGACACGAAGACCTTTACACATTGTTTTTGTATCATTAAAACTACATTATATCAAAAATGCGAAGTTGAGAGAAAAATTTTGATTTCAGACCTTATTTGACTGGACTATTACCGGTTCTTCACGCTTTTGTAAAAGGTAAGACTATTCGCATTTGAATAGTTGACAAATATAAAAGAAATAAGTGGCCGAAACCATGGAAGTAATAAGTAGGAACATAGCGTTTTATATATATATATATATATATATATATATATATATATATATATATATATATATATTTATTTTATTAGATACTAAAATAACTAAACTATATATAAATAGGCAAAGACAAAAAATTCATTACCTTTTTCTCCTCTGTTTGTTAACTGTTTTTTTTCTTTAGTAGCTATTGACAAGCTTTATTATTATGTTATCAATAAAAAAATGAAAACAGTTTTTTTTAATATACTATGTAGATAGGTAAATTCTATTCATATAGGCTTTCCTCAAAAAAAAATTGTGTTGTTTTCAATAACGTTTGTGGTCAAATTTTGTCCATCTATGTATAAATAGCTTTCAATACAACTCGAATATATAACAAACAAACAAACAAACAAACAAACAAACAAACAAACAAACAAACAAACAAACAAACAAACAAACAAACAAACAAACAAACAAACAAACAAACAAACAAACAAAATATACATGTCATGCTATTGGATTTTATAGTTTTTTTATTAGTCCATTTTCAATTTTCCACTGTAACTCACATAAACAAATATTTAAAAACTTGACGCAAGAGTCAGTGGCTATATGCCAAGATAAGTTTTTAATAAACAAAAAACAACGTTTTTATTATGTAATTTTATGTCTTACCTATGTATGTACACATGTTTATTTTATTTTTAATATATTTGGGAAACATACTTTGCAAGTATTACTTCATGTACAGTATGTTTATATTTGTATTTATATATATATATATATATATATATATATATATATATATATATATTTTATATTTTCTCAGAAATGAGACATTTTCCCGCGGTAAATAGTAGATATCCTATATGTTGACCCGAATAACCAGCTATCACCATACCAAATTTCATCAAAATCCCTCCGGTGGTTTTTCTGTGATGCAGTAACAGATAGACAGACAAAAAATTTAAAAACTATAGATTCGGCCTCTGTATCGATAATAATGTTTATTTCAATAAGATTTTCCAAAAAATATTTAATGTACAGATTCGGTTTAGTTACAATTTTATTATAAGTATAGCATAAACACTTAATCGTCAACACGCAACACTCAACTCGTCTAAGCATCTAAAAAAAATAATAATAATATTCAATGAAATATCTATTATCTACTTCCATAAAGATAACTTAAATTTAAAAACTTTAAACGTGATTAAGTTAGAAAATCTCAGAACTTAAACTATTGTAATTTTAGTTGCTCTCAACTTCATTGAAATGTAATCAGATCTTGTAAAGTTGTTTGAAAGATTCATACAGTTAAATTTGTAGTAAAAAGATAGTTAAAATATAAGAAAGATTTTCTTAGAAGATATAATGGATATTTTGACTTCTATCGGTAGGGTTAGATTTTTGAACTAGAGTGAGAGTTGGTTATACTTTGCCCTTTAAGGTTTTTTTTTTTGATAATAACAATAGTAATGTTCTTGGATTCTAACCACAGCGGTCAATTTCATTGAGACTAGCCATCTCAGCAAGAAATATTATAAGTGCACAAGTATGCGCGCCAACACAAGTGCACTCCCTATACCTGCCATTCTTATACTCCGGTGGGGCGACGCGACGGTTCGACACGACCAGTGAGAGTTAAGGTGCAGGACCGACGGCTTTACGTGCTCTCCGAGGCACGGGGGTGAAACATCGCTAACTTTCCAACTCCGATCTGTTACTGTGACTTCCTTAACAAAAAGACTTACTAATTAAACTTGGCCCGACCCGGGACTCGAACGCAGAACCTCCGGAAGCGCAGCCGTACATGCTAGCCACTACACCGCCGAGGCATGTTCGTTCTTTAATACATTTATCTAGTAGATTAGAGATAATCTATCTACAACTTCAAAAAACACAACCTAGGTGTGATTCGGTCACAAAGTAATTCCACGATTTGCCGGTAGGGAATTTAATACCAATAAATCCTCTACAATCTTTGGCTCATCGCAAAAATCGAATTTCTCTGATTAAAATATATCAAAGTGAACTTGTAAATTTTCTTATCTGTATTATTCTTGAATAAAATAGTAAAAATAGGATTATTAGCGACAATGATCGTAATTTTATTGAACGTTAATTATCACGATATAATGTAACACAGCGCTTTCTATTATTAAAAAAAATGATGTCTTTAAAGAAAAGTTTTTTCTTTATTTAATAATGAATCAATTTCAAAAAAGTTTTTTTTTATTTTGAAGGAAGGAAAGAAATAAACTTAATGATTTTATAGATAAAAATATCTGCTTTATCTTCTTGCTCGCTCCTTACTCTGATAAAAGATTGTCATGTTTAAAATTAAAGCCCACAAATACTTTTTAACTAAATCAATCAACTTCAAAATCACTGAATTGTAATTTTTACATCCTTAGGTTACTTTTTATCTTTGAAGTATAACCTATTCTTTAAAAAAAGAATTATATCGATTTCGAATTGACGAAGATGTAATAAAGTCCTCGTGAACAATTACGACCTCAACGGCTAATCTCACTATGATTAGCCAACTGCGCATGAAATAGGTATTATAGTGCACAAGTGTACGAGAAAACACATAACAAGTACACTCTCTTCCTCTTATTCTCAATGTCCGATGGGATAATATTTCGACTCGACCGGTGAGAGTTAATAAACAGTAAAAGGATTGGGGGCTTTACGTGTCTTCGAAGTACCTAGGTGAACCCATGACCTCCAGATCTGCAGCCGTACATGATAATCACTAGACCATGCAGGCAGTTAACGATATTTCATAGCATATACAAACATAGACATACAAGCGAATTCAGTACCTCTTATTTTTTGAAGTCGGTCAAAAGCAAAGTCGGTCTTCCAAACCGTATTTTGGTCACATAAATAATAATACTAATTACCAAACTGTTTTCTCTTTACCTATCTATATAAAAAACTTGTTTCCAAAATATTTTATTAAAAAAAAAAAAGAATATCGGTTGACGAATAGAGGAGAAAAAGGTAGTGAAATGTGGTATTTGCCTATTTTTATAATTATTTATCTTGTTTCTATGTTCATCATTCCTAACTTGTATTCAGCCATTTTTTTAACATTAATCCACCACGCTGGCCAAGTGCGGCTTGGCGGACTTCACATGTCTTTCGAAAACTTGCTAAGTTCTCTCAGACATGCAGGTTTCCTCAAGATGCTTTCCTTCACCGTAAGGCAAGTGGTAATCATGTTAGAAATGATTCACACATGAAAATAACAGAGGTGCGAGACCCGATTTGAACCCGCTTCACTCGGTTTCCCAAGCGAGCGCGTTACCACTGGGCTACCAGTGCCTTCTCTAACTTATATTCCATGAATTTAACTTAACTTTTAAACTGATGTTATACAAATACTCTGACAAATTACCCTTCAACACAACAACTGACGTGCTTGTATAAATTATGTGCAAGACGTGTTTGTTTTGAAAGAAAATCTGTTTGGTCTACAACTGGAAAATAGTGTATTACGATGTAGAGCTACTAAAAATATTTTTTCAAAGGAAAGAAATTTAATTTGAAAATACCGGATATTTTCATCGAGTGAATTTTCAAATAAAAATATGGGATGACGCAAGAAAACACAAAAAAATCGGGTGGGGCTGAGTGGGGGCACACCGCGCGCCGGTTTAACGTGAAACGTCTATTTCAGCGAGTCGCTTTTAATATTTTTGTTTTTTTATTATTATCTTGCATATTCGAAAATAAATTCGTAAAAATAGTAAGTAATTTTTGAAGATAGCAATGGAAAGAATATCATATTATATTACATCATTTTTCAGATAATAACAACGGTTACTATGGCAACCTAATGCAACCTATTTCGTCATGGACCACGTTTCTGACGTTTCACGTCAAAACTATTTGAATTAAACTAAATTCTTAAAAAAACATTAAGCTAGTACCTACATTCTTTTGACAAATAAAATCATATTTTAAAGACTACAGACCAAAAGTGTAGACTTTTGACATCGACAGATGGCTCCGCCCGCGTTCAGATGACAGATCAAAAACCAAATTCTTAGGTTTTACATATTAATATATTCTTAAATAAAACTATCTTTTCGGATTTTTTCGCGAATTTATTTTGATTTTTTGTTCCCGACGTTTCAAAAGCTTTACGGCAATCATGATGGTCTCTCCCGTGACCATGATTGCCGTAAAGCATTTGAAACGTCGGGAACCAAAAGTCAAAATAAATTCGCGAAAAAATTCGAAAAGATAGTTTTATTTAAAATGTCAAGTATTCGCGTAAATCTAAGAAAGCATTAGTATATATAGTATATATATATATACTCTTACATTGTAGTTTTTGTATTTTTTCTTAAAAAATGAGATATTTTCCCGCGGTAGAAGTATCCGTATTATATGTTTACCCGGATAACCAGCTATCACCATACCAAATTACATCAAAATCCCTTCAGTGATTTTTCTGTGATGCGGTAACAGACAGACAGACAAAAATTCAAAAAAATATAGATTCGGCCTCTGTATCGAAAATAATGTGTATTTCTATAAGATTTTCCAAAAAATATCTAATGTACAGATTCGGCTTTGTTACAATTTTATTATATGTATATAGATAATAAAACAAAAATTTCAAAATTCTTATCATTTTTTACTTTGAACATATTATCAAAATTAAAAAGTATTTAATAAAACGTAATATATATGTGATATTTTCTAAAAATCTCTTCTCTCTTCTTCGTATTCATTTTTAAGACAATTTTAATAGTAAAAAGCAATTTTTATTTATTTTATAACTAAAATAGTTAATATTTTTAATTCTAATTCTATTATCGTACCCGTAACCAAATGATTTGTATGCAGAGGGCTGATATTTTGGTACAAGGTCCAGCTTTGACCCTGATTCAAAGTAGCGATTTAAATATAAATGTTCTAAACTATTGTTTTACTGTATCTTTACTCGTAATTAAATAGTTACTACTAGACATGTATACATATATTCAGAACAACGATACTCATTTTTATTTAAATGTCTTCAATAAAAAAAATTAAATAAATAAATCTTCCAGTAATAATTATAATTATTAATCTTACAAAAATAATACGAGTAGAATATTGTAAAGTAGTAGTTATTCAAAGAGAAATTAAAATTTATGTTATTATGGTTAATTTTGGTTTCTTTTAAGTTGAGATTAAATAAATTTATTTTAATAAAAATAAAATAAATATAATATAATAATAGAAAATAAATATAAATTTATGTAAATTAAATTTCTCAAATATCTTTCATGTACAGACAGCTACGAGTTACACTTTTATTATATGTTTAGATAATAAATTTATTAAAGTTAAATTAAATGGTTAATTTGAAATTTTATTAAAAAGAAATAATATCTGCGTAAATAGTAAATATAAATATTAACATTAAAATTAAAAACTCATGAAAGGTTTAGATTGTTAACTAAGGCGTAAATATTAATTGATATTTAAATAATTATTTTTAACAAGCATGTTGAACATATATAAGTATCACTGAATTGTATTATCAAATTATTTCTACCCAAAACTTGAACTTGTTACCCAAATTGACTCAATTCTTCCAATAATAATTTTATTTTTTTAACACAACACCATCAAAATTAGTTAAGGTTATCAAGTAATTTGACTTTGTTATTCGATAAAGCAAACTTACCCTAACGACTACTTTCAAAAATATGCCCAAAACATCAATCGTGAACTTCATTTTGGTGCTTGTACCTCGAAAATTTCTAAATCACGTTCACATCACAGACTGGAAATAAATATTATATTAGGGTTTGCATCTATAACAGCTGGCAGCGAAAAGTATGCGTATCTATTTTTAGTGGACTCACCATTGTAAGCCCGGGCTGAGTTCCGGGATCCGGGATGAATATTCGTTACCCAGGTACGGGATTTTCGAAAAAGTCGGGATAGAAAAAAATATAATACGTGCTACGTTTGGTTTTTATTGAGCGGACGGTGGGTGTGCGCGAGCGCATTGCGAGGCTGAAACGCGGTCTTAATTTAGACGCGAACGAGAGTGAACTAAGAGCGGTTGTCCCGGGACTCAATTTTATACTGTCCGATCGAAATAATGCAACGTGGTGGCCATATGTACGAAAATAATAAAAAAATATAACAACGCGTGAGGTACAGTCAAAGATTAATAAGTAATTAGCGAAGTAACAATTGTTTTTACGAATAAAATTTAAATTTTCTGTATATATTAAAATTATTTGTATATAGTTTTCTCTAAAAAAGCTATATTTATGTTTCAAAAACCAGATTTCTCTCAGCATATCACTTTCCTTTACAATAAAATAAGGAAAATATTACTTAATAATATACTTTTAAAAGTTTTATTATTTAAGAGATATACTCATAAAATTATTCTTTATTGTGATAACAAAGGTCGAGACAAAAATCAATACTAATATATTAACAGCCAGAGGCAGTGATAGCCCAGTGGTAACGCGCTCACTTGGGAAACCGAGTGAAGCGAGTTCAAATCCCGAGTCTCGCACCTCTGATATTTCATGTGCGAATCATTTCTAACATGATTACCACTTGCCTTACGGTGAAGGAAAACATCGTGAGGAAACCTGCATGTCTGAGAAAACCTAGCAAATTTTTAAAAGACATGTAAACTCCGCCAACCCGCACTTGGCTAGCGAGGTGGACTATGGCCTGATCCCCCTCGTACTGAAGGGAAGCCCGTGCCCAGCAGTGGGTCGTTAAAAAGGGCTGAATACATACATACATATAAACAGCGGGAATCGAACTGTACTACTACTAACTTAACATAGAAATCGTATACGTATGTATGTAGGTACTACCACTGATATATACAGACGGTACACAGATAACATTATGGTACACTAATAATTCTAAATCTATCGCATCTCTTCAATAGCTATTCCTCGCTCTACGTGGGTCGTAGAGTCATTGAAATAAATTAACAGGACATATGCACTTTGCACTGCGTATTTGCATATTTGCACATTCGTTTCGTGTAATACTCATATATTTAAATGAAACGTCAAATTTAATTTGATTTATTTTAGAACAATATATGTATTGTAAATCTTATTGAAGTAGACATTATTATCGATACAGACGCCGAATCTATAGTTTTTAGAATTTTTGTCTGTCTGTCTGTTTGTTACCGCATCACGGAAAAACCACTGGAGGGAATTTGACGAAATTTGGTATGGTGATAGCTGATTATCCGGGTCAACATATAAGATACTTTTTACCGCGAAAAATGTCTCATTTCTAAGAAAAAATACAAAAACTGCAATGTAAGATGTACTCTAAATGTAAAACTCTAATATGTAAAACCTAAGAATTTGATTTTTGATTATCTGAACGCGGGCGGAGCCGCGGGCAATGCTAGTTAACTTAAAACTCCTCTTCAGATTTGCTTAATCTATACATACAATAAAATTATAACGGAGTCGAATCTGTACATTAAATATTTTTTGGAAAATCTTATTGAAATAGTCATTATAATCGATATAGCGGTCTGTCTGTCTGTTACCGTATCACGAGAAAACCACTGGACAGATTTTTATGATGATAGCTGGTCATCCGGGTCAACATATAAGATA
This sequence comes from Brenthis hecate, assembly GCA_951806755.1. Taxonomy (NCBI): domain Eukaryota; kingdom Metazoa; phylum Arthropoda; class Insecta; order Lepidoptera; family Nymphalidae; genus Brenthis; species Brenthis hecate. Next base: position 4,255,243 of record OX638258.1, on the reverse strand, counting down.
CTTTTTACCGCGGGAAAATATCTCATCTCTGAGAAATCTATACTAAACGTTAAAACTTAACTAGGGACGAACCCGAGCGGAGCGAGGGTGAGTCGCTTGTATTAACATAATATTATGTCTGTTCGCTAAGTATCGAAGAAAAGATGGATAGATTATGTGAGATATATATACAGAATATAAAATTTATTTAGAAATCCTTATTTCATTTTGTTTTGTTTGTTTTTTTTTTACTTTTTAATTATTTTAGATTTTTTGAAGATAAAGGATGGCTAGATAGATTTTTTAGGTAATTTTCAAAATTAAAAATATCAATACTTAAAATAATAAAAAAGTATACCTACCTAAATATACGGAGAAGTAAATTAAATGTAAATCTCATATTATGAAGTCGCACATATGAAGTGAAAACAACGTGCTTTTAGGTAAAGTAAATAGTAATAAACACGCAATAAAAGTCTTACGTAGACGTTAGTGTCGATGTAAAAATGCACCACAATTTTTGCAGTGTTTATTGAAGAGTAATGTGATTTGACGACATCTAGTATAGAGAATATCGTTAAAACACCATAAACCGCTTTAAGGCGACATTGTTGTACTCAACGATAGTTTTCAGGAAATAAAATTTACAGTGAACCAGCATCCTGCATTCATAACTTTATGACTTTCTAAATAGTTTTTTGAAGATAAGGACTTTCCGTATTTTACTATTTATAGGTGGTTAGTATCTGATATTTAGCCCTTTTGGGTAGTAAAAATCATTCTAATATTGTATTCTGTATCTTATTTTCAAATGAATACGACTCAGAATTGCTTTGGCAATGGCAGTCGAAAGGATTGATATGATCTTATTTTCATATAAACAACATCACGTATTACCCCTGTACTCTGTATGCCTTATCTCTCTCTCTCTCTCTCTCTCTCTCTCTCTCTCTCTCTCTCTCTACAATAATTCAACACGAAAAACGAGATTTTAAACTGACCTTGTATTTGAACCCAGGACCTCCAGACGTAGCCGTGTGTTAGACATTAGATCAACTGGGCTGTTAAAAGTTATAACATTCTAATATCCTATATAAACCATTGATAAGTGGCCCTGATATAAATCACATATTGTCTCTGAGTCAGGATGTAGTAATTCTTCCTTTCTTTCAGGCAAATACTACTTAAAATCAAGTTACATTATATCATACCATCCGGACGGATAAACTCTACCTCTTTATAATATTACTAGCGACTCACCGTCGCGTCGCTTTGCCCGGGTTCGTCCCTGGGTTGATTCCCCATACAAACTTTCATCCCCATTTTCACCTTCTTAAGGTATGATTACCGGGATAAAAAGTATATGTCCTTCCCAGGGTCTCAAACTATCTTCTTACCAAATTTCATCTAAATCAGTTCAGTAGATCCAGAGATTACCAACTACAACGTCACAAACTCACAAACTTTACCTCTATATAATATTAGTATAGAAATACTAATCTATACATACATATAATAAATTTCTAACTAAGCCGAATCTGTACATTAAATATTTTTTGGAAAATCTAATGTATATTTCAATACATTATTATCGATACAGAGGCCGAATCTATAGTTTTTAGAATTTTTGTCTGTCTGTCTGTTACTGCATCACAGAAAAACCACTGGAGGGATTTTGATGAAATTTGGTATGGTGATAGCTGATTATCCGGGTCAATAAAAAAATAAATATAGGATACTTTTTACCGCAGGAAAATATCTCATTTCCAAGAAAAATACAAAAACTGCAATGTAAGAGTATTATTTTTTTTTTTGGGTGTGGTGCCGAGGTCGGCCCTAGCTACGTCGACCAGTTATGGTCCATTGTAGCTAATGTAAGAGTATACTAATATGTAAAACCAAGAATTTGGTTTTTGGTCATCAGAACGCGGGCGGAGCCGCGGGCAATGCCAGTAGTCAATAATTATTTGACTGGTTCTATTCGACTTCGCTCACTAAATAGTGTAAGTCACATAAAAATGGAATATAAATAACTAATACATTTCAATTAAACATGAGCAAACCCACAGAACGTATAATGTTATGAAATTTATACTGTATACCACATCAAAACAGGAGATAACATACTCTCTCCATTGTGAACCTATTGTGACGATATCTATAGGTACATATAATAAAATTGTAACTAAGCCAAATCTGTACCTTAAATATTTTTTGGAAAATCTTATTGAAATAAACATTGTTATCGATACAGAGGAAGAATAAATAGTTTTTAGAGTTTTTGTCTGTCTGTTACCGCATCACAGCAAAACCACTGGAGGGACTTTGATGCAATTCGGTATGGTGATAGCTGGTTATCCGGGTCAACATATAGGATTCTTTTTACCGCGGGAAAACATCTTATTTCTGAGAAAAAATACAAAAACTGCAATGTAAGAGTATACTAATATGTAAAACGTAAGAATGTGGTTTTTGGTTATCTGAACGCGGGCAATGCTAGTTCTAATATATAGGCTAATATACGTATATTTTAAAGGTTCACTCAACAAACTGCATGCCACAATGTAGGTACCACCCCCAGGGTACAATATCTAGATATTGAGACTCTTTTGAAGTCGAGAAGCTCGTTAGCGTAGAAATCTAAAATTATAGCATAAAATATGATAAATGTAACAAATATTTTATTTGTTTTAATTAATGTATTCATAAGCTATGAATCTGATATGACGAAACCTTTCTAATAAATTACGTAAGGTAAATTGGGCACGAATGTATATATATATATATATATATATATATATATATATAATATATATATATATAATATATATATATATATATATATATATATATATATATATATATATATATATATTATAGGAATTAATTCGTGCTATGTACAGAGAGTCTAGCACTCATGTAAGATCGATCGCTGGGAACACCGAAAAATTCAGTGCCTCCTTAGGCTTGCACCAGGGATCGGCTCTAAGTCCATACCTCTTCCTGTTGGTAATGGATGCTCTGACATCCGACATACAGGGGGAGGCACCTCGGTGTATGCTATTTGCAGACAACATTGTATTGGTCGGTGAAGACGGGTGCGAGGTCCAAAGCAGATTGGAATAATGGCAACAAAGACTGGAGAATGTTTGCTTAAAAATCAGCAGAACCAAAACTGAATATATGTTCTGCGATTTTGGCGGTCTCTCCAGTCCTCAAATCATTTCGCTGGATAAAAGAGAGATAATAGTCTGCTCCGACTTCAAATACCTTGGCTCTCTTTTTCAAAGCGATGGCGAAATAAACCAGACTGTACAGCATCGAATCAATGCAGGGTGGATGAAGTGGTGGCAGGTAACAGGAGCAATTTGCGACCCCAAGTTCCCTATGAAATTAAAGGGACAACTATATAAGACTATCATCAGACCTGCCATCCTATATGGATCTGAAAGTTGGCCCACAAAGAGAACGGATGAAAGACGCATACATATAGCTGAAATGCGAATGTCGAGATGGATGTGTGGTGTGACTAGGATGGACAAGGTGAGAAATGAATACATTAGAGGGAGCCTTAAAGTTGCGCCAGTAGGTGAAAAGTTGAGAAGCAATAGGTTATCGTGGTATGGACATGTGATGCGGAGGGAAGAGCAGTGTGGTGGAAAGAGTTCTATGTATGGAAGTTAACGGGGACAAGAGAAGAGGACGACCAAAGAAAAGATGGATGGACTGTGTAGAAGAAGATATGACTAGAAAGGGAGTAAGCAGTGAAATGACGAATAATAGAGTAGAATGGAAGAATAAAACATTGCGCCGACCCCAAATAAAAATTGGGACTAGAGCAGGAAGAAGAAGATATATATATATATATATATATATATATATATATATATATATATATATATATATATATATATATATGATTGCTGTGAAGCATTCGAAACGTCAGGAACCAAAAAACAAAACAAATCGAAAAAATCCGAAAAGATAGTTTTATTTAAAATGTTAAAATTTTTTATTAATTGTATATGTTCTGATGCCTTGGTATTAATAAAAATGGAATAACGGGTAATCCGCTGGTTTTTATCTAGTTCATATATCTATGTATATGTAGATACATATGTATTTCTATAAGAAATATAAAATATGTCGAAGAAAATATTGTACATTAAACGGTCAAAATAAATAAAGTTATGCATAAAAATGTAAATTTAATACCCAAATACAATGTCCACATTCATTGAAAAATATTTCAATTTAAACATTTCGTAGGAAATAACGCTCGATGGGTATAGAATTTAAGCAATTTTTAATAAAATCTCGATACAAATTTCATGTACAAAGTACAGCAGAATATTGAGGGCTCCAACGCATCTGAATGCCCGACTATCTATGATTTCAAATATTTACTGACGATAACATCAACGAGAAAAGCGCAAAATTGATTTGTGTATAAACAGCTAAAATCGATATTAATAATTTCAATGAGAGAGGGAGAGATTTCAAATAATTTTATAGACTCGGACTTTATTTATTCATCTTATGTTATAATAAAGAGGTAACATTTATTTGTTCGAAGTCAAAGAAATGGCAGAAAATTCTGATCTGATTCTAAAAAATGGCTGGATATGCGAGAAAAGCGTGACCGAAGAAGGTTTGGAATTTGGATGAACTATGTAAAAGACTGAGTAGTAATAAAATATATCAGTACATTGTTTATTTATACACCATACTAGCGACACACCCTCGCTTCGCTCGGGTTCGTCCCTAGGTACGTTTTAATGGTTAGTATGGAACCACGGGAATAGTACAATTTTCTGGGGTAAAAAGTAACTTATGTGCTATCTATCTCTGTGCCACAAAAAAATCCATGCATCCAAACTTTATTATATACATATAGGAGATAGAGAAAAATACAAAGTAATAAATTATAAGCTAGAAATATACACAGGACAACTTCTCTTTAAAGAGATCTCATGGAAACCCTCAACTATAGTCAATAATTATAATTTTATCTCATATTCATAAAAATACAGACAGATAATAAGTATAATAGAGATGAACAAAAAAGTACATTCCTGCCGTACAATTATACATACACATATATATATATATATATATATATATATATATATATATATATATATATATATATATATATATATATATATATATATATATATATACATATATAATATAACATTTTTATATTCTCATTCTGGTTAATCAGTACCAAGGAAATCAACCTCTTTGCTTTAGAATGCATAAAGTGTCAGAACGCCATTCCTGCTGACTCTAAGAATGACAGAATAGAGAGCCTGCACAGTAATATCTTTCCCGGAAATGGTCCAACACGACCAACGAGACCACTAGACTTCATCTTTTACCAACAGGGTTAAAATAACAAAACAAGATTTCAATGAAACCTGCACACCCTACAAACCGGTACAAAATTAGTTGTAAGTAAAATGCAGATTCAGTGCTGATTCCTCTTTGTTCAACGTAATGCTTTTAAAAATTCATTTTCTTATCTCAGTCCTTTAGTGCGATCCGTAATGAGAACTTTAGATTAAATACAGAAAGAACGGTTGGAAATAAATTGGTTTGGAGTTTTGATTAAAATGCTAAAGATTTTGTCGTGCTCAGGTTGAAATTAAAAAATAACTAAGTAGAAGAAAGTGTGGAGAATAACATTGTATGTTTGGTACTAATATGTTTTGGTTTATTTCAAATTACAACATTCATTTGAAATCATTTAAGTACTCGTATTCTTAGATTTCAGTTGTTTTCAATTATAAAATTGACATAAAGGTGTAAAAAAGTATTAATCCATATCCCTACTTCCATATTCATACTTAATGCTATACGTGAAAGTGTGTTTGTTTGTTTACTTGTCCTTCTTTCACGTCGAGAAAAGTGACGGATTGGCATGATTTTTGTTGTGAAGATAGAGGCTGGAGAATGAATGATATAGGCTACTTTTTACTGCGGAAGATTATCTCATTCCCACGGGAAAACACGTTATAATACAACCCATAACAACTCATCATGCCTATGTATACCTATAGTCTATCTATTTTATACTAACCGTTAAAACGTACCTAGGAACGAACCCGAGCGAAACGAGTGTGAGCCACGTCGGAGAACGTTCCATATATGTTGTGTTGATGTTCAAAGACCATTGGATTTAATATTTCTCTCTCTTAAATAATGAAATGAAAAAGATATTACGTTTATATTGGATGATTTTTCAATCTTGTCGTTCACAAAAGGAGTAAATAAATCGACTTCCGTAGATACAAACATTTTCTTATTTAGAAATTTTATTTGGAAAATTATTATAGGCGATAGGCTCGGGATACCTTTCGAGAACTTTTTAAGACAATTAGTGTACTTATGGTTGCCTCACAATATACATATAAATATATTGTAATATCATGTCCGTTTGACAAAACATCCGTTGTTACTTGTTATTGAAAAAACAGTGATAGATACTAAATAAATACTAGAAATAAGGACAAACTAATACTGCCAAGTTTTCGTCTTCAAAAAGTGAATAAATCTTTTATGGGAAAAGGTGTACGTATATATATAAATAATATAATAAATTTCCACACTCTATTTAGAGATTGCCACTTGAACAGTTTAAGTCAAAAATTAAAAATATATTATTGAGCAACACATATTATTCCGTCGCGGAATACTTTGTTGATGTAAAGGTATCGAATTACTAAGTATTAATTGATACTCACGTATAATAAGAACATAAGTAATTATTGTATTGGTATATTGTAAATTACTCAGCTGCTTCAACACGAATGTGTATGTAATAAATAATAGTAGTATGATTACATCATTCATTAAAAAGCATTTAAATTAAAAACAAAAAAGTGTTTTTTTTAAACTATGATAGATCCTTGTAGAAATATGACTTAAATTTATAAAATTACACTTTAATATCCATTAAATGCTATTGATGATACAAAAGAAAAGGATCCTTTTTCATTGAAAGTCGAATATCTCAGGAAAAAATCGACGTTAACTCTTTACGTCGGAACAAATATTTTTTGTTCATTTTTTACATTTTTTTATGTTTTCTTAACAAAAATATAACTTTATTTTATAAATATCAACTGAATGTTTGCCCCCTTTTTGAGCTAATTCGACTGGGCTAATAGATATTATTTTATTAGCGAACAAAGGTTATATAGTATTGACCGTAGATAAGTGGTCACTTCTGTGTTAACGAAAAATAATTGATACCCTATCAGTGCTACTTGAACTCGGAAACTGATTGGGCACTATAATATGAAACTAAATTATAGGTGTGATGAAAATGAAAAATATCTAATCATTGCGTTTTACACTTGCTTCTAGCTATGGTCTGTGCTTGTAGCAAGTTCGACTCTTGCACGAGGCTAAAATCATAAAGATTTATCATGGTATCAAAACGCAACCCAAGTACTTGTAACAGTAAAATTAAATTACCAATATTACAACCATCTAAAATTAATTATTAAACCCTTAGGTGAAGCTTTTATTTAAATTTGAATTGGAAAATTGGTTTAAAACTGCGGCGTCACATAGGCAAACGTAAATACAAAAGTCTGTAACTGATCGCTGTCTGTACATGGGAGATATTTGAAAAAAACTACTATTGGGGGTTTTAATTAACGCGATAGATCCCAAAACAATGATTTTTAGAATTTTTGTCTGTTTGTCTGTGCGTTTGTGCGTGCTAATCTCAGAAACGGCTTAACCGATTTGTATGCGGTTTTCACGAATGTATTTTATGGTAAGCTTCACTTAACATTTAGTATTTGTTTTATTTCAGTCGATTCATCAATAAAAAAGTTATGTCAATTTAGTTTAACCGTCAGTTATTTTGACTACCAGTAAGTTTAACTGTAATTTTAATTTACTGTCAGTAAGATTAACTGTCAATATATAAAAAAAGTCTTACAAAATATAATGATTTAAAAAAAGATATCCGTTCGTATGTTCAAAAATTTAATAATAGAGTAAAAAGTAGCAAGTATGTACTGATTTCTTTTTATATATCTTAACAATAAATTAACTTTATTATTATCACTACATAGTATAAAACAACGTCGCTTCCCGCTGTCTATCCGTCCCTATGTATGCTTAGATCTTTGAAACTACGCAACGGATTTTGATGCGGTTTTTTTTTTAAATAGATAGAGTGATTCAAGAGGAAGGTTCATATGTATAATACATGCATATTATAGTACAGAAAAGCCGAGAAATTCAAAGATTTGTATTTCATACTAGCCGTTAAAACGCACCTAAGGACGAACCCGAGCGAAGCAAGGGTGAGGCGCTAGTTATTTTATAAATTATTTATTTCATTACTATTGAAACGCGAATGGTACTAACGTACATACATATATAGACATTGAGTACTTTATCAGTCTTGTTACATAACACTTATCGAGCAGCGCACGCATTGATTACCATTGACATGAGAATACCCGTCTAACATAGCGTCTGGTTATTTATAACTTTACTGGCAACTCACCCTCGTTTCGCTCGGGTTCGTCCCTTGGTACGTTTTAGCGAAAAGTATGTAACAGATAGACTAAATAATATAGTATATATAAATACATAGGTATGATGGGTTTTATATCACTTGAGAAATTATTGACTCCCCATACAAAATTTCACGCTCCTTTTCATTCTCCAGAGATCATTTCCGGGATAAGATCTACCCTATGTCCGTTTCAGGGCTTTAAACTATCTTCATACCATCTAAATCGGTTCAGTGGATGTTTAGTTTATCAATTACAAATAAACATACAAAAATAAAAACAATTTATTTTCCTCTTTATAATATTAGTAGGTATAGATGTTAGTTAGGCGTTAACACATCACGTGACCATATCGATGACGACTTACATGAATTTACTCTCCATCCAAACCTGTCTATAGAAGATTTCACTTCAAAAAATAAGGTTTGCATTTTAATATGAACAATGTAATAATAAATTTATCGGTAGGTTTTCGTATCATGATAAATATAAAAGTTCTGTGAAACAACTAGATAATTTTCAATTAACTTCAATATTTTACGGCCGATTAAGATATAATTAGTTTACATGTAATGGGAAACTACAGAAAATGTACTAAAAAATATCTATATTTTAATTTACCTTACTTATAAAAAAAGACAAGAGGTAATATGGAATAATATGAAATAAATAATGGTAAAATTTATGCTGCTGTTTTTTCTTTCCTTGAAAATTGAAAGAACACAATTTCTTTTAAATAAACAAAGTTAATATAATGGGCCTTTCCATTGTTTTGTATAATATTTCATAACAAATTCCGTAAAAGCTCTTTTTTGCTTTGAAATACTATAAAGCTTAAAATATTATTAAATACTAGCGACTCACCCTCGCTTCGCTCGGGTTCGTCCCTGGCTTGCTTCCCAACACAAACTTTCATCCCCATTTTCACCCCCTTAAGGCATGATTTCTGGGATAAAAAGTATCTTCCAAGAGTCTCAAATTATCTTCGTATCAAATTTCATCTAAATCGGTTCAGTAGATCCAGAGATTACCCCCTACAACGTCACAAACTCACAAACTTTACCTCTTTATAATATTAGTATAGAAAAAAGATAAAATTGTCAATCTTATTTAAGCGTCAAAAACATAAGAGTTTGACGCCTTAAAAGTATTCTACTAATATGCTAAAATATGGTGCTTCGCTTAAAGAACTATCATCATCTATACATATAATATAAAATTATAACTGAGCCGAATCTGTTACATTAAATATTTTTTTTAAAACCTTATTGAAATAGTCATTATTATCGATACAGAGATCGAATGTATAGTTTTTAGAATGTTTATCGGTCTGTCTGTGATCGCATCACGGGTAACCTACTGGACGGATTTTAATGAAATTTGCTTTGGTGAAAACTTACTATCCGGGTCAACATATCGATAGGTTAACACTAAAATAAAATAAAAATATTTACGATGAACATATGTATCTCTCTAAATAATCTTTCTAAGTACTACTAATTAATAAACCTTTTTATTTAATGTCGATACCGTGTATATAAAAGAAAGGTACTCGTACCTACTTATTAGAAGTAATAGGAAAGATATCTTTTGATTTCAATAGAATCCGAGATTCATCTAATATATAAAAGTGAATCTATATTTATTCGCCTTCAATGCCTTATAATATAGATTTTTTAGAGATGAGATATTTTCCCGCAGTAAAAAGTATCCTATATATCCGGATAACCAACCAGATATCATCATATATAATTGCATCAAAATTTGTCCAGTGGTTTTCACGTATAGTATACTATATTCAACATATAGGATACTTTTTACCGCGGGAAAATATCTCATTTCTGAGAAAAAATACAAAAACACAAAACTGCATTGTAAGAGTATACTAATATGTAAAACCCAAGAATTTGGTTTTTGGTCATCTGAACGCGGGCGGAGCCGCGGGCAATGCTGGTAATTCCTAAATTTGAGTTTTCTGTAATATGGTGGTCATATTATTGGTATTCATAGTATTCCATATTGAAGGGACAGATGTAACGATTTGATGACTATATTTTTGGCAAAAACAATATTTGTGGAATAGAGATTACCTCGTATATCTAGTAACGTCTTTTATAACATAAATAGTTTAAAGATCGTCCAAAAACGATAAAGTTAGAATAATTCAACATTTTATTTATAAAAATCTATTTCCAGCCTAAATCTATTAGCAGGTGTCACTGCGCCAAATGACTATTAAAGCAACCTGAAGAGTCATTACATTTTAATTGTTGTAGTCGAATCTATCTATATTAATTCTAATAAAAAAATTTTTTTCCTTTACCGTTTTGTCTTCAAATTCGTATGCCATTAAGAGAATAAGAAATGCTTAAAGCTCTAACATCGTAACTGTCGCAAATATCGCAGAACTTTTAATAATTATTATTATCTATTTGATGTTATAGGCAAGTAAGTAATTTAATATATAGGTCTTTAATAGTTATTTAAATCTTTAGTATGTTTGTTTATAATACACAAAAATATTCTAAATAAAACTATATTTTTGATTTTTTTTCGGGGATTTAGTTTGATTCAATTTTTAGTTCGTCTCTCCCGTGACCATGTTTGCTGTAAAGCATTCGAAAAGTCGGGAACCAAAAATCAAAATAAATCCGCCAAAAAATCTGAAAAGATAGTTTTATTTAATGTCAAATATTCGCGTAAATCAAAAAAAATATATTATACAAAAAATAGACCTTTTTATAAAACTACGATATGAGTACAATAAAATATGTATTTATGCTCTAAGATTTTATTCCGCATCGTATTTTTTCTTAAGCTCCAATAACTTTTGAAATTTGTGTACTAAAAAATCCGGAGTTTTCTTCTCATACTCGACCTTGAAAGAACCGGGGCCGACTTCCACTAGAGGATAGATGCCTCTTTTTCTGGTTCTTAAGTACAGTCTATCTTTTTCATTATTATCAAAATCTAGCTGCAAATATAAATTTATTAACAATATCATCAATAATCCACGCTTTATTCAAAACGTACCTTTATAGTTAAACTTTACGACGCGACGCGTAAGTTTATAAAACCTTTCAAAAAGTTTTAATATGGTAATGACAGGGAAAAATATTTTTATGTCACCAAGTATGTATATATATCATTATAATATCTATGAAACCATCACTATGAAAATAATTGAGTTTTTGAGTCACCCTTCTTTGGCCCATGCTGTGTGAGAGAAAAACTAAATAACAAATATAAATTTGCAAATATATTAATATTAGAATTGTTTTCTAAAACAGTACTTTGGTTTCATTTACAAAGTTTATGTACAAATGAACCTGAAAAAATATAATAAATATACGCAATTTATTATATTAACTCTGTATATACTTTTTTTTTAAATATACCATCTTTTCTTATAAAATAAACAAAAGTTACCTAAAGAGAATATAGTTAATACATATTTCGTTCGAGATGAGGTTGTAATTGGCAGTGACAATCGCTCATCTTACTCGACTTCGAACCCGATAATTACTTTTTATACATTTTTTTTATTATTTTTTTTAATAAAAAAAAATATCTAGTCGTACTTTGACCAACTTACACTAAGTATGGGCTTTAATTTTTTATAAATTAACTCTTACGAAAAGTTATTGTCAACATGAACATGCCATTTTAAGAAAACTATTCAAGCGAAACCCAGTCTCAGTATTCTATGGAATTTCAAAAATTCCATACAATTTCATAGAATTGTTCCATAGAAGACCACCAGTACATTGATCCCTTTTTGACCAGTACATTGATCCATTGTTCTATCTTAGAACAAGAGTATGAAAATTAAATGCATAAAGGTTACCTTTATATTGTAAAAATTTTCAATGTTATCATTCAAAAGAGGAGTAAATGAATCCACCTCCATGGACACAAACATTTGCGTATCTAAACATTTTATTTGCAATAATATAAATGACATTAAAAAAATTATAAACTGCATTTTTATTTATAAACAAAGAAAAAGGTAAGTTTTTATATAAACCAACATAACTGTGAATTTTCCGTTAAACGACCAGTTAATTTTCAATTAACTTCAATATTGTACGGTCGCTTAAGAACTCTTGGTTTACATGTTGTGGAAAATTACAGAGTGTATATAATATGAAATTAATATTTCTTTTCATCTTACATGGAACAACTTAAGAAAAATCTGAGTACGTTACGTTATATTATAATAATTATGTACAATGGTTTTGTATAAGTATTTTTTGACGAACATTGTTATACATAGTATATATATATATATATATATATATATATATATATATATATATATATATATATATATATATATATACATATTTCGTAAATATATTTCATTTAAATAACTTATATTCCCAGATTAAATAAAAATAAACAGATCGTGAAGGACCTAGTGATAAAAGCTTCCGGCCGGAAATGGTATTCTATTACACTAATATATTATACACTAATAAGAATAAGAATAAAGAAAAAATAGTTCTAATAAATGTCAATAGATGGCATTATATGTAAATATACGACCTGTTATTGAAGTTCGTGTAAAATTAACAAAAAGATACGAAAAAAATATCTTAATTCTTGTTTTTTACTAATATTTTAAGTCAAAAAAAGCAAATAATGCGCTCGTGAATCAAATTTACGTAATTTAATTGATTATTATTGAAAGATTATCCATCAAGTATACACTATCTAGCATATTCACAGACGGTCGTGTTTATTAATTATATTAGTAGTTTACCAAGATTAAAAATTATTGAAGTCGCGTTCAATTACAATTACCCCATATATGTATATATATAGGGTAAAATTTTATATATAGAAAAAAATTGTACCTACACAACTCTACAATAAGTATCTAACTAATAAAAATTTTAAAACCATCTACTACATTTTCCATTAACTATAAATTTTAAATTATTATATAATTAAATAATATTCAATCATTATGTATGAATCAACCTAAATAAACTACTTTACATATCATCTATACGGTATACCTACATATAATAAAATTGTATCTCAACCGAATCTGTACATTAATTTTTTTTGGAAAATCATAACGAAATGAACATTATTATTAATACAAAGGCTGAATCTATAGTTTTTAGAATTTTTGTCTGTCTGTTTGTCTGTTACCGCATCACAGAAAAACTACCGGAGGGATTTTGATGAAATTTGGTATGGTAATAGCTGGTTATCCAGGTCAACATATAGGATACTTTTTACTGCGGGAAAATGTCTCATTTTTGAGAAAAAATACAAAAACTGCAACATAAGAATATTCTTAATTCTTAACGTACGTATATATACTAATATGTAAAACCCAAGAATTTAGTTTTTGGTCATCTGAACGCGAGCGGTGCCGCGGGCAATGCTAGTATATGTATAAAGATAGATCAACTCAAATCGTATGCAGGCGCCTTAAATGTTTAAGAAAGTTTCCACGTGTAGGGGTAGCGAATCAATTACCCGATGTCACCTTATACGCCAAATAAATCTCTCAGACCCGCTGTAAATTTTCTCAACCACGTTATTATACCTTGAAACGCAAGCAAAACCTTTTATCTTTGAGCTTCAAATTCGTAACAGTAAGAAAATGCAGACGAAGATTCTTGTAATTCCTTTTATGGTTTTATTATGCAAAATGTAAATAATCTATAGCATTAATTTCAATATTAATTAACTTAAATTCTTTAATTTAACTTGAAGAAAATACGTTACTTAAACGTTTCTTTTACTTTCAAAATATAAAATACTTAAAATACGAGGCGCATTCAATAAAAAATTGTTATTAAATGTTACTTTATTTATCGATATAGTCGCATTTCAGCATAATACACTTGGATTATCCTTTTTCTAAGCTCAAAATTCCTTTCTTAGAAAACTCTTCATCCTGAGCACCTAAAAATTCCTGTACTGCAGCGACTACTGCTTCGTCATCTTCGAATCTCTGTCCTCTCAGAGACTCCTTCAACCTTGGAAATAGATAGAAATTACTAGGGGCAAGGTCGGGTGAATATGGAGGATGCTCAAGTATTTCAAAGCCAGCATCTCAAATTGCAGCCATAGCAACAGCGGACCTGTGAGCCGAGGCATTATCTTGATGGAACAAAACAATTTTTTTTTAATTGCTTCGCTATTTGTTGCAAATTTCGATACCCAATTTTTTTATTTGTTCTGCATACAAAGAGGACGTAACAGTAGCTCCATGGTTTAGATATTATATCATGACCACCCCTTTACTATCCCAGAAAAGAGAACCCATGATCTTCATTTTGCTTTTTCAAAATTTAATCAATATTCCAGAGTTTGTACCTTATTCTTACTTTATAATGAACGCACGTATATAAAAATAACAAATAGAAGGTGATCGGCCCTTTCTAGGCCCTTATGCTGTGGAGACAAGGAATATTAGAAAAATTCATTTTTTCTAAAAAGCCGTTATCTAAAATTATTTTTAGTGAATATATTTACATGACCCGAAAAATTTTTCTTTCTTCGATCACGGCTATTACTGTTATGCGGATTTGGCTTTCTTAATCATTTCGGAAATTTTCCACATATTTAAATATTTTTTTCTAATATTAATCTGTTTGCGGAAATCTATAATTATTCCTTTACAAGCGGTAAAACCAAACTAATTAGGTATCTGTTAATTTTATCAATATTGACGTGAAACGAAGAGAGGACGCGAAACATTTCATGAACATTATTATTTGTTCTTTGAGATAGTTTATTCTTTATAGGCTTAAAATACTTAGTAAGTCGTAGCTATCCATCTCTTCTTTCTTTACTTTAGCTACAATCATAGCTCCTTGAAGTTTTTGGAACTTAAGTGAGTAAAATCTTTGTTCTTTTTGGAAATATTTTCATTAAATAATTTTTTACCACGTAATACATTTTCTTTAATTTCTTGAAAAAAATTACATATAAGAACAAAAATATAAATTATATAATACAAAAAACATCTTAAAAGTATGAAATTTTTAAATAAATAAAATTTAATAATTAGGGTAACATAATATATCGCACTTAAAAATAGAACTGTAAAATTAGTATAAGATCTGTATAAAGTGACAAATGACAGATGGAGTAACTTGTCGTTGTCAGGCGTCAGCTTCAAATATGAAATCTTTGTTTTGTCTGCCGGTAATCTTTAACTAAGAATTTATTATTTACATAAAACATGTCTATATTCAATGGATTTCCTGATTTACCTGGCCCAGATGAAACTGCATTTTGTAAAATTAACGAAGTGTATTGCTGTGGTAATGTTAGATATGGAAATATCTCAACGTTTACAAATTCGGTAAGGTTAGATATGATGTTCATTCTTTGTGATTCATTACGTTTGTTTAATAAAATATATATTTTGTTTTAGATCAAAAGCCATCCAAAAATCAATGTGACCAAAGACCTACATCACCATAGGTTGTCAGATGAGAACATATCTGTGTATGTGGACGTCGAAGATAATCTACTCAAAAAAATAACGAGTGTCTGGTACAAACAAGGATTTTTAGAAGCTCTAGGTGTGGCCGCTGACCCTAACGTGAATCGAGAGAGCAAAGCAGTAGCTATAACTGCATCATATGCATTGAAAGTTGCAAATTTGTTCACAGCATTAAGATATTTTATGCAACCACATCTAAAAGATATAGGGCCCAAAATTGTGTCAAAGTATTCAAGAACGAGAAATTGGTGTAATGCACCTGTAAAATGCTTGGCCTGGCATCCTCACACTACCAAAATAGCTTTAGCCTCAGCAGATGATAATGTAAGAGTGTACTGTTCAGAAGTCTCTTTTGTGTCAACTTTGAAATGTAAAGCTCAAGGCCATGTGTCTTCCTTAAGTTGGAGACCATATTCTGCATCAGAGTTGGCCGTCGGTTGTGAACAAGGTGTAATAGTATGGACTGTAGACCCTAATTCTATGTTTACAAAACCATCTTCGAGTAATGCTGTTGTGTTAAAAAGGTGTGTATTTTTCTTTAAATAATAACATTAATTAAATACTATATGAACAAATTTATGTTATTGATAAATTAAAACAAGATAGCAAATACTGATTTTATTATATTGATTCATCAATGTAGATTATATATACACTATACATAGTATATATGTAGTATATATGTATAGTAATATGTATGTATAGATTATATATACACTATATACACTAGTGACCCACCCTCGCTTTGCTCGGATTTGGCTCTAGGTATGTTTTAACAGTTAGCATGGAATAGATAGACTATATATTATATGGTGTATAGCCTATAGCCTTCATCATTAAACGGACGGACTATTTGATGTAAAAATAATTTTTTAAATCAGATTAGTAGTTCCTGAGATTAGTGTGTTCAAACAAACAAACTCCTTCTTTATAATATAATTATTGATTTCACATTTCTTAAGAAATATAATTCAAAATCATTCTGTCTTATCAGCTATTTTACATTAAATGGTAATTATTTCAGATCTGGTCATAGTCCAGTCACTGATGTGAGCTGGTCTCCAAATGGAGACCTCCTTGTAAGTTGCTGTGGCGCTGACACATCTATGCTTATATGGGATGTATCTATGGAAACAGCTATCCCATTAAAAAGAGTGGCAGGTGGTGGAATTGTGTTTGCGAGATGGTCCCTTTCAGCAACCAAAATATTTGCTGCTACATCTTCCATTATATTCAGGTTCATTCAATAGTTTTATACTCTCAATTATACTTTAGTATAGAGATAAATGAAAAGAAAAACTTGTTTAATCACTAGCCATAATTATAAATTTTACTCTAATTATTAATGTTTTAAAATTGTTTTTAATAACAAAATATTTTTCCCTTGTTGTTTGAAAATTGCTATTTTTATTTAACAGTACATAAACTGAAAAAACAATAATTTTTAAATATAACAATAAATAGTTTCAATTTGTGGCCATCTTCAATTTTAATCAGTCTATTTTTTAAATTATTATTTAACACTAGCAACTCACCCTCACTTTGCTTCGGGTTTGTCCCTAGACAAAAACAAATCTATCCCAAGGGGACTACATTTTCTGGAATAAACTATAATCCTAAACCAAACCAAACTATTATCTATCTCTGTGCCAAATTTCATCCAGATCTGTTCAGCAGTTCTGGAGTAAAAGAACAAATATCCATCCATCCATTCTCACAAACTTTCACATTTATATTAGTATGGATTTTTACTATCATTATTTTTCTATAGCTAATAAAAAATCGATTATATTATCCGAAGACACTGAAAAACTATTTCAAATATTTTAATATTTATTTCTAGAATGTGGGACACCCAAACCTGGTCGCCCGAGCGGTGGTGCGCGCGGGGCTGTCGTGTGGTAGCCGCTTGTTGGGGACCCAATGATATAGTGTTGTTTGCCGCTAAGAGTGAACCTATGGTGTATGCGCTTAATAATACTGGCCTTTTGAATGGTAAGTGAACCAAGTACAATGAATAATGTTTTATTCTACTTATAAAGTATATGTATGTATAACAATAAAGAGGCAAAATTGAGTGAGGAATTATTGTTCTTTTTTAGTTATCTAATATAATTTTTGTCTCAACGGGTCCACCATCTACTAATGGTGGTGCTCATAGCATAGCTTGTGTAGTGGATATATTTACTCTGTACACATATTGCTATCATACTTGATAAAAAATGGCTTCTACTTAATCTGAAGATGAAATGTTTCTGCAAAGCAATGTAGAGTGATCTTATTTTTTATAAACCAAAATATGCTTTATGGTTATTAAATGTTTAATTAATTAATCATCAATATCATGTATATTATATACAAGCGTAGGTATGTTTTATTTTTTTAAGCGGAACTCTTAATTCGTTTTTTTTTAAATAAAAGTAGCATAAGATACTCTTTATAACATCAACTATGCCAGTCAAAGTAAGTCCAGCTGTTTCGGAGATTAGCCAGAACAAACAGATAGACAAACAAGTTTAAAAAAATGAGTTTTTCTTATTAGTACCATATTATATATATATATATATATATATATATATATATATATATATATATATATATATATATATATATATATATATATATATACATATATATATATATATATATATATATATATATATATATATATACATATATATATATATATATATATATATATATATATATAACTCTACATGCGTTTATTTATTTATTTATTTTACATCTAATTGGGATGGCGGCGCCACTTACATATATACACTCGCCGGCATATTTAGCGGAACACAAAAAAAAGGTCCATTATTAAAAAAATATGGTTTTATTTTAAAATCTACTTACTACATTTCTTTTGTTATTTAAAGTTTCATTTGTTTTACTTAAAATGAGATTACATTCAAAACAGATTTTGCGAGTAAAGGCTATTTGTGAAAAATGGTACATTTTTGAACTTTTCATATAAAAAAGTGAAAATTAATATTAAAATAACAATTAATTAAATTAGAAAAATGGTGATTAATATCGCGTATTTCCTCCACGTGCTCTTATTAAAGTTTCTACCCGTCTAGGCATACTGAGAATGATGTTATCGATGGTCTCCTGGGATAGTCTCCGCCATTCCTCAACTACGGTGATTCGCAGTTCACCCACGTTGGCAGGAGCTGGAATTCTGGACTTAACTTTTCTTTTCAGCAAGTCACAAACGTGCTCTATTGGGTTCATATCTGGTGATCTCGCCGGCTACTCCATAACAGTGATATTCATATCATTAAGATAAGCTTGAGTTACCCGAGCGGTATGCGGCCGAGCATTATCCTGCATAAAAACAAAACCGTTACCGATATATGGGGCAAACGGTACGACATTTTCTTCTTAAACTTCTCTGATATAGCGGTCTGCAGTGAGACTCTCTCTGTCAATCACTACCAAGTCTGTACGAGCTCCCAAACAAATGCCCGCCCAAACCATTATTGATCCACCACCGTATGCAACTGTAGTTTCAAAGTTTGTCTGAATGTATCGTTCTCCTTTGCGTCTGTATATTCTTTGCCTGCCGTCAATTTGATTTAAGAGAATTCTACACTCATCACTAAACAATACCTTACTCCATTGGTCCGCGTTCCAAATTCGATGTTCCTGAGCAAAAGTTAACCTGTTTCTACGATGATTTACCTCGAGCCTTGGAGCCTTGGCGGGCACAAATGAACCCAAACCAGCTTCTTCGAACCTTCTTCGTACCGTACGCTCACTTACGGTTACACCCCGCACTGCTTCTAACTCATGTCGGGCTTGGACGGCCGTCAAACGGGGGTTCCTACGTACACGAAGCCGAATGAAATGGTCATCCCTACTCGAAGTGCGTCTTTTTCTGCCTTGTCCTGCTTTTCTCACATAAGTACCGGTCTCCCTGAACCGTTGGATACTGCGATGGATCGTTGAAACTGGTCGACGAATATCTCTGGATATCACTCTGTAGGTTTGACCATTTCTTCGCATTTCGAGTGCTCTGGCAATCTCCGTTGGGTCTAAGTCAGGCATATTTCAGTCCTCAACTCCAAAAAGATACGCGATTAAAAAAAAACTAACAAAAAACAGTATTTCAATGAAATTTTAAATCAAACTCAGAAGGAAGAAATACTCGAAGTTCGCTCCAGATAAGGTGTATTTGAATAAAATAAAAACAATTGCATAAAATGTGATGTTCAGTTGTTTTCTTAATTTGAAAATATTTCTTTTTAAATTAAATGACGTATAAACCAGCCAGCAACCTTATATGTTACTGATATCAAACCTTTATTTTATGTTCCGCTAATTATGCCGGTGTGTTTATATATATATATATATAATATATATATATATATATTATATATATATATATATATATATATATATATATATATATATATAACTCTACATGCGTTTATTTATTTTACATCCAATTAGGACGGCGACGCCACTTACACTAGCGTTTAGTAAAAAGCTTTTATTTTGACAATATAGACAGACACTTCAATTTTATTTATCTATATAGATTAATTTTATTGTCAACAGGAGCTAAAACAAGTAAAGCAAAACCAGTTCTCGATGTGACAAAAGTAGAACTACCCTCTGGTGAGTCAGTTGGGGGACCGATTTTAGATATGTGCTGGGATCCTTCGGGAAGATATCTGGCTATACTTTTTGAAGAATCACATCTAATTGCAGTATTTTGTACTACACAATTGATGATGCAGCTTAGTTTAACACCGAGGTTAGTGACTCCGCAGTACAGACGAGTGCAACTTGTGTTTATAAATTTCTACTTTGTTTATAGTTGTGTTGTATGTGAGTGCAATTTTGTAAAATTTTGATTATGCCTCGAGGTAAAATATTAAGAAGACGAAGTAGGAGTATAGTTTACGACGTGCACACTATATGTTAAAAGAAACAAAGGAAGGGATACAAAATTTGAAGCAGGTACAAATGCGTACCATTGCGTAGCATGCGTATCATTTCGTAATAAATATTGTTAATAATTTTAATATAACTTTGCTATATACCTTATTCTGAATGATATTGAAAAATCCCTAAATAGATATAGAAATAAATTATAGATAACTATTTCGTACACGACTGTAACTCATTTTTCGTGGCGCGTATTATACTGTTTTCGAAAAATTGATATCATTTATAAATTATTTTTTTGCAATTTTTAAAAACATAACAAATAAAACAATTTAAACTTTATCGAAACTACCCATTTTATGCAAAAATTCGGTAATAGGGCGGCCTTTTTTTACTATGCCGAGAAACGGCGCTAAGGTTAAACCCGGCACTTACTATTTAGATAATATATTAATGTAACTTTAAGTATATGTAAAAATGTACAATTTCTCTGTACATTTTATATATGTACTATATATCTTTGAAGAAGTTAAACAGAAAACATTATTATTTTCAGTTGCTTTATCACTGGGATAGAGAATGAAGTACCATCGACAATGGCATTCCAACAGAATTTCACAGAGGGTGCGTGTTTGACAATAGCTTGGTCGAGTGGCAGAATACAACATTTTCCTATTATTTATACTGATGGCTATTAAAATTTAAAAACAAAAACAACCCTATCTCTAATCAGATTATAATTAGTTCTATGAATAGTAAACATGGGTAGCACAAGAGAAGTGCAGTCAAAGATCCTCATCAGATCTTCACCAAATTTTTATGAGACCAACTTAAACTTACCACCTTTTTTAAATAAAAAAAGAACCATCAAACCGGATCTCATAAAGCGGAGATATCCAGTAGCCCCCCTTTTTGCCCCTTTTTGGAGGAATTTACTTCTCCGATCAAAAATCATCAACGACAAAAAGAAGTCTATAAAGTAGTGAAATCTGCATACCAAGTTTCGTCTGATCCCTTGAAAATACGACCCGTGGAGGAGTACCAACAGACTGATAGAGGAAAGCTAATTTTGGCAAATTTGAAGCAGAGAAGCTTCCCTCAAATGTACTGTCATAAGATTTAAGGAAAGAAGTTGAGATATCCAATGAAATAAGTGGACATTTTTTAAACATGTTGATGGTTTCTAATTTATTAGTAAGTGATTTTATATGTATTGTATTTAATGCTAAAAGTGAACTAAGCAAGATTGTTAATACATTGAAAAATAAACTATTTTTTTTATTTTTTTTTTTTTAATTCATTATTTAAATTTTTGTGAACACATGTTTGTTATATTTTATCTTCTATACACATCATAAAATTCTAAGTGAGTCGAATCAGTACGTTAAATATTTTTTGGAAAACCTTATTGAAATATTCATTATTATCCATACAGAGGCCGAATCTATAGTTTTTAGGATTTTTGTCTGTCTGTCTATGACCGCATCACAAGAACAACACTGGACAAATTTTGATGAAATTTGGTATGATGGTAGCAGGCTATACGGGTCAACATATAGGATACTTTTTTCTGCGGGAAAATATCTCTGAGAAATCTATACTAACCGATAAAACTTAACTAGAGATGAATCCGAGCAGAGCGAGAGTGAGTCGCTAGTTGTTATTTATACATATAAGACAAGCGACTCGACCTCGCTTGGCTCGGGTTCGTCCCTAGGTACGTTTTAACGGTTAGTGATTCCCATACTAAATAAACAGTTCAGAACTTTTCGATTTTCCAGCTGTTCTTTTGGGGGTTCCAATTTTTTTATATACTTTAACCTGACACACTCCCCCAACAAAACAAAAAAAAATCAAATCGGTCCAACCGCTTTGGAGTTTTAGCGAGACTAATGAACAGAAATTCATTTTTATATACATATATTATAAAGAATTAGATAGGTTTGTTTGTTTTATTTAATTATAATGACTCAATAATTTTGTTTAAGGAGCAATTAATGTGAAAAAATTTGTACCATTTAAATTAAATAGTGACTCCATATTGTTAACTCTTTGTATATATTTTTATTTTTTTTTTATTTTGCTTAAATATTAGTTTTGATGATTTCAGAATGCAAGTCAATAACTCATAGTAGAGACGTTATCCATATTTGTAGTTCTAGTCACATTAAGATAATAGGTTATATTAAAAGTATTATTTCCGCCATTTTGATTAACACGTCTCAAGGAATTTGAATCCACCTTATCGTCATCAAAACTCACCTCCACCTGTACATACAAATTGTTTTTATTATTTTCGAAATTTCGTCGCCTAGCCTTATTTTTACCATTGCATATATGAAACATAGAACATATTCTGGTAACAAATTCTCTTTCTAAATTTCCCAAATCTATGTCCATATTTACTTTTACATCGTCAATTATAACTGCCGTTACTTTATCTGTGCTTTTATATAATTTAGTTTTGATTACGTTATTGGCAACACTTTTAACATTTCTGATAGAATGTCTGACGTAATGAGACAAGTGGTTTAAATTTTCTTCGGTCCTTTTATCTTTATCAAGTCTTAGTTTTTGTGTTTCTGTTACAAATATCTCTTGTACTTTAACTTCTAAATTGTCAGCCAATTTCTTTAATTGTTTAATAATTTTTCTTTTTTCATTACGATCGCTTGCAACATCTCTCATGTACATTTCTATATAATTTCTTATTACGTTTGTCGCTGTATCGTTAAGAGCTCTGTAAAATCTATGCATAAATTCATTTAACTCTCCAGAACATATTACTAGATCTGCACATTTGCCCTCTTCTATATCAACTCCATCCCATTTATTTATTAAAGCATTAGTATGTTTTGGAATAAATTCACATTGAATTTTGTATCTCTTAGAAATAATATCAATATCATCAGCAACACTGTTAAGCAAAACTTGGATGCTATCCATCGCTGATGTAATGTCGTCACGTCGTGCATTTTTGTTTTTTGAAAAAAAATTGAGCAGCAGGTTTTTTATTTTATGTACACCTTTATTCCACCTGTCAGCTATTGAGTGTGGTTCACGATTTTTTTGAGTTCGCATGTTTGTTTTCCATTGACATTGATTTCCTAACATTTTTCTAATCATGTCATCCAAAGTTTTTACCACAAGCTGTTTTGTCTTGTGTGATACTGATTCTTTCAATAGAGCTTTATCGATTTTTTCTCTTAATTTCTTATACTTTTTAAGGTCATTCCTTAATTTATAATCTTTATGTGTTAAATTGCCACTACGAGTTGCTTCCATTTTAGGTAGAAATTCTATGATTGTCGTATCGTCTTTACCTTCTAACAAAACATTGTTTTCTCTTAATGATTTAACATCATAATCTTGAAGATATTCTTGTAATTCAACTATTTTAGCTCGAATAACTCTATCAATATCTAAGTTTTTTTTAGTTCGTAAACCAGAATTTTCTATAGAAGAAGACGTAAGTGCTGGTTTGACATACTGCTTGAAAATATTGTAAAGCGTTAGTGGATCCGATAAATGACCTTTAATCTCTATAGTTACAACGATGCGATTTAAAAAAATATTTAATATTAAAAAAGTTTTAAAAAATAGTAGGTATATCATTTTAAAACTAACTTAGAATTCAATATTTACACTATTTCACTTTCGAATCAAAATCACTTATAATATTCGATTTAGATTGAATATTTTTATTTTTAGTTTTACGATCTGATAAGAGCTTACTTGTATACATGAAAGTGACTTGTAATTTAACAACTGCTTACGAAAAACCAACAACTGCTAACGAAAAACCAAAAAATAAATTTATTGTGTTGCTCGTAATTTTACCCATTTTGTCTTTCCACAACAGCTTACAAAACTAAGCTAATTGTCATAAAAATTTAAGTTTTGTTTTTCCCTTAGTCTATATACGTACAATAAAATTCTAACTGAGTTGAATCTGAACATTAAATATTTTTTGGACAATCTTGTTGAAATAGTCATTATCACTTATCAAAAAAATTCTAAAAACTATAGTTTCGGTCTTCCATCCGATTCCATCCATTTTTAGAATTTTTGTCTATCTGGGAACGCATCACGAAAAAACCACTAGACAGATTTTAATGAAATTCGGTATGATGATAGCTGGGTATCCGGGTTAACATATAGGATAATTTTTACTGCGGGAAAATATCTCATCTCTGAGAAATTTATACTAAACGTTAAAACGTAATTTGGAACGAATCCGAGCGGAGCTAGGGAGCGTCACTAGTTTTTATATATTTTTGAAGTGTAAACTTCTATAGGCAGGTTTGGATGGCAAGTAAAAAAGTCGTCATCGTCACGTGACGTGTTAACGCAAACACTCAAGAGTGCCGACAGATGTCAAAACCAGATAAATGTAAGCAGTTTTTATTTCCAATTTAAGATCAAAAAATTAATTGGAATATTCAAAAATAACAACTGTTTGTTTATAGTTTTAAGTTTTCACTTCTGTCGGCAGTCTCGTGACTCCTTTTTTATACTTATTATTGTTTCAAAATTAGGTAATATTTTGCAGGAGCACACACATTGTCTTTTACTTATTACAGTACCTACTTATTTAATTTTCTTTTATTTTTATTACCCGTTAATTAGAAGTTTTTATTACTTATTAAATTAACTACACTCATTTGTATGTTTAAAAAACATTAATATGGCAATTTTATACTTAAAAACAATGAGGTAAGTACTTGAGCGGACTTCCAAATTAGTGTGTAAATAATTTAAAATATGGTAAAAACTGAAAAATATTTTGGACTCCAGGCGACATTTTAAGTGATTTAATATTACAGAAATAATGTTAGAGTAAAGTTCTTTAATGAAACACAATTTAAGCAATGGTTTTTATTAACAATTTAACTTACCCAATCATAGACACTAGTGATCGTATATAGCGAAGCTGTTATGCTTAAAACTAATATTGCAACTATATATCACTTGCATATTAGTACTATTATATATTAAATAATAAAAAAAATTAGAAAGTTACGGCTACTCATTAGAAAATTTCACGATTATACAACGAGTAAAATATAAGATTTACATTTTTACATATATGTTACAGTGTAAAAGTAAAAAAATCTCGAAATCTTTGTTTAATAATCACTATACTTATCTAAATACGAGTTATCAAAAGTTATCAATTTTCACACTTTAGCTGAAACTAAGGTATAAAAATTACATCTCGAGTAAAATAGCTATTCTAATAGATCGAAAACGTCGTTTCGAAATGAGAGCTTAAATAAATTGTCGCGAATATTTCATGAAATGTATGTCATAGATAATATTTAAAAATAATAAAAAAAATATATAGAATAATCTTTAAATAAATAACAATTTTATTGATTTCAATAAAATAGATTTTATAAATTGATACTAAAGTAACTTAAGTAAGAATTCGTTAGCGACATTAAGCCCTCGTTATAGATATGTAAAAAAATCGTTAATTTATTGTTAAATAAAAATATCGACGAATAAAAATATAGTTATATATTTTAAGTAAAATATAATGAGTATATTTTATGTCGTCGATGTGGAAACACCACCGTTTCTACTAGCAAGCTACGGGTCCTACTCTAACTACACTATTCAAGTAAATTAAGTTTGCTATTGGTTTTACGTAATTGAGCTCGCCATGGGATGATTTTAGCGCTTTCATCTTCTTCATTCTCATGATCTCCGTTTGACGTCATGTGACCTGCAATGTATACAAGTTAAAATGTTAAATTATATAATATTCATATATTATTTTAATCGTTTAGACTTTAGATAGTCAAAAAATTTGAATATATCTTTTGTAATTTATAAGCGTATTTGCGCTATTTATATATTAATATGTTATAATTATCAAATATTATATCTTGTATTATTGTATTGTAATGTCTCCTAAAACTACACTGCGACAAAAAAACTATTATAATAAATTTCTTGAGAATAAGATGGAATGACATGTAAGGTAAAGTAATATTTTGCTCTTGTAAATAAATGGCAAGCGTTATTTTTGACGTTGCCTTGTTTATGTTACACGATATCTTCGACAGTAACTGTATTCCTTTCAATAAATTTTCATACGCTTTACACAAGGGGGGTCCAAGTCCAACTGTCAACAACAAATGACATTTCTTAGGATAGAAGTGATTTTGAACCCGTTGCACGTTCTTAGTTAAAAAATAATTAATGTTTGAAGTATCTGTTATCATCCTGTGCTATCCTCGTTTTTTTTTTCAAATAGCCTACAAGAAAAATATACTATGTCGAAAATTCCTATACTTAGGTGTATCAAAAAAATTACTAACAAATATTTTACAATATTAGTACAAATAAATTGAAATTTACAGTTATTTTTCATACCATTGCAATGTTCAGAAGACAGTTTTACTTCGGAGGGCGCACGCATAGGATGTGAGGGAGCATCGTAGCAGAGCGAGATGTTGTCTATGGACACCGCACGTTGCGTCCCGCTCGGGTAAGCGCGCCAATCGCCATTTTGTTTCATAATGTCATTCGATTCCTCTACTTTTGGTGTGTATAGGGATTGTCTGGAATGTAGGATAAGTTTATTGAATCACTATAACAAATATGAAAGTTTGTATGTGTGTGTTCGTTACTCCATCATGCCGAAACGGCTAGACGAATTTGAATGAAATTTAACACATAGACTTGAAACTTTAGTAAGACATAGGCCAGTAAGGTACCTATCTAAGTGATAAAAGTACCTAGGCAAAAACAAGTCAAACAAAAACGTATAATAATAAGTATCATCATTATCATAAGTTTTTATCACCTCTATCGCCACATCAAACTTCAACAAATATTGGACGAATTAAAAGTATAGTTTAAAGTTTCACAGATAACAAACTGAGTTGTTTAATAAGTCGTATTGTAAACTACAGTCGTTAGCCCGAAAATAATCACTAGAAAAATCTAGTAACTGTAATTAAGAGTGTGTGATCTTTATAAAATTTAAAATGTCAGTTCCTATAATTAAAATTTTATTCGTTCAATCCTATCTTTTATCAGTATAAGACTTGTCTAATTAATTATTATTATAAGAAGATTCTAACAAATAAAAACCTAATATCTTACCTCAATCGATTCTCAGCTTCCTCCCGTCTGGCTAACAACTGCCTCTTCCAAGCAGGAACAGCTGCAGCTCTCCGTCTCTCAGCCTCACCAGCCAGCTCTCTCTCCAAATCTTTCCGAGCTTTCTCCGCAGCTCTCCGCGCCAACATCTGCCGCTTCCATGCCGGTATAACGTTACCCGCAGTATCTCTTTCCGGGATCTGCGAAAAACCCTGCCGTCGACCAACCGCCCGAATTTGAGGGATCCGTTTTCGGATGTATGTCCGTATGGGACAAAAGTGTGTGTACAAAATTAATTAATATATTTTCAATATTTTGTTGAAATTATATTGTTAATTTGAAATGGCATTATTTTATATTTAGATAGTTAATTGTTTAATAGTGGATATATTACTATTAAATTATTGTTTATATTCCGAAAACCGCAATTTTGATTCTCGCTCATATCATTTTCTTTGTGTATCGACATCGACAAAGCCCAGCGTTAAAAAAGTCCCTCTACTTACTTCTAGTCATATAACATTAAAGTATATTTTATTGAAATAACATTATTTTTTATAATTTATTTATTTTTAAAAAACAATAATATACAAAAAAATTGTTTTGTGTTTATTCATTAAAATGTTCCATAATATGTTTAATTCAACAATTATTTCATTACATACCCACTGATATCGATTATATAAAATTAATTCACATAACCATTGGGTTAATTAATTACGAAAAACTACAAAAAAAAACCTAATACACTCAGATCCTGCACTAATAAGTTGATATATTTATAGCATTGGTTACCGTTAGTGCGGTGCTTATATCACACGCAATGCTCTATGACCGAAACGAACACTGGATGTGTAGGAAGAATTTACGAGATTTATACGTGTACTTAATTGATATAGTTTAATTTTTTTATATATGTATATATATATATATATATATATATACATATATAAAAACTATAAACTATAAAATATGTTAAACAACCGAATTTTACAGATAATAGATTTTTATCTAAGCCTCTCTTCCTTAATTTAAACCTCTAACATATTTAATGTTACCCAAAACTAATATTAAGTGACTTAACAATAGTGAATACAATGATACATATTTTTTTTAAATATCTAATAGATTAAAAGAAAGTAAAATAATTGCCACTATCCGTTCACCATTTACTGCCAATCTCTAGAGCAATTACGTTAGAAGGCTACCCTGCTAACCTAACCTCGTATTCGTCTTTACCGGACTGGATTAGAAATTTTGAAATAATGCTTGCTTTATTATCAAACACCTGTTCTTTAATGAAATAGAACAACCAAACATTTCAAGTCATTATTTGTCATATTTATTTAAATTTTTGCGGTTTTATTTTGATTTTTCATCCTTATCGTTTTGGATGCTTTACAGCAATCATGAATTACGGGAAAGAGTTTGCTGTAGAATATTCGAGATGTCAGGAACCAGAAATCAACATAAAACTGCGAGAAAAACCAAATAAACAGTTTTATTTTAATCTAAGAAAGTATTACTGTTATAATAAGATATTCTAATGGCTTACATCATACGTGATACGGTCCATGAGATATATGATTAATGGTAAGAATGTTCTGGATCACATGACCGACACTTTACTGTTGACGTGGACTGTTACTTATGATCCATATAACTAGTCAAACTAAGTTTTATATATACTTTATTTTTAGATTTATATATGTATGTAGTTTAAAGAATAGATCTAATAAAATTCTAAGTTGAATCTTTACATTGAATATTTTTTTGAAAAATCTTATTGAAATAGTCATTATTAACGATACAGAGGCAGAGTCTATAGTTTTTAGAATTTTGTCTGTCTGTCTGTCTGTCTGTGACCGCATAACGGAACAATCACTGGAGGGATTCTCATTTTCAAAATTAGTATGATGGTAGCTGGTTATCCGGGTCTACATATAGCATACTTTTTACTGCGGGAAAATATCTCATCTCTGAGAAATCTATACTAAATGTTAAAACGCAAGTAAGGACGAACCCGAGCGGAGCGAGGGTGAGTCGCTAGTAAGCTATATTTTAAATTGAACGCATGTTACGGTATGTCACGGTTAAATAATCTTCTGATCGATTCTTTTCTGTTGACGTACAACAGCTACTTATAATGGTACTTTTGGTCTAGTGGCTAGCATGTACAATATAAATAATTTGGATAATTGACGGTCCGATCAGTGAACCTTGTGGCTCGCAAAGCAGATTAAGCCATCGGTCCTGCATCTTATATGCACCGGCCATATCATATTGTCGTCCCATCGGATTTTGACAAATAAAAGAATATAGGGTGCACGTGCGCACTCAGTGATACAGACACGCGTGTCTCAGTGATATTGACCGCCGTGGCCAAAATTGTTTAGGACGACAGGATTATTACTTGTTATTCATTCATATAACTGGCAATAATGCGCCAAGTTTGTAAAATTTTAATTTATTATTATTTAATTATATTTTTAAGTCAACGAAGCAGCATCTTATCTTTAAATTTTGAATGAAGAAATTGTTATCTGAAATGGCAATTACCTACAAACAAAAAGATCTCTTAATAAAATTAACGAAGAAATTACCAGACCGTAGTTTGAGGTACGCTTATTACTTATCACACGCGATACGCTTTAGCATGAAGAACAAAAATGATGGATAGTTTGAATGTTTGGCATTGAGATATCTAGACATTAGCCCATGAATATTTTCAACTCATTCATTCATTCATTAAAAAATTGAAGTAAATAGATACGTATAAAACGGTAAAATGTTATAAAAATGCTAACAGAACTAGCCACGCCCGCGTTAAATCTACAAAAAAAGCTCTTTGGCTTTATGTTATACAACATATTTATATAATATTGATCATGCAAAAATAAAGTGGAGTTAGGAGGGTGTAAAATACTTTATTCTCATACCTACTAAATATACAAAAAAAACCTTAAAATCGGTCGGGCCGTTTCGGAGGAGTGCGACCACAAACACCGTGATACTATAATATTTATATATATTAGAAGATATTGTGTATTTTGAAATTTTTATGAGCGAAATAGTCTATAAGTATCTAATTATTATTATAGTTTTATAGTAACAAGTATTTAAGTCTCTCACCAACAGTCATAACTCTACAGAGGAAAGTAGCACGTCAATAAACGCACTTGTTGCAATACTTAAATACTATGTATGTATATCTATATATAGGTACCTTTTTGTTGTACATAATATTTTTTTATTACAACATAAACTTTTAGATCGTAAATTAGTTGGAAGTTCTAAAGAGATTTCTCTCAATATTTACTCTTTCACCAATTTCGTGGTAATTATGTAAACCTATATATGATCCTTAAATTCGAAAGTCTTATTCAAACAATCTGATCGAAATACACAAAACTTTCGCT
The DNA here is from genome assembly GCA_951806755.1 of Brenthis hecate. Classification (NCBI taxonomy): domain Eukaryota; kingdom Metazoa; phylum Arthropoda; class Insecta; order Lepidoptera; family Nymphalidae; genus Brenthis; species Brenthis hecate. The sequence continues at coordinate 4,223,801 of OX638258.1, read as the reverse complement.
TATGTCTTATGTCTATACTAATATTATTGAGTTAAAGAAATTGTCAGATTTGGAAATCTTTGTACATTTTATACTCTAAATGTGTCCCTCGGTACGTTTTAATTTTTTGAGCGGAACCCTAATTCTTTTTTTAAATTAAAAGTTGCCTAAGTTACTCTTTATAACATCAGCTATCTGCGATTACAAACATTAAAAAATTTAAAATTGTGTTTGTCTTATAAGTACCGTATAATTTCATGTGCATTTAGTAAAAAGCTGTTATTTTGACATAACAAATAGACACTTCAATTTTATTTATCTATATAGATTAATAATAATGATTGCGGAAAATATCTAACATCACGATACGATAGGAACGACACTTATTATACATACTCGTAAAAAAATCCTTTAGTTTGCTTTTCTAACTAATATCACACCGTCATTTTAAACAAAATAAAAGTGCTAACATAATCTGTGACTTTTATCTAAAAAATGCTCACTTATGATGTATAAACTTAAAGATAAAAAAAATGTTTTACTAAAAACCATTCTATTTGGGAAATATAAATATGTACCTATAATGTGCGCAAAATAAAAACTTTACGTAAAAAATAAGAAAGTTTCATGTTAAGACATTATTTCCGGGAAACTCGAGTAGAGTTATTTTTTTTATTTAACATCGGAATTGTACATCTCTTTATCTTTCAAGTCTCTATCAAAACATTTTTTTCGAAAAGTAACATTTTTCTTAATAAGAGTATCGAGTAAACTAGAAATAAGTTAGTATCTATGTTTATGCATAATAAATAATATTTACACTTACGAAATGAAAACGTTTCAAGATTGCAATCATTGCCGGCGCTCGAAAGAAAGTCCGTTTTGACTTAAAATACAGCTCTCTCATACTTAACTGGCAGTTTCTAAATGTAACATACGTTTAAGTGCGTTTATTGAATGTGAGCTACTCGTCTGCTTTGTCATGATAAAATAAATCGATTTCAACTTTGTATCGATTTTGTTTTATATAAAAATTTCGTCACTATTGTCTGTATTTTATTAACTTCTATCTATGTAATTAATCATCTTGATATCGATTTTGACCTACTTCTGTCATATAGATTAAGATTTCGTAAACGTAAAATTCGAGTGGAATTACAATAATATGATACTATTGAGATGGTTATGATGGTGGAGCCAGGAGGCTAGTGGAACTCTTCAATAGCTTCAAATGTGCTTATTTCTTTGTCATACTAAAGTTTAAAAAATATCTTTGGCACTAAGTACGTATATAACGTTTTAGACGACATATTAAAAAATTTTTACAAAAGATAACATTTATCTACGTCATCATATATATAAGATATTATTATTTATCATTTATTTAAGAGTTAATGAATCTTAAAGCATACATAATACTAGTGATTCCCCATACAAAATTTTATCCCCAAATTTAAGGGATAATTTCCGGCACAAAAGCTATCCTATGTCCTTCCCAGGACCTCAAACTATTTTCTTAGCAAATTTCATGTAAATCGGTTCAGTAGTTCCAGAGATTACTTCCTACAAACAAACTTATAAACATAACCTCTTTATAATATTAATATGATGACAATTTACGACCAATTTTTCCATTCGTAGTAAAAACTTTGTCACAAGAAATAAAGAAAGTTTAATTATATTATTTTTTTATTTAGGTTAATTATATTTATCTATGAATTCAAATCGTTGTTTCCCCATTGTAAGTTTCACGAAAACGATCCCATCATTTTAATAAATAATATCTTTTAATTCCGACTGATTTCAAAAGATAAACAAAAATCGTGATTCCAAGACATGATTCTGGTAAAGCGTCAAAACAGTGAAAGCGTGAAAATGGATATGCGCGTACAGTTGGCAAAAATTTTAAATTTTTCCATACAAAATATAACCTAATTGATATAATATGTAAAGACAACTTTCGCTTACGAAATGAAGCTATTGAACGTATAACCGTTGAATTACAATCTAATTAGTCGCGTAATCATAAAATTTGGATTGTTAATTTATTTTGATTCACATTCCTTTCTTATGTTAATCAGATATGATAAATATATATATATATATATATATATATATATATATATATATATATATATATATATATATATAATATACAGGGTCATTTTTAATTTACTGAAAACCTTTTGGGAATACAATATTTACAACATAACAACAATACCTGTAAGAAAAAAAAATAATATATCTTAAATTTAACAAAAATAAAAATATTTTTATTGCACCTTCTCAACGATAATAGTCCAGAATTGGCAAAAGAAAGTGCGTGTCCGGTGGAGGGGGAGGGGTGGAGGGATGTAGGAAGCCGCGCTTACTCATTTAAACTTGGCCAGATGCTAGAACTTTAAATTTTGGCAGGTGCAAAAAAAATATTTTTATTTTTGTATGAAAATAAAAATTTATGAAATATTATTTTTTCTTGTTACAGATGTTATTGTTATGATGTAAATAGTATATTCCCAAAAGGTTTTCAGTGAATTAAAAATGACCCTGTATATATAATACTTTTTAAACTTTTAATGAGCAATTAGTCTTTCCTAATTACCCTATGTTACATTCAAAGATGTTTTTATCACTTTGTATATGATATAGCTTTTGTTACATTTTTAAATATTATATATTTTATAATACTTCTCTAAGCTAAAGGAACAGACGACAAATCAAAAGATAACTATTAAGTATTGAAAATATTATTCTTGTTATTCATTTGTTTACTAGAAGACTCTCACAGCACCATCTAGCTCCATGATAAACTACAAGGCTTGTGTTATGGATACCAGATAATTGGATACACTAGACATATATAACTTTAAAAACATATTATAAATATAAACAAAATACACATGGCATGACCCATGAGTACAAACATTCGTGCTATCACACAAATGAATACCCCCAGCGGGATCTGAACCCGCGACCGCTGGCATAGCAAGTAGGATCACTACAAACTGAGCCAAACGTGTCGTCCAAATTAATAAAAAATATTTCACTTTGCCTCCATGTCGTGTCCATCTTTTTCTTACTAAACTTGATTTATTGCCTGGTTCCTGATAGCTTTACTCATGAATATATAATGACTGAAAAATTACACATAGGCAGGTTTCTATAAAGCTCTGCTATGTAAATGCTAATTATGTTCCATAACACTGTATAATTACAATATAATATTATATCCGCGATAGTTATAAAATAATAGAAAGTTGATTTTATTTAAGGAAGTATTTTGTCGTTAAATTATCTAAGTTATTGATTTAGTTATGAAAGTTCTTAATAAATATGGAAAAGTGTGACAGTATGTTTGTTTATGTAACGATTCCAAAACTTCGTGATATAATTTTATTTACATATACATCAATCACATATATTTATTAATTTTGTAGGTTAACTGGCTATTATAAATTTGATTTGACCAATCGTTTTCAAATCATTATAAAATAATGTCATATTTGTACTTTGAAGCATTATTTTCCTGAAGTAGATGCCTAATTTAACAGAAAGCTAACATAATAACAAAATATAAAACAACAAAATGTGGCTCATACTTTATTTCACAGCGTAATTATAATTATAGTGCCTAAAAAACAACGAAATTTGTCAAACCTATCAAAAATTAAGTAAAAGTTATGAAAATTGTTTTGAAAGCTAACTCAAGGGTACTGCAACGGTGTTAAGATTTATTCATACAATTTTCTCATTGATTGATTTCTTAGTAAGAACTCTTTACAGGGTTTATTTATTATTTTCTTAACTTATATAGAATATTCTTCTGGTCGGATTGTAGAAACGGGAAGCACTTTAAAACTAAAAGATCAAGTGACATCCTAAACATAAAAGAAGTTTCTAAGCGCCCTAGGAACTTTACGCAGTATTTTATAAAAGCAAGCCTTTAAGTGGTAATGGTTAGCTCAATTTATATACAAAATACGTATTAATTTCTATAAATATAGCATTTAATATGTTTCTTAAAACAGTCTTATCACAAACAATCTTTATTCGAAAGAAACATTAACAAATTAGCGACTCACCCTCATACAAACTTTCATCCCAATTTTCACCCCCTTAAGAGATGATTTCTAGTATAAAAAGTATCCTATGTCCTTCCCAGATTCTCAAACTATCTTCTCACCAAATTTCATCTAAATCGGTTCAGTAGATTCAAAGATTACAACCTACAACGTCACAAACTCACAATTCACAAACTTTACCTCTTTATTATATTAGTATAGATAGTGAGAACTTGAGCAAAATAATAAAATTAGTATATTTCATTAATTTTGATAATTTTTTTAACCGACAACTTTTGTTATAGCAAGTATATAACAAAAAATAACTAATACAATTATGACTTCATTCAAAATATCTGCAGTAGCCATACTTTAATGACTGGCTTATGATGTGCATTTTTTACCAAGCGTATAATTAGTACACTATTATATTATATATTTTTCTATTGCGAGTTTTTTTGTAAGAATGAAGACTGTCTTGCGTAATATGAATTATAAGGAAACAGAACATTCTTCAACACCTATTGAAATGCTTGTGGTGTTAAATAGACTTTCTTAGAAACAATAATTGCAATGGCGTAACTAGATTTAACTTTAAAATTTCAACTATTAGCTGATATCATTTAGTCCAAACATAGCACAGTTACAAAAAACAATTCTAAACTGATGAACGGCCGAACTAATGCTATAATTTCTATCATAAAGTTGACGTAAGTAGATCATTTCCGCCAGATATCACCTGTGATACACGGCCACATTTCTGTGCTAAAAAACTTAAGCGAAGCGTAAAAATACGCAATTTAGTATAAAATGCCAGTCAGTTTATTTCATGGTCATTAAACGAGCAGTAGGGAGACGCGAAGTGGATCAGTGGGTTAAATGAGCGGATGCAACTGCACCGGAGAATGTGAAAGAAATTATGCAAATACTTGTTCTAAAGTTATTATAAAACAATGCCACTTATGTAGTTATGCGAATTATCACCACTTACCTGGTCTACGAAATTTTCGGCCGTGAACCGTTTGGTGAACTCTGTGAAGGTCTCCTTATCCTGTAAACTCTCCCGTCTGGCGCGTTCCACTTTCAGCTTCTTTATACCAGTGATATCCTTGGACAGTTTCAATTCTTCTATCAGATCTGTCTTGGCGGTTCTAAAATCTACTGCAGTGGGCAAGCACTGAAGACTGACAGATCTCGCAGGTGGTGGGGCAGACATTGTTTTGGTTGCCGTGGTCTTCAGTCTTACAGCTGTTAGTTCTGCCGAGCTGATAGCAGCTAAGGGTTGATTATGGGTTAGGGGTGGTTGTGGTGGCGGAGGCGGTGGTATGTTGTCAGGCGCGGGCGGCGGGGGTGGCGGGCGCGCCTCCCCCGCGGCATCGTCGCGCTTGCAGGGCGCCGTGATGGTTTTTAAATACTCCGATGGTTTGATAAGACGGTCCGGCGCGTTGTGCGGGAAGGCCGGCGGCACGAACGGTAGCGCGGGCTGCTTGTTCACGAGGTTGGGTGGTCGCGGTCGGTCGTCGTCTGAGGAGCCGCGCCGCCCCGCTGCAATATTGCACCGTTAGAGGGGAGAGAAAGTAACACCCCGCGCGTGTAACGCAACGACCGTGCTAATCTAGCCATCTAAAATAGTCTAGATTTACAAAATTAATGCGCTGTAATTATTTTAGTACGTCGTCTTGTTTTTAGTGTTTATTGAATTGTAATAGATCTATTCGTAAGTCAAATGTTAGTATTTGATTGACGAATAGGTTATTACAAAGCTGTTGCGGTATTTCATTAACGATAATAATTGGAAAGTAAATTATATATTGCTATCATATTAAAATTACATTTTACTGAACTTGACTTTTATACGTAATATTTATTTTCAACCGACTTCAAAAAGGAGGAGGTTCTCAATGCGACTGTATGTTTTTTTTAATTATTTTTAGTATAATAATATTAATGTCGGATAAAAATTGATTACTGGCTAGATATAATATAAATAGACTAAGAAGGACGTTGTCTCAATAAACGTCGAAAGATTGATTGCAACAATAATGAATAAACATTAGAAAATGTACCGAGCAACTTGGTGAATGTGAAATGAAATGCGCATTTATTTTATAAAAATAGTACAATACTATACGCAAAGGAAATAATAATAATAAGTAAAAAATATTATTACCTACATAGTTTTTAACTTAGTAAATACTGAATAATACTGCGATATAAAATTGGATTATAAAAACGTAATAAAACTCAAACTCAAAATATTTTATTTTCTAATAATAATATAATTTTAAAGACTCTCGTCATTTTTTGGGTTTTATTTAAGTATTATTTTTATATCTTCACGATTAGACAATATCATACTCGTATATAAGTGAATGAAGAACTTATCAACGAAACTTAGTTCAAACACCTTTATGATTATATTATTAGTTTGCTAGCGACTCACCCTCGCTTCGCTCGAATTCATCCCTAGGTTGATTCCCCATACAAACTTTCATCCCATTTTCACCCCCTTAAGGGATGATTTCCGGAATAAAAAAATATCCTATGTTCTTGGTCTCAAACTATCTTCTTACCAAAATTCATTTAAATCGGTTCAATAGTTTTTGAGTTTATTCCTTACAAACATACAAAAATACAAATCTTTCTTCTTTATAATAGTAGTGTAGATGTAGATTAAGAAAATTCGCCCTATAGTCTATTTGTGTAATCATTTTTATCCAAACAAATCCAGACCTTTCATCTCACAATTTTAACGTAATTATAAACTAATGTAGGTAAACATATAATTTGATATGAAAAGTCCATTATTGATCAGATGCTTGAAGCCTAGTATGCAAAATAAACACCTAAGAATGTATGTACTATAGAAAGATGTAATTCATATTCATTAAACATACGCAATGCGTGAAATGACACGCTCTAGCGGTCGCGTTCGGTGTAAAGAAAATAATTTCTTGTAATGTTTTAAAATCTATAGAAGATAACTGCCATTATAAATTACTTTGAACAATAACATATATAGATAGAATAATGTATAGTATTAGTTAGTATAGCATGTGGTCTCTCCCGTCATGATTGCTGTAAAGCATTCGAAACGCAGTTTTATCTAAATAAATTCACGGAAAATCCATAAAGATAAATTTATTTAAAATGTTAAATATTCGCATAAATCTAAGAAAGTATTATATATAGCATGTGGCTTCAATTTGGAGATGACTCTACAATAACTTTGTATACTCGTACAATAAAATAAGGCGACTATATTTAAAATGACACTTTTACAAATTAAATATTTGAATCCTATCACTTTATTTAATAAGTTAGGTGTACATACATTACACATACTGTCTGTAACAAGTATTTAGTACAAAACCTTAGTCCCGTGACCATGATTGCTGTAAAGCATTCGAAACATCGGGAACCAAAAATCAAAATAAATCGGCGAAACAATTCAAAAATATAGTTTTGTTTAAAAGTAAGTGTAATTTACTTTCCTTTATTTGAATATCGAAAATTTTTCCATACGTTTCATTTTAATCGGTCAATCAAGTTTTATCATTGTTATCTGCTAATAAGTCTCGAATAAGTTAAAAAAACACGGCTAAAAAGACTTTTTCTAACAAAAGTACCTACGTATAGAAAAGTTTCGCTCGAGATAAAAAAAAAACTTTTGTGTTACCACTGTTTTAAGTTTGTATATGATTATTCCTTATTACATAAATTTATATTTAACGGAAATAGAAAGTTTGATTTAATGCTTTTTTTTATATTTATATCTATAATAAAAAAAAGAAAATTTCATTTATAAAATTAGACATTAGAAACAGTTCAAAGTATAATCCATGTATAAATAAGCAAAGATAAAACAAGAAAATCGGTTGACAAACATAAGAGAAAAAGGTACTGAACTCTTCTGTCTGCCAATTAATTATCTTGTATTTTTTGCTTAGTTGCTATTAACGGGCTTTAGATCAATAAAAGATTTTTCTAAACACTATTTTTTTATATAGGTAAGTAAATTCTATTCATACACTAAAAATATATTTAAAAAAAAATTTTTGGCTCTATGTTATATAGCGACTCACCCTTGCTTCGCTCGGGATCATCCCTATGTATTTATATAATATTGTTCATACAAAAATACTAAAATTGCGATTATAAAATTGGGGGTGGGGGTAGGAGGATGAAAAATACTTTACGATCTATTCTAATACCTTTCAGATATACAAAAAAAATCATTAAAATCGATCGAGCCATTAAATGATGAATTTCGTTTACTGGGCGAACGCTAGCAATTATAATCATTTAGAAAATCAAAAATTTGGCAATGAATGTTCAAGTGAAACTTAATAAACTTCCATATTGTCTCACCAAGGTCGAGCAAGTTTTTATGTATCTATAGGATTTTTAATGAAAATGAATGTAATAAAGCTAAGTACTGAATATTCACACAATAAAATGAGTGTTTCACTTCAATTTATTTATGATATAAAAATAAAGACATATTTAAGTTATGTAGAGGCCCGAGACGTAGGAAGTTACGTATTTTATTATGTAAATAAATAAATGTGGAAAAAAATGTATATTCTGTATAATATAAAGAAAAATATTAAAATTAGATTTCACTTACAGCTCCCAGAATATTTATAATAAAAAAATAATGTCTGGTAATTGATTTCTAAGGTTATAGGAGACTAGTGACTTACCCTCACTTCGACCCAAGTTACTCGCTGATAATAATATACGTAGCTTTTGATAGGTGAAAGATTTTTTTAAATTGATCCAATAGTTTTTTAGTTTATTCATTATAAACAAACATATAAAAATGAAAAATAAAATCTCTTTATAATATTAATATAGATTTCATATAAACCACACAATTGCTTTAAAAAAAATAATTACTGCATAAGACCTTTGCCTGTGACCTGCCCCTTTAATTTATTAATGTATAATTGTTTCACTTCTAAGGGCAACAGTATATGATAATATATATTAAATAGAGTATATTCCTCAATAGGTATAAAGGGCAACAAAAATCTTTTTCAAATCTGACTAGTTAGAACGTGTAGCTAAACAAAAATAAACAGTATTGTCACTCAGTATCTAATTCTGATATCTATACATTAGAAAACTAAATCTGAAATCTAGAATATTATAGATCAGTCTGAAATCTAGATAAAGATTAATGTATGTGGGCGAAATCTATAAAGAAATCTTATTGAATTGAATCTCCGAACGTTAAGGCACATTCACTTTGTGTTTTGTATGTTTTATTAAGGAAGCTCAAATAAAGAAATTATACTCGTATATGTACAGCTAATTAATTACCCAATCTCTAATTTCATCCAAGGTTGATAGTGAAATAGTCTCATAAAATATTAATGTTTTAATGAATCATAGGCGATCTCCGCTTTCTAGTGAATGCAAAGACTGATCTCGTTAAAACTTTATAATTGTGGATAAACTTTGGTATAAAGAAATAATATTATTGTCATAACTGTGTCTAGGATATGTAAATAATAGGGTTTAAATAATTAACGTGAATACTAGAGACTAGTGAGTATAACAAAACAAATAAATAATAATTTAAAATTTATATGAAATATTGCATACTAGCGGCTCACACTCGCTTCGCTCGGGTTCGCCTAACGGTACGTTTTAACGGTTAGTATGGAATAGATAGACTATATGCTATATGGTATATAGCCTAAAGCCTTCTACAATAAACATACTATCTAATACAAAACCAATTTTTCAAATCGAACTAGTAGTTCTTGAGATTAGCGCGTTCAATCAAACTCTGTATCTTTATAATATTAAATATACTAAGGCTGCTTAAATATATATATATACATATATATATATATATATATATATATATATATATATATATGCAAATTTTTGAAGGTAATTTAATATAAGACATTCTGAAATAAATTATACCGAGGTGTTGCCAAGGAAATATGAACTATCGCGGAGAAATGAAAAGTGAAACCGTATCTCTATAAAGTAATTTCGTTTACATATTATTGTCTGAACGTGTCCGAATCAGAACGCGACTAACAACCTATAAGCTCGGTAGAAAGTAAACGGGCTTAATTAACAGAGGAACCTCCTAATTTGTATGAAATTTCATTTGCGATTTTGACTTTGAAGTAATGAAAAGACTAATCTCATTTAAAGCTACAGTTAATCTATTTATTTATGTACAATGAATATTTTTAAAGAGATTTTCGCTTTAGACATATTCAGAATGGAAAAAACTGTAACTAATTATAAATTTAATTGTGAAAGACATGTTTGGAGTGATGTTCTAAAGGAACTTGGAATTGCTCTTAATAAAACTTTTTAAAAGTAATTAATTAAAATGTAGAAGACAGGCATAATAACATTTTCCTTTGTCCATTTCGTGAAAATAATAAACTTAATTGAATTGATATGGAAATACATATATGTATAGGTCTTCAATATGTAAAGCACGTCAAGTTTTTAGTTGAGGGTATCATAATGTATATTTTTATAAGGCTTTAAAGAAACAAGTAACCGTATTATATTACGAACTATTTGCACAGACAAATCCGTATTTATATTATAAATGTGAAAGTTTGTGAGTATGTATGTATGTTTGTTACTCAATCACGCCAGAACGGCTGAACGGATCTGGATGAAATTTGGCACAGAGATAGATTATAGTCTGGAATAACACATTTTTATCCCGGAAAAATGGTTACGGTTCTCGCGGGATAGGTTTGTTTTCCTAAAGGCGAACCCGAGTGAAGTGAGGGTGAGCCGCTAGTATTTTATAGTTCGTAAACTTATTCGTAGATAAATCATAGAAAAAATAGTGAATTTTGTGCTATACCTTTTAATTTATATATATGGCATGTATTCAGCCCTTTTCTATCCTGCTGTTGGTCACGGGCTTCCCTTCAATAAACATGGCATTTATAGACAATATATCAATAAGCACCCAACTAGTATTATAAAAGTGAACGGTTGTATGTATATTTGTTACTTTTTTACGTCAAAACGGCAGGAGGAATTTGAAAATTTAGTAGGTACAGATAGACGTATGACCTAAAATATCAAATAGGCTTCTATTAGTTACAAAATGTATGAAAAGATGGCGCTTGTTGTATGTAATATTATAACCAACCAATCAAAAAAGCACCTACGTATGCATCCGAGCGACGCGATAAGTCGCTCGTATACTATAACGGTCACAAAAATTAAACAAAGTAATTTTTATACTAAGAATTAGTAGGTATTTAACTATCTAGAAACATGCGATTTACCTTCCTTTTAATATGTACTTAAAACTTAATCTTTTATGCTAATGTAAAATAAAGATAAAACAACAAATACCTACTAGAATAAAGTAGTCATAAAAACCGATTTTACTGTAAAAGAAAACAGTAGACCTATTATTAGTTACTTCAGTTTGCCCTACATCTATACATATATCTACTCACAATAATCAGTCTGTAACGAGTAAATAAATACTATGTTAGGATATTAATATTGAGCACCATCTAGTTCCACCTACCTACCTTCCATCTACCAGATAGTTGATACACTACACAATTATACACATATATAACTTTAAATAGGTACATACATATTATAAATATAAACACCCATGACTGGAGTACAAATATTCGTGCTCATTACACAAATGAATGCTCCCAGCTTGACTCGAACCCGCAACCGCTGGCACAGCCAGTAGATCACTACAAACTGAGCTAACGTGTCGTCAATATTACCTATTATATTTAAAACTAGCTATTTCTACACCTCCACTTGCTTATTCTTTAATATATTTTATTTAGTTATACATTAAATGTTTATATCGTAAAAGTCATATCTTTTGCGAGAATTGGGAAGAATTGGGAATCAAATGCAAAAAAGGTTACTAATCGAATTTCTAGTCGAATTTGAACATTCGACCTATAATTCTAGAGATTAGCACATTTATACAAACAAACAAACTATTCAGTTTTATTATATTAGTATAGATGTATAGTAAATTGTACAATATTTTTCTAATTATATTACTATATGAAAATCCTGATTATATCTACCGAATTTATGCAAATTATCTTATGAGTTATGTTTAATAATATTAATTGTTTCTTATGTATACCTACATCTTATTAAAATCTGTCTATTCTGAAATGATGTACTCTTAGACTAAAAGTTAAAATAACGAGAGCAAAAGGTACATTAAAAATACAAACATAACTTCAAATCATAAAGAAAATACAATATGTTTAATATTCCATAAAAAATATTTCTAATAGATAATTTTTACTATATTATTTTATTTTATACTAGCGACTCACCCTCGCTTTGCTCGGGTTCGTCCCTAGGTATGTTTTATCGGTTAATATGAACATAATGTGCATGTATTATATATATAAACCCTCCTCTTGAACCACTCTATCTATTGCTAAAACTGCATTAAACTCCGTTGCTTAGTTTAAAAGATCTAAGCGTACAATCGGCGGAAGCGACTTTCTTTCTTTTGCGTCTGTTTTGCCTTCTGCTGGTAAAGCGTCAGGAATAGTATTATAAAACACCTAATTATAATACCATATCAGGCCTACATCACTGTAAGCTACACGTTCCGTCTATGTTTTTATTTTAGTGATACAAAGAACACTCGGTTTTCTTTGAAGGCGTAATAAAATCTTTAATAATATATAAGTACTTTCATTACGTTCGAGGGAAAGCGTTAGAGCTATTGGCAATTATTCTAACAATGCAAATTTATTCAGGACTAGCGACCCACCCTCGCAGCGCTCGGGTTCGTGCCTACAAGTTACGTTTTCACATTTAATATAAATTTCTCAGGGATCAGATAGTTTCCCGCAATAAAAAGTATCCTATATGTTCACCCGGATAACCAGCTATAATCGTACTGAATTTTATCAAAATTCCTCCAGTCATCTCTTTCTGGTATCGACTTAAAAATATTTTGCGGTATATATTCGAAAGGATTTCTGATTTGTTTTCTGAGAACCCTTCGATGTTAATTGAGACTACACACAAAGAAGGTTTTGTGAATGGACCTTGGATTGCCATCGTGGTGAAAGGATTAGCCAATCAGCGGTTCCATCCCTCCAGTGCTCTTCTCCGTGATGCGGTCACAGAGAGACACAAAAATTCTAAGAACTATAGATTCGGCCTCTGTATCGATAATAATGTCTATATCAATAAGATTTTCCAAAAAATATTTAATGTACAGATTCGGATTAGTTACAATTTTATTATATGTATAGATGAAAACGTTATATATATAAACTATTATATTATCGATGAATTACGTTAATGAAATGAAGGTTATACTTTTTTAACAACAAAAGCTCTCTCACTCTACTCAAGCTCTAGAACGAAAATGCCGCATTTGAGAAGCATTGACAACTTTTCAGATCGTTATATATTAATAATAAAAATAAATATATATTTTATTTAAAATTAAGATAAATGTTATCTTTTAAACTTTTTTTTTATAAAAAACAAAAGTAGAACGTCAGATATTTTATCTAAGAAAAATTAAGCTGGGTTTATATCATCTAGTCATTGTTATACCTTCGCCAGTCATACATAAGTATTACGATATAACAGCTATTGTCTTAAAGCGCGTGAATTTTCTATTATTATACAATATTATTATTTTGTGACACTTATTTTATAGTGACACATATATTTAAAATCTATACAAATAATAAAATTCTAACTGAGCCGAATCTGTACATGAAATATTTTTTGGAAAATCTTATTGAAATAGACATTATTATTGATACAGAGGCCGAATCTATAGTTTTTAGAATTTTTGTCTGTCTGTAACTTTAATCCTGTAATCACGGAAAAACGGCTGGACGGATTTTCATGAAATTTGGTATGATGATAGCTGGTTATCCAAGTCAACATATAGGATACTTTTTATTGCGAGAAAATATCTAATTTGTAAGAAATCTATACTAAACGTTAAAACGTAAGTAGGGATGAACCCGAGCGGAACGAGGGTGAGTCGCTACTATCTTATAATATTAAATGAGCAATTCTTGTACATATATGTATTTCGGAAAATTCTTAAAGTTTTGCTTTTTAAGTTTTCTTTATATTTATGAAAGTGACCCTTATGAAATAAACGCAATTTTTATATTTTCCACAAATAAAAACGCCGTGTAAACCTTGTTCGCTCAGCTACTTATATTTAACTAAACAAATTTTAACTAAACAGTTGTTATGAGTGAGAAAGACGAAAAAATAAACTGATTTTACACGAACAATAAAATTATTAATTTTAGTATTCACGGAACAAGGATATAACGGACCTATGAAATTTTGTAGAGAAGTTTTACCTACATATCTTTTAAAAATTATGAAAAGTAATTTTGAATAATTTTAATGTTAAAAATGACAAAGTATAGGCATTAGGTATTGTAAATTTCCTCCATAAAAAATCCTCGCGACTTTTTATGAGTCTTCATTATCTTGTCAGCTGACTATAATTTATAGTCAACATAGTTTCTAAGCCACAAATGACTAATTCTGTTCAATTTTTAGCCGTGAGAAAGCACTAATACGATGTAAACAGCACCATCTAATATTGCGTAGTACAAATTCATTACATAATGCCTGATTTTTAAATTATTATTAGTATTATAAATTAAATTTAATTTCTATATACTTAAGTGTTGTTTAAAATCAAGATATACTTTTTTGGGATAAATTCATCTTTAGATTTACATGAATATAAATAACCAATACATGTGACGCCATCTACTGCGATTCTTTTGAACTATATTTTTTTGTTCCTGATGAATAAGAGTATGCTCTATAGTCTATACGTTACACAGCTAGAGTATTTTTGTTTGTCTGACCGCTCTAATCACTGAAACCACCAGTCCAATTTGAATGTAAAAAGAATTTCTCCTTTTCTTTTAGAATATTTACGTATTTCACACTACAAGCTTTAGAACCAGAGCTTTATACACAAACTAATAACACATTTACTTTTTATGAGATTGTAAATTTAAGATTGCTAATTTAGAGAGCCTTTTAAAAATACATATTTTGAGTTCGAGTTTATGAATGTTAACAGTAGAGAAAAATAAAAAAAAATAACTTACCAAGTCTACTCTTTAGTTCCGAGGGTTTCAAAGCCGGTTCTTCCAATACTACTGGTGGTGGTGGCGGAGGTGGTGGAGGCGGTGCTTCATCACCCGAACATCCTCCCGAGGATCCTGCTGAAGAGACTCCTGATGATGCTGAGGCTTGAACTGTAATCGGTTCCTCAGTGACGGATGCTCTACGGCTGCCCGCGGCTGATGATATGCGACTTGCCTGATTCATATAAAGATTATTATTTAAAATAATGTTACGTACATAAGAATTAATTTTTGATAATATTATTAGTATGTGTTGCGGGTAATGCTTTAATATACTTTTTAGGTATTAAAGGTATATTATACCAAAAACAAAACTTCTTTTATCTAAATTGACGACACGTTTGGCTCAGTTTGTAGTGACCCTACTTTCTGTGCCAGCGTTCGCGGGTCGAGTCCCACTGGAGGCATTCATTGGTGTGATGACGAATGTTTGTACTCCAGTCATGGGTGTTTATATTTATAATATGTATGTATTTAAAGTTATATATGTGTAGTGTATCAACTATCTGGTATCCATAACACAAGCTTCGTAGCTTACCATGGAACTAGATGGCGCTGTGTGTTAATGTCCCAAAAAAAATATTCCTTTTTAATACATGAGCTAATAAAAAGCTCCCAAGGCACCAACAATGGCTCTATACTTAATTTAATCAAAACCGGCCCAACCATTTCAATGTGAAGGATCAAAACACTTAGAAACTTTATAATAGTAATATATTTTATTCATAATATCATACAATATAAGATAAATATATAAAAAGTAAACTTACAAAGTTCTGTGCCTTGTGCGTGAGCGCGGCTAGTTTGGTCGCGAGTGTCGATTTTGTCTGTGTGTCTGACGGCGGAGACACTTCTTCGTATGCTTTGTTTGATCTAAACACACAAACATAAAAAATAACAAGATTAACCTTTTTAATACATTCGTAAAAATGTAGGATTTTGAAGATACAAATAACTTTATAAAATTGCAATATCCTTCCCAGATGGGGTTTTTCTTTCATTATTAAATATATAAAAATAATCATTCAAAAGTGTTTGTAAAAAGTCCAAAAATATATATTTGAATAAAGTATATTTTGATTCTTTACTGGAGTTTTATTTCCATCTAATATTTAATTTATCACCTTCAGGCAAATTTCTAAGAAATTAATTAAATTTCTAAGAAATCTATTGTTAACTGTAACGCCGGCGTGTCCGCGGTCGTGGAAGGAATAATTATATTCCAAAATATACTCGTGCGTGTCTTGTACTTGTAAGTAACTTACGCGTCGTTGTTCTCTTTGGTGCCGTAGTCAACGAGCAGGGCAGCGCTGCCGGGCCGGCTGTGGCTGCCGGAGTCCCGGGAACTGCTCCTATATAAATATAATGAAAATAAAATCTATATCTTATAATATTGTAGC
Source organism: Brenthis hecate (assembly GCA_951806755.1). Classification (NCBI taxonomy): domain Eukaryota; kingdom Metazoa; phylum Arthropoda; class Insecta; order Lepidoptera; family Nymphalidae; genus Brenthis; species Brenthis hecate. Next base: position 4,207,184 of record OX638258.1, on the reverse strand, counting down.
GTAGTAGAGAGCGTGTAGCGCTCACAGTCACATGTCAGTAAATCCAGGCCAATGTCTATTTATTCTAAATTTCATCGAAATCAATCCAGCCATATTTATTCACATATCAGCGTTAAGGACTAACAAACATACACATATAGAAACTTTCGCATTCATCATAAGTAGTAGGTGGATTTTTTTTCAACTTATCGCCGTCTATTGTTGGACAAAAATCACCCCCACGAGGAACCCCAACCATCCCATCCTTGCTACCTTTTTCAAGCCGACCACCATACCGCGGGTCATCCTACACTACGTTTGTCTAAGCGTGGTCTCCAATCTAACATGTATTCGACTAAAAGAGACAAATAAGGATAATAAAGCTTTATTATAAAGTAAATAGTACCTTCGTCTTTGATGTTCCTCTCGTGGCAAGTAAATGTCTTCATAGTGATGGTCGCGGCGCGTGGCCTCAGCGCCGCTGTCACTGTCCGAGTTCTCTTGCGCTGGTGTCACTTCTGTTGTTCCGTGGATTTCTGCTTTTACTATTAGATAAATATAATGTAAACACTTATCCGTTGATACCACTCTTGTTTTTGTTGATTATTGGATTTATCTTTCAGACTTTACAACATATTACGCTCAAAACACACATGCAATTGAGCAATATATAAAAAGGTAATGAAGTTATAAAAAGTTTTTGAAGCTCCCACCTCAAGCTTCGACTGTCAAATTAATTCCAAAATACTGCATGTTACTTCGCAAAGCGTTTATAGTCATCAAAAAGTGAATAAATGCATTTACCAATTAACATATTTTGTTTAACGACAAAAACCAAAAACCTCTTATTTGTCTCTATAGCTACGGTTGATCAAAATTCCACCCACTTACCAGTCATTAATGGTGCTTCCTGCCCCTCAGCTGGGACCCTCGGACCCGGAGACCGCGAGTGGAACAGATCCCTCACTCGCTGGTACAGAGCCGCTGGAGCATTAGAGTTGCTGCTGTGGAGGAACCAGCCCCCGCTGTTCGTTTCTGCTTCAGATGCTGAACACCCTGAAGGAATAGGATATTAGAAGTGGATTTCTGAATCTTAATATGTAGTTTTTATTTAAGGGTATTTTGCTATCGTGATAGTTTGTACTGTGTTTATGTGTCTAATGACCAACTTCAAAGAGGACAAAGACTCTATTAGGGTCTATGTTTTCTTATGTAGGTTATGCTATTTCATTGCTTCACCAATTGTATCCACCATCATATCCATATCATCGTACCAATTTTCGTGTTTGTTTAAATGAATAATTCATACATCAGAGATGGACCCACATAAGATTGATTTTTAAAATTTAAACGGAAATCCGAAATATACATAAATATCAATGGACTGTTGCTGCGAGTGATGACATCAACTAACACGCTTTGGCATTTACAATATTACTAAAAATATTTTTTTACTTTAATGTCAACTAATAATAAACTGTATTTATTAACGTAAAATAGTTGAAACATCGGGACAAAACATTGCGGTTTTTAGATGTTATATTGTAAATACTTTTTTCATTCTATTTTTATAGAAAGAAATAAAAATACAATATAAATAACATTTATTTATATTATGTGATAGGGCGAAGAAAAACATCTGAGGAAACCTGAATATTTGAGAGAACCTAGCAAGTTGTCGAAAGACATGTGAAGTCCGCCAACCCGCACTTGGCCAGCGTGGTGGACTATGGCCTGATCCCCCTCGTACTGAAGGGAGGCCCGTGCCCAGCAGTGGGACGTTAAAAAGGGCTGAATACACGTGATAAGTAGATGAAAAAATAGCATGTCAGTATATAATATCGCATCCTTTTTGCAATGATTGTTTAAGTATAATAATGACTGTTCACCTGGATCTTAGCACTAAGCACGTATTCATTCGTTAAACGCAGTATTTCCTTATGTTTATTGTTTTATTATTCTATTAATTTTCCCTACTTCTCATATACCTATAGAATAATTGCTAGTACGATTTGATTTCACAATTATAGTGTATATTTGCACTTAATGGAATCCTATCCATGATATTCGTGTTTTGCATATTGTTTATAATATATATAGTTTAATACGTAATTAACTATAATAACACTGTTGTCTTTTATGTGTCTTCTATTTTTTAATTAAAAGTATTTAAAAACTAGCCCTATTTACTTTTTAACGTTTAGTATAGATTTTTCAGAGATGAGATATTTTCCCGCAGTAAAAAGTATATGTTGACTCGGATAACCAGCTATAATCATCACACATTAAAATCTGTCCAGTGGTTTTCTCGTGATGCGTTCCCGGATAGACAGAGAGACAAAAATTCTAAAAACTGTATCTATGTTCTGTATCAATAATAATGTCTTTTTCAAGATTTTCCAAAAAATATTTAATGCACAGATTCGACTCAGTTAGAATTTTATTATATGTATGGATAGAAGAATTCAATTAAAGTTTGAAATCTGAAAGGTACAGTGTACCGTTACATGAAACTTGTTGCATAAATAAGAACAGTCGGAAAGTGATAGAATTTTATTTATATTAAAATTCCATACATTTTTATAGTTATAGATTTCTAAACGGTTTAATAAAAAGGAAAAGCTTTTAATTTCGATATCTATTTCTTTAAGATATCTTCGCTAATTATTAATCGTGAATTTTCATGATATTTTTTAATAAATAGGTCAAGTAAAGCTTTATATAAATTTCAAGAAAAATCTATCTATCCTGAGTGAGGGCAGGATAGATTTTTTTTAATTGTACTTTATTTAAAGTTTGAAATGATTAGTTTAAAATGTAAGTTTGAAATTTGGAAGTCGACTTTGATATTTTCTTAGTGTTCTATCAATTGGAAACTTTACAATTATATGAAATCTGAACAACAATATGCCGAACTGATTATAGAATCAGAATGTGGATAGTTGATCCTTTCAATTGCTGTAAGTAAAATTATAGAGTTTGAACTCTATTTTTGTTTTGACCAGTCCGAGATATAGTTGGTTAAGAGTGTTCCATAGTATTTTAAAACCATAATTCCTTATTTAATCACGCTACTCACTTTTTAAGCCAGAACACAACATCGACATTTCAATTTTTTTTAAAACAACACTAACGTTTAGGTACATTTTATTCAATTACAATTTGCAGTAACATTTCCAAACTTTTTCACTGACATAGCCGGAAGTAAATATTTTTGATTATTACAAACGTTTCCCAGAAATTATTTAAAAATATATATTTTTTAACATAACGTTATCTGTTCGGCAAAACATAAGCAACTAAACACGCCCAAAGCATTTACAGCATATTTCCTGAATTTTCCACCTCATTACACTGTGCTTCCTTTGTGATTTTGTTATTAGTTTCGCTAATTCACACTACATTAGGCGCAATTCACAAGAATCAATTTTTTCCATAATATATTTATTATAAAAAAAATATTTTAAATCTTTTAACTACTAAGTCAGGTCATTGAAATTATTAATAATGATGTTTTAAATATAATTTGAAAAATCTGGCACGCTTTGAAGCAGTTTTTTTTTTTACAAGGAAATTGGATTCGAATAAAGCAAATATCATAGTACCGACAGATCGTGCCTTCTAATACGTTATGCATAAATTAGAATAATTAAGGGAAATGTAGTATTATAAACAACAGATAGCTTATTTAGAATATTTTGGCCTAACCTTAACACATAATAATTATATTGTATCTATACAGATAAATAAAATTGAAGTGTCTCTTTGTAACGTCATAATAACAGCGTTTTACTAAATGCATATGAAATAATATACAGTAATTATAAGAAAAACACATTTTTTTTAATTTTTTTGTCTATCTATCTGTTTATTCCGGATAATCTCTGAAACGACTTTCACTGGAAGATAGCTGATGTTATAGATAGTAACATAGGCTACTTTTATTTTAGAAAAAGAATTAGAGCTCCACTTAAAAAAATTTAAACGCACCTAGGGACGAACCCGTTCGAAGCGAGGGTGAGTCGCTTGTTGTAAATAATTCTGTAGTTATAGTAAGAAGCCAAAACCTTAAAAAAACAAAACTAGCTAGAGGAGTAATCATTTACACTTCCGCCTCTTATGATATCGTATAAAGTTTACGTGCAAACTATTATTAGGACCCTAAGAACTAGAACTTTAACCACACCATAGTGTACTATTGTGAGAATTTTAGCGAAACGAAAAGGAATATAAACGACGAACGAAATGAGAAGTAACGTACTCAGTTACTAACATTTTCGAATTTATAGTATACATAGTTAAGTATAACTTACAACTGCAACCAGGTAAGATCACTGAATCTTATACACTGATACGTACATTTGTACACCTGATAGAACCTCGCGTCCAATAAACATAACTAGTTACCCCTGGAACCCCTGGCTCTAAAGAATCTAATCGTGCAAACCTAAGCCCTACTTCCGTTAAACTCAACTGTGTACCCCGTGGAACCCCACTTCCAATAAATCACATATACCGGAAACAATGGAACTTACCGGAACTTTCTTCCCCCGACGAGCTATGATGTGTGGCACTCGTGGTTCTCTGCATGGGGTTCACGTACAGGCCGTCCGCAGGCCCCGACCGCGCCGAGCTGATGGATCCCACTGTTGAGGAGAGGGAACCTCTTCGCTCGTGAGAGTTTGTTTGTCTTTCACGTTCCGGGGCGTGAAGGTAGAACGGGGATCGCGTCCCGTTTGCATTGATGCAGTTTGTCAGGGCGCACTGTTGAATATAAGATGAATTGATTAATTCTAATCATATATTTTGAAGTGAAACTTCTTTAGAAACGTTGTGATTTGAAACTCGATGAAACGAAAATGCGACACTAAAAAGAGACAAACACATAAATAATAGGATTAAACCGGCGACAGAATGAGATAGAATACAATGCCATGTTGCCATGGTAACTGTTGTTACTATCTAACAAATATAATAATAATATTAAGTTTCCCTTCGACCATGTGTGAATTGCACACACGCGCACTTTTTTTTGTTTTTTGATTATTTTATTTTTATGTTAGTCTTGTTTTTTTATTTTATCATACAAATAATTATTAAATCATTCAAGTAAATTCTTGGCAAAAAGATCTGTTATAATAATTACAAATAAGTTGTGCGATTTCTAAATATATGCTAAATACTGATACGAATATTTACCCTTTAAATAAAATTACTGATTTTTTCAAGACAGTCTCTCCCGTGACCATGATTGCTGTAAAGCATTCGAAATGTCAGGAACTAAAAACCACAATAAATCGGCGAAAAAATCCCAAAAAGATAGTTTTTTTTTTTAAATAACATTTGTATTGCTTACCCGAGCCTCTCCCGGAGCACAAGCGCAGGAGTGTACCGCTTTGTACGTGGCGAGTTGTTTATTATCTGCGCCCGCCGCGCCCGCTGCCACCAATACGTTGAGACACTGGAAATAAATTGCATACACATTATTTTTTTATTAAATACTAGTTATCGCACGTTGGTCTTCTCGTGTTAAAGGTACGAGTATATGTCAATGAATAAGTCTAAGTCATAATATGTTGATTCGTTACTGCTGGCTGTAACTAACATACGCGCTATATATGTGCATATATTACATTTTTAGAACAAATTGGGGCTAGTTACACCATTTATAACTCCAGAACCGATGCACCGATTTCTATGATCTTTGATTTGTTAGATTTGTCTCCACCCCGAATAGCAGAATAACCATTAAACATCAGAAAAATTCACGAAAAAAATTAAATTTATATAGCTAAAGTTGGCTAATAACTATTTATATCTATTTAAAACGTACCTAGCGACGAACCCGAGCGAAGCGACGGTGAAACGCTAGTTGTACAAATCACAACCAATAATATAATATTTCTATATATATTTTTTAGAATTCAATACTTCAAAGCTTGTAGAGGGACATCTTGTAGAATCCCCAAGTCATAACACTTTATCAACATTTTTTGAAACATCGTATCGATATTATATGGAAATAAAAAATTGTTAAATTAAAAGCACTAGTTCTCACAAAAGACGGAAATGCGCTAGTTTAGTTTTAATTGTTACTCTGTAACATTGGTTTTTGACCTAACAAAAAAGACCGGAAATCACATCATCCCATGACCTTCGCACATTAATAGATTATATAATAATTTAAATTAGTAATAATTCTTTGAAGATTATAGGATAAATTAAAATTTATTTATAAGAAAATCTTATAAATAAAATGTTTTTGAACTTTACGTATTTTCGCTTCCAAAATAAACAAAGAATTGAGTAGCGAAATTTCTAGCAAGTAGCAATGCCGCGACCAAAATCAAGCTACATATATAATGGCAAGCATATCTATTAATATAAAATTTAATCCATGATGTAAATTTTTCAGTTTAAGGTTTCCCTTTCATGACAATAACACTGAGAGTTGGATATGGGACTTAGTTATGCAAAAATGAGCCAAGTTAATCATTAAAAATTAATTATACTAACGAATACTATGACATCGAATTAATTATTTGAATATAGTATAAAGGCAGTGGCAGCCCAGTGGTAACGTGCTCGCCCGGGAAACCGAGTAAAGCGGGTTCAAATCCCACCTCTGATATTTTCATGTGCGAATAATTTCTAACGTGATTACCATTTGTCTTACCGTAAAAGAAAACATCGTGAGGAAACCTGTGTGTCTGAGAAAACTTAGCAAGTTTTTGAAAGACGTGATGTTCACTAACCCGCACTTGGCCATGATGGAATATGGCCTGATCCCCTCGTATTGAAGGGAGGCCCATCCCCAGCAGTGGGACGTTAAAAAAAGGGTTGAATACAAGAATATATATATATATATATATATATATATATATATATATATATATATATATATATATATATATATATATATATATATATATATATATGTGTATGATGTAGGATTCATTACCTACACAATACACATATGTAATAATGAATCTATCTGATATTTAGAAAAATATGAAGAAAAGTGGAAATTTCATTTCATTAATATTATTTTTGAATACTCACATAGAGTTGGTACATTACAGCATAAGTTGGACCAAGTAACATAAAATATAATAAATTATAAAGATATTCACCGCTATTTTGCAGCATTTTCTAATTACTGGACGCTATGGCGATTCGTTATTCGCAACGGTTATCGATGTGAAATGAAGCAAATCGAATATCATTAGCCCGATTGATTCAAGCCACTGGTCAGAGGATGCATGCTATGTTTACTTATGCATGTACTGTTGTTGCAAAATAATTAAATTTATTACATGAAAATAATGTACTAAAAGTACAATTGAAATGAAATTATTTCAATTCAATTATTGAGAACTTTTTCAATGACAGTTTTACAAGCTCATTTAAATAGTAATTTAAAATTTGTTTATTCAGTCCGTGAGGAATCTGCGTCCGACTGGGAAAACAGTTTTGCTAAGACGAGTCGACGGTAAACTAAGCAAGTGGCAGTATTTTTAATATAATAAACTTAATAATTATCCCGCATATGAGTAAATCATTGAACAATTAATATTTTGCCTAGTAATTTTTTATTCTTTTATTTTTGGAAGGTTAAGAAAGGAAAATAAAATCCTACTTAATGTATATAAGTGTTTATAGAATAATAATTTAGATAAATTTTAATAGTGAAGTATAAATCTGTGTACCCGTGACATGCAAATGAAGATAATTTGTAACATAAAAATATTTTAAAAAATATCTAAAATATTAAAAGCCAGTGTAGATTTTCATATTACTAACTACCTGCGATATAGTCTACATTTTAGCTATGTTTTTAATTTAAAGTTAATTTAAAGTTCCAGTAAAAACACCATTAAAATCCACACAATATATAAAGTCCAGTCCACACAATGCAGACTAAGCTGACGGGCCAAAAAAAAAATTTTTTTTTCATATTATACATATATTTAATTACACCCTAAAATATTTATAAAATATATTCGAAAAACAATTTCTTTGAAAATTATATAAATTAATATGTAAAGATTCTTATTTAGATTTATACTGTACAAAAATGTATGACATCTACGAATAAAGATTTAGTGTGTAGTTAATATGGAACGTTTACACGTTTACATGGAATGTTTACACGTTTTAATTTTTTAACATGGAAACATCAATTTGCAAAATGCTAATGCAGTTTTAAAAAATGCGATACTAACATTCAATTCTAAAGTAAGTCACGATATAATTCATTTAATCCATCATTTAATTTAGTGATGATGTTTGAAGAACATGCAATACTTTCACTATTGTTATAATTTATTTCAAGCACTATTTAAAAAAACATATATATATATACATATATATATATATATATATATATATATATATATATATATATATATATATATATATATATATATATATATATATATATATATATAATCTTTTGTTTTACTGTAATCGTCTCGTATTGTAAACTGAATTTTATAATTATTTATTTCTAGCGGCTCACCTTCGCTTCTCTCGGGTCGCCTCTAGGAAGACACAAACAAACCTATCCCATGGGAACCGTATATTTTTCCGGTATAAAAAGTTGCCTATGTGTTATTCCAGACTATAATCTATTTCCGTGCCAAATTTCACCCAGATCCGTTCAGCCGTTCTGGCGTTAAACAGTAACAAACATCCATACTCACAAACTTTCGCATTTATAATATTACACGTTTAATTTAGTCATATAACGTTTTAAAGGTAGCAGGGTAAAACTTTATTTTCTCATACATTTTTTTACTTCTCTTCAAAAGTTTTACTCAAAAGTTTTACTCAAAAGTTTCTAAGTATAAGAGACAAGTATCGACTTCATTAGAGCTCCATTAAATTAAAAGTAAGAATTAAAAATAGATATAAAATGTACACTTTCCTATATAAAATTATTTATCATGCCAATTAACAAGAGCTTCTGAGAGTCTCGCATTGATAGATTTATTGAAGTGTGAACTAACTTTGCTTTCATCACGAGTAATAATAAGTATAATAGAATTTGTAACTTTATTTTAACTTTTGACCTCCAGAATAAGAAACGCCATAACAATGATCAATACCTTTTACGACACGTTAGAAACTAACCGGTTCAATGTTAAGTATAAGGCAGTTTAAGTTGGTTACAAATTTAATTTTCATATTTTTTTTAACCTCATGACGGTATGTATCAATTTCTTGGCTTTATGATATAAAAGATTTTCTTCCTCCTGTAAATCTTCTGGGGTTAACACAAAGGAAATTAAATTGAAAAGAATATTAGTAAAAAAATTATATATAGATTTAAAAAAACTGTATTTAATGTAATCTGATACAAACGCTAACAGCTATCTGTTAGTGTTTTATATTTACAGATATGTAAAGTTACTTGTTCAAACGAAGAAGCTATTAATTACTTAGTCTCGCTTCGCTCGAGTACGTCCCTATATGACTAACACTAGCTCCTGTAGTACTCCTAGGCTCTGGCTATAATCTATCTGTGTACCGACTAATTTTCATCCAAATCCGACCAGAAATTTCAACGTGAAGGAATAAACACACATACACACGCGCACACACATACATACATGCAAACTTTCGCATTTATAATAATAATCTGCAGACAAAAAGCAATAATTAATAATGAATATTTCATATAGAAATTCAACTAAAACAAGGGCCTCTGAATACCCCGAAGAGAAATCTTAAGCGTGTGGGCAATTACGTATCCAAATAACGTTAACGACTTCGAGCGATACACTTTCCAAGCAAATCTATTGTTTTCGCCTCCATACACAAATGATATGAATTTAATATGCTTATAAATGCATGAGCATTTTAATAAAACAATAGCATTGTAAGAGTGTTTTCACACTAGATAGTGTATTTAAGTAATATTTTTTTATCAAAAACTTTTAAAATAATAATAAAAACCTACTTCCAGACACTAAAATGTAAAAAATAACTAAACGGGAGTTTTCATTTAGAATAGATACCTAATCAAATATTTTCGAAGTCAACCCCCGTTGAGTCACTTTTTACATTTTAGTGCCTGGAAGTCGGTTTTTTTTTTGGAATCTGAACTGGTTATAAAATAAATCTGTCGTAAATCTGAACGCTGCTTTTTGTTCCAATCGGGCCGGGAAAACTTACAGCTATGATAATTACAACCATGCATTTTCTACATTTTTTCGGTGTTTATGTTTGTAATAAGAAGAGAAAGTAAAAATTAAAAACATAAATGGATCAAACAAAACTTACTTCTAAATGATGATTTTCAGCGGCATCGTTTATAGGACTTTTGCCGTGTCTATCCAAGTGTAGTCTAGCTCCATGACGCAACAACCAACGTACAGTGGACAAATGACCACGGGATGCTGCGAAGTGTAGCGGGGTGGCCCCATCTCCGTCTCTCGCATTTGGGTCTACACCACGCTCGACTATCTATAAAAGAGAAGTATTTTCTTTACTTTCACAATCTATATTTGTATATATAATAGCGAAATACCACTAAATTAATTACAAAATTCAACTCCTAAATGGGTAAAAAAGGGTTGGACCTTCTAAATTTTTAAACTATAAATTCAACGCTGTGGGTAAATGCTAGTAATATTATAAATGATAAAGCTCGTGAAAATGTGTTTTTTTTTCACATTATAAAGGCACAACAGATTTGAGTGAAACTCGCAATGGGCATAGTTTACATCCTAGATCAATATATAGACTTCAAACAGAGTACTGTACTCACAAGAGTGTAATTATAAAATTCAACCAACAACATTTGTATTTATTACTAAAAATTATATGATTATTATATTAAACTTATTATATAAAAATTATAATGTTTGTATGTGCGACTTATACACACATATACTAAATAATAATAAAAATAAATACACCTAATTGTAAAATATTGATTTCGCCTTTCGTAAATATTTATTTTTTTACTTCAAGAAATATTTTATCATATTATTTTTATACTAACCAATAGTTCATAATATTTTTTTAATTTTGATTGTTTTGAGTAAGCCACTTTATCTCGTGGCTAGTCTAATAGAAAGCTTACACTAGCAAGTACATATTATGTTGTCATTTTACTATATCTATTACATGCTACACTTATATTTATACGTGTATAAATCACAGATGCAAAACTTTCAAGACTTTCTGAATATTCAGATTATTTAAATGTAATGTTTGAAAATTAGATTGTAATTTCTGTACGGATGTCATTGATAAGTACTTCCTATAACAGTCCATAAGCCTAAAGTTATTTAGCTTGAAAGGAGGAAATCTTTTAGAAAAAATCAACTTACGTAACAAATGTGATAATCTAGTTTTTTATATACGATGTTACATTGCTACTGTTATAATCATCGACCAAAAAAGTGCTAAATACACAATCCCATGCAAAAGTTCTCTTAAAACTGTCACCAATTGTGTTTAGGTAATTATTCTAGTTGAAATAAACCTACAACAATGTAAATTGAACCTTAAACGCAATGCTTAAAGTTGTTTGCTACTAAATTAAAAGCGCACCCAAATGTTCAAGTGGGCGCTCATTCCGTGATGACATTTTTTGTCGCTGATTGTGTATCTAGTACTTTTTTGATCGATCGCAATAATTTAATATTCAAAAGTTTGAAATGTGCACTTTTTATCAAAAATTAATAGAAAAATTACAATAACTTTCATTTAATTTAAAAATCTTTATTTTATTTAAACCCTAATCTAATATGAAAGAAATAATTTTAAAACGGTTCAAATTAAGTGTTATTTAATTATTTTCTTCTTTTATTATAATTTTTATGTAATATTTATATTATAAACTAGTGATAGCAGTTATATTACAGACTAGGTGCCTTAATATTATTTAGCATGTCTTTAATCATAAGAGTATGTTGAATAGAGCCAAAAATGAAAATAATTTTTGGCCAGATAAATCAGACCAGGAACGCAATCTCGGAGAAATACCCTTATATATCCCTTACTTGAGAAATGTTTGATTCCCTATACAAAATTATTAAATAATTTCCGGAATAAAAAGGTCCTTCCCAGGGTCTCAAACTATCTCCTTACCAAATTTCACGTAAATCGGTTCAGCGGATTAAGCGTGAAAAGTTACCAGACAGACAGACAGAGTTACTTTCGTATTTATAATATTAAAGTATATACAGAAGTGTGATATGTGATAAATTATAATAAAAACAATAATTTCTAAGTTTAAATAAGCGCGTCTATAGCAAGACGTTATTTCAGCTTATATTTATTAGACAAATCACGGTAAGTTAAGTGCGTGCAGAGCCGTTTCCCGTTTTGTGATTGATAGTGGAAAGTTATTGACTTATAATTAGAGGATTTTCTCTTATGAATTACTTTTATATAACTGTAATTGTACTGTCATCGTAAAAAATAGATTATCTTTGCTTACATAACGTATGGAAATGAAACTGAGCTTTTTAGTAGAGTGTTATTAGGTTGACTTCAGACAGGAAGGAAATGCTCTAAATGTTGCAATAAAGTAACGTGGGAGAATATTTATGAGTCAAAACTTAACGAATTAACACATTTTCTTATTTAACTCATAGCATATTCTATAAGTCATTAATGTTAGTATTAATTTGTTAACTAGATAAAAGATTTTTTTGGAAAATCTTATTGAAATAGTAATTATTATAGATGAATTTAGTTTTCAGAATTTTTGTTTCTTTGTACGTCTGTCCGTCTGTCTGGGAACGCATCGCGAAAAAACCACTGGACAAATTTTGATGAATTTTGGTATGATGATAGCTGGATATCCGGGTCAACATAATATAGAATACGGGAAAATATCTCATCTCTGAGAAATCTATACTAACCGTTAAAACGTACCAAGGGACGAACCCGAGCGGAGCGAGGTTGAGTCCCTAGTCTTATATGTATATGTTTCTTTATATGTTCAAGTTATTTTTTACAATGAATATAATTTTCCAATAATTATTTTGAAAACGATAACTATGAATTTGCTTAATTAAACAAAAGTAGAATAAATAAGAAACACACCCAAACCTCCTTACATACCTCCCTCCCCCGTGTCATAATTCGAAAGGCTTTAACTTTAACGTACTGACAAATTCATGATTACAATATAAGGTTTAAGTAATCTCGGCTAGACTTAACAACAAAATAACAGTATTTGAATGAAAGTTACAACAAAAAGGAAGCTTTAAAAAGCTCAATCGTATTGTAACATTGCTTATTTCATATGATTATCTGCATAAGTACTATTTCAACGTGTACAATTTGGAGGTAAAATAGTGTTTATATCGTAATAGCTTGCATTAAAGTTTCGATATAAATACAGTCATAACACGTATAATATAATCTACTATAACTAAGTATATATTTTGGAATTAAGAAATAAGAAATTGGCTGCAGTCTGCAACTCTGTATATGTAGATTTATTCTCTACCGCTAGCTTTAGAGCATACTAGTTTATTTGCCCTTGCTTTGTTTAGATGCGTCCTTAAGTGCCTAACAGTATCTATACTCAAGATCATAGTCTATCTGTGTACCAAATTTCATCCAAATCCATCTAGCCCTTACAACGTGAAGAAGTAACAAACACACTCAAACATATACACATACAAACTTTACCAGTTACTAGCGACTCACGAGTAACTCGACTTCGCTCTGGTTCGTCCCTGGCATTTTCACCCCCTTAAGGGATGATTTCCGAGATAAATAATATCCTATGTCCTTCCCAGGGTCTCAAACTATCTCCTTACCAAATTTCATCTAAATCGGTTCTGTAGATCCAGGGATTACCCCTTACAACGTCACAAACTCACAAACTCTTTATAATATTAGTATAGATTCGCGCGGCGCGCCCCTTCTATCTTATTGTTAGGTTGTCTGGAACAAAACGCTCTTTTAGCGATAAGGCCGCCTCTTATATGTTCTATATTTTGTATATTTTCTTTTCTTTTTGGATGTACAATAAAGGGTTTATTAATATTACTATTACTATTTTTTACTTCTTCATATTGCAAGGCTCGATGGATTTGGCTGGAATATAGACACAGACATAACATGAGGTCACTCGTGTGTTAATGTCCTAACACATTTATTTATTTAATGATTATCTCACATACCATCCACTTAACACAATCCAGGCAGCCAGTTTGTGCAGCAGCGTGTATAGGCAGCATCCCATCTCGAGCGCGAGCGTCGAGCCTGCCCCCAGCTTCTAGTACTAGATACTTTAGTACCGCCAAGTGCCCCTCTTGCGCCGCGAGATACACCGGCGTCACGTCATTATCCATTGCCGTATTAGCACTGTGGAAGAAAGAAATGTAATGTTAGGCCTAATATAGTTTTATATGATCTATGGTAAGGCTAAAAATAATATTGTATTTTGTTGTTGCTATTCGTACTTAAAATAAGGACACAAATAATATTTTTTTATTAGTCCTATTAAAGGACGTATAGACACTCTAATTTGTATTTTTGATATAAGATTAAGGGCCCATTTAGGGCGAGTAACTAAAATTTTCAACGTTAACGCTGTTGAAATGTACGTGAGGTTTTATTCAGTAGTCCAGACTATGTAATAATTTTCGTTTCTGAAAATGAACTCGTTTGTCACGTCACTTTAAATAAATTAAGCTTCTACAGGACTCTTATGTATTGGACTTGAATCCCGACACCTTCTAAAGTTTAAAATTTTACATGGGTGTAAAATGATATATAGAAAGAAACACTTGCCACATTTTAGAGAAATTCGAGTTTCAAAGATCATACCTATTTAAGTACAAATCGAGCTTTCCAACACCAGTCTCATATATGAGTACTTTTGATCAATTATTATTATTATTATATAATACTTTCTTAGATTTACGCGAATATTTGACATTTTAAATAAAAGAATCTTTTCGGATTATTTCGTGGATTTATTTTGATTTTTGGTTCCCGACGTTTCGAATGCTTTACAGCAATCATGGTCACGGGAGAGACTTGTGTGTACAATAAAATTAATATAAATAAACATAAAAGTACCAAACTTATCTTTTCACTTCCCCCTTTTCATATCTTTCTCTATATTCATACGTACATATATTTATATAACAGTGTACACAATATAAAGTATTGATAAAACGAATTTCATTCAAAGCTTAGTTCATTTGCAATTCTGAGGTCAATGCCCGCAATAAAGCACTCTCGAACATAAAACTTTCTTTGACATGCACTGTCCAATCTACCTTCACGTTTATCTAATATATTCGATTATAAAGTAGTCATTTTTGAAACTTCGATGTTTATAAGTGATGAACGAAGTTATTGAATGGAGTTTTTACGTGTCAAATTATAGATTGTGTGAAATTTGCGTGAAGATTATGGAAAATAACTAAAATAAAGTACTATATTCATAATGTTGTTACGTTATAGCCCAGACAGTGGTAGCCCAATGTTAACGCTTTCGCTCGATTCCGAGTGAAGCGGGTTCGAATCTGGGTCTCGCCTGATATTTTCATGTGCGAATTATTTCAATCATGATTATCGTAATTAATCATATATCAAAAACATAATCATAATTATATTATAGATTATCAAAATGATTATCACTTGTCTTACGGTGAAGGATAATATCGTGAGGAAACCTGAATAACTGATAGAGCCATTCTTCGAAAGACTTGTGAAATCTGCCATGCCACATTTGGCCAGCTTTGTACTATGGTCTGATGCCCTTCTTATAAAAACGAGACCCGAGCCCAGCAGTAGGACGCTAAGAAGAGTTAAGTACATATATACAATGTAACTGGATAAAATATGTATCAGGTATTTAGTTGATGTTTCGACATCATAAATTTACTATTTTTACCGACTTCAAAAAATGAGTAAATACTCTGTTTGTTAGTACTTTTTACGTGTATGATTCATGACATCTTCAAGAGTTTTTTCAGTAAATTTAACACATCTCAGTATACAAATAAGAAAACACGTTTAAAATTCAATTTTATTCAAATCTTAAGTAAAAATTTCTAAAATAAGAAAATCATTATCGTATGTAAATATTAATTAACACTTATATAGATAGTTTCAAAATATCGCGCCGTGGGAAAAGGTTAATGCAAAATTCTCGTAGAATCAACTTCTTTCGCTTTAATCACGACTTTCGTTAACCTTAACTAGAGAAGGCTTGTTTTATTGACAGACTTTTGTTTCATGATTGCTTATTAACAATCTTAACGTTGTAGTTGAGAACCTAGCAAGTTTTCAAAAGACATGTATGTGAAGTTCGCCAACCCGCACTTGGCCAGCGTGGTGGGCTATGGTCTGATCCCCCTCGTATTGAAGAGAGGCCCACCCCCAGCAGTGGGACCTTAAAAATTAACAATCACTCAACTTGTTTTTACTAATAATAGGTATACTAAATTACTAAAATTAAATGAAGTATATAGTAAGTTAATACTCGTAAGCCAAATTCGACAAAAAATCTGCTTATATTAACATAGCGTTATAAAAGTAAAGAGGTCTAATACAAACAAACATACTTAAGTTAAACTTGTGTATAAAAAAGTTATATCATAAAATGTGCTTACAATATAATATATAGCTATAGAAAAAACTAAAACATTTCCTTCTGAGTTATATACATATGTATGTATATATGTATGTTACGTATATATATATATATATATATATATATATATATATATATATATATATATATATATATATATATATATATATGAAACTAGAAATATACATAATATGTAGTTATTCTCTTTCATATTTCGTAGTGGGACATGTTAATATTCTAATTTATGCCGAAAACGATTCTAAAACAAGTTTTCGGCATTAAGCAATATGAGTCGTGACAGTTGCAGTGAAACCGAGAGTAAAAAAGTGAAAACTATCGATGATTAGTGTTACGGTGCTTCGGTAACAGGTGTAAGACATGGCACATGATATAATGTAGGCTGGTGTGATTAAAATATATAGAACACTAGAATATTCTTCTCGATAGACTTGTAAGTTCTCTCCATCTCTTTTAGAGATAAGTCCACCTTTGCCTTCAATTTTCTCTTAATAGTTGTAATTTTTGTTTTTTATGTACAATAAAGAGTATATAAGTTCAAGTAAATTTTTAAGAAGCTTTTTATTATTGCAATAGCTTATTCTTCTTTATGTGTACTTATGTATGTTTTAGCTACTAATCTTAGAGAGAGGTATGATGAAAATTGTATGATTTATTCATGTTTGGAAAGAGAGGTCTTTTTTATGATAATTACTGTGTTGCAATGGTCACGTAACTGACCTGTGTATGATCAAGTTCTTTAGAAACTCGGTCTCACTTTAAATTAATTGTAGTATTTTGAATTAACGTACAACGTTCAGAATTTGTAAGTCAAGTTGGTTCTTATAAGATTATGCGATATATAAGTAAAGAAAGTTACGATAGCGGAACTTTAAATTATTTTGTAGGTATATACCTTAAATATATAACATGTATATAACATAAAAATTATAGATGCGATTACAATTTACTTCGTAAAAGTAAAATATATATGTACATACTCGTACAACAATGGTATATTATGATGAACAGGGCGTATGAAATATTTTAAAATAAACAAAGTTTTTCTATACTAATATTATAAAGAGGTAAAGTTTGTGAGATTGTGAGTTTGTGGCGTTGTAGGGGGTAATCTCTGGATCTACTGAACCGATTTAGATGAAATTTGGTAAGAAGATAGTTTGAGACCCTGGGAAGGACATAGGATTTTTATCTCGGAAATCTTCCCTTAATGGGGTGAAAAAGGGGATGAAAGTTTGTATTGGGAATTAAGCTAGGGAAGAACCCGAGCGAAGCAAGGGTGAGTCGCTAGTATATGCACATATTTGTATGTATATATTACAAAATTTTACTATTTACTTATACTGTGTTAAATAAAATGATAAAAAAAACAATTACCGTTCACGACCACTGTATATCCCAGATTTCATTTTCACATATTTCTTACTTTTCTTAGATTTTTTTCCAAAAAATTTACTTGTAACCCGAGTGTACGGCGGATGTGCATTGTTGAGTGTCATTTTGCTTTTCACAAAGTTAAAAATTTCACCAATTAGAAAACAACTAAGAAGTAAATTTAATTCACTTATGACAACACTATTTTGCTAAACAAAAAGAGAGTCATTTTCAATAACATTCCACTATGAATGAAGCACAATCGATTATTTCGGACATGCGCACGCGCCGCGAGCCAACATCACACTGAGAGCTTAAAGGCTTAGGAGGTTTTCAGAAGAAAATGTAGCGAAAGTGCTCTTTGACACATTCATTTTCACACAGTTTAATGACATATGTTTCTTCTTATTGATCTATTCTAATAATAAGTTATGTAAAAGATGGTTGTTAAAATAATTACGGCATTTCATATTATAATATCGAAAATTGTTTGTCATTGAATGGTGTTTTATAATATTACGACCATTACATGAATTACATACATACTTGTCGTTTTATTACATTGATTTCATCTTATTAAGTCTTTACTTATACATAAGATGGCATTACATGAGTGTTAGAAATGGTCTATTTAAATAAATATCACTAGTAAAAGTTTAAATGATTTTCTTATACTACTCAGTTAAACTCGGAAAAACAACTTTCATGGGAATAAAACTAGGTTATAGATATGAAGATATGAATATCCTTGTTAAAATCAAAGTTCTAAATGAATGATTTGTTTTTACATTCTTTCACCAAATTTGTGTTTTCCAGAACTTTTTCAGCAAGTATAATTTTTCTAGAGATTGGTACATTATAGATAAAATAATATTAAGTTTAGATTATTTATAAACTATATAAATACAAACAAACATAACCGTAATTTGCATAACAATTGAAATACAAAAACAATATCACAGCGATGTTTCAAAATTAGGGAAAAGAAATAAACCTGCCTTCAGAATATTTTTTCTGACATTAATTACGCGGCAATTCGTGATACGATGTTTGGTGCAAGTTTTAGGCGATAGTGACTGTACCTAGTTTTATTAGTTTATAATACTTTGCCTAACCTTAATATAATTTAATATGAATTTTATTCTATTTTATTTTATTCTTATACTTAATTAACTTAATTCATTTAATTTCAATTTAAATTATTATTCAAATAAAAATGCAATGTATATAACTTTTAGTATGTTGTTGCTGTATCCAATTTTCACGCAACAAACGAAACAAGATTAAGGAGTTTTTTTTTTTTATTTCTGAGGAGTATTGCAATGATGCCACCCTTGTGGTGAAATCTATTAGTAAAAAAGTATTACATTTTTACCCGTCTACAGTAAAGCCAAAAGATTGTTTTTGTTATGAATTTAATTTTTACTTACAAAACACATAACTTTTTACCTATTTTTTATAAGAATAATTCATAATCGGTAACAAAAAAATACTTATAAACGTTTAAAATAACATAAAAGTTAAATAAAAACCATAAAAATACATACCTAGCCCTAGTAAATCACTTATGTCTTGGACAGCTTTACGTTTTTTTATCATGTCCGAAACATGACATGGCGGTTTACAAATACTTTCGCTAAAGATCAAGTGCCTAAAATTGCTTCGGATAAAATCTCAGTTCGCTGTTGAAATACGGTTTCAAATGTGGTGATAATATATTTTTCGTGTTTTAAATAGCTTTATTTACTAAAGTATTATTATTAGTCTTAGACTAATTTTTTCAGTAAATATAAATTATTTTTTCTATTACATAAGGATAATTATCTAATGCACAATTCATAATTATCACATTAAAAATAACGGAAATCCAAGCATATATACATTCTACTATATTTCATAACAGTTACTTAACAATTTTTTCTAATTTGTAACAAGGATTTGTTGGAGATTTCCTTAACAAATCGTATTATACAGAAATACATTATTAATTTCAAATTTAGAAATTTTAGAAATTATTTATTTTAATTTAGAAATAGAAGTTTCTAAAATCAAATAGCAAAATAACTATTAAAACATCGAAAAAAAAATACTTAAAATAATTCTATTCCATACTAAACTTCAAAATGTACTTAGAGACGAACCTGAGCGAAGTGAGGGTGAGACACTAGTAATAATTCTTGCGAAGAACTAAATATTCACTTAAAAAGGAAATAACCGTTGTAATGTTGGGATATTGAGACTCGATGACTTTTATAAACAGCACATGATATTGTATTAAATTATATATATAAAATATTGTATTGTATATATATATATATATATATATATATATATATATATATATATATATATATATATATATATATATAATGTAATTTTAATTAAAATGTCAAGTAGTTGACCTTTGACTTTAACGCTTATTCAATGTTTATGACATTGTCAATAAGAGAAAACATGTTAACAATGTTAAATTTTCTTCCAGACATTTTCCCACCATTTCTACTCAACAACAGATGGCGTTATAAGAAAATTCCTATTGTTATACAATGAAACGATAAAAAGCGATGGGTTAAAATAGTTCATTCTGATTTAAAGCTTATTATCTATATATAGAGTTGGTTTTATAATAAACTAATATACAATGGTAAATATATGCAACTTTAAATTATAGTATAATTAGGGAAAGTGATTAAACATGTGTTTTAAAAATGGTCACTTTGCTTGTTACGAGACTTACTTAATCAGTAAAGAATTGGGTTAAAGCAATATTTTCTTATAATATGAATTATTCTTCAAGTACTATTTAATGTAGAATTTATATATATTTTTTTTAAATGTTATTTTAAAATAAGATTTCCCGTTTTTGATTTTTACGAATCTATTCTAATATTATAAAGAGAAATTTTTTTTTTGTTTGTTTGTTTGTATCGAATAGGCTCTGAAATTACTGAACCGCTTTGTATGAAATTTGGTAAGAAGATAGTTTGAAACCCTGGGAAGGGCATAGGATTTTTTTATCCCGCAAATTATCCCTTAAGGGGGTGAAAATAGGGTTGAAATTTTGTATGGGGAAGCAACCTAGGGACGAACCCGAGCGAAGCGATGGTGAGTCACATGTCATTTCATAATATCATTATACAAAATGTTTTGATAGCTAGTTAACTCAACCCAAGCAAAATTTTGTTGAATTAAAATTCCCGCTCGAGTAATCCTTTATTTATATTACTACTAAACATATTTTTTTCATGAATCAACCAAAATTAAAGGAAATTTGTAGACTAACTCCAATAACAAAACTGGTACAAAGACTTCAAAATCAATTAGAAACTATATCTCGTCTTTAGGGCTGGATTTTTTTTATTTCTATGGGACCATACTATTGTATAGGTATTATATTTATTAAAAAAAATAAACATCGATTAATAGACAAAAATAGACACAAAAAGGCAGACGAATTGAGTAGGTACTTTCCTCTTTTTGAAATCGGTTAAAATAAGTATCTACTTAATTTATGTACATATATTACGCGATACCTGCACTAACTGTGAACTGAATTAATTAATGATCATATTTAATTGTATGCAGCCCTTTTTAACGTCCCACTGCTGCCCTTCAATATGAGAGGGATCAGACCATAGTCCACCACGCTGGCCAAATGCGGGTTGGCAGACTTCACATGTCATTCGAAAACTTGCTAGGTTCTCTCAGACATGCAGGTTTCCACACGATGTTTTTTCCTTCACCGTAAGGCAAGTGGTAATCATGTTAGAAATGATTCGCACATGAAAATATCAAAGGTGCGAGACCCGGGATATGAACCCGCTTCACTCGGTTTCCCAAGCAAGCGCGTTACCACTGGGCTACCACTGCCTTCTATTTAATTAATACGTTTTAATTAATATACCTACGCAAGGTTGATCTGAAATTAAAATCTCAAAAATGCAAGTCTCAAAGTGACATAATTACAATGCAATGATTTTGAAGATTTTCTAATGATTTTAAAGTTAAAAATTTACTTTTAATTAAAACTCACTACTATTTCATCAATGATAATGTTTACCATTAGGTCTAATTTCTAAAACTATTATTATAGTCTGGTCGTGACTACAATTGAAAAGAAATAAATTTAATATGAATGATTTTGTGAACGTAATTTAAACTTTTTCTATTAAAGTTACATTAACACATAAATTATATTAATAATATTTTAAACCGGATATACTTTCCATTTTTCAAGCTATTTTTATTTTTGACTAATACAAAGAAAACTCAACAATAAACTTAGTTATGAGTAAGTTTCACACGGAACTGAGGACACATTCATGGACAATATAAAACAAAATTATTTTTAGTTGCCGTTGTTCCTTAAAAAGGAAAATAATCTGACAATACACTAGCGTCCCGCCTTCGTTTTGCTTAGACAGAATGGTTAAGTACCAAATAGAAATAGAACGTTTAGTTAAGTAATTAATAATTATACTCACTTAAAATAGAATAAATATGTTGGGACATTAACACACAGCATCTAGTTCCATGGTAAGCTACTTGGCTTGTGTAATGGATACCAGATAGTTGATAGTACATAACTTTAAATGCATACATATTATAAATATAAACACCCATGACTGGAGAACAAACATTTGTGCTCATCACACAAATGAATGCCTCCAGCGCGACCGAACCCGCGACCGCTGGCACAGCAAGTAGGGTCGCTACAAACTGAGCTAAGCTTGTCGTCATGGTATCCATTTGGTTATTATTATAGGACAAAAACGACTGTCTGTCTGTAATTTCAAAATAACTGTTTTATCAAGTAAATAGAGTTATTTATATAATACCAGTACTTAAACAACCCTTTTTTAAATTCTTGTCTGCCTGTCTGTCTTTCTGTTTGTCCGACCATACACCAAACCTACCGAATACGAATAATCGACCTCACATACGGCGCATCTCTAAACTGTATGTAGGTAATAATGCATATCTTGTCAATTTTATTAACTCTTTAAAGAACGAAAAGTCATCATATCAACAAACTCACCAATACATGTAGTTGTTTAATCATTTCTAATTAGCGACTCACCCTCGCTTCGCGCAGGTTCGACTCTAGAAAATCAAAAAAAGAACTATCCCACGGGATCCGTACATTTTCCGGGTTATAAAGTCTTTGTATTATTCTTATATATGAGCTATATTATGGTAAAGTTTCATTAAAATCCATTCAGCCGTTTTCCCGTGAAAGAGTAACAAACATCCATACATCCATACATCCTCACAAACTTTCGCATTTGTAACATTAGTATAAAAGTATAGATAATCCAGCTGAGCTTATTTATATCATTCCGCTTTGCCTAAAAGCTTTAACCCCATGTGGTCAAAGTCAAAGGTAGCCTGCAGCTCTGTAAGTGCAATGTATAAGATGACATCCATTCACATTTGTAATAACCTCGATAACATACCATTCTCCAACTCCAAATGCCAGATATGGTGCAACAGACAAATTATTATAATTTATCTTAATTGTTATCTTTAATAAGGTATGCATCTAAAGATCAAATGAAAAATGCAAGGTGGCTTGCCTTATTGAATTTTTTAAATAACCTAATTTTTTATCATTTGTAAGCGTCATAAATATATTAGCCAAAAATAGACTTTATACTAAAAATTATATACTAAATATCTCTCTATCTATCTATTCAGCCTTTTCTAACCACTGCTGGAGGCGGGCCTTCCTTCAATACAGGGGGATCAGGTCATAGTCCACCACTCTGGCCAAGTGCGGGTTGGTGGATCTCTCATAAAGACATTATTATTAAGCTTTAAAATACCGACAATGAAATTCCTAAACTTTTTTTAATAATATACATATATGTATATTATAGTATGTATACAAACAATATAGTATGTATACAATATAAAGTTTAGTTGGCTTTAAGCTTTTGCATAATACTTATCTATTATTTTAATCAACTGTAATAATTTAAAGTTACAAAAATAATGATAACAAGTGCATATTATAACTACTGTGCGTTACGATCAGGCCAACATGGAGAATGCGGCCACTTGTCACATGCTAGATTTCATTTAGAGAAAACTTCATATGGAACAAGCCTTTCATGTTGTAATACAATAATGATTGTACAATTTCTCTAATAACCCTCTCAACATATAATACTGTTGAGTAATTTTATCACTCTAAGTAGATCAATACATAAGTTTTAATGTGAAGGTTTCAACGACTTATAGCGAAATCATTTCTAAATGAACGAGTACTTGTGATTGACATACTTAACAATGTAAACATTATGAAACAAAAAGTTTCGATGATCTAACCTTAATTCATATACATATTACATAAATACAATGTATGTATGTATGTATAGTTATTAATTTGAAGTTATTTTTGTTGGTTTGTCATTCTTTTAAGCAATGAAGCATTGAATCGACGTGATTTTATTCATGGAGATTGTTTATAGGCCATAGTGGATAAGCTGATTATTTTTTATAATGCAAATAGATCTTATAAGACAAACTATTACTAAAAATAGAAACACATGCAAATCGTACCGTCAGGTACCTTACGGAGAAGGAAAACTACTTGAAAACGTTGTGAGAAAACCTGCGTGTTTGATAGAATCTAACTAGTTTCCAAAAGACATAATATAAGCTCCGCCAACATACACTTGGCCAGAGTGCGATATGGCCCTCTAATTTACAATGAAAGGGAGGTCCGTGCCCAACAGTGGGACGCTAAAAACGGCTGAATGAGAATATTAAGTAATAAAAACATTGATTAAACATTTACGCAATCAAATACATTACAATGATACTATGTATTTAACGACTACTGTACATGTTATGTACGCGCGGAAGTAAAGGTAATTAAATCGATTTAAGCAAAAAATTAAACTTCATTGGTTATTTATATTTCAAATCAGTAAGATTAATAAATTCATAAATACATTACACTAAGACAAAAATATGATTTAAACGAATATCAAACAAAGAGGAGATAATAATATTTTACCTCTTTCTATCTAGCTGGATTCTTACATCTATCGCTTAAACACTAATGGACGAACCCCAGGCGAAGCAAGGGTGAGCCGCTATTTATAAATAGGCGTATTTGAAAACAAATTAGTAAAAATCATAATCTTTGAAGATACTCGTAGCAACGAAAAAAATATCATATACATCATTTTTCAGACAACAACGGTTACTATGGCAACGGTTTTTCGTGACGATTTCTCGTGACGCGCCCTTGAAATCTTACTATGAGCGCGCAAAGAAGTTTCACTTCAACAACTCACAAAAATACTCATTAAAATGATAAATTATTATCTAAACACTTTGAACTGAGTTTGACGACACGTTTGGCTCAGTTTGTAGTGACCCTACTTGCTGTGCCAGCGGTCGCGTGTTCGAGTCCCGCTGAGGGGCATTCATTTGTGTGATAAACACGAATGTTTGTACTCCAGTAATGGGTGTTTATATTTATAATAAGTATGTATTTAAAGTTATACTATATGTAGTGTATCAACCATCTGGTATCCATAACACAAGCTTTGTGCTTACCATGGAACTAGATGGTGCTGTGTGTTAATATCCCAACATATTTATTTATTTATTTAAAAGAGCATTAAAAATAATAAATTTCATTCATATCACAGACGTTGTGATGTAAAGAAAACATATCCGCGTTATATTTATTATAGTTCAACACGAGAAAGGTGATAATTTAATGAAGTAAATGTACGAAAGAATACATGCACGCGATCAACGTAGCGGTGAAATTAAATCAGTAATTTAACGTACATTGGTCATTGCAACGATTTATAGCATTTAATTATAATATTGTTTACATTCTTTATTACTGTAAAAAAGACGTTAGTTTAGTAATCTTTTAATTACGCAAAACAGAGTAAAAATCGAGTCTGTCTAAAGTTGTTATGGCTTTGCCCGCTTGAACTTAGCATTATTTTACTCCACAATCATTTAACATGAGCAGTTATATGAGAAACGTGCAGAATTCATATCTGTACCATTAAGCAAATCTGCAACCTTAAGATGGATTCGTCCGATTGAAGTGTAACCAAACTAAGTTTGATTTCTATTATTTTACTAAAAAAAACTCAAACACTGACTAACTAATAACAAATGGCCTAAATCAGAAATCTAGAAGCATGAAATGCGCAAGAGTTTCTTATATGAAGATGGAAGAGTTACACTGAATATGTTATCATTAATACCTTCACTTTATATTATACTAGCGACTCACCCTTGCTTCGCTCGGGTTCGTCCGTAGCTTGATTCTCCATACAAATTTTCATCCCCATTTTCACCCCCTTAAGGGATGATTTCCGGAATAAAAAGTATTATATGTCCCTCCCAGGGTCTCAAATTATCTTCTTACCAAATTTCATCTAAATCGGTTCAGTAGATTCATAGATTACCCCCTACAACGTCACAAGCTCACAAACTTTACCTCTTTATAATATTAGTATAGATGAAATAATATCTATCTAATCAAATCAAAATAACTAAATTTTAAAAGAATATAGAAAAAATATTCTTTTAAAAAATTATAACAGATTTAACGAAATCCTAATTGAAAACATATCATCATTATGATAATCATGTAACTGTAATATTCACATTTTAGTTCGTATCTACATACAACTGTAATATTATCATTTTATTTCGTTTTTAAACCAAACTTTAATAACGTTATTTTTATAATTTTATTAGCGACTCACCTACGCTTCGCTCGGGTTCATCCCTAGGTACGTTTTCAATTATTAGTATGGAATAGATAGTGTATATTCCTGTTGTACTGAAGGGAGGCCCGTGCCCAGCAGTGGGACGTTAAAAAGGGCGGAATACAGATAGTGTATGTATATGTATATGTATATATATATATGTGTGTGTGTGTGTGTGTGTGTGTGTGTGTGTGTGTGTGTGTATTATACACAAAAGTAGGTAAGTATTTTAAAAAAATAAAAATAATTCAGCAATGACAGGGGGTCACCCTCTTATGGGATGATTTAAAGGATAAAAACTACCCTATATTCCAGGGTCTCAAACTATTTCCATACAAATTTTGATCTAAATCTGTCCAGCGGATTAAGCGTGAAAAGGTAACAAGCATACAGACAGATAGATAGAGTTACTTTCGCATTAATAATATTAGTGTGAATATAATAATTAGTATGAATAAAATGATATCATACCTTACAGTACTCGCAGGAATAGTTTTAGAGTACTTCAGTCTGGTGGTAGAGGCCCGGAGAGGGCGCTCTCTGCGGGGACAAGTAGCCATCTTCTCCAATATATTTAAAACATCGTTAAGCACTCAACTTATCGTTGGATCGTGAAACATACGTTTCATAGCACTCCGAGTTCGTTACACACAAATCAAAACTTTCTTTCAAAAGTTTTCAGTCTAACCTAATAATTTAATCGATGTGGTTATTTATGACGTTAAGTTCATCTACAACAACATATACCTAGTTTATATCTACATACTTAAATATACGCACTTAAAACTTATTTTAATACATTATCTTATCTATTTCACAGCAAAATTTAACATTAAGTCTAACAAGAACGACAATAATATGACAAATGTCTATCATAAGTGAAAATCGCTTCTTATATGTATATAGGCATATATAAAAAACCGTAGTCAATTGACAAGTAATCCATTAGAACTAAGATGTCCATGATCCATTTATAAAATAGCTGAGAGGAAACGACGCGATACATTTGCGCACGCGCAGTTTTGTGTTAATTTAAAAAAAAAAAATTTATCATAGTTATTCTGTTAATTTTAACGATATTGACAAGGACTTTGAACTGTTTATTTGCTGATTTCTTTTGATTTCTAATTTTCCCCCGAAACGCATGACTTTTAAGACGTGATGCATACTAGGGAGTATTTTAACTTCTTATTATAGAAGTTGGATTCCCATCCTGCTGAAAAGCTGCTATTAAAATTAACTACAAATTACAATGTGTTTAGAAAATATATATATTTTAAATGAAATTAAATGACTTTTAAGACTTGACGACATTTTTTTTTTAAATAACCGCAAATATTATACTTGGATGACTTGGAGGTGTCAGTTCCTATTTCTAGTGCAAAAATAGTAAGTTCGATTTCTGCATTAGGAAATGGTATTTACCATATAACTTTTTGATCTTAGTATGCATAAAACGCAGTTTTTAAGAATCACCGAAGTAAACATTAGTAATAGTGTATTTATATTTAATACTTCAGCAATAGACATAAATAAAATGCGAGAATGTCAGTACACTCTTTCCTGTTTCCTGTTTACTCTATGTACAGCCACTTAGAAGTAAAGCACATGAACATGTACGGTTATCATATTCAAATTCAAATTCAAAGTATTTTATTCAGCATTAAATTACAATTTTATGCTGAATAAAATATTTTGAATTCAATTAAAGTTCGGAAAGAAATAGTGTCAGAAAAACTGTCAAAAGAAATTCAGCAAGACCAATATTATTACTTTTATCTTATTTGTAAATTAAATTATAATTTACAATAACTCTATAAAGTTAAAGTTGCCTGGAAGTGATCATTTCATTCCCAAGAAGTTTTGTCTTCTATAAAGTTATTAATTGTATAATAAAAACCTTTAGCACACAAACGTTCTTTAACATTTTTTTTTTATTTGGCGATGAAGCTTTTTTATAAGTTTAAGTCACGATTGCTATATAAAAGAAAAGTAATAGCAAATTTTAAATTTATCCATTTTATGCCTGTTTGGGCGGTAGATACTATTGTAGATTCTAATACCCATCCTAGGTTCCATTCATATAATTTGTTCTAATTTTCAATAATGATTAATAAAAATAAACATTAAAAACGTTTACAAATTGGTATGGATTAATACCGCAATTTATCTTTAATTAAAAAAAATGTGCATTTAATTATTACCGGTAACTTATGTTTTCTATTGAAAATGTTATTACACAACTGCTGTAGATAAAATATCGATACGCACAAATAGTCTATCTATATAAATAGATAGACAAAAAATTTCAGTACCTTTTTCTCCTGTTTGTCAACCGATCTCCGTTAAATTTGTTTAGAAGCTTTTAATGAGCTTTAGTGCTATCAATAAAAAAAATTGAAACAGTTAATTTTTTACACATTTACTTAAGATTAAATAATGGGAAGTAATTTTATAATTAATTTTTAATTGTAATTTTTGTAGTTTTAATATTAATAAATATTACGTTATACCAGATGAAAGTATCATTATTAGCATTATTTCAAATATTAGCCCATAGAATCTAGCTTACATCTCGTTGAAACTATTTTCCATTAATCGTGATTACATATACAGATGTAAAATTTATTTTTATATTAACTACCTGCTTTTTAAACTTGGTAAATTCGTATAAGAGTACTTAATAATATAATTACATGTGGCTAGATATAGCAGTGTTACTAAAACCCATCAAACCCTTCCCAGTTTTAACAAGGCATCCCAGGATCACTTAAAAACTGAACCAAGACGCCCTGATGCATGACCTATCGAAGCAAACCTCCTTCGGAGCAATAAAGCCTGCTGCCCCTATACATGCAGCCCCTGCTCGTCCGATTTTTAGATTAGGGGTAACTTTTAAAGAGGTTGTCTTTCTGCATGTCAACAACAACTAAGGGATTGCTTTACTGTTAAACATCAACTAGTTGAGTTCATCTCTTGTCTTCATTCAGTGGAGAAAACCGTCATGGAGTCCCTGCCAGCGGTCACCGGTCAAGGGACTCTTACTCATTAAAATCCACAAATCTATAGCCTAGTGCCATGGAGTATTGCAGGATCACTTGCACTACAAATTTTAAATACCCCTGACCTACTATCAATCAGAACAATACACCAGAAAGTAATGCTTATTTTCGAGTTAAGCGGCACAGAGAAATTACAGACGCATCTCGTGCACAATCGCTCATTGTTTAGACGCCCATTGTTGTATGCACTTGACCTTATTGTTTTATATCGATATCACTTCCGTAAAAAGATGATGACATAATCAATATGGAAGTTAGTAAATATTATTTTATGTTAAAACGATAAATATTTTTAATAAAGTCTTACATCTTCTGATTAAAGAGTCTTTAAAACGAGCAACCAGTGTATGTCTAAAATTAATTTAGAGCGAGTAAGGTGAAAATGTTAATATATTTCAGTACGACTAAAGTAATTAAAGTATAATTTAAAATATTTCGCTAATTATAAAATTAATACTTTCTAAAATATTTAGCCATAAACCACAGACATTACTGTGCACATATTAAAAGACATGTAAATAAAATAAAATTTCCTTCACATTTTCAATGAAAAATTACACTTCCGGTACATTTACGGTAAAAATTAAAAATGTTCTAGAAAAAAAACCGATGACATTAAACCGGAAGTGAACCGAAACAGTACCTCAGAACTGTCAACGTCACAAATAACCACAGATTAACAAATAGATATATCACTCACGCACAGCTCGGTACGAGCACCCGCAGAGTACAATTTCACACGACTAATGCATTTCTAGGTGAGCAAATGAGTTGTGATTACGGAATGTGGCATGGTACGTGGAGAAGCGGGACGCGGTAGCGGGCTAACTTTTTTAGTACCCCCCGTAAATAAAACATTGTGAAAT
Organism: Brenthis hecate; assembly: GCA_951806755.1. Classification (NCBI taxonomy): domain Eukaryota; kingdom Metazoa; phylum Arthropoda; class Insecta; order Lepidoptera; family Nymphalidae; genus Brenthis; species Brenthis hecate. The sequence continues at coordinate 4,176,541 of OX638258.1, read as the reverse complement.
TAAACACTTGCTGTATCGTTTTTTGGATTCGCTACGAAGTGTTCTAATTAAAATGCTATCGTAAATTTTATTTATTAATCTTTTGTATAAATGTAATAAATATTAGCTTCTAGATAATAACTTAAAAAAATATTCTTAATGTTTCACATTAAAGTTTGGTACTAGGAAAAATATATAATCTCTACTTCACTCAACCTAGTTTTTTTTTCTAGATTAGCATTAGAACTAGAACTACGTTTCAGCACTTAGAATTATTAATTATATCTCAATACTAACTAGTGTTCGCCCAGTAGGCGAAATTCGAACATAATCGTTATTGAAAATTTGAGGAAAAAATAAATAAAAGAATCTATAAAAAAGCTGTTTCCAAATTTTTTTATTGATAACACAAAATTTTGACAATAACTACTAAACAAAAAAAAGAAAACGATTTACAAACAGAACAGAAAAATGTACTGAACTATTTTGTCTTTGCCTATATATTTATATCTATAAATGTTCCATTGGCGGTTTTTTTTTAAAAAAAACACCCTCAATATATCATTAAAAAAAACTGGTATTAATACCTCTTAATTTTCGAAGTTAGTCAACAAACAAAAAGCTTACAATATAGACTCTACGTCAATAAGTCCGGAACCCTAACTATCTCCTTTATACTTAAGAAACTATCTCACTCACATAGATCTTTGCGTGTCTTTACATAATTTTCCAATTTCTGCAAAGTCAATGTTCCATGCATATTGTTATTACAACAACATATACGTGTATTATAATATACAATTAAGTAATTTTCCGGGAGATCACTAACTATATATAAAATATGTAAATAATTTATGTTACGTACATACAGTGTTAAGTAAATGATATGCTTAATACGTCTTCGACAATAATAAATAGGTATGATTTGTTCAATTCATTGTATGTAGATTAAATTATTTCTGTATACGTAAGTATTAGATAAATTTTACACATTTGTCATTAATAGAAAGCTAAACTATCCTGTAATACTGTCCCAATTCATTTTTATTGATGTAGCAAAATGACGATAAGCAAAAACTATTATTTAATAAATTGAACATAACATAACTAATTTTGTATATTTTGAAAATCCTTCTGTCTAATACGTATCTTTGTGGGAAAAGCTAGCTTCAGGTTTTATTTGCGCACGAGTTAAATCTCGCCACTGGCGGAAACGGAAATCAATTAGATGTAACTAAATTCTGAAACGGAAGCAATATCTGTATTGTGAATCCGAAAGTTTGTATGTACATATGTGTATTATTGTTCCTTTTTGACGTTGAAACGGCTAGACAGACTCAGATAAAATTTAGTACACAGATTATGACCTGAAGTAACAATAAGCTACTGTTAGGCACCTAAGGTCCCGAGCAAAGCGAGGGTAAGTCGCTAGTAGTATAACATAAACAATACAAACAACAAATTAATATGTTTATTGTTTATATATTCAACACTAATTTATATAACAGAATGGATATCTGAACTATCATTAGACTGTATTGTTCTTCATATCGTTTAGTATTACAACACTTGCACTACTTGTACATATATTAAGAGGAAATCAGAAATCACGACTGTGCAATCCATTCCATTATGAATAGATTGTCGATAGATTTATATATGTATCAAATTCACATAGGTCATTTGACCTCATTGTCACGTGTTTTGAATTTGCCATCATTAAATTCAGAATTTATTTCATCTTTAGGTACCTTTACCTTACATAAAAATAAAATTAGTCAAGTAGTGACTCACTCGGCTTCGTACCTAGGAACGTTTTTACGGTTATTATAGATTTCTCTGAGATAATATATTTTCCCGCAGTATGTTTATGTATCTAAGTTTATCTTGTATGTTGACCCGGATACCCAGCTATCATCATACCTAATTTCATCAAAATCTGTCTAGTGGTTTTCTCGTGATGCTTTACCAGACCGACAGAGAGACAGACGGACAGACAAAAATTCTAAAAACTATAGATTCGGCTTCTCACTTTTGTATCGATAACAATGACTATTTCAATAAGATTTTCCAAAAAATATTTAATGTACAGATTCGACTCATCATATAAATATTATTTAAAATAAAGCTTATAGCACAGATCATAAGTACTTATACGTTATGAGTTAAGTTTTTGTAGAATCTGTACATTAAATATTTTTTGGAAAATCTTATTGAAATAATCATTATTATCGATACAGAGGCCAAATCTATAGTTTTTAGAATTTTTGTCTGTCTGTCTGTCTGTTACCGCATCACGGAAAAACCACTGGATTTTTTTGGATCATTTTGATGAAATTTGGTATGGTGATAGCTGGTTATCCGGGTCAACATATAAAATACTTTTTATCGCGGGAATATGTCTCATTTCTAAGAAAAAATACAAAAACTGCAATGTATGAGTATACTAATATGTAAAACCTAAGAATTTGGTTTTTGGTCATCTGAACGCGGGCGAAGCCGCGGGCAATGCTAATTATAAAATTCACATTTGAAATACAATATTCTTAATCGATGGTTATAATAACTCTCTTCATTATGACTTCATCCACTTCAATTAACGAATTAGATCTAACTGCACGGTCTGAATATCAAAGTCAGATTTTACCATAATAATATCTTACAGTGTAAAGAACAAAAAATATAAAAGATATATTTAGTGAACAAAATTACAACGTTTTGTTATTCACTGCAAAGTATAATAATAATAATAAATTATGCAAATACGATCCACTTGATGTAAAACTCGATGTAGTAGTATATCACATCCAGGTAAATTTCTAAGAAATTAATTAAATTTCTAAGAAATCTATTGTTAACTGTAACGCCGGCGTGTCCGCCGGCAGTCGTGGATCGAATATTATCACAGTTTTATGCTTTTTCCAATAATTTATTATAATAATATTATTTAATATTTTGCTATCAATTTCTATTTTCCGCATAAAAGCTTATCTGTACATATACATAATAAAATTGTAACTAAGTCGAATCAGTACATTAAATATTTTTTGGAAAATCTTATTGAAATAGACATTACTATCGATACAGAGGCCGAATTTATAGTTTTTAGAATTTTTGTCTGTCTGTGACCGCATCACGGAAAACCCGCTGGAGGAATTTGGATGAAATTCGTTATGATGATAGCTTTATCCGTGTCAACATACAGAATACCCTTTACTGCGGGAAAATATCTCATCTCTGAGATATCTATACTAAGCGTTAATACGTAAGTAGGGACGAACCCGAGCGGACCGAGGGTGAAACGTTAGTATTTTACTAAATGTTATTTTTTTACATTTTAAACCAAAGAAAACAAAAATACAAAGTGCTTATTTATATATACAATATACATAAATGGTATGAAGCTATAAATATTAAATTAGCATCACAATAAACTAACGGATGAAGAAACATTTAGTATATTATAGATTGATCTCCAGCCAGTCTAGTACATGGTAGCGATCCTTCGAGTGTGAAGATTCACAATCTGCGATCTCGGATAAGCGCAATTAATTCGGTAACGCTTTCTCCGGTGCAGGCGTTTCTTTATTTGACGGCTTAATGGAAATTGAAATTTGCAAAGAATTCACTTTGAATAATCATAGATTTTTGCTATTGTTTTTTTTTTTAATATCTACATAATTGGTTAGCTCTACTGTTTTATTACTTTAAGTGAGAAGATTTAATTTAAAAAGTTCTTATATAACTAACTGGTGTAATAAATAAAAAAAATCAATAGAATATTAAAAGACTAAAATTATTTACTAACTAGCGATTCACCCTCGTTTCGCTCGAGTTCGCCCCAATACAACCTTTCATCCCCATTTTCACCCCTTTAAGGGATGATTTCTCTTATTACCAAATAACATCTAAATCGCTTCAGTAGATCCAGAGATTACCCCTACAACCTCACAAACTCACAAAATTTACCTCTTTATAATATTAGTATAGATAACAATTAGATATTTGAAACTAGGTACAATCTATCTCTACTAGGCAAAACTACCGAAAAATAGTCCATTTACTTTTTGTTCAAAAACTTACTGGCTTTTGTGCGCGTATTTACTGCTAGTAAATTTTCGAACAAAAACTGAATGAAAAATCTTTTGGTTGTTTTGCCTAGTACAAGCGAAATGTGGGGCTTACTGTTAATATTTAATGGAAAAAAATTTAAAACTAGATATTTTAAAGTTATTTAATAGAAACTAAAATTTAACTTCAGATATAAGTTTTAAATAACAAAATATCACACGCAATGCACAACACAAGTTTTCTTACGTCAGAGTAACGCGATATAAAATATTAACGAGCCAATATATTTTCTATAATAGCACCCATTATCGCTGATATCTAAGTATATTACGGACAGTTACTGACAGACCGTTATCTTCCGTGATTGGACAGTTATTGGCAACAAACAAACAAAAACTCCAACTATTATGACTATACAAACCAGGGGTGATCAAATTATTATTAATCTTATATAAAACTAGCGATTCACTCTAGCTTCGCTCGGGTGAATCTTTAGGTACTTTGTGTATTTATAATATACTAGCGACTCACCCTTGCTTCGCTCAGGTTCGTCCCTAGGTTGATTCCCCATACAACTTTCATCCTCATTTTTACCCCTTTAAGGGACGATTTCCGGAATAAGAAATATTTTATGTCCTTTCCAGGTTCTCAAACTATCTCTTTACCAAATTTCATCTGAATCGGTCCAGTAGTTTTTGAGTTTATTTGTTTAAAACATACAAAAATACAAATATTTCCTCTTTATAATACGTAGTAGTGTAGACAAACGATGGCACCTTTTGGCACATTATATTACTTACACTAGCCAATGTGTAAATCTAAGCCATAATCTTTGTACTAAATTTATTCTTAGTCCGTTCTGTCGTTTCGGCGTAAATAAATAGCAAACATATACACACACACACACACACCTATACAACCTACCGCATCTATAACAGTCTTGTGTTAATGAGCTGGATTTAAGGTTATAAGAAAATTGGCTATATGGTTTGATTTTTTTATTATCTAATTTCTCTCTTTCTCTCACTATCCCTCTCTCTCTGGCTCTCAAGATGACTCAGGCTTCGAACCCAGGACTACATAATTTACAAGTGTATATGGAAGCCACGAGACAACCTAGTTTTATATAATATGTTATAATATAAAATACAATTATTATAAATCTATAGCATTAATAGCAGGCCACATTATAAACAGCTATGCAATATGCTGACCAGAAGACCATATACATCACTGCGCTTCAGTGGATCTATTAGAGCTGTGACCAAAGCATTGTAACGATCTAGTAATCTGGTGTTAGAAAATGCATTATAGTAATTTTCTAATGCTGTTTTAAAATTTCTTTTTTTTTAATATTACTGTATTAGGTGCTTTTTTATACATTAAGAAAGTTTTATATGATGAAAGCTGGCGTTTTTAATATTGCCATAATATGCATAATAATATCTCAATTCATTCTGAATATAATAGTACCTAAATTCATTGTCTGTTTTGTTTTAACGACACGTTTGGCTCAGTTTGTAGTGACCCTACTTGCTGCGCCAGCGGTCGCGGGTTTGAGTCCCGTTGGGGTCATTCATTTGTGTGATGAGCAAGAATGTTTGTACTCCAGTCATGGATGGTTTATATTTATAATATGTATGTGTAGTGTATCAACTATCTGGTACCCATAACTCAAGCCTCTAACTACGTAGTATTAGTAGTAGTAGTAGTAGTGCTACTAAGTAGCGAACCATGGAACTAGATGGTGCTGTGTGTTAATATCCCAACATATTTATTTATTTATATTAAATCTTGATTTCATTAGGAAAGAGACGCTTAATTCGATAACATCAAACGATATCTTTGCCAATTATTATTTGCATGATCCTTTTTTAATAATTTGACTAGACTTCAATGATTTCTTATAACCTAGAAAAAATACTATTCAGGTCGTTTCAAAATCAACATAACTCTTCAATAAAACACACAATTCCATGAAATTTCGAACGAACAGTTATACGTTCAATCAATCAATTAGAGTAGAGCAATTAATAATTAACTAGTCCTCATATTTAAAATGTAATATACGCAAGCGGTATTGAGGTTGCCTGGTACGATATGTTGTCGCAACATAAATTATAATAACAAAGTGTTTAGTCCACAACATGGCGTAAAATATTACACACTTGTTATGCCTCGGGCTTCCAGCGAGCGTGGTGCAACGGTCAACAGTACTAATAGCAAGCTTAGTTAATAGCTAATAGCCAAACTGTACCAACGAAACTGGCTTTGAGATTGCCGAAACGCAAGTAATTTTCATTCATGTATTTAATAATGCTGTAATTTGGTATATCTGTACAGATAAATAAAATTAAAGTGTCTGTTTGTTATGTCAAAATAATGTATTTTTTTCTAAATGCATATGGAATTTTATACGGTATTTATAAGAAAAACACAATTTTTTAAATGTTTGTCTGTCTGTATGTCTGTTTGTCCGGCTAATCTCCGAAATGGCTGGGCCGATTTTGACAGGACTTTCACTGGCAGGTAGTTCATGTTATAAGGAGTAACTTAGGCTACTTTTATTTCAGTAAAAGAATTAGGATTCTGGTCAAAAAATAAAATGTCTAGGCTGCCTAGGGACGATCCTGAACAAAGCGAGGGTGTGTCGCTAGTTAACTTTCAAGCTAATATTCTTTAAATTTGTCAAGCTAATATTCTTTAAATTTCCATTATCCTACAGAGTTAGCTTTATCTGATAAAGATAAAAGAGCTAAGCTTACTAAAATGTACTAGCAATGTAGATTTTTCAGAAACTTTATCTATAAAATATCTAGAGAACTAGCAACTCACTACAGCTTTCTTAGATATTTAATCAATCCTATGCTACTCCAGGTCATAGTCTATCTAATGCATATGACCTAATTAAATGCAAATCCGTCCGGCATTTTAAGTGTTAAGGAATAACAAAAACCTACAAACTTTCACATTTATTAATGTAACCTGGTTTAATTTTTTAAATGTTTCTAACGTAAAGGTAATCTAGTTAATAACCAGTAAAAAAAATGTTTATTCTTTATTTTGTTTTCAATGCAATATTTAAAAAAAAACCATTATTCGTGGTCTCGAATTGACTCTATCTCATAAAGATCAAGAGCTAAGCTTCCTTATTAAGAATTTTCAATCCAATCTAAAAAGAAACATTTAGAATCATAATAGTGAAACACTTACGATACATCCGGTGTAGTATTCGCCAACAACCGCACGCAATCTAGACAGCCCCGAGCAGCTGCATAGTGCAGCGCTAGGGCTCCGTTGTTTGCACGCCCACCAGCCATTGCCCGCCCGCACCACCAACCCTCGACAGCTAACCGACCGCTCCTGTAACAAATATCATAAATATTATTAACTAGTTCTGCCCGTGGCTTCGCTTGCATAATCAGGCAAAGGCGGGATTCAAGATTAGCTTAAGTTCTATCCCAGGATTCAATCTATTTCTTGTCAAATTTTATCAAAATCTCTTCAGTGCTTTCAGCGTAAAAAGGTAATAAATAGAGTGACTTTCACATTTATAATATTAGAGTATAGATTAGGTTACACGCTATATGCCTATTATAGTAATTACCTGATTTTTCTTAACTTAGAACTGTGTTAGCTATTATAAAATAATATAGGCTCGACAAACTTACTTAATGACTCAGTACCGATAATAGTAAAAACATCTTAAATAGACATGTAAGATAGCGTATGATTTCCCTTAATAAATTGGATATATAACACAATAGGTTTTTTGTAATAGATTTGGTGTTTCCAGATATTAGCTCGTACAAACAAACAACAAGAAGTTAAACTTTATGATGTATCAAGTTGCAGACTTTGTATGTTTAACAGTAATAACATATTTCATAATTTAAAATAATCATAATTCAATTATGATACTAGTAAAATGTAGTAAACAGATATGATAATATTTTGAAATTATACTTAGTAAAATACCACGCCATACAAAAGACATCAACGCGCTGTGTATGGAGCAGCGCCATCTGTTTAACATTAGAGTAATGCTCGTAATAACCGCGATCAATACTTAACTCCAGTTTTTCTACTAGCCGTTAGATGGCGCTACAAATATATTGTATTATTTATGGAATTTTAATTTACTAAAAACGTTAAAAAAGAAAAATACTAGAGAGATGAATTTGTTATTGATGTTTATATATAATTATTAAAAGAAATTAAATAACGTGAAAAGTTCAATCTAGTTTTAAAATAACTCACAATAAATTTATAAAAAAATACGTGTGTACTTATATAGGCACGTAAAAAATTATACTTCTTTGGCGTAACAGAATCAAAATAGCTAAAGATATTTTCATTCCGTATGTCACAACACTCTGTTTGTAAAAGGATTCCAGCTAATTTCAACTTCACCGACAGCCAAAAAGCGCACGTCGCTTTTTGGCTGTCGGTGTGCACGCGCATTGCAAAAATTTTACTCTCAAAAATTTTCTAAACGTGCCAAAAGAAGTACCTATAACTTAAAAAAATGCAATCTTAGATTGCAGCTAGTGCTTATTCATAGATGGCATTGTTTACATTGTTAGAGTTGTTTTTTTTATTTTTAATAACTATTAAGCAGTTAATAACTCAAAATGAGTTTTGCTATATTTACTATATATGATTTTATATACATGTTTAAAAATAAAATATCCTACAGACAGCTTGCTATTAGGCCGTAGAGAGTTTGTGGGTCTATCCTATAGTAGTACTAATCAATTAAAAATACGTTAAAAAATAGCTCGAAAAATAGGCCTTAAACCTTCCAATTTCATTATGTGGAATGGACAATTTGTATACATAAAAATGAACTACAGGTGTACTAAAACACATATTTTGATGATGATCAATGAGCTATTGATACAGCAAGGAATTTAACACGAACAAACAGACATTCATACGTCATAAACATTAAATACGTCGAACAATGTTGCATATATTAAAAAAAATGCTAACATATCTTATTAATCTACACATTTTAATTATTCACTGAGATTGTATGAAGATTCAAAATATTTACTCAGACTATATGCTATTATACAGTTGTAATATACATATGTGTTCATACTAAATTGATCTTATCCGAAATCTAATAATCTAATCGGTGCAGTTTTTATTTAAAATATCCTTGTTCTTAATATTTTAATATTATTTTAATTAAAAAAGTGTTTCCGTTTGTTTGCTACATCAATAGTAATATTTGAGATTGGATGCAAGAGAAAATCTGGCTACGATTTTTCCTAAAAGAAATATAGTAGTTACATTTAAGATGCCTACAGTTGAAACACTATCCATAAATCCTGCTATTAGATTAGATATTTAAATTAAAACTATGATTAATTCCTTCATGTTTGATTTAATATCCTATAAATATTATAAATTCGAAAGTTTGGATGGATGTTTGTTCTCAATGACGCTAGAACAGCCGAATGAATCTGGATGAAATTTGGCACAGAGATAGATTATAGTCTAAAATAGTACATACGTTACTTTTTATCCTGTAAAAATGTACAGTTCCCGTAGGATAGATTTGTTTCTGTTTTTCACTAGAGACGAAAGCTAGTAAAGAATATTCCGAAATCAATGAGAAAATCATATAATAAAACTAATGTCGCGGTAATATTTGGAGTTGCTTGAATGATTTGTTTATCAAAACAATAAAATGAAAATGATTTATTTTTTATACAAACGCCGCGCCGCGCCGTTGCGAAATTCACTTACCGTGTTTGGTGTGTTTCGGATGGTGTGTGGATGGTGTTTTTTCTCGAGCAAAACGAGTATTGTATCACAGATGTACAAATAAAGTACATTATACACCCATTTTTAACATATTTGATTTAAAACATTTAATAACAAAAAAGAATTAAAGTGTTTGTCGGTTTTGAAATTACTTTTTGTACATTAAACTCTCATGTTTATTTGTCCAAACCAAATCTTATTTATTATTTTTTTGACTATCTGTTTATAATCTGCCATTTAATAGACATTTTCTCTACACATACCAATAAGACGCAACATGTTAACGGATACAAATTTGTTAGAAATATATTATAGTATATAACATATATATATATATATATATATATATATATATATATATATATATATATATATATATATATATATATAATATCATATTTTTGAATAAACCCTCTTTTATTGTCAGAAACACAGATATACGTCATTTTATTAAAATTAATATGACCATCATTACATGAATTTCTACCAAAACCTGACTGATCATTAACTTAAATAAAATGAAAAACTTAAGTTCTCAAATTGAATATTTAATTTTCAAAAATCCGAAAGTTAAATTGGTAAAATTTCGAAATTTGGTGATAGCCGTATTAAAATATGTTGTATAAATATGTCCTATAAAGAAATTAAAAAAGACGAGTGATAATAAAATATTTTTTATCACTTGTCTGTCTGTCTGTCATTCCGTCCATCAGTCTGTCTGTACGTCTGTCTGTCAGAGAACAGCTCACTAGAAAACCACTGGACAGATTTTGATGAACTTTGGTATGAGGATAGTCATGAACGAATAAGTCACTGGACCAGACATATAAGCGGACGTACCTTTATCTGTCTTATTAGTAGCCAGGAAATTTCAGCCTTTGTCGTTTGTTTTTTGCGTCAGTCTCAAGCATTTACTTGTCAACAAACAATCTGCCAAAAATGACTAAATGTTCTGTTAAATGGTGTAAAAACTATAGCGGCGGAAGCAGCACTGTTTCTTTTCACTTGTAAATACATTATTTTATTACATTTATTGTTATTTATCACACAATTTAATAAAATTGTAAAATAAAATGTCATATTATCCAACTATGTTAAATATAGTCGATATTTCTATGTATTGTTGACATCTGACAACCATCATAAAATCCCTGGATTATACCATTCAGAACAAATGACTAAACTGTCGAGTGAGTCCATTTGACATCGACTAGTGCTTGACAATGTCGAAAAATATATCGATATTTGACGAAATAACTGAACGAATTGTGTTATTTGTACAGTACAATAACATAAAATACTTTTATCTCAGTATCCTACAATCTGATGACAATAAATTTATAAAAATATTTTCTAAGTCACATAAAAATATAAATGCAAAAATTATAATTAGTATGTGTACTTAATTTTTTATTTTATTTTATACCACATTTATATACTTTGGAATATTATTCCATTGTAATAATAATAAAGATCATTTTATTTCAACACATAAATTACACAAAATCAAACAATAATGTTTTAGCACTAAACTTCTGGGTTGGCGATTTGTAATAAAACACTTTACTTTCACGATCTATTTTACTTTCACGATCCAACACTCACTTTAATTTGCAATCACTTTTTCTTTTTCCTAATTTCACAAATGTTTATTAAGAACTGAGCAATATTAGGACAGTGTCACATTTTTATAAGCTACCCGAGACAATCAATTGCCAATTAAAATAATTCAATAACAGAATCAACAAAATCACTTTATTTAATTAAATTAGCTTAATATTTTTTTAATCTTTAAAAAATAATTTTTATTATATATTAATGGAATATACACCCGATATTCATTTGTTCATTAACATTATTATAGGCCAACAGAATGCTGCCATCAATGCCATCGTATTTATATAAATCAAATTAAAAAAATAATTATTATTTGACACATTATTATTGCATCTTTAATTCATTTATTTTAATTTATTATAATAAATACAGATATTTTAAATTAAAAGATGTAAAATATGATGACTATGCTAACCAATGTCTAAAATGTCATTAATTGGTTCATCGATATATGTATTTTATCGATTACGTTCAAGCACTAGAAATATTGTATTGTGTACCTGTGTGTATAATAATGTAATAAAATCTTTGTGTGCGTTATGCGTCTTTTGGTTGAACGAGTTTTCATACATTTGTATTTTATGTCTCGTCCAGTGGTTTATTCGTTCATGAGGATAGTATAATGATAGCTCAATATATAGAGTCGACACATTCGGCTCAGTTTGTAGTGAACATTCTTGCTGTGCCAGCGGTCGCGGGTTTGAGTCCCGCTGGGGGCATTTGTGTGATGAGCACGAATGTTCTCCAATCATGGGTATTTATATTTATTATATGTATGTATTTAAAATTGTATAAGTGTAGTGTATCAACTATCTGGTATCCATAACACAAGCCTCGTAGCTTACCATGGAACTAGATGGTGCTGTGTGTTATTGCCTCAACATATTTATTTATTTATTTATTCACAGGATACTTTTTACTGCGGTAAAATACCTTATCTTTAGAAATCTATACTAATCGTTAAAACGTAACGTAACGTAAATAAAGTTTTTATTTTATTAAAGTGACTCATTTACATTGTTTAAAAAAAAAGATTTTAATTTAGATATTTAAAATGAGATTTTATTGAACCTAAGCTCCTCAAAACACTATTTTATGTAACGCATATATAATGTCTGCCAGAGTGTGGGAAGTAGAATAAGTTTTTTTACAATGAAAAAGTAGTAATGGGAAAAAATATGTTATATCAAAATTCTAGACCAAAAAAATTTACGAACAAACATAGACGGTAGGTCCGGTCATAATCTATACAAATATAATAAAATTGTAACTAAACCGAATCTGTACATTGATATTTTTTGGTAAATCTTATTGAAATAAACATTATTATTGATACAGAGGCCGGATCTATAATTTTAAAATTTTTATCTATCTGTCTGTCTGTGACCGCATCACGAAAAAACCGCTTAACAAATTTTGATGAATTTTGTTATTATGATAGGCGGTTATCCGGGTCAACATAAAAGATACTTTTTACGCGGGAAAACATCTCAATTCTGAGAAAAAATACAAAAACTACAGTGTAAGAGGTAAAACCTAAGAATTTGGTTTTTGTTCATCTGAACACGGGCGGAGCCGCGGACAATGCTAGTAATTATTAAATAACTAGCATTTCCCGTGGCTCCGCCCGCGTTCAGATTACCATAAACCAAATTCTTAGGTTCTACCTCTTACAATGCAGTTTTTGTATTTTTTCTCAGAAATGAGATATTTTCCCGCGGTAAAAAGTATCCTATATGTTGACCCGGATAACCAGCTATCACCATACCAACATTCATAAAAATCCCTCAAGTGGTTTTTCCGTGATGCGGTAACAGACAGACAGACAGACAGACAGACAAAAATTCTAAAAACTATAGATTCGGCCTCTATATCGATAATAATATCTATTTGAATTAGATTTTCCAAAAATTATTTAATGTACAGATTCGACTTAGTTACAATTTTATTATATGTTTAGATAAAAGACAAACTAAGAAACGGGTAAATCTATTAGCTGTTTACATTAGTAGTAATAATTGAAATTATTATTTTAAATATCAAACATTCCAGTATCATAACATTATAAAAAAAAATAGGTTAATATTTAAGCAAAACATGACTCCGGATACGCAGGTAGACACCGTGACGCGCCATTGTTGATGCCCCCATAAGTTCAATGACTAACAGTATTTTAAACATATCATTAGCAATTATAACATACTTGCTTTAAGCACATTTGCATTTTGGCTTTGTAACTAAATAGATTTATTTACTACATATTCTCTTAACCTCCATTTTTTTAACCCCCGGCGCAAAAACGATGGGGTGTTATAAGTTTGACATTTTGTTGTTTGACATGTTGTTTTTTTTGTTTGAAAGGTGATTTAGTCGGGAGTGTTCTTAGCTATGTTTGATGAAAATCGGTCCAAAATGGTTTTTTTTTAATTTTTAATTTAATTTATTAATATGAACTGCTTAAATCATATTTTTTTTAGAGTAACACTAATACTAATAAAAACAAATTACCTAAAATTTCCGGCGCGTAAGGCGATATCCAATGTGTCGAGGTCCTCACTATAATCGTGGCACAACTCTAACGTAGAATTTCTAGCTTCATGAATATCGAACAACACTGTCCCATCACTATTCTTATCAGTCATAACACTTCTGTACGACCTTGTACCAAAGCTTGAAACCGCTGGGGCGCCACGGATAAACTTTCTAGGAGGAACGTGGGCTGTTTGATTTGCGGGCATGTTTTGTTTTCTTAACCTCTTTTTTACGTATCGTCGCATCCTCAGAGACAACATAACCCGTATTCTTATATGACGTTTGATATTTCTATCATACCTTATTTGTTCTTTTAATTTTCTATCCCGCTTTTTCCTTTTTGGCACCTCATCAATTCTCTCCAAAGTGACTTTCCTTTCGATTAATCGATTAGAGTCTGAACTTGGTGATCGATTAAAGAAATCCAAGTTATTGTTTTTCCACGCTTTACTCAAAGACCAGTTATCACCACACGATGAGTTTTTAACTTGAACTTGAATAGGTTTTTCATACAAATCTTCATCTAAGGCGACCATTCGTCTAGAAATCAGAAAATTATCAATATTTTTCCTCATGGTGCTATTATGGGAGCTTACTGTTGTATTTATTAGATTCGATGTAAGAGTTTCAGACTTGTCAAAGGTATCACGACTTAATTTGGGTTCGGGTGACACATTTTTATTTTTTCTCTTCGCTAATGTCATGATGCGTCGGCGCATGCTTGACATGTTTGTTAGCTCACTTTTCAAAAATGGCCCTTTTCTCTCCGATGTCATATCAGGCGACCAAGCAGCGTTTTCTGAACAGCTACAAAAGTCCTTCAAAATCCTTGCTATCGCGTTGCAACTGTCTACTTTCGACCTTTCCTTTGGCATTTTGCCATTTTTCTCCTTATTCGTCATTTAATTTATACGAATGATTAAGAGCACTCACAGTAACACAATGAATATGAATGCATAAGTGGTAATGTTGTACGTAATTAGAAATGAGGTTTATTCGGTAACTTCCGTCTTCTCATAGATACAATGATGTTACATAAGTCGTGTCAGGTGCGAAACATCTCGACTGTGGAAGATATCTTCACTGTTAACTTAGTTAATGCCAGATTAATTATTTAGAGCGAGCGTATAAACAAAATATTTTTTAGGTCGCCGACATTTGAAAGCAAATTACGTATATTTTCGCAATAATTGTACTTACGAATAAAAATTAAGATGTAATTGAAAATATACTGGAAATCATTAATTTTTAATTAGTATAAAGCATGAATTGGGTATATAAAAAACTTTATAAATCGCGTGATTGGCAGTTAATAAAAAACTAGATAACAGTAAAGAAATTCTTCTTGAATATAAATAACGACACGCTGGACTGAAAATAAAAACATAAATGGCTGCTTTTTATCAATATATTTATATGTTAACAAAATCTTACAATTATATTATTGAATAAACGATTTGTAATCATTGAGATTGATACATACATATGCATATATTTAAAAAGAAGAAAAAGTTCGCATATCTATCTATACATATAATAAAATTGTAACTAAGCCGAATCTGTACATTAGATATTTTTTTGGAAAATCTTATTGAATTAAACATTATTATCGATACAGAGGCCGAATCTATACTTTTTAGAATTTTTGTCTGTCTGTCTGTCTGTTATCGCATCACAGAAAAACCACCGGAGGGATTTTGATGAAATTTGGTGTGATGGTAGCTAGTTATCCGGGTCAACATATTGGATACTTTTTACCGCGGGAAAATACCTCATTTCTGAGAAAAAATACAAAAACTGCAATGTAAGAGTGTACTAAAATGTAAATCCTAAGAATTTGGTTTTTGGTCATTTGAACGCGGGCGGAGCCGCGGGCAATGCTAGTCACTAATAAAAACCATTACTGCTGTTATTAAAAGAATATTGCTTTAACAACATACAAAGAAGTGTGAATATATGTATTATATACATATTATGTATGTTATGCTATACATATTGTGTTTAATCTCAATACCTTATTTCTTAAGGTAAATCAAAATGGATTTAATAATAATAATCATACTATTATTTATCATTTTCAATTTATGATTAAGTTTATCAATTGTAATTAAAATAATTGTAATGCCTAACAAAACCCTTATATTGTTATTAAAACAAAAAAATAAAAATATAAAGAAAAACAAGCCATAAACAATTAATTTTAAAAAATGCGCTCGCCTTTCTGTCACTAAACATAGTATTCAACCCCTGCTCAGTGAGCGTGTAATCACTACACGATGGCACCAGTCCAGCGATTTACTTTCTATCTCATGCTACATGTAAATTATTGCATTAATTATAACTTACCGCCCCTAAAATAAAATTGCACAATCGCAAACATTAATGAATATTAATTAATATTTTTTATTTGTGACTCATTCCTTCACCAATGTCATGTAACAAATGCTTTTTATTAAACGCTGCTATGAAAGTTATAAGTTCCCGCCAATTCGTGTAATTTTTATTTGTTTATCTTTAATGACTAACGTCTTAATTTATTCTGCCAACATTTACTTATTTTTGTTTTTTTTTTTTTAATTTTTTTTTTTGCATTTACCATTTATCACATGTTAGAAAATAAAAACATTAAAAAATATTCAATGAATCTCACAAATATTATACGAATTACATATGGAAAATAAATTATGTTAGAACTAACTGTATCTGCACAATCTCTAAATGATATGTTATTACATAAACTTAAAATTAAGATGCTCATACATAAAGACGTCTATGAATAAAACGAAAGTTAATTTCCATTACATTAGATTATGCATGTACCTATCTGATAAGAAAATTATTTAAAATTGTAAAATAACGTATGCGCGAAATGTGAGTATAAAAGTTCTTAATAAAGTTAAATATTTCATTTTACAGAGACACTTACGTACGTATTTAAGTAAATATTTTTTGAAAGGAAATTTGAAATATAAATAAAATCGGATTGAATAATAAGTACAATTTAATACTCTAACTTCGATTCAGATTAGTTAACTTGACGTTTGGTTTATTAGTTAAAAAAATCAATAAACATGATTGTATACTAAAAAATGTCCATCAAAACTTTGATTAAATTTAACTCTTCTTACCTAATTTATATATGTACGTATAAATATTACATATGTATGTTTACAAATCGTATACAATTAAAAAAAATAGCAGCCATTTATACCGAAATATTTGCACAAAATCTTCTAAAACACTATATAAACAATAATGTTCATTAATACTCAAAATATCGCTTACGCAATACATAATTTCACATTCACTCTCACAGCACGATACGAAAATGTTAATTCACTTTCATACACGAAACTTGTTCCGATAATTCATAATCTGTGCCATAAATTAAAAAGTAAATGTCAAACCATCTGCTTGACGGTCACCAAATGTACTGTTAGAACAGTTGACCATGTCGAATTGCGCGTGTGTAACGACTGCGGGCAGCGGCCTCGCTCTCCCATTCCTACATAACTGATGATCGCTGATGGTAATTAGCAGAACAATGTCGTAGATGTTACCGATTATGAGGCCGAAAAAAGTGTTTTTTTTTAAATCATTCCATTTGTGTAGGCTGAATGAAGTCAATCGTCAGCCTGTTTATTAAGCATTGACAACGAATATTGTCCCACATTAATTAGCATGTAGTACCTACCTATTTTAAATTTCCACAAAACAACTGTAGTCTACCAATAATCACCACTAACAATATTTTAATTTATAATAGGATAAGCATTTTAAAATTTTTAACAATAAATTTTTCCGAAATTTCGTAACTTCATGAAAAACGTTTTAAGACTGTTCAACTTCACACCAGTGCCGTCCCTTTCTAAATACGGCCCACGTTTTTATAATTTATTACTGTAATATAGCAATTAAAATAATTAAGTTATAAAAAAATATTTTTACAACTTATTTTTCTATTATAATCTGCAGTCTTCTAAAAATTAAATACTATTCAAACTTTTGCTTGAACTCTTTCATATTTTAATAAACTTTCCTTTATTAGCTGAATTTCACTACTACTAAAGCTGAAAAATACATAACATTAACAAGTCTATTCTTTGTTGAATTTTAAGTGTGTCCGCTCAACACAAATACTTCAGCAATATCTCTATATTAGGAAATAAAGCACATTTTATAAGAATTATATTATTTATATCATAATTGTATTGTATTCAGCCCTTTTTAACGTCCCACTGCTGGGCACGGGCCTCCCTTCAGTACGAGGGGGATCAGGCCATAGTCCACCACGCTGGCCAAATGCGGGTTGGCGGACCTCTCATATCTTGTAATCATGTTGAAAATGATTTGCACATGAAAATATGACAGGTGCGAGACCCGCGATTTGAACCCGCTTCACTCGGTTACCCAAGCGAGCACGTCACCACTGGGCTACTACTGCCTATATTATAATAATTATTTGTAAATAACTTTTAGGGACATAATATGTGAGACAACAGTTTTAGGGACATAATATGTGAGAGAACAGTTAAGAGGATTTTAAAAACTAATACAAAGTAGTACAAAATATATATATATATATATATATATATATATATATATATATATATATATATATATATATATATATATATTCTCAAGACCACGGTAAATGTTCGTAACAGGTTTT
Organism: Brenthis hecate; assembly: GCA_951806755.1. Lineage (NCBI taxonomy): Eukaryota > Metazoa > Arthropoda > Insecta > Lepidoptera > Nymphalidae > Brenthis > Brenthis hecate. The sequence continues at coordinate 4,157,892 of OX638258.1, read as the reverse complement.
TGTAATGAAACGTTCGATTTTAGATAATTTAAACAAATAAAAGTGAAATTTGTTAGAGAAGTCTATGTAAATTTGCATTTACATAACAGATGTAACTAAACTTTCAAGTTTTCGACCGAACATGCTAAATGGCCCTTGATGTTTTAACTTTTATCATTTCTTATATAAAACTAGCGACTCACCCTCGCTCCGCTCGGGTTCGTCCCTGGGGTGGGGTCTGGGAGGACCACCCTTATCCTTATCGCTTAGGGGTATGGAAAATATATAGTAGCCGATTCTCAGACCTATTGAATACGCATATAAAATTTGGTAAAAACCGGTAAAGCCGTTTCGGAGAAGTACGGTAACTAACATTGTGACATGGAAATTTTATATATTAGAATGACATAATATACAAACTTATTCCTTACAACTATTACTTAGCACAATTATAAATCAAAAAAGCACTGTTTTATACAATATGATAACAAATCAATATTAAATAAAATATTTATTTTTTACTTAATATTTTACACGACTGTAATAATTTTACAGTTTTAGGGAGACCTCGGAAAATCATTTTCAGCCTATTTTAATAATGGATAAAAGTTACTTTATATAAAAACTAGCAAAACCCGCGGCTTCGCTCGCTCTAAAATTACAAAAAAATCTCTAAAAAGATAGTTTCATACAAACTTTCATCCCCTATTTAACCCTCTTATAGGATGAATTTCGAAAAATGCTAAAACACGTATTTATTTAATTTTATTGAAAAGCATTAAAACAAAGTTTCAAGTAATTCGGATCATAAATATTTTTTTTGGTTTGTATTATAACGTGTTTTCTCGTGGGAATTAGATAATCTCCCGCTGTAAAAAGTAGCCTATGCCACTCTCCAGCCCTCTATCTCCACACAAAAAATCACGACAATCCGTCACTCCATTTCGACGTGAAAGAAGGACAAACAAACAAACAAAAAAACAAACACACTTTCACATTTATAATATTAAGTATGGATCTCATATATGTTAATTTTTTTCGGTTATTCTTCTCAGGTCTGGGGCATCTTATTTCCGACCAAGATGTAGTTTTTGAATTGCAGTAAGTGAATATATTATTTATATATATTTATAATATGTATGTATTTAAAAGTTATATATGTGTAGTGTATCAACTATCTGGTATCCATAACACGAGCCTCGTAGCTTACTATGGTGCTGTGCTAGTTCCATGGTGCTGTGTGTTAATGTCCCCAACATATTTATATTTATATACTGTATAAAAAATAACTCAAAGATTTTCCCAATTTAATTAACCAAATGAGTACTTTCCGTATTCTATACCGTTACGTCTTAATTTGTGCATACTTAAAATTACAACGTGCCGTTATAAAAGTATTCCATATTTGAATGAAACATTTTTGTAATGAATTATGAATAAATAAATTCAAGCAATGGCCATGCAAATACTTTTTTCTAAGTTTATATAAAATTTTGTTACATTAATAGCATTACGTACATCCGGTTTAAAATGAAACAAGTGAAACCTAACAGTTCGCACGCCCCGATGGCCATCTATTGAGGAATTGATGAACATCTTAATTTTATACTAAGGAAGGTGATATAAAATCATAATTGTTATTTGTTTAATATTTTTATAAACAACTAGTGAGCAGGTGCCATTTTTACGAAAATAAAAACATAATTTCAGAATGAAATGCTTTTTAAAAATACTCTACGATTTATTTTGATTTTTGGTTCCCGACGTTTCGAATGCTTTACAGCAATCTTGGTCATGGTCAGAAACAAAAAAAAAACCGTGAAAAGTCAAATATTCGCGTAAATCTAAGAAAGTATTAAACTCTACAATGTGTTTGTGGAATATTATCAAATATGTACATAAAGTAAAAATATCCAATAAAGGATATAGTTTCAAAAAGTGTAGTACAATGCACCTATGGAATCTATATTCGGAAAATTATGCAGGCTGTGCATTGTTTGTCAGTCAGTCAATCACAATTTTGTTAATAGGTATTATAGATAGGTCTAAGTCGATTATATTTAATAAAAAATAAGCTCTTTTAACACCGCACTGCTGGACATGAGCCTCCCTGTAATGCAAGGAGGAACAAGCCATAGTTTGCCACTTAACACATCTTTAAAAATTAGATAGGTCCTCATAAACTCAAAGCCCTCTAACGTTGACATTGCACCCCGAATCTCTAAGCAGAAAAAGCAAACTGTTACACATTTAATTGTTCGTAGAACAGATAGTCGATGAGGCCGAAGTGTCGGGAAGCTTCGGTAGACCTTTTGTAACTTAAGCCAACGACTTGGAAAAATAATACAGAAATCTTTAACTTTTTTCAGTAGTGGACCGCTTTCAGCAGAGGTTAAGGAAAAAATGGTCCAAACGATATGTGTATATAGAGTTAAATAATCTTATGCAAGATAGTATATAAATAAAAAAAAAAACATTTCGAGGAGAAAAGAAGTATTAATTTCAGTTTCAATAGATACTAATGATACAAGATGTATTGAATTTTAAGTATAAGATGCTGCAATATATGTACGAGTATATTCAAATAATGTAAAGATACTAAGTTTTCCGCTCCAAAACTTGTTTGCGAAATAGTATAATGGATCTCCACGTACTATCGCACCCTCTAGTGCAACATTGAGTAATATGTAAGTTTATTCGAAATGTTAATTAAAGCGATGAAGATTAAAATTCTGTCAAATTTAAATAGAAATTACACAATAAATATTCATAAATCATAGTTATAATATAGAGCTTGTCATCTCAATTACTACGAATAATTTTAATAATCTATATGTACTAATATTATAAAGAGGTAAAGTTTGTGAGTTTGTGATATTGCGACGTTGTAATCTCTGATCGGTAATCTCTGAATCCACTGAACTGATTTAGATGAAATTTCGTAAAAACATAGTTTGAGACCTTGGGAAGGACATACGACACTTTTTATCTCGGAAATCATCCCTTAAGGGGGTGAAAATTAGGATGAAAGTTTGTATGGGGAATCAAGCCAGGGACGAACCCGAGCGAAGCCAGGGTGAGTCGCTAGTATGATATAATTTATAAAAAAATCAATTGAAAAATATTGTATATTATACATAGAGTTAAATGATCCTTTGCTGTATTAGTATACAGCGCAGTTAACTAGTTTAACGAGTTAATGTTCCCTATATTATATACCATACTTATTATATGATTGTGCTTAGTAAAAAAACTGAGTATTATATTTCTATCAAACCATGTATGAATTTTATATTTAAATTATAAGTAGTTACGATATAAAAAAAACTTAAAAAAAAACTTACAAATATTTAAAAAAACCTTAAAATGCTTAATAACAATAATAACATTTAAATTCTTTATTTATTTATTACCATACTTATGTACCATAAACTATATGTTGTAAAGTAAAAAAAATATGAACAAAGGATAACTGTTTTATTAAGAGATTTCTTCCAGAAACCCTTCAGGTATGAGGAAAAAACTTTATTTAGTGCGGTTTAGGTACAGTATATTAAAAACAATATAAATAACTAGATATCAAAGAAAAAATCTAGAAGGATCCTCTATAAAAAAAGTATTTCCTAGTAATCTTATACCATCACGTAAAGTCCAAATTAATAATGGATCTGATACTATGGAATATTTCATTTTATTGAAATTACCATACTTTACATAACACATCTCCGCTCGTGCAAAACTAGCATTGAGTCACGCTCGACGTTCAAAGATATGCACGAGACAATCAATTATATTAACACACTGACAAAAACAATAATTGTCTATAACTTTTCATCTAATATAATTTGTATAGAGTGAAATTTATATCAATTATAATATTACACTTAATTCTACCGACACTAGAACGGCCGTACACGAGATATGTTATCAGTAAGATGATAATGTAACGTAAATTATTATAAAATTTAAACATAATATATTGTTTGTGTGTATATATTTTAATCATAAAAAATATATACAGATAAATAAAATTGAGGTGTCTGTTTGTAATATCGGAATAAAAGCTTTTTACTCAATGCATATAAAATTATATACAATACTTACAAGAAAAACACTTTTTTTTTTAATTTTCGTCTGTTTGTTTGTTTCAGCTAATCTCCGAAACGGCTGGACTGATTTTGACGGAACTTTCACTGGCAGATAGCTGATGTTATGAGGAGTAACTTAAGCTATTTTAATTATAAAAAAAGAATTAGGGTCCCGCTCGAAAAAAGTAACAGCTGTAGTCTACTGTGCGTCTTCGAGTCATAGTCTATTCTGTGCTTTAAGTTTCATCCAAAACTATTTAGCTCTTTCAGTGTGAAAAAAAACAAGTATACACACACGTACAAACTTTCGCATATATAACAATATCCCGATTTCAAAATCGAAATATGTACAATAAAGTTATATTTCACAATTTGAAAAATAATTTCAGATGAAACACTCAACTTGCGTAACTTAAATCAATAATCTATACATATAATAAAATTCTAAGTCAAATCTGTACATTAAATATTTTTTGGGCAATCTAATTGAAATAGACATTATTATCGATACAGAGTCCGAATCTATAGTTTTTAGAATTTTTGTCTGTCTGTCTGTCTTTCTGTTACCGCATCACGAGAAAACCACTGGGCAGATTTTGATGAAATTTGGTATGATGATAGCTGGTTATCCGGGTCAACATATAGGCTACTTTTTACCGCGGGAAAATATCTAATTTCTGAGAAAAAATACAAAAACACAAAAACTGCATTGTAAGAGTACACTAATATGTAAAACCTATGAATTTGCTTTTCGCTCATCTGAAAGCGGGCGGAACCGCGGGCAATGCTAGTCTATCAATAAGGAACTTATTACTGTATCAAACATTTTGCTTTATTTAAATGAGTTATCAATCTTGTAAAATATACATTAATCTTATACATAATTAGTTGAAAGTTACACTATAACTGATAATTTTCCTAACATAAACTACTTCCCGGCCATATTGGCTTCATTATGAATTAATATTCACTTCTGGGTACTCGCAATCACATACGTAATCTTAAATTAGCATCATAAAAGTTATGTTAGTAACCATCAAAGCTTAAAAACTTGGTAAAAAATGACTTACAAGATTTGTTTACATGCTCTATTCTATGGAATTTCATATATTTTTTGATTTTCACGAAAACTTTTATAGAATATAATTCTAACAATGAAAATCGGTCAAGTTATCTCCGAGAAAGCAATGAAAATAGAAAAAATATATACAGACCAACATGAATCCTCTTTTATTTGAAGTCGGCTGACAAAAGCAGGTACATACTCACATGTACATGTTTTTTATACGTATAGACGTGCAAAAGATGACCATTACAGTATTATATCATAGACTTTCAATATGCGAAGTATTCCTTTGTTGATCCAACATGTAAGTTTTCCCAAAGAGTCTCTAAGAAAAGTAAAATTTCAATATGTCGTGAGGCAGTGATGGGTGACGTCGAACGTGAGCACGAAATAATGATAATGAGTCTTACAACGTCGGCATGCTTTCGTTTTAAGATTCATCTCGCCGTCTTATTTTTATTATAGACTAGCGACTCATCCTCGTTTCGCTCGGGTTCGTCCATAGCTTGCTTCCACATACAAACTTCATCCCCATTCTCACACTCTTAAGGGATGATTTCCGGGATAAAAATTATTTCATTCACTCACTTTTCATATCATGGGATTTAAAAAATCTTATTTTAATAAAAAAATATCTTTTAATATTGCTCTATACAAAACTTGTCCTGACAATAACAATCACAAAAAAAGAATTATCCAATTAGGTGCAGTCGATCGGAAGTTATACGTGTACATACATTTCGGTGATTCATTTTTATTTTTATAGATTTATCATTTTTTGAATTATTTCTGAAAATTTAAACTGTCTCATACGTATGATTCTCTACATTGCATCCCCATGTTTTAGCTAATAAAATATTATCCACATAATTTTTCATAGATAAATGAAACATTATTTTTAACTACAAAACTACTAAAATTCTTTGTAATCATCCAATTTCTGGGTTTTTATAAACAGGAGATAGTAAGTAATCAAAAAGGTCTTATTCTTTCACCGATAAAACTTGTTTATAGTCGAGATATTGCGTGCATGGCAGTAGAATCGCACGCTGCACTTTATCTTAATCACATTGTAACAAGCATTAATAGGGCTTATACACATTTTGACTGACTTTAAAAAAGGAAGTACCTACTAAATATTAGGTTGTATGGATTTTATATACGTAAATTTTTTACGTACAGTCACATTAAAATCTTAATTAATTTTCTTCTTTCCCATTAAATCCGCCCTTAATGAAGGAGTAAATAATTGATTTGCTTATTTCTATATGTAGAATATATCTAATATATTATACATAAAAATGAATCCCTATTTCCCTTCGTCACGCCATCACGCGTGAACGGCTGGACCGACTTAACTATTTTTTTTTGTTGTGTTTGTTATTGTCAGGAGAAGGTTATTATGAAAGAAAAAATTTTAAAAATTGCGCGGAAAGTTATAAAATTTAAGAATACTTAACAACCATATTAAAATTTATATGGCTAACGTTGGATAATAACTATTTATATATATTTAAAACGTAACGATCATACTCCACAAAAATCAACTACCGAAACATTTTTTGTTTGTTTGTTTATTTGTTTGTGACATTATTTTTTGTTACAAATTTAGATTGTTACTTTTTGACGAATAGCTTATAATTTTTATTCTTATTGTTTATAAAATACACACAATTTTATAATAGTCCGACAAGAGACGGATTCTCGCAAAAATTGTTCCGTACTAGCGGACATGAATTCGACTCAGATTTTGCCACTATTTGATTCTACTATTTAAGGATCCATACTACATAATATAATCAGTGTTTTTACATCAAAGTAAATTATAACATAATAATATATTATAAAAACAAAAAGGAGCTTAGTACTATTAACATTAACCTTAATTGTTTTTTTAATTTTAAATAATTTATTATTAACACAATTTCTTAAAATCTGTACCGGCTATAGGATATAAGCCCGTTCTGTACTCACATATATAGGGAATACTAAAAAACTTTTTTCAAAATACTTACTAATACTAATAAGAACTAATATTAATAAGAAAATATTTTTCATTTATTACAAATTATCCACATTAACTAAACCAAAAAAATGAAAACAATGTTACCAACATTCGAACACAGTGATGCGAGAACGAATCGGTCATATCTTTCCGGCGGAAGTTGTCCAGCAGCCATATTAAAAACAACGTCACTATTATATACCACATAGCAAGTCACCTTAGGGTCAAAAATCACAGAGCAATTATAACAGAGGCTACATTAAATATAAATACGAGTCAATAAATCAAACTGTAGACACTGTAGGTTTGTTGTGAATGAAATACAAACATATTGTGTTGCGTGAAAGCAGTACAAGAAAGATGACGCGCGAATGCTTTGTTGTTAGATTCTCAGTAGTGTATTATAGTGGCGCTGTCGTCGTTAGAAAACAGTAATGGGTGCGTAAACAAAGTTTTACTTAAATAAACATGTTTCTAATGCACTATTTCCTTTTGTAATGGCGGCATATGTACATAAGTTTTTTACGTCGTGTATCGATCAAAACTTCAATGACTTTTTTATCTGCTTTTTTCTCATTTCTTTCTGTGTCCTAATCTATATTATCCTTTTTAGAAGTTGGTTAAATACATATTTTTATTTTAAATAAAACTGTCTTTACTAGACAATATTGTCTGTAACAAATATATAACGCCTTTGAGATGTCTAAAAGTTTAGTCTCTCCCGTGACCATGATCGCTGTAAAACATGAGGAACGTCGGGAACCAAAAATCGAAATAAATCCGCGAAATAATCCGAAAAGATAGTTTTATTTAAAATGTCAAATATTCGCGTAAATCTAAGAAAGTATTACATATATTTAGTTTTAATATCATGGCTCTTAAATCTATATAAATAAAAATGAATGTTGCTAAGCGCAAAACTCGAGAACGGCTTGACCAATTCAGCTAATATTTTTTTTTCGTACGTTCCTTAAATTTTAATTTATAATATAAAGTTTAAATAAAGAGATATATATATATATATATATATATATATATATATATGTATACATATATATATAAGTGTATACATATATATATAACTCAAGAACGGCTGGACCAATTTTTATGACATTTCATTTTTTGGATTTCTCTTAGTCCGAAATAGGATAATAAGTATAAAAACATCAGAAAAGTTAACGAAAAACAATTAAAATTTATATGGCTAATGTTGGCTAATATAGCCATAAATAGTAATTACTATTTATATCTATTTAAAACGTACCCAGCGACGAACCCGGGCGAAACGAGGGTGAGCAGCTAGTAAAAAAATAAACTTATAGTATTTTATAATATATATTGTAAAGTAAACACAAACCTTAAATAAGCACTCATGAATATTTATCTAACTCTAATAAATAATAATATACTGATGCGAATAATCAAATAATCTCTAATCTCATCTTGCTCTGTGCACTCAGCTAAGCGTGCATTTTCGGATATAAAGTCGTGTAAGCATCGTTAATTAATTTGATTGTTTCATCTATTCATATAATAAAACTGTAACTAAGCCGAATCTGTACATTAAATATTTTTTGGAAAATATTACTGAAATAGACATTATTATCGATACAGACGCCGAATCTATACTTTTTAGAATTTTTGTCTGTCTGTCTGTCTGTCTGTTACCGCATCACAGAAAAACCACTGGAGGGATTTTAATGAAATTTAGTATGATGATAGCTGGTTATCCGGGTCAACATATAGGATACTTTTTACCGTGGGAAAATATCTCATTTCTGAGAAAAAGTACAAAAACTGCTTTGTAAGAGTATACTAATATGTAAAACCTAAGAATTTGGTTTTTGGTCATCTGTACGCGGGTGGAGCCGCAGGCAATGCTAGTTTTACATAAATATAAAAACTAAATTATAATAAAAAGTTCAATATATCTAAAATAATAAAGAAACTTATTTTGTTTTTATCTAAATAATAATAATTTATGTGAAAAGTAGCTGAACTATTATAACGTACATTTAAATCGTATTAGTCACCTCTTAATTCGCCTACAAAACCTCTCTACGCTAGACGGTCATTAAAATATATAATTATATAATCAGTAATACATGATTATATTCATGACATAAAGAAATTTTCAATAGGTATACAGTTAAGTAATATATCATAACCAGACAAGTGTATATTACACATTGTTAAATAATAATATCTAAAACTGGTTTGTCTGTTGATGGCACTTTCCCAAGCTTTTACTTTATAAGTATATATAGTATATAGTTTTATTTCTTATTAGGGTTGCATTCCATCGTTATCTTATACATAAATAAAAATGGATGTTCGTATGTTTGTCCTCTATGCGTTTCTAAACCATTGATCCTATTATTATGAAACTCTGGTGGGTTATTCTATATACGCATGCGAAGGTTTCTGGTTTAAAAATATTTAGTTCACAGATAAACTGATGTTGAATGAGACATAAAATAAAATTTAAGCTTCTTTTAGGCATCTAAAGACATGCCCGAAACAAGAATATTTAGCTAGTATGTCTATAAATTTTAAATTCATGTATATAATAAATTGCAAAATGTGCTTCAATTTGAAATCAACCGACTTCAAAAATCGGTCGAAAGTATTAAAACATTATTGATAAACATTTCAAATAACATTCGCTGCTCATATTGATATAAGAAATAGTCAAAGAGGTTCAACTTTTCTCTACGAAAGTTAGCATAGTAAGCATTACAGGTTGATTTAAATATCTATTTAAACTAAGTAAATCTAGGAGTACGATAAATATCTTTAACTCAGTGTTACATTGCGATGCGGCTTTGTATGTAAATAAGTATATTCTGACCTATACAAAAATATTATTCAATATTTTATTAAATATTAAAGGCTATGGATACTCGTATGGAATCTAGAGCTTATAGCTCTCAAGTGGAGATTTTTACTTTAAAATATTTCAGACTTTTTGGGCACCATATGGTTGATATTTATATATATATATATATATATATATATATATATATATATATATATATATATATATATATATATATATATGTTTAATTTATATAATAAAGACACTATAAATCGTTAAAAAAATATAAAAATGTCACTTAGTAAAGTTATTGGTGCATTCAACTGTATATAACGTAAACAAACATATAAAAGGCGTTTTCATATATAGAGATAGATATACGACGAGATTATGTTGAAAGTTTTGTGGTTGTAAAGTTTAACTTTCATCTGACCAACGCACATTTACAAACATCGTCAGTCTTTTCAATGTTTTGGGATACCTGGGAAAATATACTGTAAATAAATAAGCCTATTAAATCTTTAATGACCAATTTCAAAAAAGAAGAAATACTCAATTAGGATTTATATTTGAATCACGATTTAAAATATTTTTTACGTATTCATTTGGCATAGAAATATTTATTTATAAATATTATATACATTCTGGATAAAAAATAATCTAACTTAAACATAAATACAATAAAAGTTTTATTTTATTTTATTTAGGTACAGAAACAGAAAACAAATTAAAAAAATTACATCCTCGTATTAAAAACAAAAAATATCATATTAAATTTGTTCTCCAATTATATCTGTACACAACATTTAAATAAAAACATATAATAATTATATAAACAAACTTAACCAAAAGGTGAATTAATACAGTATGAGTCTGTGCATTTAAAGTAACGAGTATATAAGAAATATTAAAAAACAAAAAGAAAATAATATTTACATTTCATATGGAAAAAAAAAGACAAAGAAAAGAAAAAAAAAGATAAAGGAGAAGAAACAGAGAGAAAGTTATATAAGTTAATTGTTATATGCACGTACTTGTTTTCGAACAATTGATTTATTGTTTAATATGTTTACTGTTTATTATATCTTTGCCAATCATTGTGAATCGATCTTCATAATCCTTTTACCCCAAAAGTGGTTAGCTCGCAATATAGTAAATGATTACTTTTAAACTTATTTCGAAGGTGATTTTATAGTTAAAAAGCAGTTATTAAAATACGTTAGCTATTTCAAAATTTTAATATTTTAGGACATAAAAGCAATGACAAATAAAAACGATGGTAATTGCAGAAATTAACAAACTGTGTTGCAATTACTAACACCCTCCACTAGCAGACTCACCCTCGCCTCGCTCGGGTTCATCCCTAGATTGTTTTTCCCATACAAACTTTCATCTCTATTTTCACCCCCTTAAGGGATGATTTACGGAATAAAAGATATCCTATATCCTTCCTAGGGTTTCAAATTATCTCTTACCAAATTTCATTTAAATCGGACTAGTAGTTTTTGAATTTATTCGTTACAAACATACAAAAATACAAGTCTTTCCTCTTTATAGTAATAGTGTAGATGCACATAGTGATTTAAACTACAGTAGCGCCATCAAGAGCAATCTGTAGTAAACATTTAATTACGAGCACATACACAAAAGAGTAACATGCAATTGTTTATACCTCACGTTAGATGGTAGCGCTGGGCCTGCGCATGAATTATGTAAACTACTGCATTTACCGACTTCAAATAGATGGTACTCAATTTTCGATTGTTTTTGTGTGTTTGTCTGTTTGATTTTAATTTTTTAAATAATAAATAGGTTATTCTTCAATGGCGATTCCATATTTTAAAATGGTCCAGTTAAAAGACAAAAAGTTTTTGGTGTTCGCATACTCATTTAAAAAATATATTAATATTTATGTCAAAGTAACTCTATTTGTTACCTATTCACGCTTAAATAGTTGAACAGATTTGGATGAAATTAAGCAACAAAATAGATTGCATTATTGCATTATTTTGCCGCATGCAATAACTAGTTAATTATAAAGTCAGCCTTACTAACAAATTATTTGTGTATTTATTCCTATCAACTGACCCCCCTTTACATTAGAGCATAGATCAGAGAGGTCAAACAGGTTTTCTTTATGCTGCATATTTTTCATAATATCATTAAAATTCTATACAGATAAAAAAATTGAAGTGTCTGTTAGTTATGTCAAAATAACAGATTTTTGCTAAATGCATATGAAACTAAATACGGTACTAATAAGAAAAAAGAATTTTTATTTTTTTTATTTGTCTGTGCGTTCCGGCTAATCTCCGAAACAGCTGGACCGATTATGATAGGACTTTCACTGGCAGATAGCTGATATGATAGGGAGTAATTTAGGCTAATTTTATTTTAGAAAAGGAATCAGGGTTCCGCGCGAGAAAATTAAATCTCATGAAATCTATACATATAATAAAATTGTAACTAAGCCGAATCTGTACATTAAATATTTTTTTTGGGAAATCTTATTGAAATAGACATTATTATCGATACAGAGGCAGAATCTATGGTTTTTAGAATTTTCGTCTGTCTGTCTGTCTGTCTGTTACCGCATCACAGAAAAACCACTGGAGGGATTTTGATGAAATTTGGTATGGTAATAGCTGATTATCAGGATCAACATATAGGATACTTTTTACCGCGGAAAAATATCTTATTTCTGAGAAAAAATACAAAAACTGCAATGTAAGAGTATAAGTACTAATCTGTAAAACCTAAGAATTTGGTTTTCGGTCATCTGAACGCGGGCGAAGCCGCGGGCAATGCTAGTTTTGAATATAAAAGCGTGAAGAAGTAACAAACACGCTTCATACCACTCACACAATTTGGCATTTATGATGATGATGTTCTCCTGACCGATTCCGGCCATGGCGGCCAATCACATTGAGACTAGCCAACTGCGCAGGAGATATTATAATGCACAAGTGTACGCGCAGACACAAGGGCACTCTCTATTCCTGTCACTCTCATACTCCGGTGGGACGACCACTCGACACGACCAGTGAGAGTTAAAGCGCAGGACCGACGGCTTTACGTGCTCTCCGAGGCACGGGGGTGAAACACCGCCAACTTTCCAACTCCGGGCTGTTACTGAGAAACTTGGCCCGACCCGGGACTCGAACCCAGGACCTCCGAGTGTGCAGCCGAACATGCTAGCCATTACACCACCACATTTATAATAGATATTGAGCGACAGTGTAATTACTGTTTTAAAAAAAAAAAGTAAAAATAAAAGGATTTCTAAAAATCGTTTTTAGTATTTAGACTTAGATTTTACTTTTTACTTTTCACTTTTTTATTAATTATTTGGTATAAGCCCATTTAAAATTAGCTTAATTAAAAAAACTACTTATTATTAATTGAAATAATATTTTTAATTTAAATTAATTATTAATTGCGTTAATCATTCAATAAATTAATATTTAATTGAATTTATATTATTTACGTATTTAATTAAATATAACTTTATTAATTTTAAAAAACAACTAGGTCTCTACATTTTTTATGTATAAGAAAACATAGTAAAAAGGATATACAAGGTAGATTCAGCAATATTTTCGACAATACTCCGCCACGGAACTCTAAAAAGCAGTTTTTGCTTCCCACAAAAAGTTTCTAAATCCATATCCATATCCATAGTATCCATACTAATATTATAAATGTAAATGTGTGTTTGTTTGTCTTTCGTCCACGTCGAAACGGAGTGACGGATTGGCATGAATTTTTGTGTGGAGATAGTTGGAGGGCTGGAGAGTGACATAGGCTACTTTTCACCGCGGGAGATCATTTAATTACCATGGGAAAACACGTTATAATACAATCCAAAAAAATATTTATGATCAGAATCACTTGAAACTTGGTATTAATGCTCGTCAATATAATAAATAAATACTTTTCAAAATTGATTCCAAAAGGGGGTAAAATAAGGGATGAAAGTATGTATGAAACTACTTTTTTAGTGTTTTTTTTTGTAATTTTAACGCGAGCGAGCCTCGGGTACCGCTAGTATATTTTAAATGTAACATTATCCATGTATCAAATAAGCGATTCTGATAAGCATCCATGGACATAAATAATAACATTGACAAGTAGAACAAAGCAGATATAAAAACCACGAGAAGACACAAGAGACATTTCGCGATCAATATTTCTACACGGCTGACCTAGAAACTGGCGCAGTATTGAGAGACGTAACGATTAAAGAGATTGTAATAAAAATTAATGCAAATAGAAGATACTTTCTAAAACCATGCATAGATACATTAAAAATGCTTTTTCTGAGAACGGTTTAAGTTTATATATTTTTGAATTATTGTGTTACTCTTTTCATACTTTATTAATATGCTGATTTTTATCATTATTTCTACAATAACTGAGCTCTACCATAAGGATGTTTTTAGTTTTAATTAATCATAGGATAATTAATCATTTTTAAAATAAGTTGGAAGTCAGTATATTTTTTTAAGTTTATAACAGAAACCCTTATTTATATGGTTGTAACTACCCTCATCCAAAAAGACATAGAGAAAATGAAGGCTTCGTAGATTTGCTTACGTTCTTGATTCACCACCTAAAGTTCCGGAGGAGCGCGATATACCGAACATTCAAATATTGTAAAACTATATACATGTCTACATTAAATCCTGTATTCTTTTACACAAAGTTTTCGAAAAAAAATTGTGTACACGTACATAATATGTAGATAATAATGTTGTAAAGAGGTTAGAACGTAACCCAGATGTTCAGTTGAGGAATACGAATAGCTAATGGAGCAATCTCTATCAATATGTATTGACCATAAGCAATACCGCACGTGGTGTGAATATTATACGTTTTTCCAATTATTTCTTTGATATATTTACAAATGATACGATAAACATTTTTTATACTTTATTGCCAAACTAGCATTGCCCGCGGCTCCGCCCGCGTTCAGATGACTAAAAAGCAAATTCTTAGGTTTTACATATTAGTATACTCTTACAATGCAGTTTTTGTATTTTTTCTCAGAAATGAGATATTTTCCCGCGGTAAAAAGTATCCTATATGTTGACCCGGATAACTAGCTATCATCATACCAAATTTCATCAAAATCCCTCCAGTGGTTTTTCTGTGATGCGATAACAGACAGACAGACAGCCAAAAAATCTAAAAACTATAGATTCGGCCTCTGTATCGATAATAATGTCTATTTCAATAAGATTTTCCAAAAAATATTTAATGTACAGATTCGGCTTAGTTACAATTTTATTATTTTTATGAATAGATAATACAGGTTTTATTTGTCATTCCAAATGGCTTATTTTAATTGATTAAGTAGTAGAATAGTAAATTATCTCATGGGTTGCAAATACATATGTATATATATGTCACTGTAAGTTACTATAGACAGTAAAAACCAATTCAAAAATACCATAAAATCGTCTTTCTTAATTCTTTAAGTGACCCAGCTTGATAAGTTATTTCTTATATTTTACGTCAGATGCCAGTATAATTTAGACTTAATTGCACAACCAAATGCTAGAACCACAGATTATAATTAATACCTACTATACTAGTACTAGAACAGTATATACTCAGAGGAATAGGATTCAGGAATAAAATTTATTTAATTGTATTTCTATCGTAATTATTTATTTTATTATTTTATACCTTTCAGTAAATTATGACTATATTGAATTATAATTATAGTAAAATTCAATTAAATATAATGATAGTTTATTTTAATTTTTGTGATCAAAAATATAAGTGACTAGCGACTCACCCTCGTTCGTCTCGGTTCGTCCCTAGGTTGCTTCCCCATACAAACTTTCATCCCATTTTCATCTCCTTAAGCGATGATTTCCGGGATAAAAACTGTCCTATGTCTTTTTCAGGGTCTCAAACTATCTTCTTACCAAATTTCATCTATATTGGTTAAGTAGTTTCGGAGCCTTTTCGATACAAACAAACAAACAAGAAAAAACAATTTTTTCCTCTTTATAATATTAGGATAGATAAAGTAGTCATAAAAATATACTTAATACTAATTCAAATCTACTAGAAAAACTACCAGACTTTAAAAGTTCCTTAATTTGAATTGTTACAAAAGACGTAGACGACGACAGACAGAAGTTACAGTGAAAGTAAAAAAAAGTGAATAAAATCAAATCAATAAAACTAATCTCCATACCGGATATCCAATATACCCTCGGTTTGAAATTGCTAAGCATGCAAATATTTACAGGTAACTATTATCATTACTGTTCGTCTTGCGAAATTTGACCATAATCTTTATTAAAA
The DNA here is from genome assembly GCA_951806755.1 of Brenthis hecate. Classification (NCBI taxonomy): domain Eukaryota; kingdom Metazoa; phylum Arthropoda; class Insecta; order Lepidoptera; family Nymphalidae; genus Brenthis; species Brenthis hecate. Next base: position 4,141,615 of record OX638258.1, on the reverse strand, counting down.
TTTGAAGAAAATATAAACATATGAATAAAATTTACCTAATAAAAAAACGTCTGTCTGTACTTATGTACGCACGTAAGAAGTTATACTTCTTTGGCGTAACAGAACAAAAATAGCTAAAAATTTCATCCCGTATGTCGCAAATCTCTGTTTGTAAAAGTAATGCAGTTACCTTCATCATGTCGCTTTCAGCTAACTTGTAAGTGTGCGCGCGCATCGTAAAAAATTTACTCTCATATTTTTTTCTAAACGTGCCTAAAGAAGTACTAAGTCAAAAACTGTTTCCATATATTTTTTATTGATAACACTAAACCTTTTCAATAGCTAAAAAAAAGAAACCAGTGGACAAACAGAGTATACATACTGAACTGTTTTTTTTTTGTCTATATTCATAGATTGTAGAAGATAAAGTATTTTTATTGCTTACCTATTGACTGTCAAGGATTCAATTAAGAAAAAAATTGCGTGTACCAACTTCAAAATTATAAAAATAAAAAATATTCGCTACTTTATTCTAAAAAACTTTGTTTATTTCATATCTTAATATCGTAAGCCTATTTCACAAAGTTGTTTTAAAAGGAAAATGCGGCATGCATTCTACAACTAGTGTACGTCTAATCGATGGCAATTTTACCATAACGGTTCACTTACGAGCTGATCTAACGCTCAGAGTAAGTAGATTTTACAAAATTATTATGATTTAGTAGCCAGTAAAGATACATATTGTACTGTATTACTAAACTGAAACTGGAACTAGGTTCTTAGAGGTGTTTGTTCTATTTTATTTCTTTTACTTCATATTTAAAGCCTTCTTCAACCAAATAATTTTATTATTAATTATTAAGATAGGTACTTAATGATTATAAAAACAGTGTGTGTGTACTTATGTACGCACATAAGAAGTTATACTTCTTTGGCATAACAAAACAAAAAATATTTCCAAAAATTTTATCCTGCGTGCGAATACTATACATTTGTAGAAATGACGATAAAATATTAAAATAAATGCATTAAATACAATTGATAAAATTTTAATTCAAAAATATAATTATTTAATAAATGAGAATGGCTACCAGCAAACAAAAAGAGCTTTGCTTACAGTATATATAGAAACTTAATATATCAAAAATAATTAAAATAAATTATTTATTTATTCAGTAATAAAGTAATAATTTATAAATAATATAAAACAAAATTGAAAGAGTTGTGGTACAATAATTATTGTTTAAAATGTATTTAAATTAAATACAATACATATAGTGTTACATTTTTTAATGTCAAATAAGGAGTTCATACTAAATTTACGTTTAATAAGTCGCAAACACATTCATAGACAATTTATATAAAACACTTACGTTTTAACGTTTAGCATCGATTTCTCAAGGATGAGATATTTTCCCGCAGTAAAAGAAGTATCCTATATGTTGACACGGATAACCAACTATCACCATACCAAATTTCATCAAAATCGTGATGCGGTAACAGACAGACAGACAGACAGACAGACAGACAAAAAATCTAAAAACTACAGATTCAGCCTCTGTATCGATAATAATGACTATTTCAATAAGATTTCCCAAAAAATATTTAATGTACAGATTCGGCTTAGTTACAATTTTATTATATGTACCTATAGTATGGCGTATAGTTAGAATTTTATTATATGGATAGTAGTTACTTAGAATTTTATTATATGTATAGTATAGCGTTAGTTAGAATTTTTAAAGATAATGGCGAGTATCCGTGAAAGTCTCATGGGTATAGACTATGGAGATAGCACACTAGATCTTGATCGATGATATGATTATATCGATCGTTTAATGACAGCATGAATCATAAATCAATGTAATGTGTTTATAACTGTATAGCGAATGTGTCTTTAAAAGCAGTATTAGCATGACTAAGTGGTACTACTTGTAACTACAATATGTATGTGAAACATGTTAATTAATCCTGTTTTACTCTTTGTTCTGTTTTAAATAAGCTATATTTAGTGAAATAACCTAAACTTATTATAAAATATTACCTAAACAGTTTTAACTTTGATAATATTTTAATCTATACTAATATTGTAAAGAGACAGAGTTTGTTCGTTTGATCGCGCTAATCTCAGGAACTATTAATCAGATTTGAAAAATTCTTTTTGCATTAGATAGCCCGTTCATTGAGGAAGGCTATATAAGATATATATCATTACTAGCAACTCACCCTCGCTTCGCTCAGGTTCGTCTCTAGGTGCGTTTTAATTTTTTTTCTGAGAGATTATCCGGAACAAACAGATAGACAGATAGACAAAAATTTTACAAATTGTGGTTTTCTTATATGTACCGTATATAATTTCATATGCATTTAGTAAAACGCTGTTATTTTGAAATTACAAAGAGACACTTCATTTTATTTATCTGTAGGTATAGATACTACTACCCACGGAAGCAGAGCAATAATGATAAATATCAATAAATCGGGCAGACTTCCATACATTATTATAAAAATGATGTTTAAATCGGAAGATTGAATGCGGGTGAAGCCGCGGGTACTGTCAGTAATAGCATTTTTTTAGATTAGAGCGAAAGCTATAATCAATATATATATATATAATATATATATATATATATATATATATATATATATATATATATATATATATATATATATATTACTTATAAAAACAAAACAGCTCAGTAGCTTTCCCCTTTGCTCGTCAACTGATTTTTTGTTTTTATTTCGCTTAGTTTGACGAGCTTTAGTATAATTGTCAATTAAAAAAATGATTATGGTTGATTCTCGGCCACTGGGCGAAGTATTTACCCACGGAATTCTATAATAATGGATTTAAAATATTATAAGCAATAGATTGATTCTCGATACAAACTTTCATCCCTATTTCCACCCCCTTAAGGGATGATTTCCGGAATAAAACTATCCTATGTCATTTCCAGGATCTCAAGCTATCTTCTTACCTAATTTCATTAAAATCGGTTCAGTAGTTTCGCAGCCTATTCGGTATAAACAAACAAACAAAAAATAAAATTTTTTTCTTTATAATATTAGTATAGATTAATCAGGAAGGTTATAAGCTATCTAACATAACACTACGCTACGCTTTAGTGCGGAATAATTATACACAACCAAACTACGCAAGCAGAGCCGTGAAAAAATGATAGTAACTTTTAAAAGCGCAACACTCCAAAGAGTGTTTTATAATATTAATTTTCTTTATGTATATTATATACTAGCGACTCACCCTCGCTTCGCTCGGGTTCGTCCCTAGGTACGTTTTAAATTAAAATGGATATAGTATGTTATCCTGAAGAGATAGACATATGCCATCGCGGACTTTTCTGTAGACCTATATAAGATACATTATTTTGTTATATCTCAAAGGGTTTTCGTTGAAGCTCCCAGACGTCTTATTTTTTCCGACACCTCCAAAAAATATCGTTATATTTTAGCCAATGTATACAAAACTTAACAAATTATATACTAAAACCTTCCTCTTGAATCACTATCTATTAAAAAAACCGCATCAAAATCCGTTGCGTAGTTTTAAAGATTTAAGCATACATAGGGATATAGGGACAGAGAAAACGACTTTGTTTTATACTATGTAGTAATTTATGATTAAATGTTATTAGGGGTGGTTACCCCTAATAACATTTAATCTATTAAAAGTAATTAGGGATGGTATGTTTGGAGGACCTTTTTGTTAAAAAAATATATTGCGTAACATACTAACAAAACTTACAAGCAAATCCAGTACCTATTTTTTTTAAAGTCAAAGTCTCATATGGACAAAGGGAAACTTCGAGTATCTTCTTCATAATCACAATAAAAATATATACATATTTAAAAAAATAATATTATGTTAATAACGTACTCAACATTTTATTTAATTAGAAAGCATGCAAACAATCGCTTAGCTTTTATGCAATTATAATTTTTACTTATTTAAGGTACGTTCTAAAGGTTAGTATGCAATAGATAGACTATATATATATAGCCTTCTTCAAAAAATGACACATCTAATGCAAAAAGAATTTTTCAAATCGGATAAGTAGTTCTTGAAATTAGCGCGTTCAAACTAACAAACTCTGCCTCTTTACAATATTCCAAAATACAACTTTAAAATCTTAGATATATTAGAATTAAACGCGTTTTGGTTGTTTTTTTTTCAATAACTATTAGTTTATTACGGGATTACTCATATGCTATCATTCATCATTAAAATGCCTATAAATCTTCTATACCTTATTCTTATATACATAAAGCATATAATGCTTTATAAATATCCGCGTATAGTCCACCGTCCTAGTAACAATCAGAGCGTACCCACCACTGTTTTTAGCCTACCGACTATAATTGCTATGAAATGGCGATCAAAACCGTGATAATATGAGCACGTTACGTTTGTATTATCACCTTTTAAATAACACTAATTTTATAACATTTTCTGGTGTTCACGTGGTAAGTATTATCCCGTAGAGATCTTGCTTCAGTTCTTAAGTACCACCAGCGCTAGATTTACACTAAAGCGGCAAAATTCGAAGGGTAGGAAAAAAATCTTCGCGTTATCGAAAATGCTATTTTTATTTTCTAAAAATAAAGAAAGATTAACTAGAAGGTACAATTTTTCGGAAAATTGATATCATTTATAATTTGTTTGCATTATTCCAAAAAAATATAATTTAAAAAAATTAAACTTTCAATATTTTATTCAAAATTTTGATAATAGGACGGCATTTTTTACAGTGCCCAGGGGTGGCGCTAAGGATAAATCCGGCATTGAGTGCCACACTTAAAAATTAAAGCAAGGAAATCACGTTATATAATGTCTGACACAACATAATATAACTCATAATAAGTTCCAAATCAAATAAATTTCCCAAATCGAAAATACGGAATCTAGACATACAATTAAAGGTCAAATGTGAATCGATTTCACGTAGAATAAGTTCGTATATTAAGTAATATATTAAAATTTTATTTTTATGTAAATACCGATTTATCTATTTCCGTATATTAGTTATATTTACTAAATTTAATTTATTATTTAATTTATTTAATTTAATTAATTCTGTTCAGGAGATTCGATGAATATAAGATACGGTCTAGAATCTAAGTTTTTTCGTCTAAAGTTGTATGGTACGAGTATACTAAAAATATATGAAACTTCATTTTAAAATTAAAATAAGTTTTCTGGTGTAATTATAATGTGTAAAGCCAAGTGGTATTTTCGTCAGAGCGCTAACTCTACCTACTCCACAACATCGTGGTGGATATATGTATGTTAAAAGTATTTTTTAACATTCATCATATTATTAATTTTACGTAATTTTAAATACAGAAAATCTTACAAATACTTTCTGCTTTCTTCATTTACAAAAATAACTAATTATAAAATTTTTGAATATTCTAGCGGTGACTCTACTTACTCAACAAAGCGAAAACTTGAGTTTCTTTAAAAAAATAGCGAAATTTATGTTAAGCGAAAAGAAAGTAATTACCATATTAGAATTACTTTTATTCATGTGTCCTGTTACTTAATGTTGGAGATAAATTTAAAAACAAAAATTTTCTTATAAATTTATTCAATGTTTATGTTTGGTTAAAATTAAGCCATTCTATGATTTAAGACTGCAAAAGACTACTATTTATATGTAAACATAAGTGTCTATATAATAAATAGGCAAATCCAAAACAGTTTAGTACCTTTTTCTCCCTCTGGTTGTCAACCGATTTTCTTTTTTTTATTTTTTGTAGCTATAAGCTTCAGTATTATCAATAAACAAAATTTATTGTGTAATCGAAATTTATTTTAAAATATATCCGAAAATAACATTAATAATTGAATTAATAGTATAAAAAATGTTTTAAAACACAACAAAATCGAAAGTGCATAATATTTAACACCATTCAGACAAAGAAAGACAATAGCATTCCCAAGGAGGGTTGACGTCAGGCAGGCGGCCGGTCGTAAAACTTTTGCCAAATCCTATCAGCAGTACACTGAAGATGTACTGCGCCGACCCCAAGTGATTTGGGAAATGGGCAGGGAGAAGATTATCAATAAACAAAAGTATATTTTTATATAAATAGATAAATTCTATTTATATATGTATGTTTTCCTTAAATTTCCAATAATTATTATTGTCAATGTCCATTCCGAGTGAAACAAGGACTTATTTGTTTACATTTTTATAGAATAGGCCAGATGCTTATACATCCCACAACATAATATGGCACAAATTAGTTTTTGCCTTCGTTTACTTTTAACGTTCTTGTGTAAAGCTATCTATCAGTTCTGATTGAAATGCCTTAATCCAGGTCCTGGTCTCTTTGTGTACTGACTGACTAACAAACATCTTTACAAACTCTAACATTTCGGATACTATCATATACACATAGCAAAGCATAAAATAAGAAACAAAGTATAAACTGTAGATAATTGTATACTTAATATAAATTATTACATATTATTTTTTATTTCCTACAAAAACTTTTATTAATGAATTCAATTAATTTGTTAACATTCGAAAATTGTTATAAAACACGTTCATAATCGCAGATACATACATATACAATATACATATATGTACATATATCACTATTGCACCACAGTTCCTTATTTTTATTTATTGTTTTCACGTAGTTTAATTATTATTATTTTGTTTATACAACATGTTATATAAAATTTTAAAGTTATTTTCCTTTATAAATCCATACTAGCGACTCATCCTTGCTTCGCTCGGGTTCGTCCCTAGGTACGTTTTAACGGTTAGTATGGAATAGATAGACTATATATTATATGATATATAGCCTTCTTCAATAAACTGCAAAAACATTTTTTAAATCGGATTAGTAGTTCCTGGGATTAGCGCGTTCAAACAAACTCTGCCTCTTTATAATATTAGTATAGATAATAGAAGCCTAGTATTGAAAAATATTTAAAAAAATATCATTTTTTTTTTATTTTTTTTTGCTTTGATAAATCAATGACAAGCGCAATTCAATATCAGGATCTTTTAATGAATTATACGGATGGAGTTCGCCTATCAAAATGCCAAAGTCAAAAATAGTAGTATGACTTTGCTGTTTATACTACTATTCTGGATTTTGCTATACTATCGTTTACTTTTCTTAAGAATAAGAGCAATTTTATTTATCTAATCGTTTATTTAACATTTTTGATAAAAAAATATAAAAATAATAATAATACTATACCTAACCTTTTATATTTTTAAGCATTACTTCCCTTCCCATTGAAAGAGAGACACTTTTTTTCCCATTGTTATAATAAAATCGGTTAACTATTTTTATTTATTAACATTTATTTACTTATCACAGTAATGAGTATTCTATTAGTATTTGTATACTGTGTTGAATCATTATATATTCTTTTAAAAGATTATTGTTTGGCTTAATGTTTTGTTCCATGACACTGTAAATAAGTAATAGTAATAGTTTAGTTATAAAATGTTGCAAACGACACATATATGTCAGCAAGGATGCGAGAAACCGTTATATGATAAAAATAAAAAATGTAATAGCTTAACAAAATTCATTTTAATAAATTCTAGAATCAGTTTGTCTATGTGTTTATATCTCAAAATTTTAATCATTGCGTGTACGCATGTAATTTATGACGATAAATTTAGCATAGGCTATGGGATATATAGTTTCTTCGAGCAATAAAAAATCGCTCGAAGTATAGTATAGAATCATGGTTGATTACGAAAGTTATCTTTCAGCGTCAGTAAGGCCGTTGGGTTTTGCTGGATAGTACTTGTTTTTCTAGCAAACGAGTCTTCACATAGGCATCTGCATGTAGGTAATATACGTAAATGTTTTTTCAAAGTTTAAAATAAGCATTGTGTCTACCTAATGACTATAGATTATATAATGTTATACATAACTGCCTCGGTGGCGTAGTGGCTAGCATGTACGGCTGCACACTCGGAGGTCCTGGGTTCGAGTCCCGGGTCGGGCCAAGTTTAGTTATTTAGTCTTTCTGTATAGTAAGCCTCAGTAACAGCCCGGAGTTGGGAAGTTGGCCGTGTTTCACCCCCGTGCCTCGGAGAGCACGTAAAGCCGTCGGTCCTGCGCCTTAACTCTCACCGGTCATGTCGAGTAGTCGTCCCACCAGAGTATGAGAGTGACAGGAATAGAGAGTGCACTTGTGTCTGCGCGTACACTTGAACACTATAATATCTCCTGCGCAGTTGGCTAGTCTCCATGAGATTGGCCGCCGTGGCCGGAATCGGTCAGGAGAACATCATATAATTTTTTATACAGTATGCGCGTATGAGCAAAGAGAATTAAAAAAAAACATACATTTAATCTATACTATAATGTATAAGGCTGGGCTTGTTTGTTTGAACGCGTTAATCTCAGAAAATACCAGACCGATTATAAAATTATTGTTTTGTTTTGCATTTTATAGAGAAACTCTTTATTGAAAAACATCTAACAAATGATGTGAAACTTAGGCGTGGGGATTATACATAAAAAAATATCACGTGAGCGGAGTCACGGGCAAAACTTAATAAATACAAGAGATGATCTTTTGCTGCACATGCTTTAAAAATATATTATAATCAATCATATTCTTACGCTACGTTTAACTCGATGAATATATTCGCTATAAACAAATTACATATTTCATTTTTGAATATTTCCTCTTTAGAAATATAAAAAGAGATACAGGTTAAAAACTGTAAACTTGTAATGATTATATCATTTGCCCAACGGTTTTCATAATCTGGTATCTAGCGTAACGTTCCTTTACACGCACTCGTGTGCTAATTTTGTTTATGAGTTACCTGTCAGTTATTAACAAACACTTCATTTCATGTGTGAAGAAGTTAAGAAATTATTTTTTACAATATGTCGAAATAATAATTTTCGCCTCGTTTTCATAAACATCGCAATTTTTTTATCGATAAATATGAAAATCATATTTAAATATTCTTTCCATAACTGCTTTTTAAATGAATAAAAATTGGCCTTGCAAATATATTTCGAGTATAATATTTTTAAAAGTTTTGACAAGTATTATTTTCTTGTCATAATTTATATTTTTTTTAAAATAAAATACCTAATCATGTACATATAACGTAGAATAATAGTAAACTAGATGCTACGATAATGAAAACAAATATTTACAAAAACAATGACACATGCTTTTTTTTCTTGCAAAATGTTATCGAACAAAAAGTAAACAAACTTACCGGCAAAATTGCAATCCAAACACAATTCACATCACACACAACACAGTGATACCAAAAAGGTTCATTATAATATTAATCTTACAATATTATACCTTTATACTTTTAAATTAAAAAAAAATATAAATTCGAATTCTAAATTCAAATGAGCGGTCATCAACGCGCGGTTGTGGCTTCAGTCGGCCGGCGAATGCCGTGATCGTCACTACACGTATCGCACGTTACGTAGCGGTGTTACGGTAATATTTGATATTAGTAACAACAAATTCCGTATGTATTTTTACTGATGTCCGTCTTTTGACCTTTTCATAGACTGGGGCTGATTGCAATTTGGTTACGTTTTAATATTTTTGTGAAGATTTTTTATTTATTGAAATACGAAAGAATGTCTTTCTCAGGCTTATAAAGACTTAGACCGCTAGACTTTTAACAAGGTCTAGCTTAGACCTTATTAAAAGATTTAGTAAAAGCTTCTTAGTAACCTTCCTAGTAACATTAAGGATTACATAGCAGTTCAGTAAATAATAAGAGAAATGCCAGTCAATCTTAAACGTGAGAGCACACAATATAGATAATTGTAGCACATATTAATAGAAATATTATACAAATAAAATAATAGTACTTATTAATAAAATAAATATCACATTATTTAAAAATATCTTTAATAATAATCAGAGCTAGTCTAGTACTAAATATCATGTTATTGGCCTGCACTGTTACAATTTATACGAGTTATAATATACTAGTCCCATTTTCACCCCCTTCAGGGATGATTTTTGGAATAAAAAATATCCTATGTCCTTCCCGTGGTCTCTAACTATCTTCTTACTAAATTTCATCTAAATCGGTCCAGTAGTTTTTGAGTTTACTCGTTAACAACTTAACATACAAAAATACAAATCTTTCCTCTTTATAATATATTTTTTTAAATGAAATCTTCCTGTAAGCTTTTGCATAAACCAGCTAAAATATTTTATACTTGAATTCTCTTATTACGAAATAAAGTGCGTAGGAAGATTGTAATCGGTTTCAAATGTCTTACTTAATGGACAAAAAAACGCATCTCATTTTAATCGCGATGTTACATTTCGCAACACTAACATCTAGCCATCTATACTTTATCCGCTTATGTGTTGTTATGATCATACTTGTAGTACCATCATCATAGTTTGGGCTGTGATATATTACTAATCTTAAAAAAAACTATTATTTCGATTTTTTTTTGCGGTTTTATTATATTTTTTGGTTTCAATAATTTCGAATGCTACACAGTAAACATGACAACAGGAAAGTCTACAATTTTAAAAATTCCAGTTATCACAGTGTATAGTGTAAAGGAAAAAATTTTTTTTTTAATTTATAATATATATAATGCCATCGAAGTACCAATTCTAATTATATTCTGCAATTGTTTCACAAATTGAATATATTAACTGCTATAAATATACACAGAAAAGTAAAATTTGTTAAATGCGAGTATTTAATCTACATAACCCGACTTGGAAATGTAAATAAAAAATTTACAGGTATCCAAAGATGTCCAAAAGATAAATATAGAGCTATAAGCATATATTCAGGTTTTGAGCTTTCATCTTGCCCATAATTGGATAAAATCTGTCACAACAAATCATGACAAGTTCAAGAATCTGGGGCTGCAACTAAATAAGAGGTTTATTTAGAAATTGGATTATAATGGAAAATGTTGAAAAACCGGTACAGACTCTAGTCACGGGAAAGTATTGTTTACTTGCACTTCTCAGTGCGAGGCGTTATTTTAAGAATTTTAAAGTAGTGTATAGGTTGCATTTTTATATATTGAGCGTTTTAATAGAAAATAATGTATTTTATTAATTTGTAATGATTTATGTATAAGGCTTTTAGTTAGTTTAGTTATGTGACCTTGGCCTATAGGAATGTGTTTTAAAAAAATAAAAAAAGGGCGCGGATATTCATTTGTTTTTCCCGCGCTTTTGCACTGATGTCGGTACCACCATGTAGTGACTAGTCACGAATTGTTTGTATTACTAAAAATTATGGTTATAAATTATGTAACTCACTTACGATTATAAAAGTACTGAATATAAGAGTATAAGCAAGGAATATCTCGAAGTTTTATTAGGGAGCCTACAGTAGTTTATATGTTATTTTAGTTATTTTACTGTTAAAGTATAAAATTATATTATATATCAGGGAAAGCTTGCATCTTTGCATACTTTTAAGTTATATTTACATAGAAAATGGAAAAGTATTGTTGTGTGTTGCTAATGTCAATATGTAAATTTAGTTAGTAAGCCTTTTAAAATAAATAAATTACTTTTAGCTAATACTATTTTAATATGTTCTGTTATTATATAAGCCCACAATAATTACGCGATTTTTGTTGTCAACAATTTTCAATAATCAACTCAAATTATAAAGCTAAAAATTGTAACAAAAAATATTAGATTTATTTATCTACTCGACACAATGTTCGATGTTGTAAATATATTAGTGATATAATTCACGTTACACGATGACGTGTTTTATGAATGAAACAAAGTAGCAAACTTGTAATTTATTACAATTTTTTAGTACTTATTAGTGATTGCCCATATATTTTTAACGCGTTCGCTTGGAAAGTCAACTGAAACAGAGGTCTCGGAGATTTTATGTCTAAATCGTATTTAACATTGCTAATATGGTAGATAAAAATATCGAGAGAAATCTATATCCATATAATAAAATTGTAACTAAACCGAATCTGTACATTAAATATTTTTTGGAAAATCTTATTGAAATAGACATTATTATCGATACAGAGGCCGAACCTATAGTTTTTAGAATTTTTGTCTGTCTGTTACCGCATCACATAAAGACCACCGGAGAGATTTTGATAAAATTTGGTATGGTGACAGCTGGTTATTCGGATCAACATATAGAATACTTTTTGCCGTGGGAAAATGTCTCATTTCTGAGAAAAATACAAAAACTGCAATGTAAGAGTATATTAATATGTAAAATAAATTTGGTTTTTATTCATCTGAACGCAGGCGGAGCCGTGGGCCATGCTAGTGTATTATAAGCGGCTAATCGCAGTGCCATTTCACGCTTAATTTTTCATTTTCTGCACACTTCGTCTATCTTTATTTTTCGAGCAGCCATCAGTAAGTTTGCATTGATCGAATCGATGGAATATGAAAACAGAAAGCAAAATTACTATCTCGTTAAAATACACATTTATCTTTTTCTCCTCTGTTTGTCAACCGATTTTCTTTTTTAGTACCTATTGAAGACCTTTAGTGTTTTCGATAAAAAAATTAAAAAAAAACACTAGTTTTTCATACATATATGTATGTATATGTATAGGAGAATGTGTAAAATAGGTTGGATCAAATCGTCCCCCTTTCCGAACATGTTAAAATAACAACGTTAAAAAATTTATTAAAAACCAGCTGATTTTCATAATATTCATTAATAAAATTATGTATAATTAAATGAACAAATCATCCTACAAATAAAATGGTTGGATTTCTGAGGTTTACGCACGGATACTGTCTCCCGTACTAAATTTACGTATGTATATAGGAATTATATTCATATATATATTCTACAAATTTTCAATAATGATTATGGTCCAGTTTCGACAATTGGGCGAACACTAGTTTTGATAAAATGTGAACACCATGTATGAGGATATATCCTAATTACCATATGGGAAAGTGAAATTTACTTATAGAGATTTTCTAATATCGTTAAACTTATTATTTATTCAGTTATCGAGAGTCGTCGTAAAGTGTCATCACGTAGCTTAAGAGATGTTCAAAATTCATCATGTTTTCATTTATTGTAACTTATGTTTTTAAATTATACCATAACAAGTAACAACTATTAATTCATCAGTCTTCTAGATTTCTTCCACAAAAGCTTTAAAAGTGTAGAAATAGAAAGTCTTATACTTTTTATAATATTCTCATGTCCCATCTTTAAAAGCCAAATTACACAAACGCAAACTATATTCCGATAATGATTCTGTGAAATATAGCAAATATAAAAAAAAATATGAAAATTTTGATAATTTATTGTTGTTTACTTATATTTAATTTCAATTATTTCAATAAAATCGTATTACCAAATGAAATATTTAGATTATTATATGTATGTAATATGTATATATATATATGTAATAGGTATATAGTATGTATAAAATATAAGGTATATATTTTTTTACCTTATTTCAGTGTATGAATATTATTTACAATTTTATTTTGTATTAACCACATTTTTATGGCCCGTTATAAAACACATTTCTCACTTCCATGGGTCAGAAGAGATCTCTTCTAAAGATAAGTCCATCTATGCCATAACAAGATTAATGTGCAATTAAGAATATATAATAATAAAATATTAAAACTATTATAACGTACATCTGTTTTATTTTTTAAAAGTACATACATACATAAAAAGGCAGTAGTAGCCCAGTGGTAACGGACTCGCTTGGCTAACCGAGTGAAGCGAGTTCAAATACTGGGTATTTTCATGTATACCTTTGATATTTTCATGTATTTCATGTACTAATCGTTTTCATCATGATTACTACTTGTCATTTGTTAAGGAAAACATCGAGAAGAAACCTGCATATCTGAGAGAATCTAGCAAGTTTTCGAAAGACATGTGAAGTCCACCCGCACTTGTCCACCATGCTGGGGTGGACTATGGCCTGATCCCCCTCGTATTTAAGGGAGGCTCATGCCCAGCAGTGGAACATCAAAAAAAAGGCTGAAGGCATACATAAATTCATATTCTTGGCAGTTAGTAAGCGAACGTACTAATAAGAAAGTTATTTGCTTACAAAAACCCACTAAATATACTTGTAAAAATTTTAATTTTCATATATCTCTGATTTATGATTATGCTAATAGTACATTATACATATATAATTATACAATATTTTCTATGTTACGTATGATACGCAAATACGTGTGAAAGTGCAACCGGTTTTATATTTAAACTATTTATAGAAATTTAAATCACGCATCGAAAATATTTATTTGTATTTTTTATTAACGTTATGTTTAACATATTAGAATAAGTTATGGCAAAACATAAGGATTTATATATTTTGTTAAAATTTTATGATTTATTAAAGCATCGTAACACCTGCGGTTCCACAATTTTTATTTTTTCATTTTTCTGTAGTCTGAAAATACTTTAAATAGCACGGTGTACCTTTCAAAAAATAAAAAGTTCTCAGCAATTGCTAATTTCAGATCGTTCTGCGTATTCGTCTCCTGCTGTGTTACGTATGGTCTACATTTTTGTCGAAGGATGCGAGGCATGGACTATTAGAGACCTCAAGAAACCTAAAACAGAACGTTTTTTGCAGACTTTGACAGTTTCAGATTTTTTTTTGAATCTTTTCTTGGAAAAATGTCCAGGCACGAAAGAAATTAACTCCTGCAACTTATTATGATGAGAAAAATTCCCGAAAAAAGAGGCGCCTGTCACAGAAAGAAATGAAGGCTGCGGAACATCCGTGAATTAAATTGTATACGCCACCAAACTATTTCACCTCGTAAAGAATAACAAGAGCTACGTTGAGTTGAGAACGCTGAGTTACGAAGCTGAGTGCCAACCATCGCTAGTCGGAAAGGCAGCTAAAGAATAAGAAATCTAATTTAAACTAGAAAGACCAAAAATTCAGACAGACTGATAGGATCTTTAAGTATATAGTTACCAAAAGTAGCCTCTACTACTACTACTAATAACATACATAGTTATAATTATATAGGTTTACATAATATATAAAGATAGTGTAAATTGAATCGATTTTTTTAACGTAGGCCATTTCTGTGTCCGATACCGAGTGACGTGGTCATATTTTCTCAATCCAAAAATGTGGTCATATTTTCTCAATCTAAAAATTAGACTTAAGAGATGCTCGAATTTATTCAATAATTACTGAGACAGACAAAGGTTTTTAGGATAAATAATTTTCATTTAAAAAAAAATTATCGTAAGTTCAAAAGATATTTCAAAATTGGTTAGCGGCGAGAAGACACCCTACCGGTAAGTCGCAGAACTAACAAATAAATTTCAATTTAAGAAAGTCAAATTAAGCGCCATCTAGTATTGAGTAGTAAAACTACAATATAATCATTTCTTTAACTCTACCAAGTGCTTAGTTTACATAGTTCATAAGAGATGGCGTTAGTTTAAAAACAATCAAAAATCATAGTTCATAAGTAACTAAGCACTAAAACTTCAGGGAAGAAACTTAAGAGCAACTTCATTATTATTGTTATTTTACCTTTTCTAAAATGTAACGTGGTGCTAAATATTCTTATCATTTTACAAGTCTATCGCACATATTGTGTAGGTCAAAAAATATCAAAAATTTTATATTATATAATTAGTTAATAAAAGCATTTATATTGTACTAATGTGTTTTTCACTCTTATCAAGCAATATTAGTCAATTTTTACACTTAAATATATAATAATATAAATTACTAGCATTCCGCACGCGTTCAGATGACCAAAAACCAAATTCTTAGGTTTTACAAATTAGTATATTCTTACATTGCAGTTTTTGTATTTTTTCTCAGAAATGAGACAGTTTCCCGCGGTAAAAATAATCCTATATGTTGATCCGGATAACCAGCTATCACCATACCAAATTTCATCCAAATCCCTCCAGTGGTTTTTCTGTGATGCGGTAACAGACAAACAGACACAACAATTCTAAAAACTATAGATTCGGCCTCTGTATCGATAATAATATTTATTTTAATAAGATTTTCCAAAAAATATTTAATGTACAGATTCGGCTTTGTTAGAATTTTACTATATGTATAGATAGATGTATAGATATAAAAATAGGATTTATATGCATAATTATAAAATAAATATTTTTATATAATTAATAACTTATGAATAATTTATATTATTATTAAAGTGTAACACAATATATGTAACGGTACAATAAGTATTAGAAACTCTACATCAATACTTTCTTAGATTTACGCAAATATTTAACATTTCAAATAAAACTATCTTTTCGAGTTAATACTTTGTAAGATGTCAACAACCTTAGTCTCTCCCGTGACCATTATTGCCACATTAATAAAACAATCGAAACAATAGGAAAATATCCGAAAAGATAGTCTTATTTAAAACTTTACATGATTTAAAAAAATAAATATAGTATATAGATATATTTTAACTGCACTTTCGAGCGACTTAGAAAATCGATATAATAATCGAATGGAAAGTGTTTTTGATATGCTCTAGCGAGCTCTAAAATTACCTATTTAGTTCACAGATTGCCCTTGGCGCCAATCATATTAGCCATTAACTTTACAAACGCGACGCAAACAATCATTAAGACTAGTTACGGCCCGTGACTTCGCTCGCGAGACCTAAATTGCCAAAGGCAATACGTGTCTGTCTATTTAAATACCATGTATATAATATTTTAAGTACCATGTGTCTTATTTATTTATTTATAAAGTTAATTTTGCAAAGCCTAATTTTTTAAAGTTTAAGTTAGACTCAGAGAAATTGTGGAGTATACGAGTATAAGTAACCTATCCTCATAAAAAAATCAGAGAAAAAACTAGAGTTGGGATGAAAATAATAATATAAAAATAATAGTAAATCGTAGTCAAATTAGTTAAATGTTAAATATGTTGGGACTTTAACACACAGCATCCTCTAGTTCCATGGTAAGCTACGAGGACTTGTGTTGTGGATACCAGATAGTTGATACACTACACATATATAACTTTAAATACATACATATTATAAATATATGGAAACATTCATGCTCATCACACAAATGAATGCCCCCAGCGGGACTCGAACCCGCGACCACTGGCTCAGCAAGTAGGATCACTACAAACTGAGTCAAACGTGCCGTTTATATGTGCATTAAGAATATTAAACAGACTGCAAAGAATTTGCACATTTCTTCACTCTAATAAGAAGCGACTGAGAATGATAAAACGTGACGTTGTCATAACAATAAAAAAAAAACGTTTATCGTTATTTAAAAGTTAATTTTCATATATTAAAGTCGCTTTCTGGTTGAAATGTTCTAAAATGCATTATCATTACAATTATAATTTTTACACAACAATATTTATTACTGAGGTATATTATTTAAAAGTAAAGATTTATTTCCTACGTATGTTACGTACGCGATATCTATGCCAATATGCCAATAAAACTACTATTTTTTGCTTGCGGCGTGATAAGTGGGGCGGGGATCAAAGGTAGCCTATGTCCGTCCCCAGGATGCAATTTATGTCTTAGCCAAGTTTTATCGAAATCTGTATAGCGGTTTACGCGTGAAAAGGTAACAGACTGACTTTCACATTTATAATATTAGTTTGGATTTTCACAATTCTTTTCTTAATAAATTGGTTATAGCTAAATAGTTATTATAAATTTCAAAAAAGTCGACCTCTATGGATGGAATAATTTACTTAGAACTAGCGGTTCACCTTTGCTTCGCTCGGTTTCACCTCTGGAAAAATAAAAACAAATCCATCCCACGGGAACCGTAAATTTTTCCGGGATAAAAATAAGCTGTTTCTTTGTATCTGATGTACGAGCTATATTATTTTGAAGTCTCATTAAAATCCATTCAGTAGTTTTTGCGTGAAAGGGTCACCAACGTCTATAGGTACATGTATAAATTAAGACATCCAGACATCCATACATCCTCACAAACTTTCGCAATTATAATATTAGTAGGATGATTTTAAAATTGGTCTAACTTTTTTTAATAAAAAGTATTTACAGTCAGATATTTCGTGATAATACTCTGATATAGACAGAAAAACACTTGTACAGGTAAAACATTTAAAAAATAAGACTCGCGTAATAACGGAACTAATAAATTTGCACAAGTAGTGGTCTATATTTCTTTATTAGATTATAAACTAAATGATTGTTTTTAAAATTAGATCGCAAGCTAATTTAATAAAAAAATATCAAATAATAGAAAGCCGTAATCCAATCCAACTAGACAACAGGTTCAATATTCGCGGTCTCGTTTCTCAGTTACAGATAATCAATTTATTTATTTAACTGATTATATAACAGACTAAATACTGAATCAATTCTGCGACCGACTTTTCTTAAATAAACAAAAAATAAATGGTCACGCTCATTTTTGGGTTCAATTACGTGAGAATTTTTATTTGTTTTTTGAGGTTGTGTGTTACAAATTCTCTAACAAAACATATTCTTCTTATTTTATTGCTAGCTGTTGTCTATGGCTTCTTTCGTGTTTTTATTTAATTACTATTATACGAAACAAAATGATCCCTTTTACATACGAGTACATGGCGTGTACATCTCTTTTAGTACTTTCGCGGTATCTTTCTATTAAAATAAAGGTTATCTACTATTACTATATAATTCAAATAAAGAAAATAGTTCAATATATCCCCCTCCCCTTCACCCCCCCCCCTCTCTATCTTTTACCTCTCTTTCTCTCTCTCTCTCTCTTTCTCTCTATCTCTCTTTCTCTCTATCTCTGTTGTACTCATATAACGAGCGAACATGGTTAGACCCTACATACATTTTTTTTTAAATTGTCAAGATTTTGGATCTAATACATTCCAAACGCCAGTTTTCCAAAAAGTATTTAATGCATAATTTTGAGATGATGATATTGAATGAATATATTGTTATTTAATTCAAATTATAGTATCTTTTTATACCATTGTAAGACACAATATATATAAAAAAAATATACTATAATTTGTGCTACAATTAAATATAAGTTATTCAATATTATAGCAATTTAAATCGAAATGCCTTGTACTCTTTCGTATTGAGTATAATTACACCAAGCTTGATATTTGCATATATTTCTTATTATTATCTTTCATAACAAAACGATAACAAAAAGATTCATAAAACCTACTTGTAGAGAGTTATCTTAATTTGCTGCATCTACTAAGATGCGATTCGAATATGGAAGGACATTTTTTCAAATATTTTACAAATATCATCGTAGGTACCCATAATTTATTTTTACAAAAAAAATTATTAACATGGCGAAAACCGTATAAAAATGGAAACAGTAGTATTTGATTGTAGCCAGAAGAAACAAAAACTCAAATTTAATTTATAATATATACTGATTAGAGTACTGCCACAATACAACATATCGTCTAAATTTACTTTTTATTATAGAAAATTAGAAGATTATACAGTCCTTTAAAAAGAAAGATAAAAAAAGAATTTTCGGCATAAAGACCGTAAAAATCTTTAATAAGAATTAACTATATATCGAAGTATATACGATATATACCAAGTTATACATATACCAACTAAAAATAAAACAGTCAACGTGCCGGATGCAGCCGAGCTCGTAGCTTGTAAGGCGTACGCAGCAAAATTATCTTAGTTTTCACCGGAAGAATTTGTCCGACGGTAACTCGTAGGATCAAAGATCGTTGATAAATTGCGGACATAATAATTTTAAAATTAATTTCCGTATGTACAGGTAATATATATTTATTCATACTAGTCAGCAAAAGAAAAACACTTATATGTAATTTACTTGCAATAATTTATTAATGAATCAATCCTTACTAAAATCACAGATCACATAATATTATACTAGGTAATATTATAAATGGTCCAAAATAGAGTCCAAGGGTAGCACGGCTCTCCAAATCTAAATGTAAATTGAAAAGTATAATTTTTTCCCCGCTCAAATTTTACATTAACAAAAAAATACGTTTTTACCTTTTGAAAAAAAACGACTAATTGTTATCTTTAATCTATAAATTTCAAATTATTTTCGAAATATTTTTTTCATAATATGTTTATCAATGTTTTTTCGAGAAACTTCAATCTCTGACTCCCTCCAAAGTTAAAATCTGTTACTCTAGATCTACGCCTGAGTGCCATCACGGTAACATTTATGCATTACATTACCGTGGTGCCAACGCATCTTGTTAATTATTCTTCCTTCAAGAATAATCAAGCAACTATTTTGATCAATCAGTGATTGATGACATATTCAACTATATTTTTTGTGAGTATGATACTCGATATGTTTGCCAATTGTCTATCTATTTATGTGTGGCCTTAGAGAGACTTATTTTACCATTATACCCCGGTACAATTAATAGTACATATAGGATATTATGATACGTAATATTTATTTTTTGTAATATATTTTTTAAATTCATTTTAAAACCAAAAAATGAATAATATATTATTAAATATATTTAAGTTTTAATCTCACATAACTATGTACTATTAGTTTTCATATACCTACTGTGTATAAACGAATACATTCGGTACCTACTAAATTTGTAATAACTGTTTGGCAAGATTTAAAAATCATACAAATAATAGCTTTGTTATCCGAATTTAGCATTACACCAACACTGTAGCATTCACCTAACGTTAGTATTTAAAAGGCGAATAAAAATAATCATTTACCAACAAAAGCGAAAAATGTTGCTCAACGCTCTATCTCAATAAATATTGAATAATTTCCATATAATTATGACTCTGTGTTACACTCCCGAGGTAGATAATGGCCGAAAAATTAAGTAATTTAAACGTAATGAATTTAATGTATTTCTCAGATCCTACACAACGTAACTAACTGATACATAATATTATGTGCAAAGTATTGTACAAATATAACTATTATAGTAAAATAAAAGGAAATTATGTTTTTGCTGTAATATTTCTGTAATTTGAATGCTAAGGCTTAATCTATACATAATCATATAATAAAATTGTAACTAAGACGAATCTGTACATTAAATATTTTTTGGAAAATCTAATTGAAATAGTCATTATTATCGATACAGAGTCCGAATCTATAGTTTTTAGATTTTTTGTCTGTCTGTCTGTTACCGCATCACGAGAAAACCACTGGACAGACTTGATGAAATTTGGCATGATGATAGCTGGTTATCCGGGTCTCTGGGAAAATATCTCATTTCTGAGAAAAAATACAAAAACTGCATCGTATAAGTATACTAATATGTATGTAAAACCTAAGAATTTGGTTTTTGGTAATCCGAACGCGGGCGGAGCCGCGGGCAATGCTAATAGTTACATATATTTATACTTGTACCCTGATTCGTACAAATGCAATTATACATATGTATATATTAATATATACTTATATAATATATGTATATGTAACATACATATATTTGTGTACATCTTGTACATATTCATCTAACTGCAGAGTACCTACCGAGCATTACCTGTATACACTTACGAGAATATATGTACACTTTTTATGAGTTATATTTAGACAAATCCATACTAATATTATAAATGTAAAAGTGTGTTTGTTTGTTTGTCTTTCTTTCACGTCGAAACTGAGTGACGGATTGGCATGATTTTTGGTGTGAAGATAGTTAGAGCTGGAGAATGACTTAGTCTACTTTTTATCGCTGGAGATTATCTCATTCCCACTGGAAAACACGTTACAATACAATCCAAAAAATTATTTCTTATCAGAATTACTTGTAACTTGGTAATAATGCTCTCCCATACAATTAAATAAATACGTATTTTAGCATTTTTCAAAATTCATCCTTTAAGGGGGTAAAATAAGGGATGAAATTAGTTTATATGAAACCTAGGTATCTATCTTTCTAGAGGGTTCTGCTAGTAAGTAATAAATCTTCAATTATATAATACAATAGACTACCACCTATTTAGTATGTTGATGGTAAGTTAGAACTCGGAATCCACTTTAAAAAACATACAGACAGACAAAAATGCAACATATTTAAAATTTATTTAAATAAAGGAGGTTGTACTCAATTTTTGTGCATGTTTTGTGTGTATTTTTGCTAATTGTAATAGTCATGTTTTTTTTAATAAACAAGGTATACTTTAATTAAAACCTAATATATTCATTTACAACCAGATGGAAGAATTACTTTTATAATTATAAATTAAAAATTAAAAAAACCCCTACGCAAATTAATTGTCATTTAACGATTACACTGGCACGCGTGAAGCACTTAATCGAGTAATCATATGCCAAAATGCCTTACATCGTTTTGGAAAAGAGCTGATACTCTTACACTGCTGGACCGATATTAATTAAACATCTAAAACAACAGCTAAAACCCACCGCAAGAAAACTAGCTTTCAAATGAAAAAACCGCATCGAAATCGGTCTATCCGTTTGAGAGCTACGATGCCACAGACAGACACACACACACACACAAACACACAAACACACACACACACACACACACACACACACACACACACACACAAACACACAAACACACACAAACACACACAATCACACACACACACACACACACACACACACCCACACCCCCACACCCCCACACCCCCACCCACACACACACACACCCACACACCCACACACCCGCACACCCACACACCCACACACCCACACACCCGCACGCACGCACGCACGCACGCACGCACGCACGCACGCACGCACGCACGCACGCACGCACACACACACACACACACACAAACAGACAGACAGACATCGACGTTAAACTTATTACACCCCTCTTTTTGCGTCGGGGGTTAAAAATGATTTGATTCATTGAAGGTACAGTTTTTAATTTAAAAAATTTAAAAACGAATATACATTCAATTGACTGACTCTACGAAACAACTATCGTTGTGGTCGTCTGTGCATTTTTAAACTTTGTTACAAGCACGTATTACGAGAAGAAGAGTAAAGAAGGAAGTGAGACTCGATTCTCATATACTCGTATTTCGATTCTACGTTCGATTATACAAGCATTTTATCCTCTTCACAATGGTTCTCAGTGAAACAGCGTGAAAATACTTGTCTCGGTCTGCTTCAGAGGAAAAGCGTCGACGTTTAACTAACGCGCTTAATTTTAAACTAGCGATAAATAAATAAGTGAACAATCGATGGCTATTTCCATTCTAAACTAAATTAAAATTTTGAGAGAAAATGAAAGAAGTAAAATTGGAATTACATAGGCAACCCGGCAAGATATACTTATTGAAAGATACACTACCGTTTAATTATCAGACAGTTACTATAAATAAAAAAGTTTGTATGTGTGTTTGTTTGTTACTTCTTCTCACTAACGGCTGGATAGATTTAGATGAAATTTATTTGATTGAAGTAACATATAGGCTACTAGACACCTAGGGAAGAACCGCGAAACAATGATAGGTATATCTATATTTTCAACAATGCCAACTCATATTGAACTTATACAAAAGTCCAAAAGATAATCAAAAACAATGTTAATATGTAAACAAAGCCGCTAACAATAGTTAGTGTTACATAAAACAGAAAGCTAAATTTGTTTTTAAAAAACAACCAAGCTTAAAAAACCTATATGATAGGTACATACCCATATAATAAGCGTAAACTTTCAAATGCGTGTGACACAAAATTGCCATTAATTATACAGCATACGTATAAATATAAGAAGGTAGTGATTTTGTTTCACTGTGGAAAGCTCTCTAAGTAGATAATTTATAAGATTGCATAATATCTCACTTGCTATGTATGTATGGCAGAAACAGCTACCTACACAAAATATTTTATCAATCATTTTAAAATGCAAAAGAATTCGCAGAAAACTTTTAATTTTGTAAAAATGTAAGTTTCTAAATAATGACGAATGATGATATTAATTCAATATCTACCTACATTGGTAACACATATGTAGGTGCTATCAAATGTGTGCCTCGGAGAGCATGTTAAGTTATCGTTTCTGCGCTTCTCTCATCGGTAGTACCGATTTGTCGTCCCTTCGAAATATAAGAGTCAAAAAAAAAGATAGCGTACGTTTTAGTTGCGCCTTCACTTATGTATATATATATATATAGTCCATTAAAAAAATATGAAAAGCACTCTACAATTGGCGAAAATATTATGTAACATACCTTTAAAAAAATAACTATATTATGAGTTAAAAAGAGTAACTTGCCAATAAATCTAAGCTACAAATTGGCAATGATCATAATTGATTATGACATACAAATTAACTCAAACTGTTTAGATGATACATGGCAATTATTGCTATAATATAATTGAATGCAACTTACAAGTAACGAGGATCTTGTAAAAGAGTCTTTAGAGTTGTAAAGTAGATAGACGTTGCGGCAAAGCTATCATTTATCTTATAATGTCAAACAATCAACTGTTACAACATTAGTACCTTCACTTTCTTTAATATTAATATTTTACTACCTAGTAGTGTTTAGACCCGAGAGACTGCTACAAGACAACACAAATTATTGAAATTTGGTCACTCTTTCAATACTTTGCGACGTTTAATTTTCATAAAAAAAATTGTATAGAAATAATATTTTGGAAAAAAATTCCAATTTCTATTCCCGAAAAACCTTACTTCAACTATAAGGGAAATATGTATGTATATATTTTATATATGTATATAAAAAGGGAAGCAATTATACATGAATAAACTACGCGAACCAAACCTCGGGTATACACTAGTTTCATATATAAAGATATTAGTGTCGATTATTTAAGCGTGCCATAGGATATCCTAAGTGCGCTATCAGTTTTCATGATTATTGATCATAACTGTGATAGATAGTAGCATTAACGCCTTGTTTCCGCTCTGCTGGCTGCTTTGATCACATACATTTTCTTAAAGGTCAATATCCTATTGATATATCCTCTAACTGGCTGTTACACGCAACTTCATTTGCAAAGAATATCTTTACAGTTCTATATATTAGAGTGGAATAAATAATTACGTCAATCTGCCCCAAGTTAGTGCGGAATTATTTTTGATCGATCTTAAAAAAGAAGTGCGCAATTTGGATCTATTTTTTTTAATCGTGTATGCCTTATCAGCCCTGAATTTACACTAGGGGCACTCGGCGCTAGTGCCCGGGCGGCAAATTTTTAGGGGCGGCAACATTCGGAGGGTGGAAAAAAATTTTTCGCGTTATCGAAAATGCTTTTTTTATTTTACAAAAAATGAATGATAAAAAAAGATTAAATAGTAGGTACATTTTTCGAAGAATTGATATCATTTACAAATTATTTATTTGCAGTTTTCAAAAACATAAATAAAGTAATTTAAACTTTCATATTTTATTCAAAACTTCGATAATAGGGCGGCATTTTTTACTATGCCCAGGGGCGGCACTAAGGTTAAACGCGGCACTGTATGCTACATAACACGCACGCTAAATTTTGAATAGATTTTTAGTATTTTTATATATGTATTTGTACCTTAAAAGTGGCTATATAAAAATTTTCGAAAACTAAACGTTAACTAACAATGGGTAAATGATCTATTTTCAATGTAATTTTGAAGTCGATGTGCCTTTTGAGTAAAAAAACACCTAACTTTCAAATATTATATTAATGTATTACATTAATTATATTATAACTTAATGTAAAAAACGTTATTCGGAAAATAATTGTAATAATAATATAAATATTAAATAATACGTGTAGTGCAGATTCTACATGAAACATATAAGCTCTATAAAGTCATATACTATATACGTTTTTAAAGTTTTTATCTACTCTTGTCCCTTATATTTAAAAAAGTTTGGATGCGGTAGTAAAGTTCAAAATTGATGATCCTGTAATGAAAATTGTTTCACTATAAAAGCTTACTAAGCTTTTATGTCAAAGCAGCATAATATATTTTTTATCCTCATATTATATCACATGGTGTCAAACTAAACATTGCGGGATATTATCTATAGGTATATTATAAATGGCAAAAGTGATTGACTGATGTATAAACGCACAGGCCCAAAACCTTAGAGCTAGAAAATTGAAATTTCGTACACGTATTCCTCATATGATGAAGGCATCGACTGAGGAAGGATTTTTCAAAATTCAATCCCCTAGGAGATGAAATAGGGGATAAAAGTTTGTGTGTAACTTTTTATTCCTTACACATATTTGCATAAAATTTCGTATGAATTGAGTACGACAAAAATAATGAGTTACGTAGTTCAGCGTTTTCCAAAATTAAACCCCTAAGAGGGTAAAATGGGGGATGAAAGTTTGTATAAAACCTACTTTTTAGAGATTTTATTTGTAATTTTAGCGCGAGCGAAGCCGCGGGTTCTGCTAGTTTATTATAAAGGACTTGCTGTATTTTATATATTTTCGTAAGTAAATATATCACTTCAATAAATTGCTTATGATTTATTACATTTCTTAATAAACAAAAAAATAGGAACTTAAATCTTTCTAAAAAAAAGTTATTATTATAGCAAAATCATAACTTCCAATTCTTAACTAAAAAATGTACAATGTATTTATATATTAAAATTAATAAAAATAAAAATAGCTTTATATGTATAATTTTCCTTACACTTTTAAATTATAAAAACATAGAAAATCTTATAGATAAGATAGGCAACTTATAAAACTTAGGCGAAAAGCACACTTTTAAAAGGTAGATATTGTATATATTATTTATTTATTTTCATATTTATTTATTAAGCTTTTTTAAAGTGAAATGTGTTTTTTATATCACATATAGACATTTTAAAGTCATTGTTCAGTGTGACTGTGTATGCGTGAGTGTCTAAGTTATAGTTTTGTATAATTTATATATTATACATACATAAATAATAATTATTTATTTGCGTGACCATGTTGAGACATGAATCGATATGAAAATAAGGTTATTGTTTATATGCATGTAACTGTTCTCCGATATCTCAGCCATCTAATTAATAATACGATGGCAACGCATGCTTCTTCCGCTCCGCTGGTTTTGATGCAATTTTTCTATTGCATACGCGAACTGCTATCACTTAAGCAAAGGAATTTGGCACAATTTCATGTTTTGCTATTTTTTTGCTCAGATTGTAAAAAAAATTACTATTTAAGTCTGCCTGTTACTTACTTTAAGTTAATTACTATTTAAGTGCCTGGTTTTACGTTGACTGAGGTCTTAGATTCAGTTCCTATACGGGCCAAATGGTTGTAAAAGTTGTATTTCCAACTCAATATAAGTATGTATTTGGTTACAAAATATTTTTAATAGTACAAGTTATTATAAGCGAGAAACGTACATGAATAAATTATACATACTTAATATTCATTCTATTATGTATATAAAATTGCTCAATTGTAGTATTAATCTGCATTTATATTGACCTTT
The DNA here is from genome assembly GCA_951806755.1 of Brenthis hecate. Taxonomy (NCBI): domain Eukaryota; kingdom Metazoa; phylum Arthropoda; class Insecta; order Lepidoptera; family Nymphalidae; genus Brenthis; species Brenthis hecate. The sequence goes on along the minus strand of OX638258.1, from coordinate 4,114,261 downwards.
AGTTTAATTGACATTACAGGTATTACATATATATATATATATATATATATATATATATATATATATATATATATATATATATATATATATATTCACCTACGCTTTAATGACTTACCCGAAATTGCCAGGATAGCAAACAGCATAACGTTTACAAACATGCTGTCCAGATTTCCCAGTGAAGTGTTGGCCGCCATTGAAGATAACTTCAGAGCAGCATGGAGAAGAACATCTGCCGCTATCAGAGCACTCCGTCAGGCAACAGGATCTTGGCTCCTCACCCTCGAACCAGCGCTCATCACAGGGCAAGGAGTAACGCCACTCAGGACTTGGCATGCGATAATTGTACCTATTATCACATGTCATATCGGGACATCTCTCCACATAGGCACCAGCAAGCTGTTCCATGTATTGCTTATAAAGCCGCTTCTGTCTTTGGCTTTGCGAAACATGAAGACGTAAGACGTTTAAGAAACACATTTTTCAATAAAACGATCTCTCTCAGCCAATGATCGAATAGATATAATAATAGCGCGCCATGAAGGAATTTTGAGAGAAATTAAATAATATTTTACTGTCATCAGCGTCTCCGGTTCGTTAGATAGGAATTTTGTCGCATTTTCTAAGATAATTTACCAGATGTATCATTACAAAACTTTTATTTTTCATTAGATAAACTTTCCCGATAAAAGTTAACAATGAAATGTTTTACACTGAAGAACATATTTACATGTTAAAGTAGCGGTCAGATGAGAGGCAGCGCGCGCGTCTACAGACGAACTGTGCGACTCGAACGACTGTAATCGGTTTACGTTAAATTAACTCGCATTTCCCCGAGAAGCGGAAAAAACGGAACCTCGATGAAATGCGGCATAGCTGCAACAAAATAGTGTCAAAAGCCGTGTCTGATATAGATTTAGTTGGAAGCTAGTTTGTTATCATTGGAACTTTAGATATGATTAGAAATATTTTTGATTACAAAAGTACCTAAAAGGTATTCAAATTTGTATATGATTTCCCCTTTTGTCAAAAATAAAATAATGTTGTTGTGCATCATCTATACATAATATTATGTTATACTAGCGATTACTTCAATATAAACTTTGCCAACTTTAGGCAATGAAGAATCAGACACTTTCAAATATGTACTTAATATAGACATATATTAAATACATTATTACGTACAATGCCTCTACGAATTTGTTCGTCCATTTATATCCATACTAATATTATAAATGTGACAGTGTGTTTGTTTGTTTGTCCTTCTTTTACGTCGTAAAAGAGTGATGGATTGGCGTGATTTTTGTACAAAGATAGTTGGAGAGCTGGAGAGTGACATTGGCTACTTTTTACCGCGGGAGATTATCTAATTCCCACGGGAAAACACTTTATAATACAACCCAAAAAAATATTTATGATCAGAATTACTTGAAACTTGCTCTTCAATACAATTAATATTGAATAGATAGGTACGTGTTTCAGCATTTTTCAAATAGGGAATGAAAGTTTGTATGAAACCTACCTTTTTAGAGTTGTTTTTGTAGTTTTAGTGCGAGCGAAACCGCGGGTTTTGCTAATAATGTATATATTTATTTAACGAGACTTTACAATACTTTTTTACAGTAACAAATTAATCTCATACCGAATAAAATATCCTAGCATTGCATGGTGCAAACAGCTAAAGACACGAAGCTTTGCTTTGGTGTTTAGGTGAAAGGGGGATTGCTAGTAGAGTATACTACCTGCTCAAAGCAAACCTGCCTGCTTAGTCAAAAAGAAAGTTTCAAAGTCAGGACTACGGAGTACATCATCGTGTATACCCCGTGTATATCCGTATATCTATAGTAGAACAGAGCTTCGCGAGTCTCGTACAGAAAAAGCTCTAAGCTATGAAGATTGAAAATCTAAAAGACCTATGCATACGTAAAGGTCTTCCCTATGTATTATAATAATAAGAGTATATAACAATATAATAAATTTCCGCCAACCCACACTTGGCCAGCGTGGTGGACTATGGCCTGATCCCCCTCGTACTGAAGGGAGGCCCATGCCCAGCTGTGGGACGTTAAAAAGGGCTGAATACACTATATAATAAATTTGAAAAAGACCTTGTTCCACATAAAATATTTTTTATTTATTACTCGCAAGTAGTACGACGTACGATTCGCTATATGTATGTTTTAAGTACTCAAGCCATAAACTATGTGTGTAGTGTATACTAAATTACATCCAAATTCGCACATGAAAGTAATAAAAATGAACAATGAGTAGAGCTTCTTATTGTAGGTATCTAATAAAAATATCAGTGTGGGAATAACATAGTAGGAAAATAAAGATCTCATCTTCTAATTTCCTACATAATTAATGAATAATTTCTAATTATAACCAAGAAAAACAAGTACATAATACATGAATATGTATATAATTTTGTGAAAAAATTGTAATTTGAATTTAATGTATCTGTGAATGCATAAATAAAAATTAATAGAGTTTTCTTTTTGTTAAAAAAACATATATAATCAATCAACATTTTTCGTAGTTTACATAAGAAAAGATATTTTGATTTTTTCATGTTCCTAGTTGAAATTGTCCCTACTATAATATTTATTATCATTCTTTGGGATATTTAGGTGCTTACTAACAAATAAATTCATAATAAGTTTATTATAAAATTAAAATCGAATTTTCTGTAAAAAATATCGGTGAAAATTTAGTATTATTACTGTTTAGCTTTAGCTGTTACTAATCAAAACGACTTATTTATTTTGATTATATTTTTATCAAGTACATTTTACAGTTTGCTAAAGACACCTGTTATTATTATTCTAAGCTTTTTTTAAACTTGTTACATGCCTACTATTTAAAATAATATGACTGCTGAAGCCTTGTTGCATTTTTTAAACGTGAAATAAATTTCAACTTCGTAATAACATTATGATTATCTAATATCTGATGCTGAATCTATATTTTCCTATTACTACATCGATAGCTTCAAAGCTACAAAGCGACTGGAGAGTGGTTAATCAAGTAGGAACGCAGAACATGCACGGAGAGTTCTATGAGTTTCTAAGAGTTCTGTTATCTCCTGCGCAGTTGGCTCTCAATGAGATTGGCCGCCGTGGCCGGAATCGGTCAGGAGAATATCATCATCATCATCACCATCATCACTCAGACTGACGATAGATCTCAAAACCAGATAAATGTAAACAGTTTCAATTTACAAATTTAAATTTGAAATCAAACAATTAATTTGAATATCCAAAAATAACAACTGTTTCTTTATTAACTCATGACTGCTTTATTTATGTAATTTCTTTTTGATTAAAAAAATAATTATTAAAAACTGCAAATAGGTGGGAAATTCAAAGTAGTTGAAACGCTCGCCATTGGTTAGACCGAATATGACGTCAAAGTAGTATATAACAGAGCTATTAGCGATTTTGTTCGCAACAAACTAAAATTGTCATTTTTCTATGTATGATACTTTGACGTCACGCCAAGCGCGCGAAATGGCGGGCGATTAAAATATCCGTATCAGTATGATATTTAAAAATATATATACTAAATATTAGTTTTTTGGAGCTGAATATTTTTTACAATTATATAACGATGTTAGCTATTGTAAAAATTAAAAAAAAAACACGCATACTTCCTATGTGTTACCCGTGCGCGCGCGTCTATTGAAATTTAAATTTTGAAACCATTAATTGAAACCTAGCGGCGCAGTGACAGTTTGAGTTTTATCATGACCGAGACCGCAGGTTACTGAACAAAATTGTAACTGTAACATACGCACACCTCCATACATATTCATAGACCAGACATGAACTACAAAACGACACGATAAAAAGTCACTCATGCAAGCTAGGCATAAAAAATAACTTTCAGATATTAAATGAATTGAATAAAGTTGATATTCAAATATCGCTAACAAAGGTTTTTGAAATAACTAAAATAAAAAATGTTATCATAATAAACCCCACATATTTAATTATGTACGTATACCTAATATGTAAATATGTAATAACAAATATTATAATAAAGTATTCGATGAACGAAGTAAAATTATTTTTGCTGAAATGGAACAAAGCCAATATGCCAATGAGCATTGAGCAATGAATTACGCTTGACTGTGAAATGTGAATTTGACAAATGACATTTCATTTTGTCAACTTTGCTATTTCGCGCCAATTTACCACATCAGCTGTAAAAATAATAATCATCATTAATAACTTATAAGCCATATTCTAACGAATTTTTAGTAATAGCTCAATGTAAGTTAGTTAAAAATGGAAGAAATTAATGAGCTGGAACAATTAGATGAGTTGCTGCGTGCAGATCTTAGTGAAGAAAGCCAAAATACATTGACAAGTGGTACAAACATCCGCGAAGTGAATATATTTGAATCAAACAATGTTATTGAAGAAGAATTGAGTAAAAATATAGCAACAAAATCTGCTGTTCATAATGGAGATACTGATTCGTCCGATGATGAAGAAAAAAGGAATTACACCGAACGAAAATATAACGACTATGGAAGTCAAATAAAGAAAAAATTAGATCAGCAAGAAGAAGAACAAATAGACCGTAGAATAGAATTTCAAAGTAGACTTCGGCAGGCAAATGCTGAAGTAAAACATGGTTATAAAGGTTCCTTTTCTAAAAAACCTGAAGCAGATTCTGATCTCATCAAAAACAAATTTTGCGTGCCTGAAATTAAAACCAAGGCATCCTCTGATGTATTCAGTGATCCTATATTTGGTATAAGGATAACTAAGCCTTTGATATCTAGTAGTGCATTATTAGAACGAATGCAAGGACGAGAAGCTGTAAATATGATCAGATTGAAGAGATATGTAGAAAATGAAGATTTGTCTAAAGATTGGGTAGTAGCTGGAGTAATTGTAAGAAAAAGCTCTGCTAAAAAATCACAAAAAGGAAATAATTTTATTGTGTGGACACTGAGTGATTTAAAAGATGACTTAAAAACTATGTCTATGTTTTTATTCCGCAAAGCATATAATGATCTATGGAAAACAACAGAGGGGACAGTAGTAGCCGTATTAAATCCAAATGTATTAGATAGATCTCAAAATTCAGCAGATCAAGCTTGTTTAAGTGTGGAAAGCCCTGACAGAGTAATGATTCTAGGACAATCTAAGGACTTAGGCTTATGTAGGAGTAAGAAAAAAAATGGTGAACCATGTACTGCATTTGTAAATTTAAGCCAATGTGAACACTGTATATATCATATAAAGCAAGAATATCAAAAATATTCTCGAAGGCAAGAACTCCAATCCTCAACAATGGGAAAAGGTCTTGTTAATTTACAGAACAAAGTATATGGTAAAAGTACATTTATTTATGGAGGCAAATCATATGCAGCTCTACCGACCAGTAATCACAAAAAAGTTAAAGATAAAGATCAAAACAGGTTAATGTCTTTAAGTGACTATTTTAAATCAGAGGGAGAGAGTTTGATGACTAATAAAGTTCCTTATGGGGCCGGCCCACTAAGAAATAATAATGACATATTACATAGCCCTACAACTCAAAAATTAACAGATTCACAGAGACTAAGTAATTTATCGAATTCTAACACAAACAATCAATCATTTTCAAGCTCAAAAAGTCAAAGTTTAGCCCAAAAAGTAGCAAACTCACCAACATTAGGTAAAGGCTTTGGACTAAAAGGCAGTGGGGTAGTGGATTTAAACATGTCATATGGTCAAAAATCTGCAGAGAAGGCAAAACTAAATGCTATAAGACTGATCCAAGAAAAGGGAGGCTTAACAAAACAAGATCCCAATAATATAAAAGGTACTCAAATTGGTAAGAAAAGAGCTTTAGAAAAGTTAAACTCTTCGGGTGATGATGAAAATGATTCTAAAAAAACAAAACTAAATGAAGACGGAACGTCTAAGCCTAATAAATTAAAAGGAGTAATGTCAGAGAGATTTAAAAAGATATTAGAAGCATCATCTATCCATCAAAATTTAATAAAACAACATGAGGATGATGAACAAGAGAAATATTTTAGTAAACTGGAGAAAAAAGAGGCAATGGAAGAAAAAATGCTTAATACGTTTAAACTAGCTTGTAAAGCAGTTAGATGTGCTAAATGCAAATACACAGCTTTTTCTGCGGCACAAATCTGTAAAGATGAGAGACATCCTCTTAAAGTACTGGATACTTTTAAAAGGTTCTTTAAATGTGCAGATTGTAACAATAGAACCGTTTCTTTAGAACTTTTGCCTCTACATTCGTGTAGCAAGTGTAGTGGGTCACGGTGGGTAAAAGCACCTATGCTTAGAGAGAAAAAGACAATGACAGCCTCAGACAGGTTATCTATTAGAGGTGAAGAGGAAACGTTTATTGGTGGTGCAGTGACTGCCGGTAAAAATATAGACTTATTGGTCCCAGAGAAATAACAAAAAAAATTTTGTTGTAATTTAATAAGAATTTTAGTTTTAGTAATTAAGTTAAAATTGTGGCTGTCTATAGTCTATAAAATATATTTTATATAATAAGTAATACTTGCAAGTTTCAACATTTATAAAAAAATACATGCATTGACTGAATTTATAAAATAAAATTTGTAATATGAATATTATTTTTTTTATTTAATTTGATGAAAATTTCCTTATTTTATTCCCTGTTTGATCAACGATAGATAAAAAAATAGCTTTTGAATGAGTTACTTTACTAATTTCATCTGACTTTTTCACTTTTAATGCAAAATATATTTTGAATTTCATCTATACTAATATTATATATAAAGAGGTAAAGTTTGTGAGGTTGTAGGGGGTAATCTCTGGATCTACTGAACCGATTTAGATGAAATTTGGTAAGAAGACAGTTTGAGACCCTGGGAAGGCCATAGGATACTTTCATCCCTTAAGTTAAAGTTTGAATAGGGAATCAACCTAGGGACAAACAGCAAAGCGAGGGTGAGTCACTAATAATCTATATAAATAAAAAAAAATGCAACTAAATATTGAAAAATAAAAAGTAATCAATAATTTATTACTATAATTTCATATAAAATATATGAGATACTTATACTATTATTTTAACATGACAATAAAATAGCATTTTAAAAACTGATGCTGAATTTTAAGTAAATGATGTAGTAGAAAAGGTACAAAAATAAAATACAAAATGAAAATAAAGCATAATATAATTTTATTATGAAACTTCCAGTCAATAACACTGAACCATTCCATAAAACACAATGTGTCTGATTTCATACAAGACGAGTCACAATTTTACAGAAGCACAATTCATTGCAAGATGTCATACTGTAAAATTGGGACCGAGTGGGTGCGGGATACATGGCTTTAATAATTTACACAGCCTTTGATATTATTTTCTACATTACAAAACAGATGGAACTAAGACGCGACACCAATATGTACCTGTGTCATAATGTATTTACAAATTTAATGGCAGTGGTCCGGAAATCAAATTCACATATGAACATTTACAATTGCATATCAGTCCTTTGTTTTATAAAAGCTTTATTAGTTACTGTTATATAATGATATTTCCATTGTCATCACACTAAACTTTGTCTGTATGTTTTTTTATAAAAACATGGCAGATAAGTTAATAATCTGTATATTAAAAAAATATATATCACTATTAATTAGAATGTTGCTACTATTATTTATATTTACTTGTACTAAGCTTGTAATAATAGATTTAGTCAATAGTTTAAGAGATCAAATTCGAATCTGCAACATTGCGAGATATAATTGACTCAATTACTACTGAGCTGTTACCACTTTTCCCATTGAATATACCATCAGAAGTTAACATTAAGACTAATAACTGAGCTGCGAATAAACTGTAATATTACATAACTAATAAATGTAAAACATGAACATTGAAACAAATAAGTGTCAACCATTCACAACAACCTAAAAATCAATAATTTAAAAGCAGACTTGATATATAAACACCAGATGGCGATACTTGTTTGCAAATAAAAAAACGAAATTGACATATAAAAAAAAACAAAGACTCAGTCATTACATACTTAAAAAAACAATAGTTATTCAAACCTACATCCAAATTAATAAAAACATATAGTATATGAATATTATCTTACTGCAGTACCACAATCTGGTGCAGGAGTACTTATAAATTCATTCAAAACAGTATGGGGCTTAGAGAGCTAAGCTTTTCCAAATATTCAATATATAGATGCAACAATTTTATATTTGGCTATATTGAATAGGCTAATAACAAAAAGACCACTGCCGTGGGTGCATCCATTGTGTGAAAATACACAGACTGTAAATTTGTATTGGACCGTAAGACTGCTCTCGATATATAATTACAATTCAAATAAATAGTAACTTTAATTAAATAACAAATCTGATATTATAATTAATTGAGATTACATTTTATACAAATATGTGATGTTGTATACAAGTTAAAAGAAATAATTAACCCATGTCTAGAGCAGTTTTACAGTCCAAAATAGACAGTAAACAATTTTTCAGTCCGTATAAGTCCATTATAGTCCGTGTTCTCAGTACAAAAGTTGCAAACATAATCATTCCCACTCGGTGGTGGCTGGTGGCTTCGGGGTGAGGTCGTACAACACGCGCGAGATGCCGGGCACACTCATCAGCTCCTTGCGCATTCGGTCCACGACCTGTGAATTTGTTCATTTTAAATACATATTACATTTTTGAAATTATATTTCTTTTGGCACGTTTGGAAAAAATGTGGGAGTAAAATTTTTACAATGCGCGCACATTCCGACATCCAAAAAGTGACATGATGAAGTTAGGTGCATTCCTTTTACAAACAGAGAGTTGTGACATATGGGATGAATTCTTTAGCCATTTTTGTTCTCTTACGCCCAAGAAGTATAACTTCTTACGTGCGTACATAAGTAGACCACACGTGTTTTTTTTTAAAAAGTTTATTTATATCACTAGCGACTTAACCCGGCTTCGTTCGGATGCATTCCTAGGTACCAAACTCATCATCATCATCCAAACCGGTCGGTCTCAGTATGAAGGTGTAACAAACTGTCAAACAAACACATAAAACTTTCACATTGATAAAAGTAGTCTGATTCTATACAAGGCACTAGCTACAAGACCCGAAAAAACAATACAAACAAAAAAATTATAGCTTATTGTGAAATAATTATCTAAATCCGATCAGTACTTTTAGAGCTTATTACCTATAAATAAAGATATAGACCATTATTTTTATAACATTCGGGTATAAACTTCAAAAACACCACGAAAATTGATATTTGACAACCCTTACATTTGCCAGCACTTCCGTTCAATCAATGGACGATGCCTATATGTATATATATATGTATCAGGATATACAAGGTACTCACATCCTGCGGCATGGCATCAGAACCGGGCAGGGCCGCGACGCCGGTCATGAAGTCGTTGGTTATGAAGGGGCGGAGCACGAGCGAGCGCTGGCAGGACGGTGCGCGCAGCCCCGCGTCGCGGTCGAAGTGCACCGGGATCAGCACCACCGGCATCTGCGCCACGCGGGACCCCATGCCGCTCGACATCAGTATCTGGTTGAATAATAATATGATAATATAAAATACATTTAATTTCACAATAAAAAAATGCACTTAGCCGAATATTGAACAATAGGCAAATATATCTTAAACTTATTTTTTTACAATACAAAATGTATAAATCTCAGAAGTGATAAAAAACATTATTACATTACTAGCGACTCACCCTCGCTTCACTCGGGTTCGTCCCTAGCGTATTCTCCATACAAACTTTCATCCCCATTTTCATCGCCTTAAGGGATGATTTCCGGGATAAAAAGTATCTTATGTCCTTCCTCTCAAACTACCTTCCTCTAGGTCTCAAACTATCTTCTTACCAAATTTCATCTAAATCGGTTCAGTAGATCCAGAGATTACCCCCTACAACGTCACAAACTCACAAACTTTACCTCTTTATAATATTAGTATAGATCAAATCTCATAAATTGACATTGATAATATATAATAACTATGGAAAGTAGTAATATGAGTTTTTTACATGTTATAAAAGATATCTTCTACTGGCCAATCACTTTCATGTCATGTCAAATTTGAATTGAATATATACCTTTTTACAATCCATACATATAATTTATATTTTAGCCTCCATGGAGAGGGTCATAAGTTAAGATCATAAGATGTAAAATATAAAAATGGATTAATCAAAAATATTTGTAAAATATAATTATCATATCTCAACCTCAAAAAAGAGTATCGATAGCCATATATTTAAAATAATATTATATTTTTTAAGACCGACATTGTCCAGCATTGCTGATTACATACAGATACGTCCATTTTATATTTAAAATTTACATTACCTGTGTAGCGAGATCGTCTGCCTGGCGTATAGTTGAGATGACCTGCTGCGATAGGAACGTCGGTGTGATATCTGTCACTTGTTCTTTAATCAGACCACCGAACGCGTAGCACACCCTGACAAAGAAATTAGAAATATTTACTATTTACATAAACAAAAAAACAAATACCCTTCAGGAATTATTTTTTTTTTAACATAGGTCCACTCTAGAGACAATAGAAATCTGTAATTAAAAAAAAAAACATTCAAATCGGTTCACTTAGTCCGAAGATATAGCGTAACATATACAAAACAAAAACACCTGAACCGATTATTACCTTCTTTAATCTTTTGGAAGCCAGTTATCCATATCATAATACTAAACATATTACTATAAATAAAGGTTATCTGAAAGAAATCGCTAATTAGCAATAAGACCGCCTTTTGTGTACATTTTTAACTTTTTTGTTTAAGATACATTGTTTTCCTTTATTTATGTCATTGCTGTGGTGTACAATAAAGTGTATAAATAAAAAAAAAACCTCAATCAACAAATGGCATCTAATAATACTTTCTTAAAACGCGAATATTTGACAATTGTAAATAAAACTACCTTTTCGGTTTTTCCCCCGGGTTTATTTAAATATTTGGTTCCCGACGTTTCGAATGCTTTACAACAATCACGGCCACGGTAGAGACTAAGGTTTTAGACGTCTCAAATTGTCATTACATACATACTTGTGACAGACAGTGCTTAACCACACAATTACAAAATAAAAACAAATATACAAAAATGGCACCAAAGTACCCTCCAATTAGTGCCAGTTAATTTTAATTTTAAACATTTTATAATGGAATATGGCAATATTATTTATTTAATTTTAGCTATTATTATTTTCACAATTTAAAACTTCATTAATTACCAAGCTAAATTAATTAATTGTTACCTGTTAACGTTGTGGCAAACCCGCGGTATGATTTTGGCGAGGTAGTGCATGTCCTGCCAGTCGGGCGGGTACCGCTCCGTCGACAGCGCCACGGCATAGCTGTATGTACGGCAGTCGCCTGGGAATACACAAAAATATGACCTAAATTATAATGGGCCTACTACCTACTATATATAAATTTACTGCCTCGGTGGTGTAGTGGCTAGCATGTACGGTGCGTGTGTGAATGTGTACACGCGCAAGGAGTAAAACTTCTGTAGGTGATCGATACTCTTCATGAAATCCAATTTATGTTTTAAATAATTAGGATCGGTGAGATGCTAAAAAAATGTACGCACAAAAGAAGTTATACTTCTTTGGCGTAACAGAACAAAAATAGCTAAAGATTTCATCCCGTATGTCACAGCTCTGTTTGTAAAAGGAATGATAAATTTTAATAAAAATAATTAAATAACGCATATTAGGCATATTACACTCATATATGTATTTATAGAATATCATTTAAGGAAAGAATATAATAATATTATATATCATTTGTCAGACAATAACAACGGTTACCATGGCAACAAACGTTCGCCTCGCCCGATCACACTTTTCGTAACACTCTGGTAACGCATTCACCAGCTTACCCCCCAAGTCAAGTGTGCGTAAAGAAGTTTTACTTCAAAAACTAAACAAACGTACCCTGCACGCCCACCGAGCGCACGGGCAGCAGCGCGGCGGCGACGGGCGCGGCGGACGAGATGCGCTTGAGCTCCGCCTGCTCCGCGGGCGTCGTCGCGTTGGACACGCGCCCGAGCAGCGCGTGCGACTTCACGCACATCGACGCGTACTCTACCATTATTTTTACGATCACCTGCCATACACAATACAAATTATATATTATCTATACATATAATAAAATTCTAACTGAATCGAATCTGTACATTAAATATTTTTTGGAAAATCTTATTGAAATAATCATTATTATCGATACAGAGGCTGAATCTATAGTTTTTAGTTTTTATGGGCCTAATCCCCCTCGTATTGAAGGGAGGCCTGTGCCCAGCAGTGGGACATTAAAAAGGGCTGAATACATACATATTGCATTCAGAGCTTTTTAACATCCCACTGGTGGGCATGGACCTCCTCTCAATACGAAAAGGGATCAGTCCATAATCCACCACACTGGCCAAGTGCGTATTGGCGGACTACACATTACTGTCGAAACTTGCTAAATTCTCTCAGACACAACTTTCTTCACGATGTTTTCGTTCACTATAAAACAAGTGGTAATCATGTTGAAAAGGATTCGCACATGAGACTATCAGAAGTGCAAGACTTTTCCAAGCAAGCGCATACCCACTAGACTACAACTGCCACTGAATTATTGTTACAATAGCGTTTTAAATTTAAATCGATCGATTAATATAATGAATCGCACATCTAAATTTAATCGAAATTTAGAATTGAAGTATATTACGGATTATAATTACCTTAATTTAGTGTGGCAAAATCTTCGAGCAACTTTAAATTTCGAGATTGAAGATTGAGCTTTGACAGTAATAATTTTAAAAAATTAAAGCATCTTGGAATATCATACAATCCAACGGTATTGTATGTATGCAACGGCACATGATTATTGATTGCTACATGCTGATGGAGTAAAAACCATAAACAGCCATTCTTAATTAAACATACAAAACTTCAATTTAAATTTAAATGAAGTGGTTCGAGTAAAATATCATTAGCTGTTCAACAATGTCGAGTGCTCACTTGTGTTTCGGCGAAGTCCCTGTCAGCGTAGGGCTCATCCTGGCACAGCACGCGCACCGCGAGCCCGGGCCCCGGGAACGGGTGGCGCTCTACCAGCGCCGCCGGCAGCCCTAGCTCTGTGCCGAGGATTCGCACCTGTTGTTGAAATGATATGTTAACTTTTTTTAAATATTATTACCATATTATAATCATATTAATTATAATTTACCAATTTCAAAAAAGATGGTACTTGATTTTGGGTGAATTTTTTAGCTTGGCTTAATTTTAGTTTATGATGATGAATGATGAATGATCGCACCGCTCCCGCGTCTCTTTTCTCTGCCTCTTTTTTGTTCGTTGGCTTTACTATAAATGAGCGACCGGCTACAGACCTGTAGGTCCTGGATTCGAGAAATTATTAGGTCTGAGATCAAGAAATTATTGACTTATTCTACTAAGACATTTTCTGCAACAGCTAGTAGTCGAATAGATGCCACCCCTTGCTTCAAAGAACGCGTAAAAGCCATCTATCCCGCGTCTTCTCATCGATCAAATTTTCGTTTCACTGGAGTTAGATATTAATTATATAAAATAATAAAACTTTTGCATTTACAACGGTAATATAACACACCTCGTCCTTATGGAAGTCCTTGAGGGGCTCCACGACCCGTCCGCGGGCCCGCAGCGCGCGCACCAGCTCCGTGTCGTTGTGGTGCGTCTTGATGGCGGCGGCGGCGCCCGACGCCAGCGCCGACGCCGACTCGATCAGGTCCGGTCTGAGCGTACCCTGGCCGAGAAGAACTTGCTCCTCCCTGGAATGGGGAGGTTGATGGTGTTAATACTGCTGTTTTTTTTTGTGTTGGTGTTTAATTTAAAAAATCTTTGGAAGTTTTAAAGATGATAAACTTTACAATGGTGCTGTTTTTTTAATTATACATACAGCATGTGTATAATAATATAAAATTTAATTTTTGATTTGTTAAAAAAACTAAAATTAATCAATCAGCAATAGCGTACTCCGAAGAATACTTCACTAACGACACGGTAATGTAATGCATACAGTATTCCAACTCGGGCCTGTCCTTGAAATAATTACCTACAGCCGAGTGGCACGTACCCACGCGACAGGGCTGCCCGAGTGCCCGCCGGCCAGTATTTTAATTTCATCTACCTATTTGAGTTTCTTTCTAGTTTTGTGATTTCAAATATTATATATTTTACAAAAAATATTATTAGCAGTTTAAATTAAAAAATCTCAAATTTATAAGGGTGGTATGTGACCCTTATAAATTTGAGATTTAAAAATATTTGCACCTCGACTGAGACATACGAAAAGCTTTATTGTTAAATTTAATAGTATAAAGAATCCGCATTCAGATAAAAAATTTTAATTAAAAATACTTTAAATTTTTATTTTTTATTTAATTAATTAGTTTTTATTTTTAAAACATACGATGTCTCGATACTTTTTTGTTTGACATAATAGCGAATTTACGGGAGGAATAAATTGTTTATTTTTGTATCCAATTATAATCTTATAAAATTTTCGTATCAAATTATACGATGTGGCAGCCCCGCACGATTGACTACCGAGTGTATACCGAACGCGACGCGCGTAGGTATAACTCGATTTCCGACCTTTTGTATGAAGATGGAATACTGTATGTAACATTACTGTGCTAACGATAAAACGCTTATCCTCATACAAATAGGACCTGCCATTCCAAATTAAAATTTAAAATAAACTCTATAAAAACAACCGGACATAGTATGCGCCGCAAAATACTTCACAAACAATGGAGTTATTATCCTCGTACAAATTGGACGTTTGCCATTCCAAATGCTGCTTCCAAATTTAAAAACACTCAGACATAGCGTGCTCCGAAGAATACTTCACGAACGATGATGAAGCACTTTTTCTATGTAAACTGGACCTTTGCCATTCCAAATTCAAAATGAAAAAAAAAAAACAAACAAACAACTATATAAATACTAACTGCAAGTTGAGCACGTCGCGCACAGCGTGCTCGGCGACGCGCATGAACACGTCGCCGATGATGCGGCGCTTGTCCTCGGGCGCGGCGGTGTGGCACAGCTGCGGCGTGTGGCGCGTGCGCCCGCCCGCCTCGCGCACCGTCGTGCTGCCCTGTCGGAACTGAACAGACATACAAACAAATTATTACAACATAAACATCTTGAAATAGTCATTATCATCTATCTATACAGAGACCGAATCTATATTTTTTAGAATTTCCATCTGTCCTGTCTGTTTATCTCTCTGTCGGTTTGTTGTGTGGGAACGCATTTTTAACCAGATTTTGATAAAATTCGCATTGAACTATCTTTTAGATTTTTTTCGCGACTATATTTTGATTTTTGATTCCCGGCGTTTCGAAGGCTTTACAGCAATCATAGTCACGGGAGAAACTAGACTGTTTTATACACTTTAAAATCCGAAAAGATAGTTTTATTTTAAATTCACTGTAAAACAAGTGGTAATCATGTTGTGATTCATATATGATGACCCGGGATTTGAACACGCTTCACTCGGGTTTTCCAAGTGAGCGCGTTACCTTTGGGGTACCACTACCTTTTTAAAAATCTGCTGAATACAAACATCTAAACCACAGTTCAGTCAATCCTGAACTTTAAATTCTCTCCAGGTCGTAGTAGTTCTGTGTAGAAATATCCAAATCCCATCCCAGTTTCACAGTCAGTGTAAAAAAGTAACACTCACAAATTTCGTTAAAAGCCAATAAAATATCATCACTAACAACACTTAAAAACAATCAATCTAACATTTGATGTTGATATATACATAAAAAAATGATGTTCTCCTGACCGATTCCGGCCACGGCGGCCAATCTCATTGAGACTAGCCAACTGCGCAGGACATATTACAGACACAACGTGCACTCTCTATTCCTATTACTCTCATACTCTGGTGGGACGACTGTTCGATACGACCGGTGAGTGTCGGCGCAGGACCGACGGCTTTACGTGCTCTCCGAGGCACGGCGGTGAAACACCGCCAACTTCCCAACTCCGGGCTATTACTGAGGCTTACTATACAGAAAGACTCGGTAACTAAACTAGGCCCGACCCGGGACTCGAACCCAGGACCTCCGGGTGTGCAGCCGTACATGCTAGTCACTACACCACCGAGGCAGTTAATAAAAAAATACTATATACCTGATGTGCAGCGTTTATAACATGCAAGCGTACTCCAAGTTCGCGCAGGCATCTCTCGACTTTTGCACTCTCGTTCTTACGCATGAAACCTGAAATACAATGCAGTTAAATTACATACATTTTAGAAATCTAATTAAAAAAAATAAAGTAGTAATAACATAATAAATGTATATTGTAGTTCTGCTTATATGAATATCAAATGAGAGGAATCTTCTCATTATAATCTTTTTTTTTTTCAAATAATATTATAGTGTTCGCCCAGTGGTCGAAATTCAACCATAATCAGTATTGAAAATTTGAGGAAAACTTATATGAATAGATATATATACCTTTAATTTTTTTATTGATCAAAAAATTGATAAAAAAAAATAATAATAATAAAACTCAGACTGGTAACAGATATTACCACATTCAAACATAATCTCATGAGTTTTATAATATTAGTATGTATAAAATATATAATATAACAATCTTTTATTATTTTATTTACCATTATCTATATGTAGGGCGATGACTTGGTCCTCACGTAGAGCGGTTCTAAGCAAAGCCGCGCATACTGTGGAGTCCACGCCACCGCTTACTAGTACCTATAAAGTTTAAATTAGTGTTTTAATTATATTATCATTCATAAAAGTAGTCAATCTATATGTAAGATGTAAAACCATTGATACGGCATTAAAATAATATTTAAGATATATGTATATAATAGGGCCCATTCTTTGAAAAAGAACCATAAAAATCGGTTTAAATTTGACGAAAACACCTTGATTATATTACGCGTACAAAAAAACTAAGTTAAAGTTAAATTACTTATTAGCCTTTTTGGCTAGATCATAATAATATTGGTTACAATAATTTAGTAGTGTTACTTAGAAAGAAAAAAGTGCGAATCATTTCCAACATGATTACCACATAATATCTTACGGTGAAGGAAAACATCGTCGTGAGGAAACCTTTGTCTGAGAGAACCTAGCAAGTTTTCGAAAGACACGCTCAGTACGCCAATCCACACTCGTCCAGCATGGTGGACTATGACCTGACCCCCATCGTACCGAAGGGAGGCCCACGCCCAGCAGTGGGACACATGTAAACTCGACCAGCTACTCACCAAAACCTTGTTATCCCCGACCGCGTCCCGTATGTACTGCACGCAGGCGTCGCGGCGCGAGCGCAGCGTGAACGTGCGCGACATGCCCGCGATATCGAACAGGAAATTGGACAGCATCTGCTTGCCCTTCGGCGTTAGATCCACCTGAAGAAAACAATTATGGTTTTTCAAAATGAACAATAATATAGACAGATGTTCATACTGCCGTCATAAAAACGAAGGCCGCAACTTCGTCGAGATATTTGAAGTTTTGTATACAATAATAAAAGGGGCAATATGTTTTGACCGGAGTGCCTATTAAAATATGCCCGCTATGTTTATTTAAATTAATAATAATTGACTTTTTGGAACAAAATTGATGCATTTGTTATTAAAATGAATTATACTCACACACACATTTATATATACACACATACATTACACAGAAATATGCGTAGAGAATTTGAAAAGTGATAGCTGCCGTTGCGCACTTGGCCGCAACCTCTTCACAGCCAGGTGTAAGCAGGTCACATTTTGTTACATTTATACGTTCATGGCATATATTCATCATTTATATATCAAATTAAAGCTACTTTTTTCTGTGCATGATAAAATATCTCTGCCTATGCTAATCTAATAATCCAACAATCCCCTACCTCGGGATGGAACTGCACACCATACAGCCGCATCTGTTCGTTGTAGATGGCCGCAATGAGGTGGTTAGAGGACTGCGCGCCCACTCGGAACTTCTCACCCACTTTTTGAACACTATCGCCGTGGGTTAGCAGTACGGGTTGGAGTTTTTCGAGGCGACTGCAAAATAAATAATTATTAATACTCTCTTAGATTGACGCCAATATTTGGCAATTTAAATAAAACTATCTTTTCGGATTTTTTCAGACAGACAGACAAAAATTCTAATAACTATAGATTCGGCCTCTGTATCGATAATAAAGTTTTATTTCGATAAGATTTTCCAAAAAATATTTAATGTACAGATTCGGCTTACTTACAATTTTATTATACGAGTATGTATGGATTATTATTATTATATATCACTATGCCCCACACTACTGGAAGAGATCTCTATTAGAGGAAATCCATTTTTCTAAATGATTTTCTGTGTATTTTTATATAAAACAGTAAATAAATAAATAAGCGAGAATATATTTGTGAGACTCGTATCAGGAACTTGGTTAGGTTAGTTCCAACAAAATCACCTTACCAGAAATTAACAAGGTTATCAAAGAAATTGGAATTAAAACAATATTAATTATTAAAATCACAACAATAAATAATATCTACTTACTTAAATAAAGGACATGTGGTTTCAACTTCCACTTCATACTGGCCGTCCTCCCGAGCTTCCTTCCTCAGCACTGAGCCACCAAACTCTTTGTTCAACATTTGCATACCATAGCATATACCTGGCAACACCAAAAAATATAACATTGTTTATTGTAAACTTCTACCCGAAGACGTTTTCTTAACCTTCCAATAAAATTTGTAATGTTTGCGTTCATCCGAAAATTCTATAACAAAAGCACATTTCAGTTAATCCTGAATTTCCCAATTTTCCGAGGAACTATTCTTACTATTGCCCAATGAAAAAAAAATGGCCAAAGCGTTTTAAAGTGATATGCTTACCAACAATTAGTACTTCATTTTCATTTATACCTATATTTAAGTTAAAACACTGTCATTTTTTTATTTATTTAGACATTTATTTTTTAAATTAAAAAAAAATCAATAACGAGACTATAGTTTATTTTAAAAGCAAGAAGGTTTTGTGCTTCTAAAGTACATATATCACAAAAAAGCTTTTTTATATACGAGTTGACCTCCAAAAAACCATATAAACCGTTAGCGGTTAAAATGAAACGTACACGTACAATGTAGGTAAAACGTACCCAATTACAGTATATGTATAGATTCTACATGTAATATGTACATTTACACAATGTAGTTTATAAATCCGATTATTAAATAAGCAAATAATACAACACATACTAGCTGTTGCGCTTGGCTTCGCTCGTTTTGTAGGGACGTCTTTAAAATATTGTTCATCCAGGATATATCCTGATTATATTTATTCTAAATTTCTCTTAAATCTGTTGAGCCATTACGGCATCGACAAGCAACAAACACTATTATTATTATATTAATATGATTCTTTAGGTCTTCGCCGTCTCAGTGCTTATTTGTCCAAACGACCAATTTACCGACCAAGTTTTTAATACACAATTACACACTTTTAAATGTCTATTCCATTACTATAAAGTACACATTTGACTTTAAAAATTTGATAGAATGTATTTTATTTTAATATAAATACATCTTAAAAATAAAGCTGTGTTTTTTTTTTAATGGAGGGAGAAATTCTACTGTGAAGTACAGCAACTGTTAGTGGTTTGAACAAATAAGCACTAAGACGACGACTTATCTGCCACTTATCTGTACATACATATACCTTTTTAATAAAATTCTAACCGAGTCGAATCTAAAATTAAATATTTTTTTTGGAAATTCTTATTGAAATACTCATTATTATCGATACAGAGGCCGAACCTTTAGTTTTTAGAATTTTTGTCTGTCTGCGTATCGGTCTGTCTGGAACGCATCACGAAAAAACCACTGAACAGATTTTACGACGGGAAAATGTATCATTTCTGAGAAAAAATACAAAAACTGCAATGTAAGAGTATACTAATATGTAAAACCTAAGAATTTAGTTTTTGGTCATCTGAGCCGCGGACAATGCTAGTTTTATAATAAATATACAAAAATATAATCACAATTCATATTACACCTGTATAATAAAATTGTAATGGACTCACATTTGTACAATTGATACGTTTAAAAAATATGTTTAATGTTAGTTTTTTTTTACAAACGCTTTTGTAAATTTGTAACGTACTTGCGTTGCGTTCATTTAAAAAATGACAAATATAAGATTTCAAACAACTTTAATGGTACTTACAAATAACAATTTAAAGTTAAAACTTAGCTTACACAGAAATCAAAACGACTACCTTACCTAAGACCGGCAGGCCAATCTTGAATATATCTGCGTCATATCTAGGCGCGTCCTCTGCATACACAGAATTTGGACCACCAGATATGATGATAGCCCGATATCCCGTCTCTTTGAGATGGTACGCCGGCGTGTCCAGTGGAAGTATGTCTGATTCTACACATAGCTCGCGAACTCTTCTGTCTATCACCTGTTGACAAATGTTTACTTTTAAAAGACCTTACTAAAACGTCATTTATAATTACATATCATAGTAATTTTTTTTGTCAAATAATAATAAAATATTACCAAAATTTTTTGAATACAAAATAATTATTTTTAATATTATAAATCAAATTTGAAACTGTAATTAACGGTAATTTCTGATGTAATATTTACTTAATATATCATAAGTATACAGAAAAATTATATATTATGTACAAAACAGTTATAACTTAGTAAATTTATATTAGTCATATTTTGACATTTTTGTGTAAAAGATAAATGAAAAAGATACCTTATTTCTGAAAAATGTCTGCCGACGTTTTGGTGTAGTAAAGGATTAAATAAATAAAAATAACTTATTTTGTGTATTTATTTAGACGCAACACACTTGTCAAATGAGCTTTTGCCCTAAATTATTAACATGTTCACTTAAGCTCGTTTATTTCGCTATCCCATCGATCAAAAAAGTACTATAGATACACAATCCCATGCGAGAGTACTCTTAAAACTGTCACCAATTTGTGTTTAGGTAATTATTCTAGTTGAAAAAAATAACACAACAATGTTAATTGGACCTTAACTGCAATGCTTAAAGTTGTTTTCACAAAAATAAAAAATAAAAGCGCGCTCAAATGTTCAAATGAACGCTCATTAGGTGAGGACATTTTTTGTCACTGATTGTGTATCTAGTACTTTTTTTATCCAAGAGTTATCCTTAAAATAAAATAGAATACAACCAATCAAAATTTATTTATAGTGTATTGAATTGTAAAATCAAAATAAAAACATTTTTTATGAAAGAGTACTAGGTAAAGATAACTTTGTAAAATGGTTTATAGTTCACCACGCTGGCCAAGTGAGAGTTGACGGAATAAATATTTTAAAAACATAATTGTCAATATATTGTAATTTTTATTTATTTATTCAGTTATTAGTATCGTATTTAATATTATTAGGGATACGATCGCCGACCGACCGAATGGTTCGCTCTAAGCCTGTTACGTCGTGTTAATAATCATGACATAACGGTTCAGTTATGTTTGATGTTCATAAACTCGAGGAAACCTTATTAAAAATCCATTAGGCAAATGCACCTTATCCATGCATTGATTTTAAATATTATAAGTATAGTTCATTGACTAATTTTATTCACGTACTAACAAATTACATTCATAAAGTGTTACTTTTGAAAAAAAAAACATAGTTTATACAATTCTTTTTAAGAAAATTTAACCCTGAACCGAAAGTACGAATCTTTCTAATAAACCGTATTAACAACAGCGAAATATTACTAATATTACTCATTGATTAATAACGAAATCTCAGAAAGTATAAATGATACAAAATTGAAATGTAGCAGGTATATAGGGTAATATATATTCGATAGGGGAATATATATACATATATAACTTTTTAAATTTTCGCGTTACATAATTGTATAAGAATGACACTGCAACTTAAACGCGTGTACTCACAAGTGGTAAAATAAATCAGCCGTGGTTACGTCGTCGTTCCGTCAAACGCATCCGTGGACAATATTATTAGTGTCGTGTATAGCAGCTATTATACATAGGTATATATGAAGATCAAGTGAGGGTCTTTGCAAAAACACCTCTGATACCTCCGACCTCCGTAGCAGGTGATGCCGTACACTACCACCAATCTGCCCGTGACCACAGCTGGTGCAACCCAGTTGAAACGTTGGGAACGAGGTATTTTACCACATATGAATATAGGCTTATAGTCCCAATGTCATTCTCAGGGAAATATATATTAGCCTCATGAAATGAGAGTAAGAATGAGAAGCGAATAAGAAAATAAGCTAGATCTAATAATAATTCTTCCTTAGATTTACGCAAATATTTGACATTTTAAATAAAACTATCTTTTCGGATTTTTTCGCGCATTTATTTTGATTTTTGGTTCCCGAGGATTCGAATGCTTTACAGCAATCATGGGAGAGCGAAGAAACTAAGGTGTTAGATGTCTCAAAGGCATTATTTAGTTGTTACAGACAGCCTACCCACAAAATAACAAAATAAATTCAAAAAATTGAAAAATGGCACCAAAGCACCTTACAATATATGTTAATTTAATTTTAAAACATTTTTATATAATTTTGATTATTTTTATAATTACAATTGAAACTTCGGGAACCAAAAATCAAAATAAATTCGCGAAAAAATCCGAAATGATAGTTTTGTTTAGATCTAATAATATTAGTTGTACAATCAATATGATATTGTAAGTTTAAGTAACATGGATAAGAAGAGTTCAAGACAAAATGTACTAACATATTTTATATTACATAGTTTAATTAATGAATACTTCTACAACCCTTATGGACAGGTCCATAATAATATTCTACAGATAGGTCTTCTAGGCAAGCCCAGCTAAGCCCTTGAGTTATGTTGTATAATGACAATTACAAACCTTATCTTAGCTACGAATAGTAACGTAATATTACCGAAATAATCTTATCTGTTCTTTACAATTTGTTTTTACTCATGAAAACTAAATTTATATAAATTGCTATTTTATTATATACCCATATTTCTCACGGTCTTAGTCTTACAGTGAAAAAAACATCGCGAGGTAAACTGCATGTCCGAGAGAACCTAGCAAGTTTTCGAAAGACATGTACAGTACACCAACCTGCTCTTGGCCAGCGTGGTGGACTATAGCGTGATCCCCCTCGTAGTAAAGGGAGGCCAATGCCCAGCAGTGGAACGTTAAAAAAAGACTGAATTCCACGATTTCCCACAGCTCCGCTAGTGTTGTACGTTAAAGGTAGATAAAAGAACACGTAAATCTGAGATAAATCTTTACGTCAAATTCACGCAGTTACATAAAATTGTAAAAACACTCACTCGCTCACTTTTTTAAGCTAGTTATTTAAGAGTTAGTGTGCCCCCTGGCTTCCTCTCAAGTTCTGAACCTCGCGCATCTTTGCTATTTTAAATAGGCTCTAATACTATTCCGAAATGAGCCCTTGACCGCTAATGACTATCGAATTAGAAAGTAAAATATATAAATTTTTTACAGTCAATTCGTGTGTAGATTGAGATGCTGTTTTAACTTTTAAAATAGATAATTTTGATTGCGATATTTAATACAAACTACATTTTTAAGAATGCATCAAAATTAAACGAGTTATCGAATTTAATTTTTTTATTTAACCTAGTCAACAGACTCATAAGAATTCATGAACTGGCATTAAAATTAAACATCTAGGTAAAATATAAAAATTACCAATTTAAACATTTTATGTACACGATAGTTTGGATGAGTGGATGTTTGTCACTTAATCACGCCAGAACAGCTTAATGGATCGGGATAAAGTTTGGTACAAAGAAAGATTATAGTCTGGAATACCACATATGTTACTTTTCCCGTGGGATAGATCTGTTTTTGTTTTTCACTTATTTTTGATATTTGTATTACCTATTTTATAGTGGTTAGGAAATGTTAAAGGTCGCAAGGTTGATTCTCATTCATGATAGATACTGAGACTGGATGGCTGTTTGATACAAACATTATTCACTACACCACATTTAGGTGTGCATAGAATTAAAATAAAGTTATTAAAGTAAAGTTCAGTGGTTAGCATGATGTACAGATCTTATGTTTTTAGTGAGCTGAGTAAAGAAACAGAGAAGTACTAGAAGTACTAGATATTATTTATTTAATTATTATTATTTCTATAATCATCTTACCTTCCCATACTGTGAACCAGCATCCAATATGGCCACTTTATCCCTCCCATTTGCCGTGCCATTGGCACTGCGGTACTGTCCCTCTGTACTGGCTGTGTGCATCTCGCCAACTCGCCAGCAGCACTGACAATTAAAAAAAAACAATAATATAATAGCTATGCTAATTTATATACTCTATAGTCTATACCAGTATACCCCTAACAAAGGATATCCTTACTAGGCCATTTTTTTCATATTTAAATATTTGTATATATAAATTTTATTATACATTTGTATTTATATATATATATATATATATATATATATATATATATATATATATATATATATATATATAATACCTGTTTTTGAATAACACCGCTTCATTTTAATATTCTACATTTTTTCTATTATAAAAAAAAAGAAATAAAAATATATCAAAATCTTGTCTCTTCATCTAATTGGTTAACATGAATCTGGCGAATGGTGTTATGGGAATACTGTATGTACAAACAAAAGGGACAAGGGACACATAGGTGGTTGATATATTTTAGCAAGAAAATAATAAAGAGTAGAGGCAATGTAACAATAATAGTTAATATCAAACAAATATAGCACCAGTTTTACTAATAGTATATAATGTACTTACTATTTAAAAAAAAATCTAGTCCATACTAATATTATAAATGTGAAAGTGTGTTTGTTTGTTTGTTTGTCCTTCTTTCACGTCGAAACGGAGTGACGGATTGGCGTAATTTTTTGTGTGGAGATAGTTGGAGGACTGGAGAGTGACATAGGCTACTTTTTACCGCAGGAGATTATCTAATTCCCACGGGAAAACACTTTATAATACAATCCAAAAAAATATCTATTTATGGTCGGAATTACTTGAAACTTCATAATAATACTCTTCAATAAAATTAAATAAATACGTGTTTTAGCTTTTTTCGAAATTCATCCCATACGGGGGTAAAATAGGGGATGAAAGTTTGTATGGAAGTACCTTTTTACAGATTTTTTGGAGTTTTAGCGCGAGCGAAAGCGGAGCGGGTTATGCTAGTATTCTATATTTTCGATTATTTTTTAAGTGCTTTTTGATATACTATTTACATTTCCTTTACAACAAAAGTTTATAAAGTATTTTCTCATAATAAAGAAACTTTTGTTTATATATTTCAGACATAATAGTTCGCTTGATGCTACACATTTAAAGAATACTTTTAAATGCACTGTAGATAAAAATCTATTCTAATCTCACACAGCTGAGTAAACATAAATTCATTACCGGAATCCCAACAGGTTCAACGCTACCTACTCAATATTTTATACTAACTTTACCTTATTCCATATATTCTTCAATTTAATCATTACAACACAATATATACACAAAACACATCACTATACAAAATGTCATTTTCACAGTCAAAAATAACAAGTCATACAAACACAATGGAACCACTCATTATTTAAATAAAAACAATAAAAAAACAAAAGCAAAGATAATATGAAAATTAGTTGCAAGAATAAAGACTGAACACATTTAAGTTGTGAGTGTGAATGGTTATTTATAGAAAGCATCCCACATGATGCTAACATGCTAATAATCTATAAACACACTACACTAGTACACATGACAGTGGAGGAGAAAGATTTAATTTTGCTTTACATTTCCAGTCTATTTTTTATACAATCAATACAAAATACAGTTTGTGCATGATTTTATAAATGGATATAATAACCCAATGGTATGACATGACAAAAACTTGACTTAATTATTAAAACAAGCACTAAAGTAATAATGTAGAAATTAAAAAATAAAATTTATATTAAATTTATTAAATTCAATATCTCTGTTAAATGGTTTTCATACAATACAAAATATTATATTTAATCACTAATATAAAGTTAGTGATTGTTGTAAAACTTGTTACATTATTAAAATTTTATGTTCTTATAAATTTTAATAAAACAAAATAAAGGTTTTTTATTGACATATAAAAAAAATTAGAAAACGACTGTTCAATAATTTTTTTTTTATATAAATTTATTAATCAAAAAAACTATTAAACAGGATATGATTTATATTATATAACAATTAGCAACTTACGATTTTTAATAATAATCTTCTTTTTCTCATTCTTTAAAATAAATGGCATAGAAATTTGCAGATATTTACTAACAATATTCTTATCAGAAATTAAATCTTATATGAAAAAAAGTATAAAACAGTAAGATAAAATAATTGAATATATAAAATTTAATTTCTTCTATTTAGAATCGATCAAATCGAGAATTACTTATATCCATAGTATGTAACAGTCATTGTACAATAATTATAAATATTCATTTTTAATATTAAAGTATAAAACACAAGTAGTAATAATTACCTATTCAAAATATAAGATATCACTCTTGGGAGTGTTGATAGGTACTGAGGACACAACACTTATCTCATATATTATGTTTGAAAAGGTTATAATAATAATCATTTTATCATCACAATATGATGAAATTTAAAAACAACATAGCAGAATAATATATTACATGGCGCGACTTCATATTTGGTGCGCCAAAATAATACAAGATGTTTATAGGTTACGACTCGTACAAAAATAATTTTTACTTCGACAATGAATATTGCAAACACAAACCTTTCTGAATATACAAAACATGGTAGATATATATCAGTTGAACTGGTCATTTGAGGTGTTATTGTGAAGAATAAGATGAAAGATAATATGAATGATAACAATGCGATAATCCTATGCCTTTTTAGAAACAAGAAGACAGTGTAGTGTACACACCGGGCAACTATCGACATCATGTTGTTGTTTTGACAAAAACTATGACGACTTTCGAGATGGTTGGACTAAGTACTAGAACTAAAATAATTATTATATTATCTAATTTATATAAAAATTAGTCGTAATGAAAAGGTAAAACGCATCTAAAACCGGGATTTGACATTACTTACATTCTGGGTCACGATGAGAGACACATTTTGCAAAGGACAAACTAAACCAATCTAAAACCAACGAACAAGTAAACTATTATTTAACTATCTTACCTGTAAATGATAATCTGAGGTATTAGAGGAAAATATTCATGAAAAACGTGAATAAATGTAATTCTCCATTCAGCACTACGAATACAAAATTTAGTACTGACAGGAGTCTCCAGGTGGCGTCAACTATTCTTTACTTGTCAGTTATTTTAATATTAATATCGACTAAGATAATTAATATGGTAATGTTATGTTTAATATGTTAATGTTAAAATATAAAATGATTGTTAAAAATAAAAACGGTTCATATTTATAGATTACTTTTGAAAAGTATAATAAATTAGTATACACTAAATTTTAACTTTGAATGCATCCGTTCATAGTTCTGCTCGTCATTGTGCTACTTCATTATACGCATATACTTTATAAAAGGATTAGGTTTTTCACCTTATTTAGTATTTTTATTACATAACAAAGTAATTATAAGTCAATTTAAATTATTTTTACGATAATTATTTATAATGTATCTAAGAAATAATGTTTTAAAAGACAAAAATATAAATAATATTTCAATTTACGCTTGAACTTTATTTTATTTTGACAACAATTTGACAATAGACAATACTAGTGGCAATGGCTTAAAAAAATTAAAAAGTGAAACATAATTTGTGTTCGTCGCTTTGTTGAGAGTTGAGACGGATTTTTAAGTAATAAATCTTTAAAGTATTAAAATGCCGGACCATTTAGGTGATGATATGCGAAAAGTTAAAGATGATAAAGAAGAACCAGAAAAAGAGATAAAGTGTAAGTAACCTGTGTAATGTAAATAACCCTTAGCGTTTATTTTCTTATATTTATTAATTTTACTTATATTCCAGCGCTCGACGAAGGAGATATAGCACTTTTAAAATCTTATGTAAGTAAAAATCTCCAGACGTATTCATTTTAAGAGGAAGCATATTCTTTTCTTTAAAATACAATGACTGGCATATTTTGGTGACCTGTTCTTCACAGTATTTAGTATTTTTATAGGGCCAGGGACAGTATACAAAAATTATTAAAGAAGTAGAAGATGGCATTCAAACTGTTATGAAAAGAGTCAATGAATTGACAGGTATTAAAGAGTCTGATACAGGACTTGCTCCTCCAGCATTATGGGATTTGGCTGCAGACAAACAAACACTTCAAAATGAACAGCCTTTACAAGTAAGTTGATTAACTAATTATCATTATTACTACAATTATTTGTTTCTATGTGCCTATTATAACCTATTTATAAACTATGTTTTACTTTTTTTTTTAAATATGTATTGCAATGTTGTAGTGCTAAATTATGTATTTTGATTGTTTTACTAATTCGAGTTTTATATCAGGTTGCAAGGTGTACAAAAATCATAAATGCAGATTCGAATGATCCCAAATACATTATTAATGTAAAACAGTTTGCCAAATTTGTTGTTGATCTCGCTGATTCAGTAGCACCAACAGATATTGAAGAAGGAATGAGAGTTGGGTGAGTGTTAATATATCCTGATAAATGTTTATAATTATGATATTATCCTGCTTTCTCTGTACCAATTTGTTAAATTTAATATTGTACTTGTTCTAAAATTAAATTAAACTTATATTTTTTTTGTATAATATATATATTTCTTTAGCTTGACTTATTCTTCTTACTTATTTTATACTAGACAATGTATATTATTTCTTTTTTTTTAATTCTAAAAAAATATATTCAACCTATATTTATTTTTTAACTGCACTCTTCACTGGTAAACTTACAATTCAAGTTAATTGTGTTCATATTTATACAAATGTATGAACACACATTGACAACACATATAAAAGTGGTTGTGTGCCTATTAAGGATTTATATTTTTACTGTTCAAAAATAAATAGCCTAAGATCCACAGGATTACTTTGTCTATCTGTTATTTAATGCCTCCGTATTTAGTTTCCGGGAAATCAATTGTTTACTGCCATGCCGGCATGTTCGTGACCGTTGAAGCAATAAAATAAAAGGTGCTATCTATTAATTGTATATAGAACTGTTTGGGTTCTGTAAAAGTTTTTATTTTGCCGTATTTCAAAGTTCTGACTTTGGAAGGTAAAATTTTTGTTTGTGACAAGATAAGCAAATAGCTGGCACACCTCTCCAATATAGAAGTTCAATTACTTTCACTCGATAATATAAGTTATAATTGTTGAGTTATTAAATTGAACAACATATTTGTACTATTCAGATATACATTTTCTCTATTGCATGGTGGAATTTAATAAAACATATTTTTTTTAAAAATGGTTTTGTTTTTAAATAACCAGTTATAGATTTCTCATGGACTTCTTCAGTATGTAACTGATATTTAATTTAATTTTTTAAAATGTAAAAAGTGATGATTCTATAGTCTATTTGAATACAGATTTTTTTTTATTTGGTTTGTCTAAAAGTTGTCTATAATTAAGTTTATCTTTTAATATACATATATATTTAATTAAATTCATTAAAGCATATTTAAGTAGAGCTGAACAAATTAACAATATGTATTTAATTATATCATTCATATTGGCATCATTTGACTGATCAAATAAGAATTTTTTAGAAAATGGCCAAAATTTCTTCCAATGAAGATTTTTTTTGCTAATATTAAAACAGTAGACACTGTTTAATAGGTGGATGTTCTTCATTATTTATTAGTCAATACAAATATATGTTTGGCATTTGTACATGTGACCAGAAACATAGGCCCCACAGTATGTAACTTTACAATTGTTTATTTCTCGCAGTGTCGATCGCAACAAATATCAAATCCACATTCCATTACCACCCAAGATAGATCCCACTGTGACCATGATGCAAGTGGAGGAGAAACCAGATGTCACATACAGTGATGTGGGAGGCTGTAAGGAACAAATTGAAAAGTTAAGGGAAGTTGTGGAAACACCTTTATTACATGTAAGTGTTATTTTTTCATTTTAATAATGAGATATTAATTTAATATTTTAGAGACCCATTTTAGATATGTCTCAGAAAACTTACATATATAAATTAGAACCTTATTTTTTTTTATTGTAATATATTCATATCCTTTATAAAAATAAACTATATATAAATATATAATACATATTACATATCTAGATTAAATTTTATTCTAAACTGCGATGTCTGTTATATTTTAATATCTTTGCCAGCCAGAGAAATTTGTGAAGTTGGGAATCGAACCACCCAAGGGTGTGTTACTGTTCGGCCCCCCCGGCACGGGCAAGACGCTGTGTGCGCGGGCCGTCGCCAACCGGACCGACGCCTGCTTTATACGTGTTATTGGTAAGATACATCTGTGCTAATATTATAAACGTGAAAATCTGTATGGGTTTGTATGTTTGTTACCTCTTCACGTTGAAATGGTTAGAGAAATTTTGATGAAATTTAATACACAATACTCATTTAGATTTTGATCTAGGGTGACAAATACGACGCACTGGAGTAAAGTGACACTAAGTTGCTAGTTTTAAATAAATCTATTTAAAAAATATAAAATATGGTAAGATCTAATTTTATATTATGGTCTAAGCTGGGCCTTACTGATGTGAAGTTAGCACAAGTGGCGCCGCAATAACAAAATATCAGTTTAATTTCGAAAATCTCAGAGTCTTCTTTATAAGTATTAGATATTTCTAAATGGGAATTATTTTTTTTGTGTATATAGAGTAGTAATTCATTTACACTCTGGTACTGTTGTACTTTTGTGCATACAATTCAATTTTAAATTGTTTAATTCAAGTTTAAATTGTTAAACTTTACTTTTTGACGACACATTTGGGTCAGTTTGTAGTGACCCTACCTGCTTGCCAGCGGTCGCGGGTTCAAGTCCCGGTGGGGGCATTCATTTGTGTGATGAGCACTTTTGTTTGTACTCCAGTCATGGGTGTTTATATTTATAATGTGTATGTATCTAAAATTATATATGTGTATCCATAACACAAGCCTTGTAGCTTACCATGGAACAAGATGGTGCTGTGTGTTAATAATGTTCCAAAATATTTATATATTTATTAAACTGGCCAAAAATACTTGCTTTTACATTAATAATATTAAGAACATGTCTGGAGAGTAAAGAAAGAACGTCAACTATAAGCTTAGATGGCATTCTGATACAACTCTCCTACAGTAATTAGTCACATTGAACACCATTGTTATAACAACTTGTTTTGTAGTTTAACAGCAATGCTACACAATGTGGGACAAACTTATCTCATTTATTTTTTTGCCTTGTCACTTGTCTGTCTTGAGGATGCATATTAAGTTAACTAAAATACGAAGTAAATAATACCATAAATTATTATGTTAACTAAAAAGGTAGATTGACCTCCTAATAATTTTATATTGCATTTCAATTCAAGTGCAGTTTTTTTTTGTATATATGACATGCAAAAAAAATATGCTCGAATGTAGTAATTCCTTCGTTTAAAGTCTGTAAGACCAAGATGAGGTTAACATCACAAAGGATATAGACACAAAAATTCAAAACTATTAGTTTTACATTCACGCACGTTACACTACAAGATTCGAAACATTTCTTAGAAACACCCTTATTATAAACACAGGCATTTAAAAAAATATAGATTAATATATAATTGAACTACGCATGCGTTGCCGTAGGAAAACGCTAGTTTTTAAATAATTATTGTATATTATATAATTAAATACTTATTTATTTAATTTTTTTTTCAATATTACAAACATTTAGGTTCGGAGTTAGTCCAGAAATACGTAGGCGAGGGCGCGCGCATGGTGCGCGAACTGTTCGAGATGGCGCGCAGTAAGAAGGCGTGCCTCATTTTCTTCGATGAAATCGACGCCATTGGTGGCGCTAGGTAATGTTAACACATTAATAAATAATAAATTAATATTTATTGACATTTTTTTATGAATAATTGCATGTGTGTGTATGTGTTTTTGTGTTAGTTAATTGGCAATATGTACAATGTACATATGTTATACCATTTAAAATTCTTAAATATTTTGCTCATACCTTAAAAGATTTTTTTAAGATAATTATAATTATGTAACTATTAATAAAAAAATATTTTTAGTTAATATTATACAAAAAATATTTTTGATATTTTCAAAAAAAATTAACATTATGAATTCACATGTCATATGTATTTATGTCTATAATAATGATGTGTTTTCTTTATATTTATTGTTGCCGGAGAGTAAAGTAAGAACGTCTTAGACAAGCTTACACGGCTTTCTGATACAACTCTCCTAAAGAATTTGTACCACTCCGAACATTTTTTGTCATTTTAAATGCTTTTGACAATAAAATAGATCGTGGAACAGTTATTTTATATTAATTTTTAGATTTATTATTATTTTAAATCTTAAATCGCTATCGTCAGGATAAAATAATGTAAAATAACCACTTTCTAATATACTTATAAATACTGCTGATTAATTATTACTATTTTAGTTTTTTTGAAACTAAAGCTACCTAGTTCGAACCTTTTGTTTTCATAACCTTTGTGTGGTTATAATAAATATTGGTCTTTTACTTAAACAGAAATATGAAATTGATATTGAGCATATTTTAAGTTCGTATTTTTTTTTAAATATAATATTTATAAATGCATAGCAATGATTAAAAAAATATGTAAATAATTATTTCTGGGCAGATTCGATGACGGCGCGGGCGGTGACAACGAAGTGCAGAGAACTATGTTGGAACTCATCAACCAGCTTGATGGGTTTGATCCCAGAGGGAATATAAAGGTACAATATTTAAAAGAGCTTTTTTTATATCTATACTAATATTATAAAGAGGTAAAGTTTGTGAGTTTGTGACGTTGTAGGGCGTAATCTCTGGATCTACTGAACTGATTTAGATTAAATTTGATAAGAAGATGGTTTTTTGACTCTGGGAAGGACATAGGATACTTTTTATCCCGGAAATCATCACTTGAGTGGGTGAAAATGGCGACGAAAGTTTGTATAGAATAGTTTGTTATATAGGAAAGGATATAAAATAGAGAAAAGATTTTAATTACTTTGTTATGATTTTTTTTGACATTTTAACTGAAAATAAATGAATTTTGTTTCTTTACTATATTTTGAATTACTAAGTAATCTTAAATTTATTTTTCGTTAAGGATTTTATTATTTTAACGTCTAATTATTACGGCTCATAAATGTGTTTCTAAATTCTTTCGGAATTTTTCGCGAATTTATTTTTAATAAAATATTTAAAACGTAATCGGCCAGGTACTGATGGCCACCAACCGTCCGGACACGCTGGACCCGGCGCTGATGCGTCCCGGCCGCCTCGACCGCAAGGTGGAGTTCGGGCTGCCCGAGCTGGAGGGGCGCGCGCACATCTTCCGCATCCACGCGCGCTCCATGAGCGTCGAGCGCGACATACGCTTCGACCTGCTCGCCCGCCTCTGTCCCAACTCCACCGGCGCCGAGATCAGGTGATAGGAAGCTGCTGACTTTTTGTTTTTATTTTATTGAGAGTAAGGTAGTGTACAGTCTGCTCGAACTTGAGCGTACATCTCGATTGCAACTGAGGATAGGTGACGTGTTTTTTTTTTCTTTTTTTTTTAATGAGAACAATGTGAAGTTCTGTATGCCTATTGCCCGCTGAAGAACCGCGCACATTTCGACTGGCGCTGGGGTTGAGTGATGTGTTTATTTTCTAATGAGCGTAAGGTGGAGTTCAGTCTGTCCAAGCTAAAGGGCCGAGATATGATGTTAAAAGATGATGTGGCTTTACTCTAACCTAAGAAGAAAGTTACCTAAACGTAGCACGTTTAGATAATTTTTTTGTGAGATATTTATGTGAGGTAAAACATTATTGTTATATTTTTAGAATGCAATATATTTTACGTGCTATTTATTTGCATTAATTAATTTAAAAACAATACTCACATACATACAGTATAATAGATCTTAAACTTAGATTACCAGTTGCAATTAATTAATCATAATCATAAAAAAGGCCATACATTTCGCATATTTTTCGAAAAATAATGACATGCAGGTTTCGTAACAATTTTTTCGTTCATTGAATTGATATCTCATCCTGTTTTTTAATTCTATTAAATAATTTACAGATCGGTTTGTACGGAGGCGGGCATGTTCGCCATCCGCGCTCGTCGCAAGGTCGCCACGGAGAAGGACTTCCTCGAAGCTGTCAACAAGGTGATCAAATCGTACGCCAAGTTCTCCGCTACACCCAGATACATGACCTATAACTAGATTGTTTTATACACCCTAATATTGTGTTTATTGTATTAAAATAATAAATAAATAATTGTATGTTTTTTCGTTTTATTTACTGGACAAGATGTTATTTTACTAATTACTATTTTTTGTACGTTTTGTACGTGGGTATAGGCAGTGGTAGCCCAGCGGTAACGCGCTCGCTTGGGAAACCGAGTGAAGCGGGTTCAAATCCCGGGTCTCGCACCTCTGATATTTTCATGTGCGAATCATTTCTAACATGATTACCACTTGCCTTACGGTGAAGGAAAACATCGTGAGGAAACCTGCATGTCTGAGAGAACCTAGCAAGTTTTCGAAAGACATGTGAAGTCCGCCAACCCGCACTTGGCCAGCGTGGTGGACTATGGCCTGATCCCCCTCGAATTGAAGGGAGGCCCACGCCTAGCAGTGGGACGTTAAAAAGGGCTGAATACAAGTACGTGGATTTTATTTGCGTGGCGGGTAGATTCATAGGAAAAAAAAACCTATTTATGCCAATGCCAATTTCATTGAAATCTGTTGAGCCATTACAACGCGATATATTGAGAAACAAACTTACTCATTTTCGCATTTATATTATATAAAAGTCGAATTTGTACATAAAATGTTTTCGAAATAGTCATTATAATTATCGGTACAGAGGCCGAATCTATAGCTTTTAGAATTTTTGCCTGTCTGTGACAGTATCACGGAAAAACCACTGGAGCGATTTGGTATGATGATAGCTGGTCATCCGTGTCAACATACAGGATACTTATTACTGCGGAAGCCGGAAAAATATGTCATCTCTGAGAAATCTATTATTCCGACCACTAGCACTAAGCGCTATTCGTCATCCTTTATAATGCGCACAGCCAAGATGTGGAATGCGCTGCCTGCGTCTGTTTTCCCGAGTGCGTATAACCTGAACCTATTCAAGGTGCGCGTTAACAGGCTTCTCCTGGGCAAACTCGCTAGATCGTAGACCTTATCTGTGCCTTCGAGCTATGATGAAGGTCAAGAGTGAGCCCATTTCTAATAAAAAAAAAATCTATACTAAACGTGAAAACGTAACTAGGAACGAACCCGAGCGGAGCGAGGGTCAGTCGTTAGTAACACATATTAGTGTTACATATCTATTTATATTTAGCAAAAAACCGTACATGTAATATAATATCTATCTGCAATATACTTATATATAGTAGCGATATGAGGCTTTGAATGTAATTGATCCGATAACATTAATTTTATTTAATTTAAGCCAACCTTTAATTCGTTCGTTTGATTTGTTCACTATTTAAAGCAAACAAGAATTTCATTAAAATATTTCAAATCAATTTCTAGTGATGCTCCACAAACAAATAAAATAAAAAAAAACTAACTTTATTTCAGCTATGTCCCAAAACTATCCACAACCTACGCTTTAATGAATACTAATTTTATAATTGAGTTCTCAAGCTAAAAATATTTTCATTCTATTTATTGCGAATTAAAATAAATACTACTCTTACAGCGTTTAAAATCAAATCATCGAAAATGTGCGAAAGTTTGAAATCTATTCTTATACATTTGGCAAACATTTCTCGTCTTTCTGCTTTTCCACGATATTTGAAGTAGTTATTCGAATATATTTACATTGCAATTTATTATCTAACTCGAAGGTGATACGGATAGTGATAAAAATTGTGTACCTAATGTGTATTTTAAAAAAGTTGTGCTTTGTTTCAATAAATCATCTCATATTTTAAATATAATAATTAAAATAAAATATTTAAACAAAAATATATATTTTTTTATACTGACAACATCGATTTTATTATTTACATTTCAAATCAGCCGTTTCTCAAAGAGGGTACTTGCAAATAAACTAAGCCAAATCGTTGTACAAAATATGTAAGACTTAAAACAAGAGAATTGAATTGAAGTAAGAGTTATCGCTGCCGCTTATTTTTGTAAATGATAACGAAATCTTGTATTGTTTGGTTAACGTTTAATATAAAATAAAATAAATACCTACATGATACATATATTATATCGAGCTTCTGGATCTAAAGATTTTTCACGAAATAAATCATGTCAAAATCGGTAAGTTTTTTATTTGTTATATATTTTTATACATAAACTGTGAACCGACTGGGTTAGTTGCCGGAACCACTATGTGGATAGCAGAACACCGATCGTGGTGGAAGTCTTTGAAGGAGGCCTATCTATACACCCGCAATAGTGTACGAGGTGAGATCTTTCGACTCCAACCTTCAGACTCCATAGTCCAGTCAAATAAGGTTTGAAATCAAAATTTGAACCTCAACTTTGCATTTTTAATATAATGTAGTTTTAATGATACAAAAACAATGTGTAAAGGTTTCCGT
Source organism: Brenthis hecate (assembly GCA_951806755.1). Classification (NCBI taxonomy): domain Eukaryota; kingdom Metazoa; phylum Arthropoda; class Insecta; order Lepidoptera; family Nymphalidae; genus Brenthis; species Brenthis hecate. The sequence continues at coordinate 4,077,409 of OX638258.1, read as the reverse complement.
GTCATTAACCCCCGGCAAGGGTTGAAAAAAATTTGCAAAGTTGAGTGCCAAATTTTGATTTCAGACCTTATTTGACTGGACTATAAATAGTGATTGTTATTGTCTTTATTAAATATTTTATTAAATTAAAATCATTGTAACGTTTTTAGGATGCATATACAGATGTCGTGGAGCTGTGTGCGCTGTTACAATGCCTTGGATTTCATATAAAATCGTTGGATATCACCGACGGTAATGTCAGCCAAGATGGAGGAACGCGCACCGTCATTATCAATTGCCAGGTTTCTTTGTCAAATTATTAAATAAAGCCATTATCGGCCTTAATATTGTCTTTATTTATTCTATTAAAGCATATGGCCACAAGGTACCTAGAGGTTTTATTCAGTTTATTGATGTCCAAAAAATTTTTTAAGGTATATTCATTAATCATTCAGTCACTCAATGCTTTCAGATTCGCTCAAAAATTAATAATTTTCTTTTTATTACTTTTATATACCTAAATGAATTGTTCTGTGTTGATTTGTGCGTTATTATTGAATACTAACGACTCACCCTCGCTTTGCTTGGGTTCGCCCCAAAGTACATTTTGATTTTTTTGAGCGGAAACCTAATCCTTTTACTAAAATAAAAGTATCGTAAGTTACTCCTTATAACATCAACTATCTGCCAGTGAAAGTCCCGTCAAAATCGGCCCAACCGTTTCGAAGATTAGTCGGAACAAACAGACAGACAAAGAAACAAAAAAATGAAAAATTATGTTTTTCTTATAGATACCGTATATAATTCCATATGCATTTAATAAAAAGCTGTTATTTTCACATTACAAACAGAGACTTCAATTTTATTTATCTGTATAGACTATTTATCTTATTGTACGAATAATAAAATCCAATAATTTAATGCACAGTAATTTATGTTTATAATATATTAGGCGTCAGGTTTCCACGTAGTAATGGAGAGTGCGAATTTGACGTGTTCTTGTCCGAGTGCTCCCAATCAACAGAACAGTAGTTTTTGGCAAGTATCTGGTATGACTGGCGGGAAACAGTATAGTAAGGTAAAGTTTCAGGCATTTTGTATGAGACATTTTTTATTTATTAAAAAATATTAATAGTATCTTTAGATGACTTTGAGGAAATCGCATCATTTTATAGATAGATATTTATTTATTTTCACCATTACTTTTTAAAATCTATACCTATATATAATAAATATGTAACTAAGCCAAATCTGTACCTACATTAAATATTTTTCGGAAAATATTGTTGAAATAAACATCGATACAGAGGCCGAATCTATAGTTTTTAGTATTTTTGTCTGTCTGTCGTGTCTGTCTGTTACCGCATCACAAGAAAACCACTGGAGGGATTTGGATGAAATTTGGTATGGTGATAGCTGGTTATCCGGGTCAACATATAGGATACTTTTACCGCGGGAAAATATTTAATTTCTGAGAAAAAATACAAAAACTACATTGTAAGGGTATACTAATATGAAAAACCTAAGAATTTGTTTTTTGTCATCTGACTCGGGCGGAGCCGCGGGCAATGCTAGTTTAAAATAAGTTACTGAAATTAAATTAAAATTAAGTTTTATATTTTATATACAAACAAGAATTTCATTTTGAAACTTCTATGTAGGAATATGGTAGCGGCCTTCTAGGTTCTCTACCAAAAGCTCACAGAGAGCGTCTAACAAAGGAACTGCAAGAAATAGTGCGTTGTATCAAAGAGCACAATGAGTCTGATGGAAGTAATAAGGAGGGTATAGGCAATAAATCCGCAAGCATGATCGAGTTAAAAACGCCTGAAAAAAGGTAACTGAAAGCGTTTTGATACCTAAGTATTATTTTTTGTCTTACGGAGGGATATCTGTACATATAATAAAATTATAACTGAGCCGAATCTGTACACGAAATATTTTTTGAAAAATCTTATTGAAATAGACATTATTATCGATACAGAGGATGAATCTATAGTTTTTAGAATTTTTGTCTGTCTGTCTGTTACCGCATCACGGAAAAACCACTGGAGGGATTTTAATGAAATTTGGTATGATGATAGCTGGTTATCCGGGTCAACATATAGAGTACTTTTTACCTTGGGAAAATATCTCATTTCTAAGAAAAAATACAAAAACTGCAATATAAGAGTATACTAATATGTAAAACCTAAGAATTTGGTTTTTGGTCATCTGAACGCGGGCGGAGCCGTAGGCGGAGCCGCGGGCAATGCTAGTACTTAATAAATACCAACAATCTCAAAAGTAAGTGTGATAAAGTAAGGTTTAGGTACCTGTTGTAGCACTTGTGTCTTCATTACAATACTTGGCCCTAAGCTGTGGGTTTGGTTTCTGCATTAGATGAATGCTTGTATTGCGAATTACTTTTTTATAACTAATCTATATAAGTACAGCATACTAGAAAAGTTATAGCAGTAGGTACGTACCCTACACTAAACTGATTAAAAATTTTAACCATTTCTTTTAAGGCTTTCCCAAATAAAATCCGAAATGCCAACTCGTCACCGTTCCTTAGACACGCTGACCACCGGCGCGGAGGACCAGCTCCCCGCGCCGGGCCCGCTGCAGAAACAACATACTGAAGACAATAGAGATACTAAAAAGGTTCTAAATAAATTTTTTGTAACGTATTTTTATAATTATATAATATTAAAGTCATTTGAAATTGGGAGTCCTGAGATGAATACCACTACATATTTCTTAAATATTTTAGCGTCTAATTAGATATGTGCACATATTAAAATATATTTAAAAAAAATATTAATAATATTTAAAAATAGTTACAGTTAATGTGTCAAAGGCAAAGTACGTACACATTGTCTTCCACCCCTGGAAGTGCAAGGCGACGAAATAAAACATCTAGGTAGGTAATAGGTTTACATTATACCTAGTATCTGAGTAGTGCCGTAACTGATTGAAAAACGAAGTAGGTATCTATAATCTAATATGTAGGACCTATATTTTAAATTTAACGAAAGAAAATTTTTGACATTTTCTGAAACTCTTTACCTCTTTACTTCTTAAAAGTGGTGATAAAGTTTTTATAAGAAAAAAAAATAGAAATAAAAATTTCAACAAGCTCTTTATTATGCGTTTTTCTTTAGATGCGTTTTTATTTATTAAATAAATATTTAAATTTAAAAAGTTAATTTCGTCTTTCAAAAATGTATGGTTAATGGTTATGCTTTCAGTCCAATACAAACGCCATCAAATACCGTACTTGAGAGTTTGATGGCTGCGGAGAAAACAGCAGAAGAACTCCGGAACAGATTATCTAATGTCATAAAAGATTTCGTAGAAGACAATAAACTCGATTCCTCCATGTCTTCTCTAGCACTGGACGTCTCAAAAATATCAGTTTTAAAAGTAATTATCGAATTTTCTTTACAACACGCTTTTATTAGCTACTAGTGACTCACCTTCGCTCCGCTCGGGTTCGTCCCTACTTACATTTTAACGTTTAGTATAGATTTCTGAGAAGAAATAAGATATTTTCCCGCAGTAAAAAGTATTCTATATGTTGACCCGGATAACCAGCTATCATCATAACAAATTTCATCAAAATCCCTCTAGTGGTTTTTCGATGATACGGTAACAGACAGACAGACAGACAGACTGACAAAAATTCTAAAAAGTATAGATTCGATCTCTGTATCAATAATAATGTCTATTTCAATAAGATTTCCCAAAAAATATTTAATGTACACATTCGACTTAGTTACAATTTAATTATATGTATAGATAAGTTGCCATTAAGTAGTGTTTCATTAATAGATTATATAGAACTTTTAGATTATATAGTCATAACTGCAAAAACTTTTACTACCTACCCACTTTTCAGGGCCCAGACTGTTCGAAGCCACAATTTGCATCAAGTCCTAATCTATCGGGCATGAGCGTTCAAGATGACTTCGCGAGAAGATTTAAGCGTGTTGACAGTGCGTCTACATCCAACTTAGCGCCAAAATCTGCGTCAAAAGACGGGAAAACTTCCAAACTACGAAGGATATCTCCAAATTTGTTCAAACTGAGGAGCAGCCCTAATGTAGCTAAGAGCGATAAAGCAAAACCTAATGACAATAAGAGTAGCAAGTTAAATAGTAAGTCTTTCCAACGTGTATATGAAATTAATCATATAAGTAAATGTTAGAGAATTACCGCGTTAGCGGTGATTATATTTCTCTTGTGGAGTTTCAACACTAACGAAAACGTAATAATAATAATTAATAAGTAATTTTATAATTTACACTAACAGTTGTAATTATTACCGGCTATAGATACTTTGATCTATATTTTCATAAAATTACTTATATTTAGACTGCACACTACGATTTTTAACACGCCGTCGACGCGCGTATCAGGGACTTAAGGCCGCTATAATCATAATTTAGTCTATGGATGTTTATAAAAGTGTTATTATATTATAAAAGGCATTTTAAACGTTCATTACTTCCGGAAACCGTTACCGAGGAAATCTAATTTCCGACTCTCCAATAGCAGATTTAGTGGAAATATACATAGAGCACTAAAGTGCCAAAATTTATTCTTTTTTTTTCAGGTTTGTTTAAACCTAAAATTGTAGTACCAGTGCGGACAACCAAAACAACTACCGACGCGAGTCCCAACGTCAGTGCTTCAAGGAAGAAATTTAGTAACGTGAAATCTACAATCCCCAGACCTGCTTCTAAGAAAGAATAGTTTAAATAATTTATATAATTTATAACAGCTGAGCTAAGTAAAATAAATTGAATTTTAAATAAAATTTATTCCAATTTATTTAAAATATCTTCACTCTTGTACATAACACAATAATAGAAAATAGAAATTCTATTACGATATAACAAAAATATTTCTTGGAAAAATATCATACCGAACGCACGCAATATTTTAGTGTTAATTCATTTTAATGTTAAATATATTCAGATTAAACGAAAATAAGTTCATTCTTTGAAACAAAAATCGAAAAACCTTTAGAATTCCGTAATATGAAAATACACTATACCGACTTGTCAAAGGCTATTTGGTTTAAGCGACATTTTCTTAACTTTACAGGAGAGTCAATTTAATGATTTTTTTTAACAAAAATTCATTAAATTGACTCTCCTGTAAAGTTAAGGAAATGTCGCTTAGACCAAATAGCCTTTCACCCGTCGATTCATAATTTTTGACAAAACGTCCTAAAAGTAATATACTATGAAAGTTTCCTTAAAAAAGTCCAGACTTAATCCTCAGATCCATCGGAATTACTACAACTATGTATAAGTTTTTCCACTTCCCTTTCTAAAGTATCATTACGTTCACTCTTTCGCTTTGGCTTAGAACTTACATTTTCATTACAGATTTTATGACTTTTTCTAGTTTTAGACGACGATTTTTTTTTAATTTTATTTGAATATGTGGCTGCAGCAGAATGCATTATGCTTTCTATCAAATCGTCTTTTATTTCGCTTTTACTATGGTCTCCTCTATTTCGTGAATTACTCGATATTTTCTTTTTAAAATTATTACTTGTCACAAAAGCGCTACATTCTTCTAATTCACCCTCCGAACTACTATCAAAATCTACATCAGAAAGATTTTCGGCTTTACTCCTTTTATTTATTTCTTCTTCCTGACATTTTCTCGTAAGTTCTTTAAGAGTACATTTTTCTTTTTTGTGACAATTCGTTTGGTCTTTCTTTGCTAATTTTAGACAAATCGTCGCCTTTGGATAACCACTAAACTGTTGATAACAAGTTCCCTTGTCTAAGGCCACAAACGAATTAAAAAATCGTCTGGGATGTATATCTTCAGGAGTATCATTAAGCATTATGTAAGCTTTCTTCAAAAAAGTTTTCTTATCTATAGGATTCTGCATATGAAAAAAATTTTCAATCTGTTCATGGCTGTGCAGTCTTCTAAGAGCATTCTTTTGAACAATATTATAAGAAACTATGGCCATAAGTATAAAAGCTGGCTCATTGCTAAGGATATGATCCCAAAGTATTAGCCATTCAGAGCATGTAAGTACTTCACTGAATGCAGTTTCTAATATTTTCAAAGCATATATTTGACTAGTAACACCTAACTCACAAAAATGGTCTAACAATTGTGAGTCATGTTCCGCTAGAATATTTTCAACCATTGCCAAAATACTAATTGGAGGAAAGGGTGCATACTCAAACCAAAGCTGACACTGATTTAGTAGAACTGTGGCTACACATTCAAATAATAAAAGAGGATCTTTTTGAAGTACTTTTACAAATGGGAATACAAAACTAGGCAGAAATTTCATAACACCAAAAAGTGGGCACCAGTGTGCGAGACAAGAAAGTAGCCTCTTTAAATTTTTTAATGTAATTGAATTATGTATTGTAAATTGTTTTTCAATATCTTCATATGCTGCATGAATTCCCTTATCCACTAAAGATGAATAAGCTATTTTATTTCTTGGAGTTACTAAAAGAGATCTCCAAATGATTGAGCGAAACTTGTCAGGGTATTCCCCATATTGCATCAATATTCTTCTCAATCTGGCACTATCCATACATTTTCTCATCCTTTGTTCAATTTCCTCTCTTTTAGGTGAATCTACACTTTTAGAAATTATAGAAGTACAAGGTAGTTCTTTCTTAACTGTTTCAATAGGACATTGTTTTAAATCCATTACATGAGAAGTATTGTAAATATTAACTTCTCCTTGTTGTAAAATACAAAGAAAGTATTTCCCAGTAGGGCTCACAACAAACTTTCTAATACCTGAAGAATCTGGCTGTATAGTATGTAAAATTTTAAGAGATTCTAAATCTAGAAAATATAATTTGCAGTCACTACTTAATAATGCCAGCATTTTATTACTGCCACCATCAAACATTTGTGGAATAAAAGACACTTGTTGTACTCCTGAAATCTTATATTTAAGTAAATTAATAGATTTCAATGCCTTCCAAGTGTCCATACTGAAAAGGATCAATATTGGAGCCAGACCTGCCATGGCCATTGCTCTACCATTCATTGTAAATGCAACATTTTTTAAATGTTTCAATTCACTTGGTATAATTTGTTTCACTGATTTCATTGTTTCATGTCTCCATATTTGAACAGTGTCATTTTGAAAACAAGCCACTAAGTAGTCACCAGCAGGTGTAAATAATATTTGCTGAATTTGAGCACCTGAGTATGTGTTAAGAGTAAAATATTTTGTATAATTTTTAAGTTCCCATAAAATTGCCTCTACTGAACTAGCAGTAAGTAAGTTATTGATTTTGTTGTTGGAAAATGAGATGTGTTTAATTGGTGCGGTATGTCCAAGCAAGGAGAACCTATGTTTACCAGTTTCAGAATCTATAAAATTAATCTCGAATTTCTTGACAATAGCAACGACGAGTGTATCAAGAGCATGGGGAATAAATTGCAGTGCAGAACACGGTCCTTGATTAGGTAATTTCCAAAATTTTAAATCTGCAAAATCTAATACAAAAATATTTCCTACGTTATCAGCGCATGCTAGCTTATCGTGAGTATCTTCAAAAATACCAATAGAAAATCGGATACGTCGAGTTTCTCCGTTTGATGCACGAATTGTATGGTGAAGTTGCAATATGACTCCATCTTTTGGCTTCGATTTCAACTTAATATCATATTTTTCTATATTATCGCCTTGATTATCAGGTTCCATTTGTAAATTTTATTATTTGAGTTTAACATTATATTCAATTTCAAAGGAAATCATCTTAACTCCTCTAATTGTTATAATAATTTAAAATTTGGCGGAGTTTCAAATCAAAACAAAAACAATCTGTCAACTTTGTCATTTCTCATTAGGTGCAGATATTTTTAAAGTGTTTCCCACTAACAAAATACAAAAATGAAAATAAGGTATAGGATACACTTACCAAAAGTACACTTTCGATTATTTTTAAAATATACTTTCTAAAAACTATAAAATCGAAAAAAAGTAAATGTAAGCATTTATAACGGCTATTTAATATGTTTTTCATTTAGCCCATACTTTGCTTAGTCACGTATAGTAACATTATTGTAAGATCGTGAACATCTTTTTAGCGATCTCCAAGCAGTCTACAATCACTAGTTTTTCCGGTTGGTAATTACTGGTAACAGGATGTCTAACAAACACCAGTATATTCAGGCTATTCCCGTATCATAGGCAAATACAAAACAAGTGACATATTATACACTAAGCTACTTCTCAACAAGTTGTAGTGTTTATAGAGCGGAACTACTACACTAAAGGGATAAGTTTTGGTTGGCTTTATATTATTATATTACTTAGTTCCTACTATCTTCTGCCTACGACTTTACATGCACAGAATAAGTTAACGCAACAACATGATCCTCCACTCACTGTTGAGCCATTTACATAGGAAAGTTTAAAACGTATCTAGTACTACTCTTATTACTTATTAGTTATTACTAAAGTAATAAAAGATATTTCTCTTGTTAGTTTATGTCAAGGAAGTTTAATATAATTCAAATATTAAGGTAGACAGAAATAAACATAATATATAGGTATGTAACAGACTAATGTAATAGCTCAAAGTTCATTACACGATAAGATTTAAAAATAGATATGCATCGATGCAGTAACCGCACCGAAAAAATTTTTGATTATTTGATTTTATTATATTACCTATGTAATATAAAGCATGAAATCGAAAAAGTAATTATAGCTCGTTTAGTAACTTGCTTCATTTATTACAACTCACTTGTTATCTCTGATTAAAGCGTAAGTACTTATAAACAAATAAAGGTTAAAATAAAAACAATGTATAAATTGTCATATCAAAGTAGCTGCGACTGGCGACCTTGACTTCACAAAGAATCCAGTCTGTGTTCACCGGCCGGCGACCAAACTCGTTATACTACCTTATTTCCATAAAGAACGTAAAATAGAATTACACATTAAAGACGACACTTTTAAAGTGAAACTCCGAGAAAACTGACGTGCCTGGAAAAATGAAGTCTTTTATAGAATATTCTGCGAATACTGATTTTCCTATAGAGAATTTGCCTTACGGTGTATTTACATCATCTAAAAATGTAAGTGCAGATTAAAAATCTTGTTTCATTACTGTTTGACGTTTGCTATCAAAATGTGTTTTTTTTATAACTTTGAATGACCTTTATTCTGTAAGAATTATGAATGAATTTTGATGAGCAATTTGTTATCAACGGGATTTCTTTGCACTAATCTTTATTGGGTACTTTATTTTTTGTGTGTGAAAAAATGTTTTATTATGTTAAATACTTAATTGAGACTACCAATTTAAAAATATTAAGCAATGTTAAGCATTGAAATACAAGCGTACTTTAATAGCGTCACGATAAAAGGCCGGAAGTTTTCAAATGAATACATGCTATATAATTTACATAGCAGACTATCATTATCATAGATTTCTAGATATTACACTATTTAAATTTAGAGTTTACTATTAAGTATTAACTATATTTCCCAAGTATGACTTGATTGATATGTTTGTGGAATATTTTAATTACGAAAATTTTAAAAGTAGGTATGCCAAATAACAATCTTAGGGAGATATTAATTACGTGAGACAATTTTAGCGATTTTTCGACCCCCTTTTCCTCCTTGGTAAGATTTCGTGAGATCTTGCTCGAACCACTACCCCCCCTCCCATAATCTCACGTGAGATTTTTTTAAAAGGGTATTTGCAATGTAAATGAGTTAATTAATCTGTGCTTCGATTACATTAGATTTATTAAAAAAAAACAATTTTCTTAAAAGTTTTGTTTTATTTAAGACTAGTATTTAAGACTTTTAATGACGTAGCACAGAATCACAATGAGAAAATCTATACTCAAAATAAAACTGTAGAGGTCGAGTGTCTGTACATAGAAAAAATGCTAAAAACCGAGTCAGGGGGATGTGAGAACTAAGAAGAGAAATAGAAAAAAACCATTTTTTTTTCAATTTTTTTGTTTCTCTGTATGTTTGTACGGGCTACTCTCCGAAACTGTTGGACCGATTTAAATGAAATTATGCATGGTGGTACCTTATGTCACCATCTTAGATACCTTTCATCCCGTCAACATTTTAGATACCTTTCATCCCGGAAAATTAAAGAGTTAAAAAACTATAGTAACTTATACTACTATAGTAGTTTAGTATACAAAAACTGCTGATTGGATTTTAATGAAACGTTACTATAATATAGTTCATACATCAGAATAACAAATTGGTTACTTTTTGTAATGTACGGTTCCCGTGGGATATATTTGCTTTGTTTGCCTAGAGGCGAACCCGCTAGTCAAACAATAAAACTTAAATGGGAATTATTAAAATTCGTCAAAGAATATTATCATATAATATATTTATTGAATGTTAAGAAATATTTGTTCATATTTGATAAATGAATGAATTGTTTCCAAAAATGTATTTATTAATAGTTAATAAATTCTTCTATCAGTGCTAATTAAACCTCAATGAATATTATTATTTATGATTTAGCCATATTTTAGTGGAGAAACATTGTTTACTTAACCCAACTTTCTCGCAATTTGACACTTTTTCTTACGGAAAAAAATTACGTGATATTTGCCGAGACGACTCCCTCCCCACGTGAGATTGAGTGAGGTTTTACTACTTAGTTAACAGTTAACGCACTGCACTATTAAAATAAATTACTAACCTACTACATAATACTTAACAATGAAGGCTTTATTTTTCCGAAATATTATCAATCAATCAATCAGCTTATCACCGTCCACTGCTGAACAAAAGCATTTTTTTTAACGTTGGGAAATGCGAAGTGTGGGACTCACCGGCGAAGCCAATACTACCCACTAAAACCCAAGAAAACCTTCCCCCGTCTTAATGAGGCGTCGCAGGATCGCTTACGCATTCAACTACGACGCCCCGACGGCAGGTCTGCCGAAGCAGACCACAACAACCATGGGGTTGCTCCAAGGTCCACTCTGCTATCAGAGAAGTACCAGGAGCAACCCGCATGGTACACCGCCCTCCGAAGAGGGCCGCCTCCCACCGCCCACCGAAGCGGGCCACCTCCCTGTGCGTTTCTTGGCTTCGCGCCCGGCTGTATTACCGGGCACTACTAAGCTCCCCCACCACGACAAGGTGAACGCATGTTTTAACAAAGGCATCCCCCAATGAGCGCCAACCATCCCGGTCATGGGCAGCCCGCATCCATCCACTGCCAGCCACCTTTCTTAGGCCATCTGTCCATCGTGCTGCATAACGTCCTACACTACGCTTGCCTAAACGCGGTCTCTACTCTAGCACGTTTCGGTTCCATCGACCATCAGTACGTCTGGAGACATGATCGGCCCACTTCCACTTCAGCCACTTTGTCTGTGCGCAATGTCGGTTACTTTAGTTCTCTGGCGAAAGACTTCATTCCGAATTCTGTCTACCAGAGAAACTCCAAGCATCGCGCGTTCCATTGCTTGGCGTGCGACCTTGAATTTGTGGACCAGTCCTACGGTGAGTGTCCGCGTTTCGGCTCCGTATGTCATTACGGGTAGGACACACCGGTTAAATATATTGGTCTTAAGAGATTGTTGGATAAATGACTCTAGAATATGACTAAGCTTTCCAAACGCCGCCCAGCCCAAGCGTATTCTTCGTTTAGCCTCCTTCTCAAAGTTGTGCCGGCCGAGTTGTGCAGTTTGGCCAAGATATACGTATTCCTGTACAACATCAAGAACACCGCCATTCACGATCACTGGTCTCGGGGATACATGACAATTCGACATGATTTTGGTCTTGTCGAGATTCATCCTGAGACCCACCCGCTTTGAAGAATCGCCTAGGCAGTTTAGCATTTCTTCCAGAGTCTCTGGCATGATGACTATGCCATCGGCAAATCGCAGCTGTGTCATATAACTACACTTCACATGTCACTACCGCGCTCACGCGCTCTCCTCGCATATACTCAGCGTCAACAAAGGTACATCTTCTGATTAACCCATCAGTGATATGCACCTGCAATCTTTTTTTAAATGTTGCCTAAAGTCATATCTCTAGAGGGTTTTATTTTTATTTTTTCGATATCTTATTTCGTTTTTGAGATATGATTTTTTTTCTGACCGAAACGGAGCGAAAAGCGACCGATGTTATATACGAGAAATATTATATAGTTTTACGAACGGGTGCTATTAACATCCTTAACTAGATGGAATATAAAATTGTATTTTACCTGAAAATTATTAGTAGATAAAGTAATTTTTATCAGTAAACTGTGCGTTTAACAGCAAAATAATGAGTCGCGTACTCATGTAACGTACCCTCAGTAAGACGAAGAAAGGAATTTTGAAAATAACTTCAGTAAGGTGGACAAATCTGTACATAAAGCTAAGAAGCTTGTAATTATTTTGTTTGGCAGCGCTAATCTCTGAAACTATCAGTCCTATTTGCTAAATTATTTTTGCATCTTTTATGTAGTCTATTTAGGTTTTAGGTTTACAACAACAACTACAAACGTTAAGACCAGAACGATAATAAATAGGATTTACGAGCGAAACCGCAGGCAAACGATAGTATTGGATAAAAGTATTTAGAAATTCGTGATTACCTTCGGCAAAGGAGCGCCTATACCTGATTCATAAATTACATGTTATGTATATAATATTTAAATTATATTGTTTACAGGCCCAGAAGCATATTGGAGTGGCGATCGGAGAATGGATTCTAGATCTAAACGCAATTTCGCATTTATTTACCGGACCGCTTTTGAAAGATAAACAACATGTTTTTAAGGTCTGTTTTTAATTAATTGCATTACTTGTTATGTTAATTATTAGTAGCGTTAGAAGGTTTATTTACTTGTTATTGTTATTGAAACCTATTTCACAATATTTTGTATTGCGAGACAACAAGCAATTCAGTTTTCCAGCTTAGGACGTTTATTTTTGTTAAGTTTAAAAGTATAAGTTGTTTTCAATAATAACTTTTTTAAATTATTACAGGAGGCAAAACTAAATGCATTTATGGGACTAACTAAGCCACATTGGATTGAAGCAAGAAATACAATTCAGAAACTTCTTGATGTCAGTAATACCAAACTGCAAAATGATAAGGACTTGCGACAGAAGTAATTATTTCAATTTTTTAATTTATCTTACTGAAAATTACATTAGACTGAGATATTTATTATAATATAGTATTTTAAAGTATATATATATATATATATATATATATATATATATATATATATATATATATATATATAACGAGTTGTAATTTTTGGCACATATAGATATATGTAATAGCATAGGCTTGTAATGCTGTAAAGCTATATAGTAAATATCGCCGAACATATTCCATGCGATTGCGAAAGTTCGTATATTTGTTTATGTTTGTTATTTTCTCATGTTGAAACATCTGAACGGATTTAGATAAAATTTAGTACACACAAAAATTATGAGTTGGGGAAACAAGCTACTGTTAGTGGGCCTATGGCCAACCCCACGGCGAACTGTGCAATAATAGAAGCGCGACGGTGGCACCATATCAAAAAGTTCATCAAAACACTCTCCATTGTATAGATTATAGAAAACACACTGCCAACATCTCTCCGAAGGCTTAGAGTTTCTGAGTCGTCTGTGAGTATGGGATCGTCGACAATACGAACTGCCCCGCGTTAGATAGAGTCAAATGGAAGAAGTTGGTATTGGGGGGCGCTATCCCAGAGATGAGAACAGAGAGGGCGGACCTGTGCTTTATAAAGCGATGCCCTGACGTGAAATACTGTTTCGCTCTGTTAAGCACACTAATTTTTTTTGAAGCCAATTTGGCTTTTTCTTCCAGATGACATCTAAATTGGACGTCGCTCGATATTTCGACCCCTAAGATTCCGATACTCTTACTGATGTTAAGAGGAGTGTTCTGGAACTTTGGTGCTATAATAAATGGGTATTTTTAGTGGTGAACGCACAAACTTATACGCTCCATTGTAAAACAGTCTCTATTAAAATACATATTTTCTATTCTATTTATAAATATGTAGGTATATTCTGTAATTATTATTATAAAAAAATTATAAGAAAAAAACAAATATTAACGGAACTCTATTTTTTCTTTATTTTACTTCATATTTGGTTATAGGTTTTTATTAATTATGAATTCTAATATTAACGTAGATATTTCACATTGGTCGGGCGTCCCGTAACGGCCAACTTTTTTTATTACAAAGGAAATCGCTATTTCTTTTTTTTAGCGATTTCCCCGTAATCTCTTTGTGTATGAAACCAAAAAAATTAAGTTTAATCATAGTAAGGGTGATGTCACTATATACCTAAGCATGGTTCACAGTTTTACGATGTATTTTAAAGGTTTGACTTTAATATACTAACTTCTACCACACACAGGCTTTAAAGCGGCCGCACTATGAGGTTTCAGTTTTTATTGAATTCTTAGCCTTTAGAAAAAAAACATTCCTAATTTTTTTTTTAATGTAATACATAAAAATAGTAATACATTCAATACCTTAAATCTTTCGCTATTCTAATTTCAGGGCATTTATTAAGCAAAGCGATGCTACTATGCATGTTCCGGCAGAAATCGGAGACTATACAGATTTCTACTCTTCGATTCACCATGCCACTAATGTCGGCATCATGTTCAGAAGCAAGGAAAATGCGCTTATGCCAAACTGGTAATTGGAAAACAACAATAACTTTAATTATATAGAAGAATTAATCAATATCTAGTTTTAATTTAATTTTTTTAACGGCACAATACTTTATTATAAGAAAAGACAATACCGTAAAATTTACAAATATGCTTAACTATTTCAATATGTACATTTTTTTTAATATTCAGTGTACATTTAAATAATAAATGCATTCCTTTTATTTAATAAATATGTCTAGTCTTCTATAGTTATCGATAATAATATCATTTTTCCATTGTTTTCAGGAAATATATACCAGTGGGATACCACGGTCGGTCCAGCTCCATTGTCATATCGGGGACACCCATAACAAGACCTCTGGGCCAAACTCTGCCTGTTGAAGGTAATGTATTGATTGCAAGCAAAAACAACTATTTAGACTAAAAATCTTTATTTTCTTCTAAAGCTAAATAGTAAATGTGACCTGATTATTTTATTTTTAGGAGCTGATCCTCATTTTGGTCCTTGTCGGTTGATGGACTTCGAACTGGAAATGGCTTGCTTTGTTGGAGGCCCACCGACTGCTCTCGGAGAGCGAGTCACCGCCAAACAAGCTGAAGAACGTATTTTCGGATTCGTTCTTATGAATGATTGGAGCGGTTCGTGCATAATTATTCCACTAGGATAAATTATAGCAAAATGATATACTTTAGATATTACTTGGGTATTTTTAGTTAAAAAGAAATATTTGTTCTTTGTTTAGATACTCCTCAGTCATAATAAGTACGATTTTGTGTATTTAATTAATATAATTTATTTCAGCGCGTGATATTCAGAAATGGGAATATATTCCTCTTGGACCTTTCACATCTAAGAACTTGGGAACTTCAATTTCGCCCTGGATCGTGACTGTGGAAGCCTTGCGTCCCTACATCGTCGACAATTACCCACAAGACCCTGAACCTTTCTCATATCTGCAGCATAACGATAAATTTAACTTTGATATAAAACTGGAAGTTGATCTAAAAAGTGAGTTTCGACTTTTGGTCAATTCTCCAAATATTCAAAACAACCAAAAAGATTGATTAAAGTGAAATTCTATATCATTAAAGATAAAAAAATACATTCTACAACACAGTATTACAAAAAATATTAACTTTTGCAGCCGAGAAGTCTCCGGTAATTACGACTATATGTCGTTCTAACTATCGCTTTTTGTATTGGACTGTAAAGCAACAGTTGGCCCAGCAAACTATAACTGGTTGCAATTTACGTCCTGGAGATTTACTAGGCACTGGCACCATAAGTGGTGATGTAAGTATATTTTTTTCTTTGCTACATTAATAATATTATCTACATTTCTTATAATGAATAATGACTTTAAATAATACTTATTTTCGCAGACATCAGATTCATACGGCTCTATGCTAGAACTTAGCTGGAAGGGTATGAAACCGCTACGTTTGCAGAGTGGCGAAGAAAGAAAATTCTTACAAGATGGTGACACTGTTATCCTTCGAGGATACTGCGTTAACGAAATGGGACTTCGTATCGGATTTGGAAAATGCGAAGGCAAACTGCTCCCTGCTCTTCCTTTCAAAGAATAATCACCTTTACCAAAAATATTTTACACCATTCTGATTTTTTTGTCACTTATGTCACTGCCATGTGTGTTTTTTTGAAAGCAAAAATTTGTGAGTTTTTACCAAATAAAGATGTAGTATTGTTTTGTTAAAATTATTTTTATTCATTTTTTTCTGCATAATCACGCACAATAATACTTGGATTTTATAAATTTATATAAATTGAACAAATATATAATACTAGCGACTCACCCTCGCTCCGCTCGGGTTCGTCCCTGGGGTAGGGTCTGGGAGGACCACCTTTATCCTTATCACTTAGGGTATGGAAAATAGATATTAGCCGATTCTCAGACCTACTTAATACGCATATAAAATTTGGTAAAAATCGGTAAAGCCGTTTCGGAGGAGTACGGTAACAAACATTGTGACATGGAAATTTTATATATAAGATGTAATAACATTAAAAAACTATATAAGATAATTCAAAAATTAAGACTTATACAGGAAGTAAAAATACATCATATTATTTTAATAAAAAAAAAAACATGTGTCTTTGTATGTACGCACGTAAGAAGTTATACAGTAGTTGTAGTTATTATTTGGCATATTGTAGTTATTATTGGTGTTGATCCATCATACAATCAGGACCACCGTATGTTGCACCTGTCCTTCTTAATTCTTCCTTCAGCTGGTCTAACTTTTATGTAGAATACATTGCACAGATAATATACAAACATTTAAGAGAAGCAAAAATCAGGTACAAAAGAGATATCTTAATAAATTGCTTAACCTCAGACTGAATGTTAATAGGCCATGCGTGTGGCGCCCTCCTTTCGAGAAATTTTTCCTCATTTTGTTAATCTGATCGTTCTCTTACAAAAACAAATAAGTGCATAAAATTTTATATTTACATCATTTAATCAAGTAAGAAAAGTGACGACTTGACATTAAAATCATATTCCACGGTTACCATAACTTTTAAAATAAATAATAAAATTAGCAACAATTAATAATAAATTAGACTAGGTACTATTAAAAGTATAGCTAAAAGGCGGTTTTAAATACATTTTTATTCAATGGCAATAATGCATAAATATGATGTGTTGCTATATAACAATTAAAAGTCATGGTATTTTTTAAAAAACACATTTAAATATACTTTCAATAATTCTTTCATTTTCAATTTTATAAAAATATTCACTTGTTTAAAAAAATAATTAATAGTGTATATTTTATCTTTCTAACATTGATTTCTTCATTGTGTATACATGGCTTTAAAAAGCTCATTAATTTTACGGAGTAGGGTAAATATTTCACTATCGTATCGTAAAGTTAGGTATATATTTAAGTTAGAGCAATGTTTCAAGAATAAGAAATTTAATTATGAATCATACTGATGCAAGCAAGTACAAACTTTATCAATCACCGAGTCAAGGCTGAGCATTCATTTAACTCTCAGAGAAATTGTACCTATATAAAATAATTTTATCAGTATTATTTTATACAATTCAAGTAATTATATTTTCCCCTAATTCATTAGTAAAATCATAGTTATAAAACAGTCAAAAAATAACACGACTCTAATTAGCTTAATTAACAAAATTTAATTTTGCTACTTTTATACATAAAAGTAATATTATTAATTAATAACTTATGATAAATATATATCTTTTAATAAATAAATACACCCATTTTATAAATTCAATCCGGTAATACAAGTTAGCCTACGGTAATGCGGTACAAGATAAAAAGTAAATAGAACAAACCCACCTTAATATTAATATTGCTTGTGGTGTGGGTAATGGGTAGAAATATTATTCATGCAAACGCTCATGCGCCCTTCTCTTTCAAGTCTGCGTTATAAATAATAATATTAGATATGTATGTGTTAGCAACATAGGTATACTGTGTATGATGTTTACAATTCCACCCCCGGCATATTGTATAACGCACTGTAGGCGCGTATAGTATAGGTAGAAATGCATTCTGCGGCAGGTACTTATAAACGAAAGGATGGTCGATGGAATCTAATAAAAAGAAGACTGTCTGAATCCGTCTATTATATCTATTGTCTATGTGTGCGTAAGTCTCTACATGTTGTGAAAAGAGATTGAAGTACTTTTTACACACATACTTACACCCGACAATTTATTATTAGGAAGGGGCCAAGTTGGGTTGAATATAAATATTGAAAATATAAAAATAAATATATTTTTTCTGTAGTCATAAAAATTTTACGTGCCGCTGCAGACTATCCCGGCATTGCAGTGGGCATCTTGATTTAAAATTTACAATTAAATTAACTACACCTGTGCAACGAAAATCAATGCAGGTGTTTCATGCAAGAAGTCGAATAAATACATCGTCCGTCTCGATATTAAATTATAAAATGACTAGCATAAGTTAAGTTTGAACCTTTTCACTCGGAACGTATGAACGTTAGTGTACAATTTATAAAGTTGTATATATTTAATTACGGTATAATAAAGCATGCGGGGGGGCGAGGCGGCGCGCCGCGCTCTCATATTCCGTATATTGATTGTGTGCGAGGGGGCCGGGGCAAGGAGGGGGCCACGGCGTGCCCCACTCTGTTTTTTACGACACGGCTTTCTGTGTAACATAATAAGTATTTAAAAATTTTGTGAAATGTTTCGGTGTTATTTGTGAAAAATTGGGAAGTCGGAAAAGTGAATACGAGGTGAGAATTTTTTAATGCGATGATTTAATTCAAAATTTCCGTTTTGCCGAATATAATATAAATAAAATTTTATAGCTCTAAATTCCGTCGGCGGCGCGTACCTACAGTATTACACTGTCATACCGCGTACGTATAGTGTTTTTTACGGGCATCGTTCTAAAAATAAGTTGTAATAATTATAATTTTATGTAGCGGTCGCAGCAGAGACGGTTTTCTGTCGATTTTTTTATTTAACGTGCAGAAGTGAGTGATTTGTGCCTGATAGTGTTTGTGGCGGTGCAGATGCAGGGGCTCGTGAGCGACAAGACGTTCCACTTGAAGTGGAACAACCACCTGCAGAACTTGAGCCAGCTGTTCACGACCATCTACTCGTCGTCAGCGCTCGCAGACGTGACGCTCTCCTGCCGCGATGGGACTCTCAAGGCGCACAAGCTCGTCCTCTCGGCGTGTAGCCCTTACTTCGAACAGATATTCAAGTGAGTTCATTGATCAAAACTTACATCTTAGCTACATTTATTTATTATGAGTAATGTTCAATTTTAAGATTGGTCATCGTTTATTTTAGAACATCATAATGAAGCAAGTTATAAAGAACAACCCAAATGCAATAAATTTAATACATAATTTTGTTATATAAATGTAAATGCTGTAACTCATAAAAATAGTTTTATCATAAGATAAGAAAAAAATTAATGTTCACTAATATTATATAGATAATTTATTATTCAATTTATAAATTCTTGCTGATAAAGTTGTTATTTTGTTATATATTACTTTTATATTTTCCTGCTAGGGACAACCCTTGTCAGCACCCCATCGTAATACTGAAAGGAATACCATTCTCGGAGATAAATCTACTGGTTGAATTTATGTATAAAGGATCAGTGGACGTACAGGAGTTGGACCTTCAGTCCTTGATGCACACAGCTTCTGAACTAGAGATACGAGGGTTAGCATATGAGGCTCGAGATAATGCAGCACAGCTATTGAATGTGAATTTGGAGTATCCCTCCTATGGACAGAATGCGGCCACAGCGGCAGCTGCCACAGCTACTTCAGTTTCCACTTCTCAGACATACCCACAGGCTCGGACTGATGTGGAAAGGTTGAAACAGGTGAGTTTTAATATTTGTTTTAAATTCCTCATAATATGTAAGGATATATAATGAAATTAGTAGAGATATGTTTATATTATGAATGTAAATAATGAGTATCGTTGTGTCTTTCTTAATATTGTTTTATTATGTTTGAAGTATTTAATTTAGCATTTTTATAAATGTTTATATTATAATATTTCCTTACATATAAACTATCGATGCACCTTTATTGTAATGCAGCACAATTTTTGAAAGTTTTGAACTTACATACACTTTTAAGGCTAACTTATATTGAATAAATAACAACATATTTAGTTAGGATTCAATTTTTTATATAAAAGCACTTGAAACCTCAGATTTTTTTACACTTACATAGAAAAAAAAATCTTGGTTAATACTCAGTTATTTAGTTAGCAAATTATGGTGTAAAAAACATCACATATAAATTTATTTGTGATGTTTTTTAATATTTTTTTCAATTCAATTTAGCTTTAATTTGGTTTTTGTTCACATTTTATTATATTTTGGTAGGTTTCCATAAATTAAATCAAAATTATATACATATAAGAGTAATTCACTAAAATGTAAATTTTATGCTAGGCAAATTTAATACGACAATATAATTTTATCTTATTACATACATATATGATTTTAAATGTTACACTTCTTTTAGTAACATTAATTATATTATATTTATTGAACTTCAAAAGAACTTGTTCAATCCTATAAAAAAGTAAAAAAATTAAATTGTTATTCAAAATGGCTGCTTCAATTTATTTGTAGCAGTTATTACATACAATGTTTATTATACATAATTAGCTCTAGGCATGAGTGAATGTTACTTTAATTAATAGTTATAAT
The DNA here is from genome assembly GCA_951806755.1 of Brenthis hecate. Lineage (NCBI taxonomy): Eukaryota > Metazoa > Arthropoda > Insecta > Lepidoptera > Nymphalidae > Brenthis > Brenthis hecate. The sequence continues at coordinate 4,056,558 of OX638258.1, read as the reverse complement.
TTGTTTTTGTATTACTTTGAGTTAGCGTTTTAATATCTTCTATCCTTTAAAGCAATATATCATTTATAGATAATCTAGCATTGAATCTTAATTAATAGTTTAGAAAAAGTGAATTATTTTTTTTTTAATATAAAAAATATATTGCTTGATTATTATTATAGAATAATTAATATGAGTTAATTTTTCATAAAAGGATATTACAAAAATACAAAAAATAACTATCAATTATATGTATATATCTATCTTCTATATAAATAAAAATGAATGTTGGTAAGCGCATAACTCAAGAATATCTGGACCAAATCAGCTTTTTTTTTCGGTATGTACCATAAAGTCCACGGAAGGTTTTAATAAAGAGAAAAAATAAAAAATTAACGAAAAAAAAATTTATACCTAACTCTGGCTAATAACTATTTATATCTATTTAAAACGTACCTAGGTTTAGTAATATGATATTTTAAATTACGAAATGAGGTCAATTAATACATTATTTACAAAGGCATTAGGTTAAATATTATGTATTATGTTAATAAATGAGAAAAATATTAGTGCTTATGTATCGAAGGATAGACGTATATAGAAGGATAGGAAGAAAGATAGAATGTACACAATAAGGACATCTTATCGCCTTAGACTGATTAGCAATATAAACCTTCGGGAGTCGAATCCGCATACTCTGGCTAGCAGTTACATGGGTGTTAAATATTAATAAAGCCACCAACAATATTTCAGACGTAGTCGTGAACTTTTATTAAAATATATCAAAAATAAAATTCTTCAAAATATTTTTGATATTTATACTTATTATATTGTTAAGAAAATAATAGGGGGATTTGCTTCATACTAATTAATTAGATTAGTACTTTAAATGTTTTTACTGGTATCGTAAGCTTTTATTAAGCAAAACCTCATAATATATGGTTAGTAAATGTAATAAAATACTTTAATGGACGATGTTAAATGATTTAGGTATATTCGGTACAGTTCAAATAATTAAGTTCATAAAAATCCTTATAATTTGTAAGTAATTAATAGTAATTTAGGACAAAAAAGGCAGTTAGGCTTGATTCTTATCTCCGAGAACACTGATCAATTCAGCTTGTGTGGTTATTTAGCATAAACCCGAGTAAGTTCTTGAATTAAAATGTAAAAATAAAAGATAAAAAAGAAAAATTACAAACAGTCTCTGAATATTTTAATTTAAACAAAGGAGAGTAAATTCCGTGCTTTCTGGCGCTTCTATAAAAACTATAAGTTATAACCAAACGACTGTAAGCCGTACATTTCTGTACACTTTTCTAATAATAGATAATCGTATTAGGTGATTATATTTTTGTTTTATAATTTTTCTCAAACCTCCAACTTTCCAATGAAACAGTGAACAGGAACCATTGTTGCATGGACAAGTATACATGTACCTACTATAGAAATATAAATAATCTCAATAGACAGGTCCGAACATGGCCTTACATTATCTTGATGATAATTAAGTTTAAAAAAGAGAGTTTGTGTTTTTTCCTTTAGAAGCGTCGAACTAAAGCGGCTTATAGATAGAAAGATGCGTTGTTGTTCAACATTATGGTTGTGAATAAAAGTAAAAAAACTCCCGATCGGTCATCGGTCTTTGTTATTTTTGTATATCTTTGCCTATAAAAGTAGCAATAAAATATTAAAAATTCAAGAAGGGATTTTCAAAACTGAACTGTTTATAATTAAAAACAAATGGTAAACATTTTCACTTTATTGTGAAAATACGAAACGCATTGGCTTCTCAAACTTTATTTCATAAGCGTAGAAATGAATCAATACGTAATTTATGATTCAAAAGTTAGGAAAATGTCTAAATGTAAAGGGATATCGTTAAAATTATTTCCAAAACTAGCGAATCACCCTCGCTCCGCTCAGTTTCGTCCCTAGGTACATTTTAACGGTTAGTATAGATTTCTCCGAGATGAGATATTTTTCCGCATTAAAAAGTATCCTATATGTTGACCCGGATATCCAGCTATCATCATACCAAATTTCATCAAAATCTGTCCAGTGGTTTTCTCGTGATGCATTCACAGACAGACTATCTGTCTCTCTATGACAGATAGACAAAAATTTTAAAAACTATAGATTCGGCCTCTGTATCGATAATAATGACTATTTTAATAAGATTTTCCAAAAAATATGTACAGATTCCACTCAGAATTTTATTATATGTATAGATATATTAAATTCAATCCCATAAAAGACAAATCGATTTAGTTATGGAAATTGTCAATAAAATAAATTGCCGGGCAATGTCTAATTTCTATAGTTAAACTTTTAAAAGGAGTTGAGTCTTAAAACATAAAAAAGAATGTATAATTTTTTGTGTAATATTATTTTTCAAGCTCAATCGCAATGAAATCAGATGTTTTTATATTGATACTGCGTTGTTTAAAATGAAAATAAAACATTCATTGTTTAAGTCTGTTGTGGGTTGAGTGGTAATGAATAATAAATAAAATAATATTGCGCGCATTCTGTTAAACATTTGCGATATATTTAACATATAAAATCAAAATATCATGTTATTAAAATGTATTTTTTTTTTATAAATTGACGTCGGACACAGGCACCTATATTACAAAATAACAACATGCTAGATAATTTGACCTTAAAGGCTCAAAAAAAATTGAAAAAATATAAAATGTCTGTGGTCGGTACGTCTGTTATTTTAAAAACTTATTAAATTAAATCAAAATAGAATAAAAGTTGTTATGTATTTTAATGAAAAATATTTAAATAATGATTTTCGGTACACTTTGATTGCCTTTAATATAACGAAATTCAATATATTAAACGATTTTGTCCATTTGTTTTATTTAAACACGTATTTTGTGGATGATTTGATTATCATCAAATACATGCATAATTTAAATTTAATTTATCATTATGACGTACCTACATAAGAAATATCTTATGGCTTATAATTTTTTTTGACTTTCTACCAAATAACAAGAATTGTAAACCGGTTTTATAAATTAACATAAATTATTATGGTTTTTCCCTATAAAAAATTATATGATAAAGTTATAAAAGTAATTTCGAAATTATATAGAACGTCTGGCTAACTTGACAACTCTCTACCTGCTTGCGAAGAATTGCGAAATAGATTCATTATTGAGAAACAATACAGAATTTTCCATTATTAAATTATTGTACAAAACTAAACTTTTCCTATGTATGAATTTAGTATATTTTACGTCTTACACGTGATTGCTAAATTGAATGAAATGACGTAATGGCAATGAGTCAGTTTTCTTCAAACCGTGTGTAATTATATTCTGGTTTAGTATATTTAAAGCTTTTTATAATAATTGAGCAACTAATAATAACTATAACATTAAGATTTCAGCACTGCATTATGTTTAATGCACCAGGATAAGAACAAGTGAAACAAAAATGATTAAATTGTATTAGCAGCGGTATTTTTTTTTTAAATTCAATAAAGCTGCAATGTAAAACCTTTTTAAATTTTATCCTCATTCAGATATAAAAGATCGGCCTTTATAATGTAAATTATTATTTTTTTAAAGCTCAATATATAATCCAGTGAATCGCGAAACCCATTATTGGTGGTCAGAGTTTTTTTTTAATATAAAATGTTTTGTTCATCTTATGTAAACATCTGCGGAAACATTACAATAGATGAATTTGCATTAACGAACTGTAATAATGACGGGAAGTATTACTCATTTATTTAATTTTACACCTACTACACTAACATTACGGCCAACTTTATCAGACAGATAATAATCTACGCGTGAAAAGGCGCGAAAAAGTCCATTTGCACAAACCTGTAATATTATATATTTTAAGTAATTCAAATTTGCATATATAGCGTATAAAAAAAATCATACGCCTAAAAGCTCATGAATAATTTGTCGTACATTAATTTCACGTGCGCAAATCTGATATTTTAGTATTACTAAAGTAGAATGTATCGTATTAGCATAACGCTTGATAATCAATTGGTTTCATTTTTTTTACTGATGTGTGTTTACATTATTTTGTTTAGTTACTTGTACTTTTAGTACCAATTTTTTTAATAAGGTTTTGATTGCGATTCCATAGCGTTATGAAACGGTTAAATAAGACTATTTTTGCTACATTTATTGCATTAGTGTGTCAAATGTACATTAGCAATAATGATGTTCATATTGATTATATCTGTGTTATCAAATTTCTATCTAATTTAATACAATTTTAATAATTGGATAATAATAAGCGATAAAACTTTCGCTTGTACGTAGGTACTCCGTGATCTTATTTATTCGTTATTTATTATTAAAGATTTTATTAGATAATGAAGGTTATCGACTGTTGAAACATTAAAAATGCATCCCACAGGTTTTTATAGGCCTTTTTATTATACAGATATTAGTCTGAATGAAACACGTACATAGTTAAACTGAGTTTCATTGTAAAATAGTTAAATATGCAGTTTTATATTCCTACTAGCGATTCACCCTCGCTACGCTCGGGTTCGTCCATAGCTTGATTCCCCATACAAACTTACATCCCCATTTTCACCCCCTTAAGGGATGATTTCCTGATTAAAAAGTATTCTATGTCCTTCCCTGGGACTTAAACTATCTTCTTACCGAATTTCATCTAAATCGATTCAGTAGATCCAGAGATTACCCCCTACAACGTCACAAACTCACAATCTCATAAACTAACAAACTTTACCTCTTTATAATATTAGTATAGATTATACGCACTCTGATATAAAGAGAGCTGTTTTAATGATTATAGACTAAATTAAAATACACGTACGAACTTAGTAGAGCCCACACGAGGTAGGATTTTACAAATATTTTCATTTCAAAACGTTCGTTATTCAAAGTAAAAACATATTCGCAATAGGCGCCTAAAAATCGATTCGTAAAAGCTTTTCCACGGTATGTGAGAGACCTCAGATGCAAAAAGAATAACATTGACGCAGACTGGGCTCGCTTTTTATTTTATTGTATACTAACCCCGCTCACAATATAAGGCTTTAATATAGGGGCATATATTTATGACATAACTTGTTTATCTATGCTTTTATTTGGCATTGTAACATGTTAAATTACTTTTATATTACTTTGTTTTATAAAACTATTAATAACTAGCGGTTTAGCCTCGTTTCGCTCATGTTCGCGTCTAGAGAAACAAAAACAAATCTATCCCACGGGGTCCGTACATTTTTTCGGGATAAAAAGTAGCCTATGTGTTATTTTGAAGTATGAGTTATATTATTGTAAAGTATCATTAATATCCATTCAGTAGTTTTTGCGTGAAAGAATAACAATCATCCATACGTCTATACATCCAGACATCCTCAAATTTTCACATTTATGATATTAGTAGGAAGTAGAATAATAGTATTAACTGTATGAACTGATGTTTTTTACTTTTTTGTGCCTGGAAATCATTTTTTTAATTTTTTTTTATTAATTTATGTAAGTACTATAGTCTACCATACTTTTATTACTTATATTATAAAGAGTTAGAGTTTGTTTGTTTGAACGAGCTAATCTCAGGAACTACTAATCCGATTTAAAAAAATCTTTTTGTATTATATCTAATGCAAAGAGAATTTTTTAAATCGGTCGTTTATTGAGGAAGGCTATACGCTATATGTATATCATCATGCTACTACATAACGGAGCGGAGCTCTTTTACAATATATAGTCTATTTATTCCATACTAACCGTTAAAAAGTATTTAGGACGAACCCGAGCGAAGCGAGGGTGAGCGTAGTCAAATTATAAAAAAATATAAACTTCTAAAATTTTATTAAATGCTTGGATATTAAACATAACTTATAAAAAAAACTGAATTATTTTCACGTAAAGACACGCAATATGTTGTTACACAAAAACATCACTTTCATATTTGGATAAGAAGAAATAAACTTAGCATCGTAATCCTTAAACTAAAATATAATATAAAATTTATATTATTTTAATACAAATGCAATATTGCATTTTCTCATAAACATTTTATGATATTCTTTAGGTATATTTTATACCAGTGTATTATCACCTTTTATATATTAAACATAACTTATAAATTAAAGATAAATATTGAATTTCTGATAACTTTGGTTATAAAAATACATTTTTTCATATTATCTATGTGATAACTTATTAAAATATGTTTTGTTTTTATTATTATTATCTTTTAATTCGCACTAAAACGGAGGACTTACAAAATTGTTACGTTATTATGAATGCTGAAACAATAAAATATAGTTTTATTGTATGTAATGTCATATTTGCTTGCAAAATATCTTCAATTGTATTATTTAAATAACTATTATAAAGGTGACTTAGTGATAAATTATTTAAAACTAGTGACTCAGCCTCGATCCCCTCGGGATCGTCCCTAGTTAAGTTTTAAAGTTTAGTTTACATTTCTCAGAGATGAGATATTTTCCCGCAGTAAAAAAGTATCCTAAATGTTGACCCGGATAACCAGCTATCATCATAGCAAATGATGCGTTCCCTGACAGGCCAACAGACAGACATACAAAAATTCTAAAAGCTATTGATTCGGCTTCTGTATCCACAATAATGACTATTTAAATAAGAATTTCCAAAAAATATGTAATGTTTTTTAGTTTTCAGAATTTTATGATATGTATAGATTAAAAAAATGGGTATCGTTCTTTTCAGTGAACATAATGTATCGTTATAACAGAATATAATTTAATAGGCTTGATTATTTTTTCGTAAATTCTTGTTAATCCTTACAAAATAAAATGAAATGCAATATGGACTCCATAGACTCTCTTGCAAAAGAAGTTCAGGGAGACTTTTCCGTCATGGTTCCCTAAACGATACCATCAAAAGGGCTCTTGCCACCATTGACATTCCTGCTCTTATTGAGCCATCTGGAATAAGTCGAGATGATGGTAAGAGACCTGATGGCCTGTCGCTGGTTCCTTGGGAAAGGGGACGGGCCCTATTGTGGGACGCTACATGCGTTGACACATTGGCCCCGTCCCATGTCATGGAGACCGCGTCTAAAGTGGGAGCTGCGGCGGAGAAGGCTCAACTACTTAAGTTGCGTAAATACACCTCCCTTAGTCAAAATTATGTTTTTATTCCATTTGCTGTAGAAACCCTTGGCCCATAGAGTCAAAGTGCTAAGCTCTTCTTAAAAGACATAACACCCTGTCTTATCACCTCTACTGGTGAGAGGAGGGCTGGCGCATTTTTCGCCCAAAGAATCGGCATTGCCATTCAACGGGGGAATGCGGCTAGCATTCTTGCCACTATTCCACGCGGACATGACTTGTACAGTAATAACTAAGTGAACATATGTTTTGTATATATAATTAAGTATATTTGTAATTTTCTTTTTTGTTAATGAAGTATTTTTTATTATTCAGATGTTCAAACGAAATTACTTCAAATTATTATTTTTCATTTTATAATGCAATTGGATCATAATTTTTAAATCATAATAAAATACCATTTCGCAAAAATAAATGTTTATAGCAACGTATAAAAATGAAGCTTTAAAAAGTTTAGTTACAAAAATTGTACCGAAACGAATAATTTATACATTGTTTTACATCTATTGTTCGCGTAATAAAATAACGGGCCCATTTCTAAAGAGAAAATATCCACGAATACAATTTAGACGCGAGCGAAGTAATTTACAAAATATGTAGTTTAGAAGTATGTATTTGATTTCTTTTCTTATAAATTACTAGCAGAACCCGCGGCTACGCGCGCGCTAAAACTACAAAAAATATCTAAAAAGGTAGTTTCATACAAATTTTCATCCCCTATTTTACCCCCTTATAGAATGAATTTGGAAAAATGCTAAAACACGTTTTTGTTTAATATTATTGAAGAGCATTAATACTAAATTTCAAGTAATTCTGATCATAAATATATTTTTTGGATTGTATTATAACGTGTTTTTCCATGGTAATTAAATAATTTACCGCGGTGAAAAGTAGCCTATGTCACTCTCCAGCCCTCCAACTATCTCCACACTAAAAATCACGCCAATCCGTCAATCCGTTTCGACGTGAAAGAAGGAAACAAACAAACACACTTTCACATTTATAATATTAGTATGGATATCGTCTACGAGTCTATCAATAAAAACTGTAATATATTATAATTATCCCTTGGTTATTACATACTGTAGGATATCTCAGGAAAAGTCAGCATCATGTTTCAAAACTTTCATATATATTTTAACTAGATTTAGTTACAGTTTATGAATAAACACTTATTCTCACCAATTTCTTATTTCTTTGCTCCAGTTAATCACGGATCGCACCACCCATCAACCCCACGCCGACCAATCCCGACATTTGTTTATTTATTGTTTTCTATTTTTAATTGTATTTTTTCATTTTTTTTCGGCCTGACCATTCTCGTTATTTTTAACTGCCTGGTTTATAAAGGTATCATAATTTGTGCATTTACGTCGTCAGTGTGGCCAGTAGGTATAATAAATTAATAACTGTTTTATTATACATACATTAAAATAGCGAAACCTTACAATATAATAGAAGTGTAACTTATCGCTGTCTGTACATGGAAGATATTTGAGAAAAACTATTATTGGGGGTCTTTATTAACGCAACAGAACCCAAAACAATGATTTTTAGATTGTTTCTCTGTTTGTCTGTGCGTTAGTGCGCGCTAATCTCGGAAACGGCTTAAACGATTTGATTTGCGGTGTTCACTAATGTATTGTGGTAAGTTTCACTAACATTTAGTAGGTACCTATTTGTTTTATTTCAATTGGTTTATAAATAAAAAAGATAAGTCAATTTAAAGAATCACCTAGGGCCGAACCCGAGCGAAGCGAATGTGAGTCGCTAGTCTATACTTAATATAATAAATGTGAAAGTTTGTGAGTATGGATGATTGTTACTCTTTGACGCCAGAACGTCTGAACAGATCTGGATGAAATTTGGCACAAAGATAGATTATAGTCTGGAATAACACATAGGTTACTTTGTATCCCGGAAAAACGTACGGTTCCCGTGGGATAGTTTTCTCTTTGTTTTCCTAGCGGTGAACCCGAGGGAAGCGAGGGTGAGCCGCTAGTTTTATATAAATATATTGATATTATTTAATCATTATTTATATAATAATTTATTTACAATAAAAAAAATTACAAATATACTTAATTATATATACAAAACAAATGTACACTTAGTTATTACATTATTTTAATATTTTTAATAATAACAGTTATTGAATTTGTAATTCTATTAGTTAAATAGTTTCGACTTCTAAACTTCACATATTTGGCGTTTAAAATGCTACGTCATTTCATTTTAAGGTCACCGACCTCAAAAAACCATTTAATATAAAAGCTTACTTGTAATTCTAACGGTGTATATTTTGACAATTGTAAAGACCTAGTAATAAAAAATTAAATGCACGTTTAACATTATTAATTTTATAATATAATAAAATGTAGATAAAAGAAAACATTGTATCCCGCTGTCATGGAAGCATCATCGTCATATCAATTTTAATTAAAAAAAAAAATACCATCGGGACAAGTGACAAAACGAGCTTTTAATAAGAGATAGTCTGAAATATAACAATAATATGTTTTGCTATTTTTGTTATATATTTCATATAATACATAACTTCTACTTATGGCTTCACACGTGCGTTTACTTTATTTATAACATTATACTAGCATTCAAACTACACAAAAGCACTACTTTATATCGGATCAAATAGTAAATGGAGCTCAACTCGCAACTTTCCACTCGGGCAAATGAAGGACGCTTAGGAAAAATATTAAGCTATAAAAATTTGTTGTTGTTGTTTTAATATATATTAAAAGTTCCAAAGAAATCCATGTTTTAAAAAATTCTTTATTGAATCTAATACAAATCTATCTAATGTAAATATCTTTAAATCACAATCGAAATTATAGAAAGCTATAATTTTTTTACATCATCGAGTTATTACCTTACTATATAAAAAACTAGCATTGCCGTCCGCGTTCAGATGACCAAAAACCAAATTCTTACGTTTTACATATTAGTGTACTCTTAAATTGCAGTTTTTGTATTTCTTCTCAGAAAGGAAATATTTTTCCGCGGTAAAAAGTATCCTATATGTCGACCCGGATAACCAACTATCACCATACAAAATTTCATCAAAATCCCTTCAGTGGTTTTCCTGTGATGCGGTAACAGACAGACAAACAAAAATTCTAAAACTATAGATTCGGCTCTATATCGATAATAATGTTTATTTCAATAAGATTTTACAAAAAATATTTACTTAATGTACAGATTCGGCTTAGTTACAATTTTATTATATGTATAGATTGACTGATTGTACTTATCAGTGAAAAAATGTACTTCTTTTTCGTTATAGTTTTCCATTATCGCTTTCAATAAATTCAGTCGTTTGGAAGTTGGTGAAGAAAAGCATAGAGCTTAAATTGTTTCACGATAGTCGTAACGCAACGGTTATCCGTACTTACTGCGGTTTTTAACGGTTTAATAAAGCCTATATTTTTTATACTCCAAGTTGTAATAGTATGAATTACCTTGAATTGTTTTCTTTTTATATAGGGTTTTTTCATTAATTTCGCACCTGCTGTGTTCAGTATTGTAAATATACTTTGTAAAATAGCTAAATAATGTTCAAAACAAACCTTTTGTTCTAAAATAACAAATCCATACTAATATTATAAATGTGAAAGTGTGTTTGTTTGTTTGTTTGTTTGTCTGCCCTTCTTTCACATCGAAACGGAGTGACGGATTGGCGTGATTTTTTGTGTGTCGATACTTAGAGGGCTGGAGAGTGACATAGGCTTACCGCGGGACAATATCTAATTCCCACGGGAAAACATGTTATAATACAAGCCAAATAAAATAATGATTAGAATTACTTGAAACTTGATACTAATACTCTTCAATAAAATTAAATAAATATATGTTTTAGCATTTTTCGAATTTCATACTTTAAGGGAGTAAAATAGGGGATGAAAGTTTGTATGAAACTATGTACTTACTACCTTTTTAGAGTTTTTTTTTGTAGTTTTAGCGCGAGCAAAGCCGCGGGTTCTGCTAGTAGAAACATATTACTAACGTATAGAATTGATGCTGCCATATTATAATATCACTTTTTTTACTAATATTAATAAATTATTAATTTCAAATTTTATTACGGTCTGAGCGAGAAGGAATTTTAATTAAAATACACCCACCGTCATAAGTAGGTATTTCTATAAAGTATAGTTTGTTTTTATGTAAACGAAAGTCACGGGTTAAATGTTACGAATCAATTATACATATATTATATAACTATTATATATTTATGTATGTACTTATACTTAATCTTCGTATATATAAATTATGTTATCTAATTGTTTATATGATTAATGATTATATAATACTTAACAGAGGTACAATCCCCCAAAAAATAAGTATTAATACGTTAACGCTCGTGCCTATTTATTTCTTTATTTTTTATTTCATAAGTTTCAATTTTTTTGCGCTGAGCCCTAACGCTTTTTATAAAATAAAAGTGGTCTAAGTTACTCCTTATAACATCAGCTATATGCCAGTCAAAATCCCTTCAAAATCGGTCCAGCCGTTTTGGAGATTAGTTGGAACAAACAGACAGACTAAAATTTTAAAAATATTTGTTTTTTTTTCTTATAAGTACCGTATGTGCATTAGTAAAAAAGTTATTTTGACATTTCAAACAGATACTTCTTTTTTATTTATAAGTAGGTATAGATATAACTTTTTACAAGTATTCCGTACAATAAATAAACATTTTCAGATACACATGTACCAACAATCAATGATGCGAGCTGAAGAGATACGTCGACGGCGTCGCGAAGACATGCCCACAACACAGACAGCAGTTAACAACATATTGGCGGCGGCTGCGAGGGAGATGGAGGAAGCCCGGCACGCCGCGCGGAGCGGGGACCGAGTTGTTGCCAGTATACAAACTGAGCAAGAAGGTTAGTTGGGTAAAGTTGCCAACGCTACTTAAGTTTTAAATTGAAAACGTCTCTATATTTGTATTTGTGTTTTGCTTTTATTACAGGAAATTGATTTTACGAAATATTTATGCATATTTTAGTTGAAACAATGTGTGGAAATAATTATAGAACAAAGCGTTTGAGTGATTAAGAAATATTATTTGTATATAAACTATTATAAGTTGAATACAATTCAAATTTCTTGTTAATGGCTTCAAAACGTGCCAGTTGAGCTGTAATCTCAGCTCGCCAATGTTATGATAGATTGTTACGAGCTTGGAGTTTTAAACACTTTATTTCATCATTAAACCCCGACGCAAAAAGAGGGGTGTTATAAGTTTGATATTGATGTCTGTCTGTGTGTGTGTGTGTCTGTCTGTGGCATCGTTGCTCAAACGGATGGACCGATTTCGATGCGTTTTTTTTCATTTGAAAGCCAGTTTCCATGCGGTGGTTCTTAGCTATGTTTGGTTAATATCGGTTCAGCAGTGTAAAAGTATCAGCTCTTTTCCAAAATGATGTAAGGCATTTTGGCGTATAATTACTCGATTAAGTGCTTCACGCGTGCCAGTGTAATCGTTAAATGACAATTAACTTGCGTAGAGGGCTTATTATTTTTAATTTATAATTATATTGTTCAAAAAATTATATCCAAAAGTATCTCATACGTCCTACGGATAACCAAATCTTTATGCATTACAGGCTTAGAGTATTTGCACACTGTATTAATTATCACATGATCGTCTTAGATACCTAGCTATATAAAGATTTTGGCGTATATAAAGTTTCTGTTCAAAGAACACAAATTGTTTCCATGCATCAATGCGGGTCCTATCTTTCAATGTCAAAGTTAATTAAGAAGCTATTTTTCAAATGAGTTAAACAACAAAACATATTTTACGACAGTAGCTTAATAAATCTGTATAAATTTTGATATTCGAAGGCTATATATATATATATATATATATATATATATATATATATATATATATATATATATATATATATTATATCTGTGTTTATTTTACCGTAGAATAGTATAAAATAAACGAGAATATTTGCTTGTAAACGGTCATATCGGATATGTACATTATATAAATTTTACTATGAGAAATATTTTAAGAGGTTATATTTCTAAATAAAACCATGACTCATGGTTTCGTCTCGGTTATAATAAACGTGAGACATAATTCATTAATTTCTAAGGATATGAATAATCATGTTAAATAGTAGGACGAGTGTATTTAGTTTATTAATGTTACGGAGAATTGAAAAAATACACTTGTAGGTTAGGGAATGTTAGTGAAAAAAGTAAATACCGTCGCAGCCAACTTGGCACCACATTGACATATTATTTCTCAACGAATTCCTTTTTTGTATTATTTAATAATTAGTACGCACACCACGTCTTTAAAATAAACAAAAAACGACGATAACATAAAATTTATATTATATACTATCATTGCCAGCGGCTCCGCCCGCGTTCAGATGACCAAAAACCAAATTCTTAGGTTTTACATATTACTCGTAGTATATTCTTACAATGCAGTTTTTGTATCTTTTCTCAGAAATGAAATATTTTCCCGCGGTAAAAAGTATCCTTTATGTTGACCCGGATAACCAGCTATCATCATACCAAATTTCATCAAAATCTGTCCAATGGTTTTCTCGTGATGCGGTAACAGACAGACAGACAAAAATTCTAAAAACTGTACTCGGATTCTGTATCGATAATAATGTCTATTTCATAAGATTTTCCAAAAAATATTTAATGTACAGATTCGACTTAGTTACAATTTTAATATATGTATAGATTAATCATTAAAATGTGCAATTAACCTTTTTATTACTAAGAAATAAATAATATAGACGATACAATACGTCTTTATAGGAGTTTCAAGTTTAGGTTTATTATTAAAGAAAATATACAACATAAAAATAAATTACGTTAATACTACAACGTTCCTAACTTCTTTAACGAACTTCTATAAATTTCCATCCCCTATTTGATCTCTTTGGTGTGAACTTTCAAAACTTCTTTCTTAGTGTTCACCTTCGTTATATAAGGGAGTTGCGTCTGTCTGTAAGTCAGGGAATGAATTTTAGTTTTTTTTTTAAGTTTATTATATTCTTGATGTATCATATACATTTGTATCCTGCAAATTAAAAAATATATATAATGCCATTCAATATAACGTATCTTTGCATTTTTAAATTTTAAAGTTTATTACCTTCAACCTCTTGTATTAAATGGTATGAAGACTTGATTTTGTATTTCGAATACAATTAACATTGCATACGCATTTATACGTACTGGTCCAGGAGGTATCGCTGCATTTTGACGGTCTTTCATTTCGTTTAATTTTAATTGATAAAATTAAAATATTTTAAATATTAACTAAAATACGTGTTCATACATAATAGTGGCTGGTTTTAAAAGAAATAACATCACATAGAGTTTTTTTACTATATAAATAAAAATAGAATATACACAGCTGCATAAATGACGACGAAAAAAATATGACAGTTTAAATTCAATAACCTTCAAGAAACATGAAATGATAAAATTATAATATGTCTTTCTTACAAATGAGATTAAAATCTGACGATGTTTTCTTCCGTAACCGTCTGATCTCCCATGACAATGATTGCTGTACAGCATTCGAAACGTCGGGAACCAAAAATCAAAATAAATCCGCGAAAAAATCCGAAAAGATAGGTTTATTTAAAATGTCAAATATTCCCGTAAATCTAAAAAAGTATTAAGAAAGTATGATGTTTGTTTAATAAAAGAATAGAAATTTTAATATTTCTATCAAAAAAAGGTGATAAAAATATTTTAAAATTTGCAACAATGTCTCTCGGACCATACGTTCCGCTTTTACTGTCATTTCGATTCTTACTATGTAGGTTGTGTCATCAGTTGCCGCGGGCATTTTGGACATGACACTTGGCCTCGAATTACTTTATTATAAATACCACAAGTTCAAACGAGATTTTCCAAAGATCGTAAAGGTCTACTGACTTTTATCAGGAATTAATATACGATAAAAAAGTGAAAAAAAGACCATTATTCAAATATAGATATAAATAATTTTCTTAGAATTATCGTTTTATCAAATAGCACAAAAAACTTTTCCTCGTCTTGATAGCGATTTTATAAAAAAAAATATGTAATATGTAAGTTTGCATCTAATATCGTTAAGCTATCTTGTAACGTCTTTAGTGACAAATTAAAAGTGAAATATAATTAAATAAATGATAAATCTAATACACTTATCAAATATAACTTATTTGAACAGTAGTTATGGACATCAATACACAAACCGAGATATATTTTACAGAGTGCTATAAAGGAAATAATTATTTTAATATATATTTTTTCTAATTTAAAATATGTTCTGTTAAATTGTTTATATGTATTGATGTATGGTTGTATATTATATACATATATTATTTTTTTCCAACTAAAACTTAACGTATTGTTGTAGATGGTAGGTCCGCCATTATTGAAAGAAATCTGGAGTAGTGATTCCCATACAAAATAAACAATTCCGAACTTTTCGATTTTCTAGCTGTTCTTATGGATTTCCCCTATTTTTTTTATTAATATAATATACTTAAAATACCCCCGACACCCCCAACAACACAAAAAAAAAGGTTTATTCAAATAGATCCAGCAATTTTTGAGTTTTAACGAGGCTAACGAACATCAATTGATTTTTATATATATAAATAGATAAATCTATCCTGGATATACTCTGTATATTTACAAAAACATTATCAACTTTATACACAACTTTTCTTACAGCGGCCGCTGCAGCAGCTTCTGAAGTAAAACGCGAGTTAGAAGACGACAGGCCTAAAAAGAGGGTGTCGATAATGTCACCAGAGGATGAAAAACTTCGAGCCAAGAAGAAAGCCATGACTGTACGCTTCCAAGAAGACAATAAGACTGAGGATGGCCCCGTCAAAATCACATCACCGGGTAAATATACTATGATTTTTTTATTTGCTTGAGCTTTTACCAATATATAAAAATAAGTCATGATTGGTAATTATTTATATGAAATACTAGTGGCATACCCTAATATGCGTCCTTAGGTGTCTTTTGCATTTATTAGGGTTCAGTACCCAAAGGGTAAAAGGAAATCCAATTACTAAGACTCCTCTGTCTTTCTGTCTGTCTGTCTGTCCGTCTGTCACCAGGCGGTATCTCATAAACCGTGATAGTTAGACAATTGAAATTTTAACAGATGATGTATTTCTGTTGCCGCTATAAGAACAAATACTAGAAAAACAGAATAAAATAAATATTTAAGGAGACTCCCATACAACAAACGTAACTTTTTTTGCTCGTTTTGGGCTACCCAGTGGTAGCGAGCCGCTTGGAAAACCGAGTGAAGCGGGTTCAAATCCCGGGTCTTCACACCCCTGATCACACACCATGAGTAAATACTCGTGCGAATTATTTCCAACATAATTACCTATTGTCTTATGGCAAAGGAAAATATTGTGAGGAAACCTGCATGTCTGAGAGAACCAGAGAACCTAGGAAATTTTCGAAATACATATAAAGTCCGCCAACTCCCACTTGACTACCTTGTTGGATAGTGGACTATTATAGCCTGCTCCCCTTCGCATTGAATGGAGGCTTGTGCCCAGCTGTGGGACGTTAAGGGCCTGAATTTATACTAATATTATAAAGATGCAGAGTTTGTTTGTTTGAACGTGCTAATCTCAGGAACTACTAATCCGTTTTGAAAATTTGTTCTATAAATGGCTATATATCATCCCGGAAAAGTATACGGTTCCGGTGGGATAGATTTGTTTTCTATCTGCTAAATGGACAAACGAAATAAGTTCGCGTGTGCTAAATGGGCAAACGAAATTTTTCCGTTTAAAAGTAGCTCAACCCAAAAATGGACATACACTTTCATGTTTACTATAACATAGTGTAATATATTATTCATTAATAGCTAGTATATGAATGTCATACTGATCTTATAATTGTTTATAGGTACATATTGTAATATTCATGTCTTTTGTTTCTAGACCCAACACACTTATTACTATTAATAATTATACAAACATACACTAGAAAGTTCTTTTTGAACATATTTTAATTAAGAAAATTTAATTTATGTTAATTACACCTTTATATGAAAAATATAACAATTTGTAACTAAAATTCATCATATAACAAGGGTCTCAAGGTTAACATATAATTATATGAAACTAATAACAATACGACTAATGAATATACTTTATCATATATTTAAATATTAAACTCAATATAATTTAATTCTATATAACGCAAAATTCGTTTTTAAGTAACCAGTTAGTGTTTGAGTTTATTACGTTTTGTTTTATAAAGACGATCGAGTTTCGCTGCGTCGCTAATAATTCTATTGAATATGTATAATTATATTTTAAATTTATTTTAAAATATTTTTTTTTAATTTATTGATATTTTTAATTTATTGATTATATATTTGATTTATTTATATTTTTAACTTAAACTAATGAAAAATAGACAGAGTGTCATAGAACTAAACATGAAGCCAAATAATCATGTTTTAAAAGAGTATATAGATATTAGTAGAATACTCATTACTCTGATAAAAACATAAATGTTAATAGATAAAAATAGCTAACGGATTTTATTTTAATAAATAAAAATAAATAGTAAGCTAATTTATAGTATGTCTCTTTCAGAGAAAGATAAATAACGCTTAAAAAATACAAAAGAATATACTTAGTATTATTTTTATTATTCACTAGCACATACCCTCGCTTCGCTCGGGTGCGTCCATAGGTACGTTTTACATATATAGTTATATTGCGAGTACCTTAGGAGATAAACTTATACTTGATATTGCAGACTTTTCTGTAGGCCTTTTCGAGATCTATACATTTTCTAGTACATTGTTTTAATGTATGTTTTAAAGTTTACTCAGGGGAAGCGTCAATTTCTAAAGATGACTGGAAAGAACCAGTTTTAGCGTTTTCCCGTAGAAATAAAAGATTTCCTGTGGTAAAAGGTATCCTGAATGTTGCCTTCAATAATAAAGTTATTACTACACAAAATTTTGGTAAAATTAGTTCAATACTTTTTGAGTGAAATGCGCACATCCAAACAGACAAACAAACAGATAAATAGACAAACAGACAAAAAAATTAATAATTATTGTTTTGGGGTTTATATTTATTACATAATACGTTGCAACATTGTCTTAAAAAATATGTCAAATACAGATTTCGCTAAGTTATTGTTTTATTATATATAGATTATTATTCATATTTTCTGTTCAAAAATTGAAAGTTAACGTCTAATACCTGTATAAAATGTCTCTTATTATTTAGAGAAAGAAATCAAACTGTATGGCAAAATCGAGAATAGGGATAGCTTAATCAGCAAAATCACGCTAGTATTTTAGACTTCGAAATTTTTTTGGAGGGCTCCGAATTCTAATTATTATAGTAATTCTGTAGTCTTTAAATACAATAAGAAAATTCTAAATTATTCAAATAATATAAAACATTATAATATAATAATTATATAATGTTATTGTCAATAAATTAGAATCGCATCACTGTATTTTTTGCCCTTATAACGATAACCGACTACAAAAAAAAAACTTTTGAAAAAATACAATTAAGATAATAATACTTATTATTTTATAATTAATTTGCTTTATAATTTTAATTAAAAGTATTACTTTTTAAAAATAAAATATGAGATTACATTTATATTTAATTTAGCTCGCGTTAATTTGCCGAGACGGCGTCGTGGATAATAAAATTATGACTTCATCGCGTAATGGAATTCCGAATGGTACATTTTTAATCTCCTTAATAAGACAAGAGAAAAATTAGAACACAATAGTAAAAATTGTAACTTTGCTACAATATATAAAATTTAATTGTATTATTAATCACTGTGAAAGTTATTAACGTTGCTTACCTTAAGAATAATACATATATATATAGGTCGGAAGTTCGATTCCCGCTTGGATCAAATATTTCTTTACTTTGAGGAGATGTTTGTTATGGAAACAAGTCAGTCTTCATGACAAGGCTTAAGCTTCTTATCACTTTCCTCATCGAATACGTTAAAAGATTTTGTAGAGATGTGTAAATTTTTGAACATTTTTGAAAATGTCTTTTCGAATTATTTTGTACAAATAAAAACAGTATTTTATTTTCGTTAAATTATTATTTATTATCTTGCAATAAACATATTGTATTGAGTATTTATTATTTATGATGTATCTCATTCTCAAGCAAACAATTTTCAGATGGATAAGGTTGATGAACTTTAATAAATTAAAACTTTATTTTCTTTGTATAGTCTAGAGTCTAGACTAATTAGCTTTTTTGATTTCCTCTTTATTTGGTATTTTTACCAAATTATATTTAATTAAAATCTTAACATATATAAGTTAATAAAAATAATTGAATATTAAATAACGCCCTTTCGGGCAAACAAGTTTTTAAATATTTAAATTAGGATGTTTTTTAATTTTTATTAATAAATCTCGAAAATTTATTATTGATCGCTTATATACTGTCCATTATAAAAATAAATTAGCTCTAAATTGAAGATTTTATTAGCTAATAAAAAAATATATATTTTGTATGGACGTTTTCCAAAATAACAGGTAATTTTGGGGTCACATTAAAAAACTTACAATATATTTTAATATTTCGGATTAGGCTTGGGTTTTTTAAAAAAAATATTTAAAAGTATAATGGAAAATAAACAACGCTCTTAACGGCGAACCTTATGAAAGTTATTAAAATAATATACAATATCTTGAAAAAAATGTATATATAAGTATTTCATAAAGACAACTTTAAACGACTTATGTTCATAAATATGTATAAATGTCTCGGTTAATACGAAACGGGTATATTGAAATACAATATAACAATATTTTTGACAGAAATTATAAATGAACGAGAAAATATCTTATCTCTTATATTACATATATTTAACA
This sequence comes from Brenthis hecate, assembly GCA_951806755.1. Lineage (NCBI taxonomy): Eukaryota > Metazoa > Arthropoda > Insecta > Lepidoptera > Nymphalidae > Brenthis > Brenthis hecate. The sequence continues at coordinate 4,036,528 of OX638258.1, read as the reverse complement.
AAACGCGCTGCTATCAGCTAATTAAGGTATTGTTTTATGATTAAAATTAACTAAGAATATACAATTACTAATTAAATTTCGACGAAAAAGGCAGGATGTTTTAATAATTTATGTGCCAGAGCCAAAAGAAAAAAATGATAAAAATTAATATTTATGGTAATCTGTGTTTTTTTGTTTATGGCGCTTGGTACAAACACTACTAAAAATCATTTTGCAAGCATATAACAGACAGAGAAATACGATAAAAATTTGTTAAAACAAGTATAATTTTCAAAGCTATGCAAATGAGTAGATATTACTGAGTAATAAAAATAAATGCTACTGTTATAAATTATGTCGACATCACTGACAATTTATATACTTTTTAATTAGAGCAAACAAATCACAGGCTCCTTTAAGCTAAATAATTTGATTTTTATTCGCGAATGTGCGTCATACAAATTTTTATTTTATATTCCAACCCATAAAATACTCTTAGCGACAAAATAAAAAACTGTAAATTTTGCAACAAAATTTATCAAATTTCAATTATGTTTTATGTGTTCGCTTAGCAATTTAAATAACATAAACGTTTAGTAAATATCACATATAATATCAAATGTGTATATATATAATGATTGGGACCTAATAAACGAATATCAGCATTCGACCTCGTAACTAAAACATTACTTATATATTACTAGCGACTCACCCTCGCTCCGCTCAGGTTCGTCCCTACTTAGGTTTTAACATTTAGTATAGATTTCTCAGAGATGAGATATTTTCCCGCAATAAAAAGAATCCTTAATGTTGACCATAATAACCAGCTATCATCATACCAAATTTCATCGAAATCTATCCAGTGGTTTTCCCGTGATGCGGAACAGCAGCAGCGGCAGACAGACAGACAGACAGACAGACAAAAATTCTAAAAACTATAGATTCGGCTTCTGTATCGATAATAAAGTCTAGGTATTTCAATAAGGTTTTCCAAAAAATATTTCATGTACAGATTCGGCTCAGTTACAATTTTATTATATGTATAGATTAGGACCTAATAAACGAATATCAGCATTCGACCTCGTAACTAAAACATTATATATATTAAAAAAATCAAGCCTTATTATTTATATGACGCAGTTACTTTATGTGGGCAACAAAACAACAATAGAACGGTCTCAAGACAATAATTTAGTGTAATTTCCTTTCACGGTTCACAATTTAATAGCGAGTCTCCGCCAGTAAGCCGATATGCAATAAAATGGCCGAATGGCGTCACATTTTTACTGTAAATCAAGACTTTACTATCTGTTATTATTTTATCATCTGTTTAATGTGAGATATTTACAACTTGCAATAAAGAAAAATCTAATTATACTAATCAATTATTAAAATTTAAGAAGTTGCGATCAGAGTAATAATAGGTATGCTTAAGGTTTCGTTTGCTCAAAACGTTGAAATGAATAATATTAAATAATATTCTAAGATATTTTTATTTAATCTCATCATTAAATATTTAATGTCTACCAAACTTCTGATCTTGACCCAAAAGACGAATAAAACTTGCAGACCATAAATTGAAATCGCAGTCCGTAACAATATAATGTGTTTTAAATAAGTATGCATAAGTCATTGTTTTACAATAATATGGACTTACTGAGCCAAGATAAACATAATGTAGATGAATCACAGATAAGAAATGGTTAATACAATTAAATTCTTGCTTTAAAGTTGTATTTATGATATAGATTTTTTTCTTACGATGTTTTGTTTAATGCATGATTAAGGCGTACGCATATTCTTCCAGTATTTAATGCTCACACATTTTATCTATGGCCAATATAAATATTTACTTGTGTCGAAATGGAATTTTCCAATCTTGACTAGATTTTAGACCTTTTCAGTACATCTCTCTATCCATAATTATTATAATGCTTATAACTCTGTTATAAATTTCTAAATATAAAGTATAAATTCTATCAGATAAAAATCTAACGAGGAAAATAACACCGTACGTTTTATGGGCCTATCTTAAAAACATCTATTTACAGAAGCAGGCGCCGCGCCCTAAAATAAAATATTTACATTAAAGTCGCAATGATTTTGAGCAATCTCGGCGAGCGGGCATTTGAAGTTATTTAATTTTTTTACTTAACTTGTTTTTATTTATCCTCGAATGCCTAGCTCTATTGCTCTGAGTTCTGCTTAGAACACTAAGTTTTGTAATATGATTAATTTGTGTTGATATTTAAAAATTTTGTATCATAAAGAATGTCGTTGCGGGTTCTTATACAAATATTGTTTATTTCATAATTCATTTTACTCTATACCTCTCCAAAAGTCAATTTGGACAATATTTAAATACATTAAACGTCATATTACGTGTATTTTGGGAATCAAACTTGGGACCTTAGAGCTGATCTCTTCGGTCATGTCAAAGTCATCATCGGGCTATGAAAGTGAGAAAAAGAGAGTACCTACTGATATTACTGCCCTCCCTGTACATACACTCATTGTGTAATAATCTCTTGAAATTAGATTCTCAGTAAGATGAGCAGTCGTTATCAATACTTTTTGTTTCGGATATATATTTTTTAACTTTATAAACAGTAAAATTCACTTATAATGATGTCCGAGAAATAAATTTCACGTCATACTAAGTGAATGTATAGAAAGCATAAAAAATGATTTTTTTTTACTTATGATTTTATCTTTTAGATTATTCTAATAACTTTAGCTTTAATTCAAAAAAAACATATTGTGATGGCCAGGAATTGAGTTTATGTAGTAGGAAACTAATAAACAGTGTGTATCTGTCATTAAAAAGGCTTTAATAAAATTGTAAAAAGCGTGTTGAACCAACCCACCATGGGTTGGTAAGCTATATATGTATGTCATTTCAAAGTTTAAGCAAGTGATCATATCCGAACATGTTCCATAGTAGTTTGTATAGAAACCAGACTTGAAATGCCTCATATTAAGCGGCTGATAATTATTATACCCAAGTATAATAAACAGCGTCCGTAGTTGCCCTTTTCGTTTATAATATCGCGGAAGTTCTCAGAAGACACGATTTTTCCGACTTTTGTCACAGATATCATCTTAGTAGTTTTTTAGGTTAGCCCGATCAATCACAAACTCTTGGCAACTTTAATTTAGGTATAATAAGTAATAGTTTCTTAGATTTACGCGAATATTTGACATTTTAAATAAATCCATCTTTTCGGATTTTTTGCGGACTTTTTTTTTTTTGGTTTCGAATGCTAGTATGTAGTTAGAAAAGATAGTTTGTATAAAATAAGTAGTGATTTATATAAGCGGAGTCACAATAAGCAACTTGTGTGTATTGTTCCAGGCGCCACAAACACAAACCACGGCAATGACAAAGAGGATATGAAACCCGGCGGCATCAAGGTGGTCCAACTGGCGGTGCTACAGAAGCCCACAAACAATGAACATGACGATTCAGACGGTGAGGTGCTAGTGAATGCTGATTGATATTTATTTTTTTTTACACAATTTTAGAAAAAGCTGTAAACTGTTTAATTTCAATTTATTTGAGATCATTTTTGTCTCTATTATAATTGTTTGAATTTCAAGAGTGTTCGATTTAAATTGAATTTTTATTATAGAGTACATAAAATTGTACGAAAAAATATTGTACAATTTTATTACTACAACCATATCTAATTGGTTATTGGGTTAATTAATTATATTATAAATATCTATTAATTTGAATTTTTTAATAACTTTTTTATAACTTTATATAAAATCAGATTTGTTAATTTTTAGGAATGTTGTTTAGAATACGGTATTTTATATTAAGATATAAAATATGCTAATTATTTAATTTCCCGTGAGAAGATTTCAAAAATACGCTTTAATAGTATTTACAGTTTTAATCATTATTTGTGATAGAGTAATGAAATGTAAATTTAATATGCACTATGTTAGTCGTCTTATATATTACTTAATTTTACATATCTAAACAAGGGATTAATAATAAATCTACATGATTTATTGTATGGCATAACAACAATATAAAAAAACGTCTACGTTATCAGACAGATAATTCGTAATCATTTACTCGTAATTGATTACTACAGTAATACTACGAAATACAAACTTAGTTATACCGTCGGTAATATGAATGTTAGTTTTAATAAATGAAGCATGTTAAAATATAACATAAAAATATTTCATGCTATGGAAGATTCTCACTCTGTGTGCAAATCTGACTCGCACTTTTCCAATTTTTTTAAGATTTAATTTACGTACTTTTTAATGTTTATTTATGCAAAACGCGGTATACCTTAATGAAATTGTATGTTAATTAGATAATATAGGTTAATAAATTTGGCATCAATATGACATCAAAGTAAATATTAGCATTTTAATAATGATCCCTTGTAATATTTCCAAATGAGAAAGAATACTTGCTAATTTGAATCTTAAGGCATGCATTTCACACTTGATAATTAATAACGTATTTGTTTCAGCTAATTTGTTATAATTCCATTTTATTTACAGAGAAAGCAGGTAAACATGGAATGGATGATGATGAAGAGACAGACTCCAGTGGGTCAATATCAGATTCAGGCGCTAACGAATCACAAGATGGCCGCCCGCATGTTTGTGACATTTGTGACGTCAGGTAATATTCGGTTATAAGCTTATCCTACAGACATTGTTCTGTCGACGTTTAAATTTTCTGTGTGGACTTTGAGTCCATACAAAGATTCTTTTCTTTTTTCTCCTTCTTTCCGTGACTCTTTTCCATTTTTTTTATTATCTAAAAATATTATTCGGACAATTACAACTATATAGTACTTTAACTAATAATATAGTTGAAATGATTATAATCATTTAGTTAATAATTCTTAGCGTCAACCCTAAAGACGTTTCCCGGCTGACATATAAAAATAAGTATAACAGTCGGGTGCGCCTTTTTATTGTTAAATAAAGTATAATATCTCCTGCACGTATAAAGCTAGTCTTATTGATATTAGCCGCCGTAACCGAAATCGGCCAGGACATTAGATATGTCCATACTCATTCGTTACACTATATCTACAATACTATTATAAAGAGGAAGATTTGTATTTCTGTATGTTTGTAACGAATAAACACAAAAACTACTGGACCGATTTAGAAGCAAGAAGATAATTTGCGACTATGTGAAGGACATAGGATATTTTTATTCCGGAAATCATCATCTAAAAAGAGGGTGAAAGGGGGATGAAAGTTTGTATGGGGAATCAACCTAGGGACGAACCCGAACGAAGCAAGGGTGAGTCGCAAGTGGAAGATATACAGAATACATTGTCTAAACGTATGACTGTGGTCAGATTCGCGCGGTCGTCGCACCTGTCGCGCCACCGCCTCACGCACACCGGCGAGCGCCCCTTCACGTGCGGCGGCTGCGGCCGCTCCTTCGCGCGCTCCGACAAGCTGCGCGTGCACACCAAGATATGCGAGCGGGTGATTATTTTGTTTATACAAACAAAAACATACAAGTGTTAACCCTTCACGTGCTTTTATAACTGATTAGCTACTAACCCTTCACGTGCTATTATAACAGACTAGTGACTAATCCTTCACTCGGGGTACATTTGGTGCCTTTTGTATTTATAATATTACTAGCAACTAATTCGTTTAGGTGTATCCCTAGACATCTAACAGTAGTCTGTATAGAATAACCAGGTCCAGGTATAGTCCACCTATGTACCAAACCTTATCCAAATCTGTCCAGCCCTTTTCTTGTGAAATAACGACAAAAACATATACAATGTATATATTATACATACTTTCGTAATCATGATAGTAATCCATTTATCAAAAAAGTACTAGATACACAATAAGCGACAAAAAATGTCGCCGAATGAGCGCTCATTTGAACATTTGAACGCGCTTTTTTTTTTTTGTGAAAACAACTTTAAGCTTTAAGGTTTTATTTACATTGTTGTATATTTATTTTAACTAGAATAATTACCTAAACACAATAGGTGACTGTTTTATGAGAACTTTTGCGAGGGATTGTGTATCTAGTAATTTTTTAATCGATGTAGTAATCCGATATACAAAAGCTCCATTTTTGGGCAAGTTTTATTATTAACAGGATCCCATATCTAACTCCAGGTCATGGTCTATTTGTTAAATTTTCATCCAAATTCGTTCAGTCTATTCAGCGTGGAAATTCACATAGAAATTACGCCTTTAGGCTTCAAAGCGTGCCAGTTAAGCGAAAAAAAGAACAATCTCAATTAACTAAGGCATATTATTGACACACACAGATGACATTGCTCCTAGTGTAGATCTGTCTTATTATACTTATTGCGACGTAAATATTATTATTCCAATATACAAAAAATGTAGGCTGTAATTGTATTGCATTCTTTTTGTGTTAATTTAAAATATTCTTACATTTGTTCTTTTAATGGCAATAATCATATAAATGGGGTGCATAAGTTATTTTTTGTTATTATTAGCATCAATAATTGTGTTATTCTTGCATTCTGTAAATAAATTAAAAAAAAAGTGGTAATGATTGTGAGAAAAAATGTTAACATAATATTAAATAACTTATAGCAACAAAACATTTTATATAGATGGATACTTATGCACATATTAATAATGAAATTAAATTGCTTTCTTAGCCCGAATTTGGAAATTGGTAAATTACGTGTGTTTCTAATTATGAAAAAAGTGAAGTATTTATATGTTAAATATTGTGATATACATTTGTATGTGTTTTTTTCTTTCATTAAAAATATCATTTGATTCGAACGAAGACCACGGGTTCAAATCCCGTAAATAATTATTTCAATTTACAATAATAATCTATCTCAATTAGAGTGTGAAAATGTATATTCTATGTAGCATCACTACTTAATAAGGTAGTTAGTTAAGCTTATACATATGTATAATGTTACCATTTTACCATAGACTAAAATAATTCTAGAACTGTCCAACAATTAATATAATAATGATAATGCTGAATATAAACAAAAAGGCAATCTAATACATTATATATTCCAAAACATCAGGTACATAAACAAAACTTGCAGGAGGACCCCACGGTGGATATGAGCGAGAAGCGCGAGAACAACTCGGAGGTGATGTCGGGCATGGTGCGCACCACGCACCGCGAGTCCGGCCACCTCGTGTTCACGCCCGGCGGCGACGTCATGCTGCCGCCGCGCAACCAGGTAACCCCTGCCGCTGTCTTCTCATCATCGCCCCTTGCCTTCAATGCGAGGGGGATCAGGCCATAGTGCACGCCAGCCAAGTGCGGGCGGCCTGAGTATGTCTTGCTAGGTTCTCTCAGATTTCCTCACGATGATTTCCTTCACCATAAGGAAAGTGGTAATCATGTTAGAAATGATTCGCACATGAAAATATCAGAGGTGCGATATCCCAGGATTTAAACCCGCTTCACTCGGTTTCCCAAACGCGCTACCACTGGGCTACCACTGCCTGTAGCTTCTAATGATTAGCCATGGTTTTCAAGTTCAAGTAAAATTTTTACGATGCGCGCGCACACCGACAGCCAAAAAGCGAGATGATGAAGTTAGCTGCATTCCTTATACAAACAGAAAGTTGTGACACACGGGATAAAATCTTTAGTTATTTTGGTTCTGTTACGTCAAAGAAGTATAACTTACTCATACTTTTTTTTAGTGAATAAATGCACAGCGGTATTCGGAAGGCTTTATTTAAAAATATATATAAAATGTTTTTTTATTACTTTGAACATAAATCTATGTACAGGTAAAATTAAAAAGCTGCCAAGAAATATAATCTTTAAGTTTCTCTACAATTTCACAGACTCCAATCTAAACTAACTTACTAACTATGGAAGCTAGCTATCAACGAGTCCATTACTGTCTGACATTTTTAATTATATAATAAATGAATTTCGACATGTGCACAGGATTATCAGTCTATTAATCCATACAACTGTCTTACTAGTGCTAATAGATAAACCTGCACATTACTAATATCCTCCTGGCTGATTTTGGTAATAGCGATGTAAATCTCAATGATAATGTAAATAAGCCTTGTGTGTAGGAGATACATGAACGAATAAGTCACTGGACCAGACATATAAGCGGACGTACCTTTATCTGTCTTATTAGTAGCCAGGAAATTTCAGCCTTTGTCGTTTGTTTTTTGCGTCAGTCTCAAGCATTTACTTGTCAACAAACAATCTGCCAAAAATGACTAAATGTTCTGTTAAATGGTGTAAAAACTATAGCGGCGGAAGCAGCACTGTTTCTTTTCACTTGTAAATACATTATTTTATTACATTTATTGTTATTTATCACACAATTTAATAAAATTGTAAAATAAAATGTCATATTATCCAACTATGTTAAATATAGTCGATATTTCTATGTATTGTTGACATCTGACAACCATCATAAAATCCCTGGATTATACCATTCAGAACAAATGACTAAACTGTCGAGTGAGTCCATTTGACATCGACTAGTGCTTGACAATGTCGAAAAATATATCGATATTTGACGAAATAACTGAACGAATTGTGTTATTTGTACAGTACAATAACATAAAATACTTTTATCACAGTATCCTACAATCTGATGACAATAAATTTATAAAAATATTTTCTAAGTCACATAAAAATATAAATGCAAAAATTATAATTAGTATGTGTACTTATTTTTTTATTTTATTTTATACCACATTTATATACTTTGGAATATTATTCCATTGTAATAATAATAAAGATCATTTTATTTCAACACATAAATTACACAAAATCAAACAATAATGTTTTAGCACTAAACTTCTGGGTTGGCGATTTGTAATAAAACACTTTACTTTCACGATCTATTTTACTTTCACGATCCAACACTCACTTTAATTTGCAATCACTTTTTCTTTTTCCTAATTTCACAAATGTTTATTAAGAACTGAGCAATATTAGGACAGTGTCACATTTTTATAAGCTACCCGAGACAATCAATTGCCAATTAAAATAATTCAATAACAGAATCAACAAAATCACTTTATTTAATTAAATTAGCTTAATATTTTTTTAATCTTTACAAAATAATATTTATTATATATTAATGGAATATACACCCGATATTCATTTGTTCATTAACATTATTATAGGCCAACAGAATGCTGCCATCAATGCCATCGTATTTATATAAATCAAATTAAAAAATAATTATTATTTGACACATTATTATTGCCTCTTTAATTCATTTATTTTAATTTATTATAATAAATACAGATATTTTAAATTAAAAGATGTAAAATATGATGACTATGCTAACCAATGTCTAAAATGTCATTAATTGGTTCATCGATATATGTATTTTATCGATTACGTTCAAGCACTAGAAATATTGTATTGTGTACCTGTGTGTATAATAATGTAATAAAATCTTTGTGTGCGTTATGCGTCTTTTGGTTGAACGAGTTTTCATACATTTGTATTTTATGTCTCGTCCAGTGGTTTATTCGTTCATGAGGAGATACCATAGTCTAACGAAAACAGACAGAGCAAATATGCGAAGAGTGCGGGTAAGCCGCACCCGACGGGCATACTTACTTTTATACAACACTCGGGAAATGGCTTTAGGATTTTTCGTCTACACTTTCACCTCCTTAAGGGATGATTTCCAGGATAAAAACTATCCTATGTCCTTTCCAGGGTCTCAAACTATCTTCTTACCAAATTTCATCTAAATCGGTTCAGTAGTTTCGAAGCTTATTCGGTATAAAAAATCTTTCCTCTTTATAATATTAATATATATGGGTAAAACTTGTAAGCTTTCGCTATAATAATTTTGGTATTTTTGGCAACTCTTGCAGCATTTCCGTTAAAATCAATGGGCGATCGCCTACTGTATGGATTTTTCAACTGCAATATTATATTGCACAAGTGTATGCGAATAAGTGTGTATAAGTGCACTCTATTTCTTTCACTGTCAAATCTGGTGGGGAGAGAATTCGGTGCTGAACGGATCTGGATGAAATTTAGCACGGAGATAGATCTGGAACGACACATAGGTTTCTTTTTATCCCGTAAAATGTACAGTTCCCGTGGGATAGATTTGTTTTTGTTTTTCACTAGGCACGAACTCAAAGCAAAGGGAGGGTGAGTCGCTAGTATAGGATATGAAAAATATGTTCCACATGAATCATGTAAACGAACGTATTCTCACGATATCATTTAATCTTGAGTATGGTTCTTATAAGGGGCACGATCAGTTAAAGCAATCAGTGATCTGTGTCTGTGAAAAATATTATTCAAAAATTCGTTTTAATTATCAAAATCATAAATTCCTCCAGACCGAATTTCAATCACAATTTTACAGACTGATGTACAAAGTCCTATCCTATACTATGAAATGAGCAATATTTGTATATATATTTTTAATCACGTTCTCTTAAACGGCTGTAACGATTTCGATGAAATTTGCAATAGGTATAGCATTTTCGGTGGCGAAAAATCGATGTATCTATCTAGGCCTCATATCTAGGAATATTTTCACGTATTTTCACGAAAAAGATTTGCCCGATTTTATTTAGATAATGTCTTGCTTTTTAAGTTTATCTATTGTATATATATTTTTGGAAAAAAAAAATTAATATCTTTTCTGGTAAAAAAGGTTATATTAATTAATTATATAATTAATACCTGAATGACGTACTAATTATATAATCAAGTAATATAACACTTTTCTAGTAATTTCATGAGATCATGATATTTACTTCTAAGATTTTTTTTTACAGAAAACCTGGGACTGTATCTTTTAATTAGACGTATAAACAAGTCTCTAGTCTATAGGCAACCATTGCAAACAAAAGCCAGTTTTTTATCATCTTTGCCTGATTGATCTATTAATTATTATCAAACAGTTACAATATTTTTTATTGAGGAACAACTTATTTTCTACTTAAGAATTATATTATCATATCTTCATTCAACCAATTAAGTAAATTCAAAATGAAATTCCCCGTCATTCACGGTATTTGCACACGCGTGCTGAGCTACAAGCATATATTGATATATTGTATAAAAATATACAATACTTATATGAATATTTAATATTTCAACCCCACTATATAATTAGCTATATAAAACTTAAAAAAGCTAGTGACTTGCCCTTGCTTTCCTTAGTTGTCTAACAGTAGCCTATATATTACTCCAGGTCATACTCTATTTGTGTACTAAAATCATATATGTATTGTATTTATCGTTCAAATCTGAGATTAAGGAGTTACTATACACAAACGTTAAGTTATCTATACTTTCCTAATAACGCTATGGATCGGGGGGCACGGCAGTGCCCCCGCCAAGTCGAGCAAAAACGTGCACGGCAGTACCATCCTTTTCTCGAAGCGATGTATTTATTTCATTTTTTATATATTAGTGTATTCTACTTTTTTCTATGTATTTAGTAATATAACTCTGCCATCGTTCGCCCTTTTTGTACTTTTTTACTATAAGAGACAGTTTGCTATTTCCTATACCTTAGCTTGCCTGGAAAAAATCTTTGTTTTAGCGAAAAGGCTTTTTGTACATTGTCTTACTTTTTTTTTCTTAGTTGTACAATAGCCTTTATTATTATTATCTCCTTGAATTTTACGGGCAGCCCGGTACTTTGGAAGGCTTGTGTGGGACACAGGTCTAACATATAGAGAAAAGAAAAAAAAAAGAAAATATGAGAATAATAAAAGCCCCTTAAGAAATTCATGTTTGTTCAATGTATCAGCCGGGATGCATCTCTGAAGTAGTACATAAGGGATTTCTCAAAGGTGACGATATAATACGTAGGGACTATGGAAAATATGGTAAAAAAAGTAAATAGCGTTACGGAATTGGACTGGGCTTAAAACTGCTTATTATTATTATTACACTGTTGTTATTGGAAAATATGGAAATAAGTAAACTGTTACGGAATGGAGTCTGAACTTAAAACTGATTATTAATAAATAAATATGTTGGGATATTAACACAAAGCACCATCTAGTTTCATAGTAAGCTACGAGACTTGTGTTATGGATACCAGATAGTTGATACAATATACATATATAACTTTAAATACATATATATTATAAATATAAACACCCACACTGGAGTACAAACATTCGTGCTCATCGCACAAATGATTGCCCCTAGCGGGACTCGAACCCGCCACCGCTGGCACAGCCGGTAGGGTCACTACAAACTGAGCCAAACGTGTCGTCAAATTATTATTACACTGTTGTTTTTCTTATTGAACAAAGCAGGTGGTAATAAACTCGACGTTGGAGCCAGTGCGGAACGAGATCAGTCAGAGCGACCTGATAGACCCGCCGCGCCGGGGCCGCGGCCGCCCGCGCAAGACGCCGCTGCCGTTGACGCCCAAGATAAAGAAGCGGAGGGGACGACCGCCGAAGACATCGCTTGGTGAGTTTTGTGTTGAATATAATAAATACATGTAATTATAATAGATACAACTTGTGTTAAATCCAAACTTACTAATATTATAAGTCTGAAAGTCTGTCTGTCTGTCCTTCTTTCACATCGAAACAGGGTGACGGATTGGCGTGATTTTTTGTGTGGAGATAGTTGGAGAGCTGAAGAGTTACATAGGCTACTTTTTACAGAGAGAGAGAGAGGGAGAGAGTATCAAAAAACTATTTATGATCAGAATTACTTGAAAGTTGGTATTAATGCTTTTCAATATAATTCAATAAATATGTGTTTTAGCATTTTTCGAAATTCATTTATTAAGAGGGCAAAATAGGGGATGAAAGTTTGTATGATACCTACTTTTTTAAAGTTCTTTTTGTAGTTTTAACGCGAGCGAAGCCGCAGATTCTTCTAGTATAATATATACATGTAACTGTGATTTATAATTAATAAAAATAATTAAAATATTACACTGAAGATAATATACTCACGTAATTTTTTGTTGTTTGTACCAAAATAGCATAAGTGTTATAAAATATATTTTTTAGAATTTCCATAGGAAATAGCTTTTATTTAAATGCTTTAACATTTAGAAAAGCCTTTATTTTAAATAAATATTATAATCAAAGACTTCTAAATTACATTTGCTAATTCAAGTTTAGTTTAAGCCGATTTGATTTTGTTATTAAAAATAAATACATAAAATTTTTTGGCAAACTGTTTCGAATTTAAAATCCTATAATTCCACATAATAAGTTGCAGTTATCTAATATATGATATTCTCGTGACACAGTGTTTGTAACAAAACTCCTCCAAAACGGCTTGACCGATTCTTATGAAATTATGTTCAGTAGCTCTGAGAATAGGCCGTAAACTATTTTTCCTACTCCTAAGTGATAAGGGTGGTCCACCCTAGGGACGAACCCGAGCGGAGCGAGGGCGAGTCGCTAGTACATATATATTATAAAGCCGTTCCCCGACTGTCATATAAAAGTAAGTATGATAATCGGGTGCGGCTCACCCGCGTCCCTAAACTTTCCTTAAACGACTGTATGGATTAGTAGACTGACTAAACTGAGTGTTCGTATCTCTGGGCTTAACTAGATATGGAAGGCTGCGTGCTGACGGGCGGCGCGGTGCCCAGCGCGGCGCTGTCTGGGCACCAGCTGCTGCTCAAGCGCAAGCGCGGCCGCCCGCCCAAGAACTACTTCCTACCTTCGCAAGGCGGTGAGTCACATACATACGTACATACACACACACACGCACACACACACACACACACACATATATATATATATATATATATATATATATATATATATATATATATATATATATTCCCCATACAAACTTCCATCCTTATTTTCACCCCCATGAGGGATGATTTCCGAGATAAAAAGTATCCTATAGCCTTCCCAGGGTCTCCAACTATCTTCTTACCAAATTTCACCTAAGCAATTTTTTTGAGTTTATTCGTTACAAACTACAAAAATACAAATCTTTCCTCTTTATAATAGTAGTGTAGATAAGTAATGTGCGAGACATTATGTAGATTCGTAATATTTCATTCATCTTTAGCTAAATAAAAATAAAATAATGCTCACCTCACAAACAAAAATTACAATATTTCTTAGGATTGCGCTATATATGTTAAAATTACGCAAATTTAATTACTATTTATACATAAAATAAAACCGAAGTCATAAAGTTTACGAACCTCAGATTTTATTTTAAACTACATATTGCCACTAGCACTAGATACGTAAATGCGTTTATATATCTCTATATCTCTTGAAAATCAGCGGAAAGAAATTACAACACAAAAAAGTTACAAAGTTACAAAAAAAAGTTAAAATCTATTGATTTGGTTTCTACTACATACTAAATATAGTCCCAAACGTAATATTATCGGTACCACTTTTACTTCAAATAATTAATATACAAATAAACTCGGATTTTTTAAAATTTATAGTTTTAAATAAACTAGCACAGCAATAACAGGTAGTTCAAAATATTATAAAAAACTACTTTAAATGAAGATTTTTTATTGTACTTTTTTAACGACGGTCGTAACGGACTTAGTTTCTATATGTATGTATACATAATGTTGTACGTGCATAACATTATTTTATTTTCAATATATTAACGCACAGTCATTAGTTTATATTAAAACAACCTATATAATATATTTTTTCTACTTTTGATGTCTTGTTAAACATACGTACCTAAGAGCATTAAAAATTCAATAAAAAAAGTAACAACTATCATCAATCCATACAGATAAATAAAATTGAAGTGTCGGTAATTATACACGATACATATAGGAATTATTGTCTGTCTGTCTGTTCCGGCTAATCTCCGAAACGGCTGGACATATTTTGACGGGGCTTTCACTGAGAAATACCTGATATTATAAGGAGTAACTTAGGCTACTTTTATTTTAGAATAAGAATTAGGGTTCCGCGTAAAAAAATTAAAACGTACCTAGAGACGCACCCGAGCGACAAATCGCTAGTTTCATATATTATTCAATAAATTATTAAAAATAAAAACACGTCCCGCGTTCGGACCGAAGTGCTATACTTAAGCTATACAAATCATAAAAAGCAGGTAGAACAAAACATCCCCAACCTGGTTTTGTTATTTCGTATAATGTCAGAGTAGAGGTAAAGATTTTGGTAGCCAGGTATAAAATTCTAAGTTACCCCTTAATTATTATTATTGCTTATACTCGGCGGTTTCGTTTAAACATTGTTTTTTTTTTATATTCCGCTATTAATTATTTTTTTTTAATTATAAAACCAAATGATTATAAAGAATGATATGAATAAAATATAGGCATTTAAAATAACTAGAATAATCTTATACACTTGAAATTACAATATTATGATGTAATTTATGGAATTATTTTAAAAATATTACTTTGTTTTATATTCAAAATAAAACATTGTTGCATTATATTTTCATTAATCATAGCAAACGTCAAGCGGATACGCTGTTATATTCAGTTTAATTATAATTTATTTCCATTTAAAAAAATCCTCGAAAAATAAAATAATAAAATTCATGTTTTTCATATCATTTAATTAGATCAAATATATATATTATAAATCTAAAAAAAAAACAAGGAAAAACCCATTTAAAAGTCATTATAGTTAAAGGTTGCCGGGTATTTTATTATAATATAGTAGACGTCAATGACTCGAGGTTTTTTTTAAACTTGTGATTAATCGTTAAATAAAATATATGAACAATGACCTAACATTTTATCTTAACATGTAAATTATTATAAAACGTATGTAGTTGGAATAAGGTTGAGAATAGTTTATATTTTACCCCCCTATTAAGTTCTTAGAATCTTGATTTACAGACTTTATTGTTATGTGAGTGTGCGTGTGTAAAGCGCCTCGTAGCATTGGCTTTTTTTTTCTTTTACATCGTGTTCAATCCATTCGTTTTGTTTTTTGTTTGATCCTATTTACTATATATATGTACATGTTGTTGTTGGCTTACCGTACCTAGTGGCATTTAATAAATCTTTTCCTTTTATTAAGAATTCTTAAACTAAATAATTAAAATAAAATAGTACTTGCTATATATAAACTGAAAACAAAATCAATAGTAATGGACGGAACGCGATACGTGTTTTGGCGTAGAAAAGTTAATGAACTTTACCTCTATAATTATAGAACGTCAAATTAGTACGTTTTGCTTTTATTATGAAGAGAATTAAAAGTTAATTGGCATGAATTGGTTCATTTTTATTTATTTTCAATATAATTAATGTTCTTTTTATTTAATTTGTTTTAAATTCTCCATTAAAATGTTGAAAATAAAGTTTAATAATAACACGTCTACAATACAAACTTAGCTATGCCAATCACAATGCTAAGCTAATCAGGTCTTTCTTTAGGTATGGAAATGTCAATACCGATGCAGTACGGGCTAGCCGCGGAAATAAGCAAGTTTTGTTAGTATAATACATTAAATAGCATGAAATTAAATTATTATTGAAAACAATATTTAATGGGAAATTTGTCGGTACTAATCGGTATTTGTATTGTAGAAGTAGAGTATTATATATACATAGATTATAATTTAATTATAACGGACTAATAAAACAGAAAATGACACATGATGACTTCTTTTCCTATTCTATTAATTTGGTGATGGTTTATTGTTTCTACAAAAATATGTATGTATGGGGTTTATTGTGAAATATGAACATTTTCTTTTAATTTTCCATAACTTTGCTAATTACTAATAATTTGTGTTATTTAATTCGCTAGCTTTGCTAGTATCTAACATATAAGGTAAAATTTAAATAAATAATAAATATCGCATGCCAAACTAACGTTAAAAACCAAAATCGAAATATGAAAAATATAGAATAAGATACGAGGAAAAAAAAACAAGCATGTTCAGGGGTAACGGTATAGCAATACATAAAGCACAAGAAACTAATATTTATTATAAAATATTATTTACAGACGGACGACCCAACGAGAATTACAACGCGACAAATCTTCCATTCGGCGATTTCTCCTACTTGACGGAAATGATGTACAACCCGCTAGCGTACTCCTATGGCGTGACCAGCGTAGACCCCGACCGGAACGTGGACGCCGACCACACTGCCGCCAGCGAGACCTCCCACGATCGGACCATCGACGTCTCCGACTCCTCGTCTGATGATGAGGACTCCAGGGTCGAGCCCGAGGAGAACGTGCCACCGGTAGCCCTGGAAACTCAGATTATGACCGTCGGAGACTGCCAAATCGTCAAGCTGCCTCCTAATGAGGAGAAGGAGGATAAAGATCAAGTGCAGTCGGAAGCGAGTGTGGCGTCCACCCCCAGCTCGGTCACCATCACTCCCATCACAACAGTCGGCGACTGTACCATCAGGCCCGTAGAGAACACATAATGTGAGAACCTTAGGGTCTACCCCATCATCTTGATACCCTTCAAATGGAAATAGGTTGGTTGCAAAGTGAACGAACTGAAAGCTATATGTCATGCAGTCAATATTATATAACATTCCAGAATATTCCTGTTTCGAATAATGGAAATAATTGGGTATTATTTCGCTGTAATCAAAATATTTTCTTGTATGCATGACCATATAGAACCACTCTGTCTTCAAGAATTTTCTTGCTTAATTTGCGAATGGCGAATTATATTATACATATATTAAAAATGAATGTTCGTTCACTTAAGCAATGAAGCGTTGGTAATGCGGACTAACAATCTATACCAGTTTCTCAATTCGTCCATTTTGTTGTTTCAAAACGCCCTGTACTAGGCAAATATGTCTTCCTGTAACGGCTCTAACGAAATGGATGAAACTCTTTACTCTCAACTCTTGCGTTTCCGGGGTAGACGCTAAGACTAAACTATTATTGTGGTAGCATTCGCGGACACCCAATGTCGCTTATTCCACTTCTGAATCCCAGTAGTTGATGTAAGGGCACTTAGTGTGTAATAAAATTTGACAGAAAATATATCGCTCGTGCCATCTTCCTGCAGACACTTGTTCTGTGACGGAGAAACTTGACGCGATCGCGGTGTTATGTGGAATTAGAATTATGATGTCTTCCTAACTGTTTTAGTATTAATATTGATCGCTTTATAATCGTATACACGATGTTTCTGCGGCCTAATTGGATACCAAATGCTAAATGCTACTACAATGATCTTGAAATGAACAAAGTGACTGTCGATGATGCATTTAAAAATTGGTAATGATTATTTATTGAAATGGAGATTTATTCGTAACTGCTAAAGCTTTACATGAGGCGGTACTCGGCCCCCGAGCGAGTTTTTCACTGTCGCAACCGATCGGCTATGTCTTATTAGAACCCATTGCAATCATTTACATAACATAGTCGGATTCGTTGCTCCAATATATATAATCTGAGCCATATTAAAAGTAATGATAGTTTAAGGATTTTTATATGTATGTAGAGGTATTTTCCTAGAATCGCACGGACGCCGAGTGCCGCCTGTACAATATACTCAATGAGACACAATCACTAGAACAAATGTCACAAGCGCATTCTACATGAAAACCCGCAATTGCCACTTAACTATATGCAATAGACGTGTTGTAGACGTAATGAAGTAGTATTTTTTTAGTTGGAACTCCAATTGGGTTTTCATGTGCAATGTATCGTATAATCACGTATAGATTTATAATATTTTCCGAAACTCTACATAGAGTAATACATATTTACTAATTGTATGGTGAAACGTAGATATAATGTACTGTTGCCTTCAGCGTTTCGTACTTACGTTATCTTACCCACTGACGCGGAATTGTGGACGTATCAGTAATTTGATTACTACGGTAATATATATGTACACTGTGACGTCCATTTTAATGGTAATTTATTATTATAAAAGACGGTACGCTCTTATTATATTGATAAATGTTAGCGATCGAACTACATATTATATGAGGTTAGTTCGATATTCCGAATAATCACAGTGAAATGGGAAGTCACTAGTAAGCAAATTACTGATAAAAGATATTTTGTGGACAGATCTCAAGCTTGTAATCAAGCGATATATACATTGGTACGCCTGTGGGTAGTTAAAAAAAAAACGTGATTCGGCAGATGTGATTTTTTCGGTTTCCCCCAAAAATGCAGATGCGTATTTTTAGGATCAAAAAAAAAATATTTTTGAGTAGTAATAATTATTCATAAGTAGCGTCTGATTGGCTGTCTATTATAATAAATATATCGTAATATAAGTTGTGCGCTCGCGGCTACTCGCATCGCGACACTTCGTGCCTACTTATTAGAGGGTGAGCGATGTTATTAGAAACGAGGAAATTTCTGAATTATTTTGCTAATAATATAATATGTTAAAATTAACCATTGAAATATAAAATATCGTGTAGTAAGCAGTAAGCACACGCTGTTTCGCCTTTCCATGTCTAAGTGTATCATCTCTGTGAATACTAGATCGTAGAGCGTAGTGTCTTAGATAAAACAAAATATATTCTAAATATTAACTCGGCAACACCACACGGACAAGTGATACGATGTTAGCTAATTATTTTTAGCAGAACATAATATGATATGAACGTATATGATATATATTTGTTTAACCTTTTGCCTGTCGTGCACGTCGGCGGCCAGGCCGCTCGGGTGGAAGAATTATGTTCCTTTATGTTATTCGTATGTTTCACGCTTCACGTCGGTGGAAGTCGGTTTGACGGCGTCAAAGTATTAACTCGCTACTATGAATATTTTTAAGAAATTATTTTCTTCATATCTGTACAGTAGAATAGTTCCTAACGTATAATCGATACAAAATTGTAACCCTTGATAATCGTAGCTGATTAAATATAATTTCATTTAGTGTTAAGTTTATATTTTGAGATCAAATTATTCTTAAACGTAGTGATGTATCGTCTGATCGTTTTAAGGTACGTTTCGCTTGAGTTGGGCGATTACGAATAAATAATCGAGTCGCAAATGAAAGCCTGCACTCACCAGCGATCGTGTACAATATAGCAACTACAGGTCTGAAATACTTTAGTCCGCCCGACAATCTCACATTTAGAATTACTAAACTCATAACAAAATCGATATTTCAACGCTTATTATTCGTAATCGCCAATCTACTTTCGTTAAAGGATATTTTTACGTATATAATGGAAGACTGCTCTACCGTTTTCTATAATTTCATCGGTATTTTATTTAACCGATTCATCAATTAAGAAGCCCAAGAGGCATTTATTGTCGTGAGTCTCAAGGCAAGCTAAGATTACTGAGTGTTAATTTAAATAATGAATCTGTATTTTTATAACTAAAGATAAGTTAATGCGATCAGTTACTCCAGCAATGAACTTATATCCCGCGTAGGTTAGATTCGTGTTTAAGTTGATTACAATGGCCCTATTGGCTTTGTGTTGTCATTCGTTAAGTTTAGTATGTTTCTGTTGCCGTCTCTCGCCAGCCAACGTGTGTAATGCACGAGTTTCCCATGTCACAAAGTATAAGCCAAATAACCCCTGAAAACAATAAAAAAAAACAAACTCGCTAATTTTGTATTAATATTGCAAGAGTCTACAATCAAATGAAATAACCACTTGTTTTATAATGATCACAGACGTTGTCCTGCCATTTCCGATAGATGGCGCTATTCATTTTAATAACTTCAACAGCGCCATGTATTAGGTTTAGATTTCCTTTTTCGGTATAGGTACAGTGGTCTTAATATAAATGTTGGGATTTAAGCATAAAAGTGGTTACATAATTAAACAGTAATTACACATCAAGGATTGCTATACATAATATAAAGATAATATTTTTTTTTTCTAATATTTTGTACTTAATTGCTCTCTTTTATTGACAATTTAATATGATTTTTTTTTTATTTTTAACATAATAACTTTGTAATGTCCATTTTGGGAAGTTTTTATATTTTGAAAATATTGTATAATTATAAAAAAAATATACATAATACTAATATTAAAATAATTTACAGTTAAATTTCACATATGAACATTATAAACGTTGGCTGCCGAGTAGCGGGCTTATGGTTTGGCAATAAACGAAAATAATTATTTATGGAATGTTAGAGTGATTGCCCGGTTGACTGCATTTATTGTTTCCCTCATTTGTTTGTATCTTTTGAAAAGGCGGTGGTACAATTATTGTTGATTTATATTAATTAGCATTTAATTTTGCATAATTTGCATTATAAGGTAATGGTAGTCCAGTGGTAACGCGCTCGTTTGGGAAACAGAGTGAAGCGGGTTCAAACCCCGGGTCTCGCATCTCTGATATTTTCTAACATTAC
Organism: Brenthis hecate; assembly: GCA_951806755.1. Classification (NCBI taxonomy): domain Eukaryota; kingdom Metazoa; phylum Arthropoda; class Insecta; order Lepidoptera; family Nymphalidae; genus Brenthis; species Brenthis hecate. The sequence goes on along the minus strand of OX638258.1, from coordinate 4,015,293 downwards.
CCTTGCCTTACGGTGAAGGAAAACATCGTGAGGAAACCTGCATGTCTGAGAGAACCTAACAAATTTTCGAAAGATATGTGAAGTCCGCCAACCCGCACTTGGCCAGCGTGGTGGACTATAGCCTTATCTCCCTAGTACTGAAGGGAGGCCCGTGCCCAGCTGTGAGACATTAAAAAGGGCTGAATAAAAATTTGCATTTTAATCAAAATTCAATTAATTGTTCATTTATTATTTTTTATGTATATTGTTTCACTGCCACTTATTTGTACCACCATAAAAACAAATTATAATTTTTGATGTATGTTTAAATTATGTTTTCTCATGCTTTATATCTACATATATGTATCTTAGAAATATTTTTCTAAGTCAACTTACATAATCGTAATATATCAATATGTAAGCATCTTTCTGGACGCAATTATACTCAAGGATTTTAATCAAAATTGATTTATTCAAACTGCAAGGAATGTTTAGTTGTAGTGTGAGATTTTATATTCTTGTATTGTGAAATGGCTATCATTTTACGTTGTGATCATTTGAGTGCAAAATTTTTTAATTTTAACCAGTTTCGTTGACGTTCGTGTCAATAAGGGCAGCAGGAATTATAACATTTGTTTAGTTCTGCATAGTCCAAGAGCAGTATTTTTTAGCTGTAGTCTTTATTATTATAAACTTTTTTTATTATTTTAACATTTATGAAATTCGATCGTTAGTTAATTTCTAACAATGAAATATTTAATAAAGAAATCACAAAATACATTGGCCTTTAATTTTCTACCAATCTAGATTTAACTAAACTATTAAAATTAATTTATGTTTAGCTTTAACCCAACATTTACATTGGAAAATTACAATTAAACACATCTGAAGAATGATTAAATATTGTAAAGTTGTAAAAGAAAATATAATAATTTTACATATTACTAACGACTTACCCCTGCTTCGTCCCGGTGCGTCCCTAGGTACGTTTTAATTTTTTAGAGCAGAACCCCAATTCTTTTTCTACAACAAAAGTAGCCTAAGTTACTCCTTATAACGTCAGCTATCTGCCAGTGAAAGTCCCTTCAAAATCAGTCCAGTCGTTTCCGAGATTAGCCGGAACAAACAGACAAAGAAAATTGAGTTTTTCTTATAAGTACCATATGTAATTTCATTCAGTAAAAAGCTGTTTTATGACATTACAACCAGACACTTCAATTTTATTATCTCTCTGTATATAGATAACAACGAACTTTAGGATATAAAGGTAAAATAAAACACATCAGTGTTATCATATGTTTTATTTATTATAAATATAGATATTTGGATAAGCAAACTAGTATTGTTAACACAGCACTAGCTATTGACTAAATATATTTATAAGCCTTACCTATTTATTGTGCGATTACGTGCCGGGCGGCGGCGGAGGTCCACTCACCCACTGCGGGGCCTGCTCGGGCATGTTGCAGTAGTTCGCACCAAATATTGGCATATTTGGTCTAACTGGCATATTCATTAATCCTTGCATTCTGGGATTTCTCACAAATGGAAGCCTATTCATCATATATGGTGGTGGTGTTGTGGGATGGAATGGAGGAAACATTGGGTTGAATGTTGGTGGAGTGATAAAGTGACCTCCGGGGTCAACATTGGGGTGTGGTGGAGGGGTTCTCATTTCCTGATCATCCCATGGTCGTTGTGCTCTTGCGAAGTGGAATGGATTCCTTCTAAAGCCAGGTGGTACAGAACTGCGGCCGCGGCTCGAGCCTCCGAATCTACTGCTGGATTCTGAAGGTCGATGATTACGTCTGGCTTCAAGCATTTTTCTGGGAGGATTCTTGGAGGTTTCTCCATTATCAGATAACTCTTGTTTGCTTTGCTTTTGTTCTTTCTTTGCCTTGTTGGCTCGTCTTTCTTCCTCATCATCAGAAAAGTCGACGTGGCTCGGAGGCGGTTCAATATCGTTTAACCATGACGCATCGGAACCTTTAACTCTGAAAATAATGTAATATGAGTGTTAAATGTATAGGGTAGACTAACACACGCTAAAAATGTAAGTCAGATTAATACTGTCTTAGATTTATTCTTAGATTTATAATATAGATTTATAACTGCCTCGGTGGTGTAGTGGCTAGCATGTACGGCTGCACACCCGGAGGACCTGGGTTCGAGTCCTGGGTCGGGCCAAGTTTAGTTATTGAGTCTTCCTGTATAGTAAGTTTCAGTAACAGCCCGGAGTTGGGAAGTTGGCGGTGTTTTCACCCCCGTGCCACGGAGAGCACGTAAAGCCGTCGGTCCTGCGCCTTAACTCTCACCGGTCGTGTCGAGTGGTCGTCCCACCGGAGTATGACAGTGACAGGAATAGAGAGTGCACTTGTGTCTGCGCGTACACTTGAGCACTATAATATCTCCTGCGCAGTTGGCTAATCTCATTGAGATTGGCCGCCGTGGCCGGAATCGGCTAGGAGAACATCATCATCAGATTTATATGAATATTTGACATTTTAAATAAAACTATGTTTCGGATTTTGCGCAGTCTCTCCCGTGACCATGATTGCTGGAAAGCATTTGAAACGTCGAGAACCAAAAATAAAACCGCAAAAAAAAACAAAAAGATAGTTTTTTTGTAAGGGCACTGAGCTTTTTATTTTAGTATAGGACGACAGAGGGGATGGGGGGGGGGGGGGAGTGTGGCTAGTGTAGACGGAACGCGTGCGAATTTAGGTATTTCCTTCGTATTATTAAAACAATTACATATTTTGAAAATGTAACGTGTATACGTTATAGAAAACGTATAGTTTTGTTATTATTAAAAAACTGATGAACTTCCTTGAATTATTTACGCCACATTAAAGCTTTTATTTTGTTTTCTAGAGATCACTGGATTTTTTTTCCTATCGAGGAAACTACAAGTAATAGTGTTTCTAATGTGTACAATTTATAGAATAAATCCTTAAATATCCTAGATATTAATTGCATAATTAAAGTTTTAGTAATAACAATACAGCAAAGGATCAAACGAACAATTATTTCTTAATTGGCTCGGTGCCCCCTTATTAAGTAAGATTAAGTATTTTGCGTTGAGTAAAAGGATTTTATTTTATTTTAATGAGATTAGTAGTAAGAAAACTTACTTCATAAGTTCTGTGAGGAAGACATAATTAGTGTGTTGACTTTTGGGCGCTATAAATACTTCCATGCCAGGATGAACTCTTTTTTCTTTTACATGATCTTCAGAGTTGAAACGCACGCAATAGTGGGGCTCTTTTACCTGAAAATATTCAAAAATATTTTTTTTTATTTAGTTTACAGTTCATGAATTTAACTGAAAATTTTCTTAGACTTACAAATTATTTTACTTTTAGAGTAGGATTTGTTCATTAACATTAAAATTATTCCAAACTAGTGATTCACCCTCGTTCAGGTCAGGTCCGTCCCTAGTTATGTTCTAACGTTAAGTATAGATATCTCAGAGACGAGATATTTTCCTGCAGTAAAAACAATATGTTGACCCAGATAACCAGCTGTCATCATACTAAATTTCATCAAAATCGGTACAGTGGTTTTCTAGTGATGAACTCAAGCCAGACAAAAATTCTGAAAACTAAAGTTTCAGCGGCATTTAAAAAAACTTGAAAGATTATTCTAAATTTTGTTTGAAGAATCTTTGAAAAAAAAAAAGTTTTTTTGTATTATCCAAATCAACATTTTTTAATATTTTCTTTTTCAGCTTTTTTTTGCTATAAAGAGAGTGGAGATTATAAACATAATATGCTTACACATTGTATAATCATAGTGGTTAAGGCAAAAATCTGAAAAACCGTCTTGCTCCCAAATATATTTACATAAAAACTTAGAAGAGAATATTTAATAGCACAGTAAATGTAGCATGGCCATTTACACAGCTATATATATCATATTTGCAATACCCGCGGCTTCGCCCGCGTTCAAATTTCCGATATAAACATCAGTTTTACAATAATATATGGAAGTCTGCCCAATTTGTTGGCATTTATGATTACTGCGTTTGCTCTCTTAAGTAGTCCGCATAATGATATATAGCCTTCCTCAATAAACGGGCTAACTAATGGAAAATGAATTTTTCAAATCAAATTAGTAGTTCCTGAGATTAGCACATTCAAACAAACAAACATTATCTCTTTATAATATTAGTATTGACATACAGCTACTAGCTAAGATAGTTTTACAACAATTTTTACTCACAGGTCCAAAAACATCAAATACTTTTCCCAATGCCCTTGCCCCATTTTCAAGAAACAGGATACTGTCCAAATCAACTGCGGGTGTTTCAGGGAATGCTCTCACTACCACTGAAAGGGAATGATTTACACTTTAAACTTTCAGGTAATTGTACAGTTACATGTATACAATGTATAGAAATTAAAAATTAAAGTTTAACTTCTAACACTTGTATAATAAATAAACAGAATATATATATGTATATGAAATTGCAATGCATAACTAGATTACAGAAAACAAAATATTAGGCTTAGTAAGCTTAGCTTAAGTATTAAATAATTTACCAATTAAAGTTAATTTTTACAGTATATTACTAAACTTCACTAATTATAAGTAAAAATAATACTTAAAACTACTTTCAATTCAAACTCATATCTAAAAAAACAGGCGCCATATACAAAATTATATAATTCCTAGTGGCCAATCAATATAGACCTTATGTAATTAATGTCCACATAACTTTGTTATAACTAAATAAGGTAAAAATCTTTACCTAATCTATCTACTATACTAGTAACGGTTCCAATTTTTGTAGTTTCTTGAGCTGGCAAGCTGATGGCAAGATCCTCTATAGGTGGTAGGTCATCAAGACCTAGCTCACCATGTACTTTAGGTGGTTCAATCTTTCCAGATCGACTATTTACTTCCAATTCATTTCTAGAAACAAAATATTCTCTTAGTAAATAACATTTTCTCCATATTTCTAAATATAGGTATTCAATAATAAATACTAATAAAATTACCCGCTGGAATATTCTTCAATATCTTTAACAGAATCTACTTCACTATCACTAGAATCATCAGAGCTTGAATCAGAATCGCTGTCCATATCTCTATACTCCGTTACATCATACTCTACCACACCACTTTCTGAACTATCTATTATCATATGCCTCGTAACCACTACATCACTATCACCATCCGAGAGTGGTCCGTGAGCACAAGCATTGATAATATTATTTTTCAATACCATTTCACTAAGCTCCACTGCATCTGAATCATCATTTCCTGTATTATCATTAGATCTTGTGTCCTCCGAGTCAGATTCCGAGCCATATTCGGCAATTAAACTGAGCGACACGTTTTTATTGTTACTCTGGTCAAGGTTTTCCATTACAATGAACAAACAATTCCGCGTGGACGGTAATGTTACTTATATTTTATTGTACTGTTTTAATGAGAACTATCACTATTCAGAGCAAATCACTATGTTTCTATAAACTACAAGTAATAATAAAAATAGTTTTCAATTTAAAATTAAAACAATGCGCATGAAATTGCAGAAAAAAAGCCACTTTTGCACAGAAAAAATTACTATCTTTGACTTTTGTAATTGTATTTGACATTTACCATAAAAGTTGGACAGATAAGAAAACAATCGAGTAAATGTGAGTAAAATCGAGTGATTGTTGTTATAACCATTTTATTATTAGTCTTTATGATTGTTTAATAACAACTAATCCATATTACTACGGTATTATTTCTTTACAAAATTCTAATACATATAAGGAAAATATACAATCGATTTACTGATCTATTTTCAAAACCGAGTTGAGAACAGCAATTTAAAAATATCGATTAAAGCTTCAAATAAAACGCAATGATTTTATCTATAAAATTTATTACATAAAAAACGTTATAAATAATTTTATATTTACACATTAAAGTTGACTTTACCAAGTATGCTATGATGTTCTTGAGCAGCTTCCTTTTGGACAAGATTGATGAAGGAATCCGAGACTGCCTGGAAATGAAACACTACAGTATTCATGTTTTTATATTCAATAAAAGGATATAATTATATATTGAAAGCTTAAGTATTTAAATATTTTTATTGAAAAATACAATGATAATTATCTAATAATAAAAACATAAAGGTGATTGGTAGGTATTTAGCTCACCACAATAGAATACAGATTCCTAACCAGGAGTTACCAACCAAGGGAGCGTAGGGAGTTCTTTTGGTATTACTTAAAATTAAAATAAATAAAAATCGTTGAAATAATGTGTTTTATTATAAAAAAAATAAAAGGGGGGCATGAAAATTTAAATCGCTAAAATAATGTGCGTTTCAATTTATAAATATTTTTTATAATCCGGGAAGGCTCAACAGAAGAGAGTTTGGGAAAACCTGCTATAAATCATTGCCCGTCTTTTCTAATACGAATTAACTCAGCTACCGGACGCGTCCCCCGGGTGGCGGATAGGGGAACACCACTCGCGACTGTCTGGACCCGACAGGAGCTTGTGGTACCGGAGCAATCCGGCGCGGACCAACAGCCAGGAGGGGAGGGGGGAGCGGCGTCAGGAGGGCGCCGTCTCCTTCTTGGAGGTAGCGCGGTGTCTCCGGCCGTTTCGCGGTAGGAGGCGCTGCGCGGGCCGCGCTGCCGGGGCTAGCCTGTCGGTGCGGCGGCTGGAGCGGGGCCAGTTCTGGTCCTGCGTCTGGCGTGGGGTGTCGGCAGCCATCTTGGTCCGGAGGTGGGCCGACGGTAGGGGGGCCGCGGGGGAAGAGGAGTGTCGGTATGGCGATGCGCCGCTCGTCCCTATCTCCCGCGGCCTAGCGGGGCCGCCACCGCTTGATGGCGGACGCGGTGGGGCTGCAGGGGAAGAGGAGTGTCGGTGTTGCGTTGCCGCTCTCCCTGTCCTCTGCAGCCGATTGGAGGTGGCCCACTTCGGTGGGCGGAGGTAGGTTTAATGGGGCTGCTCCGGGTACCTCTCTGGTGTAGCAGAGTTGACTGTGGAGCAGCCCCATTGGTTTGGTGGTCTGCCTAGCGTTTAGGCAGACCTGCCGCCGGGGCGCCGTAGTAGTTATGCGCAAGCGATCCTGCGGCGTCCCACTAAGGCGGGGGGAAGGGATGTCGGGTTTTAGTGGGTAGTACCGGCTCTTCTAGCCGGTGAGCCCCACATAACCACCTGGGGGATCAGGTGGTATGCGTAAATGCATTTCCCGACAATAAAAAAAAAAAAAAAAAAAAAAAAAAAAAAAAAAAAAAAAAAAAAAAAAAAAAAAAAAATGGGTCAGGGGCCATTCAAGTATTACGTAAACACCAAAAGGGGGAGAAAAGGGGATTGTTCTTGCTTATTTTTGAAGACATGGGGTACAGGAGGGGTCTCGATGGTAATTAAGTCATCAATATTTATTTATTTAAATAATTAAAATTTAGTAGTTTCTGATTTGTCTAATAAATGTGTTCAGAATACACATGACAACCCTACTTGTCTATGCTCAAAAGCGAAAAGCAACATGCAGGGATTCCCCAAAATAAATGTTTACTAAAGCACAGGAGGGGGGAGTAAGAACTTTGCCTACTTTTGCTGATAAAGGGGAGGGAGGGGTTAATGTTACGGAACCACAAAAATAGATTTAACATTTAAAACTAGATCCGCGCCAAAATCTACGCTAGCTGAGCAGATTGAGATACATAGACACCCAAGATATTATTTTTTATATATTTAAAAAAAACAACTTTACATTTTACAGTATACACAATACATTACTCATAATACTTAAATTTTAGTTCAAATGCTATTTATAAATTCCTTTAGTTGTAACTTGTAAGTTAATTAATTATAGATTTAAATTTCATATAGATTTTTGTTTGATTTGTATTTTAATACACTACTTTTCAATATGTGTAAAAATATTGTATAATATACATTCTACAAACATACTTTATAGTATGAGAGGTAGCGTAGCATTTCAACTAGTCATTACCTATATCTATACTATAATAAAACAGTGGAGGGCGAATGCCTGTACATAGCAAAAAAATGCTAAAATCCGAGTCAGGGGGATGTAAGAAGACAAATAGAACAAATCCAGATTTTTTTTTTAATTTTTTGTTTCTCTGTCTGTTTGTCTGTTTGTACGGGCTAATCTCCGAATCTATTGGACCGATTTAAATGAAATTTTGCATGGTGGTACCTTATATCCCCGGGCAACATCTTAGATACTTTTTATCCCGGAAAATTAAATAGTTCCTGTAGGATAGTTAAAAACTTTAATGACTTATACAGCTTAGTACACAACAAGTTATGCACCTAATTTAGTAAAATTTAACATTCTGATACCTTATATTGCCGGTCAAACAACAGCTTACTGTTCATCCCGGAAAAATGAGTGGTTCCCATGGGAACTAATAGATCTCTATCAGTGTTGTTCTAAAGGCGAACCCGAGCGAAGCGAGGGTAGCCGCTAGTACCGAATAAAATTTACAATAGGACTGGTGTTTCCTTACTAAATTAGAGCTTTGAGCGATAGCTACTGAAGTAGCAATAGGATATAGTCTCATTATATATATATATATATATATATATATAATATATATATATATATATATATATATAAATTTAAAAAAATGTTTCAGTGAGTCACTATATATTGCATGTGCACAGCTATTTTTTTTAAGTCGTATTTTTGATGAAAGGGAAAAATTATGTTAGCTTTATTACCGTTATACGTTCTGTCCGTCGCGGGTAAATTAGCTGACGTTTTTTTTCCTACATAAATATAATAATAATATAATTTCTTTGTTGTACACCAAGAAAAAAAATAGAGAAATAATGGATAATGGTACAAGAGGCGACCTTACCGCTAAAACAGCGATTTAATAGTTTAGTATAAAATTCTCATGAAAAATGCTACACTATCTCCTCTTCTATTAGAAATGAATGTTTTAAGCGATATTGTAAAGAATGGTTCATAGTTAAACAGCAAAATTTGAATAGGCACTGGTAGGATTAAGGTAAGTTGTATTGTCAAGTATATAATAATTATAGTGGATTGGAATCGAGTTTTAAAAATATAAGCTTATCTAAGGTTAGTCTAGATATTATATAATCTAAATCTTCTTATTCGTTATTTAATGAAAAGAAAAACAGATCAATTTTAAAATATTGGTACATTTATGCGTTATGGAAACTATTATAGGAAAAAATCGGACGGAGATTAATGAGAATGGCCACATATTTTTTAATATATGGGTCATACTTTAGTGATGTTTAGTTGTCAGACGAAATGGTGAATTGTTTTATAGATATTTAAAATACGTATATTTTGATTCTCTTATATCTACCGATAATCTTAGATAAAGATCTTATAAAATAATGTAATGTAAACAAGTTTCGTGGCAGTGGTAGCCCAGTAGTAACGTGTTCACTTGGAAAACCGAGTGATGCGGCTTCAAACTCCGAGTCTCGCAACTCTTGATATTTTCATGTGCGAATCATTTCTAACATGATTACCACTTGCCTTACGGTGAAAGAAAACATCGCGAGGGGAAACCTGTCTGAGAGAACCTAACAAGTTTTAGAAAGATGTGATATCCGCCAACCCACACTTGGCCAGCGTGGTGGACTATGGCCTGATCCCCCTCGTATTGAAGGGAGGCCCGATTGATCGTGGACAGCAGTTTGACGTTAAACAAAGGGGTGAGATGTTAAAAATACACAAACAAGTTTCAATAACTCCTAATTTACAACAAAATACAACGACGAATGATTACAATCCTATTTTAACTTAGCTGCCATACAATGAGGAGGATGGGGACAAATGGACTATAACAGAGGTTACATACATTTTATGTTAAATGATTATAGCTAAATTTAAATATAATGATTAAAACTAAATATGATAGTAGAACAACAACGACGTAAATTAAAATTGCGTCGGAATATGAATATGGTTTTTAGCTAGTTTTTTTTTCATAAAAATGTTATTAATTTATTTTAATGTACTAGTAAAAATGTATTGCTTTTTTTATTATTTTATATTTCGCATCCAGAAATCGAATTTGCCGTTTTATTTCTAAGTGTAAGACATATGTTAATGTTGGAAATTTTTAAAGACATATGTTAATTTGAAATTCTTAATATTGAAAAAAAATGGAATTTAACGTTGCTATAATAAGTCTTTCATTCTTATAAAAATACGGTAAAGGATAACATTATATCTTAAAGGTTGTAGCTTTAAAACGAAGTGATTTGACATATTTAGTAGATTATATAAGGTTTGCAGGCTAAAAATGTGTAGAATCAGCTAGAACGCTTGGTTAATTTATAAAATTGTAACTAAAGTTTCACAAATTCACTAGTATAATTTCACAAATTATACTAGCGACTCACCCTAGCTCCGTCGGGTTCATCTCCCCTTCCGTTTTAACGTTTAGTATAGATTTCTCGGAGATATTTTCCTGCAGTAAAAAAAGTATTCTATATGTTGGCCCATATAATCAGCTATCATCATACCAAATTTCATCAAAATATCTCCAGTGGTTATTCCGTGATGCGGTCAGGCAGACAGACAGACAAAAAATCTAAAAACTATAGATTCTGTATCTGTATGGATAATAATGTCTATTTCAATAAGAATTTCAAAAAAAATATTTTATGTACAGATTCGGCTTAGTTACAATTTATTGTATATATAGGATAGATTTTCTGTATCATAGATAGTACTTATTTTGGAAATAAAACAGCCAATTCAATTCCACGGAATGCGTACATTTTACGTCTATATTGTTCTGGTAGTAATAATACTGTGTAACAAACTATAGGCTACGTTTAATAAAGTATTTTATCTACACAGCGTAGCATCAATCTGCTTCAGAGATGGAAGCATGAGTTTCAATTTTCGTCTGTATGCTGGATCGGATGCGATTGGATTGCGTTCCAAATAGATTGTGGCCAGCTTTTTGTTTTCTTCCAAGTATTCTATTGATGACCATTCTGATATCTGATTGTCATTTAGCTAAAATAAAATATTGTTGAAAAGAATTATACATTAATAAATTACTAAATGTATGTATGTATTGGTATTAAAAAGAGTTTAAATTTGTGAAACATTATACCTTTTATAAAAGAGCAGTTTTTTTTATATTATTAACTAGCAACTCACTTTAGCTTTGTTTGGGTTTATCCCTAGGTCTACATTTTTAAGGTTAGTATGGTAAAGTAGACTATATAATATATTTTTTCCTCAATAAACGGGATATCTATGCAAAAAGAATTTCTAAAATCAGATGAGAAGTTCCTGAGATTAGTGTGTTTAAAGAAACTCTGCCTCTTTATAATATTAGTAGAGATTAAAAACTGGTATTTGTGGTGGTATTGAAGGCATTTACTAAATAATTTTAGAAATTTTTTTAAAATAATTATCTAATTATATTATAAGGATTATTGTAATATATAGAATAGTCCAACTCACCCATAGCTCCTCTAAGTCACTCATGTGTCTCACATTTTCAATTACAGTAATCTTATTAAGTGCCAAATCCAATGTTTGAAGTTTGACTTGACTTTGCAGATTCTCTATTGCTGTTAGACCATTTTCAGAGATATATAACTGTTCCAAATTTGTCAGTTGTTCAAGATTTTCAATTTTAGTGAGTCTGTTGCTTTGTAATACAAGTATTTCTAAACTATGGAGGTCGTCTAAATTTTGTATTTTTGTTATCTTGTTTTTCCCAAGATAAAGCTCTTTTAGTGTTGTTAAGCCTTCAAGATTTTTTATTTCCTAGAACATACAAAATATAATAGTAATTATGTTTAATCTATGATTTGCTTGTAAAAGATTGTTATAATTTTATATTTATATATTCATGCAAATCCTTAAGGTCAAGTGATATATCAACAGACTTGTACAAAACACAAAAGAAATTAAAGCTGCTGATTTAAAATTTTTGATAACTTATAGGTTGTTGCATTAGATGGAAATTCAAAATATATGTATACCCTTATACGATTGTCCCCCAGTTCAAGGGATTCCAGCTTTGGTAAATGATTAACATTCTTGATCTCTGTTATTTTATTTGAACTTAAGAACAGTTTTCTCAAATTTAAAAGATTATTTAAGCCAGTTATTTCTTTGATTCTGTTGAATGATAAATCTAGAATCCTGTAAATTATGTAAAAAATAATGATAATGGTAAAATAATCTTACATACTGATATTATAAATGTGAAAGTTTTTGAAGATGGATCGATTTTTGTTTCTCTTTACACCAGAGAGGCAGAATGGATCTGGATGAAATTTGGCACAAAGATTATACTCTGGAATAGCACATAGGTTACTTTTTACCCTGGAAAAATGTATAGTTCCCGTGGGATAATCGTTTTTGTCTAGGGATGAATCCTAAAAGCTAGGGTGACTTACTACTCAGATATAAAAATGAAAAGGCGGAAATTAGGGCTGCTTGCTACAAAATTTGATTAAGTTGGTAAATGCTGAAGACAATAGCTTCATATGTAAAATAGTATAATTTAATGTTTGATTTACAATTTTAGCCATTTAAATCAGGTAAGAATTTAGTGCAAGTCATCCTTAATATTGTTCATCAATAAGCTATTTTTTATAGACATTCGTCTAACAGGTATGAATCATCAATTAAATTATTATGCAATAATAAAATGATTTTGAACTGTTTACTTACTCTAAATTAACTAGATTATCCAAGTTCTCTACAACCACAATTTGATTGTCATAAAGTTCCAGTTCCACAAGAGTAGAGAGGGTATCCAGCCCTTCTATTTTCTTTATTAAATTCCACCGCAAGTAGAGTCTACAAAAATTTGATGAGAGTGACAACTAGAATATTAATTATTTATTTGTCAAATAAATAATAAAAAAAGTAGGTATGTAAAATGTAGCAGTATAATACCAATATATACATACAGACAGATTCAAATATTTGTAATTATTACCTTTCTAAATTTCGGAGTGGTTCTAAATTTTCAATTTTTCCAATTTTTCCATGGTTTAAGTCCAAGATCTCAGTATTCTCATTGACTACAATGAGTTCTCGAGTGTTTTCATTTTCATTTGGAGGTGGGGTCGCTGGAGGTGGTGGAGATTCTTTTCTATTTTCCTCATTGTTAACTTTTACTTCCTTTGGCAATGCATCTGCTTCATTATTAGCCATTGGTGAGTCTTGATTATCTAAAACAAAAATCAAGAAACTGCGTTTAAATATTTTGCCTTATTTTTTTAAAAGATTAAGATAGATTCAGTTTAAAAGCACCAATACTTGCCTGCCATTATAATAGTAATTAATATAATTTAGGATTGATCTTATATTTTTTAACCGGCTCAATCCAATCAAGATAAATTGATTATTTTACCAATCTTTCCAATACGTCACTTTGACAATATTTAAATAAAGCTACATAAAGGGTAACAGATAATACTTTAAGTAAATATTTTTGTACAGTTTACAACAATAATTTACTAATATCATAATTTAAATAATGTTCATTTCATGTTAGGCGATATAAAACATAAATTAATTTTATAGGAATTATTGAAATATATTTTACCTTTCATTTTCTAGTTCATTTTCATATTCTGGTTTTTTAATCAGACAATCCATTTCTCTGTTAGGTCTTGTAACTTCAAACTTGTTATTCTGTGGTGGTTCAATTGGCATTTGGAATTTTGGCATTTGCCATAAGGCTAGGCAATTGCCACAATTGGCATTTTTCTACGCTGGTGTGTTGACGTGTGTTTCGTATTTGGTCTGTGTTTTACTGTTTTCAGTTTTGTATCGTTGATCTAGTAGTTAGAGAAGCACGTCGAAAAATATTTATCTACCACGTAGACTAAGTAATAATAAAGTAAAATCAATATTAATTTTTCCTATAATATAACTTTTACTGATTTTTTTAAATAACTTTTTCAAAATGAATACAACATCAAAAATAACTGTTTCGTCTCCTAACGTGAAATATACTGATGATTATATATTTTCTGAATATGAATACAATGATACTTTAGTTACGAAAAAGGATAATGAGTTTGTGGTAAGTATATATCATAGTAATATTATAATAAGTAGTAAGTACTGGACCAGTCATATCGATCCGTCGACATCCGTAGAAATTGTGGAAAAGATTGGTTATTTTTTATTACAAATTATATATTGGTTTTGAATATTTATTACATACATATTGTATTTAATCTATATTCCCTTTTAGTTTTTAGATTGTACTTAAAATGTGGTTATTTTGGTTAATTGCTTGTTATTTACTTATAAAAATAATATGTTTTGCTTATCATTTTGCTTAGCAAGCACAGCTGATTTTAAATTCTCAATTAAAACAACTTTATTATATCTTGTTTAAAATACAGCCCTTCCTACATATTTATTCATAAATATTATGTATTATGTACATATTTAAATATATTCTAATAAGAAGAAAATCCTCATTTTTGTAATAGTAGTTCTAATAACTGATTATTAATTTTGTATATATGTTTAATCTAAAATGAGACCCTATTCTTTATTTTTTCATAGGCAAAGCCATACCGCACATCAATATCTATCCGAACAGGTCGGCAGGTGGGTAGACTGGGTGTTATGTTGGTAGGTTGGGGTGGCAACAATGGTTCTACCTTTACAGCAGCAGTGTTGGCAAATAAGCACCAAATTTCATGGAACACTAAGAATGGTCAAATGAAACCTAATTGGTGAGGGAAATATTTATTTTAGATATTTTATAAATTAGGCTTATATCAATCCATAATTTAAATAGACAAACTTCCTATTGTACTGTTATATTTAGTAATAGTTAGATGCTTAGACATTATTTCCATATTTACAAATTTAAAAATAACAAACTTCCATATACCTAGTTTTAATAACAGTTTTTTTTCTCATTACTGTCAAGCAAACTACTGTTCAAAGCATGCCAGTTGAGCACAGATCACTTTGCCAATGTCACATAGAATGGAGAAGATGCAAAGGAGATTGGTTATTTTAATAGTTTTGGGGTGAATTATTAAAGTTTCCCAAATCTATTTTCGGTATCCACCTTTGTTATATAAATAAATAAAATAAGCTTTTATTTCTGTAACTTAATAACATGCATAGCACAACATTTTTAAAACTACATATTATTATTTAATTGTTTTACCAAAATTAACTTTTAACTAATTGTAACGGCAACCGGTTTTTCTTTTTCATCTTGTCCTTCGACAAAGGCCTCCTCTAATGCATTCCATTTTGTCCTGTTCTTTGCAGTGCGTGTCCATTCTGGGCCTGCTATTTTTTTATATATAAAACTCTAGTTTAATGCTTCTAGGTTGAAGATGAGTTTTATACTGTCCATTGTCTGTCAGTTAGGTATTGAGTGAATTTATTAATCTTATTGTTTCAATGCTCTAAACAGGTTTGGTTCAATTACACAAGCATCAACAGTGCGTCTTGGTATGGATGAAAAGGGTGAAGATGTCTATGTTACCATGTCCAGCCTTCTGCCCATGGTTCATCCAGATGATCTTTGTAAGTAATAATTTTAAAAGTATATAATTTTAAATATACCATACATAGCATTATATTAATTTCAATTTGGAGTAAAAATGTTTAAGGACCCATTAAAAAGTTACTAAAATGGGCTGAAAGTTGTCATTACCAATACTGTAAGGTATCTTATATTGAATATGAGTATGTGTTTGAACTTTGAAGTACTACTTTCTGTAAAAGCTATACAATTTCTTGTTTTAGGGTTCCGTACCCAATGGGTGCCAATTACTAAGCCTCTGCTGTCCGTCCGTCTGTATGTCAGAGGGCTGTATCTCATGAACCGTAATAGGTAGAGAATTGAAATTTTAACAGAGTATGTATTTCTATTGCCGCTATAACAACAATTAATAAAAATTATATACAAGAAACACTATTTTAACGTTCTTAATCATATATTATGATATTTCACTAAAAAACATAGACATAAAAAGTGACTAAATGCCAACTTCAATATTTTAATTTTTAAAACATTTTTTCAACATTTATTTATCTTCATTAGTGATGCTTATAAGAAATGATGATTTGTGATAAACTATGCAAATAAATCAAAACAACTTTAGGGTTGATAATAAAATTGAAAGCCAGGTTTGTTATTTCTCTTAGTGACTAGACCTAGCCAATAACATTAAAACCTTGACCTACTGATCAGCATCCTGGTACAGATTGTACAGGTATTGAAAATAGGATACAAAATCAATACTTGTTATTAGGTCAGCTGGAGTTTTACTAGGTTAATCTTGTTTCAATCACAATATAAGGAAGTGTAGCCTCTTGTATGGTATATTCAGCGTTGGTATTATATTAGGGCCTATGCACACTCCGGTATTCTGCCGTTAAATATTTTTAAAAGGGCCTAAACACACCACGTTTCATAAACACACTGATGACGTCCATATCAAGAACGTATGTCGTCTGCGCATATTTTGTGCTGATAAACTTAAATAATGATACAAACTCGAACTCGAAAAAAGTTGTAAGCAGCTGGTTAATAAGTCGTCGTATGCATAATTCCTTAGGATTATAATTAACTTCGGTCAGGTGAATTCCATAGTTACATATTGTTTAAATTAATATGCTATGAAAAATTACTTAATATTCATTCCTCCGACCCACAAAATATCCAGCAAGTTACAAAATTCTTAATGCAAAATATATATAAACGAAGACTAATATAAAATTAAATTGTGACATAAAAAACTAGATAACAGGTATATAATTGTGTACAAGTAAAAAAAATATACCACATTAGAATCCATTGAATGAACAATGATTTTTTCTATATTTCTCCGAAACTGGGGAATAGCAGAAAAAGATCATTTAACCCCATTCTTTTTAAATAATCACAGTACAATAACAAGATTCTACCATTTATGTGGTTCAAATTAAAGCTTTTTTTTCTCGACCAGTAATCGATGGTTGGGACATAAGCCCAATGAACTTGGCAGACGCCATGGTCCGCGCGAAGGTCATAGATTACGATCTGCAACAGAAGTTACGCAAGGAAATGTTGCCAATGAGACCAAGACCCGCCATTTACGACCCCGACTTCATTGCTGCTAATCAGGTGAGTTATTGATAGAATTGTTCGTGAGTTTAGAGTTTTTTTCATTTCATAATTTTTATAACATAAAAACTGCCCGATTCGCCCTCGGTGTCACCCTATTAAGAGTGTTATTTTCTTGGGTGTGTCATTCTATTGGGAGTGTTATTTTATTGGGTGTGTCGTTCTATTGGGAGTGTCGTCCTTTGAGGATGTCATTCTTTTGAATTTAATCATATCGAGTTCGACAAAGGAGGTCTTTTTGAAGGTGACATCGCGTCTGGGTGCCATCCGTGTAAGTTTCTGATAGCAAGAAGTAATAGAACCGTTCTCTCCTACTCATAAATGATCTCAATGCAAAAAAGCATTTGCTACACAGAAGAAGGACAGATCAACAAACAAACTTTTGCAGCTGAATAATAGTGGTGTCGTAATTACATGCAATCTGTGGACTTTTTTTTTAAATAACTTTATATAGGCACTGTTGTTTTAAATTAAACCATCTTTTCGGATTTTCTCACGGATTTATTTTCATTTGTTTCCCGTTTGGAAACGGGAGAGAAGGTTTTACTACCGTCCAAAAGTTTGGAAGCACATCTGTTTTCAAACAAAACAAGAGATTGCCGACTCTGTGCGGTAAAAATTGGCAATAAAATCAAGTTTTATGGTCTTTTACGA
Source organism: Brenthis hecate (assembly GCA_951806755.1). Classification (NCBI taxonomy): domain Eukaryota; kingdom Metazoa; phylum Arthropoda; class Insecta; order Lepidoptera; family Nymphalidae; genus Brenthis; species Brenthis hecate. The sequence goes on along the minus strand of OX638258.1, from coordinate 3,997,540 downwards.
TTTTTACACAAAATAAAAGGATTATCATTGCACATTCATCAAGTTTTAACTAATTTCTTGGTTTTCACGAAACACGTGTTTTATTACTTAATCCGTCGGGTACTTTTTTTTATGCAATGGCGTGCTTTTATCGAAAATATTTTGCTGTTTTATCTTTTTTGAACCTTTTTTAGTCGCACTTGAGCATTGGCACGCGAAAGTAGTGAAATATACCTTGTCTGTATTCGAATTGTTTCGATTACTTCTTTGACCGTATTTTTTCTTCTGAAAATGGCAAAAGGTAAATAAATCACGCTTGAACAGCGTAGCGCTATTTGTACGCTACGTGAGGAAGGTTATAGTGAACGTCAAATAGCCAAAAGGCTCGGAATTTCTTGTAAAGGTGTCCACTACACCCTTGCTAGAAAACAAGAAACTAGCAAAAATTAAGATAGAAAAAGGTCTGGTAGGCCCAAATCGACTTCAAATCAAAAGGATAACTTCATCAGAGTTCTATCTAAACGGAATCGACGATTAACTGCACCTCAAATTACTGCAGCTCTGAATGATACGCGAGAAACACCCATTTCAATAACAACTGTTAAAAGACGCCTACTGTCTGTGGGACTAAGCGTATGTGTTTCTGCTAAAAAACCAAAACTAACAATTCGTCATAAGAAAAATAGACTAGAATGGGCAAAGGCGCATAAAAACTGGACAATAGACCAATGGGAAATGTTCTTTGGAGTGATGAATCAAAGTTTCAGATTTTCGGATCCAATAGACGTGTTTTTGTACGCCGGTCAAAAGAAGAGAGGGCTTCAGAAGAATGTACAGTGCCTACTATCAAACACGGTGGTGATCATGTAATGGTTTGGGGATGTTTTGGCAACGGCAAGCCCGGAAATCTTGTGGGGATAACCGGAAAACTAAGCAAGGAAGGCTATTTGAAAATTCTTCAGGATTCCGCCATACCCAGTGGACTAAATCTCATTGGTCCTGAATTCGTTTTTCAACAAGACAATGATTCTAAGCATTCATCTAAACTATGCCAGAACTTTTTAAACAAAAAAAAAAAGATGAAAGGATTTTAAAAATAATGCAATGGCCATTTCAATCACCTGACCTGTCTCCCATTGAACTTGTTTGGGATGAACTCGATAGAAGGTGAAAAATCGATCTCCTACGAGCTCAGAACATTTGTGGGAACTATTAGAGAGCGAATGGAACAAGTTAGATGAAAATTATTTTAAGAAATTAATTAATGCCTAGCATATGCGAGAAGATAATAAAAGAAAAAGGTGGACAATTCGATGAAGCTAAAATTTAATTTAATTTTCATATTGTATGTTAAATTTTTATGTTATTTAAGTCAGTTTTTGTCTAATTTTAGATTTTATATCAATAAACACATATTTATATGGCTTTTTTTGTTTTATTTGATTTTATCTTGTTGCTTCCAAACTTTTGGACGGTATGTACGTCTCAAAGGTCACTCACTATATAGTTGGCCATTATAGGCATTTCTGGGATGCATTTTTCTCCCTTACTACATATAGCACATAAGATAGACTCATTAATGTATGAAACATGTTGTTACATTGTATATTTATTGTAAATGTTGGCAACTAATTCATTACGTTAATCATATAAATATAAATTGATTAAAATTTTGATGTCAGAAGCGCGTTCCTAGCTTTACGGTTGCCAACCATATGTATTTCAATGTAGGGCAACGTTTTAATAAAAAAACATTAGTAAAAAGTTTTTGTCCGTCTATTAGCTCATCCTGTGAGAGCATATTTTTTAATTTTACAATTTACAAAGTTTCTCAAATTTAAAACTACTATTTACCATTGAGATGTCTAAAATTTTAATCTCTCTCGTGACAATGATTGCTGTAAAGCATTCAAAACGTCGGAAACCAAAAATCAAAATAAATCCGCGAAGAAATCCGAAAAGGTAATTCGCTTAAATCTAAGAAAGTAAATAGTTTCTCACTCAATAGTGATAGATCCAAAATTAATTCAACCCTTTGAACCTCCATTCTATATGGGACTTTTGTAACATAGTATAATTTTGTCCCATGGGATATTAGGGTTAGGTAAGTGGTTGGAAGCAAAATGGAATATGTACGTGTGAATTCACATGCAGAAGCTATTTATAATTAATATAATTTTGAGCGATACACGTGTATATGACGATGCCAATGGTTTGTCTATACTACACGTATGACGTAATTAATGTTTTGTGAGACGATTTAGGGAAATTGGTATTTGTATACCTACTATTAATTATGTATAATATATGTACCGAGGTGTTTTGTATTCAAAAACTAGCATTGCCCGCGGCTCCGCACGCGTTCAGATGACCAAAAACCAAATTCTTAGGTTTTACATAATATTAGTATACTCTTACGTTGCGCTTTTTGTTATTTTCTCAGAAATGAGACATTTTCCCGCGGTAAAAATTATTCTATATGTTGACCCGGATAACCACTTATCACCATACCAAATTTCATCAAAATCCCTCCAGTATTTTTTCTGTGATGCGGCTACAGACAGACAGACAGACAGACAGACAGACAGACAGACAGACAGACAGACAGACAGCCAGCCAGCCAGCCAGACAGACAGACAGACAAAAATTCTAAAAACTATAGATTCGGCCTCTGTGTCGATAATAATGTCTATTTCAATAAGAGGTTCCAAAATATATTTAATGTACAGATTCGGCTTAGTTACAATTTTATTATATGTACATATAGAATATAATAATAAAATATATGGAGGCTGTATTTCAACGTCTGTCTGCGATTTATAAGTGTTTAGTAAGATTTGATTAATTTAAATGCTTATATTTAAGAAACTTCTTTTAAAGGGTAACTGGAAATTAATTAAACTTTTAATTTACTTTATTTTCGATCTTAGAATACGAGTTTGTATGGGCTTAAACTTTGAAGGGACTGAAACCTTATCAATTGTATACGCCCTTTGTTATAGAAATAACTGTTGATGACATTTGCAATATTTGTTGGGTTTTTTTTCTCGTACTCAGTTGCATATATTGTATTTACATATATATATATATATATATATATATTATATATATATATATATATATATATATATATATATATATACTAGCATTGCCCGCGGCTTCGCCCGCGTTCAGATGACCAAAAACCAAATTCTTAGGTTTAACATAGGTATTAGTATACCCTTTCTTACAATGCAATTTTTGTATTTTTTTTTCAGAAATGAGATATTTTCCAACTGTAAAAACAGCAGATAATCAGCTATCATCATACCAAATTTCATCAAAATCCCTCCAGTGGTTTTTCCGTGATGCGGTAACAGACAGACAGACAAAAATTCTAAAAACTATAGATTCAGCCTCCGTATCTATTATCCGTATCTCCGTATCATTTCAATAAGATTTTCCAAAAAATATTTAATGTACAGATTCGGCTTAGTTACAATTGTATTATATGTATATATATCGGACTTTATTACAACTTCGTTAACGAACCTTCACGACTTGATTATATACTTATATTGACACACACGACTTGATTATATATTATATATACTTATATATTATTATATACTTACGTATATATTATAATTATATATTAGTATGATGTTATCCAAGAATATCTGGGATAAAAAACGTACAAAAAACGAGGAAACATTTAAGAGTAACCGTTGAGTTTTTCGGCGACTTTTTTATATTTTTAGAATTATATTCTGAGTGCTTGAGAGAGAGAGTACATAGCTTCAATGACTAGATGTAAAAAAACCTATATAAAAGTCAAATTCGAAAACTTGTAAATGTCTATTGGAATGAATATTATTTAGAGTTTCAATTTACACGTTTATTGCTAAGCTTTCACTATTCATCTTTAGTGCAGAAGGAACAAAACTGAATTTAAAATAATTACTCATATTTGAAACCTTCATAATGATATCATGCATACTAATATTATAAATGTGAACGTTTGTGAAGATGGATGGATGTTTGTTAATCAATCACGCCAGAACGGCTGAGCGGATCTGGATGAAATTTGGTACAGAGATAGATAGATAGTCTGGAATAACACGTAAGTTACCTTTTACCCTGAAAAAATGTACGGTCCCATAGGATAAATTTGTTTTTGTCTAAAGACGAACTTGAAGCGAAGAGAATGTGAGTCGCTAGTATTTAATATAGTAAAGTTATCCTCAATTTTTTAAGAACCTTTTAAAATCTAATATTTATGGATATATCCGTAGTTATATTCTTGTAAAGGCTTGAGTTGAGTGAGCTGAGTTTACTAATTTTCGCTGTCATTCAATCGGTGTGATTTGAAAAATTGTTTATAGATATTGTCGGTAAACGAAGATCGACTATTATGTCTCATCCTCATTTGATATGCGATAGCTTTCCATAACATGTTTGTACTTTGACTATCTGTCGCCCATTATTTTAATTGTTGTACCTATTTGTTTTGTTTAAAACCAAGTTTGAAAATTAGGAATTGAGGGATTTTATCAAAATTTTCATTTCTATTACATTGAAAAATTTAAAATTGTGATTCTTTAGTAGGTATTATGGTTCAAGTAAAACTATCAGGTCACGGGAGAGACTATGATTGCTCTAAAGCATTCGAATTTCGTCGGGAACCAAAAATCCAAATAAATCCGCGAAAAAATTTCGTAAAGATAGTTCTATTTAAAACTAGCATTGTGCGCGGCTCCGCCCGCGTTCAGGTGACCAAAAACCAAATTCTTAGGTTTTCCATATTAGTATACTCTTACATTGCGCTCTTTGTTATTTTCTCAGAAATGAGGTATTTTCCCGCGGTAAAAAGTATTCTGTATGTTGACCCGGATAACCAGTTATCACCAAAATCCCTCCAGTGGTTTTTCTGTGATGCGGTATCAGACAGACAGACAGACAAAAATGCTAGAAACTATAGATTCGACCTATGTATCGATAATAATGTCTATTTCAATAAGATTTTCAAAAAATATTTAATGTACAGATTCGGCTTAGTTACAATTTTATCATATGTATAGATGTCAGATATTCGCGAAAATGTAAGAAAGTATTAGGTATGGTTTAATTTTAATAACGATTATTAGCAATTAGAATGATTTCCTCTAAAAAAATGATGGGGTTTTAGAAAGCGCTCAAATATAGATGTAAGTAACCCAGCCTAGTAATTGTACAGTCCCATGAGCATCCCATGATGTCCGTATAGTTGACCCACAGGCTGCATGTGTTAAAATTTTGTCAATACACCTTAAACAGAGTGATCAAGACTTGATCAAAATTATCTATGAAATTATCGGTGATGCAATGAGATAGTCAACTTTATTGGCAATTCTTAGAGGCGTTGCGCTCAGAATAACATGCGATATTTTATTATATGCCTTGAAAACCATGAATGCACTTTTTGTAGCGTTACATCTGAGAGTTCGTTTGTTTATCTGCAAATAGATTTTTAGGCCTTATGATTAAGGGAGGTACAGGCTAGGTAGCCTATATATGTGTAGACAAAAGAACTTGATTAAGTTTACATTTAATCAATTAGGATCGATTTTTGACCACTGGCCTCGATCACTAGTTATGTCTATGCTAATATTATAAAGAGGTAAAGTTTGTGACGTTGTAGAGGGTTATCTCTGGATCTACTGAATTGATTTAGATAAAATTTGGTAAGAAGATAATTTGAGACTCTGGGAAGGACATAGGATACTTTTTATCCCGAAAGTCATCCCTTAAGGGGGTGAAAATGGGGATGAAAGTTTATATTGGGAAACAATGTCATCAAATTGTATATACATAAAATTATGAATTGCGTCACCAAAAATATTTCCTATTTTTATTCGATTTCTATATCATATATTGTTTTCGATAAAATAAATGCAATCGAATAAACAATATCGTATATCGCCGAGTCGATGTTGTGCAATTTTGTACGTACTAGCAACTAGCAAGTACATAGTATCGGCATACCTTTCCTGTATGACCCATTTTCATGGCGTCATGATTTATAAACGCCACATACTAAAGCAAATTTAACAGATGTTAGTTTCCTGTTCACTACAGTTGTGCTTATGTAGGGAAGATAAATTTTTGCAGTGGTAATGCCAAGGTGAACGCGATCGTTACGTAAAGTTAAATGCACTATTTATGCCTGTCAATGCCAAGGCCATATTGTATCTGACGGGGATATTCATGCGTATAATTATTAACTAATGATAGTGGGGTTATGTTGACATATAGGTACATACATACATATATATGTTACATACAATATGTCATATGAGATATGTGATACAAGGTTTGAGTTTAATTTGAAATGATTGGATGGTGTTCAATTCGATTTTTAGTCAAGAGTCTAAAACATTAGGGTTTTCCAAAAAAATGAGTACAGTTAGGTCTTATTTAAATAAGACACATGTTATTTTTAAGTAATCGTCGGCTAATCATTTATATACAGTTAAACAAACATGCTAATAAACATGTTAATATTGGAGGACTTCATTATACGTTGCATATATTGTTTTTGTTTGTTTGTTTGTTTGTTTGTTTGTTTGTTTGTTTGTTTGTTTGTTTGTTTGTTTGTGAGAAACTCGTCATAAACCATGCAAGTAGTTCCTACTAGACTACCACTTAACCGATTTTATTTAACTTTGCACTCGAATTCAATCTCATTATATTGTAACTAACTGCCATTGTTATTCAAACTTATATAACCTTAAACATTATATTTGAGGATCTGTTGATTTTAATTTGTAATGTTTAGTCTTCAATCGATTTTTAAAAACTATAATTTACTAGATGTCCAGAAAGATGTGCCTACTCTCCTAATTTCAATATAATTTATGATCTTTGATGTTATACGAAAATTATATAGAAAAAAGCATTTTTATTTTATTTCTGAATTTCCGAACTTTCCTGCCAACGTTCCCAAATATTTTTCCCTTAATTCATAAAATACGTTAGCACTTATGAGGTGAGAGGGTGTCGCTGACTATGACAAGATGTGACTAGAGGGGTCAGAGGAGTCTAGTTTTAAGATAACGTGATGTGTATCTTTCTCGCATCAGTATCTTGGTCGCAGAAAATGTGACATAGCTGATAGCATGACGAAGAGTCCCTCTCGGAGAGGGAAGGTCTAAAAATGTAAAATTTTGCGTGACGTATTCTATGAACGGCCCTTTAACCTTATTCAGACTTATTACAATCATTTAAGAAAAATGTCATCGGTTAATCTATTCTTAAATTTGTGCTTACCAACGAGCAGAATTTAAGTTAAAAAGATGGAAATGTTAGAATTATTCATATATTTTAGGTGGACCGTGCAGTAAATTTGATCCGCGGAACAAGATACGAGCAGTACCTGCAAATTCGAGCGGACATCAAAGATTTCCGCGACAAGAAGAAGTTGGACAAAGTTATCGTTTTATGGACTGCTAATACTGAAAGGTAAGATGTTGTTTTGGATATTCGATATTCTTTTCGGTAAGAGTCTTTTTAAAGTATTTAGTCCATGTTTATGTAAGTCATTTTTGAGTAATATTTAATTTTTCTAGTATACCTAATGTTAATTTTTCATTTTAGTACCCACTTAATAAGAATAACTTATCTGTACTAATATTATAAAGAGGAAAGATTTTTTTGTTTGTTTGTTTGCTTGTACCGAATAAGCTCCGAAACTATTGGACCGATTTAGATGAAATTTCGTAAGAAGATAGTTTGAGGTCCTGGGAAGGACATAGAATAGTTTTTATCCCGGAAATCATCCTTTAATGGGGTGAAAATGGGGATGAAAGTTTGTATGGGGAATCAATCTAGCGAAGCGAGGGTGAGTCGCTAATAGGCACACAAATTCAGAAGTATATAATAGCTTATGTAAAGTTTAATTATCTTACTATTTAATTTAACAAGTTTATGGCAACATACGAAAAAGTTCGTCTTATAATAAGCTTCTATAATTGGCTTTGTGGAACGAGTGCGACATAATTGCCAAACGAGAATCGTCAAGTTCACTGACATACGTGACGATTGGGAACACGCTTTAAGTGACAACGATGCTACTACCACCGTAAAATAACAGTAAAATTATCGGGTTACAAAATCCAATATAATGAAAACTCAATTACGAAACGTATTCCAATGTGTTACAATTCAATTTTCAGTGAGCAAATGGTTAAATCCGTGTAAACTATGAAACGTGACTGAATTGAAATGTATTAGGCTTATAGGGATTAGGGTCCGATGGGTATTCTTTCCTATGCTTTTCTTTGATCAATTCTTTTTATTAATGCTTATAAGAAACAGAAGAGTTTCTGTAAGTTAAAAATTTTAAATCTCGATCTATGTACTGATTTCGTATGTGTCAATATATAACTACAGTAAATTAATAAGTTGAAGTACCAGTACTAAATTAATAATAATAATAAACTTATAATTGTACACAAAGAAAAATAAAAATGAAAATAATAAAAGTAGAGAAAAGATAAATAATGTACAACAAGCGCCATTATCGCTAAAACAGTGATATCTCCCAGGCAGGTGTAGGAAATAGCAAACTGTAAGAGAGAAGGGGTGCGAATAAACAAGTTATATTACTAAATATTTAGAAAAAATAATAGAATTCACTAACTAATATATAAAAATAATTACATATATACTAATAGAATAACTTATTGTCAATATCACTACTATCACACAATAATACGTCCTTTCTACATGACTGTTTTAAAATAAATTCAACTAAAACGAAAATCTCTTGCCAAAAACAAACTATTCGTACGGGAATCAAACCTGCGAATTTTTATTTTTATGTGTAGATGCATTTTAAGTGTACCACAGAAGTGTATAACGATTATATTCTGCGCTGTAAAGTTCAATTAGGCCAATTAATAGTAATCTTTCTTTTATATACATGTACAGTAAATAGACCGTTGTCGGTCTGGATTTCTACCGACTTTAAAACTGTACTCAATTCGGCCTTATGTTTTTAATAAATTTCTTGATTTTTTTAAATTAATATTTTCAACCTTCTTTTATATAAAACATGTATGGTAAACAGGCCTTTGTTGGTCTGGTTTCCTTGTTTCTTTTTTTTTTTATATGTAGGTATGTATGTAATTCGAGAGTTGAGGGTGGTCTCGCCAAAAAAATTAGATTAAAGATCACCCTTTTAGGGGTGTAATAATTGTATTTAAAATGATTTTGGTGATTGATCTGTTTTTTTTTTAAATAACTACGTATATTTAGCAAGATATAAGTAATATTACTATTATATTCCAGTTAAAAGCTATTGTTAGATACGACGTGTGCAACTTGTACACAACTGTGCGAATCGATAACGCACTCCTTATTTGTACATATGAAATGTATAATATGTTAGGGTTGCATATTGCCTTGTTGTGTGTATAGAATATATTAAATTATGAACTTGCAAATAATTCACATAATTTTACTATTCATCTTATAATATTAAATGATCAATTCCTTTGACACGTCTAAAAGCTTAGTCTCTCCCGTGACCATGATTGCTGTAAAGCATTCGAAACGTCGGGAACCAAAAATCCAAATAAATCCACAAAATAATCAGAAAATATAGTTTTATTTAAAATATCCTAAATTTAAGAAAGTATTAAGGTTTTACTTCTTAAGTTTACTTATATATATTTGACTTTTCTGAAAAAAAATCGCAATGTATATGCCTTTTCCGTAAAACGATGAGCGAAGCTCGATCACTCAGGTATTGGTATGAATGTGAGATATTTTAACGCATTTAATCTGCTTTATTCTATAGGTATTTTAAATACTTTTAATAATTTTATCGGCAAATAGGCTACTTTTTGTTCTTGTTTATAAAACGGTCCTCATGCGATATTAAAATATTGTATTCGAAAGGTCTCATGGAGAGTAGTTAAAACCTCGGTGATTGGGAAGGAGCCTATAACAGCCTAGTTATTCCTACTAATATTCGAAATATCGTAAAAGATTTTTTACTTGTTTGATGAATCCGCCCTAGTAAAAAGATATTGTATTTTATAACCTATTAATCGAGCAAGGTTATAGGTGATATAAGAAGGTTATAGGTGATTAAGATAGAATGAGTGGGGAAATAATACATATAAAGTATCCGAGTTAAGCCACGAGCAAAACCTAATCTTAAAATTTTATGAAGTCTTAAAATTCCATATAGTGGTAGAGCATTCTTTACTGAGTGTCAAGGTTGTAATTATCTCAACGGTGTATAAGTTTATTTTAGGGCCGTACTGAAACTAAGGCGGGACACTCGTCTTCTAAAAATAAGATAATTTTTAGAAACAGGTACACACCATACATGTTTTGAGTGGTTTTATACTATTGATTTATAAAGTAGATTAGAAAAAACACTGTTTTTTTTAAAGCACAAATGTCCTGCTAGAGTAATTTGTTATATGGATTCAATGTAGAACAAATCAATTTCTGGCCCACAAATTATTTCTGTCCAAAAACTAAAAATAACGTTGACACGTTTTTGTCCTGAAAAGACACAAAAACAAACAAACACATCACAAGAATACAAAGAAGGATTTTAATCCCTCCACGACCGCGGACACGCCGGCGTGTCAGTTAACAATAGATTTCTTAGAAATTTACCTGGAGGTGTTAAACTACCAATATTAGATAAATTAAATTATGTATTATATTAAGTATATATCTATACAAGCCGTATATTTTTACTTATAATTTTCATTTGGTTGTAGATTTTGCGAAGTAATACCCGGCATCCACGACACATCTGAAAACTTAGAGAAGGCTCTCCGTCAGAACCATTCAGAGATATCACCCTCTACCATCTTCGCGCTAGCGGCGATTGACGAAGGGGTGAGTCTTTAAAAATAACAAAGGAATAGAGACGGAAGATGTTTTTTCTATATTTATTTTTTCTTTCATTTTTGAAAATAATATGATTGGGAATTTTGTCTGTTTGTAGGAATCATTTTTGTCTAATTTCACTGACAATTTTGAACATATTTCTACTTCCTGAGTTGAGTAGGTTCAAGATTTACAAAGAATCCTTTTTAGGGTTCCGTACCAGAAGGATGCCAACGAAACTATTAATATACCTCGGCTGTACGTCCGTCCGTCCGTCTGTCCGTCTATCCGTCTATCCGTCCGTCTGTCAGAGGGCAGTACTCATGAACCATAATAGGTATAATATATAATAGCTATAACAACAAATAATAAAAATAAATATAAACACAAAAAGTACATGTACGATGGTACGAATGGTGTGCGAATAGATCGATTTTTTACATATTTATTATAATTTAATTTATAATAATTGTCTTATTTTATTGATCAATGCCCCTCGTATCTTCTTCATTCTACGTGACATTAGTGAAGTAATTTGTGTTCAACTGGCACGCTTTGAAGCCATTAACAAAATAATTGAATTGAATTAATTGTTGAGTTTTGAGTGAAATGGCAGATTATTTAGAGTTTTAGGTTTTAATTAACAATCTTAACATTAAACCTAAATGCATGCTTTCATTATACATACTTTGTATGATTATGAGTAGTTCTTCTCAGGTCTCGTAAGTTTTTTTGAGTTCAGTTGGATGAGTTTTTTCCAAACAATAAAGAATTTCAACTTAGCTTATATTTTCCAGTGTTCGTACATTAATGGGTCGCCACAAAACACGGTAGTGCAAGGTGTTGTGGAGCGCGCCGAGAAGAATAACGTGTTCGTGGCCGGAGACGACTTCAAGTCCGGACAGACGAAACTCAAGTCCGTTTTGGTGGATTTCTTGGTTTCTGCTGGTCAGTGTGGATGTTGATATATTTTTTTAGGATTTGAATTGTACATATACCTATTAAATATCCCTTAATGTTTATTCAACGGTCAATATTCCTTATTTTTTTTAGTAGGTAATTGTAAAAATTTAAATTTCTTAAAAAAAACATTTTTTTAAGAAATGAAACAAATCGGAAACAAATGTTTTATTTAAAAACTTTGTTTGATTTGTTTGATTTCCCAACTACTAGTTTAGCTTCTTGCAAGGCCTTAACAGTATTAAAACCTACAAACAATTCAAAACTCTAGTCACAATGCCGAAAAATTCCACTCCGGGTAGTATATTTATCATTTTTCAATAAAATGGCTGGCACTTGAGTACTACTGTGTGTAGAACGCTGATTTTATTTACTGGCCCGTCATAAGAGGACCTTTCTCCCGATGCCAGATTATTGTTATGTTCTAGGACATCCTGTATACATGATGATGTATCCACAGGTCTGAAGCCGGCGTCCATCGTGAGCTACAACCACCTCGGCAACAACGATGGCAAGAACCTCTCCGCGCCGAGACAGTTCCGCTCCAAGGAGGTATGATGTTTTTCTTTAACACTTTTTTTGCATTTGGAAATGATTCGCATATGCAAATATCAGAGATGCGAGATTTTAATCCACTTCACTCGATTTCTGAAGCGAGCGTGCTACCACTGGGCTACCACTACCTGACGTTATATTGTAAATGAAAAGTAAACCCAAAACAAATCTTATTGAAAATTTTATCTGTTCATCTGTGTCCATTTCACGCAAAATCATATTGGATTATGACTAAATTTTATGTAATGATACTTATTACACCGATAGATATCGAAGAGCAACGTGGTGGACGACATGGTGGCGTCCAACTCCGTGCTGTACGCGGCCGGCGAGCGCCCCGACCACGTCGTCGTCATCAAGTACGTGCCTCACGTCGGTAAGTGCACAACACATACTAAATTATTCATAATAATGACTGTATTAAGTCAAAATTTCATTTTTTTTCTGTATTATAAAAGATAGGAATGCATATTATGTAATGTCCTTCCGATCGATTTCGGCCACGGTGGCCAATCGCAATGAGACTAGCCAATTGCGCAGGAGATATTATAGTGCACAAGTGTACGCGCAGAAACAACGTGCACTCTCTATTCCTGTCACTCTCATACTCCGGTGGGACGACACGAGACACGACCGGTGAGAGTTAAGGCGCAGGACCGACGACTTTACGTGCTCTCCGAGGCAGTGAGGTGCAACACCGCCAAATCCCAACTCCGGGATACTACTGAGAATATTTTAACAGAATAATTCAGTAATTACACTTGGCTCGACACGGTACTAGAACCCAGAAACTCTGTATGTGCAGCAATATGTGTTAGCCACTAGGCCATCGAGGCAGTTAAACTAATTATGATATCATCGTGCAGGTGACTCGAAGCGCGCAATGGACGAGTACACGTCGGAGATCCTGCTGCACGGCGCCAACACGCTGGCGATACACAACACGTGCGAGGACTCGCTGCTGGCGGCGCCGCTCATGCTCGACCTCGTGCTGCTCGCCGAGCTGCTCCACCGCGTGCATCTGCGCAGGGGCGAGGACGGTGAGTCATGGTTAAATATATTCATTAAATATATTTGTGCAAATTGGCAAGTTGATTTATTGTATATTTATTTTATGCAAAGTCGTTGTCGGCTTAGTGGCAGATTGCTTTTGTTCATCACTTTTCTTAATTTTGCTTAAGTTCGTATTTCTGTTTAGACAATTAAAACTTTCGATTTTTGATTTTATTCTTTTGTTCGACTTAACGTCACATATCTACGCTATTTTTTGAAGAGATATTTGTTTAGGATGTGCATTTATATTTTTATATGTATATCGGTGCTCACAACCTTAAAAATAATAGTAATTATAACGTAAAAATGATAAAAATAATGTTCATTATTACGGAAAAATGATGTCGATTGTAACACTGTGTGTGTACTCAGAGTGGTGCAGCCTGCACGCGGTGGCGTCGCCGCTGTCGTACCTGGTGAAGGCGCCGCTGGTGCCGCCGGGCGCGCCCGTCGTGCACGCGCTGTCCCGCCAGCGCGCCGCCCTCGACAACCTGCTGCGCGCCTGCCTCGCGCTGCCGCCCGCGCACCACATGCAGCTCGAGCACAAGGTACCCCGCTCGCGGCTCGAGTGCTCTAGTGCTTTAGTTAGAGCACATCACAGCCACATGTCTCGAGTACTCTTACTAGGGCACGGAGTACAGGCTCGCTCATTTAAGGCCCTACCACGTTTTTATACAGATCTAGTAGTACTTTAACTAGAGCGCAGATGACTTGAGTGCTCTAAGCTCAGGCACAAAATGGCCTATTAATACCAAGGTTTAGCTAAGGCACTACTAAGGCATCAGTAGTGCATTAGCAGAAAAAAACATTGCATATTTAAATATAATGAATGTGTGATCCTGATTTAACACAAATTTAATTGGATGTATACTACAAGATTTTGTACTTGCGGTCCAAATTGCGTCACGAAACAAGCAATACATAAAAAAATATATTAAAAGTCGTGAAAATTTCACTACAACACAAGTTCTTCACATATCAAGACTAATTAAAAAATTGTTATTTAAAATATTAATACATATATTGTTTCAAGGTTCCGTTCTTAATGTCGGAGCTCCGCTCGGGCGCCATGTTCAAGGCTGCGCCGCCCGCCAAGAAACAGAAGATGGCGCACGAAAATGGCGACAAGTGAATATATCTAAATTACAAAAAAATATCAATCTCATTCATTATCATTATTTAATTTGTTTTATCTCTCGCAGAAAATATATATTTAATTTAGCAAAGCACAAACGTTACGCTTTTGAAGCGATCTGCACACAGTATTCTATGGGTTATGTTAGTAAAATCTAATTTTAATTTTTCGTTGTTTAATAAAGAGTTAAAGTATTAGAGCAAAGGAAATGTCATATATCTACAGGTACAGTATTTAAAAGATGTCATATTTATTATTTTTATAATAGACCATCGATCAAAAACATATTAGATATGCAATCCCATGCAAAAGTTCTCTTAAAACTGTCACCAATTGCGTTTAATTATTCTAGTTGAAATAAATATACGATAATGTACATTGAACCTTGAATACAAGGCTTAGAGTTGTTATCACAAAAAAAAATTAAAAGCGCGCTGAAATATTCAAATGGGCGCTCATTCGGCGAGAACTTTTTTTGTCGTTGATTGTGTCTAGTACTTTTTTGATTGATGTAATAGACTAATTTTTCGGTTCGTTTAGAATGTTATGTTTCTTGTTAAATTTTATTTTTCTCCATTTGTTTTGCCTGTGTTTAAGTTATGTTAGTGTCATGAATCATAAATGAGCATTGTTGAATAAATATATCATAAATTATAAAATTATATTTATACATATGGTATATAATGCATTCCTAAGAAATTATTTAAGGTATAAGCATACTCCATATATATATATATATATATATATATATATATATATATATATATATATATATATATATATATATATATATGCGAAATCTCAATAAGATCTGCTATTATCCCTTATAGCTTATTTGGTTGTACCCAAGATGAAATTTTGAAGAGATTTCTAGAACTTTTACAATCGTTCTGGATTTTACTATTTTAATATATCCTCTATGTTCATGTTTTGATATATTTACAAATTATATGTACTTAAGATTTAAAATTATTGCCACATGAATAAAGAATTTAATTTGTCTAGAGATATATTTTTTGTCTTTGGTTCTTTAAAGCATATGGCAAACTGTACTTATTTCTCTTTGGATAATCTCAAAATGTCTCAAACCTGCCAGTATTATTTATATTTATATCAAATGCACGTTTGTCTTTATTTATGTAAACATAAACAAGATCTTACTTTTTTTTTAGTGAAATAGATCATTATTTAGCGAATATTAGATCTGTATGTTCCAGTATTAAATGTAGTGAATTGAAACCCAGTATTTGTTAGTGTCATAGTTAATTTGATGTGAAAATGCATTTATAGGTTATATCTGATGTGTCAGTAATGTTAAAACACGGATTAGAAGAAAAAAACTCCGCGCCACTCATATTGAAACTGGAGGACCCCAAATATGCCGACAAGCTTCATACATACACGCTTTACACATTTCATTATATGCCGAGCGGTCATAATTATGCTGCGTACACACAGAACAAACGAGAATGAATGAGTTTCGTTGGTCCTGTCTGGACGGCTTAGCGAACGACAACGAACGTTTGCTCAATCACTAAATGTATTTGGACGTACCTTCCAGTGGCGAAGGGTGAAATTTTAGCAGAGGTAAGCCGTTCCAAAAATATTCAATTTTTATATAGGTAATAATGCAGAAATAAGTAAGGCTATTATTATATACATATATTTCTAAAAGAACATTTATACATTTAAAAAATTAAATGTATGTAAAATTATAGCAAAATAATTTTAAGGTAAGACGTCTTGTATAGACCCTTCGCCACTGGACTACCTTCGAAGGCGAACGAGTGTGCGGTAGCAAACGATGAATATCCTTCGTTGGCGTTCGTTGGGCCGGTGCGGTGTGAACGCAGCATTACGCGTAATGATACGGTTCGACATCACACGTAGTTAATTGGAAATAGTGCTTCACTTGTGATTTGGTTTCGCGGATTACTTCTTTTTATTCTAGTCCGTGTGTTAAAAAGTAAATTATTTGAATTAAAACTTCTGAATTGAAGTGAATTGGAAAACGAAGACTTGAAACGAGGGTTTAGAAAGTAAATTATTCTTAAACATCTCTTATGTGTTAGATTTTGAACTATAGTGTGTAGATTGTAGTGAGGAGATACGTACGTGTGTAGCAACTGCAGACGACAGAGGCTATGTTTTATTGTGCACTTATCGAAATAAATATATTTCTCTATTCGAAATATTGTTTCATTTTAATGGCCTATTTATTGCTAGGATCGACATCGATGATAGCAATATGAGAGTGAATAATTGAATGACTGGACTGAACTGTGAACTTTTTAAAAGTCATACACAATTTTTAATCTTTTATTTTTCAATGTCAATATTAAGAAAAATAACATTGAGTATTAATTAATTATTCAAGTGAATTTTCTGCGTCGTTCTAATTTTATTTAAAACTAGCAGAACCCGCGGCTTCGCTCGCGCTAAAACTCCAAAAAATCTAAAAAGGTACTTTAAAAAAAAATTTGACCATTTAATTTTTATTTTACTATTTAATTTTATTGAAGAGCATTAATACCAAGTTTCAAGTAATTCTGAGTATAAATATTTTTTTGGATTGTATTATAAAGTGTTATCCCGTGGGATTTAGGTAATATCCCGCGGTAAAAAAATAGCTTATGTTACTTCAGCCCTCCAACTATCTCCACACAAAAAATCACGCCGATCCGTCAAAAAGAAGGACAAACAAACACTTTCACATTAAATTATAATATTAGTTTGTATTCCGTATGTATTGTAATGAATAGTACTTTTATCAGTTCATCAGAGTAGAGCTAGATTGTACTTCAGTATCCTTTGGACCCTTTCATATCAAAATAATGTATTTTAAGTTTATGTTAAATAATATTGTTTTTACTTTTTCAAAAATCATCTTTTTTACAAATATCAACACTTCTTGAATTTAAATTAACAATTAAGTAGCTCTAAAAAAACACTCTAAAAAGGTAGGTTTCATTGAGTTCAAGTAGAGGAAAACGTAATAAAATGCATAATTTTACTAATTTTTGCAAAAATAAAATCTATCAGCTAATGGGTTTGAAGTGCTCATGCACAGATGGCGCTTTTACGTTTTATACTCGTAAGTTGTTTAAAAACTGTCTGTTACTGAAAATTTAATTCAGGATGAATTATGTGATATCATCGCTGTTAAATTTCGGGTCAACTTTATGCATGTCATTTTTGTGCTTTTATGAATAGGATTTTTTTTCAAATCGGCGAATAGGAATATGTTTACGAATGACAAAAATAACTTTTCATTTGAAAAGCATAGCATTTGAATTATTTTATGATTAATTTCAACAATTAAAAGACAGCCTGCCTGGCCTAAGAAAATACAACACCGCCTTTGAGTTAAGGACTTTGACGTACTCTTTCCATCCTGCAACCAGATATAGCTTAGAATTTAGACTCACAATATTGTGAAAATAAATAAAAAGGCATTTCAGATTAATCATTCTTTATTTTCAGTTAAGCATAGAATAGTACAATACCTCAAGTTCTCCAGTCTAGTCGACAGCCGCAGTCGCACAAGTACATATTGGTGTCTCGTCGAACAAAATAAACACACCAAAACCACGACCATTCGATAAACTATAACAAACTAAAAACTAAATACATTTGTTCTAACTTAAATTGCGTTTACACGTTTACATATTTGTGGGATCAGTTAAACAACCGTTAATGTCACTTGTCATGCAGTTAGTAGTGCCTTATATAACAGTTTGGTGATATCGAGCTTAAAATTAAATTTATTTTACAATACTTAAGGAATTGAAGAAATGCAACAGACCGCCATATTGCGAACGTCTCGCATGCACCAATACGTCACACTCAGATACATTGGAACGATACAAACTAAATTATAAACTAAAGTATGAAAATAATTAAATACTTAAACCGTAAGTTATAACAAAGCTACGGGCTCGAGAAAGCCGACGCTAAGTAACATAATCTCTGAAATGCCGCAAAACAGACAGACGTTGGTAACAACACTCATATACATATATAGACGTCGAATTATATGAGAGGGATCTCCCGATAGTGCCTATAATATATTTAACGTATATTTTAAAATGTTATATTAATATATTTTTTTAAATAAATTTGATAAATTCTAAGGGATTTAAAGGGGATAGGGTAACAATAATCGTTTATCTTAAGATGTATTCTCACATACAGTTCGACGTCTGCGTTCGTGAGCTTCGGCTCGCGTGTTAACTAAGTACATACATATAGTATCGGTGCAAAATTTCTAATACTTCTACACTATTTAGAATAGTTGTGGACTCTCCGATCCTTTACGATCACTTATACACTACAGTATAGTGCAATTTTTTATCGATTTACATTTTAATTTATAATATAGTCATATTATTATTTTTTTTGTTTTATTAAAATATATTGACAATTAATTAGCCACAAGTCATAAAAGCGCTTTTGCCTTCAAACTTAAAACATCGACATAACATATAAGAAAAATAAAACGAAATATTACTTTATAATCGAAGCAAAATCGATTAAACATCGATAAAATTGCAATATACCGTTTTCGTTAATATAAAGGCTTTTCTACGTTAACAATAATTTATTATAACCGTTATAATGAACGAGAATTTCTTTATAAATACATATATAATTTACTTCAGTGCTCGTTACGATATACTTAGAGTTTATATAAAATTCGTTGGCTAACTAACCGAGTGGTAGCATCGAAAGGTCTACGTAGGGAGTGGAATATATTATACAATAACAATCGATTGCTACGAGTAGATCTAAGGGCCGCTCCACACTATAGTGCCGATCACAGTCCGTTCTCGGACCGATATCGGTTTGACAAATTATTTTTATACAAGAAACTGAGTATATTCACAGCACCCGTAAAAGTCAAGTACTGATCGAGCCACACTCCATTAACGTTTCTTGTATAAAAATACTTTACCAGACCGACATCGGACCAAGAACGGACTGTGATCGGCACTATAGTGTGGAGCGGGCCTAAGTAACAGTTACGACATATCGCTAGCCGATACAGCCGCTACACTACTGCGGCGTGAGCGGTGAGAGTGAACCGTGCGTTACATCTAATCGAAATCGATTACACAACATCGATATCTCGTTTGTATTATCAATTTTGAATTCTCCATCGTATTCGCGATAGTTTTATAATTGAAAATATCGCCTTTAGCTACAAACATCTGTTTCGATGGCAAAAAGCTACGACACTTACATCTAGGCCTAGGAAATACTAAATTGTCTTTCTAATCGCACCTGTTCAGGGCATTGTTTCTACGTTTAATTCCTCACGTGCCTTGCTCGAGCAGCTTGTCTCCAGATAACTACTTTATACGATTTATTGCTTACAACGACATTTAAAGATTTAGCATGTTTAAGAACATGATGCGTCTTAAACGATTTAAAATATATTAAATTTTAGCTGACATTTTTAATTGGCACGAGGCATGTGTTATTTATAATTTGTTTGTAGAGAAGCCTTATTATGGCTATTCTAGCATTCATTACTAGATTTTAGTTTTTTTTAACAAAATAAACGATTTTACCGTAATTGATAATTACGTAATCGATTTTATATAGTATCACCTTATAATAACATCTCTAAAACCAACCAAAATTTTTATTAATCAATCGTTAAGTATTTATTATTTATAGCAAAATAATAATAGTTGACGCATCATTTTCTAAGAATTTAACAACTTTCTCATAGAAAGATTCACAATACTCAATAGTCAATTCTACAGATTCAAAATTTTATACAATATTCATATACATTATATATTTTGTATGTACACAAGCGTCGAATCGGTTATTAAATTCTAATTATAGGAAGGTAACGAATAATTACGCTAGTATCGTTATAATTATGTACATTTGCCGTTATGCACCCGTTATAGTGTCGTAGTTATCGTTGTGACGCTCAATTTCTGTACTCCGACCGGTCAATTCCGTTATTTTCTAAACGTTGGAAGATCTATGGGATTGCTGCTTTAAGTTATATTTAATGTGATTTTATGGAGATCACAGTAAAATATGTAATTAAAAAAATCGTTTGGAATGTTAAATGACAAACAAACATACAGTAAAAATACAATAAAAATAACTAATAATACTTAACATAAATGTCTATACATGTCCACAACATATTTAATAGAATGTAGTGAGAATGTCACAGTAACACATGTCAAAACCATCTGTCAAATGTGTTTGTGTATTCCATTTCAAATTAATCCAATACAATAATATGTTAATAATTTATTCATAATACTGATTGCGTTTAATACTCATAAATCAACACAAAATAAAAAAATGACCACCAAAAATATAATTTGTTATTACACAAAAAAAAACACAAAGCACGTTTGCGTATAAGCGATACACAAAAGTAGTGCCAGAGCAGAATACACAAGCCATTGACAAGTAAATTTTGTGTGTGCGGGGGAATGTTTGTGTAATGTGTGTGTTTGTGTGTGTTTGTGTCGCGTCAGTTGAGCGGCAAGCAGAACATGTGCTGCAGCAGCGTGGGCTTGCGCGGCAGCTCCGAGCACACCGAGTCGTAGTCCGAGGAAGACGACGACGGGTACCCGTAGCCCTGTCACATATAGAGAATATAATTACTAAATAAATAACACATATTGAAATTTCTTATCACGCTTATATTAAAATCTAGCGTAATTTTCATATGTAAAAGCATTTATAATATTTATTAATATGTACGTATTTAAAGTTATATATGTGTAGTGTATCAACTATCTGGTATCCAAAGCATAGGCCTCGTAGCTTACCAGGGAACTAGATGGTGCTGTGTGTTTATGTCTCAACATATTTATATTTATTTATATTGCATATTTTCTCAGTAGATACGATTTTATCGGACTTAATTTACAATATTATCATATTATAAGAGGCTCATTTTCGTAATTCATACTATCATTTATATTGTTAATTAATATTATAAATGCGAAAGTAAGTCGTCTGTGTGTGTCAATTTTGATGAATTTTAGTATATATATATATATATATATATATATATATATATATATATATATATATATATATATATATAGAGAGAGAGAGAGAGGTACATGGGACCTTGGAGAAAGATATATAAGGCTATATAAAGATATATAAGGCTACTTTTTGTCGCGAAAATAAAACTTGAAGGGATTGAAAGTTTCCCCCTCCACGTGCGTTTAATTGTTCGTTTCGCATTTCACAACATTAAAAAAAGGAGTTGAAAGTTTGTATGGGGAACCAACACAACATAACTATTTTTTTAAAAACACACGATAACTATTTTTTCATCTATTTAAAATGTTACTAAGGACATTGCTAGTAATAAACAAATAAATAAATAGATATTAAGGTTGTGTTGTCAGTACCGCGTGCGGGTGCAGCCGGCAGGCGTGCTGTCACACGCAGTCCTCCAGCGACATCAGCAGCGGGTTCACGTACTCGAAGCCCTCGAACTCCGACTGGTCGATGTCCGCGATCACCGTACTGTACGACACACACACATAATATTATTATACTTTTTTAATAATAATAATAATTTTATTCAAATACTTTTACATATTTATATAATATTTATAAAATACACGGCTAGGCTAACAACCTGTGTTTTAGGTTAGCTTAACAAACACATTTATTGTTCGGTAGATATGAAATATTATTGATGTTAGATAAATTAGAACAACATTATTTTTATTTCATTATAAAATCCCACATAAAATTACAATTTCATACTTAAAAAAAACAAATTTACCCAATATATTAAACTGAAACTAACAAATTTAAATAAAGAATAAAGGGAATAATATAATAGTAAATAATAGGGTAGAGCGAAAAAAAATTACTCAACATTTAGAGGTGGTCCACTAATTTAAAAAAAACTCATTTTTTTTTATTACCTACATATTCTATCCACAAAAGCTAAGAAAAAACATTTTTTTTTCGCTCCATCCTAATATATAACAACAAAGAGTACAACTAACTCGTTATCAGGCGTGAGGTGCACGGGCTCGTCGGTGAACTCGGGCGGGAAGTTGGCGAGGTCGCGCTCGCCCTCCAGCCGCGGCTTGAACGGCGGCACCACCTGCTTCTGCTCCAGCTGGGGACAGACGGACATACATTACATATATACTTATATATTTACTAGCGACTCACCGTCGCTTCGCTCGGGTTCGTCCCTGGCTTCACCATATAATACCAACTTTCATACCCATTTTAACCCCCTTTAAGGGATGATTTCCGAGATAAAAAGATTAATACATAAGAAAATATCCCCTACAACGTCACAAACTCACAAACTTTACCTATATAAATGAGAGTTAGGCGGAAAAGAGTGTAATATTTCGACCGTCACGACACTTTTTGTTATTTACTGGTACATATGAGTCTTTACAACTACCAAGCGAGCAACTATCATATCCGTTAATCGTAGAGTCATATAATGCGTTATAATATAACAGTTTTGGAAAATAGCTCACATTCTGGTACACAAATAAATACCAAAGAGTATAAACCCTCACCATCTCCCACTCGATCGTCTTGAAGAATGGGTGGTTGATAATATCGAGGAAGCCCGCCTCGCCGCAGCCGAGACGCTCTGAGGGGCTCTTGTTCAGGAATCCTTTCAGCACTGATGCCGCCTTAACTGACAATGAGCGGGGGATTCTGATTGTTTTTTCTAGAATCACCTGTGGGATGCAAATATAAATATAATTAATAAATATGTTGGGACATTAATCTATTATGGACACACAGCACCATCTAGTTCCCTGGTAAGCTACTAGGCCTATGTTATGGATACCAGATAGTCGATACACTACACATATGTATATAACTTTAAATACATACATAATTTAAATATAAACACCCATGACTGAAGTACAAACATTGGTGCTCATCGCACAAATGAATGTCCCCAGCGGGACTCGAACCCGCGACCGCTGGCACAGCAAGTAGGGTCAGTAGAAACTGAGCCAAACGTGTCGTCTAATTGTAATTAGTCCTTTCGTTTGTATAATTGTAATTAGTTGTTATTCAGAGATATAATCATAATTTAAAATTTGAAAGTCATTTGAGTGAGGGCGAATTAAAAACAATCATTTGTTTGTACCTATATGGACAAACAATGGACTAAAACTTGCACTTAATAGATTTTATTTTCTTTGCACTAAAACTAAAAGAGAATTTCTTTTTTTTATACGTTGGGAAATGCATTTACGTATCCCACCTACAATCTATACAGGTGGTTATATGAGACTCACTGACTAGAGAAGCCGGTACTACCTACTAAAACCCAACAAAACCTACCCCGTCTTAAGAGACCTATCACAAAGCGTTCTATGGTATTGAGTTCGAGCGGCCGACGCATATCTGTTTCTAGCATTTTATGCAGTTGTAATTACTTCTATGTAAAGTTTTTATAAATTATTTAAAAAAATTGTATGTAATTACGTTTCTTTTAAACTGACGTATATTCTGGTATAAATTTTACTTAATAATATTAATGTCGTAAGGATATACATATTTGCAGCTAATTCTGAACGTTTTTCATAGTTTTTAAGATTATGAAAAGATTTTTTTTATAGAAGTCCAATACATATTTTCAATCTCCGAGGCCGCTATAAACTCAATCACTATATACGAGATATTATTATATATTTTTCATTTCGTTTGCTTAATATAGTAATTCAATGAAAAATCACGGTCATAGTGGTTTTTTAATGAGGCGTCACAGGACGCTTACGCATTCAATCACGACGCCTCGCTGGCAGGTTTGCAAGCGGAGCACACAGGTTCAGTACCTGGAAGAGGTAATCCTCCGTGTTCTGGTCGGGGTTGTCGGCGGCGTGCGCGATGTCGAAGGGCGAGCGGCCCGCCAGCATCTCGTAGGTGAGCACGCCCAGCGCCCACCAGTCCACGGAGAAGCCGTACTCCTCGCCGCGCAGGATCTCCGGCGCTATGTAGTTGGGCGTGCCGCAGAACGTCGACGTCGTGTCGCCGGGACGGACGCCCTCCTGAGATTGCACAACAAAAATATGATAGAACAAACAAAAAATAAAGAAATACATTATTTAGAAAAAAAAACCGGTCAAGTGCGAATCGGATTCGCACACGAAAATTCTGTATAAGCTATCGTACAAGATATTGTATATATATTATATTATATTGTTTGTGTGTACTTTTGTTACACTGACCAATACTAACTTAATCTTTTTTTTAATTTGCATGGCGGCCACTTTGAAATTAGCTATCTTGGTTTTTATTATTTGTTGTTAGAGCAGCAATAAAAATACACGATCTGTGAAAATTTCAACTCTATCTATTACGGTTCATGAGATACAGCCCGCTGACATACAGACGAACCGACAGTGAAAACTTAGTAATAGGGTCCCGTTAACAACCTTCGGGTACGAAAATCAAAGTTAATTATTGAATACGTCAAAATATAGTAATTGTATAACTACTACTGATAGTTCTAATAATGGGTTTTTATAAAAAAATGTAGACTTACTATTATGACTTTCAGGTTTTACTAGAAAATCTTAAAATTTCTAATAATTTGAGCATTTACAGCTCTAAAATGTCTAACAACAGAGCGTTTCCCTTCGTAAAGATTATCTATATTTCAATATATAATAATTATTTATAATACAAATAACGCTAAAAAGAAAGAGCTGGAAGCTGGAAAAATATTGTAAACTAAAACTTGTAACTATGTACTTCTTACGTGAGACCCAACTAGAAATCTACCCACAAACTTTAACATCTCTAAATTCCTCCTTGACAGAACAACGATCAAATTTTGATTTTTTGAATTAAATCGTTCGATCTCAGAGTCGCACAATACCTTGCACATGCCGTAGTCGGTGAGCTTGATGTGCCCCTCGTGGTCGAGCAGCACGTTGTCCAGCTTGAGGTCGCGGTAGATGACGCCGCGCTCGTGCAGGAAGTGCAGCGCCAGCGAGATCTCCGCCGCGTAGAAGCGCGCGTGCTCCTCGGGCAGGCGGCGTTGTCGCTGCATGTGGAACCTGGGAGGTGGTTAGGTTTTAAACTATATTGAAGTTCTTATGCCGGTACCGGTGGTTTTTTTATTATTTTTTTATTTGAGTAAGTCTAACACCTACAGACATACGTCCGTGCCGTTTTTTGAGCATTTTTATGGTTTGTTGTTATTTTTATTTTATTTTATTTGAGATGGATTCGTGCGTGTACAATTTCAGTACCGGTGGTAGGTCTCTGTCAAGCCCGAGGAGTCCGACTGGATGGGTACCATCACCTTATTTATTTCTCCCGCCAAGGAATAATGGTTGCATTGTTGTGTTCCGGTTTGAAGGATAAGGTCGCCAGCGCAATTACAGGCAAGAGGCATATCTTAGTTCTTACAGTGATAACGTACCGGCGGTTCTGCAGTTTTGTTATGTAAAACCTAAGTCATGAACAGCTTTCAATCAGGTGGGCCGTTTGCTTGTTTATCACTGAGTACCATGAAAAAAATATATACTCTGTATCAAATCTACATTGTAATACTTATAACCCTCCTTTAATATTATAGAAGTCCTCAGAAAGGACCATTTTTCGTGATTTAATTCGTAATTATCATTCCGGGAGTTTATATTTGCAATATCTTTATAAATTTTAGTCTATAACGTGTCTAGATAATTTCTCTTATTGGTGAAAGCTC
The DNA here is from genome assembly GCA_951806755.1 of Brenthis hecate. Classification (NCBI taxonomy): domain Eukaryota; kingdom Metazoa; phylum Arthropoda; class Insecta; order Lepidoptera; family Nymphalidae; genus Brenthis; species Brenthis hecate. Next base: position 3,971,264 of record OX638258.1, on the reverse strand, counting down.
TAAGAAAATCCGTACAGTAGTTTCTGCGATTTGATGAACTGCACTTAATAATATGTAATATTTTTTGGTATTTTTATAATATGTAATGTAAAGTTCTACAACTTTTTTACTACTTTTTTCACAAAACAAACAAAACAACTTTTTTTTTCTCGAATGTAACAGAAAAAATAATGTGAGAAACTGAACAACTGAACGTCAATCTGTCAACTCACTTTTTTATATGGAGATTTTTTAACCCAAATTCACTTTTGCGTACAATTTTTCAAACATTTCTTTCACACAAACCTTGTCCTCAACAAACACAATAAAAAAAGAATTAGCCAAATACGCACAGCCGTTCTGAAGTAATTAGCTTACATACATTTAGCAATTAATTATTATTCATATAGATTTCATCACTCACATTAGATCACCACCCCTCACAAACTCGATGACGAAGAACAGCCGACTGGGGGTCTGGAAGCATGAGTGCAGGCCCACTAGGAACGGGTGGTTCGATGCGGTCTCGAACACGTGCTTCTCTGTTTGGACCCAGTCGATGTCTTCATCATCTGTTACTAGCGCCTTTTTGATCACCTTCATTGCGTATACGCGTTTCGTTCTCTTCAGTTCGACCATTAGAACCTGGAATTGAAAAGAGGTTCTATGTTTATACATATTCATGACGACTATAATCCCTCAACAACCGTGGACACGCCGGCGTTACAGTTAACAATAGATTTCTTAGAAATTTAATTAATTTCTTAGATATTTTTACCTAGTGTGTATGTCCTTAGTATTAATAAGATTTTTTTGTTAAAATCTGAATGAATAGTCTGTAAAATCTAAGACTTTTGGACGATGTGTAAATAGGTTTTATATTTATATCGGACCACTGTCCGTCAATCATCTGTATGATTTTTGTAGCATTGTCGAGAAGAAGGCGCTGCTAATTACCACGATTAACAGCAATAACAAAGAAATGTGAAGAATTAAGAGCTATTAATATTACTCTATCTTGTCATAAAAAATTTTTAGAAAAGATAATAAATACATAGTACCTATACGTTGGCCAATATATAAACATTAACTAATAGTTCTGCTATGCTATAAAGGTGAAAATCAAGTATAAGTATTGCCTGATGGTAAGTATTTTGCAATATTAGGAGCAAAACTAACTCATTATCTGAAAATGTAACGGAAAAACAGGAGATGCGAGTGGAAATAAGAGAAAAAAAATAACTTTAACAATGAAACTAAGCCATAACACAACACAACTCTAATCTCTACCCTAGAAACCATTCTAAAAAAAAAACAATTTCATCTGAATTCAATCGTATCCAAAACTAAACTCACCTTAGCGTACGAACCACGTCCAATCACCCTGATGAGCTCGAAGTCCTCCAGGGAGTACTGGCGTTGCGAGCCAGGCTCCAAGTCTTCATTGCGCACAGGCACTACAGGAGGCGCGGGCGGAGTCTCCGGCAAGGGGGGCTCGGGATCCGCGCGAGACCTACAACATCAATCTATACATATAATAAAAGTGTAGGTAACTGATCGCTGTCTGTACATGGAAGATATTTGAGAAAAACTCATTGGGGTCCTTATTTACGCAATAGAACCCAAAACTATGATTCTTAGAATTTTTGTCTGTTTGTCTGTGCGTTTGTGCCCGTTAATCTCAGAAACGGCTTAACCGATTTGGATACGGTTTTAACTAATATATTGTAGTAAGCTTCGCTTAATATTTAGTATTTATTTTATTTTAATCGGTTCATAAATAAAAAAGTTACGTCAATTTAAAGAATCACCTACGGACGAACTCGAGCGGAGCGAGGGTGAGTCGCTAGTATAGTCTATGTTAAAGGGCGGCAACAGAATTATTTCCAGGGGAGTGCATCCGCTTCTTCACATTAAACATCTAAGTCATCTTCAAATGAATAACATTTTAATTTGTATTCATAAATGTAATTTTTTTTTAAATTATTGTGAAGAATATTTTTTACCTTTTTTTGCGCCATTTTCTAAAGGAATCAAGGATTACACAAGTAAAATTTTATTTAATATTTTCTTCGATTTACATGAATACTTGACATTTTAAATAAAACTATCTTTTCAGATTGTTTGAGAAACCATGACCCGTGACCATGGTCTTACCCGTGACCATGATTGGTGTAAAGCATTCGAAATATCGGGAACCAAAACCACAATAAATTTGCGAGTTTATATTATTTCTTTAACTTTTTCTATGTATATTCCTTCATGACAAGTGCACTCCCTTGCTCCTTTATCTCGGTGCCCATGTCTATGTTAATCTTTAAATATTAACTACTAAACTGGACTTTTACTTAAGTCTCGTATATGTAATGACTAATGTACATATTGAAATATTAAGCTAGCATAAAGATATGAAGTGACTACTATAGCTTATTTTTTCTTTTCTAGAATTACACTTTCTTACGTCTAAGAGAATTAAGTTTGTATTATAGTAGCGACTTACCGCTTCCCTCGGGTGCCTAATGTTAGCTTATGTGTTACTTCAGATCAAAGTTTTTCTTTGGTCTAAAATTCATCCAAATCCGTCCAGTCGTTTCAAGTAACAAACATACAAACACATAAACACTGTCATATTTATATAATAGTCGAATGTAAAAAAATAACGTTATTTTGAATATGAATTGTCGTAAATAACTCCACACTTCGGCGTAAATAAGGTCTTATTTTAACTAGTATTCGCATAATTCCTATCTTTAGTTATCTATAGTAGCATAGCAGCAGCAAATCAATTTGACCGATACAACAGGTGAATTCTTAGATAAAATATATACATAACCATAGACCAGTCCATATAGGTACATACATATATATGACAAGAAGCTTTCGCTGTTCCTAGGACAGTCCTAATTTGATACATTTGGTATATTTGTATTTAAACGCCGAGTTCTGCTAACCTCTGAAACTATTTATATCATTTGAAAATGCTTTCCACTAAGGTCGCAGACAACTTTTTGATTAAGTAATAAGTTATTACTAATAACTGATCGTGGCACCAGAGAGAAGATTTTCTAAAAAAACTGACTAGCATTTTTCTAATATGCCAATGCGAGCGGTCGTTCAAGTTTAAGAAGACACCAAATAAGAACTTTTTCTTATCTTGTTGTTATTTAAAACCTATCTAGTAACGGGGGTTATATGACAAAAAATAACGAAAAAAGGTATAATTTAAGAATAATATAGACTTCAATAATAAATAATACCTAATTTCAGCACGAAAGTTTGTATCTGATAGTAGACAGCTGCAATGCAACAAAATATTTTTTGGACAGAAAAGTTATATATATTTACATTGTACAGACTTTAGGGTAAGTTTTACTTCTAGTACTAAATACTGGTTCGAGAAGAATATAATAAGTATAAGCAAAGATCATGAGCATTATGTGTTACCATATAATTAAAATAGCTAGCAATACTTACCGAACAGAAGAGGCCCTGCCGAGAGTGCTCTCTCCATTCGCGTCATCCTTAACTTCGATAGGATCAACGTGTTCATTGGAACAAGGCTTTTGCACCAGCTTGTGGCATTTCTTATGCACTAGTAACTTACACTGGATACATTTAAAACCTTGCCGACCCAAACCCCAGATACGATCTTGACAAAAGGCACAAAAGGCGCGCTGGAAGAAAGGAATTAGATATATCAGTTTTACAATTACTTTAAATTTTTTGAAATTATATTTTAACATAGCTATTTGTGGCAAAATAACATTATTTAAGGTAAATTAACAGGAGTTTCCTATTAATCGTAAAAGCATTTAAATTACAATTATTTTAATTATTTTAAAATTTGTTAACCACTACGTATTTCATTATGAAAAAGTTGAGTTATTATTTATGAAGGTAATTAGTTTAAATAAACAAACACCACATATTCGGTCGTATTAAGTAAACAATCACCTTCACGAGAGAATAAATGTATATAAAAAACAGCAAAATTTACAATATTTATTCATAAGTTGAATATTTTATATTTTTTTTTGCTATTAAAAATGATAAATAGGGCAAATAAATATGTTAAGAGATAACTTTATAGATACTAACTCTATTAAAGCGTTTTGCTTGAAATATGTGTCCATTAACTCGGTAGAGCTTCCGCCACCGTCGAGCGCCTCGCCTGTAGATGCTGCCTGCAAACGTAAACCAAACATTTCTACAATCTCTCATAATCTGCTATTGTGACAGACAACAACTTGTTTTACATAATTTAATGTTATTATATACTAAAATGAATGCAGTTTTTGTTTTTTTTTAACAACTTTTCAGAACAAGTACCTACCTACTCATTACTTATTATGTAAAGAAAGTATGATTTACGTATTATTAGATTTTAATATGAAATACCAAAATGTTATAAAATTTTATATTATAAATATACTTTAAACATAATTTATAAATATATTGATAATAACGCGTTTGAATACATGTCATAACCTACCTGATATGGTATACTTAATAGGTCAGTAAATTTTCAACACACCGATAACACAAATCTATACATAAATTCGACGAAAAATGTCATGTCAATCAATATAAAATAACAGAGATTCGTGAGAATACTACGTTATTTAATCTTATATTTCTCATAAAAAATTAAAAAAAAGCACCTGAAGTGAAGAGTGTCACCAAATTCAAAGAACAAGACATGGAAGGAGCGACGCATGGTACCGACTACCGATTTCGCCTTATCGATATCTTATCAACACGACTTTTCACGATCGACTATCATTTATTCCGGCTAAGCGAAAACGTATGAATCTTTTCTAATTATGAATTATTACTAATACCCATAAGTTCAATCTCAATCAATGTAATACTTATGTATATACTAGCATTGCCCGCGGCTCCGCCCGCGTTCAGATGTCCAAAAACCAAATTCTTAGGCTTTACATATTAGTTATACTCAGTGAAGTTTTTGTATTTTTTCTCAAAAATGAGATATTTTCCCGCGGTAAAAAGTATCATATATCATATTTGTTTCATATGTATATGACCCGGATAACCAGCTATCATCATACCAAATTTCATCAAAATCTGTCCAGTGGTTTTCTCGTGATGCGGTAACAGATAGACAGACAGACAAAAATTCTAAAAACTATAGATTCGGACTCTGTACCGATAATAATGTCTATTTCAATTAGATTTTCCAAAAAATATTTAATGTACAGATTCGACTTAGTAACAATTTTATTATATGTATGGATATATAATTTATTAGCGATTCACCCTCGCTCTGCTCGGGTTCGTCCCTAGGGTGGACCACCCTTATCACTTAGGGGTATGAAAAATAGTTTACGTCCTATTCTCGGACCTACTGAATATACACATAAAATTTCATAAGAATCGGTCAAGCCTTTTCGGAGGAATTTTGTTACAAGCACTGTGACTCGAAAATTTTATATATCAGAAGATATATAATGTAAATATATATAATTTGGAATCTTTGGATCATTGCATAATTCAATATTTATTACTATCATTTATAAATTCAATTTTAACTATAATAATTAATTGTGGAGCATTAAAACTGTTTCTAAAGTGGTTTAAATTTAAAACCTTTTATTTAATTATAAAATAATAAAATTTTATCATAAAAAAATGAATCTAAGAGAATACTGTCACAATTCACATGCTTCGTAATTCAATTCAATTCAATTTTCTTGTTAATGGCTTCAAAGCGTGCCAGTCGAGCATTGATTATTTCGTCAATGTCACGTAGAACAGAGAAGAATGCTTTGTAATTCATACTAATGTTATTCTCAAAGTCACTAACATATGTCTGATTAATGTTGATTGCTATACAGTTTCAATTTTGGCAATATTTTGAAAAGACACTGAGAGAATCGAAGAAATAATATACGCGTAATATGTATACGCGCGAGTAAAGCCAAAGCAAGTATTAGCCCAAGTTATGGGCTATGGCAATTTAATACTGTATATCGAACATTTCCTGTATTATTTACAAAGAATGAATGGTATGAGAGAATGCACTTCTGCATACGGCTCACTGTCAATTTGACGAATTCGAATAAAGTTTCGTACTTTTCGTCTTGGTAACGAGCTTTCAAGTTTTCTTAGAGCGAGTTTGAGTTTCATTAGAATTCAACTTCTATAATAACATCTACTAAAAATACCCAAATACGAATTTTTCTACAAATAATCTAACGTACTTTTGCCGCAGTGGCATTTTATTATATATTTATGGCTCAATATTTGAGAGAAACCGTCCAATAATTACGGTAGAATCATTTAAAATTAAAAAAAACTATTACATTTCGTTATTTCTATCTTAGGTACATCTAAGGTGTAAATAAATAAGCACGTTTTCAATTATGAACATCTTCGTTGAGAATCACAAATAGCATATCTCCAAGCAATCGACCCCTGTAAGACTATATAAGGGCATTAATATGTGAGCAATCATTATATTATTCAGAGGGCGTTTGTTGACTTTGACCTAGAAACAGCGACAGTCTATACATTCCTTTAAATAATAAATACGTATGTATACCTGAATTATTCCACTTAGTTTGTTTCAAAGGAAAATAGCCCTTGTGATGTGCAACAATATGTGCGTCGTAGCCAAATTGAGGGTAGGAACGATCGCGGGGCATGTAGGGGCGATATTCAGATGCTAATGCGACGGGCGGTCTCGTGTAGATTGTTTGAGCACTCTCCGAGCGTTATGATACGAGATACGAAACGTTTATGGTTCAAAGCTGTTGGTGGTGTTTTTGTAAAAAAAATCGAGCCTACGTGTCGTTGTTTTGAAATTGCGGGTGAAATTTTAAAGGTAAATATTTTGGACCTTGAATTCTTAAATTTGTAAAGCGGTTTCATATCTTCCTCGATACAACAATATGTGTGAACTCTTTTCAGTATGTACCAAACGTTTATTTAGTATATATAAAAAATGTTTTAACTAATAATATAATAGAAAAGCTATTATCGTCCATTCAGTTACCAATTAGAGCGTTGTTTGCAATGGAATTAAATATAAACGGGTATCTAATTACGGCATTAATAAGCTTAAACCTACTTCATAATTGTAACAATTTCTATAAAATTACCATAAACCTGTCTTCACATTTCCAGTAATGAAATTCGAACTGTTTCATGTAACATTTATTTCCGATTACACAATACAATATTACAACGCAACGTTTTAAACCCTTTTCACTTTAAAGTATTTACTCTGCAGTTTCGTAGAGCAATTTTCGTCCTTTCAATGAGTGAGTAATGGCGCTCATTACGGGTGCTGTTTGCGATGCAATTAAATTAAAACAAAGAAGTACTCACGGTCCTCCCCCGCGCAGGGCATCCCGGGCGCCGCCGGGACATTCGGGAACACTGCAACAATAAATAATAAACTTATAACTATGGAAGTGCGAACTTACAAATCTCTCTCAGCGCGCCTTTCGTGGTACATTTTTTGTATTCATATAATTTAGAGCGCGACTTATATAAATGATCTTTTGTGTTTTAAGACTGATTATTTTTATACTTTACATCACAATAGTTACATCAAAATAAAAAAAAATAAAACATCATTTAAGAAACCTGGCAACTCTTCAAGCAATCCTGGATTTTAAAAATAAAAATTAACATATTTACACAGTAAAGCAAGTTCATTATTATTATATAACTTTCTAGCTTTCTGTTTTATCTTCCACATTTAATAACGGATAAAAAGACAGATACAGGAGTGAATCTATTAGGTCTTACAAGTCAATACATATACCTTCTATAAATAAAAACTGTTAGCAAACACAAATCAATACGTGATAAAATCGCGCACCATAGGAATCGTATGAAATAGCATTTTCAATATGATTACCGTTTGCTATTACGGTGAAGGAAAACATGCAAGCCTTGAGAAACTATGACCAGCTATGGCTCGTAAGAAACAGAAAATCAGTGATTGAGTGGCAGTGAGGTAATTGAAGGGGCCAAAGAGAGTTATTTAATACAAGGGAGCCGGGCATTTGTAACAGAGAGTGCGGTCCTGTCAGAATATTTGACTGTCGCCGGCCCCCAATTACGAATCTCGGACAATTTGATTTTTATTACTGTATATAAATAATTGTACAAAATGAGACGAGTTTCAATGTCCGATCTTTTCAGAAAAGAAAATGCTTTGAACGGTTCGTTCTTTCAATTCATCGTTATATGTACACTATAATGTGTTGGAGTTATAGTAATTTTGTGGTAGAAGTTAGGACCGATAACTATGATTTTAATTAATTAAAACTATTTTGTTACTTCCTCCTGTAAGTGAGATCCTTGTAGTTTGAATGAGTTTTCGAGTAGACCTGAAATGGAACCCGCCCGCTACCTTTAGCATAATTACTGTTCATATTAAATTAAATCTGTGTGTTTGTTAGTTTAATTTGAAATATAGGTATGTTGTTTTATCTGAACATACTCGAAAAATAAAATTGAAACTAAGCCGAATCTGTACATTAAATATTATAATATATAATAATTTCATATAATAATTTTTATTAAACGTTAAAACGTATGTAGAGTCGAATCCGAGTGGAGCCAGGGTGAGTCGCTAGTTTTGGTAATGAAGTGTTTTCTGATGAGTAATTACTGTGATGTCGTCATATTGTGCCAGTAATAAATAAATTGTCATTCGAGGCAAGTTTATTAAGAGGAAAATACCAAGTAAATATTAAAGGAACCCATTAATGTTCCACTCAATTAAAGCGATTTGACTTCTATAAAAATAATAAACAGTAACAAACAACTCGTGAGCGTGTCCCCCGGGGACTCTTCACGGATGGGACCCAACGAGATATAAAATAAATAATAAGAAGGAATTTTATTTCAAAAGCAAAGTTAATTTTGCTGACGGCGAGTAAAAGAAAAACACGAGAAGACCGAGAGCAATCAGTTTAATGCATTTCAAACAGAACGCAGAAAAAAATAGTATAGATATAACTAGTTCTATTAACAACTTCGTAATTGTGAATTTTAGCACTGTTTTTTTATAGCTATTTAGATTGAAAAATATACTTTGTCATGAGAACATATTTTAAGTAATACAATATAATACTTTTTTAGATTTACGCGAATATTTGACATTTTAAATAAAACTATCTTTTCGGATTTTTTCGCGGATTTATTTGGATTTTTTGTTCCCGACGTTTCGAATGCTTTACAGCATTCATGGTCACGGGAGAGGCTGAGGTGTTAGATGTCTCGAAGGTATAGTTGTTACAGACAGCCTACCCACAAATAACAAAATGAAAATTGCACCAATTACCTCACAATATTTTTTAACTTTAAACATTTTTATAATTTTAATAAGTTTTATAATTGAATATGGAATATTATTTATTTGATTTTTGCTATAATTATTACATTTTTAAAAATATTAATTAGTAATCTATATTTAGTGTTGCCATTATTATATTTATAACCATAAAGAAAAATATAAAATATAGTATTAATTATTTAAGCCATATAATTGTTTTATGTGTAATTTAAAAAGTTAAAATTAATTAAGGATAATAATTTTAATTTAGTTTGCTATGATTTAAAAAGACAAATATATTATATATATTTGATTTATTGATACTTCTACAAATGAAAAATGAAAATTATTAATCTGATATGCTGTCATTTTGATCCACACAGTAAGAACTTACTACATCTACCTGTCTGTTATGTTTAGATTTTTTAGTTGATTTTATTATATTAATAATAAGATCCCATGACGATGGTAGTACTCAGCCATCTTCCCTATTGAAATTTGGATGGTTTTTTAAATTTCTATGAATAATAATTATTATTATCTTAGAAATTAAAAAACGTTAAACTTCAAATATAAGGTTTAAATATAACAATATTAAATTAAATTGTCACAACCAGTAGTTACATATCAAAGAGTATGTGTCAAAGAAATCATAAAAAAGGGAAACGTATCCAAATGAAAGAGATAATTAATTTCATTCCGACGAGAAAAATGTTAACGTGTAAAAATATTTAATTGCGTATCGAATTAACGTACATAATTGTATCGCGTCCTTTAATTTTCATTCATTTAATTTACAAAAATAAGAGGCAATAATTCAGACTTGCTTTATATTTATAAATTAAAGTAGTAAGCTCACGCTTGACCACATGTTTGGCTCAGTTTTTAGTGACCCTACTTGCTGTGTCAGCGGTCGCGGGTTCGAGCTCCGCTGGGGGTATTCATTTGTGTGATGGGCACGAATGTTTGTACTCTAGTCATGGGTGTTTCTATTTATAATATGTATGTATTTAAAGTTGTATATGTGTAGGGTATCAACTATCTGGTATCCATAACACAAGCCTTACAACATGAAGCACGAGCTTATCATGGAACTATACTCGGCGCGGCGAACCTTGATCCCTATGACACCGACAGCTAATGTCACCATATAACATTGTAGTGGCGTCACCATTAAATTGGGATCATATTGGGGGCGTCTAAAAATGCCATTTATAAATTTTACGTAGCTTTATACCATTAGTAATGATATTCCGTTGATATTTTTAACAATTCTTAACATTTACAAGAAGTTATCTTAATCTGAATTTATGTTTACGTCCTGCAAAACTTACGTCGTGTGACGTTTATAGACTAGGGCGGCAAGTATCGATAAAAAAATGTCGGTAATGGAAACGAATGCACATTTTTTTTTCATACTCACATTTTAGCTCATATATTATGGAATGGAACAGAATATTACGATCATACCATTCATACATACACACATGATTATATTATACCCAAGAAAATTAAAAAATAACACGTGTTTACCGCGTTAAACATTATTAGAAAATAACAAGGTTGGAAACTTTCGTTTTACTTGGCATGATTGAATATACAGCCTTATAATCTCGTCGTAATCTCATTTACAGCGTAATAGCTCCTAAACTATAAACGCTACGGGAAAAAGTTTCCAATGAAATTTATAGGAAATTTTATGTTCTACGATTTAGTTACCACTATTTTTAAATTATCATTGACCATTAACTAAATATTTAGCAAAAACCATATTGAGAAAACTTTGGAGCGCTATAATTAACAACCTATGCGTTAAACAAAAAAAAGTTTCAAATAAAAAAGATGGCAAATATTATAATCTACAATAATGATCTGAACAATTTTTGTTGTACGATGCGCAATTCGCGAGATATTCGATAAAACGCGTTTTCCAAAATGGCGGCTGACGCAGGCACGGCACCGCCGCGCCAACTTGGATTTACATTCAGGGGACACCCTTGAACATATTCCAGAAAAAATATACCAGGTCTAATACATTGCAAAAAAAAACTCCCCGGCGCTTGGGCTAATACAACAACAACATAATGGACATTAAAAATGCACATTATAATATTTTTTAAAACATGTTTACCAACGTGGCTGAATGTAAGCCACGCCTTTGTCTAAAAAAAAAAATTATCGACACGACCAAAGACACGACACATCACTAACACGAACTGTCATAGGGATCAAGGTTCGCCGCGCCGAGTATAGATGGTGATGTGTGTTAATGTCCCAACATATTAATTTATTTATTCATTTACATATTTTATAAAATGTTCTTAATAGTCCGAATAACGTTCTTAAGGTAAAACGCCCGCGTTCAAATGACCAAAAACCAAATTCTTAGGTTTTACATATTAGTATACTCTTACAATGCAGCTTTTGTATTTATTCTCAGAAATTAGATATTTTCCCGCGGTAAAAAGTATCCTATATGTTGACCCGGATAACCAGCTATCAACATACCAAATTTCATCAAAATCTGCCCAGTGGTTTTCTCGTGATGCGGTAACAGACAGACAGACAGACAAAAATTCGAAAAACTATAGATTCGGACTCTGTATCGATAATAATGTCTATTTCAATTAGATTCTCCAAAAAATATCTAATGTACTGTTTCGACTTAGTTACAATTTTATTATATGTATGGATTAGTATTGTGCCATTAATTACTACCATCCTCGTATTAAGGGCGCACCGAGGCAATTACGAAATAATTGCGTTCGTTTGATCCCTTGCTGTATTGTTATTACTAAAACTTTAATTATGTAATTAATATGTAGGATATTTAAGGATTTATTCTATAAATCGTATAATTTAGAAACATTATTACTTGTAGTTTCCTCGATAGAAAAAAAAACCAAAATGATCTCTAGAAAACAAAATAAACCCTTATTATATAACTTACGTAAATAATTCAAGGAATTTCATCAGTTTTTTATTAATAACAAAACTATACGATTTCTATATCGTATACACTTTAAAGTATAAGTCAGTAAATTAGTAAACACTAGCTTGAAACACAGATCTGTTGAGAAAAGTGAGCATCACCAGTTGCTTTTTTAGAGATAATATTTCGTTGTCTCAGGGCTTATTTGTCCAAACGACCAATTTTATTAAAAATTTTAATACAGAATTATTGAATTTTAAATGTAATGTAAAAAATATACATTTTACTTTAAAAAGACGAACAGAATGTGTTTCATTTATATGTGTATATAAATCTTAGATATAAAGCATTGTTTTTAAAATTAAGTAAAAAAATTTACTATTGTAAAGTACAACAAGTACTGGTAGTTTGAACAAATAAACTCTAAGGCGACGATTTTCAAACATCAGATTCTAACTTTAATGCTAGTGTAAACATTGCCTTGTAATGCCATAAGAGTTGCCATGTTAACAAGTGCAAGTCAGAAAAATCTACTTAAATATTTTTTCTATCCCACAAGAATCCTTGTACGGGTTTAGTCGTAAAATTGAAAAATACGAATAAGGTTTTCTATTGCATGAATTAAACTCACATAACATGTCGTACATATCATAAGCAAAATCTGCAAAGGTCAAAAAGTAATAAGTCAAATGGCAAAGTTTTTGTGACATTTGATTTATGCGAGGATTTAGAGTCGCGTTACGCTTTTTCTTATCACAAAAGATTTTCATTTTACTTTATCAAGGAAGATATCAAACATCTAGTCGCGTGGACTTCAGATCTTTGTTATTTATATTATGGCCATAAATGAATGCGATTGGATTTGACGCTTTTGTTCCGCTCCTTTAAACCTACGTAATATCATCTCGACGGTACAATTAAATAAACAAAGCGTTTAATTATGGAGGGACTAACACCGTGGAAAATGGAAGATGCGAAGGAAAATTATTTTTATACCACTCGAGGCTATGTGAAATGTACAGCTAAAATATTTATATAAAGTTTGAATTTCATTTCATTTCATGGAACACACGTTTACATGAGATAAAGACTTAAAGTGAATCCAGATGCTGGGCTCTAAACTTGTATTGCCAGAGTCTACAGAATAAAATTAATATCTATGAAAGAAAAAGTTATATTCTCAGATGGATAATTGTTAGTATCTTTTTCTCTTCACCATGAAAGATGATAATTAGCCAGCTTAGACATTTTACAATCGCTTAGTGATTGAAATTTAAAAAATTGTAGAATTGACAAAAAGTGACAGACAAGCAGTTGACAGCAAGTGATAAAATTATACGTTATGTCAGAGAGTCATAATACGAGTAAATTATTCCCATATAAAATATAATATAATTTAGTTAGGTCTATTCGTAAGCGATTGTAAAATATATTTTTGTCTAAGCCCCCAGATAAGATAGTTTTTATTTTACCTACATTAATATTAGGTATACTTCTACAGCTAAAGTTTTTGATTTCCAATGTACGATGTAAACTCCGAACTAATAAAATGATTTAAAAGTTTTTTACTTATATGTCTAATGTATGTATGTATTCAGACCTTCTTAAAGTTCCACTACTGGGCATGGGCCCCCCTTCATAACGAAGGGGATTAGGCCATAGTCCACCACGCTGGCCAAGCGCGGGTTGGCGGACTTCACATGTCTGACTTGACATGCATGTTTCCTCACAATGCTTTCCATCACCGTACGACAAGTGGTAATCATGTTGAAAATGATTCGCACATGAAAATATCAGAGGTGCGAGACGCGGGATTTGAACCCGCTTCACTCGGGTTTCCCAAGCGAGCGCGTCACCACTGGGCTACCACTGCCTTCAAGGTGAAATAACACTACTTATTTCAAACTTTATTATTACAACAATTGATTGTTATCAATATACGTATATATTAGGTAAATGGCCAATATTATGTTTCGACAAACTAGTAAATAGAATTCACTCACGCGATACATTTGGTTATTACATTAGCGCATTTGAATAACCAGCCGTGCAATGTTCGGCACAGACATCTGATAATGTGATCGATATCGGATGTACGGTGACAAAGTGCAAGTGCGTACTCTATTGTGCAATTTAGTGCTGTTAGAATGAATTGAACAACGCATGGCTGTAACACATTAAAGCCATTCTCATACATTAATAATATACGACATTATTTAGGAAATTTATTGTAAAAAAACATATTATTTTTGTGAAAATTGTAAATTTTGTACTGCTAAAATATACTTAATAAATTTTAAGAATAAATTAATATAGAAGATTAAAAAAAAAGGTCATCGACTGAAGCATTTTGAGAAGAATTTAACATAGCTTATTTAAAATCTTAAAATTTTGTATACAATTTAAGAATGTTATATAATTAAATATATAGCAACTGTTAATCCAAAAGGATAAATAGAAAGTTCAAATTATCAGTATGTATGGTCTGTATGTGTATTCTTTTCGTTCTCTTTCCACTATCGCGAACTTAACTAGGTGCTTTTGAAACGTTTCTACTTCACTATCGCATTTCATGGTGGGAAAGCTCCGCACCACCTTATTTCCTGTGCACGCTCGCGTTCACCCGTCAGTCTAGAATTGAGTTAGTTGTAATGCAATTCTTAGGTGATAGCTAGCAGTAATTTTAAAAACTTGTATCTAAGAATTACATAGAAAAAGTTAATAAAACGCTATTACGATACGATATATGGTTTCCGGCTTAAAAAGTATCCTATGTCCTCCCCAGGGTCTCAAACTATTTTCTTACCAAATTTCATCTAAATCAGATCAGTAGATCCAAAGATTACCTCCTACAACGTCACAAACTCACAAGCTCACAAACTTTACTTCTTTATCAAAATTAAGTATAAATAGAGATTTGAGTGTTAACTTACTTCATATATAATTTTTATATGTAGCTTTTATTAATTATAATAGTTTAAAATGCTCAATTAAGGCACTTTCGCTACGAAGAAAATTTCAAGTTAAAGAGAATGTTAAAAACACAACATTTACTGCCTGAGTTTAAGTTACATTAGTTATTCACGATAAGGAATAATTAATAGACGAAATTATTCAAAGTACGGAAGTGTATTTCATTTGCCGTTCGAATTGCGTTCAGCTTTGACCCACAAATTGTAAATCAAGCTCCACACGATAGATTGTTTGGAGCTATAAACAAACTTAGTCTTTTGATGGATGTGGCATTGTTCTACAGAATACCCGGGATACGAAAGGATTTCGCAGGATGTAATGAATGCAATTATTTATAAGATTTTAATGGGGGCCTCAAGTTGTATTTACATTGTATGTTTGTTTTGTTTGTAGTTACTTTTGCGATCTCATTTTTGTGAATAAGTATATTAGTCAGGTTGGTAATTAAAAAAAGACGTGTAGACGTAGTTTTAAAAATAAAGTCTAATTAAAAAAAAATGTGCGTGTAATCTTTACGGACAATTGAAGTAAAACTTCTTCGGCGCTGTGGTAGATCTCGCAATTAAATTAAAATATAAATATAGTATTTATTTGTATTTAATTGTTAATAAATATATATTTTTATAAATAATAATTATAACAAAAATATAAATATATTTTATTTTTTATTTATTTATTTATTTATTTCAGGCAATATTTACATAGGGATCTTAAATATGTAAATATATTTTATTTTTTTATTTTTAATAATATACTGGATTCTCACTTCCGCGACACTCATTTTTCATTGGAAAATACATTGTAAATACATTGTATTGACTCACCCCTCAGTCACGCCTAAAAGTTTTACTTTAAAAAATATTTAAAACTTAGTTATAGAAAAGGAATTAATAAATAAATACTTATATACACTTAACGTTAAGTTACAAATAGGGAAACTCCTCTTTTTTCAAAGTCGGTTGAAAACACACCGCGCATCGTCATTCCAGCATAATTTCATAAGGAGCATCGCAAACAGATTTACTTTTAACAAGTTCCTCTAAGTCGGGAAGTTTCAGTGCTATCACCGACTCGATTGTCGGCTTACCTTGTTTACATTCACTTGGCGCAGAAAGCGCTTTTCTGAGAACACTGATCGTTTCTCGAGGTTTGAGCGTCTAAATTTTAAATTGCTTTTTCTTTTTTTTACCTTATATATTTAATTTTATTCGCGCAAGCTTTTAGCCTTGTGAAGCAGGTTCGAATCTGGGCTTTGATATTTTTTTAATTTTCATGTGCCAATCTTCTATACATATAATAAAATTGTAACTAAGCCGGATCTGTACATTAAATATTTTCGGAAAATCTTATTGAAATAGACATTATTATCGATACAGATGCCGAATCTATAGTTTTTAGAATTTTTGTTTGTCTGTCTGTTACCGCATCACAGAAAAACCACTAGAGGGAGGGATTTTGATGAAATTTGGTATGGTGATAGCTGGTTATCCGGGTGTTGACCCGGATAACCAGCTATCATAAGAGTATACTAATATGTAAAACCTAAGAATTTGGTTTTTGTCATCTGAACGCGGGGGGAGCCGCGGGCAATGCTAGTTTTCAATATTATTATTTGCGGTTAAGGAAAATATTGATTGAGAAAATGTGCATTATGAGAAAGACTAACTTTCGAATGTCGTCTGAATTCCGCTAACTAGAAATGATAAATAAATGATTTAACTTCAACGGCTATTCAGAAAGTATACGTTATAAATAATTGAAACACTGCATACGCTGAGCACGTAAACGAAATCACAACTTGCCAGTTTTAATTAGGAGTGGATGCGCTTGATGTGCGTTTAGTCGAAGCTCTATTTAATTTTCATTTGCTATAAATTGTTTTATTTTTCAAGTAATTTACAAAAGGGGGAAGATTTTCAATTTGTTTATTTTATGTTTTCGCAATTTATTATTTATATATTTATATTTTCTATTAAGAATCGAATTTTAATCGATCGAAAATTCGTTTTATAACTCGAAGAGTGTCATATTTACTTTTAAGGCTGTATTGAAGTTGATATAATTATTAAGTTACGAAATTCTTTATAGAAATTAACTATATTAGCTTTTTCAAAAGTACTTGTCGGCATGTTTGACTACATTTGGTAAGGGTTCTACTTTTGTTAATCAAGACTCGAGTCTGGTGGTATAATTCCATTAAATCGTCGTTCATTTCGTAGGTAAATACACAAAAAAGGTTTAATAATCGGTATTTTTCTTTGGATTGTAAATGATTGATGATGTTAGTTGAATAACATGATTAAGGTAAACTAGTTTTATTTATTGTATTCAAGTTCAAATGGCTATGGATTTAAATTTTTCAATTCATTAATAAGAATTTTCATAAGAATACAATAAGATCATAATTATATTATATAATCTATAAAAGTATAATACAATATTTTACTGAATCTATACTAATATTATATATGTGAAAGTTTGTGAGTATGAATGTATGTTTGTTGTTCTTTCACGCCAGAACGGCTGAACGGATCTGGATGAAATGTGACACAGAGATAGATTATAGTTTGGAATAACACATAGGCATATCCCGGAAAAATATACGGTTCACGAGGGATAGATTTGTTTTTGTTTTTCTAGAGGCGAACCCGAAAGAAGCGAGAGTGAGCCGCTAGTACATAATATGGATTAACTTTAACAATCGATTAATACATAAATTTAGTAAACAAGCGTTGTAAATGGTAATAAAATATTCTACACGCTGCAATTAATTTGAATATCCCGCGTTAAATATATCCTAAGTGAATGGAGTACCCAAAATGACTTAAACGTAATGCTTAATTAAATATTTTACATTTTAAACTAAATTGAATCATGGAAAGCAATTTTTTGCTTTGCAGTGCCACTATATTAGTGTCAATCGAAAGTTGTTAAATATTAGTGTCAACTTTTAAAGTTATTTACCCCCATAAGTAATAGTATAAGAATAAAAAGAACGTAGATTACACATGAGTGAGATTAATTAACGTATACAAATAAAACTTTAAAAAAGTTTATTAATATAAATATATATATATATATATATATATATATATATATATATATATATATATATATATATATATATATATATATATATATATATATATATATATATATATATTATACGTTAAAGAATGTAAACAGATCAGAACATTAAAATTTCAATATTGACATATAGAAACGAAATACTATAGCCTCGCAGCATAGAGCGTAGCAACGTAGCCCGTAGCGTCTACGAACTCGGCCATGTTAAATATTATTCCCTTTATATTTATGACTATTAGCTCTTATTTCATTAATATTTAAGAGTGGTATTGCTATAAATGTATCGAGTTTATTTATAACACACAGTTTGGAATGGAAATGCATTCTTTATGTGTGATAGAAATGAGGGCATGTGGGTAACATTTATTTTATACGTTATTTTAGTAAATTCATTTTTAGGGTTCCGTATCCGAAAGGTGCCTACGGGACCCTATAATAAGCCTCCGCCGTCCATCCGTTTATCTGTCAGCGAGCTGTATCTCATGAACCGTAATAGATATAGAGTTGAAATTTTCACAGAGTGTGTATTTCTATTGCCGCTTTACAACAAATAATAACAAAAAACAAGATGGCAATTAAAAAATGGCGGCCATGCAATTAAAAAAAAACGATTTTACACAATTACCTACATATATCTTGTACGATGGTACGGAACATTTTATATAAGAGAATGTATATCGCCGAGTCCGACTCGCACTTGACTGGTTCTTTTTTAAATTTGATGAACCTAGTGTATATAGTGTAATGGGCTATATTTCAATGGCATCACCGGTTATTATAAAAATTTATAATCATATCGTAAATGTTAATGAAAAGGAGTATAATATTCTACTAATATTATAAACGCGAAAGTTTGTAAGAATGTATGTATAGATGTATGTTTGTTACTCTTTCACGCAAAAACTACTAAATGGATTTTGATGAAACTTTACAATAATATAGCTCATACATCAGAATAACACATATACTACTTTTTATCCCGGGAAAAATTACGGCACCCGTGGGGTAGATTTGTTCGAACCTGAACGAAGCGAGGGTGAGCCGCTTGTAGGATATATGGTACTGCTTTTCATAGTTTATCTTTGCACAAAATTTCATCAAAATCCCTTCAGCAATTTCAGCGTGAACAAGTTACAAAAATCTTACACATATAAAAACTTTCGCATTTTAAATAATAATCTAAGTATGTATAATAGCTTTAAATATCTAGCAGAATACAATAAACGTTGATGCGTTATAAAAAAAGCTACGAATATTTTCTCAATGACAGAAATAAGAAGCTTAATAAATTGCGATATAAATACTTATTTGAAGTTTAGCGTATTTAAAAAGCAAAATAAACAGGTATACAACTTTAAGGTTATGAGAAGTAGCTCGAGAACTACAGTTGAGACACTGCGTTTATCATCACAATATCTCGTTATCATAGATAACGTATAAAATCCTTAGTTTACCTTACGTGCTACTACGAGATTAGTCTTGTAGCGAAGTATAGTTATTGATTGCACGATGTAATACATATAAATATACTATATAACACGCTGATATGGTTTATTTATAACTTTTTTGGACATTTTTAATAAAACTTTTCGGATTTTTTCATAAAAATATACGAGATACTATACATATATAGATAATATACGAGTCTGTAATAACTGTATAATAACTTTGAGAGGTCTACAACCTTAGTCTCTTCCGTGACCGTGATTGCTGTAAACCAGTAGAAACTTTGGATACCAAAAATCAAAATAAATCCGCAAAATAATCCGAAAAGATAGTTTTATTAGAAATGTCAAATATTAATAATAATAGTATTAAAGTATTAAGAAAATATTACTAAAAATTTAAGTAAATCCGCGAAAAATTTCAAAATTAAAATTTGAATTTAAAATACTATAACAATTAAAAATTCAGATCAATTAATGACACTTTAATATTATAATTTGACCTCAATGGAAAATCTAGATATTTGTGAATTTCATTTGTAAGTGTACTAAAATGAACATAAGGGCGCGCTTAAAAATAAATCAGTTGACACGCACATAACAGTGGTTCACTAATGAAATTTGTCAAACTGAATAAAACCATAACAATTCAGCGTCAATTTGGATTATTTGAAATTTAAAATATTTATTCGTCTATTACTTAGGATAAATTTAAACATGGATAAAAATTTGGTGTGGCATTTCGCCATATATATTCCGTATATATCTATGGATATTTATTCTTAGATCAGGTAAAACAAGGCATGATCGAAGATGATCGCTTGTTTCTTGATCGAAAATGAGGAATCTTTAGTGTTAGTCTCATAAAAAGCGTAAAGTTGAAAATACATGAGGTTTTTAATGGCTTATGAACAAACATACCTAAATAGGTAGGAATTCAAATGAGTTCTAAAAGATATAAAACATAGAATTTTTTTACATTTGTCATTTCCACATGACGATATATGTTTGTATTCTACTTCACACATATACACGGCAATAAAAGCTCCGTTAAGTCATAATTAATAGTCCTTGTACATAATAAAACAAATTATTAGTTTAAATTCCTTATAAAAGCACTAAGAGCTTTAATAATTCCGGTTTTACTCATAAGATTTAAGTTAAAAATGCTTTTGTATAAACGACGCCAGCTGGACGCGTCACATGATGTCCACTCTGCACTCATCGTGGCAACGCGCCAAATGAAGATAATTTTAACAACAAAAATATTATTAATTTTCTTATAAGCCAACAATTGTTTATATACAGAATTATAATAAATAATATCTATACAAATATATAAACCAAATGTTGCTCAGACTTCCAAATTTTAATTTTAAGCAAATTACATACAGTTTAAAGTGTTTATATGTATAGAAAAACTTGTTAAAATACTAGGCTAGCATGTTGCCAAAAGAATAATAAACAAAGAATTAGACATCTTAAAATTGGAGTAAAGTATGATGACAAAATATTAATGAAAAAATTTAAACACAAAAGCTTATTAAGATTTTTAGCGAGCTATCTAAATTATATCTAGAGTCGTTCCGCGTTGACCAGAACCAGTTTACTGCCATGGCAGCGTTCCAGCTACAGGGTAAACTGAGGATATTTTTTTTTTCATTTCCTAATTGCGAGTTTAAGCGGAATAAAGAAACAAAAATTAAAGTAGGTACTATTCATAAATATATATGTAT
This sequence comes from Brenthis hecate, assembly GCA_951806755.1. NCBI lineage: Eukaryota > Metazoa > Arthropoda > Insecta > Lepidoptera > Nymphalidae > Brenthis > Brenthis hecate. The sequence goes on along the minus strand of OX638258.1, from coordinate 3,949,796 downwards.
TATTACTATACTGCGCCTACCCATTTGCAGAATAACCATATCACGTGACAAGCCAACACGAGTCCATTTTACGCATGGTTTTTATAAACGAGATAATATATTAAAAATACGACTGCTTTAAAACAGAAAGCAGACGCAAAAGCAAAGAGAATTGAAAAATATACAATGAAATTCACAACAAACAGACGGCGAGCGTGACAGTAAAGGCTATTTTATTTTTAAAATATCACGGTTTCATATTAAAATTTCAAATTGTTGAATCGGGATCGCGCGAGCTGCAAAGTTATTATAACTTTTGTTAAAAAAATTAAATATTTATAACGCTTTGCCTCTATGTCTTCACAATGTTAATGGTTTAATTTATTAGAAAACTTCCAATGAAGTCAGATATTACAGGTATTTTGTAATGGCAAAGAACAAAATGATACAGGATATGTTCTGTTACTTTATAATACACTAATGAATACTTTCTAAGTGAATATTAGACCAATCTAATCCAAGCTACGATCAAGACATGCTAAAAAAGTGGATATAGTCCAATGATAGAAGATATTAAAATCAAAGCGTAGCGGACTATAAACTTTTTATAAAATATTCTAATATTCTTCCAATATTTGCACTAGAAATAAGACTATAATGTTCGTGCCTCTAGCGAAATCCACAGGATGGACTATGAAGCTGAGAAGAAAGCTGCTTTATTATATTTAATATAAAATAAGCTTAAAGCTTAGTTTGTATCAAGTTTATATTGAGTGCATATATGTATTTCATGCGGGTGGGTAAGTTATGTTTCAGTATACGAGTACAACTGTTATAAAAATCTGTATATTGGTTTTATTTAATCTTACGTCGAACGGTAAAGAAAATTGTGAGATCGTTGTCATAACAATCTATCAATTTCAGTTTTAACCTATACATATAATAAAATTCTGAGTCGAATCTGTACATTAAATATTTTTTTGAAAATGTTATCGAAATAGCTACTATTATCGATACAGAGGCGGAATCTATAGTTTTTAGGATTTTTGTCTGTCTGTCTGTGACCGCATCATGACTAAACCACTGGACAGATTTTGATGAAATTTTTAATGATAGCTGGTTATCTGCGTCAACATATAGGATACTTTTTCCTGCGGGAAAATATGTCATCTCTGAGAAATCTACACTAAACGTTAAAACGTTTTGTGTTTTTTTTCCTCTTTGGCAAAACTTATTAGACTCTATCATTGTATCAAAATGTTGCTGCAATCAAAATATACGTAGAAGCATATGTAGAAAATATTAACTTTTACATGATTAAAGCATCTATCATGTAAAACATGGTTAAATATAAATAAAAAAAATATATTTTATTGAAGTTAAATTTCATATTACATACAATCATATTAGTTTTTATTGCACTATATCCAGATCGGTCTGGCTCGTTAGCTAAGTATACACGGATTTACCTCTCATTTACTTTTCCACGCGTGATTGTCATTCAATTTCGTGCCTTAATTGTTTGTTTTGTTGATTGAACGTTTTGTTTTAACACAGAAAGCGAGGCATTGCATTGCTTGATAAATCTTAATATACATTTCATATATAACATTTCAAATATAAAAAACACTTCAACAATTTTAATTAGAAGTTAAGCAATTATAATTTATAGCAACGATATTTTACCTTATTAGACAAAAGAAACAAAATATTTAATTGTTTCTCGATGATACTCGTAGAAATTGTATGGTTATTAAATATGATTATTACATATTTTACATATTTATCACTTTTTGTTAACTCATCAAACTCAAGTGTAACACTACATTCCGGAAATAGTTAAAAATAATAGTTACTCACGATATCAATTGACAAACGAACAAAGAAAAATATTCTTAATATTAAGAACGTTAAATTCCAATTTCATTCTAACTCGCTTAAGAAACATGCGCATTGTATGTACAATGGAATGGATAGAAATATTTAATACTAGTAGCGACTCACCCTCACTTCGTTCGGGTTCGTCCCTAGCTTGATTACCAGTACAAACTTTCATCCCCTTTTTCACCTCTTTAAGGGATGATTTCCGGGATAAAAAGTATCCTATGCCCTTCCCAGGGCCTCAAACTATCTTCTTAACAAATTTCATCTGAATCAGTTCAGTAGATCCAGAGATTACCCTCTACAACGTCACAAACTCACAAACTTTACCTCTTTATAATATAGATTAAGAATCTCTATTCGTATGGTCTATAGGCCTTTCATTTCTTTTCACGCATTTCTATTAAAGTAGATACAAAATAAATACTGACATCTTCTAGCATAGGTGGGAGCTGCGATGACAACATCAAGTGGTGGGTAGGGCTGGGACAACAAATGATGAGCAACCGCGAACCTCTCACACGCACTCAACCCGCAGTATATCGACTGCCACGCGCACTCCCGCAAGCACTCTGCCGTTTGCGACCACGACACCGACGGCATTCGCATTACAATAAAAAATAGTGTGACACTTTATAATACAACCATTTTCACAATAACTTTATATTTTCAAATACATATAATACACGTTCTTTCCAACGCTTGTATAACTTTAACTGGTAGATAAGATAGCACCACCCAATAGAATCGATTGAACAATGCGCGTGATTTTGAATGTATATCGATATTACTTATCGATAAGATAAGTCGAGAAGTAACATATTTCTGTTTCACATTAATAACAGTTACGATGAATTTCGCACGCGGGGCGTCGCGGGAATGACACTATAATACACTATCTATGTTTTGAAGATAACTATTGAGGCGATAACATTGAATTATCTTGTGTGTACTTTACGTTATTTGGGAATATTTAACTTTAGTACCTACATTCTATCATATATTATACTCACTAGCTATTAAACTGATGTTCATTTATCGCTATTTGTCTGTATACATATATGAAAATAAACGGTCATTCACTCACTCAAATTTAATCGAAAATTTGGCCATTAGTAAGTGTATAGTTTTATAGAGCAAACGACTTAGAACGGATTTAACAACACGGTCGAATTAATTTATCGTAATTTTATAACAAATTCCTTAGATATTATTATCTCTTAAACTTAAATAAGAGTAGGTACGCGAGCGAAGCCGCAGGTAACTCTAGTAAAGTATATTTACCGCTATATATTAACACCAAAATACAATGCATGTTGGTGTGAAATTCAGATTAAATCTTATATATGTCATAGGACGAATAGTAACAAGACACAAGTGTTAAATATTCACGTATTAATACCCAGAGTGTAATTACCTTTGCATGGTAAATTGGTATCTAGCTGCATTCAGGCTGATTATTTCATAAGTCATAACAAGCGAGCCGTTTCTTGTATAATGGTAAATATTGTATATATTCGCTGTGGGTTGAATATATAATTATAAGCTTTTAAACTTTCTTAGATTTACGTGAATATTGGATATTTTAAATAAAATTATTCTTTCGGTTTTTTCCGCGGATTTCTTTTGATTTTCGGTTCCTGATGTTTCGAATGCTTTATAGCAATTATGGTCACGGGAGAGACTCAAGCGTTTACTTATATTTTCGGTAGGTGCTAATATCTAAAACAAATTAGAAAATGATGAGCAAATATTCTGTAAAAAATAAGAAAGAGATAATAAGAGGAAAAAGTTGTTAAAATTGAGTAGAAATACGCGATCAGTATTATAAAACAAAAGTTAAATTATTGATAAACAAAAAATAAAAACCGACTTCAAACAAAAGCACTAAAAAGTATAAAATAACTGATTGGTAGTTTTCATTTACTATACATACCTAATCAAATATTTTCGAAGTCGGTGTGCTTTGCTTTGTATGGGCTGGCACCGATTTCGAAAATATTTGATTAGGTATGTATTTAATTGGTAGGCTTTAATTACTTAGCCAAAGCACACCGACTTCGAAAATATTTGATTAGGTATGTATAGTAAATGAAAACTACCAATCAGTTATTTTATACTTTTTAGTGCTTTTGTTTGAAGTTGGTTTTTATTTTTTTGTTAAAAAGTTTTTATTTTTCCCTTTTTAGTGTAGACAGTAGTAGCAAAGTGAGGATTCTAACGTGTTAGGCTTGTCAAATCAAACAAAATAAGCCCAAACTCAAAGTTTCTACTATTAGCCGCTGAAGAGTTCCACCTATCCACCTTTTGGCCTTGCCATCAGATCAGATCAACAACACCAAACCACTGTACTATCAACGGAAATAGAAATACTTGCAAAGTTTCAAGTCAATATGACAATTAAAAGTAGGTTAAATTCATCATTAGTTGTTTTTCCACCCTTAGGGGTGGTATTTTTTTTTGAAATTTAAATGGGACCAATCTGGAAGTATACCCTTTCAAACAAAACAAAAATTGTCCAAATCGGTTAATAAATGACGGAGTTCTGAGGTAACAAACATAAAAAAAAAAAAAACATACAGTCGAATTGAGAAACTCCTCCTTTTTGAAGTCGGTTGAAAATAAACAAAATGGCGTAGCCGAAATAGTAAGATAACTTACTTTATAATAACATAATCCTAAAAATACTTCAACCATTTATTATATGGATCCCAACCCTCTACATCAAAGAAAAAGGGTGTCCCATAAGAACTTGTCAAAAACCGATTACCTAAAAGCCTAATCCAGTAGGTGGCATACAGGCTTATATTTAATAAAGTAGAAAGGGACGATTTAAATATTCAAATCGCCCGGTAATTCCACGCTTCGGATAAAAAAACAAGTCAATATACTATATTGTTGCTATAGGTACTACATATACCAAAGTATGTTGATTTCTTAACCAGCTAGGGAAAAAATAAACGATTAAAAAGATTTTTAAATACAGATAGTTTAACTGAGGTATCTCTGATTATTAAGGTATTATAATCTTATTAAACAAAAATAGTGATTGAAATCCTTTTTATCGAATTTGTACATTAAATATTTTTTGGAAAATATAATTGAAATAGACATTATTATCGATACAGAGTCCGAATCTATAGTTTTTAGAATTTTTGTCTGTCTGTCTGTTACCGCATCACGAGAAAACCATTGGACAGATTTTGAAGAAATTTGGTATGACGATAGCTGGTTATCCAGGTCAACATATAGGATACTTTTTACCGCGGGAAAATATCTCATTTCTGAGAAAAAGTACAAAAACTGCATTGTAAGAATATACTAATAGGTAAAGCCTAAAAATTTGGTTTTTGGTCATTTGAACGCGGGCGAGCCGCAGGCAATGCTAGTATATATATACTATATATACTATAGTATATATATACACACATGTGTGTATTTCAATCTAGCATATACTTACTCCCTTTGGAGAAGAAGCATTTCTAAATGAGCACAAGAACAAAATATACACGAAACATACATGTACAGCAAAAGTCACTTCAATCTTCATCTGTTAGCAAGAATAGCATATAAGTGCAAGTGTAGAGAGAGTTACACATTAACAGATCCAATACCCACAGTAATTATCTTGGCTGCAGAAAGCAAATTGGTATCTAGTCGTATTAGTCAGATTATTTCGTATAATAAACAGAATCGCTTTACATCAATTACAGCAGTGTCAGCGAGGATTTGCATACATACAGTTGGGATAATTACAATATTACAAAACCATTGTCGGAACGTAATGACTTTTTATTGGACTACATTTTTGTGTAATGATATTACACATTTATTTTTATTTTATACTAGCATTGCCCGCGGCTTCCCCCGCATTCAGATGATCAAAAACCAAATTCTTAGGTTTTACATATTAGTATACTCTTACATTGCAGTTTTTGTATTTTTTCTTTGAAATGAGATACTTTCCCGCGGTAAAAAGTACGTCTTATGTCTATGTCACTTTCCAGCTCTCCAGCCCGCCACATACACTTTCACATTTATAATATTAAGTATGGATATAAATAATAAAACTTTTTAACTAATTACAGAACTGAAAAATATAAGTTATAAATAAAACTTTCTCTTTGTTCTTATAACAACTCCAAACCGCCAACTCTACTACTCAACGTAACAAACTAATTAGAACTAGTAAAATAATCTAGTTGTGGAATGGTTCTAGTAAAAATACTCGTAGTGATATTTCATTTCAACAAAAATAATCTAGTGACATTTTTAAAATATTCTAATTCCTCATCGAGGAGGTATATAAATATTATGTAGATAATCGAACTCATCAATGACATCTATGGCTGAGTAAAATCTTTAAGTTTGGATAAAAAAGTATTTTTTTTGTTATTTTTTTCCAACGATTATTATTATTCTTACGATTACTATTGTAATTGTTATTGATATTGTTGTTGATTTTTTTTCTTTTAAACCTGTATTATTCAATTCAATTTTTTGTTATTTGGCTTTTAGGCGTGCCAGTTGGACACAGATTATTAAACCAGTATTATTTGTACAAAAAAAAAACAGAGACACTTCATGTCTATCAATAACTATCAATCAATTAATCATTTTTTTTCAAATAATTAGATTTTGCAGATACTTTATAACCTTTTCTCAATTTTATTTAAAGTCACTTTATACACATACGCCTAGTTTAGTCAGTCAGTCTACGAGTATAAGGAAGGTACTCGTAGCTTCAAAATCAGATGCTCTTTTTCGTGTTGTGACAGTATTTAATTTTAATCTATAATCTATACTAATATTATAAATAGGTAAGGTTTGTGAGTTTGTGACGTTGTAGGGGGTAACCTCAGGATCTACTGAATCGATTTAGATGAAATTTGGTAAGAAGATAGTTAGAGACCCTGGGAAGGACGTAGGATAGTTTTTATCTCGGAAATCATCCCTTAAGGGGGTGAAAAATGGGTGAGGGGGGGGGTGGTGAAAGTGTGTATGAGGAAGCAATCTAGGCACAAACCAGAGCGAAGTCAGGGTGAGTCGCTAGTACAATATAATTTCTATCCCGTTTACCTACCATTTAACTTACTTCCACACGTTTTCATCTACAAGAACTCTTAATCAGAGTAATAAGCTTTATTGAGTAATTATATTTTTGTTTATTGTCTTTAAAATATTGTAAAGCCATCTTAGGCCCGTAAAAGTTTTATTCACTTTTAAAAAATCATCAAATTTCTAATAAAATACTATGTCACTGAAACGAATTTAGTTACCAAAATTAAATAATAGCCTATGTCATGACAGCCAATGTTATGAAAAAATTACTAATTTTATTATAAAAACACGTAAATCCATTGTTCAGTTATATCGCGAAAAAAGAACGCACTAACAAACTTTCGTGAGAATAATTACATTTTATACTTGCATTGTTATTTTACCTAATAAGTTAACAACCTTCTTAATGAAAAACAAATATATGTACCTAACACAAAACAGTGTAGTGTTGTACGTTTATCATTTCATAATATGGTGGATGCACTGATAACGTTTAGATATTGATAATAATCGTCACAATGCTGAAGAGAACAATAAATCGAAGTACATATATACATATATACTTTCTGAATATATACTAGTAAGATTACATAACTAATGGCCACCCTACATTCAATATTAATTACATACTTTGTCGATAAATGTCACAATTACTAAAAATGTAAGTTTTAAAATTTATAAAAAACTATATGGGTGATGCCATACAGACACACGCCGGGGTCTGCCAATCCAAGACCAAAAAATTGCTATTAAATAAAATATTTATTTGAGTCTTGCAGGCTTTAATAACATTAAGTTATACCTATGGTAAAAATATTACCTATATTAATTTTACATCCGATTTGAATGCATCAACCATTTCTAAGGGTCAAAAAAATAGAAACTGTTACCATACGTTATAACAAACATAAGATGCATGCAATATTTTCTGAATGCTAAGGGAAATTTTAAGCAAACATTGGGTTTCACAACAATCAAGTACTCATTACACATACTCGTAACATAAGGGCGTGCGTCGTAATCGGGTTTATTTATTAACCAGCTTGATTCCCCATACAAATATTCATCCCCATTTTCATCCCCTTAAGGGATGATTTCCAGGATAAAAAGTATATAGGTCTCAAACTATCTTCTTACCAAATTTCATCTAAATCGATTCAAAGTCATAATCTCACAAACTCACAAACCTTACCTCTTTATACCTAATATTAGTATAGATTGTTACTTAGTTTCAATATATAAAAAATATATTAGAGTTTGACTATGACTGTATTTCAATTATCTATGGATATATGTTTTGAAGCTGGTAACACAGGAATGAGATGAAAATGGCGTCGTTGTCTTGGGTACTAAATATATTTTACTTTGTACGAATTGTGAACTATTAAATTAATGTTAACTGCCTTAAAGTGGATAGACAATGAATATATATCGGGTAGTTAAAGTATATCGCTCGACGATTTAATATATATAAATATTATATGCATGTAGTTGGCTTATATATACACAAATTCTGTATTTATCCGGAAGTAGCCGAACCCGCGGCTTCACTCGTGCTAAAACCACAAAAAAATCTCTAAAAAGGTAGTTTCATATAAACTTTCATCCCCTATTTGACCCCCTTATAGGATGAATTTCGAAAAATGCTAAAATACGTATTTATTTAATTTTATTAAAGAGCATTAATACTAAGTTTCAAGTAATTCTGATCATGATTTTTTTTGGTTGTATTATAATTTATAACATGTTTTCCCGTGAGTATCAGACAATCTCCCGCGGTAAAAAGTAGTCTATGTCACTGTCCAGTCTCTCAATTATCTCCACACAAAAAAGCACGCCAATCCGTCACTCCGTTTCGACGTGAAAGAAGGACAAACAAACAAACACCCTTTCACATTTATAATATAAAGTATGGATTATGAATGAAACCAAAAGATTATATGAGGCAGAAAAATCAGGGTGTGGGGAAAAAATAGTAATATTGCAAAATGTATCTTAAATGTGGTTTGATAGTGAAGGCGTAACATGGGAAGTACTGCGCACATCTCCATTTTACTACGAAGTGATAAATTGTATAGTCATCATTTTCTTAAAACTGTAATCAATAGTGATTTTTATATCTGATAATAATAGTATTTGGAGCGGTGACAAATTGATTACGCATCTCGCATTTTATTCATAATATTATACCTATAATATTTAACACCTCCAGGTGAATTTCTAAGAAATTAATTAAAATTCTAAGAAATCTATTGTTAACTGACACACCGGCGTGTTCGCGGTCGTGGAGGGATTAAGCAGTTTAACGCCTTCGCTTGTGTTTTGAGACATAAAATAAACACGAAATAATATTTTAATAACAATAACGTAATACACGAAAATGTTGACATAAAAAAGAGTTTGAAGTTATTATTGATCAAGAAAATTTTACTATTACTATTTTTAATTTAATCTGTATAATATAAATATTATAAATGTGAAAGTTTGTGAGTATGGGTGTTTGTTTCTCTTTCACGTCAGAACGGATCTTGATGAAATTTTGGCACAGAGATAGATTATATTCTGGAATAACGCATAAGCTACTTTTTATCCTGGAAAAATGTACGGTTCCCGTGGGATAGGTCTATTATTACCTCGTCTGTCGATCGACCTTTTAAAGGTCGATGTCAAAAAGACCCCTGTCTGTCAAGCGACCTTTTAAAGGTCGATTGGTCCCGATGTCATTTAATGTGTGATTTCTCGCATTTAAACTATATTTATTTTTATCTAACTTTTGTAACGTGTAAAGGAAAATACAAGCAATAATATCATACTACATATCAAAAAAGTAATAACTCCAATAACATAATTTTTTGTAATTTGTGCAGACAATTTATTTAAATTTTGGCGGTCTTCGAACTCAATACTTGTGAGTAAAAAATTAATAAAATAGTGTAAAATTATTAGTATAAGGATTGGAATATGATGGAAGGGTAAGTAATTAACAGTTTTTATTTCATAGGATGTGTATTGAATAAAGATTTTATACAGAAATTGTTATATTTGTCAAACATCGTAAGCATTCACGCGCGCTAAGTCCTTATATTTTCACTTTTTCTGAATAAAAAATACACTAGCGAAAGCATAATATTTTTATTAACATGATTTAAATTTATAACTAAATAACTACGTATAATTGAATTTGTAAATTTTCTATTGGATTTTAAGTAATTATTAATATAATAACACGTAACCCAAATTCGAGCCGCCATTTTTGACGGCTGTTGGATAGTATGGGGAAGGCTTTTTTAATATTCATTAGAATATTCAGATTGATGTTTTTTAGCATTATTTGAAATTTAGTATATTATAAAATTATTTTAACTGTTTTCCTACAAAAATAAAAATTGTTTTTTTTTTTTAAAACAGAACGATTTTTATTTTACAGATATAATTTCAACTTACAGATTAGTTTAAAACATTATAAAAATAATAAAATGCATAAAAGCTAACTAAAAAGATGAAAACAAGTTGACGAAGGAATAAAGTATTATGCAATTGGTGACATACATATGTACATCTCGCGACAAGGATGAAACGTATTTTTTTATTTACAGCTTTTTAATTTTATTAGACATTTGAAGTTATAATAGGTCTTTTGAAATTGCTGTTCTACAATACTTATTGGCGATTGGAAACGTAATTTATGAATGGCCGGCAATAAATTCTAAATTCAAATGAATTTTATTTTAAAAATATGTAGTTCTATTTTTTAATTCATTCGTTTGGTTATTAATTAGTGTTTTGTTTTCACTACATTTGTTTGTTTTTCATCAATATGAACACAATAAAAATACGAGTAATTATGAAATACGAGTTTTATTGCGGTAGCAATCCCGCACAAACGGCTCGCAATATTAATGATGTGTACGGAGTGCCGAGTGAACACTACAAACGAACGCACGACTCGTTATTGGTCTGAACGCTTCCAACATCGAAATTTTGATCTTAAAAAATTAACCCAGTGGTCGCCCGAAAACTAAAATCAGTAACGACGCATTAAAGGCGATAGTGGAAGCTGACGATACTCAATCTGTGGCTGAGATAGCAGCAGCTTTCAACGTTAGCATCAAAACAATATTGGTCCATTTGCATCAAATTTCATCAATAGCATGGGTGCATATTTTGATTAATAGAAATGAAAAATATTTATAAAAAAAAATACTTTAACTTTCTGTATATTAAACGACAATTTCATAGGTATAACCTATTATTTAGCAAATTCTTAGCCCAAATTACCTATAAACATGTAAGTTGTGTTCTTTTAATTTTTTTTGTGATCAGCAAAAATCTTTATTTTGAGACCCCATTCGATTGATTTGGAAGATTTTTTTTACAGACACACAAATTGGCGCCTGATATTCGCCATTTTAATTTTAACTATTTTTAATTTTAACTATAACGCGAGTATCATAGGCTATATATAACTTATGACACTCGCGTAAATACGACACTAACGACATATGAATCATCAAAATCGGCCCACGCGTTTGGTTTCTAGAGTGCCACAAATGAAAAAACATACATATGTACATACATACATAGACTGATAAACACATTACCCTCCTTTGCTTCGCGTTGTCGGGTAAAAAATATGTTTATTTGGATCTCTTACACTAGTATCATGTTGCATTTTATGTTTATTGTAGATGCACCACAATTGCTTAAAACATGCCTTATTAGATTACAATATTATGATCGGTGGGGTGAACAAGAAAGACCAATTGTAGGCAATGTACCCCATAGAGCGGAAGCGAACAAGGATTTAGTATAAAAAACTATTTATAAAAACTTTAAAAAAATATATAAACCGACTTCCAGGCACTAAAATGTAAAAAAATAACTAAACTGGGTTTTCATTTAGAATAGATACCTAATCAGATATTTTCGAAGTCGGTGCCAGCCGACAATATTTTAAGATATAAATATCTAATAGATAAATATATGCTTACGTATCGAAATTAATTAGATGTGCTTTGTATCGGCTGGCACCGACTTCGAAAATATCTAATTTATATATTATACCACGCCTTTGTTCGTTTCGACGACGTAAATGAACATCGAAGACGTGCTGAACATTATATGGGCCCTCCCATAGGTTAGTATAGCTACGTATGTATCTTTACTTAGTGATAATTAGTATTTGTTGCTTTTAGGGTAGGTGCTCATCTTTTTTTTTTCAATTAAAAAAATATGTATAAAAGCTTCTACCTGCCAGCAATATTCATTAAAAAATGTCCTTTACTTAACAAAAGGCATCCAAAATTTTCAATTTCAGATTTAAAACATCTGTGAGTACTAATTACAAAATTTTTATACTCTACTATATTTTTTTTACTACTATATACTATAACTATGGAGTCCATTAAATACTCAATACAATAACTGGCACAATACTTCAGTCTTATAAAATTTAAATTAAAAATTTAAAAGTAACCCCGACATGTAATTCGCCATTTTGTGGTGGCGGCCATCTTGGATTTGAAATTTATCGTAGTGTGTATTATACTAGTAAACCCTAATCTATTTGATACCCATATTGAGGGAGTTGTGAAAAAATATGTAATCCGCTATTTTGTGGCGGCGGCCATCTTGGACCGATTTTCATCAAACATAGCTAAGAACACTTCCAAATAATTCACCTTTCAAAGAAAAAACAAAAACAAAATCGTATCATCTCTTCGGGAGCTACTATGCCACAGACAGGCAGACACACACACAGACACACACACACACACACAACACGTCAAACTTATAACTCCCCGTCGTTTTTGCGTCGGAGGTTAAAAACAGTTGAAAAAAAATAATTCCTTTCTGAATTAATATTTGAAATTGTTATAATTTGTATTAATGTTTTTATTATCATTTTATTTCCATAACATAATCTGTTCAGTTGTGATGGAATTGGTCGCATCCATACTTTTTTAGCTGTCCCTTGTGATTCTTATATTGAAATTGTTAGTTTTCAGAATTGATTTCTGAAATATTCTAATAAGGCAACATGTCTTTTTATTATATTTTTCTAATTTTAAATATCACTAAATTGTAAGATGTTCATATATTTTAATGAAAATTTAAACAGAATTTGCTCTGCGATCCAAAGTTTGAGATGACGTTTTTTAGTACTTATTTTAAAGTGTTTGGTTATTGTTTAATTCTCGTAAACTAAATAGTTATAAGAACTCAAACTATGTCAGTATAACGTATGTGGACTATACTATAATATAAATGATTATCCTAAATCTCTTGATCTTCAATGCTCTCAGAATAAAAGTATAAAAAGTACCTCTTTTTTATTCGGCGCTAAGTCGCTATGATGGAGACATGTTATTGTACAAGCTTGTGGTATAAAAAAAATGTACAGTGAGTTGTGTTGTTTTAATCAATTAATATAAAATATTGTATCTATTATTAAATGAAATTATAACTTTTTAAAATAATAGTTTTATTTTGTAATAATTCCTGTTTTCATACTATATGCTGATAAAAAATCACTTTCAGTAATTTCAACTTAGAATTAACTATATATTATTAAATACAATTGAACTTATTTATATATACATTCTTAGTTTATTTTAAAACGATTCTAACGATATAAGATTTATATATAGCTTATATATAAAATTTTTAAGAAATATTGTTATTTTAATGATGTGTACATATTTCGCGCAGGCCCTCGGAAAGTAGCTGACAGATGCGCCATATTCTTGTAAAATGACAGCGACAGTTGAGGGGTTATAATAATTTTAATAAATCCAAATAATAAAAACCTACATGACTGAATTTAAAATGTTCAAGTGGAGTACTAACTGTCGTCATTTCGATCGAAATCAAATGGTGACATGAGATCGCCGGGCACCGACGGAAACGGGTGGGTCGCCGCGGCATACAGGAAATCGCTCCAAAATCCCCTCATTTCACACTCGGCCATCCAAACATTAACTTAAAACAACATCACATCACTCTACTAAGATAAATAATACAAAAAAACACAATATCGATTTTAAAACAAATATTTAGCAATTAGCGTCTGTCAATATTTGTAGTGACTCGCGCGCATTTTCAAGTACACAGATTAAATACGCTATTGTGTGACATTTACCGCCATTTTTATTGTTAAAAGAGGTTTTAATATAAATATTGAGTGTAGGCCGCGGTACGCCGCGTGTGACTGTAGCATTGTTATCAGGTGCTGCTCCTATCGCAGTGATAAGCTTCGTCCACAACAATTAGGTGAAACGGCTCAGATATATGTACATATGTATGTATGTACGTACTGACGTGCAAAAAATGAATTGACATATCTTGATTCAAACGAATTTAACTTTTTTAATATATTTAGTTTTACATATATATATATATATATATATATATATATATATATATATATATATATATATATATATATATATATATAAATAAGATAGATATGTAGATATTATGTTGGGACATTGAAACACAGCACCGTCTAGTTCCACGGTAAGCTACGAGGCTTGTGTTATGGATATCAGACAGTTGATACACTACACATACGTAAATAACTTTAAATACACACATGTTATAAATATAAACACCCATGACTGGAGTACAAACATTCGTGCTCATGACACAAATGAATGCCCCCAGCGGGACTCGAATCCGCGACCGTTGGCACAGCGAGTAGGGTTACTACAAACTGAGCCAAACGTCTTTTTGCGTCAAAATAAATAACTTAACTGTAAATGTATAACTATAGGTATAGTATATGGTATAGGTATGGTATAACTATAGGTATATTTTAAATCACCGGGAGGTATAGTTGCATATAAAAGCCGAATAAAAAAAGCCTTTTTAACTAGAAAGGGTATACCTACCACCATTTAAAAGTAATAATAATTCATCTTTAGGGTTGAATTTTTCTCAAAATTAAAATGGAACCTAGATTTGATCCTATGACCAACTTATGGGTATAAATAAATACTTTATTGAAAAAAGAACCATGAATCATGAATTGGCAGATATATAGTATGAGAGTTAAAGTCTTAAAGAGGCTAAATATGAAGTTTTTGTAAAAATGATTTTTGAAAAAAAAAAAAGAAATAGCTACTTTAATGTTCGTTAGTAAGGAAAAACCAACAATGCTTATATAAAATATGTGGACTTTTTAGTGTTTTAAGATATGAATTGTCATGTGTCAAATGTCAAATGAACAGATTTTCAAATGAAAGTCAATTTAAAAACTTAGCAATTGAATTGGGATTGAATGTTCTTATACAATTTTAATAAAACCTACTGTCCGATTTATTATTATTTTCCTTGTTAATGAAAATATCAAAACTATTTAAAAATAAAAAATATACTAAATATTTGTCATAAAAATATGAATATAGATTCATTTTTACGTATATGCGATACTTACGACTTCGCCTTGCTCCGTCGGGTTTGTCTCTAGGTACGTTTTAGCTGTTAGTACTCCTAGATTTCTCAGAGATGAGATATATTCCCGCACTAAAAAGAAAATCCTATTTGTTAATCCGGAAAACCAGCTATCAACCATACCAAATTTTATCAAAGTCCGTCCAGTGGTTTTCTCGTGATGTGTTCCCACACAAACAGACAGACAGACAAAAAAATTCTAAGCACTATAGATTCGGCCTAGTAATGTTTATTTCAATAAATTTTAAAAAAAAATATTTAATGTACAGATTCGACTCAGTTAGAATTTTAGATGTATAGATTTAGATTATTTTATAGTGTAATTAACAAAAATAATTATAATTTAAATAACACTTGCCCGTCGAAATGAGGTTATCTTTGGAGAATCACATCGTATTTCTAACACAATAGAGGTGGAAGAATAAAAAAACACTCTGTATAATTAAGTATCTTCACTCACCCCTCGCGGTCCTTTTTCTTTTCAACGGTTTCTGGTCACAGAGTACTGCGAACAGTTCTAGTAGACAGTCATCGTTTTTATTTTGCACCATTGTTCATTGCTGTTAATTTATCACTTTTAAATCACTGGCACTTTTATATAAAAATAGTTAACTTTTATGCATTTTCTAAGTGAGAGAAAAAAAATCTATACTAATATATGAAACTGAGGAGTTTGTTTGTTTGAACGCGCTTATCTCTAAATTTACTAGTCCGATTTGAAAAATTCTTTTTGAGTTTTACAGCCTATTAGTTGAGAATGATAATGGACTATATCATACTATGACCTACGGGAGCAGTCATTCTATCAAATTAAATGACGTGGGCAAAGCCGTGTAAAATCCTTGTATTTTTAATAAACGTTATATTACGAAATTTGAAACAAAAAGGTTGCCACAGCTACAATAACAGCTCATTAAGCTTAAAAGGTACACTCAATTACACTCAAGAAAAGTAAATTTTAATTTTCTTAAAGTCAATTTAGCTATAAGCCTGCTGTTAGCGTCTATGTACATTAAAATTGTAATTTATGTTTTAAATTTTAAGTTCTAGCAATCTATATATAAATAGGCAAATGCAGAACAGTTCAATGCCTTTTTCTTCTTTGTTGGTTAACACCTCCAGGTAAATTTCTAAGGTATTAATTAAATTTCTAAGAAATCTATTGTTAACTGTAACGCCGGCGTGTCCGCGGTCGTTGGGGGATTAACAGATTTTTTTAGTAGCTATTGAAGAGCTTTAGTTTTATTAATAAAAAACATGATAAAGGTCAATTCCGACCACAGGACGAACATTAGTAAATATATGTTATTGGATTTTAGATAACATCTTATGAAAGATTGATAAAACTAAAATTATCAAATTGTTTTGACCCAACGTATCATTAGTATTTTACTATTTATTGACAATTTAAATTAATACATCAATTTATAATAACCGTCACATGACTGGAGGTGAGGTATAGATGACCAAAAACCAAATTCTTATGTTTTACATATTAGTATACTCTTACATTACAGTTTTTGTATTTTTTCTGAGAAATGAGATATTTTCCCGCGATAAAAAGTATCCTATATGTTGACCCGGATAACCAGCTATCACCATACCAAATTTCATTAAAATCCCTCTAGTGGTTTTTCTGTGATGCGGTAACAGACAGACAGACAAAAATTCTAAAAACTATAGATTCGGCCTCTGTATCGATAATAATGTTTATTTTAATAAGATTTTTCAAAAAAATATTTAATGTACAGATTCGGCTTAGTTAAAATTTTATTATATGTATAGAAGAGGATTCCTCTGCTAAGCTAAATATTAGAATAACTACTTAGAATACTAGTGCCCGATTTCACCAACATCTACAGCTTAAAAGTTCCCCTAAACTAGCCCCTAAATTAAATTTCGTCCCTATTTCTAGTACCTATATTTAGGTGGCATTTTAACATTTAGGTGACCGATAACTGTCGGTGAAACAGAAACTGTCCCCCAACAGCCCCCTAACCATGCTTAGGGGATCCCTTAAACTTAGGTGACGTTGGTGAAATCGGCCAATAGTCTGCTACTGTTTTATTTATTTCAACTAGAGTGGCTGAAATTTGACCATAATCATTATTTAAAACATGAGGGAAACGTATATAAATAGAATTTACTGATATTGATAACTAACTACCTATATGTATATATTTTTTTCATTGATAACGATACAACTCTGTTCTGCTTATTTATATATGTACATGTATAGGTAGATATAGTTACATATTCTAATTTATAAAAACGAAGTGCCTTTAGGTTTATTAATCTATGATTATAATTCAAAGTTGTAAACGAAACGAAACAACATAATTCAACTTTTTCCGTTTTTACAGAGAAAGTGGAAGTTTGAGAAACTGCTGCAATTATAAAGTTAAATATTTCGGTCGAAGCGTTCGAGAAAATGTTTATTTTGTTTAGTTGAAATTATTTCAGGATGAGATTTTAAGAAGTCCCTCCCCAGGGGATGTGCCTCGGGGAACACACAAAAACATTTTTAATGTCTCTAGATTTTGATTACAGATTTTGTAATGTAATAATTACTTTATTTGTGCACTATAATATGTACATAAATAAAACATTTTTAGCCACTTCATACTTTATTGTAAATAGTTCAATGAAAGGTTTGTTTAGATAATACTTTCTTAGATTTACCCGAATATTACACATTTTAAATAAAACTATCTCTTCGGATTTTTTTTGAGATTTTATTTAGATTTTTGGTTCCCGACATTTCGAATGCTATAAATCAATCATGGCTCCCGAAAAGATAAAACCCGAAAAGATAGATTTATTTAAAAGGTTTTTTAGCTTAGTTTTTATACGAATTAATTTATAAACTTTACTTAAATGTCAAAAAAATAGATGATCCCTCAATTTTAACACGATTTTTTAAGTTTTTAATACACCACTTACTTCACAGCAGTCTATTAGTCATCGACAGTATAATACAATTTGTTTATTACAAAAACACAATTTCACTGTCTATTACTTCAATCCAAAATCAGATAATAGTTCTGACAATATAAATACACGAATGAGTGGTAATAAATCGATTCAGCACAATACTGTATCATTGTCCCAGTTAGATATTAATATCTCCAAGGTTGATATAGAAGCGTTGATTCCAGATTTAATGATGAAAATTTGAAAAATCTGGCCAATATGTACATATATTTCTGAATTACCTTTTGAGAAAAAAATATTATTTACCACATCTTGCATACACGTAATATAATATATTGTTTAATGTTAAGTTATCTATAATTAAATGTAAAAATAAAAATTGAAATGTCTTTCATTAATATAAATATATATATATATATATATATATATATATATATATATATATATATATATATATATATATAAATATATATATATATATATATATAATAAAATTGTAGGTAACTAAGCCGAATCTGTAGATTGAATATTTTTTGGAAAATCTTATTCGATACAGAGGCCGAATCTATAGTTTGTAGTATTTTTGTCTCTCTCTGTCTGTCTGTCTGTTACCGCATCACAGAAAAACCACTAAAGGTATTTTGATGAAATTTGGTATGGTGATAGCCGGTTAGCCGGGTCAACATATAGGATACTTTTAACCGCGGGAAAATGTCACATTTCTGAGAAAAAATACAAAAACTGTAATACAAGAGTATACTAATATGTAAAACCTAAGAATTTGGTTTTTGGTCACCTGAAGGCGGGTGGAGCCGCGGGCAATGCTAGTATAATATATAACACGTCATAATATATGATAGTGTGAAAATAAAATAATTTTAAGACAGTATAAACAGAAAAGCCAGTAAAGTAAAGCATCCCCGTTGAAACTTCGTGATTTTCGTCACTGATCTCATTGTCCTACTTTGGACTCTGAAATCAAGGACATAATATACTCGTAGATATGAAGAAATTCATTATAACAATTTTTAATCGCTTTTATCTATACTACGTTTATGATGATCGACAAACAACTTTAAAAATGACCTTGACAGCGTTATAGTATAGTACCTAATAATAAATATGTGATTTTCAACCGTTCCTCTGTCGATCCATGGGTTAAAGAACTCTTCCTTGAATTTGTGTGTGTGTGTGTGTGTGTGTGTGTGTGTGTGTGTGTGTGTGTGTGTGTGTGTGTTTGTCTGTGGCATCGTAGCTCTCAACGGTTGGTCCAATTTCGATGTGTTTTTTTCATTTGAAAGCCAGTTTCCTTGCGGTGGTTCTTACCTATGTTTGGTTAGTATCGGTCCAGCAGTGTAAGAGTATCATCAGCATCTTTTCTAAAATGATGTAAGGCATTTTGGCGTATGATTACTCGATTAAGTGCTTCACGCGTGCCAGTGTAATCGTTAAATGACAATTAATTTGCGTAGGGGGGTTTTAAAATTTTAAATTTATTTTTTTATTTCTGAAGATGTTTGCAGGTCACTATAGCCTCTGGGTGAACATCTTTACAGCTACATATCTATACATACATACACATAATAAAATTGTAACTAAGCCGAATCTGTACATTAAATATTTTTTGGAAAATCTTATTGAAATAGACATTATTATCGATACAGAGGCCGAATCTATAGTTTTTAGAATTTTTGTCTATCTGTCTGCCTGTCTGTTACCGCATCACGGAAAAACCACTGGACGGATTTTAATATAATTTGGTATGATGATAGCTGGTTATCCGGGTTAACATATAGGATACTTTTTACCGCGTGAAAATATCTCATTTATCAGAAAAAATGCATTGTAAGAGTATACTAATTATGTAAAACCTAAGAATTTGGTTTTTGGTCACCTGAACGCGGGCGGAGCCGCGAGCAATGCTAGTATACTATATAACTATAAAGAAGTTCATCCGGATGCTGTGTTAGATTCCTATGAGAGGCAAATGTTAGATGATCCCGATGCGACCATACGAAGTATCTGATCCTGGTAGAGAATCAAAGACTACTTAATTTTCTTTCTCCCTAGTCCTTAAAAAGTGCGTGAAGGAAGAGGAAAATAAATACATACATACATACATCTGCTATCAAATCATTCATTTTATACGTAAATACATAAGTCGATAAAAGATATGTACTTACGAAGTAACAAAAACACTCACAAAATTAGTGTTAGGTGACAAGAAAAGTGGCCAAACAATAGTTATTAAACGGTGGTACGCCATGGTAAGGTTAGATTTTAATTAAGACGCTCATTTAAAAAAACGATTATAGGGTGGAGTCGCTAAAAAAAATTGATATTTTTCCGTAAGAAAGAATTCATATGTAAAAATTGTGGACTGAGTAAGACATGATCGAAATTTCAAGATGTAAATCTTCCTATATTTTTTACTATTTAAAAAGTTTTGATTCAGAGAATCTAAAGACTATAAATACTCTAGATAACTATATTGTTGGTAGCATTTGTAAGTTTTATTATACTTACATATTTTCGCGGGATAGTGAAGTAGTCTCATATGTGGCTTACCTGTAAACAAATAATATGTATTTATTAGTAACAATTTAAATAAATTACAATCTATATTTTGAAAAAATGTTTATTTTAATTATACTCCTACTTGTATACATACTCGTAGATTAAAATATTAAATCGAAAAAATTAAATGAAATTAGTGCAACTTTAGATATAAGCAAAGAAAGTAAATAACATGCACATAATAAGTGTATTGATGAGTAAAAGTCTAGAATGAAAAAAAAAACTATTATATATATTAGATGGCTTTTTATTATCCAAACGGTATCACATATAAGGTATTCTTTATCCACTACATTTTCATGTAGCACAGGTAGTAGTTCAGATGCAAATCACGTGGTACCCAAAACGGTCGTTGGGTTCTGGTATACGACCGAAATTCTACTATTAAAAAATTCACGAGCGACGGAATTTTATAAGAGCCGTATTTCGCACGCGTGAGGTACACTCACATGGAAAAGCTAAAATGAAATCGAATATTCATTTTAATATATCATGAAAATTTTATGGAATAAAATACATAATATATAGATATACATACAATTATGTATTAAATACACCGTTATAGATGACACCGGCTATGTAGTTACTTTTTATCTATGGTAAATAATTTTTACGTACATATGTGCATTCGAGTAGTACAGTATTTGTACCTATGACCTATACAATTGCAGATCTAAAATCTTTTTATGGACATAAGTCTTTATCTTACCACCTTTTCGGTGACAAGAAAAGATTGCTGGCTCATATTTCGTCCAAAGTCGGCATTACGATTCAATAGAGGGACGTTGTTAGCACTTTTTGCTATATTCCACGTCGACATAATTTATATAGTAACTATTGTAGTAAATATCCATAAGTTTTATGTTTTAATGACTTTTAGTACATAAGTAAAGAAAGTGTAATATATAATGTGAATAGTGTGAATGGTTGAACACTTCCGTCCACAGTAAAGTTCCAGATGACCTTCAGGTATACAAATTATGAAAAACTTTTTTCAATATTATATTAAAGTCATAACCAAGAAGACGTTATAAATTATAATATAATAATTTAGGAAAATCCATAAATATATACATATTAACAATATATACATATTAACAATAAATAGTTAATTTCCTTTGAACGATGATAGTAGGGGAGCCCAAGAGCGGCAGACGTATACCTTGCAATCTGTTGAGTACCTCCACTATAATATATTAGTCCTCTGTAAATATCCGTAAAGTTTTTGGACGATTGTTGTTCCTTCTGCTTGTGAAAATCGGCAGATTATTAAATAGCACACTTTTCAGCATGTAATTAGCCCACCACACCTTAATCTAACGGTTTCAATTGTTTATAACTTGCGCGAACGTATTTATTTTATCGCAACTATACATATATTTGAGAACAAGTAAAAGGAAAAAAACTTTTACAGAAGACATACCTTTTAGGTGTAGACAATTTATTTGCCTGTAACATTACTCGACGGTACAGCGCGTCCGTGACATTTTAATTAAATCAATATTGAATTATGCAATCTCGAGTATTAATTTTTCGATGTAGGTACGTTTGCCATCGAAATTATACACATATTTTTTTGATTATTTTTTTCTTCTATATTTAACGAGTTTATTTAACATTTTTATATAAATTACAAGCGTGATTGCCCATACAAACTTTCATCCCCATTTTAACCCCCTTAAAAGATGATTTCCGGGATAAAAAGTATCCTGTGTCCTTCCCAGGCTCTCAAACTATCTCCTTACCAAATTTCATCTAAATCGGTTCAGTAGATCCAGAGATTTCCCTTTACAACGTCATAAACTCACAAACTTTACCTCTTTATAATATTAGTATAGATTAAGTAAGAGGAAATAGTAAAAAAAGTATTCATTAATATTTTATAAAAAATACATGTATTTTATACTTAAAAGTAAAATGGTAATTATTTACCTCAAGTTAAAGACAATTACCCATAGACCATAGACTGTAGCACGTGGAAAAATTTGGAAGGATAAATCATTAAGATCTTTTGTTGATATAGTGATTGAATAATATTTTAAATGAATTTCATGCGAGAACATAGCTTATTTAGTTCACATTAAATCTTGCA
Organism: Brenthis hecate; assembly: GCA_951806755.1. Classification (NCBI taxonomy): domain Eukaryota; kingdom Metazoa; phylum Arthropoda; class Insecta; order Lepidoptera; family Nymphalidae; genus Brenthis; species Brenthis hecate. The sequence goes on along the minus strand of OX638258.1, from coordinate 3,926,818 downwards.
TGGGATAGATTCACTGTTAGATCATAATTGAATAGTCCGAGGTTATTTCGTTACAGACCTTCATCAAAACATTTCACATCCTCAAAGATTTTACGTAGATTACATAGATTTTGTAAATAACATCGTTTGACCTTAGACTTTAACTTTTACAGTCTAATATTTATGTAGTCTAGTGGCTGGCATGTACGGCTGCAAATCCGGAGGTCTTAGGTTCGAGTCCCGGGTCGGGCCATGTTTAAATACTAAGCTTTTCTGTTAAGATCTTTTTAGTAGTAGCCCGGAGTTGGGAAGTTGGGGATGTTGCACCCCCGTGCATCGGAAACCACGTAGAGCCGTCGGTTCTGCGCCTTAACTCTCACCAGTCGAGACGAAGTTTTGTCCCATCGGATTTTGAGAGGAAAAGGAATAGAGAGTGCACTTGTGTCTGCGCGTGCACTCGTGCACTATAATATCTCTTGCGCACATAGTCTCAATGAGACTGGCTCAAATCGTTTAGGAGGACATTATTATTATTATTATTATATTTTAAACAGTATAACAATGAAATTAAAAAAAGTGATTTTCCTCAGCATCAACGCTTACTTCCAGAAAGAAATGTAGTGTTCTTTTAAATAAAATGTCGGTACATATCTATTCTATCTCGAGGCTTGGCGAAAACTTAAAAAAACTAAAATTATTAAAATACAAGCATACCATAGAGTTGATTGACAAACAAACGATAGCCCTCTACTTTCATCGTTCAAGTGACATTAGGCGGGGAGACTGATGTAGAAAACGACATCTATTAGAGAATAAATTCTTCAACGTAGTCAGCTTATTAAATGGTGAACTCTCAATTAGTATGAAGGACGGTAATCATGCATATGATTGCGTTCACGAGAGCCACAATTGAATAGAACAAGTTAGTTCGTTAGAGGGGAAACCCTTCAAATTGACAACGAAATTTTCAAATTAGCATTCTGTGATATCGATCGTTTCAAAAGTGTTTAACTGGTTATTTTAAACAGAACTTCTTGTGCTTCTTAAGTCAATGTTTAAATTTAACAATATTTTATAATGTAGCAACTTTTGGATGATGTTTTTTTTTACTGAATCGATTTCATTTATTGAATGGATGGTCGATTAACTCGTTATGGAGTTCTAGATTGAAAACCTGACTTGGGCCAAATAAATTGTTTTTCTTTTATATATTCTCAATAGCTCGGAGTTAAATAACTGGCGATATTAAATAGAAGTGTCGAATTACGATTCTATACAGATCTTGATTTATCTTAAGCTATCCATAATGTCTATCTTTATAAGAGAAAGAGGGATAACAATAAAATAAAGAGAAAAAAATAATGTTTTTACTAAAAACACAATATACAGCTGTACAATTTACCACCATATATGGCAAATACATAGGACCTTAGAGTAATCCGCATGGTTTATTACAGGTTGTGTGGGTAATTACTCTGTCTCTTTTATTATAAAAGTTGCACTGACTTATTTATTGTGACAAAAACTATTAAAACATTATATCTACTATACTATATTATATTATACTATACTATACTTTAGTCTACTTAGTCTTTATACAAACCATAAAACAGTATTTGGAAGAACTGTACATCTAATTCGTTAGCCGTAATTAAAATCAAAGATTTTATAAAAAAATATTTTCTTTTTTTCTAGATTTGAGAAAGTTACGTTCAATTCAATTCAATTCTTTGTTATTTGGCTTTTAGGCGTGCCAGTTGGGCACAGATTACTGCGCCACTGACGAATGGAGAAGACAAAGTGAAGTTACAGGCAACTTTAATAAATGCCTAACACACATAAAACATGTTTATGGCGTTCATTATACTTTAATAGTAATAAAATGTCGTTAAATAAGTAAATAAGTCAAAGTGTAAAAAGTTTTTGAATGGCAAAATGTTTAGAGATCCACTGATTAATTTTCGCAAGATTTGAAACTTAGGGAGCACTTAGAAAATATTAAATAATGAATACCACATGTCGCCGAAGCCTACAAAATATTTGCATATTTCAACGCACGAGAGGTAAATTAATTTGTGAGGACAAATACAGTCGTTACCTTACATTACGTTACGCTAAGTAAGGCACCGTGTCAAGTTACATGGGTTGATACCTGTTAATATGACTGAGTGAACAGTAGCTTTTCATTTAGAGAATCAAAGCTGGAAGGAAAAAAAATGATCGAAACTACAATTAACAAATTTTATAAGGTACTTTAATGCCATTTTTGAAGTTTTTTAATTCATTTTGTAATGTGTGGGTAGCCTGTCTGTGACAACTATATAATGCATCTTAAACTTAATCTCTCCCGTGACCATGATTGCTGTAAAGCTTTCGAAACGTCGGAAACCAAAAATCATAATAAATCCGCGACAAAATCCGAAAAGAAAGTTTTATTTTAAATGTCAAATATTCGCATAAATCTAAGAAAGTAATAAGAAAAAAAAATGCTTGAAAACGAGAGTATAGCCAAGTTACCTATTATAGTACCATTTTTTTTTCTGTCAGGAAAAACCCTGTTCCCGGGTACCCGCTCGCCAATGGGGGATGCGAGACGGGTTATGTGGGGCAGTACCTAAGTCAAGTAGTATGTAACATAAAATGATAAATTTTGTTTAAAAATTTACAATCTATAACTTATAGTATATTTTATGTTACCTTTCATAAGACATATTAATAAGCTAACTTATGTCAAGACGTTAAGTCCAAAATAATACAATCTTGGGGCCATTTCGTACGGTTGCGGCCGCCCTAATGCGCTGTTAAATCACCCCGATAGCAATAACGCTTTATGATTCGCGCGCTCATGACGTGTTATTTGTTTAATTCAATCAGATCCATTGTTGGATGGTTTCATATAACAACGGCTATATTTGCTCTCATGAAGAATCCTTTTATTCCTTTTAACGTATGCTTATTGCCTACTGTGCTTGATAAAAACCAACTAAGATTTAGATAATGCTACGTTAAGTTTGTATAATATCATATCAGGGTAAGGAGTCAGACTATTATAGCTTACGGGTTGATACATTTCATGTGTCTTACTAGTTAGGTTCACTTAGCCATGCATGTCTGCAAAGTGGTAATCATGTACAACATGAAACGTACATGAGAATATCGAAATTGTGAGATTCAGGATTAGAACTCGTTTCAATTGCTTCTTTAAGCGAACGCGCTACCACTGCGCGCTAAAACCTGTTCGTGCTTTATTGATGTTTTAATTATAGATAGTGAATTCTCAATAACATTTTGCAATACTTAAAATATAGCACAGTAACCACGCGTTGAGATAAAATGATAATCTAATTGATCACCTTACACACTTTTTGTAATAAAAAAGTATATTTGGAGTACCTTTTTTAGTAAGTCCACTATAGTTTTCAGCATTTACTAAATTACTAAATACTCTACTTTACGTTAAACTAAACTAACTAACTAATTTTAAATGTATAATGCAAATTACTTGAGAATGAAAAAATCTTAAAGGTACACTAGGGAGACAGTTTTAGGAAAAAATTTTCATAAAATTTCACGTCTTAAAGAGCGTTAATATCAGTTTGGTAATGCGTGGCGAGAAACAGATTAACTTTTTTATATATAACTAGGGACTCGTTTTAACAGTTAGTATGAAATAGATAGTCGATCCCTTGTCTGTGAAAAACAAATCTATACTACCGGAACCGTAGATTTTTCGGGGATAAAAAGTAACCTATGAGCTATTCCAGACTATAATCTATATCTATACCAAATTTTATCCAGATCTGTTCAGCCATTCTGGCGTGATTGAGTAACAAACAGCCATCCCTCCAAACTTTCGCATTTATAATATTAATGGAAGAGATGATATGGGATAATATTACTTTCTGTCCCTAACTAGGCTCACGTAGTAAATACATCGGTACCTACCTGTATCTATTCGAATTCGAATCGAAATTTTACTTGAAGCCGTAGAGCTTTAAGAACTTCAAGAAACAACAAATACACAAACAAACACAAACTATTACATTTATAATATGTCAAGTTATATATTCGTGGCAGTGATAGCCTAGTGGTAACGCGCTCGCTTGGGAAACCGAGTGAAGCGGGTTCAAATCACGGGTCTCGCACCTCTGATATTTTCAGGTGCGAATCATTTCTAACATGATTACCACTTGTCTTAACAGTGAAGAAAAACGTGAGGAAACCTGCATGTATGAGAGAACCTAGAAAATTTTCAAAAGACATGTGAAGTCCACCAAACCGCAGTTGGTCAGCGTGGTGGACTAGGGCCTGATCCCCCTCGTATTGAAGGGAGGCCCGTGCCCAGCAGTGGGACGTTAAAAAGGGCTGAATATATGTTATATATTGTACCTACATAGACATACACCTATTCTTGTAGATTATATCAACGAAATATTAAGCCAATGCTTTTTTACCGTTATGTAATCGCATCTAAAACAAACAATTTAATAAGACACGGGTCATGGCCTTCTTTTGATCTTCACAATTTAAAATTGCCTATAGCAATAAAAAGAGAGAAATAAATTGGCTTTTCAAAGTATACGGGAAAATGGCACTGTGAATAAAACATTAAGTTGGCTCAGCAATTGGCTAAAAATAGAGTACATTTAAAACTTACGGCCGAACGAAAATTGTCGGCGGATAAAGTCACTTATAATCCAGCCGGTGAAATACAGCGGTTTTTTATTAAACTTTCTTTCAAACCCAACGTCTACTTGCTTTTTTAAGACACCGTCGATGTGCAAAGGCAGATATTTTTTTAAGACTTCTAATGACGCTACGAGGTAGAATAATCCGATCCAATTCCCGCCTTTGGAAAAATAAATTGGTACATGCCGTAGAACGTTTTTTCTTTCTCACTTTTTACAAGACTTAGTTTAGATTTTTTATTGATGCAGTGTTGAATATTTGACATTTTAAATAAAACTATCTTTTCGGATTATTTCGCGGATTTATTTTGATTTTTAGTTCCCGACGTTTCGAATGCTTTACAGCAGCCATGGTCACGGGAGAGACTGAGGTGTTAGATGTCTCGAAGGTATAGCTGTTACAGACATCCTACCCACAATTAACAAAATGAAAAATTGCACCAAGTACCTTACAATATTTTATAATTTTAAACATTTTTATAATTTTAATTTGTTTAAATTAGTAATTTTTTTAATTAGTATCATAATTAATTAAGGAATATTATTTATTTAATTTTTGCTGTTATCGTTATAATTATTACAATTTTAAAAATATTAATTAGTAATCTATATTTAGTGTTGCCATTATTATATTTATAACCATAAAGAAAAAATATAAAATATTATATTAATTATTTAAGCCACATGACATCTAACACCTCACTCAGTCTCTCCCGTGACCATGATTGCTGTAAAGGTCGAAACGTCGGGACTCAAAAAATCAAAATAAATCCGCGAAATAATCCGAAAAGATAGTTTTATTCAAAGTGTTGAAGTTTAAAAGCGCAAAATGTCGAATTAACCTAAATTAAAGTATATAAATATTTCTTGTGAACATGTATATTTAAATGTATATTTAAAAAAGTGTATCATTCAACCTCCTTACTCATTAAACAAAATGTCTAGGAGACTAGAAAAAAAAAAGATTTAAGGCTTATATTTTAGCTACTAGAGATAATAAGGTAAGTTATGGCGTCGCTTTATAGTTGTAAAATTGAATGTATAAAGCTCTTTTGCTATAATTGATGATCAATAAAGCATGGATCAATTAATGAACAAATAGTATTTTTTTCTAAATATTTATATATATGTACTTGTACCATGTACCTATCAAACATATTATGTATACATGTACCATGTAGCACCATGCATGCAGCATGTACCATCTCATAGTTTCTTTTTCCATATTTTTGTACAGATAGTCTATATTTTGATCAAATTGTAGTTATACGAGTATTAGACTAGTGACTCACCCTTATTTCGCTTCAGGTTCGTCCCTAGACAAAAACAAATCTATCTCACGAGAACCGTACATTTTTCCCGGATAAAAAGAAAGCTATATGCTATTTCAAACTATAATCTATCTCTGTGCCAAATTTCACCCAGATCCGTTCAGTCGTTTTGGCGTGAAAGACTAACAAACATCCATCCACCCATACATCCTCAACTTAGACATTTAAATATTAGTATGGATATTATATCAAATAAAAAAAATAGTTTTAGCTTTATATGTATATACACAATCTCACCCAATAGGAATATGAAAATAAATAACAATTTAAAAAATTAAGCCAGTTTAACATAACACTGAGAGGGAAAAGAAAAACAACACTCACAAACGCTACAAAATAACTGAAGTGAAGTGTTCCGTAAAACAAATATGAGTTCGGTAACAAAACTCAAAAGTTGGAACACCCGAGCCCATGTTTAAAGTTCGTGGATCACTGTAAGTAAAGTCATGCGCCACATAAACGTTGTCTGCATATTAACGCTATGGATTTGGCAGCTATAACTGGGACAGGGTGGATACACACCTGCGCCATTAGAAAATATTTCTAGTTTAACTGAAAATCTTTAATTTTATAACATTGACGACACGTTTAGCTCAGTTGGTAGTGACAGTTGGTAGTGGTACTTGCTGTGTCAGCGGTCGCGTGTTCGAGTCCCGCTGGGGGCATTCGTTTGTGTGATGAGCACGAATGTTTGTACTCCAGTCATGGGTGTTTATATTTATAATATGTATGTATTTAAAGTTATATAAGTGTATTGTAACAACTATCTGGTATCCATAACACAAGCCTCGTAGCTTACCATGGAACTAGATGGCGCTGTGTGTTAATGCCCCGACATTTATTATTAGGAATATTTATATCTATGCGAGTTACGATTGTTTTAAGCACTGGTAGTAAATTCGCTTTATTATTTTATTCGCTATAATATTTTACGTTGATACATCGTTTAATTTAGTATCAAAAGATTTGTGATTTTTTGTCTTGGCCACTTTGGAGATTAAATGAAAGTAATCAATTTGAGGGTTTCGAAAAAAAATAATTTTTATTTACATGTTATAAATGAGATTTTTTCTCAATGTTATCCGCATTAAGTTAAGCACTAGTTGCATGTCGCATGTCACTCACGTGTCAAAATAGCTTCGTGGCGGTATAAAAATGGCAAGCGTCTGCCTTTTGTGTAAAGGAACGAGAACTGCACATCGTTCAAAATATAACTATCATTTTTATGGGTACGTATCATTTAACATTAAAAATTGAACAAAAATGTACGAATTCGTTTTTATCTATACTAATATTATAAAGAGGTAATGTTTGTGAGTTTGTGACGTTGTAGGGAGTAATCTCTGGATCTACTAAAACGATTTAGATGAAATTTGGTAAGAAGATAGTTAGAATCCCTGGGCAGGACATAGGATACTTTTTATCCCTTAAATCATCGCTCAAGGTAGTGAAAATGGGAATGAAAGTTTGTATTGGGAAGCAAGCTAGGGATGAACCCGAGCGAAACGAGGGTGAGTCGCTAGTGTTTATTAATATAGGTACGGGCGTAGCAGACGGACCTTTCAACACGCTTTATTAACTTTACTTGTAACTATTAATGAATTCAAAGCATACCAGTTGAACACAGATTACTTCTCCAACCTCACGTAGAATGGAGAAGACATGAAGATATGTAACCTTTATAACTATGCAAAACCTGATGGAATAGAAAAAATAGATATCAATCACTTGCCCAGACAATCTAGCCAGGACGATGGTAGAACTCTTCAAGATCTGCTAGTAAAAACTTGAATGAACTCATTAGATTCGTTTAAAAAAAAGATCCGTCCCACACTATGAATAAAGAGTTTTGAAACAAAGTTTCTTATCACACGTTATACTCGGCACACTTGAAAAAGAGCTAGACGGAAAAAAGTGTAATATTTCGATCGTCACGACACTTTTTTTTACTAAGAGCACCCAATGTGACATCATCACACCTACCAGTCAAATCATAAGTGTAACCAACCTATGGAATATGTTGTAAGAAAATCGTGTGCACTCTTATACAGACCTTTCTTCGATAACTTCAATATGTACAATGCTTGAGGTTTATGATGTCCTAGTACTCGTGACACATTTTTTATTGTTAACACTAAAGTATACAATTCCTACTAAACGGAATAAAAGAAAATCGGTTGACAACAGGAGAAAAAGGTACTGAACTTTTTTCTTTTTGCCTATTATTAAATAGATCACATTTTTTCAATATGGATTTTTTTATAAAGAAAACAAGTAAAATAATAAGCAAAAAGAAAACGATTATAAGGTGAAACATTAACATTCTCCCGGTGTGTTCAACGCGTAGCAGAAGTCACGCTACTCGAACGTCGCTCGCATATCAAGGCGATGGTTTTTGGTGGTAATTGGAGCAGTAAGCTCGTACACCTGAGCCTTCTAATAATGGAGGAAGTTTCGAAATTTCTTTCTCATTTACTCTTTCATTTTAATTACAATAAACATAGATGTGAATTATACAAATACTGATTACACTGTAAACTACACATCCTGTAGTTAGCGTTATAAGTATTTTTCAATGTTTCTTTAGTGCTCTTCACCAAATTATTAAACAATGATCCTATTTTATTCCAATTTGAAAACATAATTTGTTTTTATTATTTCTATTTGATTGTGATGAAGGGTGAAAATTTAGCAGAGGGAAGCCGTTTCAAAATATACAATTTTTATATACTATATATATATATATATATATATATATATATATATATATATATATATATATATATATAACGACATCTTGTATGAACCCTTCGCCACTGGTACACAAGGAGCCCATCAATAGCCTATGTGCTACTCCAGGTAATAATCTATTTGTGTTTTAAATTTTACCCAAATCCGTCCAGCCGTTTCAGCGTAAAGGAGTAACAAACATGCAGACACACGTACAAACTTTAACATTTTTAAATAGTACATATGTAGTCCGATAATTATTTATTATTATACAATACATTAAGTTTCATTATTCAATATACAAATGAAAAGTAGTTTTAACATTACGATGGAAGCCGGTCGGATGCGACTTAAACTCACTTTACGAGCTAACTCCGATGAACCCGCGAGGAACTTATTAATCTCGGTTTCGCAAAAGCGTCTTCGCTTGAGCGACGGTACTTTGATTCTAACTTATTACTTTAATTAAGAATGACAATATGTTATAAATGCGAGTTCTGTATTTTAATGAAGCTTTTAAGGAAATTTTAAAGCTGTACGTTGTTGTTCAGATTAGAAATTCATCAATTTGTTCTTTCATTTCTTAGAACAATTATCATTAGAGATTATTTAAGGCAACTTTATCTCTCTCTCTCTCTCTCTAACTCTATCTCGTCTATTATCTAAAAAGACACAATGAAAAAGTTGCAAAATTCTAACTTTGTTTTCATATAATTTGCGGAAATATTACTTTCTACTCTATAAAACAAGTTCTCAAGTTGGTCAAGCTTTAAATGAAGTTTTACTATCTAACTTCGAACTCTAAACGGAAGTCGATGAGAACTTATTCATATGGCTACCGCACGAGCTTCCTCGTTTAAACAGCATTTCAAAAATTGGTATATACATATATACTGACATATGTTTCTGTAGTAAGTAGTTTAGTTTTTAAATTTATATCTTACTAATCTTACTTAATATTATAAATGTGAAAAATTTGATGTTTGGATGGATGTTTGTTACTCAATCACGCCAGAAAGGCTCAAGGTATCTGGATGAAATTTGGCATAGAGATAGATTATAGTCTGGAGTAGCACATAGGGTACTAATACTTTTTATTCCGAAAAAATGTACGGTACCCGTGGAATAGATTGTTTTTGTTATATATAGGTGTAATGTATCAATTTATTCAGTATGGTACAACAATTATAAGTTATTTTTAATAGCAGGGATTTTAAAGTGGAAGCCGTATTCAGTGTGTTATAGATTTTAAGATGTGGATTGTACTTCTTGTTTTTAGAATAAAACAAAATTTCATTCATGAGGTAGTTTAAATTCATTCTAAAATGACTCGATTAACTTAATACTTATTTTATTTTAAGCATTAACTTTAATAAGAGCATTTTATACTAGCGACTCACCATCGCTTCGCTCGGGTTCGTCCCTAGCTTGCTTCCCAATACAAACTTTCATCCCCATTTTCACCCCCTTAAGGGATGATTTCCGGGATAAAAACTATCCTATGTCCTTCCTAGAGTCTCGAACTATCTTATTACTAAATTTCATATTAATCAGTTTAGTAAATCCAAAGATTACCCCCTACAACGTCACAAACTCACAAACCTCTTTATATGTAATATTAGTATAGATTTACTTTGTTATTTTCAATAATTTCATAGCAAATTTCTTATATTATATATGAAGTATTCTTACGCTTAGATTCTGGCCAAGTTACCCTTGAGTACTATCGGCAAAGAAACTTTGTTAGGGGAGTTAATGGATCACTTGAGGCGCGTTTAGCTCTAGATATTTGTTGGTGCGTGGCCGCTTTGGGATAAATCGAGATTAGTATATGAGATTTCTAACTCGTATATGGTCTATCGCATTCTATGGGGTTAGTACCTATTACTTCCTACGATATCCATGACTAGATGAATTCTATAAGATATATGTACATATGTGCCGACATGAATAATATCTAAGCTTGCATTTAAATAATATTCGCGTTACCCATATTATAGCCGTTTTAATGGGTAAACGGCTAAAATTATTTGATTTTCTTTTGTTACTTTGGTGAATGCTCACGATGGACTTAGCCTATTAAAAATAATAATATATAAAAAAAAACCATGCTGTTCATCAATTATAATACATATTGTGTATTATGTACATATATCGGTGATTCGTAAAAACGAATCTCATGAAATCAATCCCATCAATCCCATAGGTTTTATCAACAAGAATAGCCTCTCTATACTATCATAGAAGTTTTGTATGGGTTAATCATATTATTTGTATATAGAAAATAGAAATTCTGCATTTCTATGTAAAGATTTGAATACATTTAATCAGAAAGAGTGCCACTAGTATTCCGTAAATATATTTACCTACTGAAGTATTCCTGCGTTCCTCTACCTTCATTGCAATTCTAGAATTAGATATGATGTCACCATTTGTGAAGCTATCTGTATTTTTATACAACTAACGTTTACCCGTCGCTACGCCCGCGTTTTTTATTTATGTATAATTACTACGCCCATAACGTAAGATAACTTATTACATTCCTTCATAAATCTATACATATAATAAAATTCTAAGCCGAATCTGTACATTAAATATTTTTTGGGAAATATTATTGAAATAGACATTATTATCGATACAGAGGCCGAATCAATAGTTTTTAGAATTTTTGTCTGTCTGTCTGTCTGTTATCGCATCACGGAAAAACCACTGAAGGGATTTTGATAAAATTTGATATGGTGGTGATAGCTGGTTATCCGGGTCAACTTATAGGATACTTTTTACCGCGGGAAAATATCTTATTTCTGAAAAAAAATTCAAAAACTGCAATGTAAGAGTATAAACTAATAAGAAATATGTAAAACCTAAGAATTTGCTTTTTGGTCATCTGAAAGCGGGCGGAGCCGCGGGCAATGCTAGTAAGCTATAAAATCCTAAAAGGTTTTTCTAATTGGACTACGACTCGGTATTTTCAGAGATTCAAACAAACAATCTCAATTTTTTTTTATAATAGCTTCTCTAAAATTATTTAGTAGATGTACTACTCGTAGGTTTAATATAACGTCAGATACGCGACAGTCCATTCGTATTGTTATCGCGAATTTATTCTTAGATCTGCATGAGTGATCGCTGAAACTCACGACTGCTATGATGGATGGCCTCAGAGCGCCTGTTATGCGTAATTACGAGATTCTTGTTCAATTTCGATGACTTTTTCTGATTTTGTTTAACGAATATTGAGTGATGGACGTCGTTTCAATCATTATCTAATATCTCCATTCAAGTATTGGCACAGTCATTATTTTAACATTTTCTTTATTTTTAAAATGAAGCCTACCTACCATACCTACTGTAAATTATTATAAATATTATTTATGAATTTATATTACATCAGAACACATAGTTGATGGGAATGCCCACTTAATGTAATACTAGCGGTTCACTCTCGCTTCGCTCGGGTACGCCTCCAGAAAAACAAAAACAAATCTATCCCACGGGAACCGTACTTTTTTCGGGATAAAAAGTAGCCTATATGCTATTTCATACTATAATTTATCTCTATGCCAAATTTCATCCAGAGCCGTTCTGGCTTGATTGAGCAACAAACATGCATCTAAACGTCTAAAATTTCACATTTATAATATTAGTAAGATGTAAGATGATGTGATACGATTTCAGCGAAATAGCATGAGGGAAAGAAGCAATAGTATAGAAACGGACTTATTTTCGTCATTTTTAACTACTGATTACCATAATCCATAGAGTAATTGTTGCTCAAAATAAAAGTTCTTTTCAAATTCTAAACACACCGGCATATTTAGCGGAACATAAAATAAAGGTTTGATATCAGTATCATATAAGGTTGCTGGCTGGTTTATACGTCATTTAATTTAAAAAGAAATATTTTCAAATTAAGAAAACAACTGAACATCACATTTTATGCAATTGTTTTAATTTTATTCAAATATACCTTATCTGGAGCGAACTTCGAGTTTTTCTTCCTTCTGAGTTTGATTTAAAATTTCATTGAAATACTGTTTTTTGTTAGTTTTTTTTTTAATCGCGTATCTTTTTGGAGTTGAGGACTGAATTATGCCTGACTTAGACCCAACGGAGATTGCCAGGGCACTCGAAATGCGAAGAAATGGTCAAACCTACAGGAGTGATATCCAGAGATCTTCGTCGACCAGTTTCAACGATCCATCGCAGTATCTAACGGTTCAGGGAGAATGGTACTTATGTGAGAAAAGCAGGACAAGGCAGAAAAAGACGCACTTCGAGTAGGGATGACCGTTTCATTCGGCTTCGTGTACGTAGGAACCCCCGTTCGACAGCCGTCCAAGCCCGACATGAGTTAGAAGCAGTGCGGGGTGTAACCGTAAGTGAGCGTACGGTACGAAGAAGGTTCGAAGAAGCTGGTTTGGGTTCATTTGTGCCCGCCAAGGCTCCAAGGCTCGAGGTAAATCATCGTAGAAACAGGTTAACTTTTGCTCAGGAACATCGACTTTGGAACGCGGACCAATGGAGTAAGTTATTGTTTAGTGATGAGTGTAGAATTCTCTTAAATCAAATTGACGGCAGGCAAAGAATATACAGACGCAAAGGAGAACGATACATTTATACAAACTTTGAAACTACAGTTGCATACGATGGTGGATCAATAATGGTTTGGGCGGGCATTTGTTTGGGAGCTCGCACAGACTTGGTAGTGATTGACAGAGAGAGTCTGACTGCAGACCGCTATATCAGAGAAGTTTTAAAAGAAAATTTCATACCGTTTGCCCCATATATCGGTAACGGTGTTGTTTTTATGCAGGATAATGCTCGGCCGCATACCGCTCGGGTAACTCAAGCTTATCTTAATGATATGAATATCACTGTTATGGAGTTGCCGGCGAGATCACCAGATATGAACCCAATAGAGCACGTTTGGGACCTGCTGAAAAGAATAGTTAAGTCCAGAATTCCAGCTCCTGCCAACGTGGGTGAACTGCGAATCACCGTAGTTGAGCAATAGCGGAGACTATCCCAGGAGACCATCGATAACATCATTCTCAGTATGCCTAGACGGGTAGAAACTTTAATAAGAGCACGTGGAGGAAATACGCGATATTAATCACCATTTTTCTAATTTAATTAATTGTTTTTTTAATATTAATTTTCACTTTTCCCGGTTATATGAAAAGTTCAAAAATGTACCATTTTTCACAAATAGCCTTTAATCGCAAAATCTGTTTTTAATGTGATCTCATTTTAAGTAAAACAAATGAAACTTTAAATAACAAAAGAAGTATAGTAAGTAGATTTTAAAATAAATCCATATTTTTTTAATAATGGACCTTTTTTTTGTGTTCCGCTAAATATGCCGGTGAGTGTAATTTTCAATTCAATTCAAAAAAAAACAAAAAGTTTACAAGCATCCTTAGTGAAAACCCATATTATAGTAAAATCCTATTAACCGTATTTACATCAACATTATCAAAATATACTATGATATATATTGATGATATATTTAACTCTATTATTCGCACACCTTCCCTCTTACAGTTTGCTATTTTCTACACCTAAAGAATGCCTGGAACAGATCGCTGTTGTAGCAATAAGACCACCTCTTGTACATTATCTGTTCTGTTTTTTTTTGGTGTACAATAAAGAGTTTATTATTATTATTATGATTTCGATATCAATACATATCCATAATGAAAATTCGGACACTGAGAACATTTACTATTTATATAACTACTAGCAGACCCGCGGCTTCGGTCGCGCTAAAACTACAAAATCAACTCTAAAAAGAGGTTTCATACAAACTTTCATGTACTATTTTACCCCCTTATGGGATGAATTTCGAAAAATGCTAAAACACGTATTTATTTAATTGTAATGAAGAGAATCCATACCAGGTTTTAAGTAATTCTGATCATAAATAATATTTGGGTTGTAATATAACGTGTTTTCCGTGGGAATGAGATAATCTCCCGTGTTAAAATGTAGCCTATGTCACTCTCCAAGCCTTCCAACTATCTTCACACAAAAAATTACACGCCATTACGTAATTCCGTTTCGACGTGAAAAAAGGACAAACCAACACACTTTCACATTTATAATATTAGTATGGATTAAAATAATATTTTCAGAACTCATATTGAATGAAATATTTTATTCAATATCACATTTTAATTAAAACTACGCAATTCAAAACATGAATGCTTTTCTTATTTAAGACACTGGACGCGTGTTCATTTACATTTATGTGAGACAAAAGGGCCTCCTGATCGGCCGTACATAAATAACGTAGTCAATTTGCCGATACAGAGCCCGTTTAAATTGTTTTCGTGTCGCCGCGTCATCGCGTCAATTAAAAGAGTCGCCTAAATTACTGGGAACCTTTTGAACAAAATATCAATTTAGAGCAGACGTGGTGTACTGATCGATTTTCTGTATTTCCTTCATGTGAGAGTCTTAAATAGGTTCGTTTTAATGTATGAATAACTAGCGGCTCACCATCGCTTCGCTCGGGTTCGCCTCTAGAAAGACAAAAACAAACCTATCCCACGGTAACCGTACATTTTTCCCGGACAAAAAGTAGTCCATGTGTTATTAAATAAAACTATCTTTTCGGATTATTTCGCGGATTTATTTAGATTTTTGGTTCCCGACGTTTCGAATGCTTTAGAGCATCCATGGTCACGGGAGATACTGAGGTGTTACATGTCTTGAATGTATAGTTGTTACAGACAGCCTACCCACAATTAACAAAATGAAAATTGCACTATTGCAATCTGTAACAACTAAACAGTATACATTCAAGACATGTAACACCTCAGTCTCTCCCGTGACCATGGATGCTGTAAAGCATTCGAAACGTCGGGAACCAAAAATCAAAATAAATCCGCGAAATAATCCGAAAAGATAGTTTTATTTAATAATGTCAAACATTCGCGTAAATCTAAGAAAATATTATTAGTCTATGTGTTATTCTGATGTATGAGCTATATTATTGTAAAGTTTCAACAACATCCGTTCAGTAGTTTTTGCGTGAAAGAGTAACAAACATACATCCATACTCACAAAATTTCACATTTATAATATTAGTATAGATGTACTGCTTGTATATACTTATATAATAGGTCATATACGTCCTCATTGATTTGTTTAATATAAGAAATGAGTGTCAAAATTATAATTTTAACTCTTAAAAAAGTGTTTTCTTTTTATAGCACACTTGTATATATTCAAGATACGTACGATTCAGAGACATATTATAAAACAAAAAAAAAAGTGCGATGTGTGCGAAATAAGGTTATTGTTTTTATAATATTTGTTGTGTTGTTGTGTGTGTTTTTTTCCAGTTTACCGCCATCCACTACTAAAACACAAGAAAACCTCTCTTATAAAATTTTATATTACATTTATTTACTAGCATTGCCCGCGGCTCCGCTCACGTTCAGATGGCCAAAAATTAAATAAAATAACGCTATTATTATTTTTTTCAAGATAAGCTATTTTTAATAGTTTTTGCCTTATTAAGTAAGTTACCTTGCTAAAATATATAGATATAGTATCATCGTGGTTTAATTCTAACCAGTTTTTGTATTTTTTTTTCAGAAATGAGATATTTTCCCGCGGTAAAAAGTATCCTATATGTTGACCCGGATAACTAGCTATGACCATACCAAATTTCATCAAAATCCCTATAGTAGTTTTTCTGTGATGCGGTACACAGCGACAGATAGACAGACAGACAAAAATTCTAAAAGCTATAGATTCGGCTTCTATGTCGATAATAATGTCTATTTCAATAAGATTTTCCAAAAAATATTTTATGTACAGATTCGGCTCAGTTAGAATTTTATTTTATGTATAGATAATGATACTAGGACTGTATTTAAGACGAATGAGGGACCTTAAAATTTTCATAATCATTTCTTTTAAAGGTGTAAATGGCCGAACGTTCAATTAATTTTTTCCTCATTGTATAATTAATGTATCTTACTAAAATATAGTTAAGTTTTATTCAACCTAATATTAAGGCTTTAACTCTTCACTCTAAACAAAAAAAAAATGGAATCTTGTTATGAAACAGCTAACATACAGATTCAAAAGCGAAGAAATACTTTTATTTATTTTCGTTACAATAAAATACTTTTGAAAACAAAACACAACAATCAAGTATTAACTGAAAAATAAATCTACTGTTAAACTGTAACAAAAAACTTTAATTTTACGAGCTATAAATTTTATCCGACATAAGGTATATATTTAATACTCGTACAGCACTTTTAAATATATTCAAACGAAACACTAACTATTTAAATGAAACGCATTTATTTATATGTTACCTAACATTTAAGCCCGGAAGGTCTACCGTCCTTAACCGAACTGTCTTTTGATAACGGTGTGCCACCTAGGTTTGTGCCGAAAACTTCCGGCCGAATTGTAATATACAATTATTATTTTCTTAAATCTATACATATAATAAAATTGTAACTAAGTCGAATCTGTACATTAGATATTTTTTGGAAAATCTTATTGAAATAAACATTATTATCGTTACAGAGGTCGAATCTATAATTTTTAGAATTTTTGTCTGTGTGACTGTCTGTCTGTTACAGCATCACAGACTAACCACTACAGGGATTTTGATGAAATTTGGTATGGTGATAGCTGGTTATCCGGGTCAACATATAGGATACTTTTTACCGCGGGAAAATATCTCATTTCTGACAAAAAATACAAAAACTGCAATGTAAGAGTATACTAATAAGTAATACCTAAGAAATTGGTTTTTGGTCATCTGAACGCGGGCGGAGCCGCGGCCAATGTTAATTAATTATAGTATGCTTAATATAATTATAGTATTCATTTGTATACATAAATTGTTATGTGATTTAATATAATTCCAAAACGAAATAGTTCACTTCTTATAATACCATTCATTAGGCTTAAAGTAGGAGGTAGTGGTAGCCCAGTGGTAACGCGCTCGCTTGAGAAATCGAGTGAAGCGGGTTCAAATCCGGGTCTCGCACCTTTGATATTTTCATGTGCGAATTCTTTCCAACATAATTACCACTTGCCTTAACGGTGAGGGAAAACATCGTGAAAAAACCTACATGTCTGAGAGAACCAAGCAAGTTTTCAAAAGACATGACGTGTAGTCCGCCAACCCGCAGTTGGCCAGCGCGGTGGAATATGACTTGATACCCCTCGCATTGAAGGGAGGCCGGTAAGAAGTGTGGGACGTAAAAAAGGCTGAATACAGGCTTAAGTTAGTAGGTAACTAATCGATACATATAATAAAATTGTAACTAAGCCGAATCTGTACATTAAATATTTTTTGGAATATCTTATTGAAATAGACATTATTATCGATACAGAGTCTTTCTGTCTGTCTGTCTGTCTGTCTGTTACCGCATTACAGAAAAACTACAGAACGGATTTTGATGAAATTTGGTATGGTCATATCTGATTATCCGGGCCAACATATAGGATACTTTTTACAGTGGAAAAATATCTCATTTCTGAGAAAAAACACAAAAACTGTAATGTAACTGTAATGAGTATACTAATATGTAAAACCTAAGAATTTGGTTTTTGGTCATATGAACGCGGGCGGAGCCGCGGGCAATGCTAGAAATAAAATAAAAACGTAGTATTTCCTAGAAGTAATATTAGAAAAAACAAGATACAAAATATTAGCTATGTAATATGTTCCTACGGCCTATAAATTATGCAAAGTTTAGATTCGTTGCTTTAAAGGACTTTAAAGAAAAGTTAGCAAACCAACAAATACACTTTGGTATTTATAATACCGGTATAGAATAAATAGAAATGAGAATTCCTTTGAAAAGTTTACCCAAAATATGAGTATAAAAGCTTTATATATTTTATAAAGTCACGAATACAAGTAAATAGATCTACGAGAAGGGGGTGGTCGGTTCTATTCAATATATAAATTAAGTAATACACAAGTTAAAGTGCAATAAAATAGGAGCTAAAGTTATCGAAGCCAGCGGCGCCTCGGAGGCTCCTACTCGTAACTTAGTTACGACACCAGCTTTTATGTGGAATAGTTACTCTTTATGGCATTTTCTATATATGTATCAGTAATGAAAAGGCCGTTATTTTTGTAACGTAAAATAAAAACAGTTTCTGAGTAAAATCGTTGTGATATATGGATAGACGGTTAAAAAGAAATTATAAGGGTTCCGTTTTCGCCTTTATAATACGGAACTTAAATAATTAAATAAATATTATTTTTAAAACGTGAATAATTAATTGTCGATGAATGCAGTTAGAGTTGGAGACTAGAAATATTTCAATATGTACAGTGTAAAATACACGATAGTGATAAAACGAACAAAAATCCTAAAACGCGGTATATATTTACAGCGGCCAATAGAATAACAAATAAAACAATATTTATACAGCGCCAGGTGTCTAGCATCTGCAACAAACAAAACGGCTGGCCAGTTATGGACTCTAAAATTTTAGAGATATATTTTACAGCCAATAAATACAAATATATTCGATATACATATATAAATATATGGTAAATAATAAATATAAATATAATATTTGTGTATATATTCAGGTTCAGATTGAGTTCAGGTCAGTATTTTTACCATGTTAAAATCGGGCCATAGTCCACTTCATCTGTCTTTCGTAAGCTTGCTAGGTTCTTTTCTAGACAGGCCGGTTTTCTAACGATGTTTGTCTTCACCCGTCACCATAAGACAAATTTGAATTTGAACCCGCATCATTTGGTTTCTTAAATAAGCGCGTTACCACAGCGCTACCCACGCCAGATTAAATATATTTTTTATAAAACAATGTCTATAAAGTAATGAGTTCCGTTTAGTTTGAATGTAATCTAAGGGATTCATTATGGTCTAAGAAAAGAAGTAGTGCGGTTCCGCTCCCGCACCGAGCGTCATCATTTATATGTACCAATAAAAGTAATTTAAAAAAATAGCCGGCATTTTTCTCATCTCTTAAAATGTTCTATTCAATAGTCGGGGACTTCATTATAACTCTGTATTTTGTAAATAAGCTTGATTAGATAAGCTTGAAAATAAAAAAAGCCGCATTAAAATCGATTCATCCGTTTGGTATCATGGACATATTTGGATAGATGAAAATTTTAACACCTTCGCTAAGAGTTTTATAAAAGAATAAGCGTACATCGAAATTACCAATATTTCCGAAATATTTATTTTTACGCAAATATCCCGGTGATAGATAAAAATTCAACACACATTTCTAAAATTACATATACACTTGAGAATTTTTATTCATGGTAACATACCCAAGCCATATAGAAAACAACGAGGATTTGAAATATAGTTACATAATATAAGCAGACCAACTAAATCAACACCATCAAAAACGCTGATCATATAATAATAAACAATATATATTTTTTTAATATTTACGATACTTTTAACGATACAATATTTTGCTTACAAAAGAAATTCTTAATGAGGATAATGATGCTATCAATTGGTATCCGAACAAGTGTATTCCAATTTGCAATACATTTCGATGAAAGCAATCAAATAGAAATGGAATTCAGATAGTAAAGTACCTAGTTACTCTAATCTAGAACATTGCATCTCAGATGGTTAGTGCGAACTGCGAAACTACTGCGAAAAAAACTGAGAAGGTCTGCACGGGCAAAACGAGTCATTTCTTTTATGAAATACTAGCGAATCACACTTGCTTCTCTCGGGATCATCCTTAGCTTGCTTCGCCATACAAACTTTCATCCCTATTCTCATCTCCTTAAGGGATGATTTTCGGGGTAAAATCTATTTCACTCACTCTTTTTTCATATCGTGAGATTTAAAAAAAAACATTAGTATTTGAATATTTTTTTCTTGTTCTGACAATAACAAACACATAAAAAAGAATTATATATATATATATATATATATATATATATATATATATATATATATATATATATATATATATATATATATATATATATAAATTCTTATAGAAGTTATGCGCGTACATAATTTTATTTTTATTTATATAGATAGATATTTATTTAGTCTTAAATATTAAGTTATTTCTTATTAATATAAAAATATGAATTTATTATTACTATTTTTTCGCCATAAAAGTATAAGTAAACAAGTAATGTACATTATTTTTTGCGGAGATACATTTAGTTCTTATCAATGTATGCCAAAAATTTACAAGAGCAAAGCAAGGGTGAGTCTCTAGTTCTCAAAATTAGTCTTAATACAAATAACATTTATTTTTCCTACGAAAAGAATGTTTATCGTCTTTTGCTTGCGAAGCTTTCGTACGTAAAATGTGTAAAAACGTCGTACAAAAGTTTTTATCGAACTAATAGTATAAATACAGACGTACATATATAGGGAAAGTTGAGTGTGTGTGTGTGTGTGTGTCTATGACTCAACAGATTTGAATGAAATTTGCTATTGAGATAGATTATATTTTGGATTAACATGCAATTTTTAATTTAAATTAAAAACTTGTTTATAATCAAAATGAACGGCAATTATTTTTTATTATTCTATCGAGACAATATAATTGATGTACTAATTACATTTGGTTTCAAGAATATTACATTCCAGTGGGAGTGTACGGAACAAGAATAATAGGATGGCGTTGTATTTGCATAATAATGCATTGGATCTTATTGTACCTGAAGATTTGTTTGCTGCACCTTGAATAATAAGTTACATTTTATTTCTCACTTAGCTAAATTGAGTTTATACAATCTTTATTTATACCTACATATGTACATACATACATACATACATACATTTTAACAGGTTTAATTTGTGCAAAGTATAATGTATCGGTCGAAATGCAAAATCTTACTAATCTTACTAATATTATAAATCTGAAAGTTTAGATGTTTGAATGTTTGGTTCTAAATCACGCCAGGACGGCTGAACGGGTCTGGATGAAATGTGGCACAGACTTTAGCACAGGCTACTTTTTATCCCGGAAAATGTACTTTTCCCGTGGGACAGACTTGTTTTTGTTTTGTTTAGTGTGTCTAATGTTTATATACTCCTGAAATACTAAGCTGCAGCTTTCATCCCTCGCATTGTATGAAGCAAACATAGAGAAAGATAATTTAAATGAAATTACACAACTAAAGAAATCAGTTTTACTAACAAAAACAAATCTATCATCTTATATCTTCTATAAAAACATTAAAATTATTTTAATTAACTGTTCATTATGATAAAGTATAAGCATTAATTATTATATGCACATTTTTTAACAAACAAAGAAACTTTCTTTATCCACACAGCGATATCTTTTATATATTATGAACCTATAATATAACTACTAATCATTTTATTTTATAATTTTCTTAATAAACCCCTTACAGTGGGGACATGAATATGGCACGTTGCACGTATACAAACAAACTGTGCTAGCTGCGAGAATTGCAGCGGAACGATGTAGATTTTCATAAAGTCGCTTCAGGCTTGCTTACTAAGCGTGGTCATATTCAGAGCGGTGACAAAATCTATACATATAATAAAATTGTAACTAAGTCGAATCTGTACATTAAATATTTTTCGGAAAATCTAATTGAAATAGACATTATTATCGATACTGAGTCCGAATCCATAGTTTTTAGGATTTTTGTCTGTCTGTCTGTTACCGCATCACGAGAATACCACTGGACAGATTTTGATGAAATTTGGTATGATGATAGCTGGTTATCCGGGTCAACATATAGGATAATTTTTACCGCGGGAAATTAGCTCATTTCTGTGAAAAAATACAAAAACACAAAAACTGCATTGTAAGAGTATACTAATATGTAAAACCTAAGAATTAGGTTTTTGGTCATCTGAACGCGGGCGGAGCCGCGGGCAATGCGAGTAAAATAATAAAATAACATTGTTTCATATAAAAACATATTTCACATTGAAACAGTCTTGACCATATTTCATCAAACAAACTTTGTTAAGGTTTAATACAAAACACCGGATGTTTGATTGACGATCTTTTATTAACCGACTTCAAAAATGAGGAGGTTCTCAATTCGTCGGAATATTTTTTTTAATGTATGTTTACCGATTAATCAAAAACGCGTGAACCGATTTGGAATTTTTTTTGTTTCAAAGGGTATACTTCCCAGGTGGTCCCATATAAATTTTATCGAAATCGGTCAAGCGGTTTTTTTTAAATCAACAAATAAATTATCTTTCAAAAATTATGCGTTATGTCTGTGATTACACCCTTTTATTAGCTCAGCCTAAGTTAGAAAGATACGAAGTACAGAATCAATATGTCTCATCCCGTCGTCAATTTTTAGACAACGCATATTGGATTTTCTAAACTCTGAGATATATACATACATTAAAAAGAAAACCTACAAACATTCAAATGACCATGACAATTCGCCATCTGAAAGAATAGAATTATCATAATAAGACCAATATTTCTCAAAATATAAATTCTGTAACAAAGATCCGCCGGGTGAGAGTCCACAATGTACAGGAGACCGGCGCCGAAACGCCGCTAGCACGCAGTTTTCCGCATTTGCATAATAATACACTGCAACACCCGCTATTTAATAAAAGTAGCTACATTAACTGCAGTTCTACTGAACTCCATTTAAAATGTTACATGTGTTATTCTGTTATAGATATATAATATAACACCAATCTATACTAATATTATAAAGAGGCAGAGTTTGTTTGTTTGTTTGTTTGTTTGTTTGTTTGTTTGTTTGTTTGTTTGTTTGTTTGTTTGTTTGTTTGTTTGTTTGTTTGAACGCGCTAAACTCAGAAAGTACTAATCCGATTCGAAAAAATATTTTTGCATTAAGTAGCCCATTTATTGAGGAAGGCTATATAGACATCATATAATATATAGTCATGAAAGAATTAGAGACTGGACCTGACATAAAATACAAATGTATGAAAACTAGTTCAACCAAGTGACGCATAACGCAAACAAAGATTTTATTACATTATTATAAACACTGATACACAATACAATATTTCTAGTGCTTGAACGTAATCGATAAAATACATATATCGATGAACCAATGAATGACATTTTAGACATTTGTTAGCATAGTCATCATATTTTACATCTTTTAATTTAAAATATCTGAATTTATTATAATAAATTAAAATAAACGAATCAAAGAGGCAATAATAATGTGTTAAATAATAATTATTTTTTAATTTGATTTATATAAATACGATGGCATTGATGGCAACATTCTGTTGGCCTATAATAATGTTAATGAACAAATGAATATCGGGTGTATATGCCATTAATATATAATAAATATTATTTTGTAAATATAATAATTATAAACTTATTTAAAAAAATATTAAGCTAATTTAATTAAATAAAGTGATTTTGTTGATTCTGTTATTGAACTATGTTAGTCAATTGATTGTCTCGGGTAGTTTATAAAAATGTGACACTGTCCTAATATTGCTTAGTTCTTAATAAACATTTGTGAAATTAGGAAAAAGAAAAAGTGAGTGTTGGACCGTGAAAGTAAAATAATTAGTGTAAGTGGTAAAGTATTTTATTACAAATCGCCAACCCAGAAGTTTAGTGCTAAAACATTATTGTTTGATTTTGTGTAATTTATGTGTTGAAATAAAATAACCTTTATTATTATTACAATGGAATAAAATTCCAAAGTATATAAATGTGATATAAAATAAAATAAAAAATTAAGTACACATACTAATTATATTTTTTGCATTTATAATATTTTTATTTGATTTAGAAAATATTTTAATAAATTTATTGTCATCAGATTGTAGGATACTGTGATAAAAGTATTTTATGTTATTGTACTTTACAAATAACATCATTCGTTCAGTCAAGTCGTCAAATATCGATATATTTTTCGACATTGTCAAGCACTAGTCGATGTCAAATAGACTCTCTCGACAGTATTGTCATTCTTTCTGAATGGTATAATCCAGCCATTTTATGATGGTTGTCAGATGTCAACAATACATAGAAATATCGACTATATTTAACATAGATGGATAATATGACGTTTTATTTTACATTTCATTAAATTTTGTGATGAATAATAATAAATGTAATAAAAAAATGTATTTACAAGTAAAAAGAAATAGTGCTGCTTCCGCCGCTATAGTTTTTACACCATTTAACAGAACATTTAGTCATTTTTGGGAGATTTTTTGCTGACAAGTATGTGCTTGAAACTGACGCAAAAAATAAACGACCAAGGCTAAAATCTCCTGGTTACTGACAAGACCGGTAAAGGTACGTCCGCTTATATGTCTGGTCCAGTGGCTAATTTGTTCATGTATATAGTCTATCTACTCCATACTAACCGTTAAAACGTACCTAGGGATGAACCTGAGCGAAGCGAGGGCGAGTCGCTATTTATTATATTATGTTAATAAATAGTTAGAGGCCATAAATAAATAGTTAGGTCTATTAGGACTCAGTTATATGTAGAGACTCTGGTGACCTAATTCCTTTTTTATGCAACTTTCCTAACAATTTTGAACTAGAAAACCGATTTGAAAATGTCAATAAAAGTTATTTACATTCAGATATTACTTATTTATTAAAAATAATCATTCAGAGTTCACACCTGACAGATATGCACACAACCGATATGAGTACCTATTTCCTTCTTTTTAAAGTCGGTCAAAACGCCGCCTTTTTCTCACCTTATTACTTATACTAGTGTTAGCCTAGCAGTCGAAACTCAACCATAATCATAATTGAAAATTAGAGGGAAACGTGTGAATAGAATTTGCCTATCTTTATAAAAAAACGAAGTATTTAAATTTTTTTTTAATTAAAACACTACAACTCGTCAAAACTAAACTAGAAAAAAAACGGAAATCGGTTGACAAACAGATAAAAAAAGGTACTGCGTCGTGTTGTCTTTGCCTACTTATATATAGATTTGATAGCACTCAAAATGAACTTGAATTGTTCATTAGTA
This sequence comes from Brenthis hecate, assembly GCA_951806755.1. Classification (NCBI taxonomy): domain Eukaryota; kingdom Metazoa; phylum Arthropoda; class Insecta; order Lepidoptera; family Nymphalidae; genus Brenthis; species Brenthis hecate. The sequence goes on along the minus strand of OX638258.1, from coordinate 3,901,115 downwards.
CCCGTAAGAATTTATGGTCACATTAGCCATTGGCCCACACCTGTAACCCGAGCGGGTAATTACAGCCAACTCTTTGTTCCACATTATTAATTATTTAAGATTACGCATCCGAATCGTAATGACCTACACTGAAAAGCATTATTCAGGTCTCTTCGCCAATTAATAATTAAATACCGCGATTTAAAATTTAAATGTGTTTAACACATTTATGCCCGATTTCACCAACGTCACCTAAGTTTAAGGGATCCCCTAAGCATGGTTAGGGGGCTGTTAGGGGACAGTTTCTGTTTCACCGACAGTTAGGGGTCACCTAAATATTAAAAGGCCCCCTAAATCGTTAGTATAAAATAGACAGAAATATACTAATTATTATACTAGACTTTAAGATTCAGTTTAAATTTTAAATAAATTATACTTCAACAAAAAATGATCCGTTGGTCCAACAGAAAGCCATGTACCATTGAGTCTCAATGCGGTTTGCTGAAGAATCGATGGGAAGCTTAAAAGTTGTTATTTTAAAGTTAAAATTAAAGCTAAAAAGTACACTACAACTAAACGTACACACACAAGGGATTTAGAATAATTTTACTTAAGACTCCTACGATTAATCTATTCATATAATAAAATTGTAACTAAGCTGAATCTGTACATTAAATATTTTTTTGAAAATCATCGATACAGACGCCGAATGTATAGTTTTCAGAATTTTTGCCTGTTTCTCTGTCTGTTTGTCTGGCTGTCTGTTACCGCATCACGGAAAAACCACTGGAGGGATTTTGATGAAATTTGGTATGGTGATAGCTGGTTACTCGGGTCAACATATAGGATACTTTTTACTGCGGGAAAATGTCTCATTTCTGAGAAAAAATAAAAAAACTGCAATGTAAGAGTATACTAATATGTAAAACCCAAGAATGTGATTTTTGGTCATCTGAACGCGGGCAGAGCCGCGGGCGATGCTACTTTGTCCTATAAATTAATGTAAATATTCTGTTAAATTGTTAAATTTACCACTAGTAGCGGTTAGTTGCTAGAAATACATTATTGAGTAGCAGTTAAACTAGAACAGTTGGTCCCATTCAGAATAGTTCATCTAGCTTTCTCATTACACCTGAGTTAGATGCGTTCCCAACACTTAGCAGTTATTACAACTTCTAACATCCATTTATGAAAGCTAACAAGTCATTTATTAAATTTTCGAAGCAAATTAATCTCGTGTACGAGTGGGTCTAAAAGATCTAAGAGTTCCCGCTGCAGGTTCTAATTAAGTTTACATACTGCCTTTAAAATTAAAATTCTTGCTGAAAGCATTTTGCTGTGCACTTTAAAATTAAAAATTGAAAAACATGTCTTTACTTGATGAAAAATTTATGTGAAGACGCTTACGCTGCAAACTATGACGTTGTAATATTAAGTTTGAAATATAAGCAAGATGTCTCGGCTATCGTGTGTTTTTTATTTCCTCTAATAGATATTTTATTCACTATCCAATTTATCCTTTTTCGTTACATCATGTTCGCATAAAATTAGATATTCACCACTCATGTTACGCGACTTTAATATATTATCTACATATAAAAAGGTTTTTTATATTTAATGTTTACTATTACTAATCTGTGTTGCCACGTCACGAAAAATAGGTATATTTTCTTACATATGAATAGGTATCAAGTATACCTCTATGTTATTACCACATAAATAAAAAAAAAAAAAGTAGTACCTTTAGACGAGACTTTTTTTAGAAAGTCTCCCCTAAAGGTAATACTTTTTTAACTGTTGACCGTTTCAATCACGCGTAACTTTAATTTTTTAATTCAATATGTTATCGCGGGTTACCTTATATTGGTAAAAAAAGATTTTTTTTTTTTAGATTGTTAGTTTAGAATTATTTATAATATACTAGCGACTCACCCTCGCTCCGTTCGGGTTCATCCCTAGTTACGTTTAAACGTTTAGTATATATTTCTCAGAGATGAGATATTTTTAAAAAATACAAATCCTTTATAAATAACATACGCCAAGATAAATGTAACATTTATTAAAGCAGTATATAAACAATGGATGTCTGCGCACTGCCGAGAAGAGTTGAAAAGTTTTTGAGGATAACGTGATGTAATAAGCGTGGGGGTTGTCCAAACATCATGAATCAAACACCGGACGTTCGTTCTCGCCCGGAATTATTACTAGATACATTACTCACTGGATACTAACAGTATTTTATAAGGTTTACGATATGTTTTATAATAAGTAATAAATATATGTTATGATAGTATTGAGTTAATACTAACTTATCAAAAAAGTGTGTTATGTTTACATATAATAAAATTGTATCTAAGTCGAATTTGTACATTAAATATTTTTTGTAAAATCTAATAGAAATAGACATTATTATCGATACAGAGTTCGAATCTATAGTTTTTAGAACTTTTGTCTATCTGTCTGTCTGTCTGTTACCGCATCACGAGAAAACCACTGGACAGATTTTGATGAAATTTGGTATGATGATAGCTGGTTATCCGGGTCAACATATAGGATACTTTTTACCGCAGGAAAATGTCTGATTTCTGAGAAAAAATACAAAAACTGCAATGTAAGAATATACTAATATGTAAAGCCTAAGAATTTGGTTTTTGGTCATCTGAACGCGGGCGGAGCCGCGGGCAATGCTAGTCCGTATATAAAAATCATGAAAACTAACTTGCAAAAGGAACATGTTCCAAGTTTCTAAGTGTGCATACCCTCACAGTTCACTCCTGGTCGACAGTTATGATTGATGTGACTCGCCAGTTATATATGAAATCAATCTCGGTTGCCAACCGTATAAATATCACGTGCGAATATTATAATAACTCTATTTATAATACAATAAATGTATGTACTAGCGACTTATTTTCGCTTCGCTCAATCTATCTCTAAGTGCCTATGTAGCCATATATAGTAGACTCTGTGTTCACTCCAAATTCCATCCAAATTGATCCAGGCATTTCAGAGGGAAGGAATAACATAAAATTTATCAAAATCCCTCCAGTGGTTTTTCCGTGATGCGGTAACAGACATACAGACAGACCGACAGACATACAAAAATTCCAATAACTATAGATTCGGCTTCTGTATTGATAATAACGTCTATTTCAATAAGATTTTCCAAAAAATATTTAATGTACAGATTCGGCTTAGTTACAATTTTATTATATGTACCTACAAATAGGTAGCGTCAGACTGCTAAAGACGCACCCGAGCGAAGAAAGTTTAAACCGCTAGTCTATTTGAAGTAGGCTATATTAATGATATAACAGACTGTAAAACATTATTCATACATATTTAAACTCATAAAACTTTCGTTCCTTCCAGACAACGATAGTATGATTGATGAATGGCCCGCCAGGCCGACACATATTGACGAAATAAATCTTGCTTTTCGCATCAAAAGCTTAGGTAAATGTGTGTTCTTACTGCTAACTTTTGAAATATTTTTTCCTTTCAATATATGCAGTGTGCAGTTACTTTTAATTTTTAGTACTCTGTGTCATGTCTTTTTATATATTTTTCGAATAATCTATTTACCTTGCTTAAATTGTATGTTTTGAGCATGTCTTTTAGGTTTAAAATTTATACATATTTCATTTTCAAGGTTATGCCATTAACCAATTGAGCATGCTGATGTAGTTCCGGCGGAAGTAGAATAATATCGTACCATAGAGCTGATAAAGTTGTAGCGTACCTTACATACGTCCATACATATGTATATATACCCACATACATTCCTAAGTTCACACTACATTTGTTTATTAATGATTATTTTTAAAGAAAATCTTTTCAAAGTTAAATATTCTAGTATTTACAAATAAGGCACAAGGGTAGTATAAGAGTGATTCAACCTTGTATATATGTATACAAGTAAGCAAAGCTATTTCTTTATCCAATACAACAATTGATAAACGAGTTCCGCAAGCTATTGAAAAAAATATATTTGCGTTATAAATCAACTATATCTATGCCCCTCAGCATATAACTAACATTCTTATTGTAAAAAAATAATAAATAACAGAATGCATCTATAACAATATAATACACATTTCATTCTACGGCTTACGTAAAAGCGTTGTCAAAAATACGGAAAGGAAAAGTTGTTTTTAAAATGAGTTCGTAATATATGCGTACTTCGACACGCCCTTAGAGATTGGAATTTGTTGCTTTAAGTCCATGAGTTTATACGGGCAATGTGTCTTCATCAGAAGGTTTTTTATGTACTACTAGACTTCATCCGAAGCTTCGCTCATGTGATAAATAAATCAGTAAAAGATTCATATTTTATTCTCATCATTACAACCATTATAGTGTCGAGAAGTAACAAACACACTATAATTCACTAATACGAATCCACAATAAATAAATAAATATGTTGGCACATTAACACATACCACCATCTAGTTCCATGGTGAGCTACGTGGCTTGTGTTATGGATACCAGATAGTTGATACACTACACATATATAACTCTAAATACATACAAATTATAAATATAAACACCCATGACTAGAGTACAAACATTCGTGCTCATCACACAAATGAATGCTCCCAACGGAACTCGAACCCGCGACCACTGGCACAGCAAGTAGGGTCGCTACAAACTAAGCCAAACATATCGTCAAAACGTGTGTCAATATTATTTAATATCATTAAAAACTTATTTAAATAACTGGTACCAAAAAATATATGTATTATAGGACACTATAACTAGAGTTATTTTAACTACATTACGATTGATGAAAAAAATAGTAAACATTTTTAAAAAATAAAACGAACTAGCACAATACGAAATAAGTAAATAATACAAAGTATAAAAAGTTCTCAGAGCGAAGGGACAGTTGAAATTTTACTTTTGCGTCTCCATCCCGTTACGGCCCAAAAAAAAAATACAGCTTTATTTAGATTTAATGAAAAACGTTTTTGTCTATCCTGGCTGCCTCGGAAACAATCTAGCTTGTGCCGGCGTTCCGCATTCAGCTCCCAAAACCAATTTTATATTTTATACTGTGACAAAAGTTTTTTTTTTTTTGTATAAAATAGAAGAGATGAGTGAGTACTTTAGTGCTAAAACTTATTTTAAAATATTCCGAATTTAAATGTTGCCACGAAAATTTTAGTAGTAGATTTGTGAGTGTCGAATAATCACAAGTTTTTGGGTAAAAAACAGGATTTTTAACAAATGAAAAATATCACTACGAGTGGACTTTACTTAAGTTTATTATATTTTACCCGGTGCAGAAAAATACTGTATACCGTGACTTACGTTATATTTTTATGTTGCACCATTTCTGGCATATAATATTGGTAAAAAGTTTTCCCACTTTTCAGTAGAATAGATAAAGTACTTGCAAAACGATGTGGTCTAATGCTGAATAAAATGCTGTGTTCTATCTAGTGCATATAGTCAAGGCATATATTGCACAGTGTAAGTATGTATGTATGTATGTATGTATGTATGTATGTATGTATGTATGTATGTATGTATGTATGTATGTATGTATGTATGTATGTATGTATGTATGTATGTATGTATGTATGTATGTATGTATGTATGTATGTACTATGTACTAGGTTGTTATGCTTTATGCTGAAAAATCACAATGTATTTTTATCTTATGTTTTTAAAGCCTAGAAGTGCACTCCTACATAAAATAAAAATACCTACTTTTAAATACTATGTTACATGTTTTTTCCTTTCACTACATATTATAAAACAAGGTCGCGTCCCACTGTCTGTCTGTCTCTATGTATGCTTAGATCTTTAAAACTACGCAACAGATTTTGATGCGGTTTTTTTAATAGATAGAGTGATTCAAGAGGAAGGTTTTTATGTATAATACATGCATATTATAGTACAGTAAAGCCGGGAAATTAAAAGATTTTTATTTCATTCTAACCGTTAAAACGTACCTAGGGACGAACCCGAGGACGAAGCGAGGGTGAGTCGCTAGTACATTATATATTAGAAACGTTTAAAAAGTTTAAATAGTCATAAAACATACAAGCATTTCACTTTTCCCTGTTATGAAAGTGATAAATAATAAATGTAAACTTTACCTGAGTAGTTCATGTATTGGAGTTAAAAAGTATTCAATTTAAACTGAAGCAAAGGGGCTTCGTAAAATAAAGTGATATACGAGCATTTTTATAAACAAGACTCATGAACAAAGTGCCTAATATCTAAGTTATTTGCTTATATATATATATTGCATCCTAGAAGTAATAATTTTAGCTGATATCATCTGAGTCTGATCTATTTTATGGAAAATTCTTAAAAAATATATAAGAGCGAAAAAATCTAATAGATATGGTATATTTCTAGTAAATGAAAATATATATCTACAATCTAAGGCTGTATAAGTCAAGAAATCACACTACCTTCAATAATAAAAGTGGCACGTATGATAAAATATTTATATCTATACATATAATAAAATTGTAACTAAGCCCAATCTGTACATTAAATATTTTTTTGAAAATCTTATTGATAAAAAACATTATTATCGATACAGAGGCAGAATCTATAGTTTATAGAATTTTGTCTGCCTGTCTGTCTGTTACCGCATTACAGAAAAACCACTAGAGGGATTTTGATGAAATTTGGTATGGTGATAGCTGGTTATCCGGGTCAACATATAGGATACTTTCTACCGCGGGAAAATATCTCATTTCTGAGAAAAATACAAAAATTGCAATGTAAGAGTATACTAATATGTAAAGCCTAAGAATTTGGTTTTTGGTCATCAGAACGCGGGCGGAGCCGCGGGCAATGCTAGTCATGTAAATAAAAGCTTAAATTATAAACTCACCTACTATAAATATTTCAAAGTAATCTGTACTCGTGGAAGGGGAAAGAGGACCACATATTACAACAGGTAGTAAAAACCGAGTGTACATTAGCGTACAATAGGGCATGGCTAGGCTAATGGAGTCCTTTTAGCCAGGCGCGGCGGCCCCGCTCTCGACCCTGGCATTTAGCGCTTATCTAACGTGAACTTGCTCAAATTTTACGTTGACCCTAATAAAATGAGAGCAAACAGACGAATATTTTTTGCCGAAATTAAACACGGAATATATGGGGAAAATATTGAATAAGTTACAAATTTATTTATTTAAAACTAGTATGCGGCTGGGATTCTACTGGTGGTGTATCGGTAAAACAGACCAACATATTTATTACTAGCATTGCCCGCGGCTCCACCCGCGTTCAGATGACCAAAAACTAAATACTTAGGTTTTACATATTAGTATACTCTTACATTACAGTTTTTGTATTTTTTCTTAGAAATGAGATATTTTCCTGCGGTAGAAAGTATCCTATATGTTTACCCAGATAACCAACTATCACCATACCAAATTTCATCAAAATCCCTCCAGTGGTTTTTCCGTGATGCGGTGACAGACAGACAGACAGACAGACAGACAGACAGACAGACTGACAGACAGACAAAAATTCTAAAAACTATAGATTCGGCCTCTGTATCGATAATAATGACTATTTCAATAACATTTTCCAAAAAATATTTAATGTACAGATTCGACTTAGAATTTTATTATATGTATAGATTTTACAATACATTTACCAAGTGTACTCTTTTATTAGTGAAAGAATGTTTAAAATCGGTTTAGAAATATGTCAGCCTTAGACTATAAATTAAATACAAACGATCGCTTTACGAGTATAACCTTTTGAAATATCTTAATAATCAATGCACGTAATATAAGTTGTTCTAAGTCACAGAAACATTACATGCTAGCGTTCTTAGGTGTTGCAATGCAGCTATTTTAAACTTCACTATTTGTCTCTATTGTTACAATATTTGAAATATTCCGTTAGAAGTTTTGGTTTGTCCGTATTTATATTATAAAGTTTAGTGTAGAATTCTCAGAGATGAGATATTTTCCTGCAGTAAAAAGTATGCTATATGTTGACCGGATAACTAGCTATCATCATACCAAATTTCATCAAAATCGCTCCAGTGGTTTTTCCGTGATGCGGTAACAAACAGACAGACAGACAAAAATTCTAAAAACTATAGATTCGGCCTCTGTATCGATAATAATCACTATTTCAATAAAATTTTCCAAAAAATATTTAATATACAGTTTCGACCCAGGATTTTATTATATGTGTAAATTAGAATTTAGAATAATATTTTTTATACATTTAGAATAATATTTTTACGTAATTTAAAAAAAAAGTTAAATATAATTTTGCACTAACTATGTATTAACATTACCTGTAAACATTTCGTCGAGATTAGCATAAAGTATGGGTGTGAGTGCAATAAGAAATTGTGTAACAAAAATCTATAGATCTGTTCTCACTTCAAAAAAAAGAGAAGAATTTCTGAAATAGCGTAATATATCTTTTTAGTTAAAACTATTTAAGAAGAAACAATACAGAAAAATATTTATAGTTAGGTAACGTAAGTTGTTCAAAATTGTTTCTAAGGAAATGGCCTAAGGAGAAATAAGCTAATTAAAAATTGGATAAATTGAACTGTCTGTACGTATTGTTTTATATCGCACGAGAAATATATTATTAAGCTATAGATACATAGATGTTCAGAAGGAACTTCAATTACCGCATGCAGTCTACCTTGTAAATATGTTAAACCATTTGTTTTTCATCTCCTCAGTCTACGGGAAAAATTGAATTCCTTTCGCTACGAGGTCTGATAGAAAAAAAGTTAATACTTAAGTATTTCAACAGTAGACTATGTTACGAAATGACTCTTTTATATGCTGGATGGTTAGATGTGCTATAAAACTGGCAGTAACTTTTATTTTAAAGTAATAAATCTCGTAAGTGTCAAGGTACATTTTTTCTTTAAAAATCCACCCAACCTTTAATAAGTGCTCTATCGTTAAATAAAGAAGAAATAAATTAATTTTTAAACAATATTTACAGAATAAATCTTATAACACAAGTATACAAATATATATATATACATATATATAAGTAATAAAAAATATTTATAAATATAAAATAATAATATAATTATAATAATAGTTATTATTATTGTTTTATTACTTATCTCTATTGCTAAAACATTTGAAATATTCCGTTAGAACCGTTCCTTTAGAAGTTTTAATAATGTGACGTATACATTTATAAAAGTATAGGTAATATATACATTTATATTAAAATTTAATGTACATAAGTATAGTATTAATAAAGTAAATTAGGCTATGCTTTTAATGCACTCACTATATTACCTTCCCAAATTAAATTTCAAACTAGAGTAGCCTAGCCATTTTTAAGAGATACACAAAAAGCAAAACGTGTTATATTACGCTATAAAAAAAATGTGTGCGTGTGTGTACTTATGTACGCATGTAAGAAGTTATACTTCTTTGGCGTAACAGAACAAAAATATCTAAAGATTTAATCCCGTATGTCACAACTCTTGTAAAAAGGAATGCAGCTAACTTCATCATGTCGCTTTTTAGCTGTCGGTGAGCTCACGCATCGTCAAAATTTTACTCTCATATTTTTTTTAAAAGTGCCAAAAGAAGTACAACTTTAATAATTTAGCCATTACACGATATAAAACATAATATCTCATTCTGCTTCCAAACAACCACCCACTGCTGGGCGTGGGCCTCCCTTCAATATGGAGGAACAGGCCATAGGCTACCACGCTGGCGCAAAGGCATGTGGACGACTATTTTCTCACCACGCAACTCTAATTTTAAAGTTATACAAAATCTATTTGGTTTTTCATCAAATTCGGTGACGCGAATTAAAACAATTTGAAACGTGAAACACGGCTTACAACTCTCGCAGTACTCCGACGTAATTGGAAAAACGTGTTTATACATCCAGGAGAGAGTTTATGTGATACTGATGTGCATATCCGGCTATTCGATTTATTTAAAAAACAGTGACGTGATAGTGATGCTATTGTTGCTGCACGTACATCTGATAAATGAAAAATCACAAAAACCAGTTAAAATAGTAAACTGATTGACATTAATTTACAAAATGTATATATTTTTCTTTTTCCTTTTTTTAAAAGGAGGCCCGTGCCCAGCTGTGGGACGTTAAAAAAAGGGCTGAATACAAAATGAAAATGCAAAATTAATTAAATAAATTATACTGGACATACATACATATATATTTAATTTTTTCTTACGCACTAGTTATACATAAAAATATATATCTATGAATATAATAAAATTGAAACTAAGTCGAATCTGTACATCAAATTTTTTGGAAAATCTAATTGAAATAGACATTATTTTCGATACAGAGTCCGAATCTACAGTTTTTAAAATTTTTGTCTGTCTGTCTGTTACCGCATTACGAGAAAATCACTGGACAGATTTTTATGAAATTTGGTATGATGATAGCTGGTTATCCGGGTCAACATATAGAATACTTTTAACCGCGGGAAAATGTCACATTTCTGAGAAAAAATACAAAAACTGTAATATAAGAGTATACTAATATGTAAAACCTAAGAATTTGGTTTTTGGTCATCTGAACGCGGGCGGAGCCGCGGGCAGTGCTAGTAATTTATAATTTGATCATCTAACCTTTACGTCTACCAATCAAATATCATTAGTCAGTTCGACACCAAATGTTCCAAAGTAGCGAGTGAAATGTAAAATTGCTGTATTTTGGTACAAAATTCGTATGAAACGTTTGAGCGCATGCAGCCGAGCGATTAGCAACATGTTGTAGGGAAAAAAAAAACACTGAAAGCTGGAAAGCAAAACATAGGTATATCGCTGAATTTAAATTTTTAAGCTACATTTTCATTTCCGCCTCTACCCTACCCTAGGTTCTGGGGACATGACATAAACTCTCGCGATTGCTGTTTTTACGAGGTTACTTTACGATTGGATATTTTACGTCGGTGACAGAAAATCCACATATACACGTATGTACCGGCTCTGCCTACTATAAAATTGAAACTTAAAAGGGTTAGTTTTATATTTTTGTCATGTTTCACGCGTCGAGCTGGGAAATTCTGTGTGTGTGAAATGTGTTTTGTAAATCAAAATTGGTCAAGTGCCAGTCGCCTTTGCGGCCGAAGGATGGTTCCGTATATCATTGAATTTTAAAGATTTTGGTTTTTCATTTTTTTTCTTATAAAGTAGTTTTGGAGATGACGTATGATTATATATAATATATATATATATTTTTTTTGTATAATTTAATTTCATTTCAAAGTATGTATATCATTCTTTATTGGATAACCTAATTCAAGTAAATACATAACATGTACCTACTCAATTACTTTTCTTGCCTAGTAGATGCTTGATTTTTTTTTTCGTTTTCTAGCGTTTAAGATAGGAATTCCTAAAAAAACGGTCAATCATGTCTGTTGTATGGGAGCCCCCTTAAATATTTATTTTATTCTGTTTTTTAGTATTTGTTGTTATAGCAGCAACAGAAATACATCATCAGTGAAAATGTCAACCGTTTAACTATCACGGTTCGTGAGATACAGCCTGGTGACAGACGGACAGACAGACAGACGGAACCCTAAAAAGGAATAAAGTAGTAACTATTATAAAACAATAAACGCCCCCTATGAAATACACATTAACAAATATACTTTGAAAAAATATCAAGAGCGCGAATTAAATCTTCAATCAACAATTTAATCTAAAAATATTTATATTATAATATGTACTTCTGTTTGGAACACAGAAATATGATAGGAAAGCAATAACAATAAACAAGTACCTATTTTTAAAATTAAACCCTTTTCGAAACAGAACCAGCACTTTAATGTAGCATGGATGTACCAAAATATGTAAAATACAAACAAAATTTTATATTTTATTGTTTTAAGGTATATACATATATTATGTGCCTCTGTTTACGTATTTAAGATCCTTTTGCAAATATTGCCTGAAATAAATGATTAAATAACAAAAAAAAAAAATATTAAAAAAATATGTTTTCTATAATTCGGCCCTCATCCATGGCTTTTCTATATCGTATTGATCTTTACATACATATATATTTCAAAAACGTATTTTAGTTTCTTATCATTGTCCATTTCCAATAACCGTTTAGTTTGTATACAATATCTCGTATATTGCTTTTGTTCCGTATTACGTTTGTGTTACTGATCTTGAGAGTTCCATTCAGGCCGGATAGCTCACTTTAATGAAAATTTCCAAGTTGCAGAGGCTAACTTCTGTTATTGGATCCAACAGTCGAGTTTCGAATCGCATGCAAATATAAGTATTAGTATTCCGGAGGTAGATAGATAAGAACATATAACATTTTATAAGCAAAATTTAGAGTTTGCAGTATCTGCTCGCGTGGTACGCATGATACGTTATAGTCGGCATTTTACTATATAATGTAACTAGCATTGCCCGCGGCTCCGCCCGCGATCAGATGACCAAAAACCAAATTCTTAGGTTTTACATATTAGTATACTCTTACATTGCAGTTTTTGTATTTTTTCTCAAAAATGATATATTTTCCCGCGATAAAAAGTTTCCTTTATGTTGACCCGGATAACCAGCTATCACCATACCAAATTTCATTAAAATCCCTCCAGTGGTTTTTCTGTGATGCGGTAACAGACAGACACACAAACAAAAATTCTAAAAACTATAGATTCGGCCTCTATATTGATAATAATGTCTATTTCAATAAAATTTTCCAAAAAATATTTCATGTACAGATTCGGCTCAGCTAGAATTTTATTATATGTATAGATAGATTTTAAACTTATTTTGATTATTGTTCCCAACCATTCGAATACTTTACAAAAACATTGTAACGGTAAATTTTCTCCCTACCAAAAACTCCATACACCAAACTCCAACACAACAAAATTCGCAAAGATAGCTACATTAAAAATGTCTAAATTGGTAAAAGATTTTTTAAAATCGATTCGTGAGGTTTTTTCTTACGTACCAACAAAGAATTATAATTTCTTTATAAATAGTAGTGCAGACACAAGTAGATCGATGCTAAAACAAACGTATTATTTAAACTGTATTACAATTGTTTTGTAATGAGAATTTAGTTTGTATATTCATTGCCAGATTGGTCGTTATAATGAAAATTTACATAGCTGATTGTTCGCTTTACTTCTATTATTGAATAGTGTAGTGTTCTAGTTTAAAGTGGCATCCATAGTCAAATTCAATAAATACGGATAAAGTTGTTTCTATTTGTTCTGATAATATAATTTGCCATGACTCTCTACGACTAACACAAACGAGAGCCAAACTGAAAGTAAATAACTCAAACTGCATTGAGCTACGGTCGTAGTTTATATGCGACTACAGCAACAAAAATGCTAAAAAAAAGGTTACCTAAAATCCATAGATTTGGTCGTGCCAAAACTATGTATTTTATAAAAGAAACTAGAACTGCCCGCGGCTCCACCCGCGTTCAGCTGACCAAAAACCAAATTCTTAGATTTACACATTGTATACTCTTACATTGCAGTTTTTGTATTTTTTCTGAGAAATATAAGACACTTTCCCGCAGTAAAAAGTATCCTATATGTTGACCAGAATAACCAGCTATTACCATACCAAATTTCAACTAAATCCCTCCAGTGGTTTTTCTGTGATGCGGAAACAGACAGACAGACAAAAATTCTAAAAACTATAGATTCGGCCTCTGTATCGATAATAAAGTCTATTTCAATAAGATTTTCCAAAAAAATATTTAATGTATAGATTCGGCTTAGTTACAATTTTATTATATGTGTAGAAGATAAACATATTTCGAGTCGTAGAGTATCGGTAGATCGTAACGAGTGAGGTGTAGGAACACATCGTTTAAGAAAATTTGAGAGAAGTTAGAAAGCCTTCGCTGAATCTTGATTAGAAATACCTAATTGCTCAGTAAAATGAGGTAAGACGAGAATGTTTAGATGTAATAATTGTCTGTCTAAAATAAATATTATATCTCACTAGTATTATAATTGTTTTGCTACGAATCTTAACTTAGTTTACATATTTAGTGCGAGATGGTTTAGTTTAATGAGAATTTACATAGATTGCAGTCTTGTAGCTAACTTCTGCACCGTGTCGCTATGGAAGTTCGAGTTACTAATATTAGTGTAATTTGTAAATATTACGGTATAACTATATTTATTTTGAGTTATAGTTTTACCGCCTTAGATATAAGAAATGATCTTAGAAATTCTACAAGTGTTTATTTTAGTATTTAATTCGGCAGTACATTTGAAGGTAACCTAACTGTAAAATACACCATTTCATATAATCATAATAGAAACTATGCGTATAGTTTAATACCTCCACGACCGCGGATAGGCCAGCGTTACAGTTAACAATAGATTTCTTAGAAATTTAATTATTTTCTTAAAATTTACCTGGAGGTGATATGGGAACAAAATGGGAATAGAAACATATTTTTCTAATTTGTGATGAATATATAGCAACAATATATTTAAAATACACAAAAGTTTTTATTTTAAAAACCGACTTTAAAAAATAAGGACGCAGGTATTCAATTCGAATAGTGTAGTAGTTATATTTAGTGTTATATTAGGTATAAAAAAAAAATCTGCCTTAAGGATGGCATAATTACTTTAAGGCTCATTTCTAATTCAATTTTCTTACTACTTAAAAGGTAGTTATGTTGAAAAAAAAACATGAATAGAAAAAAGTATGATTCACGAATTAAAAGCTTAGAAAATAAAAACTTATTCAAATTTGATGAGCTTCTTATGTGGCATACAATAGAACTACTGATGCGGCAAAATATCCATTAGAAGATTTAACGTATCAACAGACATCGCGCTGAAAATTATACTAACTTTTAGGGCTTTAGCGCTGCCAAAACCTAGGTGCATGGGGTGAGAGACTAAACGGGTAAATCCCCGATGCATTGCCGTTTTACAGTGTAAGCTGGTCGCGTTTAGCTAAGTAGAGCGTCAATGAAATGCGCACTGCGGTATAGGGATGTGAAATACTGCGCTTTACGAACACTGCGGTCGGCCATTTGCCGGTCTAATTCGAATGTTTAACTCCGCGACGTATGCGGATGTGGTAAATAACCAGTCAAACGAATTTGTGGTGCATTTGATTATTGACTCGAATGTAAAATTTTGGTTGAATCATAAATTAAAAATAGGCATAGTAATTAAGTCTACATTTCTGTTTTTAATTTTCGAATTTAAAAGTGTAGTAATTATTGCTATTTAAATAAAAACATCTTTGATATGACTGATATCTAAATCGTACCTTTAAACGAGCAATTCTTGTATATTTATTTATTTATACCGGCGATTTCGGAAACGTTTCTAACGATTTCCCTCAAATTTGGCACGTGGAGGTTTTCGGGGGCGAAAACTCGATCTAGATTAGTCTTATGTCTGGGAAAATGCGTGTTTTCGAGTTTTCATGCGATTTTCTTTCTCATTATTCCATATAAAATATGGTCGATAATTTCGCACGATCGGGCATAAATGTCGTTCGTGGTTCGAATCCCAATCTTTTTTTTATTTATTCAATTTTTTTTTAAAGATAATTGTACTTTTGACCAAAAACTCCGAGCGAAGCTCGCTCGCTTAGATACTCATTTTAATATCTCGACATATTTTTTATTATGGATTCAGACATAGTCATATTAAAAGTGTGATATGTTGCTTTAGTGGTTAGTATTTTTCACGCAAAACGAAACAACATAATTTCTTCATAAACATAATTTATCGGCTCGATAGCAATACATTTTCTTCAAGCATAAATCACATCATATCGCGTTATGTTCAATTTGAATGGAGGAACTATGTAGATAGTCATATGCTCTAGCTCGTACGCCTGCCACAATTATATATGTATATACTGTACATAAAAGTGTTATATATAGCAAACAGATTGTTTCATATATTTATATTGAATATAAAATTTGATTTGACCCAAACATTAAGTTTCCTCTGTACTCCTCTATGCTATATGTGTGTATTATGAATTACCTAATTTCATTCAATATTTCTTATTATATGTAGAGTTTATAATTAAATCTGCAAAATATATAAGAGCAACATTCAGTATCGTTTTGATTTGAATTTATCAATTTGGCTGAAGTTTCTTTAAGATTACTTCAGCTATTCTAAGCGCCATTGTCTTTTTTATGAAAAAAAAATGTCGCAAACACAAAGCTTGTCATTAGGCCGTTAATATTTAACATTATCATAAACGATCTCGGAAGCGTTGAGGACCTTAAGGCACGGCTGGAGGGCATTATGGTGAGAGCCACTTAAATTAAGTAGCCTTTGTACGTACAAATATCGGAACACTAGCTTGAGAGTAGAGTTCTCATTAGAAGTGTTTTCTAATAACAGCAACAGTATGGAATTTTTGCTTCATATTTTTAATAGCCTAAATTTTCATAAGTCTTAGAAAATAGAGAATTTTTTTGACAAAAGCATTGTGAATAATAAATTGTTGTAATAGACATTGTATGTCAAACAAGAGCGCGAAAAAATCAAATATCAAAATATCAATCGCAATTCGTGTCTAAATTAACTGCATAGTTCTTTAAGTAACCATAAATCTTAAATTAGAACACATTAACGAATTAACCACAATTCGTTCATGTTAGAACTGTACGAGACCGCTCTAACATAAAGCAGTATCTGTATAATTCGGCTAAATCTTCATGCAGATGTTCTGGCATGGTTAAGACTAAACGCAGCATTAGATAAGAGCAAACGTTATATTTGATTCTCTTGATATTTGCTGGAAGCTGATGACTTTAAAGAAATGTACCTAAAGTTGAAAAATGATTTAAAAGGAAACATGTAAAAATAGTTTATTATTCTATTGCTTATTTCTAATAAGCTATTTTGTTATTATAATAATACTAGCATTGCCCGCGGCTCCGCCCGCGTTCAGATGACCAAAAAGCATATTCTTAGGTTTTACATATTAGTATACTCTTACAAATGCAATTTTTGTATTTTTTCTCAGAAATGAGATATTTTCCCGCGGTAAAAAGTACCCTATATGTTGGCCCGGATAACCAGCTATCACCATACCAAATTTCATCAAAATCTGTCCAGTGGTTTTCTCGTGATGCGGTAACAGACAGACAGACAAAAATTCTAAAAACTATAGATTCAGACTCTGTATCGATAATAATGTCTATTTCAATAAGATTTTCCAAAAAATATTTAATGTACAGATTCGACTTAGTTGCAATTTTATTATATGTATAGATTAGGGATTTACCCTCGTTTCGCTCGGGTACGTCCATAAGTTTGAATGGTTTTGGGAACCCATAAAAGACAATCGTCGAAAGAAAAAATCTTTTTCTTTTGGGCCAGGAACCTTTACAGGCGTGTACAGAGTAACCCTTCAAAGTTTCATCATAATCGAAACAATGGTTTAGGAACTCATAGAGTACAAACATAGGAACATTCATTTTTTTTGAAAAAAATATGTATAATAGAAGAAGACAGATAGATAATTACTCTTAATAAGTTTGAACTTCACATGACCGCTCGCCCTATATTGAGTAAGTAAATGTAGACAAAATGATACAAAAACTACGGCAAAGGTCGAGGTGGTTTTTGCTGTCACGACGACGAGGAATAGGCGGGCCGGTGTAATGGATCTTTCTGTACAGAGTCTGTATAACAATAATGTATAGAAGAAAGATTTCTAAATTACTATTCGAAGTAAATATACTATTTGACGTACTTTTTTTTATTATTTTCGCTCAGTAATTGTTTTTTAGTTTAATGCACTCAATTCAAATAACTTTTTAAAGTCGCAATAATAAAAAAAAGATTCCGACGAATTGAGAACCTCCTCCTATTTGGAAGTCGGTTAAAAATATAATTAAGTTAACTGTCTCGTTGGTCTAGTGGCTAACACTTACGAATGCATATTTAGAGATCTTAGATTCGATTATTTTGTTTAGAAATTTTCAGTAGTAGCTCGGAGTTGGCAAATTGGTAGTGTCCGACCGAAGGTCTATTTTTGGCCGAAGCCGAAGCCGATTAATCGGCTATCGCCACAACCTTCGGCCGAAGCCGAAGCCGAAGGTTTATATTCTCTCAGCACTCAGTAATTAATTTTGTATCAATACCTCAAATAACCTCAATATTGAAGGTTTATATTGACTGTCTCATATAGAAGTTGATGATATATCATAGAGATGGTTGGTTTAGAGATAAATAAAAGTTTGTATTTTGTGATTTACCTACTGGTAAAAAATAATCATTTCTTTATTATGTAATTCACAATTTACAATTAGACCAATCAGTCTTTGTTTTACTCGACTAGACCAAAACTAGACTAATAAATAAAATAAACAAACACTAACTTCTTAGTAAATAATTAAATGTTGGTCAATTAAATACACAGTTTAGAAAATATTAGAAATTTTAAAATAAATGTAACAATAACAATAGAACTAATGAGGTAATGACTGTTTTGCAAACAACAAGTTATAAGAATAATATAATATTCTATTTTACTAAGCATATTTGTTCTTAACCTTTTCTCTCAAAAACACTCGTTTAAATACACGTACGAACTTGTTTTGATGCATGCAATGTGATATTTTGACAGTGACTCCCCGCCGCCTCATGACTTTCGTAACAGTTCGTTCAATCTCGACGGTCGCTCGTACCTTCGGCGAAACCTTCGGCTTCGGCCGGGTTTTGGGCCGAAGCCGAATGTTTCGCCGAAGGTGGATTTTTTGGCCGAAGGTGGCCGAAGCCGAAGCCGAAGCCGAAGCTTCGGTCGGACACTACAAATTGGCCATATTAAGGCCATGGTCCGGGCCTCGGAAAGCGCCCTGCGCATGAATCTTGACATTGAGAGAAAACGGAATAGAAAATGTATATGAGTTTTCGTCGCACAATTGTATACTATAAAATATTTAAAATTGACCAACTTAGAGATTTTATAGCGCAAAACATATTCCGTGGCCGGAATCTGTCCATAACACCTTATATAATACACATATGTACATTGTACAATAAGTATACAAGAAAATGAATTTTAACGTATGTTAAATAAAATTTTGTTGCCCATAAAGTAGATCATTAAGCTCATTAACATAATGATCAAGAAAGAACGCACCACTGTGTTCTCCCACTTCAATAGAGATGGAGCTTTGGATGGAAACAAATAAAAGTAATTAAACAAAACTAGTAAACGTCTGGCGCTATCATCAGTCAGTCCAAAAATACTGATTAATATCAGTTTGAGAGTTAGAAAGGAGATTAATTACAGCGGTGAGAATACTGTTATGTCCTATTTTTCAAAATTTGCCTTCTTTCAAGCTGTTACAGAATAAAAAAATACTGTCTATTATATAGAACATTTTAATAAATATCATTATGAATCAATGCATACAATAAAATTCTGAGTCGAATCTATACATAAAATATTTTTGTGGAAAATCTTATTGATATTGTCATTATTATCGATACAGAGTCCGAATCTATAGTTTTTAGCGCATCACGCATCCAATTAGGTTTGATGATAGCTGGTTATCCGGGTCAACATATAGGATACTTTTTACTGCGGGAAAATATCTCATCTCTGAGAAATCTATACTAAACCTTAAAACGTGACTAGGGACGAACTCGAGCGGAACGAGGATGAGTCGCTAGTCTGTTATAAGAGTGGACTTCACATGTCTTTCGAAAACTACTTTGATTCTCTTAGACATGTAGGTATTCTTATGATGTTTCTCTTTATCGTAAGACTAGTATTTATGTTGATAATGATTTCCACACGAAATCATTACAGATGCGAAACCCGAAGTTTGAACTCGCTTCACTTGGTTTTCCATGCAAGGCCTAATAGGCTACCACTGTCATTTTGTAATTAGGTACATATTATTATTTTAATAATTTTGTTAATTCTGAAATCCTTCTATACTTTTATTCAGTGATAGCTGTATTAACTTATTATTATTTCAGAAATAAATAAAGTAATAATTAGAGTTAGAAAATTAATAAAAATAATATTTAGCATTCTCTTTCATATTCAATCATTTTTAGTTACTTTAAAACACAGTTCTACATTTTATAATAATTTGCTTTATATTAATTTATCTTTTAACATCCCCATACGCGTTAGAAACAAATGCCTCAACAAACATTTGAGATAGAACTTAAACAATATAACAAATAAAGTTGTAAGTTTATGTCCAACTTTGCGAAATAGTACCCTAAGTATACTCGTACCTGTCCCATACAAATTTAGGGACCCAAGTAGATGTACATATATGTTACCCTAAGATGTATTCACAACAAATTGAAATATATTCAGACCGCACTTTGTCTTTTAGAGTTTCGGGAACAATAATGAGGAAATCAAAAAGTTTATAACTGAATAATGTTGATTTATATTTTTACCCGATTACGGAGAAGCCCAAAGGAGGGTTATATGTTTGATTTGTATATATGTGTGTACATATGTCCGATCCTATGTTCTCTTATAATTACTAAACGACTTAACCAATTTTAATGATTCTACGTCGCTAGATGTCTTGATTACGGGAGTGTCATAGGATATATAGAAATAATAAAAAAATCAAAATGGCAGCCTTCAGACGCTAATCGCCGTGTCTTTACAAAATATTCTAAACCTATCGAGAACACACATGTTTTATGCTTACTGCGAGGTGTAGGTAAGTATTTGTCTCCGACTGCATATTACTATGTTTCTTCATTAATTTCCTCCTATCTTTTCAGTTTGCTTTTTATGTAGTCGGTATTTTTATTTTTGTAAATATTTTTTTTAAAGATTTTATTTTTTTTGCTTTTATTGAAGAGAAGCCAGCTCTAAGAGTTTTTTCTTACATTATTATTTATTAAATAATTAAAAAAAAACTTCAACATATTTTCCTTGTTCAAATTTTTACTGTGCAAGTAATAAAATAGCAACATGTACTGGCCGACCGTAGGTTAATATTTTTGTTTTCGTTCTACTTGAATTAAGACTTATCACATACGAACGTGGGCTCGTAAGAAACTTCGCGTTTTACTGTTTTTCTTGTTCACGTGTAACTTGGTAGCAAGTTTTTTAATTTCACCGACCATTTTCTTATTAAGATAAAAAAGAAGAAAGTACAATAAAACTTCGTTAATTTATATTAGTTCAGTATCTAATCAAATTATTTTGCTTGGTGCGGTATGTGAAGTTTTTTGAACAAAGGTTTTTCGAAATAAGAGAATTTATACAAGAATACGTTGTTTTAAAACTAATACCTTTTGAAATTCCAATAGTCTTAGAAGGCAGCGTATGTAATGTGGCGTTTCCCCACACACCCTACATACAGCCATACTAATATTATAAATGTGAAAGTGTGTTTGTTTGTTTGTCCTTCTTTCACGTCGAAACAAAGTGACGGATTGCCGTGATTTTTTGTGTGAAGATAGTTGGAGAGCTGGACATACGCTACTTTTTACCGCGAGAGATTATTTTATTTCCACACAAAACACGTTATAATACAAACCAAAAAAATATTTATGTGTCAGAATTACTTGAAACTTGGTATTAATACTCTTCAATGCAAATTAATAAATGTGTTTTAACATTTTTCGAAATTCATTCTATAAGGGGATAAAAAGAAACCTACCTTTTTATATATATATATATATATATATATATATTATATATATATATATATATATATATATATATATATATATATTATCTCTAAAAAGGTAGGTTTCATACAAACTGTTTTCCAACTAGCAGAACCTGCGGCTATATAAATATATATAGCCGCAGGTTCGGCTAGTAGATAAATAACCGAGCAACTTAGCCAATAAACATATAATTTTTCTACCATAAAATATTAAATGTAAAATACGAAGTAACTATATCGGTGGATCCTCTTAGAAAAGTTTATATTTTCCAAGTAATGATTTCAACCGAAGGCAACCACTTGGAAAATATTAAGCTGCTCTGCAGTGAAGGGAGTATTTGAATAAACATCGTACCATTACGTAAATGTCGTATATTTTATAATACTTATCGCTGATTCCATATTGAAGTATAAATATAAAATGTATATCTTGAAAAAAATGCGAAAAGAACGTGATTTTTCCACGAGAGTGTTAGTTTATTTTTCTTTTATGCAAGTATTATTTTTATGTAAGTCTTATTTGCATATATCACGTGGCTCCATGTTATGGGTTTCTGTTATTTACTTTCTTCGCGTTTCAGAAACAAACAGTGGATATTTATCGGAAAATATGTGATGATGATAATCTTACTAATATTATAAATGTGAAAGTTTAGATGGATGTTTGTTACTCAATAGATTATAGTGTGGAACAGCACATAGGCTACTTTTTATCCCAGGAAAATTTACGGTTCCAATGGGAAAGATTTGCTTTTGTTTTTCTATAACTCGAGCGAAGCGAGGGTGAGCCGTAAGTTTTTAATATTTTATATTTACAATTTGGTATCAAAACTGAAAAATTGTAGCTCTCATTTTCATCTATAATAATATTTTAAAGAGGTAGTTTGTGAGTTTGTGACCTTGTGACCTTGTAGGGGGTAATCACTGGACCTACTGAACCGATTTAGATGAAATTTGGTAAGAAGATAGTTTGAGACCCTGGGAAGGACATAGGATACTTTTAAATCATCCCTTATGAAAATGGGGATGAAAGTTTGTATTGGGAAGCAAGCTAGGGACGAACCCGAGCGAAGCGAGGGTAAGTCGCTAGTAAGAAATATACTAAGAAAAGAGAGGATAATAAAATCACAAATTGTAAAATAGATAAATTTTTAAACACAGACACCGTGAATTCGTAAATGAACATCATTTACATAAATAAGTTATTCTTGATTGCATCAACCTTATTATACGCAAAAAATGATATACAAATTACAATAGAGCTCTTAAAGAAAATCGAGTTATGCCCTTATATAAAGAAGAATACAATAAACAAATAATCAAAACTTAGCATATTATGAACTTAGGATATCATTTCAACAGATGCTTTACATTGGCATTGTTAGGGAATTCTGTAACATCATAAGTGTTGTCTGTCGCTGTTCTACCACCAAATGTAATGTGGAAAGTTTAGAAGAGGCGTTTGCATTCTTCTAGATTAGTATTTGAATAGTAGAATTAAAATAATATTTTAATAATAAAACATTTTTATTAGTGATATCTCTTAAAAATATATAATATTCGAGGTTGTAAAAGCTCTTTTGCTAATTCTATTTAGCATCTAGAAACGTTGTATTTTATACACATATGTATATTACTTAAATTGTATCAACATATAAGTTAGATGTTTAATTTAGGTTTATTAAACGGCTTTGATTCATGCATGATCATTAATTATAAGTAGATTCCACATGCGCAAGGTAATGTAAAATAAATTCCATATAAGAAAGATACAAGTTCAATTAATTATTTACCGAATAATATGTATTTAATCACACAATAAAATTTGAATTAATATTGTGTACACGTTTATAGAGATCGCTTGTGGTAAAGACTACAAAGGCTGCATTCAGTCTTTGATACGCAATATAACGCATTACATTCAAAGGAACTTCGTAAATGTAAGTATTAAGGAAGCGGCACGATTTCTATTTGAAATAACCTGGTATTGCTCAGAGCGATGTTTCAAACACAAATTTAATAGTAAGCTCTGAAGTATTCTTTAAAGAATATCATTATAAAAAAATAGGATAAGTTCGAGTTTGACTCGCACATTGAGGGTTCCGTTACATGAAAAATTATTATAAGTTTTTTTGTGATTATACGATTTTCGCATTTTTTTCCTTTACATTTACCTATACATATTTATAAAAACAAATATGCGGCATAAACGGCCGTATCTTTTGATTGCGTTGACTTCGGCGTAGAAGTTAGATTTTTTCACAGCTCCAAGGAATTGCAGACCTGAGTACCTACTTGATATAAATTTCAATTCAATACCTCCACGAGTTCCTGAGATAAAGATCTTGACAGACAGACAGAGAATGAAGTGATTCTATAAAGATTCCTTTTGACGTACGGAACCCTAAAAATATCGCGTCGATAACGAAATAACGTTTAACGAATACTCAAGTTCCTGTAAAACACTAACGTAAAAGTAGATAAAGACTTACTTATTCTAGACGACATAGGATAATAGCTATTAAAAGACAATTTATAAGTGCATAATCATTTTAAAAGGAGCATTAGAGGCAAGTTTCTAGAGCATTATTAAGCTTAAGACTCTAGAGGCTGCAGTCGATTATACACGAACTCTTGAGTAGGGTAGCCACTTTATTTGAAGCGGAAAAATAATGATCGTTTATAATATATGGAAATGCATTATTATGCCGATATAAATAAAACGTAGGGTTCATATTTTAAAGTATTTATAAACTAAAGTTTATATTTAAGTAAAAATACACACATATTTTTTTCTGTAGGAAGGTGTAGTTCCTACTTTATATTAAATATTATTTATATTAAACATTATTATTAAAAAAAAAAACGAGAATAATAGTATTAACAGCAAATGATGCTACTCTTTTTGACTTTGACATTTATTTATTAGACATTTATTTAATTCTTTAGTTTGAGGCTACGGTACGCCACGAAAAATTAATAATATGACTAGATAGTGTATAAAATACATTAAAATCTTCAGGGAACAACACGGGGCATATAGTCAGATTCTAAGTACAAAGAGGGCGATCTTTTAGTAACAGTATATTTGTCCCTGTGACAGACAGAAAAGCACATACAGAAGATCTGGATCTGGATCTGGAATAGGACGTAAACTATTTTTCATACCCCTAAATGTTAAGGCGGCGCGAGAGTGAGTCGTTAGTAATTTATACATATAATAAAATTGTAACTAAGCCGAATTTGTACATTAAATATTTTTGGAAAGTCATATTGAAATAGACATTATTATCGATGCAGAGGCCGAATCTATAGTTTTTAGAATTTTTGTCTGTCTGTCTGTCTGTTACCGCATCACGGAAAAACCACTGGAGGGATTTTGATGAATTTGGTATGATGATAGCTGGTTATCCGGGTCAACATATAAGATACCTATTACCGCGGGAAAATGTATTATTTCTCAGGAAAAATACAAAATCTGCAATGTAAGATTATACTAATATGTAAAACCTGAACGCGGAAAATCTGAACGCGGGCGGAGCCGCAGGCAATGCTAGTATATATAATAAAATTATGTTTAGGATGTAATGAAACCAACCACTATATACTAACATTCAACTAACTGTTTAGTGAACAGTAGAGTAAGATTGAAATGATTTTATTGAAACCGTTGTAAAGCTAATATTTTACCTAAAAACAATTTATTCCAATTCAATAAAAAGGTTCTGTACAGTCGATCCTGGTAAAAACGCTTATCTGTTACGTAGCCGGATGAAGCCAGTAAAATAAACGTGAAATTGATATTGGCTCACAAGTTTAAAATACTCTGTACTAAAACTGTACAAATTTAAAAAAAGTAAGATATTGAATGTAACAAAGCCATTTTGCTATGTCAAAATGGGATTTAACAATAGACTATTAACAAGTGTTTGTTTAATATTAAGGACTTTACAGGGGGTCGTTTCCGTCCTTTCAACGCTATCTCGAGTGCCGATACCGCAAAAACTATTCAGACGGTATCAGGCGACACCTGTTGGTAGCGTCAAACAAAGCTCTTATCTTCCGTCTAGCGCCCTTTATTTAAAGCGAAAACTCTATTAAAAACCCGCGATAAGACCCAGGGTCGTGTCAGTTTTGACGTCAGGGCTCTTAGATTTATTAATAGCGCAAATGAGTTTGCAAATTGCGCGTACACAGAAGCGGTCCGACTGTGTCCCGAACTCCTTTGTCTTCGTCCGCTCGTTAATTTCTTTTTTCTTGGGCGTAGATATCTCTTCATTATTCCGATGCAAGGAAATAAATTCGAGGCCCTCTCTTCGTCGAAATTAATAATGTCGACTTGAAACACCGTAGGCGATTTATTGTCCCATTATGAGCTATAAATTTATATTATAAATACGTTAAATGGACACGGGCGAGAGGGTTGAGAGTACGGTGTGAGCTGGTCTTTTCATGTCGACAGGTGAGTTGGAACATCTATTACTGTAACTATATATACAATATTATATGTATAGAGACTCTATAGTAAATATTCGGCCCTTTTTCAACCACTCTTTCCCACTGCTGGACACCTCTGGGGCCTCGCTCCAATGCTATATAGCCCACGCTGAACTAGTGCGGATGGAGGACTGCATATGGTCTTCGAAAACTTGCTAGGTTCTATCAAACATGCAGGTTCCCTCACGATATTTTTTTACCTTAAAGCAAGAAGTAATAATAATGTTGAAAATGATTCACAAATAAAACATCAGAGGTGCTATATCCGGGATTCGAACTCGCATCACTTTGTTCCCCAAGCGAGTGTGTTGTCACTGGGCTACCAATATACCACCATCTATAATAGTATCGAATTCACGTAATTAGTGTTACCGGTGCAGTGATAATTACGAGAATCGTGTATAGGTTATACCGTACCGTGTTATATAGCGCAGCTGCGGAATGTGAGAGTTAATACCGTTTGATTGTACTATTAGTATGTAACGGCTTTAATTATTGTACTAATATATTATTCGCATGGAAATTTAATGCATAGATATATTAATTCTCTCCATCACTGTCATTGTATTCGATTGTGTCTTGAACAAGACTGTAGTTGATGTTCAAATTGCAAATCCAAACATGACCATCGCTCCTATAGAAACCTATTGAATAATGCAAATTCTACTCAAGTCAATTGAAATTAAATTCGCCTATACCTATTTTGAGCAAATTTAGTAAGCAACAAAAAAAAACCATAAACTGTTTTACTGCATTATTATTATTTTTATTTATTATTTATTTTTGAAAATTATTTATCTATAATAATTTATTATTTATTTATTTATAATTTTCCCTTTTTTTTTCTTTAAACTAAACTCACGTGGTAGTTATGTTGATACAAAATGTTAGTCACTTAGGTAGGTCATATTAATTCACTTATTGGTATAAGTGAATTGCTATTTGCTATTGCTGCTAATGAAATAAATGTATACGACTTTCTGGACTGGACAGAAGAGTTAAGAACGAAAGAGGTTTATTAGGTTTTTCACAATCATCAAAATGCTATAACCTGGTGTAGACAAGAGCATGTAAAAAAAATATCTCTACACCTTGACCTCTTTCTAAACTTACCAGATAACCATATAAGAAAGGAATACGGAGGGCATTTGCGTTTGAGAACGAACACATTTGTGCAAAATCATATTAAGCGCATAACGATCGAAGTTTAAAACCTTAAGACATTATTATTTATTTACCTAAAAAAATATTTAAAACGACTATATCATCGTAATCTTTTAAGATTTATTTAATGCTTCAGCATTATTATTTAAAAGGAGCTGGATCGTTAACAGCTTGAGTAAAGGCGGTCGCCAAGTCCCCGCGATATATCATTATGAAAGAAAATCTTTAACGTCTTTAAACGGTATCATAACTTTAAAGAATGGGCACCGTTTAGTATTCTAAACTTTTATAAAGGCTTTGCGCCGTTAAAGACTTAGATAAATGGTACTATTATTAGATTTAAGTACTCCGCAACTACATAACGTTGGAATAATAATTGTGCAACTGAAAATTATATATTGGTAGTAATCACTACATAGTACAAAACAAAGTCGCTTACCGCTGTCTGTCTGTCCCTATGTATGCTTAGATCTTGAAACTACGCAACGGATTGTGATGCCGTTTTTTTAATAGATACGACTGATTCAAGAGGAAGGTTTATATGTATAATACATGCATATTCTAGTACAGAAAAGCCGAGAAATTCAAAGATTTGTATTTCATACCAACCGCTTAAACGTACCTAGGGACGAACCCAAACGAAGCGAGGGTGAGTCGCTAGTGTTTAATATAGGTTGCTCGAGAATCATGAAATGTTTGCCTCGCAAACGTTCTAGAATTTCAAGTTTTATTTGTTATATAGTTTACATAACCCGTGGCTCCGCTCTTATAATAGGCAATGGATGAAAAATAGTATACGAACTATTTCTAATGTGCACTTCGGTTTTCACACAATCAAAAATTTGTGTGAAAACCGAAAAAGTAACAAACAAATACACACTAATTCATTCAAAACCTTTCGCAATAATTGTGATTATTTATACTGAAATCTATACATATAATAAAATTCTGAGACGAATTTGTACATCAAATATTTTTTTGGAAATCTTATTGAAATAGTCATTATTATTGATACAGAGGCCGAATCTATAGCTTTTAGAATTTTTGTCTGTCTGTCTGGGGACGCATCACTAGAAATCTACTAGAAAGATTTTGATGAAGTTTTGGTATGATTATAGATGGAATTATATAAAATACGTCAATTTAAAATAAAAATATTTTATAAATCGCAAAAAGAGAAAACACTAGCTCATAAATAAATCACAAAAGACACATAATTTAGTTAGGTTTGCAACTTTGATAAATGCTGCTTTGATTTTCTAAGCGTGTAGATAAAAATAAAGCAAGGTTTAGTTTCAGAAAGATTAAAGTGTATATGTGACGCAGTCACAAAGGTCAGCGTCTACTCCATGTTCTTTGCTGCCTGTGTAAAATATTAATGTCGGCATTGTTTGTATTTTTATTATATGTATATACACAAAGTTTTGTCCAAAAACCGTTATACACAAAGACTTATTAAAATTGAAAATAAAATTTGTACTTATTATAAATCTATACATATAATAAAATTATAACTAAGCCGAATCTGTACATTAAATATTTTTTCGAAAACATTATTGAAATAGACATTATTATTGATACAGAGGCTGAATCTATAGTTTTTAGAATTTTTGTCTGTCTGTCTGCTACCACATCACGGAAAAACCCCTGGAGGGATTTTGATGAAATTTGGTATGATGGTAGCTGGTTATCCGGGTCAACATATAAGATACTTTTTACTGCAGGAAAATATCTCATCTCTGAGAAATCTAAACGTTAAAACGTAGCTAGGGACAAACCCGAGCGGAGCGAGGGTAATTTGCTAGTGTAGGAATAAAATGAATAACGATAATAATAAAATCGTAACCACTAGTCAGCTCTTTATCGAAGATCTGAAATACATACAGCATATATGAACAAATATTTATATTTAACCAATAAATAAATGTCCGTCCTGTGTGTGTGTGTGGTATTCGAACTCACGACCTCTGGTACAAAATATGATACACTCGTTTGACTGCGAGAGGCCATCGTGTCGTCCAATAAGAAAAGCTCTATTTTTGTTACATATAACTTTTGCAAAGCCTTCATAAGTAACTAGTTCACGGTTTATAGGAAATTTCCAAGTTTATGTGTAACAGAAACTATAAGACCGCTTAATTATTCCGAGCAGTTTCTAGAAATTTCCATATATTATAATTATAACTAATTACCTTTTTGCATAAGTTATCACTATTAGTGGATAACTTGTATTACTATTCATACTTGAAAAACTCAAAACTCTGCAACGTAGTATAATTTATATGCCTGTACATCAAGAGCTTTCTGTACGATAATTTTATACTATAACTAGCGAATCACCCTCGCATCGCTCGGGTTCGTCCCTAGGGTATGTATACAACTTCCCTATTTGAATCGGATATTATTAAATTTTTCATTGGTTTTAATTTTTTTTCGTGGGACCCTATTTTCTTTCTAAAATAAAAGTAGACTAAGTTACTCCTTATTACATCAGCTATCTGCCAGTGAATGTCCCGTCAAAATCGGTCCAGCCATTTCAGAGATTTGCCGGAACAAACAGATAGACAGTCAGACAGACAGACAAAAATTGTAAAAAATGTTGTATTGGAATATGTACCGTGTCTACATCCATATGCATTTAGTAAAAAGTTGTTATTGTGACATTACAAACAGACACTTCAATTTTATTTATCTGTATAGATAACATGATGAAGTACAAGTGAGAACTAAAAAGGGCCTCAGCGATGATAATATCGCTAATTAAAAGAAAACTCACTATAATTATCATAGCTTTAAACCGACTCACAAAAGCAAGCACTCCTCATAACACGATATCAATAGCATTAACAGTCCCACAACAGAGACTAATAGCTTCGCAGCATTTATTCATCGGTCCATTTTACGCACATAAAAGCAAATATGGCATGCTATATATTTATCGAACTTGTGTTAGATATTTATCACGTGATGGATAGATGAACGTTTATAGACCATAAATACTTATGTTAAATACCCTCATCCGTCCCTGATGTTGATAGAATATTGACGTATGAATAGTTGTACTATAACTCAATTTTATATATCGCATTCATTAATATTCATTGTATTTATATATATTTTCCATTTTGTTTAATATAAGCTTTTTTTTTATAAATAATTAATAAAATACTAATTAAGTACATAATATGTTATAAAAAAATGGCTTTAATTATTATTATTATTCTTTAATATTCCATCTTTTATGATCTAACTCGTAACAGAAAAAAGCTGTATAGGTACAAATACAAAGAGGTTATTCTTAGAATGTTATACTATGTCGTATTTAAGAAGATAAAACAATATTTACATCATTAAATAATAAAACAGTATAGTGTAAATTAAAAAGCAAGATACCTATACTATATATAGTGCCTGACCTAGTAGTCATACCGAGAAACACTGGCGTTTTATTAAGATGATAATTGTAAAAAAATAACTTTGTATATAGTCGATACTGCCATGGATGGAGCATGTTGAGGTTTCTACGTGGATTTTTCAAGGAATTTCGTATTTGCAGGACATTTGTTTCTCTATGACTAAGTTAAAGTTAAGTGATAAAAATGGAGAGTATAATTATAATATTATAACCCCTAAACCTGCTTTGCTTAGTCTTGATGACTTGATTACCAAATAACCAAACATGTATCAACGTTTTTTTTTTTTACTTAAATACATTATGCATTTATTTTAACGTATTTAAATCGTGTGATTTTTTTAGCACTATAGTATATATAAAAAACCATATTTAAACTCGTAACGTAGTTTAGAAGAACCGAGAAGACAAACAAACAGGCTCGGAAAACGACTACTTTATTTTATTCTATTCGCAGAAGATATAGTTTGTAAGAGCGAATATTTGTCACTTTTTAAGGCTGTAATGGCTCAAACTTGGATAAAATTCAGAAAGCAGTTGAGCCGCGAGCAAATCTAGTACTATACATTAATTCAATCTATCTATCAAAGAATTTTTACTTGCAAGAATATGGTAATTGCAATGATGTATTTAACAGTTAGTGTAGCAGATAGTTTATATTGCTGCCAATCGTAAGTTTATATTATTTAACGAGTTACTCTATCAAAAAATTCTTGGTGTCATCTCAAATTTGATGATGTAATTGACATATTATGTATACATATAATAAAATTGTAACTAAGCCGAATCTGTACATTAAATATTTTTTGGAAACACACACAGAGGCCGAAACTACAGTTTTTAGAATTTTTGTTTGTCTGTCTCTCTGTCTGTCTGCCTGTTACCGCATCACAAAAAAACCACTGGAGGGATTTTGATGAAATTTGGTATGGTGATAGCTGGTTATCCGGGTCAACATAAAGGATACTTTTTACCGCGGGAAAATATCTCATTTCTGAGAAAAAATATACAAACTGCAATATAAAGAGTGTACTAATATGTAAAACCTAAGAATTTGGTTTTTGGTCATCAGAACGCGGGCGGAGCCGCGGGCAATGCTAGTCTACCTATATAATGTAAATATCTCGAAAAGTACGTAGATTTTGTCCTGCGCCCTAATCCGCCTCTGCAAAGTGGGTGTAGTGAACAAAAAATCGGTCAGGAGGACGTTGTTGGAGGTCAAACTATACATCTACAATATAATCTACCTAGCCTAGTTACATGGAAGGAATATATTTTAACCAAATTCTATAGAATTTATTTCACGATTTATTTAAGTTGGGTATAAGTATAGGTCAAAATCTCAGATAATTTTCATCGAAATATTAAAAGAACTAGTTCTAAAGACTCATAAGATACACCAAGGAACACGAGTTACTGAGGTTTTTAGGTTTACCTATAGCAATTCCAAAACAATGACAGGGCTCGTGTTGGACTCAACGAATGTAGAGATTGAGTTAATATATATTATAAATTTTCGGTTTATAATATTATTTCACATAAAATTTATTTCAAATGCTTTGATAAATATATAAAATAAATAAAACTATCTTTTCGGGTTTTTTCGCGGATTTATTTGGATTTTTGGCTAATGACGTTTCGAATGCTTTACAGCAATCATGGTCACAGAGACACTCACACGGTACGGCAGTCTCTCCCGTGACCATGATTGCTGTAAAGCATTCGAAACGTCGGGAACCAAAAATCCAAATAAATCCGCGAAAAAACCTAAAAAGATAGTTTTATTTAAAATGTCAAATATTCGCGTAAATCTAAGAAAGTATTATACATAAAAAGACTTTCTAATTTCACATTCTTTACTTTAATGCCTCAACTCAATTAAAAAATATAATGGCTTTTTACATGAAACTACTCTCAGAATACGTAAGAAAGGAGTAAATTCGAAGTAATATATTTTCACTTTTGGCGATACTACCTGTATCTTTATGTTTGCATCGGCCATTGCTTTAAAGCAAAGAATAATTAAGTCAAAAATATTTTAGGCTTACCGCTACAGCCCTGTAAGTACACCCCAGTACTTATCTGATATGAGATTGGAGATCATGCACTTACCTGAAAATAAAAAAAAATACATATAAAATTGAGACACTCTAAGTATTGACTGATAACTATAATATATATTATGATTATTATTATTTTAACAATCTGAAAATTTAGTCGTTATCTACATCAAACTCTAGAAAAACATTTAAAGTATATAAATCATTCTTATATGAGTAAAAGCTGTCCAAAAGCTTGTATATCTTTACACATTGAAAGCTTTAGAACAGCTCACGTAATGTTTACAATAAAAATTGTTCTTGATTGCAATTGATTTGCATGCATGCATTACATTCATCTTCCAGGTATGACATAACATGGAGATGACATATTTAATATTTATCATCTTTATATCTCGATGCACTTTCTTTTGTACAGATATAGTGAATTTACATATTATTTTCCTTTCATTCCTTTCTGCATTACGCCTTTTAAAGACAATATGTGTTAAACGATTTTGGCCTCCGTCGTGATTTATTTCAACAGGAACGAGATTTACATGGTCTATATTAACAGAGGAAAATTTACGACCAATAATGCAACACCAATTGGACTGTTAAATAAAAACGCAAAAAAAAACTTCAAATGCGGAATCGTTGTGTTATCATATCACTTAAAATGTAATACCCAATTATTACATTCGTTTATTAATGTATTTAAATAATTTGAATTTACAACAATAAAATAACACACCGGATCGTTACTCGCATTCACACCCTGTCAATATAATATGACAGTTGTGTCACGTACATTTATAATAATAATAAAAAAAGAATGTTGCCATCAATGCTATCCTATTTATACAAATCAAATTAATAAATAATTACCTATTACTTAACACATTATTATTGCCTCTTTAATTCATTTATTTTAATTCATTATAATAAATACAGATATTTTAAATTAAAAGATGTATAATTATGATGACTATACTAACAGTTGTTTATACATTAAAGTAAACTTAACATATTTGGCAATTCGACGTTATGCCACATAAAAAAAACTGCTATAAAAGGGTGTTTCATTTCATATTTGAACAGATTTGGCCACCCTACCTGCGAGGTATTCCCGCGTTACTCATACTTTTCATTTTCACATGAAAAAGATGGCGTGTTTTCACATTTAGGAAACCGGACTTGCATTAAATTACAGCTACATTTTTCAAGTGTTTTGAAAATTAACCGAATCAAAGGTGTATGAGAGAGTCCCGTCGGTATTTCTAGTAATTCTTTGTTAAAAAAATCTCATTTTTTTCATTTCTAACTGGAGTTTAATATATACATATATATGTATGTAACAGACATAAAGGTGCGCTTCGAAATATTTCGTCAAAGCATATTTCGTTGGTAGCGAAACATTATGCAAATTTTAATTCACTCTTTCAAACTACTTTAAGCGCTTTCGTACGTTTTTATTTTTAGAGTGCATCGGAATCGGATCATGTTTTTAAATTATAGAGTAAACAAAGGATGAACATTTGTTTTTTATGTTTTGATCGTTTGTTTTTATTTTTTGTGAAGTAGTGGAGGCTACTTTCGCAGTTTTTATTGCAAGTGCTCTATTAAAGTGCACAATAACAGCTATTATTAGTGATGATATTCGTAATTTAACATTATATGAGAGGACGTAGCTTTAAAAAAATTTAATAATCAACTTTCTAGCTATTTTGTTTGCAAACGCAATGCTTCATAGACAAAAAATATGTATAATCTCATAGTATCCAAAAGCGGAAATATAGCGCTGTGGTCGTTCAATCCGGGTACGGACAGCAAATATCGTAACGACTGTGCGCTATGCAAACAATACATTTTAGTGCTGACGTTTATGCCTGGCAGGGCAATTTGGGCGCTGGAGTAAAATGACGCTAGTGAATTCGTGGTTTATGACCACTTCAGATTTTTAATTATGATTGAATTATAACGACACTTGCTTTTAGGTTGAATGTTAGAAAATATAAAGTATTTTTCGAATAGTGTTCAACAACAACTACAACATTACTACCTGCTGCCTGCGTCTAATATTTACTGCGAGAGATAAGATCGGACAAGTTCCCATTAGTTTAAAACGTTTTTTTATTATCATCATATACAAAAATAGAGGCAGTGGTAGCCCAGTGGTAACACACTCGATAGGGAAACCGAGTAAAGCGGGTTCAAATCCCGGGTCTCCCACCTCTGATATTTTCATATGCGAATCATTTCCAAAGTGATTACCACTTATCTTACGGTGAAGGAAAACATCGTGAGGAAACGTGCATGTCTGACCTAGCAAGTTTTCGAAAGACATGTGCAGTCCGCCAACACGCACTTGGCCGTGGTGGAATATGGCATGACTCCCTCGTATTGAAGGGAGGCCCGTGCCCAGCAATGGGACGATAAAAAAAGGGCTGAACCCACCTACAAATAGATTATGAACTTAAGCCAAGTTATTTGAGCAAGTTTTATTAAATATTACACAGCAGTTTCAAGAAGAGATTGATCATTTTTATCGAGTAGTCTAACGGATTGATAGCTTTTCTATTCACTTACAAAGATCTTTATACACTACATGCCTTTATATTCATTGAATGTATCCCAGGAATAATGTATTACCCCTAGAGACAGTTCTGTTTTATATTAATGTATTCGAAATGCAGAAACGGAGTATCGTGATGCACATTACGTGATAAGATCGTAGCAAGAGCTGTAGGAATACGTAAAATTGGGTTATATGTGCATTAGTATACTAGCATTAGTTTAGAAATTTACGAAACAAGCAAATACTAAATAGTATTTCATAAAGGCTTTAGTCATGTATACTTTTAGTTTGAAATAAATAACAATTTTTTGTGTAATTTTTAATCAATTAAATAAAATCACGCATAAAAAAATTTACTCTTTTAAATACAAAATATTGAAAATATCTATACAATTTTAAACAAAACACCATGCTTTTTAATCAAATACGTATAATTTCTAACAATAATATCGATTTTAAATAAAGCAAATGTAAATGCCATAAATATTCACGGAATTGATTGTAACGTAGTGTAATCGTTATATGAGCTTACACATATAACATCAATTTACATACCCCAAAATCCACCCTATAATATACGTCACCACCGCCGCGCCGCCCGGTTAGGTCAAACCCTTCAAACTTTAATTCCCCATAATACTTGACAGTAGTTGAAAATACCCTTGATGATTCATGTAGAGATTAGTAAGCATACATTTTAATGCTCTATATTAAATCGTAGGGGTTTATTCAAGCATTTTAATGGAAAACGTATTCAACTTAGAACACGGGTTGCGTTCTAAAATTTACATTTATTATTAAAATACGAAGTCACTACTGTTGTATTAAAAACTAACTAGCATTGCCCGCGGCTCCGCTCGCGTTCAGATGACAAAAAACCAAATTCTTAGGTTTTACATATTAGTATACTCTTACAATGCAGTTTTTGTATTTTTTTCTCAGAAATGAGACATTTTCCCGCGGTATAAAGTATCCTATAGTTAACCCGGATAACCAACTACCATCATACCAAATTTCATCAAAATCACTCTAGTGGTTTTCCCGTGATGCGGTAATAGACAAACAGACAGACAGACTGACAGACAGACAGACAAAAATTCTAAAAACTATAGATTCGGCCTCTGCATCGATAATAATGTTTATTTCAATAAGATTTTCCAAAAAATATTTAATGTACAGATTCGGCTTAGTAACAATCTATACATATAATAAAATTGAAACTAAGTCGAATCTGTACATTAAATATTTTTTGGAAAATCTAATTGAAATAGACATTATTATGGATACAGAGTCCGAATCTATAGTTTTTAGAATTTTTGTCTGTCTGTCTATCTGTTACTGCATCACGAGAAAACCACTGGACAGATTTTGATGAAATTTGGTATGACGATAGCTGGTTATCCGGGTCAACATATAGGATACTTTTTACCGCGGGAAAATACCTCATTTCTGAGAAAAAATACAAAAACTGCATTGTAAGAGTGTACTAATATGTAAAACCTAAGAATTTAGTTTTTAGTCATCTGAACGCGGCCGGAGCCGTGGGCATTGCTAGTTTTATTATATGTATAGACCATTTATGTACAGTACGCGGCAAACGAATAGTTACATATTTTCCTCCTGATTACAACTAATCTACATATTATTTTAATGTAATACAAAATGAGTTTTAAATAAAGCTTAAACCAATTTAATTACTTTCTGTAAAAATTTAAAAATACATATTTAAAAAAAAAATTTCCAAACGCAATTTAAAATTAAGTTACGGTGAGATAATATTTTCACCAGAGATGGAAGTGCCGAAGTCGAGACAAGAGCACTAGGGGCTAGAGCCAACTTAGTATTTGCATAATCAAACCACTCGATGGCTACGCCGTGTTGGCGAGTTTTATGTCCACAGTGTTGCGGCTTGAAGGTTTAGTCACGAGTGTGAGTAGAATAAAATGTGACACTAATTTAAACTTCTACAAACAAATTGAGGGTGTCGTTTGGTTAACATTTCGCTCGCAACTACAATAGTATTACAAAGTATTTAGGTATTATAGTAATGTGGTTGGCAAGCTCTGCTACTGTAATAATAATTTGGCTTGAAGACAGTATGTCTACGCTCTGATTATGTTTTAAGTTTGAATTGACTGAAACTAAACAATTCTATACTGGTATAAAGCATACACACAATGAATACAGGGTGCATAATTTTGTGAAGCTCATATAATTGCTACGTTAGGCTTAAAATAATATTTTTAACTGGGCTGGGTGGCAGTTTCAAAGATTAGCACGTGCAAAGAATACAACTTTATTTGTATAGGTAGGTATAATATGATTTTTTTATACGAACATCTGTTGACCTCGACAATTTTTTTTAGAAAAAATGTATTCCGAACCAGTGGTAACTTTTCAACGGGACTGACGATTTCATGTTAAATTGACTGTTCAAAAGTGTGAAAGTCTAACAAGTAATGTATATATTTAAGTTGTTACTTAATATTAAATTATAATCACATAGATAATATTTATTTATTGTGTTCGAGAAGAACCTCTAGGCACCATCTGTTAACAAATTAATATCAATACAATTAACTAATTTGAAGGATGGGTCGTAAATAACGTTATAACTACTATTTTCGTAACCAACTTGTACCTCTGAATTTTATCTTGCATGTATTCTAACATTCCATACGTACATAGTAGAACGAAATGTGCTATTCTTGCAAAAATGTTTACCAACAACTTGAGGTACGACGTTATTTGAATAAAAGTGAAGAATGAATAGAATTTTGTAAGATATTCATATAGAATATGTATTTTAGATATTTGACTACTCTGAATTCTTGAGAAAAGCTTTCTGTTTACAAAACCTACGATTTCAACATGAAAATCCTTAAAACGCAGTTTACGTCACTACATTGCATACATAAAGTTTTCACCTGTGCCTCCGTTACGACGTTCTAAAGATAAAATATAGGCTTATAATTAAAATCACTTTTTTATCCTGTAAGTCATGGAACCTTTAATTTTTGTGGGGTAGTTATTATTATTTTTGAAACTTATAAAAATTACGCTTTTAGGGGGTGAAATATTTTCTCAAGTATAATGCACCCACCCTTGAAGTATAACAATTCATTAAAAATCGATTTACATCTATTAACGAAGGAGGCGCGTAATATAAAAAAAACATACAATAAATGAAGTATTTCCTCCCTTTTGAAGTCTGCGAAAAAAGTAATATTTGTTACACTCGCGTGAATTGACTCTGTAATCGTGAAACATCATTGATTATAAATATATAGATGGACAACAATATGGATGGCATTGGTTTATGAACATATATATGATGCAAGTATTAGGTAGCTATATTATAAATCATTTGGACAGGCAATCAAACTTATATACAATTACATATATATAGTATTATTTACTTATGCAACACAAAAATCAAATCAAAGTATGTAAGTAATGAAGATTCACGACCGTTTCAGATTCAGAAATTGTTGCTAGCCGTAGCAAACAGCTACGACATAGGACACACCAAGTGAAAACTCCAGCGCAAATAAATAATTTAAACGTAATATTGTGTAGGGAGTCCGAAATAATTATCCAGTTCAAATTCAAAATATTTTATTCAGCATTAAATTATTACAATTTTTTACTGAACTTCATGAGTCTACTACCAGTTCGGAATAGAGAGTATATTTCATTGTACGTGCATTGATGTACGTTATACAGATATGAAGACAAACGTATGTGTTTATTATGTAGATATTTATTAATTAAATATATTATATAAGCTTTCACATAAAATCAACAAAAAAATTAAAATATCTATTTTTTTTAACTATACAAATCTCTCCCCTAAACTCCCTCCAGAGTAAGTTTTTTTTAATTAAAAAAATACAGAATTAAAGAAACATAGTAAATGTTCTTTACATATAATAATACGTAGGTCACTACATAAGTTTTGTCGTACGTATAATATATGTAAGGTATTGTTCAGATAAGGATAGATTCGTAAAGGCAAACTAATATAAACAATAATAGTACAAGTTTTGTGACGTGCAGTAGCTTTGCAGATTTATTGCAATATTTTGAAAATTAAACATGACTGAATTTACTCGTCGCGACGTTCGTGTAATAATTTTATATTATTTTAAGCGTGGCTTTACTAAGTACAATGTTTTGAACAAATGAGTGGTGCATTAAGTCATACTTGTCCTTCTTTAAGGACTATAGAAATGTGATTTATTCAGTTAATTCCCGATAATTTTAACTTGGAGGACGATTCGAAGTCGGGTAGGCCAATAGAGATAACTACCGATAAAAAAATCAAGGCATTGTGAAAACTACTTAAAGAAGACCAGTATGTGTAGTATCGACAGATCGAGGAAATCCTAAATTTAAATGCAACGACTGTTTATCGAATTCTTCACGACGATTTAAAAGTTAGGAAACTCTGAACACTCTGGGTGCCGTATTCGATGACTGAGGAGCTGAGGGACCAACGTATGAATTGGCGTCATGAGACGTTAAAAAAATTTGGTGGCGGTCGATCTAAGTACGTCAATTCAATCTTTATATGTGACGAAACTTGGCTTTACTGTTTTGATGTCCCAACTAAATCTCAGAGTAAAGTGTGGGTGTTTCAAGATGAAGATCCGCCGACATCTGTCAAAATGTCTCGATCAGTTAAGAAAAGAACAGTAGCAGTATTTTTCTCAAAACGCGGAAAATTATCCACCATCTTGCTTTATAAACAGAAGACTGTTACTGCAAAATGGTACACTGAAGAATGTTTGCCTCGAGTTTTAGAAGCGTTGAAAAACGAGCGACCAAACTCAAGACTCGACACTTGGTTTTTGCATCAGGACAACGCTCCCGCACATCAGGCTGGCAAAACTGCAGATTATTTGCGTCAAGCTGGAGTGAAACTACTAGGTCATCCTCCTTACAGCCCAGACTTAGCGCCATGTGATTTTGCGCTTTTTCCTTATGTGAAAAAACAATTAAAAGGGCGTAAGTTCTCTAATGATGGAGAGCTTATAGGCGCATTTAAAGAGATATGCGGTAGTATTCCAAATGGTTTCTAGCGCGAAGTATTTATTACATGGTTCGAACGTATGAGAGCATATATTAGTGCTAATGGAAATAATTTTGAAAAATAAATAAATAAAAAAGTACGACAAAACTTATGTAGTGACCTAGTATGTATATGTTGCAACTGCCTCGGTGGTGTAGCGGCTAGCATGTACGGCTGCACACCTGGAGGTCCTGGGTTCGAGTCCCGGGTCGGGCCAAGTTTAGTTATTGAGTCTTTCTGTATAAGTAAGCCTCAGTAACAGCCCGGAGTTGGGAAGTTGGCGGTGTTTCACCCCCGTGCCTCGGAGAACACGTAAAGCCGTCGGTCCTGCGCCTTAACTGTCACTGGTCGTGTCGAGCAGTCGTCCCACCGGAATATGAGAGTGACAGGAATAGAGAGTGCACTTGTGTCTGTGCGTACACTTGTGCACTATAATATCTCCTGCGCAGTTGGCTAGTCTCAATGAGATTGGCCGCCGTGGCCGGAATCGGTCGGGAGAATTTTATTATTATTATTATGTATATGTACTTGTAAGAATTAAAAAAAGTAGTAGAAACTATTTTTTAAATATATTTCTTAAACTATTTTTTAATTATATTAAAATAAATTTCACAAGTATTAGAAATTTTGTGTCTTGAATGGTCTAAACGACATGAAATAGAGTTCATTTCTATTCCATTTATTGAGTGTCATATGTATTTTTATTAGTGGAGTAGATAGATAGATATAATTTCTTATACTTTCCAGTACATAAAAAGCCCCTCTCATATCACTTCAAAAGCACATTAGCGTTTAGTGATTAGATAAATAGAGATGCACAGAAGAACAAAACCGCTAAAAGTATCTAGTGTATTGATATAATTTATGAGCTTAAGCAAAATTAGAGAATCATTTTTTTCTATTTGCTTCAGTAATTTAAAACATCGATAAGAAAATTACCATGACGTGACTAAATCATTAATTATTATCTATACTAATATTATAAAGAGGTAAAGTTTGTGATCTTGTGAGTTTGTGAGTTTGTGACGTTGTAGGGGGTAATCTCTGGATCTACTGAACCGATTTTCAAAATTCTTTTACCAATAGAAAGCCACGTTCTTTCTGAGTGTCATAGCCTATATATTAACCTGAAAAATGAAAAGGCTTTTTCGTGGTAGTCGGATTTGCAAAGTAAGTCGGAGAAAAAACGGTCGAACAAAAAGTTTCTTACGAACGCTGCCTTAACGATGAGAGATATATGATTATGTTCTAGAGAAAAGTTGTAGAGCTTAATAATGCCTACAAAAAAAGTCAGCGACAGCATATATCTAACTTTTATATTTAAGTCACAAAAGGTAGTTTTTTATATTAAAAAAATAATTTAAATCGGTAGGTCACGTTTATTGGTCATATTATCAACAATTATCAATTCTTATCAAAATAAGTAAATTTATCGTCTAAAATGTTTAAAACTACAGACTTTTCCCTTTTACTGCATATAATTTGGAAAAATGGTTAAAGAGATAATACAACATATTCGTAGGTATGGACGAACCCGAGCGAGCTGTTTGTCTGTTTTTCTGTTTGTACGGGCTAATCTCCGAATCTATTGGACCGATTTAAATGAAATTTTACATGGTAGTACCTTATATCCCCGGGCAACATCTTAGATACTTTTCATTACGGAAAATTAAAGGGTTCCCGTGGGATAGTTAAAAAACTATTGCAACTTATACAGCTTAGTACACAAAAACTACTAATTGGATTTTAATGAAACTTTACAATAATATAGCTCATACATAACAAAAACAAATCTGCTACTTTTCATCCCGGAAAATTAAAGAGTTTCCGTGGGATAGTCAAAAAACTATAGTAACTTATACAGCTTAGTACACAAAAACTACTGATTCGATTTTGATAAAACTTTACAATAATTATATATTATTATTAGTTCATACATCAGAATAACAAATAGGTTACTTTTTATCCCGGAAAAATGTACTGTTCCCGTGGGATAGATGTTTTTGTTTATTTGTAACGTATTATGTTCACAACATAGACCCCAAAACAATAATTATTAAAAAAATTGTCTGTTTGTCTGTTTTTGCGTGAGCGTTTCACGCGAAAAGTAATGTACCGATTTCAACGAAATTTGGTGAAGTGATAACTTATTACTCGAGTCAACATTAAGACAGTTAAGATAACGGATAGTTAAGATGACTGACAGTTTAAATAACCGACAGTTAGGATAACTGATGAACTTAAGATGACCGACAGTTAAGATGAACGAAAGTTATGATAACCGACAGTTACGATTACTGACAGTTAAGATAACCGACAGTTAAGTTAACCGACTGTTAAGATAACCGACAGTTAAGATAACTGAAAGTTAAGATGACCGACAGTTAAGATAACCGACAGTTAAGATAACCGACAGTTAAGATAACCGACAGTTAAGTTAACCGACAGTTAAGATAAGCGACAGTTAAGATAACTGACAGTTAAGATGACCGACAGTTAAGATGACCGACAGTTAAGATAACCGACAGTTAAGATAACTGTCAGTTAAGATAACCGACAGTTAAAATAACCGACAGTTAAGATAACTGACAGTTACGACAACCGACAGTTACGATGACCGATAGTTAAGATAACCGACAGTTACGATAACCGACAGTTAAGATAACCGACAGTTAAGATAACCGACAGTTAAGATAACCGACAGTTACGATAACCGACAGTTAAGATAACTGACAGTTACGATAACCGACAGTTACGATGACCGATAGTTAAGAAAACCGACAGTTACCATAACCGACAGTTAAGATAACCGAGAGTTAAAATAACCGACAGTTAAGGTACTCGACAGTTAAGGTAACCGACAGTTAAGATAACCGACAGATTAGATACCGACAGTTACGATAACCGACAGTTAAGGTAATCGACAGTTAAGATTACTGACAGTTTAGATAACCGACAGTTAAGATAACCGACAGATTAGATAACCGACTGTTAAGGTGACCGATAGTTAAGATGACCGACAGTTAAGATAACCGACAGATTAGATAACCGACTGTTTAGGTAACCGATAGTT
Organism: Brenthis hecate; assembly: GCA_951806755.1. Taxonomy (NCBI): domain Eukaryota; kingdom Metazoa; phylum Arthropoda; class Insecta; order Lepidoptera; family Nymphalidae; genus Brenthis; species Brenthis hecate. The sequence goes on along the minus strand of OX638258.1, from coordinate 3,857,666 downwards.
AAGATGACCGATAGTTAAGTAAACCGACAGTTAAGTTAACCGACAGTTAAGATAACCGACAGTTAAGATAACTGACAGTTAAGATGACCGACAGTTAAGATAACCGACAGTTAAGTTAACCGACAGTTAAGATAACCGACAGTTAAGAAAACTGACAGTTAAGATGACCGACAGTTAAGATGACCGATAGTTAAGATTACTGACGGTGATGATAACCGACAGTTAAGATAACCGACAGTTAAGTTAACCGACAGTTAAGGTAACCGACAGTTAAGATAACTGACTAATAGTTATTAAAAAAATTGTCTGTTTGTCTGTTTTTGCGTGAGCGTTTCACGCGAAAAGTAATGTACCGATTTCAACGAAATTTGGTGAAGTGATAAAACTTAGTACTCGGGTCAACATTTAGGATACCTTTTACGACAGGCAAATTATTCATTCTCACGGGAAAACACAATAACTGGTTCTATCGAATCGTCCTTAGAAATTTATATGGTTAACGTTGGCTCAACCTTAAAAGATAGATCAAAACATTGTGCAAGAAAATTGTAAGTCTTAAAAAGGTCTATAGAAAAGTTCTACATAATATATGTCTATCTCCTAAGGTACACTCGCTATAACTATTTTCATTATTATATATTACTGTTTTATTATAAGTTATTTATTCTATCTATACATATAATAAAACTGTAGAGGTTAGAAAAAAAATGCTAAAACCCGAGTCAGTTCTCTTCTTACATCCCGAAAGAAGAGAAATAGAACAAATCCAGTTTTTTTTTTCAATTTTTTTGTTTCTCTGTCTGTTTGTCTGTTTGTATAGACTAATCTCCGAAACTATTGAAACGATTTAAATGAAATTTTGCATGATAGTACCTTATATCCCCGGTCAACATCTAAGATACTTTTCATTCCAGAAAATTAAAGAGTTTCCGTGGGATAGTTAAAAAAACTATAGTAACTTATACAGCTTAGTATACAACAACTTATCCTCCTAATTGAATAAAATTTGGCATGCTGATACCTTATATTGCCGATCAAACAACAAGTTACTTTTCATCCGGAAAATTCATCATTCCGGAAAAATGAACGGTTCCCGTGGGATAGATCTGTTTGTGCTTTTCTAGAGGTGAACCCGAGCGAAGCGAGGGTGAGCCGCTAGTGGTAGTATAAATTTCACAACGGGAGGATTTGAATATTTTTTCCCTTCATTAAAATGTACTTAATTTCAATTTTCATGCTTTTATCATTAACTCTTTTGAGGTATTCGTAATACAAATTTTAAAATACATCTAATTTTTCATTGAAACATAAATTTTATGAAAAAATGAGTCATAAGCAAATATTTTCTTCGAGCAAAGAGATTGTTTTCCGTTTCCCACCGAAAGCCAATCAAATCAAAACCCACAACGTTTCGGTTATAAAGTTAAATTGTATCGATACTGTTAATGTTTATTTGTTGTTCGTATCTTTATAAAGTACCCGAGACTTACCGATGTAATTAGGTTACATGATGTTACGATACTTGCTGAATAGCTTCCAATTTTATTTGGAGCGAATCCAGTCTGACCTTAATAATGGTTCTGTGTAATAAATTTTTGCAAATAGGTCATCCTGTTAATTTATTTGTCAGTGTGTATTCTATTTTACTACAATTAGAGATTTATTTGTATTTTAATTTATAACAATCGATGAAATTTGTATAAGTATTATATTAATTCTATTTGTATATTATATTTCTATACATACATGTTACATGTTTACTAAATCGAAATATAAATAATATCAAGACCTTATCAATTTTTTAATTAATTATTAATTAAATGGTTAAAAACTTACATTTAAAGAATGTAAGCCAAAAATTTAATTAATAAAACAGTATAGCCGAACCAATTCTTTCATTGAGAAAAAAAATCTCGATAGAACGAACCCCTTTGTAATGAAAATAACAACTTGAAAAGTAATTTTTATTTCCGCGCATAAATGTAGATTCTATTGACTAGAAATATCTCCGGGAAATTCGATCCTAAGGTCGAGCAATAAAGTAGATTTTTATTTGTTTGTGATATTTGGCGATAAATATCAGTCAATTTTATGATTTATCGACTGGAACTTAGAGTTCGTTTCGTAATGACACTAATGAAATTTAAACTGGTGCTAAAATCTGGTAAATATGATGGACAGTAAGTGCTGAGATAGAGATCTCTTACAACACTCCTCGATCGATTGATCTTAAATACTACTATAGCATTTAAAACAATTGTAGTATCTATACTATACTAATATTATAAAGAGGCAGAATTTGTTTGTTTGTTTAAACGCGCTTATCTCAAGAACTATAATCCGATTTGAAATTCTTTTTTGCATTAGATAGCCAATTTATTGAGGAAGGCTATATATAGGCTATATATCATATAATACATAGTCTATCTATTCCATACTAAACGTTATCAGAAAATAGATACGTTTATCTATTTTCTGTGTTCGAATTGTTTTACAACACATGCATACATTTGATTGTATAGAATTATAGATATAGCATAAAAGCTTTTAAAGTTATCATCCAAACATGATAATTTAAAAACAAAAAATCCTTTTATTTTACTTGGAAAATTTAACGTTTTAAGTTGAGTATTCACGTAGCGGACTATAGTTGCTGAAGAAATTGTGATAATCAATTTTTCACGTTTTAAAGAACCAAATAAACAGTTCAAGCTTTTCCTGTAGCTTATAATTTTAATAAAGTTAACTTTAAGCAATTGGAGCTTTTACATTCACTAAATGAGGACAAATAAAAAAAAGACTAACAAATCAGATTTATTACATGAGGTTGTGATAATTTATTAGTCAACACCTAAAGAGAATGTAGGCGGTGATAATTTTCATTTGGTGCTGTCAGCTTGTACAATGTGCGCAGAAATGGGTTGGCTCCCAAGTCGCTAATACGTCGTGTTGCCTGTAACTAGTATTTGTACTGCTGTCAACCTTAATTCTGTTTAGGAGTAGGATAATGAAGTGATTCATAAAATGTTAATATTTATATAGCACTAGCAGAACCCGCAGCTTCGTCCGCGTTCAGTCTACAAAAAAAAACTCTTTTGCTTTATGTTTTAAAGTGACTCACCCTGACCCACGCTTCTCTCGGGTTCGTCCCTATGTATTTATATAATATTAAATTATTTGTTCATACTAAAATACTAAAATTAGAGGGGGTAGGAGGATGAAAAATATCTGTATAAGACAAAAACGATATGTAATTTTTGTGAAAACAAATATGGTTGGACTATAATGTTCCAATACTGAAAAATAGTAAGTGGGTGACGAGTTTCTAGCTAACAGATCGATATTTTTGTCTAGCAGTACAAAACTTCAGAATCTAAACATTCAATTCAATTAAACCAAAATATACTAGATAGCAACTTCTATTAAAAAAAAATCTAACACGAACTTCAATAAAAAAAAACTTTCTGTCAAAGAATTGAATGATAGTGTATTATAATACTTGCGAATATAAAAATATTGCTTTGTTTAATGTCCTGCTGAAGTCCGCACGATTGCTGCAGTTTTTCAAAGACTTCTGGTGTGCTGCAGTCACGTATATTTATTTAGGAGCGTCAATAATATTATTTTTTATTGTTTATACAAAACTACAATCATTTTCTATCACATGCCCCTGCAGTGCCCGGTGGCGAATAGTTAAAAAAAAATAAGATATTACTTTTAAAGTTGAATATTATATGCGCAGGCCTTTAAGATAACTATATATGTATGTATACGAAAGATTCTTATACTATTAGAGAAGATTTTCAGAAGGAAGATCGTCTAACAACAATCCGTGTAGCGCGAGGAAGAAATCCTCTTTAGACAAACGATTTTGGTTTTCTAAGAATTTAATATGTATAAATGATATAGTAACAGATGGTAAAGGGAGCGATACTAAAAACTTACATTTATATTCATAAGTACAAATTATTTTATTTATTTAAAAGCAAGGGTAAAATTTTTAAATAAAAATTTGCTTTATTTGTAACATGATATGCCTCCGCGTTACCAAAGTTATGGGGCAATAAATGCTTATGTTAATTAAACACATAAAGATCGTCCACGTTCAATGTATAGTATCACGCGACCCATGGGGTATTTTAATTCATTGCCAACAATGTTGGTTATTTTCAAATTAAAGTTATATAGAAACTGGGCTTTATTCCAATCGTATATACACAGACTATGAATGCGTGCTCTGATATGAATAGCTGTTTCCGTTGTGAAATTGGATATCGAATTTATAGTGACAATAACGTTATGAAGAAGAAAATATTATTTAACACTAATATTATTCGAGCAAAAAGTTTAATACGTAATCCTATCGTAACATTTTTACCATTTTAATATTTGTTAGGCATCCCGTATTTTAAGCATTGCCATAATTTTAACGCCGTATGTGACCTGCATTCTATTGAAATATCGAGTTTCTTTTGCAAAGAAAATCTTTACTAAAAACTCATTACTCTTTGAAAAATGATTCTTGAAGACAAACATAAAATCTAGCTAAGTTTGTGAGGATGAATGGGATATTTGTTACTCTTTCACGCAAAAACTACTGAACGGATTTTAGTGAAACTTTACTGTAATATAGTTTGTACGTCAGAGTAGCACATAGGCTAGATTTTAAAAAATATAGTACCTTATTAAGGACGGATTTTGGTGAGATTGTTGGGTATCGTATTGTCAATTAAGCCTAAATCAAATAATATGAACGTCTCTTGTATAATATATGTGATGATATTTAAGATACCAACGTGCGTGCCAAGGTCCCCGTAGTCAATATATGCGATGTGTATTTCCAATTACGGCTTTCATTAGACCTGTAGTGTACTGCATTTTGATTTACTGAGAAATTAATGTGGCAAAGCTTACTTCATAGTCGATGTTCAAATCTCTTATATTTGCTAATCCTACTAATATTATGAGAAAGTTTGTGTGGATGTATCGATGTATAGGTGTATGGATGTTTGTTACTCCTTCACGCCAAAACGACTAAATGGATTTTAATGAAACTTTATAATAATATAGTTCATATGTCGGGATAACACATAGGCTACTTTTTATCCCGGAAAAATGTACGGTTTCTTGTTTTGAGCGGCTCGTAGTAAATAGTATAACTTAATATATGCTTAGGAAAGCAAAAATCTTTTAAGTAATTCTTAGGCGTTAGAAACCATTAATTATGTTTCATACATAAAACTATGTATACACAAACGAAATAAGTCAGTCAACTTAAAAATCTACTAAAGCTAGGACTTCAAATTTACTTAAATGATAGTTTATATTATGTAAGTTATATTAGTTACAAAAAAAAATTACATTTTGAAGGGAAAAAGGGGATTGAACTTTGTGAATAACTTTTTTATAGTACTGAAAAACAACGGAGTATAAATCAATATTCATACTAAATATTCAAAGAGAGCTTTTACTAGCAGAGCGAGGGTTCATTTAATTTTCACCAACGTAAGATGAGATTAAGGCCCTCGGATGCGAGTAGAAGTTAGTGGACCATAAGATAAAATCATTGTCCAACGTGGTATGTCTGAATGTCTCCCGTTTTACCTAATAGCTTTTTAGAGATAGTAGGTAAGTATGGCATTGCTTAAAGACTATGTTTGTAATAATTTAATTATTCATATTTAGGAAACAAACAGTATTTTAAACACTTACAGAAAATATATAAAAGATTTTATTTTGATACATACACCAATGAGGTTTCCACTAATATACGTATCATGTTAATGAGCAGTCAAAAAAGAGGAAAAATGACTTACAAGACCTAATAATATGTATGTACGTTTACCTTGTTTGAAAACAATATAAAATTTTCATTTCTTAGAATTATTTTGTCTATGGCAGCTTAAAAATTTTATTTTTATTATAAATGCAAAGTATGTATATGTGTATATGTATGTTTGATATTAATTCTCGCTAAAACGGCTGCACGGATTTGTATGAAACTTAGTACACGGATAGGGTATGACCTGAAATAACGCATAGTTGTAAGCATCTAGAGACGCACTCGAGCGTATTGGGGGTACAATATGTTGGGACATTAACACACAGCATCATCTAGTCCCAAGGTGAGCTACGACGCTTGTGTTATGGATACCAGATAGTTGATACACTACACATATATAACTTTAAATACATACATATTATAAATATAAACACTCATGACTGGAGTAGAAACATTAGTGCTCATCACACAAATGAATGCACCCAGTGGAACTCGAACCCGCGACCGTAGGCATAGCAAGTAGGGTCAATACAAACTGAGCCAAACGTAAGTCGCTAATAAAATAATAAAAAAATAACTCTCGCAAAAAAAAACTCTTTCGTTTTAACTATCAAATACAATATAGCAGCTAAAGTGAAGCAAACGATGAGTTTGAACATAGTTACGACCTAGTTATCTATTATCTACATATAATAAAATTGTAACTAAGCCGAACTGTACATTAAATATTTTTTGGAAAAATTTTATTGAAATAAACATTATTATCGATACAGATGCCAAATGTATAGTTTTTAGAATTTTTGTTTGTTTGTCTGTCTGTCTGTTACCGCATCACAGAAAAACCACTGGAGGGATGATGATGAAATTTGGTATAGTCATAGCTGGTTATCCGGGTCAACATATAGGATACTTTTTACGGCGAAAAAATGTTTCATTTCTGAGAAATAGTACAAAAGCTGCAATGTAAGAGTATACTAATATGTAAAACTTAAGAATTTGGTTTTTGGTCATGTGAACGCGGGCGGAGCCGCGGGCAATGTTAGTATATTTATAAGAATATATTCTTAACTTAAAAATGCTACATTTATAAAGTGAATACAACTGAATAAAGTGAACTAGGTCGCTTGATCGCTGTTAACTCACTCGGCATCGGCGGTTCAACAGAAAACAATTGGAAACCGTTCTTGCGTTCATTCATTCAACCATTGATATCTGTACTGAATATCCCTAGCAAAGGCGTATTTTAATTGTTATTTCAAGTGAATAACACTTTTTACGTGATATGGCCTCATAGTATATTTGAATTTGGGCCTTGAAAGTTTATTTAAAATAAGCTAAAAGTTCGTTCGTTCAGATAAAGAAAAAAAAGTGGTTATATCTATACATATAAAAAAATTGTAACTAAGCCGAATCTGTACATTGAATATTTTTTGGAAAATGTTATTGAAATAGACTTTATTATTTTTAGAATTTTTGTCTGTCTATCTGTCTGTCTGTCTGTCTGTCTGTCTGCCTGCCTGCCTGCCTGCCTGCCTGCCTGTCTGTCTGTCTGTGTCTGTCTGTCTGTCTGTCTGTCTGTCTGTCTGTCTTTCTGTCGTCTCTCTGTCTGTCTGTTACCGCATCACGAGAAAACCACTAGACAGATTTTGATGAAATTTGGTATGGTGATGATAACTGGTTATCCGGGTCAACATATAGGATACTTTTTACCGCGGAAAAATATCTTATTTCTGAGAAAAAATACAAAAACTGCATTGTAAGAGTATACTAATATGTAAAACCTAAGAATTAGGTTTTTCTCATTTGAACGCGGGCAGAGCTGCGTGAATTTAAAAGTATGAGTTACTATATAAAATTTTGTTTCAAATGTGTTTTCGCAAATGAGGTATCCTCATGCATTATATTCAAAATATTACTCCCAATCTTAGTTATAAAATTCCCACATTAATAGCAAAAACTACTAAATAGGTTCTGAACAACATTTTCATCTAATTTTTTGATATTTAAATTTTTGATTTTATTCTTTGATTTAGATTCATTCAAGAAATATTACCATTATTCTAAACATATAGACAGAAAACCATGTTTTTTATAATCGTAATGTTGTTATTTTTACATCATTTAAGGAATTTAAATTTTATTAAATATTTTATACTAATTTCTCTATACGTTAATCTAACTTACTAGTGTACCTGTAATAAACTTTTGTGAATCTAAAGCAAACAAATCAAATATTTTTTTTAAGTATAATATTATTATATATTAAAGAAAAAAACTATGATTTTACACGTGTATTGTATGGGTATGTACTAAACTTGATATGTTTAATCATCAAATCACCAAAGTGTGCCAAAATAATTATGTGCAAAAAAATATATAATAAATCGAAATAAACAGAATACGCTAGTCATTATTCAATAGCTCGAAAAGCTTAAAAAATATTTAAACAAATTTAAAATGTATGTTTGTGGCGTTTACAGTACATCTATACATATAATAGAATTGTAAATAAGCAGAATCTGTACATTAGATATTTTTTGGAAAATCTTATTGAAATAGACATTTTTATCGATACAGAGGCCGAATCTATAGTTTTTAGAATTTTTGTCTGTCTGTCTGTCTGTTACCGCATCATAGAAAAACCATAGGAGGGATTTTGATGAAATTTGGTATGGTGGTAGCTGGTTATCCGGGTCAACACAAAGGATACTTTTTACCGCGGGAAAATATCTCATTTTTGAGAAAAAATACAAAAACTGCAATGTAAGAGTATACTAATATGTAAAACCTAAGAATTTGGTTTTTGGTCATCTGAACGCGGGCGGAGCTGCGGGCAATGCTAGTTATATATTAAAGCTTTAAGCTTAAAAATCGAATATGTAACAACATACATACACATACAAAAGCCAAAGGTCACTAATTGGACCTGCGGAGTTGTTAGTTTGGCAGGTAAGTAGTTTATAGGCAGGAGATGTCAACTAAGAGTACGAATTTTGAGACAAGGGCCGAATTAAGGGATCAGACTAACTTATGTCTATATGACAGTCGTTTGCTTTAGCTACTAGAAACATAAAGATGATATATTCTAATTAAACACAAATAAGCTCTACGGGCAGAGTTGAGTTAATAGACAAGACATATGGCGCGTCTATACGATACGGACTTGGTACAAACTTTTGTCGTACAGACATCTGTACAGACTGAAAAAGTTCACGTAAATATGTCGACAAAATGGTGGTGCGGACTTTAATCAAACGAAACTTCTTACGTGCATACAGAGAGAAGTACACACACTTTAATTTTTTTAGGAAATTTTTGCCTCGAGTAATCTATTCATTTCTTAATAAATTTTTTATTAATAATTATTTACTGACTCCAAATAATATGCAGACATAAATGCATACTTTCAATTTTCATGCATAGCTCCGACTTTTCCAATACACCGACATTTGTGTGCACTCTATGTTTCACAGACAAAAGTCTATAGAAATCGTGTGGACGGACCATTAATGAGATAATTGGTATAGCTAGATTAACTGAAATAATAAAAAGTTTTCAAATAAACAAAAGTATGTATATACATATTACATATAGTATACAGTAAAAGAATCATATCAAAATCTTAATGTGTTATTCCACTTTAAATAAAACTATCTTTTCGGATTATTTCACGGATTTATTTCGGTTCCCGACGCGACGTTTCGAATGCTTTACAGCAATCATGGTCAGGGGAGAGACTAAAGGTATAAAAGTCTCAAGCACATACTTGTTACAGACAGTGCCTACCCACTATTTTACAATTTTTTTTGTAAAATAAATAATAATACAATATATTTTTTTGGGTAGGCACTGTCTGTAACAAGTAGGTATATGCATGTGTTTGAGACCTCTATAACCTCAGTCTCTCCCGTGACCATTATTGTTGTAAAGCATTCGAAACGTTGGGAACTAAAAATCCAAATAAATCCGCGAAATAATCCGAAAAAATAGTTTTATATGTATTTAAAATGTCAAATATTCCCGTAAATCTAAGAAAGTATGAGTTATTCCACTATTTGTGAAGGCACTAGTTTATTATTATGTTGATATTAAAAACCTTATATCATAATTTTCTTCAAACAGAAATTGTTGAGTTTACAGAGCCTACAGTACATTTTAAAACTTTAAACGTGTTCGCACAAATAGGTTTACGTTTGCAAAGTAGGTCGATGTAAGGCCTTACGCCGCTTGGGGCTGCTTGGGCGTCTACAATGTTACCTGCTGTACAATGTGAGCAGTTTGAAGTAATTTTACTTTCCTTTTGTGCATTGAAAATATAATCTATTACTAAGACGGTTCTGGCCTTTTATTCGAAATAAACCTTTTGTTTAATATAAAACTGGTTCTTGTAAAAATCTCATAGTAAAAGACGGTTTGGTGAATGCCTTCCAACGATTTAGTATGAGGAAAACTCAGTAAGAAGTGAAATGTATAGATATCGCACTTGGAATTGTAGTCGATCTCACTTCGTAAAAATATTAATATCAGTAATGTACATTTACTTTTTTTCCATGAAAAATATGACTAAAAAATATATTTTTATTTGAAGGTGCCACAAAGGTAAACAAAACTTTACAGCTCAACTCAAAGCCTGAAAATTACAACATTATTTACATACAAATATACCACATTATTCATTCAATATTTCTAGATAATACTTTAAGCTGCACGGAAACAACGTAAATTTTCACAAATGGAAAATGCACACTACGATTACGCTTGAATCTCGAGCGTTTATAAATATTTTGAGCGCTTTAGCAGGCAAGTAAGACAACCTCTGACGTCATTGTATTGTGTAGTGGTGGAGATGAATGACGCAATGAGGCTTGGCATCGCTACTCCGACACAGTGATAAATAAAACTATTTAAATATAAACTTTTTAATCATCAAAAAGCTTTTACTATGACTTAAGCTTATGTTTATAGAACTAACTCTTGCTATTGTACTTAACCCTTATTTTTAGCTCTTTGAAAGGTTTAAAATGGAGATAGAATGAACGTTTTGAATTTTGATTTCCTATATTGTTTTGTAAAAGCTTTTTAAGTTCAACTTTTAGTTTTTTATTCAGCTCAATACCAATGAAAGTCATCATGTCTCTTAGAACAATTTAACTAACATATGGAGCTCAACAAATATTATTTCATAAAATTACCAACTACAAAAATACATTTAAACTCTCCTTGCTTTTAAGTCAATTTTGAATTGTTAAAAGCTTTTATTAAAGTCCAGCCTAGTTTATGATACAAGAAGGCGTACAGAGGGACAAATTGGACGTCATAACAGATGTACAAATAATAGTTTCTTAGATTTTTAGATAAGTCTACCGTCTCCCGATTGCTGTAAAGCATTCGAAACATCGGGAACCAAAAATCAAAACAAATCCGCGAAAACATCCGAAAAGATTTTATTTAAAAGGCAGACGTAGAATCACGACATGTAATAATAGAGAAGTTAGCAATTGATTAACATATACATACAAATATTTTAATAGCTCCGTTGAGTCCAGTCATTGTATCTATACAATGAAGTGGAATGACATAACGAGGTCTCATATCGTCGGTCCGATGTGATTGTTCTCGTTTGCTTTCATCGCTATTTGATATCAACTATATGATTGATAAGTTTTGATAATTTGTGAATAAACACCTTATATTTATTATAATACTAGCAATTCACTCTCGCTTCGCTCGGGTTCGTCCTTTGCTTGCTTCCCAATACAAGCTTTCATCCCCATTTTCACCCCCTTAAGGGATGATTTCCGGGATAAAAAGTATCTTATGTGCTTCCCAGGGTCTCAAACTATCTTCTTACCAAATTTCATCTAAATCGGTTCAGTAGATCCAGAGATTACCCCCTACAACGTCACAAACTCACAAACTTTGCCACTTTATAATATTAGTATAGATTCTCATTTTACTTTTGTTAGCACCCTAAATCGTATCATCGTAGACAAAATAAACGTTAATATTTTTAATTGTATTAACTATCAATATTAAAAATAAATTAAAAAAATTAAAATATTAAAATATCAATAAATATTTATTAATTCCAAAGAAATCTATAGTATAAGTTCATGCAAAGATTACTATATTTGTAATGATTACTACTCGCTTTAACAGAATGAGTTAAATTTTATATTATATTAATTTTAAAAGTGAAAAAAAATTAGCTTCACGATATCATTAAATCAAAATTCTCACTAATATTATAATCCTGAACTTTTTTTTAAAACCAGTTAATCCCCTAAATGGCCAGATTAGGATAATTGTTTTCGCAATGTCTGGGTTATTTATTACCCAGCAACAAGCTACGACCCTTAGAAGGACAACAATTATTACCAAATTATAAATAAACTACGCGAGCGAAGCAGTGGAGAATAACTAGTTTACATAATACTTTCTTAGATTGACGCGAATATTTGACATTTAAATAAAACAATCTTTTCGGTATTTTCGCGGTCTTCTTCTTTAGTCTTTCCCTTGATCATGATTGCTGTAAAGCATTCGAAACGTCGGGAATCAAAAATCTAAATTAAACCGCGAAAATATTCGAAAAGATAGTTTTATTAAAAACTTACAATAACTAATTTTTCAATATCGATTTTGGTGCTTCTGTGGATGTTTGATTCTATAGCATAAGCTCATGTGAAGTTTCTTTCAAACGAATAGTAACGTGTTAATTTTATGAAGTTATTTCTATCTAAAAACAAAATTAGCTTCATACAAAATCAGGTTCATTGAAACAAAAATGAGTTGAAACTAAATAATCTAAACGAATGCATGTAACATTTTATTAAACCTAATTGCCTTATATTGAATATTGTGAGACCGCATCAATATGGGTTATATACATGTGACGTGTAGCGGACTTGTTTTTGTGCCTGCACTACGCGGGTCATTTGGCGCTATTGACCTAAATTAAAACGAGGTGTCTTTCTTTCTACAAGGTAAGACATTTTGTAAAATGATTTCAAAATATGACAATTTCACATTCCATAACGATTTTAAGTTTTGCTGCTCACATTCAAAGATATTTGAAGAATAATTTATCATTGATAATCAAACGTAGATAAAAAATATCATCTTAAAAGAGACATAGTAAAAACTTGTAAGTACAATACTGCAGCTAATCATCGTAGTGACACTATAGCTTTCTCAAATCCTAATTAGTCTTTGTGTATAGAATTCTAATGAGCATGTGTTCATGATTCTTCTCTTCTTAAAGGGCTTGACCCAATTTGATGGGTTTTTTGTGTACTATGTTCTTAGCAACTATGGGTAGACCCGGTAGGTATAGGATATTGTTGATAGTAAGAAAAACAGAATTGTTGTTGGACAAAACGACTATAATCGGACATTGGACACGTCTCTCTACTGAGTTCGCTACCTAAAGCAATTAGTGAAGGATATAAAGAATATTACTTAAGTTGAAAATGCTACTTAGGATAAACATGCCAATGATGTAACGCCGTTTCTGTTAAAAATGGAGATAATTAATTATTAATGATAATATTTTATCTCGATCTTTAATAATTTAATTCTTAACGTACCTGCAAAACACTTAGCTATTCTCTCTACTATCATTTTAAATTCAAGAGTATTATATAGGAGCTTTACAAAGTCGGCGATCAATTGTAAAGTATCGTATTAATATAAGTTTAATCCTACTTCGTTAATGTGTTTTGTGGCCCGTGGCCTACTTTCTGCGGGCATTCATCGTGGCACTTTCATTTACCGCCTAATGTAGCGTAGATGCCCCCGTCTGCGTCCAACTAACGACCGGATAACGTCACGTGTGACAGCAAACCTTAACAATGAACTGAATTTGGTCTAATTCTATATAGAAACAAATTAATATTATGCATGCATGTATAACTGCATCATATCTCTAATTAACATCTTGAAATATGGCAAGAGCGAATCGCTTTTATGTTAAAAATTACTAAATATATTATATAATATTACTAAATATATAGCAAAAAAACTACAAAAATAAAAATATCAAACATAGTATCTACAAAACCATACCTGTAGCATACGCTGGTTCGAGATCATCTTCGTCATCCGTGTGATGTCTACTTGAGGCATGCGAATGTGAGTGGTGAGGCACACCGACATGCACGGGTTGTATAGGTTGTTCGTAGTGTTTGTGGTGATCCACGTACACTCTGTGGTGGTGTGGGCATGGGGTCGGCGGCAAGTAGTCTGCTAGTGTTCCACCACGTGTCAACGTAGATCCCGCACTTAGCGTCCCGCCACCAGAACATGAGGCTAGAGCACTTCTCACAGATCCTAAGTCTAGAGACGGTCTCCGTGACAGTTCTCCATAGCTCTCGCCGAAGAGAGCACTAGCCGGCACCGCGTGTCGCACTTCGTGATGATGAGAGTGACCGCCGTTCGACGAGGAATGAGGAGAGGCAGAGTGATCGCGGCTATCTCTAGACGTGGATGCTGTATGAATAATACTTTCGTCATGTGTTTCCATCACCTCCCTCGCGGTTGGTGGGTTCGGATGGGAGTGCACTACTGATGTACCCGCGCGTCGCGGACTCCGACCGCGGTCCGGCAACACCGATGATGCAGACCAGTATCCCCACGCCATATTTATTTGTTATATTCTATTCACTGTTTAGCACTGACCACTAGCCATATATAGGAAGACTTAGTTGACTGCGGGTAAACCGAGCATTAGAAGCCGGGAGAGGACAACTGTGTAAGCGAACCTAATCTCCTTTGACGTCGCACCGAGTCGGACGAGGCTTTGTGACCATACAACGTTTAGGTTGAAAAATGTTATAACTTTGTATATTTACAAGAATAAATACTTTTTTGTTATACGATAACACCTTTAACTCCTTCTTTAAATGAAATTATACAAATAAATATATATTGCAACATTAATGTGATAATTGATATTCGTTTTATAAGAAAATGGAATCGATAGTAATATAGAAAGTAAAAAAAAATCTTTAACCAGCTAAAGAAAAAAAAATCTCCAAACTATTCGTACTCTGCTTTAATCCGCGATTCTCAGTAGAACGGGCGTGGCGGTCTGTTCAATCAGTAGGTTTTTTATTGATTGCGCGATCGTAACTTCCGAATGGGGAAACTTTGGCGTAGCAGCGGAAGTATCGTTGTGGTGCCGTTACATTACAGAACGAGCACCCCATACCGCGTAATATGTTTTTATTGTATCTGTGGTTATTTGTATTTAAGGGGAAAATATTGTATTTCGGTTACAGAAATATATTAATCAGTGTACTCTTAAAGGAACTTTTTGCGTTTTATTGTAGGAGTAAATTGCAACATGCGTATTGTGTTCGGCGAAATAAAGGCAGGCAATTATTTGCGATTAAATTTAAAATAACGGGATAAAAACCTATTAAAACCTTACAAGCAATACTAATATGCGTCATTGATAGCCAAAACAAACCAGCAAAACTGTAGCAGTGATATTAATTCCGGCATACGTAATCCTTTCATTCGCGACCACTGAGCTTTATTTTATATCTCATTGCGCTGATAGTATCACCAACTCAATATATTGGGGTTCACAGCATTTCTGTCGATATAAAAGCGAGATTATATATGCAGAGTATATACATATAAAAAAATTAATAATATATTCATGTGCAATATAAATTCAAGTTAAGTTAAATAACGAATTATGTAAAGAATTTTTAGCGATTTCGAATGCCAATAATATAAAAATGGCTGGCTACTATAAGTTTTTATTTTGTCCTACTTCTTTTAGCAAATATTATTATAAAAATGTTGTTTAATTTATAGCTTCAAGCTTTTTCCCTATTCGTGCTGTCCGCTTTCCACGATTCTTAAACACTGTTCAAGCCCTCTACCTCGAACGACTACTCATGTTAATGAAAAACAAATTAAACTCACCTACCGCAGTGATTTTCTTTAGTGATCTAAAATAAAAATTATATACAATGATAGAACAAAAAAATGTTATTATGAATTGAATTCTTGTGAAATAATTTTGAGTAAAGTTTTTCCATAACAAATAATGTTAATATAATATGATATATGTACTGAAAATTTAGAATATATTTAATATTATTATAATTAAATTGTATTGGAGTTTTTATGTTTAGCAATACACTGGACACACGGTCATGGTCATAATAACTATCCACTGTTTGTATGGAAGGTTTAATTAATAGGCACATGACTTAGATTTACGCGAAAATTTGACATCTATATAAATAAAAATGAATATTGGTAAGAGCATAACTCAAGAATAGCTGGACCAATTCGGCAAAAATTTTTTTCGTATGTTCCTTAAGGTCCACGAAAGGTTAATAAAGAGAAAAAATGAAAATTTATATGGCTAACGCTGGCTAATAACTATTTATATCTAATTAAAACGTACCTACAGTTTACTGCAATCGTGTTCACGGTAAAGACCACAAGATATAAGCATGTAAACTGTGTAGGAATCCAAAATTACTTGTCAGTCTCTAAAACAAACTTGTTTACGATAAAGGCTGCATTGCATCGTTGCAGCCGTCGATAACGTTGCGGTCGCTCGTAGATCAATCACTCGCTCCGTAAACAACCGGATTGGCAGTTTTATGACATTAACTTGACTTACGCCACTTTTATATCAAGTGCGATATTGTACTATTTTAGCATAGCTGTTTTTGTAAAACCATCCTAAATATGGTGATTACATTTATAATTTCATTACGAATAATATTACATTTATAAATATATTTTGAAACAAAGTATACTATTATTAACTAAAACTGAATATGATAAAAATAAATGAACGATTCGATTTTTTCCTTATCTTCCAAACTTATACAAGTCTAACAATATTATAATATATAAAAAACTAACAACATATTTTATCTAGAATCTGGCTTGATCTTTATTTTACAATCATATTTCCAAAACGAAATAAATTAGAGCTGAATTTGTCACACTCCCTAATAAAGATATATGATATAAAAAACGAAGCCGTCGAAGGGAACTTTTTGTCTACAATCGATTTTCAATTTGAAATCTACGCAGTCTGTGACCATTCGAATTAATTACAATCTGCCCGATGCTGCAAAAAGTACTTATACCGACACTGTGCGACATAATATGAGGGAACGTGTGACCAACATTAGCAAGTTAGGAAGTATACATACTATCATGTAAAAAATATATATACCAATCATTTTTTTCATAATAATATTTTTTATTTATATCTCTAAATACAACAAATCATTAGTATAAAGAAATGTGTTACGTATCGCTTTTACATATGCGGTTCCTCTATAAATCTCACTACTATATAAATGCAAAAGTTTGGATGGATATTTGTTACTACATCACGCCAGAACGACTGAACAGATTTGGATGAAATTTGGCACAGAGATAGATTATAGTCTGGAATAGCACATAGGCTACCTTTGTCTGCCGGAAAAATGCGCGGTTCCCGTAGGAAAGATATGTTTTGTTTATCACTAAGAATGATCCCGAGCGAAGGGAGGGTGAGCCGATAGTAGAATAAGTAGTAAAAGTTTTCATAAGGTAATCCTAGGAAAAGAAATTGTTTATTCCAATCAAATGAGAAACTTATCTGTCGGTGAGTACTCATCTTAACCAAGTAGATCGTGTTCCAGGACGCTAAATGAGATGGAAACTCTGCCGATACATACGATAAGCAAGGGACGTCTATTCATTGACACGTGTGATCGATACTCGATAGCTTGGTGATTTGGCTAGCGTTCTTAGCTTTTCCAAGACTGTATTATATAACCATACAATTTTATAAAAAGTCATTATTATTATTTTATATATACAATAAGTATATTATTATTTTTTTATTATTTTTTTTACATTTTATACATAGCTATTGTTATTTTATATATAGTTATAAATGTAAAAAAAGATATATGTTACGACATCACACTTAATTGTAAGGTTATTCCTTACGGCAGATTTTAGAACGACCTTTTGCTCAAATAGTATATATTCTTCTCTAACAGGATATGCTTACTGTATCTCCACAAGCCCTACTCACACAACTGGCTTGTCACACCTTCAAACACTGTTGCTTCACCAAACACAATTCTAAGCACTTTATCTACCTATTAGGTCTCATACATCTCATAAAATTCTAACTAATCTTATTGGAATAGTCATTATTATCAATATAGAGGCCGAATTTATAATTTTAAGATTTTTTTGTCTGGGGACGCATCACGAAAAAAACACTGGATAGATTTTGATGAAATTTGGTATGGTGATAGCTGATTATCCGGGTCAACATATAGAATACTTTTTAATTCGGGAAAATATCTCATCTCGGAGAAATCTATACTAAACATTAAAACGTGACTAGGGACGAACCCGAGCGGAGCGAGGGTGAGTCGCTAGCGTATAATATAATTTCACTTAATATTATATAATACATTCCTTTTCCTTAACACGAAAACAAAAAGAGCTTGAAAACTTTGGGAAAAAGCTTAAATAAGCTTGCAAAGAAACTAACTTACGCTCTTGAATAGATATCTATACCTACATATAATGAAATTCTAACTAAGTCGAATCTGTAAATTAAATATTTTTTGGAAAATCTTATTGAAATAGACATTATTATCGATACAGAGGCCGAATCTATAGTTTTTAGAATTTTTGTCTGTCTGTCTGTCTGTCTGTTACCGCATCACCATCACTGGAGGGATTTTGATGAAATTTAGTACGATAGTAGCTGGTTATCCGGATCAACATATAGGATACTTTTTATCGCGGGAAAATATCTCATTTCTGAGAAAAAATACAAAAACTGCATTGTAAGAGTATAATAAAATGTAAAACCTAAAAATTTGGTTTTTGGTCATCTGACCGCGGGCGGGGCCGCGGGCAATGCTAGCTAGTGTAGTATAAGTACACCTATTCATAAAAATATTTAACTTAGAAAGAAAATATTTCACGACACCGAAACAACGATCAGAAAATAGTACCAATGTATATAGATATTTTATTCTATTTTATTTATTTATTTATTTTAGGGAAACAAACAGGACAATACTACATAAATAATAATAATAAGATAACACATAAACCAATGAAATTACCACATATTAAAAACACAAATAAGAAGCAAACCACGATGATAAACAAAGAATATTAAATATTAAACTAAAAAATTTACAAAAAGAAACACTGGCACACTATGTACTCGTATATACGTAAATAGAATATCGTTTCATATAGCGGAAGCACGTGGATCAGACTGACACACTAAGCCCGTCAGATGAGGGTGTGCGGTTGCAGTGTGCGACGTGATTTGGGATTTTACGAATTCGATATTGTTTGAAGTTATTTATTTTCATCACGAAAATGGAATTCTAAAATGTACATAATGTATATTTAAATTTATTTTTAGGTTTTAAAGTCACAAACTCAGTATACTTGCTTCGATCTTATAATATTAAATTATTAAATGAATAATTCTTGTATATACAATATACATACATATAATATGTAGCCATTTCATGTAACTCGGAAACGGCTCTAATGATTTGGATCAAATGTTGTATTTAGATAAGGTTTTCTTTTTTTAAGTTTATCAATATAGATTATAGGTTCTTGTCTAAAAAAAACGCAAGAGTTCTTTCTATTTACTCTCATGCTGAAAGTATCATGTAGCGCCCTCACGTAAATTGTTGTGGTACTTGCATTGTCGTCAATGGATTATAGGTACTACTGATGATGCTACTGAACAAGGGCCTACGTCAAGCGATGCTCAGTCGCCCATGAACTTAATATTTTATACGCAACGCATAGAGCCGCAGGAAAACGCTAGTTTAATAAATATATCATAATGGCATAGTATTGCTGATAAACAAATTTTTAATGCGCTGGAAAATGGCAAATTCGATGTACGAATGTTCACGATTATACGCATGCAATGTTCTTAAACTAGCGGAAAACGAATAACCGAGTTATTAATATACATAAAGCAATATTGCGTGATACTCTACTGTAGAACCAATAATAATATATATTTTGTATAAATTAATAAAGTTCTATTTATAGTAAAAATAAGTTCTTCACATCGTGTTATTTTAATGTCATCACTAGTGACTCACTTAGTGGTTCGTCCTTTGGTTGATTCCCCATACGAACTTTCATCCCCATTTTCAACCCCTTAAGGGATGATTTCCAGGATAGAAAGTATCCTATGTCCTTCCCAGGGTCTCAAACTATCCTTTTACCAAATATTATCTAAATCGGTTCAGTAGATCCAGACATTACCCCCTACAACGTCACAAACTCACAAACTTCACCTCCTTATAATATTAGTATGTTATCATAACTGAGGACTCAGAAAGCTGCCAAGACCTATTTCAATCCAACTATGCCGCTGAGGGCATATAGTTATTGACATCATGTATGATAAAACGAGGCAAGGGTACGGGCAAAGCAAACAAATGGAAATGTCATGTATGTTAATATTTAGGCAACGATGCGAACGCGCTCATGGCCCCACTTAAGATGTATGGTTGAGTTAGGACAACTCGATGCTGGTAAATATTGAGTGAGCTTTGGTATTATAGAATACCATACCATATTATATTGATAGAATACCAAACATTATATCGAAATGTGCTTTACTTTTGTCATACCAAATTAGATATCCATAATTTTGAAAGTTACTGTACTCTTGATAGCTTATAAAATACTAGCATAACCCGCGGCTTAGTTCGCACTGAAACTACAAGATAATCTAAAAAGACAGGTTTCATAAAAAATTTCAGCACCTAAAACTAAATACATCTCATAAGGGGGTACACCCTTATGGGATGAAATTCGAAAAATGCTAATAAACGTATTTATTTAATGGTATTGAAGAGGATTAAAACCAAGTTTCAAGTAAATGTGATCATAAATATTTTTTTGGGTTGTATTATAACGTGTGGTCCCTTGAGAATGAGAAAATCTCCTAAAAAGCCTATTTCACTCTCCTGCCCTCCAACTATCTCTACACAAAAAATCACGCTCATTCGTCACTCTGTTTCAACGTAAAAGAAGAACAAACAAACACCACCTTTAAATTATAATACTTTATATATATATATATATATATATATATATATATATATATATATATATATATATAATTCTTGGACGATATAATAAAGTTCCAATATTTTAAAATACTCTAACAATTACCGCATTTTAGTCTATTTTACACAGAGTGTCAATTATAAAGTATCGGCATTTTCCCGTTATCAGAAACACTTTCATCTAACCTCATCAATCTATTAAAACAATTAGGGATAAAACTACCGTTGGAAATGGATATTCTTATTACATTGAATAGCAATTAACAGATAAAAGCAACCTCGAGTACCACCACGACAATCTTGAACTTTTTATATTTCGCACAAATGAATCACAATTATCATTTACCCTTGAGAAGTAAATAAAATTATAAATAATAAATAAATATGTTGGGATATTAACACACATAAATATGGAGATCAAAAGTATGGAAATATTTATCACTAACTAACTTTGTAATAGTGATACGCTACCTAATTTTTTTCTGATTTGTTTTATTAATAAACAGAGGGAAATCTCATTTCCTTTGGAGAAATTTTAGTTGGAGACATATTCACTTGGATATGATAATAAAATCAAGACATGTATGTAAATATGTACTACAACACATAACATAAATATATTTCATTATTAAAATAATTCAACATTGTACTGTAACGTGTGGCGGTAACTCT
Source organism: Brenthis hecate (assembly GCA_951806755.1). Classification (NCBI taxonomy): domain Eukaryota; kingdom Metazoa; phylum Arthropoda; class Insecta; order Lepidoptera; family Nymphalidae; genus Brenthis; species Brenthis hecate. The sequence continues at coordinate 3,836,087 of OX638258.1, read as the reverse complement.
TTGGTGGGCAGTCTCATTAAATCGGCAAACCGACCGTAAAGTGGCTTAAAATCCGCTGCGCTTTGTGAGCGCGTAAAATAGTCACAGTCTATGTTTGACAATGTAGGGAGATCATCAAATAAGGTTTAAGCATCAAAGGCCAGACTCGCATAAATTTAACAATCAGCGTGCGTTTCACATTCACGCTAAAATGTAGGGCTTTTGTTGAAGTTATACTTCTTTTGGCACGTTTGGAAAAGAAATATGAGAGTAAAAATTTTACGATGCGCGCGCACACCGACAGCCTAAAAGTGACATGATGAAGTTAGCTGTATTCCTTTTACAAACAGAGAGTTGTGACATACGGTATGAAATCTTTAGCTTTTTTGTTCTGTTACGCCAAAGAAGTATAAACTTCTTACGTGCGTACACAAGTACACACTACACACACACGTTTTTTTATATCACTAATTACTGTGTTTTCTGATAGAGACAAAGCGTTCAAGATCTTAACCTTAAATTTAATAAAATAAAACGTGAAAGTCTAATTGGCTTTTATCCTTAGTTTTTAATCCCTATTACGGAACAGAAGTTCTAAGGGAGATTTTTACTATTTTAATATAATAAAAAAAAACGAAATTAAACATTGCCGCATCATAAACTTGAAAAACATAATACAAAGGAACTAGAAAGATAATAAACATACACATATAAATACGGTCGCTCTGTCTATCTGATGATTTTATATATATCTTCTATATCTATCTTTACACATCGGTGACATTGTTTCTAGTGTTTTACTTATATTTATTAAGTGTAGCAACTCCCAAAGGATCCAACTGGGTTTCAGCATATTATATGCACGGTGAATCTATTAAAAAAGTTTCACCATGCACCGGGTTCATAATAAGTTGTTTTGACAGTCTATTCAATATATTTTTAGTTTTAACAAGAACTAAGAACTTAAATTCTTCCTAAAAACTGAAGCTTTGGTCTTGATGTTTCTGCACACGAGAACCAACGCAGAGAAGATCTGGGATCGACAAAGTCACTCATAAATAATTCGCTGAATAAAAAGCAACCCAATTAAACAAGAGCACCATAAGATGGCGTGACAAACCATGAAACTCTAACCCCATGTAGCTACAACGTAAAGCTAATTAATTTCTTAGTACTTCTCGCACTGTCGTGTTAAAAGAAAAAAACCTTAAAAAAATAAAAACCAACTTCCAGGCACTAAAATGTAAAAAATAACTGAACGGGGGTTTTCATTTAGAATAAATACCTAATCAGGTATTTTCGAAGTCGGTGCCAGCCGACAATATTTTAAGATATGAATATCTAATAGGTAATCTGATTAGATACCTATCTATTCTAAATAAAACCCCCCGTTTAGTTATTTTTTACATTTTAGTGTCTGGAAGTCGGTTTTTATTTATTTTTATAAGTTTTTATTAATCCATTTTTAATGTAGACGTAATTAGCAGGTAATTTGTTAGAAGAAAGTTTTTTAATAACATGTTCGACTAAGCAATTAATTTTGAAAAATAATTTATTAGTTGTTAAAAAAAAACCACTTGACCGATTTCGATAAAATGTATATGGGACCACCTGGGAAGTATACCCTTTGAAACAAAAAAAAATCCAAATCGGTTCAGGCGTCTTCGAGTGGTGAACATACAAAAAAAAGATTCCGACAAATTGAGAACCTCCTCCTTTTTGGAAGTCGGTTAAAAATAAGAATGATTTGACAAAAATGTTCAATCAATTTCTGGTATTGCAGTTATATAGTACCATTTCTAAAGTACAAGCATTAAGGTCCAAGTTTATTGCCGACGCGTTGCGTATAATCCCCCGCTTGACCTGAATGTAAAACACAGGTAAGCTATGTTAACCTGGGGGGGTTTAAGTAACATTATTTACGTTGGAGGATAAGTCAATCATACTTACTAGGAATTTACGTAATATGTGAAATGAATAAACCAACAATTTGAATATAGACCAAAATCGTATCGTTAATTATTTTTTATTTCGACACTGAATTATCCACAATAATGTTAGAAAAACATTTAATAAATAAAAAATATATTGGGACATTAACACACCACCATCTAGTTCCATTTTTTTTATACTATTCAGAATTAGTGCTTGACTATGTTCCACCTGATGGTAAGTGGTAACGCAGTCGTAGATGGTAAGTCGCACTAATTCAGTAGCCACCTATTCACTCTTCATTTGCCTGTGTTATGGATACTAGATAGTAAATACACTACATATATATATAATTTTAAATACATACATATTATAAATATAAACACACATGACTGGAGTACAAACATTCAATAAATTAAAATATAGGCAGGTTTTAAAGTGTGCTCACTGTTCAAGCAATCAATTTAAAACCTAAAGATATTTGTTTATATTATTCCGTTTTGAATAGTTTCCAAAACATTTCAAAATCGCACACTTGTAAATTTTCACGTGACGTAAAAGATATTGAGAAAACAGCGTAGATAAACAAGATAAAATAGTAAGCATTTTCCGGGTTTCTAATAGCCAGCCTTGAATGTTTTGATTCGTCTTTACAATAAAATTGAGGTAAAACTTTTCAAATATTCGGATAAAATGGAAACAACACTCTATAAACCCTTATTTCGCGCACCCAATATGTAATCTCGTTGTCGAATAGAAACTGAAAGGTTTAATTAAGAGGAAAATACCTTCCCCTAAATCTATTGATTAACAGCTCGTGGTTTTAATAAATAGTGAACAGTGTTGATCATTATTTTGTATTTAGTAAATGAAATCATATTGTTATATTTGATGATAATTTAAATATTTAATCATACTAGTGTTCGCCTGTTGGTCGAAAATCAATTATGATTGATAATTGAAAATTCTAAGAAAATGTATATGTATAGAATTTACCCATTTTTATTAAAAAAATTGTTCCCAACATTTATAGATAGCACTCAAGTTCTTCAATTAACAGCTATTGAAATATAGCTAAACAAAAAAAACAGACAATCGGTTGACAAACAGTGGAAAAAAAAACTGAACTCTTTGTGTGTGTTCTATTAATTGTTTATATGTAGATAATATTTTAAAAAATCGAACCCAAAAAGGTTCTTTATTTATATAAATATATTTTTAGTTCACATTTTGATTTAACAATTTCATAGCTCTGTAACTATGTCGAGGTTCCGTGACTACGGTACATATCGGTTGAGCGTTTCCACTTACAGACTTCCTGGCCAACCACTGCTAACCACTTCTATTTAACAATAACGTAACGTTTGAAAATATTCCTATGATTAATTGAAACAATTAATTACAGTAACTAAACGAAATTAAATAAAACTATTAGTGAAATGGAATTGTGATTATAAATTAGATTTTTGTATGAGATACCAAAATAGTTGCAAAAAAACAGTCATTATTTTTAAATCTTGTTTTATTTAAAACAAATAATTGCATAAAACTTTTTTTTAGATTTACGCGAATATTTAATATTTTTAATAAAACTATCTTTTTGGTTTTTTTCGCAGGTTTATTTTAATTTTTGGTGCCCGACATTTCGAATGCTTTACAGCAATCATCTATCTAACGGCACCGAACGAAACCGAATCTACAGATTGTTATTGACGAACTTTGAAAAAATATGAGTTTTGTTGTATATACTACGCGATATCGTAGCCAATGAACCAATCTATAACTCTTTTTCAAATAATATAATCCCAATAGAAGTCCTGGCAGATTTAACTCTATATATGTATATCTGTGATTATTAAGTTTAACAAAATCCATCCCTATAGGTGTTATAATTACTTTTGAAATGACTTTGAAGTCGGTGTACTTCTTTAGTTAGGAAGTTATTATTAGAATTTATATAACAATGTCTGTTTAACCGTGTATCACTCAAAATGGTAGTTTTTTTGTACAAGAATAATCTAAATTAAAATTTAAACATACCTAGCTTTTAATTCAATGGATCTAGTAAATTTAAATACTTACAGCTCATTCACGACACATTAAGTGTGATTGTGGCATAAATTCACAGACAAGCGAAACTGCGGGTAACAGCTAGTTTGCTATAAAGCTTCAACAAAACTTTATTTTTCTAATTCTGATGGCTATTATGTGGCTAAAATCGATGTAATATGAATATAAAAATCAGCAAATAAGGAAATTCAAACGTATGCACATATTGAGTATCAATTTATGGAAATTGAATGCCTCAAAATTGGGGCAAAGGATTGTAGGCAGGAAGTTGGAACTAGCAACTCGCTTTGTTCTCCGTCATATCGTTGTGTACGAATATAAATAAATACAATTTTTCCAAGTAGAGAAGATGCATACAATAATCGATAAAATACAAAGTTATTTTAGTATCCCCTAACTTTAATTTTGTGACTTTTCAATTTAAATCCTCCCTTATATAATATTGACTTGAATAAAATCTAATAATGAACGCATGCATCACTTGGGAATGGCTCGAACAAATTGGCCGATATCTTTTTCGCTGTGTTTGTAATAGTCAGGACAAAATTTGTAAGACAGAAATTATTTTTAAAATGCATAGGGAACAGTCGAAAATTTGGATGGTATTTTTGAATAAAAATCTCAATTCTATAGAATGTGATTTTTGCCAGCTCTGCTTCTCAATTATATATATATACTAGCGGACCCGACAGACGTTGTCCTGTCTACACGTCTTTAATTTGAAAATTTCAAACTTTTTGGATAAAATTGTGAATCTAAACCATTCCCAGATCCCCTTGAACACACACAAAAAATTTCATCAAAATCGGTCCAGTCGTTTGAGAGAAGTTCAGTGACATACACACTCACAGAAGAATTATATATATAAAGATATATATATATATATATATATATATATATATATATATATATATATATATATATATATATATATATAAATGTAAGGACATGATCTCTCTATGATTTTCTTAGAATTACTAACGTTGCTTTTGTTCTTTATATTACAAAATTAAGGCCATACAATATACTCATACAATCATACTCAATAGGATAAATGTGAAAGTTATTTTATCTGTCAATTAATGAACAAACTTAGAACGAATTTTGAGAAGATATGAAGTGTGTAACACGACAGATAGATCTAAGCTGGCAGGCGAGTCGAGGACCTCAATACCTATCAATGTAACCCCATTTATGTTCAGCGATTTTTAGTGGTCCCAAAGTTATTTGAATTTAAAAAAATAAAAGGCGGAGATCAGATTTTAGAGAAAATTCGCATGTACAACCGAAATATCGTATTTATCGTATTTTAGCATCTGACCTATTTAAATATTTTTTTCTAATGAATCCTTGGTCCTAGATATAATAAATGAAATTTACAAATTAGATTGCATCATAGGGATGGCCATAGATCTCTGATCCGCATATACATGCAAGCATAGCTGCGAGCGAAAACTGGTATCTATAATAACCACACGAATTTAGATCGAAATCCACAGAGTACTTTCCGCATACTAACAGGATTTTCAAATAAATTCTATTCACAGGAAACCTTTTCATGTCCTGAAATAAAAAGCTTACGAACATCCAAACGCCGACTATCTCTAACCCAAATTTCATTTTCAAATAGTCAAGTATTTTTTCACCATTTAAAATATTTGTAAACCCATTATATAGACATAGATAGATAGATATATTTCTATAGAAAATGAAGTGGAAAAAAAAACAATTAATATCAATGATGAAAGTATGAATGAAATGAATAAAATACTGTATCTTCACAAGGCCGTAAAATATATAATAAATCATTTGATTTATATTTTGAATAACATTTTTCCTTAAACATAAATAAAGATAACATATTTTATATAGAAAACAAACCATTTATTTGGATTAAGTGCTTATCTCGTTTTCTTGAACCATTTAATATCAGTAACTATTTGTAGCATCCTTTATTTTATTTGCAAGGGAAATAATCCTTAATTTGTTAGTTCTATAGAACATCTACTTAAATTATTTGTAGTCAAATTTGTAAGAAAAACAATGAATACAACAAAATAAAAATAATATATTGGTAAAATATTTCAAGCTATTTATTAGATTTAGCCATATTAATTTCAAACCTAATAAATTATTATTTTCATAAAATTATTAGATAATCTATGAAAACATATAAGTAAATAAGTTTTCTATAAATAAAATTATAAGTTCAGGAGCTTTAAGTAAAGTATCTTGTATTAAAATAAAATTATTAAAAGAAAAAAACAGACAAAATATGTTAAGAACCTTTAATTACGATACGATAAAATACTTTATTAATTATTAAATCATATTTACGAACTAGCGACTCAACCTCGCTCCGCTCGGGTTCATTCCTAGTTACGTTTTATCGTTTTGTATAGATTTCTCAGAGATGAGATATTTTCCCGGAAAAAAGTATCCTATATGTTAACCCGGATAACCAGCTATCATTATACCAAATTTCATCAAAATCTGTCCAGTGGTTTTCTCGTGATACGTTCCCAGACAGACAGACAAAAATTTCAAAATCTATAAATTGCGCCTCTGTATCGATAATAATGACTATATCAATAAGATTTTCCAAGATATATTTAATGAACAGATTCGACTCAGAAATTTCTTAAGTATATGTATAGATATTATAAATTAAATTTTAAATTTTAACTTTGAATGGTACAGAATCTAAGCGAGATTCGAGATAATGAATTCAAAAGAGTAAAAGAAATGAAGAGGATTTGTATAATTTAGTCTGAAACGAAATAAAGTTTAAGTTAATAAGCGGCAGTGAGAGCTAATACAAATTTTTGTCGAAATTTCTAATTCCTTAAGCGTCGGGCACCATTAATTAGGGTAAGAAGTCGTTAGAGGCGATTAAAAAAGTGAAGTGGCTGGTTGGAATATAAAATTGTCGAATGAATAAAAATGTTTGTTTATTCAACAGTATTAAGTAGTTTTCATAATAAAATAAATATAATACGTTTGATATACAACTTTAATAATGATAAATGAACTAAATTGTCAAAGCTGGTACCACACTACACTGAAAATTTTTTACAAGTACAATAAATATGGATATAAAAAAAATATGCGTGTTTTGTAAACACACAGTGTTCGAAAAGCTCTAAACGTCAATTAAAAAATTATAAAGGTAACCGTTTCTAGCCGCAAACAAATCAAGTGTCGCCGCGCAGTTTTAAGGTCAACCAGCACTTTTGTACTATAAGGTTAAAAAGACCGCGCCCGCAGTCTGCGGATTAACCTATTAAAAAGGAAAGCCACTTCTAACCTCCCCAACACGCTTAGCCAGATACACTATTTACTTCGGTTGCAATATAAACACGACTGCGCTGGCAAGCCGAGAATGATAAACACTGATCGATTTCTATGTGTGCTATTTGTTTTTCTTGCGTGTCAAAGGAGATTCGGATGATTTTTTTTTGTGTTTTCGCGACTTACGCAACGTGGGCACGTGGATAGGGCGCGTTCGGCGGTCGTGTTCGGGTGCGTTTTCGATTTCAACGTTCGAGGGGGGTCCTTACGTTGGTTGCAGTAGCACGATTATTTACGGGATTCCTATATGGCAGCGTGCGAGTCGCCGCCGGGTCGGGCGCCCGCGAGAGCGATGTGCGGCGGGCAGCGCGGCCGGAGCGGGACTGGGCCGCCGGCCGGCGCGCCTGCGTGCCACCGTCTCCACCCCCGATTGATGTAATATTTATCTTGGATTAAGAACTAGATAAGAAGCTAGCGAGACATGCCGGGATGATTCGACGATGAATTTTCTTTTGGTTAGCTTTGGTTAGATTGGAAAAAAAAGATGATTTGAAGACATCGAACCAAAAATCGGAAGAGAACGTTTTTTTTCTATATACTAATAATTAAATTATATTGAAATAATAAAGATATTTGATTAGCAATTGGTATACTGTCGGTGGATCAATCCAATGTAGCCGGTTGGCCGTGTCGGGCGGCCCCGGCGGTGGTCGGGCGCGGTCGCGTGACGTCACCGTGGGACGCACGCGCGGCGACAGGTGGGCGCAATGCGCCGCACCTATCATATGATTATGACGTTTCCTATCGGATTCACTGGCGGGAGCGGGTGGAAATTGGTCGAAGATGAATTCACCGAGTGCCGCTAAGTTGTGACGGAGAAAGTTGTTGAAACATGTGTTAAAATTTAAAAAAAAAAAAAATTTAATAGTATAGTAAAATATTTAAGTAGATTTATAGAATATTTAAGCCATAAGTATATTTTAATATATTTTAAGTATAATTCAATGTTTTATAATTTTAATACCTGGCTTTCACAATATAAAGGAAAATAATGAAAACACAATTAGTAAACATTACAAAATCTCTCTATATTTTCTAAACACTGCAGATTAAAAAAATATAGACTATATAGTACAGTATCGTCCTAAAACCTAAAACAACGTGGCTTAGTAGCAACAAAATAAGCTTTTTTAATTAAACCTCTGCGAATGTTCCGGGTTTCATCATCCGATCCTTATGAAAATGCAAAAGAACAGGGCTGTATTCGAGACAAAGCAATTTACTTACGACTACACCACACAGGAAAATACGTATTCCATTCGAAAAAGTGTGAAGTAAGTCAAAAAGTATTTTATGGCGACCTTCGAGGTGAAAATGTCATATGCAGCAAACATGATTGCCAAACACAATAAAGTGCAGCAATTAAAGTAACTCCATAGCATAGTCTATGAATGTATGTTCGGAAAACCTTAAAGTTAGGGCTAATTCTGAGTGTGTGTGTGTGTGTGTGTGTTCTGTGTAATGTGTGTATGAAATAATGTAGCAATTAGTAAATAATTCAAATAAAATTTAATAATTTTTAATGTAGAAACAAATATATAATCAATTAGCTCTAATAACTCTCTCCTTTCACAAACACAAAATAATGGAACGTAATGATTTTTATACCACTAAATATTATTAACTAATAAATAAAAAAAAACTGTTAGAACCGCGAAGTACCGTTAGGGCCTGAGTGAAGTGAAGGCGGTTTACGAGTGTATGAGTAGTATTCTTACACATATTATAAACTAAAGACTTACTCTCACTTCGCTCGGGTGCGACCTTAGGTACGTGCAGATAGCGTTGCTATAGTTTAATAGGAAGATCTTTTTAAGATGAATAATTCTGTCACACATTGTTTTTATAGTTTTCAGCATTTCTATACTTGGAGTAATTTCCAATATTTCAGTCTGTAATCTACATATGAAGAATTGAAATATTAAAAATTGCTTCGAAGTAATCTTCGAAATAAATCTTTATTTCACAGAATTATAGTACCTATGTGAATCCTTTATGTTTTTTTTTTAATTTTATTCTTCAACTGATGTTTCAGAGTCAGGACATCTTCCTTGGCTCTGCAAATTCCGAAAATGGCCCGAGATAGAGAGGGTTGAAGATCTTTTCAATCTAGCCGTGAACAAAGAAAAATTTAGGAGGATGACCGACTGATGGGCGACTTACAATTAAAAAAGAAGAATGCTTCAACAATTTAAGAATAACAGCTTGTCTAAGCCCCCTTTTCCGTCGGGGGGGGGGGGGGGGGGGGGGGGGGCTGTAAATCTTTGACCACAGTTGTCAAATAAAGAAGTAAAGTGAATTACTTTTTTGTTTATGGGCCGATAGTATCTCATTAATGGTTGCCTGTTGCTAGTAATCGCGTTAAACGCCGCGTTAATAGACATCCATTGCAGTATTTTAAGCTTTTATTATTCGTATAGTTAGGGTGTGTCAGAGTTCGGATTTCCGACCGAGCTTTTAAGTTATTAATGGAACTAGCTCGATTGCTAATTGCCGTTTGATGTTATTTATTTTAGGAATAAATGTTATACGATGATATCGAAAAGTTAAACATGTAGCTTTACTTAGAGAAATCGATGCCGTTTATCTATAAATTCGTTTTTATTTATGTTACGGACGCACTCTGATTAAGCGATGTCTGTTGGTGTAATCGCGTTTAATAGCGTGTTAACTGAGTATCGTTAAAAAGGATTTTTAAGTTAACGATGTTTTTGTAGCGCTAAACTGGAAGTTTTTGTCGATGCGGATATCCGGGCCGTCGTTACTTGTCAAGCGGATGTATTAAGGCTATTTATAGTTGTTTTGTAAGGAACATCGACAGTTGCTTCCTATTTCTAACAGTAAACTGACACATTTTAGACTGCCTCCTTAAGCATAGAGTATGTACTACTCATTGCAATAATTATAAATAACATATATATATTTTTTTAATATACTAATTAGAACACCTTAAACAATCGAACCATTAACCAACGAAGTAGCTTTGACGAATGTTAACTGACCAAGCTACTTCGAAGTGAATAAATTGCCTCAGCATGATTGTCTATACAGTGAAAATAATTTCTTATGCGTCAATTTAAAAAAGAATTGAACGTAAACGTAAAAGAATATTAAATTCCCACTTTATCTATTTGTGCCTTTATCCGCGACAGAAAATTGGAAAAATTACAATTTCGCTCACGTATTATTGTATAACCGATGGAGATCCGTTCTACTAATACTATATTTAAGCGCGGTGACAGCTTATATTATGTAGTAAGTAGTGTATATGCACGTTACTAAAAAACTTATTAAATCTATACATACAATAAAATTGTAAGTAAGCCGAATCTAAATATTAATATTTAATGAGAATCTAAGAATTTGGTTTTTGGTCATCTGAACGCGGGCGGAGCCGCGGGCTATGCTAGTATTTAATATAACAATAAAAGTACAAGCAGAAAAATAATGTAAAACACAAATTTTCCTGGTGTGGTAAGAAACGTGAGTTCGTACCATCTGAATGAAACGCTACATGTTAACCACAAACATCTCTACGGTAAATATAAAACATTCAACCCGCGCGTTTTAAGCTTATGTCTGCAAGCCGCGCTGGTCAGAGAAATACTGCACTACCACACCATTACTTCTATTCTTTATAGTTTTTTAGCTATACACTATATGAAAGACAAGACTCTAGTCACTCGTGTATTTGCCTGTCCGAGTACCTATCCCATTTTCCTGTATATATATATATATATATATATATATATATATATATATATATATATATATATATATATATATATATATATATATATATATATATATATAATCGTTTTATGTATGTATGGACTCAAAAACGGCTAAAGCGATTTTGATGAAATTTTCATGCAATTTTCAGATTAGCTCAGCAGGTGATCTTGTGAAGTTTGATAGTGATCGGAAATTTGAACGCGTGCGAAACGGCGCTAGTATAGGTAGATTTTAATGATTTGAAGACGAACGTGAAGGGTAAATAAATTATGTTTTTGTTTTTATAGGTTTTAAAGGGCAACTTGGCCAGCTTCAATTAAATTTAATTAAGTGGAGTGCAATATTTACCAAAAAATATACAATTGAAGCATTTTCTCTGTCGAAACTACAACGTCAATAATAAAAAGAAATACGAAATATCACATACTTTAGAAAAAAGGAAATAAACAGCCCGAGTATAAAAATACTATAAAGTTGTCTCACACAAGTCCGACTCGCACTTAACTATCTTTTATATAACAGTGATAGAGAGACGGTACACGATGCTCATCAATTACATAAAAATATAGAAAAAATATATACTTCACACAAATTCTATGAAGATAGATTTCAACGAAATCAAATCAAAATATTTTATTCAGCATTAAATTATTACAATTTTTTACTGAACGTCATGAGTCTACTACCAGTTTGGAAAGAAGAAGCCTCAGACCTAAGAAGAACTGGCGAAAGAAATCCTTCAATAAAGCCCAATAACAGTAAAATATTAAACATGCGAACTGTTTATTCAAAATCCGCTTAACAGTGTACCACATAAAATATTAGTATACAAATATAACACGTACATTTTTAACGATCTCGCAACTGAGGCTCGTTCGAGATGAAAAATTAATTAAAAACCGCACAATCCCGTAAGCGTCTTGTTTGAGTGCGAAATAAGCGCTAATCCTTAGCTTTGCTTTATATGAATTTTAATTACACTTACATTAAATTAACTAAATTTTTACATTAAATTATTTTAATTTCTTTTCATATATTATCATTATACTATATACATATTTCAAATATTTTTCTTTTTAAATATCTAACAGAATATGAAGTTAAGCTTTATTCAATTTGACTTGTCCAAGAACTTTTTAATCAATTTAAAAAAAAAAATAATGAAGTTGGATGACAGCTCCCACCAGGCTGAGACAAGTCTTGGTTAAGAGAGCCGACTAGAAACTCAAAAGTTGCTGTTTTATAAATATTAGTTACACGCGTTAATTATTTTTTTTTTTGTTTAAGACAAATCTATTATAATTTTTGAAGATCTCGACATTTTTCTAGCGATTAAAACGTCTTGAAAAAGTCTTGCCTATAAAAAGATATAATATAAAAAAGGGTGCTCATAAATAAAATACGACAGGTATTAAATAAATATTGGTGCGAATGTATTCGAAGTGGATTCGTAGCGATTGGTCGACTTAAGCGCTCGTAGACGTGCTACGAATGCTACACGCTACGGCTACGGACTACGAGTCTTAATATAATGAGAGTATATTTTATTACGAGCGAAGAAAAACTTTTCACGAAAAATTAAATGAAAAAATAGTCCGCTGTAACTTATATCTCGTTGAAGGCTTTTCACGAGACTTTCAAATTTAATAAGTTAGCTATATATAATATACTACTACTTCTTGAAATAGATCCATCTAATATTATCTTTCCCTTTTACATTTTGGTGCATAACACTACAGGAATGTACATACATATTCAATATACAACATACATTAAAACACTGTATGCCTTTTTATCTAAAATCACTGGGGCGTATCTTTTTTTCGTGTAAGAATTGAATTAATTAATAATATGAAGCTATTCACATTGCAAATATATGTATACTAGCGGTTCACCCTCGCTTCGCTCGGGTTCGTCACTAGGTACGTTTTAAATATATATAAATAGTTATTAGCCAGCGTTAGCCATATAAGTTTAAATTATTTGTTTCGTTATTTTTCTGATGTTTTAATACTTATTATCCTATTCCGGACTAAGAGAAATCCAAAAATTCAAATATCATAAAAATTGGTCCAGCCGTTCTTGAGTTTTATGTCATGTCGTGTTGACAAAAAGTATCCTATGTCCGTCTTCTGGTTCTAAACTACCCACCAATTTTCCCCAACAATCTTCAGCCAAATCGGTTTAGCCGTTCTTGAGTTATAAATAGTATAACTAACATGACTTTCTTTTATATATATATATATATATATATATATATATACACATATATACACATATATATATATATATATATATATTTCGATTGAATGATTTTACAGATTATTCTAATAGTATAAAGTTAATAATGGGATATTGTCAGCCACGAATTAAAACTAAAAGTTTTCAATTCATTTATGCTCACACATTTTTCAATGAACCACATAAACTCGGTTGATGTAAGTAATAACACTGTTATTGGCATTTAAAACTTTGAAGGCAAACCTAATAACAAAAAAATATTTTTATCATTTTTTATCGTTACCATTAATTGTTAATTATAATTTATTGTTGGAATGTTCTATATAAAATGCACAAACCACAATAATTATATTAATTAAATAATTTTACTGAATAAAAAGTTATTTTATACACAAACATATTTTAGCATTTAAATAACAATTTATATTCCATTTAATATCTATTGTATTAGATTAAAGCAAGAAACAAGGGAATCGTATAGAATCAAATGCAAGACATTTTTGCCTTCACAAAATCTTAACGTGTATTTTACAATTGTACATATAATACGTACAAGTAAAAGACTAGCTTTTCTAACATCAAATAATCTAAATATATCGGTAGCCTCGTCTATAATGAACCTCTACAAGTAATTGCTTCCAGTACAGAGTGTACGCTCCATGGCGGCCGTTAATGAAGAGAAGGCGGACGCCATAATTTTCGCAAGTTATCACTTCACCTACTGCGTTAAATATAATGTATATAAATACTAGCAGAACCCGGGGCTTCGCTCGCGCTAGAACTACAAAAACAAACTCTAAAAAGGTTGGGTTTCATACAAACTTTCATCCCCTATTTTACCCCCTTAAGGAATGAATTTCGAAAAATGCTAAAACAGGCTTTTATTTAATTGTATTGAAGAGCATTAATACCAAGTTTCAAGTAATTCGGATCATAAATAATTTTTCGGGTTGTTTTATAATTTATAACGTATTTTCCCATGGAAATGAGATAATCTCCCGCGATAAAAAGTAGCCTATGTCACTCACTAGTCCTCTATCTCCACACAAAAAATTACGCCAATTCGTCACTCCGTTTCGACGTGAAAGAAGGACGGACAAACAAACAAACACAGTTTCACATTTATAATATTAGTATGGATTCGTAAATAGTAAGTGCTCAAGTTTAAAATAATGTAAGATAGAAAACTAAATACGTTATGCATCTAAGTTCAAATTCAATGAATACGGTTTAAATTATATCTGAACAGCAAAAGCTATTTATCCACATCAAAACATAGAATATTGCAAAACCCCCAAAAACTTCTTCTTCTTCCTGCCCATTTCCCAAGTCACTTGGGGTCGGCGCAGTAAGTCTTCCTCTTCCATTCTCCCCTATTACTCGTCATCTCATCATTCACCCCTTTCTCTTTCATGTCTTGTCTCACACAATCTATCCATCTTTTCTTCGGTCTTTCTCTACCTTTCCATCCATCTAAAAAAAACGTCCAAAAACTAATTTATTAGAAATAGATAAAATTCCCGTCCAAATTCGAACACCTTTGTTTTGTTGAAATAATAACGTTAGCAGTCTAGACAATTGGGACACCGCGTGGAGCGTGTGTAACAGAGTTCTAAAGTTTGTGAACACGTGCCGTTTTTACGTGAGAATTAAAATAAGTGTATTGGAAGAGTAAAATTTTTACGAAATCATTTTTTAAGCCGAAAGAATATATATTAAAAAATATAGTAAAGTAAATTGTAAAATGATTAATATATGAAGACGACTAATCCAATAAGGATTACTGTAGGATTATTTCGCGGATTTATTTTGAATTTTAGTTCCTGACGTTTCGAATGCTTTACAGCAATCATGGTCACGGGAGAGACTAAGATTATAAACGTGCTGTAAAGCATTCGAAACTTAGTTAACCAAAAATCAAAATAAATCCGCGAAATAATCCGAAAAGATAGTTTTATTTAAAATGTCAATTATTCGCGTAAGAAAGTATTATGACTGTAAGAATCAAGACAAATGAAATTGTAATAGCTATTTTACATAGATATTCAGATCATCAAATAGAGCATGCTGTTAAATCAACAATGCAAGCCTCCGCCAAAGAGAGCCAACAATCACTGCTGACCATTTATTGCGTAAATGTGATCTCCACTCTAGCTCGTGTTGGTTCTATCGACCATAAGGGGTATCAAAGTATACACATCAGCAAGTCCTACAGATGAGGATAGAAGCTTCCTAGTAACGTCTAAGGTGTAGTGTATAGTGTAGTAGGTGTAGTGTATGACTATAGTTATCAGTGGCGAAGCGTCCATACAAGACGTCTTACCTTAAAATTGTTTTGCCATAATTTTACATACATTTAATTTTTTAAATGTATAAATTTTCTTTTGGAAACATAAATATAATAATAGCTTTATTTCTTTCTTCATTAATACGTATATAAAAATTCTATATTTTTGGAACAGCTTAACTCTGCTAAAATTTCACCCATGAACGAATAAACCACTGGACGAGACATAAAATAAAAATGTATGAAAACTCGTTCAACCAAAAGACGCATAACGCACACAAAGATTTTATTACATTATTATACAAACAGGTACACAATACAATATTTCTAGTGCTTGAACGTAATCGATAAAATACATATATCGATGAACCAATTAATGACATTTTAGACATTGGTTAGCATAGTCATCATATTTTACATCCTTTAATTTAAAATATCTGTATTTATTATAATAAATTAAAATAAATGAATTAAAGAGGCAATAATAATGTGTCAAATAATAATTATTTTTTAATTTGATTTATATAAATACGATGGCATTGATGGCAGCATTCTGTTGGTCTATAATAATGTTAATGAACAAATGAATATCGGGTGTATATTCCATTAATATATAATAAAAATTATTTTTTAAAGATAAAAAAAATATTAAGCTAATTTAATTAAATAAAGTGATTTTGTTGATTCTGTTATTGAATTATTTTAATTGGCAATTGATTGTCTCGGGTAGCTTATAAAAATGTGACACTGTCCTAATATTGCTCAGTTATTAATAAACATTTGTGAAATTAGGAAAAAGAAAAAGTGATTGCAAATTAAAGTGAGTGTTGGATCGTGAAAGTAAAATAGATCGTGAAAGTAAAGTGTTTTATTACAAATCGCCAACCCAGAAGTTTAGTGCTAAAACATTATTGTTTGATTTTGTGTAATTTATGTGTTGAAATAAAATGATCTTTATTATTATTACAATGGAATAATATTCCAAAGTATATAAATGTGGTATAAAATAAAATAAAAAATTAAGTACACATACTAATTATAATTTTTGCATTTATATTTTTATGTGACTTAGAAAATATTTTTATAAATTTATTGTCATCAGATTGTAGGATACTGTGATAAAAGTATTTTATGTTATTGTACTGTACAAATAACACAATTCGTTCAGTTATTTCGTCAAATATCGATATATTTTTCGACATTGTCAAGCACTAGTCGATGTCAAATGGACTCACTCGACAGTTTAGTCATTTGTTCTGAATGGTATAATCCAGGGATTTTATGATGGTTGTCAGATGTCAACAATACATAGAAATATCGACTATATTTAACATAGTTGGATAATATGACATTTTATTTTACAATTTTATTAAATTGTGTGATAAATAACAATAAATGTAATAAAATAATGTATTTACAAGTGAAAAGAAACAGTGCTGCTTCCGCCGCTATAGTTTTTACACCATTTAACAGAACATTTAGTCATTTTTGGCAGATTGTTTGTTGACAAGTAAATGCTTGAGACTGACGCAAAAAACAAACGACAAAGGCTGAAATTTCCTGGCTACTAATAAGACAGATAAAGGTACGTCCGCTTATATGTCTGGTCCAGTGACTTATTCGTTCATGATTTCACCCTTCGCCACTGATAGTTACTGTTAAAAACCGTTTAGAAATATTAATATGTAATCTGTTTAAAAATATGAATTAAAACATTCGTTCACGTGCCCCAAAATAGGAATATACGAATGAAAGATAATAGTAAGTATAAATCTTTCAATAAAAAAAAAGCATGACGTTTGACAAAATCCGAATATTTTAAATCAATTGCCTTTAGGGGCCTGCGATGAATAAAATATTAAAGAGAATGAAAAAAAAATGCAATAATAAATGAATATCTATTAAAAAACCAACATCTGAATTTTTTGCTCGAAATATTCGCTGTCACATTTCCAATTCCATAAATAATAACTTCCCGAAGTGACTGTCAGGATTGCACCGGCTTGTAATAAACGCCATTTCTGTTGACTTTTATAAGAGCTTGAATTATTTATCATGTACAAAATTGTAAATTTTATAACTAAAATGCTTTTAATAAATTTAAAGCTGTAAAATGAATTATCTTGTGGCACATATGTTTTAAATAAAATAATATTATAATGTTTTATGTTTTGTAACCTAATTATTTGTTGTACTGTATATTTCCCTTGGAAAGCAAAGAAATAAATATAAAATGCCTAATTGTAGTTTCGAAATATATGGACACAAAGCTCAAGTATAATAAAGACTACTTTAATAACAGAAAAAAAACAAAATTCGAAATTTTTTTAATAATTTATTTGATACATTTGTATGTACAAATGTATGTACGTATAAAATATTTTAAATATTTAACTCCTGTAAACTAAAATTGAACCTCGCAAAAACATTCTGATATTTTGTGGATTGAGAGATAAAACTGTCTAGGGCGTAGGGCGTCTTCCATCACTTCTGAAGTGGAATACCAGTAAAATCTATTAATAACAGCTAGTACATAAAAAATTAATAATACTTTATATTTCTAGTAAAATAATGGTATTATATCAAATATCAATATAATATGTACATACATACATACATACATACATACATACATACATACATTCATTTACATTCGTTTATTAATATGACTTGTATTCAAGTAGTAGTGCATCGAAGGGATTTTAAATCTATACATATAATAAAATTGTAACTAAGCCGAATCTGTACATTAAATATTTTTTGGAAAATCTTATTGATAAAAAACATTATTATCGATACAGAGGCCGAATCTATAGTTTTTAGAATTTTTGTCTGTCTGTCTGTCTGTCTGTTACCGCATCACAAAAAACCACTGGAGGGATTTTGATGAAATTTTATATGGTGATACGTGGTTATCCGGGGCAACATATAGGATACTTTTTACCGTGGGAAAATATCTCATTTTTTGAGAAAACATACAAAAACTGCAATGTTTTTGGTCATCCGAACGCGGGCGGAGCCGCTGGCAATGCTAGTTCAATATATTCTCATAAATTATTTTGGGGCTTTTTAGATATTTTATAATAGGTAACACTTAGTATGTTATGTATGACTCCGGTAATAATGGAGTTCTTAATGAGGGCACAGGTAGAGTCCCGCCTCACGCTAATTGTCATTGAATCGCTTTGACTGCACGCCGTACCCGTTGCAAATACCTATATAACAGTTAACTTACTTTTGCAAGAATTTCGCCTATGTTTGTTATATTTTGAAAGTAGTAATTGATACTAAGAAACTATTTTCTTTAATTTTTATCTATACTAATATTATAAAGAGGTAAAGTTTGTGAGTTTGTGACGTTGTAGGGGGTAATCTCTGGACCTACTGAAACGATTTAGATGAAATTTTGTAAGAAGATAGTTTGAGACCCTGGGAAGGACATAAGATACTATTTATTCCGGAAATCATTCCTTACGAAGGTGAAAATGGGGATGAGTTTGTATTGGGAAAGAAGCTAGGGACGAACGTGAGTCGCTAGTAAAATAGTAAAGTTGTAGCCATAGTAATGAAAAATACCTATGTGTTTTTCTTCTATACACATTATATACATACATATACATATTATAAAAAAAAAATATAATATTAGTAACAAACACTCACCCTCACTCACTCTTTAACAAACTTTTTAAAATTTAATAACTAGTGACTCACCCCTGCTTCGCTCTGGTTCGTAGATTAGCGCGTCCAAACAAACCGCCTTTTTATAGGTAATATTAGTATAAATAACAGTTTCATAAATAACTAATATAGGCAGCGGAAGCCCAGTGGTAACGTGCTCGCTTGGAAACCGAGTTCAAATCGGAACGATCGAGGAAGCGGTTTCAAATCCCGGGTCTCCCAACTCTGATATTTACTTTTCTAACATGATTACCACTTGCCTTGTGGTGAAGGAAAACATCGTGAGGAAACCTGCATCTCTGAGAAATACATATGAAGTCCGCCAATCCGCACTTGGTCAGCGTGGTGGACTATGGCTTGATCTCCCTTGTATTGAAGAGAGGTCTGTGCCCAGCAGTGGGACGTTAAAAATGGCTGAATACATACACACAACCAATATATGATTATGATACATAATATAAAAATAATAAGAAATAAATAAAATTTTTAAGCAATAGTTCACTCTCAAGTCTCTCTAACACCATCTGAATAGGATTTAGAGGTCCCCGAGAGCCTTAAACTATTTGACAAGATAACGCGACGTCAGACAAAGCTTCTCATGAAAAATAGTAGCTGCAATCCAATGAGAAATAATAAAATAATGTAAAGCTTTGATATCATTTTTAAACAGACTAGTTATTTTACTTTATTCGGATATTTTTAAATATCTTAGTGTAAGTGCAAATGTTTTTTAATATGGAAAACAAGCATTATTTTGTATGAAAATGTATGTTAGCCGCTGTAGTTTAATGACGTTGTCAAAACGATAAGAAATAATTTTAAATACAGATATATTTTCAAAGTTCTCAGTACCATCTGAAAAGGACTTAGGACCCTGGAGTGCTTTAGAACGCCGCGCTCGATACTCGTAGATAGCTCGACGTCTAAATAATGCTCGCTAACAATAAAACTAATAGTTACATTCAACCTTATATTTGAAAGACGCTTATTTATGATTAATTATTATTAATGATAGTACACAACATTCATATAACATGAGATAAACTGAAAATGTTACGTGAATTTCTAAAATAGAAGAACGTAATATAAGTTACTCATACGTCAATATATATTTTTTAAAGTGAAACTTCTATAGATTCGTTGTGATTGAAAATTGTCTATAGGATAACAAAAACAAACCTATCCCACGGGAACCGTACATTTTTCAGGTATAAAAAGTAGCTGTTATTCCAAAACATAATCTATCTGTGTGCCAAATTTCATCCAGATCCGTTCATCCGTTCTGACGTGAAAGAGTAACAAACATCCATACTCACAAACTTTCACATTTATAATAATATTAAATACGGATCATAGACTTAAATTTACATTATCACAATATCTATTGGACACAAAAATCACCCATTATTCAGTCTTAAAGTGCTGTAAACAACAAAGAATTTTATCAACCCTCTCTGTAATATTTCGGAACGGTTAAAAATGTGAGACACACTGTATAATTTAGCTATCACGAAGTAAGTTTAAAAGACTCTAGTCTCTATGTCGGGACGTTATAGGTCATTGTTGTGTGCGTATCAGTATTAATATTAAACTTTGGTTATTCGAGGTTACGTTAATAAAAGAGCGCCACCAATGAGCCGCGAGGTAGAGCTAATAAAGTCGCGGTAATACATTATATCCATATTAAAATCTAGATTTTTTGTACAGATTGAAATCATAATTAAGTACTGAAGTATTTCGTAGTTTAATAACAGAAGCTTAAAATTTACTGATTATCAGTAGTCTTTATATTCAGCACTAAAATTATGGTACAGATTACGTGTTTTAAGAGATTGGGTTATAATAAAAAAATAATACAATATTTAAAATTGCAATAGCCAGCAACTGGGCTAAGATATCAAGATAATAAAATTGGAAAAACCTTTTTAGGACTCACGTTATTGTACTATAAATTTCCTAAAGTTTCCACGAAGATATAAAGCATACTATTAACGCTAACAAATCGATGAAAACGAATACTAATAATAATATTTATGATGAGATAACAGAAACAGAATTTTAGACTATATTAGACAAAATCTTTCCGACATAAAAATACTTTAGTTGTATGTAAAAAAATCAAATTGGTTTACCCTGGTTGAGTTGAATCGAAACTTCATAACGAACAGACGATAGATGCCAGTTAAACTTACCTGCAAAAAATAACATAAGTATAGAGACTTTTATAGTACTACACAAAAGTATTACAATACAAAAGAAAATAATTATTAAAAAAAAATATACATAGTACAATATTGCAATCGATATTTGTGATTATTTCCAGTGAATGTTTTGTATCTGCCGCTATTACTCTTTTCAGTACAAAAGTTGATTTTTATTTATACATATTGATAATGTTTTTCATATGTCGACAGAGTGTCTGGAAAAGACGAAAGCAATTTGTGCCAGTAGTTTCTGTAATATAAAGTAATGGCAAATGATAAATCAAGTATAAATCGCGCTCGTTGCCGCGTCGCGGTGATTTGTCACGCTCTGCGATTATGAGAAATCATATCGTTAAGTATTAGCTGTTTTTCATGCGCTAAATCGCATTACAATACGCTTTTATATACTGAAATCTTCATATACAATATCGCGATAGTATAAAAACAAATAATAAAATTAAATGGTGCACGAAATAATAGATAAAATACTTATTTTTTATTTGTTAGTAATATGAATAATACATATTAATAGACACTTTAATACTTATTGCCATAGAAACTTTTCACACCAAAAAAACGTTTTTAAAAACGCTTCCACAATATTTATTGATTTATTATAGGGCACTTAAACAAACCTTGATGTACTTATATCATTATTACTCGTATAATTAAAAAAAAATGTAAATCTATTCTAATATTATAAATAGGAAATTATAGTTTGTTTCTATCGAATAGGCACCGAAACTGCAAAACCGATTTAGATGAAATTTGGCAAGAAGATAGTTTGAGACCCTGGAAAGGACATAGGATAGTTTTTATCCCGGAAGTCATCCCTTAAGGGGGTAAAAATGAGGGTAAAAGTTTGTATGGGGAAACAACCTAGTCTTTTATAATATCACAAATATACTATAGAATTTTTGTTATACAAAATTTAAACTTGTATCAATATATAATCGATACGTTAAAAAGCAATAATCACCACAAACTGCCTGCTAAACACACACTCATCCATGTCACCATAAATTCACGCATCAATCGCTCTTTTTAGCCGCGAGTTAAAAATGAATACACGAAAAGTCAATCTAAATTACTTGCTCCCTATTCCCATACTATAAAGTATAATTTCCGATAGCTAGAACCAAAATGGATACGTGCGATCGAATGAATTCCATTGCGATGCGAAATAATTTCTGCCATTCACTCGCTAAAATATTGAGACTCCTCTTTCTGAGTAATGAATTCATTCCAACGGTGCCTTCACCCGTATTACTCTAGACTAATGGCTAATGAGGTATGATGCTATCTAATAACGTAAACAGTATAAAAACTTAACAAAAAATAAAAACCGACTTTCAGACTAAAATGTAAAAAATAACTAAACGGAGGTTTTCATTTAGAATAGATACCTAATGAGATATTGTTGAAGTCGGTGCCAGCCGATGCAAAGCAAATCTAATATATTTCGATACGTAAAATACATATTTACCTATTAGATATTCATATTTTAAAATATTGTAGGCTGAAACAAAAAAAACCAAATCGGTTCAAGCGTCTTCGAGTAATCGGTGGAACATACACAAAAAAAAAAAAAAAAGATCCCGACGAATTGATAACCTCCTCCTTTTTGCAAGTCGGTTAAAAAAGAAATAAGTATAGGTAATTGGTGAATAATGTAAAACAAAATAGCTTGCTTACAAAACTGTATAATTGTAGCTGAGTATTCTTTATTCATTAAATTATAAACAAAAAATATTGTAAATTATAAAAAAATGTAAAGTTAAAAATAAATAAAATTAAAAATAAGGTAAATTCATATATTTCAAACACTTCTTCATCTATACTAATATTATAAAGTGGTAAAGTTTGTGATCTTGTGAGTTTGTGACGTTGTAGGGGGTAATCTCTGGATCTA
Source organism: Brenthis hecate (assembly GCA_951806755.1). Taxonomy (NCBI): domain Eukaryota; kingdom Metazoa; phylum Arthropoda; class Insecta; order Lepidoptera; family Nymphalidae; genus Brenthis; species Brenthis hecate. The sequence continues at coordinate 3,812,698 of OX638258.1, read as the reverse complement.
CTGAACCGATTTTCAAAATTCTTTTACCAATAGAAAGCCACGTTCTTTCTGAGTGTCATAGCCTATATATTAACCCGAAGGATGTAAAGACTTTTTCATGGTAGTCGGATTTGCAAAGTCGGAGAAAAAACGGTCGAACGAAAACGTTTCTTACGAACGCTGCCTTAACGATGAAAGATATATGATTATGTTCTAGAGTAAAGTTGTTGAGCTTAATAATGCCTCCAAAAAAGTCAGCGACAACATATGTCTAACTTTTATATTTAAGTCACAAAAAGTAGTTTTTTTATATTAAAAAATAATTTAAATCGATAGGTCATGTTTATTGATCATATTATCAACAATTATGAATTCTTATGAAAATAAGTAAATTTATCGTCTAAAATATTTAAAACAAAAGACTATTCCCTTTTACTGCATATAATTTGGACAAATGGTTAAAGAGATAATACGACATACACGTAGGTATGGAACCGCGACCGCGTTGTAACCTGTTGAGTGATATTTCTTTAAGATGGATTTTTTCAAATATAATACGTCAATCTATCTATACCACTGACCTCTATAATACCACGGGACAGGCTGTTCTAAGCGTTTGACAGCAATTTTTTGTGTCTATTTGAAGCGCCACTAGCGAATGTCCAGAGAACTAATTTGACGTATATTGCAAATGACTGCGAGAGAAGTGTTTGTTTACTGTAAAGTAATTTTGCATTTTGAATCAATTTGGTTCGAATTTAATGTTATTTTTGTTATATGCATTACATAAAAGTTATCAAGAGGGAGGTCATGTGTATATTGTAAGCGACGCGGCGCTACAAAAAAAAACAGTGAAATATGATATTTCAAATTTGTATTACTTAATTTAGTCATATTTTTACTTATCAAAATTTTTACGTAATAATCTTGTCTTACTTATTTGTATCATGGCTTACTTTAATTAAAAACAAGCATTAATGAAATTCGTATGAATAGAGATTATTTTTACAATTTTCAACTACGAATAAAACCGACAGTGGTATCATATCGATATTTTCATTATCGATAGTTGATTTAACACATTTTTCCGTGATATTGACATAGTTCAGCTTGTGTGGTCAATTTATTTTCTCGCACATGATATTAACGGATATGAAATGTTCAACCTTCATTGGACACTCAAAATAAGAGCTAAGAGATTACGTTACTGAACATAATATATTTTTTCCATATTTCCAAAAGACTTGGAAGAGAGAAAAGTTTGGCTTCAGAATATGAAAATTACCAACGGGACTCCTAAAACATATGATTCTCTTGTTATTTTTTTTGTTTTTGATTCTTGTTGTTTTTGATTCTCGTGTTTATTACATTTCGCTGATGAATGTTTTGACAAACATTTCAACAGAACCATATTGAAACCAGGTAGCATTCCGACAATATTTGAAGGTTTGTTGTTTTCATGTAAATTAATTACCACTTATTTCTTTTCCCAGAGAGGCCTGTGTCCCAGTAGTGGGAATATAAAAAGGCTGATGATGATGATGTAAATTAATTTACTAGAAGTAAAGAATAAACATTTTTTAATGTCTACTTTTCAGGAATTTCTACCTTTCCATCATCACTTCGTCCGTCTACGTCTACATCATTGCCTAGTCCGTCAACGACAAAGTCAGCTAGTATAGGTACTATTTCAACCAAACGAAAATCATTTTGTGATGCACGAGCAACCCGAGCGAAGCGAAGGTGAGTCGCTAGTATCTTTATGAAAATATACAAAACACTAACAAATAATACTCGTACCATGGTTAGATAAAATTTCTCAGTGAAAAATTATGTAACTACGTCATTGACTATGAAATAATTAGTGACGAAAAATGAACTGAAACAAGCACTATTTAAAATAAATTTTGTATTTTAAATAAAACTATCTTTTCGGATTTTTTGACCATGAGTCCATGAGTCTCTTCCGTGACCATGGTTGCTGTAAAGCATTCGACACGTCGGGAACCAAAAATCCAAATAAATCCGCGAGTAAATCCGAAAAGATAGTTTTATTTAAAATGTCAAATAATCGCGTAAATCTAAGAAAGTATTAAATTTTGTATTACAGAAAATAACATAAGGCCAATCAAACACAATGAAGAAAAAAATGTACACAATGATTTCAATAACAATTAGCACTCTAATCATAATTAAGATGCCATTTTAAAGTCTGCTATTTATATCACCTCGAATCCTATTACAAATACACATGTCTAACCAAAAACGGGTCTTTTATTATTGATGTTTACTCGACCTTCCCTTCCGTGGAAATTAAACAATTCCGTCGTCCTTTTCCATGTCCGCATCTGCATCCGCTCTACGACATCGGTTATACCCCTTTCTAAATAAAATATCAATCCTTTTTGCCGTTGTGTTGTGAGTTAAACTTTTTTTTAGATAGACACAGTTGCCTATAATAAACCAGCCACTAAAAATATGAAAATAGTAGCGACCTACCCTCGCTTCACTCGGGTGCGCCTCTAGGTATGTTTTAAATAAATAAAAAATAGTTGGAGTACTTTCTTAGATTAACACAAATATTTGAAAATTAAAAAAAAAAATTTTGAATTCATTTTGTTAATTGTGGTAGACTGTCCGTAACAACCATATAATACCTTTAAGACATCTAACACCTTAGTCTCTCCCGTGACCATGATTGCTGTAAAGCATTCGAAACGTCGGGAACCAAAAATCATCACGAAAAAATCCGAAAAGATAGTTTTATTTAAAATAGTTGTAGTGTTAGATAGTTGGTTCCCTATACAAAATTTCCACCCCATCCCCATTTCACCTCCGCTTCAAGTTATATTTTCGTGACAAAAAGTATCCTATGTCCTTTACCAATATCTCATCTATCTCGATACCAAAATTCATCAAAAGGTTCAGCTGTTTAAGCGTGTAAACGTAACTTACAGACATACATAGTTACTTTCGTATTTTCGTTAGTTTGGATTGATATTTTGGGATAGTTCATTGGTAACGAGTTCGCGAAGTAAAGCGTATTAAAACAAGGGTGTAGCAGCTCTGAGAATTTAAGTGCAAATCATTCTCATCACGCTTACCACTTCTTAATACGAAGAATAAAAATTAAGAGAAATTAACTTCATTTTGAAAGACGTGTGAAGTCAGTTACAATCGTTGGGCATCGTGGTAAACTATGGCCTTAATATTAATTGAGGAAAGGCCTATGCCTAGAAATGGGCGGAATTAAGTACTAGTTGTTAATAGTTCAAACTGTTATACAAATACTTGTTGACATCAAAAAAAAAACAACATAGTTTTTAGTATAAATATGATATTAATTGTAAGAACAATAAGATAACTAATACTACTGATAAATAATACGAAAAAAATATCTTGAATTCCCCACAATAATGTATTATTTGTTTAGTGTTTACACCAAACAGATAAATAAATAAGCTAAACTCAGTTTTTAACCCCCGACGCAAAAAGAGGGTTGTTATAAGTTTGACGTCGATGTCTGCTGTGTGTGGGTGTGTCTGTCTGTGGCATCGTAGCTCTCAAACGGATGGACCGATTTCGATGCGGTTTCTTTCATTTGAAAGCCGGTTTCCTTGCGGTGGTTCTTAGCTATGTTTGGTTAATATCGGTGTAGCAGTGTAAGAGTATCAGCTCTTTTCCAAAATAATGTAAGGCATTTTGGCGTATGATTACTCGATTAAGTTCTTCACGCGTGCCAGTGTAATCGTTAGATGACAATTAATTTGCGACGGGGGTTTTTAAATTTTTAATTTATAATTATATCTTTCCACTATTGAAAACATTAGACACTCAAGAAAACCACTTCAAACTCTTAGACTTTTAAGTTATAAACTAATATTTTTAAAGTGCATGGAAACTGCTTCGGGATGTCCAAAGTTGTGATAACTCATTGAAATGTAGATTATGCAAACAATCTACACCAAATTTTAACGATCTTAAAGCGTTTCGAAATTTACAACAAATTTTAATTTCACTTTGTACAACACATTTGGCTGTTTTGTAGTGATACTTACTGTGCCAACGGTCGCGGGTTCGAGTCCCGCCGGGGGAATTTATTTGTGTGATGAGTACCAATGTTTTTACTCCAGTCATGGGTGTTTATATTTATACTATGTACGTATTTAGAGTCATATTGTGTAATATATCAACTATCTGGTATTCATAACACAAGCCTCGTAGCTTACCTTGGAACTAGGTGGTACTGTGTGTTTGTCCCAACATATTCAAATACATATCTCGTTAGAATTCTTTGTGTAAATCTATAACTGCAAATAGAAAATAATCGATCAATCAAAAGACGAGTCAAACGAGACGAAGGTAAGATTGGCGTCGGCGCCGAATAAGCAGTAAATTAAGGCGGAAAAAATTTCCTCGTGATTTATCTGCACCCTAAGTGTTAGGGTAATTCAGGTCATATGCGATGATAAAGGATTGATATATCTTACGTGATGTTCGCATCTTATGAGTTATTTTCGAAGAGACAACGTGAGTAGGCTTCATTGTTATGAAACTAGCGTTCATAAAGTATCTTGTCTATACATATAATAAAATTGTAGCTAAGACGAATCTGTACATTAAATATTTTTTGGAAAATCTTATTGAAATAAACATTATTATCGATACAGAGGCCGAATCTATAGTTTTTAGAATTTTTGTCTGTTACCGCATTACAGAAAAACCACTGGAGGGATTTTGATGAAATTTGGTATGATGATAGGTGGTTATCCGGGTCAACATAAAGGATTTTTTTTTGTTTTTGGTCAACTGAACGCGGGCGGAACCGCGGGCAAGGCTAGTGTTTTAATAATAATCACAAGCTAGAAATATAAGAATTGATATACTTCCTATCAATTTTAGTTAAAAACAAATATCCAAGCTTTAATTCTGAAATCAATAGTAATATATTTTTACGACAAAAGATTTTAGTATTAAGTGGCCGGAAGACGAAAAACAAAGACGTTAAGGTGATTCAGCTTAGAACAAATGTGTACGGTGCCAAAGAGCTAGTATATCAAGTAACAGGTTTCATTATCTCCGCTTTATACAGAAAAATATTGTATTTTGTTGGTAATTTAATATAAAACGTAGCAACAATAAATTATAAGTTTCAATTATAACATTAATCACAGCTTAAAGAAGTTGTCAAAGTGGACTTAAATTTGAAATCACTGGATAAAAGGCTTTTGCCGTCAAATTAAACAATGAAGTTTTAAAATATTTTATATATTACACTAAAGTAGTGACTTACTCTCACTTCGCTCGGATGCGTCTCTAGGTACGTTTTAAATAGATAACTTAAAAGTTATTGCGAGTGTACCTTAGGAGAAAGACTTATGTTATTCCAGATTTTTCCGTAGGCCTCATTAAGCCCTACAATTGTTCCAGTACATTGTTTTGATGTATCTCTTAAGGTTTAGCCAGCGTGGGACATGTAAAATTTCTAAGAACATCTCGATAGAATCAGTTATTGTGTTTTCCCGTGGAATGAATTTTCCTTTAGTAAACGATATCCTAAATGTTGACCCGAGTAATAAGTTATCACTACACAATATTTATTAATATATAGGCAGTGGTAGCCCAGTGGTAACGCGCTCGCTTGGGAAACCGGGTGAAGCGAGTTCAAATCCAGGGTCTCGCACCTCTGATATTTTCATGTGCGAATCATTTCCAACATGATTACCACTTGTCTTAACGGTGAAGGAAAACATCGTGAGGAAACCTGCATGTCTAAGAGAACCTAGTAAGTTTTCAAAAGACATGTGAAGTCCGCCAATCCGCACTTGGCCAGCGTGGTGGACTATGGCCTGATTCCTCTCGTACTGAAGGGAGGCCCGTGCCCAGCAGTGGGACGTTAAAAAGGGCTGAATACACACACAAAATTTTGTTAAAATCGGTTTAGTACTTTTTGCGTGAAACGCGCACATCGATTTCGCTAAGTTATTATTATACGTATAGCGCCAAGCAAACACTATAACATAGGTTAGGGGTTACATAATTTTAATACCATTACCATCTGTAGTTTTAATCTCATAATAATAAAAAAATAAAGTTTTCAAATCAAAATTTATCACCCTGTTATCCAAAACGCAAGCAAAACTTTTAATTTTTCTCCGCGCGAAAAGCACGAACTGACAGTAAAACACTAATTAAAGCATTATCAACTTAAATAGTATTCGTTAACTAACGGCAAAGTTGGCTCCAGTTTTGGAACTATAATTGACATCGGGCAAAATTTTATACCCTAGGTTGCGTTATAACAAAAATTTCTTTAAAACAGTAGTTCTTCAATTAAAACAATAAAAGTTTTTAGTATTTTATAAGTTCACATTTTAAGTTCTTGAGCGGAACCCTAATTCTTTTACTGAAATAAAAGTAGCCTAAGTTACGCCTTATAACATCAACTACCTGCCAGTGAAAGTCCCGTCAAAGTCAGCCCAGCCGTTTCAGAGATTAGCTGGAACGGACAGACAGACAAAATTTTTGAAATTATGTTTTTCTTATAAATACCGTTTATCATCATTCCATATGCATTTAATAAAAAGCTGTTATTGTGACATTACAAACAGACACTTCAATTTTATTTATCTGTATAAATTATCATAAATCTAAAAATGTACAAAACACCCTCGCAATAAAAAATATTTGAACGCGATAATACCTGAAACTACTAGTCTGAATACTATAAAAGAAATCTTTTTTTATAACGTTTTTATTAAAAATCAAAAATTTAAGAGGTGCGAGGCCCGGGATTTGATCCCGCTATACTCGGTTTCCCATCTTTTTTCACATACCTTGTCTTTTCATTAAATTATTCTTTATAATATAATTATTTACCGTAGTAAACTAGTAAAACACTGGCTGTATTTGAAGCGAATTTAATACCGAAACGATAATATAAAGTATTTTTATTACAGAACAAACTAAATAGACTACAACGTGTGAGCTCATGTATAGCGGCATTGGTAAAATTATGATCTCTAATATCAGCTCATAACTTTAGCAACTAGCGCATAAAGCAGAACTATTGAATATATAGGCTAATATCTAAGAGTTTGTATACATTGCTATATATCCGCTATGAAAACTATCGTTTTAAAATTATAATGCATAAAACGAAGAAATGGAATTTTCTTCGTTAAGATACGAGTATATTGCGCTGTCCATTCAAACGAATTTCCTTAAAAAAGGTATGTCAAATATATACATATAATAAACTAACTAAGCCGAATCTGTACATTAGAATTCTTTTGGAAAATCTTATTGAAATAAACATTATTATCGACACAGAGGCCGAATCAATAGTTTTTAGAATTTTTGTCTCTCTGTCTGTTACCGCATCACAGGAAAACCACTGGAGGGATTTTGACAAAATTTGGTATGGTGATAGCTGGTTACCCGGTTCAACATATAGGATATTTTTTACCGCAGGAAAATGTCCCACTTCTGAGAAAAAATACAAAAACTGCAATGTAAGAGTATACTAATAAGAATTTGGTTTTTGGCCATCTAAACACGGGCGGAGCCGCGGGCAATGCTAGTTTTATAATAAGTTTTGTCCGTGACCCATGTAATTATCTCATGTTAAATTGAAATCTTGGATTGGAATCACGCGCATGTTTGTCTGTCTGAATGTCTTTCCCTTTTACAGACATATTCTCCGAAAACAAAAATTTACGCAATAAAATAATCGACATATATTATTAAAATTATGCGGCGGCCCACGAAAATTATAATACTATATAAGCAATATGCGACAAATGAAAAAGCTTAAGAAAATGTCAGGTGTAAATTAATAAGAGTATAATCTTGTTATGGTGGATACAATAGAGCTACTATCATGCAAAGTCCAAAAATATTTAAAAAATAGCCTTAGATGTCCTTTGACATTTGACGGTAATTTTTTTTAGCAAAAAAAATTTTACATACTCATAAGGTTTAGTTACTTAGAACAGTTTTATTTTATTTTTTTAGTTTTAATGCAGTGGTAGCCAAGTGGCGCTCGCTTGGGAAGCCGAGTATAGCGTGTTCAAATTTCGGGTCTCGCACCTTTGATATCATCGGGTGCGAATCATTTCCCATATATGTACCACTTTCTCTTACGGTAAAGAAAAGCATCTGTATGTCTGACAGAACTTAGCAAGTTGTCGAAAGACATGTGCAGTACGCCAACCCGCACTTGGCCAGCGTGGGGGACTATGGCCTGATCCCCCTCGTTGAATTGAAGTGAGGCCCGCGCTCAGCAGCGGGACGTTAAAAAGGGCTGAACACATACAGTTTTATTAACTTAAAATATTTTGTAAGACAAAATAACGAAATATTTTTAATGCGTTGAAGAAAAAATTTGTAATAATAGCAATGAGTTCTATCACATAACTCTTGAACACGTTTGCTCCTCTCACATATGTTATTCTGAAAGAAAGTAAAAATATTCCCTTTCGATCGGTACGCATAATTTATACTTCAGCAAGAATGCTAGTGTGAATTTAATGTGACAGGCCCTTCGTCGTCAGTTTTGGCAAAGTAAGCCTCGTCAAACTAACTTTATAGCTTTCTTTTGTAGTAAAAATGTTTCGTTGCCTTAGTGGTAAAGTAATATAATCAAATAAAAAACCCTATTCATCCACAACACTTACCAATTTAAGCACTGCATGTTTGGGAATCGATCCATTCTCAAACCAAAACAGATTGAAAAACACTCGACAACTGACAGTCCATTCAAAATTTTGTAAATCAGATTCTTTTTAAGTAATAAAATTCTTATATTTTATTAAATAAATGGAATAGGGCAACGATGTAACTCTAAGAATACCGTATTTTTTCATTAGAAAGTCGATGACATACATATGTATGTAGTTCGCCAAAGCCAAGAATACAGTTAATCAAAGTTTTTCAAACGTTCCTTTCGTCAATATACAGTTAGTTACAGCAAGATAAACTACTGTCCCAAGTGATTACAATTTGACCAAAGCATGATTATATAAAAAAAAAATATTTAACATGTCTTTTATTGAATAAATATTCGATCGTCTAAAATATTCTGATATTTCATTAATAAAACTGCATAAGGGTATTAGTAAGACTCCTTCATCCATTTCACAGTTGACTTCCGACACAGATTGATCAATTACAAGATAGAATCGCAGATCGAAAGCACTTGCAACTCTACGATTGGTCTCTGTCAAGATGTTAGTGACATAGATTAGTGGCAAGCATTACGTACTCGTCTTTCTAATTCCTGCAATTCTTGATCTAAACAGTATTTTAACACGTGCATAATGTTAAAACAAGTACGTAGATAATGTTTAAAGATATAATTGAATTTTGTATATTTATAGAATTGATACATTTTTTTTAATAACTGTCTGTAGGACAATAATTTGAGCTGGCAAGGTTTCTACTAAGAATAATTATTTGAATTTGTACTGCATACAATAAAGAAAAAAAGTTTGTGATTTTATATGTAAGAGGTAAACAGAAGTTCTTATTCAATTTCAAAAACTTTTTACTAATAGAAAGCTCATTACGTTATTTAGCCTGAGTGATTTAGACTAATTTCATTTAAGTATAACAAGTAGTTCCTGTGGAACAGTATATTCCGAAGAAAGCGTAAAGAAGCGCGCCGAGTACTTCTCATCCGAAGTGCAGGTAGACTGATTGAAGCTACGGGCAACTTTTAGCAGGAAAAAGTGTGAAAAACTACATGTACGCGATATGTTAGAAGTAATATTATGTCTTTTGGTTTTAAAAATAACATCATAAGTTGTAAATGAACTATTAGTCTATTAAATATGATTGATGATTCTTACAGTCTCAGGTTCGATCGGCTATTTGATGTGGTAGAGATATTTAGTTCAGGAACTTTAAAAAGTCTGACTTCAGGTTGCAAGTTAAAGCCGAAATATACTGAAAACATTTTATAAACACGTATATTGTACAATAATCGTATTAAAATATTTCTGATAGATTAATACGTATTTTAAGTTTGAAATACTTAAAAAGATGCCCTTCTAGCCGATATTCGGTCATAATAACAAACAAATACACGTGCAGTGTGCACTATACTCAAAACTCGTATAGGACGGCATTGCAAATGGAGATAGGAAAAGAACGATCTACAATCATATAAGACATGTATTTGCAGACACAAAATATCTATACTAATATTATAAAGAGCTAAAGTTTGTGAGATTGTAAGTTCGTGAGTCTTAGGGGTAATCTCTGGGTGTACTAAACTGAGTTTAATGAAATTTGGTAAGAAGATAGTTTGAGACCTTGGGAAGGACAGAATACTTTTTATCACGGAAATCATCCCTTAAGGGGGTGAAAATGGGGATGACAGTTTGTATGGGGAATCAAGCTAGGAACGAACCCGAGCGAAGCGAGGGTGAGTTGCTACTACATTATATACGTAATACGAAATGTACTCAAAGATTACTGGTATAATTTAGGTATAGGATAAATCAAGCTGTACATGTTACGTGGTCCTTAAACAATTATATTATCATTGCTAAAATATTACACATCATATGTACAAAATTATCACTTTCCCATACTAAAATATAACAATGGAGCTTTAATAGAAAACAGTCACAATATGACAGAAATTATTACGAACACTATATGAGTTGAGAAATAGTCCAGTTGGAAAACAGCTGGGATAGTATATCAAATGTTTTTACGCTAAGCGTTAGCCGTTTCTTATCTAGGCTATGAAGTGTATCAGGAATCGCTTGTTTGCTAATTATCATCAATATGTCAGCACATGTGCTAAAATAATGGACGAAGGACACAACTTTCAATGCTTCGTTATTGATTCCAACTAAATTTGAATATTTATCGATCTCGATATGGTGTATATCTCCAAATTATTACTGTGTAGTATAACTACTTTTTAACACTAACCTAATAATAAGTAACGGTTATCGTCAAATTTAAATTTTGATAAAGAAGAAAAATTAAATTACCTGTAACATTTAAATGAAAACAATATCCCTGTAAAATTTCATCCTGACTCCATCTTGCTTTTAGCTTAGACATCATAAAACTTTATTGTTCATATTAACAATTCATATGAAGGTATACTTTATGGCTATTAAAATATTTACGATCTTACGCGCGCGATTGATATACACTGTCTTGTTTGCGTGTTAGACATCCTGTTTAGGGGATCAAAAGTCGCTTGGATAGCAAAAGTCTTTTACGATCGCACTTTAAAGCTTACCAAAATATTCATCTTTTTCATCATTATTTTGTAAACACTCTTCAAATATCAACTCATTACTACTATTATAATTGCGAAAGTTTGTATGTGTGTGTATGTTTGTTACTCTTTCACGCTGAAATGGCTGGAAAGATTTGGATGAAAAGTACACAAATAGACTATACTTATTTAATGTTGAGAAATGCATTTACGCATACCACCTGTAGACATACAGGTGGTTATGTGGGACTCACCGGCTCGAAAAGCCAGTACTACCTACTAAGACCCAACAAAACGTCCCCCGTCTTAGTTGGGCGTCGCAGGATCGCTTAAGCACTCAACCACGACGCCCAGATAATGATGGTAGGTCTGCCGAAGCAGACCACAATAACCATGGGGTTGCTTTCACAGTCCACTCTGCCGTCAGAGAAGTACCAGAAGGAACCCACATAGTACACCGCCCACCGAAGTGGGCCACCTCCCAGTGCATTTCTTGGCTTCGCGCTCGGCTGGACTGCCGGCCGCTAATGAGCTCTCCGATACATAAAAATTACTAAATCATTATAATCTTTGATTATGTCTCGAGCTGAATTAAAAATAGGTTCTGAGTTTTCCTTTTGAAGCGTTTTCAGAATTGGCACGAAATCGAGAATCGCACATTACCCTACATACAGCGCGTGTGTTTTATCTATTCCCATACATTTCAATCTTCAGACTAGCGATGCGAGGTTCATTCCATTTAAATTTCGATAAATGTGATAGGGTACAGACGGAAGAGTGTTTAAGGTTAAGCTAATTTTAGTTTAAAATATAGCCTATTTTAATAGTTTTTTTATTGGTCCGTTCTTTATTAAACGAGTAGTAAAATACCAAAAATTTGTGAAAGGGTGGCGCTGCTTAATCTATACATATAATAAAATTGTAAATAAGCCGAATCTTTACAATAAATATTTTTAGGAAAATCTTATTGAAATAAATATTATTTTCGATACAGAAGCCGAATCTATAGTTTTTAGAATTTTTGTCTGTCTGTCTATCTGTTACCGCAACACAGAAAAACTACTGGAGGGATTTTGATGAAATTTGGTATGGTGATAGCTGGTTATCCGGGATAGGATACCTTTTACCGCGGGAAAATATCTCATTTCTGAGAAAAAATACAAAAACTGCAATGTAAGGGTATACTAATATGTAAAATCTAAGAATTTGGTTTTTGGTCATCTGAACGCGGGCGGAGCCGCGGGCAATGCTAGTATATTAATATCTCGTGTCATGGAGTTTGTTGTTGCACTCCTCTGAAACGGCTCGACCGATTTTAATGATTTTTTTTTTTTGTATATTTGGTAGGTATGAAAATAGGTCGTAAAGTATTTTTATCTTCCTACCCCCATTTTTTAATCGCGATTTTAGTATTTTTTGTATGAACAATACATACTTAATATTATAAATGTGAAAGTGTGTTTGTTTGTCCATCTTTCACGTCGAAACAGATTGACGCATAAGCGTGATTTTTTGTGTAGTGGTGTAGTGTGAATACATATAAAATACAATACTTGAATCCAAAAACTACAAAATCGTTTGAAAATTCTCTCATTATCTAGAAATATATTAAATACGTATTGTTTCATAATATAATACGCGTAAACAACTCAATTTGAAGATAATTGTTTGTCTTCACAACATAAGCGCGCGTATCGATTATGTCTTCTAAGAACTCATCGTAATGAAGCAAAACGAAAATCATAAAACGCAAACATGTTTACAGCAAAACATGCATAGTATAGTACCTAGATATGATATTGTATATTTTCTTCATAAATGCTTCCATATAGACCTGAATTAAATGGCACTTTTTTTAACAGTAGCGTACACTTGGTTCTACATCACTTTGAAAATCATTTCACCCATAATTTAAGGGTAACCCTTAAAACGCGAACACTTAAACAACGTTAGGAATATCGGTTTATGATTGGCTAAGATACACACACAAAAAACCTAATTTGAGCATTTCCTCCTCTTCTGAAGTTGGTACGACAAGTAAAATACTTAATATTTCCATTAAAATTATACACATTCCAAATTAAACAAAATGTGACATAATAAATTCATCTATTAAAAACCGTTCATTCGTTCCCGAGTGATTAAAGAGCACAATACATACATACATACAAACCCGAATTACTGAGATGATATCTCAATCCCGTTCAAATAAATCTAGTAATTCTGAGTCGCTTTCAAACAAACAAACTTACCTTAACAATATTAACTATGCCGGAATGTGAATAATTTCGAAACTATATATAGAATTATTGACTAAAGCTATGTAAACAATTTTACAAAGAATATGTTCACAATGTAACAGGCATGTGCGCATAATGTAACGAGAACATGGTTAATTTTGCTATTAAATTTAACGGACGGAAAGCGGCCCGCTCGCGATATTTACGACCGCCCCCTGCTAGTTTACTGACGATTAATACCTACTATAGTTTGCATTTTGCATTACATGGTTATATGTTACATACAAATATGCATCTTGAATATAGATATAAACAAAATTAAAAAAAAACTAGAAAAGTGGGTGCAATCACTATTTTGCTACATATTATAACAAAAAGATTAGAAATTCCCACTCAAACTTTTTTTTTACTTTGAAAGCATTAATCTAGAAAAGTTTATTAGTCTAGAAATTTTTAGTAAAACAGCGACTCTCTCGTGAAAAATTTGACTGTTTTAAACTAATAATTATTACGAGTATAAATAAAATCCGTATTATTAATATTATAAATGTGAAAGTTTGTGAGTATGTATGGATTTTTGTTACTCTTTCACGCCAGAACGGCAAAACGGATCTGGATGAGACATAGAGATAGATTATATATAGTCTGAAATAACGCATAGGCTTTTTATCCCGGAAAAATGGACGGTTCCCGTGGGATAGGTTTGTTTTTGTTTTCCTAGAGGCAACCCCGAGCGATGCGAGGGTGAGCCGCTAGTCTATAATAATTCACTACTCACAGGCTTAACCACAAGGACACATACTTCTAGAGTGGAATCTTGCACAAGAATCAGAAAATATCTGAAAATGCATCCCTAGGAATAAAAAGGATGGAAGCTTGTATGAAATTTCCTATTTTTTTAAAGTTAGATTAAAATTGACCGTGCATTAGATATAAAATTTATTTATTTGTTTATTTATTTATTTATTTCACAAAATCCACAGCTAAATCCTTACATAACTAATAAAAAGAGATAGTTATCTTAACAGAAGCCATAAATTGGATTTACATTATTTACTTAAGCATAAGGTAAGGTACTGTAACATAAACTTAGGTAACATTAACAGAAAAAAAATGTGTGTCACATGCAAAAAAAAAGTAGATCTGCCGCGAAAAACCATACAACATGCTCCGGGTGGAAATATTTAAAGCGTCATTTAAGTAATTAAAAGAAAAAGTTGGTCAGGTTCAAAATAAAAATTGTATTGAAAGCCTTAATAAAGCTACTAAAAAATACTATAAAAATAAATCAAGAAAATTACTATGGCGGCCATTATTATACCGCAACGTTAAGTAAATCGAATATAACAGCAAATAGTTTTTGTTCGATAGATTTCAAACTTCTGAGCGAGTTGTACGAATGCAACTGACCTATTTCATGTTGCAGCACAGTTTGTAACCGAACTCGCCCTTGCTATTTGTGTGAGTATTTAAACATACTTTTCAAGGAAAATTGTAGAAGTAAAACAATTTTGATAAATGATTTGAAAACTTTTACATTTGCTTGATAAATATACCTAAATAAAAGTCTATACTAATATTATAGAGGCAAAGTTTGTTTAAACGCACTTATCTCAGGAACGATTAATCCGATTTGAAAAATTCTTTCAGTAGTAGATAGCCTGTTTATTGAGGAAGGCTGTACGCTATATATCATATAATATATAGCTTATCTATTCCATACTAACCGTTAAAACGTACCTATTAGTTATAACTATAAAGCGAGGTGAAGAACATACCGGTACAGAAAATTATGTTATAAAAAAACTATAATTTCCTTTTTTTGTTTAACATTGAACTAAAAATAATATAAGGACCTCTACACCATACGTAACCACAACTTTTCGCATGAGAAGTTTTCATTTGCGCTCATTACACCCCACAAACACTGCCATGCCGCTGAAATTAAATAGCATTCGAGCGCATGTTCAGAAACAGCCCTTGAGACATAACTTTGTTTCATCTCCGTTGAATTGAATTCCAAAAGAAGTACACAGTATTTTACTTTGATAATTTACTGTGGTCGTGTTAAACACTCGTTACAAGATTTATATATAAACTATGTTTATTTTAATGAGTTGATATATATTGAGATATATTGTGGATTCAATTAAATTTTTCGTGTGAGCGTTTTAAGAAATCATTGCGGTCGATGTTTTTAAAAATGTAAAGCTATGTACAACTTACAAGTTGTTTGTACACTTTTTTTAAGATCTTTAAGGTACTACCTGTAAAAATTAATCATTGCCTCTTTTTAATCCATATTGTTCATTTTATAATCCGTACCATTCACTTTGCTTTGAAAGGTACAAGTTACAGTACATACAGTTGTACCACAATTCGCTACGTAACCATGACAGCTGTAAAGCATTCAAAACGTCGCGTCGGGAAACAAAAATTAAAATAATTCCGCAAAAAAAAAAATGGGAAAGATAATACTTTTTTAGATTTACGCGAATATTTGATAATTTAAAATAAAACTATCTTTTCGGATTTTTTCACGGATTTGTTGAGATTTTTGGTTAACGACGTTTCGAATGCTTTACAGCAATCATGGTCATAAAGAGACTCACACGGCACGGCAGTCTCTCCCGTGTCCATGATTGCTGTAAAACATTCGAAACGTCGGCAAAAATCTAAAGAAATCCGTGAAATAATCCGAAAAGATAGTTTTATTTAAAAATTCTATTTTATTATATTATTAATCGCTATTTAATGACCTTATATAAAGTTTAACTTTTTACATAACTTATATAACATAGTAATAACAATATTGCCTCCACGAGTCTTAAATGAAACTTTGTGCCGCGTAAACTTAGGAAGTAAATGTCTCGAAACTCGATATATTCAGCGAGTAAATCCTCTTCGGTCATCGAGCAGTAAATTCTGCCTAAGTTTAGGACTCTATGTAGAGTACTAAATAATAGGTAAGTTTATGGCCGCAATGCTACAGATCCAAAACTACGCCGCGCCATTGGTTAGTTGCATGAACGGCGTCAATTCTTGTTTACGAATTCAGGAGCAGAGCTTTACTCTTGTTTTATAATGGAAGAATATCACATTTACAATGAGTAATAGAGAGCAGAGAGTATAGCAGTTAGAATTTTATCATTACTATTAGATAAAAGTATTAATATGTACGTAATTATACGTAGGTATTGTGTCGATAAATACTATGTTTTAAACTTGAATATCCCATATGTAAACTTTCTCATGCAGTGATAGCGTAGTGGCAACGCGCTCGCTTGGGAAACCGAGTGAAGCGGGTTCAAATCCCGGGTCTCACAACTCTGATATTTTTATATACGAATCATTTCCAACATGATTACCACTTGTCTTACGGTCAGAAGAAAAATATCGCGAGGAAACCTGCATGTCTGAAAGTATCTAGCAAGTTTTCGAAAGACAATTGAAGTCCGCCAACCCGCACTTGGCTAGCGTGGTGGACTATGACCTGATCCCCCTCGTATTGAAGGAAGGCCTGTGTCCAGCAGTGGTAATCAAAAAGGGTTGAGTACAAACTTTCTCCATTTTAAATGTCACTCAAACTGGTTGTTCGCCATATTAGTAATACCATATTTTTTACTACACCCACCCAAGTAAATAGACTTGTCTAGACACTTTCCGGCCCATAAGCTATCTCCATAAAAAACCAAGTTTCTCTATTCTTCCGTCGACATATAAAAGAAAGACAAATCAATAAACAAATTCAAATCTAAAAAATTGATTAAAGATTTAGTCTATATAGTATATACATATATTATATACTTCATCTGATTACACTTAACCATTTTATGTTATAGATACTATATAATGAGCCCTTCAAAAAGTCAAAGCGACCAAAGATATTGCCAACTTGGGATAGCGGTTTAACTTTTACTACATGTAATGTAACTTAGCTGAAAGTTTAAAATGAAAGGGAACTTAAAAGTAAGATAACATTGCTCGTTAGTGTAAAGTATCTAGATATGTCTGTTGCCTATGTCGTTAATATCATCTATACATATAATAAAATTCTAACTGAGTCGAATCTGTACATTAAATATTTTTTGGAAAATCTTATTGAAATAGACATTATTTTTGATACAGAGACCGAATCTATAGTTTTTAGATTTTTTGTCTGTCTGTCTGTCAACGCATCACGGAAGATCCACAGGAGGCATTTTGGTGAAATTTGGTATAATAATAGCTGGTTATCCGGGTCAACATATAGGATACTTTGTACTGTAGGAAAATATCTCATCTCTAAGAAATCTATACTAAACGTTAATACGTAAGTAGGGACGAACCCGAGCAGAGCGAGGGTAGTAGGCATGTTTCTAAAATTCTAGTACACATTGAGATACTACCAAAATTCTAGCACACAGTGAGTAGTTACGAGTACAATAAAATCTTTACTTTAAAATATTTGTAAAGTACTAAAGTTCAAGCATAGGCAAATTGGTAAAGGCTCAGGTCGTAAATCAAATGTTTTTGTGCCAAATACGAAAAGCCGGTACTACCGAGCACATAAACTGTGTCAAGATAAAATTGCCTTGGCTACTGTTAGCTAATTATCTCCACTGGGTCAACGCCAACACTGCAACCTAAACAATGGATGCAGGACGCTACTTTAAAACTCTCAAAGATGTGCCACCGGAAAAAAACAACCGTAGTTTAACCAAAAATTTGGTAGGTACTGAAGTTATGAAAATATTTTTTAAAGTTAAAAAAGGTAATTTTCACAGCAATTATTGCATTAGCCTTTTGTATAAAAGATGGAACTTTTGTATAAAGGACTTTTAAATAATTCTGTAAATATTTATTATGTACTAGTATTCCATCACTATACTGGATCTATATGATATTACTAAGTGGTATTTTAAATAAAACTATCTTTTCGAATATTTTTGCGGATTTATTTTGATTTTTATTGAATGATAGTTTTATTTAAAACTAGCAATTCACTCTTGCTTCGCTCGGGTTGGTTTTAACGGCTAGTAAGGAATAGATAGACTATATATTAGTATGTATATATTATATATTCATATACCTACATAGGTATGATGAGTTTTATATCTTTCACTCCTTTTCTACTATTACATAGATTCCTCGTAGATTGGCAACAATGGTGTTTACAGTGAATGCTTTATTGACTCTTCAGAAGTACAAAGTCTATATGAACGAAATCCATTTTAAGTTTATCTCACAAATTTTCTCCTAAAACACATAAATTCAGGTAGAATGCGACCGCCTAAAAAAATAAAAGCATTCATCTGATTAAGTGTTGTTTTAGATCCCTTACTACGATTGTCTAACAAACATAGTTAGGGTTGTTAGGTGAAGTTTATTATCGTAACTCTCGCTCACGTCTTTATACTATAAATGGCCATACTTTCTATCCGAAGGATTCGCATTGTAATCAAATAATGTAGTGGAAATATCGTTTGGAAAATAATTCAAGCCATAAAAGCTTGAATTATTTTCCAAATGAATTCTTCACTACAAACCTTTGGACTTTAATGAAAGGAATCCCTACTAATACGATAAATGCGTATTTGTTGATTTTCCACGGGCCGAGACACTTTTTTGTATTAAAAGTTCACATAGAAATTAAGTCTGATACAAGTTATTTAACGACACGAACGACATATTAGGTATTATTTAATTCAATAATACGCTTACTATAATTATTGTTTTAATTGTTATCATTATCTTTTATATTTCATTAACTAAAGTTAGATTATATATTAGAATACATAAAAGCCTTAGTTTTTCCCTATGCATTCAATCACAGTTTGCTCAAACAATATTTGCTGATAGTTTTTATTGAATAGATACCAAACTCGCCGCCGAGTGTGAATGCAACTGACCTATTTCGTGCTGCACAGTTTGGCAAACTCACCCCTGCTATTTGTATAAGAATCGAAACACACTTATTAAAGGAACTCGAGGAGTTCGAAACAAAACTGTTACTTAAACTTATTCAATTTTCTTAAGTGTTCGTCTTACTTTAGTATATAAAACAAAATATTAAAATAAAATGTCTCTTCTATACTAAATGTTTCATTATTCATACCTTTTAAAGCTACATTTGTATAGTAATGAAAT
Source organism: Brenthis hecate (assembly GCA_951806755.1). Taxonomy (NCBI): domain Eukaryota; kingdom Metazoa; phylum Arthropoda; class Insecta; order Lepidoptera; family Nymphalidae; genus Brenthis; species Brenthis hecate. Next base: position 3,793,105 of record OX638258.1, on the reverse strand, counting down.
GATTATATCGCTGACAAAGTCTACTATCGCAGAGTTTGCGGGTACGATCCCGTCCGAAGCTAAATCATATTTTGTCCTGGTATTGTAAATTGTCAAGGACAATTCGTTGTCCTTTTTTTATATTCCTTAACTTCTAACTGGAACTCAACTATTTAACTATCCTTTCTATGTATCCACACAATTTAAGCACATAAATATCAATTTAACAAATATCAATAATATCATTTCATATTAATTGTAATAATCAGACAATGAAACAGTGGTAGCCCAGTGGTAACAAGCGGGCTTGGAAACCAAGTGAAGCAGGTTAAACCCCGGGGTTTTGTACTTCTGATGTCTTCATGTGCCAATCATTTTCAACGTGATTACCAATTGCCTTACAGGGAAAGGAAATCATCGTGCAGAAATTTGCATGTTAGAGAGTAACTAGTTGTTGTAAGACATGTGAAGTTCGCCAACCTGCACTTGGCCATCGTAGTAGAGCCCCTCGCATTGAAGGGTGCCTAGCATAGGGACTTTATAGAAAGGGCTGAATAAGAGTAACAATCACATCAAAATATAAACAAACTGAATCAGCACTTTTGCTCCTTTACTTATACATATAATAAAAAGGTAACTGTTCGCTGTCTGTAGATTGAAGATATTTGAGAAAATGTCGTGAGTTGCCAGTTTTATTATATATAACAAAATAATAAGCAAAGAGTCAAACATGATAAGGCTCTATTACAGCATATGAGCAACTTTCGTACTAGAAGTTTTCATTTAGTCTTATTACAACCCGCAAGCGCTCCCGTGCGGCTGAAATTAAACAGAATTCTAACGCATGTATGAAAGCGCCCCTTGAGAAATAAGTTTATTTCATCATCCATTTCATTCAAACGAATGTAAGGAATAACACTAATTAACAGGCTTCATGTTTGTATTATAAAATTTATAGAACTATCGTTGCTAAGTATATTTTCGTACTAAAAAAAACTACGTAATATCAGATAAATTAATTAACAATTAAAAAAAACCCCTACCCAAATTAATTGTCATTTAACGATTACACTGGCACGCGTGAAGCACTTAATCGAGTATAGAATACGCCAAAATGCCTTACATCAATGTGGGAAGAGCTGATACTCCTACACTGCTCCACCAATATTAACCAAACATAGCTAAGAACCACCACAAGGAAACTGGCTTTCAAATGAAAAAACCGCATCAAAATCGGTCCATCCGTTTGAGAGCTACGATGCCACAGACAGAAACACACACACAGACAGACAGACAGACAGACATCGACGTCAAACTTATAACACCCCTCTTTTTTCGTTGGGGGTTAAAAATGTTATAAATAAAGTAATATAGCTTATGTCATTCTCAAATACATAAATGATTTCTCTGCAAAAGTCACATCGTTTCGATGCCCGTGTTCTGTGTAATAAAAAGACAACGTAACTAACGCATTATCGTGTGTAATACTACTTGATTCCGTCACTCTTCCGTGTAATATCTATAACTAAATTAAGGGTTCGCACTGCTTTCAATAAGAGTTTTTAAAATCGTTCTAGAAATTAAAAACAAATAATCCCTGCAGCCTTATAATATTAGTATTACGGATAGTAGTTGGTTTTCCCGTTATAAATTAAAGTCTGATATACCTAATCGAAATGTGTCATACTCGTAATGCTGAAACTGCTACTCATATTATATCATCACACAAAATAATTTATACATATAATAAAATTGTAACTAAGCCGAATCTGTACAAAAAAATATTTTTTGGAAAATCTTATTGAAATAAACATTATTATCGATACAGAGGCCGAATCTATAGTTTTTAGAATTTTGTCTGTCTGTCTGTCTGTCTGTTACCGCATTACAGAAAAACCACTGGAGGGATTTTGATAAATTTTCGTATGGTGATAGCTGGTTATCCGGGTCAACATAAAGGATACTTTTTACCGCGGGAAAATGTCTCATATCTGAGAAAAAATACAAACACTGCAATATCTCTAACATTTCAGCTTTTGTATTATACTAATATGTAAAACCTAAGAATTTGGTTTTTGGTCACCTGAACGCGGGCGAAGCCACGGGCAATGCTAGTAACATATAAAAATCAAATAACTACATATATGAGTAATTCCTTCGTAAAATCATTATATTCTACACCAGGGAATGAACATCTGGTCCTAACATATGGATGTATAATATCCACCCTATCACCTAACAATAAATTCCATGATTTAGACCTTCACGTGAAGTATTAAATAATAGGCAAGTTTATTGAACTGCAGATCCAAAATTACGACACGGTACTGTACTGCTCGAAAGCCGTCCTTACATGCCTAACTATTGTGTTTTGTATATGATTTTACTTTATCTACTTTAGCAAAACAAAATAAGAATTATATATATATATATATATATATAATTTTTGACCAGAAAACTGTTTAAAATAAATTTATAAGTAAAGTATGAAAAATTGGCTGTATAGGAGCAGGATTCTCTAAAACGAAGAATTTCATTATTTCTCAATATACATATTTTTGTTACGTACTTACCAATAAAATAAGACGCCGTCGAATTCCCTAGTGTGAGCCCGGCTTACGTTAGGGTAGTTTTTATTATCTGTTGTTTTACTTTAGAACTAGCATTGTCAAACTACGTTTAATGCTTGCTTATATAACGATTTTACAATAAAGAAAATAAAAAATATAAAAAAAGCAAAAAAATAAGCGTGGTTCATATTGTATTTCTTTTAGTTCTTGATTAATTTATTACAGTATTTTGACGTTTAATTAATTATTATTACCTTTCTTATGACACCACTGAAAAGTAGCACATACTGTAGAACGAAGGCTTATGCGGTCTATATATCTAACCCTTTAGGTTTTACATTGGCCCTTTCAGCAATATAGAATAATTATTATTTTATTCAATTTTAAATAAAAATAAAATTCTTATACGTTATTATGTTCACATTTGTAACATATTTTTTGAATATGCAGTCAAAACGTTATATAGGTAATGGCTATCAAACGAGTTCTTAATATATACCTAATAATGAAAAATGCCTCTAAACTAGAAAACGCTGAAATAAAGCAGTACAATAACATTCACCCAAATTACAATTTTATGGTCGGAATATAACGTAAGTATCCCTTTGCTATCCAAATTCAATAATTGCCTCAAAGAGAGTCAATAATAATTGAGGCCAAAACTATACACAAGGAACACAAATATGATTAAACAAAGTTTGCATCGCCTCCGAATTCCTCGTTAAGTCAAACAGCACAAGTAGGATAATGGAATTACACTTAGTCTGGAATGCACGAGTTTGTGGGCGAAAAGGAAATTCTATACACTGGCATGGCGTTATAGTTAATATGGCTATAAATTCTATATAAATACATAGTAAACAAACTTTTACAGAATTTATTCCTTAACATATTCAGTGATTATAATTTAAGAAAAAAAAACAGTATTTTTCTTACATTTTAAATTTAAAATAAGGAGGTAAAATATGTACTAACGCTTGTCAGTAGGTACGAGTACATATGTATATGAATTCTACTATAAAAAGGAGTGGAATAGGTCATTTTTAACCATATATCGCCCCAGTATGGTCGCGGACGAAAATTACCTACCTAATTAATACAATCATACGAGTATAAAAAATAACAAAGCTATTATTGTTAATATATATTATTTACCCGACTACGGTGAAACAAAAGAGGAAGGTTACGTGTTTGACATGTATGTATAAACGCAAGAATTTAGCAAGACTCAAGAGTAGAAATAAAAATTATGTATGTATCTTTTTAATTCGCTTTCTATGTAGTCGAGTTTTTTTGTTATTTTTGTATTTTCTTTAATCTATACTAATATTATAAAGACGCAGAGTTTGTTTGAACGCGCTAATCTCAGGAACTACTAATCTGATTTGGAAAATCCTTTTTGCATAAGATAGCCCGTTTATTGAAGAAGGTTATATGCTATATATGATATAATATATAGTCTGTCTATTCCATACTAATCGTTAATAAAAGCAAAGGTCAGTTTTAATGTTGTAATTTTGTTTTAAACATGGATATTTTTATAACAAATTATAAATAAGTATGTAATAGTGACATTCAGTAACTCAATTGAATAATAAATAATAATATATAAATATTTATAATGTGAAAGTGTGTTTGTTTGTTTATCCTTTTTTCACGTTAAACGGAATAAAGTATCTACATACTTGATTTTTTGTGTGGAGATAGTTGGAAAGCTAAAGAGTGACATAGACTACTTTTACCGCGGGAGATTATCTAGTTTCCACGGGAAAACACGTTAAAATACAAACTTAAAAAAAATATTTATGATCAGAATTACTTGAAACTTGGTATAAATTCTCTTCAATACAATTAAATAAATACCTACGTGTTTTAGCATTTTACGAAATTCATCCCATAAGGGGGTAAATTAGGGGATGAAAGTTTGTATGGATCCTACCTTTTTAGAGTTTTTTTTTGTAACATTAGCGCAAGCGAAGCTGCGGCTTCTGCTAGTAATAATATAATTGTAAGTAAATACTTTAAACTCAGTAAGACTATTAGTCTTCCCCCTAATACCTCAAAAGCTTTACAGAAAGTTATTCACCTTATAAATTCGACATCAACAATAAAAGATTCAAATTGAGACGGGCCCCGATTACTTTTGGCGAGACGATTGTATTATTTATAAATAAATATTGGATCTTTTACATAAACGATGCTATTTTGCTAATGCCAATATGCAAATGAGAAGTTTCATTTTCATATTTTCTACTTTTGCATTCTAAAAATTATCTAAAACAAAATTAGAGCTTATGATCGTTGGTTTATTCTTGTAGAGATTTTTAATCTTATATTACTAACCCAGGATCACTAGCCATATAAAGTCTCTAAATAGAATGGCACTATGGGACTAACTGACATGGTCTGCCGTTAACCACGGCTAATGAAACACAATCAAAACATCGGGAACAAGGTATTTTACCACTTACGAGTATACGCATTTAGTGTAAAACTTATACAATTATGAAACGCAAAAATTTAAAGTTATATAATCCCTATTGTCAAAAAGTGTACGTTAGGACTAGTATTTATTATGACATAAATCCAGAAGCAATCAAATGCTTCTTATGCCTTTTTACATTCTTAATGTAGACCACGGCCATTGTCCAGTTTAATAAATTTTTAGGTTTTTAGGTCTCAAGTTCCCAGATTAATGCAATTCGAATCAGCGTAAACTTTTCACTTCCATTGCATCGGGAAGCTTTTGAAATATGCACAAAGTATGAAAGGGGCGAGTGACAATCGCATTGTAGATGGCGTTGGCGCTGCACTGAAAAATGCAGGCGGCGTAATGCGCTGAAACTCGCCGGCTAAAACTTTTACACTTTTAAAAGCACTTTATCTTCGAAAGATTTATGGTATTTTTGACGCTTAGCATTATGAAAATCGAATATTATATATCTTCTGTAGTCACGCTGCATTCAAGAATAAGGGAAAACAGAAAAAAAAATATTTCCTTGCACTTCTGCTCACTGACAACTTTTAAAATACGCATAAAATATGAAGAAAAAGAAAAAATGAATATCAATGACAAACTTCGAGGTTTAGACATAGGTTTTTTAAACTCTTAAAGTCCTCAAACACAATAAATCTAACTTAAAGGTAGATAAAACATGTTTTAATTAACGAGTAATAAAACTAACCTTTTATCACACTTAAAATGTGCTACGTACATTTAAATTTCATTTTAAGTACACATTTGCCTCCATACTCACATTTTCATATCGCTCTCACGCAGAACAGATTAATTAATTCGGTTGGGAAGTTCCAAATATTACCTCAGGTCAGGTCGCGGTACTTACCTGAAATAATAAAATTATCAAATTTAATTCATGCAAAATGTTTTGAATTTTAATGTTTCCTATATAACAAGCTTTTTGAACTACAAAGAAATCTGTTTAGTGTGTAAAGATTAGTTTACGGACCACTGGATCCATTTGCTTTTTAATGGTTATCTTTTTAGTATGGAAAATTTATGCTAATAATGTGTTAGAAGAGGATAAAATGTTATAAGCTCCGATGTTTTACTAATAACGCATCTTCATACTTTTCTATTCCTGTTAATAGAAAAGAATTTTGCAATCAGTGATGATGTTCTCCTAGCCGGTTCCGGCCACGGCGGCCAATCTCATTGAGACTAGCCAACTGCGCAAGAGATATTATAGTGCTCAAGTGTACGCGCAGACACAAGTGCACTCTCTATTCCTGTCACTCTCATACTCCGGTGGGACGACCACTCGACACGACCAGTGAGAGCTAAGGCGCAGGACCGACGGCTTTACGTGCTCTCCGAGGCACGGGGGTGAAACACCGACAACTTCCCAACTCCGGGCTGTTACTGAGACTTACTATACAGAAAGACTCAATAACTAAACTTGGCCCGGCCCGGGACTCAAACCCAGGACCTCCGAGTGTGCAGCCGTACATGGTAGCCACTACACCACCGAGGCAGTTAGCAATCAGTACTGATATTATTAATGCGTCAATAAGTTTGTCTGTCCGTCTGTTTGAATTTTAAATCTAAACTAATAAATTAAATTTGCTTAAGGTTTATTTAAAATTGAATAATATCTTGACTACTGTGTAAAAAAATCTCCTTATGATAGTGCATAAAAGATTGGACTGTAGAGTAGTTTTACTTAGAAGAAACATGAGATTAGACATGGGTGTCAAAAATAATTAATTATTATAATAATTATGAAAGTAATATTTAACTCGTATAGTGAGAATCGTCACTAAGATTATTTCTTAAATACAGTATAAAAAATAAAAAACTTTGCGGCTGCTAAACTAACAAAAGCTGTAGCCAAAAATATTTCAAAAACTAGACGACCTATTTTTGCCTAAAACAATTTTCATTGAAAGTATTCTAGTTCAATGTTTTTGAAAGTTATCAACCCAGTCTACAATATTTACAAGTTACGAGAACATAGCAAATATTGGCTAAGATAATAAAGGTGTTTAGAAACATGTAACTAGTTTTTAAATACATTAGTTAGTTTTAACACTCCTTTTTTTAACGTGGAGATACTCCCTTTTTTCATAATTTCACTACGATATGTATAAGACGAAAATGATTGAATACCACGGAAATTGCTCTCTCTATATTTGTCTTTTGGCTAAGGAACCTCAAAAAGTGTACGTGCGAAGTAGGGAAGCGGAGTGACGATTTCGATGTTTTCTTAGTTCATATTATTTGCTTCTAGGCATACCTGCTGCTATAGTAATTCTGTAGAGTGATTAGCCACGATAGCAATCGGTGCTGGTCGCTTACCAAAAACAATGGTGAAAGTGAAACGGACCAACAATTAGTGATACCGTTTATTATGAACTAACGGTCTAAAAAGACGCATTATTATTAAACGTGACTTAACACTATGTATTAACAGAATCAGATTATATAAAAAATTGGTATTATAATTATGTAAAAAAGGTATTATATTTCATTCAACTCTATATTTAACTACATAAGTGAAAAAAGATCAATAGATAATCCGTATTAATATTAAATGTGACAGTTTGTGAGTATGGATGTTTGTTACTCTTTCACGCCAGAACGGCTGAACGGATTTGGACGAAATTTTGCACAGAGATAGATTATAGTCTGGAATAATACATAGGCTAATCTTATCTCGGAAAAATGTACGGTTTCCGTGGGATAGGTCTGTTATTGTTTTCCTAAAACCCGAGCGAAACGAGGGTGAGCCGCTAGTAATTTATAAAAAAAACGACAAGCCGAATGTAAATTCGGAAAACACCTATTTGTTATGCAATTAAATAATTTAAAAAACGTGACATTAAATAAATTATCAGTTAAAACGGTTATTGAGAGAAGTGGAAGAAGATTTCTTCAATACTAGCGACTCACCCTCGCTTCTCTCGGGTTCATCCCTAGCTTGCTTCCCCATACCAACTTTCATCCATTTTTTCACCCCCGTAAGGGCCGATTTCCGGGATAAAAAGTATCATATGTCCTTTCTAGTGTCTCAAACGATGTTCTCACCAAATTTAATCTAAATCGGTTCAGTAGATCCAGAGATTACCCCTTACAACGTCACACACTCACAAACTTTACCTCTTTATAATATTATAGTATAGATTATTAATGAGATCCCAGAAAAAAAATAAGCATGCAATATTCATGTAAAATTGTAGAATACGTCGACCCTTATAGAACATCTCGGAAACATCAAAGCTGGTAATTTTAGCACACTTTGTATCTATTTACGTTCATAAGCATGCACTAACAGAATTAGCTAATTAGAAACGTACACCTGAACCTCCTAACAACATGGAACGTGGCAAAGATATAAAAATAACATATGATAGTCACTTAAACTGAAATTATTTTGCTGTTTGGAGCCGAATTTCCTTCGAATTATGGGACACACCTTAAGACTTAAAAAAATATTAACAATATATTAGCAGGTAGGTAAAAACATTGACCTAACTCTTTTTGTTTAATAAAACAAACGAAATAATATAAATTTTACATAAAAAACTCGGATGAAATATACATATGTAGTACATACCCGTTTCGAGAAGCTAGAAATCATAACTGTCCAAAAATTATGGTTCACTTCCTAAAGAAATCTGTTCATATCTACGTACATATGGTATATATATGCATATACATACGTGCAGTTACGAAAACTCTAGAGATACATATGTAGCATGTTTTTAGATACAATATTGAATATAGACATGCAATCCCATTACATCTATACTAATATTATAAAAAGGTAAGGTTTGTAAGTTTATTAGTTTGTTTGTAGAATGTAATCTCTGGAACTACTGAACCGATTTAGATAAATTTTGGGATGACGATAGCTTGAGACCTTTGAAAGGACATAGTTTTTATCCCTAAAATTATCCCTTAAGGGTTTGAAAAGAGGGATAAAAGTTTTTATGGGGAAACAATCATTTCTCAAGTTAAGGATATAAAACACATCATACCTATATATATATATATATATATATATATATATATATATATATATATATATATATATATATATATATATATATATAAGACATGTGTAGTGTATGTTTTCCACACTAATCTTTAAGGTGGTTTTAGGGACGAACGTGAATGGCTAGTTTATAATATACCTACTAAGTTTACTTTTTATAAATCTGTTACATTCTTAGTACTTTTCCTTTTTAGTCCTAATCTCTACCTTATATGCGTATAAACAGCTGCATTGTAAATTATGCTAGCAATTAGGGCTGCCAGTCAATAAATATATTTTAGACTTACTTGGAGGTTATTTGAAATACCTATAACACTTTCTATAAGTTTATATCAAAATCTAATCTAGTAATAAAAAAATTTTACTAAGCTACAATAGATCAATAGTATACATAGGTACAATTTTTTACACCAAATTTTGTTTTTATGTTTAGTTACATTGGATATGATATATATACTAATGCTTTATCGAGTAAGCTATTCTGCTATCTCATATTACGCGGTTTTATAATAGCGTACCTTTTAAGGTGGCTTTGATAGCCTGGAATGGTTCCTAATGGATTTCATTGGGATGACTAAGTTTTGATAATATTTGAAAAAAAAATCTCTTCCTTCATTCAAGTTTAGAGTTGACATAAAGCCTTACTTAAAGTATATACTAAAATACTATTTAGAATTAGTAATAAAAATTCAATTAGATTATGAGATATAATAAAAATTAATAAAAAGTCTTTATGTATAACTTATTTAAAACAAACATCAGGCATATAATGACTTACTTCAGGACTTCATTCCTAACGGATAAAAATTAAAATGAAATGTATTTCCATTTAAATACGTAATAAAGACTTCGAAATTTTGCAACTATTCATAGATGAAAGTAACTGAGCACTCCAGGCGATTTTTCGTTTTAGGTTCTCTAATCGCAGACTGCGACACTTTAGATGAATACAGGTACTTATGGTCCTTTAGAATTTTATTTTTAAATTTAGTACACCCTAAATTTTGGCATCAACTGCTAAAATTAGTAAATTCTTTGAATTAATAAACATAGATAATACAAACATCCATTGCTAGTATAATTTAAAAAGAAAAAAAGAAAATATAATAGTGACATTTAAAAAACATACATCGAATTTTAAATAACTCAATGTAAATAAACAAGGAAATCTATTTCGACAACCCTTATCATGCACAATAGTCGGGAGTCCAGATAGTCCACTCTCGAGATTGCCACTATTGAAGCGCCATGAATGCCTCTATCTTGAAGCATGGAAATTATTACCCATTGTTACGGTGGATTGGGCTCCCTGATTACTCACTGAAACGTCACTTAGGACCCTAGGCGCGTTGGACAATAGTGTCTTCACAGCTATTGTTTTAGCCTATATCTTTTTAAATTTTACGAAAATTTTACATTTAATTTAAGCTCAATTTACAGTATAAAAGCCTCCATTTCTATTAGTATTTAGAAAAAATATATTTCTAAGCTAATTGTTGTTGTATTCAGCTCTTTTTAACGTCCCACTGCTGGGCACGGGCCTCCCTTTAATACGAGGGGGATCAGGCCATAGTCCACCACGCTGGCCAAGTGCGGGTTGGCGAACTTCACATGTCTTTTGAAAATTTGCTAAGTTCTCTAAGACATGCAGATTTCCTCACGATGTTTTCCTTCACCGTTAAGACAAGTGGTAATCATATTAGAAATGATTCACTCATGAAAATATCAGAGATGCGAGACCCGGGATTTGAACTCGCTTCACTCGGTTTCCCAAGCGAGCGCGTTACCACTGGGCTACCACTGCCTAATTACTTTAAAGTAATAAATGGAATAGTAGTATTTAGCCCTTTTTAACGTCCCACTGCTGGGCACGGGCCTCCCTTCAATACGAGGGGGATCAGGTCATAATAGTCCACCATGTCTTTCGAACACTTTTTAAAGTTCTCTCAGACATGCAAGTGGTCATCATGTTGTAAATGATACGCACATAAAAATATCAGAAGTGCGAGACCTGGGATTTGAACATGCTTCACTCGGTTATCCAAGCGAGCGCGTTACCACTGGGCTACCACTGCCTTAAAAATAATAAATGAAATGTGTTATGTTTAATAATCTAAATTATTTTATAGTGTAACACCATTAACATTTTAATAGCTTTTGCCAAAACTACTTTAATAAAACACTCTTCACCTATCGATATATTTTGGAACAAAGCTTTCACTATTAACAGCTTTTCCAAACAATACCTTTCAGTATTCTTCTTTTCATCGACCAAAGTTTATAAATTATGTTTGAACTTTTGTAGCCCGAAAAGTTTGTTAAAAGAAGACTAAAATACAGAACAAAAAACGGGCCTTATTTCTAACAAAAAAGAGTTATAAATTTAAAGTGTTGTAGGACTTTGACTAAAAATTTGTCCTTACCAAATTTTTGTCGTTTTCTCATGCAACTTCGGAACAGCCGATTGACATGATTTTATAACGTGCCTTAAGTTGCTTTGTAAATAAGATACTTGATTAAGTTTTTCTCTTCATAAGTAAAAGAAGGACAAACAAACACATACTTTCGTAGTTGCAATAATATTTGGAATTACGACCGGTAATCGAACTGGCAGCATATTTTATAATTCTGTCACAACATTCATGTCATGGTTTATAAATTAAAAGCGTGAACTGAAATCTAAAAAAAATCCAGTAAACTTTTGTTCGTAGAGCTTTTTCAACCTAAAAAGTCATCCTTTTAGTCGGAAAAAGATTAATGACTTTCAAACGTCTGTCGAAGCATTCGTTCTAACGTAGGAACGGCGGTGTTCGCAACGTTCTTTGATCTCAGCTAGACAAATTCCTTCTAGCACCTTTTAAAGCAGTCAGAAAGCGTTAGTTACCTTTGATACCTCGGAGGTGATAATTCTCTCAGATTTCCTTTTGCACTACTGAAAAGCATAGGGAAGCTATTGCATTTCTTTTATCTAATACTTATTATATTGAAAATTTATATTAGGCTGATTCTGATAACGTTTTTATATTTAATCTTCACTAATATTATAAAAAGGTTAAGTTTGTGACGTTGTAGGGGGTAATCTCTGGATCTACTGAACTGATTTAGATGAAATTTGGTTAAAAGATAGTTCGAGATCCTAGGAAGGATACTTTTATTCCGGAAATCATCCCTTAAGGGGGTGAAAATGGTGATGAAAGTTTGTATTGGGAAGCAAGCTGGGGACGAAGTCTGAGTCGATAGTATGTAATATTCTGAATAAACGTTAAAAGAAACGCATATTTAACGACTTTTTGTTTATTTTTATACCCAAAAAACCCAAATATATGAGTATGTCACACTACATATATACATATTTCCACTTTCGACCAACTTATCTACGTATACTATAATATAGTAAAGCGTATTTAACATAGAAAACCGTCACCGCAGACATTAAATAGATAGAAATAAGGATAACAATTATATACATAATTAATCGATATAATTGAATTATCATTTAATTTTAAATTGATAGATATACACATCTTGGATCAAGTTGGATGTCGGACTACTTTAAATTTTAAGTATAATAATTATAAGTATAATAAATAATATAAGTATAATAATTATAAGTATAATAAATATAAGCATAATAAATAATTATAAGTATAATTTAAATTTTAAGTATAATAATATACTTAAAATTTAAAGTAGTCAGAGATCCAACTAAAGATATGACGAAACGCTTCTGAGGTCTTTAGACGGGCTCCCTGAATACGGCTTAAAGCTGCTATGAAAGATACATTTTGGAGGTGTTGATCCTCTTTGTACATTGTTAATCGTTTGCACGTCGCGCGTTAGTTCACTTCAACATGGAATATAGAAGGAAAATAGTACTACAGTAACACTAATATCATAGCAGTGGTAGGCATTAGCCCATTGGTATTGGTACGCGTTCTTAAATATCCAAGTGAAATGGGTTGAAATCCTAATCCCGGATGTCTGACGTTTCCAAGGGCGATACATTTTCAACATGGTGCTGAGACGGCGAAGAAAAACACCATGAAGTCACCTTACTCAGATTTGACCAGTGTGGTGGCTATAATCTGATAGCCCAAATAATAGCTTCATATTAAAGGGACTCTTGCCAAATAGGGGAAATGTAAGGGCTTATAATTATTAACACGAATAATCTATACCTTCTATTTTTTATGCCACCAGAATTTTAAGAGAATTATAATCAGCATCCCTCAAAAACGCAATTATATTTTTATTTTAATCACGTTTTTATAACGTCGTTATGTTTTTAATGGCGCTTTCGGCTTAATTAGTGGAGTATCAACGGTGCAGTTTATAAATAACGCGGTTGCAGAAAACAAAACAAAGGATGTCATTACCTGTTCACCTTTAACCTTAACTTTGAGGATAATATGAAATTTAACATTTTGTAATTATCACATTACTATTTTATATTTATCACATTATTGTTATAAATACAAAAGTTTATGTATATTTGAGAATCAAACGAACTTACCTTGTGATGTTTGATTTCTAATTATACGAGTGTCTTGACAAAATCATCTTCGGGAGAGATACGAAGTATACATGTGTATGTTTGTATGTCAGTTACTTCTACGTTGAAACAGTTGCAAGGATTTGGATGGAATTGAATGCACTGATAGAGTAAGACCTGGAGTGACACATAGCACCTAGCGCCTAGGGACGCACCCAGCGAAGGGAGGGTAAATAGCTAGTTATGAAGTATGTTGTTCCCCTCATGGAATATGGGATAAGTATGTATAAAATACAAAAATATATGAAAAACACAGAAATCAATAAATTGGCACAGATTATAACGCTGGCAATCACATAAATAATAATTAATTAATCGATTCGTATAAGTAAATAATGTGTACTTGTCGAGTAGATATATGTATTTCTTGATCTTACTAAGATTGAAATAAAATATTGTATAGAAATCTATTATTATTTAGATACTACTGTGTAGGCACTAGGCACTACTAATTTTTTGTAATATCTTACAGATAATAAATACTTGATTTACTAGAATAAATATTTAGAAATAGGTATGTATCTATAAAAAAATTAGGTACTATTTTACACAAATATTTTAATCTGTGCCCTATTGCTATATCAATATAGCAAAAAAAACAACCAAATATACATATTTACAATAAGTAAAATATATTACTTAGAAGTCATTATACATTAGAAGAACTCAAGTACACGAGAATAATTGTGTTTTAGTGTATTTATATGCAAATATATGTATGTATGTATATACATTTATATGTCTATATTTTTAGCACATTCTACATTATAAACAACTTAATAGATAAATAAAATGGAACAAATGAGGCATCGTTGGATTCGTTTTGATTGTGGCGCTGAATAAAAATAATTAAGAAAAAAATGTATCAAATGAAAATTAATGAGAAGCTATAACAAAAATATGCATACTATGACAGTGATTTTGTTATCATTACCTTTGTATATTTCTGTTACAAATAGTAGTAAATCTTTATGGGTTTTAATGGTATAACTGGTAATCTGCCACGCCTGCACCATTTGCTAGATGGTCCGTATCGGAGGCGCGGCGTGAAAGCCCTGTTTCATTCGGTCACGCATGTAGGAAATGCTACTATACTAATAGTAGATCATTGATATAAAAATTATTTCTTATGTAACTAGATCACGCCATCGGCGCAGAGAACGTTCTTATATAAGAAATCTCTTATTTATAGATTAAAAAAAGGTATAATAAAACTTAGAAACCTCACGTATCTTGTAAAGGCCTATATGTTATAATAATTGTAATGTATGTTTTATAGATATTTTTAGTTTACTTTAAGCACCGTACATTTTAAAATCCATATCAAATGTCATATATTTAAAAAAAAACAATTTTCTTGTATTTAAATATATTGTATTCAGCCCTTCTTAAAGTCCTACTGCTGGGCATAGGTCTCCCTTCAGTACGAAGGGGGTCAGGCTATAGTCCACGACGCTGGCCAAGTGCGGATTGGCGGACTTCACAAGTCTTTCAAAAACTTGTTAGGTTATCTCAGACATGCAGGTTTCCTTCACCGTAAGACAACTGGTAATCATGTGGCACATGAAAATATCAGTGTTCAATATCTAGGTAACCCAAACGAGCGCGTCAGCACTGAGCTACCATTGCTTTACTGTTTGTATTTATTTATTATTGTACATAACCATATCAAATTTAACGAAAAACGTAAAATTAAAAAGTATTTTATTTAGAGTAAACAAATTTAAAAACATACAAAATTGTCAAAAAGCTCATATTTTAAATTAGCAATAATTACTATAACAGTTAGGATAATTTATATTACTATTAATTATTGTTTGGAGTTAGTAGCGAACTTCCCGATTTATCGGGTGATTAATGCGCCAGTGTCATTTGTGTGTTTGACAATTATTGAGATCTAACTAAGGCACTAAATTTAGTCCAATTGATAATAGTCCTCTAACTTAATAAATAATTTATAGGTAAGAAAGAGATGATGGAAATTTTGATGAGAGAGAAGACGGAGCTTTAAATTTATATATTGAAGTTATACTTATCTTGGGACATTTGGACAACAATATGAGAACAAAATTCTTACGATGCGCGCTACAGCCAAAAAGCGACACAATGAATTTAGCTACATTCCTTTTACAAACAGAGAGTTGTGACATACGGAATGCAATCTTTAGCTATTTTTGTTCTGTTATGCCAAAGAAGTATAATTTCTGACGTGCATACATAAGTACACACACACGTTTTTTTTATCAAATATTTTTTATTTCAATAATACCTACGTATCATAAAAGCGATGATACAAACAAGGATAGCCATAATATTACGATATCTTGATTAAATGAAAAGATTAATCATCAGAATAAGATTCGTTTTAAATCTAGTTTTACTTTCTATATCCAAGTATAAAGCTGCTTTTGCTCTGCTTTTCCGAAAGTAAAATTCACATAGTAGAACCCGTTTGTAGGTCTTGCATCCGCTAATTAACGAGCTTGTAATTTGAGTATATTAAATAGGAAAAGGTCATGAAAACAGAGCATTTATTTAATGGTCAAATATTATTATAAAGCATGCTACGCGTAAATAAACAAATATTATTATAACTTTGTAATTCTTAAATTTAAAAATTACTGAAAAACGTATTCCCAGCAAAAACATTTCATGTAAAATGTTGCCAAGACGAGATCATATGGCTTGCACTGTCAAAATGTTATCAGATCTCATGTAGACCCATGCTACTAACTCTACAAGCCCTTACATCAAAAACTCTACACCTTAATCGAAATATGTGGCTTGGCCGTTTCGCTACCGTCTCAGGCCCCCAGATAAAAAAAATGTCTAATGTATGATGATGATATTATTTGGAGAGTCACAAAGTCTTTATGCTTTATTTTAGCTTCAGTAGTCGAAATTTTTTGACAAACTTAGGTATGGGGCATGTACAATCCAATGTTGTCCTTGGGAGTAGGGTACCCGCTGGGTTTGTAATGAAACTCCAGTGATTGGATTGTAGTTCCTCGGTGATCCGGCTCGAAGGACCAAATGTACAATCCAATATATTTAAATTTTAAACATAGAATGTGCTTTATACTATGCTAATACTAACTTATCATATAGAAACTTATACAGGGCATGAAGATAACCTGCAGTCCTTTATTTTAACTTGAGAAATGCATTCACACATACAAACGGCATACATACAGCTGACTATGTGGGACTCACCGGCCAGAAAAGCTTCTACTACCCACTAAAACCCAATTAAATCTTCCCCGTCTTAATGTCGCGCCGCAAGATCACTAAAGCACTCAACCACGACGCCCCGAGGGCTGGCTTGCCGAAGCAGACCACAACAACCACGCGGTTGATCCCAAGGTTCGTGGAAAAGGCAAGGAAACTTAAAATATCAACGACAATCACTTATTTTCCCCGACCAAAGACTCGAATTCAGGACTTCATGGTCTATAAGCTGCAAAATAGCCACTACACAAACGAGGTATTAATAAATGTTAAAAAAGAACAAAGTTATAGCTTATTAATAAAGCAAACACCACTTAAACGGGTCTCATGTGGTTCAAGTTGTAACGAATATAAATCTTAAATGTGAAAACAGAAGCGACAACGCAACAGTAAGAAGTGAAATATGTATAAAATACAAATGACAAAATGCGGGACATAATTCATGCAGCTCGTGTGCGAAATTGTATTATTAAAGTCATTACAAACATCTTTTCAAATGGATTATTTAAATTAATAAATAATAAGATGGTTTTTGAGACGCCTATTTTAATACCCTATCCATTTTGAACTAAATGAGTATTTGTGTTAAAAATACACTGTTTTGATTCATTTATACAAAAAAATACTTTTAGAAATTCTAACAAAATCTTACTCATTACTCAGGAATCGATTAAGTTCTCAACTTCGAACTTTATATCGAACCTAACCACAAAATCTGATAACTTTAAAGTGGTAGACATTCAAAATATAGTACGAAGTAGTTAGCTGAAGCACTTGATTTAAAAATATGTTTTTACATCAAATATAGAAATATATATTTGTATTAAACCAAGCTTGTAAGAACCATTTTTAATGAGTATAAAAAGTATCAGCTCAATTGTACACTAGTTAATGGTTGAAAAATTGTTTGCAAATTTTGAAATGGACGACTTATTTACATACGAACAAGGCAAGTTAAAAAGAGCTAATAATAAATTACCCTCTCCGAAAACACCTCTTTATTTTGAATTTATTGGGATATTCGCCATAATAACATATATTCTGCAGAAATTTCAATGAAAAGGTTTATCGAGAAGAAATTCTTTGAATACTAAACATTTAAATATTTAATCTGTAAGGCATATTACTCTGTTCAAGAATTTCTAGTTGATGGAAATGTGAAATTGAGACATACTGACTCATATGCGGGCTATCTATAATGTGATGTTAATAAAATTAATAAAAAGCAACTGTTGAGTTTCCCGCCGGCTCTTCTCAGGAAAATTGCTTACCAAACCGTTGGTAGCTTCCTCACGGACTGACAACACTGACGATCTTTAAATTAATAATTCAGAAGTACTTGTAAAAGTCTAATTTAATAAACTTTAATTTCATTACATTTCAAATGATTTATAGTTTAATAAATTAATAATAAGTTTAATAAACTTAAAATGTTATTTTAAACTCATACAAAGCTATTCTTAGTATTAATTAATACAACTAAAGCCATATCATAACATATTTCATTACAAAGTGCAACTTCATATGTAACATAACTAAGTTATAACAGTTACAGTTCGAACACAACTGTATTAACAAACGAGCCACGTGGCAAGATATAATTGCCACAGATGAACGCGCCTTGAGATAACTAGTTTTAGCAATACCATCTAGAGTTGCTATGATATCGTGCAGACTAAATTAGCCTTACGCGTGACCAGATACAAAAATAGATGTTATAAAAACAAGGAAATTAATTATATAACGCGACTAATTTACATGATTATACATTTCAAAGTCACTAAATCTTTAAAGAAAATATGTAGATATTTAAAAAACTATAAAAATGACAGTTTTCTATGACCTCTCTCGGAGGGTAAAAGCTAGTTTACGAAAGAAAGTTAGTAACACTGTTTTAACACAGACAGTAGAAGATATTTAAAGTTACTATTTAAAAAAAATAAGTTGTCGAATTCAATTAAGTAAAACTTATTTTAGAATCCACTTGTATAGAATGTGATATATTATGAAAAGGCATATATGCATGATCACATGATGATTAATTGCGATACTTCTAAATAGATAAACAGGCTTCACAGAAGCTCTCCGCGGCACTGTTTGATATGAGGTTAATAATATGGGCAAACGAATTCTAAAGTATTTACTGATTCATTTAATATTAAATTTAAAACATCTGTATAAATAAAAATGAAAGTTTTTTTGTATGTTTGTCCTCTATGCCTTCTAAGCCATTCAGTAGATTGTGATAAAACCCTAGAGAGTTATTTTGCGTCCCCAAAACAACCTACCCAAAAAAAAAAGATTTATTTTCTTTATATTTAGTTTTTCTTAGTATTGCAGTTATAAATAAGCAAAGTTCACTTTGACTGTAGGATGCCATGAGAAAATTTCTCTTACGCTACTTTTTTAAATATACGATAAGTATTTGTTTTCTACGCGTTCCTAAACAAACCATCCCTAGGGACGTACTCGAGCGAAGCAAGGGTAAATCACTAGCCATCAATAAATAAGACATTCTGAACTTAAATAACCTGGTACAAATGCAAAATGACAAATATTTTTTAAATGACATTTTCATAAAATCTTAAACAAATACGCACATACAACAACACCACAAATTCACACACAAACACACTAAGTACCACTTGAAAATACCTTTTTTTATTAATTTAATATAAATAATTTTTACACTTGGATATACATATTTTTATTGCACATATCTATTATTGTTTTATTACTGTGTTGATTGATCAAAGAGATACGTAGAACACGGACCCATAACTCTTGTCACTTCTTGTATTTTATTAGTAAATAAATACATCTAAAATATGTCATTTACAAATATATAGAGTTAGCCTACTCGTCTAAGCATGGGGTATGTTCCGCTGTGGGTTTTAGTGAGTAGTATTCTCACAGTACCTCGCCCGTTGACGGCGGGCAGGGTCCCCATGTTGGGTTTCCTCAGCGATATAAAAAAAAACTCGTCTAAGCATAATTGAAATTCACGTATTACTTATATGACGTATTTCTTAAGATTTTTGCTATACCATTGTTTTTACAACCTTACAATAAATTACGAATCACTTTAAAAAAATGTCATCTAACCAATTTAGGGTGTCAAGATAAGATCGAGGCGATCGTAACAAGATATACAGACCATCTCAATCAGAGCGGCAGAAGCAATTTGCTACAATTGAAAACAAATAAATGAACGACGCCGCCTCAATTCAACATCTCAAGCCCAACCTCGGCATTTTATCGCTTATTTTTATTTTCTATCGTCATAATGGTCTTTGTTATTACGCGGTGCGACTCGCGATAGAAAGTTATGTCAACTTATACTTCGATTCTTGGATGCCATGAGAAAATCTCTTTTATTGTATCTTATAATGAAATTAATGAGATACTATTAATTATGTAAAAGTAATCTCGTCTTAGTGTAGGTCGCCGATTTTTAGTTAAATGAAACTAAATATCCATACTAATATTATAAATGTGAAAGTTTGTATGTTTGTCTTTCTTTCACGTCGAAACAGACTGATCAATTGACATGATATTTTTGTTTGGAGATAGTTAAAGGGCTGGAGAGTGACATAGGCTACTTTACTGTAGGAGATTATCTTTTTCCACACAAACACGTTATAATACAACGCAAAAAATATTTATGATCAGAATTACATGGAACTTGGTATTAATGCTCTTCAATGCAGTTCAACTAAATAAATAAGTGTTTTAGCATTTTTCGGAATTCATCCTATAAGGGGGTAAAATAGCGGATGAAAATTTGAATGAAACCTACCTTACAGTTTTTTTATAGTTTTAGCGAGAGAGAAGGCGCGGGTTCTGCTAGTTAATAATAAATCTAAAATAATTATAAATATGTTTATTGTACTTAATGTCGTGTAAATGTGAAGTCAATTGCGAACTCACCATTGCGAGATAAAACTCTCCTCAGCATGTGTCCAAACCGCCGCGCGCCCATACACTTCCTTTGCTCGCGAGCGGCATCATCCATACAATCACTATCTGTCGCCGTATCACCTTCACTGTCGTTCTCAGACACGAGAGATTCACGCTTATTAATAGTTTTTGTATTACGTTCATTAAAACTTAAAATAGGTTCGCTTGCACCTAAACTCTTTGGTTCAACGGTCCATCCATCAAGCTTCTGTACATCATTAAATAGATCATCTAAATTTGTTTCTAATAAACCTTTGGCACTACATATCACTTTGCTTTTGGCATCACTGTGTGTAACTATGGCATCCACACTGTTCGAGAGTCTCTTTTCACTAGCTATTATTTTTGCTTCATCTTCATTATCTAGAGTTTCTTTAATATTGTCGTGGGTTTTTGTCCGTTGTTTCAATGTTAGCGAACCTTGCGACACTAAACTCGAGGGTCTTTCTCTAACGCTTTTTTCTGATAGTTCACTCGTTATTTGTTGTTGCGGATGATTTCCGCGAAATATATTCGAGAGCACGATCATTTTCACTATCTTAAACGTACCAAGATGAGTTATAAATTCCATCACTGCATTCCTTATATCACTATTGATGCTTTACACTAAATAGAGGCGAGGTGATTTTGTGTTAAACTGTCGCGAACGTGTGACGTGTTAATGAATTTTTCATACGCGCAAAAAAAAAATATATTTAGTTATGTACAGAGAATATGAAGCTAGCAACATTTTATTTTATCAAGTACTTAAATAGAATATTTATTATCTAATATGAAAAACGTTCAATAAACACTTTATATTTGTAGGACCATCTTACATTCAAAGTGAGTCAGCTTATCTAAGTAGGGATTGTTTTAGGCGAGGTGAGGTGAGGTGGGTGGTAAATCCCATCTGTCACCAGGAATAAAGCGAAATTGTGTCGGTGGAGCCTGATAAAATTACCAGACACGTAAACGTTATCAGAGATACTAAAGCTCTGTTCTGCGAGCTCCATTCTAAAACGGCAACCGACATTATTCACTAATATTACAATGTCGCTGTGTAGTTAGCATCTTATATCGTGAGTAGCTTAATTTCATGCGCTCTAAACATAGTTTTTAGAACTTTTGTCTGTCTTTCTGTCTGTCTGTTACCGCATCACAAAAAACCACTGGAGAGATTTTGATGAAACTTGGTATGGTGATAGCTGGTTATCCGGGTCAACATATAGGATACTTTTTACCGCGGGAAAACGTCTCATTTCTGAGAAAAAATATACTATACTAGTATGTAAAGCCTAAGAATTCGGTTTTTGGTCATCTGAACGCGGGCGGAGCCGCGGGCAATGCTAGTAAAAAATAAAATCAACACAAAGTGATAATTTCTTTAATTTCTCAGAAATGAAAATAATTTAAACTCGTTAAAATCACAACTGCGACGTTTTTCCAAATAGCTTGTCAAAGAATGTGTATAACCTGAACAAAATTGTCGTATATCAAATGGCAAAAAATGAAACATGTGGACAACGTTTGTAATTAAAAAGCACTTTGGCTGAAACCGGGTGAACTCAGTTTAAGTACTAGACACAGTGAACTGGTCTATTCTATAGTAACTGGAAACCGGTAAAAATTTATTTCGACTTCTTTCACATACGCTTGCAGCACTGAAAGCGTTCAAAGAGCCCGCTACATTTTACAATACCTTTGTGCTTAATAGCTTGAAAACTTAAATAGTTTTCTATACTCCCAATAATTCCGAATAAAGCAAGAATCGAGTATAGAAATGGACTATATCAAAATAGTCATATAATTCATCGATATTATTCTCCGCTATTTGAACGTAATCTGAGATAACGATTTTGGCTAGCTCATGCAGCATTTGAGATAGAATATTACACTTCATGTTTTCGAATGGAATATGAATTGCAAAATTTATAAAATGAATAGTGAAAATAACATTTAAAATACTAATAATAATAAACAACATTAAATCAAAAATAAACATTACTTGCCGACATATTTTTAATTTTAGCGCATCCGATGAAGCATTACGTATATTTTTAACTAGCGACTCACCCTCGCTTCGCTTGGGTTCATCCCAAGCTTGATAGCCCATACAAACTGTCTTTCCCAATTTAACCCCTTTAAGGGATGACTTGCGGGATAAAAAGTATCCTTTGTCCTTCCCAGGGTCTCAAACTATCTTATTACCTAATTTCATCTAAATCGGTTCAGTAGATCCAGAGATTACCCCCTACAACGTCATAAACTCACAAACTCACAATCTCACAAACTCACAAACTTTACTTTATGATATTAGTATAGATAACTCTAATTTTATAGAACGTCATATTAAAAAAATAGTGAAAACACATAAAAATAAATATGTAGTTCATATAAACGAAAAACAGCATTCCGTAATTCACTTTAAACAACTAAAAAAAAACTAGAATAAAACAAATTAACTTTAAAAACCCACAACCTCATAATCTTTATTGCATTCTTTGCTAGAGAACATATGCGAAGAAAGTACATATTTATGTTTAGACATAACTAAAATGGCAATAATAACATAAGCTGTTAAACAACTTTGCTTTTTAGAGCATATCTAGTTTAAGAAATGATATTCATTTAATTTGAATAATATGTAAATATCAACGGCCTTATTATTTCCCCTACATTATAATTTAAAGAACAAGATACAAATTCTTACAAGATTTTCTTATTCATTGACTCTATTTAACGCAAATTGAGTCATATAATTTGTGTAAATTTTCTTTTAAATATTAATTAACTTTACACATTTTATATACCCATAATCAATTTTATTGCTCGTCAAATTGAAATTACAAAATTCATCTCTAAATATAAATAGCATAAAATTCTATTGTTTCCAGTACACTAACTGTTGCTAATCGTTATGATAATCAAGAATATTAACCTCTTCGAAAAATCGCAAGGTCTCCTCAAGGTGATACCGTTACGTCACTTACGTTTCAGCAGATCGCACACGACTATATAGTCGTGTGATACGTACGATTACGTACGTACATTGTAAATTAAATTATAATATGTAGTAATAAGTATTATTTTTTATTCATCGTGAAGGCGGGCCTCTTAGAGAAGTAACACAAAACAAGTCCATACAACCGATGAACCGTTAACAAAAAAAAATGTTTAACTATAATAATTTTAGTTTAGTTTTTTTTTTAATTATAAAAAGACTTTTAACTTTAATCTAAAATTATAATAATTTCTTAATAAAAATAATATTAAAAAGAAACAACAGTAAAGAAGCGATCACCAAAAAAGCATGACTAACATAAAGTTACATTTCCTTTGGCTGTAACAATACACAAAACAAACGAAACGAGTGTTTTTCCCAATAAAAACAGGGCACATTTTTTCTAACAAATACACTTTCACCGCACGTTTCTTCGTGTAAAGACGTCCTAAAAATAGCAGTGAAAACGTTTTATTTTAGCAATATCCTGATTTTAGTAGAATCCCCCTGGTGGCTCCAGTTTACGATTCCATCTCGTCCCTGACAGCCCGATACGCCAACGGCATGATTGAAACACATTCAACTTTATATAAAATGTTATTTATATGAAAATTTTGTCACGGGTACTACTTAAATAGAATGTTTATTCTTGACTGCCTCTTGTACGAGTACGCGTGGCAATTAACATAGTTTTACTATAATACCTATTTTCCAATTATTGTGTACTAGCGGCTCACCCTCGGTTCGCTCGGGTTCGTCGCTAGGTACGTTTTAAATATATATACATAGTTATTACCCAACGTTAGCCATATAAATTTTGGCTGCAGTTTAGTATATGGGACGCGGCCCCTGGAGGAGTGGGTTGGTATTTTTGGATAGGGGAGTTATAGAGAGTGCAAATATATAAAAATTATTTTGAGGAAACAAAAGAGTCAAAAGTTATTGAGACTTAAAGTTACAACATTTCCATACATTCTTTAGACATTCCTGTCATTTAGACACTTGGAAATATCAAAATGTCACTTTCAATTGTCAAAATGATCTCCATATTATGTTTTGTCGTGTTTTTAATTATACTTTGCGTGAAATTTAAATTTTCTAGTTTTCTAGTCATATAATAAAGCCTTAATTGTTGTGGAAATATGTATTGTACATAAAAAAGGATATTTACTATTAGTTAAAGGTATGTATATCTTTTGTAATCACATAGGTAAAGAAATGTATGGAAATGTATTAGATATGTTGTAACTTTAAGTCTCAATAACTTTTTACTACTACGTTGCCTGAAAATATTTTTTATATATTTTGACTCTCTGTCACCTCCCCTATCCAAAAATATCACCCACTCCGCCAGTTGGTAACGAAATGTATGGAAATGTATGGAAATGTTGTAACTTTAAGTCTCAATAACTTTTTACTTCTACGTTTCCTTAAAATAATTTTTATATATTTGGGCTTCCTGTCACCTACCCTATCCAAAAATACCACCCACTCCGCCAGGGGCCGCGTCCTATATACTAAACTTGTGCCTAAATTTTAATATGGTTGTTAAGTATTCTTAAATAAGTATTCTTAAATTTTATAATTTTTAATATTATAAATGGGTCCAGCCGTTCACGCGTGATGGCGTGACCAAGGGAAATAGGGATTCATTTATATATATATATATAATACATATAGATTATTCAATTACTAAATTAATGTTTCGAAGAAAAAAGTTAAAGTTATTCATAAGACTCTTTCATAACAGCTAAACTAGACGAAAAAATTAGAAAACATATCAAGTCTCTATTTAACTCTTATCAAGAGTTGATAATTTCTTGAAATAGAAAATCGAATTAATGAGTATGAAATTCCAGATTGGTTCAAGCTATAATATACATACGTATATTTTTGTGCCTTTGATCTTTTGCATACGCGTGAGTGACGAGTGATATCGTTGACTCTATCCTTTCTTCTTTAAAACGTTAGAAATAACTAACGCTTCAGGTTAATTTATAAGGACTACATCAACATGTGTATCTATCTATACATATAATAAAATTGTAACTAAGCCGAATCTGTGCATTAAATATTTTGTTGGAAAATCTTATTAAAATAAACGTTATTATCGATACAGAGGCCGAATCTATAGTTTTTAGAATTTTTGTCTGTCTGTCTGTCAGTCTGTCTGTCTTTTTGTTACCGCATCACAGAAAAACCACTGGAGGAATTTTGATGAAATTTGGTATGATGATAGCTAGCTATCCGGGTCAACATATAGGATACTTTTTACCACGGAAAAATATCTCATTTTTGAGAAAAAATACAAAAACTGCAATGTAAGAGTATATTATATTCTTTATTGCACTTAAAATATGATACAGAAAAAATAACAATAATAAACAGTTCACAAAGGAGAACTTATCTCTAAATATGTAAAACCTAAGAATTTGGTTTTTGGTCATCTGAACGCGGGCGGAGCAGCGGGCGATGCTAGTATGTTATAAGATTTATACTCGTCAAAACTACTTGTACTATGTTTATAGTTATTAAACATAAATTTTATGTTCCTACAAAAGTAATAATTCGTAATAATATATGAATGTGATACTCAACAATATTTTTAGGATTTACCTACAAGATATAGAACGAAACTTCTCGTAAAAAAAATTGTATGCGATTATAAGAAAAAAATATGGTTTTTTTTTTTTCAATATATGTTTATGACAATTGATAATTTTACCTAGTTTAGCACTTATTAGGGCCACAAGCTCCCAGATACCTACCATTTCTAGCAGGTACTAAAATCATACAATTGGTTTATTATGTTCGTTATATGCCATCTTACTAATATTATAAACGTGAAAGTTTAGATTTGGATGTTTGTTACTCAATCACGCCAGAACGGATATGGATGAAATTTGGCACAGAGATATAATGTATAGTCTGGAATAGCACATAGGTTACTTTTTATCCCGAAAAAATGTACGGTTCCCGTGGGATAGATTTATTTCTGTCGATGCGAAGGTGAATCGCTAGTTATTATAAATGCCAAAGTTTGTGTATTTATGTTTATTTCTCCTTCATGCTCAAACGGCTGGATGGATTTCGATGAAACTTAATACACAGACAGATTGTGACCTAGAGTAGCACATAGGCTTGCTAGTTACATTATATTTATTATTAACTATGATGATGTTGGTGTGTAAACCGCCTAACCCAGCGACAGTTAGCTATTTTCACACCGGATGCGCCTAGCGATCCATGACCGTCGGACACGACATTCGCAAACATATATGTAATAAAAATAAAAATATTAGTCTGACTTATGTATGTATGTCCATTTGTTATACTTTTTTGGTGCAGACTAAAGCTGCTATTTCTGGATCAATTTACTATGAATTATTATAGTGGGGTTATTTATTTTGCTGAAAAAGAATACTCTTCCAGTTATTGATAGTAACAATTATTTAGAAGCTCATTTATTTTGAATAAATGATTAAAGGGAATAATAACAATGACATTAAATAAAAAAATTACCTAAAATAAGAAATCTCATTACATTTTTTAAAGGTATAACAATATTAACAATGTTTGTTCCTTCTCACGATGGCGCAAAGATGTGAAAATAATATACGCTATTAAGAATGGAGCCGCCATACTCAGTCTAAATCAGCACAGGAGGCCTGAGCAATTGCGGCCAATTATCTCAGCAGATATTAAGGTCAGAGGTACACCAAGTTTCATTAACGTTGTTTATTTCTATTGAATTCTTATTATAGGAACAAAACTCGTTAAAAATATTAATAAAACGAATCGATCTTTAACTTTTAAGATCAATATTAATAAGGGAACAAAGATGGAAAAAAAGACAATAACATTAAAGGAACCTATAGCCGTAATAAATCAACAACGATACATTTTTTTATAACGTGACTTGATGCAAACAACGTATTGAATTTATTACAGCATTCATCTTCGCATTGTATTGTTCTTATCTAGATTAATCGTTTCATACAAACTGGTCATAAAATTAAAATAATACCGCTATATTACTGTTACCATCCTGTTACGTAACTAAGTCTATTCCGGAGGATGAATTAATTACACAAAAACATAAATACGTATTAAATGGAGAATACAATTCTTTATATGGAATTTCGACAACTGTTTTTCTTAGTACATATCTATAAACAACTAAAACAAGTACTAAGCTGGGGATTGCATCTTCCACTTTGCATTTACCAAAACTCCTATTAATAAGATCGACCAAATGATAAGAACGGAACTCATAGTACGTAAATATGTACTGACTAAATATTTATGTATGTATGTCCTATGAGATTGTGCTGAGATAACTACAAAACATCAGAGGAAAAATAAATTTTGCAATGTCCATATTTTTCGTTAATGTTAATTATATACCTACACAAAACATATCTCTCGCTCTGTATACTTCAGCCCTAACACATTTGATATGAAGCTAAATTGGTACATTAACCGTGTGAGTTATTCGTCGCGATACAGAAGAAAGGACATCTTGATTGTTGACGTCATACTTAATTGGAGATGGGACACAAATCCATATAGGCATAACATTCCCTAGTCCGTAACATAATGAAATATTAGTGGTAAAACTTACACCGTAACATTGTTGATTATTTGTACATATTTTTTTTTTATATTTTGACAAACGAACAACGCCCGCCACCTAGGCAAATTTTATTACTAGAAGTAGCCTGTTTGTTACTGGCCATAGCTATTAGAATTTAAAGGAGTAACAAACATACAAACATACATACACACATACAAACTTTCATAAATATGAATATTATAAATTAATAGTAGCGTGATAGCATGTTTTATATCCCCATAATTTAACCTATTTTTTCCGTAAAAACTCCAACACGATTGATTTTCATTATAACCCGCCTACAATACGTATCCAGAGGAAATAATTAAAAACAGATTTACAACGTAAACGTGGTAGGCCATTATATTAAAGACGTTAATTCCAAAACAGCAGACACGCCTGTAGCAAGGACAACTAAAACTACCAACAAAGAAATTTTCTTTCATTATGCAAGTAAATTATTAATATAATTATAAATTGAAAAGTATAAACATCATTTTATTAAGCTCTAACAAAAAATATATTTTAAAAATAATATATAGAAGTATTTCATGTAAAAAGTTATGATTAAGTGCTAATAACTTCTAACCTACCAGCAGTATCCATAAAGTGTCCTTTACTTCACTAAAACTTAGCAAAATTGTGATCTTAAGATTACACATCTGTGAGTACTACCTACATTGTTTTGTGTACACTGCAAAGAAGAATGGAGTCCATCAAACACACAATTCAGGAACTAACACAACATTTCAACGACAAAATGGCTGAGTTTCAAGAAAATTTAAATTCTTCAGTGTCTGCGACAAGTCCTCCTTCAGCTATTGCAATTCAGTTCAGTACTTTCCGCTCATTTGTATTATCTGCACTTGAGGGACTCCAACTACAAGTTCAGCTTCTAACTAAGCAATATGACAGCATGGAAATGCGGAGTAGAAGGAAAATCCTGTTAGTGCACGGTGTTCAAGAGGAAAGAAAAGAAGATACAGCCTCTGTAGTGCTAAAGGCGTTGTCACAACACTTTAAAATGCCAGATCTCTCATTAGATAATGTGAGCAGATGTCAGCGTATTGGAACACCATCAGTAGAGAAGTCGAGACCCATATTAATTAAATTCAAGGATCACTCCTTGAAAAATCAAATTTGGTACTCTAAGGCGAATCTCAAAAATACTGGAATTACTCTATCTGAGTTTTTAACCAAATCCAGACACGAAACTTTCATGGCTGCAAGGCAACGCCTCGGAATATCTAAGTGCTGGACCAAAGACGGATTTGTGATTGTCACTGGCCCAGACGGTAAGCGCCATAGTATAGTATCGTGTGCTGAGCTCAACAAAATTATCGCCGTTCCTGAAGCTCAAGGTCGAGCAGCCACTGCCTCTTGTGTGGGGTCCATGGTGGAAAACAAGGCAAAGCAGATCACCCGTGCTAAAAGAATCATCAAAAAGTAACATAACCTCCATTATTATGTTGTATAATCCTTTGTCGTTGTTTTAGTTAATGTTTCTACTCTTTCCTTTGTTACTGTATTTTGCTAGTAGGTATTTTAATTATAATTTCTCAACGTCTTTTCTATTTTGGGATAAATTACCCACAGTATTTAGTATACAACCAATGTCACATTTTTATGATAAACAAACATCAGAATTAAGGTGACATTTGACAGTTGACATTGTACTCATACAGTTTTGTTTCGTTTTACGATTTATACTTTAGTAATTATAACTCTTGTTATTGTTAAAATGTGCTGCTGGAAGGTTAATAAAGCGTAAATTAATTATTATATTATAATATTATTATCTTATATATTTTAAAGAGTAATATTTTTATTATTATTATTAATTAAAATTAGGTATATTACTTATTATATTTAATTACTTATTTTAGTTACATTACATATTATTTAACATAATTATATTATATATTGAATTTAACTAACTTATTTATTTATTTATAAAAAAAAAATGAGTTGCAATGACAGTATAAGTAGTAGCAGTTCGCATAGTGATTTATTTTACCAATGCGATTCCACATCATCCGACGGCAGTTTTCACAGCATTTCCATGCCGCTTAACACTTCTCTAGAGAACACTTTTAGCGATTTTTCAAAAAATTTTAACGTCATTCATTTGAACGCGCAAAGTATACCCGCTCACTACCCTGACTTATTAGATTCTTTTGATGTAAAGAATATCCATGCGGTGTTAGTATCCGAAACCTTTCTGAAGCCCTGTTTACCCTCAATTGCGTACGCTTTGCCTGGTTTTCATCTAATACGGAATGACAGAACTGAGAAGGGGGGAGGCGGGGTAGCTATATACCTCCGTAGTCACATTCCTTTTTCTATACTAGATAAATCACCATCTGTTTTCTCAAATTCTGCTGAGCATATTTTTATAGAAGTTTTATTTGGCACCGTCAAGGTCCTTCTTGGTGTGTTTTATAGTCCTAACTTACATATCAATTATTTTGAGTCTTTTGATGAACTCTTGGAAAAACATGTTCCAAGCGTAGATCACACCATCATTATGGGTGATTTTAACACTTGTTTAATTAAAAACGACTCGCGCGCAAATCGTCTTAAAGCTATTGTCGACAGCTCAAACCTGAACTTACTCTCCACGAATGCTACCCACCTGTTTCCTAATTGTTCACCATCCCTTTTAGATCTTATGATGGTTTCGTCAACTGAACGCGTAGCCACTTATGGTCAAATATCTGCGGAGGCATTCTCTTATCACGACCTCATTTACTTGTCCTATAAAATCCGACCACCTAGATTCAAGCCTACAGTAGTGATGCGAAGGTGCTTTAATAACTTTAACCATGATAAATTTATGCAGGATCTTAATAATATTGACTGGGAATGTATATTTAATGCTTCAACTATAAATGATAAGATCACCATTTTTAACTCAATTATCACTGAACTGTTTGACATTCATGCACCACTCCGACCAATAAAACTTAAACATCTCCCAGCACCGTGGCTAACGCATGATATAAAGTTGCTCATGGCTAAGCGTAACTCTGCTAAGTCTAAATACAAATTAAATCCTACTGATAAAAACCTAAGAAGGTACAAAATACTGCGGAATCGATGTAATAAGACTTGCAGAGATGCCAGGCGAGCATATATTTATTCATCGGTTGAAAGCAATGATCCCGCCCACACATGGAAATTCTTGGATGCTATGGGACTTGGACGTAGGCGTGGCAACCACTCATCACTCTTAAACAACTGTACCGATTTAGACTCATTAAATAAACATTTTACAACTGTTAATGCGTTACACAGCAGCACTAAATCGAGTACCCTTCAATCCTTATCACATAATCACGACCCTTCTATTACTTCCTTCCACTTCGCAAATGTTACGCCCGCAGAAATTAAAAACCACGTGATAGCCATCAAATCTGATGCTATTGGTAGTGATAATATAAGTAGAAAAATGATATTATTAAGTCTTAACACTGTTCTTCCTATACTGTGTCATATCTTTAATCATTCCCTTACCTCCAATGAATTCCCTGACGTTTGGCAACTTGCAATAGTGATCCCTATACCAAAAACATCTAATCCTACATCATTTTCACAGTACCGACCAATTTCCATACTTCCTTTCTTATCTAAAGTCCTTGAACGCATAGTCCATCAGCAACTATATCTACACTTAAATAATAATAACATCTTATCTCCTTTCCAGTCCGGCTTTCGACCTGGGCACAGCACTGTGACTGCACTTAATAAGGTCTGTGATGATATTCGACGCGGATTTGACAATCAGCAGATTACCATCCTGGCCCTGTTAGATTTCTCTAATGCATTTAATACAGTAGATTTTGACATCCTACTTGCCATTCTCAAGTCCATAAATATTTCCTCATACGCTACTGAATGGTTTTACTCCTACCTAAATAACCGCCAACAATACATTAGACTAGATGGCAAGCGGACTTCTTGCTCTCGTATTAATGCTGGAGTCCCTCAGGGCGGAGTTCTTTCTCCTCTACTCTTCTCCATTTTCATTAACACTCTCACTAAGCACCTCACTACGTCCTATCATCTTTATGCAGATGACTTGCAAATTTATGCGACTACAAATGTAAATGACATTGCTAAGGCTATTGGAAATATTAATTTCAACCTCGAAATTATTAGTACCTGGTGTAAGTCATTTGGTTTGTGTGTTAATCCGAGCAAGTCTCAAGTAGCAGTCTTTGGCAATTCTAAACAACTTTCTAAAATACATTTTCCTCTCCTCCCTCCCATTTCATTTAATAATGTTCATTTAGAATACAGCAGTAGTGTTAAAAATCTAGGGATCATAATGGACAGCACTTTCTCCTGGACACCTCAAGTTGCCCAACTTAGCTGTAGGATATTTCTTGCTATTGGCACCTTGAGAAGGTGGAAAAACCTATTGCCGGTCAAAACCAAAATATTATTAGCCAACTCCCTTTTATTGCCGATACTCGACTATGCTGACTCCTGCTACCTAGATTTATCTCAGCAATTACTCAATAAGCTTGAGCGTCTCCAGAATCTTATTATAAGATATATTTTTGGACTTAGGAAGTATGACCACATTACGCAATATCGGACACAGTTGAGATGGCTAACAGTTCACAATAGACGTAATTTACACGCGCTTTCTCTATTATACACAACCCTTTACCATCCTTACACTCCCACCTACCTCAAAGAACACTTTAAGTTCTTAGGGGCAAGTTCCCAGCTCGCTCTAGAGCTTCGCTCTCGCAGTGAAAGATTACTAGAAATCCCATTAGTACATTCCAAATCCTATAGTGAATCTTTCACTATTAAGACGGTGAAGCTCTGGAACGAGCTTCCAAATGAAATAAGACAGTCCAAATCAATAAGCATTTTTAAAAAGCGTCTCAAAACACATTATTTGTCGCTTTACAACTAAGCTGTCATTATAGTTGCATGTATTATATTATTGTGTATATTATGTATGTTTATTATTATTTTATTATATTATTATGTATATGTATGTTTAAGTATTTAAACAATAAATATTTATTGTATAAATAGTATTTTATATATGTATTTTTTTATGTATGTTTATAATATGTAATACGTCTGTTGAGTACACTTTATGCACCTTTCCGCTTTCTGTTAACTTTTGTATCCTACTTCTAGCGGTTGCCTGTAAGAGATCACTTTTAGTGATAAGGCCGCCTTTGCACATTTCTTTAAATGTATTTTTTTTTTGTATGTATCATTTTTATTTTTGTGTGCAATAAAGTGTTTAAATAAATAAATAAATAAAAATTTAAAAACCCCCTACGCAAATTAATTGTCATTTAACGATTACACTGGCACGCGTGAAGTACTTAATCGAGTAATCATACGCTAAAATGCCTTACATCATTTAAGAGCTGATACTCTTACACTGCTGAACCGATATTAACGAAACATTGCTAAGAACCACCGCAAGGAAACTAGCTTTCAAATGAAAAAAACCGCATCGAAATCGGTCCATCCATTTGAGAGCTACGATGCCACAGAGAGACAGACAGACAGATATCACTCTTTTTGCGTCGAAGATTAAAAATCACTGTAACTATACCATTAAAAATGTTCCTCATGTGTAACACCTTTGAATGCCTATAGTTTTTTTCTACATAAGATTGATTATTTGTACGATCTTACAAAACCCAAAAAAATGAAGTTTCACAATAATATAACAGTTTAACTTCTAAGAATGTCTTATCGGTGGCAAGAAGTTGGTCTGATAATAAGTATACCAACAACTGGTTACTGGGTTGACTAAACATCGTGTTACTTTATTTGTTTTTTCAAATAAATATATGTAAATGCTAATATAGGACCTATAAAAACTGACTTTTAACATGTGTCTACTTTAACATACGGTGGTCTCATATTAAAATTTTATTTACCGACTGTTCAAAATAGTGAACATGTATATTTTTTTTATTTCTTTGGCACAATATGTAGGTTAATAGGCTTAATGAATTTTATTATATGAGATGTTATGTGACAAACATCAAATCATGGTTAATTATTGTTTATTCAGTCACTTCTTTTTCATTTTTAGAGTTCAGTACCTCGAAAAGAAAAAAGACCCTTATAGGATAATTTTGTTGTTTGTCTGTCTGTATGATAAGACCCTTTTTCTCAAGAACGTATCGAGGTATCAAGTGGATAAATAGTCAGGTTTGTAATCCCTTATAGTTGTGAAAAAATCAAACTTCTAAGTCAACTCAATCAAAGAAATTGCGAGTGTTAAAATACATACCGCATTTATACCGCATATTTTAACACTCGCAAGGGAATCGAAACGTAGGGTACTTCGCGTTGACCTAGAGTCAAGAAATTTGGTAATAAGCATTGTCTTATAGCGCAAGTAAATGAAAAAAACCCCGAAAACCGTAAATTTGTAGTTACATCACAAAAAAAAATCTTTCGCTATTTTAAACTTATTTTTATATTTTATACTACGGAACCCTCGTTTTATATTATTTTCTAGATAATTTCAACAGAAAAACATACCGCCCTTCATACAATAAATATGAATGTTTTTCATGGTTTTATTTATATCGGCTATAATTATTTTGTTTCCTCAGGATAAGGATATCCTTAGTAGAGGTCAAAACAATTTTAGCACAATAATTGTAAGTATATTATATTTATTACTGCGCATATAACCAGTTAGGTGACCTAGATTTTTACTGTCTCCAAAGTAATGACTTTAAAATAGCTATAATATGAAGCAATCTGTTTGAAACTGCTTACCTTATCTATTTATATAAACATGAATGTATGTTTATGTTTCTTTGTAACTTCTGCATTCCAATCATTCAACCGATTGTGATACAACTTTGGCGTACGATAGATTTAAAAATCATTAAACGAGATTAAAAATTAATAATTACGTATTAATCAATCAGGAGTACAGTAGTAGGCAGTGGTAGCCCAGTGGTAACGCGTCCGCTTGGGAAACCGAGTGAAGCCGGTTCAAATCCCGGGTCTCGCACCTCTGATTGTTTTTTATGTGCGAATCATTTCTAACATGATTACCACTTGCCTTACGGTGAAGGAAAACATCGTGAGGAAATCTGCATGTCTGAGAGAAGCTAGCAAGTTTTCGAAAGATATGTGAAGTCCGCCAGCCCGCACTTGGCCAGCGTGGTGGACCGTGACCTGATCCCCCTCGTACTGAAAGGAGGCCCGTGCCCAGCAGTGGGACGTTAAAAAGGGCTGAATTCAGTAGTACATAGTAAGTTTGATAATACATAAATATTACCAAAAAATAACATATTGATAGAAAGCAGTCCAGTAGTTACATTGACTTTCTCTCAACTGTTTAAATCGTGTAATACCTAGAACCCTGAATCCGTCTCTAATAAATACCATAGGAGGGAAAGTGACAGAAACACTGCACGCATGGAAGTCAAATGATGCAGAACTAGATGACAAGTTATTATAGCCGCTATTAAAGAAACATAAAGTTCATTTTAGTATATCAAATAAAGTAAGCTTTTGTAGATCTTATTGCTTTATAATAAAGATTATATTGTGAGTAAAATACAATTTTCGGCCTTGAGTGAAAGTAATTGCGGAACATATCGTCGTTTGTTATTCGTTGTGACTTCTAGCGGTAAACATGTGTTAAAATCGATTTATATAAAACTCGATACGATTAAAATTAAAAACTTTTTTTATGAAGGAGAATTTTGGCATGGAAGGAATGTGAAAGCGATTAATATTTCTTGTTCGAGTACCTACTTGTAAGTTCGGAAACCTGTTAAGATAATCTATTTGGAGTACATATGTATATATACTTATTAACGTATCAAAATTGAAACTACATAATTCTTTTTAAATTACCATTCGCACTTAGCTCAGCTGCAAATTATAAACATAACCTACTAGAATAGTTAGACTCGTCACTATACGGCACTCAAACTCCAGTAAAAATCGATTTGAAGGATCTATCGATTAAAATCATTAGATTAATAAATATAAACATATATTTTTTTATGATTGTATGACCTGCCATTCTAATTTAAAAGCTCGGCCCAAATATGGCATAATCAAAAAGAATTATATATATTACAGGCAGGGTTTAACAAGATTATTTCTTAAAGGAACATTTACATTTGCAAAAGCTATCATGTACCTACTACAGGATCTTTAACAATATTTAATAAAAAAAATAGCTTGTTTTAAAAAGTTTAACATTAGTATTTACATGTTTCCATCTGGAGATCAAAAAAGAAATCACAATATATTTTATTGCTGTCTTTGTGTCATTGCGGTGCCTAATGGCATAGCTTTGTTATCGCAACGACGCGCGCCTCGCTCTGAATTTCTTTCAATTGAATTTTTTTCACGTATTCCCTCATAAATCCGAAGGTTTCGCGCTTTGTTGGTTCCAACGGCGTTATTGTTTAAGGATTTTACTGAGATTAAAAAAAAGTTAAATTGTCCACATAAAATTACGTTGAATATATAATATACATAGTTCGTACTATTTATATGTATGTATTAAAACGATAAATGAAAATTATTTCAACTCAGTTATATACTACTCAGTTATCTGTACTAATATTATATAGCTGAAGAGTTTATTTGTTTGGTTGAACGCGGTAATCTCAGAAACTACTAATCTGATTTGAAAAATTCTTTTTGCATTAGATAGCCCGTTAACTGAGGAAGGCTATAGGCTATATATCATCCCGGAAAAATGTACGGTTCCCGTGGGATATATTTTTGTCTAGAAACGAACCTGAAGCAAAGGGAGGGTGAGTCACTAGTATGTTTCAAACTATGTTTATAGTAATGCTATGCTGTTTCTTATTAATTCAGATTTTCACTTCTATTACTTTATACATAATCTATAAAAATTATTTATGGCATCGTTTCTTAATGTATAATAAAAAATAAATGAATAAATACACATTCAGTATTAAAGATATTTATTTCAAATAAAAAAAGGTTATAAAGATTACTTTATGGCATTTAACGTCGAATAATCGATATTGAGTAATTTGCTATACCTACTTATATCTAAAAATAAATGTTTTGATTTTATTAACGCAAAGTGAAATGCTTATATAAGCGCACACTTATTAAAGCTACAAGTTAGCAGATTCGATGGTTGTTTGTGATACGAGTCTAAACGCTGTTCACGACTTCAAACAGGTTTGTGTGAGAAAAACGAGATAAATCAGCTGTTAGGTGTAGTTCACTACCTTAAAAAGCATTAAGACCTGCGACATTGCACTCTAATCATGCACATATTTAAAAAAAAATGTTGACAAACTGACAAGTCAAAAACTTCTTGAAATAAAACCTTTTTTTCTGATTGGCTTTTGCATATATTTTATATTTTTTTTTACTTACTTGAAGTTTCATCTATCTTTAGATCAAAGTCACAATTAATATTAAAATTAAATGGAATTTTAATTAAGTATAAGTACTTATAAGATTCCAATATAAATCTAATACTAATTTTATAAAGGGGTAAAGTTTGAAAGTTTGTGAGTTTGTTTGTAGGAAGTAATCTCTGAAACTACTGAACCAATTTAGATGAAACTTGGTGAGAAGATAGTTTGAGGCCCTGGAAAGGACATAGGATAGTTTTATTCCGGAAATCATTCCCTAAGGGAGTAAAAATGGGGATGGAACTTTGTATGGGGAATCAACCTAGGGACGAACCCGAGCGAAGCAAGGATGAATCGCTAGTCCCATATAAAGAAGTTGTAAGAGAATAAAATGTTAATAGTAAACAAAACAATTCGTAGATTTCAAAACAATGAAATTATTTGGAATGGTACAAACCATTCGTAGTTGTTTGTTGAGGGTCAGTCCACATCTGCATATGACTCATGGACTAACTGAGATCAAGGCTTCGCGGGATATTGGCCTATAAGATACACAATATGTAAAAGGCCATGACCATAAATGTAAAACTATACACGTGTTCATTTTAAATCATAAATCTTCATTAATAAATAAGCATATATCGGTTTATTTGATTTAAAAATATAAAAATAAATATCTCTATAGAGTTAATTATAATACCAAAAAAAACATTAAATAATAATTAGAACACTATGCAATTTCAAGAAACAACTACCTTATCAGTTAACAAATAATTATGTTACCTAGTAAGCATTCCGACTGCAATTCATTTTATGCATATTTAGTTAATAAAACAATGACTGATGTCATACGCATATAAATCCATACTAGGCTACTGTTTTATAAAAGTTAATTTTATCCAAATATTAGTAACTAGCGAATCATTCTTGCTTCGCTTGGGTTCGTCCCTAGGTTGATCCCCCATATAAAATTTCATCCCCATTTTCACCCCCTTAAGGGATGATTTCTAGGATAAAAAGTATCCCATGACCTTCCCAGGGTCTCAAACTATTTTCTTACCAAATTTCATCTTAATCGGTTCAGTAGATCCAGAGATGATCCCCTACAACGTCACAAACTCACAATTCACAAACTTTACCTCTTTATTATATTAGTATATATGAATAAATAGATATAGTTTTAACTTTATTTAATTCGATATTAGGTTAATTAAATTACTTTAATGTACAACGAAAATGTTTATCTTGAATCCTTTGTCTCCAATTCCAGAGCGCTAGCTTATTTAGTTAAAAATTCTACACTTGAGAGCTCTCAGCAAATGTATATTACACTTTTTGTATACAAAAGGTCAGTTCGCTAACTATATTATATATAAACAGATGGATAAAGAACTACTTGTCGTTGTACGTGAATAGGAGGTTCACATTTGTATTTTATCATCAGCTATTTCAATTTAGATAACAGAACGAGTGAATTCATTGTGCGCATAGCGATCCGTACATAATAAATGTTTGAGCAGAGTTTCACATACCTATCGACGCGACTAATGCCGTTTCAATTGAGTATCGATTCAATTCGAACAGCGACGATTTTAATCCTAAACAGTCGGGATTCGCAAACTTTGCATCCGCTATTTATCGGCGTAAAACAAACACAATACGTTTCGATCCTCTTATCTCCGTATATGTTTAATGAGACTCGCAGCGGAAAACGGGTGAAATTTGGAAATAGCGTGATGTGGGTCAGCCGCGGCATTATCTCAGACGCCGCAACGAAATAAACAAAGGACCGAGGCGTCGCTGGCGTTGCGCAAAAACAGTTCTATTGATCAAAAACAAACACAAAATCACCTCGCCGGTCGTACTGCACGTCGACGATACGATCGACGACGAGGTCAATGCTTCCATTCTGGCACCACTATTCACGTAATCATCGAAACACAAATACATCACTCGCGGGCACTACGTTCGCTGCACAGCGCGGACATTTCAAAATGCGGAATTGTCGCCGGCACGCTCGCCGTCTCGATCGAGCGCATTGGCGCGCGAAAAACACGCGTATGCGCATAGATTTTCACAGCGCCACTGTTTAGAACGTTTCCCATGCGATGAGAGCGGAGTCAGAGCGGAGCCGCCAATTACACTCGCGGCCTTCGTCGATCATTATATTGTAGGTAACCATTCAAACTTGGAACAATGACCCAAGTTATTTAACGTAACTGCGTGTAAATGTAACGATGTTATTAAGATTCATTAAGAGTTGTTTTCCGTTCGGACGTTCGAGATCGAGTGTAAGACGATGATTGGCCGCGCTGAGCGATCATATCGGGTATGAACCGGATCGTCATTTTTATGAAGAGATGATGTCGGCGGGATGGGAGTGAAACAGCCCGCATGGGAGCGGACGTGTCTCGACGAAACACTCGAATTATTTATTGTCATGTTTCAATCGATTTAATTTTCCTTTATATAAATTTTTGCAAGGCACTCACATATTTAATAAATAACACATGCCTTTTAAATAGACCTAACTTAGGTTTAATTCTATAAAAAGGATTTAGGTGGGAGTTCAAAGTGAGCTTGTATCTGTCGGCACATTGCAAGACGTATAATGGTATTACCCGTCACAGTTAAATCACATGCTCAAATCAAAGAACTTCAGTAAGGCTTTCACTATCCTTTGAATACATTTTCTTCAGAAAAAGCTTTTAGTAAATTGAAGTAACTCGTCACTTAAATGCGGCGGGTGAAAGGAATACATCTTTTTAAACACAAAAAAATATATATGTACCAAAATTATATATATGTATGTAATTGAGAATAGTGAGGAGATGTAAATATGTACCTACATTGTCAAAGAAAAATCTTCATTTAAATAGATTATTATATTTAAATAAAATAATGTTATTATTTTTATTAATTGACGACACGTTTGGCTCAGTTCGTAATGACCCTACTCGCTGTGCCAGCTGTCGCGGGTTCGAGTCCCGCTGGGGGCATTGATTTGTGCGATGAGCACGAATGCTTGTACTCTAGTCATGGGTGTTTATATTTATAATATTTATGTATTTAAAGTTATATATGTGTAGTGTATCAACTATCTGGTATCCATAACACAAGCCTCGTAGCTTACCATGGAACTAGATGGTGCTGTGCGTTAATGTCCCAACATATTCATTTATTTATAACATAACCAGTAAAAAAACTGTACCTAACATAAATACTTTCGATGACTAAAACGGTTTATTGTAACGATATTATTAGAGCTAAAAACTTGGAAAGTGCCATAAACATAGGGCTTATCTTCTTTATTTGAAAGCGCACGGATAAAGCCTAGTTACACTCTAGGTCTAGGCAATACTGATATCGGTAATTCGATCTAGGCAATACTGATTCTTTTTAAATAAATAATAAATGTAGATGACACTTTCACAATATTACCATCTGATAAAATATCTGTATTCTTAGAACATCTTAACTCCATAAACCCTAAAATACAATTTACAATGGAACTGGAGTCTAATAATTCTTGAGCGTTCTTAGATGTATTAGTTATTCGTAACCCAGATAACACCTTGAGTCATACTGTGTATCGAAAGAAGACCCATACTGATGGGTACTTGAATGGTGAATCTCACCACCACCCTTCACAGTTAGCTACCGTGGGAAAATCTTTGTTTCAGAGGGCACGCGGGATCTGTGACGAGCAACACCTGGCCGGAGAGCTGCAACATGTCAAGCAAGTTCTGCGAGACAACAAGCTGCAAGTGCCGCGCCTACGTCACAGAGACCGAGTGAAACCAGCCACAGTCGAGCGCGTCCCTGCAGTCCTACCTTATATGAGAGGCGTCACTGACAAGATTGGCTACATTCTAAAGCGAGCTTCAATTAAAACTTACTTCAAGCCGCCAAAGAAAATTAGTCAGTTTCTACCACCTGTCAAGTGCCACATCCCTCTACAAGATGCAGGAGTTTACAAGCTTGATTGTGATTGTGGCCTCTCTTACATCGGACAAACAAAGAGATCCATTAGAACCCGGGTCAAAGAACACATAGCTGATGTGAAGCACCGTCGCAATGCAACATCTGCTGTCTGCAAACATAGTCAGGACCGCCCAAGCCATTATATTCGCTTCGATAGACCTCAAATCCTGGCGAAAGAAAACCGATATCGCCCAAGAATGATTCGAGAAGCCATAGAAATTAAAAAACATCCTAATTTCAATAGGGAAGATGGCTGGGTACTACCATCGTCATGGGATCCTGTTATTAATATAATAAAATCAAATAATAAATATAAACATAACAGACAGGTAGATGTAGTAAGTTCTTACTGTGTAGATCAAAATGACAGCTTGTCAGATTAAAATTATTTATTTTTCATTTGTAAAAGTATATAGTAATAGTGTTGCTTAGTAAGTTTGTTTTTAAATAACAGCAAACTAAATTAAAATTATTATCCTTAATTAATTTTAACTTTTTTAAATTACACATTGAACAATTATATGGCTTAAATAATTAATACTATATTTTATATTTTTCTTTATGGTTATAAATATAATAATGGCAACACTAAATATAGATTACTAATTAATATTTTAAAATTGTAATAATTATAAAAAAAAAAAATAAAAAAAATAATAGCAAAATTAAATATATAATATTCCATATTCAATTATAATTAAAATTATAAAAATGTTTTAAAGTTAAAAAATATTGTAATGTAATTGGTGTAATTTTCATTTTGTTAATTGTGGGTAGGCTGTCTGTAACAACTATACCTTCAAGACATGTAACACCTCAGTCTCTCCCGTGACCATGGATGCTGTAAAGCATTCGAAACGTCGGGAACCAAAAATCAAAATAAATTCGCGGAAAAAATCCGAAAAGATAGTTTTATTTAAAATGTCAAGTATTCGCGTAAATCTAAGAAAGTATTACAATACTGATTCGGTAATTTGGTCTCGTTAAATTAATATGAGACGCTTCATACTCCTCCGCCCACACCCAAGATTCAATCACAATATGTAGGAATGCGATAAATAATTTTATTTCCTTAAACCGCAAATATGATAATCAAAAAATAATAATTTTACAAGGACTGTCTAAATTATAGAGGTTAGCAAAACCGCAGTTCACACACGCTAGCAAGGCCAGAGGCATTAGTTGTGGGTTATCAACTCGGAGGCATTTTAAGGAAGAGGTTTAATTATTTATACGTGAAACGAAGAACTTTTTTTGACATCTATATTTTGTGACGGTAGTACTTTCCCAGGTCTAGTGGGGTTATTTATATTTACTTAAACAAGATCGTACTACATAATACTCTTGAAGACCTAAATTGCTAATGTTTTGGCCTTACCACTGCGCTATCACGTGGGTACATCACTATATCTAAAAATTGACCGAGCGAGCGAAGCAGCTCTGCTTCAAGTCTGGCAAAATTTGCTTTCCTCTGTAAGTTCGTTGGTACTTCTCTACAGGTCGTATTTTACGACCGATCTTGACGAAACTTTGTAAACAGGTTTTACGTCTTTATAATTTTTGATTGGAATGGTGCTTCCTCAAAAAAGGGGCAAATGGGGGGCTACTGAATGTCTAAGCCTTATGAGATCCGATTTCGATGGTTCTTTTTTATTTGGAAGGTAGAAGCTTTAAGTTGGTGTCATAAAAATTTGGTGAAGATCAGAGCGTCTTTGGCGTGATAAGCAGAATAACTCCTTAAAATGCAGTTGGTGCTCGCGAGATCTACTGTTCGCAGAACTACTAGTTCTTGTACTTGTAAAAAGTTCAGTATTTCTTTTTCCTCTGTTTTTGAACCGATTTTCTTTTTTTATTAGCTGTTAACGAGCTTTAGTGTTATCAATAAAAAAATGGTAACATTTTTTTTTGTAGATATAGATAGACAAATTCTATTCATATTGTTTTCCTCAAATTCTTAATAAAGTTCGAATTTCGTCCACTCGGCGGACGCTAGTATTAATAAAAGACTAAATTACACTTCTAATTTATATATTTGTATTAAATTCATAATTAAGTAGGTACTATATGTACATCGATGTTTGTATATTATTATATTTGTAGTAAGAGCGGACGTAAGTAGAGTGCATCGTAGTCGCAATAGACTCGATGATTAAATCAATTAACTCTTGACAACTTGACGCTCCCTCACATCGCACCACACTTACAACGTTTTCTGTTTTATAATTATTAAAATATCGAGAAATTGAAAACGTTAAAACTTTAGGTATGTGTATCTGTAAATTACACTTAAAACAATTTTTAATTAAAATTGATGATAAGTTTCTATTTATTAATATATCATTTATACACGTATACCATATTATTATCAATCTATTTAGAAAAATAGATTTAATGGAATTTTTAAGGTCACTTTTCAAAGTTAACCGCAAAAGCAAACTAGCAATTACTTGGTATGTTTAGTTTTTTTTTTTATTGTGAGATTTTATTTGGTGTTATAAATATAATTAATTCATAAATATTAAAAATATTAATTCAGTAATCATTTTAAAGATATTTATGGAACTTAATGAAAATATAAACCTAAACTAAATATTCAGACTATGAAATAGTATGAATTAAACAATGTCAACTACTGGAACTATACATAAAGCCAAACAGCAATGTTTTAAAATAATATATGTACATATAATGTTTTAACGTTTTGAAACATTGAAGCATACAAATATTTGATAAGTATATAAACGTTAATAAATTAAAAAAAAAAATGGATTTTATAATAAAAAAAAGAAAAAAAACTAAAATTATCTCTCTTTCATGGGGAAGAGGACTTATACCTAAACAGTACAAAAGAGTATAATAT
Source organism: Brenthis hecate (assembly GCA_951806755.1). NCBI lineage: Eukaryota > Metazoa > Arthropoda > Insecta > Lepidoptera > Nymphalidae > Brenthis > Brenthis hecate. The sequence continues at coordinate 3,748,482 of OX638258.1, read as the reverse complement.
TTATACTATATAAATATACCTATATAAAACTAGCCTCTTTGACTTATTGACTTACCCTAGCTTGGCTCGGTTGCGTCCCTTAACGTATTAATTTTTTGAGCGGAAACCTAATTCTTTTTCCAAAATTAAAATAGCCTTAGTTACTCCTTATAATATCAGCTATCTGCCAGTGAAAGTCCCGTTAAAATCATTTCAGCCGTTTCGGAGATTCGCCAAAACAAACAGACAGACAAATTTCAAAATAGTCTTTTTTTTATAAGTACCGTATATTATATAATTTCATATACCCTAAATAGTAAATCACGCTACACGACTATTTTTGACTTTGACATTTTTTTTTTGCGGTTATATAATTCCGTCTATATAATTCTTTAGTCTGATTTACTACTTACATTACATAATTTGTGAGGATATATGAACGTAAGTTTATTACTTTTTTGGGCAAAAGCTACAAAACGGATTTTGATAAAAATTTTACAGTAATATAGGCTTTTCGTCAGAGAACAACATAAGGCAGGCTATAATTTGTAAAGATAATAATGATTCATAATTAAAATACGCGGGCGGAGGCACGCGTAATCCTAGTTATTTATAATGCATGAAATAAACACCCTTAGTGAAATTGAAACGTACAATAGTTTTATTGAATAAATAAGTTTACTAGACCTGTTGCGTTTGTGGACGCCAGACTTCAACATGTTTTAACAAGGAATCTGATACTAGGTTCAAAAAACTTAGTAAGATACATACATAACGTATATAAGTATATACAAAATTATTGGAACAAATATTTTATTGTTATCTTTCAAATTTTCATCCCCTATTTTAACTTCTTATAGGACGAATTTAGAAAAATGTAAAAACACGTACATATTTATTTAATTTTATTGAAGAGCATTAATACCAAGTTTCAAGTAATTCTGTAGATTGTATTATAACGTATTTTCCCGTGGAAATTAAATAATCTCCCGCGGTAAAAAGTAGCCCATATCACTCTCTAGCGCTCCAACTATCTGCACACAAAAGATTACGCCAATCCGTCACTCCATTTCGACGTGAAAGAAGAACAAACAAACAAACAAACGAACGAACAAATACACTCTCTCATTTATAATATTAATATGGATGATTTTATCAAAACTTTGCAAAAATTATGTTAAGAACAAGAGAAACTTCAAAAACAGAGCGAGCAAAATTCCAATTACAGAAGCAAGATAACTTTACAATTTAATTTATATATTTCAATCATGACAAAATAAAAATCGGTACCTATTTCAATAAATGTGAATGCAGACATTACATTTTCCACAAGACACACAAGACTCGACAATCGCATTCATGATTGTACGTAATGATATTCAAAGCCCGCGTATAACGAAGTCGTGCGAGTGTTTGTTTCCACAAAGCCTTGGGACTAGTTACGCCTTTCGTTACCAACTTAATACAAATAAAACCACAAAAATGTTCACAGCGAAAAGAAAAGTAAAGAAAATTGAAATCCAATACTAGAAGTTTCGACGTCTGATCTATTAATTAACTGATGTTGATTTATGAAAGTTTGCTTGTATTATATTTAAGTTTACCTTTACGCATATTTTTGATCAAAATTTGTATTATATTGTCGTCGGATATACACAGCACTTCATAGTTGACTTTCTAATTAAAATCAAAGTATTTACCTACTAAAATTAACATTAATGTTTTTAAATCCTGCTCCACGAGTTTCGGCTAAAATAAGTTTGGAGATAAGTCCAAAATTCCAATGAACTAACGCAAAGATAATTATGGGATAATACAAATTAAAGTTCCTGACGCTATGTTATCGAGAAACTTGGTTGTACATTTCCGACTGTATAATGAAAAAGCTCTTCCTACAAACTTTTAAATGGGTATTATAATACTATGAGAAATATAAACCTCACGCAATCAATAACCAATCTCAATTTTCAGTTTTACGCCGGAAAACTAGAAAGCTCTTTATATTATGTTTACTTGTGTTAAAGCCTTTCAAGTATTTGATTCATACAATTTGAACACTTTGCTCCCCAGTCACCGACAGAAAGGCAATTACCAAACTGGCAGAGCGAACGAATTAATGAATAATATCAAACAAAGGCGGCTTAACACACGGGCCACATATTCAATTAACACAAATAGGATTTGAAATCGGCATTTATAACGCGCACAAAGTTAATTAAAATGTCCCTAATTACGCAGCGACAGCGACTAGCATTGCCGAGCAAACTTGGCCCACGTTGGGCGCCAAAGCGTTCCGCAATGTTTGTACTTTATTAGAGCAAGTTCCTCCGCCCCTGTTTGCTTACAAGTTTGGGCGCCTCCTGTTTTATTTACTCTTGGTTTGGAACGCTCAAACTTTAACGGCCTTCCTAAATCCTCTTGGGATATATACGCCACTATCAAGCGTACTGTATCCTTTGCTCTGGGTAGGAATATGAGAAAATAAATACATCGAAAACAATATCGGTGCGACTTTCAGACCAATAAATGGATAAAACCGCTCCACAATCAACGTCCGTCGATACATCGCAATGTGCATTCCTAGATGGAAAAATTAAAACAATCAGTCGAATAGAAACAAACTTATTAGTGGGATTGAATCCCCTTTGGACGTGACTGGATATACGCGTGATCAGGGGTTTGGTGAAAAAAGGAGAGGAACGGCGCCGACAGAATACCAATCTGAATATGGTAATGGCGGCCGACCGGATTCGCAATGCGGGCAGATAAGGATTTTATAGCGAAAATCTACAATACCCTCCCGGGTAAACAGTGAAAATAGGCATATTCACGCGAAATACCCGATAAGTATGTAATGTGGTGTCATCGGGACACGCTCGATAACGTAACCGATGTAGCTTTTAATGTTTCATTTGGTTGACAAATCGAAATCCACGTCGAATCTCGAATAAATTATTTACTGAAGAATAAATTATTCATTTATGATAATGGACAACACAGCGCCGTTATCGAAATTAAATATTTTCCTTAAATTTTCTCGGAGACGCAAATCAAGTTGTACGATATCTGTATTTATAATACAATATTTAATTTATATGAATTTATTTATCTATTTTTATACTTATTTAGATATCGTATTAAGTCTTTTTAATGAATTCAGTTTTAGGGCTTAAAATTCTAGGTGTAAGAATGTCTAGAATATTATCTGTACAGGTAAAAAAAATCAAAGTGTCTGTTTGTAATGTCAAAATAACAGCTTTTTATCAAATGCATATATAATTATATACGGTATTTATAAGAAAAACACCATTTTTAAAATTTTTGTCTGTCTGTTTGTTCCGGCTAATCTCCGAAAGGACTGGACTGATTTTGACGAAACTTTCATTAGCAGATAGCTGATGTTAAAAAATGTCACTTAGGTTTTAAAAAAAAAAAAGAAATTAAAAAGTCCCGCTCAAAAAAATTAAAACGTACCTAGGGGACGCAACTCAGTGAAGCAAGGGTAAGTCGCTAGTGAATAATAAATATATAAAATAATAATTAATATAAGCAATAATATAAATAATAAATATGTAATACATTTCCAAAAACTTAAAGTAACAATATAATGAGACACAATTGTTGAAAAACTACCAAAATGCCAGACGAGAAAGCAAACCAATCAAATAAAAACACAACAAAATAATATTCACTTTGAGAAGGTTTTACATTGAAGTACAAATTTTATAGCAACAACATTTTTCACTAATTTTTAAGTCATTCAAATATCAGTAATTACTACTATGAAGACTATGTTCAAATGATTTTAATACAAACAACAATCGTTTCATACAATTCGTCAAAAGATAATATGCAGAATGTCACGTATTCGCTGCTGTCTACCTTTATTGGGATCAAAGTTTTGTATTGTCTTTTTTTATTTTTTGGGCTTACACAAGATGAAATTTTACAATCGACACCGCTATTAGGGAGCTATAATATATCTAAGCATTATGTGACTTGATAATAATGTCGTTCTCATTAATTTTATAGTTTTAGCTTGTAAATAAACAAATTGTAAATTTAACTTGAAAGTTTGTTTGGCATGTAGTGAAAACCATCCATAATTTATATGATATATTTTTATCTGTTTACCTGTTAAATCAATGTACAAAAGAACAGGTCAAATAGAGTTTTTTCATTATCTAGGATATAATTTGAATATAAAAGCTGGATAGATGATTATCATTTTAATAGGAACAAATTTTAATGCGTCAAGTTGATATAAGAACATCCTACGCCTGTGCTTGTACTTGTGCGGCCAAACTACTAAAGCCGGCCATACACGCTAAGGTGAACCTGAAATGTATAAGTACATATACAGTTCTACTGTGCAGGCAAACCTGAAGTGAGTAGAGACCATACGTGTAGCGGAAAACCTGTACAAACTCTCAGTTGTGCAAATCATGGTTACTACAAAGAAAACTATACTCCCATGTCAACTTATTGGAACAACTAAAATTTGAACCGTATGATTACAGCTACTACCTACGAATGGATAAAAAGACGTATCTCAAACTGATATCAAAGGTGACTCCTTTAGTTGAAAAGCAGGATACAATAATGAGAACAGCTATATCGCCTCATGAAAGACTCACAGTGACGTTAAGATACCTTGCAAAAGGGGAATAAACATTTAATCTTTAGATTTTACGCGCCAAAGACAATACTCAGTTTCGTATATGTCTATAAACTCCTCTATGACGGAGTTCCGCTTACGTGTCAACGATATATTGTAGGGAACCCGCGTCCTTCCCCTCTCGCAATCACCAGACAACTAACGCCTGCGCAGGCGACCGCCACACACGTTCAAGTTTGCCTGCACAAGACCCACGGGTAAAAAATACTAAAATTCATATTTTTTCTATTCGTCTGTACAGCCGAAGAAATCTGCACAGTTGTGCAACACAAACGCTCCAGTTTGCCCGTCCAGTTGGCTTGTACAGGCCTACCTTTCAGGTTCACTCTAGCGTGTATGGCCTGCTTAATGGAGGTTTAAAGGGGAAATCAACCTAAGGTGCAAGCTGCACTAGCACATAACCTTTGACCAGCATTAATAACTATATAATATAATAACCAAACTAAATAAAACCATTTAAACTGACAATCATCTACAGAGACGAAAAAATTAACATATAACAAAGGGCGCTTACAAAACATGTCCATCTCATATTTGTTTGTGGTTAGCAAATTTCGTCCTGGTAAGTGTGACTTATAAATGTATTCATGTACTCAGCCCTTTTTAACGTCCCACTGCTGGGCACGGGCCTCCCTTCAATACGAGGGGGATCAGGCCATAGTCCACCACGCTGGCCAAGTGCGGGTTGGCGAACTTCACATGTCTTTCGAAAATTTGCTAAGTTCTCTAAGACATGCAGGTTTCCTCACGATGTTTTCCTTCACCGTTAAGACAAGTGGTAATCATATTAGAAATGATTCGCACATATATATTCATGTGCGAATGTGAAATGTGAAATGTTCAGAGGTGCGAGACCCGGGATTTGAACTCGCTTCACTCGGTTTCACAAGCGAGCGCGTTACCACTGGGCTACCACTGCCTGACTCATAAATAAACGAACTAAATACATATGAGCAATAAAGTTACATTTAATTAGTTTATGCTATTTATAACGTACTAGCGACTCACCCTCGAATCGTTTCAGATTCACCCCTAATGAAAAACAAATCTATCCCACGGGAACCGTAAATTTCTCCGGGATAAAAAGTAACCTATGTGCTATTCGAGACTATAATCTAATCTATCTCTGTGCCAAATTTCATCCAGATTCGTTCAGCAGTTCTGACGTGAACGAGTAATAAACATCAATCCATCCTCACAAACTTTTACATTTATAATATTAAATATGGATATGGAAATGCCTAAGTCTCCACAAAAGAGGAAATAATTATTTTTTTTACTGTTAAGTAGGACTGTAAACCACTGTTGTTAGTTCCAAAAACCACCACTGAAGAAATCCAATTATCTCCAAAAAATAATAAGCATTTCAGTATTTAAGCTATTTTGCTTATTACTTATTAATAATGGTGTGTGTGTGTGTGTGTGTGTGTGTTATTTTGTAATGGTTCTACAAACCATATATGTATAAAATACATACATAATATGTATATGTGAAAATGAATAAAGTTTTTATATATCTTAAATATATTTAACTTACCGTGAACTGTTAATTCCGAGTCCCGATTCAGCTCATACAGCCTCAGCGCCTCGTCTAGCTCCAACTGCGTAGATATTGTACACGGGTCGCCCTCTTCATCCACCCACTTCATAGTAAACACCTAAGAACAATGTCAAATAAATTATAGAAAAGTTCAGAATTTGTGTACTACATTATAACTTACTGAATATATAAAAATAAGAGTGAATTTCGTAAAATTTTTAACAAACTTCCAAAAAGGAGGAGGTTCTCAATTCGTCAGATTTTTTTTTTATGTATGTTCACCAATTACTCAAAGACGCTTGAATCGATTTGGAAATATTTTTTTTGTTTTGAAGAGTATACTTCTCATTTAAATTTTTACAAAATCGGTTAAGCGGTTTTTAAAAAATCAACAATCATTTTTTTTTTAAATAAATTGCTTAATCAAATGAGTTAATAAAAAACTTTCTTCTTACAAATTACGTGCTTATTTATTTTTTTTATTTATTTTTGTTTTGCGGCTATTTCGTGTCACTGTGACCATTTCTGGTCTATTGTGATCGCCGCTATTTTATACTACAGTGAACCACTAACGTGCTTATTACGTCTACACTAAAATAAAAAAATAAAAACTTAAAAAAAAACGACTTCTAGGTACTAAAATATAAAAAATAACTAAACGGGGGTTTTCATTTAGAATAGATACCTAATCAGATATTTCCGAAGTCAGGGTTAGCCGACAATATTTCAAGATATGAATATCTAATAGGTAAATATCTAATAGATAAATATGATTAGGAATGAACTCTAATTATAGTTAAAATATTATCTTCTTCGAAAATATCTTATTAGGTATCTATTCTAAATGAAAACCCCCATTTAGTAATTTTTTACATTTTAGTGCCTGTAAGTCGGTTTTTATTTATTTTTTTAAGTTTTTATATTACTTCATTTAATTAAATATAATTAATTTGTATAAATGAAATTTAAATAATATTTTATGGATATAATGTATAACTGTAGTTTTATATTTATTATTTTTAGGTATTTGAAACTGAAACTTGAATAAAACAAAGTTGTAACTTGTAATTTATAGCTATTATCATAAAAAAGAAATTAGTAAAATAAATTATAACATTTCAAGTCTTATAAAATAGAAACACTGCCATCTGTGATTGGTTTATCAAACTTATTCAAGACTACCTATCTTACTTTATCAGTTATTTTTATTATAATAAATTCTATGTGACATTGGCAAAGCAGTCTGTGCTAAACTGGAATGCTTTGAAGCCATTAACAAGAGAATTGAATTGAAATATTATAATAAAACCACTTACTAAACAGTATAAATTGTTGATTATTTCTCCTAAGCTAAATAACAATTAATGCACTTCCAACAAATTGTGAAAGAATTATTTTATTAAATTGCTGTATTATAAATAAAGTAAAGCAATCTCAATGTTCTCTTTTCACTTATTGATTAAAATATGTAATTACAATAAATGCAATTTTATAGTCATAACTTTTGTTGGTAGTATGAATAAACTTATTTATCACATTATCAAGTATTAAAATTTCACCAAAGATTAAGTAGCTTAGATAAGTATATGCAAAAAACATGCATCAGTAACTTTTGTCAAACTGCATTTCAATAGTAGGTTTTCATTAAAAATATTACATTACAATTAGGTATTTCTTAAAAAAGAACAAACTATTTTTTCCTAATGATTTGAACTTATTATTAATGGTGGCAGATGCATTCTAAACTAAATTTTGCAAAAATGTTTACAATAGTTTGTGCTTTTGTATATTTATTTTAACCTCAATACTTTAGCTTCACAAAAAAACTTCAGCCAAGCATGACATTCCAAGAGCAACGACTCTTAACTTTATACAAGTTTTACTATATTTTTTAAAGATTACCCACTATAAACTATAATATATAATAGGCAGAAGCAAAAAAGTCAATATTTAAAAAGATACAATATGATTTTTATAACAGTTGATTATAAAACATTACTATCCTTCTTATTAAAAAAGTGTTATATTATAAGAATAAACTTAGACTCTTATTATATAAAAAACTTAAAAAACACTAAGTTTAAATTTTTCATGTAGCTTCAATACAAATTTTATAATAAGAATTGTAATTTTAAGTATAAATGAAATATTAATAAATACTGTACTTTACATAGCAAAAAAAGGGAAAAGAGGACAAACAGTCTTAAGTTGTTCAAAGTAATTGTACCTGATCAGGAACAAATCGGCAAATAGCCATCATCTCTTGAGTGAACTCCTCTAATGTGATATTATGATTGATGTAGGTGATAAATACATCACCACTGTACACAGTTTTCACTCTGACATCATTTGAATGGTTATCCTGGCCCACAAGTTGAGTCGGCATCATGACAAAATTACTTGACACACACTTATCTGGAATACAATATACAATGAAGTTATTTTACAAAATGTATGCAATGTGAGTGTACTTGGGAGCATTTCTAAACTATATTAAAATCAACAAAAATGTAAGTAATTAATCTGATACTAAGACAATTGTTTAAATTTTTAGGTATGTTGATCTTTCAATCTTTATTCCTGAATGTTTCATGTTTACAGTAAGGTTTCTTTGCATAACCTATGAAATAATTCTTGTTAATAATAAAAGAATGATTAATAAGCAATCATTGTTTGAGCCCAATGGCCTCTAGCTATGTGATTTACTTCCCGTTTGGGCACGTATAATAGTCGCTAGTGTTATTTGCCGAACATTCCCATAACATGAATCATTTGAATAAGCACAAAGAAAACTTTTTGATATTGAACACTTTAATGAATTAACAAGCATCACTGGTTTTATGCAAAGTAATATTTCATTTAGTAAGTTTTTAATAAATTATCATACAATACCTATTTATTTAAAAGTACTATCAACAAAAGTTTGACACAACAACATTGGACTGACAATCTGACAGTTTACAGGATATGGGAAACTGTAGCGATAAAATCACATAATTGTAAGATGAAAAGATACTTACACAACTATAACGATTCTCTTCTTACAAACGTTTTTAAGTTACAAACAACAAGGACAGACAATGAGTAACTTAAGCCGTCATTTGAATAAACAAGAATGACAACATAAAACATTCATAAGCTCCCTATGACGTAGCACATCTTTGTTTCTAAACAGAAAAATCTATTTAGTTTATAGTTATCAAAATATAATAATTGCGCTTTTTTGTTGTTCGTATTGTAAAATATTTATTACTTTTTAACATTTCACTGTCATACTGTCGCAAAATTTTTGTTAAGCTTAATTTTGTACAGAATTTGATTTTATTTTTGAACGAAAGCAACATCAAACTAAATGTCATATTAATAACTTCATCCAAGTTCGGATTAGCAATTTACAATTTTGCGTATCGTGATAATTCTACGACTGTTTTTATTTCCAACATATAGTTTTAAACTTTATTTTTAAAGTTTAAGTTGAACCATGGTAAACTTAGCTCCATTCATTAATCTTAAAACGCTTGACAAGATATTGAAATATTTGTTATGATGACTAATACCTACTTGTTCCATTTAATATATCTCCTATTTATAAAGCAACTATTTTATTACAGACAGAACAACAAATGGACTGTGCTCTAGACTTGATGAGGAGACTGCCTCCTCAACAAATAGAGAAAAATTTGACGGATTTGATTGACCTAGTACCAAGTTTATGTGAGGACTTGTTATCATCGGTCGACCAACCCCTTAAAATTGCACAAGACCGTAATAACGGAAAAGATTACTTGTTGTGTGATTACAATCGTGATGGTGATTCGTACCGGTCACCATGGTCGAACACGTACGATCCTCCTTTAGAAGACGGATCCATGCCTTCTGAAAGGTTAAGAAAGTTAGAAATTGAAGCGAACCATGCCTTTGACCAATACAGAGAGATGTATTTTGAAGGAGGAGTAAGCTCTGTATATTTGTGGGATATGGATCATGGCTTTGCAGGTTATTATTATATTTATATTTTTCTTTCTTAGTTAAATTATGCTCATCGTACATACTAATTAATGCATTTTACATGAGAAAGCATCCTGTTATGATTATTTGCATAATTTAACTTTATTCATTTTATATACATTCTGATTTTATTTTTGTACAAAAAAGATCAATTTCAAAACTCAATTCTAACTTTTATTGACTACTGTGGACTAATAAGCAATTCAGAATTTAGAAGCAAATTTGTAAATCCCTATCATTATAATACATTTAATATATTATTTTTACTACATTAAATACTTATAATTTGCAGGTGTAATCCTAATTAAGAAAGCTGGTGATGGCTCTCAAAAGATTAAGGGATGCTGGGACTCCATCCATGTAGTAGAAGTTGTAGAGAAGAGCTCAGGCCGCAATGCCCATTATAAACTGACCTCTACTGCTATGCTCTGGCTACAAACTAATAAGGAAGGCAGCGGTACGATGAATCTTGGAGGCAGTCTTACCAGACAGGTAATGTTAAAACATATGTTTTTATGGCATCCTCGGTGCCTTTTTGCAATATACTAATTATGTATGCATTAATAAATACATACTATACTAATAAAAAATTAATAATAAAGTGTTAATTATACCAATACCAAAATGTACACTCAAGAATGAGTCTGGATGATTGTTTGCCACGGACTAATATAAAATGCTACTAATAAATACACCACTACATAAATAAAAATATACTTATATCTCTCTTTATTGTATGAACTTCGTAATACAAATCCAAATATATGTAAAACTAGCTACTTACACTCGCTTCACTTGTGTGCGTCCTTTAAGTATGTTTTAATTTTTTTGAGCAGAACCCTAATTCTTTCTACAAAATGCCTAAGTTAGTCCTCATAACATCAACTATCTGCCAGTGACAATTCCGTCCAAATCAGTCCAGCTATTTTGGAGATTAACCAAAACAAACAGACTTATAGACAAATTTAAAAATTGTGTTTTTCTTATAAATACCGATATATAAATTCATACGCATTGGGTAAAAAGCTGTTATTTTGATATTACAAACATACAATTTTATTTATCTCTATAAATTAAAATCATATTTTTGTACTAAATACATGATGTTCTCCTGACCGATTCCGGTCACAGGCGGCCAATCTCATTGAGACTAGCCAACTGCGCAGGAGATATTATAGTGCACAAGTGTACGCGCAGACACAAGTGCACTCTCTATTCCTGTCACTCTCATACTCCGGTGGGGCGACCGCTCGACACGACCAGTGAGAGTTAAGGCGCAGGACCGACGGCTTTACGTGCTCTCCGAGGCACGGGGGTGAAACACTGCCAACTTCCCAACTCCGGGCTGTTATTGAGACTTAATATACAGAAGGACTCAATAACTAAACTTGGCTCGACCCGGGACTCGAACCCAGGGCCTCCGGGTGTGCAGCCGTACATGCTAGCCACTACACCACCGAGGCAGCTAATAAATACATATTATATAGTTATCAAACTGCTTCTAAGAAAATTTATAGTGTCTAATAAGATAATTTGCTTTTCAAAGCACGGGGAGCCACAGGTTATCAATTAATTTCTTAGAATTTAACCACGAGGTGTTAAAAAAAAATACTTGTCACTAAACTTGTATGTTTGCAATTCTAAAGTTATTTGTCTAATTTTTACTTCATATGATGTTTTCTGGGTTTTAGGCAGAGCAAGATTCCTCTGTAAGTGATGTCACTCCACACATTGCCAACATTGGTCGCATGGTCGAGGACATGGAAAATAAGATCAGAAATACTTTGAATGACATCTATTTTGGTAAGTGGACATTTTTCAATTTTTTTTCTTTATTAATATTTATTTCAATTATTAATACTTGATGCAGGAATTTGAATTTCTATTTAAAATTAATTAAAACTTAAATTTTGAATAATAACCTAGGTATACTTATAATGTACTACTAGTGACTCAACCCTCACTTTCCTCGTGTTCGTCCCTAGCTCGCTTCCCAATACAAACTTTCATCCCCATTTCACCTCCTTAAGGGATGATTTCCGGAATGAAAGTATCCTTATGTCCTTCCCAGGGTCTCAATCTATCTTCTTACCAAATTTCATATAAATCAGTTCAGTAGATCCAGAGATTACCCCTTCAACCTCACAAACTCACAAACTTTACCTCTTTATAATATTAGAATAAATTATAATGTAGTGTTTTTTCTATAAGCTTTTGTGTTGTGCTACATATTAATGAAATCAAATTATGCTCTATTCAAATAAAGATTCACAAGTACTCTTGCATCATCAATTTTTACATTTTTAAAATAAAATTAAATCTGAGTACATAAGTCTGTGATAAAGCTACCACCAGCTCGGAAGGTTCTCCGGATAATAGCAGGTGATAAACTCAACAGTTGATCTTTTAAAATACTATTTGCTTACTACGTTATAATACAATGTTTATTTACTTATCCTATGTCCATCCAACAAAAAATAGACCTGCACTTGATCACTTGCAAAAAAATTCCATGATGTAATAATAAACTTTGCTCAAAAATATATTTTAATAACTTCTAAATTAATAATACAAGGAAACGGTCTATGTATATGCCAAAATGTCATTTAAATAAAAATATTCTACAATAATAAAATTCGGGCCACAGGCATAATTAAGCTGATAATGTTATTAGCAAATAATATCTAACGCGACTGCTTAAAAAATCAAGTGAAGCGGGTTCAAAACCAGGTCTCACACTAAGATTTTCTAATTTTCTAAAGACGGGACATATGAAGACCCGCGTTGTCCAGCATACTGGACTATAACATGAGCCCTCTCACATTGAGGAGAGACTTATGCTCAGCAGATTGGATTTTAAAATGTTTGTGTATGTTACTCATTTACACAAAAACAGCTGGATAGATTTGGATGAACTTTAGTATACAAATATACCATTTAGACGACACATTCGGCTCAGTTTGTAGTGATCCTCCTTGCTGTGTCAGCGGTGGCGGGTTCGAGTCCCGCAGCACGAATGTTTGTACTCCAGTCATGGGTGTTTTATATTTATAATATGTATGTTATTAAAGTTATATATGTGTAGTGTATCAACTATCTGGTATCCATAACACAAGCCTCGTAGCTTACCATGGAACTAGATGTTGTCGTGTGTTAATGTCCCAACATATTATTTATCATGACCTGGAGTAACACATTACTACATATATGGTACACGAGCAAAGTAACAGTAATTAGCTATTATAATTATTACACTAAATTATGACTTATTAATACTTCCAGGTAAAACAAAGGACATAGTGAACGGGCTGCGGTCCACAGTGCCGGCCAACGTGGCGCGGCAGAAGGCGGCTCTGCAGCACGACCTGGCCGAGGCGCTGCTGCAGCGCCGGCAGGTCGCGCGCGCCGACTGAGGCAGCGAACACTCCGGTACGCTATTCCTCCATCCATATATATTATTAGCGACTCACCCTCTCTTCGCTCGGGTTCGTCCCTAGGTACGTTTTAACGGTTAGTATGAAATACAAATCTTTGACTTTCTCGGCTTTTCTGTACTTTATTATGCATGTATTATACATATAAACCTTCCTTTTGAATCACTCTATCTATTAAAAAAAAGCATCAAAATCCGTTGCGTAGTTTTAAAGATCTAAGCATACATAGGGACAGACAGAGAGCGGGAAGCGACTTTGTTTTATACTATGTAGTGAAGCAATGGTAGCCCTGTGGTAACGCGCTTGCTTGGGAAACCGAGTGAAACGGGTTCAAATCCCGGGTCTCGCACCTATGATATTTTCATTGCGATTAATTTCCATCATGATTACCACTTGTCTTACGGTAAAGGAAAACATCGTGACGAAACCTGCATGTCTAAGAGAACCTTACAGTAAGTTTTCAAAGGACATATGCAGTCCGCCAACCCGTAATTTTCCAGCGTGGTGGACTATGGTCTGATCTACCTCAAATTGAAGGTAGTGGGACGTTAAGAAAAGGTTGAATACAAAAGTTAATAAAATATAATATCTTAATATTTTTTTCCAATAATATTTTATTAGTCCATAATAAAATTTCTTTTTACAGATGAGTTGGAGATTTTGGGTTAAAAAAAATAACAACGACATAGTTCAAGAAAATTATTCAAAATCGTAGGATTCATGTTAAATAAAATATAATATGATGTCAATGCATTTGATTATTGTAAAAATTGTATATGACGCTCCAATATGGTGCTGTAAATGTCCATATTTGTTATTTTTAATAAATATAAAAAAATATTTCTGTTATATTCAATAAGGGCTTAGGAATTAGCAAATTTACCAGATATCGTCTATACATAACTGCCTATATAACTCTTAAAGTTATTTTTCTGGAAGGTCAACATTAAGGTCTTTTTTTTTTGTTATCGCTGGGGAAACCCATCATGGGGACCCTGCCGCCGTCATGGGCAGGGTACTGTGAGACTCCTACTCACTAAAACCCACAGCGGAACCCTTCGCCGCAGTGCAATGGGGCGTGCAGGATCGCTTTCGCACTCACTGCAACACCCCAACATTAAGGTCTGGTCAAGATGATAAAATAAATCTGCATTAAAAATTAGGTGGGTTCTCTAACAAATGTGTCTTCACGTTTTTGCTATAATTCAGAGTATTCTTGTGGCATTATAATGGCAGTGAATAGATTCCCTACTTACAATTGGGAGTACTAATTTTATCCGTCAATATTTAGCTTCATAATAATGTTTCTATACACTTAAAAATAATCTGGAAATAAACAGTTAAGTAAGTAGTAATCTGCCGTAACTAAATTCGACTAAGAAAATCTGCTAATAATATTAGTGATAAAAAAGTGTTCGTAAGCGGTAGACTTCTTATTTAACACCATATTCTATTTGAAGAGACCAAGTGTAGGGTCATCGTCGTAAACGTCGTTTATATAATTCTATATAATAATATAATAGCCTAAGATCCCGATCTATGTGGTGGACCCCTCACTCTTTTTCCAGGCGAAGTATGTGTTTTAAACCATAAAACATATTAATAAACACGACCGAGGGGGGTTGTCACCAAGAATTTGCTCCAAGCTGTTTTTAATTAAAAAACCTCTAGTCTGGAGATGTTTTGGTATGACAACACTATATCATTAAATTTGTAATCAAATTTTCTAATTTTAATACTTAATTGGATCTGGAAAATACTAACCGATACAAGCAATTAACTATTTCAATTTACCTTTTTATACCTGGATGTCAAGTAATGTGGAATCGAAAAGGGCCGCCACGCTTATGATAGCATTTTCTACAAGTCTTTTACTTTCGCGTTGTTGTACATTTAAAAAAATATATTGATTTTTTTTTTATTAAAAATACCCCAGGCAAAATTTTTGGTGACAACCCCCCTGGGTCGTGTTTGTTAATGTTTTATTGTTTATTATTTCGCATGGAAAAAGAAAGGCATCCATCACATAGATCGGGATCTTAGACTATAATTATATAAGTAATATATTACTAATATTGTTAAAAGTAACTGGAGGTAAACATTCTTAACATAGAAAATACTAAATGACCCTATATAATAAATCATTAAATTTAACCTAAACGTCTATAAAAATAGCTTATACAAGTTTATTCTAAAAAAATATAAATTATAATATTAAATACGTACATTATTATAGATGAAAAAAGCGGATTCCCATACACTTAGCACTCAATTTCAGCCCTTTTATTGTTTAGATTTACATTTTAATCATGATTGAATTAGCCCAAAATATTATTGTCCATCTCTTTTGCATTTTTATTGCTTAGTATTTTTATTGTAAATTCGAAAGTGAGTTAAAATTAAGATGATCTATAATAATAAGAAATCTGCGTATTAATAAAATAATTATTTTAAATGCATGGAGCTGTTTGCCAATTGTTAATGTTATAATTGTACCCGTATAGGGATTTTTTTTATGTTTTCCTTCATACTACAATAGTTTTTAATTGGCCTCTCTAAATAAAAATATATTTATCAGAACACAAGTTTTTTTCTGACTCAAGCATGAGAAACATGACACTATACCATACTATATGATACACACACAACTTTCTTTTTGTCAACACGAATTTTGACTCTTGATAAAAGTATGCAATTTAGATAGATTTATCGAGAAGTTAGACAAAAAATATATGGCTCAAAAAAATTGCTTTTGTATCTAGATTCTAGAAGAGCGGTTGATTTGAGAAAAAAGATTATTTAAATATTTATTTATAAATAAATCTAAACAATTATATTTATATATAAGCGGCTCACCCTCGCTTCACTCGGGTTCGCCTCTAGAAACGCACACAGATCTACCCCACGTGAACCGTTCATTCTTCAGTTTAACAAATGTTCGACGTGATTCTTTAAATTGGCATAACTTTATTTATGAACCGATTGACGTGAAACAAACTTAGTGTTTGTTTCACATGTGAAGCATTCATGTGAAGCTTACCACAATATATTAGTGACAACCACATCTAAATCGGATAAGCCGTTTCTGAGATTAGCGTGTACGAACGCACAGACAAATAGACAAAAATTCTAACAATCATTGTTTTGGGTGTTATTTGCGTTGATAAAGGTCCTAATAATATTTTTTCTCATATATCTTCCATGTACAGACAGAAATCCGTTATATTTTTATTATACCTATGTATGTATATGTTCTTTCACTAAGCCCCAAATGTAGTCGCCCACCATATTTTCGTTGTATTGGCCCCGACTACGGTGTTCGAAGTCCATGATGTCTTCATGAAAACGTTCCCCTTGTTCTTCTGAATTAAATGAATGCGCGGTATTTTTAAAAATATCAGAACTATTGAACTTTTTTTCAAATATGATACCTCAATAAAAAAGATTTGCCTATTATCATAACTACCACAAAAGCAAAGTTTTTGAGGAATATGGATATTCTTCTTTTATTTTAAATCATTATTAATATAAAAATCATAAAAAAATTTTTAGGACAAAGACTTCTTTTTTTGGTGAGTTGTATAATTTCCTCTTTCTTTAAGAGTTTCTTTATGTTATACTAGCGGCTCACCCTCGCTTCGCTCGGGTTCGCCTCTAGAAATCGCAAACAAATCTATCCCACGGGAACTCTTGAATTTTCCGGAATGAAAAGTATCTAAAATGGTTAACCGGGGATATAAGGTACCACCATGCAAAATTTCATTTAAATCGGTCCAACAGTTTCGGAGATTAGCCCGTACAAACAGACAAGCAGACAAAGAAACAAAAAATTGAAAAAGATCTGGATTTGTTCTATTTCTTTTCTTACATCCATCCCCCTTACTCGGTTTTTAGAATTTATTTCAATGTACAGACATTCGACCTCTACAGTTTTACTATAAGTACTCGCATAATAGACAACGAAGTCTCGGACTAGGGAATAATAAAAACAGACTGTCATAGAACTAAACATGAAGCCAAACAATAATGTCAATGTAAATGTACACACAGCTTCTGGAGTAGACATACCAGCGTCAAAAATTTCTTTACAACAATAATATTTTTACTGGATTTTATAAATTTCATAATCTTTGAATTTACTAAGTATTTATTAGCTTACAATTAGTTTTTTATTGTTTGGTAATACGTAGCAGTCATTGTTTTTATAAAATACTAGCATTGCCCGCGGCTCCGCCCGCGTTCAAATGACTAAAAACTAAATTCTTAGGTTTTACATATTAGTATACTCTTAAAATGCAGTTTTCGTATTTTTTCTCAGAAATGAGATATTTTCACGCGGTAAAAAGTACCCTATATGTTGACCCGCATAACCAGCTATCATCATACCAAATTTCATCAAAATCTGTCCAGTGGTTTTCTCGTGATGCGGTAACAGACAGACAGACAAAAATTTTAAAAACTATAGATTCGGACTCTGTATCGATAATAATGTCTATTTCAAATAGATTTTCCAAAAAATGTTTAATGTACAGATTCGACTTAGTTACAATTTTATTATATGTATAGATTACCCGTCCTGCTTTCGCTGTCATTATGTTATAAATGTATGTATACAAGTTGCATTATGTGTCGCATATTTAGAAAAAAGGTAAGTGGTAGCTCAGTAGGTAACATGCTTACTTGGGATACTGAGTGAAGCGGGTTCAAATCCTGGGTCTCGCACCTCTGATATTTTCATGTGCAAATCATTTTCAACATGATTACCACTTGTCTTACAGTGAAGGAAAACATCGTGAGGAAACCTGCATGTCTGAGAGAACCTAGCATGTTTTCGAAAGACACATGAAGCCAGCGTTGTGGGCTATGGTCTGATTCCCGTCGTATTGAAGGGAGGCCCGTTCCCAGCATTGGGACATTAAAAAGAATTGAATACATACGTTTAGAAAAAAAATGACGGGATGCTCGTGATGTCACATAAATCGTTCCTTTTTGTTGAAAAGTATATTATGCGATAAGGAATACAATAACTTTGATAGCATTCAACAGCTGATAAAATATGTACAGTGGCTGAGTGGGTACCTTTAGGTATGTTCGACTGATATAGACTGTCGTTATTTATTATATATATATATATATATATATATATATATATATATATATATATATATATATATATATATATATATATATATATATATATATATATATATATTATTATATAAAAAGTCGACTCGAGAGTGTAACATATAAGAATTAGTTCAATATGAGAAAAAAAGCAGTGCCCTTTGAATTATTGTTGGCTATTACATATCAAGAACTTGTGAGTACTTACTTAATACATATGTAGTAGGAAACCATATTCATTATTAATGCTCTGATATTTTACTTATAATTTTTTCGACCTCATAATATATTTATATATTTGCCTCGGTGGTCTAGTTTTCTTGTTTCAAAAAGCATTCATATATATTACAATTTTTTTTTTTTAATCATGTGTAGGTACTTATACTTTACTCAAACTAAAGAATATAGACGGAGTCCGCCAAAAATAATGTCCGACTCAAAAATAGTAGCATGTTTTGCCATTTAAGCTACTAGTCACGATTTTGCCATACATGTCGTTAAAATAATAGAAAAATTATAAAAGTTTTAGTCGTTAATTTACAATTATTGAGAAGAAAATATGAATAATAAAAAATGTTTAAATAATATTTTTTAGTATAATAAATTCCCTTAACTATTTTTTATTAACATTTTTTGCCTTATCATAACAATGAATATTCTATTAATATTTGTATTGTATCTTAGAATACTATATATAATTTTAAATTAATAAGGTTTGGCATCATGTTTAGTTCTACGTGTCTATGAATGAATAATTCATTAGCCCGAGGTACAGCACCTAGTGTGTTCAAGTATTTATCTGTTTTTATCCTTTAAAACATTTTAAGGCAATTAAATTATTTTCTTAATGTCTTCGAAACCATTCAAGGAAACCAACATGAGTAGATAGTCTATTTAATTATTAAAAGTATATAATGATCAATTAAATTATGCAAGAATAAGGTGTTTTTTTATATAGGTAATTTCAACGTTCCGCTAAAACTCTCAAAATATCTATCTGTCACTCAAACTGTTTATTGTTTTCGATGACTCCAATATTTATATATTGTTTTTGAGTGACTACAAGACCTCTATTTATATTGTCCTAATTGATGAAAGGTCCAAAGGTACCAAATTCAAGCATAATATTACCAAGTTCAAGAGAACTGGCAACACAGCAACCGTGTGTTCATTACACGAACCATATGGAGCCACTTTTGACCTCTTAATAACTCAAAATCTATTTAACATAAACACATGAAATTTGGTTCATTTATTAAATTCTCTTGGCCCTTACATTAAGAACGAACGAGTTCCTAAGAAATTTCACATGATTTTTGCTATTACTAATCCTGTTTTTAAAAAAAAACCGTCGTATGATATATTTTGACAACATCAAATGGTTTTTTTTATATGACGTCATTTTGACAGTTGAACGCATGAGTGGACTGCACACTATGGAACATATGATGATAATTATTAATTTTTTCTATATTATTTGTATGGTATGGTATGTTCGGGCTGTTTTCCGCAACTCGACGACTATGCGCCTATTTTGCGTGTGTGGGAATTTAACTTCTTGTTACTCTTGCCATCCCAGTTCCTCCAGGAAGTTCAGCAACCTCTTTGTCTTGCCGAAAATTTCCGGAAGTGACCTAGGAGTGCCAAGATGTTGAGCCCGGTACGCCGCTACACCTGGACAATACAAGATCACATGTGCAGTCGTTTCATCTACCCCCATGTATGCCCTGCAAAGTGGACTGTCAGTTATTCCTATATTAAATAGATGTTTATTATATGGTCCGTGGCCGGTTAAGGCCGCGGTTATTTGCCTGAATTGAGGTCTGTTAAGTTTGATGATACGGTTCGACATTTTGGCATCAATGTTTGGAAGCGATTCTTTCGCCTGTCTGCAGTCTACAACTTCACGCCATGCATTGTTGTGTTGGCGTTTAGTTCATTGTCGAATTTGGCCTTTGAGCCAGCAAGAAGGTAACGAGACGATGGGCTCTGGTCCTATCGCCGTCATGTCCGAACCCCTTCTTGCTAGCTCATCTGCCCTATCGTTCCCCCACGAGTTACTGTGGCCTTTGATCCATTGTAAGGTGATCTCGTTCCGGTCACTTACCTGTGTCAAGGCCTTATGGCATTCATAGATCATACCTGATGTGGTAGAGTTACTATTTAATGCCTGTAGTGCTGACATGCTGTCTGATAATATGCGGATGGAGCAGTCTTCCACCTTCTTTGTCGCAATTGTTCTAGCTGCCTCAAGGATACCTAGACTTTCAGCTTGAAACACCGTGTTGTAGGTACCTAGAGGTATTGAAGTTTTAATGTTTAGATCATCGGAGAAAATGCCATAGCCAGTCCCCGATTTGGTTTTCGAGCCGTCGGTGTAGAATCTTAGGTCCTTTCTGTCGCGACCCACACATGTATCTTCCTCCAGCTGTATTTTATATTTTTTGTCAAAAATGTATTTTATTTGTATTCCATCATTGGGTGCTCCCATGAGAGGAATGTCTTTGGCTACGTCTATTAGGATTTTTGTGTGTGGAGTGCCTGTTTTCCTTAGCAGTTTTTGACTATCTAGTCTTATCGCGGTAGTCGCAGCCTCTTGTTGTATGAACAAGTGAAGCGGTAAAAGGTTTAGCATGGCTTCGAGAGCTGCGGTTGGTGTTATTCTCACGCAGCCCGTCACTGCCATGCACACTAGCCTTTGCCAGCTTTGTAGCTTGGTTTGCGCTGTGGTCAAGAGTGTTCTACGCCACCATACTTAGGCACCATAGCTGATCATAGGTCGTATTACCGGCGTATATAGCCATAGAGTCATTTTTTACCTATCATTCCTCGGCATTGCCAGAAGGTGATACTGGCTTTGTTTAGTAAATTGTCTAGGTGTTTAGACCAATTTAGTTTGCTATCTAGAGTGATTCCAAGGTATTTTACCTCTGTGGTTAATGTTAAGGTGGACTTAAAGAGTTTCGGCAGGCTGTAGCTTCCTAGGGCTCTTTTGTTTGTGAATATTATTAGTTCTATTTTGCGTGGGTTAACACTCAGATTATAGTCATAACACCATTTTTCGACTATATTTAGGGCTGTCTGAGTTAATTCACAGACTGTACTTACTTACTCGTTACAAGGATGGCTAGGTCATCTGCATAGCCTATCGTATGATATCTGTTGTTGTTGAGCAGGGTTATTAGGTCGTTGACTACTAGGTTCCATAAGAGGGGTGAGAGTACCTCTCCTTGAGGACATCCTTTGGCCACGATGGCACCTTGTTTGTTGCTGTTACCTAGCCTGACCACTCTATTCGCTAGCATGTATTGGATCCAGTCAGCCATTACTGGATTCACCTTATGTCTGCTGAGTGCGGCTTTGATACTAGTGAAGTTGGTTTTGTCGAAAGCACCTTCAATGTCAATGAAGGTGCCTAGACAAATGTCCTTGGTATCTAGTGCCTCTTCGATTTTGTATACTACTGCATGAAAAGCTGATTCCGTTGATTTGCCTGAACTATAGGCATGTTGATTCCTGTGTAAGGATGTTTTTGCTAAAGCGTTATCTCTCAGGTGTCTATCACATAATGTTTCCATAGTCTTAAGTAAGAATGATGTGAGACTGATTGGTCTGTAGGATTTTGCATCCGAATAGTCTGTTTTACCTGGTTTCGGTATGAAGATTAACCTCTCTCCAGGTTTTAGGCACGTAGCCAAAAGCCAGGCATGCCTGGTATATTTTGTAAAGTGTGTGGTGCAGTCTCGAGCCTCCCCATTGTATAAAGGCAGGGTAGATTCCATCTAGACCCGGCGCCTTGAATGGTTGGAAGCTTTTGATGGACCACGCTATTTTCTTGGGGTTTATGTCCTCTGACGCAACTTGCCAGGAGGTGTCTGTTGCATTGTGGTTTACGTCTAACCACTTGTGTTCATTAACCATTGAGCAGTCGGGAAAATGCGTCTGCAGAAGCACTTGGTGTGATTCTTCTAATGATTTGGTATAGGTGTTATCTGGTTTCCTTAGTGAACCCAGTTCTCGTTGTGATTGTCTGGTGAGGATTTTCCGGATTCTGTTAGCCTGTATAAACGCTTTTATGGAATCACAGTATTTCCGCCATGCACGGTTCCTCCAATATCTTATACGTTTTTTGTACATTGCCTTAACATTCTTGTACTGGTCCCAATCTTGATCGTTATATGTATTCATAGCCCTATTGAAGGCTTTCCTAACCTTGGTTCTATGGCGTTTTAACTCTGGACCCCATCATGACCGTTTGTCCGCTGGATTTTCCGGAGGGTAGATTAATGAGCAGGTTGCCTCATAACATGTGTTCATTAACAACGTTAATTTGCTGACTAGTTGTTCAATGTTGTCAGTGTCTGTTATCTTTTCCGGATAATCAAGCTCTCGCAAACCCTGTATGAGTAGTTTGCGAAAAGCCACTTTATTTGTTTTCCGAACGTTCCTGAAGGGTTGGGGGGGTATAGGAGTAAGTCCTAAGTCAAAGCATATCCATCTGTGGTCCGAGCAGGAAGCCTCGTCGGACACATGCCAGTTGGATATCAGTTTGGCCCCACCTTCGTTTGCTAGCGTGAGGTCAATAATGGTACTGGCACGCCTTGTTACAAAAGTAGGTTTATTACCTGTGTTAATAATGTCTAAGATAGTGGTTGATAAATATTCAATTAAAGTCTTACCTTTGTTGTTTGTGTTGTTTGTAATGTAAATAGCGGCCCTTGTTTGGAGTTCATTGCTTGTTATTATCTTACCTTTGAGATTGTTAAATCCTTGTATGGACCCTGATCGAGATAACCAGGGTTCTTGGATGAAGGCTACGGCTGTGTTGTTTACCTTCAACCACTTGCGTAGCTGTGCTGTGGCGGTGAGACTGTGTTGGAGGTTAATCGGGAGGGCTCGACTATTTGGTAAAAGGGACTCCGTCATCCGAGTCATCCCCTGTACCAAGGTCGAGTTCCTCTATCCCCTGGGCCCAATCCCCGATGCTCTCCGCCTCATCACTGACGCTCGTCATTTCGACGTTCGCCTGATCGTGCGGTGCATCGGCCGGATCCGCTGATGGGAGGTTATTGCCCCCGTCGCTAGTGCTGGGGTATTGAGCCTGCTCGATGGTGTCCATTTCGATGGATGTATTTTTATCTTCGGTTTGATCCGGTAGTGTTTCCGAGAACTTGCCCTTCCGTACTTCAAATTTAACGTAGACGGCGCCCAGCAAGTAGCAGAGCTGCCGTCCTCGTTCCAGTATAGCGGTGGTCAGGTCCTCTGGTATGCTGATCACAATAAATGTTCCTGCGCTTTGTTCGCGGGCGGTGTGCAGTAGCCACCGTTCGACTCCTGCCCACGGGTTGAAATAGCGGAGGGCCTCACCTATTTGTTTAGGTTCGACTTTCCCCGGTATTAGTATTCCGCATCGGATTTTCTTTGGGAGGTCCGACTGCTTTTTGACCTCGACCTTAAACCCGGATGTTAATGTGTGGCCATGAATTGCTGATTTCAACCAGTTCATGGCTTCCATGTTCATGCACCAAATCTGTAGAGATCCGCCGAAATAGGTGGGTCTGCCTTGGAAGGTTGGTAGGTCTTTAGCTTTGGCCTGAACTAAGGCCCAAAGTTTGTTATTCAGCAACTCTTGGGTTTCCTCCGCCTGTTCCCTGGTTAGGTGCCCTGAGTTACTTGCTGTAATGGCTGCTATTAGGTCTGATTAAGCAGCCTCTGCATAGCTTCGTGGAGTTGCGCCTGTGCGGGCTTTCTTGTTATCTCCACTAGGCGTTGTTGACTCGTCTGGTCTGTGTCGCTTGTTGGTCCCGCTGCCTCCGCTGGCGGAACCGGAGGTTTCCGCCTTTTGGGGCTGCATACCACTTGCGCACGGTTTTGGGTCGGCAGCATCTGCCGAGGTGTTGGGTACAGGCGCCACCGTGGTTATTCCGGCTCGCCTCTTACGCTTCCACCTGGCGGCTGCGTTCGGCCTCTTCCTTAGCCTTTTCGCTGTTGTGTTTCCTGCTTCATTGCCGGTGTTCTGGTTAGGTTCCCCTGGCGGGGGGTGCCTGATTCTTTTACTGGAAGTTACCACAGTCCATGGTCCTCCTGCTTCTTCCATACTCAAGTGAGTGGTTGTGAATGCAGCCGTGGCCGCCTCCTTTCCAGCCTTCGCGATAGCCGTTGCTTTGGCGGACGGGGGCAGTTCCAATTTCCTCGATGCCTCCACGTCTACCTCAGCGTTGGCCTTCGCTGAGCCGGTCCGGGGTGCCGATGCGGGGTTTTGGTTTGAATGAATCCTGTTAAATCCATATTTGTTTTGTTTTGTTTTCATCTGCCTGGCTTCCCACCCTCCTCGGAGCCCGCAACTGGGAGTGCTCTATGAGCACTAGGACTACCAAGCAGATATAGGTAAGAAGGGATAGCGTACAGTGCGACATCAGGAGCTCAGACGCACGTGCCCGAAGGCCGCGTGCTATGTGTGGCTGGAGGACCGGATTCTGATCTACCAGTTGTTCCACACACCCTTACTCCATCAGCATGACCTTCCGCTCCCCCCCCCCCCCTCGTACCTCCCCTACGGCCCTCTGACGGGACGTATAGCCGTTTCCCCCGGGCTGGTTAAGCTCAGGGGTACTGTTTAGCACGAACTCGGGACCAAAGGGGCGTGTTGTCGGCTGCGCTGGCTCGATTCAATCTCCCAGGACTCCGCCATCCGCACGTACAGCGCTCAACTGCGCAGGCTCTAGCGCAGGTAGGTGTATCAATATAATTAAGATAACTGATAGACGTACATAAATAACGGGCTATCTTATTTCGGTGCATGCCCAGGCACATAGATATGTATAATACATTATGATAAACATACATATATTTTATTTTAAAGATACTATAATAGTCAGGGCCCACCTACTTGCCGTGATGTTTTAATATAATACGGTAATATTGATTGTGGGGAAAACAGTAAAAGTAGACTACATATTAATAGTTTTACATATATTACATACACTATATATTCCCCTGGGTTGAACCGTCCGGTGGTTTCAGTTATGTCTATTTCGGATGGAAATAGACCTATAACAGGGCTGGCAACCTCGAGAAGGCTAGTCCACCAAACTTGTCTTGGGGATCTTTGTGACCTGCGCTACTCCCAAGACCAACGCCCCCAAACCATCTCTGAAGGAGGTGGTAGGGTAGGCCTGCACCTAAACTACCATGCAAAGACATGTCGTACGGAAACCGCAAAGGCCTAGGCCCAGACCCGTCCCTATATTATTTGTAGTAAATAACACAGATTCTATGACCTAAAAATAAAAGATTCTTAAGTTAAAGAAAATTAATAAAGCCATGAATTATAATTATTATAAAAAGTATTGATAATACTTACACAGTCATCATCATATTCTGACAAATCTATTACATCTTCCATTATATTTATATGTAAGAACAACTATATTTCATAAACTAATCATGATATTAAAAAAAACTATAATATTTTATATATATATATATATATATATATATATATATATATATATATATATATATATATATATATATATATATAACCATTTTAATATTATAATAATATACATTTTAATAACTTATATTTTGTTTACACTCCATTTACAAATTCAAATTGGAACAAAAGGCAGGTGTTCGCTGCTCGTTCACTTTCACTCTTTCTGACCTTTTCTTTTCATTTCATGAAATCAAAGTTGTATAATACTCTGAGTATTGCTCAATCCATTCTCTATGTCTGTGGCCACGACTTCTTAGCACTTCCCTTGTTTTTTTTTTTCCCTCTAAGTGTTAATTTTATAGCCCATAGCACAGCACATGATCCAAAAAATATTATTTTCAGTATTTAATAATCCTATGGTTTTAAAAATTGACCACAGTCAATATAAAATGGCAATAATATTATATCCTTTTTTTTTAACGTTGGGAAATGCATTTACGCACGACGTGTGGGACTCACCGGCGTAATACAGCCAGTAATACCCACTAAAACCCAACAAAACCTTTCCCCGTCTTAATAGGGCGTCGCAGGATCGCTTACGCATTCAACTACGACGCCCCGACGGCAGGTCTGCCGAAGCAGACCACCACAACCATGGGGTTACTCCACAGTCCACTCTGCTATCAGAGAAGTACCAGGAGCAACCCGCATGGTACACCGCCCCCCGAAGAGGGCCACCTCCCACCGCCCACCGAAGTGGGCAACCTCCCTGTGCGTTTCTTAGCTTCGCGCCCGGTTGGATTGCCGGGCACTACTGAGCCCCCCCACCACGACAAGGTGAACGCACGTTGGGGGGGAATAATATTATATCCTGCAAAACCATAGACCAGGAACAACAAGATGCAAAATTTAGTTTGATTTTTGAAACAACTGTCAAATTGTCAATATTTTCAAATAAGGTACAAAAAACAGATGATTTATATTTATATTATTTATGTTTTTTAATATCATGATTAGTTTATGAAATATAGTTGTTCTTACATATAAATATAATGGAAGATGTAATAGATTTGTCAGAATATGATGATGACTGTGTAAGTATTATCAATACTTTTTATAATAATTATAATTCATGGCTTTATTAATTTTCTTTAACTTAAGAATCTTTTATTTTTAGGTCATAGAATCTGTGTTATTTACTACAAATAATATAGAAAAAATTAATAATTATCATCATATAAAACAAGAGAACCTTCTATTTTGTGAAATATTAGAGAAATGCTTAAATTTAGAAAACTCAACAGGAATGCTTTCCTTAATAAATAATAAATTGTTAATAAATTATAATAGATTAGAAAAGAATGTTAAAACTTCTCGAAAATTTGAAACGGCGTTAAGGAAAACTCTCGATAATTTGAACAATGATCCTCGCCACAAATTTTCGCATATAAAATTTTTATGTAATATCTTATCTGAATTAAGCACTGAAAAGAGACGAGTACAATTGATAACTTTAGACAAAAATGTTACAGGTAAAATATTTATCTTTATTTCAACCATTTTCTTTCTTGTATTCTGTTTAAAGGTTAATAACCATGTCTTAATTGGGAGTTTAAATTTACTTGATTAATAAATTAGACACCTGCTATACTTACTATTTTACACTAATATAAAGGTAAAAGAATCTAATTAAAACTTGTATAAGTATTCTCAAACTAGCGGCACACCCTCGTTTCACTCGGGTTCGCCTCTAGAAAGACGAAAAAAAACGTACATTTTATGGGGATAAAAAGTAGCCCTTGTGTTATTCCAGACAATAATCTATCTCTGTGCTAAATTTCATTCAGATCTATTCAATTGTTCTGGCGTGAAAGAGTAACAAACATCCATATATACTCACGAACATTCATATTTATAATATTTAATTAATTATATTATAATTATATATTACATTACCATTGACTTTCAAAATTTAAGTCTTTAAAATACAATTTGATTTCCAATTTATCTCTACAAATAAATTTTAATATTTCTTTTATCAATTTAATCTTAATTGCTTTACAGCGAATATATTTTCTAAGCTATCCTGCAAAAGACCAAAAGCAGATCAGAATAATTTAAATAAGTGTGCCAAAAAACTTAAATCAAATGAAGATGATAAAGAAACTACCTCAAGCTTAGTATATGATCAAAGTAGTTCCATTATAGCCTTAGATATTGTAAATACAATTAGTGAGGAGGAATGTGAGGATGGTAAAGTTATACACAATGGTGTTTGTAACTCGGAAACCAATAACAATAGTAAAATTGTTAATGTATCTGTTGAATCTATTGAATTAAGTCGCTCAAATAGTGTACATACAGAAAAAAGTAATGAAATGGGAAATAATAATGAAATATGTCCAAACAGAATTGATACACTTAACTGTCAAGAAAATGTTTCTAATAGAGAAACAAATAATGATGAACATAAAGTAATAGAACCTTCTAAATCAATAGAACCCATACCCACCAATAGTTTGAATAAAGAAAATGTGAAAGAAACAGAAAATGATACAGCAAATGATAAAGAAATGGATAAATTGGATGAACATATAAATCTTTCTAATGAATCTGCTAGTGATGAAAATAGACTTCTTGTACCTGTTAAAACTTTAGAATTTAATCTTGCTAATAATTTAAATAATATGGAAAAAATTAAAGAGCTTGAAAATAAAATTGCAATATGCAAAAGAAAAATTGCTAAACTAGATGAGCAAGAAGTATGTAATGACAGTAAGCGTTCACCGTATATGCGGAGTGAAAAGTGAGTTTCTTTTCCTTTAAAAAGTCTTTTCATTTTTTTTTCAACAAATTAAAAATAACTTTTATCAATTTAATTGGTTGGTTTGGAATTTTATTCATTACTAGTGACTCACACTCGTTTCACTCGGGTTCATTCCTAGGTGATTCTTTAAAACATAACTAATTTATTATACAATTTTAAACTTTCAATAATACTTTTTAAATACTGATATTTTTTTTTTAGTTCCTTATAATAATGTATATTACAAAAGAATAATAGTCTTCTAAATACATATTTTTTTTACTACTATAGGATAGAAACTTATTAGTTAGGTATGTATGAGTGGCAGTATTTACTTACTTTTAATATTAAAATAATACCATTAACATTATGTAACCAACATATATACAATAGCTTAAGTGTAGTAGTGTGCAGTGTTAGGTATAAAAATTATCTTTATATAAAAAAAAGAATTCATATTATTATTTATGTATTTACAGATTAAAAGCGGACATAGTATTGTTGTATCAAGAGTTATGTCAGTTGACTGGAGAGCACCCAGTCCGAAGGCGACAAGTGTGTATAAAAGCCATGGAAGGCCATCCTCCTGGACCTCTTAAAAGGCTCGAAACCTTTTTAAATGATAATATTGGCAGTGACGGAGACCCACCTTTTCCTAATTTTAGAGAAGTAGTTAAATGTGTTTTGGTTGCAAATAAGGAAGATAACTTGGGATGGAGTAATGCAAAAGTTATGAATGAAGGTACTGTTTTAGAAATAAAAAAAATTTGTGTGTGTGTGAGTACGCACGTAAGAAGCTATACTTCTTTGGCGTAACAGAACAAAAAAGCTTGTAAAAGGAATTCAGCTAACTTCATCATGTTACTTTTTGGCTGTCGGTGTGCGCGCGCATCGTAAAAATTTTACTCTGATAATTTTTTTCAAACGTGCCAAAAGAAGTATAACTTCAAAAAATATTATATTAAAATTATTACTTATACATATTATATTTTCATTTTATAATATATAAAAACCTAGTTTTTGCCAATGGCTTCACTTGTTATAAGTAGATTATTTTATATGATTACTTACTGAAAAACTTATGCATTTATATTATTAGTATAGTAATAGTCTTTCCTAATAAAACTAAGGTGGCATTATACTTTCTTCGATTTACGCGAATATTTTACATAAATACAACTATCTTTTCAGATTTTTTTCAAGGATTTATTTTGATTATTTAAAAGACTAAGGTTTTAGAAATCTCAAAGGTATTATATAATCTGAAAAGTGTCTGTAACAACTATATTCTTATTTAAGATGACTTTAATTTTACCATTTTACAATATCCACTACACATTTACCACCAAGAAGTCAAACACCCCTGTTACTGGTTACAAAATACGAAACGTCGGGAACCAAAAATCCAAATAAATCCGCGAAAAAATCCGAAAAGATAGTTTTATTTAAAATGTCAAATATTCGCGGAAATCTAAGAAAGTATTACTTTTTGCATGCTTGAGTTTTAAAAAATTCTCTATGGTATTTGTATCAGTAACTACTTTAAGAGTTGAACTATTATGAATATTCAGAAATATAGCTGCATATACACCCCCCGACGGCAGAACTGCCGAAGCAGACCACAACACCATGGGGTTGCTTCAATGGTACACTTTACTATCAAAGAAGTACCAGAAGCAATCCACATGGCACACTGCCCACAGAGATAGGTCGCCTCCCAGTGTGTTTCTTGGCTTCGCGGCCGACTGGATTGCCGGACGCTAATGAGCACCCCCACCACGAAAAGGTGAACGCACATTGGGGGGGTCTAAACGTTGGGAAATGCATTTACGCACGAAGTGTGGGACTCACGGGCAAAAACCCAATAAAGCCTTCCCTCGTCTTAATGGGGCGTCGCAGGATCGCTTACGCATTCAACTACGACGCCCCGACGGCAGGTCTGCCGAGGCAGACCACAACGATCATGGGGTTGCGCCAAGGTCCACTCTGCTATCAGAGAAGTACCAGGAGCAACCCGCATGATACACCGCCCACCGAAGAGGGCCACCTCCCACCGCCCACCGAAGTGGGTCACCTACCTGTGCGTTTCTTGGCTTCGCGCCCTGTTGGATTGCCAGGCACTACTGAGCCCCCTCACCACTCTCTACTAATACTCCTATCTCAACTTCTACAACTTTCAAAAACAAGATTTTTTATTTAAATGCACTTTCTGTACCTATAGCAAGAGCACTATTCACTTATTGTGGTCGTGCACTACAGAAACGCCGGCAAAAGAGAGAATATGAGGATCTTATAAGCAAGGTGGACACCTGTGATGATGACCCCGCAGACCATGACCCTGAGCTGCAAGCTAAGCTAGAGGCGAACAAACAAATTGCCATGAAAAGGGAGATGGAAGTGTTTCAAAAGTAAGATAGAATAGGTTTTACATATTAGTATACTCTTACAATGCAGTTTTTGTATTTTTCTCAGAAATGAGATATTTTCCCGCGGTAAAAAGTATCCTATATGTTGGCCCGGATAATTAGCTATCACCATACTTTTCATGAAAATCCCTCCAGTGGTTTTTCCGTGATGCGGTAACAGACAGATAAAAATGTAAAAACTATAGATTCGGCCTCTGTAACGATAATAATGTTTATTTAATAAGATTTTCCAAAAAATATCTAATGTACAGATTCGTCTTAGTTACAATTTTATGTATAGATTAAATTGTATTAGAATATTTTTTGATATATTCAAACATCGTACTCGCATAGTACTCTTAAAGTTTTTTAAAATTGTTTTCATATCACCTGATATAAGGTTTTGTAATGGAAAGTTACATTTATTTTCATCTCTGTAAAATTGTGAAATGTTACAGATTTACAATGATGCAAAATCAACCTGATAAGTATAAGGATGCCGATGAAGAAGATATCTATTCAGATTCAGGCACTGATGCGAGCTTCCCCGATGTTAATACCATAGACAACAATGATGTGATAGAAAAGAAGGATATTAATATGAAGGAAGAAAAAGTTCCAGAAACAGACACAAATGATATAAATACTGTTAAAATAAAAGAGGAACCAAAAGAAAGTATAGTAGATACTTTAAAACAATTTGGAGATAATTTTACAACTAGCTTAGTGGATATTGAGGGTCCAGTTTTTGTAATAGATATTTCAGACTCTTCTGATGAGGAACAATCATGATTATTTAGCATGGAATAAAATAATAAGAACTATATTTAATTATTACCAATTACTATCATTTGTTTACATTATTCTTGCTAACCAAATGTGATCTGAATAGTATGATGGCATGCAGCATATATTTATGTACATTTAAATAATTTTCTCATAATATTCTAAATTGTTAAATAAAATTTATTTTGGAAAATAATACTTTTTAATAACTGACTACGAATTTCATTTGTTAAAACTCATCAACAGATTCAAGGCAGTTTCTTGGTGCCGGTGTTTTATTTTAAGAGGTTGTTTTATACTATTTATTATTCGGTTAAAATAACTGAAAATACGCTAATAAACATCTATGAGAAAATTAAATTTAAAGTAATAACTATGATCATAAATGCTATTTATTTACAACTAGCGACTTTACGCTTCGCTCGGGCGTGTGTCTAGATTATTTAAGTCTCCTTAATCTATTCTTGATTATTATTTATATTATATACAGAGTATTATTTATAATATATATGGGGCCCCTAATAAATTTCGAGATATTCCTTGTTTATATTCTTATATTCAGTACTTTTATAATCGTCAGTCAGTTACATAATTTATAATTATAATTTTCAGTATAACAAACAATGCGTGACTACTGACTATATGGTAGTACCGACTACCGACTATCGACTACCGACATCTCTGATCTCTGTGCAATAGCGCGGGAAAACAAATGAATATCCGCGCCCTTTTTTATTTTTTTTTAAACACATTCCTATCGGTCAAAGTCACATAAGTAAATGCCTTATACATAAATCATTACAAATTAATCAAATATATTATTTTCTATTAAAACACTCAATATATAAAAATGCAACCTTACATATACTGAACCCGCGGCTTCGCTAGCGCTAAAACAACAAAATTACTCTAAAAAGATAGGTTTCATACAAACTTTTATCCCCTATTTTACTCTTTAATGGGGTGAATTTCAAAAAATGCTAAAATATGTACTTATTTATTTAATTGTATTGAAGAGCATTATTACCAAGTTTAAAGCAATTCTGATCATAAATATTTTTTTGGGTTGTATTATAACGTGTTTTGTCTTTAAAAAATAGCCTATTTCAATCTCTAGCCTTTATATATGTAGCAATATACTCTATGCTCTAGCCCTCCAACTATCTTCACCAGCGCTGCCAATTGGCGGGTAAATTACCCGAAAAGCGGGTAATCTTAGGCGATTTTTGATGGCGGGTAATTTTGACGGGTATTTTAGTAGAATAAGAAAAATCAGGTATATTATATTAACTGATTAATTTTATATTTTAAGTTTTTTTTATGTTTGATTTAATAATTTAAAGCTGTTTAATTAAAAACTGATTACAATGACTTCTTTTTTTAACATTAGTACATTCTTGTATTCTGTATAAAACATGAATAAATTACTCAAAAAAAATATTTTCGGGTATTCTGCTCATGGTTGGCGCTGGCAGGATAAACCGGGTATTTTGAGGTTTATTCGTCGGGTAAATCAACGACTTATCTGGCAGCCCTGATCTTCACACAAAAGATCACCCAAAGTTAGGGTGGCGCCACGGTAGCGAGTGGGTACATTTTGAAGATAGCGCTAAAAGTATTATTGAAAGTTTATGAAAAATTGATCACTACGTTTATCACCTCAGTTTTTCGGTAATATTTACA
Source organism: Brenthis hecate (assembly GCA_951806755.1). NCBI lineage: Eukaryota > Metazoa > Arthropoda > Insecta > Lepidoptera > Nymphalidae > Brenthis > Brenthis hecate. The sequence continues at coordinate 3,714,601 of OX638258.1, read as the reverse complement.
AAATTATTTTGGATTACATAGTTTCAATGACTGCTCAAATCACTAAAAATATTTTTTTTTCGTTTCAGCTTATTTCACTTCGTTTACAACTGCTAAATTGACAAAATAGTTCACACCCCCTTTGTTACGCTAGCGCAGTTCTGGTGACTTTTTTAACTGTTATTTACAGCTTACAGGTGGACACTTTCAACTTATCTCCCACATAACATAGTTCTCCTCACCTCTACCCTCCATACAACTAGGGATGCACTCGAGCGAAGCAGGCTAATAATTGAGTTAGCTAATTCTAACCAGTTAGAATTATTTTTCTTTATTCCTGGTAAATATGGAGCGTAGAAGGGCACTTTCATGTGAGTGTTCTTGAAGCGCCAAAATTAGAGAACGATAGAACAAAAAACAGCAATCGAATTGGACACTTTGTCTATAACAGCTAAATGCAAATCAGTTTTTCGTACGCCAGCGCCATCTATTTTCAGCATACAGGTAGACACTTTTCCAATTTATCTCCCTTAATATATTTGTTACGCGCCGCTAGTTTATTCCATGGATGACAAATAAAAGTTATTCGAATTTTGAAGGCATCAAGTACGCCTTCATACAACACCTGTGGTGTTCGTCTACGCAGGTGCCAGGTAGGCAGGAAAAGTATGACGACGAATATATTGACATTTGGGCCGGACGTATGATTTTCTGTTGTGTATATGAATTTTGTTAATTACTGTCAATATACCGATTATATCAGGAAAAGTGTTTCATTATTTCACATATTATATAAAAGACTCCTCCTTACCGGTAAGCTATTGCACTACGTAACTGGCTAACAATACTTTTCTAGAGGTTCGGCTAGATAAGTTTTGACATTGATCGATGTTAAATAGACAAGAGCTGACATTTTGACAGTTCGTAATTAATAATTATCATCGAAGCAGGTAGCTACTAGTTCATTCCATGCGACATTGGTAAAATACCTAAGCTATACTTCTTTAGCACATTTGGAAGCCATTAACTAGAAAATTGAATTGAAGTAGACGATTATCACTTTTAGAGACACTCTTGAAGTTATCGTTTAGAATTTCCCTATGAATTATTGAATAAACATAAGTTACTCCATTTAAGTTTGAAAAGTCCACACTCAGTGGTACTCGAACCTAAATAGATAACAAAAATAAGATAGTATTAACTTTTACAAAATTGCAAAATTAACCTTGTAGTAAAGTATGTAGTTCCTTCTGCTCTCTGCGTACATCTTCTTTCAGGACCGTAGAAAAAATCTTCACAAGTTTTCCAGCAAAAGATGTTAAATCTCACCAAGAGTTATTAGTATTCAAGACAATAACTTCAAAGGAATCGAACCTGTTTTTATTTTATTTTTTATTATCTCATGTATACACATATGTAAAAAATTTCGTTCTTATATTTTTTTGCTGACTGCGGTGAAATCCAAAAGAGGATTATTATAATTTTTAAGTCATCCAGAATAGTTTAAAATTCTCTTATTTTTTCTTTTTTAATTATAAATTATAACTTAAGACTAGAATAAGGGTCAAAACTATCAAAAAGAACAAAATAAAAAACAACTAAATCCAAACAAAAAAAAATTAAGAATGATCAACGAATATTTCATTTTGTACAGATTTTAATTCGACAGACTTTTTAAATATTTACTGCATTCACATATATTTATTTAAGAGCCGATGCTATTAAATTCGGTAATGTCGCACATTGACAAAATAATACACGTAGAAAATTGCACAAATTGTGGATTATTGAAGTTTTATATCTAACCTCCGTAACTCTTACGTATATACAATTCTATTTAACGTACTTTCGATCCATCATTGCCCATAAAGTAAATAAACGCTAATACTTATAAGTATTGCAGGGGCGGATCCCGACTGCGTGGAAATGGGAGGGGGGAAGGGGTTTCAAAGCATTCTTTATTGGCACTGTGAATTTAAATATACCGTTGTAAATAAAAAAAAAAATGAAAGCAAATTTTAAAATCTATGGATCCGCCCTTGTAAAGTTTTGATATCACGACTGGCTTTTATAATAAATTAAAGCCCATCACTAGAATTCAAAACTTAACTCATTTCAAACAATGAATTCACGAAGACAAGTGGAAAGTTATATAAAAATCGCATTCGTATTTTTATTTTCCATTCACATTAAGAGTATTAAATCTATTGTAGCTTGAAGAGACTAACAAACTGAACAAAGAACAGAACAGAGTCAGCTCACAATAACAAATAACAGACGTTATACCTTTAAAATGTAAATAAAAAAAATAAAAATATGAAAGCGATGACCCCTGATATTCACAGTAATGTATCGCAGAGTTAATTTAAGTATAAAAGAAAAATGTTCTCGTTACTAAAGTATTTTATTATACACCTTCCGATGTCCACAAATACTTTAGTAAATAAATAAAAAAAAAACCTGATTACAAGCTGCTAAGTATAAAAACTTCACCAACAATAACGATTATGCAATTTTAGAATTAATTTACAATTGAACATAAAAACGCCGCAAGTTCTAAACGGCCTAGATTCACTAGTTGCGATCACGAATTTTGAATGCATAAAAAAATATTTCTTCTATAGGGCCTTACCTTACGTTCTTATATAATATTTCGTATATCAATCGTCTTTGACAATTTGATGTTAAACGATAATTCCGTAGAGTACCCTGTCCAGAGGCAACACTCGCGGCTGGCACGTGTTCAAATCAAGAGAGCAAGGAAAGGCCGACTTTGAGTACTTCTACTGCTAATTTATATTTAATCAACTATTTTATCTAAAAAATGCATTTCAGTCTAAAACGGGTTATCGTGACAGTAGTCAGTCTTTGTCACTACAACGATGTGATGGCGTAATAATATCATATTATAAAAAGATTTCATGTGTAGTGTAGTTTAGAACGTTTGAACATATGGCAAGTGTTACGCAGAAGGGTACGCAGAGATTATCGCTCGAACAAAGGACCAATCAATCACACACCACATACAAGAATTTTCTTTATTTCTATTTTTTTGTTATTTTTTTAACTTTTTTTTCTTTTCGGTTCTGTTATATGTAATTAATTTAGCGTTAAGGTAAAAATTGAAAGTATGCGTCCGTATCGGGTCGCAGACCCGTTATAAAGGTTTTCACAAGATTCCACACCGAAAACGCTCAATTTGCGGCTCGCAACGTAACGTTTAAGACTTAAGCGAAAAAAACAAAAACGAAGTTCCGGGACACGTCCACCGCTCACACAACCTTGTTCTAATAAATTAGCATAGTCTGTTTTAGTGGTCGGGCCAAAAGAACCAGAGGCCGGTCGCGAATCCCAGAGGATTTCCGAACCCTTAGAACAATTAATTATTGCATTTGTTAAGGGCCAGATATCATCCGGGGAGAGGACACGTCACGAGCCGTCGGACGTTTGTGTGAGCGCTGAGTCGCGGCCGGGCCGCGTCGATCATATTTTACGTTAAATTATACATAATATTATGTTTTACATTTATGTAAGAGTTGTTGATTGTAAAAAAATTATATGCTTGTTATATCCCTATAAATGCTGAGTTGGTTTATTTATCAAGAGCCGTGTTTGCTTTCACTGCAATGACGCACTCCTCGCCGCACGACTTTAGCACGGTGCACTGGAAAGAAAGAAAAGTATGGTACAGTCATTGTTTGTTGATATAATTTCTTTACTAATATAACTTACAAATAATGCATATAATAGAATTTTATGTTTTTTATACACGTCATCAACGTTTATATAAGATTAGCAACTTAGCCTCGCTCTGCTCGGGTATGTCTCTGGTTGCGTTTTAATGTCTAGTATAGATTTCTCAGAGATGAGATGTTTTCCCGCAGTAAAAATATCCTATATGTTGAGCCGGATAACCAGCAATCATCATAACAAATTTCATCAAAATCTGTCTAGTGATTTTCTCATGATGCGTTCCCAGACAGACAGATAAAAAATCTAAAAACTATAAATTCAGCCTCTTCATCGATAATAATGACTATATCAATAAAAAATTCTAAAAAATATTTACTGTATCTCATGACTGTATTGAATAAGAATTTTATAATATGTATACTGTATAGATATCTTTTAAAGAGATTAAAATATTAAAAAAAACTTATAACATTCATCATTCTTATCACAGCTTTACTCGATAACATTGGCAGTTACTGACCACATTACATAAATGTTGATACCGTGACTTGAAAGGTGTTATTGATTGTATTTACATGTCCAGATAGATAATTACCTCACATTTTATTTTATTTAACAATTAAAGGATTTTATACACTACTAGCATTGGCCGCGGCTCCGCCCGCGTTCAGATGACTAAAAACCAAATTCTTAGGTTTTACACTTATAATACTCTTACGATGCAGTATTTGTATTTTTTCTTAGAAATGAGATATTTTCCTGCGGTAAAAAGTATCCTATATGTTGACCCGGAAAACCAGCTATCATCACACCAAATTTCATCAAAATCTGTCTAGTGGTTTTCTCGTTATGCGGTAACAGACAGACAGACAGACAAAAATTCTAAAAACTATAGATTCGGACTTTGTATCGATAATAATGTCTATTTCAATTAGATTTTCCAAAAAATATTTTATGTACATATTCAACTTAGTTACAATTTTATTATATGTATAGATTTAATTATTATTTATTATTATTTCACTTTCCATTCAAATAGTTTCAAGCCAAACCATATAAAGTCATTTTTTAAGATTATATGTAACTAGCAAAACTCGCGGCTTCGCTCGCGCTAAAACAACAAAAAAAAACTCATAAAATGGTAGTTTCATACTAACTTTCTGCCGCTATTTTACCCCCTTATGGGATGAATTTAGAAAAATGCTAAAACACGTATTTCATTAATTGTATTGAAGAGCATTACTTCTAAGTTTCAAGTAATTCTGATCATAAATATTTTTTTGGCTTGTATTATAACGTGTTTTTCCGTGAGAAAGAGATAATCTTCCGCGGTAAAATAAAGCCTATATCACTCTCCAGCCCTCCAACTATCTCCACACAAAAATCCACGCCAATCCGCCAAGCCGTTTCGACGTGAAAGAAAGACAAACAAACACACTTTCACATTTACAATATTAGTATGGATTCTGGCCATTACCCAAATTTCATTTAACATGATAACCTTCTGACCTTCGTGAACTATTAGCATATTGAGTTGAAATAACTCTAACATTACTATAATCGTAAAATTTTATTTAAGCAGGCTCAATTTGCAAAACCTATCTTTATTTTATATTATATTGTAAAACTTTTTTAATTATAATTTACTAGGGATTCAACCTTGCCTTTGCTGAGTTCGTCCCTAGGTACATTTCAATTTTTAGTATGGAATAGATAGACTATATATATATATATATATATATATATATATATATATATATATATATATATATATATATATATAATATGATATATAGCATATAGACTTCCTCAATAAACGGCTTATATAATGCAAAAAGAATTTAGTGCGTTCAAACTCTGCCTCTTTATAATATGTATAGATGTATATTAGAATATTATTTAAAACAGATGATTTCATAGTAAAATCTAAAATGTCCTCAAACCCATGGTCCATGTAGCTTGTAAAGAGTACTAGCTCAGGTAAAGGGCGGAATTGTTATTTACGAGTTAATTTAGCACCAATACATTATAAAATGTATCAGAGACTCTACACTCGAACCTTTCCTAATGTTGAATCTTTTATAAGTTGGAACAACAAAGAACAATTTTAACATTTCTATACGAGCATCTTCTATACATATGATAAAATTGTAACTAAGCTGAATCTGTACATTAAATATTTTTTTGGAAAATCTTATTGAAATAGATATTATTAACAATACAAACGCCGAATCTAGTTTTTAGAATTTTTGTCTGTCTGTCCGTTTGCTGCATCAAAGAAAAACCACTGGAGGGATTTTGATAAAATTTGGTATGGTGATAGATGGTTATCCGGGTCAACATATAGGATACTTTTTACCGCGGGAAAATGTCTCATTTCTGAGAAAAAATACAAAAACTGCAATATAAGAGTATGCTAATATGTAAAACCTAAGAATTTGGTTTTTGGTCATGTGAACGCGGGCGGAGCCGCGGGCAATGCTATTTATACCATAAATATTTAAAAAATATGTCTTTAATAATATGTCTGTCTGTATCCTTAATAGGGTCGATAATTGAAGAACTAGCAAACAAAAATTCAAATCCAACAAATATTAATTTTATATCTTTTTAAATAAATGTTCTTTGTTTGTAAATATAAATTTAGTAATTGATACATAATTAGAATGATGAGTTTTTGTATAAAACTATAATCTACTGAATTGTTAGATGAAAATTATATGATTACAATTGATATTACATTTATAGTTTAATAATAACCTCCTAATTTTAGTTTTAAGATACATTCTGTTTACTTTGAATCTATACATATAATAAAAGTGTAACTGATCGCGTGTCTGTACATGGAAGATATTTGAGAAAAACTATCATTGGGGGTCTTTATTAACAGAATAGTACCCAAAACAATGATTTTTAGAATTTATTTGTCTATGCGTTTGTGCGCGCTAATTTCAGAAACGGCTTAACCGATTTGGGTGTGGTTTTCACTAATGTATTGTGGTAAGCTTCATTTAATATTTATTAAGTATTTGTTTAATTGAAACCCAGCCAGGGCGAGTTCCTAGTACAAAATAAAATTCAACTATGTAAATATGTAATGAAAAACTTTTATAAACAATATCTCACCAGCAATTCTTTGCCACTGTCAAAGTCAGTACGGAGTTGGGTACCAAGTTCTCCGTCTGGGATCTTCAGGTCCTCACGCAGGTCTCCATTGTCAGCCATGAGTGTGAGGTAGCCGTCGTCGGATATGTCAGTGAGCTGGTAGTCCTCACGCTTTACGTGTGGTACGTCCATGTTGTGGGTGGATGGACAGATATCTTCGTATCTGGAGAGAAAAGTGTTATTGTTTAATTAAATGGTATAACAGTTTGTTATACACGCACAATATATATATATATATATATATATATATATATATATATATATATATATGTTAAAGAACTTAAGGCAAAAGTGATATGGGAAGTAAAGAACACTAATCTATACTAATATTACAAAGAGGCGGAGTTTGTTTGAACGCGCTAATCTCAGAAACTATTCTTCTTGCATTAGATAACCCGTTTATTGAGGAAGGCTATGGGATATATTATATATCATCATACTACTACCCGAGGGAACGGAGCAGTAATCATAAATGTCAACAAATCGGGCTGATTTCCATACATTATTGTAAAGGGAAAGAAGAGTTTGATTTTTTTTGTACTTTGAATGTAGGCGAAGCCGCAGATTCTGCTAGTGATATATATTATGAGACTAACATAATACAATAAAGATTAAAGTGGAATAGACAGATATAATTTTTAAAATAGAATTACATTGAATATTATTTGAAAAGATGTATAATTAATTTTAAAAATTTAATTTTAGTCTATTCAACTTTCAAAGTGCCACTACTATTATATATAGTATGATATACTGTAACGGAATATCAAATTTAATTACAATTTGCATTAAACTTTAAAGGTTCAAGGCCTCAATTCAGTACGCCAATATGCCAAGAACTGATCATCATGCTAAAATCAGCAATTTTTCTTTCATTTTGTTGGAAAATCAATAATACAACTAGGTCTCATAAATATAATTGATTCTTAGGTCGTAATGTGGAGTTGTATAGTAGAAGTCACTATATTGAATAATTTATGTAGAGAAACAGCATTGAGCATAAATAATATATGCAACACTTTGTGGCAATTGGTGTATACACAAAGAAATAAATATCACTAGTGGTGTATTTGTTTTCGAGAAGGTTAGTTTTGTTTAAATTATTTTGTTAATACCTCCAGGTATGTTTCTAAGAAATTAATTAAATTTCTAAGAAATCTATTGTTAGCTGTAACGCCGGCGTGTCCGCGGTCGTTGAGGTATTAATATTATTTAAGTAACACCCACAATGTTTAATTTAAATCAATGTAGTTCTAAACGGTGATCCCACAACACAGTTGTATAATGAGACGCATAGCCGGACTTGGTGTTTGCTTTTCGAGTACCCTCAGCACGAAAGCGATATAACACCGCACTCGCGACTCTATGGGCTCGTATTTTTTATATATAATGCCAAGTTATATTATACATATACCTATATGTATTTTTAGACAAAATATATTAAAAAAAATTAAATAATATATATTATAGATCATTAACAATTCAAATGAATAGATTGATCTTTCGTCCACGTCACATCATTAGAGTGCATACATTATGTGAGCTCAAAAGGGGAGAGAGGGGAGGGGGGGTTAGTAAAATCCCATTTATCCTAATCTCACGTCAACTTTAAAATAAAATATATATTACAAAGATAATAAAAAACAATATGTTGTTCTTTTATATTTTTTTGAAGTGTTCTAATTTGCCCACTGAAAAAATATCTAAACATTGTATAATTTTTATACTTTATGAAATAAATTAAATAAATGTACTCCTTTAACAAATGTAGCGTAAATATTACCTGAGGGGGAGGGGGGGGGGGAGGGGGGGGGGGGGGGGGGGGGGGGGGGAGTCAAACCAAATCTCACTTAATCTCACCAATGGTTAGGAGTTTTAATTGATAGAAAAACACATAATTAATGGATGCCCCCTTTCTTATGCAAATATGTAGGTACCTAAAATTTTTCTAGTGATGCAGTCTCTATAATCAACTAAATTCAAATTACTATTTCATTATTTAAAATACGAAAATACAAATTATCACACCAATATTTTTTATTAAAAGTACTATAATAATACTTACTTCTTTCCATTGAATATATCAATGCCAACCAAGTGAACTTTAGCATGTCCGTGCTTGCCAGTCTTGGAGGTGGACATCTCAACTATCTTGCAGGGGCGTCCCTTGAGCATGACGAAGCCGTTTTTGCGGAGAGCGGAACATTGCATGGGGAAAGTGGCGGAGGCACCGGAGTCGCCGGTTTCGAAGTGTGTATCCTCGATATCGCCCATGATGTGCGATGTCGTTATCTAGGGTGTGGAGTGATCTGAGGACAGATGGTTATCAATATAAATAATTGAAGCAATTTTAACATACACCATTACTGCTATAGAAAGTTCTTAGTTATAACTGGTAAATAAATGTATTCCTGTACGGTGATCCCATAGCACAGTAGTGAAATGAGACGCATAGTCAGAATTGGTGTTTCATTTCTGAGTACCCGCAGCACAAATACAATATAAAAACTGCAGTTGCGACTCTATAGGCTCAAGTTATGATAGAGGTAAAGCATGATATATATACATATAAGACATTAAAGTAAAATTTTTACAAAAAAAAAAAGAAAACAAAACAGACTAAAAGCAATTCTTGAAATATAAGAGAAAGAAAAACAGTCACTTTTACTGTACAAAGGCTTTGAATTATATAGCAGCATTTATTTAAGATGAGATGTCAAAGTACATAATAACAAAGTAAGAAACTAGTCTCATCTTTTATTGTTTACTAAGGATTTGAAAATATATGTTGACACTTGCTTGTAAAATAATGTGTTGATATATATGATACTTGATAAAATTGTCAATAGGTTAGTAATATTATATACCACAATCATCTAACTAACTCAACCTTGGCATTAACCATTGACCATAAGCCAAAAAATTAACACATAGGTTAATGACCTCTATGTGAGTGAACTTCACCATGAGGTTTTACAGGAGAAAATTGGCAGATTTATTATGAACATTTCAAATTTAACACAAAAATAAAGATATTTTGAATGTTATTTCACACAGTCAATTGTGATGTGGTGTTTGGAAAAATATATTCAATAGTTTATCACAATTCCCAGATTGTCCATATGTTTGCTTACATTATTTTTTTCATAAAAAATGAATTATTATAATATAAAAAGTTAAATTATATTAGCAATATGTAGAAATATGTTGAGTTTTTATATGGTATAATATAAAACTTCTTAAAAAAGGAATGATAATAAATAGACAGTTCATTGTGTCTAGACAACATTTCCATATGCATACACATGGTAAATGTGCAAAGAATTTGATTATAATGAATAATTTTTAACAAACCTTTTTTTTTGTTTTAGATCTAAGGCATTGAAAAGTACTAAATGGCATGGTAATAGAGAAAGTTATTAACGAATTTATTAATAAGCATGACTCATGAGAACTTACAGTTTCACGTAATTACATGAATATCAGCGACAAATATTGAAGTGTAAAAAATGTGGTATACACGTTATTAATCACAAGAGCCACTCCAGTGTAAAATATCGCGCAAGCCCTGCAGACAATTACGAGTCACGCCTGTCTTCGTTATCTAGACATATGAAAATATTCGATATGCCATACGAAAATTCAGACGACCTAACCCCACCTAGTGCTTTGTGGCGAAAACCTAAGCCTTTGATTGTTGAGAAAAGGCATGAAAATAAATAAATATGCATAAAAATAAACTAGAAATTTCAATAAAACAAATTTGAACGTGAATATATGGTTAAGATAAGTGACAGTGAACCATGTATTATACCGACATGTGCCTTTTCATAGACATCTTGGCCATGTCTTCATGACTTTGCACTGATTAATTTAAAAATGTAAAAATATTGGTTTTATTCATACACATATATGTGACACGTTTAAAAAAAGCAAGTAAAGTATTAACATTCTTCTTTCATGCAATGTGAAAATCGTAAAAGAAAAATAGCAAAATTGACAAACGTGCCGGCGCCGCGTTATAATATATTTTCAAATTTAACACATAATTCACACTGTTACAACGCGCTCGTTTCACAAATTTATGTTCACTTTAGAAAATACTTACTAAAACAATAATTAAGTCTATCCAAAGCGGATTCACGTTAAAACTAAGATATTTATCGACACTCACATGTGACCGACGGGTTCTTCAACCGAAAGGTCAATTTGCGCCTGCGTAGCACCTTCATCACTCACTTCCTGTCGCGGGGTTCTCAACGAGGACAAATGGCCGCCATTCATTGGCGCGAAATATAAATTTTGCATTTTATTTATTATTTCGTCTAAAATTACATTGGTAATTAATATGTAATTAATGGAAATTATCTTATTTTTAAATAGTTTTTTAAAAGATATATTATAATATAGAAAAAAAGAACATCATTGCTTATTTTATTTACTTCTTTCAGCCACACTGCTTTACCAATATCACAGTACAACATAAGTCTAATAGATGGCAGCATATGCGCTTCGATTGACGCGTACCAAACTTCCACATACAACAATTATAGACTATATTTAAATTATGTGTTATTTATCTAAGAAAATAAGTTATTTTTTTCAGTCTTAAATATAATTTCTTATTTGTATTTAGAACAATACTTACGCTAATAAATGTATTTTTTAATATTGTAGTGTCATATAAGTAACAAAATATATATAATCAGTTTGTGTTATCTGTAACCTGTATTCTGTAATCTGTATCATATTACAATTCTTACTATAGATGGAGTGACTGTATTGAAATTCATATTGTTTTCAGTAATAAATTGTTTCAAATATTGTTGTTTTTAAACATGAAGACAAAAATATTTGGGTAATATATTATTTAAGTATATATATAAATAATATCATTTATACTTTAAAAGTTTGACAGAGCTTAAAGTTATTTCATTCCGTAAAATTGAAAATAATTTTCTTATTCTCATAATTTTCATTTTTAAGCCTTACATTAAGGAATAATATTTTTTTACATTTTTTTTTTTATGGGACTAAGGGGGCAAACGGGCAGGAGGCTCACCTGATGGAAAGTGATCACCGCCGCCCATGGACATCTGCGACACCGCAGGGCTTGCAGATGCGTTGCCGGCCTTTAAGGAAAGTATACGCTCTCTTCTTGAAGGTGGCCAGGTCGTAGCGGTTCGGAAAGACCGCCGGCGATAGCTGGTTCCACAGGGTGGTTGTGCGAGGCAGAAAATGCCTTAAAAATCGCACTGTTGTGGAACGCTGGACATCGAGGTGGTGTGGATGGAATTTACTATTTTGGCGCGATGTCCGATGATGAAATACAGCAGCCGGGATCAGTCCGAACAATTCCTCGGAACACTCCCCGTGATAAATGCGGTAGAAGATGCAAAGTGATCCAACATCTCTACGCAGAGCTAATGGATCAAGCCGATCGGAGAGAGCTTGATCGTCGATAACTCGAGCCGCCCTACGTTGAATGCGGTCAAATGGAAGTAGCTGGTACTGAGGAGCTCCCGCCCAAAGATGAGAACAGTACTCCATGTGGGGCCGAATTTGCGCCTTATAAAGAATAAGACGCTGACGCGACGTGAAGTACTGTCTCGCCTTGCTGAGCACACCAAGCTTCTTTGAGGCCAGTTTGGCCTTACCTTCCAATTGACCACGGAACTGGACGTTGCTCGAGATGTCGACGCCAAGTATTCCGATACTGGCTGTGGGAGACAGAGGAGTGTCCTCAAATTGAGGAGCTACGATAAACGGCGACTTTTTAGCGGTTAACGCGCAAACTTGTGTCTTTTTGGGGTTAAATTGGACTAAGTTTAGTCGACCCCAATCCGAGACTTTGGTTAACAAAGATTCGACTTCAGACACAAGTTTTTTCCGGCTCTCGTCGACGAATTCCCGGGAATATTAGCGCGGCCAGTGTACAGGGCATCCACAGTGCTATCGTCTGCATAGCAATGAATGTTGCTGATTTGCAACATGTCATTGATATTCAGAAGAAACAGAGTAGGTGACAGTACGCAGCCTTGTGGAACACCAGCATTGACATATTTAGGATCAGAGCAAGCACCGTCGACAACGACCTTGATGCTCCGATCTGCCAAAAAGCTGGTGATCCAGTTGCAAAATTTCTCGGGGAGCCCATAGAAAGGTAGCTTCGAAAGAAGCGCTTTGTGCCATACCCAATCAAAGGCCTTCGCTATATCCAGACTGGCTGCAAGCGCCTCCCTCTTGGTCTCAACTGCTTCTGCCCATCTATGTGTCAAGTAAACTAGAAGATCACCGGCTGAGCGGCCTCGACGGAAGCCGTACTGGCGGTCGCTGATCAGCCGGTGCTCTTCTAGGTACCGCAGGAGCTGGCAGTTAATAATGGATTCCATTATCTTAGAGAACAAGGAGGTAATGGCTATAGGCCTGTAATTGGACGGATCCGAGCGGTTGCCCTTTTTAGGGATCGGGTGCACTAAAGCGGCCTTCCAGGATTTCGGGACTACGCCTAGTGAATAAGAGTACCGGAAAAGACGCGTTAAGACCGGTGCCAACTCCGGAGCACATGTCTTCAACACGACCGGAGGGATGCCATCGGGCCCACTCGACTTATGAATGTCCAAGGAAAGAAGTGCTTTCCGAACTGCACTTTGCCGGAACTGAATTTCCGGCATGGTAGTATCACAACGCGGGATTGTCGGTGGTGAGTTTCCTTGGTCATTCAGAGTCGAATTGGACGCGAAGAGAGTGCCCAGTAGTTCGGCTTTCTCCTTCGCGGTATGAGCCAGCGAGTCATTCTCCGTGTGCAGAGGTGGAAAAGAAGGCTTACAGAAATTCCCTAAAACAGCTTTGGAGAGAGACCAAAACGCACGTGTTCCTGAAGGGAGACGCCCTAATCTTTCGCCAATTCTGCCGATGTGCTTCGACTTCGCATTAGCGATACTCTTTTTGAAGGACCTGGAGGCAAAGTTATACTCCTTTTTAAAGGCGCTCGTATTTACATCACTAGACGCCGATGCGCCAGCCCAGGCTTGGTAGCATTCCAGCTTTCGGCGAGATGCCGTCTTGCAGGAATGACCAAACCAAGGCTGGGATTTGCCTCCGATGGGCACTGCAGAGAACGGAATAAATAGTTCCATACCCTGAAGTACCACATCGGTGACAGAGTCAGCAACGACGTCTAGATCATCTAGCGAGAAGCAAATTTGCTCCCATGGGTAGGACGCAAAGAATGACCGCATCCCGTCCCAATCCGCTGACCTGTAATGCCATACACGGCGACAGCCCGCAAAGCGAGGCCGTGTTGAGCGCGTAACTGGCACTGTACTCCGGACAAGACAGTGGTCCGACGAACCAAGAGGGGGATCGACGGAGACCAGGTAGCCGTCCGGATGAGAGGTCAACAGAAGGTCCAACAGGGAAGGTGTATGATCTTCCACATCAGGGATTCGCGTTGGCGAGGTAACCAGTTGTGTCAGATCATATGCCAATGCGAAATCGTGAACAGATCTCCCCGCATGATCGGTAGTACGTGATCTAAGCCATTCTGTATGATGGGCGTTAAAGTCGCCGAGAATCACGATCTCTGCGGAGGGGATCTGCTGGAGCACGGAATCTGTAGCCATTTGAATGTGCTCAATGAGTCGTTCAGTTTCGGCATTGCCGCTATGAGACCTATACAGGCACGCGTAGATTCGCGGATGATCGTCGCAGTCTACACGTAGCCAGAGGATGGATAGGTCCCGCCCTTCAAGGCTGCCGAGGCGACGACAGCAGATGTCTTCCCTGACGTACACGCACACTCCAGCCCGCGGTACAAAGGAATGCTCCAAATTATATCCCGGGTTTTACATTTATACATATATAATATATTACCCTACAATAGCTAAGCACTACATAGATTACATTTAGAATGTGAGTAAATATATTTTTAAAAATTATTTGGTTAATGTTAGATTAATTAATGGTTATATATAGTTAATTAATAATTATGTAACAATCATACGTAATATTTTACGGTGTTTTATTACTTATTATAAGCACTGAGAAGCATAAGATTGAGTTAAAAGAATTTTATTAAATTACTGTCAAGAGAAATATCTGTTTTGTAACTAGATGGCGCGGTTTCATTTCTAACAAATTAGCGTTAACGTGCTCGAATCATTGATATAATATGAATACTAGCGACTCACCCTCGCTCCGCTCGGGTTCGTCCCTAGTTACATTTTAACGTTGAGTATAGATTTCTCAGAAATGAGATATTTTCTCGCAGTAAAAAGTATCATACCTATGTGTTACCCGGATAACCAGCTATCATCATACCAAACATCAAAATCTGTTCAGTGGTTTTCTCGTGATGCGTTTCCAGACAGACAGACAAACAGAGAGACAGACAAAAATTCTAAAAACTATAGAAACTACCTCTATCGATAATAATGACTATTTCAATAAGATTTTCCTCAAAATATTTGATGTAGATACAGATTCGACTCAGAATTTTATTTTCTGTATATGACATTAAGTAAAGCCAAAGAATAACATTCAAAAATAGAAAGTCCCAATTAACTAATTACAAATTCAAACTTACGTACACCACATAAGTAGGTATTTTGTACTTTACACGATGTGCGTTTTAATTTTGTCATACGAAAAGCAATGAATAGGAAGATTTGAAAAAAAAGCGCAATTCAAATTTATAGGTAAAATTGTGAATTGTGTAGGTACTTTTTTTTGAGGACACTTTTGAGATGTTCATTGTATAACTTGAGTTATTGTAAATAGATCAACGGCTCGATTAGATAAATTAACTTTCACTTGGCATAAAGATATTCAGCTCCAGACATAACCACATTAGAACTTTTTTTCGAATAAAATCTTATTATTATTTAGCTAACTTTTATCTTTTGCTGAAAAAGACACCTATATTCTATTTCACAAGCAATAAATATAGGTATACCTAGTATTGGTATGGGGTATAAGTACCTACTACTTGTAGGTAGAAACGCCGATTTTAAATAAAATGATGAGTATTCTCAAAAAATAAATTTATTACTACACACAGAACACTTTTTTGCTGCGTTCATATGTAATATAGGTAATATTAGCAAAAATTAAGTTCTTTAACATCCCATTGCTCGATGGGTAGTGTACGGGTCTTTCCAAGCAAGGGTAATCAGGTCGTGATCCACTACTTTGGCCATATGCCTGTTGGCAGACTTCACATGTCTTGCGAAAATTATGTACATAGTTCTATCTACTATAACTAAGTTCTCTTAATCATGGAAATCACCTGACAATATTTTTCTTCACCGTATGGTAAGTGGTATTCACGTCGAAAAGGAGTGTTCAGAGGAGATAAACTTAGTGGAAGATGATCTGGTCTTGTAAGTGTTTCCATTGAGCTACTATTTTCTGGAGCCTTTGCCGCTACCTAGAGTCTAATCTATGCTAGACAGTAGACATATAAAAAACCGGAGTGTCTATTCGTCATTTAATAGAACAAATAAAACATAATTATTCGTCCTTTATAAATTATATCAATTATAAGGAAGGACGAATAGACTAATAAATGAATAAGTAGAATAAGTAGCTCGGCTCAGCTCGGTAGGTTAAGGTTATTTTTTTGCATATAGAAACTCCTGCACCTTTAATATTTTTTTTACCTTAAAAACTCTTGAACTTAATAAAAATCGTTGGGATTTTAAAGAACAAGTTTCCAGTTCGATAGGTTAAGGAAATTTTTTTGCATATAGAATCTCATGCACCTAAAAATCACTTATTTTACATTAGAAAACAAAGAAAATTGTAGATATTCGTACAAACCGACAACAGTCGGACGAATAACATATTTTTTATTCATCCGATTATCGGCCGAATAGCAACAGCCTCCTTTATTTATTATTCGTCCTATTAAAGTAAGAATATATTTTTTTCTCCTTATTTTAAGTACGAATAGCAACAGCCATAAAAAATAGAGTGCTAAAAAGTTGATTTATTTTAAATTATCAAAACATTTTCTCTGAGTTATGGGATCTTATGTTTGTTTTAGTCTTAGGCATATTTCTCTCTCTCAAACTCTAAAAGGTAGGTTTCATACAAACTTACATTTCCTATTTTACCCATAAGAGATGGGTTGAATTTAGAAAAATGCAAAAAAAGGTATGTATTTAATTGTATTGAAACAAATTAATATCAAGTTTCAAGTAATCTTGATCATATATATTTTTTGGTCTGTATTATAACGTGTTTTTCCGTGAGAATGAGATAATATCCCGCGGTAAGAAGTAGTTCATGTCTCTCCATCCCTCCAACTATCTTCATACAAAACGTCAATCCATTTCGACGTGAAAGAAGGACAAACAAACAAATAAACAAACACACTTTCACATTTATAATATTAGTATGGAAGTATGGGTATGGTTATTATACTTATGGTTTTTAACATTTTAAGAGATAACTTGATTTCTCGATGTTTCTGTAGATTACGTGAAGTCGTAGGCATAAGTTATTAATATTTTATAGAAATATAAATATTTTCACATCACTTAACTAGTGGTTTGAGCGAAGCGAGGGCGGGTCCCTAGTAATGATATATGAACAGATAAGAAAGGTTTTTTGTATTCAACCCTTATATGGAACAGGGTGGCAATTTTTTCGGTATCATAAAAATAAATATTATAAAAGATAATGCAACAAAAAGACGTGACACGCCTTTACTATTAATCCGTATTTCATCTATACTTATTATAAAAATAAGTCCCCCGGCCGCGTCTTTCTGTCCTCCTGTCTGTCCTCCTGTCTGTCCTCCTGTCTGTCTGAACGCGATAAACTCGAAAACTACTGAACGGATTTTTATACGGTTTTCAACAATAGAAAGAGTAATTCTTGAGGAAGGTTTAGGTATATAATTTATTATGCTTTTATGTAAATTAGCTGAAATACGGCGACAAATGTTGAAGAGGTCGCAAAAAATCTCGCCAAATGGGAACTTTCCACGCGAACGCCGCGTAAACTAGCAAAGATACAGTTAAGTAATGTACTAGAGAATTCAAAATCTATAAAAATGCTACAAAAAAGTCCGCGATAGCATATCTCTATCTCTTACGGTTGACTTACAATAACCACTTTTATGTTAACATTTTTAATTAAAAACATTACGTTATTTTCAAAGTTATTTTCTTTAGTTCGGTATTAATCCTTATCCAAATGAATATTTTAGTTAGCTTAGTCATTTAATGCAGATTAAAATTGCTCTTTACACTAAATCAATCAGATGAATAGTTTTTGAGATATCGTTGTTAGAAGTAATTAGTAGCGAAACATTTTTAATGCTTGGCGAGCATTGAGATGCCTACGGCGAGTCCATCCCCTCTGCCCCGCATCGCTCGACCGCCTGCTCAAGCTATATAAACCGGGCGATGTAGCGCGCGATCCTAGGATACTTTTTACCGCGGGAAAATATCTTATTTCTGAGGAAAAATACAAAAACTGCAATGTAAGAGTATACTAATATGTAACACCTAAGAATTTAGTTTTTGGTCATCTGAACGCGGGCGGAGCCGCGGGCAATGCTAGTTACTGTAATAAATGCGAAAGTTGTATGCGCGCGCGTGTGAAATGGCTGGACGGATTATGATGAAATACACAGTACACAATTAGACTACCTAGACTGAACCTTCAATAGACTTTTCAATGTTAATGTTAATTAATACAAAAATTTGCTGTTCAGACATGAAACACAAATACCTATGCCTATTTTATAAGCTTTAAAAAGATATCTATAAATAATTTTATAAATATCTCTATTCATATTGTCAACAAGAATATGATATAAATATCAATTTTATCCATATAAATATGTATAAAAGCTAATATGATATTTTTAATTTAAGTGACAATATTTTTAGATATGAATATCTAATAGGAACATATGATTGGTATGAATATAGTTAAAATATTAACTACCTATATATCTATCTATTTGTGATATATTTTACGTATCGAAATACATATATTTTTGCTTTGCATCGGCTGGCACCGACTTCGAAAATATCTGATTAGGTATCTATTCTAAATGAAAACCCCCGTTTAGTTATTTTTTACATTTTAGTGCCTGGAAGTCGCTTTTTTAAATCTATACATAAAAATTCTGAGTCGAATCTGTACATTCAATATTTTTTGGAAAATCTTATTGAAATAGTCATTATAATCGGTACAGAGGCCGAATCTATAGTTTTAAGAATTTTTGTCTGTCTGTCTGTCTGTCTGTCCGTCCGTCCGTCCGTCCGTCCGTCCGTCCGTCCGTCTGTCTGTTACCGCATCACAGAAAAACCACTGGAGGGATTTTGATGAAATTTGATATGGTGATAGCTGGTTATCCGGGCCAATATTTAGGATAATTTTTACAACAGGAACATGTCTTATTTCTGAGAAAAAATACAAAAACTGGAATGTAAGAGTATACTAATATGTAAAACCTAAAAATTTGGTTTTTGGTCATCTGAACGCGGGCGGAGCCGCGGGCAATGCTAGTTAATATTATAAATGTAAGTTTTGTGAGCATGTATGAATGTTTGTTACTCTTTCACGCCAGAACGGCTGAACGGATCTAGATGAAATTTGGCACAGAGATAGATTATAGTTTGGAATAACACATAGGCTACTTTTTATCTCGGAAAAATGTACGGTTCCCGTGGGATAGGTTTGTTTTTGTTTTTCGTTAAAAATATATCGATTGTAAAAATATTCAATTATTAGTTTTTTTTATTATTTACTTTGGTTTTTATTTCCCCTATAGAATACAAAACATCCTGCATATTATACCGAATTAGAACCACTCCTCTTCAATAAAAATAAGATAACCTTATATTATTTCAAGTAAACAGTGGTGAAGTGAACAAATGGCATCTCAATGACTAGTCGGAATCTTAATCGTTCTGTAATAACTACATCAGTTGCGTAATTGCCTATTGTGCGTTAGGGTTGCTGTGATTTATTGGAGAAAGCTTTTAAACCCTTGCGGTCTCATTGTTGACGTCTTGTATCGTACGGGTCATTACCGTCCGATTTGCTCTATTAATTTAATGTACGTCTGCCTTTTTTGGTAATGATATTTTCGTATTAATCAATGTAATGATGTTTTCGATGTAATTAATTAATATATGTATGTAGATTACGTGTTATATAAGTATTATTAATTTAATTATTTATATAATACTAGCAGAACCCGCGGCTTCGCTCGCGCTAAAACTACAAAAAAAAAAACTCAAAAAGGTAGGTTTCATACAAACTTTCATCCGCAATTTTACCCCCTTATGAGATGAATTTCGAAAAATGCTAAAACACGTATTTAATTAATTGTATTGAAGATTATATTTAAAATGTATTAAAGAGTTTAAGTACCAAGTTTCAAGTAATTCTGAACATAAATATTTTTTTGGATTGTATTATAACGTGTTTTCCCGTGGGAAAGAGATAATCTTCCGCTGTTAAAAGTAGCCTATGTCACTCTCCAGCCCTCCAACTATCCCTACACAAAAATCCACGCCAATCCGCCAAGGCGTTCCGACGTGAAAGAAAGACTAACAAACAAAAAAAAACAAACACACTTTCATTTTTATAATATTAGTGTGGATTGTTTTTTATATAATAGTAATTGTTATACGAAACAATTTTAAAAGGAAAACGTATATTTTTAATTACACTTAACTCCACTACACCCGTTGCATAGTGATTGCACAAAGACCACAAGCTGAGTTATTGCTTATAAGTTAGAAATATACATCGAAAACCAAACTACGCTTTTTAAGTCGCAAATAAGTAATTTGTAAATGTAAAAAAGTTCCATTTAACCCTGTAAAGTTATTTTCATAGAATGTTCAAGAATATACCTACTAGTAAAAACTGTAATTTTAACTCAAATATCCCCATAACAATTTTTCCAATGTTTGCTATATTTTATGCGGATTAAAGTATAGGTAGGTATGTGTCTTAATATTTGGGTTTGTAAAAATGACTAAAGACATTAAGTTAGGAGTTGAATAATTTTAACTCTTCTTAGCTTTCGAGTATTTATAACAAGTTTTATAAACTCATCGAATGCAGAAAACAATCCACTTTTTCATATCATTTTTTTATATCGGGTTGACAAATCAATTTTTCCAAATAGATTTTTATTTCTTATTGTCAGATATTAAGTTGCAGATTAATGAACGAAATATATCTATATATTTTATTTATTAATCTGCAACTCAAAATTTATATTTGATAAATATAAATCTATTTATCAAAAATAAATGTTGCAGACATTTTCTTAAAACTACATAAGTACAATATTTACTTTTATTAAACATCTAAATTGTAATGTTCATAGGATTTAAACGATCGTCTTGATTTATTCATTACACTATTTATTTACTAAATACAACTAATATACCTAATAGATACATTTGTATTAAATTGATTTTTTTTAATTCTCAGAACCTGGATAAAATGATAAAAGTTTAGGTTATTTTTAATTAATATTAGCTTTTAGATTAATTTATACAACTAAATTATAATAAGCATTAAGCTATAATATTGTAGATAGGTACTTATAGGTACAATCTGTAGCATTTAATTCACAAATGGTTTAATTTATAAAGCATGAAAAATTAATTAGCCGTAGTGATCTACGGATTAATTTGTCTTAATAATAATGTATAACTCAGTTGAGATGAAATTTTGATTAATTTTAAATTGATATTACAATATTTTTAGTAATTAAATCTGTAATATCAAATTCGTAATAAAATAAAAAACTTAATATGTACCTAACATTAAAATATTTTTTTCATAAGCCAAAAAGTATTTTAAAGTAAAATGACCAAAATTTAACAATTTTGTTCGTCCTAATTCACAATATCGTTAAACAGCGATTTTCCAATTTATTTTGATACTAGTATTGCCCGCGGCTCCGCCCGCGTTCAGATGATCAGAAACCAAATTCTTAGGTTTTACATATTAGTATACTCTTACATTGCAGTTTTTGTATTTCTTCTCAGAAATGAAATATTTTCCCGCGGTAAAAAGTATCCTATGTGTTGACCCGGATAACCAGCTATCATCATACCAAATTTCATCAAAAACCCTCCAGTGGTTTTTTCGTGATGCGGTAACAGACAGACAGACAGACAGATAGACAGACAGACAGACAGACAGACAGAGAGACAAAAATTCTAAAAACTATAGATTCGGCCTCTCTATCGACAATAATGTCTATTTCAATAAGATTTTCCAAAAAATATTTAATGTAGAGATTCGGCTTAAATAAAAAAAAAACTAAAGATGGCGCGACATAGTCCATACTTAGTTATTGAGATAAAAATGCGAACGACATTGTATCTGGGAGAAGGAAGCTTTAAATATGTATGGAAAAGCTTAAACGATAAAACCGACGATAAAACCCCGAGGAATAAATTCACCGTAAACGTAAACGGACAATGGTGTCATGACTTACGCGCCATAACGTCGACGATCACGAAAAGCCTGTTCAAATGAAATCATTTACCATATTATTCTTTAGGTGTCCGCAAACTCTATTTTGCCGCCTAAGCACGAATGCGGAGGCAATTTTTTAAATGCTCAAAATAAATTATGTAGCGAATGGGGAAGGCGTCGGACAAACAAGAAATAAAACGGTCGAGCGCGACTCGCGGCCCGCCAGAGCGATGTAGCGATATGACTCCTCCTCTCAATGCTCTCTGTCTAACCCCCTTCCACTCCAAGACGGCCCCGAGCTAAGCTTTCGTTTTATTGTCACTTACACCTCACCAAAGATTTGTTTACTGCTGAAAATCTGTTATCTTAACTAAACTTAGTTTCTGTACAGGGCTGTAAGGTTCATTTTCCCGTTTCCATGATCTCGCAGAGATAACAGTATTTTCAATCGGCGTTTGATTTATAAGAAGCTTATTTAGGATTGTCTTAGTTTAATTTGTTAATGATGTTGTTTTCCGTTTGTTTGTGAGCGTATTTTAGGAATGGTTAAATATTTTTGTATGAGTAGGTATAGTTTTTTATGTGGATTTGTTTTATTTTATTTTTTATGTTATAAATTATAATTAAAGTAATAGATAAAAAATATATAATGATCTTCCAAAACTGACTTTAACTGAGAACTAACGTGGATTACTCGTATTAATTATTGTTAAGAGTCTACTGATTAGTAAAATATTTTGACGTCTGATTATATTTCTGAAGAAAAATTTGGTCCAAAAACAATTATTTTGGTAACAAATAAGGTTTTTTTTTTAAAAGAATTATACTTTGAAGACGTTTTATCTTGATTGAAGACTATAAAAAAATTTACTATTAGTTAGAAAAATGTGTAGATAATAGATGTTGAGTCTCTATAAAATTATCTAAGTAACTATTCTAAGTAGGTAGGTACTTCATTGTTGTAACAGATAAAAACAAAATTTGGGCATTCTAAAATTTCAATTTTTTTTAATTAATTTACAAAAGAATATTTTGAAACTAGCAACTCACCCTCGCTTCGCTCAGGTTCATTAGTTACGTTTTAACGTTATAGATTTCTCAGAGATGAGATATTTTCCCGCAGTAAAAAGTATCCTATATGGTGACCCGAAGAACCAGTTATCATTATACTAAATTTCATCAAAATCTGTCCAGTGGTTTCCTCGTGATGCGGTCAGAGACAGGCAGACAGACAGACAAATATTCTAAAAACTGTAGATTCGGCCTCTGTATCGATAATAATGACTATTTGAATAAGATTTTCCAAAAAATATTTCATGTACAGATTAGACTCTATTAGAATTTTATTATATGTATAGACTATACGCATCTTTTCAGTAACACCTTCACTTACATACCTGTAAACAAGTAGGCACCTACGAGTTGATACTTACCGAATTTTTATTGAGTCAATGTTTCAGCCTTCTAGTTTTAGCATTTTGATTTAGAATATGTATTCGGTATAGTAAGTATAGTAGGTATATGATTTTAAAATATATTTGTTTTAATTTTTATATAACTCTAATTAAGATTATCAGAATATATCAAAGAACTTGTTCTGCGCAAAATGTTAAAAAACTATTTAAAATAAAAGAAATATTTTTCTATCGGTTACTCTTTTTGAATATCTAATTGTAAAAAATATTTTTGTAGGTATTTATTTTGTACATCTAGGCGATTGACACGGGATTCATTATTTCAGAGTAGGTATCTCTACTTTAATTTGGACTAAGCTTTTGCCTTTTTACTAAAATTTTTAATTTCATATTGTGTAGGTATTTAAAAGACTATTTTTTTAAACGAATGTAAAAAAAGAACTTTAGATTGGTTTTTTAGTGGGCTTTACTTTATTTATATTTGTTTATTTTTTTATTATATTTTTTTTTCGTTTTAAAAGTATCAAAAGGAGTAAAATATAAATTACATTTAAAATTTTCAAAATTTCTTTTGAATTAAATGATAAATTATTAATAATAAATATATATTTTTATAAATAATAATAATTATAATAATATAAGTGTATTTTTTTTTAATTATTAATAAAAAAGACTCTACCGCGAAACTCATTTTTCCAATATATTGACTTACCTACCCCTTAGTCACGCCTAAAGAAGTTTTACTTCAAAAAAATACACGTAATTGAAATAAAGGTGGACTCTACATTAAGAGCTCTACTCTCACTTTTTGATATAAATATCGATGTTTTCATATTAATAGAGACTAGTAACTAGATATTGGTTTTAGAAATTGGTAAAGGCGTCACGAGCGCAATTAGTACTTAGTTTCTACGGATAACGTAATGAAGATAATTGGATAGCTTAACGCTGGGAGATTGGCTCTAATAAGGTATGTGAGCTGATAATACTTAGACCAATAGAATTTCTTGAAGAAAAAAATTGTTATTTAAGTCGTACATTACCTAATAGTTTATGAGCTAATAATGAAATATTGTCTACAATTATTGACGTGTTGTTGTTCAATGTTTAAATATTTCACCACAGATTTATAGATCTTTGTTAAAAAGGGTTTTAAATATATTGTAGTATCTTAAATATTACTATCAATAGAAATGGCATAATGAAACTTGAAAGAAAAGTTGATGTTAATTTGATTTACATTGAAGGAACGGATCGAGTAACATCCAAATTAAGTTTCAGAACTGATCAGAGAACAAGTACAAATTTAATTATCATCGCGTCCCGCGCTGTAATCCGACCGGCCCGGTCACTTAATTTATTTCGTTCGCATTCAATCTTTTTCGGCGTCCCGAGCACGTTAAAAGTATTTCCAAACGTATAAATAATTTACGAAACAAGGACATAAAGTTTGCTGAGCGACCCCCGCATGCAAATCGAGTTGGAAAGAAGTGTCCGCGACGTTGCCGTCTCGCTCTCACACGTCTTGCGCGTGCACGCCAGAATGAGACGGAGGAGTGGTTGAATTGCGTTGTGTGTAGGAGTGAGGGAGACAGAGAGGGTAGTTGCGTTCCGTTAAGTGAATCAGTGCCCGCGTTCGCTATTAAATCAGGGCGCGGGAGGGGGGTGGCGCGTGCTAAAACGCTCTTTACGGGTGGGGTTATGTTTGGCGAGGGCGGTTTCAGAACGATTACTCGCAGTTCGGTATTCGCGGCGAGTGCGGTGCCAGTCGCCAGTCGCCAGTTGTCGCCGCTCGCGTGCACTGTGATCGTGTTTTCGAACGCATTGTGATGATGTCAGCGCGGTGACCGCGCTTTTTCCACACGCGGCTAGGCGGGAAAAGTTCCCGCCCACAACGCAACAAAATATTTTCAGACGCTAATAAGGTAATTTGTGTTTTGAATTTTTTGTTTTAAGGTTAGAGTCTGATTGGTATAGTTCGAACTTCTATCATTCTAAGTAACTTTAAAACATAACTTTATAAGTTATAACTAAGTACAGTGTAAAGACACTGGTTTTTTAAATACAACTTCTTTACACTTTAAAGTCATTTTTATTACAATCAAAAGAGAATTATTATTAGGTATATTATAATTAATGAACGTTTGAACACTATTTAACTATGATTCTTTAAAAATGTATTTAGTACTAAAAGGAAGTTTTAAAAAGATGACATATCTGTAAGTATGTATTGATTTTTTAATTTTTTAAAGTGTAATTTAGGTAAAAATGAAACAATATTTATATTACAATAAAAACGATATAGTTATTTGTCAAAGAAAAAAAAAGCTTTTAATAATAAATAGTTGCACTGTGTTTCGAGAACAAGTTTCAAACTTTTTAAGAGTATCTAATAAGCGGCCATGAAATTAGCGGAAATGCGTTTCATTAGTTTACCAAAGATTTTATTACTACTTAGTAAAATTACTATAACATTTACATACTTAAATATAAAATTCATAAGCTAAATAATTATGTTATTTGAATAAAATTATACCAGGAATGAAAAACCAAAGCAAGCGACAGCGATATTTTTTGTTTTTCCAGTTTGAAGTTTGAAGTCGAAAGAGTCTAACATACGTATATAGTTTTATTATAGTTACATGCCGTTATGCAGAATAAAGTAAAAACGTCATAATTTTGTGTATCTGTCATGCATTCCGTTTGTAATTTTTTTGTTTTTTTTTTTGCAAATACCTAATAATTATAAAAGTTGCACTATCACTGTTTGATAGAATATACTGTTAATATTAACTCAGTAATTTATTTTCTAGCTATTAAGTAGCGTCTTTAGCGTCTTCTAAGGAAATACAAAAAAGGGGTGGAAGGAAAAAAGGAGAGGAGATATAATTTTTATTTTTTTTTTACCATTAAAAGGGCTTTAAAAATTAGCGTAGGTACCTTTTTATTTGGTTCGAGTTCTGTTAAAATCTCCCAAGTGTAGAGTTATTATGTAAGGACTACCAACATTTTATATATTTCATAATATCATATAGCCAATATGATTTCGTACAAACTCACAGGGTTTTACTGAATAAGAATATTTTTTGGTATCTTATGTTACGTTACAAAAAATAGGTTTATAAACTACATTTTAACGAAATTAAAGCGGAGTATTTGTTTGATTTCTATATAAAATAGGCCAAATAAAATAAATTTCTTATGCTAAATATGCCAAATAAATTTTTATAAAATATAAAACAGTTTTTAAATTCCTAATGTTACAATTTGCCCCAAGCCTGTTACAACTAGCCCCAATCACGGGGTAAGTTGTAACACTCGTCAGTTTTTTTCTAAGCCGTTTCTACTAAAAATCGTTACAGGTTTGATCAAAAGTTTATTTGGAATCGATAGTTGAATAGTTGTTAGTTGGAATAGTACTGCTAGATTTCATAAATACCAAACAAGTAAGCTTTCATAGCCAAGAAGCGAATAATTGTTACAACTAGCCCCCCGCTCCCTACTCAGATGTTTATTGTCTTGTGATGATTTTATAAAAAGACTAACTGAATAGTATAAGAATCATAACAAGGCTGTTTTATTACAGAAAATAAAGAGGGGCTTATATATTAGCTATATAATTATTTGTATTTTTACAAAATACTTTTTTCAACAATTTTTTTATTTAACCTTAATATTTAATTTATAAGTGAAAAACTTAAATATGCAACCTCTGAAGACCAAACGAAATATTTACGTGGATATACTCAGCGGGTGACGGTTAGTTACTTATATATTTTAATTGTTTAGGATTTAAGGCATCCTTAAACTAAATCATAAAGATGGCTTAGTTGCTCAGCCCAGGAGACTAGATGATAGACAGATGCTAGGGCCTAGGTACTTTCTTATTTATAATATTTGAGGAAATACACTAATGATTTATATTTCTCTACATAAATCAAAGGTGATAAATAAAAGATTGTGGCAGTTTAGATATTCTAATCTGAGGACTAGATTATTAACTGTTTTAGTTTATTATATATTCATCAATCTAGCAAATGTATCTGAAAATCGAATTCAGACGACAATTTTGCGTTAACCAAAATATAATGATAATTAAGGAAAATTAGACCCAGTTATGCAAAAAACAGCCTTGTGCGTAAAAGTACCAACAGAGTTATAAGCATTTTATTATAAAAAAATAAAATAATTATAAAAAATAAACAATACTTATATAAATGTTGTTCAATTTTAAAATAACCAGAAAAAACAAAACATAACCCAAGTGCAACTATCGACAGAAAAATGCTTATAACTCTGTTGGTACTTTTACGCACATGGCTGTTTTTTGCATAACTGGGTCCAATTGTAAGAAATAATTCCTTCTTTTCCCCTTAACGCAAGAAACTGTATTCTATGTTTTTAATTTGACCAATTTGATTTAATTAAATACTAAGTAATGACCAAATCTAAAGTTGTTTATAATAATATATCTAAAATTTAATCGCATATATGTATGTAGGTACATGAAAATTATTGCTAACTTTCTAGTCTATGATCATCTTTACTTTTGAAATTCAATAATTATAATAAAGCCGTTTTTAATATTCTATATATCTATAATTGGTAAAAAATGTGAAGCATTGAGCACTGTGCGTTCGGTAAGTTGTAATAGAATAAAGGCCAATAAAAGGCCGCCAGCAATAAGCTCAATTACGGGACATATTGATATGCAATCGCAGGCGCCCGACGCAATTATGATGGCGCTATATGATCTGCCTGTACATAGTTATGTATAAACGTATATCTTATTACGACAATAAATATATATGTATATATGTATTTAGATCAAAAATAAAATGTACTTAAATATCCATAGGTGTATTTTACATACATACTTTGCATTTTACAATTGTAGGTATGCATCTAGGTATTTACATTTTTCTAAAAGAAAGGTACGCCATTTCTGCTCCTTTTTTTATTCATGATTGTATCCCGTGACAAAACTGTGACTAAACTAATAACTAATTGATTCATCAGAAGAAATAAGCAAAAATATCAGTTTGAATCTCACTCAATTTCAATATACACTAAAAATGAGCAATAACTATTTGTTAGTGTATTATAATAAGGCAATAAGTGCGAATTGACATTTTTTATTATTATACAGGAAAAATGAAAATATTTTGATAGAACAGCACTCTTGCTACGGACAGCCTACGCGCCTCTACGGAAATGCTACGTAGGGTAAACTACATAGTAGTAAAGTGCCATAGCGGCCGTTAAAAAGAACTGTATTACGTTTTATATTTGTGTTGTACATTTTATATTCTAATGATATTTATATTCATGTTTGTTATTTATTTAAATTATTATTATAAAAAAATAAAAATAATATGTCTAACACCTCCAGGTAAATTTCTAAGAAATTTATTGTTAACTGTAACGCCGGTGTGTCCGCGGTCGTTGAGGGATTAATTTTGGTTTTTGTTGAATTTCTAAAAGTTAGACACATATATTCAATGACAGGCATTACATATACATAATTCAAAAACTTAATTATGACAAAAATAAAATAATAATAATCAAATAAATTATGAAAATATTTATATTATTCGTGTGTACATGATAAACATTCAACTAAAGTATAACTTCCATTAGCACTACTTTATTTTATCGCAACTTCGTTTGCGTAAGGTAGAAAGGCTTCGGAATTTAACCCTAACTCGATCTACTAAACCTACTCTGGAATTATATGCACGCTTTGAAACTAGTGTAGGTATTATGTGCTTTTGTGAATAGCTAAGTAGTGCAAATTGAGTTGTTTGCGTCGCTCGCAACGCCTTGTATAGTTCGATGTTATTATTGTAATTTGTATAAATATTCCCAAACTTAATATAGAGTGTTACTGTTATGTATTTTAACGTTTAGTAATCTCTATGTGACTGCCAATATGATATTTTTAATCTTTTAAGTATAATTCACCTGGGGGCTAAAACTATTAACCATTAAAAATAATTACACACGTTCTAATGTTATTAGTGGTAACGCGCTCGCTTGGAATACCGAGTGAAGCGGGTTCAAATCCGGGTCTCGCACCTCTGATATTTTCATGTGCGAATCATACCTAATATGATTACCACTTGTCTTACGGTGAAGGAAAAACATCGTGAGGAAACCTGCATGTCTGAGAGAACTTAGCAAGTTTTCGAAAGACATGTGAAGTCCGCCGACCCGCACTTGGCCAGCGTGGTGGACTATGGCCTAATTCCCCTCGTAGTGAAGGGAAGCCCGCGCCCAGCAGTGGGACGTTAAAAAGGGCTGAATACAATGCTATTAAATACGAAAGAAACGATTCAAATACACATTTCTCAAATTTTTCTATACAATGAAATATTTTTGTAAACATGAGGCTCATGTTGTAACAGTAGTAGTATATAGAAATTTATTACCTACTAGCGGCTCACCCTCGCTTCGCTCGGGTGTACCTATTTATAGAAAACCAAAAAAAATTCTATCCCACGGGAACCATCCATTTTTCCGGGATAAAAAGTAGCTTAAAGTTCCATACTATCTATGCCAAATGCCTATCTGTGCCAAATTTTATCCAAACTGTTCTGGCGTGATTGAGTAACAAACATCGAAACATCTAAGCTTTCACATTTATTATTTGTATTAGTAAGATTTGAACCATGTTACTGCTTCTGCCTAGCGACTAGCATGCACGGCTGCAGATTCAGAAGTCCTGAGTTTGAGTCCCGAGTCGGGCCACGTACAATTATTGAGATTTTCTCTTATGAAATTTCCAGTATCGGGTCCAGAGAAAGGGATGTTGGCGGTTTTATACTCTCGTGCCTCGGAGAGCACGTGAAGCAGTCGGTCTTGCACATGATCTCTCATCGATCCTGTTGAATTGTCATCCAAGCAGAGTTTGAGAGTGAAAGGAAAAGAAAGTGCTCTTGTGTTTGCGCGCAACTTGTAATATCTCCTGTGTACATGGCTTGTCTTAGCGAGACTGGCTCCCGTAACCGAAATCGGCCAGGAGAACGTCATAACTTTTTTTTGTAGCCAGTTATATCCAGATTTTTAACTAGTTTTTGTCAAGAGTTTCTGCTTGCCATGTTTTCTTAGTATAAGAATTTTAAGAATCAATTTTGTAGTTCGAGTGAAAACACTCTACATATAAACATATGTATGTATCTACAAAACAAAATTATAAGTGAACCTTATAGATTATATGATATTATTCAAGATATTACCATTCAGGTTGAAATTTGAAATTATATAATCAGCTCAACATCTCGATACTTCACAATTGAGTTTGTGTCAAATTTTGTTGTATGAATTTTCAACTGAGTTTCATTTTGTATTAATTTAAATTCTATAGATGTCAGTGGTAAACCAATTTTATTGATTAACTCATATATTTTTTTACTTTTAAACTCTAAAAAAAAAAGATTGCTGTATTATTTTTCTATGTACAAGTTAGGTTAGCTTTCATACATATAAAATATACACTACCTACTAGCAGACCCGGCCACGCGTTGCTGTGGCACATGAAATATATGGTGCATGTGAAAATTGTTAAATTTGCAATAAAATAAGTAAATAATCGAGGTTAAAACTATCCTATATTTTAAGTTCGAATAAATTACACATTGAAAAAAAAATACGTTAAGATCGGATAAGTTCTTTCGGAATTCATCGCGAACCAACATCCTGATAAAGGAATTTTTATATATTAAAATAATGTAAGTTGAATATGCAAAAAAAAAAAACAATAAAATAAGCATAATATGACTGGTTTTTTTTAAATATACAAATAAAAAATTATAATAGTTAAACATTTTGTTATTACGAATTCCCTAAGTGGGTAAATAAAACTATTAAAATTTAAAACACAAAACTTGTACTGTAACAATAATAATTGCTTTAACCTAAAACAAAATTAAATATTATAAACTTACATAATGTGTAATTTATTATGTATAAAAACTATCGATATCATAATCATGAAAGAGCACGATGTCATCCGGCACCGCGATCTTTATTCAATAGACGACAATTGCGTCGCGACGCTGCGTCCGCATTATAATTGATTGTAATTGCTTTGAGTACGATCTGACTACAATACAAAGGTCCATTAATATAAGCTATTCTATTTGCTAAAATTCATAAATTATAATTTCATACTAAATAAAACCATGATTGCTTAGTTTCGGATATATTAAATATTAGCGACTCACCCTCGCTTCGCTCGGGTTCGTCCCTAGCTTGCTTCTCAATACAAACTTTTATCCCCATTTTCACCCACTTAAGGGATGATGTCCGGGATAAAAATATGTATCCTAGGTCCTTCCCAGGGTCTTAATCTATCTTCTAACCTTTCATTTTAATCGGTTCAGTGGATTCATAGATTACCCCCTACAACGTCACCAACTCACAAACTTTACCTCTTTATAATATTAGTATAGATTTTTACAGCCTGTCTGTCTCTTTTATGACCATAATTGATGTAAAACATTTGAAATGTCGGGGACTAATAACTAAAATAAACCCGCAAAAAATCCAAAAAGATAGTCTTATTTAAAATATTAAATATTCGTGTAAATCTAAGAAAGTTTTGTATTATACTAGTTCTTGCCCATGGCTCTACTCGCGTAACAAGTACATATAGGTAGGCTTTCCTTCATTCCGAAATCGATTCAAATTGTTTGGTCGTCACAGACACACGGCAACCTTTACATTTATAATTATTTAGAAATTTATAATATAATTGATAAGCTATTTGAAGTAAAATGTTAAAATTATAATAGTAATTAATGGCTTTCCTTTTTTATTTTGATACATTAATATAATATTTTAAGCTTAATATAATATTTTAAATAACTTGTTTCACATAAAACAATGTTATGCTATTTAAATTATTGAACGTATTAAAATATATTAATTAAAATACTAATAAAACACATCACAAATAAAAATATAGGCACAGACCAAAAGGAATACCCAGTGTATCGTCCTATAAACCGATTAAAGGCCACCGAGACCCGTTTACGCAAATTGTGACTGACAGCTACGCTCAGGGTTAACGCTCATTTTTTTATTAAATTTTAATTCACTTATATCGGTTTTACTTTTTATAGTCTCACAGGACGTTATATTTGAATTATGATTTATTTATTGTTGTTTAGAATAAGCTTAGGTAATTATACCTGTTAAATCTATTAAAATTTCTTTTACAATTCTTAAAAAAAATAACATATATAATTTGAATTTTCGATAGAATAACCTAGTATAATAAAAAAGTAAAGATAAAATAAAGACTTTCGGATATTTAAAATATTTTATCTATGTTCAATATCCGTAATTGAGTGTATATTTTTTATCTGTTATCCGATTGTCGCGCCCCGATAGAATCATTGTCCGTTATTAATAGTTAATTTAAACTGGTCAATTGATCTCCATTACACTTTATAAAACTCCGATATTAAATGAACGAGCTGTAGAGGCACTGTGATTAAATATTATTGATTGTTTTGTTCGATACTGAGCGGGTTGAATCGTAAAATAATTTGTTTCAATTGAATTGAATGAATTTATACGTCATTCGTTTGATCTGCATTTAAATTAGGTACGTCATATTAGTTACTTGTTATTTTTATCTTAATACTTTAAATATATATATATATATATATATATATATATATATATATATATATATATATATATATATATATTACAATTATACTATTCTATACTAATCCAGAATAAAAATTATAGGTAGGTACTCGTAACTGTATTTGTAGTAATAGCCCTAAGAAAAGAAAACTTGTACATGTTTAATAAACCATTACAACTATGACTCATATTACGAGTACATTCATGAACCAATTTCATCTCAATTCAATTTTTTTTAATATACTTACTACATATATCTATATAAACATTTATATACATATAAACATTTATATAGATATATGTAATATATTAAAAAATGGTTCAGTATCTGTACAAAAATCTTTTCAACTGGAATATTGAAAACTGGTGAAATTAAACACATCTTCTCAGTATTTGCAGATCAAACATCGAGATCAATCTCAATAACGAACGCAAACACAATTTACAGCGAAATTACATTTGTATCGTTTAATTTCAATTCGCCTCCGATAAGTCAATTGGATTAATTCGAATCAAATCGAATAATTATGTAGCTTTCATGTACTTAGTTACGATTAAATTTATTAACGTAATATCAATTAATTTTAGCATTCAATTTTCAATAGACTCAAAGTATTTCTTTTTTTTGTTTTGAATATTTAAATTTTGTTTTGTGAAAATAGCTACAAAAATTAACATATGAAATTTTATTATTTGTCCCTTATAATTAACTGCGTGTTAAAAAATGATAAAGAATTATTGTTACATAAGGCAAAATAATATCGTTTTTAGACATTTTGAAATACCTAATTTTTCCTAATAAAAAAATAATTAATAAAATTAATTATTGATAAAATATTTTCATGTCTGCTCCCAACATAAATGAACGAATAGACTAAAGAGGATTGCTTAAGAGATAGTGATCATTTCTTACACTGAATACGTCGGCCTTACCCAAAGAGTCTTTCACGTTATTTGCTCAAGTGTTTTACCGGTGTTGATAATCTCGCCTCTAAAGACAAATGCAAAATGAAGTACCTAAGAAATAAGTTTTGTTTATGCTCAAAAAATACGATCGCATTGTTTTTTGTACAATCACAAAACGCTTTAGCTTATACGATGTTCATTATAATTAATGAAATAAGTAGCTGAATAAATGTGATCCTATCCATAAATATGAATGGCGTGAGATCTTTTATAAGAACAATGTCCAAGGAGTTCAAGACGATTTTTTGGTAGATTAATTTTATTATTGTGAGATGTCTATTCAATAGAGTGTATCTGTGAGGCTAATCCTGATTACTGATATAGTTCTCAAAACACCACTTTTTTTTATTCTTAGCAAAAATGAAAAGGACTCAATCCTATTAAAATAATGCTCAAGAATGAATAGAAAATTAAGAACAAATCAGTCATCAGAGTGTATGTAATTTCCTATGTATTATTTAATTTTGGAAACTTGATTGGTCGATGTTTTATATTTTATGTTTTGTTTTTTAATTGTATTACTTTGTATGTTTGTTTCCCAAATAAAATAAAATAAGTATTCAATGTCGATAAGATGATTTTTTCCATATTTTCTAGCTTTCGTCAAAGAATTTTGCCATGACCTTAGATATCTTTTACTACTTCTTATTAATCTTAAGTATTCCCTTCGATTCCATCATAGAGTGTATAGCTACATATATAAAGATTCCATTGTGTAGTGTAACCTTGTTGACATAGTATTTTTTAAAATACATTACAAATGAAACTAGAAAGATTATATGATTATCGTAACAAAATGCAATTTCCCCTGTCAAGGTTGGTGCAGCAGACGCGGATGCTGTGGTGGGTGTAATGCGGTAATGACACAGTAATATAAATAGGATTAGCGGATTGGGCCCCACGCGCGTAGACAGGACGAGCCAATACAAGCTTGCACATTGAGCTGTGTTCTATTTTAAAGACCAAAATTTGAAGATTTTTTATAATAATAATAATAATAAAAAATAATATGTTGGGGCTTTAACACACAGCACCATCTAGTTCCATGGTAAGCTACGAGGCTTGTGTTATGGATATCAGATAGTTGACACACTACACATATATAACTTTAAATAAATACGTACGTCCGTAATGTACATACTTTAAGCTTAATTATTAAAATGAATATTTCAAAACAACGTGAAATATAAATCATATTTTTATTTATGCTTCTCTTGTCAAAATACTTTACACACGCAAGTAAAACAATTCTATAATACTAAAATCCGAGCAAAGTAAAGTGCGCTGACGTCACCAGCGGCATCGAATGCGCCCGCGCATCGTTTAGTCGATTCATTGCTCCATTAATGTCATTTATATAAACGACTCGTCGCGATCCGCACGTGGGTCACTAGTAATGTGTGCAATTGAATTTCATTGTCATTTTCCTCTCGCAAATAAACTTATGTCACTGAGAGAGTGTAAAAAATATGAATAAATGTACTGATATTAACAGCTACATCTGATAGATTTAATTTTTGTTTCGTGATTGAATCAAGGTTTTCAATGTATAGCAATTACTGCTTGTCAGACAAATATTAAATTATCTCGAGGATATTTGAATAGGCAAATAGTATGGCATAGGTACTTTGTAATGTACTCATTGTCTCGAGTACTTATTAATTGCCATATATTGCCATATATATTTATAATTTTAAAATTTTAAAAAATGTATTTTTTATATAATATTTCTATACATTATCTTTTAGTAATAAAAAGTTAGATACAATTATTAGAAGACTAGCGACTTCGTTTCGCTCGGGATATACCTAGGAAGGTACGCGGATTTTGTTCATATTTTCATGGGTTTTAATTTTTTACGCGGAACTATAATTATTTTTCTAAAATAAAAGTAGCCTTAGTTATTCTTTATAACATCAGCTAGCCTATATGTCAGTGAAATTCCCGTCAAAGCGGTCCAGCCGTTTCAGAGATGAAGAGACACAAACATCCAGACAGACAGACGGACAGGCAGACAAACATTATAATTTTTTTTCTTACAAGTATCGTACAAATATATTTTAATACTAGCATTGCCTGCGGCTCCGCTCGCGTTGAGATGACCAAAAACCTAATTCTTAGGTTTTACATATTAGTATACTCTTACAATGCAGTTTTTGTGTTTTTGTATTTTTTCTTAGAAATGAGATATTTTCCCGCGGTAAAAAGTAGCCTATATGTTGAGCCGGATAACCAGCTATCATCATACAAAATTTCATCAAAATCTGTCTAGTGGTTTTCTCGTGATGCGGTAACAGACAGACAGACAGACAGGCAGAAAGACAGACAGACAGACAGACAAAAAATTTAAAAACTATAGATTCGGACTCTGTATCGATAATAATGTCTATTTCAATTAGATTTCCCAAAAAATATTTAATGTACAGATTTGTCTTAGTTAGAATTTTATTATATGTATAGATGAATTGAGTAAAAGACTGTTATTTTGACGTTACAAACAGATATCTCAATTTTATTTATTTGTATAGATGTATAAATAATTTTTTGCACAATATTTCTAGCGGACGTGGTTCGTCACAACGTGCAATAAAGGACACGACGCATATAAATCAATTAATTTCGATCAGCAAATTGCTTCAATGCAGCGCACTGAACGAAGTTACGCACTTGCAGTATCATACATTTCATGTTTAACGTTTGAAAATGATATTTGCTCTCTTATTAAAACAGAATTATGCGAGATTGTCTGTCTGTTCATATTTAAAATTAAGGTATGCTTAAATATTGTAAAAGTTTAAAAAAATATAATTTTTTGGTGGGATTGCATCTTTCGAGTAACCGTTGCCAAGTAATCAATTTATAGAGTATAGTACGCTTTAATGGTTAGTATGGAATAAATAGACTATATATTATATGTATATAGACATAAGTATGATGAGTTATTGTGGGTTGTAATATAACGTGTTTTCCCATGAAAATGAGATAATCTCTCGCTGTAATAAGTAGCCTGTGTCACTCTCCAGCCTTTCCAATATCTCCATAAAAAAATCACGCCAATCCGTAACTCTGTTTTGACGTGAATGAAGGACAAACAAATAGACACACTTTTACATTTAATATTAATACTGTGGATTCTGAAGGCAGTAACAAAATCGCCCTAGCTTCACTTGCTCTCTAACTAATCCCTTTCCAGTCTATAAACTATAATTGTTCGTAGATTATTTTTCTTATTATTATGTTATTTAAAAACAAACAATTCTTGGACATTTATAATGTAAATGAGAAAATCATCATATGTACCATATACCTTCATAATTTCATAATTATGAATTGATCAAACTATTAATCTAAAACATAATTTTATATAGACTTTCTAAACTTAACTTATAAATCTATACATATAATAGTTCATACATTAAAAACGTGTGTTGCAAATATAATTAAATGCCATTCGTTTGATCTTAGACATTAATACCATAGTAACGTTTGAACAAAGAATGCATTATGTGTCGGTATCCATGATCAAACTGCATATTAAATATAAACAACCTGTGATTGAGCCTCGGAGCCGATACAATTGTGCTATTATTGCGATGATAGACCTCGATTCTGATTGTAGCGCCTTGTTATTACCACGAGATCTATTTGACGTACCCTTGTACTTTATGTTAATATGGTATTAGCTAGAGGTGATAAGAGCATGGGGTACGTGCTTGTGATATTGATTTGTCTTTAAAATTTTATTAAAGTGGAATAATTTTTTACTATAGACTTACTTACCATAGATTTTAATGTGTTTTTTTAAATAGTTCAAAATAATATAAAATATTAGTATTTTGTATGATAAATGTCGGATCACGTTTGGGTTTATATATCTATCTATTAGGCAGTCAAAGCAGTAGTGCATAGAAACTCAGTACAAGATATCATATAATATAAGATCAAATTTCAATTTCATTGTTAAAACTCTCATTAAATAATCTTAATAATATAAGTAATATAAATTGACAATTCCGAAATGCATATACAAGTACGTTTTGTGTTTTCTAGGGCTATATTTTAGTAAATACTATTTTGTAGTAGTGACTTACTCTCGCTTCGTTCGGGTGCGTCCCTAGCTTCGTTTTAAAGAGGCATAAAAACTTGTGCTATTGCAGATTTTTGCATTTCGATTCCTTGCTCTATGAAAAACAAAAACAAATCTATCCCACGGGAACCGTACATTTTTCGGGATAAGAAGTAACCTATATGCTATAAAAGTATCTAATCTATGTGCTATTTCAGACTCCCTCTGTGCTAAATTTCATCCAGATCCGTTCAGCCATTCGGGCGTGATTGAGTAAGAAACATCCATCTACCCAAACTTTCGCATTAATAATTGTAGTAAGATTATATTTATAATCAACACTATTACGAAATAGTTTACCAATTACCAATTTATTCTAAATTTAACCTATATTTTTATTCCCAGCTGGCGAGCGGCGGTGCCGGCGGTCGTGGACTGTTCTGCTATCACTGCCCGCCGAGCCTGCCGCCGCACCAGCACCGCCTACCCACCCTGGAGTACCCTTTCACCGCTTCACACCCTTGTAAGTGCCCTTACCTTACTTGAAAATATCGTATCTGTAGTCATGATAAATTGATTAATTATTGAAAATATGTTTGTATAAGGATAAGTTTTGTATTGGAATCAAGAACTTGCCAAGTGACTAATTTTCCAAAAAAATATTCTCTTCATAAAGGTGCCTGCATGTTAAATCTAAATACATATTTCAAATATTATGCTTAAATCTATATAAATAAAAATGAATGTTGGTAATCGCATTACTTAAGGATGGCTGGACCGATTTGGAAAAAATATTTTTTCGTATGTTCATTAAGGTCCACGGAAGGTTATAATAAATAGAAAAAATGAAAAATTAACGAAAAAAAAATTAAAATGTATATGGCTAACGCTGGCTAATAACTATCTATATCTATTCAAAACGTACCCAGCGACGAACCCGAGCGAAACTAGGGTGAATCGCTAGTACGATATAATTCAAAATACAGCACACTCTAAACCAATATTTGAACCAAACGAGAATCGAACCAATCCCATGGTTGCGTCGTGCGCGACACGTCGCCACTACTATGCCTGATCGATAGAAATAAAGAATTTAATTTTAGGAGTCAGTTACACATGTAATTCCGACTACAAGACGTAATTGCATAGTCCAAGAGCGTCGATTAGCTCACTTGTAGGTCTGTAAACTTTCCTAAATGAATTTGTAACAGCCGCAGTTCTCGGACTAACTGCATTATGCTCGGTTCATCTTCTTGTTTCAATTCGCTATTCAATTTGAGCTTTCTTTCGTATAGTTTTGATTAATTAATATTGTTTATTGAAGCTTATGTGTGTATAGGAAAGTTATGATGTTCTTATTTGTTTACTCTTATTTTGAGAATATATAGGTAACTTTTATATATAATAAAGTAAATTTTAGTTGAAAAGTTTTACTTTTATTCAAACTTAATAATTTTAAGTGATGTTAAAGAATATATTCCATATATTTATAGTACGTGAACACAGTACAAATAAACTTTGGCATTTCAAAAGCTTGATATCGTTTGCTCTAATCTTAAGTGTACGCTACGTTGCTAAGTTAGCGATAACGGGGTAAAGAAATTAAAGTGGCAAAAATCAGTTTCTAACTGCTTCACGTGTCCAAACTCCAAGGGGTGGTAATGTGCTAATGAATAGAAGGCAGGGGGTGCCTGCGTGGGGAGGAAGGGCGTGGCTCCCCCGGGATTGGTCGCCGCCGGCGCCATCTATTATTCATAAAATAGTTTTTGAGTCGCGCCGCCGCTCTAACTCTGTTACACCCAAACTAACTTAATAAGGATCATGTCACTTCGAATTAGCCCTGCCGCGTCACGTTTTTTACTACCTTAACTGAGTTACTCCATTAAAATGACGGGCGGACTCACAAATTGCGTAAATGTATTAATTTTTAATATTTATTAAGGAATTGCTTGTGGAGGAAGTTTTTAAAAGTGGGTATAAAAAGAGGCTTAAACGAAGTTATTAAATATGTACGGGCAATTTGTAGCGCTCGGACGGCGGTCTCATTAGCGCAATCACGGGTGCGATGGACACCTTATTACTGGGTGGACTTTTTTGTCTAGATTTAATATATTTGGTTCTTTTACGTATATGAACGATACCTTCACTTCATAGCACTTAATATATTATAAGTGCGATCACGACACAGTTTTCTTTTTATAGCTGTTAATAATAGAGATAATATATCCTAATTTGGTAGAGTTTGAGCTGGAATGGAATTCAAAGTTTTTTTACTATATTATGTATTTTGCATATTTATAAAAGACACTATTTAAAAAAGAATCTCGATGGTTAATAATTTAAACCGGTCATTTTTATAATATTTTTATAGACTTACTTATTTTCATTAAATGTAATACGATTTTATTTTCAATCTGTACTAACAATATGACCACTTGATCTTATTCGTAATATAAAATATACTTATAATAATAATTGAAAATATACCATACACCTTGCATTATTTGGTTGCATGGAGTCGCGGCGTGGGCGGTCAAACTTTCCCGCTGCACTTAAAGCGGGCCGTTCCGCCGGAAGCCGAACACTTTTTAATTTCCGCCACCCAGGGATTTTTCTGAGCTGATGAACGTTCCATTATTTATATTCAATTAATGTAATATTAACAATCTCGTAATCTGCGCTTTGGGTAAGCACAGAATTGTAATGGCAAAAATTAATTTTTGTTTTATGAAATCCTAGAAATTCTTAAAGTAGGTAATTCGAAAGAGTTAAAATTTTGATATAATAAATTAGAATAAAAGCGAAATATTATTTTCGACATTTACAGTGTGTAAAGCATATTTTCATTCGTAGTGTACCCTGCAAAAGAAATAGAATACAATAACAACATAAGAAGTACCTATGTACTTATAAAATTAAAATTAAAAAAAAAAACAAACATAATGACAACAACACATACTCAATTGATAAAGTGATACGCATTGATATATAAATCGTTTCAATCAATTCACTCCATTACCAGCCAAGCGGCCGGAGCTTTGAAGTCGCGCAAAAATTCACAAAACGTTTGTTTATTCATTTAAGCCAGGTTTTAAATGACCAGTCCGGATTGGTTTTGGTCTCAATTGGAAAGCAATATTGAAATTAAATTAACAAATCCTGTCTGTACATTAATTTTTATGTATTTATGTAGTTGCTAGTTAACAAAACTTTTTTTTGAATTCATTAAAAATTAA
Organism: Brenthis hecate; assembly: GCA_951806755.1. NCBI lineage: Eukaryota > Metazoa > Arthropoda > Insecta > Lepidoptera > Nymphalidae > Brenthis > Brenthis hecate. The sequence continues at coordinate 3,672,944 of OX638258.1, read as the reverse complement.
GCTTTAAGTTGAACGTATTTTGAAGAGTGACTATTTTAACTATCTGAGTTTTTTTTTTTCTTAAAACTTTATCATTCGCTCGCTTTGTAGTAAAAATAAAAATGACTAACAAAATTAAAGAAATTATAGTTTTTATGATAATAATTTGGGATGTTATTTTCGTAATTATGTTTTAAAAAGCCTTTAAATCTTCCTTCATAAGTTATACACGGTGATATTTTATATAACATAGGTACTACAGTTTTCTTTAGTTATATAGATTCACTCGGGTTATCCCGTGTATACATTTTTCCGGGATAAAAAGCCTATGTGTTATTCCGGACTATAATCTATCTCTGTGACGAATTTCATCCAGATCCGTTCAGCCATTCTGGCGTGAAAGAAAGAAGTAGAAATTAGTATAGATATTAGTATAGATTATTATTGTAGCCCTTCGTTATCTTTCCATCAATACATCAGCTACACAGATATAAAATAATCATCTATAGGTGACACGTACACTCTATCGAGTACCCTCGATAAATCGTACTCAAGTAATTGACGTGATAAAGTCATTACTCCGAAGACAGCTGTAATCCCGTGCTTTGAGGGTAATTTTGTCGTGGTGGAATGACATTATGAGTAAGAATAATAGAAAAGCTACTGAGGGGACCGCCCCAACGTTTGTCATTGATTCTATTGCGCTAGGGTGACACCGGTTTGTGTAATACTTGTTTTAATTAACTTTACTTAAATATATACTTTTATAGTATTATTTTAAAAAATATATACATAAAGACAAATAATTATTCTGTGTCTATGGATTTTAACATAACACAAGTTTCTCTTAGTAAAAAATATGTGGTGAATGATGTAAAGGAAATTTCAAATGAATTTTTAGCTAAGAATGATGCAAGCAAGATCTTATAATTTTGCACTTTAAATATATATATTTAAAACTAGCATTGGCCGCGGCTCCGCCCGCGTTCAGATGACCAAAAACGAAATTCTTAGGTTTTACATATTAGTATACTCTTACATTGCAGTTTTAGTATTTTTTCTCAGAAATAAGATATTTTATCGCGGTAAAAAGTATCCTATATGTTGACCCGAATAACCAGCTATCATCACACAAAATTTCATCAAAATCTGTCCAGTGGTTTTCTCGTGATGCGGTAACAGACAGAGAGACAAATATTCTAAAAACTATAGATTCGGACTCTGTATCGATAATAATGTCTATTTCAATTAGATTTTCCAAAAAATATTTAATGTACAGATTTGACTTAGTTACAATTTTATTATATGTAAAGATATAATACGAAGCATAAAATAACTTAAAAAACACATAACCATAGGTTTTAAAAAGAAATAAACATGAATCATCACGAACACAATTAACAATATACTTCATCTTAAAAATATTATCCACAAGCCCGCTCAAGTGGTTAAACAGTAATAAATGCTAATCTATATGCACCCTACAATGGTGTCCTCATTCCGAGCTATCGTTCTAACATAATGTCTGAGGGGCGCTGGCGATTTAGCACTTCGACGTAATGGCCCGGTCTTTCCGGACTTACGCTATTTTATAGCCACCATGCATTCATATTGTAATTTGGGATGTTATTTTTGTAATTATGTTCTAAAGAGCCTTTTAATCTTGCTTCATAAGTCATATATAATGATATTTTATATTATATACTACAATTTTCTTAAGTTATGTAGATATTCGCTCGGGTTCGCCGCTAGAAAAAAAAAAACAAATTTATTCCACGGGAACTGCACATTTTACCGGGATATAAAGTAGCCTATTTGCTATTTCATATTATAATCTATTTCTGTGCCAAATTTCATCCAAATCCATTCAGCCGTTCTGGCCTGATTGATTAACAAACATCCAAACATTCATCTAAACTTTCAGATTTATAATATTAGTAAGATAATATCACTAATAGCCTTTTATCGGGAGATAAAATATTACAAAAATGACTTTAATCGGAATAAATAAATTGTGGCAACCTAAAAAATAATATTATTATATTTACAGATACAAGCTATTCCTATCATCCGGCGATACACGATGACACGTTCGTCCGTCGGAAGCAAAGGCGAAACCGCACTACCTTTACGCTGCAACAGGTAAAAGTTAAAAAATAAATAAATATATGAATTTAAGTTTTTTTTTTTTAATTTTTCATAACATTAGTTCTGTTGTTCACAAAACACATTTACTAAAATTACGATTTATATAGCACCCCGTCTCTATCTTTCGATATAGGCTATCCGCCGTAAGAGTCACTCGGAGTGTCGAACAATTATAATAAAAAAATTACACAAGTTCATGGATTATTATTATTATATTAAAGTATTATTAATATAAAACTACAATTCATTAAGAATTCTCTCGAGTTCTGAATATCAAAAAATCTTCGCTTTTCACAATAACTATATTAATATATATTTTTTAATACACACACATACATACACTTAAAAATATTATAAATAAATACCACTAATATTATGTCTGTTCCAACAGCTTGAAGAGTTGGAGACAGCCTTCGCACAAACGCATTATCCTGACGTGTTTACACGGGAGGATCTCGCGCTCAAAATTAACCTCACTGAAGCGAGAGTGCAGGTAGGATTTTGTCTTACACCATTTTAATTCTGTGAAATATCTCTCTATCTATGGAGATTTTCATACATATTTTTTGGTTTACTTGCAATACGTTACTTCAGATTTTTATTCATATACTAGCGACTCACCCTCGCTTCGCTCGGGGTCGTCTCTAGGTACGTTTTATTTTTTTGAGCGGAATCCTAATTCTTTTTTTAAAATAAAAGTAACCTACGTTACTCCCTATAACATCAGCTATCTTCCAGTGAAAGTCCTGTCAAAATCAGTCCAGCCGTTTCAGAGATTATCCGGAACAAACAAACAGACAGACAAAAACTTAAAAAAATGAGTTTTTCTTATAAGTACCGTATATAATTTCATATGTATTTAGTAAAACGCTGTTATTTTGACATTACAAACAGACACTACAATTTTATTTATCTGTATAAAGAAACCGTCTGCTACTTATAGCTACATTAAGGTTTTCTTTATCGAGCGTAAAGAAATACAAACGTATGTATAAAATTATAAGCACTTATAAAGAAAGTGCAACAATTCAGTAACAAAGTATGTTTTTTTTTAATATATATATATATATATATATATATATATATATATATATATATATATATATATACATATATATATATATATATATATATATATATATATATATATATATATATATTAAAAAATTATATATATAATATGTATGTAAACCAAAAGGCAAATTTATGCATACGTAAGAAAATTTACGTAGTTCAGACGGTAGTCGGTATTACATCGCTCGAGTGTCATTGGTTGTGACGGCAGCGTTCTGTTCACGCTAGTAAATTGACGGTTTTATTTTCTAAGCTACATATATAAATTTGAACATTATTTTTTCATCACATTTTCTTTAAAAAATGGCACCTCTACTTTACTACTCACTCCCATTTTTTCCATATTTTAGTGCCTAACTCTTGTAACCGTAACACTTTCATTTATTCATGTATCCTTGGGCTGTCACAAAGCAGCAACCATTTACAACCTTAAGAACCCAAAATACATAATTTAGGTAGCATTTTGGTTTCATCCGGATATAACCGGTTAGAGGCGGCAACGTCACGCCCGGTTTTAGTCAAATTGCCCGACGCACGCTGTTTTATTTATGTTCAAGTAAAAATTGCGCAATTCCGACGGCAGAACACGCGAAAGCTGCAATTTAGTGGCTCGCCTATCGTACACGTTTTATGGGCGCCGAATGTGACTCGGAAATCAGTTGAATGGTAATGGTTTTAGGTAACGCTTTACGCTTTCTAAGAGGTTAGCTTAATGCCGAGATGAATGTTCGTGCACTTCAGAAATTAAATTGCTTACAATAATATAATAACAATTGAATAGTGTAGGAGTCAAGTTATATATTACTAATTTATATATTTACAAGCCGAATCACATTAGATATTTTTTGGAAAATCTTATTGAAATAAACATTATTATCGATACAGAGGCCGAATCTATAGTTTTTAGAATTTTTGTCTGTCTGTCTGTTCAAAAATCCAAAATATTTTATTCAGCATTAAATTATTACAATTTTTTACTGAACGTCATGAGTCTACTATGTCTGTCTGTCTGTTATCGCATCACAGAAAAACCACTGGAGGGATTTTGATGAAATTTGGTATGATGATAGCTGGTTATCCGGGTCAACATATAGGATACTTCTTTCCGCGGGAAAATATCTAATATCTGAGAAAAAATACAAAAACTAATGCAAGAATATACTAATATATAAAACCTAAGAATTTGGTTTTTGGTCATCTGAACGCGGGCAGAGCCGCGGGCAATGCTAGTTACCTATATAAATAGATATACATAAAAAAGAGCCATACACATAAATTCAACATAAACAGAAAATATATTTGAAATTTGATTCAAAAGTATTAATATAAAGCGAATATCATATCAAACTCATATAAAACAGTCACACGTCAATTTACTCTCCAAACAAGTGCACTCAGCGAAACTAGTCGATCCAATATCGTCCAACTTCGATATCCATTAGTTAACTGGTATTGTCAAAATACACTACACGATTGACCAAACCACTAAACAGTTCAGATGAAAGTGACCAGTGTTACATGATCTTTGTATTATGACATACATATATATTACTTTTGACATATTACATAATACGTATTAACTATTAAACGTTTCTTATTAATTAATTTAAATTTCTTATTAATGGATTATTTTGATCGAATTATTTTATTAATTTATTTATTTTTTAAAATTATATTGGATGGAAAAAAACGATTTTATTGTCATATCTAACATACCTACCTATCTAAGGGAATCAGAGCACAAACTTTTCCAGTAAGCTGTACGAGGTTTTTTTATTATTTTAATTAATCAATTATGTATAGGTATAATATATCTTAATAGAAAGTTTTTATTTAGGTTCAACTTTAACCCAACTTTGCATAGATTGAGTCACGTAGTGCATCGGCTTAAAAGTCGGTAAATATTTTACCTGCCTCTCTAAAAAGTGTAATATGGAATTATGCATATAGAAATAAAAAAATATACAATCGTTAATAGCAAAACTAAGATAGAATACAAAGATTTTTTAAGATATTAAGAAAGTGTCATTATTATTCTTACTCTACCTAATGTACCAGATGTTGAAGGCCAGTATACACTGGCGGTCTGTAACGCGTTTAAGTCGCTCATCTCGAAATGGTATTACGTTCCCCCCTCTATGCCCTGGGATTAGGGATGTCGCGTTAGCTAAGTGGCTAAGCTGGTTACCTAGACCATATCTTGAGTGATTTGAAGAATACAGCAAATTGGATTAGATTTTTTCAGTTTTAATCTAAGAAAATTTTATAAAAGAGGTACACTTTTACGTTATAGAAGTGTTTTCTTTAGATTAACTCTCTTTTATTCCAAATCAAAACATACTATATTCGAACAAACTTTTACAAGCTTTTGAGTCGTTAATGTTTACGATCTTGTCCGTGTTAAGCTCATATGAATATATTATATGCTCTAAAGTACCTGTGAGTGTTATAGCTATCGAGTTTTTAATAAATTTGAAAATTGGTCTACCATTATTAATGTCAAAGTTCGTATGTTAGTCTATGTTACTCTTTCACACTAAAATGTCGGACGGGTTTGGATGAAATTTGGTACACAGACAAATTTGACTGGTAGTGTTGTGACGCACCCGAGGGAAGCAAGGCTAAAAAGCTAGTTTAAAACGTGTTTTTTTAGTATGTATTCAGCCTTTTTTAACGTCCCACTGCTGGGCACGCGCCTCCCTGCAGTACGAGGGGGATCAGGACATAGTCCACCACGCTGGCCAAGTGCGGGTTCGTTTTTTAATATCTATTTACCATTAAAATAATTATAAATTTATTGAATATTAGGATAAGAAGGTTTATTATAAATATATGCATGTATAACCGGACAGCCCTACACGTAGTAATATAATTGAGTCGGCTTTCAATTTGATTCGCATCCTCGCCGTGTCGGTGATAATTCGCCCGAAAAATATAAAAAGGCACAGCTGTCCGCCATATTGGATTACGTCAGTAACATACCGTTTCGCTAAATGCCCTAAATGGTATCAAATTTTCGGTCCGACAGTGTTTTCAGTTCTGATTATATAGGTATTTTTGTAACAAGTGCCCATATAAATAGAAAATGTATTTTGTAGCAGTTATCGTTTAATTTTATAAGCTTCTTGTTTTTTTTATTATATTTTTGTTTTATATATAGTTGCGTTTAGTGTTTTTACCAGTTATTCTCACTACTGGATCTTCACTTTTTCCGAACTCAGTGATGGTGAAATGTGACAACTTTTATGATTATGAGAAGTGAACTGTTTTAATATGCTAAATAAATATTTTGACCTTTTCTATTGTAATTGCGTGAACTTAATTGTAAATAGTTTTACTGTAAAAGATGTTGGTAGATTTCATAGCATACTTGCTACTCCTGTAACAGAACAAGCTAAATTAGTTTTTAATGAAATGATAAAAATATTTAAGGAAGCAACAGCTATGTAGATGAATATATGTTTTTGTGATTCGATAGGTCTGGCATAATCTCAAGAGATTCAAAGACCTTTAAATATTAAAGAATAAAAAAAATAGTTTATACACAAACTTACTTGCTTAGTTATTCGAGATATACTACTGTAATACTGCTAATACTATTGACTTACCCTTGCTTCGTTCGGATGCGCTCCTACGTGCATTTATATTTATAACTAGCGGCTCACTATCACTTAGCTCGAGTTCGCCTCTAGACAAACAAAAATAAATCTATCCCACGGGAACCGTACATTTTTCCGGGAAAAAATGTAGTCTATTTGTTATTCTGATGTATGAACTATATTATTGTAAAGTTTCATTAAAATCCAATCAGTAGTTTTTGTGTACTAAGCTGTATAAGTTACTATAGTTTTTTAACTATCCCACGGGTATTCTTTAATTTTACGGGATGAAAAGCAACTAAAATGTTGACCGGGGATATAAGGTACCACCATGCAACATTTTATTACAATTACAAACAGACAGAGAATCAAAAATTTTGAAAAAAATTGGGTTTTCTCTATTTCTCTTCTTACATCCCCCTGACCCGGTTTTTAGCATATTTTTTCAATGTGTGAGACATTCGACCTCTACAGTTTTATTACATGTATAGATATTATGTAAAGGTTGCACCAAATATTAGCAAATTTTATTTAAATGTTTATCGGTGAATTAAATTTTATCCAAATCCATCCAGCCGTTTCTACGTGAACGAGTAACAAACATTTATAATAGTAGGTATTTTGATAAAATTTGTAATTTCTATTAAAAAATGAAAAATATAAAGCTTCAGTGTTTATAAGTATGACTTACAAATTAAAAGTAAAAAAAATCTTAAATTACAAACAAACTCAATTCTGTCTCAATGACATTGACTGAGCACTCTACAACAAAACAACGGAGACAAATGGCGTGTAAACAACAAACAACAAAGAGACAAAGCGTGACAACACTCACACGGGGGCCTGAAGAGCGTAACCTTATTGGAATTTAAGGGCTGCCTATAATGTTCTGTTAATTATTGTAAAGTGACCCTCGAGTTGTAATTTTTAAGTGTTTCGCAAACAGAGTGCGTCAGATTGTTTAGACGCGATTCATTAAAGATGATAGAAGTGTTCCATAAATTGCCACTTACTATGTTTATTTTGTTAGGCAAGGTTTTTAGATTGGTTTGAATTTTGTTGTACACTATATAATTAACCAGCCTCTTGTATTTATAATATATTATATACAACAACATCATTTGGCAAAATTATTACTAACAGTGACCTCCAGGTTCATTCAGTATCCAGGTTGTAGGCTATGCACTAAATTTATTCCAAATCCGTCTAGCTATTTCAGCGCGAGTCGTGAAGGAGTAACAAACATACACAGTACACACTCTTTTTAATAGTATTACGATTGTTTGATATTTAAAAATGTTAATTCTGCATATTCTTATTAATTTTTATACCTACCTATTTCATTATATTCTTTTATATTTATATATCACCTCTAACTAAAAATTAACTTATTAGTACAATAATGCTATTCGCTAGATATCAAATTAGCATTTACATGAGAGGGTGCAATCATACAATCTAGTTTAATCATAATAAAATTCCATAGCGCTGGTCACAAACCCCAGAGGTGCAACCCTACCCCGTGCGACATTTTCTAACGACGCGTCATATCGAGCTCTTCTAAAATTGGTGGATTCACACGGAATGATATAATAGACCATTATTTTAATTAGATAAAATACATATTAATTTAAAAAAAAATCCTTTTTCTCGTGGTATGATTATAGAAACCTTTTTCCATTAAGAACTAAGGCTTAAATATCAAAAATATGAATAGAAATAAATTAGTTCATTAAAATTAATAAAATATAACAACGGGAATACTCGTCATATACCTACTTAAAGATATTGATTGGTTGTTCTATTTTATAAACATTCCGATTGATGAGACTGTACTGTGCTATACCTAAACCAAATTTAAAATAACTAAAACTTTTGTAATAATATTATTTTTCTCATATTTATTTGATATATTTTTCTATAAGTATCCCGCTTCGCTCTTTCCACTTGACGCGCGCTCGCACTCGTCTCTCTTTATCAATCATTCCCTTCGCAAATTAAATCGGGGGTGAAAATGAAATATGTCACTTTGTTTTTTTTTTATATTCGCACTCATTTGTTTAGAAGAGCTTTTGTTTTTCATTTGAGAAAAGCTTGAGTTGACTCTATGAAGTGTTGAGAAAAGCTTAATTAGGTATATAATATACCTACTATATGTGTATATAGTATAATATGTACATACATATATAGTTTTAGTATATTTCGTTGTCGATGTTTGTTATCAAGTATAAATAAATAAAAAAAATAACGCGGAATAAAAAGACGTTAATAACATTAATTATTTATTATGACAATGGAAATTATGTTTTACAATATAGGAAATTTGTAGATTTTATAACTTTTTAAAGGCATGTGTATAAAATTAAATTAGAAATAAATTCATTTATATTATATTATTTGGCCTTAATGAACGGAAATCGAAGTCATAGTCGATTAGTTAGACTTCATAAATACATCTCACGATAAGTACATTCATATTAAAAAATCTCAAACCAAAAGTCTCTTAGATGAAACGAAAAACAATATACACGTAGAATATTTATAAAAGTTTTTATAAATGTAATAAAATATATTGGATAATATGATTAATAAAATTAACCCCACATCATTACGCAACAGTATACGCGTGGGATGTTGTGGTTTGTAACCCTTTATATTATTTTACCATTTTGTACAGATGTTATTGTACAATAAAATGGACACTGTTTATTTTATTAGTTTATCTTTATAGTAAACTAACACATAGACACACTAACTTTCGTATGTATAATATTAGCGGATCATACAACACACTAGTGATTCACCCCCGCTTTGCTCGGGTTCGTCCCTAGGTAACTACGTTTTGAGGGCTAGTGTGAAATAGATAGAGTATATATTTCATGATATATGTTTAACCTATAGCCTTTCGTAATAAACGGGCTATCTAAAGCAAAAAGAACTTTTGAAATTGGATTAGTACCTAGTTTTTGAGATTAGCACGTTCAAACAAACTCTGCTCCTTTATAATATTATTATAGATTTAGTTTTTATACGGACTCGTTGTCCTGTCGGATATTGTTTTGCTCTTTCCCGAATATATCCTTTTCAAATTCCGACTACAACGCCTCCTACCTATTTATTTAATATAGCGCCATTATTTAGTAGTAAAAAGTGTTTACAGAAATCTTTCTATAAATAACCTATTATGAGGCATCAAATAATAAAAACAGGAATCGGTCGGTCGGACTAGCTCTAGGAGTACAACGTACATACGACCTACAACGAATATTTAGTATAGTAATAACTGATAAATGCATATTACCTTTATGTATGTTATGTAGTGACAAAGAATGCGACTTGTAGCTACTCGACCATTTTTTTTTAAGAAAAACCCTATAAGTTTTAAAGAGATAATAAATAAAAAAATAGATAAAATGCCACCGATCATAGATTATACTTGTGGCATTGATTCAACTCCAAATAGATTACACAAAACTAAATAGAAGCCCTCAAAGCAATAAGGATTAAGGCGAGGTAATTTTCCACTAATGTGCTCTTTCAATTTCATCTTAAGTTTAAGTCAATACTGTCTTCGTATCAACCACGCTCTATGGGCCGCTGGTTGAAAGAATTGTTTTAGATATCTAATATTAAATCCATACTTATATTATAAACTAGCATTGCCCGCGGCTCCGCTCGCGTTCAGAGCATGAAAAAGCAAATTCTTAGGTTTTACATATTAGTAGGTATACTCTTACAATGCAGTTTTTGTATTTTTTCTCAGAAATGAGATATTTTCCCGCAGTAGAAAGTATCCTATATGTTGACTCGGATAACCAGCTATCATCGTACCAAATTTCATCAAAATCCCTCCAGTAGTTTTTCTGTGATGCGGTAACAGACAGACAGACACACAGCCAAAAATCCAAAAAACTATGGATTCGGCCTCTGTATCGATAATAATGTCTATTTCAATAAGATTTTCCAAAAAATATTTAATGTACAGATTCGGCTCAGTTAGAATTTTATTATATGTATAGATGTGAAAGCAACTCTATATATATTACTTTTTCACGTTTGCACGCCTTTTATCACTCAACAGATCTCTATGAAATTTCGAAAGGGCATAGATTGCATTCTGGGGAAGAACATAGGCTACTTTTCATTCCTGTTCCGTTTATTATAAGAGCGAAATCGAGGGCAAAAGTTGATATGATACAATACTTGGTTATAAATAAATTTTCATAGGTTTTAAATGTCGGTAATTTAATATAGTTTTTGCATTTTATGGCCTATTTATTGAGGAAGGTTAGGCTATCTATAATAATCTAACATCCCATAACGATTAACGACGAAAATATCTAGAAAATATGCGAGCGGAGACTTGTGATAAAGCTAGTTATTTATAATTAATGACTATCGGGCATAGAAATGATGTTATTTAATAAAATATTCCACCTCTGTTTTATATCAATCATTTGTCGTCTGAAACCAATTCTAGAAATATGGTGGTTTTTATCATTTGGTCGACAGATTATAACCTAACTGGTTTCTCCGAATTTTTTTAATACAACTATGATTCTAAATCGTATTATTTATTTTTTTCATCCTATGTATAATATTTATTCAGTAACTGAAAGAGGCTAAATTTTATACGGCCATCAATATACGAGTATATTTTAAAATTTGATTACATATAGCCATATTTTCACATATATCCATACTAATATTATAGATGTGAGAGTGTGTTTGTTTGTTTGCTTTGTTCATTTGTTTGTTTGTTTGTTTGTTTGTTTGTTTGTTTGTTTGTTTGTTTGTTTGTTTGTTTGCTTGTTTGTTTGTTTGTTTGTTTGTTTGTTTGTTTGATTGTTTGTTTGTTTGTTTTGTTTGTTTGTTTGTTTGATTGTTTGTTTGTTTGTTTTGTTTGTTTGTTTGTCTTTCTTTCACATCAAAACAGAGTGAAAGATTGGCGTGATTTTTTGAGTTGGGAGTTTTTACCGCGGGAGATTATCTAATTCCTACGGGAAAACACGCTGTAATACAACCTTGGTATTATTTCTCTTCAATACAATTAAATAAATACGTGTTTTAGCATTTTTCGAAATTCATTCCATATGAGGGTTATATAGGTGATAAAAGTTTGTATGAAACCTACCTTTTTAGAGTTTTGTAGTATTAGTGCGAGTGAAGCCGCGGGTTCTGTTTGTATTATATAATTATATATTAGTGTTAGTAAATATTAAAATAGTCAGTAATATCGGTTTATAGTCTTAAGAACGTTAATAAATGAGCATCTAATTAAAATTTCCTCATCGCTTAAGGAGCTCAAGACGTAGAAGGATAATTTACGAGTAAACTGTACGTTTGCTACCGATTCACGCTGAAATGGTTCGGCTGATTTGGATGGGATTTAGTACACAGATATGACCTGGAATAACACGTAGGCTACTCTTAGGCACTCAAACATCTGTAATGTTTTTCTCACAAATCTCATTTTGACTGATATAAACTTGTTTTATTATACAAAAAATATTATGAAATTAACCTTATTATATGTATACATATACTAAGTGAGGTTTTGCATATTTATTTATGTAATAGCGACTTACCCTCGCTCCGCTCGAGTTACTCCCTAGTTACGTTTTAACGTTTAGTACATACTTCTCAGGAATGAAAAATTTTCCCGCAGTAAAAAGTATCTTATATGCTTACCCGGATGAACAGCTAATATTATACTGAATCTTATCAAAATCTGTTCAGTAGTTTTGACGTGATGCGTTCCCAGACAGACAGACAGACAGTTTTTAATTTAAACAAAAATATACCGTATCCAAAAATTTCTTTACTGCGGTAAAAAGATAAGAAGCTTCGGATGTTAGTCGGATCATGAAGATTTGCCTTATCCCCGCGCGGAGGATTAACTTGCTGATCATGTTATGAAAAACTTGTTCTAAGTTATATTATTTTGTGGTCTTATATTATTTATAGTTGCTATGTACTTTGAATTTTCTCGTGTATTTATTTTATTGCTATATATTAGGTGTTTACTGTCACCAGACTTTTGCCAGTTCTTCTCAGGTCTGAGGCTTCTTTTTTCCGAACTGGTAGTAGACTCATGACGTTCAGTAAAAAAATGTAATAATTTAATGCTGAATAAGATATTTTGAATTTTGAATTAATACCATCTGGCACGGAATTGACGTTATTTTAGAAAATATTCCACATTTAGTACGTTTTATATTTATCATTTATAGTTTGAAACTAGTTCTAGAAATATGATAGTTATATCATTTGATCAACATTTTAGAATAAACGTCTACGAGAGATCTTTTCTTGAAAATCATTTTTATTTTAGCGAGATCATATTACGAGAATGATAAAAAAACTTGTCACGCCATAACGTCATATCGCATAGTTTAAGTAGGTACGGACGAATTGATTTATTGTTTTAAAATAGTCAACCAAAATTAAAAATTCAATTTTGATCATTTACTAGCCATAGATAGAACTTGAACACTTTAAGCTATATGCTGGTATCATGTTTAGTGGTATGGGGTAGAAACATATAATATGAGACTTCTACAGGTACATATAATAAAATCGTAACTTAACGAAATCTGTACATAAAATATTTTTTTAAAAACAATGACAATAACGTATTGTTGTACACAATATAGACCCCGAAACAATAGTTATTAAATTTTTCGTCTGTTTGTCTGTTTGTGATAACTTATTACTCGAGTTAACATTTAGGGTAGATACTTTTTATTACAGGAAAATCTTTCATTCCCACGACACACACAACACAATAACTGGTTCTATCGAGTCGTCCTTTAAATTTTTATATGGCTAAACACTGGCTAAAGCTTAAGATAAATATCAAAACATACTAGTAAATTGTAGATCTTCATAAGGCCTACAGAAAAATCTGCAATAGTCTTTCTCCAAAGGTACACTCGCAATAACTATTTAAAACGTACGAGACGCACCATTAGTCATTAGTACTATACAAAGTACTAGCGACTCACCCTCGCTTCGCTCGGGTTCGTCCCTAGGTTGATTCCCATACAAACTTTCATCCCCCCTTTTTATCCAGTCAAGGGGTGATTTCCGGGATAAAAAGTATACTATATCCTTCTTAGAGTCTCAAACTATCTTATTATCAAATTTCATCTGAATCGGTTGAGTAGATCCAGAGATTACCCCCTACAACGTCACAAACTTACAAACTTTACCTCTTTACAATATTTCTATTGATTAATTGTATCATGTTAAAGGAACATAAAAAATATTTACATCGAATAAAGTTAGTTTCCACATTAAAAACTCACCCCGGCTTATGCTACACGGAACTTAAGAAAGTTAGCGAGTTAAAAGAGATTATAATATACCATATTAAGAGTTACTCTGTTAGTTTAGTTTTCTATTAGAGGACTTATATTTGAATATTTTTGTTGCCATTTTCTGCATTAATATTATAAATAAGTATTGTTTGCATACGAGGGGGATCAGGCCATAGTCCACCACGTTAGCCAAGTCCAGGTTCTCCGACCTAACATATCGAAAATTTGGTAGGTTCTCGTACACATGCAGTTTTCCTCACGAAGTTTCTTCCACCGTAACCATGTTTCAAATAGTTCGGATATGAAAATATTCGAAGTGCGATACGCGGCATTTGAATCTGCTTAGTTTCCCAAACTAGCGCGTTACCACTGAGCTACCAATGCCTGTTATATTAACTGTGCAAAATTAATATTTAAGTAGGTTTTTTATTCGTTCATATAGAAGCAACTTTAAAATTTATCTGTTATCATTCCTCAAATAAAATTAAAATACATAATTATGTATATGTCAAATTTTAAGTTGGAAATGGATTTTAATCTACTACGTAAACAAATTAAGCTCCAAGCCTTTTTGACTAATTTTGTCTAATTATGATAAAAAATTTGCCTATATTAGTCATCTTTAAACTAAAAGTTCCATCGAGCCGTTAGTAATAGATATAATAAGTATAAAGATAAACTGTATAATTTTTTTTATTTGCTTAAACTTCTAGAAATATTAGCATGATTTGAAATAAAAAGATGTAGAAAAGCTAGTCTCTAAGAGTCTAATATAATATGTACAATTTTAAAAAAACACATCTTCTAAAATAAAATATGAAAAAATATATAATGTGAAACATGTGACATTGCCGTCATGTTTATAGATTTGTTAAATGTAAAAGTCAACTAATGTACCATCAATCAAAATCAAATTCGGCTTGGCTGAAAGTCTCAAAACGTACAATTTCAATACATTAACGGTAACTCGAGAAATTCCCGACACATAACCTGTCACTTAGCGATGTAGTCACTTTTGACTACTTATGACTGCTTTTAGTACACGATACGACTAAAGTGATAACGAAAAAATACTTAGAATGTTTTTACATTGTGAATCGAGACAATAGCTTTATTAAAAATGAGTACTTCCGTAATCCGAGTGTTGCCTCATCGATATTAATTTGATTAAATTAGGATATTTTTATTGTTTAGTACTAGATAGATATAATATCGTTAAAGATTTCCTGTTTATTATCAATACGATTTTTGTTCATTTAGAGGGATGAAGACGCTTATCGACGTCATCGCATAAAAATATTAAATCTACCTAATTAACTAAATCCTTTTCTTAATCATATTGAGTTTTTTCCCTTTTTATTCCATTAGAGGAAAAAATCTATATATATATATATATATATATATATATATATATATATATATATATATATATATATATATATATATATATATATATATAATAATAATAATCAAAAATAAAATAAGTTAGTTATAGGCCACTCACTTTATAATAAAGTACCTACACATTAAAAAGACTTACTAGTAATATATTATATAAATATTTTTTAAGCCCACGAAATAAAAGAATTGAATTGAATATTTTTTTAAATTCAAATAATGCACAAACTATAGAAAGCGAACTTTATACACAAAGAAGTTGAAAATCAAAGCGACTAATCGTATCGCACATACTAAATGGCCCTTAAAGAGTTTGCCTCGATTTTCTTAACATATTTTCAGCGGTCTTTAACGTTAACTTTCACGTTAACTCTCGTATGAAGTGTTTTAAAACATTACGGTACGCTGACGCAATTAGCGTGAGGGTAACTTTTAAGTCAGTCAGTTTTAAGTCTTTTTAAGCTGCACATTTAAGTTTGAACGTTTCCATAAAGTGCTGAGTTCGCGACTTGTGTGAATACGGAATTAGTTTTTAACTCTATTTCATGAGATACGATTTATTATTTTTAAAAGTGTGGATAAAGTAGTCTCCTTTAAAGTATCTTAGAACACTTTAAAATATTGCATACATAACACTTTTATGATTTTCTTTATTGCTTCGTAGTTCTTTTATGTAGGTTTATTACGAACACAGTACGATGAACATTATTCATCTTAATTTTAAGTATCTAAGTAATGAAGCGTCAGTAACATTTAAGTACTACCAGACTCTTTTTCACACTTAAAATATAACATTCATTCACTGCCTCCATAACATCGAGCACCCGAAAATCGCTTTAACATAATTGTTATAAAGTTACTAAAATCACACAATAGATTACTATTATACTGGGATCTATTGTACCTTCATAAAAGAAGCAATTATCAGACCACCCGCTAAAGGCTCATTACACTTTACAAACAATGTATTTGTTATTATTTAACTCCTCCATGGCTGGAGTAAACTCAAACAGTCGTCGCTTACCGAACAGTAGGTAATTACCGCACCCCTACTGCTTGTAACACCCCTTATAAGAAACAACAACTAACCGCATATTAGACCTTAATTCTAATAATATAGGGATCAAAATCTGGAAGCTATTCAGTGGACTATAATACGACAAATTTAGGTAGGTCTATAACAATTTATTAGACTCCCCTGATCACGTACTTTAAGTGAGAGCGACGAGGGATGAAGACTGTCTTTTCAAAATGGTTGATGTTAGTTAAAAGTGACATGGTTTATGTTATGACATGTGTTTTTAAAGGTCAATGATTTTGTAACTGTTTCTTTTTAAATTAAGTACATATAACATTTTGCTGAGATACTTCTTTTCTATGAGCTTACTTTTTATTAAGATAAGTTTTAGTGCAAACAGACAGTTACGTATTTGCATATTTTTTTAACTTACCAAAATTTCTTATTAACTGCTAATAATTAACAACTATATACATTAAGAAAAAAGTGTGTGTTTGTTCTGTTTAGAAAAAATATCCTAACATCAAATAATAACTCAAGTGGGAGTGAAGTGGGGGTTGTAGGCGTTCAAATATTAATTCCACTCTCGCAAGAGATAAAAACTATTAGGGCTCATCGGATTATGGCCGGATTATTATTTTAACTAAATTAGCTTACCGTCGTTAGGGGCACTATGGGTACAGTTACGTCAAAGATTAAATTTCTGATCTAAACTTTTTTTTAAAGTTTTTATTAGTAAAATGTAAAACATTTGTGTATTTTCTATATAAGTATTTTATATAATATTTATTGGCTAAAATCTTAAGTGATTTGAAACTAACTGTAGAGCAATTTATCTATTATTCTTGTATGTACCTACTAAAAATAATTATTACAAAATAATTTATTATTATTCTAAATAAAGTCTCTAAAATCTTTTATCGCTAAAAATAACACGTATATACACACAAAAGAACTAATATCATAAAAACTCAATCCAAAAGCAAATATAAATGAGTTAGTGCCTAATTTCAAGTCTGTACTAATTTTGACACCATCACTATGAGATTTCATAGCACTCACCCACCAGAGGGCTTATTAAAAGTAAATTGCGAAAATTGCACCGGCAAATGTGGCTCGCCTCTCGCCGCGCTCGCTAACCAGCTTACATTATCCAATGTTGTTTGAACTCTCGTAGCTTACATCATAGTGAAGCATACAGCTCTATAATCCTGGCGTTGATTAAACATCAACCAACGTAATGAGAACTGCCATACCGTAATCAAACCGTTGTGGCCGAGTTCCATCATTCTGGTTGGGGTTCACTCCCTTATGGTATCCTGATGGGTAATCTTTGAGTTATAATACTAGCGAAATAGGGTTGTAATGATGTATTATTAAGGCCTCGTGTTGACAGCTCGGGAAGAGAGGATTATGGTTTATAGATTTTTTTTTGTAATTCCTATGAGTTTTATGAGGTCCATTAAAGATTATGTTTTTGTTAATATTCACGTGAAAGATTGGAATACTTATTTGTATGTTTTATTATAATACTAGCATTGCTTGTGGCTCCGCCCGCATTCAGATGACCAAAAACCAAATTATTTTTTCTCAGAAATGAGATATTTTCCCGCGGTAAAAAGTATCCTATATGTTGACCCGGATAACCAGCTATCACCATACCAAATTTCATCAAAATCTCTCCAGTGGTTTTTCTGTGATGCGTTAACAGACAGACAGACAGACAAAAATTCTAAAAACTATAGATTCGGCCTCTGTATCGAAAATAATGACTATTTCAATAAGATTTTCGAAAAAAATATTTAATGTACAGATTCGGCTTGGTTACAATTTTATTATATGTACCTATAGATGTAGGATATAAATGTCTGGAGGGTTTTTTTTTTATTTTAGTCTCTATACTTCATTTTTTTAAAGGTATGGTTTCAAAATCGAAGAGCGAAGTGGCGAAAGGCGGAAAGGTTGAAAGAGGAACAGCGGAAGAGGGAGGGCGCTGAAGTGATGGCTAAGAGAGACCCGTCCGATGACAAGGTACCTTGAATATTTTAAGCAAGCAAGAAAAAAAATGCTAAAAATCATATAAAGTAAACATAAGAAGTTTTGTTCTATATAATAAGTTTTATTTATAGTCTCTTTATTTAGTTTATAAGCTGCCAAGTTTCTCTCTTGGTTCCTTCACCAGACCAGTTTTACAGTACCATATTATTATACTAAATTGATATTACCTACTTATATTTTATTTTACTTTGTATTAATAATTTATTTGATATTTACCATAATGACTAACATTTAGGAATAATTTGTAGCAATAATAATAGTAGGTATAATTACAATTTCACCGTTTTTACAATTTACCTGCGACATATATAAGCATTTCTTTCATTCCCAGGGTTCATCAGAGTGTGGCATGTCTCGAGGGTCCGGTGAGGCCTCGCCCATGTCCGCAGGAGTATCACCACGGGCCTCCCCCCCGGTCACCCCGGGCTCGCCACGGCGTTCACCACATAGGTCGCCTAATAGATCACCTAGACTAGATAGGTCAGGGAAATAATATAGAAGTTAATTAATGTTAATAATATTATTGCAAAAATATATTTCATAAAATTTATTTCTTATTTGTTGACCCGAAAGAGCTTGTTCTATTTTATTTTCAGAATTATGTGACCTTTTCTTTAATTCATACAAGATCCTCCAGAAAAAGCAATTTCAGTTTTGTCAGAATTTCTCAATTTTATCAGGCAACTTTGGAAAACTGAACTAAAAACCTAATTCGGATTATTTCGTGTATTTAAATTAAAATAAATGCCATAATATAGCTCCACTCCATTTCAACTGATGTGCCTACTCACCAACGAACATTTAATTTTAATTTATATAGATTTCCTTAATAAAGGTGAAAATAGCCAAAAGACAAACTTTTGATAGCTATATACAATGAATTTCAGTCCATTTTATTGTATAGGTCGGAGCCATCTCCAGCGCCGTCGGTAGGCAGCGCGGGCTCTCGGGAAGCTCCCGAACCGAGACCGTCGCACCTTTTCTCACCTTTTGATCAGTGAGTTATTTTAAAAAGTTTATTATCTACTTACTTGTAAGATAATTTGCATTAATTATTTTATGTAATAAATTATAGGTTATAATGTTAAAAATCACGTTACATCGAGTGACTACGAATTAAAATGTGTGGGCTCAATTATTTCATAATAACGTTTAGAATATATGCAATGTTTTAAACTCACACTTAAACAATTGCAAAAGTTATTAAGAATTAAACATTCGAGAAAAAAGAGGGGACCATTTATTAACTTTACAGTAATTTAAAAAAATATTCGTACTGAACTTCTTCATAAGGATCTTGATAAAGCGTATGTTGACCCGGATGACCAGCTCATCATACTAAATTTCATCAAAATCTGTCCAGTGGTTTTCTCGTGATGCGTTCCCAGATAGACTAACAGACAGACAGACAAAAATTCTAAAAACGACCTCTGTATCGAATGTATGACTATTTTAATAAGATTTTCCAAAAAATATTTTATGTACAGATTCGACTCGTTAGATTTTTATTATATGTATAGATATAACAGTATTACATAAAAAAGTGAAGGGTCCACATAATATATATAGATAGGGCTTAACGTAAGCGAGGATGATAGTTATGGTTTAAAGAGAATTCATATTAGTATCTTACAAATACAATGCGTAAAATCACCAATTTAATTACTGGGCCAAAATGAATCATATCCAATTCCATAGCGTGTGTCGTCATAGCCGGTGGTCGAGTTATGACATGACTAACCAACAGACATACATCCACAACCAATTTATACAGGAATATAGGTCTTTTCTCTTAACAAATACGGTGTACATTCGTGTAAAACGTTTTAAAGTAGGATCGGTTTTACAGCAATTACTTCATTAAGGCTAGCGAGCGTTAGTGTAATGAACGGTAATTATGTTGCGCTAACGCTTATAAATGAGCGGGTTTGTGATGGAGGCAATAAAGGAATTTTTAGCTTCTAATTTATGGCTGGTTTTAATCTGGGCTACTGCTTGTGGTGTAACTTTGATTTGGATCTAGTTGTCAAAATTTCTTTGAGTAATTTGTTAGATCAAAATGTTCCAATATCTTCGGAATTTACTATAGGTACCTACTTGTACATGTATTTTACTTATTAGTAGTAGTCATGTATATTGTATATGTTCACATAGAAGTTGATATCGTTTTTAAATAATACTAGCGACTCTCCATCGCTCTGCTCGGATTCGTCCCTACTTACGTTTTAACGTTAAGTATAGATTTCTCAAAGATGAGATATTTTCCCGCAGTAAAAAGTATCCTATATAATACGGATAATCAGCTAACATCATACCAATTTCATCAAAATCCCTCCAGTGGTTTTTCCGGGATGCGGTCCCAGATAGACAGACAGACAAAGATTCTAAAAACTGCAGATTCGGCCTCTCTATCGATAATAATGTTTATTTCAATAAGATTTTCCAAAAAATATTTAATGTACAGATCCGGCTTAGTTACAATTTTATTATATGTAGGTATAGATTACAACATTTACAAGTAAGTTCCTAATTTGATACAAATACCAATTCAACTTTTTTCTAGGAAAGTCATTTGGGATTTGAATGTCTTAGATATGTCTAGCATTATAACCATCATTCCTTTATGTCTTCTCCATTTTACGTCGTTAACATTGGCGAAGTAATTGTGATCGACTGGCACGCTTTGAAGTAATTAACAATAAAATTGAATTGAATTGAATCATCAAAATATCATGTTTAACAAATGTCAAATATTATATTTTGACGTTTGCTAAACATATTTAGTTAAAACATTTACACCAAATTAAGAATTTCATTCGCATCTCTTGATCCTTAAGCGAGGGATATACATACATACCTATATGAAGCCACGGAAAAATTATAGCAGCAAAGACAGTACTAATGAAGTCTAATAATAATAATAATCAGTGATTGAAGGAACAATACAATAACGCGATATTTGGGTCAGCTCTTTCGAGGACATTAAAAATTCCATTGAATTGAGGTGTCAGCGGTTGCTGATTGCGAGGTCATACAATTGATTTTTATGATCGCCACTGGACTTCCTAATATAATAACTATATCTATTCAGTAGTAATTTTTATACTTAGTCTGTTATATTATGTGTGTTGTTATTTTACAGCTTTTAATTTCATTAGTTAGTTATATAAAACTAGCGACTCACCCTCGCTTCGCTCGGGTTCGTCCCTAGGTACGTTTTGATTTTCTTGAGCGGAATCCTAATACTTTTTCTAAAATAAAAGTAGCCTGTGTTACTCCATATAACATCAGCTATCTTCCAGTGAAAGTGCCGTCAAAATCAGTCCAGCCGTTTCGTAGATTATCCGGAACAAACAGACAAAAAAAATATGTTTTTCTTATAAGTACGTATATAATTTCATATGCATTTAGTATAAAAACAAAAAAAAAACGCACCAAAAAACAAAAAACGCAGACTTAAAAAAATGATAATATCTGATTAGGTTATCTATTCTAAATGAAAACCTCCGTTTAGTTATTTTTTACATTTTAGTGCCTGGAAGTCGGTTTTTATTTTTTTAAAAGTGTTTATATAAGCAAGTAATTTGTGAGAAGAAAGTATTTTAATAAAATTTTCGATTATAAAATTTATTTAAAAAATAAATATTTATTGTTGATTTTTTTTTAAAAGCGCTCGACCGATTTCGATAAAAATTATATGGGACCTGGGAAGTATACCCTTTGTAACAAAAAAAAATCCAAATCGGTTCAGGCGTCTTCGAGTAATCGGTGAACATACATAAAAAAAAGAATTCGACGAATTGAGAACCTCCTCCTTTTTGGAAGTCGGTTAAAAACGCTGTTATTTTGACATTACAAACAGACACTTCAATTTTATTTATCTGTACAGATTATATGTATATTATTAGTGAATACATGCCTTATGCATTTGTTAGATTATTATAATTGGAAATAATGAAATAAATAATGTAACTGATTAATGATTCCTTCTAAACAAAAATCGGAAATCTATTGAAGAATTAACCATCTATTATGTTTTAGGTACACAACTTTTTTCATTCTTATAAAATTTAATGCCGTGGGTCAAACTGTTTACATAAACAGACATACGTACATACCTATATGAAACTAAAAACTATATATTATTATTCTATAAGTATTATTTTATTGATATCTCAAGTATTGTAAATAACATATAAATAAATTATGTATTATATCTACAAAAATACAATTATGAGATTAAACAAGTTTCAGTGTCGATATTAATTAAATTTTAGTCCGCAACATCGGCATGACTGCGAACTTTGTTTAACTCCTCAAAGATTCACTTTAATTGAATCGAGAGGGCTTACTTACCAATAATCAAGGGTTAAGTTCGTTCCACTTAATAACTTTAAGAGTTCAAGTCGTGATGTGCTTGATAAATTAGTTAGACTTTAATTGTCAGATTAAACGCTATCCGCAATGAATTGGTACACGACAGACATAAAGGAATTGTGATAGTCTTATATGTTTTCAAAGTTAAATAAAATATTTTACTACTAGCGACTCACCCTCGCTCCGCTTGGGTTCGTCCCTACTTACGTTTTAACGTTTAGTATAGATTTCTCAGAGATGAGTTATTTTTCCGCAGTAAAAAGTATTCTATATGTTGACTCGGATAACCAGCTATCATCATACCAAATTTCATCAAAATCCCTCTAGTGGATTTTCCTTGGTGCGGTGACAGACAGACAAAAAAAAATTCTAAAAATTGTAGATTTGGCCTAATAATGACTATTTCAATAAGATTTTCCAAAAAATATTTAATGTACAGATTCGACTATAACGTTTAGATGTCGTTTTCTTATTCGGTTATCACAAGCTCGAAATTTTCAATAATCAGTCATCGAATTCATAGTAGCAGTGATGTTATTAAAATTAGATATGCCCTTTTTAGGGTTCCGCACTCTTCGGGTACGGAACCCTAAAATGGGTATAAAATATTAACAAGTAATTTTATACGTCTTAGAAGTAGCAATGTACATATGATTTCAGTTCAAAAATATGATTTCAGTTCAAAAATATGCTCATGTATATAAAATGTTAGTAGGTGAGCTAAGGTGGCTGTTTCCGGCGGAAGAACGCTAATGCGTTGAGCGGTCAGGCTTATAACGCCTCTTATCACACACTGATTTATATTGAATTATAAGAAGAAATAATATGGTTGTTTTTAAAACACTTTTTTTATTTTTCATACAATTTAATTATATATAATGAAACTAAAATTAAATCTTTCAAACAATAGTCTCAACTCTTTCGAATATTCACTTTTTCGCCATATTTGAGAATGGAACAAATATGTACATATATGGGCATCTTAAGCAGATCTATAATTAAGTAATTTTATTCGGATTTCATAAAAAATCTAAGATGTAATAGATATTGTAATATGAATAATAAGTATATCCTGTTAAGAACGCATCGATCATCACTATTTTATTGAATCATTTTAGATCTCACAGATGGGGACCTATCCCAATTTCAATAAAATGTATGATCTTAGAGGTCATAAAAAATGCATAGGAAAAATCACTTTTTCCAAATATCCCCATTTTTCCAATTTTCCCCCCAAAATTCTTGTTCCGACTATTATGAACATTTCAAGGTAAATTTTTGCAGCCTTTTTATGAACGTTCCATTTTTATTGTATAGATTTAGATTTATTTTGCTTTCAACAAAATATATGTAGGTAATTAGGTACTTTGTTATTCAAACACAGTACCTACCCGCTTCAAATACATTAAGTAAATAATAATTACAATAAAATTAGCATTATCATATCGTAAATTATAATTCTAAATATACGTTTTACCCTCTCAAGTGGCACACACGACTACAATTAAGTACGTAATTCTATTCAGACGCGTTCAATTATCATAATTTATGAGTACCTCGTATCTTCAAAATTTATTTAAATTCAAACCTGTTCTTTAGTAATTTATGAAATGAAATAATATTTGTTAACAAGTTGTTAGGCTTATATCGTTATTATATTAATATAGTACTATTGCAATTTACCCTTTTGTTTCGCATTTTATTTCTCAGTAGCGGCTCACCCTCAATTCGCTCGGGTTAACCTCTAGGTAAACAGAAACAAATCTATCCCACGGGAACCGTTCATTTTCCCGGGATAAAAAGTAGCCTATGTGTTATTCTGATGTATGAGCTATATTATTGTAAAGTTAAAGAAGTAAAAGTAAAAGAGTAACAAAAGTCCATACATCTATACCTATATCCAGATATCCATACATCCTCACAAACTTTCACATTTATAATATTAGTAGGATTTAATTTAATTGCGGCGCCTAATGCTGCAGTTCTATCTTAGATAGCGACCTGGTGTTCTAATATGACATGTTTTAATTAAAATACCTATTTATACTAGGTATAGTTATTGCACTTAGATGTACAGAAAATAAAATAATTAAATACATTGGTTAGCAAAGGTAGACTTATCTTTAGAAGAGATCTCTTCTAGTTAACCTATGGTAGAGAGATGTAGTGTTGTAAAGCAGAATAAAGTGTACTTATAATTATTAATTAATATAATTATTTAATTATAATTTAAAATACTAACAAGATAATAAACGTATAATTTATAATTATTTATGATGAAACAATGTTAACGGTAACTTTTCAGCTCTTTAATTTCATATATTTTTAATAATATAATTAGTAAATACTTAAATTAACTCTGTACTAGATTAATGGTATGTAGTAGCAGTATATACTAGCAGTAAAGTCTTGTTAACAAAAGCAAGGTGTGTATCACACACCTTGCTTTTGTTAACAAAACTTTTGAAACGATAACATTTTTTTAATAATTATAAAACAAATGTTAAATGACATTCACGTTATGTTACAAACTGTACTTTAATATTTAGTTAGAGTTTAAATAGTACAATTAAAATATTAATGTTCATAAACAGCCTCAGATCAACTTATTACCATATGATCCAGTTTGAACAGCGTTCATTGTGACTCATTTGATTAGTCAAAAAAGCGTATTATGATCGTGAGATCTAATTAAACGCATCAATTAAACATTTCATTTGAACAATTGTTCGGTGTAACGAACCCGCGACCGTTTCGCGGCAACCCTTGCTTTGTAGGGTTGTCACATAGCATTTGATATTGTTTGAATTATTACTTTACACTTTAAAATAACCTTTCACTTTAATTTTAGCTTTGGAAACACTAAAAAGCATCAGTATATTTATAGTTTATAGAAAAAATATGCCAACATTTAACGAATGCGTTATTTAAAGAAAATAACATATTTTTTTATCATTTTTTTTTAATATAGCCGTATTTGCTTATTTTATATAAAGTTGGCAACATAAGCGGCAACCCTAGAACCCGCATGCCGGTCTAATTGCCTACATTAATATGACAAATAGATTTACATCAGCTCGTTTCACCCGCGCGCCAATAAACCCGTTCGCGAGTCGCGGTAAGGGCAATGCAGTCGACCCTTTGCTGTTAGTTCTAATTCAATGATGTCATTTCGTCATTGAACTGTTAGCAGAAGAATAAAATTATAAACTTAATTAATAACTACTAAGAATCTCGATAACAGACTGACTTTTGATTCGACATTTATTATTTGCTCTAAATACATATATTGTATTTAAATCTATAGAAACGTGGGCTATCAACGAAAGAAATATTTCCATGCTTTATGGTTTCATGGCATAGGGTGGTGACCGCAAGCCTTAAAGGATAATAATATATAAAACACGGTTTTCATACTTATAATTTTAGTATAGGCAGTATGAATGTCTTTCTTTAACACATAGTAAACAAATATATATGTATATATTGACAATCGAAAAATAAGCATTTAAAGTAATGAAGTATCTAAACGGCTAGTATAAAGGGAAGTATATTAGTGGATTTTCGGTGGGTTAAATTCGTTAGCGCGTTTGTCGACGCGTACGGACTCTAATACTGTAATGTCGGTGCACGGAACTAATCTCATATTGAGTTGTATGTAACATGTGTCACTTCAAAAGAAGATAATGAGTTTGATTAACTAGAAAATGTTTAAGGCCATTATTATAATACACTTGTATTTAAAAACTACGGGAATTACATCTATACCTACGTGTAAATAAAATTAAAGTGTCTGTTTGTAATATCAAATTAACAGCTTTTTACTAAATGCTTATGAAATAAACTGTACTTATAAGAAAACATATTTTTTTTAATTTTTGTCTGTCTGTTTCTTCCGGCTAATCTCCGAGACGACTGGACTGATTTTGACGAGACATTCACTGGCAGATAGCTGTTGTTATAAGAAGTAACTTAGGATACTTCTATTTTAGAAAAAAAATTAGGGTTCTGCTCAAAAAAAACGTACCTAGGGACGTACCCGAGCGAAGCGATGGTAAGCTCCTAGTTCTTAATATAAAACGGTAGCGTCTCTGTATCTGCCCCGTGTTCTTCTGTACTTCTACAATTTAAAATCACTAGACTAATTTTCATCATTATATTTCTAAAATCCCCTACTAGAGGTATTCCATGTAATAGGTCCCTAGTAGGTATTTCATGCAGTTGTACGATACTTACTCAATAAAGTAAATATATTACTTAGATTTATTTTACACTAAGATTGATAAAAGCTAAATCAATACCAAAACGTTTTGAAATTTACACCCGTACATATTATTTTTATGTTACTGTTACAGTAAGCTCGCATCGTCCCACTGTTGGGCAAAGGGGTTTCCTCTACGTTTCCAAGTTTTGGGGTATTTCGTAAGAATAGCCAATCGGGATCGAATTTCTCCAGTTCATCTCGCCAGCTAATTCGTGGTCTGACGCGACGTCGCCTCCATGTCTCAGGACTCCACCATGTCGTGACTTTGGCCCACAGTTCTGCAGGCATTGTCAGTGATCTTCAGACGTCAGTGATTCGTGTTTGGTGTGTAGTATGGCGTTTCGAACTTTTTCAGTTAATTTAACGCCTAAAATGCTACGCTCCATTGCAATTGTTAGCTAATTCTGAGTGTTCGTCAATTTTATATATTCAGTGTAATATTTTTGTAATAAAAATTATTCATATTTCTAAAAAAATGTTATGTTTATAACAATTTAATTCAATGTTGCCATACATATTTAATGCGATACAAGATGACTACAAACATCCTGTCTGCACGTCATAATAGCAATAGACGATGCGCGTTGATTCCCAACTAATTGCTTGACTAGTTAAGTCAATTCAGCGTAATGTCGTTAATGAAACTATGTTGAGACGCATCTTGTTCATATCTTTAGTTACAACTATGTTACACTTCTTATATATATATATATATATATATATATATATATATATATATATATATATATATATATATATATATATATATATATATATATAGTTTTAGATTTTGTTTTTATTCTAACTGTGGCCGTGGTTCCGATCCGTCTCCGTGATACGATGGTAGAAAATAACCTGATGCCACTTTTACCGAAGTCACTCTATCAAAAAAGTGAAAGTTGTGACGGAAACCAACAAATGGACTTTCGAGTTTCTTGAGTTTTGGTATCGTGCAACCTATGAAAGAACTCATAAGCTCATTATGGGTTTTAAAGTCACAGGCAGATATTGTGAAATACATATAAAATGTGACTAAGAATAACATTATTTATTATATTAAAGGCTTATTCGTCCGATAATCGAATGAATAAAAAATATATTATAATAATATAATAGTCAGTTCGTATATTAAAATAGAACATTATTGTTTTACTATTTTCGCTCACGGCTTTGCGCGCGTTTTAGATATAGCAATAGGTATAAGAAGTAGTAGGTATATGTTAGCCCATAATTTAGGTTATTTCCAATGCGAATAATTTTAATCAAATTCGTTGTAACAATGTGAAGAATAAACAAGCACACGAAGTCTCTCACAAAACTTATGTACGAGTAATATACACGTGATTTACCCTTGCTTTGCTCGAGTACGTCTTTAGTTGAGTAGCAGTAGCCAATGTGTTACTCCAGCTCATACTCTATGTATATATCTATCTGTATACAAAATTCCATCCAAATTCATCCAGCTATTTCAGCGTGAAAGAGTTACAAGCATACACACAGACACACACATAAAAACTTTAGCATGTACAAGGGTAGTTATATGTTATCTAATTATTTTGGTAGCTAATACGTACAGATAAAAACTCAATATCCTTAGCGTGAGTACATAAAATCAACTTGATTAGTGGTCATGTCATAGTGCGCACTACAGTGGAGCGGCTCGGTGTTCATTAGTGGCATTAATTAATGTTTAATTGGGCCAAATAGAGTATCAATTTAGCGACTACAATTGGATCATGCATCCCGACAGTCCGACACAACACTATGTACCTACTATCACAGTATTGTATGTGGGCACATACATACATACATATGTCTGTGCTATGTGTAAATATGGTAATCGTAGTTTTTTGATTTTTGGACGAAGCCCCAAGGTTTTCTGTTTTAAGAGTAAAATATGTTTCTAGTTATTATATTATATATATATATATATATATATATATATATATATATATATATATATATACAATAAAATAAATATGTTGGGACATTAACACACCTCTAATTCCATGGTAAGCTACGAGGCTTGTGTTATGGGTACCAGATAGTTGATGCACTACACTTATATAGCTTTAAATACATATTATAAACATAAGCACCCATGACAGGAGTACAAACATTCGTGCTCAACAAATGAATGCCTCCAGCGGGACTCGAACCTGCGACCGTTGACACAGCAAGTTGAGTCTCTACAAACTGAGCCAAGCGTGCTGTCTTTATATTATAATAAAATCCATTATAAATTGCTGCACGTTATATTCTTTTAGAATTAATCACAAAGACGATTAAATATAGTAAGTACCTATTCTTAACGATCCGTTTGTTATGTCATAGTCCAACAAAGAAACAAAATATTATTCAGTACAGTACAGTAGTGTCAGTTCTCCAAGATGGTTTTTGTTTTATGCTTTATATATTTGAATAAATTTCATTATTATTATTTATTAAAAAAATATTTTATTTAAAGAAGCAAAAATGAGAAATTGATGCTATAAAATAATATACGCTATCACTTAAAACAACTGAAGTAAGCAAAACCTTTTTTATCATTTAATTTAATAAAAATCCCAACTTCAATGTTAGAATAAACATTATATTTAAAAGCATTAAATAAACATTATTTGAAAATAAACCGCTAATATAGTATCCCTAAAGAGATAATAAAAAGCACATTAAATCTCACTTCAAAATAATCAATAACGATAAATCGTCGACTCTATCAAAATCAGCGTAACAGATTTCAATCAAGTGCTTGGACAATAGGGCGCGTATACACTGGCCGTAAATAATCGTAGCGTCCCGTTGCGTTAAAAAAGCGGAAAGCTAGTCATTAAGCAGTAGGGGTGTCGCCCTAAAGGCAATAGCGATCACTTAACGCTAAATTGAGCTGAAGTCGGTGTATAAACAAAAAGCAAATGACACGCGACTAGTGGAGTACGCTTGGTATTGATGCTAAATGTACCGTAATTGGATTTTGGATTTCCTGAAGATTGACGCTATTGTTGAGACATTTGAAGGGAGTTAGAAGTATTACGCACGTAAGTTTAATCAAATCCAACGGCAAAACTAATATAATTATTAAAATAATCTGAATCGATGCACGTAATAATATTTAAAATTTATTTAATTTGAGACAATAATACGCAAATTTTGAAATACTGTAGGCATACATTATTTAATTTTATATACGAGTATGTATTTATAAAACCAAATATACCAGCTTTAATAAACATAATATTTATAAACTCGCACTCTGGTTCAAGTGTTATAATCGCAAATAGACAATATTGTTATAATATTCCTAATACAAGCTAGTCAATAGCTGCATAATAGCGCGTTCCCCGCTGAGCGCCGCGGGCTTTCCATATTGTTGCGCGCGTCGCACGTGCCGTCCGCCCATGTGCACTCGCCTTTATATTTTGACACGCTGAAATCAAGCGTAAGCGGTATATCGGTATAAAAATAATGAAATCAAACTTTACTACCGTTAGTTTATGGAGGTCGATTTAAAAAGAACAAAAATAGGCAGCTAATATTATCTAATAACTTAGATGAATTGAATATATATGTACATATGTTTATAAGTATGTAAGATTATTTATTAGTATTAATATATAATTTGTAGGGTAAATTTTCATATTTAAAAAGTGTAATACAAAGACTATTTTCATGAAGAAAATTAAAGTAGAATAATATACGAAAGACTACAAGTAGTCCGAGACAGTTTTAATTTTAAACCAAACAATTTTTTCCGTCCTTTTTCCAAGCCCTTCAAGCCGCAACCCTTCCGGGATTAGCAACGCCTGCATTCAATACAGCGTTTAAAGTGAAGAATAAATCAGTAGACCGGGATTGAGTGGTAACACCGCCCTCATTGACCCAATGCGGGCCGCGAAATGCACCAAAAGGGGTTTTTTATTGTCATTACTCATAACGGTATGAATAATTTTTCGTAATAAAAGATAAATAAAATGATGATAAAGCTTCATCTCGAGTTTTTAATGTGATGTTGTATACTGTGTGTGGGTGGTCTTATAGTCGCTAGCTAGCTATGAGTTAAATGAATATATTTGTTTATATAAATAAAAAACGCGCTTTGAACAACATTTTTGATAGTTGTACACTATTGAACATCGTAGATTTCATTCTACTCGTAGCAGAATGAATTCTATTTCGTGAACTATACACGGCCAACCCGCTCTTGGCCAGCATGGTGGACTATGGCCTGATCCCCCTCGTATTGAAGGGAGGACCACCCCCAGCAGTGGGACGTTAAAAAGGACTAAATACTATTTCTACTGCACGTCTTGGCCCCTTCATGAAATCAGCACGAATTTCTCAAGTTGCAAAATTTCATATAAATAAAGACAATTAGAAAATAAGTGCTTGCAAAATCGCAGACAGAAATTTATTAAAAGCATATTAACTATTTTTTTTTGTATTTGTTATCAGAAAAAAATCACATTAATTACTACATACCTACTCTGTTAGACTGCCATCAGTAGCGTGACCACGATTACTGACCTAATGCGGGTGATGTTTTTAAAAGGGTTAAAAAAATCCAAATTATTGATTAAATAAAAATTCATTTTGAGATTACTTTACTGGTTACTTTGTTTAAAAGTAAATAATAGTGTTTTATTTTAGCTGTCTGTATCATTTTAAATAAAACTATCTTTGGTCTTTTGTCTTTTGGGAACAACTGGCACTGTAAAATTTGTCATTTTAATTAAATTTTAAATGAAAAAAAATCCATCCACGCTTTAGGGCTTTACAATATTATACTGACGATTATAGTCATCGTGACATCTGGCGAGAAAAAAAAACAAAATTCTTCCCCATTAATAAAGTTTAAAAAAAATTGTAATAATTATAATAATAACAGTTAAAATTAAATAAATATTATTGCCATATTTAATCATAATATATAAAATGTTTAGAATTAAAATCAACAAATATTTTTAGGTACTATGGTGCCATTTTTGAATTTTTGAAATCATTTTGTAAAGTTGTGGGTAGGTAGGTACTATCTGTAACAAGTATATAATGACCTTTGAGACGTCTAACACCTTAGTTTCTCCCGTGATCATGTTTGCTGTAAAGAATTCGAAACGTCAGGAACCAAAAATCAAAATAAGTCCGCGAAAAATCCTAAAAGATAGTTTTATTAATTAAAATTCACGTAAATTTAAGAAAGTATTATCTCTATCATACTAATTCCAAACACTCGAAATTTTGTTGTTCACTTCGTTTTTATTTCCACTAGATAACATTATTGATTATAAAATTTCTTAATACAAATCATGTTTATTTTTCATGTTTCATAAATTTTGCGAAAATCGGAACTATTGTAAATTTTATTAACGTTGAGGTATTTTAACGAAACTCATTCGATTGACCAAGGTTCGTTAGGGCGACGTGACTATTGGACAGAGTAACGAGTGTAACACAGTTACTTCGTTTGTTGTTATCTCTATATAAAGCCTTAAAATGTTAGCCACGGGAAAACAAACTAAAAATGTTATCCAATACTGTATATCTGGTAAACTCTATATTTAACGTGATGTTAAATAATAATTTGTTATAAATAGATTGATAATATTTTCTACAATCTACACTATTATAAAGAGATACAACTTTTTTGTAAGTTAAAGAAAGCAGCCCGAATCTATCTATACAGATAAATGAAATTGAAGTGTCTGTTTTTAATGTCAAAATAACAGCTTTTTACTAAATGTATATGGAATTATATATGGTATTTATAAGAAAAACATATTATTTCATTGTCTGTCTGTTTGTTCCGGCTAATCTCCGAAACGGCTGGGCCAATTTTAACGGGACTTTCACTGGCAGGTAGTTGATGTTATAAGGAGTAACTAAGGCTACTTTTATTTCAGTAAAAGCATTAGGGTTCCGCTCAAAAAAATTAAAATGTACTTATAATTTAAAATATTACACCCTACGCAAATGAACTATTCTATGGGATTACGGATTATTTTATAAGTATTTAGAATATATACAAGAATTTTGATATGTGATATAGTTGTAATATGATATGGACGGGTGAAACGCTATTTGGTTTAAGCGACATTTTCTTAACTTTACAGGAGAGCCAATTTAATGATTTTTTTAATTAAATTTCACTAAATTGGCTCTCCTGTAAAGTTAAGAAAATGTCGCTTAAACCAAATAGCCTTCCACCCGTCGATATTATTTAAATAAGTCAATGCAGCTGAAACCACGTGTTTTACTATATAGTCAATAATAGATAAACAAATTATTTTGTATATTATGGTTTCTGAGTATCATACCTAAGCTTATTGCATTAAGCCTGATTCGTTAACGAGACGTGTCTATTAGTGAAACGAACACATGTAATTACACCTTACCGAATTTATTGTTAGTCGATGAAGTTAATGAGACAGATATTTGTTATATTGTATTTTGGTAATATTTTCTACGCTATTATGAAGAAATATAACGATCCTGAATTCGAAGATGAATTCTTCACCGCCAAGTATCCAAATAATTAATATTTCAATGTACTTAAGTTCATATTTCAAGTTATTTAAGTAGAGCAGATCTAATTTTTTTAACCTTTACACTTCGCTTGTTTTAATGAATATCTCCAATAATAAGAGTGAGGTTTTAATTTACATACAGCTCGTAAATAAAATTTAATTTTTTATATAGAAATGTACATTTTACATCAACATGACTATTGAAAAAAGATCTAAAGAGTAATCATCTTATGTTCAACACGATTATATAAAGACAAATGTTGAACAAAATGAAAAGTTCTAACTTATCTCATAAATCAGCAAATTAAAACGCCAGTCACAGCCTTACGAAGTTACAAGTTGGCTAATTGCGTCGGATCCAAATAACAAATTATAATCCGGTAAGTTATTTGTGCGGAGTTTCTCTATCATTCCCCGCAATTTGCATTGCAATGCTACGTTAGTTTTACCATTATTTTAGAGTTTAGAAGACAATAATTTTTAATACCTACAATAATATTGCAAATATTATATTGTTAATTAATATAATATTTTTTTAGATTTAATCGAGCATTGTCAATAAAACTATTTATTCTAATTTTTTCGCTGATTTATTTTGATATTTGGTTCTCGACGTTTTGAATGCAATCGTGCTATGGTCTGTCACGTGACTACTATTGCTGAAAAACGTCTGATACGTTGGTATTTATTGTGAAACATGCTAACATCAACTTATATAGTATTTCTATACTACTAAATGGAGAGCCGATTTTTTTGTTCGATTATACTGCGATAACTACTGAACCGATCGGAATAATACTCATACCATAAGATGCAGCGTGTTTCGGAGAAGGTTTTAGTATATGATATGTTGGTGATTACTTATCCGGAACCTATATATTAATAGTAAATTAATTTATATTAATAGTATATTATTTATATTAATAGTATATTATTTATATGCAGGCGGAGCCGCAGGAAAACGCTAGTATTTTATATATTATAAATACACAGTTTTTTTAACTGCATAAAATAATGAGACACATGAGAATCAGATTGATTTTTTCAACAACTTCATACAATAACAAAAATACAATTGATTAAAGTCCTAGTTAATATGTATGTATTATGTTCCTTACAACTTATTAGCCGTAACTTGTTAAGATCTAATAATAACAAGCTATCTGTTTTAATTATGGATTTCTTTAAATATTATCTATCTGTACTATAATAAAACAGTAAAGGTCGAATGTCTGTACATAGCAAAAATATGCTAAAAACCGAGTCAGGGGGATGTAAGAAGACAAATAGAACAAATCCAGATTTTTTTCAAATTTTTTGTTTCTCTGTCTGTTTGTCTGTTTGTACGGGCTAATCTCCGAATCTATAGGACCGATTTAAATGAAATTTTGCATGGTGGTACCTTATATCTCCAGACAACATCTTAGATACTTTTTATCCCGGAAAATTAAATAGTTCCCGTGGGATAGTTAAAAAACTATAATAACTTATACAACTTATGCACCTAATTTAGTAAAATTTAACATTCTGATCCCTTATATTGCCAGTGAAACAACAGGTTACTTTTCATTTGGGAAAAATGAACGGTTCCCGTGGGAACTAATAGATCTCTATTAGTGTTTTAGCGAGGGTGAGCCGCTAGTATATATATATATAATAAATAGATAATCTATAGGACTGTCCATAATTAATGCAGTATGGTGTTCCTACAAATGGGTGGCGAGTAAGCAGCCACTTCACAAAGTTGGCACACTGAAATAATTCTCTCTCCTCCCCGAGAATGATTTACCTAATAAAAATTATGCTGATCCACTTACGACTCTCATCATTTCAGCTACCTTGCAATTTGCACCGCACACTTCTCTTATTTATTTGTATTTAATGTACTGCATGAATACGTGTAATTGTTAATGTAAAATATTATATATTTTGTTAATTTCATTCGACATCTATGGTTTTAAAAAAAACTTAACGAAAATTGAAGGAGTAGTTTTCATTTCATCATTAATTTGTTAATTATTTCTACTTGGATAAACAATTTAAGTTTTAATTTGCTCGATATGTAGATATGAACTTGTTTTATATCTGTACAAAGTAAATTTTATATTCAAGTATTCATTGACTTCGATAGAAAGAGAGTTTCCTATTTAAGATAAATGTATTTTACGTTGTACGATTCTCTCGTGTCAATATTAGATTTTTTCTAGCCTATTTACGTAAGCACACACGAGCGTAGGGAGCAAACAAGCAAATCTTCAAACGACGAGTCGCGATAACGTCAAAGGCACGAGCGATTCCTTCCAAATTGCATTTACGCGTCCCACGGGCGAGGCCTTATCGAATTTCCTCTCAAAGAGCCGCCATTTTTAAAACTTCCATCAACTCAGGTAGGATCGGTTCAGGGTACGGCCAATTGTGGTTCCGCTTTGTTCTTTACCTCCTTTATAGGGTTGACGAAGTTAGCGAGTTTCGGCGCTCGAATAATTTGTGTTCCCGGCCGCGCGATACGATTACGCAAGTTTCCCGGAATCCGATCTGACAGTTTTCAGAATCGAGTTCTGCAACCGCTTCGCTAGATCGAGTTGTCAGCTCAAATTCATTTGTCTACATTATATCTTTATCTATCGCTTTTCATGTCATCGTTACATGGCTATATCGTAAATAATATTATATTTACTATAAATGATATAAAATATACCTATTTACAAATGAACATCAGCAAATAATATAAAAATAGTTCAAAATATATCATATTGAAAAAAGTGTCAATAGAAAAAGTTTTACCAAAATTCTTACGATTCATTTGTCTACATTATATCTTTATCTATCGCTTTTCATGTCATCGTTACATGGCTATATCGTAAATAATATTATATTTACTATAAATGATATAAAATATACCTATTTACAAATGAACATCAGCAAATAATATAAAAATAGTTCAAAATATATCATATTGAAAAAAGTGTCAATAGAAAAAGTTTTACCAAAAATTCTTACGTAAAATAGTTAAATATATATATATATATATATATATATATATAATATATATACATATATATATATATATATATATATATATATATATATATATTGTTTATTCTTAATGCTTAATTAAATTTATAGTTTTAGTGGTCTAACTTCAATCACAACTTAAAAATGACACAATGACGGTAGATGATTTTAGTAAATTAAACAACTACCTACGCTGATGTACCTCGAAATTGTTTACATTGTATAACATATATGTATACTTATATTTAGTATTATGTAACATTAAATTTATTAGCCTTAAATAAATTGTGTAATAGAAAGACGCTAGTGTCTGAGATACAGCCTCGGCCTAGTTCAGACGTTAGTATACTTAAACAAAGATTGTACTAATTATATAGTTTAAAAAAACAGTGTCTTATAACACTTTTGTATTCACATCAATAAAGGTATTATTATATAATAAAAAAATAATAATACAAGACATCTAAATAATAAAATAAGATAGAATTCGACGACACGTTTGGCTCAGTTTGTAGTGACCCTACTTGCTGTGTCATTGGTCGTGGGTTCGAGTCCCGCTGGGGGCATTCATTATGTGATGAGCACGAATGTTTGTACTCCAGTCATGGGTGTTTATATTTATAATATGTATGTATTTAAAGTTATATATGTGTAGTGTATAAACTATCTGGTATCCACAACACAAGCCTCATAGCTTACCATGGAACTAGATGGTGCTGTGTGTTAATGTCCCAACATATACAACATATTATTATATAGAAGTTAAATAACTTCAACGCGAAATATTATGTAAATAATAAGTAATGAAAAAAATTATCACAAATTGTTACGTGAAGTTATTATCTCGATATTAATAAACATGAAACTCTACATTTATTTGTAAAGCTTTATCCATGTAAATAGGTAATAAACAAAACTCTTAATCTTTACAACGCATCGTCGGACGGGAGCATGAAATGAGCTCATTTCTATTCCGCGCATAAACAAATTCATAACTCGCCGAAACTCATAAAATCATCCGCCAAATACACTTTTATTAAACGACTAGCATTGCTCGCCGCTTCGCCCGCGTTCGGATGACCAAAAACCAAATTCTTATGTTTTACATATTAGTATACTCTTATATTGCAGTTTTTGCATTTTTTCTCAGAAATGAGATATCTTCCCGTGGTAAAAAGTATCCTATATGTTGATCCGGATAACCAGCTATCACCATACCAAATTTCATCAAAATCTCTCCAGTGGTTTTTCTGCGATGCGGTAACAGACAGACAGACAGACAGACAGACAAAAATTCTAAAAACTATAGATTCGGCCTCTGTATCGATAATAATGTTTATTTCCATAAGATTTTCCAAAAAATATTTAATGTACAGATTCGGCTGAGTTACAATTTTATTATATGTATAGAAAACAGAGCCAACGCGGTCCGCGCATAAGTTAACATAACATTCCACTCCTTGTTAAAAGATAAATTAGAGCGTTCGAGTCGGACTTGAAAATATACTCGCGAACCAATCTCGCGTTCCCCGAGGCGCGCGCGTAATTGTTTAAGAGAAAAATCCAAATGAGAAATGAAAAGGGAATCCCTTTCAGAGGGAAAATTATATAATTGAATATCTTTTTCGTAAGTATTATGAGGTATAAAATATGATAATTAAGTTTCTGCTTACGGTGAGCGAGACTGAGCGCGCCGAGAGCTTATCGCTTTAGAGGAATTCTCTTAGAGAAACATTAGCTTATGTTGGACGTACTTCTACGCTAGAAATTTTTATAACCATATTATTGTGTAGCTTTTCATCCACGAGCAGATTCCAAGAGCGCTTTTTTGAATATAATTATGTTGTGACAACTCTTTTTGTTATTTTTTAGTAGTGTATTTAAATTTGCAATTAGAGAAACGAATGTGTATATAATCAGTTAAATTAAAATGCTAGAAACGTAATATAGCCCATACATATTATACCTATACTAGCATTGCCCGCGGCTACGCACGCGTTCAGGTGACCAAAAACCAAATTCTTAGGTTTTACATATTAGTATTCTCTTACAATACAGTTTTTGTTTCTTTTTTAAGAAATGAAAAATTTTTTTATTATATGTATAGATGACAAAATTCACTGAAATCTAGTGACAATCGTAAGGTATTACAGCTAAAATACAGAGTTTGTATAAGATTTCCTTGGCGTCTGGCCGGGTCGTTAGCAATCAGAGTATTTGTGGGGTAAACGCGTTACCGTCGCGACCGATCGTGACTCGCTTTCTTATGCCTTTGCCGGCGTCGAGTCGGTATCGCTCTTTGATATTCAATCGTGTCGCATTGATTTACGAGGACAAATCGAATTTATGGATTTATTTCAGCTACGATCTCGAATTTTCTTTGTCAACTTCATTTTTATAAAGATAATTTGGGTGTGTGTCAAAGGATTTATGTTATCGTTCTTTAATTTTTTATATGTTTTATGATTATTATTAAAAGTTAGTGAAATTAGTATTTAATTTTAAATGTTTTATATTTTATTTATCTAGCTTGAGATAATTTAAAGAAAACATACAAATATCTACTAGAACAGAAGGTATAAATATATTATGTATACCTCCTTTTCTATGTAAGTTACAGAGCATGAAAAACACAAGCGCAAAGTGGTATTATAATAGATTTAGTTAATACCTACAAGTTTACAGGATTTTTTCTTTTTAGGTTTTATATAACTTGGTATTAAGAAAAATGTATACCTACAACCATCTCTACACCTAAAGTAAAACATCTCGATAACCTTAGGGCGTGGCACCCCAATACATGGAGCGTTTATAAATAATAGGCATAGCAGGTATCCGATGTGAAATTTCCTCCATGAATAATGCATCAGAGTCCGCTCAGTAAACGCGTTACGATTTTTCATAATAGCCTTCTTGCTAGGCGCGGACCCGCCTATGTTATTTATAATGTCCCATTCATTTTTACACTAATATTTAGAAAAAAATTGACAACGTCAAAGCAAAATTTATTGTGTAATCAAAATTTATTTTAAAATATATCCGAAAATAACATTAAAAATTTAAGTAATAGTATAAAAAAATGTTTTAAAAGACAAAAAAATCGAAAGTGCATATCACATGACTTCACACAACACACACACAAGAGAGATAATAGCATTTCCAAGGAGGGTTGACGTCAGGCAGGCGGCCGGTCGTAAAACTTTTGCCAGCAGTACAGAAGATGTACTGCGCCGACCCCAAGTGATTGGGAAATGGGCAGCGAGAAGAAGTTCATTTTTACACTACTCCAGAAAATAATATTGTCTTAAGTGACGTTTATATTTCAGTCACCTATCTATTAAACTAAACTATATATTTTTTTTTCTATTCCAAAAATTTTGAATAAACTAGCTATAATTTTCAATTCCAAAAATGCTTAGAATAACAGAGCACGTGTCCCTAACTCATCAACATATACTTGCCTCTATAATTATTGTCCAAATTAAAAGTCAGATGTGCTATTAATTACTTCTTAAATATCACGAAACGACGGTAATCATAGCTTTCAATTAAACCCAGTACTCAAACAGTTAACAAATAAAATTTATATTATGTTAATGACCCACATATCACGACGCTTAAATCGTATTATCGCTTATATTAGTAAAATAATAAGAATTATAATCGTATGACACACTAATTGATGGATATGACCGACGTGGCATTTAATTTGACAGAACCCTTTCCAAGTCGCGCTCTAATTAATGCAATTTAACTTGTTATTTAGACGCATACGATAAAATTATTTTGTTTAATACTTTTTCTATTAAACATGATATTTTTGTTTATTTGCCAGTTTATTACTATGATTTATGACATGATTTTCCACTTAAATTACAATTAAATTATTTGTTTCATATATCACTTTACTATGGCTTAATCTATACTATATATTATACTAGCGGCTCACCCTCGCTTCGATCGGGTTCGCCTCTAGACAAACAAATCTATCTCACGGGAACAGTACATTTTTCCGGGATAAAAAATAGCCTATTTGTTGTTCTGATGTATGAACTTCATTACTGTAAAGTTTCATTAAAATCCAATCAGTAGTTTTTGGTGTACTAAGCTGTATAAGTTAATATAGTTTTTAAACTATCCCACGGGAACTCTTTAATTTTCCAGAATGAAAGGTATATAAAATATTGACCGGGGATATATAAGATACTACCATGAAAAAATTCATTTAAATCGGTCCAACAGTTTCGGAGATTAGCCCATACAAACAGACAAACAGATAAACACACAAACAGACAGAGAAACAAAAAAATTGAAAAAAAATCTGGATTTGTTCTATCTCTCTTTTTACATCCCCCTGACTCGGTTTTTAGCATTTTTTTTCTATGTACAGACATTCGACCTCTACACTTTTATTATATGTATAGAAAAAGGCAGAGTTTGTTTATTTGAAAGCGTTAATGTCAGGAACTACGTAGCCTATTTGAATTCTTTTGCATTATTGAAGAAGGCTATAGGCTATATATCATATAATATTTAGTCTGTCTATTCCATACTAACCGTCAAAACGTATCTAGAGACGAACCCGAGCGAAGCGAAGGCGAGCCGCTAGTTTTAAATAATTAAGTACATTCTTATATCTTAAAAGATACGAAACTCTCTAATATTTACATTTTCTAACAAGATTGCTAAAAAATCAGATAAAGTGATGGTATTTACCAGTAAACATAGCACATCATAACAAAAACAATATCGTTTAATTCAAAATCAACGTGACACCTCAACCGTACCCCTCCTCCGTACTTGACAACAATTAGACGAAGTGACGCGTTCATTCACTCGCTCGACTGTTTTTTCATCGTATCTGTATTCGACGAATTAATTTATGCCTTTTTTACGCAATAAAGTTTAATTGGACTTTATTTATCACATTTAATTTTTCTAATTTGATAACTCGTGCGGTGTTTTTATTAGAATTTATGACACACGGGAGACGTAATTATTGTATCAATTTATATGCGTTACGTGAACAAATATGTTCGATTATGGTTCGTGAGAACCTTTTGGGTTTCTATTCAGAAGCTGTAATATAAATTAATATTTTATTTATTAAACGATACACAAGTCTATCCTAAATGAAAGAAATGAGCGTATAAGTCAAGTTGTAAGTTGCACAAAAATTTAAACAAAAACATTATTTCTCAATGTACCATAAAATATAAGGAGGAATGATTATGAAGACCATTAGAAAAAGCTCAAATGAAAATAAAATTTGAATCTGTGGAATTCTCTTTCACGTCCGTAAAACACGGATGTCATATTATAAAGTTCCGTCAAAATTATAGACATCTATCAGTTTAGTAAAAGAAAAACAAAATGTTGCCCCTTAAAGCCGTTCTTACCGTTGCCGCGGCTTATAAACAAAGCGAACGGGTCGTTTAAATCAGTAAGCAGTTTAAAGTCCGCAGGGAGGCAGCGCTGCATTAGCGGTGCGGATCGCAAATGTTATTATTCGCCGCGGATTACCTCGGATTCACTGCCAGTCTTTGTCTTATTGACGGCTGACTTCGATTTATACTTTTTCTACGGAACTCAAAGATTGTTTCTTTTACCGAATTAGGTATAACATTGATATTTTGTTTAGGTAGTTGTTAATGAGAACTGTTAACGTTTCACTTGTATATGTAATACTTAATGATGTTAATAAATATGGGGGTTGATTTTTGTTTGGCCTTTTTTCCATGGAGTTAGCTTTTTCATAGTACTCAGTTATTGCATATCGGATATAGTTAGGATCGAATAAAAGCAAGATCGATAGTTTTGTCCACAAAATAGAACAAAAAACATGCAAATAAACCTTTTGATTATTATTATAGATAAATACTTCATTTTATTCATATTATTTCTGAAATATATCTCGGTTTGTCATTATAAGGTGTATATAACAAATGATTCTTGGGCGAAAATTGTAATTCGTTGCTTATATTTTGATAGAGCAATCCAATTTAGGAGTGCAAAGAATATTTAATACAATTTGTACGTCTCAAAACGTGAGCACAGACAGTGAAATATTACTGAAACATTCGGGTGCTAGTACTCGTCGCAAACGCATTACCTGATTACGTGCCTACCGCCTGCACCACTAGAAACCGTATTACCCACGAATTTTATGTATAACGACACGACTACATTTCGACATTTGAATTTTTTATTTAGTTAATTTTTTTAAGGTTGTTGCACCACTTGCCAAAAAATATATATGTTAGTGATCTATATATGAATATATATGATTTTGTCTGTATAAGTGATATTTTTGTCTTTGTTGTATATCCTTGAATGGAAATAAAAATATTGTTTTATTTATAGTATTATTTTAAAAGTCCCTAAAAATATTATTGACCGACTTCCAAACTTGTAATTTTTTTGTCTCGAAAGTCGGTTTGAACTTTAAACTATAGTATAAAGCAATAACTTAAGAAAATAGCTCTTGCAATATAATCTAATATTAAAAAGAAAGTATTACAGCACCCGTCACGTAGAGGTCTAACCCCCGGCCACCGCGTAATTCCACAAATGGCAGTAACTCGAGCCGGCGCGGGTTTAAAATTGAAATTTATATGCACGCATTATACATGAGGTGGGATGGTGGTGGGATTACAGCGGGCTCAAAGAAAATGATTGTGTGCCCCTGAGACCAGATAGTTGACTGGATAGTAATGTGGATTACGTGGCCTTTACGAAATATGAAAAAGCATAAATTCACCATTTTTTACATATATTATAATGGGTACATTTGTGTTGGTGTAAGCTTTTTTATGAATGCAATTTTATTTGCAATATTCGTAAAATTAAAGTTTTTATTATATCTTTAATTAAATAAAATTAATTGATATACCCCATGTTTTTTTAATTAAAATTACAAATTCAGCGCTACTAAAGTAATATCTACATTAAATAAAAAATCCAATAATTACTTTGTAAATATTAAAAAATATAAAAAGCAGGCGTCTCGTAATTTTGTGAGGGAGGGACGATTACGGCGATTAAATATGCATTAACGAATTTTTCTCTTTAAAAGCAGAAAAAATGGCGTAAAGAGAAAATTGGCAATTAGGAGCTCCTCCTTCC
The DNA here is from genome assembly GCA_951806755.1 of Brenthis hecate. Taxonomy (NCBI): domain Eukaryota; kingdom Metazoa; phylum Arthropoda; class Insecta; order Lepidoptera; family Nymphalidae; genus Brenthis; species Brenthis hecate. The sequence continues at coordinate 3,629,046 of OX638258.1, read as the reverse complement.
CCTGCCTACCTTTCACTTAAAATTAAATTTTCTCCTTAAAGATGTACATAAAGTGGTGTTTGAACGTTTTAGCGCTTTCTCTTTGAAGAATTATATACGCGTGTAGTTACTTTATCCTTAAGTTTTATTTTTATCTGACTAATAGGTAATTTTCTTGTAACAATTGCATTGTAGTAATATATTTTTATCAAGATTCTAAACTTTTCTTTAATTACATATATATTGATATAATTATTTCGTTGTCCATTTAACAAATTGAAATATAATATTAACAGGCTAATTCTTAATCGTTCAGGTAAGTGTTAGTTTAGTTACGAGTTACCTTATAAATGAATTCTAGTATAACGCTCAAAAGCCATGCGCTTTATTCAATCGCACCTGAAATTCAGCTTCATGAAATGCCTGACACGGCGCTATGAATAAATGATCAAAATATAGTTGTGCCGTAACAGTATACGCGTTCACAAATGAAAATTAATTATGCAACACGATAAATTGACACTAATTTAGCGAAGCGGCGCGACGCGACGTGACAAAGTTCCTGTTTGTTACCTACGCTAAGTGGTAATAATATCAAGACTGGTTAAGTGCATTACATTTGACTATCTCTCACCCGTGGATCTGCTCGATAGATAAAACTTAGATAACATGGCATTCTACAATACAAAAAGAAGAATAAAATATTAAAAAAAATGTATTGAAGGTATGTATCGTTTACGTACATGCCTGTAGGTATTTAGTCATTTCACTTAGGTTACGTTAGGTCATAGACTCATAAACGTCATGCCTGCATCTATCTACACTAATATTATAAAAAAAGTAGAGTTTGTGAGTTCGTGACGTTGTATGTGTAATCTCTGGATCTACTGAACCGATTTAGATGAAATTTGATAAGAAGATAGTTTGAGATCCTGGGAAGGGCATAGGATGCTTTTTATCCCGGAAATCATCCCTTAAGGGGGTGAAAATGTGGATGAAAGTTTGTATCGGGAAGCAAAATAGTTTGAGATCCTGGGAAGGGCATAGGATGCTTTTTATCCCGGAAATCATCCCTTAAGGGGGTGAAAATGTGGATGAAGTTTGTATCGGGAAGCAAGCTAGCGACGAAGCCGAGCTAAGCGAGGATGAGTCGCTAGTATTATATATTATACATATATTTCTTTAGTCTTCAACTTGAGCGTCTTGTACAATGACCTCTTATCTAAGCCCCGATGATAGTAAGTGGTTATACATACCATTTCTAAAATATTACAATGAATGTGATCATATAGTTTCAGCTTTCAATATATATCTATGCGGTATACCAATATTTCTCTTCAATCTCTCAGACCAACTTTAAATAATGATCCTTAAAAATGCTCATTTGTACAGCCTTATTGTATGTCATTATAATAATGAGAAAGAGTTAAACGAGCCTTCGTTAACGTTTTTGAGTATATGAAATGATGTAATGCTATCCCAGGAGATTTGGTTCGAATATGAATATTTTTTACGCAACAAATTACAAGCATTTTTATTTTTATTACATTAAACTACCCTTTGCTAGTAAATAAAATAGTGCGTTATAGTATAATCTCTTTTAAAACTTGATAGGTTTAGTGTTGGTGTAAAATAAACCTAATACTGAGATTCCTAAAACACTTTAATTAAGCCAAATTAAAAAAAAACAATAGGAAATTTTGTTTGTATTTACTTTATTTGAATATATCTTTGTAACCTTTTATATTAAACAAAATTATTTGGAAACAAAAAAAATCACCAGTAAAAGTGTGTCTTAACACATTAATTATCTACGCTCAAAACTAAACTTTAGGTACAACACAGTCGGACGTGTAACATACCTCACACAAAGGCGTGATAGTTGGGGGTGGCCCATGTCGCTATAATCAGTTAATTGCATGAATAATTGATCGCTCTCATTACCTACTACACCCGCCTCTACCTACGAGATACGTTATATTTTGTGGCACACTTTATAAGCTTTCCTGACATATTTACTTAGACGTTTCAATCCTTACTAATCTTGACATATAATAAATTCTGAGTTGAATCTGTACATTAAATGTTTTTTGGAAAATCTTATTGAAATAGTCATTATTATCGATGCGTAGGCCGAATCTATAATTTTTAGAATTTTTGTCTGTATGTTTGTTTGTCTGTATGTCTGTCTTGGAACGCATCACGATAAAACCACTTGAGGGATTTTGATGAAATTTGGTAAGATGATAGCTGATTACCCGGGCCAACTTATAGGATACTTTTTACTGCGGGAAAATAAAACGTTCCTCGGGACGAACCCGAGCGGAGCAAGGGTGAGCCGCTAGTATTATAAATAAAAAAATAATTGTTGGCTTTTCTTTTTTTCATACAGCAAGGGATTTGCGTGATTTTTTTCCACTTTCTACCCTGATAAAATATGTCGTTCCGAGAGATGTTAGACGGTCAAAAAAGTTAATCACGGTTTACTAGATTATAAACTTTGAATGAATTAGAGCTGATTTCTTTAAAGAGTACTATATTAGTAAATATTTAAAACGTACAACTTAAAATTGTAGACAAAATAAAACAATTATGTAGGCACATTTTATTATAAATTTTGTTACCACAGGAAACTTAAAAATTAGAGCAAAAGGAGTTCAAGAGGGGCGGTTGTAGAGTCGAGTCGAGTTGTAGAGTCGCGAAATTTATTTAGGACTTGAATGAAGCGATGCCTAGTCCTTAGACTTAATAAGATCGTGTATTTCATATTAATTGCCTAACTATACGTATTATTAATTATTAACTTTAAAGCCTTAAAAATACCACATCGCTATTTCTCACTACAACAGTCAATTCACAACATCAATGAGAAAATTTAATACAATCAATTTACTATTTCATCAAAGACCAACAAACAGAGGTGGCACTCAATTCGCCGGGCGCTTTAATCAAAATTAGTAACAGTATTAAGGGAAGCATCAATTCTCTTTGTTCCACGCCTTGTATTCAATTCGCTAGTTGAATATTCATATTAGCAACTCCTCAAGGAGGACAGTTTGGGATGTCCTCCTCTCCCACTCTCCCCTTAACCAATTAATAGAGGTACGCTTCGTTAGACATGGCCAAACTTTGAGATTGACCCTTGCAATACAATCTTGTAGGCATTAAAGATGCCAAGAAGGGCTTTACTTTATAAGGGACTAAAGTAAGTAAGTTTTGCCCTAAGTTTTATAATTAAAGCTTAACGAGTTACGGGTTAGATATAACCGATATATGTTATAAGCTTTAATTGCAAAAAAATTGAGTAAATAATATTTATGATTCCCGAAAACGATTAAAACTTTAAAAGTTATTTTTTGTTTGCCCATTTGTGTATATATTTTTGTTATATATCGCTATAATATTCTGGTACCTATAAGTTAACTGTCTTCAATCAATTCTCCAAGTTAATTAAATGTTAACAAATAATAATTGTTAATAATACATAAATACAACTTCAAAACAAACATAGAATTTTAATATATTAAAATAAGCAACAAAGCACGAAAATTCAGTCAAAACTATATTGTCACTAAAACAACAGAAATAAATAAGTAATGTTTCTTTCCTTTCACGTTATGTAAGTTGCATTAGCTAGTTGCAAAGTCAGATTGTATTAAACGTAAGGGTACATCCGGAGTGCAGGCGAGTGTACTGGTGTATCAGTAAAAGCATCTCGGCGGCATGCGGTGGCGTGCCCGTGCCACCCATCAATTATTACCATCTGTAATGAACGCAAATCCTTTGATTCCATTGAACGAGTGCCCGAGGGAATTTCGCTTAAAGTTATAGGCGATAGCGGTGATTCGTATCGAATTGTTAATTGTTTTAGTGCTTATTTCGGAAATTAATTGGTTTTAGGAAAATTACAAGAAAAGTTGAATGAACTAAGTATAACCTTATGTATTATGTAAATATCGCTATACATATTTATTATGATATAACTACATACAACATTAACCAAAACATTATTATATGCGTGATCTGATCAAGCTATTGCCATAATAATTAAAAAAAAATATTTTATAAAAACTCTCTTTTCTTTACGCTATTTCCTCCAACTTAGCCCCCACGGTCGCGGCACATCAAGTATGCACTGAGAGAATGTCGGAGCAGCGCGACACCTCGGCCGTTCATTTCATTGTCTCAATCTGTCCTCTGAAGCGATCTGCTATTTTGAATTTTGCTGACGCTTTCAGCGTTTAGCTGAGTGATTTTGATTTATTCAACTGGATTCCAGTTTGTTTACTTTCCTCATGACAAAATATGTCCTTATAATGGTGATTTAAATATGTTTGTAGGTAGCATTTGGGACAATTGAGTTTATAGTTGGAGAGGACACTAATATTCAATATGATTTGTTTTAGGTTTATGTTGAAGTAAAAATAAAATATGATACTCGTATTTATCTATACTAATATTATAAAGAGGTAGAATTTGTTCGTTTATACGCGCTAATCTCAGTAACTACTAATCTGATTTGAAAAATTGTTTTTCATTAGATAGCCCGTTTATTGAGGAAGGCTTATAAGCTATATATCATATAATATATAGTCTATCTATTATATTAACCTTAACTTATTAACCGTTAAAACGTACCTAGGGATGAAACTGAGTGAAGCGAGAGTGAGTCGCTAGTTTTCAATAAACGTACAAAGGCTTTCATCTTGATTATCGTTGTTTCATAATTTTAAAAGGTCTGTGTGCTGTATTTTTGATATTACATTTCTACATAGACCATTAGTAAGACGTTATATGAAAATATTACATTTTTAATAATTCATTATATCAACTGGGCTCTAGTGCTGTCCTTAAATCATATCAGTGTTATAAGCCAAGAAGGGTTGTTTGATCTCTACCCAGCAACAAGCGAACCATCCCACGGGACTATCGGTCGTCAATCTTAGGCGATATTCTTATTTCTTTTATTTAAATCAAATTGAAAGACGTTCGATATGTTTATTAATATAATAATATTTTCTTAGATTTACGCGAATATTCTCTATCACTGAATCTTATTCAAATAATCATTATTATCGATACAAAGGCCGAATCTATAGTTTTTAGAATTTTTGTCTGTCTGTCTGGAAACGCATCACGAGAAAACCACTAGACGGATTTTGATGAAATTTGGTATGGTGATAGCTGGTTATCCGGGTCAATATATAGGATACTTTATACTGCTCGAAAATATCTCATCACTGAGAAACCTATACTAAACGTTAAGTACCTAGAAACGAACCTAATAGGTTTTTTTCGAGGATTTATTTTGATTTTTGGTTCCCGACGTTTCAAATGCTTTATAGTAATCACGGTTACGGGAGAGAATGTCTTTAAAAAAATCCAAAAAGATAGTTTTATTTAAAATGTTTATTAATGTCAAAATTTTATATAGGTAAACAGTATTTGAAAAAAAGTTTATGAGAGATTGCGGACACGACTTTACAATGGAATCTTATACAGCTTCTTAACTTTCCACGAATATAGATAATTCATATAAAAATATCACCTGGAATTTTTTCATACAATTATTATTATTCTTTCATATAAAATTTGGTTAAATTCAATTAAACTAGAATAAAAAAACACTAAAAGTAGCTTGTTAACGAACTTTTACTATTAAATACCTGTTACTTAAAAACTATACATCATGAAAAATCTAAATGAGTAACACCTTATAAAGACGAACGAGACACAAATTTATTTTAATTTAGCAGTATACACGTGTAAATAAATATATGATATATAACTGACCTCTAAACTCTTTTTCAATATTAATTACTCATTTTCTTGTTATAGCGGGGCGTTTCGCTCGTCTCCGGCCGGCTCAGACCCGCCCGCACCACCGCCCCCGCTGTTCTTGCCCCCGCATCTGTCGCACCTCTCGCAGCATCTCAACCACTTGTCACAACCTTTCTTTCCTCTTAAAGGTATGTTGGTTTAATATATTTATTTAAGATTGGATAAAAAATTCTACATATGAATGGGTATGAATTATGACAGCTGGAAACTGGAAATTTTTAGTAGTTTTTTGTATGCAGGCCCCTAAAATTAGGTATCTGTTAATACAATCTAAGAAAATTTAGAGAGGAATGGAAGAGACAACGGCACATGTAGAATTAGTTTATTTTGTTATTATATAATATGTATGTAGGTATATATTTGAAAATAAAAAGTATAAAATATCATATTTTAATTTTCCTCCGTATTGCGACAATTACTTGTTATATGTTACAATATAATAAGTTAATCGGTGAAGGAAAACATCGTGAGGAAACCTGCATGTCTGAGAGAACCTAGTAAGTTTTCGTAAGACATGTGAAGTCCGCCAACCCGCACTTGGCCAGCGTGGTGGACTATGGCCTGATCCCCCTCATATTGAAGGGAGGCCCGTGCTCAGCAGTGGGACGTTAATAAGGGCTGAATACAAATACAATGTTACAATATGAATATATGCTTAGAGGATGGACGAATCTGATTCTCATAGACTACTATATTTTTCTATGCAAATGGCTATCCATAAGCCAAAATTGTTTAAAAAGTTACTAAAACTAAACATTTTTCCAGGCTGGGGTTGTCCATGTTGCCCAAAAGAGGAAGCTCGGTCTTCCAGCGTAGCGGAGCTCCGTCGCAAAGCACACGAGCATTCCGCAGCACTCTTACAGTCCCTAGCAAATTTCCAGTCGAGGGCGTTCCTGCCTCTGCCTCTCCCGCCCTTGCCGCTGCCACTCTTGCACGACCCGCCGTCTGCCCCGCCGGAGCCACCCAAGCATTTAGATTAAGTAAGTTGTGCTTAATTAATATAGGCTTTCAGTGCCAAAATGACCTATCTCCAAATTTTGTTATTTTTCTTGGTATACAGTAATTTATTTATTATTAATTATGTATATCTTTATTAGCAATTAATTAAAATTCTAATATATATTTGTAGGTTCAATTAGCTTTGTGTAATATTACATGTTATGGTGTATTAAAGTTCTACAAATATCAATATTACAGGATATGCCACTTTTGCACTGACGGCCTGTTTGTTTATAAAATATGAACATGGACAATGGGTTTGCCTAGTTTTATTTCTTTTATATGAGTTTTATTATATTCATAGAATAAATCTTTTTCATTATGAGTTATTTAGAAATGTTGTAATATTCTCCCTGTAACAATACCGCCAGTATAAATAAGTAAAATATTAATTTAAATCTAAGCATGGTTTCTTTTAAGATCAATAAAATTTTGAATGTTTAATTAATAAAGATCGTGTAGCTGTTATTGATTCGTATATATTCTCATTTATTTGAAAGCTTACACATTTACATATTACGAAAGATTACATAAAGCTTTAAGCTTTCCCTATATTTGTTTATTTCTCAACGAAAAGCTCAGCTCTAGGTTTTAATATTTGAATTAAATTATAATTACACATTTAATTGGTATTGTATGTATGTAACATACGAGTACGTTAGATATAAAACGTCACTTTCATCAACATTAAACAAGCTACACGTGTGAATTCTCTAGTGCCATATTTCACTTTGTGCCAGTATATTGTGCCATATATAATATGTAGCGATAGTGTAGTTATGTACGCAATTAATGTTATATATTTATAGTTAAATATAAATTGTAAAGTAGAATAAGTAACTGTCTATAATTTTAGTTACCTGAGCTAGTCGACAGACAAACTTAGTTATTGTTATTACAGATTAAATTATTCCGACTAAAGAACGCTAAGGACAAAATATCTTTTAACTCACAAATGAAATACAATAAAATAAAACAGTATGTATGAATATTCGTACAGTTATTTGATTTTTCATGCTTACGAAAGGCTGATCTAATATTTTTCCATTGAAAACGACGTAAGTATATTAATTTTGTGCTGACTTCTAAGGGAATTCGTGTAATACCTATTTTTAGTCGAAAATGTTACATTTGAACGTAAAAAGCGTTTAAATAGTCAAGTAGAGCTTGATGTACCAATTAATATATTGTGAACGAACATTTCGAGGAAAAATCGTAATTGTAGATGTTTTTCACAATTGCTTTGAACATTATTAAACTTATTATATACTTATAATTTTACTTTAAAATTATGTTTATTGCCCTTAACATACATAATATGTAATACAGGTTCTTTATTACCTAGTACAGACACCTGTCTCTCACAAAGGTTTCTATTGCTGTAATTTGTTTTTACTTATGATATTACAACCTTATTAATGGCTTTTGTGATGAGAAAAATAAATATATTATTATTATTATATATTCAAATGTACAACATTTTTTTTGACAGCTCTTCGGAATAACATAGATACTCTACTATTGTCCCAACATATTTATTATTTCATAACTCTCTCATATCCTAGTTTTCAATTGGTCAGATATGTTTCATGTAATATTATAAGAATTCACTTATTACAATTTATTTGTTAATACTTATAGCACTTATACAATATCCCATCTAATATAAAAAATGGTATAATTGCTGCATTAATCGGGCGATTGGTCTGTGAATTTGTTCATAAAAAAATTTCCATTTGATTTCATTTTGATTTGTGTAAGTACCTAATACTAATATCCATATATTATTTTGTTTACTTCAATAATTCTAGTATTGTTAATATATTTTTTTGTAAATATTTATAATTAATTTACCGAAGTCAGTATTCGACCAAATCGTTGTGAATAATTTTTTTCTTAAAATAAAATATTTTTATTGTATATAGTAATATTATAGATATAAAATTGGTTATAAAATAATCTTATTAATTAAGTTTTAACGCTAAAAGTTGGATGCTTTGTAAATATGTAGTTATTATGTAATAGAACTTTTAAGTTAAGTTAGGGAGAGATCTTGTAATGTACTTGAAAGTGTTATCAGACATTCTCTATAGAATATATTAACACAAACTATCAACAAAAGAACTTCTGATATCGATAAACTGGTTTTTTAAAATCGATAAAAATAATAGAAAACTGAAAGATGTAATATGGGAATGTTATTTTTATCACTTGACCTAACAATTCGATATGTCATTTTCGTTTTTTTTTTAATTTTCAATTTGTGATCACGATTTTAGAATATTTGAAGTGAAAACTTCTATAGGCAGGTTTGTATGGGGAGTAAATTCATGTAAGTCGTCATCGACACGGTCATGTGACGTGTTAACGCTAACACTCAGAGTGCCGATAGATTTCAAAACCAGATAAATGTAAACAGTTTTAATTTACAAATTTTAATTAAATATCTAACGATTAATTTGAATATCCAAAAATAACAACTGTTTGTTTATAATTTTAAGTTTTCACTTCTGTCGGCAGTCCTCATTACTGCTTTTTATAAAAAAAAAACATCTTTTCTACGAGATATTGTATAAAGTCGCAGCATTAACAGCATAGATTGTTATCATACTCAGACTATACGACAAAGTGTATACGTACATCAGTATAGCTTTTTCATTTTGGCTTTTTACTTGAAGGGAAAAATTATCGTATGAAATTGTAAGAGTTATTTTTAAAGCATCATGGAGGTAACGATTAACTATAAGAGAAATAAAAATTGTATAACAAATGTTTGTATAATAATTGTGTGTTAGACAAAATTTCATTCTCAATCCTTAGAATAGACATTTTAAAAATTGTATTGAAGTAACTTTAATCAATATAAATGTGAAAGTGTGTTTGTTTGTTTGTCCTTCTTTCACATCAAAACGGAGAGACGGATTGGCGTGATTTTTTGTGTGGACATAGTTGGAGGACTGCAGAGTGACATAGGCTATGGGCCACTGTTTACATATTTAAGATCTTTTTTAAGTATTGGCTGAAATAAATGATTAAATAAAAAAATAGGCTACTTTTTACCGCAGGAGATTGTCTAATTCCCACGTTATAATACAATCCAAAAAAAATATTTATGACCAGAATTACTTGAAACTTGGTATTAATGCTCTTCAATAAAATTAAATAAATACGTGTTTTAGTATTTTTCGAAATTCATCCTATAAGGGGATAAAATAGGGGGTGAAAATTTTTATGAAACTATCTTTTTAGATACGTATTTTTTTGTACTAGCAAAGCCGCGGGATTTGCTAGTATTATAAAATCATATTATATTATTTCCATTATTTCTTTACATATCTATTCTTTATCGATTGTAGAATGACATCTTGTCTAAGCCCTCTTAATATACAACATAAATAGTATATTACCATTTACCACCATGAAAAATATTAAAAATGTGTTTGTTTTCAATGTTTGAGATATAAACGTACAGGTAAGTTAGTAGCCATTAATATATATATATATATATATATATATATATATATATATATATATATATATATATATATATATATATATATATATATTGTTTTTAATTGGTTCATTGTAAATTAATTATTAGGCTAAGATTCAGATTGTAATTAAAGAAAGACATACAGTTTTAAATTATATAATAATTAGCTTGTATTGAAACCCGACGCCATTTTGTAAATATGATTGAGTAAATGTGAGACGTAACTGCACTATGCACGAGATGGGGAATTGTGGCGTCGGGAATATGAAGATGTATATACATAGCTTAATAGAAATTCACGTGATTAGTTGTTTTCATTATTAAAAATAAAATATGTACATGTGACACTGAGTATTTATTTACCTATATTTCCTTTAATCCTTTCATAATCTATACTAATATTATAAAGAGGTAAAGTTTGTGAGTTTGTGACGTTGTAGGGGGTAATCTTTGGATCTACAAAACCGATTTAGATGAAATTTGGTAAGAAGATAGTTTGAGACCCTGAGAAGGATATAGGATACTTTTATACCGGAAATCATCCCTAAACGGGGTGAAAATGGGAATGAAAGTTTCTAGTGGGAATCAAGTTAGGGACGAACCCGACGAAGTGAGTGTGAGTCGCTAGTTACATATATACCCAACTAGCGACTTAGCCTCTTTTCGTTCGGGTGTGTCTCTAGGTGCCTAACAGTAGCACATGTGTTACTCCAGGTCATATTATTATCAGAATACAAATACTCGTAGCACTTGGCGGTTATATATGTAGCTATCTATTAGTGACAGATATTTTCAGCATCGGACCAGTAGTTTCAGAGACCGCCTGATACAGTGGTGACCCTACATAATACAAGCTGTACCTCTTTATAATATTACTGTAGATGTACTTTAAATAAAAAACTCAAATAATAAAAAAAAATAAAAAGATAATTTTTTATTTTCCTACTGATATAAAAGCGAAACTGCGTTTGTCAATGTCTTTTACGCATAATAGAGTAATTCATATGGATCAAAATCCTTAGTTTTGATCAGAGTATATCAAATAGTGTCGTGAAACATTATACTTAGCGAGTATACTTGCGAGTTAGTAATAATAATCTCTTAAAGTATATTTTATTCTGGCAACATGGACAATCAAATAGTTTTGATATGTTGTAGCCAGATGTCCTTAGCACCTCCAGGTAAATTTCTAATAAATTAATTAAATTTCTAAGAAATCTATTGTCAACTGTAACGCCGGCGTGTCCACAGTCGTGGGGATATTGTGGTAATAATAATGTTAATACATTTTAAAATATCTACTTTATAAGAATATAAGTTTTATTTTAGTTATAAATGACCGCTTTAATATAAAAAGAAAATTAATAACTTCACTATTACGTGGTAAAATTATTTGTTCCATTCTAATTTTTATAACAAAATATAATAGAAACTAACGTAAACCCCGTAGTCGTAAACATGCCAACGTGTCTGTGCCTGCCTGTCTACGAATCGGAGAGCTCCGCTCCATGTCCGGTGTTGAAACAAGTTTCTTTATGCCACATAAAGCAAATTAAGCATATTATATAAATGCTGAGAAATCATACAATTATATTTTTAACAGATAATTACCAAATTTTTAAGTGATATTTAGATAAAACGTAAAATCAGCTTTTGCTTTTGTATTTTTTTCATTTCTTATTTAAAAATCATAGCGTCAACAGTCGTTATAAAATAGTAAAAATTATGTTTCTAGTAGAAATGTAAAAAAAATTTACTATGTTTTGTCTCTGCTGCCTTACAAGATTAATTATATATCTTTATGATATAGTTAGTATAAAACAATATGTTAAAGACTGGTTCCTATATACATTACAAGTAAAGTTTATTATAGAGGACTTTATTCCTTTAGTTTATATTAATAACCACATAAATGGTTATTTAATTTAAGAATATCTTAGTCCATGTTTTGTAAGCTCTAAAATCGAAATTTTATCAAAACCTTAAAATATTTACTAGGTATATTTACGGAAGTTTTAGCATAAATTGTAGGTATGCTCTACATCTATACATATAATAAAATTGTAACTAAGCCGAATCTGTACATTAAATATTTTTAGGAAAATCTTATTGAAATAGACATTATTATCGATACAGAGGGCAATCTATAGTTTTTAGGATTTTTGTTTGTCTGTCTGTTACCGCATCACAGAAAAACCACTGGAGAGATTTTGATGAAATTTGGTATGGTGATAGCTGGTTATCCGGTTCAACATATAGGATACTTTTTACCGCGGGATAATACCTCATTTCTGAGAAAAAATACAAAAACTGCAATGTAGAGTATACTAATATGTAAAACCTAAGAATTTTGTTTGTGGTCATCTAAACGCGGGCGCAGCCGCGGGCAATGCTAGTTTACTAGATAAAATAAAGAATTAATATAGTAAATTATAATATGCGTGACTTAAGGGATGCATTAATTGATTTCTAAAGTCACGAGTGGTGTATACTATTTTATTGTAAGCGTAAAATCAAAAAAGATTTTTCACAGATCTGGAATAAAATTTTTGAAGGATTTCTAATGTTTCAATGAAATCTATACTAATCCCAAAACGTAGGGACGAACCCGAGCGGAGCGAGGGTGAGTCGCTAGTTAATTATAATTATATGTAGGTATTATATAAAATATTTATTTTCAACTTTCAAATCACATCAACTAGTATCTTGTTTTGATCATATATTTTTTGTGTGACATATAATATTAATGCACAGAGTAAAAATAGCCTACATAGATCAGAGGTACCGTTATTTAAACGCAGGCTTAGTTCCCATAGTACGAAAATATCTAAATCGATATGTTACTAACGATTCATTTTTACGAAACAGCGAAGAGACATTTTTCTAAAAACTCAGCACACGAATGTTACATATCCGTGTTAGAGCCATGTGATTTACATTTCAATTAAATAGAACGTTGCAGACGATACCAATAAATAATAAATGTGTGTCTTATTACAAATCTTAATAAAACAAGAACAATCGTATATTTTACACAAGTTAGACCATTCATCAGCACACTTGACGCGAGCTCGTGATGTATTTATATTTACTAAGTATTTCAGCGCTTACGCTTTTAGTAACTAAATGCAGGTGATGTTTGGTGAAGTTTTTGAGTTATTGCAGCGGAACAATGATAATTTTAATGGTTTATTGTTCAAGTAACAGATGTGGAGAGTAATTACTAGGATCTTGATTACATGCGCATGTGTATTTATAGATATGTACATAGAAGCCTGTTTGAAGCATTTTCGCTTGGAAACAATGTAAAGACACCGGGTTTCGCACGTTTTGAGATATTAATGTGCGAATTTTAGTTTCAACATGCTTATCACTTGCTAATACGGTGAAGGTAAATAGTTATGTATCGTGTAGTGAGACGTTAAAAATGCTGATTATTTACAGCTAGCGACACCGAAGTCACTCAATGCCTATCTATATCTGTTGCATAGCTCTCAAATTATAATTATTATCTTATACATCAAAATAGTCCGCCAACCCGCAATTGGCCAGCGGCCATTGGTGGACTATGGCCTGATCCCCCTCGTACTGAAGTGAGGCCCGTGCCCAGCAGTGGGACGTTAAAAAGGGCTGAATATCAGAATCGTGCGTATGCGTATCACATGTATACATGATTATATAGGTACATAGAAACAAACACGAAATTTCCCTTTGAGAAGATAAAGGGTGTTGGTGGGTTTGCTATTGTAACGCTAATAAGTACTAGTTGTACTCGTAAAATAAAAAGCTTATAAATATAAATTGTGTTTTATTTTACACTAGCGACTCACCCTCGCTCCGTTTTAGATAGATTTCTTAGAGATGGGATATTTTCCCGCAGTAAAAAGTATCCTTTGAGTTGACCAGGATAACCAGCAATCATCATACCAAATTTCATCAAAATCTGTTCATTGGTTTTCTCGTGATGCGGTAATAGACAAGACAGACAGACAGAGAAGACAGACAGATAGATAGACAGACAGACAGACAAAAATCCTAATTATAAATTTTCAAAAAAATATTTAATGTACAGATTCGGTTTAGTTACAATTTTATTATATGTATAGATTTCATTCTTCATATTTACATTCTTTTATATCCATAAAAGCTGTTAGTTATTGTACACTGTAACATGCCTGCTCGGCTTGCTTGCTACGCCGTAGTCTAGTAGCAAGTAGTAGTAGGTAGCAGCACGTGTAGCGACGAAGGATGATGATTGTGTTTAAACATTCTTACTAATATTATAATTCCAAAATATGTGTGTTCATTAGCGTTTCTTTTCTTTTACTTAACTTGATTCCATATTAACGTTAATTTTTAGATAGATTTCAAAATAAAAAATACTATTTTTTTTATTTAGAAATATGACCTCGATTCCACTGCGTAGTACTCGTACTAATGCAACGAGACGACTGATGAGAGATCAGGTGCGGGGCCGCTTTGCGTTCTCTGCTTCGGCGAGTTGGTATATCGCCGCCAACTTCTATAACCCAGGCTATCAGGCAGTCGAGCTAATTTCAGAAAACTCAACAGAAACTCTCTTACAAATTGACAGATAAACTCAATTACTTGGCACGACCTGAACCTAGAACCTAGAACCCAGCACCGACGCAAAGTTTCTGTATATGCTTATGCATACTGTAGTGTTAAAGGTAATGCCAAAATATTATGTATAATATTATAATGTGGATAAGTGAGTATTGATGTCAGCTGTGTAGTTCAATAAACGGTATTACCCGAGAAGCTGTATTATAACACATATGTACTGAGGAAAAAAGTGAAATTGCCATATAATATAACATACTTTAAATATATAGCATGTATTTAAATAATGTAAGTTTTTGAATTATTGCAAACACATTCTTTGTAACATTGCAGTTTTAATTTTTTGGCATGAGATGTTTTATATATTGAGATTTATGGAATTATTTATAAATAAATAAAAAACAAAAATGCATTACATCGTTTATTTCAAAAATAAGATACTAAATAATATGTAAAACTACTTTACGAATGTACAAAACTTAACACTAGCTTTAACGTAAATTTATTTCCTATACAATATTACAACTTTACAAAACACAAACAGACTTAAATGAGATACAAAAATAAATTATTAAAATCGGTAAACTATAAGAGATCGCGTAATCGCACGTTACGCCGCACTGCGTTATTAAACCCTTCCCGGTACTGGTAGAAAACACTGCTTGAGGATATGGCGTCGGACACTGCATCTGTAAAAAAAAAGTGTGTATACAAATCACACATGGTAGAAGTGAAACTTCAAAACCTATGAGAGAAGGAGATGAATATATATGTATAGGATATCAAGAGTAGGATAATTGTAAGGTTTAGTTATTTTTTACCAACTTTAAAAATTATTTTACATTTTATTTATTTTTCACTGTCGGTGTAATATATTCTATTTCATTCTCCCGCCGGCTTAATTCGATATATTTATGTGTCTTTTTAGTGTCGCATTTTCGTTTCATCGAGTTTCAAATCACAACGATTCTAAAGAAGCTTAACTTTAAAAAATTAATTGTCAACTCTCATCTCTGAATTATTTTAGAACTATTATTATTAAAATTGCGAGTTTATATGTGTGTGTTTTTTGGGATGGATTTGGATTAGGTAATATATAGATATACTATGACTTAAACTATCACAGACCGGACCGCATATCGGATGCCTACTCGTAGGAACGCACCCGAGCGACGTGAGTTTAAATCGAAGTAAATTTATTATTTATATTACCCACAATTATAAAAATATATTATTAATTTTATCCATCAAGAAATATAGAAAAATTTAAACTAAAAAATAAGTTTAAAAAAATATATAATTTTTTATTTATTTTTTAAACTTATGCTTCTTTTGAACAAGCTTTCGATCAACTGTATATAAGTCCCGTAAGTTTCTTCAAAACGAGTATTCCACTATCAACCTCCTAACTTAATGAAACAAAATATTATACTGTCAAACATTTAAAAACTAAGCTTAAAATCTACACCATATGTAATTAAATGTAGACGAGTAAAAACGACTTCCAAAATTTGATAATTCAGATACGAGAGAAAAGAGTGTAAAATAAAACCATCCAGAAACTTATGCAAAGACATAAAACAAAGCGCGATTTCTAAGAAGCTTTCAACAAACACAGGCGGCAGCGGAAACGGAAGCGTTACGTTCTACATAATCTACTTGTATAATTACTCGTGGGCGGCGTGTTTGCGCTCGCTAATAGTGCGCATTGTGACGACTCGCGCCCGCACTCCGCGCCCGCACTCGCGCTGTGCAAACCTATCGCATTATGTAATCTCACATACTCCTTACTTTTAAGGTACCGTACGTTACTGTAAAAACCCGAGCCGTATAAAATAATCAAGGAAATTTGTAAAATACTTATGTGTATATAATATTCATTTCAAACTCGGAATCCTTATTAATATTTTAATATTATAATAACAAAGTGTAATTTTTCTTCACTGCAGCAGCTAAGGAAGGGCAAATGTTATTTTCTCGGAGACAGACAGAGTTATTTAATGAGTTGAAGATTACGTAGACTATTGTCCCTTTTTCCAAAGAATGCAAGCCTACCGAAACGAAGCCGTGGCCTTAGTTAAACGTTTATATTGAACTCGGTTAGGTTAAAACAGACTACGGTACGTATACCGTAGTTTGTTTTAACCTAACCGAGTAACGTATTACTTCGACTACTGCAACTCGATATGTATTGTTAGAACTGGCATAAAGCCAAAAACCGACAACGGAGAATCGAATCCCTGTCCCATATGTCAGCGAACATAATTTTATAAAAAGCCCACCAAGCCAATACAAATTTTACTTAGTATTTAAAACGGAAAAAAAATATTTAAACATGAGCGGAACCCCTAACGCGTGGGTTACATAACTCTTAACCGTTCTTGTTAATAACCTCGCTTTTACATGAAAGAGCCGGTAACTAGTGTAGCATTTTAATTTAGGCAGGCTTTATACGGACGACGGTGAATTAAAGGCGGGGTGATGAGAAGATCGTTTTAATGAACCTCATTCATTCCGTTTTTGTTAATAGAATGGGTTTAGATTACATTCAGAACATTTAATTTAACTTTTCACATTCAAAATGTTGTTTAAAATATAAACAAATATGCATTTTGAGCGGTATGTATTTCATTTCGTAGCACTACTTTAGATTGAGCGCTAAAATATTTACGTATGAAATAATTTTTAATATTTTACGTCGAAATGAAAAGCTATCTTTGCGCGTAGATTAAATTCTGTGTTTTTCTTTTATTTCTAAACTGCATCTAACATTTGCTCAGTTAATAAAAGAAAATTCAAAGCTTAGTATTTTTTCAATTCTACTATATATGCATACACAATGTTATTGTGCTTTGTTATAGTATACAGTTTGCACAAAGAGTTTACCATATTACGGTAGTATATATTATGATATTGATTGATTGGTAACTTCAATTACAATACGTAGGTATATTATAAAAAAATGTAGTCGAAATAGCACCGTTTTAGTTAAAAAAGTAAGTGCTAAAAGTATTAACTCAAAAATAAAACAATATCTAAACAAGAAATTGTTTAATCTATATCTATACTAATATTATAAACAGGTAACGTTTGTGAGATTGTAAGTTTGTGAAGTTGTAGGGGGTTAGCTCTGGATCTACTGAGCAGACTTAGATGAAATTTTGTAAGAAGATAGTTTGATGCCCTGGGAAGGACATAGGATACTTTTTATCGCGGAAATCATCCTTTAAGGGCGAAAAAATTGGGTTGAGGTTTGTATGGGGAATCAAGCTAGGGACGAACCCGAGCAAAGCGAGGATGAGTTGCTAGTTTACTATATAGTTAATATTAGTATAGCTGTTTATATAACAACATCCAAAAGTTTAAATTTCAAACAATCAGAATTATAATAATGGAAGATTAACATTATCGAAAATTAATCAATCCAACTCAATGAGAAGTGGAAACCAATTTAACATAATGTAAGCATGAAATAATAGCATTTAGCTGAAATCGAGTGAGAGTACAACGGGGCCAAGTCAAACAGAGAGTCGATCTCGTTCACAATTGGCTTAGAGCGCTCATTACAAATTGTTCCTTGGATTTTCTATACGTAGATAATAACTGCTTTAGTATGTATTTTCCGGAAATTCTCTATGTTCTATCTATAAATATAAAAAAAAAACATTTTTTTTTATTTTGCTTTAGATGGTAGGTACTCGCAGAAAATGTGTCATCAATTTTCCTTTTTTACCAATATTTTTGTTTATATTTAATGATACGCTTGTTTTATTTTATAGTGGAGGTTAACATTTAGAATCAAACTCGTAAAACTGTCCGATGTACGGAGCTGTAAGCCACCAACTTCCCACTCCTAAAAAAAAACCTGGGCAAAAAACCTAACAACTATTCTAGGTCCGAGCCAGGACTCGGAATCTACGACGAAATGTTAGCCTCTCGATCAAAGAAGCATTTAAAACAATTTACTTTAGTACCGTCTCTATTTCCTAATAAATAAATGGTAAATTATGTTTTAGTTTGCACGTTTTCGTAGTACGCGTCTACGAAATTTCGTAGCATCGTAGAGGTAATAAACTTTCGACTTTTACATTTAAAATTTGAAACTTAAAAGGATTACCTATACATATAATAAAATTGTAACTAAGCCGAATCTGTATATTAAATATTATTTGGAAAATCTTATTAAAATAAACATTATTATCAATATCGAATAATTATATCGAATCTTTAGTTTTTAGAATTTTTGTCTGTCTGTCTGTTACCGCATCACGGAAAAACCACTGGAGGGATTTTGATAAACTTTGGTATGGTGATAGCTGGTTATCCGAGTCAACATATAGGATACTTTTTACCGCGGGAAAATATCTAATTTCTGAGAAAAAATTCAAAAACGGCAATGTAAGAGTATACTAATATGTAAAATCTAAGAAATTTGTTTTTGGTCATCTGAACGCGGGCGGAGTCGCGGGTAATGCTAGTAATAAATAATATTGAAGCAATAAAACGAAAAGAATACATTATAATAATGTTTAAGATAACACCCAAAGTAAATAATTAACATTTTGAAATAAAGAAGGTATTGTGTTTGCGTGGTACACATTTGAGAATCACATATTGAAAGACACAGTATACGTAATAAAAATCCAGTTATTACAGAAAAGTCGAATTTTAACCTTTAATTGTAACATTCGCTCAGAATATAGTAAGTAAATAATGTCGCGGTTAAATCGTGAATTATCGTTTCTGATCTTGACGTAAAGCTCGCGTTGGCGTAAGATGAATTTTCGGTCTCTCCCATTACAAATCGCGTTGAGACCATTAAGCAGTCAAGTTAACGAGCTGAAGAGACATTTGTATTAAAGCAAAGAACATATAGATAAGAAATGGTATTAGTCATCATATGAAGTATATTAGGTGCATTATTTTTAATATTTACAATTTTAAGCCGTTTTTAATGATTTTTGAGTGTTCAAATATACTATTATATATACTTTTATAGTAGCTGGTGACAAAAAAAAAGTATCCCTATTAGAACCTAATTCATAATTAATTACATTGAATAATCTCGTTATATTCAATAAAAAAACTTGCGTAATATAAAACCTTAAATTTATGGTAAGATTCAATAAACGTAATTCGTTACATTAAAAGTATATATACGATATCCATTTCATTGATGGTATAAAGTTCATCTTAGTAATTCTCTGAAAAACATTCTTATGAACCTATGTATTTAAACACCTATCTATAAGATTTCAGCAATATAGCTCTAATAGTCTCAAAGTTTATGCTGTGACGTACGGAACAGACTGACATTATAAAAATTGCGTTGTACTTTTAGCTACGACAACCCTAAAAAGTAAAAAAAGCTTCAATTGCTTTACCAACACAAACCACAAAAATACCCCATGATCTTATTTACAGATACAAAATGTTTCAAATATCAACAGATTTATTCCCATAAACAATGTAACCCAACCTTATAAACTATAGCTAATTACACAACGTCTATTAAAACGTGTCTCCGACCAAATTATAGGTATAATATCAAAATGGTCGACAATCGGGCCGACGAGGGATCAGGTGTTCGATTCCAACGGTGACGGCGATGAATATTAACAACCCTTGCCTGCGTAATTGAAAATAATAGGCCCACTTGTAACGTTATGTGATAATGGTGTATTATACGCAATAAAGGCTGGTGGCGATATTACGTAGCGTCGTTATGTCGATGATGAGTAAAGATATTAATGGAAAAGTGTACGGTACAAGCTACAGTCCCCTGGTTTTGCTTATTTAGAATTTTAATATTGAATTTGACTATAAAATACCGGTTTTGAAATTGTAAGTTTACAAATTATACGTTGTTTTATAAATACAAAAACTATAAAATATAGTTATAATTAATGGGTTTTCTCTTTGTAATAAGTATTATAAATAACGGATGACAGAGTCAGGTTGAGGAAAGAAAGTGGTATCGAAAAGTTTAAAATATGAAAATAAAGCCTATATACATGTAGCTATTAAACTATACAAAACACTTGTTAATAAAAATCCAATTAAATATGTTCTCGTAGCATTTTTTTAATTATCTTAAACTATTAACATAAAAGTGAAATTCATTTAAAATTGTAAATTTTCATAAATATTTATATTGTTTATTTATAACTAACTGTTGTTTCCATATTCTACCTACATATATACGTACCATTTTTCTGTGCTTGAGCGACAGGAACAATTCGTCCGAAGAAATCCTTTTGTACCTATAACAATAAACATAATTATAATTTGCGAAACAATTGTAAAAACTAGCTTTCAATATAAACACCACGTCTTATTACACTCGTGAAACCACGTCGCGTCGTACAATTAAAAAACACATTTGCCTGTAAATTGCTACTCTGCGCCCGCGGCCACACATCGCAGTTCCAATTAGAAATCTTCCTCTTAAAATCGCATACTATTTTAAATCCTATTTCTTTACAATAAAGACTATAACCGTATATACTGTTAACACTATATAGGTGTTCTATTATGAAACCTCAATGTACAATACCAAAAGCACTATCTTTCGCTTATTATATGCAAAGGAATTTGACGTCTGTTTGCAATACTTAAAGACTATTTTTCTTTATTTGTTTTTGTTACTTTCTTTCAAGAAGAGTAGTTTATGTAGGTAAAGTTGAGTATGTGAGACATCGTTAGTGCTGATTGTGGTAACGATGTTGTTACACCTATATCCTTAGTGGAATGCACTCGACAGCTCGGCGTTTCCTACGTGATGAACATTTCAGGCAATTAACGCGCACGTTACGTAAAAATGGAAATAATTTATTAAATTTTATTATTTTTGTTTAAATACAAATAAAATAAACACAACAACACAGATAAATAATAAGAAATACTAATTATTCATATTGCGCATTATTTTAAAGGTAGAGAATATTTTTATCTAACCGTTCAAAGCAGAACTGGTGTAAGACAGTTTATTTTTCAAGAAATATTTTTCTTTTTGTCTACACTAGAAATCACCGTAGCAAATATTAATTTATTTTGAAAAACAACTTAACTTTAAAAAAACCAGTGTACACACCACGCACTTGTATAAATACATTCAAAACATATCGCAGCCCTATTAACAAAACTTGTATGGCAAAAGATGTGTACATAATAATATATTCATCAATTAATATAACAGATAAAAAATATAAATTATCTATACGTAATCGAGACAAATAAGATCGATCAGAAAACAATATCACAGCGAGCGCGGGCAATAGCAAGCCAATAACTTGTTTGTTATCCGAGTGATATCGACAATAATATTGAAACGAGTCGAACTCATTCGTGCGTGGTAAAAGGAAAGAACGACAGCGACTATCACTTTGAATGTTTTTTGAAGAATATATTTTCGTGGAAATAAAAATTACTAGTGCGAGAAAATCTCGCGGTTTTACCTTGAATTATACTATAAAACTTAATTAGAATTTTTAAAGAAAAATTAAAGTAAAGCTTCACAATACTTTCTTAGATTTACGCGAATGTTTGAGATTAAAAAAAAACTATCTTTTCGGATTTATTCGCGGATTCTTTGGACTTTTTTTGGATTGCTACAAAGCATTTGATAATATCTCAATTATCATTGTTATTCATTATAATTAACATTAGCAGACCTGGAATTTACCTTCTAAATTAAAGCTCATAAGCTGATAAAGCTCTTTGTGATGTAATTATAAATAATTTTATTAAAATTACTAGGCAAATAATTTTCAAAAAACAACTAAAGTCGGAAAGCCACAGAAATAGCTTATTATACTCAATTATAAAATATTAAAGATCCGCCCTCGCTTCTCTTAGAACTCCTTTAGCCTTAGATAACTAAGCAATAGACTTATTTTACGAGAATTAATTGAAATAATTCGCCCTCAAAGGCGCACAAGGCACACAAATTTATTTCATGTACCTTGTCGTCGTTCTAACTACAGTAGAAACTCAGTAACTCATAGACTGCCTCAACAGTATAATAAATATTTCTGTAATGTTGATCCATTTAGTAATTCTAGAGGAAGATTTAAGAAAGCTATCATTAACGAACTTAATAAATAACACACGCACATATGTGCGCACACACACACACACAAACGAACACACACAAACACACACGAACACATACACACGCACACACACACCCGCACCATTAGTCATAAATAATGAATGGCCGTATCATCATTGTTAGTGTTCTTTCTATTATTATTTTTTTCTCATTTTTTGTTTTGCTCTTTATATAAATGCATGGTTTTTTTTTTTGTTTTGCCTTTTCTTAAATAAATGTAAACTTAGTCTACCTTTCTATATTGCCTAAATAATGAAAATCCGTAATTGGCTTATGTAAGGTTTTATTTTTGTACTTACATTTTTTTTTTGTATGTAGCTGTGGATTTTGTTTGAATAAATAAATAAATAAATAAATACTTCATGTAGGCACAATGTGTCAGGTGATGTCACACTCCAACAAATTGCATATCTTTATAATTAAAATATCGTTGGTTGTTTGCTTTGGTTGCTGCATGACAGCATATTACCTTAATTCATGCAGTAACGAATATCCCCCCTTTAGGGGTGGATTTTTATTTAAGTTTTCTTTAGACCACCCTTGAGATGGAAATACATACCTACAAACGAATTAAGTATCCTTAAGATTTTGAATTCTGTCAAAAACACTTATATACCTATGTAATAATATTAACACTAAACTTGAACTTCATTTCTATATGGTTATTAAATTTTTTTTATTGCATGTTATGTTTTATATGTATAACTTACAACTATCGACTTTCCTTCGTTTCGCTCGGACACGTCCCTGATATCTTTTGTATTTATATTACATATAAGTATACAGGCAGCGCCACAATTGTTAGCAGTAACAATAGCCTTTGATAAACAATAACAATTCTAGATTATAGTCTATCTGTATTCTACATTTCATCAAAATCCATCTAGCTTTTTTAGTATTAAGGAATATATACTCAAATTTACAAATTTTCGCATTTATAATACAAGTGCAATGAGCCTATTTTGCATCGCTTAAGCAATGCACCACAGTATAACTTCGTTGTACGACAATATTTCCGATTACAGACGTTGGCGGCGGCGGTAAATCGCGACACACGGCCGCATAAACACAATTTCCCGCTCATAAAAGTTATCCGCGCGTTACGACGTACGTAACGCCCTCGTAGGTGATTGGCTCGCAAGTGTATTGCCATATTGTCAATAGAGGTAGTCGTTTTAGTGTAATGGTATTTTTTATGAAACATCCATACTTCCGTACTTAATATTATACCTAAATGTGAAAGTGTGTTTGTTTGTCCTTCTTTCACGTCGAAAAATGACGGATTGGCGTGATATTTTGTGTGGAGATAGTTGGAGGTCTGGTGAGTGACATAGGATACTTTTTACCGCGGGAGATTATCTCATTCCCACGGAATAAATGTTATAATACAACCCAAAAAATATTTATGATCAGATCAAAATTCATCCCATAAGGGGGTAAAATGGGGATGAAAGTTTATATGAAACCTACCTATAACCTTCCTTACCTTTAAAATAATAAATAAGCAATACGCTTTTCCTATATAATTAATCAAAAATTATTTTACACGTTTTATATTATTCATTATTTCATAAAAAGCGTTATTGTACAGTTTAATATTAGAATTCGACCTTTGACTTTATCCTTGAATGGAAAGAAAAAATAATTTATAAGAGTGTTTTTGTTATTGTCTAATAAAATATAGTATTTTTTATCTGTAAACACTGTTAACTAATTTAAAAAAAAATACACAAATTATATATTAAACTTATACCTATAATCATCTCTGTCATTGTTGACACAATATGTGGTTTAGTCAATTTTTAAAATTAATATTTCAGTAGGTATATATATAACAACTAGCATTGCCTGCGGCTCCGCCCGCGTTCAGATGACCAAAAACCAAATTCTTAGTTTTACATATTAGTATACTTTTACAATGCAGTTTTTGTATTTTTTCTCAGAAATGAGATATTTTCCTGCGGTAAAAAGTATCCTATATGTTGACCCGGATAACCAGCTATCACCATGCCAAATTTCATCAAAATCCGTCCAGTGGTTTTTCTGTGATGCGGTAATAGACAGACAGACAGACATACAAAAATTCTAAAAACTATAGATTCGGCCTCTGTATCGATAATAATATCTATTTCAATAAGATTTTCCAAAAAATATTTAATGTACAAATTCGGCTTAGTTACAATTTTATTATATGTATGGATTATTTCTATTATTTTAAAACAACGTGGATTTAGATATAATTTAGGTACTAAATCCCCACCCTTGCATCTCTAGAGTAAGTATTTCAGCAGTTAGTCAACACATTTTCCGCGCGACTTCAGGCGGGGGTGCAAACAATACAATCACAGCCAATCTGCCGCGCAAATAGGAAAATAGAGTGCGCGCTGACGCAGGACCGGCCTCGGGCAAAATGATTTAGACCCTATTGCGGGATAGGAATCAACAAATTTAAACTTAAAATGAATAAAGGGTGTTGTGTACTTTTAACTTTTTTGAATTTCTATAATTTAGATTGATTTTCCTTTTTTTCTTGTTGTGGCTATAGGATATGGCGGCGACCATGCCTGGTCTGTGTAATTAGGATAAAGCAATGAACCATGCAGCTGTAATGAGCTGTAGGTTTTGCTTAAGGGTACACTCTGTGACTCTATAATTTTATCTGGGCCTAGAAAGTGCTTCCCTAGATGAATACTGCGTTTGTGTATAAGAGGTCTATACTTCCCCAGACGATGTAGTGGCTTTTATCTTCCACACATCTTTTGCAGGCATATTCGACACTCAGCCTTACGTTGATTTGCTTGTTTAAGCAGCAATGTCCTGTTAGGGCTCTTATCATTGATTTTCTTTACTAGTTATAGAAAGTTGACGTAAACTCCATACAAATTGTGTAAGATTTCTCGACAAACACTACGTCACTTAACAAACATACACACATATGTAGTATTATTCAAGTCGTTTAAATATAAAATAAAATAATAAAGAGTAAAAATATAAAACCGAGTCCGCCCCAACTATCCTTCAAGAGCCCGATCGTATCGTATTCGAATCCTTTCGAAGCCGCGCAATTTTCCGCCGGTCATTTTTCATTGTTTCCCCGAGCCCGAGGCACCGATACTTATTTGCCAGTAAATACACAATACTTACGATATTGTGTTTACGAGCAGCGCGGAGGTTATTTGGAAACTTTTTGTACAGAATGGAAGATAAATTGACAAACTACCCGCAAGAGTTAAGGCGATTCGAATATCTTATATGTAAATTTTGATTGGTTTTTATTTGAAGTAAAAGTATTGATATTGATACATTTTCAAATTTTGTATTAGTATACAAATCATTAATTTTTTTAAATAACAATTATATTTACTTTAACAAATGGTAAATAATTGTAGGTAGCTACAGTAACTATCGCATTGAATAAAATAAAAGTTTGATTAAAAAAAACAATTATAAAAATATAAAAACGCGACTGCGTAAAACTGTACTAGAAATATGGTTTTTTTTATTTAATCATTTATTTCGGGCAATATTTACAAAAAGATCTTAAATATGTAAACAGTGGCCCATAACATATATTCATCATATGAGAGGGTAAAATAGGGGATGAAGGTTTGTATGAAACTACCTTTTTAGAGATTTTTTTGTGGTTTTAGCGCGAGCGAAGCCGCGGGTTCTGCTAGTATATCATAAATACAAGAAGCTCTGTCATTTTAATATTTCGTTAAGAAAACAATATAAAACAAACACTGTTTCCAAGACGGGTATCATTAGCCTCCTTAATAACTTTCCCCTTTGTCCCGCTCAATCCTATTGATACCGCTGAGTGGTCTCGTATTATTTCGTGTGGTGGAAGTAATAAAAGCAAATAGTAATATATCTATAGCCAATAACCTTTTAGCTCGTAAACAATGCACAAAGACCGGACGATAAAAGTAAAATATTATGAAACCACTGGTTAAATAGGTATGCTATCTTAGTATCTTATCTAATAGCGTATTTTTGAACTGTTCGGATTATACTTTTCACTAACGATTTAAACTCGCTTCGCTCGCGTTCGTCCCTAGGTACGTTATAACGATTAGTATGGCAAAGATAGACTATATACTATGTGATATATGGCCTATAGCCTTACTAAATAAACGGGCTATGTAATACAAAAATATTTTTTTCAAATCGGTTTGGTAGTTCCTGAGCAGCGCGTTCAAATAAATAAATAAATAAACAAACAAACTCTACATCTTATACTATTAGTAAAGATTGTTAATAAAGTAAAACAAAAAAAAACTTTCATACATTGAAAGTTTTAATTAACTGTATAGGTACAATATACAGATCAGATTTCTCATAATGAAACAATATTAATAAAACGAAATTCTATATTATTTTCTTTAAAAAAGTTAATTTTCGCTTAAAAAGTCATAATCAATTTTAATAATTTTATTATATTTTATAATATACAATATAAATAATACGACAATTTTGTATCCAAAACAAACACGCTTTCAGAAAAATTACATTAGTTAAAAACGATTTCTTAGGCAAGTTAAAATTGATAACCGATACTCCCAGAAGGCGCGATGGGATGATCGATGCCCTTCGATGGAAAATTAATAATATTGCGTTGAATTTGACAATTATATTAGCAGGAAAATTTGTAACGTCGACTTTATATCGTGAAGTGTGTTACTGAATCTTGGCAGACATATCGGAATATAATAATAGTAAAGAGTCAGAGGAGACGCGAGCTCATTTTAAAATGCTAGCCTCAAGCTTGAAAAAAAAAAACTTCCTTATCTACATACAAATTAAAGTAAAACAATAACAAATATTAATTTTACTTAATCTTACGGTATCTTTTACCTTCTAGTACTTGAACGTATACTGGCAGTCAAATCTATACATATAATAAAATTGTAACTCAGTCGAATCTGTACATTAAATATTTTTTGGAAAATCTTATTGAAATAGACATTATTATCGACACAGAGGCCGAATCTATAGTTTTTAGAATTTTTGTCTGTCTGCCTGCCTGTCTGTCTGTCTGTCTGCCTGTCTGTTACTGCATCACGAAAAAACCACTTGAGGGATTTTGGTGAAATTTGGTACGATTGAAGCTGGTAATCCGGGTCAACATATAGGATACTTTTTACCGCGCGAAAATATTTCATTTCTGAGAAAAAATACAAAAACTGCAATGTAAGAGTATACTAATATGTAAAACCTAAGAATTTGGTTTTTGGTCATCTGAACTTGAGCGGAGCCGCGAGCAATACTAGTTCTAAACAAATTTGTTGTGTTTTTCTATAATTTCAATTCCATTTTTTTGGAATAAGTAGAAACTCTTTTATTCCAGAAAATAAAAAGGTTTAAATTGTATAGATAATAGAAAAAGAACCAATCAAGCACAATTAATTTTAAAGAATTTACACGTAACGAGCGAGCGAATTCGTGGACAAAAGACAAGTGTAATAATAAATTTATAATTGCTTACATTGAAAAAGGGTTGGTTTTTTAACCTATGTATTATGGTTTTAAAGAGTGGCCAGCCCACTGTTTGCCTTAATCAGATACGCATGCAATATGCCACATGTTTGACGATCACCGCAACGCAACTGTTACTTTTTTAACTATGTCTTTGAAAATCAGATAACCCTCCCGTGTCGGTAGCCTCTGGCGTCTTACATTAAAAACCTCCCTCCCGTAGTCCCTGCTTTTAATATCATAGAGTTCATAAATTTTAAGTTTACTTTTAAATTTTTGTTACTTTGAATTCGAAATAATTTACATGGAAAAATAAAAGTACCTAATTCATTTCTATTTTAGTTAAATGTATATATTTTTTTTAATTTTCCTGTAAGATATTCGTTAATAAAAATAAATATATTTTTTTCTTAGATTTACGCAAATATTTGACATTTTAAATAAAACTACCTTTTCGGATTATTTCGCGGATTTATTATGATTTTTGGTTCCCGACGTTTCGAATGCTTTACAGCATCCATGGTCACGGGAGAGACTGAGGTGTTACATGTCTTGGAAGTATAGTTGTTACAGACAGCCTACCCACAATTAACAAAATGAAAATTGCAAAAATTACCTTACAATATGTTTTAATGTTTAAAGTTAAAATAAATATATTTGATGTTAAAAATAAGTTTTAAATACGTACTGAGTTTGTTTTTAAATTCTTAAACAGAAATATTCATGTTCTTTGACTTGAAATATTACTATCCACAAGACAGCAACCGTTAAAACTAATCAAAGCCCGCTTTCGTACCTAATTGGCGAAAGTGACAAATGTACAAACGTATAATGCCAATAAAAGGGTTTATTATCTTCAACCCGCCCGTGAATATTCGCGTTACGCTCGTTTAACGAGAACTGTTTCCGAACGGATAGCCGTCATGGCGCCGCGATGTAACAGGGGATACACGTTCATTATATAATTTCGATATGGAGTACGTATTGAGAGAAATACCTAATATTTTAAACTATTTTCAAGAATGAAGAAAATAAATAAACTTTTAAAAGTTAATTTATTGTACATTGTTGCGTGTTTGTTATCTAAGGTCTTTCACATCGCTATTTTAAAAAATATTCTTGGAACACAAAGAGTTTTTGAAGTTAAAGATAAACTTATCTGTTTTCGTTTTAATATGAATGAAATATTTTTATACTTACATCAATATTACCTTATATTAAAAGTCTATCTAATATTAATCTATTAATTAGGATATAGAAATTAGATACTACCTAAAAGATTCTTCATTTTTATTTTTAAAGAAATTACGCGGTACTCGACTTTAGGATAAAATGAAAGCGGATCATAAAAAATAACAGAGACGTGATACCGTACGCGTATACTCAGCATCGACTACGCACTTAGCACGTCACGACTCACGCCCCAGGCACCGCACATGCTCACAATTTGAAAATTACACGCGCGTTTAAATTCTACCGCATTATTTGAGCCTATTTGAATTCGCGACGTTTGGTAATCGGACTGGGATTAGACAAGATTATTTACAATAATAGAGGGGACGGGATGGCGACTAATCCGCGTAATGCCGACAAATGAAAATCGGTGTTCGTAACGACAAATGACATTACCAAAGCCCATCTCCGAGTGTAACTGATCATTTTATTATATTATTATAAGAAAATATAAATATCACGCCTCATTTTTTATAATTGAATGAATCTATTATCTTTATAATAATTTTATATATTTGAAGTTATCCGAATTTGGTTGTCTAAATTTTTTAACGTAACATAAAGTAACAATAATCTGCTATTGTATAGGGCAATTAAATTTAATGATATTTGATAACATAACTACTATTTTCTAGTATAATTCAAGTGAAAAGTTCTATAGACAGGTTTGGGATGGGGAGTCAATTCATGTAAGTCGTCATCGACATGGTCACGTGACGTGTTAACGCTAACACTGAAGAGTATCGATAAATGTCAGCACCAGATAAATGTAACCAGTTTTAATTTACAAATTTTAATTTAAGATCAAACAGTTAATTTGAATACTAAAAAATAACAACTGTTTGTTTGTAGTTTTAAGTTTAAGACTGCTTTTTATTTTTTATTTTTGGTAATAATTAATTCATATATTCTTCACATTATTACTACTTACTTCGTAATAATTACGAGTATATATTATTAAATTAAGTGAAGTTCAATTTATTCTGCAAAAAGCTATGAAGTACGGAGACTTTACCTCTGTAAAGTTACTTTCAAAGCGTACCTTAACATACATCTCTTTTAATTTTCATAACGTAAAACATATGTTCTAAAATATGAATTTGTTTAAGTAAATACTAATGTAATATAATAAGAAGATTGAAGACAAAATAATCACAACAGTGGCAGTTGTGAGGGTAAATAAGCGTGCCGTATGTATGTACATTGATGCAATTCACCACAAAGGGGTTGCAGTAAAAACTAGCTAACAAGCGGAGCGGTGCGCCGGCGGCGTTCTGCGTTTACTGTTTCCATTCGCCTTTAATTGTATCGAGGTTAAAATAAAAAATATATATTTTAAATATAGACTCATTATTTCTTGATTAATATAAAATATCCATATAAGTATACTGTATAGTTATATAATAAAATGCAATTTTATGAAATTATAATTGCATGAATTTATGATTGGTAGGCACACTATCTCTTGCCAGAAGACCAAAGTGTTCTTATATTCTCCTTTTTTTTCATATTATTTTAATCATTAATATTAACTCACTGATCACCATAACAAATAGTAGAGTAGAGCATAAGTAAGAATAATTGTTGTTTTGTAAGTAATAAGCAAAAAAGAAAATATATAAAGAAATATAATATGTAAACAAACATTTTTAATATGTTTTTAAAAACATAATTTAGTAAATATTTATAACACATTTTGTAGCTACTTTGTTATAGTAATTAGCTACTTAGGATATCGTACGTCAAAAAAACAGCAATGAGCAATGGAAACGCGTTCTAATTCACAATTTGCCGCTCCCGGGGTACGCGTCTAAATTCCGCTGTGCCTGCAAATGAATCCGTTCGGAAAAGAAATTTGTGTATCGTGTGTAGTGTGTATCTAATCATATTTCCTTTCTGGAGGTTGATTTGTGGCTTTACTCTTTTCTCTTTATTTTTAATAAAATATAATAAATGTATGTATGTATGACAACAGATTTATGTATGGTATTGATGTCAAGGACAAAACTTAAAAATGAGCCTAGTAGGGATTGCGACTTACCAAATCAAATATTTACTTTATTCAAATTGACTTTTACAAGCACTTAAAAAATTGAAACATTAAAGAAAAAAAAGCACTTTTGAAACTAAATGTCTACCTACCACCAGGCTCACAAGGCAGTTCTACTGTGAAGAGCAGGCAAAAAATCAACAGTGGCACTTTTAAAAAATAGCGCATTACAGTATTTATCTACTTATCCCGTAGGATCTTATAAAAATTAATCTCACACATTAACATCAGCAAAGTATTCCGTGACGGAATAATAAGTTTTGCTTAATTACAAATAAACAATTGAGAGTTTCAATGAGAATGAATATATGTAGGTCAACATTAAAAAAAAATCAAATATTCTATCAAAGATACGAATCTTTTTCTGCATAATTCTACAATCTTGAAGCTAACATTTGTTATCGAACTCCACTTACATTTAGCAACAGGAAATTCCATTGGAATAAATATATTAAACGTCACATAAATCGCTTGTGAGCATCGTTTTCCTTATAAAAAAGGCTGGTGATAAATGACCAAAACCAAATTCCATACCGATATGAAAATTAATAATTCAAAGCGATATATACTATCAATTCCGAGCTCACATAATCCCAGGATGACGGACGGTATGGCGTCGGGAGGCAGACGTGGAAAAATCTCGCCCTAACCGAATAACCCTTGAGGGGGCACCCGTTTCCGATTGGCCGCCACCCGGGAAGGATATGACCTATAGTTTTTCTTCTTAAGAACTTCCTCCGGCCATTGTGAGCGTGATTTATATCAGGCCCCCGAGGGGAGGGCCTAGATTGATGATTGTATCCGGGGCCTCGCAATCACATCTGCGCTTAGCAATTTGGTCGAATATTCGTTTACTTGAAGCATTATGGACCCGTCTTAGTGTTATTGCTTTTATAGAGGTTAATGTGGATATGAGGTTTTGAGTAAACGATATCGTTTTAGGCAAACCGTACTACCACCGATGAAATTGTTATTTCGTAGTACTATAAAGATGGGAGAGATTCTCTTAGAACAATTTGCATTTAAATACAAAAGTAATACAAATTCATTTCTTCCATATAAGAATTATGAACTCAAGCATCATTACTAAGTCAGAGATCCATTTTTAAATAATCAGATGTTCTAAATTTGTTTCTCTTTAAATGTCTTTCACAATCACAAATTATGTATTATTCAAAACAATTGTCCAAAAAACGTGAAATCTGTGGAAAGTTGACAAAAATTTTATCATAATGAGCTTTAAAATTTATGTTGCAATTTTTAATTTATATCAGGGCTGTTAGTGGGCATTTGTCAATGTTCCCCGACAGTATAACAACTAATCAGAATAAAAGGGTTGCGGCCGACGCTATTAAAAACTCCGTAAGAATTCCTTAGGAGGGTTGTTTAAAAGCAACGTATACTGAACCAGAAAGTCATGATGTTAAAAATAAATTTATATACATACATAAATAATAGTAAGAAAATGTATAACTGTTTAAAAGGTACGTTTTACTACGTTTATGAAAAATTAATTGTAATGACTAAATCCAAGACTCGTATCTTATCATCCCTTTTTCGATGATTTTGTTTTTATTAAGATGTCTGATAATTTATTATCATGAAATTATTGTCGTAGAATGAAATTAAAATCTCTAATAGTTAATACTCTACAAAGCTATTTTATTGCCATTTCTTGAATAAACTTCGTATTATGGCACTTTTTATTTTGGTACTTAAAGTTCTTTCCTGGCAATGCAAGTACCTATATAAAGAAGTTGCATAAAAATATAATGAAAAAAAACAGTGAAAATCAAGCGGAATATTGTATACTTAATTAACTTTACATTTACAATTTTTTTTAGAATTTCAGTAATTTTTCGAAATAAATACAAAACCAAATAAAGAATTTTTGTTTAAATTTCAGTCAATAATTTTATTCCTGGCAACGTCACTGTACGTCGCGACTCACGCTTTTTTCCTTATAAGTTCCTAGCCCGCTAATGGCGGGCGGCCGTCAATGCCGCGCAAATCCGCTCCATCGTGAATTAAATACTCGCATTAAACCATTTTATATGATTTTTATTGAATATTCTTTTAAAGAAACTTCTTTAAATTTTAAAACAAATTTAAAATTTAAGCTTCTCTCAGATATAAGTAGATAGGAGAATAAAGCGCGATCCATTTTAAAATGTTTATTTTTCAAATATAAAAGGTTATTATATAGAGTTGTATAAAAGATCATAGAATTAAGTCTAGATTGTAGACTATTTGAATGTGTCAAATGATAAATGGAAAAGATCTGAAATCTAAGATCTTAAGTGTATACAAAATTGAAATATATATATTTGAAACTAGCGACTCACCCTCGCTCCGCTTGTGTTCGCCCCTAGTTACGTTTTAACATTTAGTATAGATTTCTCAGAGAAGAGATATTTTTCCGCAGTATTAAGTATCTTATATGTTGACCCAGATAACTAGCTATCATCATACTAAATTTCATTGAAATCTGTCCAGTGGTTTCTCGTGATGCGTGGTCACAGACAGACAGACAAAAAATCTAAAAACTATAGATTCGGCATCTATCGACAATAATGTAAATTTCAATAAGATTTTCCAAAAAATATTTAATGTTCAGATTCGGCTTAGTTACAATTTTATTATATGTATAGATTTCGAAAAATATAGTGTTTCGTTAGTTATGTACGAAGCATATATTTTTTTACACCTTCTTTTACCAAGCCAAAACAAGGATATTAAAGATGTACTTATAAATAAAATTAAAGCATCTAGGTATGAATAGGTATCAAAAGGTGTTTTAATTAGCATTTTATCATATACGAGTATGATTATTTATTCTATATCAGAACTTAAGCTATCTTGGGAAATAATAATAGTAAATTTTAAAACTAATAAAACTAAACTAAACTTTAAAAAAAATTGAAACAAACATTTACATATTAACACAATAATCTCTCTTAACATTTACATATTAACACAATAACAAAGACAAAATATAAATATCATAAGTAATGTTAGAATTTATTTCCAATCTCTACCAAACTCTACCAATTCGAAAAATCAAATTAATAGTTACTGTACTACTATATAAAATTAATATTTATTATATATATTTTTTACATAAAATTGAAATATAATTATTCTGTGATTTTAAACGTTACCTATTACTTATCCCATATTGAACTCATACAGTTATTTGCACAATATCAAATAAAAATATAAAAAATATTGGCTGATAGAAGACTTAGACGAGAGGGACTTAAAGCTGTTCTAATCTCAATAGGAAAAAATGAACGGTTTCCAAGGGTGGTGGAGTGGTAGGTGGAGATAAAAAGAGAATGGTTTTACAGATTTTCATATAACTTTCATACAGCGGTTAGAAGGTGAAAACGTCATATGATATTTTATAACCGTAACACGCTGACGGAACTGCGGGAAAAGCTAATACTCTATATAGCCAAGCATTTTACACCTATTATCTAGCATTACTCGCTTCAATGAACTTTATAATCAAAATGGATTCTTGAAAAACAATATCCAAAAGGACATTTAACTGAACAATTACGTATAGCATCATTAAGCCCATAAACAATTAGAGTAACAATAAAAGCGGGTAAACGCACTCACATTAGAGCGGGCCGTGCGTGCTTCGCAAATGGGACTAAATTTATTAGCTGGGCGTGAACCGCCCGCCGTAATGGCCGCTGAGTGCACTAATACAGCGTAATGCTGACCACTTGGCTTGGTTTTTTTTTAAATCTTAGAAACTATTTGTTTTAGGTTATATGTATATGTGTCAGTCCGACCGTATAAATTGTTATGTAAAATCTATACATATAATAAAATTGTAACTAAGCCGAATCTGTACATTAGATATTTTTTTGGAAAATCCTATTCAAATAAACATTATTATCGATACAGAGGCCGAATCTATAGTTTTTAGAATTTTTGTCTGTCTGTCTGTTACCGCATCACAGAAAAACCACTGGAGGGATTTTGATGAAATTTGGTATGGTGATAGCTGATTATCCGGATCGACATATACAATACTTTTTACCACGAGAAAATATTTCATTTCTGAGAAAAAAATACAAAAACTGCATTGTAAGAGTATACTAATATGTAAAACCTAAGAATTTGATTTTTGGTCATCTGAACACGGGCGGAGCCGCGGGCAATGCTAGTTGTTTATAAAATTTGTTATTATTGCGTGAAAAATGTAGATTTTTAGATAATATTTAAAGAGATAATTGTTTAGGTAGTCGAGTTGTTCGAATATTTAAAGAAATTATTATTGTTATATATATACTTGAAACAATAATTTAAAAAAAAAAGTATAATTCAAGTGTCTCATAATCTATCTGTGCGCCATTGTCTTCGATATTACGAAAAAAAAATTAATTTTCACTAGTAAAGGAATGTTTCAAAGGAAAGTGTATTGTATATGGATAGTTTCCAGTTGATTTGTCTATATTTTGAATAACCTTTGCGATATCGAAAAATAAAAGCAATCGGTCGGAAAGGTAAAAAATGCAGAGCCATATTGGCAGCATAGTTCTACAAAAAAGTCCATCTATCTACAAAGGTTTGTTGAAATTTTCGAAAAAATACTAGCGAAATGATACTTTTTGTTAACAAAAGATCAATTTTAGTAAAGAAAATTAAACTTTTCAAACTTTACCAAATTAATTGGTTCAATGTTTCAATGGATTAGATTTTGAATTAAATTAGAGTAATAGTATTTAAGCCTACATGTTATTAGTCTTGATATGTGTCGTCCGCTAACCCGCTCTTGGCTAGCGTGATGGACTATGGCCTGATCCCTTTCGCATTGAAGGAAGGTCCGTGCCCAGCAATGGGACATAAAAAAGGACTAATAAAATAGCACACAGTTGGGCACAAACCTCACTTCAAAACGAGCTTTCTTTTTATACCCTTGTCCTTCGACAAAATGACACAATAAATCATCTTAATATCAATAATTACCCCCATTGTGATATATTTATTTATGTATTTTGATCACGATATACTTTTTATCCGTTAGGCGAATAAGCAAAGGTCTTTACCTCGGATTTATACTAAAATATATGTAAATGATACTATAATATACCGTAAACTAACGTTTAGATTTGTTTTATCTGTTCTATTCCATTAACTTTAACAACTTAACTAAGTCTCTTAGCAACATATACTAGAAAAAAAAGAAGAGAAGATACCAAGAAGAGAAAGAATACGACATACCGTATTCTTCTTCGATCACTTATAAGAGAAGTAGTAGAAACAAGTAGAACTGACCACGTGTGCTCTAAACAGTGTTAAATCGTGTGCATTACATAATGACATTTGTAATCCGCAATCAATGATGTGAGCTGCATTAACAATTCATCCACAACTCGGCCGATATTGCATTAGCGGTTATATGTTTATTAGTTAGCCATCACGACTTAATCCCTCTCATTAGAAAACCAAACATCAAATATAGGTATAAATGTATCATCCATACTGATACTATAAATTTGAAAGTGTGTTTGTTTGTTTGTCCTTCTTTCACGTCGATACAGAGTAACGGATTCGCGTGACTTTTTATGTGAAGATAGTTGGAGGGTTGGAGAGTGAGTTTATCTAATTCTCACGGGAAAACACGTTATAATACAATCCAAAAAAATATTAATGATCAGAATTACTTGAAACTTGATATTAATGCTCTTTAATAAAATTAAATAAATACGTGCTTTAGCATTTTTCTAAATTCGTCCTATAAGGGGGTAAAATAGGGGATGAAAGTTTGTATGAAACTACCTTTGTAGTTTTTTTTTTGTAGTTTTAGCGCGAGCAAAACCGCGAGTTCTGCTAGTATTATGATATGTTGAATGGCAGCGCAGAAACTGCGGTAGATCGTAAATTCGATTTGAGGTGAAATATTTTTGATAGATCTGCAAAGATTAGTTATGATAAGTATTAATCCTTGCCACGACCGCGGACACGCCGGCGTCACAGTTAACAATAGATTTCGTAGAAATTTAATTAATTTCTTAGAAATTTACCTGGAGGTGTTAAAGCAAAATCTTAGTGTGGTATTTATTTCTTATTGTTTTTTTTTTATACAGAAACATTAAATAAGATATATTAAATAGACATGTCGTTAAAAGAGAATTTATATATGTTAATACGTACGTAGTGATTAGTTCTGTTCACCGTTTGTTACAGTCTATATTCGAATTGAACGATTTGAAATTGTAATTTTGTGATTTTATGTGCAATATTTTATAAGAAATTTATAATGTTTTATTCACAATATCCACTTTACAATATAAATATAACTAAAACTGTACCTAAGTGTTTTTCTAGAACATACGAATAGCTGGTTATAAGTTTGCGAATCTAATTCGCACTTGCCCCTATATTGTGTATTTTAAAATTATCAACTAATGTAATTGTTTTTATTTTGCCTTTCTAATTCTATCCTTTACTTTAATCAATACTATCATCGATCAAAAAAGTACTAGAAGACACACAATTAGCAACAAAAAATCTCCTCACCGAATGAGCGCTCATTTGAACATTTGAGCGCGCTTCTAATCGTTTTTTTTTGTGAAAACAATTTTAAGCATTGCATTTAAGGTTCAATTTACATTGTTGTATATTTATTTCAACTAGAATAATTACCTAAACACAATTGGTGACAGTTTTAAGAGAACTGCATAGGATTGTGTATCTAGTACATTTTGATCGATGAATACCGTATAGCTATTTAATCGAACCATGTAACTCCAATTTGTTTAACAACTTACAAACATTGATATGAACAGCTTAAAAATTTACCAATTTTGAATGAAAGAATGAATGAACGCTCGAATGGAATAGAGAAATGTCATCATGTTGTGTCATTCATTTCATTGCTCGCATCATTTCAGTATGAAAGGGCTAAACGCTTGCAATGTGTAGTGACGAGTGGGAATGAGATGGGTTAATTATTTTCTTTTTGTGCGGGAACTGAATGCGAGATTGCTGTGATTACTCGCGACCTGGCATTGAGTAGGTGAGCGTAGATGTGGCTTATTTGTTGCGATATTGTTTATACATTTTGTATAGCTTTTGTTACAGTATGAGAAGCAAAGTGAAGCTGATTCAAATCCCGGGTCTCGCATCTCTGATTTTTTCATATGCGAATCATTTTCAACATGATAACCATTTGTTTTACACATATTACATATTATATAACATCGTGAGAAAATCTGCATGTCTGAGAGAACCTAGCAAGTTTTCGAAAGACACGTAAATTCCATCAATCCGTACTTGAGCAGCTTGGTGCGCTATGGCCTGATCCCCTTAGACTTGAAGGAAGGCCCATGCTCAGCAGTGGGAACTTAAAAAGGACTGAATATAGCATGTATACATCTTGGGGATTGCCAACTTTATGAACTTTCAGAATAGATTTCTAATTTGTTATCTAATATATAAAGCTGAAGAGATTGTTGGTTTCCACTCGCTAATCTATAGATCGACTGTTCCATTTAGAAAAAATCTTTTGACAAGTCGCGTGGTAAGTGGGGTAGGAATATAAATATAAAAACGAGATAAACTATAAAAAAATAAAATTAAAGAAATGATTTTTATGATTTGCAATCATGTTATCACATAAATATTGCAAGAGTTGACGAATAAAAAATTAAACTGACAATAGATTAAAAAGTATCTTACATCGACTTGAAAATTATTTAAAAGTTATTATATAATCTCTTGAGGTATATCTAGGCCTCATCCACTCCAAAAAATATAAAAATCAATTCACAATTGACTAAGATATCACGAAACATACACACAAACACACATAAAAAAAACATAAAACCAAATTATCTTCTCCTTTTTAAAGTCGGTTACAAATAGGCATTAACAAGACGATACAAAATAAAGACAGCGTGCAATTTTATTCTATGACAAGACGCCTGAAAGAGCTTTCACACCGTACAATGACTGCGATTTAGCAAACACATTTTTAATTAGCGACATTCAGACGTGTTTGCTTACGAAATTTAAATACGATTCAACTTAGCGATGGAATTATTTATTTTAAATACATTTTTGCCTACCTATTTCTTGAGAGCAATATTTTACTTAGTATTTTGACTTACCCTGCCTTCGCTCGGATACGTTCCTAAATAAAGGTAGCCTATGTGTTACTCCAGGTCATAGTATATCTGTCTACCTATTATTTTATATCCGAATCAGTTCATCTGTTTAAGAGTAGGAGTAACAAACATACACACACGCACAAACGCGCACGCACACACACACACGTATACAAACTTCGATATTTCAGCATATTACTTTTACTAAGTAAATGTTTTGAATTTAACTGAAATATTTGTATAACTTATCGTGAAAGAAAATATCTCTAAGGTTTGATTTTATTATAGCATATTTCATACATAATTTATTGCTACGTAGCATAAAAATTAGTAAATTTATGTTAAAATAACTGAATAAATGGTATGTTTATATTCTTTTTATATATAACTAGCAGAACCCGCCGCATTGCTCGCGCTAAAATTACAAAAAAATATATCTAAAAAGGTATTCTCATACAAACTTTCATCCCTCATTTTAACGCCTTAAAGAATGAATTTCGAAAAATGCTATAACACGTATTTATTTAATTTTATTGAAGAGTATTAATACCAAGTTTCAAGTAATTCTGATCATAAATATTTTTTTTGGATTGTAATATAACGTGTTTTCCCGTGGGAATTAGATAAATCTCCCGCGGTAAAAAGTAGCCTATGTCACTTTCTCCAGCCTTCCGACTATCTCCACACGAAAAACTACGTCAATCCGTCTCTCCGCTTCGTCGTGAAATAAGGACAGACAAACAAACAAACACACTTTCACATTTATAATATTAGTATGGATATGTTAATTAAATAGTAAAAATTAAAACACTATTTAAAGAACTTATAAATATGAAAGCATGGACGAATTATTAATTCGTTCATGTATGAAAGTTTAATATACGCTACGTAACGACATCTATGATTTACAGTATGAACTAAAATTCACATATTCCTAATTTTTTTATTAGAACAGTGAATGTGGTTGGTGAATGAGAATGGGAATGTATATAGAAATACACGTAGACTGAGAAAGGTATGGAGGGATTTTGTGAAAGAGGACATATGCATGTGTGAGGAGTATGAAAATAGAAGGTGGAAGAAACGTGTGACCTCCTCACGAGTGGGATAAGAAGAGGAGTAAAGAAGAAGAAGAATAAACGTGTAGATGACATCTATAGGTATGTAAATAATTATATATACATTTTTCTATGGTTCAACAAACGTAAATTACGGTTCGTAATTTACGTATATGGCTATGTCTACTTACAATTTAATATTTTATACTTGATTCGTTATACAATAGAAAAGAAATATTTGTATTAATTTCAATTCAAAAGTATAAGTTTCGAATGTATAGATAATATGATTATTGCCTTTAGACCGACTTAATAAAGACCTACTCAACTTAGGTTTATGTTTTTTTTTGTAGATGGTAATTTTACGCGATATTTTCGTCAATCGTAAAGCGATTTTAGTGATTAATTTAAACCATGTCAAAAACAAATACTACTACACTTAATG
The DNA here is from genome assembly GCA_951806755.1 of Brenthis hecate. Lineage (NCBI taxonomy): Eukaryota > Metazoa > Arthropoda > Insecta > Lepidoptera > Nymphalidae > Brenthis > Brenthis hecate. The sequence goes on along the minus strand of OX638258.1, from coordinate 3,587,644 downwards.
TGTTCAAATCACATTTAAAGTGACTTTGAACTTTTCACTAAATAATATAAATTAAAGTTAAGACAAACTACTTGACTACCGTTGGGATTTTCATACTATTTTCATAAATAAAAAGAAGAATTATCTAGAAAGGCTGTAATTTATAAACATTTTTCAATAAAAAATCTTATCTGTATGATGATATTTTTGAATAAAGTGAAAAAAAGATCTCTTTTAGTTAAGTTTTAATTAAACGGACAGACAGACGCAGTGGACGGACAACGAAGTGATTCTAAGGGTCCCTTTTTCCCTTTAAAGGTACAAAACCCTATACATTAACTATTGTTAAACATATATCACGTACTTGTGGAGTAGTCCTTATGGGAGTTTTGGGCTGTAACCGCTGCAAGTGATTCGGAAGCCGCTCTTCGCTGTTCTTCATGTGTTTTGCCTGTAGCTCTGTTTTCACTTTGTTCTCTTGATTATTATTTGTTGTTCTATTCATCTAAAAATGTACAAGGCATTAGTATGAAGATAACATCTCACATTTAGAACAATATACATATAGTGTAAAAATATATATATGTACAAATTAATATATAATACTTTACAACCAAACTCTAGGGACCGTTTCCATTATATCGAGTGGAGAAAGAAAAATAACAGAAAGTATACATTCAATAATACATATATACGAGTACAATAATTTTTAATTTTAATTTAATCATTTATTTCAGGCAATATTTACAAAAAGATCTTAAATATATAAACAGAGGCCCATAACATATATACCTTAAAAACTAACATATATATTAATTTTAAAAACTAAAAAACTATTTGACGCGTAGTGTAGACGTGTCAGCGGGCAAACGACCTCGGAACTTCCGAAACAAGACGCCCTGCGGCCAGGAGTCCTCCTTCATGAAGGTTGGTAGTTGATGAGTCGGCACTCTCACCAAAAACGAATTGAAGCTCGTTTTATGGCTAGGTACCAGCCGTTCAACCCTCAATTTGAAGTTGGACCTCTTCTGGACGTAGTCACATACAGCGGCGTTGATGTAATGTAATAGGTAGATATTTTAGATAATTGAGTTATTCTTAACATATGTATTATAATTAGCGATTTTTGTTCGCAATTTCATTTTAATTTTTTTTATACTAAGAAATTACATTAAAATAAGGTATAAATGTACATACCATACTCTCATTTCTTCTAATAATTTCTAATTGCTGTTCTCGAGCGATCGCTTGTCGAATGGCGGGCGGGGGCTTGATACGTTCTTCTGAGCCTGGGCGCAACATGTACAATTTATTGTTTCCATATTAACATTGTTAATAATAATAATAATTTCTCTCTATCAATACCAATCTCATTGAGACAATTAAACAGCGCAGGAGTTACTATAAGGCAGTGTGTGTGTGTGTGTGTGTGTGCATGCATTATCTATCTTTTATAAAATCTAATAAAACGATTCTTCAATTTTCGTGGTGACAATTAAGGCGCAGGACCACCGCGATACGTTCTCTCTTAGGCACCGAGGGTAAAATACCGCCAACTTCCCAGATACCGTCTTATTTATAACTAGCGACTCACCGTCTCGGTTTCGTCCCTAGGTACGTTTTATTTTTTTAGAGCGGAACCTTAATTCTTTTTCTAAAATAAAAGTAGCCTAACTTACTCCTTATAATATCAGCTGCCAATGAAGGTCTTGTCAAAATTTGTCCAGTCATTTCGGAAATTAGCCGGAACACACAAACACAAACAGACAGACAGACATACAAAAAATTTAAAAATCGTGTTTTTCTTATAAGTACCGTATATAATTTCATATTATGCATTTAGTAAAAAGCCGTTATTTTGACATTACAAACAGACACTTTCATTTTATTTATCTGTATAGATTATAAACTAATACTTTACCAAAGAAAGCAATCTTATATATGTCCGGCTCGAGCACGTATGCATAGAGGCCGTCCGCGCCGCGCTGCTGCGAGTACGCCAGCCCGTAGTCGCACATGGCGCCGGCACACGCGCGCAGCGCTCGCTTCTCACTGTCGCTGCACAGCTATAGTTCAGTGACAATGTTCTTTTATTACTTGTTAACTACACTTTTTTATGTAAGCTAGTATTAGAACTCCATTTTAATCTAATTTGTAAGTTTTATAATGTTGAACATACTAAGGTTTTAAAATAGTTTGTAAGTCACTATATCTATCTATAATACATAGATTCATTTAGTGTTAGGTTTAAATCGTGGGTCTTTGTAAGTGATTAAGTAGGTCATAATTAAAAAAATTGACCCCGGCATCAGAAACACAAAAATCTTCGTTAATTTTATATAACAAACAGCTTTCAGGTACGACAGAAAGCAGCTCATTTACCACAAACAATAATTAAAAAAAAACACATCTAACTGCAAGTTGTCGAACCTGAACTTGATCGCCAGCAGGCACAACAGTAGCGGCACCTTTGCACAAGTACAAACAAAATTAAAAAAAAAACAGCACCTGCACGTTGGCGGACCGGAGCCTGGGCGCCAGCAAGTATGGCAGCAGCGGCAGCACGTCGAGGCGCAGCGCGGCCGCGCCCGCGCCGCGCCCCACCGCCGCGCCGCGACACACTGACCACAGGATACTATCCAACTCCGCTTTCTTACGGGCCATCTGCAAGTCATTTAAATCTATATATAAAATATAAATAGCACCCAAAACAATGATTTTTAGAATTTTTGTCTGTTTGTCTGTGCGTTTGTGCGCACTAATCTCAGAAACGACTTAGCCGATTTGGTTGCGGTTTTCACTAATATATTGTAGTGAGCTTCACTTAACATTTAGTATTTGTTCATAAATAAAAAAAAGTTACGTCAATTTAAAGAATCCCCTAGGGACGAACTCGAGCGGAGCGAGGGTGAGTCGCTAGTTTAAATAAATAAATATGTCAGGACATTAACACACAGCACCATCTAGTTTCATGGTAAGCTACGACGCTTGTATTATGGATACCAGAAACTTGATACACTACACGTATATAACTTTAAATATATACATATTATAAATATAAACAATACAATGAAGTACAAATATTCGTGCTCATCACATAAATGAAAGCCTCCAGCGGGACTCGAAACCGCGACCGCTGGCACAGCAAGTAGGATGACTTCAAACTAAGCCAAACGTTTCGACTTTCTTTTTTTATTATCTACTAACTAGAAAGTCTGGACCAGAGTTGCCTAAGCGTGTATATATTGGAAAGATTTGGTGGAGGCCTATGCTAAAAAGCACGCGTAACTGCATCATATAATATAGTTCTTCACCATCTTAAAAGAATTATAAGTATAAAAATGTACCCAAAAATCCGGAAAAAATGGGTTATTATTATACTAACTAGAAAGTGCTAAAAGTAGCATTTGCCTATTTATTTAGTACACAGACTATGACCTGAAAGCCCAAGATCTGCATGGTAAATTTCATACAAATAAAATATATCAACATGAAGAATCGGTTCATAAAAAATAGTTATGTTAATTTTGCCACCCAGGGACGAAGCCACCTAGCGGTGAGTCGCTAGTGAAAAAATCTATGCAGATAACTAAAATTGAACTGTCTGTTTGTAATGTCAAAATAACAGCGTTTTACTTTTTTTTTAATTTTTCTGTCTGTTTGTTCCGGATAATCTCTGAAACGGCTGGACTGATTTTGACGAAACTTTCATTCGAAGATAGCTGATGTTATGGGAAGTAACATACTAAAATATATATATATATATATATATACATACATAATAACATACTTTTATTTTAGAAAAAGAATTAGGGTTCCGCTCAAAAAAATGAAAACGTACCTAGGGAGGACCCCGAGCGAAGCGAGGGTAAGTCGCTACTAAATAATAAATTATATAATGTATACTATATAGTACATAAATAAAAATCAATACCTCTTGAGCCTGCATGGGAAATCTAACTTTTAGTCCTTGTCTAGAAGCCAGCACAGTGTGACATCTCACTATGCACAAAGGCAGTAGGGAATAAAGTGAGTAGTTTTGATTACGCAGTATCCAACTGTGGACCGTGTCGTAGAACCTTAGCCAAGACGTTGTCTCGCAAGCTATTAATAATCTCGCATCCACTCGTGCTGAGAGATAGTTCTCGAATATTCCATCTACTAATCTGCAAAAACATCATCAAAATTGGTTTATTGTTTTTTGTTTTTTTTTTTTTTACTTATGATTAATATTTTTAGACATTTTAATAACAGCTGATCAAAGATTTAGACTATACAAATTGTCAATGAAATTTCATTTTTAAAATAAAATTTAAATCTATACAGATAAATAAAATTAAAGTGTCTGTTTGTAATTACAAAATAACAACTTTTTATTAAATGCATATAAAATAATTATAAACGGTACTTATAAGAAAAACAACATTTTTAAAATTTTTGTCGGTCTGTCTGTGTTCTGGCTAATCTTCGAAACGACTAGACTGATTTTGACAGGACTTTCACTGGCAGATAGTTGATGTTATAAAGAGTAACTTAGGCTACTTTTATTTTAGAATAAGAATTAGGGTCCCGTTCAAAAAAATGAAAACGTACCTAGAGAGAACGTACATGAGACGAACACGAGCGAAGCGCGTGTAAGTCGCTAGTATTACAATACAAAAATATTTATGTATATATATCTGTCTATTCATAGCTATATATCTATATATGTAAATTTCTATACATAGATATAAAAAAACCCACACTAACCTATCATATTCCCCGGCAGCTTGTACCGTCTTCATAATCGCATTTGGGTCAGTATCATTTATAGTGAAGATCGCTTGTAATGCCTGCATCACGCTCTTTGTATGGTCTTTTGTTCCTATTGATATTTTCTCTATCTCCTCCACTGTTATCTGCAAAGTAAATTAATAAGTTCTAACTGACTCCATATATTTTTTATACAGTAAAAAATCTAAAATTGCACAATTGTCTTTTAATATGTTCTAAAATATAAGAATTAAAGTGTTTTTAAATAATATAACTTTGAAGTATTGAAACATTCTGAGGAAACCTGTATATCTATGATAATCTAGCTAGTTTTTAAAAAACGTGTGAAATCTACCAAACGTACATACGCCCCACACGACTGCCATGTCTAAGCGCCAGTTAGACAGCTGTATGTTTAAATAGACTGTAGCATTATTATGATAATTATACCTGCGTCTCTTAAATTGCCTCGCTGGTCTAGTAGCTAGCATGTATGGTTGCATATCTGGAGGTCTTAGGTTCCATTCCCAGATTGGGTCTACTTTAGTTAATGAATATTTCTGTTAAGAAATTTCCAGTAAGAGTCAGAAGTTTGGAAAGTTGGCGATGTTACAGCTGTGTTTTTGAGAGTGATAGGAACTGATAGTGCACTCGTGTTTGTACATTTGTGCACTATAATATCTCCAACGCAGTTGGCTAGTCTTAATGAGAGTCGTCGCAGCCAAATTTATTCTAGAAGACATCATCATCAAATCTATACCAAACAATGGTATATAAAGACATAAAATAATAATAAACCGTTATCAAAAAGGTACAAGATAGACAATCCCATTCAAAAGTTCTCTTAAAAATGTCACTGATTGTGCTTAGGTAATTATTCCAGTTGAAATAAATATACAACAATGCAAATTGAACCTTAAACGCAACGCTTAAAGTTGTTTTCACAAAAAAAAAATAAAAGCGCGCTCAAATGTTTAAATAAGCGACATTTTTTATCGCTGATTCGTCTATGTAGTACTTTTTTTATTGATGTAATAAACATAACAAAAATTCAACCTGCGTGCCCATGGCCTTGACGAAGCTGAGAGCGTGCAGCGCGGCGCGCACGTCGCCGGCGGCGCGCGCGGCCAGCAGCGCCAGCGCGCGCGGCGCCGCGCGCACGCGCTCGCCCCGCGCCACCGCGCGCAGCCGCGCCAGCAGCCGGCTCGCGCTCACGCACCCCACCGACACCGTCAGCGATACTGGCCTGGAATGTTCAATGTGTATATGCATGTACGATCCGGAGATACCAATAAAAGCGTTTATAATACACTAAATAACTATTTATTCTATTAAAATTTTAAAACACAATGTTGTATTGTATTGTCGTGTCGCCATTATGACATATCATCCTACTTTTCGTTTAGTCATCTTTCACTCCATTCCATTCTTAAAACTAAATTATACATCTCCCTTTTATACTTAAAATATCATTTCACGCAAACTCATCTCGCAAATCCCACATTAATATTATAAAGAGAAATAAAAAATGTTTGTAATGGATAAACTAAAAGTTTCAAGACCCCAGGTAAGACATAAGATACTTTTTATCCTGGAAATCATCCCTTAAAGGGATAAAAAGGGTGGTGGAAGTTCGTACAGGGAATCAATCATTTCTCAAGTAAAGTATTTAAAACTCATTATACCTATGTATATATAGTCTATCTATTCCATACTATCTAGGGACGAATAGAATAGAAACTTATAGCTTCCTAAATAATATTCCCTTTCTATTAGTGAAAAGTGAAAATCATATGAAAATTTGTTATATAATCTCTTTATGTACAAACAGAAACACAAGCAAACAAGTTAAAATACAATTGTATTAAATTTTATTCCATTCTTATAATTTAATATTTAAAAAGGCAAATAATCAAACTAAACGCCAATGCTCATTATGAATTCAAACTGTCTTACCTTAGTGGTCTTAAAGATGTTGCATACAAATCATTACATATAGCGATTACTGGCCGTCTTAAGGGCTGCGACTTGCCCTTTCCCTTTTTGCCTTCCTCCTTCTTATGAGCTGTAGCGGTACACCATTTGACTAATAACTCCACTGTTTGTATTGGAGCGCCGTCTATTTCATCTGAAATAGGTTATCTATACATATAATAAAATGTTGAAATCTGTACATAGAAAAAAATGTAAAAACCGAATCAGGGGGATGTAAGAAGAGAAATAGAACAAATCCAGATTTGTTTATTTTTTTGGTTTCTCTGTCTGTCTGTTTGAACGGGCTAATCTCCGAAACTGTTGGACCGATTTAAATGAAATTTTGCATGTTTGTACCTTATATCTCCAGTCAACATTTTAGATACTTTTCGTCCCAGACAATTAAAGAGTTCCCGAGGGATAGGTAAAAAAACTATAGTAATTTATACAGCTTAGCACGCAAAAACTACTGATTGGATTTTAATGAAACTTTACAATTATATAGTTCATACATCAGAATAACAAATAGGCTTTCATCCCGGAAAAATCCCGAAAAAGAAAAAATCCCGGAAAAAGATTTGTATTTGTTTGTCGCTAGTTGACTAATAAATTATTTATATTAATACAAATTGATCAGAATTATTTAAAAAAAAACAATGCTCATAGAAATCTCAAAAAAGAAAAAAATCCCGGAAAAAGATTTGTATTTGTTTGCAGCTAGTTGACTAATAAATTATTTATATCAATACAAACTGATCAGAATTATTTAAAAAAAAACACTGCTCATAGAAAATCGGAAATTAAAAATATTTTATGCCAGGTGTATATATAATATAAACGGAAATTTAATCTAATCTCAAACACAATATTTTTTAAGCAAGTCTCATAAATATATAAATGCAAAACACCACACACTCACTCATTAACCATAAATTTCCAGAAAAGTAATGGGAAGGGTATGTAGTAAGAAAGGCTTTTGTGAATTTCAAAAAAAAACGTTATTTTTTTAATGTTACAGTGACCAAAATTACCAATAATATATTTTATTAAATCAATTATATTCTAATTCAAAGTTTTAGGCATTACATCTTTTGGGAATGAAAAATAGGGCATGACATGAAATTGCAGATTTCTTCATTTTAAAGGTAAGAAATATAGTATACTCGTATTAATAGACTAAGAAAGGATTTCTATTAACATTATAAATACAAAATACAACGAGACACATCTAAGAGAAGCAAGGGTAAATCACTTTTTGTTAATAATTAAATTATTACCTAATATAAGACAGTTAGGTCGTTTTTCAGCATCCAGCACTGATCTCATCAGTGTGGCACTTTGTAATGCATTTTGGAAAGCCTCGGTACTGCGCTCATCAGATGCATTTATTTCCACTGGTCTGTAGCCTGGAAATGATGTTGAAAATGTACATATGAATAACTTTATAAATATTATGTAAATAAGAAACAAAATAAGGAATATGCGTAATTTTTTTTTATACAATATAGCTAACATTGTTATAGTATAATTGTAAAAAAAATATCCAGCTCCAAAACACTAAGACATAGTATAAAAAATATTTTTTAAAATATCATACCGATACGGATACTTTATACGCGCGCTTGGCGTGACGTCAAAACATCATGTATAGAAAAATTACGACTTTAGTTTGCAGCGACAAAATCGCTAATCGCTCTGTTATGATAATACTTTGACGTCATATTCGTTCTGACCAATGGCGTGCGTTTCAACTATTTTAAATTTCCCACCTATATTTGCACTTTTTAATAATTATTTTCTTAATCAACGAAATTACATTATATAAATTGATATAGGCTTAATTCAAAAACAATACAGATTATAAAAAAAACGTTTCATCTTTATTATAATCACATGCATATTCCCTATTACATGTTTTTTTCCTTTGAAGTTCCATAATCATCTGATCTCAGTACGTTACATTAAGCTGAGGTTTGTTTATTTCTTTGAATGCACTAACTCTAAAACTAATTTCATTTAATTAAAACTCTAAAACTAATTTTTTGCCTATTTATTGAGGAAAGGTACAGGCCATTTAACATAAAGTCAGTCCTTATGACTGGAGAATAAATATCATACCTGCTAATCTCGCCAACAAATGTGCCAAAGTGGTTTTCCCAACACCAGGAGGTCCACATAACAAGGCAACTTTATGATGGGGGCGACCATCTTCATCGACTTCTGGCTCATTCTCCTTTTTACCCTTCCATTTATTACTCAATTGGAACTGTCCGGTGCGCTTACTGAATGTATTGCGTTGCTGTGGTTCCATTGTTTTGACCTCTTTCTTGAATACTATCTGAAATTAGATAAAAGATATAATATGTTAATTTGTATTGTTACATTTGTTCTCCCCCAAACCATGTCACCACCTTGAGCATAGTATGTGTAAATGCATTTTCTAATAAATAAATAAATATGTTGAGACATAAACACACAGCACCATCTAGTTCCACGGTAAGCTACGAGGCTTGTGTTATGGATACCAGATAGTTGAAACACTACACATATATAACTTGAAATACATACATATTATAAATATAAACACCCATGACTGGAGTACAAACATTCATGCTCAACACACAAATGAATGCCCCCAGCGGGACTCGAACCCGCGACCGCTGGCAGAGCAAGTAGGGTCACTACAAACTGAGCCAAATGTGTCGTCAATGTTAATGTTAGAAAGTCATGTATTTACTTAAGCTTGCCAACAGGATTTTAATCAAAGTGAATAATTTACTTAATTATAGAAATATTAAAAAACAAATCAAGCATATTACTGCAGATCAAAAATTTACATGACATACTCGTATATTAGTTATTAGCACAAAGCAAAGCCATGATTACTCACCCATTCAATTTAAAATGAATGTTGATAAGGGTGCGCAGACATATAGAATGAGGAGCATAAATATAAAAAAATATGTTAATTTTATGTATTCACTACTTATATTTCTTTAAAAGAATAAATTACATCAAGTCATTTAGTTAACGATTGTTTTTTGTAATATTTGTGTGTACCACTTCTGATCAGGTGAACATAATTTATTATATTGCTTATATTTGTAGTGTGCAATAAAAATATGTTTACCACCAAAAGGCAATAAATAATCAAAATCGGTCAAGTGCGAGTCAGACTTGCACATGAAGATTTCCATATCATAATCGATTTTTTTAAATTGCAAGGCAACCTTTTTGAAATTCGCCATCTTGTTTTTTTTATTATTTGTTGTTATAGCAACAATAGAAATGCACTCTGTGAAAATTTCAACTCTTTACGTATTACAGTTCATGAGATACAGCCCTCTGACAGACGGATGGACAGACAGTGAACACTTAGTATGTTATGTTGGCACCATTCGGATATGGAACCCCAAAAAAATTGCCTGTGTCAATACATAATATATTATTATCTTCTCTCATACAATTAGTTACATTATTATAATTTTTTTCACCCTATCCAAAGTAAATACAGCCAATGCAAATATTTAAATAAAATTAAATCTAACTTTACCTTGTCCCATAAATGAAGCCAATGTAACAAAGCCCTATTCACTGGTTCTTCTGATAATAAGTCCACATAAGATTTTGGTCTGTACTTCTCCACCCACATTTCACTCATAACATTAGTTGTTACTTCTTCTTGAATAGATTCAGTTGATTCTTTTTGTTGCTGCTTCTTTTCTAACTGTAATTAATTATATAAAAAAAATATTAAATATATGAATTATTATAAAAATTAAATGTATCTATCTTATAAAAAAAGGACATGTTGACCCATTGTTTTATTTCTACATTAATATACCAACAACAAACCACTGAAATATTATAAAATAAGGATTTTAATAACACAATACATTATAGTAAAAATTTTACATAATGAACATGGTATTCAGAATTTTAGTAAAACTACATATAACTAATTACAAATGAAACAGAAAAAAAAAAGAATATTATGGTTTAACTGGTTACCTCTTTTCCTTGTCTTTTTTTAATTTATAAAGTTTTTGGTGTATGCAGTGATCAATTTGTTAAACAAAAATAAACATACTGTTATGGTTTTTTTCCTACATTAATTAGTAGGGTTTAAAAGAATAAATCAATTAAATTTTTAATGAAATAATTTTTCATGTAAAAACATCTAAGAATTGAATTAAGTTCAAATATTCAAAAATATCTTACAATTTTCCTAGCTTCCTTCCAGACTGAAGCAAATGTAGTTTGTAAAGTTAATTTTTCTGTTGTAGTGTCTAGGACCTCTTCCCAAGCATCTTCTGTTAATAGTCTCACATAAACTCTTTCTCCATCCCAATTTGTAATAGGAATAAAGGGCCACCTACAAGAAGAATAGCAATACATCTTTTTTATTACAAAATTTAAATATATGTATTATACAGTACTGTATGTATATTTATCAATCAAGTAAGGTTTAGTAAGGTAACTTTAGAAGTTGAATTTCAAGATATCTTATATATAATTAATATAATTAATGACAAAAAGATTACTTGATATTTTGATTTAAACAGTAAAATAATAAATTGTTTTTACAAACTTTGGAACATTCATTGTGACATTTTCTTTTATATTATAATTGGGTTTCGTCTCTTTAAAACCCCTGCCTGAAGGTTCCACCAACATTTGCCTTATTTTTCTCCCTTCAATAATTTTATTAATTAAATCCATATCACTTTCTTCTTCAGTTTTTTGTCTTTTACTAGGCAGTTCTATATTGTCAAAACCTATATCATTAATATCACCAAACAAATCTTCAGCCGTTCTCTTATTAGAAACATTAGGCATAAGGACATCATCTAATTGTTGTAGACTTGGTGTTAAACTTATTGTAGTATCGCCATTATGAACTGAATTGTCTTTAGAGTGACTAATTTCACTGGAAGTAGGTTTGTTCATAGAAGGAGGACTTGTAAAATCAAGACTTCTTTTGGACTGGAAGGATTTCTTCTTAATTTTGTCTTCGTTGGAACCTATAAATAGATTGAATTTTAAGTTTTAGTAAAGATACATGATACGTAAAAATTGTAAAAGATTTGAAAGAGAGTTTTATTTAAAGTGATAAGCAATTTATGTAAGTTTTATACACAAAATGTTTTCACCTGTGTGCTCGTCCATTTCACGTAATAACTCCAAATCATCAGAATACATGAGCTCATATTCCTCATCAGGATCTGGATATTCATCCATGATGTGGTTTTATTAAAGTTCTCTTTGATAAATTTTATACCTATCATAAATGTTGGATTTCTAAAGGTACCTATAATAATTTTTATCATATATACTTAAGATATAACGTGTATCACTGTTTAAATAATGTTAAATGAAAATTAGATGGATTATTTAAAAAATACGAAAAAAAGTTATATTAAACAATGAAAAAAAAAACAACAAATTTCTAAAATAATAAAAAATACCGCCAAATTTCATTTGACTTTGACTTTTGACAGTTTTCACTTTTCACTGCAAGTTTGACATTAGCATATTATATAGGCTAAAAATAACAGACTAATTATATAAAAGTAAGTTCTTAGGCGTTTCCAAAGGGAAAGATTTCTCGAAAGGAGGGCGCTACACGTATGGCCTATTTACATTCAGTCAGGTTAAGCAATTTATTATGATATCTCTTTTATACGTGGTTTTTTGCTTCTATTGTTCGCCTTAAGAGGTAACTTAACAGGTAAGCCTGTGCCATGTATTGCGCCTAGAAGTTAGACTAGCTGAAGGAACAATTGAGAAGAAGAGGTGCATCCTGCGGTAGTAAATAAAATTTTGATTAATGCCGCCTTGAGGAAAAAAACACTTCTTATATTTTCTGCTACTGAGTTGGTATCCGTTGCGCGCATCACACCAAAGTATTACTTTTCAAAGTGCTCAGTTGTGTGTAAAGTTGCTCTAGTTGATACATTCGAGGTTGAGCATTTTGCCACGTAATGCGTTTTGGTACTATAATTGGAAAGGTACCATAGTTAGTAGATTCTGTTTTCCAGTCAAAGAGCATAATGCCGCTCTTCAGCGCACAAACGCGAAATAACAGTTCTTAATTATTTTCTGCTACTGACAATAAATTGATAACCGTTACGCGCTTGCTGTCAAAGCGGTACTTTGCAAAGTGCTCGATTGCGCGGAGCGTTGCTCCGAGTGTGTTGAAAAATTCGAAGTTGAGCATTATGCTACATAATGCACTTTAATGCTGTTATTGGAAAACAACCTTAATTTTAAATATAGTTTTAATTGCAATGTATATAATGTATTTTACGTGTAAACTTTCCTAGTGAATAAAATTGGCTAGGGCTTCAAATTGCTCTTTTCATATTTTAATTTTTGTATTTTCGTAATTGACCTGGTGCTTATTTTGGTAAGTAATATAACAGAGGTACTAATTTATTTATCATTTTATTTCTGTTGTCACTTTGTTATATAGGCTTTGAAATTAATTAAATTTCCTTTCGCTAGTGACTGTTTGTGGAACTATTAAAATCAGTTTACATTATTCTCTATTAATCAGTATACTATATCTAAGTGTAAGTATATTCTATACTTTTACAGCGATTTGAAAATCACACATGTGCAACTTGCAGGTTTTATTATTAAAATCTATACTTGCACGTAGGAAATAATCCGCCGCAATAATTTTATTTATAAATATGTACTATCCAATATAGCCATATCATATTATTGTGAACATAATTCACGCACAAGGTCATGGATTCAATTCCCTTATAGTGGAATGGTTAAACATTTTTCATTTCACCACAATATAGATCATCATAATTTTTTCAAATTAAAATTCAATAAAAACATATTTAAATAAAAGGTAAATAAAACACATTATATTTTGTATATACGAAATTTTTTAATAATAAGGTATATTTACAGTTGGTTAATTAACAAACGTGAGTTACATGAATAATTAGAAGAGGTACCAGAATTGTATTACCATCAAAGTTGCACTCCCACACTTTCAAATATCGTAGGTATTTAGGTACTATATTTAAGGAGATCATCGGGACTTGAATGAACGTCAGGGCTTACATTTTAAAATATCATTATTCATCATAATCGGAATGTACATTACTATCTTACTTATCTTCAAATTTGGATCTAAATAAGACAAAATGAGCTGCAATGTTCAACAAAATTTATTTCTCTTTCTTGGTAAAGAAATAAATAATTATAACACTGGCTTGGTACTTGTTTATTCCAATATAAGTCACGATCAATATTCTAATTGCAATTAGCAGCCGACCTGAACTATAACAAACGTTTAAAATAAATATTTAAATTTCCATTATTTTTTGCAGACGGCATCAAATTTGTGTTAGATCTAAGATAGATACAATTTCTATCACAAATTATATGATCTTATTCGTATCTTAATCGTAATCTTCACCATTAATAACAAAAACCGTAAAAAATAAAGAAATATAACAAAACAGCACTATAACACCAACAAAAGCTATATAAATTCAATAAACATCACAGACATCTACTATACCCAATCTTTAATGAGTTTGGAATATTTTTTGAGATTCTTTTTATTAATAAATACTTTCTATCCTTATGAACATTCACTTGACTAAACAATTTCCTTACACTACGACACTCGGTGCTACTAAAAATCTATTCAAAGAATTGATAATAATTAAGTTTTAAACATATCCTATGTCTAGGCGTAGTTATTGTGTAATACACATAAGGTCATTGAAATGAATATACGTAATCAATAAATAAAGTATGTAATCAAGAATAGAAAAAATATTGTGTTTATCAGAATTCTGTTGTTGAAGGTTTAAAAATCCGTTTTAAGTCGTGTACAATGTGAATTATATAGGTACTTATTTTTTTTATAGATATACTGTAATCACCCAATACAAGAGCTTGTTACTAAAAGATGGTTTAATATAGGTTTAAACAATAAGTAGTACTGCATAATATACCGCAACGAAACCTTACGCTACGCCTGTGTTACATGGCTTGTAGCAAGACGTAGTCCAGTCCGTCTTATGAGCTATAATTAACTTTGTCTATTAAATTTGTTCTTGATTTTCTCCATTTTTCCTACTTTTATTATAACTAGACATTTTCCACCTTAAAACGCCAAGCTCTCTAAATATAATATAATTTTAAGCAACAAATTCCAAATTAGTGTCGAAAATTCGGTGTCTACATTATTATGGTATACGTTTCTATCATACTTGCTTTATTTCTATATCTTACTATGAAATTCATAGTTTTAGACCGAGTGCCACTCAGGCGTATTTAATACCTGCCGTCATTTGTCTAAGCTAGACTAATATTAAGGACTTATTATATTTTAATCGTTATTACTGTACAAAACGCTTATTCATCCGCAAAATTTTACCTATTTGTTACATAATATATTTCATTGCCATGATCATTCCGCTTTGAGCCGGCCATACATACGTACGTACACATTTTAAGAAGGGTTTACCGGTAAAATACGACAGTGTTACCACGTTATTGCATCCTCCCGCCTGCCAGACATTTCGCTAATATCATCTAACTATATGGCTTTACGATCATTTACTACATTACGAACTCTTTAACTTACTAGCTAACCGCTGCGCTATTGGACTAGAACGCCGCTATGAGTGAGCAGCTTTGAAAATAAGATTATCAGACAATTACCTACAATATTACAGACATACAGAAAATACAGCACTGACTATTCATCGTGGGCTTCCCATAAATGAAATGTCTCCGAAAGTTTAAGCTATTTCCGTCTCCTATTTTAAACATAACGTATGACGAAAGATGCAGCATGCATAAGTTCGTCTATGTTCAAGAATTATATAAGGACAGTATCGGTATATATTAGTATAAGTCATATATTATGACTCTGTCTCCTTTTTTTTCTGTGTAAAATTGTGTTATTATCACATTTTAAAATCTTTGGAATACGCCTGTGTATTTAGTCTCATCTGAACCCGTCGTCTTAATTTTGGCTGTAAGTCTTACAAAAAGCCTTGGTCAATCATGTGAAGAAGTTTTCTGCTGAGCAAAGTAATTTGAAATATCCGTTTGGATCTATAATGAGATATTTGAGAAAAGTTTAATTTTTTTTTATTCTCCTCAAAGGGAATCAAATAGAGAAGTTACTATGAGATGTTAAAAGAGCCTTCCCGCTCCGACTATTAACGATCACACATTATGCTAATTTATTTATCCAATTTGTTCCTAAATTACCTATAAGTTTGATTAGTCGTCCATTTTACAATCGACGATTGACCAAGAGCTTCTGTAGATAAAAGCCGGCATCAAACACGACTCGGGCGGTCAGTCAGTGCTAATCTGAGCACAGCGACCTCTGTGTGTCAGGCAGCCGAGAGTGCGTGGGGGGGCGCCGGGGCGGGGTGAGGGGGCGCGGGCGGGGGGCAGTCCACTGTGCCGCACGCCTTCAGCTCCGTGAAGACCTCAGTGAAGAAACCAGGCTCGGAGTTGATTCTTAACATATTAAAAGACAGTCTGTCGACGATGAGAAGGCAACGATCCCAGAATTTGTCTTTCGAGTCTTCAACTAAGAAAGGCTTGAGAGGATAGGAGATCTCATTGCCCATATAGGAATATGAGAGATAGAGGCAGGTGAGGACGACCGCCTGCAGCTCCTGAGGGCGGGCTATCCGCTCCCCGTCGACCAGCTCTCTCACCAGCATGTACACAAAGACTACGTTTGCTGGGTTGATGAACGCCACGTCCTGGAATGAGCAAAGCGTATTATTAATATTGTGCCAGAAAAACATGACGACTTATCGGAATTCCTAAATTAATTTCTTTAATAAAACGAAGTACAATTTTGTATAATACATTATTATTTGTCATTGAAAGCAAATTGAATAAAATTGATTTAATATACCATATTGCAAACATCTATTGTGGAGGAAAGTGGCTCATACGAGTATTTTCTAAAAACCTCGAAATTATTTTCATTAGTAACTGTACAATTCAATACAATGGCGGACTATAATAACTTTTGAAATAATATCTATTCACCTTGGACTGACCTATATTATGTTGATATCGATCGACATGATAATTGCATTAAAACAGCTACACGTGTCACTAGGTCTAAGAATTACTTTTACTTCAGATGAGTTTCTTCCACGTGACTTTATTTGTAGTCACCTAGTAGTCTAATTTTAAACTAGAACATATAGTCCAAAATCCCAGGGCCACCGACGACGATTGACGAACGAAATGTGGACGAATGAGTAGTGTTAGTATGTAGTGTACTATTATCGCATGCCTACCTGCTAGCTTGGTTAGACGGCAAATTTCCATGTATTAGGTAATCAAGGTAGGTACATAAAAATAAATTACTTACCTCACGTAAATTCTCCAAGTTGATTTTCACATATATTTTAGACAATATCGTTAAAAATAAGTCGTCAATACTCCTAGACCCTTTCCGTCGGCCGTATTGCTTTGCAGACGCTTTAAAGCTCCCAAAATAATTAACTTCACGTAAATTCTGATATTTTTTATATATGTTCGCCAGACAACTATTTTAAAACCTTTTACAAGAAGACAGGCCGAGCCAAGGGGCAAATCATCCCCTAAACTCAATTTTAATGCCTCTGTGGGTAGGAGCGTGAGGACATTATCCACGCGCATGAGACTGAGTGAGACATGTATTAGCATATATTGATCTCTCTCTCTCTCTCTAAAATATACGTAAAAATCAACTTGGAGAATTTACGTGAGGTAAGTAATGTTTATATGCATCTTGATTACCTGATACCTGGAAATTGGCCGTCTAACCAAGCTAACTGGTAGGCATACGATCGTAGTATAACTAACACTACTCAACAGCCACCTTTCGTTCGTCAGAAAATATGTGACATCTGGTGGCCCTGGGATCTTACTCTAATAGGTTGTAGGTAAACAGTATAAAAATGATGTATAAAAGTAAAATAATTAATTTTTCACTATAAAATGTACACCGACTTTAAATCACTCATTCAATCGCCCAAGGGCACGAGAAGCTTGCGAGAGGGATCAATCAGGCTGTTATCCACCATCCCAAGCATGGATTGGCGGACATCACATGTCTTTCAAAAACTAGTTACTCAGACTTGCAAATCTCATGAGGTTTTCCTTCACCGTAAGGGAAATAATTATTACACCCTTAAAGATTTTTAAATCCATTAAGACTACCTGTAATATTGTGTACCTTCTACCTACTCATAAAAACAATTCGAAAATTGATTCACAATTGGTGAAGTTATCGTGTAACACACGTAAAAAACACACCCAACCGAATTGAAACTCCGCTCCTTTTGAAGTCGGCCGACAACTTTATTTCTTTCTTTATTACTCTTTAGTAGACTACTTCTACGTAGTAATTAGCTTGATTGTAATCTTAATAGCTGGAGGTTATAAAACTAAAATAATAAACTCTACAAAATTAACTTAATTAGAAGACTAATTCACGTAAACTTTGTTTGGACTTGATGGAACTATTAGCTTATGCTCTTATATAGATCTTATAAATGTCACTACAATGCCTGCAAAAGTGAAGCGGAGTCTCATGAAACTCAAAGGAGCAAAATGTGTTTCAAAGCAAAAGGCTGTGTGTGTCTCTTATATTTATTTAATTTTATCATCAAATGGTAAGATTTCATAAAATATGAAATGAATTACAAATGATACAAGTAACGGTTTTAATGAAGCAGTAGGTAGTATATTATTATAGAGCAAGCACATATTTGACTACATTAATTATTTTTATATAAATAAAGGTTTCATTACTTTATTATGAATGTTTTATTAACTGTTAAACAAGCATTTTTGTGTAATAATATTGTTCATTGTAATCTATTAATATCAAGCCTTGAGGGTATCAAGGTTTACAATCAGTTGTAATTAAATCAGTTTAAATTTTACTGCATCCCTAATATGACCTGATGATAATAGTGTATCTCAAAAACACAGTTTTATTCTACTTTCTTATTTTAATATTAATATTTAATATATTAAAAAATATTTTTTTTCGAATTTCATATTTTTTACAGAATGGTCATGGAAGCTACTAAGTTGTTGACGTCTACCCACATAATGATACATTAATTTAGAAGAAAAGAGAAACGGTCAAAACAAAAATCAAAAGAAAACCGCGAGTTTTTAGTTTTATTTTTTTAATTTAAAATGGATTTATTAAAATAATATAATAAGTACAAAGCATTTCTGTTACATTGTACTCTATAATAATTTATAAGTAGGTAGATCTATATAGAGATTGTATCCATAATTACATTAATAAGTGTTTATTATAGCTTTACCTCACGTTAATAACTCAAACCTCAGTTGAACTCTCATTATATAATCTATACATATAATAAAATTCTGAGTCGAATATTTTTTGGAAAATCTTATTGAAACAGTTATTATTATCGATACAGAGGCCTAATCGAGAGCTTGGTATGATAATATCTGGTTATCCGGGTCAACATATAAGATACTTTTTACTGGAGGAAAATATCTCATCATAATATAGCAGAATAATAGTATTTAGTATCGATTAAGTCTGATATACTCGTAGTTCACGAAATTCCTAGTAAGTGACCAAACGCTACAAAAATAAAGTCGCCTTTGTTCTAAAGGGACTGGAACCTATAAACGAGTCAATAGTTACGAGCTATTAAGCCACCTCGAAGTAGAAACCAAAATACATTTATTAATGAACTAGCATTGCCCGCGGCTCCGCCCGCGTTCTGAAGACCAAAAATCAAAATTTTTAGTTTTACATATTAGTATACTCTTACGGTACGGTTACGGTACCACGGTAAAAATTATCCTATATGTTGACCCGGATAACCAGCTATCACCATACCAAATTCATCAAAATCCCTCCAGTGGTTTTCTGTGATGCCGTAATAGACACAGACAGATAAAAATTGTAAAAACTATAGATTCGGCCTCTGTATCGATAATAATGTTTATTTCAATAAGATTTTCCAAAAAAGTATATAATGTACAGATTCGACTTAGTTACAATTTTATTATATGTATAGGTAGATTACAATGTGTGTAAAAAATATATTTTTCGAATTGCTATAAAGGAATTTATACTTTATACCTTTGAATTACAATAATATATCCTTTATGATTAGGGCATTAGTTAGCGACATTTATGGCCGTATCTACTTGTAAATCAGTCCTAAACAAACATCTTTGTATTAATATATGTAGAAAAATTGGCGGCTTACTATGACTTCATTCGAATGTGTCCTTGGGTACGTATCAGTAGAGCCTATATCTTACTCCAGGCTTTTTATGTATTAAGTCACATCCTAATCCATTATGCCTTTTTATCGTGAAGAAGTACTTACTAAATAATACATGTACATGCGATCTTTCACTTTTATAATAGTATTCCGAGTAATTTACCTCACGCGGAATTCAAACCTGCGAGTCATGGCTGGACAATAATAAGTCAGGCTAGTTAGATAATACTGCATCAACTTATTACGGTCAACAAATTTTCAGCATACAATACAATTTAATCGATAAAAGTTAATGAAAATTCATAAAAAATCTTCTGGCAACGGAAATGTGGTGAAACGAAAAATACGCATTGCGGTTCCGAAGTTCCCGTAATGAACTGTAGTTGCTTTTTAAAACAACCCACCTGTTAAACTCTTCTACATCTACTTACTTATATTTTTTATGAGAATTTTACCTACTTGATTATTTCCGAATCACCAAGCTTTAGTATGTTTTATTCAAGTCTTGTAACACTATGTAAATGACATGTTTTGTCCATTAATTTTTTTTTACAAACTGAAACAAAAGTTAATGCATTATAACTTGATAACCCATCCAATATAAGGTTTCCTGGAAATACTAAGTAGAATAAAACAAACACAAACATATTACGTAATGTTTACCGTATCTAAGCGCCGGTCGGTGGTCGATACGAAACCCCTCGTTCGAAATTTGCCAACTCCGAGCTTGCCTAATAATGTAAACAAAAGAAAGCTCAACGAAGATTGTTTAGAAAAACACAATAGACTGGAAAAAATGTGAAGAACCAGAATTTTAGAGTTTGCACAATTACTTACAATTAACGTCGCTTAGATTAAAAATTTCCTTTAATAAGTTTTGTCGCTGAATTAAAAACATTATTATATAGGCTTGATTGAGAGAAAAAAATATTAAGTAAAAAACAGAGACGGTTTTTTATTCAACTTCCAAAAAGGAGGATATAGTATATACTCGTAAAATATTAGATACCTGTATTAAATAAAAAGAAGACAATAAAAAAATGAAATCCATAGTAATATTGTAAATATGAAAGTGTGTTTGTTTGTTTTTTTTTATGTCCTTTTTCACGTGGAAACGGAGTGACGGATTGGCGTAATTTTTTGGGAGTTGGAGGGCTAGAGAGTGACATAGGCTACTTTTTACCTCGGGAGATCATCTAATTCCCACGGGAAAACACGTTATAACACAACCCAAAAAAATATTTATGATCAGAATTACTTGAAACTTGGTACTAATGCTCTTCAATAAAATAAATACCTGTGTGTTAGCATTTTTCGAAATTCGTTATAGGATAAAAGTTTGTATGAAACTACCTTTTTAGAGATTTTTTTGTAGTTTTAGCGCGAGCGAAGCCGCGGGTTCTGCTAGTTAACTTCCTAATAATTTCACTGATCGCTTATTATAAATTATTGATTTAACATTTACATGGTCCTATCAACACACCTAACTTACGTAATTTATAAAGATGGAAAACCAAAACTTAACTTTAATAGACCAAATATACAAGTATGTATTGATTAACCTACGTATTTCTTTAATGGCTTCTTTAAAACACCCTCTCGCTCTAAAGTCTAAGCAAGCTGATTCACGAAGTAGTATCGATTACTCGCCGTTTCGTCCATATTGAATGAACGTACGGGGTTTGTGAGCAATGTGCTATCACACTGAGTGACTTAGGCTCTACGTATTGTGGGGCATTACCCTTATGATAGCCATAACCTATGGTGGATACAGGAAAAATATGTATGTGGATACGTACAGCATTTTTATTAGGAAAAATTAGTTTTCACCCATGACTTTTCTATATAGTACTTGAATTATAAAATATCTTACTATATAAAATTCTCGTGTCACAGTGTTTGTAACAAAACTCCTCCGAAATGGCTTGACCGATTCTTATGAAATTTTCTGTGTATGTTCAGTAGGTCTGAGAATAGGACGTAAACTATTTTTCATACCCCTAAGTGATAAGGGTAGTCCACCACAAAAAAAAAAATATTTTTTTTATGATTCGGCATTAAAAATACATACAAACCTAAAATTTCACTAGGTACGAACCCGAGCGGAGCGAGGGTGAGTCGCTAGTGTTTTAATAAAAAATAAATGGCTAGTTACCTATATTAAAGCGCATTTTAAAATTAGTGTAAACGAAAAACGATACCTTATATTTTTACCTATGATATTACAACTCCCTATGGTATAGACCCATTTTGTACCTTTTCAACAATATGCCAACCCAGTACACAAAATTAGGTCAATCATGATTAAAAATATGAAATATTATTTACTTTTTAACAAGTTCTCATTAGCTTCACTTTTTAATTACCTACTATGTAAATAAATTTTAACCTACATCTAACTATCGTATGCATTTGAAACTTTATACCACCGAGCTGATTTGATGATGGAGTCAGAAAGTGCATAGTGTAACTCTTCAATGGCTACTATTCAAAACTTATATCTTCTTTTACTCTTTTCAGCTTTAATTTAACCGTTTTAACAAAACCACATATTATGTGACGACACGTTTGGCTCAGTTTGTAGTGACCCTACTTTGCAGTGCCAGCGGGTTAGAGTCCCGTTACGGGCATTCATTTGTGTGATGAGCACGAGTGCTTGTACCCCTGTCATGGGTGTTTATATTTATAATATGTATGTATTTAAAAAGATATATGTGTATCAACTATCTGGTAGCCATAACACAAGCCTCGTAGCTTACAATGGAACTAGATGGCGCTGTGTGTTAATGTCCCCAACATATTTATTTATATATTTATATTTATGCATATATGTACAGCTATTGGTCAAACGAGTGTTTTTTTAGTATTTGTAAATATAATTGTTAACATTTTAAAATAAAACTAGACACTAGAATCCCGTGACCATGATGGCTGTAAAGCATTCGAAACGTCAGGAACCTAAAATCAAAATAAATCCGCGAAAAATTTCTAAATTATTTATATGTACATATTTACAGATGCTTCATCTTATTTAACCAAGAAAAATAATTTAATATAACTATACTATACTAAAAAATCAATAACTATCAATTCTTAAAGTATCAAAAACACAAATTATATAGGTATGTCTCGTAACTAAAACTTATATTTATAAACAACTTAATTAAAGAAGTCTAAATAAATCTATGATTATTTACTATTACTATTATATTAAAACATTCACATTGTTCATTTCCTTTGTTTTTAATTTTATTGCATATCGACTTTGACATCTGTATGACCTAATAAAATAATATCGATTCTATTGGCAATGTCCCCATACAATAAAATCAAGTGTTAAGTATATTAAAATAGGTAAATGCAGTATAAATAGATTTTTATTAGGTTATGTAGTCGAAAAGATGTTATAAAATATATGTGGGTAGGTAATGAAATGATAGAAATGCACAATAAAATTTTCACACAATTGAGCAAAATGTAGCTAATTTTTAATAATAGAGGAATTCAAATTCAAAAATGATTAAAATTTTGTACTAAAGAAATAAACACAATTTTGAAAATAATCTGATATTGTATAAAAAATACTATTTTCTTGTGGCCTGTCATAAACTCACACTAAAGAAAAGACTGTTGGTATTCGTCCGATATTCAGATGATTAAGAAATAATTGTCTGACTGTTGTCGGTTTGTACGAATATCTACCACTTTTTTGTTTTCTAATGTAAAATAAATGAATTTTAGGTGCAGGCGTTTCTATATGCAAAAAAATTCATAACCTACCGAGCTGAAAACGTGTTATTTTAGATCACAACGATTTTTAAATTCAAGAGTCTTTATGTGTAAAAAAGGAAAATCGCTACACAGCTAAAAATGGATTTTATTAGGAGAATATTGCTGCGTTATAATAAAACAAGATAATTCTAACCTATCGGACGATAAAAAATTTTAATTTAAGGCCATTCGATCTTATTCGAAACTTAAAATTTTAACTATCGATATTCTTAAAAATCTATATACATATTATGTACTTAAGAAACATGATAAGTTACAATTGTTTTTATAGAAACATAAAATTCGTAGTCTCAATATATCGCACACCAACAATAGTCGGACGGATAATATATTTTTTATTCATCCGATTATCGGACGAATAGACACACCGTAAAGAAAAAAGGCAGTGATAGCCCAGTGGTAACGCACTCCCTTGGGAAACCGAGTGAAGCGAGTTCAAATCAATCTGATATTTTCATGTGCGAATCATATCCAACATGATTACCACTTGTCTTAACGGCGGTGAAGGAAAACATCGTGAGGAAGCCTGTTGAAGTTTTCAAAAGAAAACAGAACCTAGCATGTTTTCAAAAGACATGTGATGTCCGCCAACCCGCAATTGGCTAGCGTGGTGGACTATGACCTGATTCCCCTCGCACTGAAGTGAGACCTGTGCCCAGCAGTGGGACGTTAAAAAGGGCTGAATACAAATATATCAGATATCCTATAGTCACATAATGTTGAAATTAATGTAACAAATCCTCAATATTGAAAGAAATTTAAGCATCCCACGGGATCTCCCCAGAATATAATATAACTCAAATATTATTCAGCAAGTTTCTGCATAAATAGATCTTATGTGTTTCGGGCTTCGGCAAGTGTATGCCAGTGTTTTGATTAGATTAGAAGTTCGACGCTTATATAGGCTTTTGTTTTGATATTCTATACAAATCAATTAGCGATAGTTAATTATATCTGTTAGCCATTTTAGATTAACCGTTAAGTGCTACACGTGCTAGTCTGGTTATGATAAAACGCAACGTTGGGAACTGCTAGCCAGCAAGGATGTGCCTTCTCGATAGTAGGAAAAGAAATGTGTTATTTAGTATACGCTCTCTATGTTATGAAATAAAATAAAGGCAACAAGGAAAATTGCAAGAATATTACATAAACAACTTTACTAATGTCATAAATTCTAATTTGTTTGTTAGTTTATCTTTCACTCAGTTCACGTATAGCCATGCCCAAGATAATTTTTGATCGTTATAAAGGACATTTTCACCCATTTATATATATATATATATATATATATATATATATATATATATATATATATATATATATATATATATATTTGAATGTGAAAATTACCATATTACAAGAAGTCACCAGTAAGTAAGTAGTAGTAAGTACACGTGACCAGTGTCAAATTAAAGGCATATTATTATATCTTAAATAGAAGTCAATTAAGTACTACACTCATTACTTTGTGATATATTAAGACAATAATAAACAATTACAACATAATATATTTTATTATTTGATGACACGTTTGGCTCAGTTTGTAGTGATCCTATTTGCTGTGCCAGGGGTCGCGGGTTTGAGTCCCGCTGGGGGCATTCGTATGTTAATGTTTGTACTTGAGTCATATTTATAATATGTATGTATCTAAAGTTATATATGAGTAGTGTATCAATCAATTCTGGTATCCATAACACAAGTCTCTTAGCTTACCGTGGAACTAGATGATGCTAGGTCCCAACATTAAAAAAACCTCTATGTAGAGTAATATATACATATATTAATAGGAAGATAGACTATCATTTATTTCTCTATTTTTCATTTCACTGCTGGCTATTACATCATGCAACTGCATAATATCCGCATACTTCAGCTTTTCTCACAGACATTCTTCCTCTTATTCAATTTTAGTTAAAATGTTTTGTGGAATACGAATAAAATATATTAACTTCAAACTAATTTTTACTTTTTAAGTAAGACTTATTTAGTACTAGCATTTCCCGCGGCTCCGCTCGCGTTCAGATAACCAAAAACCAAATTCTTAGGTTTTACATATTAGTATACTCTTACATTGCAGTTTTAGTATTTTTCTCAGAAATGACATATTTTCCCGCGGTAAAAAGTATCCTATATGTTGACCCGGATAACCAGCTATTACCATACCAAATTTCATCAAAATCCCACCAGTGGTTTTTCTGTGATGCGGTAACAGATAGACAGACAGACAAAAATTCTAAAAACTATAGATTCGGCCTCTGTATCGATAATAATGTATGTTTCAATAAGATTTTCCAAAAAATATTTAATGTACAGATTCGGCTTAGTTACAATGTTATTATATGTAAAGATATACAAATGAAAAATGCATTTCATAAAAATTAACTTTTAGTATGTACTCTTTGCAAAAACTTACAATTTAAAATATAGCCTTTGATTTAAATAAAAATGAATAACATTATGCAAATGTAGTAATCAAACTAGTTTAAACAACGATATAATTGACGAAGTATCGTTGTGCTTATTTCGAAGCTCGGTAGCCCAGGTACTTCGCATTTATAAGATATGTTTTTATGTTTAAACCTAGAGCACTGTGCACTCTATTCCATATAAATATGTTCATTATTTGTCTATCTTAACAGAAGTTAAAGTTTTAGTTTGTTGGGTAACGGCTCATTTATAAAGTAAAGTAATCGAATTATATTCAAATTGTTAAAACTAAATTTAGACGCGTTACTATTCATGTAATTTGATCGCCTCTATTATTATAATTTCCGCCACTATATTTCACTTCGATAGTAAAGATGATAATTTTGATAATTTTGTAAGAGAATTAATTTGAAATTCTGAATTTAGGGTAGAAAATAAATTTAACCTAAAAAGTATGCATAAAATCAACATATAGTTGTGTTATAAATTGCAATATTGTTTGTAGCAGGCAATAAATACCTGTCTAGATAATCTCTCGAGATATTTATGATTGAGCGTCCTATTGATTGAGTTTTATATATATATATATATATATATATATATATATATATATATATATATATATATATATATATATGTGTGTGTGTGTGTATGTATGTATATACGTTAAAATTCGTCTAGTATGAAAGTACGTGTTATATAACTATTTTTAACCAAATTGAGTTTGCTTTACACATTGCATAGTTCAGTAAAGCGGGTTTAAATCCCGGGTCTCGCATGTCTGATATTTTCATGTGCAATCATTTCCAACATGATTACCACATGTATTACGGTGAAGGACAACTTTGTGAGGAAACCATGCAGGTTTGAGAGAATCTAGCAAGGAAGATATGTGCAGTCCGCCAACCCGCACTTGGCCGACGTGTTGGCAGTTGGACTATGACCTGATCGCTCTCGTATTGAAGGGAAGCCCGTGTACAGAAGTGGGACGTTAAAAAAGGCTGAATACATAGCTTTAAGCTGATATATGTAAATAAACTTAAAAAAGCAAAATTTTATGTAAATACAAAATTTGATACAAATCATTAGAGCCGTTTTCGAGATACACAAAATTAAATAAGCATTGCTCATTTAATATTATAAGATTGAAGTATCTTGTTTTAGTGTGATAATATATTCGTATCTTTCAGAGATGGCACGTGTAACGTGTTTACAGTATTTAAACTATATTTAATTCAAATATGAAAATACTTTGAGTCTGTTTATACATACATATCTATATGAAATTTGATTAAATGATAACAGTGTATATTTTGGACATCAACCAGATAAGATTTGAGAGAATAATTCTAACGGAATTCTAACGTTCAAAACGTTAGAGTTATTTCCTCGAACGCTTCGCCAGAATAAACATTCATGAAACATTTTTTCTTCATTACTTTTTTAATATTTAGTATATATAATAATTGAATATAAAATATTTTTTTTATTATTTTGTCACATTGCTTTGCTTTCATGTTTTACGCCAACTTATTTCAAAAATAGATAGTTAATTACAGCTTAATTAAAGCAATTTATTAATTAATGTAGTATATATATATATATATATATATATATATATATATATATATATATATATATATATGTATGTATATATATATAAGTATAACTACGTAAAGTCACTTTTTTGTACAATCAGATACGTTTTGTACAATTATAAAATAAGAGCAGATGTTTCTATGTCAGTAGAGTTTTTTGTGAAGGGATAAGCAGAAAATTCAATGTTTCATTTTAAGTAGGACGCGAGATTAAGCTCCTTTAAAAGAACACGTGCATAAGTATAGAGTTTTTACCTTTTTAAATTTTTTACATGTAACTATTTTTCTCCGTAGACATTACTTTGATCCTTAAAAAAGCTGTTGTAAATGCACAGCGTACGTCTTTTATATGTTTTTTGGTCACATAATTATAGCTTTATTTTTTACATACGTAAAGCTTATTTTTAATTAGTATATTAAGAAATGCACATATTTTTTAAATTTATATGAATGCAGAAGGATCAGATAAAGAGTTAAAACTTCTCATCTTACAATTATCGATTAAATGCAGATGGCTGATTTTTGATAAATGAGTGAAGAAGTATCTTCATACTATCTTTGCCGTTTTGGTTATTTTAGTAATAAAAAAATGAAAGTTCCCTACATCCGTAGTAAAGATGGATAAGATCATTGGTTTGTTTATCTATACATATAATAAAATTGTAACTAAGTCGAATCTGTACATAAAACGTTTTTTGGAAAATCTTATTGAAATAGACATTATTATCGATACAAAGGCCGAATCTATAGTTTTTACAATTTTTATCTGTCTGTCTGTTACCGCATCACAGAAAAACCACTAGAGGGATTTTGATGAAATCTGGTATGGTGATAGCTTGTTAACCGGGTCAACATATAGGATACTTTTTACCGCGGGAAAATATCTCATTTCTGAGAAAAAACCAAAAGCTGCAATGTAAGATATGTATACTAATAAGTAAAACCTAAGAATTAGGTGTTTGGTCATCTGAACGCGAGCGGAGCCGCAGGCAATGCTACTTTATATATATGTCAGAGCCTCCTTTCTAGATATCTATTCGGGTTACTGAACTGCGATAAATACGTAATAAAGTCAAAACCACATACCCTATATGCGACTGAAATTCGCCCTTAATCGATTTTATAATTGTAACTACATATTAAATACGAATAAATTTAAAGAACATAGGATTTAAATAATTATTTAATTAATTTTAACTTATTACCCTCTCAGTAATAATAGACATATTTATTTTCAGAGCACCGCGTACAAACAAATGAGGGCGTGAAATCGCTCTCACTGCGGGACAAGCTCCCCGCATAATGACGACATCAGCATCTTTATTGATATATTTTTTTTATATAACTAACTTGTCGTTACTACTTGTACTTGCTTATGCTAGGTTAGTAATAGATAACGTAAATACTAAATAGTATAAGGTTTTATCTATCCATCATGTCATGTGTTAAAAATTTAGAACTCCCTTAGATATATTTTTGCAAGGCCTGTCTGAAGTGTCACAAAAGTGTAAGTTTAAGTGTAAGTGAAACTTAAGTTTAGATTTTATTACAAAAACTAGCGACAAACAAAAACAAATCTATCCCACGGCAACTGCACTTTTTTCCGGGATAAAAAGTAGCCTATTTGTTATTCTGATTTATGAACTATATTAATGTAAAGTTTCATTAAAATCCAATCAGTAGTTTTTGTGTACTAAGCTGTATAAGTTACTATAGTTTTTTTGACTATCCTACGGAAACTCTTTAATTTTCCGGAATGAAAAGTGTTGACCGGGGATATAATGTACCACCAAATTACATTTAAATCGGTCCTACAGTTTCGGAGATTAGCCCATACAAACAGACAGACAGAGAAACAAAAAAATTGAAAAAATCTGGATTTGTTCTATTTCTCTTCTTACATCCCCCTGGCTCGGTTTATAGCATTTTTTTTCTATGTACAGACTTTTACAGTTTTATTATATGTATAGAATAAAATATCTATCTAGCTACCGTAAGTAAAGTAATTAGTTTTTCTTTAGCTATATGGATAATATTTATATATGGACAATTTCAATAAATATCTACTCAATAACAGCATTATTATGTTTAAATCGATCTAATAGATCTAAAGTCTTTACTTGTCAAACTTTTAGTGACTTCCGAAAAAAATTGACATTCCTAATAAACTATCTTGTATTTGTATTGTATAGATAAAACAAAAAAAAATCAGTTTCAGTGTAAACAAAACACATAAAAAATAACTTTATATTTAATTGACAACTAACATGCGTAACATTGTGATTTGTGTTATTGCTACTTTTTGTTATTAAAAACCTAAATATATATAAAAAAAATATTTAAATAGCAACTTATGTGACTTCCTATTCATAGCAATGTCGAAGTGTATCCAATAGCCGAAAAACATATCATATAGTCATTATTATGGATATGGAGGCCGAATCTATAGTTTTTAGAATTTTTGTCTATCTGTCACTCTGTCTGGGAACGCATCAAAAGGCTGCACGCACCACTGGACAGATTTGGATGAAATTTGGTATGATGGTAGCTGGTTATCCGGGTCAACATATAAGATACTTTTTAGATCCTTCTTACATCTCTGAGAAATCTATACTAAACGTTAAAACGTAACTAGAGAGCGGAGAGAGGGCGAGTCACTAGTTATGTATATAAATTAACTGTGTAGATATATAATAATTGTCTATCAGTAGGAACATGAATGAAGTGTACATGCAACCATCGGTCCCCATTGTTATCGGTTGATAGTACGTAGTTGTTATAGCATACCATAGACTCTTTAACTGAAAATCTGATTTACCGAAAACTTACGAATAGTTAGAAAATAAATAGGAAGATATACTTAAATCACGTTAAATAATACAACATAGGATTTGTTAAAATATGTATTCAGCCCTTGTTCACGTCCCACTGCTGGGGGTGGGCCTCCCTTCAGTACAAGGGGGATCAGGCCATAGTCCACGCTGGCCAAGTGCGGGTTGACGAACTTCACATGTCTTTCGAAAACTTACTAGGTCCTCTCAGACATGCAGGTTTCCTCACGATGTTTTGCTTCACCGTAAGGCAAGTGGTAATCATGTTAGAAATGATTCGCACAAGAAAATATCAGAGGTGCAAAACCCGGAATTTTAACCCGGTTCACTCGGTTTCTCAAGCGAGCGCGCTATCAATGGGCTACCACTGCCTCACTGTTAAAATATACAATTTACAAAAAGCTTTTTTCGAAAAGCTTTTAAGCTGTTTTAAAAAAATTTACGTGAACTTTTGTATTATCAATTTATCAACAATACGAAACAAAAATGTTTGGATTTATTACTTTTTCTATGTGGAGCAAAAATTACCTATATAAAGCTTATTAATAAATAGTGTATGTATAGAACATAATAAAATTGTAACTGATAGCTGTCTGTACATGGAAGATATTTAAGAAAAACTATTATTGGGAGTTTTTATTAACGCAATATTACCCAAAACAATGATTTTTAGAATTTTTGTCTGTTTGTTTGTGCTTTTGTGCGCGCTAATCAAAATAACGGCTAAACCGATTTGAGTGCGGCTTTCACTAATGTATTGTGATAAGCTTCACTTAACATTTAGTATGTTATTTTAAAATCAATTTAAAGAATCACATCAAACATCTATTAAAAAAAACTAACGACTAACGGTTAAAACGTACTTGAGGACGAACCCGAGCGAAGCAAGGGTGAGTCGCTAGCTTAAATATATTTGACAAGAATGTGCTTTTACTTGTATTAGGTATAAATGATATCGCTGCGTTAAATGTATTTTTGCTTATTTCATTAAACCTATTACAAAGCAAAAAATCTATTAAATTAAATGTATGTAGGTGTCACACTAATATATGATTATATTATTTTATGGACACTATGTATTTTATTACTAGAAAAAAAATCTCAGAAAAGCTCCCGATTATATGATTTGTTATGATTCGATGATAAAACAGTATATTTTATAAATTTAGGTTAATTTAAATTATTTCAATGAAAATAATGACGTGTAATTACTCTAAAGTAAATTATGATTAAACATATTATGTACATTAAGCAGTTAAATTAACGCATTCGCCGTAGTCAGCGCACTACACGTGCCATATACACGATGCAGATGCAGCAGACTCACCTTCAGTTACGTAGGTAATTATGCTGAACCAATTTATGCATCTTGATACTTTAAACATTAATAAAAGAGTAGAATTTGATAAAAATGATTTCAAAAATTCAAAAAATGGCAATAAATTTTTGAAATCATTTTTGTAAAATAGTGGGTAGGCACTGTCTGTAACATGTATGTGTTTGAGACGTCTATAACTTCAGTCTCTCCCATGACCATGATTACTGTAAAGCATTCGAAACGTCGGGAACCAAAAATCAAAATAAATCCGCGAAATAATTCGAAAAGACAGTCTTATTTAAAATGTCAAATATTCACGTAAATCTAAGAAAGTATTAAAAGAGCAAAACTTTGTTATGTGAATAAGTATATGAGATATTGGAAAAAATAAAAATAGGAAACTCAAATTATATAATAATATATGTAAGTAGAAATAACACTCTTTTTATCTTAAATAACAAAGTAAATATACTTATAAATATGTACATAAATAATAAAAACAAAGATATATTTGGTAAATAATATTACGCACGTGATGTATGCGCATTCAAGTTTATTTACCTGCCAACCCTGCAGGAGGAGCGACCGGTCAACAGTCCGTAGCCACATAACCGCGTCGCCGGCCTGAAAGTCGCGTAGGCGGTGACAACGGGTGTGAAGAAACATGCCCAAGCACTTGAGCAACTCCGATGTGGACGCCTGTATCACCGTCTTCCTGGGCGCCGGAATTGGGGCCGAGCCCACCGCGCTTGTCGGGAGCTTTTCGGCATAACATACATTGTTATTGAGAGCGTTCGTCCGCGCTACCTCTGCGTGCGGCGGAAGCGGCGCTACCGGGGCCCGCGCGTATATCGCTCCCCCCACGCTTACATTCTTGTTCCTATCCAGCGGTGCATTATCCGCTAACGGCGCTCGGAACGTCGAAACGCTTTTGCTTTTGCATTCTAGCTTCTTCTTGTTATTATTGGCCGTCGAAAACCTCTTCCATGACAACGCATTAATGAACAGCGAGTGCTTTTTCAGATTCTTCTCTAAGGCGGTCTTTTCGGAGATGATCTTGGCGGCATCGTCGAGGGTGGCGCGTCGTTCATCGCGGGGGGCGTCTCTGTTCTCTCTGTTCTTGGCATTGTTAAGCCGTTCGTAGGAGTAGGCGAGGGCGGCGCGGTCGGGCGGCGGCGCGGCTGTGGGCGGGCGCCGCTCGCGCGGGCTGAAGCTCAGCACGGTGCCCATGAGGCCCGCGCGCGTGTAACCGCTAGGTGCCCGCATGCATCGCGTGTGCGGCCTGCGACGGTGGCGGCCCGTTTGCGGGCTCGATAGCCCCGCGCCTGCGCCCTACGGCGTATCGACCGGCCGCCGCCCAAACCCCGCTCGCCCCCTGCTCCCCAATAAACAACATCGTCTCACTAAATCACGGAATTACCGATGGAGAATCCACTCGATTCCAATTAAGCCTATCGCTGGTCGAACATCATGCACGGCGATGGACAGGTGCTGTTTTGAGATGATCAACCTGCATTTGTTATATAATAATGCGGTAACTCCTCTAGACTGGCTCGCTTCCTATAATCGAATCTCTTCAATAGTTTTTCCTTATATTTTCTTCGTCAACATTCTACCTACATCTGCAACGCCTGACCTGAATACAATTTTCATTAAAAAATAGCGAAGTTATTTCAAAGCGTTTGCAGATTCGCTCGAGAGTGTGGGGGTCATTGTGTATTTACGTCTAGAATTAATTATTGATACAAAAGTTTAATTTTTTTATACATAAATTGCTATAATACATTTTTAAGCGATGGTGGGACAAGAAATAAGTTAAAAGGCTTCGTAGCTAGTGACATACATTATTTGATTATAATTACTAGTCTGAAAAAAGTCCTTTAAATTATTTAGATACTTAAATTCTTATCTAAGCTCTTACTCTACAATTGATGACGTAAGGGACTAAAGCCGGGCTTATAGTTGACTATGACTGATATAATAAGAATCCACTAACTGTATGTATAGTCTCGTATAGACGAAACTACACACTGTTATATATGAGTAATACATATTAAGTATGTTTTTTCATTATCGATCTATAACTCGTACGTTAATGAGAAACATTAAATTTAATAGATAATGAAAAGCATGAGATTAAAATAATATATTCATAAAAACATAATGTCAATGGAAGGTTCAGCGTTAAATTCATAATATAATATTCAGAGCAAGTCCTTACGCACCGTTGGTTCCATCACGTCATATTACGTTAACTACCCCTGTATAATTTCCATACACCTAGTGTTGGGTGAAGCCGACAACCGAGACCCCTTTAGTTAGGGGGCCTCGTCGATGCAAACTAGAGTTGCCTTAATCAATATTTCGAATGAGTTTATTGCCTACAGTGGTAAATAAATAAAATATTGCTGACTTATTAAATTTAATATATTAGTTGTTATTCATGAAAGTTTATTATAACATAAAATCATAAAAATATCTCTATCATCGAAGAGTATCGAACTGCTTCGATTTTACGTGTTTGTTTAGTTCGTCACAGTCTATTTCATTTATATTAAGTAATATAAGCATTTTGTTTATTTTAAAAAAATATTTAATTTAAAAAACATTATATAAGTATTCATTTCAATTTTCAAGAGAAAAAAATCTTTTATCGCGTCACACTTAAGCGCGTCACTGCGAAATAG
Organism: Brenthis hecate; assembly: GCA_951806755.1. Classification (NCBI taxonomy): domain Eukaryota; kingdom Metazoa; phylum Arthropoda; class Insecta; order Lepidoptera; family Nymphalidae; genus Brenthis; species Brenthis hecate. The sequence continues at coordinate 3,552,988 of OX638258.1, read as the reverse complement.
GACACTTCCATTGGCTCTCAAGTGTTTAATATTACCATTATTTCAAAATGAATAACTTCACATTTTACAAGAACACCGAGACAATATTAAAGAGTTCGAAAGAGAATAAGTGTACTTACACTTTTAGAAAAAAGATTAGTAGGTATAGAAAAAAAAACTTTAGTGACTCACACTCACTTCGCTTCGGAGTTCGACCCTAATCGACACATTACGCACTGTGATTCGTGACCAAAAATTTACAAAACCTCTACCCTCTATTACGCGACAACGCGTAATTTTTTTATTCCTTAATAAAGCCTATAACATATTCGACCAAATTCAGTTACTCACCAGAGAAATTCTCTACAGTCCTACATAACACTTTTTCAATCCAAAAAATAAATAAAAATAGCCTATGTCAACTTCGGCTGGATATGTACAACCTTTTCTCCGATAACGAAATTCCCATAAAAATGTTAAAAATGTTATAATTTAAGAGATTTCCGGTGCAGACAGACACTTTAAATTTAATTTATATAGTATAAATATAAAGAAATAACTTGATTAAGTACTAAGTAGATACATATATAGAAAAAAAACTCAATAAGTGAAATTTAATGAATATTAAAGTAGAATTACTTACATATTATTTTCCAATATCGTCTCGCGATCTGAAAATACGTTTTATAATAAAGACCATTGATCTGGACATCCGGAGCGTGGGCGGCTGATATGCGAAGAATTTTCATTAATATATAAAAATAGTCTCAAACAGACATAACTCCATATACTAGAAATTCATTCAAAATGGAGACTCTGAAAAACAGTTTTTAAATTTAAAGAAAGTTTTAAAATGTACATTGTTAAGAAAAAAAATCAAATAAGATGTTAGAATATTAACATAAGCGCTATTAGGTTTACAAATGAAGTAATTATGTTTGGAATTGTTTATATCCTAATGGATATGCATATGATTATCTATCAATTGATATCAGTAAACGGGAAAATATTATTATTATAATATTGACTCTGAAAGAAAATTACATTTATAACAAAATACACAAATGAAAAATGCATTTCATAAAAATCAACTTTTAGCATGTACTTTTTGCAAAAACTTACAATTTAACAATATTGCCTTTAATTTAAATAAAAATATATTGGGAAGCACATGCAGTAGGTAATCAAACTAGTTTTTACAATGATATAATTGACGAAGTATCGTTGTGTTTATTTGTTACCGCACTCACCTACCCCATATAGTACTCGTATAATTATTCATCACCCTCCACTTGGCTTTTGGTTGATATGTGGTTGTATTGAAATTATTACTACGTATAAGTAGTTTTAAAATTTCAATATCTATTTAATTTGAAAAAGGTATAATATTATAAGTATGTTTGTCTATTGTTTTGAATATAGAGTTTAAATTATTAAGCACTAGCGGCTCACCTTCGCTTCTTCAAAAACAAATCTATCCCACGGGAACTGTACATTTTTCTGAGATAAAAAGCCTATGTGCTATTCCAGACTATAATCTATCTCTGTGTCAAATTTCATCCCGATCCATTCTGCCGTTCTCTCGTGATTGAGTAACAAACATCCATCCAAACATCTAAACTTTCACATTAATAATATTTTATTTCATCAATAAAAAAAAACTGAATAACCTTAAATATATTTATCAATATCAGCAAGCGAAAATTAGTAGCGACCTTAGTCATTTTCTTATTATTGTTTGTAAAATAAAATTATTGACGTGATTATTGATTATTGCATTTTTATTTATGACTAGCATTGCCCGCGGCTCCGCCCGCATTCAGATGACCAAAAACCAAATTCATAGGTGATACATATTAGTATACTCTTACATTGCAGTTTTTGTATTTTTTTTCTCAGAAATGAGATATTTTTCCGTGGTAAAAAGTATCCTATATGTTGACCCGGATAACCAGCTATCACCATACCAAATTTCATCAAAATCCCTCCAGTGGTTTTTCTGTGATGCGGTAACAGACAGATAGACAGACAGAAAGACAGACAGACAAAAGTTATAAAAACTATAGATTCGGCCTCTGTATCGATAATAATGTTTATTTCAATAAGATTTTCCAAAAAATATTTAATGTACAGATTCGGCTTAGTTACTATTTTATTAAATGTATAGATAGAAACGACTGTCCAGACGCAAACGCTTGCATCATGGAACCCCTATAGGTATAATAAATTTGGAATACCGCTTCAGTACATTGTACTCTTATTAGTCACATATTACGATCCGTTCATGACCCTCAAATGACACGGGGTATTGAACTTAGGAAAATCTGTGAAAATCACGTTTGAAAAAGTTTCATCGAATTTTATTAATGACCAACGATTTACCCTCGCTTCGCTTAAGTGTGTCCCTAGGTATGTTTTAAATAGAAAAAAAGATAGATATTGTGAGTGTACCTTAGGAGATAAACACATGCAGACTTTTGTAGGCTTTTTTCAGATCTACAATTTTCTAGAACAGTTTTGATGTAGGTATTTGTTTAGATTTGGCCAACGTTAGTAGAAGCGACAGCAGTTTTTTTGCCAAAACACCACCATAGTTTAGTTATTTTGTACAAAATATTAACAAATTATATATTCAAACCTTCTTTGTTTATGGCTCTTTATATTAGAGAAAACCGTATTAAAATCCGTTTTAAAAAAAAATATTTTAAAAACATCCGCTGAGCAGTGTATCTCACGTGCATGCTTATTGAGTCGCTGGTTGCAATATTGGTTCTTGCACTTGCTACTACGGCAGTCAATCACATCTTTTATCCACTTGGCAATCTGAGATTGACGATGAGAGATATTATGGATTACAAGGTTTATTTCTTTCACTCTCAAACTTTAGTGGGACGACAATTCGATACAGCCGGTAAGGGGTCAGACACAGGACCCACGCGACAAGTGCTATTCTCGTATATGTTTGCACGAAGATGTAACAACGCAACTTCCCAACCCCAGGGTTTTACTGGGAAACCTTGATAAAAAAAACTCAATAATTATACTTATCTGAACCGAGACTCGAACGACGAACCTCTGGATTTGAAATCGTACAAACTGGCCACTAGACCAAGGCTGGTATATAACTCATTCATTGCTCGTTTTCCTGATTTGGTTAAAATTTAAGACAAAAATATTGTGGATATCGAGAGAACAAAGAAAATAAACTACAAGTCACTAATAAAACCAACTATCTCACAAAGGAAATAGCGTAAAGCCACAAACAGAATTTCTTTGAATATATGATATTCAACAAAAATAAATTTACTAAAGTAGAGCCTTGCTAGTGCTAACATGAATGGTCTGGCTTGACAAGGGAAATACTACCCTACTCTTAAAAGAAGGTTTGCAGGAACTGTTGCATTCTTTCGATACTTGAGACCCCTGATTGTCCAACTCTACTCTACTATCCCCTTCCTTCTCCCCTAATTCTTTTCATCCTAGTGATGTCCCTGCTGTCACATATACACAAAAGCTTACCTTCTGCCAAGCTTTGTGTTTATATCGTGTACTTGTAGAATGCAAAATATATCTATCAAATAATATTCAGGAAGTTTTTGTAAAAGTATTACGAAATAAAGTCATTCGACTAAGTGTTGCAGTACAACTAATGTAAGCAACATCCGTACCACTTTAGGTATTTGAGATTGTTTAAGTTTTATTCATAGAGCTTTAAAAAGTAACAATAGTAGAAATCTAGCTTTGCCCGCGGCTCAGCCCGCGTTCAGATGACCAAAAACCAAATTCTTAGGTTTTACATATTAGTACAATGCAGTTTTTGTATTTTTTCTCAGAAATGAGATATTTTCCCGCGGTAAAAACCATACCAAATTTCATCAAAATCCCTCCAGTAGTTTTTCTGTGATGCGGTAACAGACAGACAGACGAAAATTCTAAATTCGGCCTCTGTATCGATAATAATGTCTATTTCAATAAGATTCCCCAAAAAATATTTCATGTATAGATTCGGCTTAGTTACAATTTTATTATATGTATAGATATAGATCTAAGCACCCGTTTAGTTATTTTTTAAATTTTAGTGCCTCGAAGTCGTTTTTTTTTAAGTTTTTATATAATATTAAGCATATAGAAACTTTTAACTTATCTACTGCATTTCCTTGTAGCTTTTCATGAAAATTCTACACAGTATGCAACCCTCATAAATTCCCCTAAGTAAGACGTGAACACCTAAACTCATATCGGATATAGTCAAAGTAGAAATAAAATTTGGCCTAATATGATATCACCATAATAAAAAACTTAAAGGAATCCAGTGATCCAGCCGCTAGTGATGTGCATTGTGACAAACAGATAAACTAAAATTCTAATACAATATATGTACGTATTTTTATGAAATATTTTATGCGCGTAGACTTAGTAACTTTTTTTTACATTGTAGCACGTATATTATTTGAAATATTATTCATTATTTATAATAAAATAAGTTCATATGTGAAATACCGTTTAGCTATTAAAGTTCAAAAGAAAAAGTTTAAAGTTAGGACAGAACGTAGGCTTAAGACATTCTCATCCACGTATTACGTGATTTTTTTAAAGGGGAAATTTTTAAAATTACAATTTAGAAAATAAAATATTTGACCTAAATTCTCTTAACCCTTTTTTATCACAATGATAAGTCCAGACTGAAACAAATTGTATGGGAAAAGTAGGTCGTGTCAGTTTTCATTGGTATAAAAAGCTAGGTGGGTTGACCTGTTGTTTATGTAAAATGAGAACGTGTAGAGGTTTTATAGTGTAAGTTATTTTTTTCTAAATTACAAAGATAAAAACTGTATCGTGACTAGCGACTCGTAGCATATTTAGTAGACGTAGCGACATTTATTCATACATATTACTAGGATTTACCTTCGCTCGGCTCGGATGCGTTCGTAGCTGTATCTTTTTGTCATACATTTTATTTCAGTAAATACTTTTTTAATGGAATAGAAAATAGCAGTTGGGAGTGATGTAGCTTCCTATTAATTAAAAGAACTTTCAGAATCAAATCAGTAGTCTCAGAGATTACTCGTCATCCAAACTTACAAATAGAAATATACATGAATATTATTACCAGCGCTGGATTTACACTAGAGGCGCTCGGGACTAGTGCCCAAGGCGACAAAATTCGGAGGGTGGGAAAAAAAGTTCTATTCACGTTATTGAAAATGCTTTTTTATTTTCCAAAAAAATGAGCAATTAAAAAAAATATCTAGTACATTTTTCAAAAAATTGAAATCATTTATATTAGATATAAATAAAAAATTTTTAATTTTATCGAGATTATTGTATAGGTATACACTTGAAGATATATTAAAATAGTGAGATAATAACACAAAAGTATTAATGTGGTTAGCTTTCAATAAACTAAATAAATTTCGAGCAAATTTTTCTATAATTTAGTGTTAAATCACAATCTAATAAACAGTATCAGAAAGAAAGACTTTTCCAAAAATGGATGAAATTTTATTGAATCGATTTAGCACACATCGTCTATTCCCAAGTGATGCACGATAAGGAGGCAAAAATGAAAAACTATACGGATTCTATTGTAGTGGCATGCCAATGGCCAAAGTCTGTTCAATCTCTTTGTGTAATTTTGAACCAAATATTTTTGACAATTGCCGCATGCCACTATTTCAATACTTTTGTCCAAGATTTAATTAAGCTCCCTCTTTCAAAATGCTTGCTTTTTGTTGATAGTGTACGATCAAGGTAATATGGATTCAATTGTAAAGTTTTCAATTTGAAACTGCTCGAAGAATATCTAATACTAGCGATTTAGCTTCGCTTCGCTCGGGTGTGTGCTTACCTACCTTTTGTAATTATAATATTACTAGCGACTAGCCCTTGCTTCGCTCGGGTTCGTCCATAGCTTGCTTCCCAATATAAACTTTCATCCCCATTTCACCCTCTTAAGGAATGATTTCCGGGATAAAAGTTTCGCATGTCCTTTCCAGTATCTCAAACTATCTTCTTACCAAATTTCATCTAAATCGGTTCAGTTGATCCAGAGATTACCCTCTACAACGTCACAAACTCACAACTTCACAAACTCACAAACTTTACCTCGTTTACTTAGTGATATACAGGAAGTGACATTTTTTGGCTTATATTTTATCACTAACAATATCCTATGTAATATCTAAGGTCATAGTCTATTTGTTTACTAGATTTCATCCAAATCCGTACCAAATCCAAAATTTCAATAAGATTTTCCAAGAAATATTTAATGTACAGACTCACAATCAGTTAGAATTTTGTCATATGTATAGATAGATTTCCTACTTGTTGAAGTACTGGTATTAAGTACTCAATGTAAGAAAGTAACAAGAGCATAATTACATGCTCCGAATAACAATAGATTCTTAAGATATATTATAAGGGCTGTTTCACACTAAATTTACGTTTTGCTTACCACGGCTTATGCTTGACCTCGTGCTGTGTAGGTATAAGGGTTGGAATAGAATTGAAATAGCATATCCAGGTCAAGGTGGAAAATTTTCGCTGAAAATGCATGCTAAGACAATATTTTCAAAGTTAAATATAAAGCTGTAATTTAATGCTGCTACTTGTACACATGACGACCCACAATTTAAAATAATTTAATAACGTGTACAATATTAGGTCCAGGGCTATTCAGAACAACGTTACGGATTTAATATGAAATGGGTATTTATTTTTATTTTTTAGGATTCTATACAAAAATTGTGAAGGTACATATATTTTATTAGTAGAAAGAATAATTTTTTTTTGTTTTGTTTATTACTTGCGCTCCTCTGGATAAAAACAGCATAAGTAACTCACCTCACATAAAAATTATTTTCGATCTTTTTTTTATACGTAAATAATGTTCTAAGCTTGGTTTTAGAAGTAATTTAATAAAGGGCGATCTTTATATATCACGGTACTTGAACTAACGTACCTATGAGTTGTTGGTAGACTTATCACTCAATTTTTTTTAGGGTTATATGCGTAATGTCTGTGTATGAAAGTATAAAAAGTAGAAAAAATGAATTGGATACAAAAAGGAAGACAATAAGTAAAGAATTGGGAGAACTGCTTCAGAATAACAAAAAAGATAACCATGTAGAAAAATTAAAAATACAAGAAAAATTATTAAAAGAGAATATAAATAAATTAAAAGTCCCTTTGTGGTCTGCTGAAGAAGCTGCTATTACTGAATTTCTGAAATTACCAAATAGAATGCACAATTTAACTCCTGAACATAAAAATCACATAATTCATGAATTGAGTTTACCACCATCCAACAATAAATATCATTTAATTACAGTCAAAACATACAATTTGATTCATTTTATCAAAAATGAAAATTATTACTTTCGAGGTGATGCAGCCATATTTGAGCTAGGTGAAAAATTTTATATCAGTCAAAAATTGAAGCAAAATAAATTCATTCAGTTTTCTAATCCTGATTTTGTTAAAAGTATCGTAATAGAGGGGTGTGGAGAAGATCATACAGATTCTGATTCAACATTTATACTCCATCACAATGAGGACTCGAAGCCTAACATAGATAACAGGTTATATAATAACATATACTCTATTTCAATGTTTGAAACCAAACGTTCTTTAAGAATTAAATTAAAAAAATATTATCTAATATAAAAATAGAAAATTGAAATATTGAAAAAATGGGACTATTATTATAATTACAAAAGTTTATATGTGCATATTTACTTGTTACTACTTTTCGCTGAAACTGGTGGAGGAATTTTGATAAAGGTACACAGATTATGTGGGACTTATCGCGACTAGAAAGCCAGTACTACCCGTTAAAACCCACGCCTCGATCTACTCTTCTATAAGATAAGTACCAGGAGCAACCTGCATGGTATACCACCCACCGAAGAGGGCCACCTCCCTGTGTGTTTCTTGGCTTTGCGCCTGGCTGGGTTGCCGAACGCTAATGAGCCCTCCGCCTTCCCCACGACAAGGTGAACACAGATTAGGGGGGACACAGGCTATAACCTGAAGTAACACATAGGCTATTATGCACCCCGACGCACTCGATTTAACGAGGATAAGTCTTTAATTCTTCATATCGTTGGGCTCCCCCCAAATCCCCCGTTAAAAACTTAAAAGACGTAAAAACAGTATTAATATATATAAAAAGAAATGAAAATAGCTTATGCCTATAATAAAAACAAAATCTGCAGTTTCTCTTTCTGTCCCGCTATTTAACACTATTTCCCACATGCATGGGTTGACTGGAAGAGATCTCTTATAGAGATAAGTCCACCTTTGTCCACGTCACTTTCTATGTATTTTGTTTTTTATAATTTATTTGTGCAATAAAGAATATATATATATATATATATATATATATATATATATATATATATATATATATATATATATATATATATATAAAATACCGGCAATAATTCAACAGTGGCACATGCAGGTATTGCAATAGTAATTTGAAATCATTAGCTTAGCTACTGCCTACTAGCGTGCCACGTAGTTGAGAGGCTTCAACTAAACTCATTAGAGGCGGGTCACGTGACTATGTTCATTTGCCCATCAATCAATCCTTTGAGATAAAACAGTTTTACGAAAATTTGTAGCAAGTGTCAACTTCTTTATTATGTATTCTTTTTACGTTTTTAGATGCAATATGTTTTTAAAACAAAAACAAATATATCCCTCGGGAACCGTCTATTTTTCCAGGATAAAAAGTAGCCTATGCGTTGTTCCAGACTATAATCTATCTCTGTGACAAATTTCATCCAGATCCGTTCAGCCGTTCTGTCGTGAATGAGTAACAAATATCCATACATACTCACAAACTTACACATTTATAATATTTATACAGATATATAGATTTAGCATTTCTTTTCTTTAGTATATTCACATAAGATTAAAAAGATATAAACCTCGGAAAAAATGGATAAATTAATTTTTGCATTCAGACTTCAGAGATCGGAAGTCACGAAAATCGTTTTTTTGCAAACTTCCTGTTTCCTTTAAATATTTTTTGTTATTACAAAAGTTGTACAGCATTAAATTCTCTACAAATTTAATTGTCAGCAATATTTACTGATTCGAAAAGCCATTCTCGAGCGCTTTTCCACAAGTATAGTAAAAAGTGATAACACGCATTTTTTTTACGTCAAATCCCTTTATGACTGGACTATTCATGCAGCAGTGTGTGAAAAAAAATAACACCGGCTTCTTGTATCCCAGTACGTTAAGTGGTTCCCGTGGGCTATGTTTCTGTTATACACAAAACCTAGGGACATTAATTCGGGACACCGCGAACTTGATAAGTTTAACTGCAAATAATAATTTCAATTTGAATTAATTACGTCGCAGTGCATAAAGTCTGAGTACAGTCATATACTATTATGTTTATAACCAGTGATGTAATTGTCATTTAGCCTTGTACCTAATAAATCCAACCTGCTATAGAAGAGCCTATTTAACACGTAATATTATAAAATATCTTTATTGAGTTAATTGTTTGCAATGACAAAAAAAAATTAAGAAATAAATTTCATTTTTTACAGAAAAATATTTATTTTATCTTTTGAAAGATATCATTACTTCTATAAAAACCATCTCTATATGACACAACTGCCTCGGACTAATGGCTAGCATGTACGACCTTAGATCTAGAGGTCCTGGGTTCGAGTCCCGGGTCAGGCCAAGTTCAGTAATTGAGTATTTCTATCAAGAAATGCTCAGTGTCTCAGAGAGCACACAAACTCGTCCTGCGCCTTAATTCTCACTGGTCGTGTCGATTAGTCATTGGGATGACTACTGGAGTATTAGAATAAGAGGATTAGAGAGTGTACTTGTGTTACATTATAATATCTCCTGCGCAGGTGGCTAAGCTCAACGAGAATGGGCGCCCTAGCTAAAATCGATCGGGAGGGCATTATTAATACTTATAAGACGCAATTTTTGTCAATATGATGCCAATTCGTAAAATCTTTTGAAGCTATACCATAAGTAGAACAGCTTTCCAATCCAGTGGTCTTTACGGATCTACTACACTGACTTCTATCTTAATTTTTTTTTAAATTAACTGACTATCTTTAAATTAATTAATGATTCAAAAGTACTTGTATAAGTCTAATTACTTAAGTATAGGTAAGTTTCAAAAGCACTTGTAAAAGTTAATTTTCATTTAATTTATTTCATTATAATCAACTAGAATATCAATGACTCTTGCTATATAAAATATGGTTACATTAAACTACTTGACTCTATTATAGAGGGATTTCGTGTAAGCCCTATGTCGTTTTTAATCCCAATACTTGAATACTCGTACAAAGCATGATGACTTCGCGATCCTATCTTTATGGCGTCTGAGATTCACCCTCATGGGGAGCCTTTTATATTATAGGTTGTTCATTCTTCTCGCCATAGGGTGACTGGTTAGTTAACTATAGTCTGGGTACGTACTGTATGAAAATTATATTCTAAAATATTTTAGTTTATCTCTTTAGGCACACAAATAGAAAAATATTAAAAAAATACAACAATTTAAAGCTAAAACATTATTGTAAATTTGCTCCCCAATTATATCTTTACACAATATTAAACTAAATATTTAAATATAATTATATAAACAATCCAAACTAAAAAGTTGAAAATATAAAATATGTGGGTTAGTTAAAAAAAATGAAATAAACTAATAGTCGTCATAGTACTAGTGCGACTATATCAGATTCACACTGCCTGATTTGAATTCTGCACGAAATAAAAACTTGTATTAATCACATATACAGATATTTGCTGAAATTGAATTGAGAAAGAATTCATAATTACTTGATTTAGAATGCAATAGAGTGTTTATCATTTTAGAAGTAAAAAAAACATTAATTGTCGAATTAAATAGAATATTAAACTATTTAAATTGTAAAACATGCAGGTAATAAAGCCAAAAGCATCTGCGCGTAACACCTATTCATTTACTCTACTTTTAGATAAAAGCTTCATAAAGATCATGTACAGGTGTACAAGGAACATAAAGAGTATAAAAATAAAATATAGATTTAGATTCTTGCAAAAAAACCTAGATATCTATATTACGAGTATATTACTCGTAAAACACTACTGACCCGTAACTTTTAACTTCTGAAACGTGACCCGCGCCGTCCATTTCTCATTGTCTATTGTATTTAATTCTACTTCGAGGTTAACTTAGTTTTACTGAAAATATATAGTATATTATAAAAAATATAGTATATTACTTTAGGATAATGAAGTTTTCCAATGATTAAGACTTATTAAAATTGGTTAAGTACTTTCCAAATTTATAGATTACAAACAAACCAACATTTCCTCTTTATTATTAATATAATATCTATACTAATAATAGATTAATTAATTATACCTTTGTAGTATTTTGAATTTTAACATAGAAGTATCAAAGTTATGCTAACTATTCTCATTTTTCCTGTAACAACGCATAAAATACAACGCGATCTTGTTTACTTTTACTTTAGTATAAAATGTCAAAGGATTGTATGATCATCATCCCTTTTAAAATGTTACAGTTACATGACATTTCAATTCTAATCTTATAATGTAAACCAAACAGTAGTAAATATCAAGCGATTAGACCCAGACAGATTACTGACGAGGGTGAGGGTGCAACGAGGGTTGCAAAACTATGACGACCAAGCGAAAGTGACCTCTCACGCTGAAGAATAAGGTGTAAAATGTATATAGATAAAAGTGTCGTGGTTTGTTGGTATACCACCACGCATGAGGCCAATGAACTTGTCTAAATCATGGATTTGATTATAAATTGCAACTGGCTAAGAATGATAAACTTAAAAAGTTTGTATAGTTTACTAGCGACTCACCCTCGCTCCGCTCAGGTTCGTCCCTACTTACCTACGTTACAACGTTTAATATAAATTTCTCAGAGATGAGATATTTTCCCGCAGCAAAAAGGATCCTATATGTTGACACGGATAGCCAGCTATCATCGTACCAAATTTCATCAAAATCCCTCCAGTGGTTTTTCCGTGATGTGGTCACAGACAGACAGACAAAAGTTCTAAAAACTATAGATTGGGCCTCTTTATCGATAATAAAGTCTATTTCAATAACACTTTCCAAAAAATATTTAATGTACAGATTCGGCTCAGTTACAATTTTATTATACACATGTATAGATAGACGTTCTAGAAATTAACTAAGTAACTTTTGATATATCTGACAAATCTGTTCCAAAATGTTGTTTACGTTGAAGAGTGACTAATAGTATCAAATTCTACGAGACGTCTCTTATGAATTCCGCTTGTATAACTTTTGCAATATATTACACAAAAGAACACACATGTCACTTCGGCCCATATACTATTTATTTATATCCAAAATAAAAATAACATTAATTGCTCAGTTGCTGCATGAAAGAACAAATCAAGTGCGTATTTGGAGTATGGGAGAAATTAAAACTTACTCCAATAGAGATATTTTAAACATCAGTTTAATTTGGACTCATTGTCGAAAATGTAATATCTAATTTTACATGACGAAAGTCAACTTAACTTTTTCTTCTTTTTAAACGGGCGAAACGAAACAACATATAAAAACTTTTTTAGTGTTTCGCCACATGTATTCGCATTACTAATATTAATTGATAAGTATTTCGACTAACAGTGTCAAAGATATGTTAAATTCAGCGTAAACAATGGTTGTCATTACAATTGTTGAAAAATAGAAAAAAAAGTTATGTTATAGAATCATAATATTTCATCTCCATATATGTACATATTTTTGTAGATTTATCTTCTTCGCCTATTGTAGAATGACATCTATTCTAAGCCCCCATGTTACACTTATTTCAATCTTTGATTTGATTGATCTTTGACGTTTTTGATGAAAAGTACTTGAGTAAAATAAGGGAAAGTAGCATAGCTTGATCTTTTTAATATTTTTGATGTGAAACATCTATTGGCGCGCCTTCGTAGTTAAACCGACTCGTGGTATTACGACAAACGGTGGCATGACGCTGTCATGCGCTCATGCCTGTTCTACGCCACCGCTCTTGAGTTCCTTGTGTGTTTTCCCGCGTATACTATATACGCTCCAGTGTAAAACTGTCTGTATTAAAATTATTTACAGGAATATATTCTGTTATTATTTTTAATAATTAAAATATGTAATAAGAAAAATAAATTGATTTATTTTATTAACGAAACTCTATTTTTTTCTTTATTTTACTCTACATCGTTATATGTTTTTATTAATTATGAATTCTAATATTAACATAGATGTTTCACATCTGCCGGGTGCCCCGTAAGAGCCAACTTTTTTTATAAAATTCTATTTTACTATTTTCAACACAAACACACAAATACAACATTGAAATAGCCTGGAGACGATCGCATCGTTCCCAAGACGAGTTATCGTCTATAAAGCCATTTCCTTTTGTAATGGCTTTTAAAATATAAGCGTCCTGTTCATATTTTCGATTTCAGTCTTAAAACAAAGTCAAAAAAATAAACTATATAATTATATGTTACTAGCGACTCACCCTCGCTTCGCTCGGGTTCGTCCCTAGCTTGTTTTCCAATACAAACTTTCATCCCCACTTTTGTCCCCTTAAGGGATGATTTCCGGGATAAAATCACCCCCTACAACGTCACAAACTCACAAACTTAACCTCTTTATAGTATAGAATATAGATATACTTTTGAGTAAACGAAAATATTATATATATTTTAGTTCTCTTTGTCTTCACCAGACTGAAACAAATATCTATAAGTTTAAAACTTTCAACTTTAGAACACTCAAACATCGATATAATAGATAGCCGTAGTTTTATTACTATTACTTATAACTATTATTTCTAAGTTACAAACTACCACACATTTTCCAAGCTTTTATTACATTCTTAAAAGTAAAAGAAATCTTAAAAGTCCATTTTATTTTACTTCCAATCGCTGTAACGATTTAAATAAAAACCGACTTTAAACAAAAGCACTAAAAAGTAAAAAATTACTGATTGGTAGTTTTCATTTACTATACATACCTAATCAAATATTTTCGAAGTCGGTGTGCTTTGGCTAAGTAATTAAAGCCTACCTATTAAATACATACCTAATCAAATATTTTCGAAATCGGTGCCAACCCATACAAAGCAAAGCACACCGACTTCGAAAATATTTAATTAGGTATGTATAGTAAATGAAAACTACCAATCAGTTATTTTTTACTTTTTAGTGCTTTTGTTTGAAGTCGGTTTTTATTTTTTTGTTGAAAAGTTTTAATTTTTTCCTTTTTAGTGTAGACAGTAGTAGCAAAATAAGAATTCTAAAGTGTTAGGCTTGTCAAACCAAACAAAATAAGCCCAAACTCAAAGTATCTACTATTAGTCGTTGAAGAGTTCCACCTATTCACCTTCTGGCCTTACCATCAGATCAGGTCAACAATACAAAACCACTGTACTATCAACGGAAATAGAAACACTTGCAAAGTTTCAAGTCAATATGACAATTAGAAGTAGGTTAAATTCATTATTAGCTATTTTTCCACCCTTAGGGGTGGTATTTTTTTAAAATTTAAATGGGACCAATCTGGAAGTATACCCTTTCAAACAAAACAAAAATTGTCCAAATCGGTTAATAAATGACGAAGTTCTGAGGTAACAAACATAAAAAAAATACAGTCGAATTGAGAACCTCCTCCTTTTTGAAGTCGGTTGAAAATTGTAAAATTTTAAATAATTGTATTCCATTGAAAAACTCTGTTGGTACTTTTACGCACATGGCTGTTTTTTGCATAACTGGGTCCAATTTATGGATGTTTGCTTAAGTTTAATTTGGTTCTATACATTATTCTAGCACACAACTTTTAAATATATGTTATTTAAAAGCAACATTTTTGTACATAAACATTTCTTTAAATTGAACAAATAAAATGTTGAAGACAAGAGTGTAGTAAAAGTAAACGGAGTTTTTTAAAAATACACGTGCTAAAATATAAAGACTCCTTTAATAGCCTTGTCCATAGAAAAAGTGCATTTGGAGCCATATTGTCCTTCCAATTGAAGAGGTGTAGCCGACCCTCATCACACTCTCCCTCGGGACCGGGGAGAATTCACATGCATTCCAAATACGAATTTTATTTACACTTTTACATAGAATGGGATATTTTTTTACTCTAACACTTTGTAAAATTTTTAATCCGAACATCCGTTTGTCTGTGTGCTTGTCTAAATCTATACATATAATAAAATTTTAACTAAGCCGAATCTGTACATTAAATATTTTTTGGAAAATCTTATTGAAATAGACATTATTGTCGATTCAGAGGCGGAATCTATAGTTTTTAGAATTTTTTTTTGTCTGTCAGTCTGTCTGTTACCGCATCATAGAAAAACCAATGGAGGGATTTTGATGAAATTTGGTATGGTGATAGCTGGTTATCCGAGTCAACATATAGGATTTTCACCGCGGAAAAATATTTTCTTTCTGAGAAAAAATACAAAAACTGTAATGTAAGAGTATACTCATATGTAAAACCTAAGAATTTGGTTTATGGTCATCTGAATGCGGGCGGAGCCGCGGGCAATACTAGTCTCTACTAATAATATAAAGAGGATTTGAAAAATTATTTTTGCATTAGATAGCCCGCATATTGAGGAAGGCTATATTACATCGTATATATATAGTCTACGTACCTAGGAATGAACCCGAGCGAAGCGACAGTAAAATTGACTTAAGAATATTTTCATAAAAATATTCCATTACAATTTTACGAGTATATAATTTTATCTAAGTTCACATCGTCTTCATGATCATAACTAAAAAAGTTGATAACCGTATTTATCTTTTCCCAATCTTACCTAAAACCGCTTCATATTTTTATCAAGCCCAATAGGCACAAGATAGTAAATTAAAATAAAACCAATGATTATATTTGAATATATATTTTATTAAAATCAGTGGCAGTCCATAAACACTTATAACAAAATACACTATCTTTCACCGAGAAAGATTTTTCTAAATACACTATCTTTCACCGAGAAAATTTTTTCTTAACCAGAACTAACAGGTAAGTATAAATTGCTTTTAAGCTCAATATAAGTATATATTTAGTAATAACATTTGATCTACACTACTTATATAAAGAGAGCCACGTTCAAATGAGAACGGATAAATGCTTTGGAACAACATTTGGACTAATACACCCTTACCAATATTTCAACAATTTCACAAACTAGAAAAACGAGTTAAAGTCGGATAGCACTAATTTATGAACCCTTATCCATTTATCTTTATGTGGCAGCGTAATGCATAAAATAATCTAAAAATATTTGTTTCATTTAATAATTATTTTTAATTTATTTAGTCATGCCGTGGCTTAAGTGGTAGTATAATTTTAATTGGACGGTGTCAAAAGTTGTAATTATATTACAAACTAGCACTCGTCTGAATTCTCATAAAGCACCTCAATAATCAATACTTATTTTAAGTGCAGAATGTAACGAAAATAGGCCCTACAATAAGCCTTTATCCGCTATAATATATTAATGTATGCATTGTGATAATTAAAGGGTATGCAAGGGATGGTAATAAATGCACCCTTTTATTAACTTAATAGTAATATTTAGGTTTTAATACCCTTCTTTTAGTTCGCAAGATAATGTATTTCTCTCACGAGATAAATCTTGAGCGCTTAATTTATCATAGACTAATAAGAGATCTAAAATTATCATACTTAGAAAATCATATTCATATTTTTTAAAACACAATATTCTCGTTTTCTTTTGGTTGAAAGTTGGTAAAAATATAATATATGAAATGATCTATAACTAAAACTTATATCTATAATATCTCAAACAATGAGATTTCTTTAGCAATACCATTATGAGAAGAAAATTAACCTAAAATTAGCTTCTATACTATAATGGCACTTGCTTTAAAATACAAATAAAATACTTAATTGTGCGTCACACGCATATTAAATCTAAATATGTATTTACAAATTCCTTTGCCATTTTTAATAACATAAACGACTAGGCACTCGATATCAAAAGCTTGCAAAACATAAACAGCCTATAATAAATATCTCATCCATTCCATTAAGAATTGTGACGTTTTTTGGTGTTATAGTAAATATTTTATATATTTTTTTTATTGTATTTTTATATTTTTGGCAAAGGAATGCGTTTGCAACGCAAATAGACGTATCAGTCACGCGTATAAACTATAAACTATTTTTAACATCTATTAATAAAAGCTTAGACCAAAAAATAAACATGAGTCGTGTTGATAAAGTTATATAACAAAATTACCGATCGCCGTAACAATGTCATAATAAGGTTATATGACTACAAAATTATTGTTTATTAATGGCTAAGCATTTATAACTTATGCCTTTTATATGTGAAAATACAAAGAAAAAGTCAGAATTATACTAAATCTAATTAGAGATCCATACTGAATGTCTCCTGGGATTCGTCAAAGGAGATGGAGTTAGAGCGTGGCTTGCGAGCGGGCGGCGACGCTTGCTGCGCACTGGACGGATTCTTTAGTAAAGCCGCGGGCAGAGAACACTTTGGTGGCGTTTGCGATATGGGCGACTGCCTTAATGACATCATAAACGATCTCTCGTAAACTATACGGGTACCTGTAATATAAAAATAATAATATTAATATAAAAATCGTTCAAGTGCGAGTTGGACACGCACACGAATATATTTTTTTTTAATTTGCAATTCAATAATTTCAATTTGCTTTTTGAAATTCGTCACCTTGGTTTTTTATTATTTTTGTTATAGCGGCAATAGAAATACACACTCTCAACTCTCTAGCTATTGCGGTTCATTAAACACAACCCTCTGACAGACGGGCGTAGTAATTGGGTTCCGTTGGCACGCTTCTAGTATGGAACCCTAAAAAGATTATAATTCAATATCTTTTATTCTAAGTTTTCCTTGTTTGTTTATTTTTGATAGGTTATCTTTTAAGATAAACGGCTTTATAGCTAATGATAAGAGAGAATATATTTAATTGGAATATCAACCTTGAACCTCTTATTCTACTGTCTACTACATGAAAAACTATAATTGAACGATATGATAATAAAAATAAAATTTATTTGATATTTTTTAATAAACATAATGTATTTATTATTAATAGCACTAATAAAATATCTCAAACAGATATCCGATACGTATTATGACAATTAATTTGTTATTGCATTTAAATTTAATATATTCATATTATAATCGTTTAGTATTAAGTTGTTTGTTGTTGATTATATTATTACTACAAATTACATAATAAATACAATACATTTATAAATACAATTTTTTCCGTCAAATAAGAGTCAAATTAATTTGTACAATAAATTAATATATTGTAAAGAAATCCTAGAGAGCCTAAAAGCTATTATTGCTTTTTAAACTTTAAATTCGGTAGAGTATCGAAATAAAAACATATTAAAAATAAAAACAATAAAAGTATGAATTACATCCAACCTTGAACTGTACTTTATCAACTAGTTATTCTTCATTTCAGTAATCATGATACCAACAAAATTTAAAAGTAAAATTATTTTACCTTAATATTATTTTTTATCAATGAATCCACAGTTTTATCATATTTCCTACCAAATACGTTAAAATACATGTACTTTCTGTATATCAAAAAGATTTTAAATAAATTTATTAGTATAACAATATTAGGCTATAAATAATACATTTAAGAAATAACGTATCGTCAAGTCTTCTACTCCCATCCTAGAGACACCCAAAAACTTTTTTTTAATATAATAATCTATTTCCGTCTTCAAAATAAACGGCTAAATAAAATTTTATTACAGTCTATTTTAAAAACATAAGAAACGGGTACGAAATAAAATTAAACTCTATGTAAATAAATGTAGAGTCCGCTTTGCTTCTATGCAGATAAAAGCAAATTATCTTTCATTATATTGTATGTTAATAATAATACTAAAAAAAAACTAAACTTCTCGTTAGTAAAAAATCTAGTACAATTTATAGTTCGATGTTTTTTGCAACTGCGCAGAACGATATCAAGGTCTTGCAATAAGCACGCGGTCGTTGTCACTTCTAAATTTACTTTTCTAATAAGTACGTGGAGTTTAAATGCCTCTTATCGAAATAATAAGTGATTTCACAAAAGGTTGATCACCTCAACCAGGCTAACCTAGTTTTGTTTCGTTTCATTCGTCACGCGGTGTTATGTAATGTTTATTGACATAAGATGTTATAATTATAACCTAAGATTTCTTTTGTTACTAAAAATACAGTTCTTACGTTACAAATTACCTAAAACTTTAAAGATTCATATATTTAATTCATATATACACATACATTTGTGATATTTTTTTTTAAACTACGATTTATTAGGTTTGAAACCACGTGTGCGTGAAGAATAATAAATAATACCTTTCATTATGTAATATAATCAAAGAAATAATACATATCCATTATTTTCATAAGTGACTCTATTATTGACAGCAAGTAGATTGTAGAGCTTTAATTATATATTTAAGGGATGAAATTACCTCCAGGGGTGGTAGAGTATATGGTGCCACCGGGTGTGCTGGAGTACACATCAGGCATTTGCGCCGGGTCTGTGATGAGGACTCTCCTCGAGGGAATGGCCTGGCTATGAGTCGCTTGTCTTGCAATTGGGGAAGCGGACATTTTTAATAATTATTATCAATCACTATCACTAACACAAGTGAGCAGATGACCGAGAACTGAGCTGAGGTACGCCGGTTTCTAAAATAAATACGGCCTCTAAACGCACACAGCCATCCAAGCGTGTTAAACATGTATACGTGTGTCAAAACATTCATATATTAATAGTGTAGACATTTACGATTCTTAACACTTCTTAGATAACGTCGTGGAAACTCTGAGAGACAAAATAAAGCTTTCATTTATAATTTTATCACTGGGCAGTTATTACACTTTGTTGCTATTTCTTTTGGTAGTATTTAAACTGTGTTTTGTAAAAAGTTTTCTATATAGCTCTTTTTTTTAAATCTATATTGAAGTGAAACTTCTTTGCGCGCATGAGAGTACAATTTCAAGATCGCGTCACGAGAAATCGTCACGAAAAACCGTCACGGTTGCCATGTAACCGTTGTTATTATCTGAAAAATTATATATTATATCCTTTCCGTTGCTGTCTTCAAAGATTACTATTTATATAATTTGTTTTCAAATATGCCAAATATAAATCTATACTAATATTATAAAGAGGTAAAGCTTGTGATTTTGTGACGTTGTAGGGGTTAATCCCTGAATGTACTGAACCGATTTAGATGAGGTAAGAAGAGTCCCAGAAATCATTCCTTAAGGGGGTGCAAATGGAGATGTAAGTTTGTATGGGAAATTAAGCTAGGGATGAACCCGAGCGAAGCGAGGGTGAGTCGCTAGTATATAATATAATAACTAACGGCTCACTCTCTTTTCGCTCGGGTCCGTCCTTTAGAGTACATGCAATCCAGCTATATAGAAAGCGATAAAATATCATTGTCTCCTCTTTGTGTGATATTCGTTTGAATCATATTTTTGTCTGAGTGTAATGTATTTATGAATTTATTAATCTTACAGATTTGAAATATCAATAACGAATAAAGTTTCACTTCTAACGCGTTTCCATAGAAACTTTTTTTTGTTTTTGATGTGTTAAAGAAATCATTGTATGTCTAAAGTCGAAATCTAAGGAGTGACTCTCGCGTTTCATTTTAAACATTTAATTCCTTTTATTAATAATTAAATTACGTAAACATTTTACCCATCATAATAATACAGACGAAATTTTGTTAGTTCATTTAAAAAGTTTTTATACATATAATATTATAACTAAAATAAATGATTTTTATCATATTTACAACTATTTTTTAAAAAGTAAATTGCTTAAAAAGCTAAAAAAGCATTATAGTTCGTGGTATTTGAGTTGTAAACAAGCTTCTAAAAATGAAATTTATTGTATTAGTAATAAAGTCTCAATTTGATCGTCTGTTCATTTTCAAATCTATACATATAAAAGCTTTCTAGAGCGTGTTCTTTGAATGTTTATTATTGAAAAACGCTAGAAAAAGTAAAAGACAAATCAACAGCTTACAGTTTTTTATATTTCAATCCATTTACTATTATATCATTATTATGTTGCTAATTTTACTTAGATAACTTAGCAAACTTTTGTTTTAACCGGTAAAGGGACTTATTACAGTCCGATTTATACTCAACTAGCGGTTTACATTCCCTTAGCCTGGGTGTGTCCATAGGTGACTAATGATACCCTATGTTTTGCTCCAGGACACAGTCTATCTGTGTACTTTTTTCAAATCAGCCCAGCTGTGTTAGCATGAAGAAGTATCAAACATACACACATACAACTTTCGAATTTATAATAACTAGCGACTAACCCTCACTCCACTCGGGGTCATCCTTAGGTAACGGTTAGTATAGATTTTACAGAGATGAGATATTTTCTCGCAGTAGAAAAATACCCTATAAGTTGACCCGGATAACCAGCTCTCATCGTACTAAATTTCATCAATCAGATCATTTCCTCATCAGACAGACAGAGGTAAAAATACTAAAAATCATAGATTCGGAAATATAAGATTTTGAAAAAAAAAAATTGTGTACAAATTCGACTCAGAATTTTATTATATGTATACATATACAAGTGTAGTGCAAGCTACATTGATTTATCTGGTGTTTATACTAAAACATACAAATGAAGTAAGATTCAAGTGCTAGTATTATACATTTAGTTCGAAAACAAACTTCTTGTAACATAAATTGAAGTTTCTTTTTACTTTATTTCTTTTGTTCTTTGTACTACACACATACATATATACCTTATCTAATAAACATTCACGTACAAGCGAATACCATGTGCGTACTGCGTAGTATTTTTTATCCGCTTAAAAACAAAGTAGTCGTTATGGCAACAAATTTTATCTAATAATAATACTGAAAGTATTATTATCTAATATCTATTCCAATCTAGCCTCTACTAGTTATATTATATAAACTTATAAATATATCATGTTGGGACATTAACACACAGCACCATCTAGTTCCATGGTAATCTACGAGATTTGAGTTATGGATACCAGACGGTTAATACTTGATACACTAAACATATGTTACTTTAATTACATACATATTAAAAATATAAGCACCCCTGACTGGAGTACAAACATTCGTGCGCATCTCGAAAATGAATGCCCCCAGCGGGACTCGAACCCGCGACCGCTGGCAAAGCAAGTACAAACTGAGCCAAACGTGTCGTCGAACTAAACTTAATGAAACACAAAGTTTACAAAAATAGTTTCACGATATATTATAAACTAGCGACTCACCCTCGCTTCGCTCGGGTTCGTCCCTAGGTTGGTTCCCCATACAAACTTTCATCCCCATTTTCACCCCCTTAAGGTATGATTTCCGGGATAAAAAGTATTCTATGTCCTTCCACGGGTCTCAAACTATCTTCTTACCAAATTTCATCTAAATCGGTTCAGTAGATCCATAGATTACCCCCTACCACATCACAAACTCACAATTCACAAACTTTACCTCTTTATAATATTAGTATAGATGAAAGTCCACCGTTGCGCTGAGTCTGTGTTAGTTCAGGATAATTTTAGACAGACTTTTTTTACAGTTTTTCATTCGGTTTTCAATAGAAAGAAGGATTCTTTAGGTAGTTTTAATTTATAAATATATTACAAAATTAAACTACCGGTATAATGATATATTGTTATTAAGCCTGAAAAAATCGTCGTTTCTGAAAAATTTCATAAAATTATAAATGTTGAGAGTATTTGGGAATTCTTGTTGAAAATTTTTATAAAAGTTTATTTATATAATTTGTTATTTTTTTGCTTAGTGGTCATACATTAACATTATTGATAACGCAGTTCAGTAAACAACGTGTGGTGTTATATCGATTGCTACACGTGTAACTTAAATATCGGTATACAATATAATTGTAAGTATATATAATAAGCTGGGGAAGCTTCATCCCGAAGTGATTTCTAATTTCACAGTCTCTCTGACTAAAGTTGGTTATATATTTTCATGTAAATAATTTTATTTTCTCAATTATCAAGTTGCTTGTTGATAGTATTACGATTTCCTTTTATATCTTTCATTAGCGTTTACGGTATATATACTTTGTGCACACTATAGTGTCCGACCGAAGCTTCGGCTTCGGCTTCGGCTTCGGCCACCTTCGGCCAAAAAATCCACCTTCGGCGAAACATTCGGCTTCGGCCCAAAACCCGGCCGAAGCCGAAGGTTTCGCCGAAGGTCCGAGCGACCGTCGAGATTGAACGAACTGTTACGAAAGTCATGAGGCGGCGGGGAGCCACTGTCAAAATATCACATTGCATGCATCAAAACAAGTTCGTACGTGTATTTAAACGAGTGTTTTTGAGAGAGAAGATTAAGTACAAATATGCTTAGTAAAATAGAATATTATATTATTCTTATAACTTGTTGTTTGCAAAACAGTCATTACCTCATTAGTTCTATTGTTATTGTTACATTTATTTTGAAATTTCTAATATTTTCTAAACTGTGCATTTAATTGACCAACATTTAATTATTTACTAAGAAGTTAGTGTTTGTTTATTTTATTTATTAGTCTAGTTTTGGTCTAGTCGAGTAAAACAAAGACTGATTGGTCTAATTGTAATTTATGAATTACATAATAAAGAAATGATTATTTTTTACCAGTAGGTAAATCACAAAATCACAAACTTTTATTTATCTCTAAACCAAACATCTCTATGATATATCATCAACTTCTATATGAGACAGTCAATATAAACCTTCAATATTGAGGTTATTTGAGGTATTGATACAAAATTAATTACTGAGTGCTGAGAGAATATAAACCTTCGGCTTCGGCTTCGGCTTCGGCCGAAGGTTGTGGCGATAGCCGATTAATCGGCTTCGGCTTCGGCTTCGGCCAAAAAGAGACCTTCGGTCGGACACTAGCACACTATTTTACCAAAATTGGTTGGAATATTTTACAGTAAAATCAAAATCTGGTAATACAGAAACAGAGTTACTATCATATATATACAGATAAATAAAATTGAACTGTCTATTTGTAATGTCAAAATAACAACTTTTTACTAAACGCAAATAAAATTATATACTTATGAGAAAAACACATTTTTTTTAATTTTTTTGTCCGTCTGTCTATCTGTCTGTCTGTTTGTTCCGGCTAATCTCTGAAAAGGCTGAACCGATTTTGATGGTACTTTCAGTGGTAGATAGCTGATGATATAAGAAATAACTTAGGCTACTTTTATTTTAGAAAAAGAATTAGGCTTCCGCTCAAAAAAATTAAAACGTACGTAGTTTCGCTAGTTTCTAATATAATAATATATGTAAGTAAGTATTCAATAATAATATTCATAATATCATAAGACTACCATCACAGCGAAAAACTTGCATTTAAGCATGTTTCTATCTGATAGGTACTAAATAAACCGAAGGTCGTGAATTCTTTTCTCGGAAAAAATTTTACTATTTTCCACGCAAATTTTTATCACGCATTCTCAACATCATTTAAAAACTAAGAACTAAGTAAAAAAAAGAGTACGTAGTTACATATTATGGGTTTTGTTATTTGTTATCTGGATATTATATACGTTAAGATGTATATGTAATAGCCTTAATTTTTGTGGAGTCTCCCAATGTAAATTAAAAAATAATAATGAAGCTGTAGCTTTTTAGTACAACAGTAATAATTTTATTTATAATGTAAGGGATAAATTCCTATTCGTATATAAAACTAACTTTTGCGCATTTTTTCGCGAAATTATTTTGACCGTGACCATAAATCAAAATTAATCTGCGAAAAAATCAGAAAAAATAGTTTTATTTAAAATATTTCACTATTAAAAGCTCCATTGATCTTGAATAACAGGACATAACTATTTAAATTGACAGAGACTCTAGATGTGGAATATATATAATATAGACGTAGATGCAAAACTAGTTATTAAGAAACATAATATTTACAAAACCTAAAATAAAAAATTTCCATGTTTGTCATTTGCCAGGTGGCCTAACAAATATAGAGAAACAATAGCTATGATATGAACACATGTGGTAGGCAGTCAAATTAGAATAAACAAATAAGTTATTATGACTTACTGAATATACATTAAAACTATTGTTGTATTTGTCATTACTTATAGATATAATTATTAAGTCATGAATAAATTTAAAAAAAATTAAGTAGGCTTATCATCGTTACAGCTAAGCAAAATAATAATTGTAATTTCATAGCTTATCTATAGTCCATAAATATAATGAAATTCTAACTGAGTCGAATCTGTATATTAAATATTTTTTAGAATTTTTTATTGAAATAGTCATTATTATCGATACACAGGCTGAATCTATAGTTTTCAGAATTATTGTCTGTATGTCTGTCTGGGAACGCATCACGAGAAAACACTGTACAGATTTTGATGAAATTTGGTATGATGATAGCTGGTTATCCTGGTCAACATATAGGATACTCTTTACAGCGGGAAAATAACTTATCTCTGAGAAATCTATACTAACCGTTTAAACGTATCTAGGGACGAACACGACCGGAGCGAGGGTGAGTCGCTAGTAAGAATGTACATTAGTATATGCTTATTAAAGACACACATATTAGATTTTCTTATAATTTAGGAACCCACGCAATAAACAGTTATGTTTCATCATTTGAATCGAATTGTTTATAACGAATCTGGAAACTCTTGTTATGAGCACGTGAGTATGGATTAAAATAAAATTTTGCTATTTCACTACATTAGACGCAGCTGCTTTTATATGAACAAAAATAACAATTTTCTGCGTACTTACTTATAGTAAAGGAACTACGATGATGCAGTTAAACAAATTAAGTAGTATTTTCCACTTAAAAAAAACGGTGTTATTCCATCCGACTGAACGTTTTTTTTTACATTTTACGTGACCATTTTGCTTAAATAATGATAATGCCGCTTTAAAATTGCCCTAAACTCAGGCTACTTTAAAACTTCTAATTTCATCTAATTTAAGGCTGGAATAACTATTTTCAAAGTGGTTTACAACCTTTATAGTTAAGAAATGTTTAGAATAGAATTATTAAAATACTAGCATTGCCCGCGGCTCCGCCCGCGTTCAGATGACCAACAACCAAATTCTTAGGTGTGACATATTAGTAGATATACTCTTACTTCGCAGTTTTTATTTTTTTTCTCAGAAGTGAGATATTTTCCCGCGGTAAAAAGTATCCTATATGTTGACCCGGATAAACAGTTATCATCATACCAAATTCCAGACAGGTAGACAGACAAAAATTCTAAAAACTATTGAATCGCCCTCTGTATCGAAAACAATGTCTATTTTTAATAATATTTTCCAAAAAATATTTAATGTACAGATTCAGCTTAGTTACAATTTTATTATATGTATAGATTTAACTTACTTTTCGGCTAACGCACATTACCATCTAGTTCCATCGTAAGCTACGAGGCCTGTGTTATGGATACCAGATAGTTGATACACTACACATAAACATTAAACACCCATGACTGGAGTACATTCTTGCTCATCCACACAAATGAATGCCTCCAGCGGGACTCGAACCCGCGACCGCTGGCACAGCAAGTACACAACACAAACTAAGCCACGTTAAGCGTGCAAATTACTCATACTGTCGACAGAAAGAGAGGATACACGTAGGTTTTGGAAAATATATAAACTTCTATGTAATAATTAAAAAAAAGGTGTAGTAGCCATTTTAAAACAAGGAATTAAATAAGATATAGGATATCATTTTATAATAACATAATATGCATAATATACATATAATTTGTTTTTATTATTTTTTTCGTATAAAAAATGTGTAATTAAATATACTTTTGTTTAATTTATATAATATTCTTTATTGCACTAAAAAATAAATAAAAAAAAATACATAGAAAATGATGTGGACAAAGGTGGACTTATCTCTATAAGAGATCTCTTCCAGTCAACCCTTGTATGTGGAAAATAGTGTTAAGTAGCGGGACAGAAAGAGAAAGTGCAAAGAAAAGAAAAGAAAAGAAAATAAATAAGAATAAGCATAATATGTAAAACAAAATGAATACAATATTTAAACATACACATATATGTACACACTATATTTCCATATATAATATACATAAGCATAAATACATAAATACAAATATTACTTATAAACAATACATAAACATTAGAGAGAATAAATAAATACCAAAACTACGAGTATATACATACATACATATACATACATATACATACATACATAAACATACTTATATTATTACGAAACAGAAAGTTATATATTTTTCAATTATGAGCTAGAAGATGCTTCTTTAAATTGACTTTGAATGCAACATTAGAAGGGCTCTCCTGTAGGACTTTGGGAAGTCTGTTCCATAACACTGCAGCGTGTACCGAGAATGAGTTTTGGAAAAACTTGGTGTTACTTCTCGGTATGTCAAGCATCGATGTGATGCAGGGCCGCCTAGAACGTGTTGAAGTAGGAAGAAAGTTAAACCTTGAACGAAGGTAAGAGGGAAAATTGAGGTTATGGTAAGAGGGAAAATTGAGGTTATTATTTATCCTTTTCTTAAATTTTAATTGATCGTCTTTGAATATAAAATGATAAAGAACGCTGCATGTTGAAAGCTTACTCTAATCGCCGTAAGCGCAACTGTAATAGCCTAGTGCAAGGGAATAGCTTGTAAAAGCTAACCAAACATGAAAATGTAGAGCATGGTCTCCGCGCTCGCTCGGCCGAAATAAAGGGTAAGTATGAGACGTAGAGTTATTAGAATTTCAGAAAAAGGGGAAAATGTATTAACAGTAAAATAATATATCAACAGTAAAATAATCTGCCAATATATTTTTTATACAGACAGTAAATAATCCATAGGAAGTAGAAAAATAAAATATTCGTGTTTAAAAATTCATGTAGAGACTACAAAAACAACTAAAACCAAATATTATGATTTTACCAAATTCCATTCATGCGAGAGCGTGGAAAATATTTCGAATTACCATATTTGCATTAAATGTAACCCGATATTTGAGAACAAACATAAATGGATTGATATTCGTTAGACGTTTCCACTACTTAATATACGATGAGAACGCTTTTAGAGCTCTTTGTTTCTGGCCGTTATAAAGATATTACCATATAAATTATAGTACACAATTGATATAATAATAAAATGTGGCGCCTCTTGCACTTGTCGAATATAAAATATTTAAATAAAACTCAGCTATATTCATCGATGAACTGTGGGAATGTATGTCTAGTGGTGCATTGAAACAAAAACATTAACCATTAAGTTAAAATTAAACTTAAAATTTTAAATTATATTTGTACGTTTTTTTGTATAATAGTAGAGTTTTGCCCGTGTATATAAATTTGTAAGTTTGACCGAGGTTACTCTTTCACAAAATAAAACATGTTTTGTTTTTTTCAGTGAGGCAACACAAGCGGTACGCTTTATAGCCATCTCCAGCCTATAAAAATGGAAAAACATACAATCCTCATAAAATTCTGTTGTTTTCCATTTAATAGCCATAGATAAAAATAAACCTATAAAATTCCATAGATCATAATACAGCACCTAAAGGTGTTTATTAATTTAGTGTCCATCTACGACAATTTCTCGTTATCGAAAACACTTCACGATACATTTTCGAGATAAAAGTTTGCAAAAAAGGTTTTTTAAATACGATGTTTTTAGAGGTTATCATCACCATACTATAGAATATAAAAACTTGTGAAATAAATTGTGTTATTTGTCTCTTCCCTCAAGTTTTATAGGCCTACTGAATATGTAGTGTTGAAGTACACTCACAGGAAGTCACATCAAGGAATTGTTCACAGGTAGCTTTGAGGTCTATGCCAGCTATAAGCAATGATTTTTATTGATCATGTATGTATGAGTGATGATGTACAAACATAAAGGTATAATCAATTAATATAAATATAAATGTGTTTTGTATAATCTAGTCAGAAAAATCATAAATATTTTGTTTATAATATTTTACTTTCCTTTTATTCTTTTACTAGGATCGTCCTTTAGGTGTATCTTCTTTTTTATATTTTTAAAATATAAAATTAGTATGGAGTTCAGAAATTAAGTATTCATTTTTATTAATAGTAGGTAATTGGCGTTATTTTTCTCTTTGCCTCACTCACTGTTTTGGCTTGTCTTTTATACATAATTATAATAAAATTCTAACCGAGTCGAATCTGTACATTAAATATTTTTTGGAAAATCTTATTGAAGTAGTCATTATTATCGATACAGAGGCCGAGTCTCCATTTTTTAGAATTTTTGTCTGTCTGTCCGCCCGATGAAATTTGGCATCATGGTAGCTGGTTACCCGGTCAACATATATAGATACTTTTTACTGCGGGAAAACATCTCATCTCTGAGATATCTATACTAAACGTTAAAACGTAACTAGGGACGAACCCGAGCGGAGCGAGGGTGAGTCGCTAGTGTCTAATATAATACTAGGTTTACGTGAATATTTGACATTTTTAATAAACCATTTATTTATTTTTTTGGTTTTTTTCCCGGATTTATTTCGAATGTCACTAAGGATACTGAGGTCTTTGACGTCTCAAAGGTAGTAGGTATAACAGAGAAACATAGTTATTTAAAGATAGCGTCTAACCACAAAATTATTCATTAATTTTGAAGAAAATTGCTTATGTCTTTTTTCCACGAGTTATTAAATAATTATAAACATTAAATCGATCATATTTTATAAGCAAGTTGTTCATTACTAATGCCTTATCATACTTGCTAAAAGCATCGCTAACACGATTGTCGTCGTGATTGTGAGGGCTATAAAACTACAATTACTTATTGAAAGGACATGGTGACTTTAGTAACCTCCAGAGTTTATGTAGTTTTAATTACTACTTAGAATATTTACGTATAACACCATTTTCCTTTAAAAAAAATGATTTTAGGTAATGTTGAAATAGTCCTTCGATTTAAAGGATCATTAATTAAGAGTTATTGACCTAAAAGAAATAAACCAAAATAAAATAGGCAATCGCTAGTATATTTTTACAGCAGTGTTATATAAATCAAATAAAGACAAAAATGCTGTCGAATTGAGAACCTCCTCCTTTTTGAAGTTGGTTGAAAAAGGTGCCTAATCTATGCTTTCAAGGTTACGTAGTCTATCTATGTACAATATATTTGTGTCAAATAATTTTATCAAAATGCTTATACAATATTTGGAGATATCTTATTATTGATTATATTAATACCAACTTTTTCCTTGTTTATTATTGCAAATGTTTGTAAATAAAACGTTATGATGTTAGCTAATAAAAACCAGTTAGCCACTTTTTTTACACTAACTCTTGACATTATTTTTTTTAATTTAATTTAATCATTTCAGGCAATATTTACAAAAAGATCTTAAATAGGTAAACAGAGGCATATAACATATGTACCTTAAAAACTAACATTTTTTACTTTAGTTACATTCATTTACTTTTAACATTGGCAGGTAACTAAACTAGAGTATTTCAATTTTTTTAAGCTCAATGCTTCAAGTGTTTATCGTCAACAACTTCGCAATCCAACCGTCATCACCTAATTAAAAATAAAGTAAATATACAAACCCATTGTGTTCTCGAAATAAGAGCTTTGTATGTTTTAGCTTTTCTTCGTTATTTCTACGAGTATTTAGACAACCTTGAAATACTTGAGAATGTTTATTGTTTACAGCTTTTTATTTCACCTTTTCATTTCTTTCCTTGAAATAAAATGGTTAATTGAATCTATATGTATATTGTATACAATATCTTCACAGAAAAATGATAATATCAATAAACATTCAAAGGAAAGTATTACCTACATCTTAGATATATCTATGATAAGTTGATGATTACTTCTGTATATCTTATGAACGATGCTTAATTAATTGTAAAAGCTTATGTAATTTTTAAGTTAAGGAAAATATAATTATTTTTTTTCAATCTTTGATTTTTACAGGCATTTGTAAAATTAAGTTGTGCATGGAAATTTAGGCCTAACTGTTACGTCTTTTGTATTATTATAACTTAAATTAAAGCTATTTTAGATTAAATAAATACAGACGGTATGGACTCAGTAAAAGGTCTGCCAATGTTTTGAGTTGTAACTCTAAGAAGTAAGAAGAATAAATGTGTGGCGGAGCCAGACGCCAGACGATGAGGTCACGAATTAACATGCCATTGCAAACAAATTATATCTGTATGTGAATATCTGAAAACGATTATTAAAACCTACGACTACTACTCTAATCATGCGTTTCTTATTTGTGGAAACTTAGTTGGTAAATATGTGTGTTTTTTAATAGTAAATTGTATGTTCTGTAATAATTTTTGTTTCCCTAAAATGAATAAAATAAAAATAAATGTAAAATGATTATAAATATATATCTTGATTAATCGTATTTCAATTAATACAGAAAACTTCTGGCCGCACATTCGTTTTGTCTCTGTCGCGCCTTTCCGCCATTTTTAGATGATGGCTGGCAAGTTCACACTTCTATTCTATACCACCTATAAGTATACATTCCTCACTCGCGCTACGACGTTTGTCAATTTGGTAATGTTTGTATAATCGCGAACAATTTTCTATGAAACATAACATAATATATCAAAAAAGGTGTATATTATAGAACATTAAATTAATTTTCACTGCTGTATTTTATTAATTTTCGATTTTCACATATCAATTTATTATAAATTGTACATAGATCATTTTAGGAAAAATATTGTAACTGACTATTAAGCTATAGTTGTATCTAAACATAATAAACTAGGGACTCACCCTCGCCTCGCTCGGGTTCGTCCTTAGGTACGTTTTTAATTAAACTGGATATAGTATGTTATCCTTAAGAGATAGACATATGACATTGCGGACTTTTCTGTAGACCTTTATAAGATACACAATTCCACTATACATTATTTTGTTATATCTCAAAGGGTTTAGGCAGCGTTTTCGTTAAAAGCTCCCAGACGGCTAATTTTTTTCCGACACCTCCAACAAATATCGTTATATTTTAGCCAATGTGTATACATTAAAAACTCAACAAATTATATACTAAAACCTTTCTCGAGAACCACTCTATCCAATAGTGTAAACAGTATGAAAATCGGCGCAGTAGTTTTTGACTTATCGCGAACAGACAGACAGACGCGGCGAAGAAGTTTTTGTTTAATAATATGTAGTGATATTTATTCTGACGAAATATGGAAATAGAAATTAAAACATCCAGATGTATTCATATTAGCATTTTAATCAGAAAATAAATACCAGGTCAGATCAAAATAAACAAATCTAGAATTTTTGAATGTTCTAGACTCTTTCCTAAGAAATCTACAATTTTCCTCAAATGTTCATTATTAACCGACTTTAAAAATGTCAATTGTCAATAAGGTATCATTGCGGCTTGGTAATATACATATGTATGTCAGGGTGTCACAGAATATATTTTTATCTCATCAGTCACGTGTTTTTAGACACGGCTGATAACGTGTACATTACAGAATATATATCTGGTGTAACTTATGAGAACAGGCGATTTTTTAGTTTCAATATTTGATAGAAAAGGCTGAAAACTTAGAGGTTGTTTGATTAACTCTAATATATATATATATATATATATATATATATATATATATATATATATATATATATATATATATACTAGCGGCTCACCCACGCTTCGCTCGGGTTCGTCGCTAGGGACGTTTTAAATAGAGATAAATAGTTATTAGCCAGCGCTAGCCATATAATTTTTTTTCGTTAATTTTTCTGATGTTTTAATACTTATTATCCTATTCCGGACTAAGAGAAATCTAAAAATTCAAATATCATAAAAATTGGTCCAGCCGTTCTTGAGTTTTATGTCACGTCACACGGGAACGCGATCGAACGGGATAAAAAGTATCCCATGTCCGTCTCCTGGTTCTAAGCTACTTCCCCACTAATTTTCAGCCAAATCGGTTCAGCCGTTGTTGAGTTATAAATAGTGTAACTAACACGACTTTCTTTTATATATATATATATATATATATATATATATATATATATATATATATATATGGGTATTTTTCAAACCATTTTACTTGAGACCGAGTAAAATCTCTATAAGCTTGTACTTTGACACTTTGTTTCAGTAATGTAGGTGCACGTTGTATTACGTTATGTTGTTATTTCACTCACAACTACGCAGTTAAGCTGGAATAAACAAGATTAAATAAAAAATATAAAATTAAACTTTCAAGGTCTTGTGGAAACTTAAAATTAAAAGCAGGGAGAGCAAAATTCTAATATTTTTGAAATACTTATGTAGTAGAGGTTATTTTTTCGTTCTTGTTTCTTAATTTTAGTATTAATGTGTTATTTGATTTTGACTAAAACAGCACTATACATAATAGATGATCTTTGCAAATTCACATTTTAGACAAGAGCAAGCCAGGTTATAATTCTTTCTGGGTGGGATTTACAACAATATATCTACTTGAAACTTTAAATTGTATATTTTATTGTTTTATATAATAAATTTTAGATAATATAAACTAACTAGCATTGCATGCGGCTCCGCCCGCGTTCAGATGCCCAAAAACCAAATTCTTAGGTTTTACGTATTAGTATACTCTTACATTGCAGTTTTTGTATTATTTCTCAGAAATGAGATATTTTCCCGCGGTAAAAAGTATTCTATGTGTTGACCCGGATAACCAGCTATCACCATACCAAATTTCATCAAAATCCCTCCAGTGGTTTTTCTGTTATGCGGTAACAGACAGACAGACTAAAATTTTAAAAACTATAGATTCGGCCTCTGTATCGATAATAATGTTCATTTCAATAAGATTTTCCAAAAAAATATTTAATGTACAGATTCGGCTTAGTTACAATTTTATTAAATGTATAGATCTAAGTGTATAAATAAATGTCGCTATGCGTCTGTGCATTTGTCAGCTATGGAAAAAAACCTTAACGATTTGACCGATTAAGTTCAAAGTTACGCAATAAAGCTTTGTCAAGACGATGAGTTTAATATTTTTTTTTTTGGAATGAAAGCAGTTCATTTGTTCATACAAAATTACTTAAATTCATATATCAATGTCATATATATATGAATTTAAGTAATGAAATAAATATTTAAGATTAAGAGATAAAAAAACGTTATATCATAGCTGTAATGTCACGTCACACGTGCTTCTATAAATACTAAATGTAACTAGTTCACTATCTCGCTTCGAGTTTAATGTCAACTTATCGCATTATATAAAAATATAATTCAACTAGCATTGCCCGCGGCACCGCCCGCGTTCAGATGACCAAAAACCAAATTCTTAGGTTTTAGATATTAGTAGCTAGGTATACTCTTACATTGCAGTTTTTGGATTTTTTCTCAGAAATGAGATATTTTCCCTTGGTAAAAAGATATCCTATATATATGTTGACCCGGATAACCAGCTATCATCATACCAAATTTCATCGAAATCCCTCCAGTGGTTCTTCCGTGATGCGGTAACAGACAGACAGATAGACAAAAATTCTAAAAACTATAGATTCGGCCTCTGTATCGATAATAATATTTATTTCAATAAGATTTTCCAAAAAATATTTAATGTTCAGATTCGGCTTGGTTACCATTTTATTATATGTTTAAGATAGACAAAATGCGCAATAACGAAAAGATTAAAACGTGGAAAAGAACAAAGTTTATATTCATGTTTTACAGCCACAAAACCAGTTTTCTATTTAACTAAATATTTATGTGTGAAACAATGACGTAAAAAAAGGATAGCCTTGATATTTTTTTTCTTTTACACTTTAAATAAGAATAGGTATTCAGACTTTTTTTTACTAAGAGCTTTATCCCTACTATTTTGAAACATAATTTCAATAAACATCGTAATTCTATTTTATATACTATAACTATATCTTGCGATCGCTACCAAATTTCCCAGGACCACGGCGCCCCGGCGGCAGGTCTACCAAAGCAGACCACAACAGCCATGGTTACTCCACAGTCCACTCTGCTATCAGAGAAGTACCAGGAGCGACCCGCACGGTACACCACTCACCGAAGTGGCCCTGTGCGTTTCTTGGCTTCGCGCCCGGCCGAACTGCCTGACGTTACTAGATGCCCGACCTAACCCACTCGTATGTGTTACTCTATGTATATCTGTGTACTCTGTCCTTATAAAGGTCTATTTATGTACT
Source organism: Brenthis hecate (assembly GCA_951806755.1). NCBI lineage: Eukaryota > Metazoa > Arthropoda > Insecta > Lepidoptera > Nymphalidae > Brenthis > Brenthis hecate. Next base: position 3,517,681 of record OX638258.1, on the reverse strand, counting down.
AAATTTCATCAGAATTCGTCCAGCCGATTTAACATTAAGGAGTAACAAACATACACACATATACAAACTTTTGCACTTATCATGGAAGTCTGATTATAAGCATAACTATATCTGATAAATATTGTTTTTTTTTTTGATTTTTCTAATTATTTACTATTTAGCAGGTATGTTTTAATAAAATAATTTTGGCTATTTATGCTATATCTATCTTGGAAATATTACTAAGTCAGATAATGAGCTGTTTTTTATGTGTTAGCTTTGTCCAGTATTACCGCTTGGTCAAACCTCATAAAAAATGTTTTATTTATAGGTAGAAGAACCTCAATGCTCATATACTTACACTTTTACTGCTAAGCCAAGGGCAGTAGGTCGCCTTGCAAAAGGGGAAATCAATTCGGAGCAAAAATTTGTATATAATCTCATACTTTATTATACAATTACTTTATATTGTAAACAAATTAGACAGTTTCAACAGTTACAGACATAACAAATGATATAATCCTTATCTCTATGTAAATTCTACCTACTTGCAATTGTTATTATCTAAATTTTATAACAATTATAATAATATTCAAGCATAGCATTACTGGCGATTATAATGAACTGTATGAATATTAATATAAATTTATAAATTAATTAAAATTCATAGCCGTAGCATGTCTCCATGCTCGCAGCTACAGAATCAGGACATATTTCGGCGCCGCGCCGCGCCGGCCAGTCGCCGACGACACGTGCTTACATTTAGGTAATATTTCTCATACAATATTATATATAAATAGTTAAAATTATAATTAAAAAAATACTTTTCAAGATGAATGATGAATGAAATAAATAATAATAATAATAAATATGTTGGGACATTAACACACAGCACCATCTAGTTCCATGGTAAGCTACGAGGCTTGTGTTGTGGATACCAGATAGTTTATACACTACACATATATAACTTTAGATACATACATATTATAAATATAAATACCCATGAGTCATGACTGAAGTACAAACATTCGTGCTCGTCTCCGAACTCTCGTCGACTCGAACCCGCGACCTCTGGCTCAGCAAGTAGGGTCATTACAAATTGAGCCATACGTGTCGTCGATGCAATGCAATGATCCTGGTTCTCAAAGATTATAGTATTATGCCGTAGCTATGAGTGATTCAAGGAGGTCCCAGCGAGTCCCAAGCGATACTTTTATTTCAAAACAATTTTTAAACATTAATAGAAATTTAAAAAAAACTGCAAGAAAAAAGTATCAGTTTCCGCATATTATTTTCAACGAGGTCCGCAACGAATGTGATGGTACGGTATTCGTACCTATGTTCTATAAAACCGTGAATGGTCCTCTAAGCCCAGCTTTTTTACTAAATTTTACTCTACCCGTTCTTCAGTGAGAGTGGTTTGAAAAAAGTGAGAAATTCGAACGAAAAATGTCTCTGTCATATTCGAGTACATAGGTATGTAAGAGTGCGGCAAGTCACTGTTTTTTTTAATATTTAATGTCAAGCCCTTACCGTGGCATCTTGATAGTAGAATAAACTATATATTTTATCGATCTTCTCATCGGGTATTAAGTATTGCTGCATTTTTTATAAAAAGCTTTTTTTATTGCAAATAATCACTAATCATAAGTTCTTCGGTACATTTCGGTGATTCATTTTTATTTATATAGATATATGTACATAGGTCTCAGGTAGCGCCATATTATAGCAAATGTTATTACTATATCATTTATGTAATAAATTTCATGTAAAACTGTCCAGCCGTTTTAGCGTAAAGGAGAAACAAATATAAACACACATATATACAAAATTTAGCATTTTAAATAATATTAGTGTAATGATAACATGATTATAAGTTAATACAGTTTTATTTTTCCATTAATTAAAGAGAAATTCCTCTATTAACATCAACTTCGATGAAGATACGCCCACACGTAATTCCGGGCAACGCCGATGATATCATTAGAGTCAAGGTCTCTAAACTCACTTCCGTTGTTGTTATTTCACTTTGAGAAACGTGGCGAGCATACGTTAATTATTTGCTTCACTCAGGTCTTGAACACAATCCGCACTCACTTTAATTAAATTTTAGATTTATGTATTATACTATTGTGAACACTTTATATATTATGGGGAAAGATTATATTTAAAAAATAAAAAAATCCCGATTGCGTTCACAGGAACTAAAAAGATGGAAGCAAGTTGATGAAGGAGCATAAGATTGTGTAGTCGGAGACGAAGGAGGTTAAATTTGCTACGAGTCTTACCGAGAGTGTGGATGTCTTCGACTGTATAATACTATGCTCCTTCATCGAGTTGTTTTTTATTTTTATAATAATTTTTTTTATTTAAAACTTTTTAGTTCTCATCACTTATAATAATAAATAGCAACACTAAATAGGAATATTAATTAAAATTTAATATAATGACCTCGACACGTCTAAAACCTTAGTCTCTCCCGTAACCATGATTGCTGTAAAGCATTCGAAACGTCGGGAACCAAAAATTAAAATAAATCCACGAAAAAATCCAGAAAGATAGTTTTATTTATAAAATAAGTAAAAATTTGTAGCAGTATTTGATAATTTACTTAGATTATTGACATATTAATAATCTAAGATAATTTATAACTTTTATAGAAATATAATGCCTACATATGTGTAGTGTACATACATACCTACTGTTATATAGGAGGCCGTTAAGGTCTTCCAAATCGTTGGATGTAAATACTTAACATAACCTAACAAGTAGCAGGCATTGTTTTATAACTAGTAAAGTTTACTATTGTGTTTAAAGGTCTGTAGGTAAATCTATATATCAACACACAAATCAGTTCATTACCTTTTTCTCCTATGTTTGTCAACCGATTTTCTTTTTTTTTTGGGTTAGTAGGTACCTACGAGTAATTATTGACGAGCTTTTGTGTTATCAACAAAAAAATGGATACAGTTGGTTTTAGACAAGTAAATACTATTCATAAATTTGTTTTCCTCACATTTTCAATAATCATTAATAAAATTTTGAACACTAGTTAAAATTATGCTTAAAAAACAGCGAAATTATTTTATACTTTATACGGATTTTTTTATTAATAATTATTACAATTATTAATAAGATTACTTTTATATTTGTTTTCGAAAGTACAATCTGTCAAAATAAATAATATAACAGGAAATCTCTAGTTTAGCGTTCAAATATTCTAAAAGATTCAATGCAGTCATAACAAGCCATTAATTCGTAAATGGTAATTCAGCTGCGACCTTGACTTTAGGAAAACAAGTTAACATCGTCACGCGTTAATATCAGCCAAGTAGTTAATAACATATTATTAAATAACTTACTTTAAAATGCAAATGTTATACTAACACTTAATAATCTACATAAGTACTAATAATTTAAAAAAAATAACTGTCATGAGGAGAAGACAAAGGCGATAATTTTCCACTTCAAAAATATTTTTATACTAGCGACTAGGTGACTCTTTAAATTGACATAACTTTTTTATTTATAAACCGATTGAAATAAAACAAATACTAAATGTTAAGTGAAGCTTATCAAAATACATTAGTGAAAACCGCACCCAAATTGGTTAAGTCGTTTCTGAGATTAGCGCGCACATACGTACAGAGTCAAAAATTCTAATAAGAAAATAGATTAAAATAAATTTCTTTTTATAAAAGGTATCAATCACTAATAAACTCAGATAAACGTACGATTTGTTGACAACAGACGAATACAAACCAATTGAAATTGATATTCACAATACATTATGTCAATTGTTTGCCATATTTAAACATGTTGAATTTTAAGCGAGTTCCATGTATTGTCTCTATGCTGAAATAAAAATATTTATAAGAGTAGGTACTTATTTAGTTGTTTTATCATATTATCTACTGCCTTATTTATACTCTATACTAATATTATTAAGAGGCGCAGTTTGTTTGTTTAAACGCGCTAATCTCAGGCACTACTAATCCTATTTGAAAAAATATTTTTGCTTTAGAAAGCCCGTTTATTGAGGAAAGCTATATAGCCTATATATTAGGGATGTTACGGAGCTTCGACTCCGATTCCGAAAAGTCGGAACTTCCGATTCATTTTACACTTACGATTCCGATTTCGATTCCGTAAATTTAAATCGGAGGCTATTATAATCAGAGGTCGAAGAACAGCGGATTTAATTTACTACTTGTATTGAGGAAAATCGATTAATTTTATTCTCAGCAACCAATATTATTTTGTATAATTCTTTTAACTGAGCATAAGGAGACTCAATAATACATTCCAGCATACTGTCTTTGACTCAATGATGTTTGTAATTTTATTTTATTAGATCTGCTCTTACCACATCTCTCTTCTGCCTCCACTTCTGATTCTGATTCCATTTCCGATTTCGGTTCCGATAAAACCACCTCCGTAACATCTCTAGTAGAGTATTAGTAGAGATTGTGAGTTTGTGACGTCGTAGTGGGTAATCTCTGGATCTACTGAACCGATTTATATGAAATTTGGTAAGAAGATAGTTTGAGACCCTGGGAAGGACATAGGATACTTTTTATCCCGGAATTCACAACTTAAGGAGGTGAAGATGGGGGTAAAAAATTGAATTGGGAAGCAAGCTAGGGACGAACCCGAGCGAAGCGAGGGTGAGTCGCTAGTATAATATATAGTCTATCTATTCCGTATTAACTATTAACCGTTAAAACGTACCTAGGGACGAACACGAGCGAAGGTGAGTCGCTAGTATAAACTTCCAAAGATTATCCAATACGATTTACGAACGAATTTAAAAGTAATCATTTCAGCTATTTTATCATAAAATTTATATGTGACCACCTATAAAGTAAAACCTGTATAGGAAAAGAGTTATAAAATCTATTTACAATGAGCAAAAATTTTGCTTAACATAAACAGAAAAACATATAGCCGAATTTATGTATCATCGTTTTTGAAATCAGTCAAAAATTGGGGTCCCACTGGGTGCAAAGAGGAGATAATTCACTAGTACCTATGAAATCACAATTACATTCAAGCGATCACGTTTTCTTAGCTGAGTGAATAACATTAAAAATACTTTTAATTATAAACAAGCCTTGATTACTTGGCCGTGTTTACTTTTACTTTGTATGAGTCAAGCCACAATCGTCGCGGACACACCTCCCGTTTGAAAACACGTTTTATTATTATGAAACATCGTTAGTTGCTTTAATAGAAAAAAATGTCTATGTAGGTACTTAGAATATGTACATATATAACAGGGAACTCAATTAAAGACGAAATATATAAGTACATAAAAAATAATTATTAAGTAGTATATTACTTGATTAGATATTATAAAATTCATGGTACATATACCTATTCTAATATTATAAAGAGGAAAAATTTATTTTTTGTTTCTTTGTATCGAATAGGCTCCGAAACTACTGGACCGGTTTAGATGAAATTTGCTAAGAAGATAGTTTGAGACCCTGGGAAGAACATGGGATAGTTTTTATCCCAAAAATCACTCCTTAAGGGGGTGAAAATGGGAGTGAAAGTTCGAGGGTGGCCGCTAGTAAATTATAAGCCTGTACCATGACTCTTACATATTCGATATGACATAAATGATGAAAAATTAAATAATGTACCTTATATCAGCCTCTTCCGTGATCATTATTGCTGTAAGGCATTAGAAATGCATCCGCGAACAAAACCGAAAAAATTTTATTTTAAAATGTAATATAACACCTAAAAATGTCTTGCTACTGTGGGGGCCCATTTGAGGGCCTTGAGGTTAGAACTGGACTCTAGGTGTCTATTGTTTACAACCTCAACAGAAATAAACCAGTAGACATTCGCATTAATGAAACTGGCTCACACGCTTTGGTTTGAAACTTTCATAATAATAATGAATGAGACAAACTTATGTTTCCTCCAACACCATCTTATGTACATACATTAAATATCTACAATAATTTAAAAATTTAAATTTTATTTAAAATTTCCGACAAGGACGGTGTTTACAAGTGTCGATTGTGACGTCACGAGTGGCGTGATCTCTCTATTTACATACGCAGTATTAATATGTAATAAGATGCGCCCGCGCAATTCACTCACACCTTTTGTAAACACATCGATAAATCAAGATCTACTTGCCTTTAATTAAAAAGGTGTCATTTACCACTGCAAATATTTGATAATATAAAGAAATAGGATGTTTTTTTTCTATTAAAAATTAAAATTGTTTATTTTAATAGATTAAAGAGAAGAGTGCCAAACTAAATTGTCAACCTTCACGTAAACAAAGCAATCGATCAATAGATAAACAATATATTGTGACTAAGGAACGTGTACTTTATAATTTAATATTGAAAGTCATACTCGTATCATAAATAATAAGAAAAATAAACAAAGAAATAGACGATTGTATTTTTTATTGGGTACGCTACGTCGAAGTTTTCAAATCTTAATTTTAGTTAATATAAATCAATAGGTTTAATATCTCTGTAGCTTTCAATAAAATACAACAAAATAATATAAACAAAAATTAAGAAAATTTGAACAATTTATATTTGAGAAAAACATTTTCCTCATAAGCATTAAGAGCTGATGGTTCTATAACATAATACAATTATTTCTTTTAGTGAACATTTTATAATAAAATTATAAATATTTAATATATGTATTAGGCAAGTATACAATGTAAAAGCTCTACATCGCTATCGAAACAGTCTGAGATTAAATTCTAAATTAAAAATTAGGTAACAATGTCGAAAAATTATAAGACCAATTTATTTAAACCTACTAGTTACATAAGATCGTGTATATTGCATACTTTTGTGTATATTAATTTATAGAAAAAGCATGACGCATTGGCAATGCGGGACGAATGCTTGAACTTGGTCACTGCCAAAGCTACTACGTGCTTGTGCTACGTTATACTTAAAACAAAAACAAATTATTGCCACGAGACTGGATAAAAATTCAATGAAAATTCGCTGAGTTTTTTTTCGCCTTCTGAGAAGACTCAGGTCTGATGTTTTTTCATTCTGAACTGGTAGTAAACTCATGACGTTCAGTAAAAAATTGTAATAATTTAATGCTGAATAAAATATTTTGAATTTGAATTTTATTTAATTTCACACCTATTAATATTTATATTTTTTTATTGAAAAGTAACTTCCAAGGGTTTGCGATGTTTGCAGCCAGACTATCATAGTAACAAGCCGAATTTTTGATAAAAATAAATATACCTATTTCTGATATACCTACTTATCTATACTAATATTATAAAGAGGTAAAGTTTGTGATCTTGTGAGTTTGTGAGTTTGTGAGTTTGTGACGTTGTAGGGGGTAATCTCTGGATCTACTGAACCGATTTTCAAAATTCTTTTACCAATAGAAAGCCACGTTCTTTCTGAGTGTCATAGGCTATATTAACCTGAAAAATGAAAAGGCTTTTTCGTGGTAGTCGGATTTGCAAAGTAAGTCGGAGAAAAAACGGTCGAACGAAAAAGTTTCTTACGAACGCTGCCTTAACGATGAGAGATATATGATTATGTTCTAGAGAAAAGTTGTAGAGCTTAATAATGCCTACAAAAAAGTCAGCGACAGCATATATCTAACTTTTATATTTAAGTCACAAAAGGTAGTTTTTTATATTAAAAAAATAATTTAAATCGGTAGGTCACGTTTATTGGTCATATTATCAACAATTATGAATTCTTATCAAAATAAGTAAATTTATCGTCTAAAATGTTTAAAACAACAGACTTTTCCCTTTTACTGCATATAATTTGGACAAATGGTTAAAGAGATAATACAACATATTCGTAGGTATGGACGAACCCGAGCGAGCTGTTTGTCTGTTTTTCTGTTTGTACGGGCTAATCTCCGAATCTATTGGACCGATTTGAACGAAATGTTACATGGTAGTACCTTATATCCCCGGGCAACATCTTAGATACTTTTCATTACGGAAAATTAAAGGGTTTCCGTGGGATAGTTAAAAAACTATTGCAACTTATACAGCTTAGTACACAAAAACTACTAATTGGATTTTAATGAAACTTTACAATAATATAGCTCATACATAACAAAAACAAATCTGCTACTTTTCATCCCGGAAAATTAAAGAGTTTCCGTGGGATAGTCAAAAAACTATAGTAACTTATACAGCTTAGTACACAAAAACTACTGATTGGATTTTGATAAAACTTTACAATAATTATATATAATTATATATTATTATTAGTTCATACATCAGAATAACAAATAGGTTACTTTTTATCCCGGAAAAATGTACTGTTCCCGTGGGATAGATGTTTTTGTTTATTTGTAACGTATTATGTTCACAACATAGACCCCAAAACAATAGTTATTAAAAAAATTGTCTGTTTGTCTGTTTTTGCGTGAGCGTTTCACGCGTAAAGTAATGTACCGATTTCAACGAAATTTGGTGAAGTGATAACTTATTACTCGAGTCAACATTAAGGGTACCTTTTGTATGTATGTATATATATATGTATGTATTCAGCCCTTTTTAACGTCCCACTGCTGGGCACGGGCTCCCTTCAATACGAGGGGGATCAGGCCATAGTCCACCACGCTGGCCAAGTGCGGGTTGGCGGACTTCACATGTCTTTTGAAAACTTGCTAGGTTCTCTCAGACTTGCAGGTTTCCTCACAATGTTTTACTTCATCGTTAAGACAAGTGGTAATTGTGTTAGAAATGATTCGCACATGAAAATATCAGAGGTGCGAGACCCGGGATTTGAACTTGCTTCACTCGGTTTCCCAAGCGAGCGCGTTACCACTGGGATACCACTGCCTAGATACCTTTTACTTCAAGAAAATCTTTCTTTCCCACGGGAAAATACAATAACTGGTTTTATCGAGTCCTCCCTAGAATCCTTCCGCTGGCTAAACCTTAAGACATACATACATTGAAACAATATACTAAAAATTGTTGGTCTTGAAAAGTCCTACAGAAAAGTTCCGAATTGTATATGTCTATCTCCTAAGTTACACTCGCAATATTTATTCTTATTTATACGTATAATAAAACTAACTTAGTCAAATCGATGTGCATGTTTCACGCAAAAGTACTCAACCGATTTTAACTAAATTTTGTATAGTGATAAAACTTAGTACTCGGGTCAACATTTAGGATACCTTTTACGACAGGCAAATTATTCATTCCCACGGGAAAACACAATAACTGGTTCTATCGAATCGTCCTTAGAAATTTATATGGTTAACGTTGGCTCAACCTTAAAAGATAGATCAAAACATTGTGCAAGAAAATTGTAAGTCTTAAAAAGGTCTATAGAAAAGTTCTACATAATATATGTCTATCTCCTAAGGTACACACGCTATAACTATTTTCATTATTATATATTACTGTTTTATTATAAGTTATTTATTCTATCTATACATATAATAAAACTGTAGAGGTTAGAAAAAAAATGCTAAAACCCGAGTCAGTTCTCTTCTTACATCCCGAAAGAAGAGAAATAGAACAAATCCAGTTTTTTTTCAATTTTTTTGTTTCTCTGTCTGTTTGTCTGTTTGTATGGACTAATCTCCGAAACTATTGAAACGATTTAAATGAAATTTTGCATGATAGTACCTTATATCCCCGGTCAACATCTAAGATACTTTTCATTCCAGAAAATTAAAGAGTTTCCGTGGGATAGTTAAAAAAACTATAGTAACTTATACAGCTTAGTATACAACAACTTATCCTCCTAATTTAATAAAATTTGGCATGCTGATACCTTATATTGCCGATCAAACAACAAGTTACTTTTCATCCGGAAAATTCATCATTCCGGAAAAATGAACGGTTCCCGTGGGATAGATCTGTTTGTGCTTTTCTAGAGGTGAACCCGAGCGAAGCGAGGGTGAGCCACTAGTATTTAATAAAGTTATTTTTGATTTTGATACAATGTTCACTCCAATTTTGATGAGTCATTATATTATCAAGAGCTGCATTTGTAATTTCATATTAAAACTAAATTCAGCTGTATAAAGTCTGTCCAACCAGAAGCAATGCTTTACAATAAACAAAATTCAAATAAAAAACTTTTTACTACATGATTCATGTACATATCGAGAAATAGACATTAACAAAAAACTTTTTGGATAATACTTGTCGTCTCGTTACTGTACAATTCTGTATATCACCTCCAGGTAAATTCCTAAGAAATTAATTAAATTTCTAAGAAATCTATTGTTAACTGTAACGCCGGCGTGTCCGCGGTCGTTCAGGGATTAAAAGTTCATATCTATCGAAAAAATTCACTATCAGTGCAGCATGTCGCGTCATGGTCACATTATCTAGAGATGTTTATAATCCACTTGCAGTGACTAAGTATATAAAAAAAAGTTAAAACTACAAATATAAATATACCTTACGAAATAACCTATAGTTCGTGTCACACGGGCTATCACTTAAAGACAGTACACATTATTTTTTTATTATAATATGACGAAATTAGGAGCATTGTTACGTCATATTTGGGAAAGATATTTAATTATAATATAAACAACAATACATGCAATAAATTGCAACTTATTTTATTAATTTCGTATACATATATAAAGATAATAATAGTATAAACATCAAAAGTCTATAAAGTACCTTGCTGGTGTTAGTATGTATGCTTCAGCCTGCTAAGCCTCTGGACACAGGATGTCAACGTTAATAGTGCTACCCATACCGCTGCATTTCTTTCGATGGCTAAGAGCGACAGAAACCAACCAAAAACCCCAGTATGCCTTTCATTTGAATGCGCGCTTTCCCCTACTTAGTGTTTGTTTCTGAGTGCTACTCCTAGGATCCTATAAAAATCGTACAATTTACACAGAATACGTAACTGTTTACCATTAGACAACCAGTAACCAAAACAAAATGCATAGTGCATAGTATCTATGTTTACAGCTTTAATGAAAAGTATCATTTAGCAGCCAGTTATAAAGATAGGTACTCAAGACTAAAGAGTTCTATACCTACACCTTGGATGGAGAGGATGACCTCAATTATCATTGGATGGTGACGTTCTCGATGGACGTCAGATGATGATATAAGTAAAGATTGCTGGTAGATGCTGGAACTTGTCTGATAACAGAGTCAACCGTGACAGCAAACCTTTGGTTGTTGTGAATGGGGAGGACAAAATTATTGTGAAATTACCCTAAATTCCAAAATCGAGCGAACTTAAGGGCATGGTCGGGAGACTTATCGATCGAGAGGTCTGTCTCGGTAGGGCGTAGGCCAGCCGTTGGGACATAGTAGTTGAGTAGTAAGGTTTTTTAGTGGGTACTACTGGCTTTTCTTGCCGGTGAGTCACCACATAACCACCTGTATACACGCAGTTTTTTTTATACTATTCTGAATTAGTGCTTGACTACGTTCCACCTGCTGGTAAGCGATACAACAGTCGTAGATGGTAAGTCGCACTAATTCAGTAGCCACCTATTCACTCTTGCCTTGAAGACACCCATATTGTAATCGAACGGAAACACTGACGCAGGCAGGTTGTTCCAATCCTTAGCCGCACGTTTATACGTGCCGAGTAGTCCGATCGATCGAGGCCGATTTCACCAATGTCTCCTAAGTTTAAGGGATCCCCTAAGCATGGTTAGGGAGCTGTTAGGGGACAGTTTCTGTTTCAACGACAGTTAGGGGTCACCTAAATTTTAAATATTTTTTTCTTTACTGGTCTAAACCAGTAGTGCCTGATTTTAGCAGATTCTAGATAGTAAAAACTAAAAAAACATAAAACAAAAATGTAAATTCCAATAGGTACTAGAAATAAAATTTTATTTTTTACTACCAGAAATTACTAAGTATAAAATATATATAAAATAAAACACCTCATGATATTCAACATTTTATTACTTGTCAGCTTGATATGATATATTCATAATTCATATATCTATTAACATAATGATATGTAAAATTAATGGTAGAAAATGTGCCTAAAGTTACATTGTTAAACTTGTATAGCTTTGCAAATATAACACAGACTGACAGTTCAATCTATTTATATTAGACATATAAATATATGAACATAATCTAACTACACTAATATTACCCCACTAAGTTTTTAGTGACATCGTGTTTCTGATTCTCATTTCTTATACGCCGATATCATTTTTATTAAGTTTTATATATTTTAGACCTCTTTCTGACAATTTGGCTTAGTAATAGGCCGGAAAATATTAATTTCTCAAAATTAAACACCGTCTAGAAATACAAAGTGAATACATACATACATTGGTATATGTGTGCCTTTACTGAAATTATCTATTATCTATAGAATTTAAAATTGTAAACCCAATCTTAATCGCAATTAGAATTAGAAAGAGACAAAATAACCGTATCATCGTTTTATCTTACTCACACTTTTCGCTTCTTGACTTCCTTGCTCTATGGATTTTGCTTATCTTAAATATTAATTTCTGTATTAAAGTCATTAATTCATCCAATTTTCAGATTCCGTACATTAAAATAAAAACCGGACGGACAAGGCGAAACTAAAAGGGTTTCTTGTTGACTACGGAACCCTAATAACAACTTATAAATAAACAGATTATTTTCACAAAAATAAGTATAAGTAAAGTTATATGGCAATGGCACCTATGAGATTAAATTTAATATTAACATATACGAAATAATAAGCGAAAAATCTATACATTTGACAGACAATATCATGCAAACAGATTAAACAACACTTAAGTTGAGCGTTTTAAATTAATTAAAATCTTTTTAAGCAAAATTTGATAATTTATATTAGTAATGTCCTTGTTTACCGTTTGTTAACGTTTTAAATGAATAAATTTTAATGTTATTCATTTTTTTACAGTTTCCTTATTATTTACTTAAAGACAAAACATACAAATAATCTTAATTATTATATATGAAATGATAAAAAATAAATACTAGCTTTACTTTATAAAATAATATAAATAATGTATGTAACTTTTTGTTTTATAATCAGTATGGATTTCCCCTTCTCCATTAGCGATGTGCATTCTCTCTATCGGCCAGACGTGGAACTAGTTTCGGACTATAAAGTAATCTTAGACTATATATAAAGTTTATAGAAGTATAGATCAAAGTATTGAAAGACAATAAAGCCATTAGAACAAAACTATAAACTTTAGTTCTCAATCATCATCATAAATCTACCCTGTTTTCCAATTACAGAGCATAATGCCGCGCTTTGGCGCACAAACTCGAACGACGCAAAAAAAAACTCTACACATATATTTCTGCTACTGAGTTGATTGGTCACGCCAAAGCAGTACTTTTCAAAGTGCTCGATTAAAAATTCGAAGTTGAGCATAATGCGCTTTAGTGCTGTAATTGGAAAACTACCATTATCTCCGTCAATACAACGATAAATAATTTCATTCATTAAAAAAACAAATAGCACATATTAATTAAACAATAATAATCTCTATGAGTAATTTCAATTTTACTATATTCAACAGCCTGTAAAGTCAAAACTGAGATCTGAGAAGGCGGGCATTCTTTATTTATGGTGCCTAATAATATAAAAATAAAATATAAACGGACATCGCGTAACAAACTATATTCCTCAGACTAACGATTAATATAATCAGATTGTTATAGAACTAAATATGAAGCCAAACAATAATGTTTCTAGTTTTTAAAATAGTATACAAATGACAATCGTAGCTTACACAGCAAATCACGCTACTATTTTTTACATTGACATTTATTTTGGCGGAATCCGTATATATAATTCTTTAGTCTGAGATGTTATCATAACATTCATTCAGCTCCATTAATTATTTTCATTAAATGTCACCACATTCAAAGATTCCTACTTTACAACATTAATAAGTTAGGTATATTATAAATAAGAAATATATAAATGCACTGCTAACTTTATTGTGAACATAATATATCAATTTGGTAGTTGCCATAATTCGTTAGCTCACATTATTAATGCTACAAGGTTCTATGTGTCATTAGCTACAGTTTTGCAAAAACAAACAACTAGATAGCGGCACTTTAACTACAAAATATTCAATTTTACATAGTTCTATGTTGTTTTTCTTACGATAACAAAATAACGAAGTTCTATGTAAAAATTACTAAACTTCAATAAAATTAACATAGAACCTTGTAATAGTAAGCCAACGATTATATCAAAATGGCATGTGCTAGTAAACTGACAAAGCTGTATTAATAACCAATAATAACATTATAAAAAATAAAAGATTAGAACATATAATAATTATTATGTGCCCTCTTTCTTCGAGGACACTTTTGAGACGCTGACTGTGTAACTTGAGTTTCTGTATATTTAACTATAGACAACAGTTTATAAAGTCAAAACCGAGATCTAAAAACGGCGGTCATTATTATTTAAAGAGCCTTTAGAGTGAATACTCCTGTACTATGTTTGTGTTTGCTTTTTTTGCATTGGAGTTAATACTTTCTTAGATTTACGCGATTATTTGACATTTTAAATAAAACTATCTTTTCGAATTTGGAACCAAAAATCCAAATAAATCCGCGAAAAAATCCGGATAGATAGTTTTATTTAAAGGCATTGGTGTTTTTAACTCCGGGAGAAATACATATTGTTTATTTTGTTAGTATTTGCTTATAGACTGTTACATTATGTTAGATATTTCAATTCCACAGACAAAAATATGGCGGTTTGTTATATAAAGTGAAATGATTAACATTATATTATATATTACATGTAAATAAAATAAATTAAATTAATTCTTATAAATAAAATAATTTTAAAATGGTACATATAAATTAATATCTTAAGCTAAATTAATGGGTATAGAGATCGCTGTTACATCGTGGGAATATTAGCCTCTAAAATGGATACTTAGAATATTAATTTACAAAAAAAGTAAACGCATTACTTGTCAAAATAGTATTTTTGACATAAAATTAAAAAGCCATTAATATAATATCAGTCTATCTTTAGTATTGTTGTACGCGATTAAGTACATTCGTTTTAAAACATTGATTTATTTTTGATATGTTTTAATCATATGTTATGGGTATTTCGAAATTAATTTAAACGTATAAAAGTACATTTCCTTATTAAAGTAAATTCATTAAGATTTAAACCAAACCACCTAAAGAGCTGAATTTTGAAAATATACTCTTAAAATGACATGGTTAATTATTAAAATAGAGTTTTTTTTTTATATTAAATTGCTACCGGATTAGAAAATGGTGATCAATTTCCCTTGAACCTTGTTTTAATATTGTTCGACACAGTAAATGAATCGGCATATTTCAAAATTCAACCCATTAGACGACAAATTCCCGTACAAATATAACTCCTTAGTTACATGTATAGCAAATATACATATTTTTAAGAAAATGTCAAATTATTAAGTCATTTATATTAAAAATAACAGGCCGTGTGTGTTGGCTAACTTAATACAAATAACATCATTCACATATATGTATATCATACCTATAATTGTTTAACCAACAAGAACTTCTCTTTCCTATGAGAAGCCGCCATAGACAACTGTGCGCTAAGAAAAGACCAGACGTCTTTCAAATAGTCTATGACCATTCGTCAGTTAGTGCACATTATTATTTTTATCTATTTACATTAAATATAAAAAAAAAACAGAGTAAAATTAAAAGCAAAAAAGCTGCTTTTAGTTATTTTAAGGAACTTCTATCTCTTTGCATAAATAGGCGGGAAAAATAAACTAAGTACATCAATATATTCTCTGTAGTCACGCCGTGATTAAAACGGAAATAGACTTTGGACTATGCGAAATAACACATCCCGCTAGCTTTATATGGATACACTATTAAATATTATTTATCTGTATTTCTAAAATAATTATTTTATTTTATAACGAAATTTTGCTGATTTCAATTGAAGATATATGTATGTATACGGTTTACAATTTAATTTGTGCGTTTACGGACTAATTAATTATTTTCTCAAATTAAAATAGGACTTTCGTAGTATGTGCTATTCAATAATAACAAAAGAAAATAAAACCGGTTCACAATCGGCAAACACATCGAGTAATAGATATTAATAATAATGAATCCGATTAGCGTTTTTTTTTAAATCGGTTAAAAAATACGTTTATCATTTCCATACGTTGCGCATGCGTCCTTAAAATTGCTAACATTGAAACCAGCAAAATAATCGTCATGGATAAACCGAACTATATTTTCGATTGGGCATAAATATGTATTATACACTTTCAGATCATCTATTGGATCCACTACCTTCATTACTACATTCTGGCGATTTCTACAAAAAGTCAGTTTGTTCGTCACATCCTCTCCATTATACACTACGCGGAAATAAAAATCTTGAGCTACCGCTTTCCGTTTGGTAAATTTAAACTCGTCCCTTAAGTCCTTCTTTCTGTACACTTCGAAGATCATTCTAGAAGCGTACTGTATGTTATAATGTTGGTAATTATTGAGACCTAGCGCCAATATGAGGGCTTGTAAAGTTTTGTCATGTCCAGAAAATATGACGAATTTTGGCTTACTTTCTGATATAATTCGTATCATATTTTGGACAATATTGTGTATTAAACCGTAAGCAACTAGTAAGCCGCGTCTCTTATTATATATATTTTTCACTTCTTGCCTATAACTCCATTCTAGATATGCAAAAACAGACATAACATGTTCTTTTTTAATACAAAAATCGTCATTTTCTGGTGTAGGTTCTTTGTAGTCTTCATCGAAATCGTCAACTTTATCGTTTGGAAAATTGAAATCTGCGTCCAAATTCTTTTTAACTATGACAACATCTTCATAAGCATTGTCCATATATCTCTGTTGGTAGTACAACAGTTTTTCTCTTTCCATCTGAGCGTCAAAATCCAGTGGCGTCTTTTTCTCATATTTCCCTATAATATCGCGTGCTTTCCTTCCAATTTCGTTGTTAAAATCTAACTGATTGTTAATGTAATCAAGTTCCATATTTAAAGTGTCAATATCTGAGTCTAGTAGGTGTCTATTTGAGGTATGAGATATAATTTTTTTTAATTTATTTATTGATAATTTCGGTCTTTTCCTAGATTTTTCAGTGCATGGGAGGGGTGCATCATGACACATGTACGCTAGTAACGCATCTCTAACTACATCAGCATCTGTATATTCTTGAGATTCGAACAATGCTTTGGATAGTTTATTTATCAATTCCTTTATCGCCGGATGAGATTCTAAACGGCTTTTCGCTTGTGAACTTATTTTTCTATAAACAAAATTGTGTTTTGTTAATGTTATAGTCACGGTTTGAGTTATTAATATGGAAAATTCATGTTGCGTTTAGAAATAATAATATTTAAGAAATAATATTATGAAACAAAATCATCAAATTGTTATAAAATTAACATATTATTTTATATAAGATTATCAATAAACTGAAAGTGAGTTTAGTTGTTGGAAATAGGTTCGATTGATCGTTTAATGATATCAAGGAATTTTTTAATACAAAATTATTCCAAGAAAAAAATCATATCATTTCAAATTTGTCAAATTATCAAACGATACTGGTATCATAAATGGAAATGTCACACTCAATGAGCCCTAAATGCGTCCCTGGCAAAGTGACAGCTCGAATGTGCCTTAATCCGACTCTGTACTATCACGGGGCCATAAAAGCCTGTGAAAGTGTTCCACCCAGCGCATACTCACCTGGCGAGCGCGTGGTGCGCGGCGCAGGCGCAGTGGCGGAAGCAGAAGGCCACGCTGTGCGCCTCGCGCGCCGCCGCCGCCGCGCGCGTGCTGCCCCACGCCAGCGCCTGCGCCGACTGGAACGTGCGCCGGTAGCGAGTGCTGTATACTATGCCGCCTGGAATTAAAATATCATTTTTCTTACTTACCTACATTAATATTATATTTCTTAATACATTAAATAAATATATATTAAATACTAGCAGACCCGCAGCTTCACTCGCGCTAAAAATACAAAAAAACTGTAAAATGGTTAGGTTTCATACAAACTTTCATCCCCTATTTTACCCCCTTATAGGATGACTTTCGGAAAATTTCAAAACACGTATTTATTGAATTGTATTGAAGAACATTAATACCAAGGTTTAAGTAATTCTGATCACAAATACTTTTTTCTGTTGTATTATATCGTGTTTTCCCGTGGGAATGATATAATCTCCCACGGTACACAGTGTCATCTAGTTCCATGGTAAGCTACGAGGTTTGTGTTATGGATACCTGGTATTTGGATTTATTTATTTACGAATTAACCTTTACAATATGATAAAGGTTCTCAATAGGTAATTGTCCTAATTAAATATCATACATTAATAGAATAACGTCAATATATTTTTATTTATAAATATATTCTTACCAATATCGTGTTTTCCAGTCAAATCCATATATTCGAGGCCCAACTTATCACCATATGCTTCTTTTAGAATATTACCTGAAATAAATAATTGTATAAAAAATATACTTTTTATTGAAAAAAAAAACAGACAAGCTAAACCTGCGGCTTCGCTCGCGCTAAAAGCATAAAAAAACTCTTTGGCTTTATGCTATTAGTGTAATAATGTATGGAAGTCTGTCCGATTTGTTGACATTTATGATTATCCCTTGGGTATTAGCATGATGATATAATATTGCCTATAAGCCTTCCTAAATAAACGGGTTATCTAATGCAAAAAGAATTATTCAAATCGGATACGTAGTTCCTGAGATTAGCGCGCTCAAACAAATAAACAAACAAACAAAAAAACGAACGTACAAACACAAACTCTGCCTCTTTATAATATTAGTATAGATACGAAGTTCTTTTTGTCTGATTTTGTCCACGGCGGCCAATTCCATTGAGACAATTGCCATTTGCGTAGGAAATATTATAGTGCAGCGCGTATACAAACACAAGTGCATTCTCTGTTTCTGTAACTCATAAACTCCGATGAGGACTGACAGCATTACATAATCTTCCGGCAACTGTCCAACTCCAGTTTGGTCGAAACCTCCGGACCTTAAGCCGTACATAGTACATACTATCTAGTAGCCACTAGAACTAGATCAACTAGACGGTTAAAAATAAATCTAGCATATAATAGGTACCTATAGTAATCATCTGTAGTACGCCCGTAGGCGTGAGTTGTCCGAGCGCGCAGTGCGTGGCAGACGCGCGGGGGAGCGACGGAAAGTTGTGGAAGGGCCCCGGCCCCGCCACCCACCAGGCCCGCCCTGACGCGCTTGCGTTTAGTACAAACTCTTCATAACTAGAAAGATGAGAAAAAAAATCTATTCTAATTCTTCTTTATACTGCTTTTTCCATTCCTAGGCCAAATTTATTGCCTGTTGTGCATAGAAACAATCTATGATACAAGATTGCATTTTTTTGTATGTTTGTTACTTTTTCAACAGACAAGATGAAACTGTCGGGATGATTTTAAATGAAAATTAGTACTCAGATTATGAACTACCACATAGGCCATGGTTTAGCACCTAAGGATGCACTTGATTGAAAGGAGTGTAAGTCTTAGTATATTGTTAAAATAGTGAGTCACATCTCCTACCTATATTGAGGAAATAGATGTTTAAGACAAATATTGAGAATTGCCATTACATAGATGGCAATTCTCAGTGCCCACCCTCTCTCGGGTTCGCCTAGAACAAATCTATCCCACTGGAACTGCACATTTTTCCAGGTAAAAAAGTAACTTATATGCTGCTGTTCCAGACTATCTCTGTGATAAATTTCATCCAGATGAGTTCTGGCATGATTAAGTAACAAACATCCAAACTTTTAAACTTTCACAATTGTAATATTAGTATGATTACCAACAATTAAAGATATTTTTGTATTTATATTTTCAAATAGGTGTGACACTAAGTGTTTTATGGTGCTTCTACCTTAGTCATTGGTATTTTCACTATACTAATATAGTTTCCTCATGGGAAATAAATATTTAACATCTATAATTAAGTAAGTTAATTCCAACTTCGTGGACTTATATATTTATTGAGTCTTAATTATGGTTTTTTTCCCAAATACCTTTTAAGCAAAGGAGACACAGGTACAGTATCACAGGGTAGTTTATCACCACCCTTTAAATGAGTGAGTGGGCCACGGTCACCATGCCTAGTCACAACTAAGACTCCTTGTAACAGCCATGTATCTGTATCCACAGCAGCTAGAAAAAAAAACAATCTTATCTTAATTTAAACAAAATATTATCTATGAATGATTGTTATATTTTTATCATATTTGTTTAGTTGTTCTTTTTAACTTTTTAACTGTAGTTATAGGAACTACATGCTAAACAAAACTATTCAAGCAATTACATAAAAATAAAGTATAATATATTAAAAATAATAGGTAAAACTTTATATGAAGTTTTTGTTCCATGTGTTATATGACAACATCAATTTATTTCCTATGTATAAACATATTTACATCAAGGTTTTACCTTCAGAACCTCTTGTAATACTGTCAGGAGGATTGCATGCTCTTAGGAATAATTTTCTATATTTAGAGTCACTTTTTGATACATGCTCTTTATGTGAAATCTTCAAGGCAACAGTCTCTTCTGTAACCGACATGTACTTGTAAACAACTGTAAAAAAAATTTTTCTTTATGAGTTATTTTTTCAAGATAGGAACCACACTACCGATATTTATGGAGGTTCATTTTTTAGAATCTTAATTTACTAAAATAAACAAAATCAAAATATCCAAAGTTACCTGTTATTAGAAAAAAAATCCAAACACTCATGCCAAGGTAACAGTAAAAAGCCCTATGCTGAAAAGAAAACTTCATCATTTCTTGTAGCATGCAAAATACTTTTATAACATAAGCATTTTCAATATATTATAAAAATGTTAAAACAGTTTAAAATTTTTAAACAATCCATTTTTCTTTGTTATCAGAATTTCAATTTTTGAAGTAATTTACGGGCACTCGGCATTATTGATCAACAAATAAATGTCACTGTCAAATTTTCATAGACCTTGGCTTATTGCTTACTGCATATATAAAACTGGCCGCGAAGTTCATAGAATTTGCCATAATGAAATTAATTATTATTATTTATAAATTTATGTATTCATTGAAATAGAATTATATAAGTATTGTAAGTCCGTGAGCAACTATCGGATCCGGACTCTGGAGGTAATTCTTTATTCTTGAAGCACTGGGAAAAATTATTTTTTTGCTTTTTTGGAAATAATATTTATATTGGACTAAGATTGCTACGTTCATAGCGTATTTAGTCAAAGTCATTTTTTTATATACAATAATAAAAGGGACAATATGTTTTGACCGGAGTGCCTATTAAAATAAGCCCGTTAGTATGTTTAATTAAATAAATAATAATGGCCTTTTTGGAACAAAAACGATGCATTTGTTATTAAAATGAATTATACTTCACTTCACAGAAATATACGTAGAGATCTTGAAAAGTGACAGCTGCCGCTGCGCACTTAGCCACAACCTCTTCGCAGCCAGGTGTAAGCAGATTATATTTTGTTACGTTTCTACGTTCATAGCGTATATTCATCATTTATATATCAAATTATAGCTAATTTTGTTCTGTACCTGATAAACTACGTCTGCTATGTACTAGGACGATGGATACATCGTCCTAGGCTATGTAACAGTGACCGCAAAAGTGGCTGCCAGTCATTAAGATTTTTTTGTTACATTTATACGTTCATGGCGTATATTCATCATTTATATATCAAATTAAAGCAATTTTTTTCTGTGCATGGTAATTGGTACCTCTACTTATATTCTATTATACCTCTACTTATGTAAAAGGGGCCGCAATGGAAAAAAAAGAATGAGAGAATATAATATTAAATACCATTTGTCAGACAATAACAACGGTTACCATGGCAACAAACAGTTAACTAACGCGCTAACTCCATAAAACTCCGTTATCGCCCATACCCATGCGGATGTCAATAAATAAAACAGTATTTTTCACACTGTCAAATAGCCTATTTCAATGACAAGAGCTCTTGTTCATGTAGCAATATACTCTATGGCTCTTGTTGTTCTTGGTCTATGGACAAGAGTTAAAACTTCATGCTTCAAACTTCAAATCAAAATTTATTAAACTTGTACTAACTTGTTTATTTAACATAATATTAACTACATTAATTCTGAATTTGTATTTTGTATTGTATTTTTACAGTTAAAACTGTAAAATATGGCTCCTAGAGTAGATAAAGGTACGATAATTATTTTAGACATCGGTAAAAATGTTGCGGAACCGGGGGAAAAGCAGAAAACAAGTTTTTTTGAATCGGGCCGAGAGTGCGCTATGCGATTTATTGAGCATAAAATAATTAGTCAAAGGAAAAATTTACTCGGAATTATTTTACTTGGTTCCAAGAAAACTGAAAATGTATTGGCTGCAGAGTCTCCAGGAACTTGTCGGCACATTGAAATGCTTGCTGAACTGCAGTACCCTACATGGCAAATGATTCGAGATTTACCAGAGAACGTATGTATTTATTTATAAAAACGTGTATTATTGTTACCTTTTACTTCTAAATTTCAACTTTACAAGTATATAATGTCAGTATAGTATTAATTACGATTAAATTTTTAGCCTTCCAAAACAACTGGGAACTGGTTTGATGCATTACTTGTTGCTGCTGAGCATTTTAAATACGGCGTAAATGATAAAATTTTAAATAAACAGATAATTATAATATCAAACTTTCAAGCACCTTCAGATCTGGATGAAAGTGACTTAAAACAGGTAGGAATTGTATTAAACTTAAGGATTTTCCAATTTAATCTCTAAGATATGCTATGATATGCATGATGAATTAAAATTACTCCTCATGTTTTAGGCTATTCATGGTTTTCAAGAGGAAGGCTTTGAACTAAGTGTATTAGGTCCAGATATTTATGATGAAAAAAATTGTAACAATGATATAGAGCTAATAAGACAGTTTGTTGAAGCTACAAATGGTGCTGCTGCAACCTTAGAATATACTCTGGGATTCCACTTACTTTTCCATAGAAAAAAAGTTGTAAATGCAATACCCTGGAATGTTGATCTAAGTATAGGACCTAATATAAAGATACCAATTTCATCATATACAAGAATTAGAGATGAACCAGTTATCAAGAAATGGATTAAAGCTATTAGAGACCCTGTCACACAAACAATAAGTACAAACGAAAGTATAGAAAAAAGAAAATTTTATATTAATACAGATAATGAATCAGTTATTAAGATTGATGGAAATGACAAAGAAGATCAAATAATCAAGGGTTATGTTTATGGAGGGCAAGTTATTCCATTTTCTGATTGTGATAAAAGTATGCTCTATGATGCTGGGCCGAAGTCGTTAATTGTCTATGGTTTTACAAAATCTAGCAATATTACTTATCAGAATTTAAATGGTGATGGGCTTTCATATGTGTTTGGACGTAGAGGTGACAAGAAAGCAGATTATGCTGTAAGATGTTTAGTTGAATGTCTCCTTGAATTAGATTTAGTTGGAATTGTTAGAAGGGTATATAACAATGGCAATGCACCAAAAATGTTTGCACTCATGCCTGTGATAGATTCAAATAATTTTGTTTGCTTATCTATGGCAGGTATTTGTTACAAAGAAGAGATTAAAAACATGACTTTTCCATTAACTAATACAAAAAAATATGAGTGTAATAATGAACAAGTAGAAGCTTTTAAAGAACTAATAAGAGCTATGGAACTATCAAAAGCATATGACGAAACTTTGTATGAGGATACTGATGCTTTTCCAATACTTAAAATGTGCAGCCCATCAGCACAGTATATTTTAGACTGCATTGGCTTTCGAGCATTAAATCCTGACAAACCATTACCCCCACCAAGAAAGGAAATAATGATGTTACTTAAAGTGGTACCAGAAGTAGAAAAGAGA
Organism: Brenthis hecate; assembly: GCA_951806755.1. Lineage (NCBI taxonomy): Eukaryota > Metazoa > Arthropoda > Insecta > Lepidoptera > Nymphalidae > Brenthis > Brenthis hecate. The sequence goes on along the minus strand of OX638258.1, from coordinate 3,493,784 downwards.
GCTAAAGAACCTTTAGAAAAATTAAAAAAACTATTTGTATTGAATAAGTTTGAAATCAAAAAGAGAATTAAAAAAGAAGAACCAATGGATGTAGATGAATCAAATAAACCTTCCACATCCACAGCAAATGATGTAATTATGGATGAAACCCCAAAAATAAACCTTAAAATGTTTAAGAAACCAGATATACAAAAAGTTGGTACTGTAAATCCAATAGAGGATTATGAAAATTTAAAGAACAATTTAAATATTAATGAACTTTTTTCACAAATGGCAGAGGCTATTGAAAGTATATTTTTCTGCAGCATAGATAAAAATTTTACAAAATCTTTGGATGCAATGTTACATTTCCGAACTGAGTGTGTCAAATCTGAACCATCTCATTACAACAACTGGCTTAAAAAGTTCAAAATGGCACTAACAGATCGTAATAGAAGTGATATCCTAAATATCATAAATGAGAATAAATTAAATTATATTTTGGAAAGTGAGAACTCTTTAAGTAACATAATTTCAGAAACTAGTGAGGAAAGTCAGCTGTATGAAAACAACACAGTACCTAATCTTACTGAAGTCAGTATAAGTTCAGAAGTCAATGATTTGTTTGATAATATGTAAAAGTCAAGCAATCATGCCACATAATGTTAAAATTGTTTTATTTCAAATAAATATAATAAAACCATTCAGTATTTTTGTTAATACTAAAAACATATATCTTAATTTTAAAGTTAACATGGTTTAATTATACTTGTAAAGCTATACTTTAAGCATTTAATATTTTTCATGTTTCAATAAATATTTTCTTATTAATTTCAGTGAGTTTATTCATCTCCTTTATAGTTAAAAAAACAAAACAACCACCAATGATGTCTAAATGTTTAATATTTAATAATTTCATAATAATATGGTCTAATCTCAAATTTGCACACAATAAATTCTTTGTATTATATCTTACAATTTAAAATGGTCTTAGCAATCATTGTACACCACTAGGTGTTATTTTATTTTGTGAATGTAGAAGCTCAAGAAACTCTTGTAATGAAAGTTCTTCCTGACAATCAGTATCCAAGTCATGCTCAAGTTGAGCTTCCATAGAATTAGCATCTGGGCTTAGGACAATATTTTCATCTAGCACAACATGATTCAGCCGCGATTTCAGGCTCTGGAGTATTTCCTCAAGTTCTAAGCATTTGTTGCGTATAGAAGTGCCGAGGTCTGATGCTGGGTCGATATCATCGATAGTAGCGTTTTCCGAAAAGGAATTTGCTGGAGTACGTGTGCGGGGTGGTTGAATAATGTTGAACAAGTTCTCTGGAATACCATTTCCATTTCTGATGGAATCAGGCGTACGGGATTCTGTAAACTCTGCAAGTATCTCATCAATAATATCTTCAGCATTTTGCCTCGGGTCAACTACATCATCAGGCGTTTCGGCACCACTATCACCATTAATCATCTTATTATTAGATTCTAACTTCATGGTTTAATATTGTTTTCTAAAATTATTGATTTGTTAACAAAATAAATAATAAATAAGCAGAGAGGGAACTTGTTGTTGCAGTCAGATGATTAATGATTACGATGTTGCCAGTAGTGAATAATGCTTATTAAATATCTATGACAATAAACAAAATACTTATGAATACTTTCATTTCTTTATGACGTAAAATAAGTATAAAAAAAATAATTTATTTCTTTACATTATGCGTATTCAAAGAATTAAAAGACAACCCGAGAATAATAGGTTTTGTAGAGATATAGATTGTTATACATTTTATGACCATATACTATGGATGGCGCTATTGATATAATCTGATTAAATTAAAATTTTAATATATTTTTTTTATTTTACTTTTTCATGACGTTACGTAAGATATAAGTTATTCTTTAAAATACCAGTTTAGTTGTCTATCAGTTATTGCAGAATTTTCGTTGCGGAAAATATAAATCTAAATAGGCCTCTTTTCTCAGCTTTTTCTCGATTTCTTCACTTTTCATAATTTTTACAGCAGCTTTACAGCTATTGTGTGAATGTGCGAAGAAGCAGTCTCTTACTGACTGTAATAAATATTTATTCATAATTGTAATAATAATAATACAACATGAATATATTAATAAATAAAACATGATTTTACGAAACAAAATCACCTTAAATTCAGCTAATTTGGCGCCCTTAAATTTAGACAAGCAATGCTTGAATAATCTCGTGTAATGTTTTCTACACAAAAATATTCTATTTTCAAATTGCCAGTAATCGCCCTGAGTTGAACAGGAACAGCCGCAAAATCCACAAGCGTCTAAATTGTATGGAACACATTTTATCTGAGGAGTAACAAACAATTTATTTATTATTTTTACTATTCTACATATATTTAAGCTAGCGAATGTGGTAGGCAGACGTTGACCTACTACGAGTATAGGTTACCATCCAGAGTTGATCGAAAAATAAAAATAATCTTGACAATAGCGCTACCAATACAACCAAAAACGATCCAACTTTAGCTAATAACGATTCAATAGTCTATAATTACACAAAATCCATCCACAAAAAATAGTTAAGCATTTTAAGAGGAGAAACATTACGAGCGCGTGCGCGCACATACATATACGCTGAAATTTTATATACAAAGAAGGAAATAAAATTATGTAAATCAAGCTTTCCTTACCTGAACCGCGCATCTTAAAACCTTTTTGCCAGAAAAACTATACACAAAACGCATTTGTCTTTTTCTATATTCAGGATAGTAGTCACATGGTCTATAATGATATAAACTTATGATTATTTAGCTAATACATATTTGAATAAGCTATTAACTATAAAATTAAACATATAACTTACGCAGGGAAATCATTAATCTTAAAAAAAGGTTTCCTCTTCGAAGTAGAATTAAAAGGTGCGCAGTTTTGAGGCACTGATTCTTTTGGCGGAAGTCCTTTTGGAGGTGGTTGATACTCGCGTTTCACCTTCCACCTTGGGGATTTAGGTCCATAATAGCACTTACTATAAATCTGAATAAAATAAATTAATATTAAAAATATAGAGCTTAAACTTTATCATCGATAACGATATTTCTTTTTTTTACCCGATGTGTAAGATCATAAAAGGCGTCTCGGTTATCGTTATAAGTACCAGGACCTAAATTTGGTTTAATTTCAGGAGCATTTCGTCTCATAAATGGACTTAAAGAAGGCCCTTTCATAGGTAACACTTCGCGGTCGAGGCCTGTGCCGAAGCATATGCGGGGCGGTTTTTTCTTTGTTACCACATACTCGAAGTCTGTTAAAAATAATAAATAACATTTACTTATGTTATTGTCATTATATATATATATATATATATATATATATATATATATATATATATATATATATATAATTAAAAGAATCTATATTTTTGGTTTTACGAGCAATATACAAAAATGGAATCCTGTTATTTATTTTTACCGCCATAAAACGCTTCGTGCATGTTATTCGGTCGCAGATATCGTCGTCGGTAAGGCCGCTGCATGATCGCAGTTCACTAAACAACTGACACTCGGATGAGTTGCCTAAGGCTTTCGTGTTGTTAACGATAATAAAAAAAATATGACAAATCCAACCATTACGTTTTATTGGGTCGCACGCTCGCTTATTTATAAAGTAGTATGTACCAAATATTGCAGTTTGTGAGACAGTATCAAATAGATAAAACTATCCCCGAGTTACGTTTATTATAACGGGTAAACATTATTTAATAAATTCATATTGTTTTAATAAAGCCATTAATATATTTAAATTAAATTTATCTATTTATTATAAAAAAAATATAACGATATATTAAAATAAATAGTGGGCTGGTGGTAAAAATACATAATAATATATTGTCTTTCGCCACGTAAGACATTTCCTTATTAAATTATATTAAAAAACATATTTGCATCATAAGTATTATTTCGATGCAAAGAACAGATTCGTACTGGGAAAAGTAACTAGTTAGTCAGTGTATTATATATATATATATATATATATATATATATATATATATATATATATATATATATATATATATATATAGACTACTTTGTTATAGTAGGTACCTATCTGCTATAAATGTCTTCAGTTTGTATCAAACACCGCCACGAGGAAAATTTCATTATCAGCAATACTACATAATTCCTAAGTTTCGCTAAAATATGTTCAATATACTCGTATATCGAAAATGTCATTTGGTATGACGTGAAATTGGATAAAACGAAAAATTATCAAGGTCATGATAATCGTGTCAGAATAGATATACTTACGATAAAAATTTAAATAACAACAAAATTAAGAGACCTTACCCAATGTAACGTCCCAAGTCATTATTGAATGAGACTAGTTTGTAAGTATAATTTTACTTAAAACTTAATACAAAAAAAATCTGAAAATAAATAAAGAAAAAAATTACTACGCTTTAAAAATGGGACAAAAGCTTAGTACACGAAACGCGGCTCAGAGACCGCCGGTGAAGTGATTGTAAATAGGGGAAATAAATGAGCGATCTAAATATACCTATACGGTTTTACCTTTTGTTTAATAAATAAAGGGGACTGCAGTTATAATAGGCTCAATTAATATTCATTATTTACTCTTTTGACTAAGTATTTTAAATTTTAATCACTTTTCATTTCAAATATTTCATTTTTGTAAGTTGTTTGGGATAAGACGCCAATTATAATTTTTGAAATTTTGTCTATTTTATGTCTCTGTATATTCGGTCTTCATTCAATAAAAGATATCCAAAAGACGAGATTTGAAATATAGCTATATTATATTTTTATTAATTTAAATTTTTGATATGTACCTTCCATTCTAAATTTGAGCAGCCTAAATACATTTAATTATAAAATCTATCAAACACAGTAAACATTATTTTAAGCTAAATATTATTTTTAGTTCTTGTCAAATATAAGTTTTTTCGTAGATAATAATATAAAAACTAACAACCTACACAATTATACCTCTTTACTTATTGACAAATTATGAGTTATTGGGTATTGTTGATCGAAGGCTACTAGCATGAACGAATAAACCACTATTCGTTCATGGCTACTAGGTTAGACCAACATGTCGGATCGGGAACTCCTATATTGAATCTCTAATATATACGAATTATGAAATAAATGTAGGTAGGTAAATGAAAAACATAGAATGATTTGCTTGGACATACAATGGTCTGGTTTCATTCCCTTTCTTTCGTTATTGGAAAATGTATTTTAACATACCATCTGTAAAACAAGTGGCTTTAGGAATATACGATGACTCACTACAAAAGCAAATACTACCAACTAAAGCCCAGCTGCCCAATAGAATCTTCCCTTATTCACTTAACGTCGAACAATACAGCCGGCTGTCTCCAAACCATGCATGGGATGTTGGCTCACCCGATCTTGGGATTTTGGATAGTTTTTTTTTTTAAATTCAAATCTATGAAAAGGTATTGCTCTTACAGACCACTCTTCTATTAGGGAATTATTACATTATTATTATTAGTTAGTAGATCAAATTCGTTATCCAAACTTTAAATTGCTCGTGAGAGTACTGATTAACAAAAAAATTCCAAACGTTTTGTTGATAAAAAGAAAAAAAAGAAATCCACGTCGCCTGAGCATTGGGGTTTTAATAAATTAAAAAGCAGGAAAAGTATGGAGGGTCTCACTTGTCTACCTCGTAAGATGATTAATAAAGAAAATATATTTTAATATAACACAGAACTTTAGATACAGCCCATTCTATGTACGAGTAAGCATATGCTGCCAAACTTGAATCATAATGTACAAAATTCGATATTTTGAACGCTTAACGAACATTATTTTAAACAATGCCTAAGCAAACTATCAGTTTTGATATAATGCTCTAAAAGAGGCACAAAGGGATTTATTGAACTACATTGTAAATGGTTTATGTTAATTTATTTCTTTAAACTATAATTTTTATAGTACGTAAGCAACCCACATATATTTTACTTGTTTCCCAATCTTATGATTAAAAGGACCGTTATAGTCAAATCGGAATCCGGTTTAGGAACAAAATATCGAAAACCTGAAGTTTTATGATTTTAAAATGTTAGATTTATAAGGAATAGAAATTCGTAAAATGCTCCCGATGTCCAGCTACCCCCGAGAAATGTGGGGACGCAAAGTATTGAAACACACACGCAAAGCATTACAGTAAACCGGAAATTGAAAAAAAGTATTTTTCAACGCTTTGCGTCCCCCTATTTCTCGGGGGTAGCTGGGCATCCGGAGCATTTTACGAAATTTCTATTCCTTATATACCTGGTAACATTTTAAAATCATAAACTTCAGGTTTTCAATAAAAAAAATCTCTTAAAAATAAACGGATTCCGATTGGTCTATTATAAAAATCAGATGAGTCGATTTTTTTAAATTAAAACTAGCAACACTCAACATTATCAGCAATCGACATTGACTGACATTTTCATGTTGACAATTATGACAATGTATTTGTTATTCTTCGTTTTGTAATGCAATATTTTACCAATATACTTGGTTTTGAACAGAAAACTAGTTTATTTTACAAAGTAAAAGTTCCATTTATATACTATATTTCAGACTTTTACCTTTAACTGTACAGGTAAGTGGGCTTAATTTAATTTTGCGTCTAGCAGCCAGGGTGTCATATTACATGTGAAGTAACTTTCATTATGTCATGCCTGCTAATAGAATATTATATCATTATCAAACACTATACAGTATTTACTGGCGGTTTAAGTGAATGGACTGCTTCATGTAACATAGTTATATTTTTTAATTCAATAAGAAATATAATAAGGTAGGTAAATATAAAAAGTTATAATTTTTTTTCACTTGAATTTAAGTATAATATCAATGAAGATATTTTTTAACTTTAATCTCATTTGCCCTCTGGATCGATTCTACCTAAATATCATATTATATTACCTGAAAGGAAGTTTGCTAAGTCTGAACTCATTTATCAATTAATATTTATAAATTCTGAAAACTGTAAATCATACCTAATAATTATTGTAATTCTATTATTTTTGCTTTCAGAAAATGCCTCTCAACACTAAATTACTTGTACCAATGGCTTTAGGCTTCTCCCTAGTCACAGTATCGGCTCTTGTAGTATACTATGTGTTTAAAAAAGAAGAAGAAGATGATAAACCAGTTAGATCCACTAAGGTGAATATGATTGAGGTACAAGTACCAAAAAGTATAGTGGCTGCTTTAATTGGTAAGTATTTTTAATACATAATATGTTAAGACTATTTTGACCTAGGCTAGTGTTTATGTATTTGTTTATGGTAATTGTTTTGCCTTTGTGTTTAATAATTTGTGATTGTACAAATTGCAATCATTTTAATTGAATAAATGTGCTATCTGATGCAGAAAACAAATTACGCTGGTGTGATTTACTAGATACAAACATTTGAATACAATTTTTTTTTTCATAAATAAAATTAATGCAACAATAACTTTAAACTTTAAAATTTTGCTTCTTTAATTGTTATATATTGTTCGTCGCTAAGTATGTTTTAAATAGAGTTTTTTGTTTTAAATAGTTATTAGCTAGTGTTAGCCATATACATTTTAATTTTTTTTTGTTAATTTTCCATGGACCTTAAGGAACATGAAAAAAACTAAGCCGAATTCGTCCAGCCATTTTTGAGTTATGCGCTTACCACCATTCATTTTTATTTATATAGATAAAGAAAATTTTTATTATATAAAGAGGAAAACAAAGTATTTTAACACATTAAATGATTTTAATGATTAGGTATACTTTAAAGCATGAGATCATGATAGCACAAGATACATATTAAAATATTTAATTCAAGGTTACTTCACTTGACAAGTTTGAAATTCCATATTGTGTTATTTTGTTATTCCAACTTAGGTTTATTTCACATTTTTTTCTGAATATGGAAATAATCTTGAAACAACAATTATTGAGAGCTAGGTCTAATATCTCTAGTAACATATTTTATAAATTATTAATAACTGTTTTATTAGTAGTGGTTACAAAAAGTCTATTATCATGACATGTCAAGTTTATTTATTACTAATTTCACAATCTTAGAAACGTCGGGAAACAAAAATGCAAATAAATCCGCGACAAAATCCGAAAAGATAGTTTTATTTAAAAAATCTTAGATTTAGTAAATTAATAAAAAAAAGTATAATGTAAATAAGCACTTATGTTTTAAATAAAATCTTTTCAGTTTTTGTCCTGGATATATTTTGGTTCCCTACTTTTCGAATGCTTTACAGCAATCATGGTCATGGAAGATATATCGGGAACCGAAAATCAAAGTAAATCCACGAAAAAAGAATAATAGATAGTTTTATTTAAAATGTAAAATATTCGCATAAATCTAAGAAAAAATTTACTTATTTATGTGATTTTAAAGTTTTCATCTATTTTGAAAAATTATCTCATCTAAACTGTTTTTCCTTACCAAACTAGGACAAATACCTATAAAAATTCTAAATAAACCTATCTATTGATGTTTTTATGACATATTGGTGATAAAAAATTGACATCCATGTCAACTCAAATATCTAATTACTTTGTATGTAGCTGTCCTTATTTTTTTTTTGACCTTGCATATTTAATAATGATATTGTCAAGAGAGATCATATTTCTTTATATTAATCAATATAGAACTTTAAAAAATGATTTTATTTTTATTATTATTGTTGCTACATATAAATTTATTGCCTGATATTTAAATTTGAATAGAAACCAACCAATTATATAATTTCTTAAAAAAAAAATGACATACAAGTTTGACCTTGTTTAAATGTAATTAAATGTTTAATGTAGGTACAGCATTGCACCAATGCAATGTAAATATTTCATTTCCTGGAAATCAACATCTGCATCCTGGATGCAAATGTTAATTGCCTTTGTTATTCAGATAAAGTATACAAATCTTAATATGTTTTTTTTAAAGCTCACAAGAAAATATGTGAAAATATATATGTTACATAAAAATTTTTGCATATAGTAAATAATTTTGAAATTAATTAAAATGAAAATGACATCTTATTTCATCGATATAAATTCCAATTATATGATCTTTGGGTTTAGTTGAATTACAATCGAACAATTTTAATCGACAATTTATAGTAACCAAGCTTAAAATTAGTCGCTTCCCAGCAGAACCTTGTATGTTAACGAGATATAAGTGTTATCGATAAAAATACGTCATTACTTTTATCCATAATGCTGTAATGCAATTATTTTATGGTATTAACTTCTTTATTAGATATTAGAGTAGTATCACGCATAATTTACTTATACTTATTTATTTTAAAATGTGTAAATTGTGTACATTTACGACTTCACTCGCATCTGTATGTCTATTTAGTCCCCTATAGTAAGCTAGCACCAAGAACGTAGAAATAATATCTTAAGCTTTATTATTGGATTTATAAGAGCAGTCTTAAAGTTAATTCATGCATTTTAAACCTCATAAAAACAAATAAAATAAGCCCAAAATCGAAAGTCTTACTTGTAACTTTTTAAAAGTTACTCTGTTCACCTCCTGATCAACTCAGTAGTATGTATGTCATAACTCAGTAGAAACTAGCGGCATACCCTCGCTTCGCTCGGGTTCGCCTCTAGAAAAGCACAAACAGATCTATCCCACGGGAACCGTTCATTTTTCGGGGATAAAAAGTAACCTGTTGTTTGACCGGCAATATAAGGTATCAGCTTGCCAAATTTTACTAAATTAGGTACATAAGTTGTTGTGTACTAAGCTGTATAAATTACTATCCCACGGGAACTCTTTAATTTTCCGGGATGAAAAGTATCTAAAATGTTGACCGAATATATAAGGTACCATCATGAAAAATTTCATTTAAATCGGTCCAATAGTTTCGGAGATTAGTCCGCACAAACAGCAGAGAAACAAAAAAATATAAAAAATCTGGATTTGTTCTATTTCTCTTCTTACATCCCCCTGACACGGATTTTAGCATTTTTTTCTATGTACAGACATTCGACCTCTACAGTTTTATTATATGTATATAGATTATGTGACTATCCAATAAAAAAAGAATCATCGAAATCGGACTACACTGTAAAAAGTTATGCGTGGTCAACCATAAAAAAAAAACAAAATAGGTATACTTGTCCAATTGAGAACCTCGTCCTTTTTTTTCGTCGTTTACAAAATGGATTTTCGTAATCCGATAGGTAAGTACGAAAATCCATTTGATTTCCAATCCATTTCTAATTTTTACTTGTTTCGTCATACTTATGGGTAATTCCATATGTATTGAAAAAACCAGTATTAAAATTTCACCATAAAGCAAGATTTTTTTATACTTTTAAGCAATTATGCCTAGGCACTGCCCAAATATGCCATGGGCTCAAAAGGGCACAATATCGCGAATTTAAGCATTTGTAATATTTGGTTTAATTAAGTTAAAATTGGTCAAAACATGCTTAGAAAATTTACTTTAATTACAGGTCGTAATGGATCAAATATAAAGCAAATTGAAGAAAAGTCAGGGGCAATGATTCACTTTAAGAAGTTTAGCGAAAAGGATTACGATGTTTGTATCATACGAGGTCGATCTGGTGCGACGCAAATTGCCGAGACTCTGGTACACGATTTTATCAAGCAGCAACCATTGATCGTGGAGAGCAACATGAGTGTTCCTGGCTGGGCAGTTGGTAGGATTATAGGTCAGTTCGTATCTTAAATGGATTCAATTATATTAAATAAGTGGCCCGCCCATTGCTTTATTCAGGCGCATGGCATAGTGTGTATTCAGCCCTTTTTATCGTTCCACTGCTGAGCACTACTGGCCTCCCTTCAATACGAGGGGGATCAGGCCATAGTCCACCATGCTGGCCATGTGCGGGCGGACTGAGCATGTTTTTCGAAAACTTACTAGATTCTCTCAGACATGCAGGTTTTCTCACGTCATAGTATACCGCGATAATATGTAACCCTACATAGTTATGCCTTCTTTTTCCTGTCGCCATACGTAAGATGTTTATAGTTCTACCAAACAATAACAAAAAGATATACTTGCGCATTTTTATATAAATACGTAAAGTAAATAATTTTACATATGCACATACCGATCTTGTATCCATTGAATTAAAATATAACATTTGGAATCAGTTTTTAAATCTAAAAGGCTCAATTGATTGCGTTGTCTAATAATTACACACAAACTTTTTATATGTAAATTTTTTATGAGCTATATATATGTAAGCTCTTAGTAAATAATAACTCCTCCTTAGAATTCGGTTCAAAAGTGTCGTGACTGTAAAAATATTATACTTTTTTCCGTAATTCGCCAAGCATGCTGACTAATGTACGATAAGGAACTTAGTTCCAATATGTTAGATTAGATACAGTAATTATTTTTTTTTATTTAATTTGTTCTAGGGATGGGCGGTGAGTCAATAAACGATATAAGTCATTGCAGCGGGGCTCGAGTGAAGATAGAAGGGCAACGTGGGGATATGTCGCCGACAAGACAAATCACCTTCCGAGGAACTGAAGAACAGATTAATAAAGCTAAGAAACTTATCGAGGAATGTGTAAGTTTAACGTTTATAGTTTTTTTGAAATTTATGTTCGAATTCAAAAATACAGAGGGTGAATCGATATTTAAAAAAAAGGAGGAAAAAAAAGAGCTTATATACATCAAGAGTGGTTCCACATAATTTTGTTGAATACTGTTCGTCAGTTTTAAGTGAAAATTTCTTTGAATCAGAATAATTATATGTAATATGTGTTGGGAACCGGTCTTACGTCGCGGGGAGCGGGAATCAACGCGCCGACGATGGGCTGTGGCGGCTTGGCCGCACTCGCCTACACGGAGCTCACCGCTAACGGCCCCCTCGAAATACTTTAACTAATTTTATTAACGGCAATATAAACCAGCGAATTATACAGTCCACCTTTTATTTAACGTTCCAGTAGGACCCTTACATATGAAAAACTGTAGAAAGATGTCAAAATGAAATGAACAAGTTTAAATTTAAGGATTTAACTATAAGTACCCTCTGAAGTAACCTCCCAACTCCATAAATACATAGATTAAGGTGGTATAAAATTTTTGTTTTCCATATTTATATATTCAAAGCTATAAGACAGAAGTAAATCAAAACGACGAAAGTGACAATTTAATAATTTAGCAAGTTAAAAATAGCTTTTAGGTAATAAACCCAGGAATAATAGCTAACTCGATACAAATCGATAAGTTGTTCTAGAGATTGTTTCAAACATCTCAAGTCACAAATCTTATTTTATAATCTGATGACTATTATACGTGTGTGTATTTTTGTTACTCCTTGCTCGGAAGATACGATATATAGAACATAGGATACTTTTTACCACGGAAATCATCCCTTAAGGGGGTGAAAATGGGGATGAAAGTTTGTATTGGGAAACAAGCTAGGGACAATCCCGAGCAAAGCGAGGGTGAGTCGCTAGTATTAGATAAGATTATAACATGAACATTTCCACACAAGGTGGAACAAGAGCGCTGCAGACGTGAAGTGGAACAATCCAAGCCGCCGCGCGTGTCCACGCCGCCGGGGTTCAGTCACTCGCCCACTCAGGACTCGTCAGGTGACGTCAAGCTTGTGTACACGCGTGGTAAGATAACCGCATGCTTGCCTGGCTCGCTTACATTGTAGATATACATATGGTTTTATACATATAAGTTCTATTGGAACTTTGAATTTTTGCATGTCTGTTCTAATTGTAAAGAGAAATGAATTTGCTATAATAATAATAATCATGTCCTCGTTATAGTTTTTTGTTATGGTCAACCTTACTTAAACTGGCCATGTGCGAAGATATAGTGCACGAGTGTATGCGCTATACAAGATATATACAAGCGACTCTATTTCTTTATAAACTAATTTCGACGTTATTACTACATACTGTAAGAACTTATTTAGCTTTCGAAAGACGTAAAAGGATTAGCAACCTGCATTTGGCCACTCGAACTATGGCCACCTTCACCTCGTATTGAGGCGACTCTTTGCCGAACAGTGGGACGTCATAGGACTGAATTATATTATTATTGAAAAGATGTAGCTATTCTGTAACTAAATATCCGATGATACATTCCTCATGGACTCTGACTACACTGACATTTAATTTAAAATGTGAAATTGACGATTCAAAAGTATGTCTGTGTGTCGGTGTGTCTATTTAAATAAAGTATATTTTGATATTATTTTTTGAAGTTTGTAAGAACTGGATAACTGAATCCGTAAACTTAGTACAATATATTAAAAAAAAATATTTATTTGCGGATTCAACTGTCGAGTTACAAAAAACTCTTACAGAATAGCACTACAGCTCTATTATCTATATATAAAATTGTAGCTAAGTTGAATCTGTACATTAAATATTTTTTTGGAAAATCTAATTGAAATAGTCATTATTATCGATACAGAGTCCGAATCTATAGTTTTTAGAATTTTTGTCTGTCTGTCTGTCCGTCCGTCTGTCTGTCTGTTACCGCATCACGAGAAAACCACTGGATAGATTTTCATGAAATTTGGTATGATGATAGCTGGTTATCCGGGTCAACATATAGGATACTTTTTACCGCGGGAAAATATCTCATTTCTGAGAAAAAATACAAAAACTGCATTGTAAGAGTATACTAATATGTAAAACCTAAGAATTTGGTTTTTGGTTATCTGAACGCGGGCGGAGCCGCGGGCAATGCTAGTAGTAAATAAATGTTTCTTTACATTTAGAATAATTACTTTAAAAAAAAATGGAGTGCGTTTTCTTGTTGCGATTTTGTTAGTTCCCAATTAAAATTTTGAAACACTTTTAGAATATTAGAGAACGGACGTAATTTGGAGAAAATCTCTGCGGGAAAAATAAGAACAAATTTTTAATTGCCACGCTGTACGGGGAGAAGGGGTAAGGAGAAGGGTGAGGGGTGGGGGGGGGGGGATGGGGTTATTGGTATTGTTTTGAGCTTGTGCTCACAAAAGCATGTATTACACAAGAAGGATAGTTTCATATTATCTACAGTATATTCCGCTTATTTTCATATTCTCCTCGTGAGTTTGGAAAGATCCTGTAATTTAAATTAAACTTATTCCTCTAGAATTAGATTAGATATTTTATATAAGCTCGCTCTAGTCACTTCTTCTACGTGACTAAAAACGAATAAGAAAATTAAAATAGACAGTCAGCCCAATGACTGCTAATTGAAGTGAAAATTTATAACTTTGGAATAACTGTTTTTTTTATTTTTAATTAATTATAGTATGAATAAATTTGTCTGGTTTCACATCCATGCAATTCAAGCAATAATTGCACTTAAAATAAATTAAAGAAAAAAACAAATATACATAGAAAATGACGTGGACAGTATTATTTACATTTTGATATAGTTTATTTATTAAGACGCTGCGCGTCGCCAGTCTGCGCCAGACTGCAGCGATACGTCACACGTAGCATTTCGGTGACGCGAACCCATAGGTTTTCCCTCTACCAAAAATCGCTCAACGCGGCTAAAGAAGTTTTCACTTATAAATATAACGTGGTAAATTAAAAAATATATATATTTATTGAATGAATTTTAATTAAACACATTTTAAAGATCATTTGCACTCAGCGTCGAATGGTAAAGGAGTGAAGTTCATCAATGAGGTGAGGGCGTCATTTGAAATCACAGTGCACAGTTGTTTGAGACAATTTCTCTTTATTTAATCTCCATGGGATAGCCATTTCTTGTGCTTTATCAGTATTGCCATTATAATATATTTTTCGTATATAATAAATATGGGATTTATACACTTTCTGTTATATTACGTAGATTATGGGAAGTATAATTACAATTGAAAAATAGAGTTATAAAAAAAAAACTTTTTTTTGTGTGTGTGTGTGTGCATTGTGAAGCTTGTGTGTGTGTGTATTTTTTTAAGTTTTGGGTTTTGTATTTTGATATAGATAAATTGGGAATATTAAAAATATGCACTTATTAGTTGTTTTAAAAATATTTAATGGCTAAGTTTATTGTATTTGTTGTTATTTTTGTTTATTAACGGTACTCTCCATGTATTTTATATCTTCATTTAAATAGAATGTAGTGTCACATATACATTATAAAAAATTAAATGGTTTGTAATGTATTTCTATCACTTTATGTGATCAAAGTATTATATGATAGTGAAATGAGTGAGGAATATATTACTTTTTGAATTATAGTGGTTTATTTATTAATAATAATAAATATGGATAAAAATATATTTTAATAATTTTATAACTGTAACAAGAACACCTTATATAACTTTTATCTTTTTAATTTTTTTAGACTTAAGCGTTAAATGCAGTCCCCATGCATATTCTGTTTTTATCGTCTATGATTTTCCGACGAACCAACACCGCTAATTCGTTTAAATGAACAATTTAATTTGTACGTGGTTTTAAATTATTGATGTTTTTCTCCATATTTTTAAAGAAGTCTCCTTTTTCCAAATATTAATATTTAAATAAAATACTAGCGACCTGCTTCGCTCAATCCCTAACTACACACCATATATTGTGTAACTTTTTTGCAACATACTAAAATAAATCAGCACTTAGTTGTACCAAGAAAAAAAGTACCTTTTGACAATTGATGCACAAAGTATTTAGTAACATACCGACATACCTACTAACAAGCATTTTTATTGATAGTTTTGTATGAAAGATTTGTGTTTGATCTTATATATTTTTATTATTTACAGATACAACAACATCCACAATTGAGGTTTATGTGTCAGCGGTATCGTCTCCTTCACGATTTTGGGTACAATTTGTGGGGCCTCAAGTTGCTCAATTAGACGAACTGGTCGCTCACATGACAGAATACTATGGGAACAAAGAGAATAAAGCTAACCATGCTGTAAGTGAAATTTATAATTTATATTTGCTGAAATACATAATTAAGTTTTTGTCAGTTTTTTTTCGATCATAAGTATACTAAATTCAACTATTAAAGTGCTAGTGAACTAGCATTGTATTAGCACATTAAGTATATTTATTTTGTGTAATTATAATATTTAGTTGATATATTTTAATATTAAGTTTATACCATTTAATGCTGTACTGTACCTACACCACACTAAATTAACTTATTTTCTCACTTCTGTAGGGTTTCTGGAAGAAATCTCTTAAAGAGATAAGTTATCCTTTGTCGACATTCTATTTATTTTGTATAACATACTCGTATATTTTATAGTACATAAATAAATGGTACATAAAGAAAGGCAGTGGTAGCCTAGTGGTAACGCGCACGCTTGGGAAACTGAGTGAAGCGGGTTCAAATCCCGGGTCTCGCACCTCTGATTTTTTCATGTGCGAATCATTTCTAACATGATTACCACTTGCTTTACAGTGAAGGAAAACATCGTGAGGAAACCTGCATGTCTGAGAGAACCTAGCAAGTTTTCGAAAGACATGCTCAATCCGCCCGCTCTTGTCCAGCGTGGTGGACTATGGCCTGAGGCCTCGGATTGAAGGGAGGCCCACCCCCAGCTGTGGGACGTTACAAAAAGGGCTGAATACACACATACACACAAATAAATAAATTACCTATTAGTTTTGGTATATTATTTATGCTCCATTCGTTAATTTACATTTTACTACAACAGCTGGAAAAAGTGTCCGTGGGTCAAGTGGTGGCGGCTGTGTTCCGTCACGACGGCCGCTGGTACCGGGCGCGGGTGGACGACTTGCGTCCTAACGAGTTTGATGCTACGCAACAGGTATAGAGTGTGTGTGTGTGCGTGTGTATGTGTGTGTGTGTTCACGCTGAAACGGCTAGACATATTTGGACAAAAATATACAGGTAGTCTATTTTTTGACACATTATTATTATTGTCTTTGCCTGTCATTTACTCGTTAAAACGTATCAAATGAGTAAGTTAATGATCTCAATATATGTGTGTGTGTAAAATCGACATAGATTTTTTCTACTGATTATAACAATTTTTTTTTTAGAAATAATAGTACAATCGAGCGAAAAAAGTGACTAATGAACTCACTCTCATACAATAACAGTGCCGCTACTAAAAGGCGCTCACTTTTATCACATTTCCGACTGTTTGAATTATAATTTGGCCCTTTCCCTTCCACGAAGGTCTCCCACGTACTTAAGTATATTTAACATTCAGGTAGCTGATGTATTCTACTTGGACTACGGGGATAGTGAATACGTCGCGACACATGACATATGCGAGCTGAGAGCTGATTTACTACGACTCAGATTCCAGGTATTTATAATATACTAGCGACTCATCCTCGCTCCGCTCGGGTTCGTCCCTAGTTACGTTTTAACGTTTATTATTGATTTCTCAGAGGTGACATATTTTCCCGCAATAAAAAGTATCCTATATGTTAACCCGAACAATCACCATACCAAATTTCATCAAAATCAAATAATGTTTATATCAAAATATAATAATGTCTATTTTAATAAAAATTTCCAATAAATATTTAATGTACAGATGTAGTGAAGTAGATTTGCTTTTGTTTTTCTAGAGATGAACCCAAGCGAAGTGAGGGTGAGCCGCTAGTTTGGAAATAATTATGCCTTTATTAAGACATTCATATAAACCATTTCATATTTGCAGGCGATGGAATGCTTCCTCGCAGGAGTGAAACCTTCGGCCAAGGAAGAGGTTAAACAACAATCCGGTGCCCGCAAATGGCATCCTCAGGCTATAGAACGATTTGAAGAGCTTACACAGGTATAAATATACTAGCTTTGTTCATAAGTAACGTTCTAGAAGGTTGTTTTTGCTTACTTCTACCAAACATAAGACTAAAATTTTATGTTTAGGATTTGTAACATTATTTGGTTGGGATGTTGATGATACGATGTTAAGAATCGTTTAAAAGATTAAGAATGTCTATTTATTTAAATATGTACCTTATTTTCATTTGTTGATTTATGTAATGACATTTCAAAATTTAATTTGTATAAGCAACATTACGTACAATTTACCCGTCGGTACTTTTAAGATTATCATTATTACTTTTAGTCATCGATCAAAAAAGTACTGGATATGTATCCAGTACTTTTTTGATCAATCAGCGACAAAAGTGTCCTTGCCGAATGAACGCTCATTTGAACGTTTGAGTGCGCTTTTAATTTTTTTGTGAAAACAACTTTAAGCATTGCTTTTAAGGTTCAATTTACATTGTTGTATATTTATCCCAACTAAAATAACGACAATTGGTGACAGTTTAAGAGAACTTTTGCATGGGATTGTGTATCTAGAATTTTTTAACGATGCTTTTAGTTTATGATTATATCATCTACACTCACTTTAAGAATCCATCTCGTAGACTTGTCAATTTGACCACCAGGTGGCGCGTTGGAAGCCGCTCTTATCACGAACGTGTACGTATAAGAAGAGTTCGCTAGTAAGCGATAGGGAGAAGGAGATTCCTGGTATCAAGCTGTATGACGTCACTGATGGTAATCCCATATCCCATAAATATCATAAATGCGAAAGTTTGGATTGATGTTTGTTACTCAATCACGCCAGAACGACTGAACGGATCTGGATGAAATTTGGCACAGACATAGATTAGTCTGGAATAGCACATGGGTTACTTTTTATCCCGAGAAAAAGTACGGTTCCCGTGGGATAGATTTGTTTTTGTTCATCACAGAGCAAGGGATCGAATATCTATTCCATACTAACCGTTAAAAGTTCTAGGTACGATACCCAAGCGAAACGAGGGTGAGTCGTTATTTACATAATACTTTCGGCTTATTTGAGATGCGTTTTTTAGGTGTTTTATTAAACTATAATATTGACAAATAACAGTAACTAAATACATATTAGAAATATATACCTATTAGAAGAAATTTAAAGTCTTTGAGTGTATGTTTGTTAATCCTTTAAATTTAAACGGCCGAACGAATTTGGATAAAATTTAACACACAAATAGGCTATGACCCAGAATATTACAAAGGCTATAAGATATGTAAGTAATTTAAATAGTGGTCTTTTGAAGTGAAACTTCTTTAAAATCGTTGTGATTTGAAACTCGATTTAATGGAAATGCAACACTAAAAAGAGACAAACAAATAAATATATAGGATTAAGCCGGCGAGAGAATGAGATAGAATATTTTGCCATATTGCCATGGTAACCGTTGTTATTGTCTAACAAATATATAATATTATATTCTTTCCGTATATGATATTCTATAAATAATTGATTGTAATATGTCTATTATGCTTTATTTAATTATTGATTTGTTTTAATTTAATTGAGATATTTGTCAAAGAAGTTTTACTTTAACGTTCAAAGGTTACACGCAACCATTTTTTTATATTGTTCCAGAAGGTTCAGTAGACGTAGGCGAAGCATTAATAGCAGAGGGTTGGGCTGAAGCAAGCACATCGCCACGGTCATCTCCACCGCGTTTCAACACCCCGCACACACCCTTCGGGGATTTGAGCAATTCTAGGTATTCAGCCCTTATTTTTCAGCCCTTACAAGGCACGGGCCAAAACGACGGGGATCAGGCAATAGTCCACCACACTGGCGGACTTCACATGTATTTCGAAAACTTGCTAGGTTCTCTCAGACATGCAGGTTTCCTTATGATGTTTTCATTCACCGTAAGACAGGTGGTATTTAAGTTTGAAATGATACGCACATGAAAATATCAGAGGTGCGAAAGCCCTAGGCTTAAACTATAATACATATTAAAAAGAGGTTAAGTCTGTAAATTTGTATGTAGGAAGTAATCTCTGAAGTGATCTAAATTTTAAAACTCACTAAATAGGAAGCTATATTATAATATAGCTCTAGATTGCTATATATTATTTCGATAAAATTGAGTTTACTATCAAAATAATAGTTTTAATGGAAGGCGAAAAAATTGGCCGTTGAGATACTGGCTTTTTGGGAACCAAAATTCAAAGTAAATCTGCGAAAAAAACCGAAAACATACTTTTATTTAATATAATTAACAATATTTTTATTACAGGGTGTTAGGTATGCTGGACCCGAACGCGCGCGCGTCGTCGATGCCCAAAGACCACAAAGACGATAGAACTGTACTTAAACCAACCACCGATATATTGAAAGGTAAAATTCCCATTAATTAATATATTAATATAATATTATAAATGCGAAAGTTTTGATGGATGGATGTTTGTTACTTAATCACGCTAGAACGGCTGAACGGATCTGGATAAAATTTGGTATAGATATAGATTATAGTCTGGAATAGCACATAGACTTTTTATCCCGGAAAAAGTACGGTTTCTGTGGGGTATATTTGTCTTTGTTTTTCACTTGGAAAGAAAACTAGCGAAGCGAGGGTGAGTCGCGAGTATAATATATTTTGTCTAATTGTTTTACTTAATAAAAATTTCGTTTATAAAAAAGTTATGTAAAATATATAAAAATGGCGTACAAACATACACACTACACATAAAACCTAAATCTCTGTTTATATTTTTATTATATCCAGTTTAACAGTATAATTTTTTCTTAGAACTCGACAAAGTCTTAATAATAATACATAATATGACGTCATACCTTTTATCCATTTCACAGTTTGCTATTTCCTAAACCTAAAGAGATCTAAAAAGAATTTTACAGTCAAAAATCTAAAACAATTGTTTTTTTTTCGTTTTACAGATAATATAACTTCACGTTCTCACGCCTCCGGCCTCGAGTCGACGGACAAAATAAAGTCCGTATCAAACTTCGATTTAGCGTATTCGGACAAAAACCAAAGCAACCCCAAAGTGAATGGTTCACACGATTTCATTTCATCCGAAAAACAAAACTTAGAAACCGAAGTATTAAAACCGAATAATCCCAGAGAGAAAGCGAATATGAATAGAATCGATTCTCATCATAGTAATTTAGAAGCTCTGGGAAGACAATAAGGTGAATATTATAATTGTTAGTACTAATTGTACGATAAATGTTGGTTCTTTTTTTATGTGTTTGTGTGCGCGTGTGTGTGTGTATGGGCGTGTGTCTGTGTGCGTACGAGCGTGTGTGTTTGTTTTTTACTCCTTTACACTGAAATGGCTGGATATATACATCGTATTTAAAATATCCCGGTTACAGCTTGGAGCATGTCTTTCTGCCTAAAGCAGGGGTTTGTATGTTCGTCAGGGAAGATATCTGCTGTCGCCGTCTGAGCAACCTTGAAGACAAGGACCTGTCAATTTTATGGTCACGAATAGAATATGGGGGATATACCCGAATCTATGCGTGTATCTACAGGTCCCATAGTGGGAACGCCGAAATAGACCGACTCTTTAGACACGTCCAAGAAGCGACAGATTTCCTGCTCCAGCGTTATCCCTGCGCGGAGGTTGTGATCCTCGGGGATTTTAATGCCCACCACGTTGACTGGTTAGGATCTCGGACCACAGACTACGCAGGGAGAATTGCCTTTAATTTTGCGCTGACGTATGGCTTCTCACAGTTGGTACCTGAACCCACCAGAGTACCGGATGTCGAAGACCACGCGCCGTCTCTGCTTGATCTACTCCTGACCACGTGCCCAGATAACTACCAGGTGTGCGTCGACGCCCCCCTGGGTTCTTCTGACCATTGCCTGGTACGTTCGAAGGTGTCCATATCCACCTACTGCCGCCCAAGTGGGACGCGGCGAGTATGGCACTATAAATCAGCTGATTGGGATGGTTTGCGCGAATTTTTCGCATCCTACCCATGGAAGCGCATCTGTTTTTCATCGGATGATCCCTCGTATTGCGCGGATACCGTTGCGGATACGATTTTACAGGGAATGGAATGCTTCATTCCCAGTTCTACCGTCCGTATCGGCGGTCAATCGCAACCTTGGTACGATGCATCCTGTGCTAGAGCTTCTAGCGAGAAGCAGGAATCCTATCGAGCCTGGGTTGCTGCCCGCACAGCGAAGGATCCTAACGTAACCGATCTCAAAAAGAAATTTAATGCTGCTTCTAGATCATGCAAGACACTAATGGCCAGGGCAAGAGACGATCATATTCGCAGCATTGGCGAGAGACTTCTAAGCCTTCCATCTGGATCGCGTGCTTTTTGGGCTCTCGCCAAAGCTGCGGAAGGAAATTTCTGTCGATCATCCATACCAACTCTGTGCAAACCGGATAGCACGCTGGCACATTCTGCAAAAGAGAAAGCAGATCTCCTGTGCTCTTTTTTTGCCTCAAATTCAACTCTTGACGACGGGGGATTATCGCCGCCTACCATCTCGCAATGTGATAGCATGATGCCCGAAGTACGCTTCACGCAACGTGAAGTGCGTCGAGCACTTATCTCCCTAGACGTCAAGAAGTCCAGCGGGCCTGATGGTATTCCGGCTATTGTACTCAAAACGTGTGCCCCAGAGTTGACACCGGTCTTAACCCACCTGTTCACTCAACTCTACTCCGTTAGCCAAGTCCCGTCTTCTTGGAAGGTTGCCATTGTTCACCCTATTCCCAAAAAGGGTGACCGCACAGACCCGTCCAACTACCGGCCCATTGCGATAACCTCTATACTCTCTAAGGTGATGGAGCGCGTGATTAATACTAGGCTCCTAGCATACCTAGAAGAGAACCAGCTCATTAACGACCGACAATACGGATTTCGACAGGGTCGTAGTACTGGTGATCTTCTAGCGTATCTAACTCACCGTTGGGCAGCTGCTATTGAGAGTAAAGGGGAGGCGTTAGCACTTAGCCTTGATATCGCAAAGGCCTTCGATCGGGTCTGGCATAAGGCACTTCTATCGAAGCTGCCATCATATGGACTTCCCGAGAGATTATGCCAATGGGTCGCTAGCTTTCTTTCTGGACGTAGCATAAAAGTTGTCATTGACGGTATATGCTCCGACACTGTTCAGATCAACGCTGGCGTACCCCAAGGCTCAGTGCTATCGCCTACACTGTTTATTCTGCATATCAACGATATGTTGTTAACTAACAACGCTCATTGCTATGCAGATGACAGTACAGTCGATGCCTATTATACTGGCCGAGCTAGCATCTCTCGGGCTAAGGTTGAGGAGAACAGAGTCCAACTTGTGTCTGAAATCGAGACTTCCCTAGAGCAGATCTCCGATTGGGGCCGACGAAATCTCGTCCAGTTTAACCCCTCAAAGACACAAGTTTGTGCGTTCTCCACAAAAAAAACCCCATTCACTATAGCGCCAAAGTTTCAGAACACTTCTCTTAACATCTGTAAGAGTATCGGGATCCTAGGGGTCGAAATATCGAGCGACGTCCAATTTAGATGTCATCTGGAAGAAAAAGCCAAATTGGCTTCCAAAAAAATGGGTGTCCTTAACAGAGCGAAACAGTATTTCACGTCAGGGCATCGACTTTTGCTTTATAAAGCACAGGTTCGCCCTCTCATGGAGTACTGTTCTCATCTCTGGGCCGGCGCCCCCCAATACCAGCTTCTTCCATTCGACTCTATCCAACGCCGGGCAGTTCGTATTGTCAACGATCCCGTACTCACAGACGACTTAGACACTCTAAGCCTTCGGAGAGATGTTAGCTCTCTGTGTGTTCTCTATCGTCTATACAATGGAGAGTGTTCTGATGAACTTTTTGACATGGTGCCACCGTCGCGCTTCTACCATCGCACCCTTCGCCGTCGGGTAGGATGTCATCCACACGTTTTAGATGCTTGGCATTCTACAAATGTACGTGCGTCTCGATCATTTTTACCCCGCACGTGCAAGATGTGGAATGATCTTCCTCCCGAGGTATTCCCTGAGCGCTATAACATGGGGCTCTTCAAGAGTAATGTCTATAGGTCTCTTAAAGGCCGGCAACGCATCCGCAACTCCTCTTGTGTTGCAGATGTCCATGAGCGACGATAGCCACTTACCATCAGGTGGATCGTTTGCTCGTTTGCCCCTTTTTTCTATAAAAAAAAAAAAAAAAATATTTAGTATTGAATATGAATATTAGAATGATATTTAGTATTGAAGTAACACGTAGGCTATTAATAGCATTAAAGTTTGCTAAAAGGTAAAGTTGCCAATACGAGTAAATAATATTATAAATAAAAAAAGAATAATTTCCTCCGTGTCTTCTCCATTCTATGTGACATTGGCGAAGTAATCTGTGCTCAACTGGCACGCTTTGAAGCCATTGACAAAAAAAATAATTGATTGATAAATACAAAAAGCACCTATGAATATAACACCCGAGTGTAGCGATGATAAGTAAATTACTATAAAATTTGAGAGAGTATGTAAATAACTTAATAGTGGCCAAATTCAAGTATTTTTTTTTTGAAACAGACGATGTCACTCTTTCTATGCATTTCAATTACGTTAATATAGTCTGTGTCAGTCACGCTATGTGACTTGATAAGCCAAAAAAACTTACCGATTTGGACCGATTTCAAAAAAGTTGGAGATACTCTTTTCGTGTATATGTTATACGATCTTTGCTATTTGTCAATTTATTATGCTTTTTTTTTGTAAAAAATTAGACCCAAAGGGACGTGAATGAGACCACCCTTTAGATTTTTTTTAATCCAATCACCGTTCACTTCTAATGTGAAGTTCAATTAATGAATTGAATAATAAAAATAATAAACACCCATGAAGGGTGGTATAATTAAATTAAAAGTAATTTTGAAGTCGGTGTACTATTGGTTATAAAATGAATATATTATCAACAAATCTTTTGACCCGCAGGTCGCGAGTTCGACTCATTTCAAGGATCGTCCTACAGTGCTTATGCTAAGTCTATAAGAGGATAGTACAAAATGTGAATAGTGTAAAAATAGAACTGTCTCAAAGTGTAGTGTAATTAGATGTGTGTTTTTGAAAATGGTCAATTATAATTTATTATAAAAGTATGTTTTACATTGATTTTGTGTGAAATCTTTTATGACTTAATAAAATTTATTTCACTTGTAGCTTTATGTTAGTTGAAATTAAATGTCAACATTGAATCAGTTCCTGTCTTACTAAAGTATTAACATTTTTTTTAAAGTTGAACCAATTTTCGTCTTTTAACACTAAAACCATATTTTATATATAATTGTATGTAATATAGCTTAAGTGTATAGTTCGTGGCTAATCTCCCACCTCAGTAATATTCTTTGATGTCTTTAACACTATTGTGTGTAAATTATTAAAAAAAACAGCCAATTTTACTTATCATGTTTTAATTTAAAACTGACGTATTAAAACTTGGTAAGAAATATTTTTTATCTGTGATTGAAGTGTAGTCTGTCTCGACGTTTTGCTTTGTAGTTGCCAGTGTAAAATTCAATATTTAGAATAGTTTTTTTAGATATAAGGATTTTTTTGTTATAAATAACATAGATGTAGTAAGTGTACTTAGTAAATTCTTCATTTATTTGAATTTTGCAATTGGAAAAATGTAATAACGACATTTCGTTATATTTTTTTTATTTTTTATTGAAACATGGATGTTAGTTTTCTTCTGCATTAAAAGTATTCGTATAACTGATATTGAAAGAAAAATTAATGGCCAAGAACAAAGAGATTATAAACATACACTAAATAATAATTATTTTTTTAGTATTTTCACTAATAACACTCTTTTTTCAATGAATCTCAATGTCATGTTAAGCTTTTCTCGTTAGTTTTTCATATAAGTAAATTGTGTTTCGTAGTATCTAGCATTTGCTAACTATAACAATATTACTATTAAAAAACTGTAGACAGTGGCATTTCAAGGGATTATTGTATTGATGGACTGTAAAAGTTTACTTAAGTCAAACGAATTTGCCAGCAGCACGCACTGGATGGGTGAGCAGATTTATTAAAAAAAGGTACGTGTATAAGGCGTAACACATTTTTTATAGGGAAATAATGAGTATTAGGGGCATCGATTAAAAAAGTACTAGTTACACAATCCCATGCAAAAGTTCTCTTAAAACTGTGACCAATTGTGTTTAGGTAAATTTTCTAGTTGAATTAATATTTATTACAACAATGTCAATTAAACCTTAAATGCAATGCTTAAAGTAGTTTCACATAAAAATATTAAAAGCGCACTCAAATGATCAAATGAGCGCTCATTCGGTGAGGACATTTTTTGTCGCTGATTGTGTATCTAGTATTTGTTTGGTCAATGATAAGGGGCTTAAGTTTGTGAAAGTTAGGATTCGCAATTATCACTCGTAAATAAATAGATTTTTTTACGAATTGATTCGATTATGATAAAAGCGATAAACACATCATGGATACTTATTTTTAAAAGACCAATTTTTGTAACTTTTTTTAAACTAAAATAAACAGATTTGCATTATTGTTTCATGTTTAGGACAATACTTGAAACTAGAGTTACGCAGAACTGAAGTGATGTACTCGTATGAATACAAAACAATAAATGTTTTTTTTTTTAATTCTTCCACGAAAAGTGACGCTATAACGTAGATATTTCTCCATTCATCAGTTTTTTTTTTAAATAAAATCTAAAACCCTTTGTATGAAGTATTAGCATAATTTCTTAAGCTAAAACAAATGTTAACTTAAAGCCAATTCGAATGTTGTAATTAATTTTGTTACAATCTTTATACCTGATATTTTATTGATTTAAACACATATAAGGGAATAGTTATTGATTTCGGCCTATTTGTATTCAAATTACTCAATAATAAATGAATATCGCTATTTTATATACAAGGTATCCCCAATCTATAAATTATAATTTTTTGTAAACGGAATATGTACTAATTCTAAACGGAATAGTAATATTTCAATTATTATAATTTTATTTAGATATGGAAGTTCTTATTCTAAAAGTGACCCAACCCTTTTTATGTAAAAAATAAAATGCACTTTCTTTGGATGTAGCAATCATTTCCAAAAATACGAGTTAGGCCTCTTGTGTTGTGATCTTAAATTCTATGTTCTTGGTTCAAAACCAGTGCCGGCTTTAGGGTGGGGCGGCCGGGGCGCCAGGTTTTACAGGGCGCCGCGCGCGCCAGCTGAACTTAACCATTTAATTTGAATACTTATTTTTATCGATCTAAAGAAAAACTAGACTCAGCGTTTTATCGTATCTCTCACTTAATAATTCTACATACACGTTTTTTTCAATTGCAATGAAATAAGTATACCTAGAAGGGCGCCAAAGGCTTGACTCGCCCGGGGAGCTCAGATGGCTAAGACCGGTCCTGTTCAAAACTATACGAAATGTTTTGGCTTTAAATAACGAGCTTAAATGATAATTGCGATTGAGTGGTATTAAAATTCATACATGTAATATAATATGTGGTGCTACAAAAATGCATAATTATGTGTTCTTAAAATATTTCTTTACGTACTTAAGTTTTGTATGGGTTGTGAATCGCACATTGTAGAATTTTCTCATAAATCATTTCATAACTTCTGTAATTACTCTGTAAAACTACATTGTGCGATGATATTTGCTAAGAATTATTAGAAATGTAATCGTTGATTGGTGTGTACTGAAATTATTTGAACAAGGGTGGTGCCATACTGACCGGTACAAAAAATCATTTTTCTCGTCATTAGTTACTATTGTTATTTTTTTTTCTTATTATTTGTATGTATAGAACTTTAGAAAGAATAAGACATGAAGAGCGTATAGTACTATAAAAGTGAAGCCAAACTCAGTGGCTATCTCGAATCCCTTTTTTACACAAAGAATATGAAGAATATATATAATAATAATTTTTGGCGTCATTTACTATGTTCTTGTCGCTCCACCTGTCTTATTTTTTTTCTGAGGATAGAATTTGTTATAATTTCAACTGTCATTTTCTTTGTAATACTGTTGTTTTTAAATAAACAATTAAAAATATGTGATTGTTTCTTTTATCACTCGTAATCAAAAGTGATTAACCCTAAAAGCTTAAAAAAAGTCATTTAAATTGTAATCTTAACATATGACTCCTAATTAAATACCTAGTAGATATTATAATTGCGAAAATTTGTGTGTGTGTATGCTTGTTACACATTCACTCAGCGGATTGCAGGCAGCTAGACTGCCTTGGATGAAATTTAGGACACAAACAGAACTGAAATAACATATAGGCTACTATTAGGGATCTAGAGACGAATTCGAGAGTATTGAGGGTAGCTCGCTAGTATAAAATAAAAAAAATAAATAGGATCTCTATATAATCACAAAATCTTAAAACTAAACCGATTTATAAATACTGGACTAAAAGAAAAAAGTACCGACTTTAAAATCAAAAAGTAATTAATATTTTTTTCACTTACTAGCATTGCCGGCGGCTCCGCCCGCGTTCAGATGACCTAAAACCAATTGTGTATGTAATATTTACATATTAGTATACTCTTACATCGCAGTTTTTGTATTTTTTCTCAGAAATGAGACATTTTCCCGCGGTAAAAAGTATCCTAATTGTTGACCCGAATAACTAGCTATCACCATACCAAATTTCATCAAAATCCCTCCAGCAGTTTTTCTGTGATGCGGTAACAGACTAAAAATTCTAAAAACTATAGATTCGGCCTCTGTATCGAAAACAATGTTTATTTCAATAAGTTTTTCCAAAAAATATTTAATTTACAGATTCGGCTTAGTTACATTTTTATTATATGTATAGATATTGATAAAAATATATGATAATCAGTTCAAAATTAGCTATCGACAGCAAAAAAAGATATCGCGTAACATTATGTCGTTATACAATTGTCTACCTCTTCTTTATGAAGTCGTTCAAAGGCACCGAGACTAATTGTTGTTTTGACCATAACCTTCCCAAATAGCATATATTACGAATAATGGTAAATGGTACACTAAAGTGCACACAGCAGTTATAACAAGCAAAGCGGAAAACGCTCTCACCGTAAATTGTTATCCATCCGCTTCGAAAACGGTCTTGGGCTACCGCGACGACGCGACGCTCCGAAATTATATTTGGAGGCACAAATGATAAGCGATGGCGTTTTTATTTTAAACTACTCAATTACCCTCACCTCTAAGAGTAGATTATTTGTTACTCTAGTTAGAGTATAGTTTTTCTGTGTACTAATTAAATTTTATCCAAATTCGTCCATATTTAGAGGCACAAATGATAAGCGATGGCGTTTTTATTTTAAACTACCGAATTACCCTCACCTCTAAGATTAGATTATTTATTACTCTAGTTACAGTAGGTATAGTTGTTTTGTGTACCAATTAAATTTTGTCCAAATTCGTCCAGCCATTACAGAGTAAAGGAGTAACAAACGTATACATACATACAAACTTTCGCATTATTGTATTGTATTGTATATTGGACTCGTTTTCCGCACTTAGACAACTTTCGCATTAATAATAGTAGGTAGTTTCAAGGCTTTCAAAAAGTCAAGCCTTAAACATCAAGACACACCACCGGTCAACAACCAAAAACTCAATAGTGTCAAAGGGAATTATCAAGATTTACCATTAAAACGATAAATTTAAAAAGATAGTTCACAGCTTATAATGTGCTCCATACATCGCAGGTACTCTGCAAGTAGTTTTGTCATGGCGTCTTAGTAAATGAAAGTGTTATGCAAAACGCGTAAAAACTAGCCAACCGCTCTCAGTTGCGCTGTTAATCGCCTGTGAAATCATACTTCCTTTATTTATTTTCACTTTATATTAGAAGTTTTAATTGTTGATTTAGTTTGGAGCCTTCATTAACATAATATTGCATAATTGCACTTATTACTGAACTATTAACTTGGAATTTGCCTTACAATAACTTCACTATCTTAAGCTGTGGGTTAAACTTCGCGTGGGGCAGATATTAGTATGAGTGAGCTTAGTACAATGAAAAACCATACATTATCCCCACATCTGAAATGCATTCCAATCTTTTTATTTCAGTTCCATATAAAACAGTTCTAAATAAGAATTAGCGAAGTCGGTATGAGAAGTCTCTATTATTGTTTCAAATTATATACAACACTTTAAATCCCAGAATATGTCCAGACACATAGACGGATTTAGCAATAGAGTCTGCATCAAATTAATAATAAATATATTTTTTACATTTTATTTACAACGTATAATACCATATATTCTCCTGTATTGCTTTGTTTAATAAGTTTAATGACATTTTTAAGTTGGAGAATTTGTAAAAAAAATTTTTTGTAGATTACTGACTATCATAGGTATGTTATTACTTGACTATCATAGGTTGATGGTTAATTTTATTTAAAATAATTTACTTTTGAACATGAAATTTAATGCTCAAGACATAAATAGTTCTATAACTACTCCAAAATAATTTATTTTGGAGTATAATTTAATTTAAAGGCAGTGGTAGCCTAGTGGTAACGCGCTCGCTTGGGAAACCGAGTGAAGCGGGTTCAAATCTCGGGTGTCGCACCTCTGATATTTTCATGTGCGAATCATTTCTAACACGATTACCACTTGACTTACGGTGAAGGAAAACATCGTGAGGAAACCTGCATGTCTGAGAAAACCGAACAGGTTTTCTAAAGACATAATGAAGTCCGCCAACCCGCACTTGGCCAGCGTGGTGGACTATGGCCTGATCCCCCTCGTATTTAAGGGAGGCCCGTGCCCAGCAGTGGGACGTTAAAAAGGGCTGCATACATAATGTAATTCCTTCACGTAGTATATTTTGTTAAAGAGCGACTGTGAGTTCTTCTCAGCAGAACTGCATTTCCAGCCTGTACCCGGTAGCCCCTTGCTTACGAACTGACCACAGTGCATTTCCTTTAGTTATGTTAATAATTAATATAATAAAAGTTCTGCTTAAAATCTAGTTGAATAAAGTTAATTATGATTTATTTGTTGACAGTCAAATGACTAAAATTGAGATATAACGATGCTGTGAAGAGGTAACGATCTAAAGATGTTTCAAAATTCAAATCAAGTAAATCTACGGTCATCATAAAGGTGGCCATAAAGTGGTTATGGTCGACGATCAAACTCGGCTCTAGCTTTCTCGGTTAGCAGGTATACCTCGTTAGCACAATAAAGTGGTTTTTTCAAAAAAAAATCAAAGAAATCTTTGACTGTGCACTTTTTGTGTACTTAAGTACTTCTTTTTTTGGTGTGCAACAAAATGTGTCTGCCTTTATGATTAATCAAATCTAAAATACACATATAGTGTGTATGAACGAAATAATTAAAAATTTTTTCTTTTTAAAATTTAATAAATAAAAACTTTTTAAAACTAACTATAGTCACCCTCCCTGACAGGTGGGACTAATAGGGAATCACCCTATTAGGTATTTAAAATTATAATAGATATATTTGATATTTATTTTTAACCGACTTCCAAAAAGGAGGAGATTCTCAATTCGTCGGAATCTTTTTTCTTTTTTTTTAAGTATGTTCACAGATTACTCGAAAACGATTGGATTTTTTTTTGTATTCTGAACGATTTGGATTTTTTTTTTGTATTTCAAAGGATATACTTTCCAGGTGGTCCCATATAAATTTTATCAAAATCGATCATCAACAATAATAAGTCTACAATATTTTAAAATATGAATATCTAATAGGTAAATATGTATTTTACGTATCGAAATATATTAGATTTGCTTTGCATCGGCTGGCATCGACTTCGAAAATATCTGATTAGGTATCTATTCTAAATGAAAACCTCCGTTTAGTTATTTTTTACATTTCAGTGCCTGGAAGTTGGTTTTTATTTATATTTTATTAAAGTTTTTATTTCATTAAGTTTTCGTTTTTTTTAATCATCTATTTTTAATGGGATCGTTTACAAACAAAATATTATGATTGGTTTAATGAAAGAATAATATATAAGCCTCTCTACATTCTCTTTTACAAAAGAGCTCTAAAAGTGCAGCGGCACTGGTTTAAACGTTACATCATCGTCTCAAATAAACAAAATTAATTTCAAAAGTCGTTAAACTTATCAAAATACTTTCCCTTTGAGAGCACTTTCCAGACTAAACCCGCGAAATTAAGGTTAATAAGTATCTATAGTATCTACTATAATCGGACCATGTCGGAGTAGGGTTGACAAAGACAATCTGTTAGTTAAACAATGAATTCTGTAATTATCAAATGTTTTCATATAATATTATATACTAGCGACGCCCTAGGTAAAGTTTAAATAGATATAAATAGTTATTGCGAGTGTTCTTTAGGAGAAAGACTTTCCCGTGGGCCGTTTTAAGACTTATAATTTTCTAGTACATTGTTTTGATGTATCTCTTAAGGTTTAGCCAGCGTTAACCATATAAAGTTCTAAGGACGACTCGATAGAAGCAGTTATTGTGGTTTCCCGTGAGAACAGAAGATTTTCCTGTACTGAAAGTATCCTATATGTTGTTGACTCGAGTAATAAGTTATCAATACGCAAAATTTAGTTAAAATCGGTTTAGTACTTTTTGCGTGAAATGCGCACACACAAACAGACATACAGAAAAACAGACAAAAACTTTAATAACTATTGTTTTGGGGTCTATATTATGAACACAATACGTTACAGTCATTGTTTAAAAAAAAATCATGTACAGATTTCACTACGTTACTATTTTATTAAATGTATACTTAGGTACTTAGATGTTATGTTCTTACTCTACATTATATTCAAATTAATCTTTTATGACAAAAAAATATGGGGGTTTCAAGTAATATATTATATATAAGCCCACCATTATCTATCCCTCTATATGAGCATAATATTTTGTTAAAAAACTAAATCGATTTTGATACCTTATCGATATTTACACTCAAAATCAAAATTTAAAAGCTATTTGAAATTACTTTATTTTGTCCAAAATAGAAGGGTCTGGCAGCCCTGTAAGTCAGACATACTTTCACAAGACCTAACTAGTTGGTTACTAGATAGCACGCCTTGGTCGGGCCATGAAATATATCTAAACTTGCGAAACCGAATATCGATTACTCTTATTTCTACCATTCACACGAAATATAAAACCTACATGAGACGATTCAATACATATTGTACCACCTTTCTTCTGATTCTGATACCTATTTTAAAAATGTCTCTATTTTTCAGGTAATCTTTATGAATAAATAGCATTGCCCGCGGCTCCGCCCGCGTTAAGGTGACCAAAAACCAAATTCTTACATTACAGTTTTTGTATTTTTTCTCAGAAATGAGATATTTTCTCGCGGTAAAAAGTATCCTATATGTTGACCCGGATAACCAGCTATCACCATACCAAACTTCATCAAAATCCCTCCAGTGGTTTTTCTGGGATGCAGTAACAGACAGAAAGACAGACACAAAGACAGACAGACAAAGAATCTAAAAACAATAGATTCGGACTCTGTATCGATAATAATGTTTATTTCAATAAGATTTTCCAAAAAATATTTAAGGTACAGGTTCGGTTTAGTTACAAATTTATTATATGTATAGAAATGCTATTGTAAAGATGGCTAAGCAAGCATAAATTACTTTCGTAATAATAAAATAAGCATTTATTATAGGTATCAGTCTTAATCAACTCTTCGATTCTTTGCCATCTAACGTCGAAATTGTGATTGATAAATGAATTTTTAATTAAAATCTGTTTTTCATTTTCAGTATTAATAATAATAAAGCATATTTTGGAATAGAAAAATAGTCTGTTGTAAATATAGATACCGCACAACGATGTTTTAGTTGCAATCATTCGAAATATGAACTGGCCTGTTCCTATTGGGTGAGGCAAGCGTTCAATGAAGTATAACTTAAAGACTGAATCTTGTGTTCCAGTTGCCAATCTAAATTTTAGAACATATTCTACACTTAACACCATTCATTACATGTTAGGTACAATATATTTTACAATGGTATGATAGGTACTAACTTATTACGTTTTAAATAAATCCATGGACCAACTAAGTACTAGATTTTTCAAAATATAATCGTTCGTTCAAAAGGCCAAATATTGTTTTAAGACTTACAAAATATGTCTTGAAATTATCGCTTCATTCATTCATTGAATAGGCTTACACAGAATAAAAGATGAATATACATCATACTTAAGTATAATACTCGAGATCAGTTTTTAACAACAAGGAACCCCATTAACCTAGTAATATGAATAAGAAATGCGTTTACAGTCGTCACTGCAATGCAAAGTGCACGTTCAGAGAATTTTAAGTTAGCATTACACAATCTTATCGCCATGCTAGTTCCCCTATAAGGTTGGAAAATAGAGAGCTTATGAGTGTTACATAAGAAAAATGGGAATTATGTTTATTGGAGCTTGGTCACTGCTCCTTAGTACATATTTATAGTCCAATTCATGACATATAATGGGCCTTCATTCTTACAATTACTTAATATTTTTCGTTATCAGAGTTTCCTGACAGTTAATTTATAAGAGTCGTTATTATAAATCGTTTAATTTTTACAATAGCCTATTTATATACAGATACTGAAAATTATAATCATAAGATATATTGTTATTCAGCCCAGCGCTTATATAGGTCTCAACTTCCAATACGCGTGATGTCAAAAGTAGAGAAAATTGAGGAATGGCTTCATTTTTTATGCTACGTAGTCAGTCTATTTGTGTTATAGCTATCAAACACAACGTTGATTTTAAAAAAAATATATTAAAAATCGACTAAGTAAATAAAACGAGTTGTGTTTAATTTGTATAATATCTGCTTCAATACCATGAAATCGTAGAATCTTCAAAGTTATTATTTTTACTTTAATTCAATATGACCAGCGATACATAAAAGGACTGATTCTACAATAAGCTGAACGCATCGCTTATTTAGTATTACAATTAAATACTTTTTTTATTAGAATGAATTTTTACAAGAATGAAAGTAGAATTTACTTAGGTACTAGGTAACCTAATTAAGATTACCTACTTAACTTATATGTTTGTATCTTCTGAATAAACTTATTGATAAGGTATTCGGTGTAGAGCAAACATATTTGTATGTAAATTTTATGTAAAATAAATGCACATTTAATTACTCTACATCTCTTTGTTGATGCATTACGTAAGCGCCAACTAAATCAACATTCTCTGCAAGACGCGTTTCTGTTCGCTTCAACAATCTATTTAAATTGTGTCGGTATATTTAATTTAAATATATTATATCTTCATGTAATACAAAAGTGATATTATTTTCGTAGTATTACATATAAAATTCTCCATTCTCATTTGACGAGTAAGTTCTCTACCACTAAAACCATCTTTATTTTTTGTGAGTTAAAGCAAAAATATATTGGAAAACCTACAAAATCATACAGCACAAAAGAAAGCAATTGTTACATATGGCCACATTAACAGTTTCCAAATGTCAACCATGACTCATAAGCACTGAAATGCTTGAGTTAGACTCTTCTAATACGCGACAATCTGAAACGAAAAGTTTTGCATGAACATGCTAAATGCTGTGTTTATGTTGTTTATGTAAAATAATGTTTTTTTATTATGATTACGAAACTATAAAGTTTTGTATTATATTTTTTAACATCCTTCCCTTTGGTCAATTTTACTTTTTTATAATAACGTAAGCTCACTTTTTTCACTTCCTGAAAATTGCAACTTTTTTCCTTGCCCGAAAAAAATAGCTTTTACGTGTAAAAAAATATTAAAAATATAAAGCATAGAAAAAAATATTTCTAAAAGTTTATGATTATACATATATAGAAAATAAGTAAAGACTTAGGAGTGTCATATTTATTGATATTTCAAATATACCACCTAAAAAATTTCGTCAGTATAAAATTTTCGTAAGTAAAGGAAGTAGTGATAGAACAAAAAACCTCAATCTGCTGATGAATGCGCATAATTTTAATTCAAGACCCGTTCGTTACACGTGCTTTGTCTTGGACCGACGATAAATAGAAATGAGGTGTCAATGTGTTCTTCCTCTTTAGAGAAATATAAAATCATGCAAGGTAAAATAATAGCTTGAAAACTAAGAAAATATCTTTATTCTAAACAGAACTTGTACATTAAATCAAAAAATGGGTATTCTATATTTTTAAACGAAGGATGAACGATGGCCTCTATAAGATTGGAAGTATTGAAAAGGTCTTATTCTCGTTGAAAGTAAATAATGCGCTAAATAACTCTACATTTTCTAAATACCACTTTGCAGTTTGCTCGTTACTAAGCTATTACACTGTAGTAACAACATGACAGATCGTTACAAAACTAGTACCCTCGTGGCATACTAATACAACACATTTCTTTAAAAAAACCAGTTACTTGATTAGATGATAATATATGAGATATAATCTTGATATAAGCCTCAACTAAACCATATTATAATTTCTACAATTACCAATAAAACTGCTTATTAAAATAAAGAAGTTTAGTGGAAAAATGCTGCTACAAAAATTAATGTTCATTAAATTTAGATTTTAAATTTTGACGATAAGTTTGGGTTAGTTTGTAGTAACCCTTTCTGTACCAGCGGTTACGGGTTCGAGTCCCGCTGGGGGCATTCATTTGTGTGATAAGCACGAATGCATGTACTCCAGTCATGGGTATTTATATTTATAATATGTATGTATTTAAAGTTATATATGTATAGTGTATCAACTATCTGGGTATAATACAAGCCTCGTGGCTTACCATGGAACTAGTTGGTGCTATATGTTAAAATCCCAAAAAAAAGAAATAAAGTAGTCCAAATAGTTTAGTTATTATAAGTATTTTTGCAATCGCCTTCATTAAGTACATACGAGTAGAGACAGAAATAGTAAAGATCAATTGAGCAAAAATTAAAAATACAAATTAAGTATATTTCCACATTGTAGTACATTTAAACATGATGTGTTTATAATGATTAATATCCTTTTAAAATAATAAAATTGAACATAATTTATTTAATAACCAATACTGATAAATGCTGTCACACCGTGTTACCGAGTTATTACGCCCCACCGAACATGACAGAGTGTTACAACTGACAAGTTACGACACTCTCACTTCCGGCATCGTAATGTTATTTATAAACACTTAGGCAAAGATTACGCTCTAATAATGTTATTTTTTAGCAAACATAAACAAGCAGTGAGACTGATAAGATTTCTCGTCGACAATATTAAACCTAAACCAAGAACGCTAATGACGCTAATTAATAATTTCAATACAAAACTTCACCCATATACAACTAGTTTTAGTGGATCAATTTTTAAAATTTTCTTAGCGCTCACTCCTTCACCTCAAACTAAATATGGACCTCTTGTACAAGTTTATGACTCTAAATTCAGTGGTATAAGCTGTGTACTATCAACAAGGGAATGGATGAATGAATTTAGATATTTATTAAGTTGATAAATTAAGATATATACGACAACCGGTATAAAGACTAGCCAATCTGTCATGTGGGAGGCTACGATATCGGTATCTGCGTGGGGTATTTATATTAATCTTTTACTATTACTACAGATGACACAATAATGTTTACCACTACTTAGCGATATTCTCTTCATTTACTGTTATATTTCGTAGGAAGAAGGTTTTAAAAGCTTTTATCTCACAGAAACGCTCGAACGCTCAAGCAATTCCACTTTTATTTTTTAAACCTTTTTTTTATTGGAACCAAAAGAAATTTATGTCATTTTCCGGACCATCGCTAGCATGATAGTATAAGTTAAAACACATAATTTTAATTATTTCAAATCTATACATATAATAAAATTGTAACTAAGCCGAATCTGTACATTAGATATTTTTTGGACAATCTATTGAAATAAACATTATTATCGATGCAGAGACCGAATCTATAGTTTATAGAATTTTTGTCTGTCTGTCTGTTACAGCATCACAGAAAAACCACTGGAGGGATTTTGATGAAATTTGGTATGGTGATAACTGGTTATCCGGGTCAACATATAGGATACTTTTTACCGCGGGAAAATATCTCATTTTTGAGCAAAAATACAAAAACTGCAATGTAAGAGTATACTAGTACCTATGTAAAACCTAAAAATTTGGTTTTTGCTAATCTGAACGTAGGCGCCGCCGCGGGCAATGCTAGTACGATATATGACGAAACCCACCGATCCAAGTGCACAAGTGATCAAGATAAAACAAAACTGAATTATATAAACAGACATAAAAAAGTGTTGCAATTAAATACTGTAATTAACAATACAAGAATGTGCCATAAAAATATACCTACATAAGAGTTGCAAATAAAAATATTTCCTTGACCAATTTCAATTCAATATTCGCTTCTCAGATATGTTGGTCAATGGTGTTACAAAAACACATTGTTTTGATTCACCTCGCCTCCAGATTACTTAATTTTTAACTAAGTATTTAGAAAAACAAGTAATTATTACACCACAATGAAACTGCTTAATATATTATATGTAGTTTAAGTACTTTTCGAAATTAATTATTTATTACGGTTTCCGTTGAATCCGGTTTTATTTATGTATAAGTTATAAGTATATAAAATTATACGTAATACATATTAAGTATTAATTAATAATTACACTTAGAGTCATTTGCACCAAATTCTAGATTGATTTGAGTGTCTTAAATCTATACATATAATAAAAGTGTAACTAAGCCGAATCTGTACATTAAATATTTTTTGGAAAATCTTATTGAAATAAAGATTATAATTATCGATACAGAGGCCGAATCTATAGTTTTTAGAATTTTTGTCACTCTGTCTGTCTGTCTGTTACCGCATCACAGAAAAACCACCGGAGGGATTTTTATGAAATTTGGTATGGTGATAGCTGGTTATCCGGGTCAACATATAGGATACTTTTTACCGCGGGAAAAATTTCCTCATTTCTGAAGAAAATTACAAAAACTACAATGTAATAGTATACTAATATATAAAACCTAAGAGTTTGGTTTTTGGTCATTTGAAAGCGTGCGGAGCCGCGGGCAATGCTAGTCTAATATATAATAGATAAATATCTCGTGTCACAGTGTTTGTGGTCGTTTGGAGTATGGGAGAAATTAAAACCAACTCCAATAGAGATATTTACATCCGTTTTTATGTGAGCAAAAGTAACATATATTTTTTACATGACCAAATGTCAACTTAACTTTTTCTTCTGCTTTTAAACGGGCGAAACGAAAACAACATATAAAAACTATTTTAGTGTTTCGCCACATCACCCCCCCACAGAGTGAAAAAGAATTAACTAAAATCTGAATTTAACACATCTACCAGACTGTGTGGTATATTGTTTTACACGATGCAAATCACCTGGACCATTAGCCTGTAAAGGGGGCGTGGATGTGATAGTAAGTG
The DNA here is from genome assembly GCA_951806755.1 of Brenthis hecate. Classification (NCBI taxonomy): domain Eukaryota; kingdom Metazoa; phylum Arthropoda; class Insecta; order Lepidoptera; family Nymphalidae; genus Brenthis; species Brenthis hecate. The sequence goes on along the minus strand of OX638258.1, from coordinate 3,454,617 downwards.
GTGTAGGTGTCTGTGGTGTTTGGACATTTAACTCTTGCTGGAAATGTTCCACGAATGCTGGTTTTACCCTATCTACACTAACTGCTACATTTTTATTCTTGATGGCAATTGTGATTGTCTTACCATCACAAGCCCTGTCTATAATCTGGTATGGTCCGGTATATGGTGGTTGCAGAGGTCGTCGAATTGAGTCGTCTCGTAAGAAAACATGACTTGCTTTCTTTAGGTCCTTAAAAATAAAAATTGTAGGATCCGCGTGTCTAGATGCAGGAATAGGGCGAAGTTTAGACATCTTGTCACGAAGCTGCGAAATAAAATGAGACTGATCTTCAAAGTTTTCAAGAGCTGCCGGTGCGAGCATCTCCCCAGGCAAACGAAGAGGTTCACCGTAGAGCATTTCAGCTACTGTACCTTTTAGGTCCTCCTTAAAAGCTGTACGCATACCTAAAAGCACAAATGGTAATGCTCGCAACCAAGATTCCTGATGACACATTAATGCAGCTTTTAACTGTCTATGAACTCGTTCAATCATGCCATTGGCACAAGGATGATATGAAGTAGTCCTAATACGTTTTGTAGCGAAATTATGCATCAATTTACGAAAGACATCAGATTCGAACTGTGCGCCTTGATCTGTGGTGATTACAGATGGAACACCGAAACGAGAAACCCATTCTCTTATAAAGGTCTCACATACTTCTTCCGCTGTTATTGAGCGCATAGGCCAAACTTCTGGCCATCTAGTAACGCGATCAATTGCTGTCAGGCAATAACGATAATCGCCACATATCGGAAGAGGCCCAATTATATCTATGTGCACATGCATAAAACGACCAGTCGGTATATCAAAATTACCTAGCGGAGTGACATTGTGTCTGGTAATCTTGCAGCGCTGACACGCCTGACAAGTGCGTGACCAAGCGCGACAATCTTTCTTCACAGATGGCCAAACAAACCGATCGGTAACCAAACGAGTTGTTGCTCGAGCGCCAGGATGACTCAAATTATGTAGTTTTTCAAATATAGCACGGCGAAAATTAGTTGTCACAAAAGGACGTGGTTTTCCCATTGAAACATCACATGTTAACGCAATGTTAGTACCAGGGACTCTTACTTTTTCTAACCGAAGGCTGGAACCGTTTTTTTGCAACATTAACAGCTCTGGATCACTCTCCTGAGATTTTGCTAACGCTTCGTAATCTGGTTCCATTGAAATCGCTTCAATGCGAGACATTGCGTCCGCAACTACGTTGTCGTCACCTTTAATATATTGAATATCGGTGGTGAATTGACTTATGAAAGAAAGTTGATTAAGCTGTGGAGGCGGAAGCTTTTCACGGCGTTGAACGAATGCATATAGCAAGGGCTTATGATCAGTAAAAATAGTTACATGCTGAGTTTCTAAAATATAACGAAAATGCTGTACGCTCTCATAAATCGGCTGGCCATTGCGACTGTTGTGGAGTTAATTTTTTACTAAAAAATGCCAAAGGATGCCATTTTCCATTAACAAATTGTTGAAGACAAGATCCAATATGAATACTAGATGCATCAGTAAATAACCCTATAGGAACGTCGTTTGCTGGATGTTGCAATAAAGTCACTTTACACAGGCTCTTTTTACATAATTCAAATTTTTCTAACAGTTCAGGCGACCAAGGAAATGGTTTTGAACCTTTACTATTAGACGCAACTAAAACCTCTATAAGTGGCGCTTGAAAATGAGCAGCTTGGGGAATAAAACGGCGATAGTAATTTAACATTCCTAAAAATCTACGCATACCTTGAACAGTTTGTGGAGGAGGAAAATCTAACAAACCTTGAATTCGTTCCTCAGGTGGCTTAGTACCTTCAGCATTAATAAGAAAACCTAGGAACACAACCTCGCTGGCACCGAAAACACATTTTCCTGAATTAATAACTACTCCATATTCCTGAAGACGCCTAAAAAGAATACGTAGGTGCTCCTTGTGGGTGGTCTCGTCTTTAGAATAGATGAGAATATCATCCACATAAGGAAAACAAAAATCTAGACCTCGTGTGACTTCATCGATAAACCGTTGAAAGGTCTGACCAGCGTTGCGCAGCCCGAATGTCATGAAGGGGAATTCAAAGAGGCCAAAAGGAGTGATGATGGCTGTCTTTACGATATCCTCTTCAAATACGGGAATTTGATGATAGGCTTTAACTAAATCAATGGTACTAAAAATCTTTGCACCTCTTAGATTATGTGCAAAATCATTGATATGACGAACGGGATATCGATCAGGAATAGTTCTAGCATTTAAAGCACGATAATCACCGCATGGACGCCACGTGTTGTCTTTTTTTGGAGTTAAATGTAAGGGTGAGGACCACGAGCTTTTTGATGGCCTTGCGGTGCCACATTTTACCATGTCCTCAAATTCACGCTTTGCTGAAATCAGTTTTTGAGGAGCTAGCCGACGTGGACGACAAGACACCGGAGGACCGTCTGTTGTTTTAATGTAATGGACTGTATTATGTTTAATGATTCTGGGAAGCCCTGGTGGTTTTGTGATATTAGGAAACTCAGCAAGCACATGTGCGTAGATTGAGTTACCTGAAACAATAGCTTTAACACTGCATTGATCAGTTACAGCAGTGGATGCAACACTAAAACGCCCAGTGTACCCATCGACGAGCTTTTTTCCGTAACAGTCAGGCAAAAGCTTATAATAGGCTAAAAAATCAGAACCTATTATAGCCGTGTTGACGTCTGCGACGACGAATTGCCATATGAAATCACGGCACAACCCAAAATTGAGCCTTAAATTAATAGTACCAAAAGTTTTAATTGAAGTACCATTAGCAGCACATAACTCATGGTCGGATTGTTGTCTCTTACTTGGCAGCCATCGATGAGGGTAACAACATAGATCGGACCCAGTATCAATAAGAAAACTTTTCTTGGTTACTTGATCCGTGACAAAAAGGCGGCGGCCATTCGGTAAACAGTCAGACGCCGCCGCTACTGACTGCTGCGTTCGTTTTCCTTCTGCCAACTACAGGGAGTTATACATTTAGTCGCTTTTGGACCAAATTTCCGGTGATACCAACAGCTTTTTGAATTAGTTGGAGAACGAGAGCGAATTTTACTTTTCGAGGTTCTTGACGACAAATCCACACGGTTCCTGGCTGAAAGAGCAGCCACCTGATCGCTAAGTTCATTTACTTCTTTAATAATTTCGTCCGATACAGCATTTACACAAGTTGACACCGAGTGAACATTTACTTCCGAGGACAATTCAATAATCTTATCAGCCACCTCAGCAATTGAATTTAAATCAAGATCAGATCTAGTTGCTAAAATGGCTTGAACGCTCTGAGGCAAACGTCGCAACCACAAATGTCGCAGTATGGTCTCTACATTTATAACCGAACCTGCTAATGATCGTAAATGCCTAAGTAATTGGGATGGTTTTCGATCACCAAGCTCTTCACCAGCTAATAGCAAACGAAGTTTTTGTTCTTCAGTAACCGATAATCTACGAATAAGCTCTTTTTTAATTGTAGCATACTTATCAACTTTGGGAGGATTAGTGATAATGTCTTCTATTTCTCCTGCAATTCGCTGATCGAGCTGTGCAATAATGTAATTATATTTGGTGCTGTCCAATACTATACCTGATATCTCGAACTGAGCTTCCGCTTGGGCAAACCAAATGGCTGGCTTGTCTGGCCAGAAGGGTGGTAATTTAACAGCAACCCTATTTACAAATGCTTGGTTGGAATCTGTAGAAGGACCTGGAAGTATTTGTGATAATTGTTCATGTAATGCAGTATTTTCTGCTCTAAGTATTTTTAACTGAGTTTCAAGTTCGTCAGACATCTTAGTTTTTAATAATAATAATAAAAATATAGATTTTTATAATATTGGTTCAAAAATGATGCGACTTTGCAATACCACACAGTCTGGATGTTTTGAAATACAAAATCAAGATAACAAATAAAAATAAACATTGGCAGAATAAGTTTGAAATAAAAAGAAACAATGCTAAATCAACTTACATAAAAATACAAAATGTCATAATAAACAATAAAGTACAATTTGAAAATAAAAAAATAATAATAATATTTTAAGCAAATTTTCTAGGATAGCTAGTTAAAATATATAATTGCAATATGTATTAAAATATTTTGAAATAGTGTCTATAGGTATATAACAATCGTTGAATTGAAAATATGTAACAATAACAATAGTGTTTAAATATTGTTTGTGTACACTCCACTACTGTATTCAGTACTTTTACGAAGTCCACATTTATAATCACTCGAATTGCATAGAATGGAACTAATCCGTCGCCTGCAGGATTATCGCGCAAATAATATGAGCGACAATTTTAAACAATGGCGGCTTGACATCCATAAATCGAAGAAAATTATTTTATATAAAATAACATCTGACGAAACATTTAACGTTTACACTTTTCTCACATGAACGGTTCACTTTTCACGACGCTCGTTAGCACTTAATCAATAGAACCAACTTCCAGGCATTATATGCGATAGATGAAATGGCGAACTAAATATGTAAAAACTGTTAGATATATTTGTAGTGTAATTCGTCGTATAAGCGTTGTTCTGGAGCGGGGTCACCAATTTGGAGTATGGGAGAAATTAAAACCAACTCCAATAGAGATATTTACATCCGTTTTTATGTGAGCAAAAGTAACATATATTTTTTACATGACCAAATGTCAACTTAACTTTTTCTTCTGCTTTTAAACGGGCGAAACGAAAACAACATATAAAAACTATTTTAGTGTTTCGCCACAGTCGCACTCCTCCAAAACGACTCGACCGATTTTAATGATTTTTTTTGTACATTTGGTAGTTATGAAAATAGGTCGTAAAGTAATTTTCACCCTCCTACCCCCGCCCCCCATTATTTAAGTAGCTTAGTTCTTCTCCGCTACTTCGTACTACGCTAGTATGTTTATAATAGCAAACGTTAAATTTAAATACCTACGTTTGTTCGACATAACATGAATTATAAATCAAAATAACGATGTTCTCCCGACCGATTCCGGCCACGGCGGCCAATCTCATTGAGACTAGCCAACTGCGCAGGAGATATTATAGTGCACAAGTGTACACGCAGACACAAGCGCACTCTCTATTCCTGTCACTCTCATACTCCGGTGGGACGACACGAGACACGACCAGTGAGAGTTAAGGCGCAGAACCGACGGCTTTACGTGCTCTCCGAGGCACGGGGGTGTAACACCGCCAACTTCCCAACTCCGGGCTGGTACTGAGGCTTACTATATAGAAAGAATCAATCACTAAACTTGGCCCGACCCGGGACTCGAACCCAGGACCTCCGGGTGTGCAGCCGTACATGCTAGCCACTACACCACCGAGGCAGTTACTATATTAATACTAGATTCATTCCCCACACAAACTTTCATCACCATTTTCACGGATTTCATTTAAAGGATGATTTTCGGGATATAAAGTATTCTATGTCCTTCCCAGGATCTCAAACTATTTTCTTACCAAATTTCATCTAAATAAGTTTAGTAGATCCAGAGATTACCACCTACAATGTCACAAACTCAGAAACTCACAAACTTTACCTTTTTATAATATAAGTATAGATTAATGGTTTCTTAAAAGGTCATCCCAAAACCCACTTTCCTGAAAACCGTTCTCCATTTATTTGTGAATAGATACAATATTAGTTACAATAGCTATAACTAAGGCTTTATAGCTGTCTAATCTGGATAGCACTGAAGACCAGTTTTTGGTTTTGATCTTTTTTTTTCATTCGTTTATTATTATTATTTTTCATAGTTTAATTATTTAAAAAGGTATTGTAATTTACATATAGCAGTTCAGTTTATCTTTAAACATAGATGAATAATTAAGGTATTAACCAAAATATGTAGAGTTATTTCATTTACATTTAGCTTCTTAAACGATTATAAATACATACTTTGTTTAGTGATTTATCTCAAGGAAATATTCAGTTACTGACAAAAAATATAGGCAATTTAGATTTAAAAAGTGTAAAGCATTTCTTTGCTCAATTTAGGCAAAATCGGACCATTTTAGTATGACCGTGAAAGCGTAACAAACGAACAGACAACACAAAATCGTGTAAATGATAGTAAATTCAGTAGATTCGTATCAAAAACATTAGTAATAAAATATTGCCCTGTCGTCCATACTATAACAAATAACAATAAAAACTAATAATAATAGATACTAAACTAAACGATCAAACAATAAACACTACATACACTTTTATAACAAAGGCCAGAAATATAATTTGCCTTCAATGAAAATCGAACTTGCACTTACTGGGATTATAAGTGAGCTCCACCATCATTAAAATATAACGATTTTCACTATCGTTGTGCTATTAAATAGCCATTCTTAGGAAAGATATTTATGAGTAAATAACGCCTCCGTTGAAAAATCTATCACGAGGCTCTGCGTGGGAGAATCGCTTTTAAAAGATCTTAAGCAGTTTAAACAGCTTTATGTCAATACTAGGGCCCGCCTACGGGTTCACACGCACGAAGTGCTCAATCCTACGCAAATATTATATAGAATTAAAATGTTAATTTAAGTAATAAAATTTTGTTTTAATGTTAATTAATTTTCTTTATTTGGAATCATGTTTTGTTTATAGCCTTATATTTCCGTCCAGGACCTAACGTACGTTTGAATCTTGCTTTCGAATATTATCTTAACTAATATTGTTTATATATAATAATATATGTTCTAATAATTCAAGTTTTGCCTCTCTTTCGCCCATTAACACGAGTATCGGAAGACATAAAAATAAAAATAATTTATCGATCTGAATGTGACATAAATTGCTTTTTATCCGCGACATAGAGTGGTTTTTGTATTAAGTATTAGGTATTCTACCGAAAAAGCTAAGGAGCGATTCAATAAACAAAAACATCAGTCATCGGTATAAACATTATTTGTTCCATACAAATGTTTATTCTGGTCTGCTTCAAAGAAAGCACATTCTATGTCGAAATCAGCGACGTTCGGAATACGGAGTGAGACCGTTGGAAAATATTATGCTACTAAAATGGTATTATAATGACAATATTAATAAAATAATTAATACAAAAAACTAAGTGCGGTAGTTTAGTCACGACATTCAATTGCCACGCTCGTTCCGATTTCTCTTATTCGAATTAAATAACATTAATATAAATTCATTTGTGTTGTAACAATGACAAATTGAAGGTAGGTACGTATTAAAGATCAAGAACTACGTGGAGATATAAAGAAGTACCGTAAACCCAAAAAATATGCTTATAAGAACGTGAAATTCATCACGTTAATATTTGAAACGCTAAGGTTTGTTAGGGCGTGTGCTTATTACTTGCTTATTGTGATTTTAATATAATTAAATGAAAATAACTTATATGCTGAATTAATAGGGATAAAATCGCGACATATCTACCGCTATCACCGCAGCAAAAATTACTACGTATGTGTGTTTGTCCTTGTGACACCTTCGTCTTAAAACGGCTTAGCAAATTTAGTAGAAATACTAGGTACTAGCTTATAATAATTAATTAGATTCAGTGCTTTACATATCAAGGAAATAAAGAATTATTAAATCATAAAAAATGAGGTAATCTTTATATTTAAATAAGTATATCAGCCCTTTCCCTTATTTAAAGGCTTTGTCCTTTACAATATAATAAGATATTGCATAAAGCCAGCTGGCCGCCACCTGGTCCCATCGCTCTCATTGACAGATACAAATGACTGCAACAGCTGTCTGTGCTTATAAAGGTATAACTCGTGTTTTAGAGTTGATGGTATTATAGTTTTGATCTATGATTTATTTAAATGTAAATTAAAGTCGCCATGCTGTAACTATAACAATCTTAGCTATTTGTACATATGTATGTATGTACTTTTAAATAAAAGTGTATCAATATTTATAATAGGGATATTAGACACTTACCTTAGCTTTACTCGGTTGAGTCTTTAGGTGTTAAATGCTATCTAAATCTATGTATTTTAAAGGCTTGATCTTTCGGTGTGTAACTTAGCAATATCTGTATATAAAATATTAAAAAAAATGACTGTAACGTATTGTGTACACAATATAGACCCCAAAAACAATAGTTATTAAATTTGTCTGTTTGTCTGTTTGAGTGTTCGCGGTTCGCGGGACGCACCCGAGCAAAGCGTGGGTAAATCGCTAGTATACTATATACATATATACGTATACGTGACTCGAACTCTGAAGATCTAAATAAATAATACCACATGAGACGTACCTAAACCTACATGTAATGAAAACTGTAACTGTGTACATGTTAGATGTAGGTATGTAATCGCAGACCGCAGTGTCTAAATACTAGCGGATACGGGAAATCGTAGCGAGTTACAACTCTCTCTATTCCACGAAAGGAAGTTTGGGTAAATAAGATAAAATAGAAGCTGAGGGAAAAGTAATTCTATTTCTAATTATCTACTAATTAATTTGATTAAATTATTCTTTAACAATTTTCCACTTTACCTACTTTCAAGGTTTCCACTTTACCTCGCATTCATTCCAGTAGGTACCGTTAAGATTTAAAAAAAATCCTAATTAAAAAAAACCTATTTAAATAATTTAAATATAGAATATATTACAGACTTTGAAATACAATTTTACATGTGTTATTATAAAGTACATATTATATTATTTTGGTTTATTAAGTAACATTGACTACATTTTTATTCAGCTTTGCCTTGAATTTTTTAAATATATATTCAGCAAATATAAAACCTTATATTATTGTAAGCAAGGAGTACTATATATTACGAAGGCCATAACATATTATACAGCATAGATTACTAGAAGCTTGATATATAATAAGGAAGCTGAAACCGTCTGTTTGTTTGTAATTATATATGTACATATATACATATTACATACATATAAAAATATGATTTTTTCTTGTATTTACGTAATAAATTTCCATTTCTAGTAACATATTTTCACATAAGAAGAAGCAGAAGAAAAGAAATGTTAAAACGATAATATAATTGAATTTCAATAAACACCAGTAAGTTACATAATAATATGGCACTTACAGAAAATCAAGGGCAATTTTTTTTTATTATTAGTTACTACTTATCATATCGATAAATTAACGTGTAACATTTCCCAAAACATTGTATTTTATGTTCATCTTAAGCCTGTCCTTGATATTTAAAAATATCACAATTATTTAAGCTTTTAACTATAGAAATGTCAAGAGTCCTGCGCATGCGCAGTGTCCATGTGTGGGCTTAGCTCACGGAAGTTAATAAGAAATAATGTACCAGTTACAAATTGCAACATTTCTTATTGAGTCAAGGTTAGTTGTCCTATAAGTTGCTGCCAACTTCGTTATCTGGTTTATTCAATAACGGAACAAAGATGCAGGTTTTTTATCATATACACGTATCAATGAGATAAAACTTGGCTCAAAGGCTGGCTTATAAGACTTCCCCTTTAGAGATCTTCCGCCTGACCAATATTTTTGTCACGACGGCCTAACTCACTACGATTAGCCATCTAAATGGGAGATATTATAACGCACAAATGTATGTTATATACAAGAGCATTCTCAATACACTCAATCGACTATATGACCAAACAGAAATTAGACGCGGGACTATCGACGTGCTTTCCAAGAGAATAACACCAAGTACCAGTTTCCGTATAAAAAATAGTACGGGTTGCAAAAACAGAGAATTTCTTAGCAGAAAAATGCTAGCAATGGGACCATGAGGTAATTCCCCTTATCAAATTGTTTTTTTTTATTTATCAAGATATCTATCCTGAAAAACAATAATTATAAAAAAATATAAACGTGTAATGTAATAAAATGTTGAAAGTTATTCCAAATTAGCAATTTTATCATATTTTATGCAACTAATGTTAAATGCTTTTTCAAGCACATTATTTATATTATATTTTACATTTACATAGCAACCGGATAAAATAATTACCACCGTAATCCATTTTAAGTGGTTATGTACTGGCATTGCAGAATGCAGATAAAAATTATTTAATATGTTTCGGTAAGTTAAGGAATGGAATATTTTTTATAAAAATAAATATGCGTCAATTCAATCCTAAGTAGGTAGGTATATCTAATAATCTATATAAATAAATAATTGAAGTATCTGTTTGTAATACCAAAATAACAGCTTTTTACTAAATGCATATGAAAGTATAAATGGTACTTATAAGAAAAAGAATCAATTTTGAAATGTTTGTCTGTCCGTTTATTCCGGCTAATCTCCGAAACGGCTGGACCGATTTTGACGGGACTTTTACTGGCAGATAGCTGATCCTATAAGAAGTAACTTAGGCTACTTTTATTTAACAAAACAATTAAAACGTATCTAAGGCACGCAGCCGAAAAAGTCTAATATGCGAGACAATTTAATAAAGAATCTGATTATATCCAATTTTTTTCTTGAAAGATAGAGATAGATACGTACATAATTATTTAGTATGAATGAAATTCTTTCATTCTTTTATATTTGATTTTTTTACCTGGGAAAGGAAAGAATATCTGCCATACTTACAAAATGAAAATTGCAATGGTCAATCCTTCTTCTTATAAATTCTTTAATGAAAATAAATAAAAAAGAAAACTCATTACTTATATTATACTAGTTGCCCATCCACACTTCGCTCAGACGCGTCCCGGTCGTTTTGTGTAACAGAATATGATAATAGGACTTTTGAGCACACTCCGCTTCCTAGACTAGTATGAAAGAAAAACAAACCAACCGATCTCACTTTTGGAGTTATTAGTGTGGTTTCGATACTTTCATTACTGCTTCATACCACGTAAAGTGTGTATATATATATATACCACGTAAAGTGTGTATATATATATATATATATATATATATATACGAGTACGTTACAGTTACTTCTCGATATGCAATCAACATTAACTTACACAATAAAATATAAAGGTACTTCAAATTTTTAACAAAGTTTTTATGAAAGTTGCATGTTGAACCACTTTCAAGCATTAAAATTTTATTCGAGGTCAATCCAATATTATAATATAGGGCATAATCATTAGGTATAATCAGTAAACACAAACTGTAATTCTCTAATGCATTATTTAAATTATAATTTTGCTTATGAATATTAAAAAATAAAACCTTGATGTTGTAAAATTGAATTATTTATTATAAATACATTAAATTATAAAACATTTTTTTTTATTAAAAAACTATATTTATTATTTAGTATTTCTGAATTTGCAAATTGTGCTCTAATTTCTGTATTGCAGTTCCGTCTTGTAATATTCCTTAAACCCAACCCATTTAACATTAAAAAAAAAAACAAAAAATAGAATTTAAAACATCATTTAAACTCTAAAACGCATAAAGCATTATTTAATAATTATAAATTAGGAAAAGCAAAACAGAAATATTTTTACCAATTTATATTTTTACAACCTTCTTAGATGTATTTTCTTACTGATATGGCAATTGTGTGACTTTTGAGAAACGTAACGTTTATAAATTGAATAATATATTAATGACTAGCATTGCCCGCGGCTCCGCCCGCGTTCAGATGACCAAAAACCAAATTCTTAGGTTTTACATATTAGTATACTCTTACATTGTAGTTTTTGTATTTTTTCTCAGAAATGAGACACTTTCCCGCGGTAATAAGTATTCTATATGTTGACCCGGATAACCAGCTATCACCATACCCAATTTCATCAAAATCCCTCCAGTGGTTTTTCTGTGATGCGGTAACAGACAGACAGACAGACAAAAATTCTAAAAACTATAGTTTCGGTCTCTGTATCCATTATAATGTCCATTTCAATAAGTTTTCCCAGAAAATATTTCATGTACAGATTCGGATCAGTTAGAATTTTATTATATGTATAGATAATATCTTCTTCACTTTATTATATTAAAAAGGGGTTAACTTGTGGATTTTTTGTTGAGTTTTTTCTCTATCTATTATATACCAACCAACACCTTTTCAATTTTAGTTTAACCAATAAATTAAAATATCCGCCCCACATAGATTGTATATGTGTATTTATGTATGTACTAGCAGAACCCGCAGCTTCGCTCGCGCTAAAACTCCAAAAAATCGCTAAAAAGTTAGTTTCATACAAAATTTTATCCCCTATTTTACCCCCTCATGGGGATGTATTTCGAAAAATGCTAATACACGTATTTATTTAATTTTATTGAAAAGTATTAAAACTTAGTTTCAATTTATTCTGATCATAAATATTTTTTTGTATTGTATTATAAAGTGTTTTCCCTTGGAAATTAGGTAATCTTCCGTGGTAAAAAATAGTTTATGTCACTCTCCAACCCTTTATCTCTACACAAAGAATCACGGCAATCACTTTCGCATTTTTAATATTAGTATGGATATAGATATTGGCATTTGACATGACCGCCTTTGCCCTATCTATCGCTCGAGGGTCTATAGTGCCTTTAAAGGCTTAAAAAAGTGTAACACGTTTGACCGGGCACCTCTGTGCCAGTACTGCGAGTAGAAAGTGAAACTTTGAGAGTTGCTATAAAAATTGTAGCGTCAACTGCGCGGAGTTCAGTTGAGGCGAGCGCGCCCTCCTAGTGACGTCCAGACACCATGGTCAGTGTTCTTTAAAATATTATTCGGAATATTTTATTTATAGTGAATAGTTGTAAGTGGTTTTGTTTAATGAAAATGTTACAAGGTTTTATTTTCTTTGTTTTTCTTTTTTTTTTATTCAATGTTAAGCTAAGTGCAATTGATAGATATCGTTATTATTAATCTATAGATAAACTTTTAAAAGTTACGCCTAACTTAACCATTTTTTTGCTGCTTTTATTTCAATTTTATGAATATTATATTAAATATTGAAATTATAAGATGAGATAATTTATATAACTATCTATATAAAAATGTTAATAAAATCTCGATAAAGCTCTACAGCTGTACCGTTTTTTTTAAATTAAAATAGAATTGAGGTATCTACTATTTTAGACAATTACAGTAATTACAAGTAATTACCTTTTAAAAATCATATAGGTAACATTTTGTAAATTGAATTGGATACGATCATACGCACAGGAATAATTTATCGCTTGAATGGCACTCGTTTAATAGAATCACTTAACAATTAACATTTGTTTGCTAATTTAACCGATTTACGTTGATTTTCAGAGCGTAAACAAATTAACCCACAAGGCCAATGTGTAATCTTTCACAACTCAAACAATGAAATTATATTTTGTAATTAAAAAATTCTCACCACGGCCACATCGCAATCATATTTAAAAAATGTTACTAAATATAATAAAATACTTTAAAAAAAATCTAACATGTTTAATACTTTATTTAACAATATGTAATAGTGTGTCGCATCTTTTTATTATCATGAATAGTTTTGGAAATTCATTGGTTTGTATTAATGAACTGAACTTCAGTGGGGTATCCGTGATACGGTCAGACAGACAGACAAAAATTATAAAAACTGTAGATTTGGCCTCTGTATGGATAATAATGTCTATTTCAATTAGATTTTCCTAAAAATATTTAATGTACAGATTCGAATCAGAATTTTATTTTATGTACTTATACTTATAGATTTTCAATTTATCAGCTTTCGAAAAATTAATATATTATTTATAAAAAAAAATTTATCAAGTTTGAGCTAAATGTCAAAATTTTATATAACGAGTCGCATAAAAGTTTTACGAATTAATAAAAACAAGCCTTTGTATTTCACAAAAACCTTGGCCTGCAAGTAATGCAACAACATAACAACTGTACATAAACTCAATAAATTGAAGTAAATTAAATCCAAACTTGTCAACGAACATTATTTACGCCAATGCCATTTTCTTTAACGATATTTATCGATTTGTGCCACTTTTCATTGGATAAAATTATCAATGGTCAATATTTTTTAAATTTAACTTGGCATAATTTCAAAAAGTATATGATATAAAATTATAAATGTGTAACTAATTTTATTATATTCATAAAATATTAAAAAAATTAAATGAAAATTGATATTTTCATTTAAATTTGTAATTTTCGTAGATACTTATGTAAAATGTTTATTTTTCGAGTCTTATCATCACCGGATCATTATTATTAGAACGGTCAATTTAAAGCTGATAGATAAACTGACACTATAAATATTAATGTACATATAACAATACGCTATCAACATAACTGATTATAAGAAAAATTACCACAAGTCGCTCCGTAAATCGAGCAAGTAAAAGTTAATTTGCTTCGGCCTTGATTTTGCTGACAACGGAGACCTACACTTTGTGGTACAAACTAAAGGGTATTTTAACTACAATTGGTCACTGGCATTGGAGCCTTTCACTTATACGGAACCTTGAAGGTTAATCACAATGAGCGGGCGTGGACAAATCAATAACATTTTTATCTTAGAATCCTTTAATCAACTGTCAATCTTAATTATGCCTACATTTACATAATATATTGGTATAAAGTACAATTTTGCGCTATTACCAACTTTAGCTTTATTAATTACTATTTACTACATATAAATACAAAAACAAATCTATCCCACGGGAACCGTACATTTTTCCGGGAAAAAAGTAGCCTATGTGTTATTCTAATGTCTGAGCTATATTATTGCAGTTTCATTAAAATCCCTTGAGTAGTTTTTGCGTGAAAGAGTAACAAACATTAATAATATTCAGACATCCTCACAAGCTTTCGCATTTATAATGATGTTCTCCTGACCGATTCCGGCCACGGCGGCCAATCTCATTGAGACTAGCCAACTGCGCAGGAGAAATAAGTGCACAAGTGTACGCGCAGACACAAGTGCACTCTCTATTCCTGTCACTCTCATACTCCGGTGGGACGACCGCTCGACACGACCAGTGAGAGTTAAGGCGCAGGACCGACGGCTTTACGTGCTCTCCGAGGTACGGGGGTGAAACACCGCCAACTTCCCAACTCCGGGCTGTTACTGAGATTTACTATACAGAAAGACTCAATAAGTAAACAAGGCCCGACCCGGAACTCGAACCCAGGACCTCCGGGTGTGCAGCCGTACATGCTAGCCACTACACCACCGAGCATTTATAATATTAGTAGGATAATTATTAAACATTGTTTGAAGAAAATATTACCCAAAATTAATTAATTTTAAAAAGCTTGTTATATTAACTGAAATATCTAAAAAAATATTAGTCATGCTCAATAAAGTAAGTAAACGTTTTTTACAACACAAAGCAGACCAGCGATAGTGCTCGTAATAGATTGCAACGGATCATATCTGCTTTGTATATACTCGTACATTTAAACTGTATTGGATTGCCAAATTTTATCATCCGGTGTACGTTTTACTTTCTAAAAAAACAAGTGCAAATATCACAGCTGATCTGAAACGATAGCTGACGGCGGTAATTGAGGGACAGAAGTTATGTAAAAGAAATCGGATATTTCCGAGTTGATAATTGAAATTTAAATATGCAATAACATGTTTCATGAGTTTTTTTTAATATTTAAGTTTTATATAATAACTATGTAGGCACTCTACTAAAGTGTGAAACTTGTTATTTTTCTTTCTTAGAAAATAGACGTGATATACACAATTGCCTTCAGACTAGCGAAATTATTATATTTACCGTAACGACTAGTAAAACAAAGAATAAACCTACCTCAGAAGTATAACGTTAAACTTTCTATTTTATCTCTTTTTAAACGTCGATATTGTATTAAATAATAGCTAAGAACGTATTTTCTACTTTTCTATTCCGTTAGCCCATTAACCATGATTCGACACGGGCAACACTTACATAAATATTATTAGTTATTTTCAATCGCTGGTAGGGTAATTATATTATTAGGCAATAGACGATTGATATGAAAGGGCCGAGTAGGAGTTAACACAGAGTGGGAGTACTTGGTCTATGTCGGTAATACGGCACACGTGTTGATGAATAACAGATTTGTTAATGTTTCAAAAACTTTACGATTCCATAAATATTTATAACACTTTTCATGTTATATACTTCGTTGTCTGCCATAAAACTAAGATAAACTATTTGTAGTATATTCGGCTTGAAGTACTGTGATGTTTTCTCTTTCCGCTGAAGTATATGGTGAGAATACAGTACGTAGCTTTAACATAATTCAATATGCTATTACAAATACAACGTAACCGGAAAGTGAAACTTTACGGTGTTACCACATCCGCGATAACACTTCAACGGTTCTCAAATTTTCTAAATCGCCAAACAAATTTGAAATTACCGTGGAATTAACGTATTCATAAAAACGTAGACAAAGAATGTGTACAACAATAGTGTCAGGTCCGTGTGAGCAAGCTCCAATTACTCGGGTTGCGCAAGCGCAGCGGCCCGTGACCGGCCTTACCACATCTCGTTAGTCGTTACTTGTTCTGACATACTTCAATCACTCTCAACTTTCTGCGTGTTCGTTTATGATATGATAAGACACGTTTTATATCTTAATAACATGGTGGCTGCGCTAAGAGAACGTGAGTTCGATGAGAAACAATACCTGCTGATAGAATGCTGATCTCATATGTAGATGACGATATAAAATATAATAAACTAATGAACTATAAATATTTACAATTAACCATAAACTTTCTTTACAGCATCTAATAATTCTTGGGACATGCCTGACAATGGCGTACGGGATGCCTTCCTACATAGCAGTTCCAGCAGATCAAATAGCGTTCGTGGACCTCACAGCGCTACGATCGAGTAGTAGATCGAGAGTAAGAGTCCCAAGACAGATCCTGACTCCACCACCACAGCTACCAGAAGCAATATATGAAGAAAACTACCAACCAATACCGATACATAATTATCATCAAGGAAGTAAGTGTGTTTCTTGTCCATAGCATTTTTTAAAGCAAATCATTCCACAATACGTAAGGGATCCTTTAAATCATACATAAATGTTCGGTCAGTGGTAAATTCGACCATATTTTTTTTATTGATAACAAAGCTCGTCAAAAGCTAGATATTTAAAAAAAACAGATAATGGGTTGACAAATAGAGGAGAAAAAGGTACTGAGGTTTTTTCTTTGCCTATTTATATACATATCTATATGTAGATAATATGTACCTACTAAGTATTAAGAATCCAAACCATAACTTTTCTATTGTTGGTACGTAAGATTACATCTGAGTTTTATTCAATCGTACATTGATATGAGGTTGGCATTATAATTATTTACGTAAAATATTGCAAGAAAATAAAATAATAATGGTACAGACGTCAGACGTGATCCTCATATGTAATTATAATATTGATCGTGTGGAATGAACGTGAATCCTAGAAAAACAACAAATAACGAGACATAGCAACAGGAAGTTCTTAGTAATAGGTACTTTATTAGGATAATATTTCACAATTGAAAGTGAAATAACAAAGGGGTTAAATGTAAACGAAGGTCGAACGTGACTTTAGATAATGATATGCAATGTTATAAGTACCGGAGCATAACGGCTTACTAAATGCCAAAGAAAGTGTAATAAGCATTGACTTGTACGGATATCAATCATCATTGTGCCGTCCCCTCACTTTCACCGTCACAAAGGACAGCTTTCTAGCACAGACGTTTTATATTCACTCCAACAGTGGTAGAAATGTTCCATTGTAATATATTTATCTACTATAATTAGAATTATGTAACAAAATCATTCTTCCCTAGAATCCAAAGTGAGGTTATGCAAACAATCTTGTTTGGCGCAATGGTGGTACACCACTTTCAATTTATCGTCGACGCGATTATATATTACCTTTGCCATAGCCTTCCGCGAGTAATTTAACGTCAGGTATTTAGATTTAAATTGCATGTCTACAGATTATCTAAATCAAGTAAAACAGTTATTTTGTAAGTGTAAATAATCATTTATTTCCTATAATGATAGCGTCTATAATTAGGTGTGTGTGTTATACATTCATTTGCTATATATTTATTTATTATATACATACATATTTAAGCATATTTTGAAAAGTGTTATTTTCAAAATATTCTAGTTAGTTTTTAATATATCATGAAGAAAAACGTGATGAAGAAATATTTTTACTAAATTACTTTGTTTCATTTTATAGCAATAGCGCTCGCCCCTCCTCCCCCACCCGAAGCCTCAGAACGGATTCAAAGTCAACCTGAAGAAGATGGAACTCCAAGCTCATCTAACAGCGGTGCAGTATCACATTTTGCAGAGAGACCTCCAGATTTTGGGGAATACGTAGATTTTGGAGCCCACACGGGAGATAATGGTGCCTTCGGGTGGTATGCGGACTATCCTGTCAACAACCAGGATAGCTCGGGATATAGGAAATAGTAAAAAATAGAAAAGTTTTGAGATACGTCTTCGACGTACACAACATAATCTATGATAGATACTTTTGGTGTCCCCAATATTTATTAAAAGGCACCAAATGTGAACAATTTGCAGTTAATATCATAAAATCTATGCAAACTAGTAAAACCTATATCTTGCCAATGACTGAGTATCAAGAGAAAACTTGTTTTACCAAAGACAGTATTATTGTGAAGTGAAATACTCATTACGAGTTTAATTTAAGCTGAATTACCGCACATTTGTTTTAGACGGCTAATTCCGCAAAGCACGTTTTAACTATAAAGTTCCTTTATTAATCATAAGTTGACAAAGTATACTGTGATATAGCACCAAGGTAGTTCAAACTGTTCTTTTTATTTCTTTTTATTCTCTCTTTTATATTCTTACTTATTCTTATTCTTGCAATACTTTCTCTTGCTACACTTTTCTTCACTGCTTGCTTCTTATATGTGAATTAATTTAATTTGCACTTTCTCTCTCTTCGCTTTTTTATCTTCTCTATCTGCTTTACTTTATGCTTTAACTATTAACATACGTCATATATCTATAAAAACTTCTGTCTACTATCTTTATATTTTTAAATCTTGAACATTTCATAAATTGACCACATATTTTTGGTTAGCTGTATTAATCTTTTTAATTATACAAATTCAAATATAACCATCATCATCTTCTTTACACGTTATTATTTACAACTCATTTCATTTTCAACATCCTTTATCACAACTTTCTCTCTAATCTATCGGGTTACATTTACTTTTCTCACTTGATACTATCACTTATTTTTCATATTCTTTATCATTTAAAACTCAAGTCATTTTTCTTATCATAGCTGTTACTCTTCTTGATTCATACTATTTTCACAAATTCTTCTTTTCTATCTAATTTTTACTTGCCTAGGTACTCTCATTTATTACTTGTTTAAGCATGAACTATTTTCCACATGTATTCTTCATACTTTATTCTTTTTTTATAGCTCTCTCATTTCTTAAAACAAATTCCTAACTTATTCGACTTCACTTATTTCTATTTCATATATCCATCCATGCTATCTTTATTTTTCATCATTTTCAAATACAACTCTTATTTACTCTACTTTACTTACTCTTGTACCTAATCTTTACATATCTCATTTCTATTCGTTCATCAATTTCTTCTTCATCGTCAATAAAATTCGTATTTTACAATTTCATTAATTCACAATCTGCGTCTACTACGTTACTTATATGTAGAATATTCTTAAATTCCATAACTTTCTCATCATTTCTCTTGTTATAATCATAATATATTACACTATTGCTATTTTAACTTCACTCATTTACTCTAATGACTCCTTATCTTTAACTATCTTGACAAGACATTATATATCATAATAGATGAATTTCATCTCTCTATTTTTTGTATTAAATACTATTTTAAACAACATACATTCTTTTGGATCTCTAACTTATTCTAACTTCACTATCTAGAATATTTCACTGCATATCCGTTGCGGAAATATATTTTTTATAATCTTCTTCCTTAACGTCTTGATTTTTTCTCTTCATTCTTCATAAATTCTTTTCATATTATTCTTGTCATATATTTTTTCTCTTAATTTATATTTTATAATTCTCTATTCTTTTACGTCTGTCTTAATACTTTTACATTTTCGTAGTTTCTTATTTCACTTCTTCACTAAGTTCATTAAAATGCGTGCCTCTTTATAATACATGTATGTAATGTAACACAACATTATCCAAATTTCTTTGTTTTATCATTTATTTTACTCTTCATCTTTTCATTAAAATAATTTCTGTATTTCTAATCCAACACTATATTCGTAAATTTATTGCGTGTCTTTAGTTATTCTTTCTTACTACCTATTCTGTTTAAAGTTTTTTCGTTTTCACTATCTCAAAATCTTCTTTTGTATTTTTTCTATCTTTCATCTATCAGTATTTCTTTGCTTCTATCATATTTCTTTTTTTATTTACTACACTATTTCATTCATTCCGTATTACGAATATTTTTCAATTTCTGCCATTTGACTGTTATGTATTTTAATATTTCTATTTTTCTTTTTATAAATATTACTTACTTGACTTAGACTTCTATTTTCATCTTAAGTTGTACCACTTCACTTTCTATCTTCTCTATTTCTTAAATATTTTTGCCTTTTTCACATTATCTTCTACAATAAAGCCTTTTTACTTCTTTGCAAATCATTTCTCATATTGAATTTTATTACTTTTTTATCTTCCACTACTCTACAATCTATATTTCCAAACACTTAAGTTTCTGAAAAGTTCTTTCTACTATATTTTATTTGCCTTTTTAATTTATTTTTTCTTCTTCTAAGTTTCTTAAAGTGCAGGTAAAAATATTTCTTGTTATTATTATCTGTTCTCTTTTTTCCTTTACTCTATTTACTCTCTTGCTCTAATATTACCTACTATGTATATCAAATAAAAATCTTAATTCTATTTTCGTGATTCTTTCAATCCAGATTATATTCATAGCTTCTTTCTTTCGGTTTGGTTGTTATTATTATCTCTTTTTTTCCTTTACTCTATTTTCTCTTTTCTTTAGTGTTACTATATAAAAAAGTCTTAATTCTATTTTCGTGACCATGTGATTCGTGATCACGATCTTTTAATCCAGATTATATTTATCTTTCTTTCAATATCATTCTTTATTTCATTTCGTTACGTATAAGAAACTTATTTGTTTTCTTCATGAACTCTTTTCTCTTTTCAAGATCTTTTATATCTATTACTTTTTTCTTATATTCTATATTTTTAATTTTTCTTGTTTCCATCTTGACCCGACTTGTAAAACTGGTGTGAAATCTATAAATATAGACAATTTAATAGATCACGTTGAAGTGACTTCAAATAAATGTACTTAACCTTTTTTTGCTCGACTTGGCGAGGGCACTGCCGTGTCCCCAGATTATAATCCGCTTAATGATTTGAATGTAACCGAATAAGAAAGTATCGAGATTGGGTTAGTTGTAACATACTTTATACATATAAATACTTAATTCAAATATTTACAACAATATTAATAGAAGTCGGAGAATATTCTTGCATTTCATAGTATTATAGTCTTAAAATTGATTACTATCAGTACTTCTATTTTTTTAATGCCTTTACTTTTATATGTTGATGTAACTTTCATATCTTCATATCAAATAGCTTTTATATTACACTTTATTTACTGCTCTCTTTTATATATTTTCGTGTTCTATTTCTCTCTTTTATTACTCTCTACTTATTCTTAAACTATCTTATTCTATTATCTGTTATTCTTTTTCTACTTGTATTACCGTCTACTGCTTTTATTATACCTTTTCATTAGAATATGGAAAACTTATATCTTTTTCTTATTATATATAAAGTATTTTTTCCACTATCTCTTTTTTCAATTGCTCTTTATATATCTTCTCTTTTAGTATATTAATCTTGCTATCAAATCAGTTTTATTACAATTACGAGTATATGCATACCTTATTTCTCTTCTCTGTCTTTCTATATGTTATTTTTTTAATTTATTATTATTATTATTTTTCTAGATTTCCTTTATATACCTTTATATAAGAAATCACTGTATCCTTCTTTATAGAATAAGAACTACCTGGTGATTTTTAGAACAATTTAGAATAATGCACAAATCGTTGCTACTTGTTATTAAACATATTTTTTTCTATTTCTGTGTTTATTTTAATATTCTTCTGTTTATTATTCTCTTGTATAAACCCATAGATATTAATTATAGAAATATTGACTCAATTTCAATAATATTGAACTATTTGTTACGTCTTTTGTGATCCTACGTTAAATTGAGCATGATGCCAAAAATAACATAATACTGTACATACATACTACGTAGTACTGAAACTCCACTCATACAATTAAATTGGGGAGCTCTATTATCGGAGTATTTTATTCTGTCTGAATAGACGATAGATGGCGCTAATCTGAAAACTGTGAAATTATTATTTTTTGTTATAAAAATATGTAGACCAAATATGTAAAATATAGCAAAATGTAATACCAAAAAACTTTGGTGTCTCGATAATTATTTTTAACGGTCATAAACTACTCATAAAATGGAAATAGCGCTATTAGCTTTATGCTGTAACCAAAAGTCACCTCCAGAGATGAAGGAAAAACTAATGAAATAATCCGAAAAGAAAGTTTTATTTAAAATGTAAATCTAGGAAAGTATTAGTGGACTAATATTATAAATTAAGTCCTGATTGTTATCGATCAGGGTGGCGGTGGCCAATCTCACTGAAACAGTATGGAAGGTCCAATTGCATTGTCCTATTCTTTTCCCTTTCATATTCGGTGGGACGACAATTTGACACGACTAAATAGTGACCTGGCTCAAGATAGACTTTTTAAAGCGCCAACTATCTAATTCTGTTTTTCTGGAATAAAAACACATATGTACATGGATCAGATGTTTGTATGTACATTACCATGATTATACTTGTTTAAGAACTAACATACGTCATCCTCGTACATAGTTCCTTGTTACATATACTATAGAATGACCTTTTCACTATTGCACGTGACTTATATAGAGGCAACAATTCGAGAAGAGATGGCGACTTCCGACTAAATGACGCTGTTATTTAACATTGAAAGTGTATTGATAAATATAGAAAACCACACGTCATACTTTGTGGATATTACTGACAAAAATAAATAAGATACTGTTATTATGTCATTTGTTGATGATTGATCAAACTGAATGAACATATATTGGAAATTATTAAATAAATAAGTATGTTGGGACATTAATACATAGCAACATCTAGTTCCATGGTAAGCTACGAGCCTTGTGTTATGGATACCAGATAGTTGATATACAAATATATAACTTTAAATACATACATATTATAAATATAAACACCCATGACTGAAGTGCAAATATTCGTGCTCATCACAAAGGAATGCTCCCAGCGGGGTTCGAAGCCGCGATCGCTGGCACAGGAAGTAGAGTCACTACAAACTGAGCCAAACATGTCATCAAAATAAAAAACGCTTTGAAATTTTATCTTTTATTATCATACAGTTAACATATATTCTTATACAGTTATATTTAAAATAGATTTCTTTATTTTATAACAGGTTAATGAATATGCAAGTATGAGGTCTATGAGGCTAAATACACTATCAATTCAATAAATCAGACTGTTCCAAGTAAATAGTGATTACTAGACAATTCAAAATAAGCATGATATATGAAAACACCGGTTACAAGCTTACATCAAAGTTATACATACATACCAAAGAGAATCCAATATTAGAACCTGTTCACTAATCAAATATTTCAACTAATTTATCTAAAAATCTACATGTTATACAATTGAAAGTGGCAGTTTTTGAAAGAAGGGATTCCAGAAAAAGTAATCAGAAAATATACTTCTGCTATTCGTTAGATTTTTTTCTTATAGATAGATCATTTCATCCGACATTTAACTCACAACGTGTTCGTAAACAAATGATTAAATATCAATGATTACAACAATGAATAAATTTATCATACACTTTACATAACACACATTACGAGAAAGTCAATAACGAATCACCCATACACAAATAGGTAGCCAATTTTTGGCACTATTATCTGAACACTGTCTTGATTAGGCGTTTGGAGCATCTAATTGAGTGTACAATTTTACACGAATTACTTTGTACTAAATATTTGTTTAAATACGCTACACTAATGACTTCAAAGTTATAGTGATCGAAATCGTTATGTTAGTTTAAATATTTAAACTGTGTTTTTTTGGTTTATGACACTTTTTCTGTAAATGTGAAGCATAATACAAGAGATTGACTATAAAAATGACGTTGAAAAGAGGGTACTTTCAAAAAAGGATTTATATAATTTTATTGTGATAGTTTATCATAGGTAACTTCTATTAAGACCTACAGATAAAAAATATTGCCTTAATAAAATAACCTAGTTTTTTATGACGGTATTTAAACAAAAAATATATTAATATTAAACATAAATGTGTAAATAGTTAATATTTAGTTGTACTAAATTATCTCACTCAGCGGTAAAGTAAAATCACAGGCAGTAACGTAAAAATCTAAAATGGATAGAAATTAATAGTTATTTTCCGTTTTCCTTCACCATCTTACTCTACGTGATCTTATCAATACACTACACTTAGTTTTATGCAAGTACCCTCAAGTTTTACAAACTTTAATTAAATTGTCTTTTTGCAAATTGCGGCGCTGCATGCACGTATATTGTATAAATATTATATAAGCTCAATATTTTATGTTAAAGTCACAGTTCAGCGAACTTCATAATAATCTTTTAGAGTAGGTACTTAGCCAACTTAATCCGCTAACGCCTTTACGGTTATGAAATATATATATATATATAATTTATATATAAAAGACCCCTGGCATATGCTAGTGGCGCCATCTAAATTACGTTTTGCGTGAGATCTCTCACAGGCGCAACATTTAGTTTATTTTTAATTCACTTACTAAAGGATTTTTCGCGAATTTATTTTGATGTTTGGTTTCCGACGTTTCGAATTTTTTAGAGCATTCATGATCACGGAAAATCAAAATAAATCTACGTAAAAATCCGAAAAGATGGTTTTATTTAAAATTAAAATGTCAAATATTCGCGTAAATCTAACAAAGTATTATCACTTACTAATGCTTGAAAATATTTATTTCTGAAATGATTATCCATTTGAGCTCATATAATATATCAATTAAAAACTACTAATTCCAACAATAAGTACTTGCATATAACTATCCCTTACTGTATACCCTACAGAAAGTCAAGAATATAAATACGACTAATAAGACACTTTCAATTTTCATCCATTCCCGTCACAACACAAAGAACTATGGATGCACTAAAACGTTGCACGGATTAAAAATATTGTGTGTACATTAAAAAAATATAGGCATTTTAAAAATTGCAGCAATCCTACATTTTTATCTTGTTATAATTTTCAACAGTAGCAAACGTCATATTTTATTAAATATTAGAAATTTGACCGTTTATTTTGAATTTTTTTCTAGCAAGCGTCTTCTAGCATATAGAAGTACGATCTATTGAGAAACTATCTTTAATAATATTACACTATACATCAAAACGCTACACCGTCTATATATCGTTACCTATTCAAAGATACGTCTAATAAGTAATTTACACCAAACCTGAACGACAAAAGTTTAAATGTATGTAACAATTTTGATACAACTCAATCGGCCTCTTTTTTTAATTAGAGATTATTATGAAACTTTATTGGAATTATTTTGGTTAGGTACAGTGATTATAAGAAACGTGTCTTATTGCTTTATAAAATCAACAGTAATAAGTACATATCAATTTGAAAAACTTGAAGACCTGAAAATTTTTAAGTCCAACCATGTTTTTTGCTGCACTCTTGTTCATATTAATGAATACATAAAAAAATATATAAATTGATCAATCATTCATCTTAAATGTACGGTAGGAATAAAAACATAACGTTAATTTTGACAAATTCAAATTAAGTTATCATTTTGCGATGAATCATTTTCATTCGAATTTTAAAAATTAAAGAAATAACAAAAATACAAGACCGTACTCATAGATTTAAAAGAGGCTCTGGACTATTTTATAGCCTACAAATATTTCGCTAATTAATAAATTATTCCAGTTGAAAATTTAAAAAAATGTATTAAGGTGTAAAAAATAAGACGTGGAATAAAGGAAATTTAGGCCCCAAAAGCTTCAACCGCTGTTGCTAGTCCTGTTTAAATACTTTATAATCTCTTTTATAATTGAATATTCCTATCATAGAAGATGTGATTTTAATGGTGAAAATTATATCATTTCAATACACCTAACATTCACTTAGATATATATTCTAACGTTTATGCACTATAATACACGTCTGAAAATACACTTTGCACTACTCACGCTAGCTAACTCAATGATATGGTATTTGACGATCAAGCAATGAAATATCCGTACAAAGTTATTTTTTTCTTGATACCAAGATAACTGCAATAAAAACAAAATGGCGATAGATAAAAACAACCTCCAAAATATGAGTTACAAAATAAAACAGCACCATAATTTAGAAAAGTGAGCATTTGAAAATTATTATTTAAAGTTATATATACATATATACGAGTAGGTACATATTATTTGAATAATTTTGGAATCGACAAAAATACACCTGTCGCTTTCATTCCCTTACAACCTTTATATTTAAGCGAATATGAAGGAAAGAGATAAAAGAGAATTAGGAAATTTGCTCGACATTTGTTGTTTCAAACTGTAAATGTAGAGCACATTCACCTTAATTTAGAGTTTTTAATGGCATACATTACATACATATTATGCATATAATTAGCCTATAGTTTATACAATAACATTGAACACCCAAGTTATTTTCAACTTTAACACTCTAAACATAAAGTTCAAATTCCACCTACTATTATTCAAAATCTTATTAAATTAAACTATAATGAATTTAGGGTCCGTTTTCGCAAAAGCATATTTTATTTATAATTAAATTGTATGTTACCATAAAATTCACTACTAAGTATGTTTTATAAAGAATGTATATTTTATATACAAAAATTGGAGTAAAAACTTTATGAAGCCAACTCTATTTGGATGAATGAATGCTATAAAAAATAAATCAAAACTACTTTTATTTAACATTAGGGTCTTTTAGCGCCATTTTATAATTTTGTTAAAAAGGTTATATTAAGAGTATATAGTATAGTGAAATTATCACTTTTGAACATCAATTCCAGTAGTTTTAGGAAAACATTAAGAAAATGCACATTTAAGTTTATTAGGCCATTCTACAACAATATATGTTTACAAGAAAATCTCTAATAACATCGAATTTACATAAGCCTCGAAGGACCATTTTAAATAAATGATCCTTCGAGTCGGATTAAATTATCTGCTGGTTTAAACAAGATTCTCTATACAATCGCTATCGTTTCAAATCTTTAAAAAAATATAACAATGACATATCAAAGCGCTATGTCACGTGATCAGAATATGTCATTCACATATTATTTTTTCTGTTAGCGACATCGATTATAAAAAGTCATTATATATCATTGTTCAATAATCAAATACTTAATTAGCCCAAGCCATAACTATTTTGGAGAATGGCACAAACAAAGCAGTGTTTTGTGGTGGCGTTAGGAAGTACCGGCGGCCGTGGTAGGTGCCGTCGTTGCGGGGCAGCCCCGGGTATTGGGTGCAGGAGAACTCGGCGCCCACAACGATGCCGCTGGTGGCAGCAGTGCCACCTGCTAGACCTACATATCTGTAGGGAAAAGATTATACATGGTCAATAGGGAATAAGCGTGATTTTCGAAATTATACTTCTTTTGGCACGTTTTGAAAAAATATGAGAGTAATATTTTTACGATGCGCTCGCACACCGACAGTCAATGCGACAGGATAAAGTTAGCTTGCTTTCCTTTTACAAACAGAGAGTTGTGATATACGGGATGGAATCTTTAGCTATTTTTGTTCTGTTACGCCAAAGAAGTATAACTTCTTATGTGCGTACATAAGTACACACACATTTTTTTTTTAAATAACATACCGATAAGGATATTTTAAACGCCCGCCATTTTGCGCGCTTAGCGTGACGTCACAGTATCATACATAGAAAAATGACAACTTTAGTTTGAAGCGAAAAAATCGTTAATAACTCGGTTATGATAATACTTTGACGTCATATTCGGTCTGACCAATGGCGTGCGTTTCAACTACTTTTAATTTCCCATCTATATTTGCACTTTTTAATAATTATTTTCTTCATCTAAAAGAAATTACATTAAAAAATATGGATTAATTCGAAAGCAATAAAGATTATAAAAATAAATATTTTATTTAATATTAATTTTTGTTTGAATAAATAGAACTGCGATTCTGATAAGCGAAGTAATAATTATACTATATCAGTCTAAATTAATTTGGGATACTAATACAAAAACTTTATATTACACTAAGTTAAACACTAGATTACGTAGATAAAACTTCACTTTTAAAGAATAAATTAAATCCCACGTGATTAGGAAGGTAAAAGATCTTTAAAATAGAGAAGAATTCTGTAACTGAACGGTAACTAATCCATTCCATACGCATTAGTTCTAGAAAGCATACAATTCAGTCAGTAGAATGAAGTTAGTCTAGTGACGGGGCTTATGAGATAATTATTACAATTTAAAAGAAAACTTCAATAATCTTGCCATTGTACATGATTGCTGTATAGCATTCGAAACGTCGAGAACCAAAAATCTAAATAAATCGGCGAAAAAATCCGAAAAGATACTTAGTTTTTATTTAAAATGTCAAATATTCGCGTAAATCTAAGAAATATTGATTAAATATTCGAGGACTATCTCGAGTCAGTGATGAGGTCTTCAAAAGCTGATCTTTTTTTGGGCAAGGTGATTTCAGATGTAACAAAATTCCACAGTTGATATCGATTTTAAGCGCTCAACGCTTAGCCCCTTAAACAATTTAAATAAAAAAAAAACAATGAGCAAAGCATATTAATACGTTTTGGAATATTTTATCATGCAGGTATGAATATGATGCTCACGTAGAAAAGTACATACATATTTATTTTATTGGAACACTAGCGGCTCACCGTCGCTTCGCTCGGGTTTGTCGCTAGGTACGTTTTAAATAGATATAAATAGTTATTAGCCAGCGTTAGCCATATATTTTTTTTTTGTTAATAATATTGACAAATATTGACAGTAATATTTATACGATACTAACGTCATTCAATTGTTTTGCCTTCCCGGAACCTCTCCACTAACATTTAAACTTTATGGTATGATATTAAAGTTCAAATTGACTTTTAAGTATTATTACGAATCTTTTGTATGGGATTATAGAAAAGTATTTTTCTCTTCTTCTCACCTGCTTTTCCGTAAGAACAGTTTCATTAAAAAATTAAAATTCTTCTCAAAGCTTATTTGAATCATTTTATTTGATTTTATAGAGTTAACAGATAAGTTATCATAGTTAACAGAGAAGTTAATAGAATTAACACACAAGTTATTATAGTTAACCGATAAGTTATTATAGTTAACAAATACATGAATACCTGACACGTCCCACAGCGAGCCGCCCCTGCGGCGTGATCAGCTTGACGGCGTGCCCGAGGCGCAGCTGGCGCGCCTCCGCCGGCAGGTAGGGCTGCCCCGGCGGCTCGCGCGCCTCCGCTGGGGAGTGTTCAATTTCACTTTTTACATATTGACGACACGTGTAGCTCAGTTTGTAGTGACCCTACTTGCCACGCCAGCGGTCGCGGGTTCGAGTCCCGCTGGGGGCATTCATTTGTGTGATAAGCACGAATGCTTGTACTCCGGTCATAGGTGTTTATATTTATAATATGTATGTATTTAAAGTTATATATGTGTAGTGTATCAACTATCTGGTATCCATAACACAAGCCTCGTAGCTTACCATGGAACTAGATGGCGCTGTGTTAATGTCCCAAAATATTTGTTTATTTTATTTATTAGCATACTATTTTTACCTCCAACAACTATTACAGGCTACAATTGCCTATTATATTGTATGATTGTATGTAATGTGTATATAAGTAATAGACTGACTGTCGAGCGAAGAGGAGCGCAGGTTGTCTATGGAGCGGCGCAGGAACAGCTCGGTCTCGTGCAGCAGCTGGTCGGTGTCGCGCACGTCGGGCAGCGAGCCGCGCCATGACATGCCTGCGATTTATATAACATATATTGATATTACTGTCTCGGTGGTATAGTGACTAGCATGTACGTTGCACATCGAGTGGCCCTGGGTTCGAGTCCCGGGTCGGGCCAAGTTTAGTTATTGAGTTTCTCAGTAAGTCTCAGTAACAGCCCGGAGTTGGGAAGTTGGTCGAGTCTCGTGTCATCTCACCGGTATATGAGAGAGACGGGGATAGAGAGTGCACGTTGTGTCTGCGCTCTCTCTCACACGCGCAGCACTATAATATCTCCTGCGCAGTTGGCTAGTCACAATGAGACTGCCGCCGTGGCCGAAGTCGATCGAGAGGTCATTATTATTGATAATATCATATTATCTTATATTAGCTATAATATAAAATTAAGTATAAAATTGAAATGTCTGTTTGTAATGTCAAAATAACAGCTTTTTACTAAACACATATGAAGGTATATAATATGGTACTTATAAGCAAAAAACCATTTTCAACCGACTTCAAAAAGGAGGAGGTTCTCAATTCGACTGTATGTTTTTTTTTAATGTTTGTTACCTCAGAACTCCGTCATTTATTAACCGATTTGGACAATTTTTGTTTTGTTTGAAAGGGTATACTTCCAGATTGGTCCCATTTAAATTTCAAAAAAAAATACCACCCCTAAGGGTGGAAAAACAACTAATGATGAATTTAACCTACTTCTAATTGTCATATTGACTTGAAACTTTGCAAGTGTTTCTATTTCCGTTGATAGTACAGTGGTTCGGTGTTGTTGACCTGATCTGATGGCAAGGCCAGAAGGTGGATAGGTGGAACTCTTCAACGGCTAAAAGTAGATACTTTGAGTTTGGGCTTATTTTGTTTGATTTGACAAGCCTAACACGTTGGAATTCTTACTTTGCTACTACTGTCTACACTAAAAAGGGAAAAATAATAACTTTTTAACAAAAAAATAAAAACCGACTTCAAACAAAAGCACTAAAAAGTAAAAAATAACTGATTGGTAGTTTTCATTTACTATACATACCTAATCAAATATTTTCGAAGTCGGTGTGCTTTAAATACATACCTAATCAAATATTTTCGAAATCGGTGCCAGCCCATACAAAGCAAAGCGAATCGGCTAGACCGATTTTGATGGAATTTTCACTGGCAGACAGCTGATGTTATAAGGAGTAACTTAGGCTACTTTTATTTTATAAAAGAATTATAATTATGCGCAGAAAAAAAATTGTAAACGATCACAACCGAGGGAAGCGAAGGAAAGTCGCATATATAATAATAATTAATTTAAGAAATAAAAGTTCATTTAAAAAGAAATGCTTTTATTTATTTGCCGACTAATTGATATATTATAATTTACCTTTTATAGTTGATGCATTAGTTTGTGTAGTCCAATCATTGCTGCGGTCGACGCTGAGACACGGCGAACGGTAACGATAGCTGTAATAATATAAATTCAATATCAAAATAAATATCTAAAAATTTATTATAAAACTGATTTATTTATTCTAAAATTTTAAATGAAATGAAATGAAAATATTGAATGAAAACAGCTTTATATACCTCAATTAATCAGACGTTAGTAAATTGTAAAAAAAATATTTATTTAATTTTTTATTTAGTATTAAATATACCTAGTTAAGTTGGTTAACGCTCATAAATATAGATTAAAAAATAAAGCGAAAAATATATTTACCGAGACACAGGCGATTGTGACTGATCGTGAGTAGTCGAAGGCGGTCGACGTTGAGTCCAGAGAGGCTCTGCTGACCGAGATAGCTCCGGGACCATTGATGTGAATCCTGTAAAGTAAAATATGTTTACAATTTCAACAAAATTAGAAAACAATTAGAAAAAAACGTGTGTCTGTAGTTATGTACGTACGTAAGAAGTTATACTTCTTTGACGTAACAGAACACAAATAGTAGGTATATATGTTACATCCCGTATGTCACAACTCTCCGTTTGTAAAAGGAATGCATCTAATTATTACTCTCATATTTTTTTCCAAACGTGCCAAAAGAAGTATAACTTCAAAAAGTCTTGTAACTTTAAGATTTTCAAGTGCCGTGAACAATGAAAATACCGATATCGCTGAGCAGCACCCGCCGGGCCTCGTCGGAGCGGCGCGCGGGCGCGGGCCGCGCCTCCGCCGCCGCTGGGCGCCGCGCCGCCGCGCGCTGCGGCAGCGTGGGAGCCGCCGTCGGCATTGGGGCGCTCATCTAGGTTTCATGAAATGCAACAGTCAATATTTAATACTATTAATTATTATGTAAAATATGTAGAATTTGATAAAATAGAAAATTAGAACCTCTTTTAGGTTAGATAGATCTGGATTAATATTATTGTCACAAACGACTCGATTCGTTTCCTTTGTGCCAATAACATTAATTTCTCTCCACACTGACCAAGTGCGGCTTAGCGGATTTCATATGTCTTTTGAAATCGGTCAGTGCTCTCAAATATGCAGGTTTATATTTTCCTTCACCGTAAGTTAAACGGTAATCACGTTGAAAATAATTCGCACATGAAAATACCCAAGTTGCGAGACCCGGTATTTGAACCCGCTTCACTTGGTTTTTCAAGAAAGCACGTTACTACTTAGCTACCAATGACTCAATTACAGACATTTCGACAATAATTATAGGCAATATTTTTCTTCTACAATCGCATTATTTATACAACCAACTCTCATTCATATTCGACAAGCAGTCAGCCAAATGTGATTTCCCATCGGCATTATAAACAGAAACTTAAACGTAAATTTACATATTTCTAATTTCAGACAAAACTCATTTCCATATAATCTCGCATCGCCTATTTCATCCTTGTAGGGCCTATACGAGATGAATGAGATTATGAGATGATTCAATAACAATATTTCCTTAATGCTCAACTGCGCAGTTATAGTCCAATGGTAATGCAGAAAGCAATTGAAGCCGGTTAAAAACCACGCAAGTTTTCAAAGGCCGCTAACCCGCACTTATTACGATATATTGAAGGAACATTATATTATATTGAAGGGAGGCCATTGCCTAGCAGTAGGACATTAAAAAAAGGAGAGAATACA
Organism: Brenthis hecate; assembly: GCA_951806755.1. Taxonomy (NCBI): domain Eukaryota; kingdom Metazoa; phylum Arthropoda; class Insecta; order Lepidoptera; family Nymphalidae; genus Brenthis; species Brenthis hecate. The sequence goes on along the minus strand of OX638258.1, from coordinate 3,421,432 downwards.
ACAGAATTAACTTTGTTATACAAAAAACTTTTCTACGAAATATGTTTCTAGCGCCTATACATCTAACGTACCTAAATTTAAGTCTCAGAAACAGAATTTTCACAGTCATGATTAGTACTAGAAAACCTACCTTATAAGCTAAATATCCATCAGATGTCCATCTATTTGGCAGTGCGGAAACGTCAGTTTGCGCGGAGCTCTCGCGTCGAGGGGCCAAGCCCTGGTACAGCACCGGGCGGGCGCGCCCCGACGCTTTGTATCCTGAACGTACTCCAGTACGACTTAGTGGAGGCCTATAGAAATATAATAATTTAATTTTATAGGTAAGATACGTTTATTTTATAGTCAGAGATCCCTAAGTTATTTTTAGTGACCCAAACTTAATTCTTGTTAGTAGCTTTGTAACGAAATGACGAACTTTTCCTATACAGTTTAGTACTGTCTATGTAGAAAAAAAAACCGGCAAAATCATGCTATGGTAAATATGCTATGGCGAAATAAATAACGAAATAAACAAAAATAAAATTATAAAAAAAAGTTAAAATGACAAGAATTTTAAGAAATAACCAAAGATATGTGACGGTACTGAAACTTACCTATACTGGAATGGATTGGGGCAAGTATTCCTCCTGACATTCAAATTGCTCGCGAGATCATCTTCAGATATTCCGCATTTGGATATGTCTGTTTCCGCGAAAACCGAAAACCGGTGACCCATCCTTGTTCTGTGGAAACTATCCACACTCTCCTCTCTATGAAGAACATCAAAACTCGAGCCAAGATCGTAGCTCGAAGATTTCGTATTATCAAAACTTAGGCCACGATTGTATTCGCCAGTAAGACTGTCAACACTATCCAATCTCCTCGTACTTGCGTTGGGACTTTTTCTATACAACATATTATCAGACTTGTTGTCATAACTCTTTAAAATCCCTCTGCCGGGTAATTCGAGAGTGCCTTTCTCATCGAAGCCGACATGTTTTATTTCTTTGTCATTTGGTAAGGACACTCTCTTCATTTTCAAAGAATGTTCTGTGTAACATGGAGTATTTTCTTGGTTCTCCTTTCTGCCGCTATTAGTCTCGCTCCCTGGTTGAAAGTCCGGGTCTAGTGTATGGAATTTGATTAAAACGGGTGTTGAATGTGGTGTTGATGCTGAAGCAGGTGTCCAATGATCAGTTTCTCGTATTGATACGAGATCCTCCTGCAAGTGACCATCGATTTTAAACACAGACCTTTTTACTCAACTGCGGCAAAGCCCAAAGGAGGGTTATGTGTTTGATTTTACTACTTATTAGTGCATAAGTCTTGACTAATTTTCAGTCAATTAGCTTTGTACATGTAAAAAAAAAAGACTGCTATAATTTGTATATCAATCTACTACACTTCCAAAACACTAACTACTGATAAACTGCTTCCAATTTATTCGATTCACCATAAAATCTAGTATTGTTGAAACAATACTGGCATTCCAAGTTGCAAAATTTACGGCTTGAATAAATTGGAGCGATACATGGGCACTCGAATACGAAACTGATGTGGTATTCGCACGCAATCAACTTGAACAAAATCTATTATTTCGTGTTTGTAAATTGCTCTCTATAATTTTATCAACCCTTTATCGTGATGGTTAACGGGAATAGGATATATTATAGGGGCTTAATCAAGCAAAACGTTGGGTTAAAATTGCAGTTTTAAAATTAAAATTAACGATGGTTACATAAATGTTAATGCTTAAAACACTTTTAATTTCGTGTAAAATATTTCAGAATGACTAAACAATAATTAACCTAGGTAAAGCTTTTGCCTTTAGAATTTGCCCTTTCGAACTTGTATCATACATGTAATCTATTGAAATACATAGATAAGTTAGAGAAATCTACAATAAAATATTTTAAAATTCAAAACTAAAAAAAATTTTTTTAGAAATAAAGCGCTAAAATGGGCCTTACCTGCAAATTGCTCATATCCTTAGATTCATCCGTTGTAAATATAAGTTCTATATCGTCGACTTCCTCAGACTCGTTGCCACTTGCGTTTTCCTGATCCTGTTTATCGTCAGGTGCACTGTTATGCTCTAATGGCGTAGTTCCTTCGGAGAACACTGAATTGTCCCCTTCCGACATCGATCTGTACACCAATGTCAGATAAAAAAAAACGAAAAATATTTATTTTAATAGTAATACATACGTAGTTCAATTTTTCATGCTATTTAAAATTTTCAAATTATTTATTTTGTGTAGATGTGTGCTTTATTTTCATTGTCTATAGTTTAATATACAAATTGTATAACTTTGCCGCAAATATAAATACCCAAGCCATTTAATAAGTCACCCAAATTCTGTTAACCTGCTAAGTGTATTTCTGCACTGAAGAAAAAACTAAATTGTATCATTTTATTTTTAGAAATCAAAATTCTGAAAATACCGTTGGTTATTTGATATTTTTCTAACCTTTTTAACCGACTTTCAAAAAGGAGGAGGTTCTCAATTCGTCGGAATCTTTGTTTTATGTATGTTCACCGATTACTCGAAGACGCCTGAACCGATATGGAATTTTTTTTTTTGATTCAAAGGGTATACTTCCCAGGTGGTTCCATATAAATTTTATCAAAATCGGTCGAGCGGTTTAAAAAAATCAACAATAAATATTTTTTTAAATAAATTGTTTAATCGAATATGTTATTAAAAAACTTTCTTCTTACAAATTACCTGCTTATTATGTCTACACTAAAAATTGAAAAATAAAAACATAAAAAAAACCGACTTCCAGGCACTAAAATGTAAAAAATAACTAAACGAAGGTTTTCATTTAGAATAGACACCTAATCAGATATTTTCGAAGTCGGTGCCAGCCGACAATATTTTAAGATATCTAATAGGTAATTTTACGTATCAAAATATATTAGATTTGCTTTTTATCGGCTGGCACCGACTTCAAAAATATCTGATTAGGTGTCTAAATGAAAACCTCCGTTTAATTATTTTAGTGCCTGAAAGTCGTTTTTTTTTAAGTTTTTATTATATTGATATCATCGCTCCTTTAACATAATGTAGGTAATCATCTGAACTTTTTGACCGGCATAAAAAGTAAAATGGCTCAAAAACGGACTCAGCAGGTTACCAAAATAGGCCGACGTTATATATTTAAGGCCTTTTGATGTTTTCTTCGTAAATAATTTCGCAGGTAGGTAGGTAGTAGATAACTATGCGTCTCTTTCGTAATTTATTTATGTCATTTTTGACCTTAAAAATGAGCTTAGTATTATTTATTACATATTGTTATGTTTTTGTTTCACTTACTTTAAACTTAGGTTGTCCACATCCAAATTCATGGTTTCCTTTCGTCTAGCTCTTTCGTGTTTATCTTGAAGCACGAGACTATCTTCAGATGTTATTCGAACTTGAACATCGAATTTATCAGTATTAGATTTCACTTCCGCCTCATTTGGCACTGCCATTTTTATATTCTCAGATGATACTGATTTTAAATGAATTTGATCTCCTTTAGGATTTTCGAAATTTTCGAAATGTTCTTTATGCTCTTCGAAATGAATGCTAGTTTTCGATTCACTAGACTTTCCAGTCGACTTCTCTTTCCTTTCCTCAGTAGTAGAATCAGTTTCGGATGTAGTACTTGAAATAACACTGCCTTCTTTCAAAGTTTTGACTTTAATTCTCACGTCGAACTTCGACAGCAATTCCAGCTTTGTTTTAAAACTTGGGACGTTTACATCCGATTCCTCTTTAGAAACAGAAACTTGACTTTCAGAATCGTCAATGTTTGGGCTGCTAATAACATTGGGCGAGTTAGAATTTTCTGATATAATTGATTCAGATTTGGACTCTTCCAGTATTTCTTCTAATTTTTCAGTTTCTTTGTCCTTGTTTTCCAAAGTGTTTGGTTCTAAATCCTTAAGAGTATTACTATCAGTAGTAGCTGTTTTTATTAAAACTTCACTTTCTTCTACCTGAGCATTTGGACTATAAGAAAATTCTAAATTTATATTCCTCTTAGGATTGCTACTTTCTACATCATCTGAATCGATTATTTTTCTTCGCAATATATGATTCTCTAAAGTCAATTTTTGTATAATATCAGCATATTCTATGCAGCGCGAGTGCTCTTGATATTTTTCTTTTAGTTCTTTGAGTTCACTCTTAGAAATTTCGAGCGCAGTCCTGAGCGATACCACTGTCTGATGTAGCGATCTTACAGTGTCCAAGTGCATGGTCCCAGGAGGGACTGTCTCCAACCTACCGTTGTCCATTCCACCTTGTTACCTTCATTCCATCGAACGTGCAAGATCCCATACATGACTGTTGCTATTTCAATCACACTTCAATGCACAATCACTGGTTTCTCCATTGCGGAAAAATTCCATCAACCCTTAAAGTAAAACTGAGCTTTATATTTGAGTTTCATAAATGTTTTCATATCTAATAACTTAATTTAAGACACAAAACTTACCGATCGATCATTTCGTTAAAACAACCAGCACGCATAGTGGATTCGCCGCGCATTTTTAGATCCCTATCGAATTACTGGCTCATGGATTTCACGTAAAGGGATACGAGGGATGTGCAATCGATAAAGCGGCTTGCTACGCGGATAATTAGGCTTTTAAGGCCCTCAAAACTTCGCTCGGGGCGAAGCTCAACTGGCACGATTTACTGATAAACAACTTTAGCACGTAAAGAAGTAATTAAGTCAGGATATTATCACGATCGTTTTGACAAGGTTGAGCGACCTACCTATAGCATTGTATACTAGAAAAGTCTCCCATTTCGCTCCTTGTAAACAAATCAATACTCCTCAATTTGGTGTTCGCGGGCGTGTGGGTAAATAAATAAGAGGATATTGTTTCCTCTTTCTGACAATGTCACCTTGACAGTTTTTTATTTCGTTCAGGAATATTATATGTTATCAAATTAATATATGATTATATTATATATATATAGTAATACGTACATTTTTAAAATTTTTATAAATCTTTTGCTTACTTAGTAAAAATAGAGAGTGCGAAAAAGAAAATAATATGTACTGGTGCACGAAATAAATTTAGTCGCATTTCAGAACTAAATGTCAAAAATTAAAATCATAAATGACTTATGACATAAACTTCTAAGTTTTAATTAATTTTCTAACCTACAAAATATTTTCAAAACATTGCAAGTTATTTATATGTATTGATAATGTATAATATCACTAATATCATAAAAAATGCTCCGATAAACACTTGTTCCGTTTTACAAATAAGACTGAAATCAAAAACACACTGGGTAATTAATTTATCATTATCACAAACTATATTTATATAGAAATTAATATTTTATAGTATGTCTAATTTGTAGGCAAAATTAAAGAAAAAAACAGGACCGAAGTATAAAGCTTTAAATCATTTTGATGATTTCTATGGCTCTGTTTTTGGAAATCAATGGGAACCTATGCGAGAAGCTCTTTTAAGAAAATCGAAATATGTTGCTGTAGTAAATAATTATGGTGATACAGAAGATACAATGAAGTATCTCTCTAACAGAGGTATATAAAATTATGCTAATTCTATGCTCAACCTTTGTTTAATATTTATAATTTTCTTTATAGATCTCAATGAATAAATGTAGTTAGTGATAACTACAAATCAGTGCACTTTAGTACATATTTTTTCTATAAGTAATTAATTGTAAATTATTTTAGGAGCTCATTGTCTTAAAAGTTTAATGAAAATACAGAAAGATTTTCATGACCAATATTCACCACCAATAGAAACAAAGCCTGAATCTATAAATAAAAATGTATTAGAAAACTATGTAACAAAATTGCAAAACGAAGAAATATCAAGTATATATCCTCAAGGTCATTATGTGCCAGATAAATTAGAATTAAGTGATAGTAAAACATTACAAAGAAATCAGGAGGAAGAAGACCCATCTTCGAAAGATATTATGTAAGTTATAGTTCCTTATGGCCTGCCTTATTATACTAAGTTCCTTATAGCCTGCCTTATTATACTAAATCAAATAAATAATAATAATTACATAAGTTATTATAGCAATATTTAGTTTTAAGATATAATGTCCTCCTGGCCGATTTTGGCCCACGGAGGCCTATCTTACTGAGACTAGCCAGATGCGCAAGGAGATATAATAGTGCACAAGTTACGTGCAGACACAAATCCACCCTCTATTCCTTTTAATCTCGAAGTTTGATGGGACAACACTGACACTTATGGTGAGAGTTAAGGCATAGGACTGACGCGACACGTGCTCTCGGAAGCACGGGTTTGGAACACCACAAACTGCTTGACAGAAATACTCAATAACTGAACTTGGCCCAACCCGGGACTCAAACCCAGGACCTCTGGAGTATATGCTAGCCACTAGACCACTGAGGTAGTTTTTTTTTAAAGATATATTACTAAATAAAAAAACCAAATTGCAGCAGTCCTTCAACTTATACACTTGATCAGGCAATAGAAGATGCAAAAATTGATGAGTCTAGGATAATTCAACCTTCTATGGGTTTATCATCAGAGGCCCTATATCAATTTGTACCGGCAACAAAATTGAAAGGGCTTGATGAATGGGTGCCAGAATCTTTGCACTATTCCTTTTATACTAACAGTAAGTAATATATATTATGTTAATAAGGAATACTTTTATATAGTTATTTAAATTTATTGAGACAGTGTTAAAGAAGAAATAATCAATTCATTATTGTACGGCTAAGAGGAGAGAATTTAATTTGTAATCTATTATATGGATTCTTTACAGCTATTAATTGACATTGAACTGTGGACATATAATAATAAAAATCTTTGTACCCCCTCATAAAAAGAGAAAGTATATATTTTGATTAGAAAGCAAAAGAGCCATCTTTGAAACTAAAACAAACAAGTCTATCTATCATAAAGTCAATGAATATGAAATGAAACCAAATACATTAGTATTTGGTTTCATTTCCACTAGTGTATATACAGATAAATAAAATTAAGGTGTTAATAATGTCAAAATAACACCTTTTTACTAAATGTATATGAAATTATATACAGTACTTATAAGAAAAAACAATTTTTAAAATTTTTGTCTGTCTTTCTGCCTGCTTGTTCTGGCTAATCTCCGAAACGTCTGGACTGATTTTGACAGGACTTTCAATGGCAGATACCTGATGTTATAAGGAGTAATTTAGGGTACTTTAGTTTTTCACAAAAATTAAAACATACCTAGGGACGCACCCAAGTGAAGCAAGGGTAAGTTGCTATTATCATCTATAAAATAATATGTATTAAGCCTATTATTGTTGTCATCCTTTTTTTATTTTTGCAGAAGAAACAGATTTTCCACTAGTTATTGAACCTGAAACAGAATTTAAATATCCAGAACATTTGAAAGTGATGACATTTGAGATGAACAGTGATTATTACAGATTTCCAGAACCAAAAAGATGCAAAACAGGTAGAATTTGCCAACAAATCTAAACTTCATAAAAAAAGTGTTTTGTTATTGCCACATCCTACTAATATAAAAAAATGTAAATGTGAGTGGATGTATGGATATCAGGTTGTACAGTCACACAAAACTACTGAATGGCTTTTAATGAAACTTTACAATAATATAGCTCATACATCAGAATAACATATAGGCTACTTTTTATCCCCGATAAATGTACAGTTCCCATGGGATAGATTGTTTTTTTTTTGAGTCACTAGTTAGAATAAATTACTTTTTGTACCAGGTTAATGGGTTATTATGAGAATTAGAAGCATCTTTGATATGATATTAAAAATAGCCTATCAATGTCACTCTCCAGTTCATAAATTATTTACATTCACATTTAAAATATATGTACAGTTGTTTATAACCTAAAATATTCGTAATTTTCAATTCAATTGAATTCTCTCATTAATGGCTTCAGAGTATGCCAGTTAAGCACTGCATTGCCAATGTTACATTGAATGGAGAAAACACGAAGGAGATTGGTTGGTAAAATAAGATTATTAAATTATGTCTAAGAACGGGAGTAAAACCTTTATAAACCCTGAACCTACAACAAAAGACAGTACATTATTAATTTTGTATCCATTACTATTAAAAGTGTCAATGATACTTACACTCTTGATAAATGATACTTTCAATCTTGATAAGTTATACTTACACCCTCGATAAGTGATACCCTCATGATAAGTGATATTTACACTCTTGATAAGTGATACTTATACTCTTGATAAGTGATACTTACACTCTTGATAAGTGATACTTACACTCTTGATAAGTTATACTTACACTCTTGATAAGTTATACTTACACTCATGATAAGTGATACTTACACTCTTAATAAATGATACTTACATTCTTGACAAGTGATACACTCTTGATAAGGTTGAAGTTTTTTTATTATGATAAATTTTACTTGTTTGTCTCTCTGCAGTCGCAATCTAATATCTCTCTTCAATACACAGAACCTACCTTTACGCGATTTCGATTCGCACTTGAACAAAATTGTTTTAATTTAATTAGTGTATCAACATACTAAATTTAATAAAGGTTTTTCTATTACATTCCAGGTGTATTTAACTACTACCCAATGGATTGTAGTAGTGTGCTCTCAGTATTGGCCCTCTGCCTGTCTCCCGGGGACAGGGTGCTAGACATGTGCTCTGCCCCTGGCGGCAAAGCCTTGGTCGCCTTGCAGACTTTGCTACCAGACGTACTGGTGTGCAATGATGTATCTATATCGAGATCCAATAGGTATGTTGTATTTATAATATGGTCTTCTTTAATTTAGGCCTAGATTATACATATTTACTACTAGCATTGGCTGCGGCTTCGCTCGCGTTCAGATAACCAAAAACCTAATTCTTAGGTTTTACATATTAGTATACATACCTACAATATATATTGCAGTTTTGCATTTTTTTCTCAGAAATTAGATATTGTCCCGCGGTAAAAAGTATCCTATATGTTGACCCGGATAACCAGCTATCACCATACCAAATTTTATCAAAATCCCTCCAGAGGTTTTCCTGTGATGCGTTAACAGACAGACAGACAAAAATTCTAAAAACTATAGATTCGGCCTCTGTATCGATAATGACGTTAATTTCAATAAGATTTTAAAAAAAAATATTTAATGTACAGATTCGGCTTAGTTACAATTTTATTATATGTATAGATTGGTAACACCTCTACACCGCATCCCTGTCATATCTTGCATATTACTAGATATGTGGAGTAAGGATATAAATAAGCAAAACATCGTCTTTTTGTAATAAAGATTATTTCTATTATAGTCAAGTCAGCCATATAATTTTCTAAAGTATATTATTGTTTTTAATTTTTAAGTCAATGGCCTTATACTAATCACATTAATGTTCCAGAAACTTTGTATCTTCTACATTTGAATCTACATTTCTGTATGATATTTTATGTTTTTTTTTTATTTATTTTTTTATATAAAAGGATAACCAGAATATTCCGCGACTATCTAATAGATTATGAAGATGGCAACAAGTGGCAGGAGCGCGTCTTAATATCGAGAGTTGATGGACGATCATTCACTGACGACCGCGGATTTGATAAGGTATTTGTTTATACATATGGGACATCCCACTTTTATATTTTTGATATAGGATTTTGTGTAAAAGCCTGAGACCAAGGGGTCAAGTATAATAATTAAATTATAATAATAATTAAATTATAATGCGCATGTACTTATAATTAATGCTTAAATAAAATATATATTCTAATAAAAAAAGCATAACTCATGTTAATATTATGAAAACTCAAGTTTATAAGTGTTATTGTTAGTATTCAAGATGCGACGGATTTGAATGAACTTCGGAATAGACATAAATTATATACCAGATGAATGCAAGTAAGAATATATCTATAACTCACACTCTTATTATAATATAATTTGCAGGTATTAGTAGATGTGCCGTGCACGACAGACAGACACTCTGTGATGGAGGACGAAAACAATATATTCAGACCAGACAGAGTTAAAGAGAGATTGAAAATACCAGAGCTTCAGTCACAATTATTGACGTATGTTTTTTTAATAATTATTAAATTAATGAGTATGAAAGGTGATTTTAGATAAGAAAATATATATTCTTTAAAGATCATTTCACTAGTTAGAGATATTACATACAAACAAATTTTACCGTTCTTAGTGTGTAAGATATTATATTAACGTTTAGAATTCTTTTGGTAAAGTTACATAACCTAGGTTGTTTATAACCTTCCTCAATTAATAGAGTAACATAAAAGCCATAAAAAAAGGTAGTAGTAGCTCAGTGGTAGCGCGCTCGCTTGGGAAACCGAGTGAAGCGGGTTCAAATCTCACACCTCTGATATTTTCATGTGCGAATCATTTCCAACATAATTACCACTTGCCTTACGGTGAAGGGAAACATCGCGACAAAACCTGCGCGTTTGTTAAAAAAAGACTGAATATGAAAGCCATAAGTTAAACAATAATAATAAATAGACTAAAAAAAGGAAAAAAAAACAATCAATCAATAGAAAAGCAAAAAATAAATATAACATCAAAAATCTAATCAGCCTATATTTAATATTAAAGTATTTATTACTAAACTAGCACTGCCCGCGGCTCCGCCCGCGTTCATATGACCAAAACCAAATTCTTAGGTTTCACATATTAGTATACTCGTATTGTTATATTAGCTGGCCGCGGATAATTTAATAGCAATTCTAATAAAATCATAGAAAGGTCTAATTTGTACATTCAATTTTTTGAAATTAAAACTACGTATTTTAACGACACATGGCGACATCTATTGACGAATTGAAGTATCTAAATAATACAAAAATAAATATTCATTAAAATAACTTTTTTAATGAATAAAATAGTGCTATTGATATACTTTTTCAAGATTAGCTATTTTTAATAGTTTTTGTCATATTTAGTAAGTTAACTTCCTAAAATGTATATAGTATCATCGTTTTTTTACTCTTACCAGTTTTTGTATTTTTTCTCAGAAATTAGATATTTTTCTGCTCTAAAAAGTATCCTCTACGTTGACCCGGATAATCAGCTATAACTATACCAAATTTCATTAAAATCCGTCCAGTATTTTTTCTGTGATGCGGTAACAGACAGACAGACAGACAAAAATTCTAAAAACTATAGATTCGGCCTCTATATCGATAATAATGTCTATTTCAATAAGATTTTCCAAAAAATATTTAATGTATAGATTTGACTCAGCATTTTATTATATGTATAGATTTAAAGTTAAAACTTAATATCATAATTTGAATTAAATTAACAACATAATATATTACAGTAAAATAAATTTATACTTATAGCTACTTCCAGTACTTTTATTCCGAGTTCTAATCAATAAAATAGTTTGTACTACCTGCAATTTTTTATTTTTATTTTTTAATTAAGTATTAGCTGCCCGTTTATAATGTTACGTACGTAAAACTAACGTTTCTCAGTAAATGAATTGCATTCTTTTGAGAAATAAATGAATCTTAAACCTCATGTCGATGTGCCACAGCAACGCGTTGCGGCTAGTGCGCGTGGGCGGCGCCGTGGTGTACAGCACGTGCTCGCTGAGCCCGGCGCAGAACGACGGCGCCGTGCGCGCCGCGCTCGCCGCCGCCTTCCGCGACCACAACATTATGGCCTCCGTCAGGTGAGATTGTTATTTTCATACTACCATGTGCATGCTAATTTGTTTGCTCTAATCTTCCATTGTCAGCATTAAGTTCTTCAACTATTACTTGTATAGAAGGCTTATCGCAATCCATCTAGCTGCTGGATGGATCCGGGAGTTCCTGCCTAACCGGGGGGTACGTCCCCTTATGCGGGCGTAGAAAGTTTATTTTGTATAAATTTATATAAATAAAAATCGTTAAACTAGTGTGTTTTAATATAATAAAAAATAAAATAAAGGGGGACATGAAAATATAAATCGTTAAAATTGAAAATTTAAAGATAGGATTTATTTATTATCTTAAAACTTACAATAACAAAGCGATATATATGTATAATGCCATCTATTGACATTTATTTAAATTATGTTTATCTTTGTTCCTGATGAGACACACTTTAAGTAACTTTACTTACTTTAATTAAATCTATTAATTGTAAATAATAGCTTATTAATCCTCACCAGGAAAATAATATTATTACTAACGATATAACCAGCCATAATAACTTTAATTCAATTTAATTTTCTTGTTAATGGCTTCAAAGCGAGTATCTTAACCACTAACTTCATATTGTAATCTAAATTTGTTGCATCGTAAAAAAATAATTTTATCATTTCTTCCCTAACGTACCAAAAGAAGTATAATTTTAACCAGAAGTGTATGTTCGTGATTTCCCCGTTTTTTTTTGTTATATACTTTAATTTTTAATTTTAATAAGCTAACATATACCTACCTTATGAATGTGTAAACAGTGAAGACTTAATTGGTGTATGTAATGTTTTTATTTCTTTTGTTTATAATATGTAACATAATACTGTTTGTCTTCCAAATAAATAAATAAATAAATAAATAAATATTCAATAATAGAAGTAATAATCAGATATACTTTCAGAGACATGTCAGTGCCATTCAGCGCGCTGAGCAGCACGCTGCGGCTCGCGCGCGGCCGCGCGCTGCCCCGCTACGGGCAGCTGGTGGCGCCCGACGTCGCCGCCAACTACGGGCCCGCCTACATCGCGCGGCTTGTTAGACTCAAATAGATCACTTTATATAAGTTTTTGAACTTTCATAGTCACTGACAATGTTCTTATGATGTAAAACGAGATATTTACCGTGTTTAGCACTGACTTCTGAGCAGGGCCGGATTCAACATTACAACCGCCCCTGGGCATAGTAAATACCGCCCAATTATCTAAATTTGGCATAAAATGAGAATAGGTTTAATTATTATTTTTTTTAAAAATGCAAAAAAAAAAGATAATATTTTATAAATGATTTCAATTTTTCGAAAAATGTACTAGTTAATTTTTTTAATAAATCACTTTTTGAAAAATAAAGAAAGCGTTTTCGATCGCGAAGAGATTTTTTTTTCATACTCTGAATTTTGCCGCTCTGAGCACTAGCCCCGCCCTAGTGTAACTCCAATGCTGCTTGTGAGAGTTACCTATATTTCGGCACTGTACTGCACAAGTATAATATTTTCTTAGATTTACGCGAATGTTTGACATTATTAAATAAAACTATCTTTTCGGATTATTTCGCGGATTTATTTTGATTTTTGGATCCCGACGTTTCTTCTTCTTCTTCTGATGTCTCTCCCGTGACCATGGATGCTGTAAAGCATTCGAAACGTCGGGAACCAAAAATCAAAATAAATCCGCGAAATAATCCGAAAAGATAGTTTTATTTAATAATGCACAAGTATACTTGTGACCATGGCGCTTGTAACAGTGCCGAAATGTAGGAAACGCTCAACAGTAAGTGCTAAATGTAGGTGACTTATAACATAATATATTTAATTTATCATATTTATATATTAAACTTCACATTTCTTTATATTTATATTTTATTAAATATTTAATTTACGTATTTATATTTTCTACTCACCTACATACACACATACAACACGTATACATAATTATTTATATTTATTTATTACCAATTATTCATATTATATTAAATCGACAAGCATAGCCGCGCGAAACCGGTAGTATATAGTGGATCGGAATTTGTTTTGCTTCTACCGACCACTAATAACATTTTTCCTAACAAGTAGTCGATGCTTTGCCTTTGATGCGACTTACTTGTTTTATATAATTTAATCGTTTTTCGTGAGATATTGTATGTGGACTTTATATGTTTGTACTGTAACTCTTTGTGTCATTGTGTATTTCCCTAAATGTTCCTTCTGTACTGTTTTTACGTGTGAGTTGACCTTATTATTATAATTACATCAGTGACGTAACATATTCTTTTATTTGTGCATTATCAACACTCATCAACCACCAAACTAAATGTGGTAAATATCCCGTTTTACATCATAATAATAGTCCACTTTATATTGTTAATATTCTTTAGTGAATATGTATTTAAAGCTGCCATAGCATTTCAGAAAACTGATTATAACATGTACCATCTACATACATAAATTAATTACATCACCCGGTAGCTAAAGGATCAAAGAATTCATTACATCGAGTGAGGACTGTGAAGCGCCGCCATTTTAAGGTGGTTTCGCTGCGTTTCATAATTTCTTTTCTATAGAAGCTATGATGTTTGTTTGAGTTTCAATTATTAGCTCTCGTCAAGATTTGTCGATTGCGTACATAAAAAAATAAACGAATACACGTAAAATACCCGACCGTGTCCACGACACAGCCACACCCCAATTTTTTGTGTTTTTCAATGCGTGTAGGTACTATTTTTTAATATTGAATTTTAACTTCGACATTATATAAAAATATCATTTTGGACTTGTTTCTCTAAGTATTAAACTAGCTATTATCAAGCCATCTATAATATTAAATATCGCTTATTAATTTACAAGAGGTCAGCTAAAAACATAACATGTCGTCCACACATTTAAACACCGTAGTAATTCAAAACGAAATGTAAATATTATATATAAAATTGTAGATTTATTAGTCAAATAAATATAAGATATTAAATCAATTTTGTTGCTTATTATTCATTTCCTAGATTAAAAATATAAATAGTGTAGTTAACTAAAAACAATGCTTCACTTGTGATTTGCGTTACGCGGAGTCCTTCTTTTTTATAGTCTGTAAAGGTAAAATAAAATTGTCTCTTGTATGTTTATGTTTTATGACATTTATTAATTAAACAAGTACAAATTGTCTTTGGCAAGCGCACCGATATAAAGCTTTCGTACCTATATTATGAATAGATATATTTTAAATGCCTTAGAAATTCGTGTAAATGCTCGAAAATACAAACGTCACTAAAAGTTATATAAATGAATTATATTTTTCAGTAATTATTTACTTAAAAATACATATTATACAAAACTATAAAAGTCTTAAGAATGAGAAATTTTATAGCTTTTATAGTAGATATAAGTATAAAGCATTAAATATCAGTATATCTTATTGAAATAAAAATATTGAATAATGACGTCACTATATTGACGTCAGCCTTCAGTGACATGTTATCAGTCTAATATTGGAAAGTATATTTATTAAAAATTTACAATATTTTAAACTTTTATATAATATGATATTGGTAATATTTACCTACATTTAATTTTTAAGTACAATGCAATCAAATGCAATTATCATTTTGTAAAAAAATAATCATTTAAATATTACTAGAAAGACTTAATGTGGATTATTTGTTAGGTTAAATAATAATAGATAAAATTTTATTAATATTAAGTAATATGTATATGATGAAATAAGCGTAAACAGTAATATTAATATTGCTGTTTAGATATTGTATATTATATGCTAAAAATATTTTTCTCTACATTGTTCAAATAAACTTACAAGCATACATTTAATTGATAAGCAACACCGACTTTAACACTTAAGTACAAAAATCCAATTAAGCTATATATTATTCACATACTTTATTTCACGTTTTGTTAATTAATATTATTTATTTTTATTTTTCTTATTATTATTATTAATTTCATGTACATAGTTTCTTAGTAATAAAATATGAAAACTTTTTTTGAAGTTATACTTCTTTTGGGACGTTTGGAAAAAAATCCTTTTACAAACAGAGAGTTGTGGCATACGGGATGAAATTTTTAGCTATTTTTGTTCTGTTACGCCAAAGAAGTATAACTTCTTATGTGCGTACATAAAGTACACACACACGTTTTTTTTATACGTACTTAAGAATAAGTATGAGATTATAAATAATTCGGAAACTACCCTCAAAAAGGAAAATTTTAAACAGGAACTTTAGCTTCACTTTTCAATGGTTTTTCCTCAGGTTGGTCGTTCTTTTGTACATCATTCCACGGCTGTTGCTCGCCGGAACCGAATATCATATAAACAACTATTTCTATGACGTACAAAGCAATCGTCACAAAAAATATTACACGCCATGCTGAGATTGTTGGCTGAAAAATAAAATTGATTATTTATAGTAACATTATAAAGTTTCTGTTTGTTTGTAAGCGATAAACTCGGGAACTATTAATATGAATAAAGGTCGTAACATGATTCGGCTCGAAGGACCAATAATATATGAAGTTAATACTTACATTGCCATGTGTCAAATATCCTACAAAAATAGGAACTACAATTCCAGGTATAGTTGCTATGGTATTTTTTAGCGCCATCAATGTTCCTATAATAAATAATAAAAATTAAATAATAAATTTTTGTTACTAATGTTATAAGGTACTAAATAAATTTGTTCTTTTTTATTTTTTACTTGAACAATGGAACCCTTAAAATGTAATCATTTTGGTATTTTTAATGCTATAATAAAAAATATATTAATTTCTGAATTAAATGATGATTCATCGCTTTTGAAATCTGTAACCAAGGTTCGAACCTACTTTCCTTGGTTTCTCATACTTTCACGTTATCAATGAACAACTATTGCCTACCTTCGGAATGATTTTTAGTTTGTATAAGATTATTTTGGTATTGATATCCTATACTCCAATTAAAATGTTCAATTCGAACAATACAAGATGTATAATTCGGATACATCTCTAGATAAATGTACTAGATACACAATCCCATGCAAAAGTTTTCATAAAACTGTTACCAATTGTGTTTAGGCGATTTTTTAGTTGAAATAAATATACAACAATGTAAATTGAACCTTAAATACAATGCTTAAAGTTGACAAAAAAAAAATTAAAAGCGCGCTCAAATGTTCAAATGAGCGCTCATTCGGTGAGGACATTTTTTGTCGCTGATTGTGTATCTAGTACTTTTAGATTGTAAGCCTATTCGTGGTCCCTATTAAAATTAAACAAAAATACTGACCGGCAAAGTTAGGTGCAATGTCAATATGATTAGATAAGAAGCCGCAGAACATGCCGCCTATAGCGGTGACGCCGACCGCCGTCAGCGCGACGGCCAGCGCGCGCGCGCCGCCCGCCTGGCACAGGCACAGCAGGCACGCCGCCGGCACCGCCGAGGCTGGGAGGGAAACGAACCAGTGGAATTTGTCTTTATTACATCTCTCCCATAGGTACATCAATACATATTACATAGTATAAAACAAAGTCGCTTCCCAATGTCTGTCTGTCCCTATGTATGCTTAGATCTTTAAAACTACGCAACGAATTTTGATGCGGTTTGCTTAATAGATAGAGTGATTCAAGAGGAAGGTTTATATGTATAATACTTGCGTATTATAGTACAGAATAACCGAGAAATTCAAAGATTTGTATTTAATACTAACCGTTAAAACGTACCTAGCGACGAACCCGAGCGAAGCGAGGGTGAGCCGCTAGTTGATGTATAAAACATAGATACTATACAAAAAAATTATATATATCTCTTCAAAAAATGGCGTCGACATGTGACGTTAAGTCTAACCTAACCAAAGAATGAAGTTCAAAAACCGAAAGTCCTAATTGTCTAAACACAAATCGAATTTACGCACACCACAAAGTAGTTTTCAACTAAGCCACGTGCATTTTAATTTTGTCATTCAAAAAGCAATTAATAAAAGAGATTTGAAAAAAAGTGCAATTTAATTTCGAATTATGCACTTGTTATATTTTTAATAGGAGTAAAACGTGTTTTTTCACTCAAGAGGTAGAACTTTTTTATATTTGTATATACTATATTTTTTCAAATATTGATCTATACAAACAATCAACAATTTGCTATAAACTCTATTTTAAATATAATCGGACAAGTACAAAACCTCAAACTGTACTGTAGCAAAAAATACGGCTCGAAGGACCAAACTAAATTCAATTCATTTTTGAGCTAACACTGCAATATTAAAGACGTAATTATTTACCAAACAAAGTGCCTATTTTCCTAGCAGTGGTGGTGGTGATGTGTCCCTTGCCACGCAACCAGTCCAGGGTTCTGCTGAGGGCCATAGTGAACAACCAAAGCGACAGAAACGGTAATGCTGTTGTGACTGCATTCTGAAATTGTTCACATTTATTATTTGACTTAAGTTTTCAATGTTTGTTTGTATTTCTTTACACAATATTGTTAGTTAAAACTATAAATTAAATTAATATCACATAATGTAGATAAGGTATACATAAAACTATACAACTATACATATAATAAAATTGTAACTAAGTCGAATCTGTACATTAAATATTTTTTGGAAAATCTTATTGAAATAGACATTATTATCGATACAGAGTCCGAATCTATAGTTTTTAGAATTTTTGTCTGTCTGTCTGTCTGTCTGTCTGTCTGTCTGTTACCGCATCACGAGAAAACCACTGGACAGATTTTGATGAAATTTGGTATGATGATAACTGGTTATCCAGATCAATATATAGGATATTTTTTACCGCAGGAAAATATCTCATTTCTGAGAAAAAATACAAAAAGTGCAATGTAAGTATACTAATATATAAAACCTAAAAATTTTGTTTTTGGTCATCCGAACGCGGGCGCAGCCGCGGGCAATGCTAGTAAGTTTATAATTGTTTTATCTCATATTTTAAATTAAGTATTAATTATGAAACCAAAATAAACGATGGGTTTTTCAGAAAATAATAATATTACATTGAGACATACATTTTTATCAATAAATGAAAATTTTATTAAACCAAAACAATTACTACAAGCATGTACTATACTTTTAATACAACAAGTCACTTGTTGGTACAAAACTTGATCAAAATCCGTCCGGTTGTTTTTACATATAACACTAACAAATGATCACAAAGATAAACATTAATTTTTATAAAAAAAACTATTTGATCGTGTAGATACCAAAGTTTATTGCAAAAAAATATGAAAAAATAAATAAATGTTAGATACGATTCAAGGATTTTATATATAAAATGTACATAAATACATACTTCAGTCATGTTAAACTTGAGCACTTGCTTCATATAGAAGGGCAGTTCGATGAGGAACATGTACCAGCCCCAGTTGGAGCAGGCGTGCGCCACCAGGATGGCGAGGAACGGCCCTGATGTGAGCACTGCCTTCCATGGCACTGGTAGCTTCTGTAGTAGGAACAGTTGTTTGTTTGTCATTTTACATACATATATAGATAGTGCGTTAGTGAATTTTATATACTACTAACGATTAACGAATCAGTAGTAGTTTTCCTTCAGGTCGTTCTTATCTATTTCCTAAATTTAATCCAAATACGTCCAGCCGTTACAATGTAAAGGAATAAAAACATGCACGTGCACGCACACACGGACACACACATAAACTTTCGCATTTATAATAATAGTTGGCGAATAAGTAATGAATATTATTTATAATACCATACTCGCGAATGCTAATCAAGTTGACAATGATTGACATGTGAAAATCTTAGAACTACGAAACCCGAGTTTGAACCCGTTTAATTATTCAAGTAAACATTTTACCAAAGCACTATCATTGCTAATGATAAGGCGACATGAAAGACCTCTAAGTATTGAACCTTTGTCACCACGCACGCCTTTCAAAGAAACTATATATGTATATATAAATACATAATAATAATATCCCACGTCACCGGCTTTTTCCTAGTTTATCACTGATTTTTCTACTAAACCCTTACCTTGTGTTCATGTCCACTGCCTCCACCAAGCGAGGTGATGATCATCTCCCTCTCTTCCTTACTGATGAGAGGTTGTGTCTGAGGCGAGTCTTGGACCAACCACACCCATAAAATGCACCATATACCGGACAGACCGCCCATCACGTAGAACACGCTTTCCCATCCTAGACATTTAGAAACATACTAGTAACTCACTTTCGTTTCGCTCGGATGCGTACCTAAGTACATATGTACGTACATATAACGAAAATAAAGTTTAAAAGATAATTTTAAAATATTAATTTCGTAATACTCTCCGGTTCTCATATATGCAGGTTTTCTTACGATGTTTTCTTTCACTGTAAAACAAATGGTAATAATGTTGGAAATGATTTGCACATGAAAACTTCAGAGGTGCAAGATCCGGGCATTGAACCCGCTGGCCGCTTCACTCAGTTTCCCAAGCGAGCGCGTTACCACTGAGCTACCACTGCCGATCAAATCTATATAAAAACTATTTTTCAATAAACCTCTTTGTTATATTACTTAATAAACAAAGCTGTAACAATATTTATTTAGTTACGCATACCTATAGACTATATATATATATATATATATATATATATATATATATATATATATATATATATATATATATATATATATATATATATATATATATATATATATATATATATATATATATGTATGTATATATATATATATATGTATGTATGTATATATATATATATATATATATATATATATATATATATATATATATATATATATATATATATATATATATAAATTAACCTAATTACCTACTTTACTTACCGATAGTGGCAGTAAGAACGCCGGCCATCAGCATTGATATAACCGTGCCCAAAGAAGTCCCCGCGTACACTAGTGCCGCCATCACACTCCTCTCGGCCGGCGGTGCCCATTTTGATAGTAATACGTGCATTGCAGGGAAAGTGACGCCCTGGGAGAAATTTCTTTATCTTATATTTTGGAATTTCATTTTATTTTTTCTAGAACATATGTTTTCAAAATATAATTAAGTATAGTCACTACACATTATAAAACGAAGTCCTCCGCCGCGTCTGACTGTCTGTCCGTCTGTATGTTCGCGATAAACTCAAAAACTACTGCACCGATTTTCATGCTGTTTAAAAAAAAAAAATAGAGTAGTTCTCGAAGAAGGTTTTAGTATATAATTTATTAAATTTTTGTATACATTGGCTAAAATATAACGAAATTTGTTGGAGGTACCGGAAAAAATAAGCTATCTGGGAGCTTTCAACGAAAACGCTGCCCTTTGAGATATAACAAAATAATGTATGGTGGAATTATGTATCTTATATAGGTCTACAGAAAAGTCTGCGATGGCATAATAATGTCTAGGTCTTAAGGATAACAAACTATATCCATTTTAATTTAATACGTAGTTAGGGATGAACCCGAGCAAAGCGAGGGTGAGTCGCTAGTTAAGGATAACGTAATATTTCGCTCAGATAGTTTTTGCCCGCGGCTCCGTTCGCGTGGTAGAGTGGGCCTGTTCCTTTACACTTTACAGTATAGATAAACTATCTTAATTCCAAGTTTGACCTTATTCTATTGAATAGCTACAATATAAATAAGTAACAATCAAACTCATTCACAAACTATGGTATTTATAATAATAGTCTGCTTCGATAATTTACTTTAAAATCGACAGTAGATAATATCCATTTACATATATGGTGAAATAAGAAAAAATATAATAAAAAAGACACAATGTGGTCCTTTTCATTGTCTTGTGCTCATCAAAATTTATGAAGTTTCTAATAAATAAACAACGATGTCAAATTAATATCTATTAAACTTAAATAAAGCTGCGAACACATTAGCAACACAGGAGTATCTTAGTACATATTTGGGTGCCTGTGCTTAACGATTTAGAAACATTAAATCCTTAAATTTTGCTTCACTACAAAGAAATGGTATATTAAAAGCTTTTTCACGTTTATATACGAAAGCAACAGATAGATGATAATATAGTAAATATGTAGATAGCAACACGTACTCTACATTGAGTCTGACCGTGACTTATATTTAGAAATACATAATACGTTACTCGCGAATTTTACGTAGCACATTAATAAAATAAATATATTATAAAAATAAAAACCCGACTGCGTAAAAGCTAACTAAAAAGATGAAAATAAGTTCACGCAGGAATATACTTAGTATTATGCAGTCGGAGACATACATCCGAGTATGTACATCTCACGGCAACAATGAAACGTGTATGTCTCCGACTACATATACACCTAATAACAAACAATCCAAAAAATATATTATATATTAATGTGTATATATAATATAGGTAGAGTCATATTACTCACATCACATTAAAGAATTATTCAAAATTGGCAGGAACAAAATAAATTCTATCATTATAAGTACTTAGTACAAGTTCTAAAATAATGAAATAATATTAAAAAAAATCTCAAAATTTTCACAAAAAATTATTATAAAATGTTTTTAAAAATTAATATTATAAAATAACAATAAGTAATAACAATACATACCCCTCCAATCCCTTCCCCTACTCTCATAACAACGACTGCAACGTAGTGTGCCTCAGCCATCACCGGAGTGAGCAAAGTGCACACAACATTGATGGTCACACTGAAGAACATCACCCATTTAGCAGAAAACAATTCCGCTATACGACCCCCTGGACAAAAAAGTTTCATTAATTCCTTTGTTGAAAAAAGGTCGATAAAAGTTTTCTTGTAACCGTAATACAAGTTTGACATAGAAATTGAATTAGTAAGGTTCTACAGACTAACTTGTGAGTAATAAATTATTTCTCAATACCGATTTAAATTCGTTCTCAACGAACACAAATCACATGAATAGTCTTACCAGGAATTTGAGACACAAAATATCCCCAGAAATAGCAACTAAGTATTACTCCTTGTATTTCAGACGACCAGAGGAAAGGTCCATCCGCTTCCTGAAATAAATATTTTCTTTAAAAAAAAAAACAAAAGCATTTGAACTATCAAAACTTTTTCAACATGATACATACTTATACGTATTATGACCTTAAAGATTTTCTTTTTTAATGAATTTTGTTGAAATTTACATTCTATCTCAACCCAAAGTTTAGTTGATAAAATCTAAAGTAGATTATTATTCAGTACAATAATCTAAATAAACATAGCCTAATAACCTGATAAAGAAACTAAAATTGTATTTGAAACTTCGGGTGACGTTGGTAATGGACTTGGTTTGATCGTAAATATCTTAAATGAAATCAAACTGAATTCTAAATTTAACAGAATCAACATACTATCGCGTGTAAGATAAAAGCTATATCAGTGAAAAAGGTTAATGCAAAACAATTTCTGATTATTTAACAATTCCTTCCCATTGGAAGCTATTGCAAAGTATTCCAGTTTATGAGAGGAATTACTTTATGGGCAAGACGGTCCATTGGACTAAATAAATTTAATCAGTTCAATAAAAATACAACCATACGTACTATCGGTGAATTTTAACAATTAGATCAATTTTGTTGAAATTGCATTTTGTTGATTTTTTTATTTAATTTACTAGCGACGTTTACGTTTTCACGTTTAGTGTAGGTTACTCAAAGATTAGATATTTTCCCGCAGTAAAAAGTATCCTAGAAAAATGTATGTCGTCCCGGATGCGGATAACCAGCTATCATCAAAAAAAAAATTATCGAAATCTGTCCAGTGGTTTTCACGTAACGCGGTCATAGACCGACAACAAATCTAAAACCTATAGATTCGGCCTCTGTATCAATAATGATGACTATTTCAATAAGATTTTCCAAAAAATATTTAATGTACAAATTCGACTCAGTTCGATTATTATTATATGTATAGTTGAAAAAGAATTTACTGTAACTAAATTGGTAATCATCCAAGATCCACAATAACAATTAGATATTTAAATAAGCCTAAATTTGAATTAATCATCTAAAATCTAAATACATAATATAAATCATAATAAAATAATATCTATATAAATAAAAATAAAATGTTGATCGTTGGTAAGCGCATCACTTGACGTCTAATTTTTTAACTGACTTCCAAAAAGGAGGAGGTTCTATGTTCATCTGTATGTATTTTTTTTGAAGACGTTTTTTTTAAGTTTTGTATTTTATAACTAGCGACTTCCCTCACTTCACTCGAGTCGTAATGTCATTTTGTTTTTTTATAAGTGAATATTTTAACACTTTATAATAGCTATCAAACTGTTGATTATTTTGTTATTCTCATAATTATCAACCTCTGTGTTTTACGATCGTCCCGATTTCTATAAAAAGATTCACTCGTACGTTCCAGACAGTATGTTTTGATACTTAAAAAAAAGTTTTTACTCCAAATTCTTTCTTTAATTTATTACTTTATTACCTTTATCGTAAAGTTTGCCAAATTATAATGGAATTGTTTATGGTGACGTCACTGGACGTCAGCTATTTTTGTTTCACGAGAAATTAATGTCACAATTGTTTAACTAAACTGTAAAGTACTTTTGTACTTATGTAGTTCAGCTTATATGTCGTATGTATACAAACAATTTTATGGCATATCACCTAGTTTTAAAGTCTGGCTCTTGAATCCTGGACTCTTTGCTTCAAAAAAATCTTAAAGAGCAGAAAATTTCCAATAAAAAAGTTCCGACTCCCGAAACTCTACTTCCACTAGTAGATAACAATGTTCAATTAACGCTGAAAATTGCAATTTTCCTCCTCTTTTACATTTATTTTTAAATTCTTTTTTAAATTCCTCTTTTACATTTATTTTTAAATTATTAATAGTTTTTGAATTATTAGCGAAAAACTAAATTGTTTTTTTATCTTAATTTGCAAATAACAAAATAGCAATTTTTTTATGTGCCATAAAATCATTAAATACATTTTTCTAGATATCTATTAACCGTCTAGAATGAGCTGTCGCTCATATTCTAAGGAGCTTTATCAAGAATTAACACCAATTTGAACTTTCAACAACTTAAGTTACCAGAATAATATACCTATCGTTTATTATAAGTATATGTAACATACGAGTATGTATATTGTTATATACTTAACAATCATTATCTATACTAAACAACTTTTTAATACAACGTAATTACAATTTAATAATAATAAAAAGACACTTTGATCAATTCTGATGTGCGGGACTCGTAAAAAAATCAAATAAGACTAAATTCGGAGATTGAAAGCCATTATAAAAATTAAGTTAACACTACCCCCCACTACCCCCTAAATCCTAATTCCAATGCTCTATCATCTGCTTTAATAATGAAATTACTGTATTATTATTATTCAAACGCCGCTTATATATCGATAATTATTAACTTAACAAAAATTAAATCGATATGACAATAATAAGTTAAAATCGATTTCTAAGATACGAGTATGTTAACATAGCCTAGCTAATAAAAGCGTGTTAAAAATTGTCTCACCATAGCACTAGTACTGCAGTTCCCTGCAGTTTCACAGTCGACATCTGCAAGGGCCGTAAAATTTTCCTCTACTTGTGACTTGTGTACTGATTGTTCTAACGCTGTGTGGTTCAACATACCAACCATTGCTACGGAAAGATTAACTTTTAACCCGTAAACTATTGCCATACCTATCGAACCCAGTACAGATAGAATATACCGCGCTGAGACAACACCTGTAAGAAAATAGCCAATTAACAGAGATTTAATTTAAAAAAAAAGTAGTGTAATGAAGAATATTGCGTATAAAGAACACGGATTTCATGAAGTCTAAACAAAGCTAACGTGATTAATATTAAAAATGGTTCTAAGTATGTAGCACATTGGTAGTTTGAGAATTATGAAATCCTACTCCACAGTAGTATAAGATCTCCTGATCCAGAGACCTGATATCAAAACCTACTCCACAGAATTATGAGATCATTAATCTATACATATAATAAAATTGTAACTAAGCCGAATCTGTACATTAAATATTTTTTTGGAAAATCTGATTGAAATAGACATTATTATCGATACGGAGGACGAATCTATAGTTTTTTAGAATTTTTGTCTGTCTATCTGCCGCATCACAGAAAAACCACTGGAGGGATTTTGATGAAATTTGGTATGGTTATAGCTGGTTATCCGGGTCAACATATAGGATACTTTTTACTGCGGGAAATATATACTTAATTTCTGAGAAAAAATACAAAAACAGCATTGTAAGAGTAGATACTAATATGTAAAACCTAAGAATTTGCTTTTTGGTCATCTAAACGCGGGCGGAGCCGCGGGCAATGCTAGTTCTATAGTCTACTTATAAATTGTTTCGTCATAAGGTGCAAACTATAGACTACGTTTTCAGAAGAAACGACGTCAATGACCTCTGCACAAGGACAAAGAAATCAAATTTAACGTAACGGAAAATTAAAATGAAAATCTATAAAAGTTCGTAGATAAATTATATGAAGGTAACTGCCTCTCGAAATCTACATGTTAAATAAAATATTAACTATTCCTTTAATCATAATACTTGTTTAGGGCTAAATCATAATTTATATCAAGCAGTAAGGAAAATCTTTAAAAGATGCTCTCGGTATAAATTTTAATTGATAAAACTCCGATAAGAACTGAACCTATTATAATAATCAATACGACCACAATAATTTTAATAAAAATAAAAACTTTTACTTATTTAAAATAACATATAATTAAACTCTCAGCAGTTTGACGTTATATATAACTAGCGACTCTCCCTCGCTTCGCTCGGGTTCGGTACGTTTTAACGGTTAGTATGAAATACAAATATTTGAATTTCTCGACTTTGCTGTACTATAATATGCATGTATTATACATATAAACCTTCCTATTGAATCATTATATCTATTAAAAAAAACGCATCAAAATCTGTTACATAGTTATAAAGATCTAAGCATACATAGGGACAGACAGACAGCGGGAAGCGACTTTGTTTTATACTATGTAGTGATAAGTAAAAAATACACTTATTATTTAAAGCATTTGTGATACGCTGAATTAAAGGTACACTTCTAATAAAAATTAAAAATTATTAATAGTGTACATCGATAGTAAATACTATACATCTTAAGTTGGGTATGCCTAGTATAAATAAATATTTCCGATAATACACTTATCAAAAGTCAAACTAAATCACTAAATAAACTGCCTGCCACTAAATTAAAAAATACGTACTGTAAAATTACAAATATTATGCTAAATTATAAAACAAAACTAACATAAACATAAAAAATAGTTTAATGTACTTACATTCAAATACTTTAATTTCTCAATGAATGTACAAACAGAGCTTTTATTAGATCGAAACATTACAATATTAAAATAATTAAACACTACTAAAATATAATATCACAATTAAACCTTTGTACTTACGTCCCAGAATATTTCCCTTTGCCGGCACATCCATTTTTATTTAATTTAATTGAAGTATATTTAAAATAATTTTACTTATTGATAAACGCGTATGCAGTCCACGAAATTACTTCGACATATGGAATACGTTCGACAAACTTTATTCCGAACAAGTATCACGCAACATGTTGTAACCCCTTTAAACGGTACTTATTTACTTTTATACCATCGCTGATCGCGTCATCTAAAGTGCAACGTGCGTACGATCATGCATCCAAAAATCATAATGATTTCAAATCACAAATGTCCCTATTTATTTTGAGCTTTCGCGCTCTTTCAAGGTGACCTTCAAATCTTTTATATAGGATCAATGAAACACGTAGTAAAAGCTCCTTTTAGGCGCGTAACTTTGAATCTGATGCAATTTTATATAAAGCTTGAAACATTTGCGTTTGTTCCTACTACATATTGTATTGACTACAAATATTCAATATTTATTCAGATTATTTGATTTCATCAAACTTAGCATCGCTTTTATTGTTAAATATATATATTATTATAAGTTTGAAAAAAATATGAAAAACAAATCCAAATGAATGTCGAGATACTAAGCTTGGTGCAGAACACTTGTTTCACAAGAGATGGCGCTCTTTGTTTCTAAGACTAATATTATACAATTTCATAAAATCAGTAATATCACAAATCATATAATACTGTACTAGGTAATATAATAAGTATATTTATTACGAATTACTTTGTTTTTCAACTGCATAAAATCTATAAATTATAAACATTAAAAACACTTTTATATGAAAAGGTATTTAACCCCTCAACTGTCGCTGTCATTTTACAAGAATATGGCGCATCTGTCGGCTACTTTCCGAGGACCTGCGCGAAATATGTACGCATCATTAAAATAACAATATTTCTTAAAATTTTTATATATAAGCTATATATAAAGCTTATATCGTTAGAATCGTTTTAAAATAAACTAAGAATATATATATAAATGAGTTCAATTGTATTTAATAATATATAGTTAATTCTAAGTTGAAATTACTGAAAGTGATTTTTTAGCAGTATATAGTATGAAAACAGGAATTATTACAAAATAAAACTATTATTTTAAAAAGTTATAATTTAATTTAATAATTGATACAATATTTTATATTAATTGATTAAAACAACACAACTCACTGTACATTTTTTTTATACCACATGCTTTTACAATAACATGTCTCAATCATAGCAACTTAGCGCTGGATAAAAAAGAGGTTTTTTTATACTTTAATTCTGAGAGCATTGAAGATCAAGAGATTTAGGATAATCATTTATATTATAGTTTAGTCCATATACGTTATACTGACATAGTTTGAGTTCTTATAACTATTTAGTTTACGAGAATTAAACAATAAACCAAACACTTTAAAATAAGTACTAAAAAACGTCATCTCAAACTTTAGATCGCAGAGCAAATTCTGTTTAAATTTTCATTAAAATATATGAACATCTTACAATTTAGTGATATTTAAAATTAGAAAAATATAATAAAAAGACATGTTGCCTTATTAGAATATTTCAGAAATCAATTCTGAAAACTAACAATTTCACTATAAGAATTACAAGGGACAGCTAAAAAAGTATGGATACGACCAATTCCATCACATCTGAACAGATTATGTTATGGAAATAAAATGATAATAAAAACATCAATAAAAAATAAAACAACTTCAAATATTAATTCGGACAGGAATTATTTTTTTTTAACTGTTTTTATCCTCCGACGCAAAAACGACGGGGAGTTATAAGTTTGACGTGCTGCGTGTGTGTGTCTGTCTGTCTGTGGCATAGTAGCTCCGGAAGAGATGATCCGATTTTGTTTTTGTTTTTCTTAGAAAGGTGAATTATTCGGAAGTGTTTTATGTTTGATGAAAATCGGTCCAAGATGGCCGCCGCCACAAAATAGCGGATTACATATTATTTCACAACTCCCTCAATATGGGTATCAAATGAATTAGGGTTGACTAGTATAATACACACTACGATAAATTTCAAATCCAAGATGGCCGCCGCCACAAAATGGCGAATTACATGTCGGGGTTACTTTTAAATTTTTAATTTAAAATTTATAAGATTGAAGTATTGTGCCAGTTACTGTATTGAGTATTTAATGGACTCCGTAGTTATAGTAGTAAACAAAATTATAGTAGAGTATAAAAATTTTGTAATTAGTACTCACAGATGTTTTAAATCTGAACTTGAAAATTTTGGATGCCTTTTGTTAAGTAAAGGACACTTTTTAATGAATATTGCTGGCAGGTAGAAGCTTTTATACATATTTTTTTAATTGAAAAAAAAAAGATGAGCATCTACCCTAAAAGCAACAAATACTAATTATCACTAAGTAAAGATTCAGCACGTCTTCGATGTTCAGTCACGTCGTCGAAACGAACAAAGGCGTGGTATAATATATAAATCAGATATTTTCGAAGTCGGTGCCAGCCGATGCAAAGCTAATATATTTCGATACGTAAAACATATATTTACTTATTAGATATTTATATCTTTCAATATTGTCGGCTGGCACCGACTTCGAAAATATCTGATTAGGTATCTATTCTAAATGAAAACCTCCGTTTAGTTATTTTTTACATTTTAGAGCCTGGATGTCGGTTTATATTTTTTTTTTAAGTTTTTATAGTTTTTTATACTACACCCTTGTTTACTTCCGCTCTACATTGCCTACAATTGGTCTTTCTTGTTCACCCCACCGATCATAATATTGTAATCTAATAAGGCATGTTTTAAGCAATTTTGGTGCAGCTACAATAAAAAAATGCAACATGATACTAGTGTAAGAGATGCAAATAAACATATTTTTTACCCGACAACGCGACGCAAAGGAGGGTAATGTGTTTATCAGTCTATGTATGTATGTACATAGGTATGTTTTTCCTTTGTGGCACTCTAGAAACCAAACGCGTGGGCCGATTTTGATGATTCATATGTCGTTAGTGTCGTATTTACACGAGTGCTATAAGCTATATATAGCCTACGATACTCGCATTATAGTTAAAAATTAAAAATAGTTGAAAATTAAAATGGCGGATATCAGGCGCCAATTTGTGTCTCTGTAAAAAAATCTTCCAAATCAATCGAATGGGGTCTCAAAATAAATATTTTTGGTGATCACAAAAAAATTTAAAAGAACACAACTTACATGTTAGAGGTAATTTGGGATAAGAAATTGCTAAATATTAGGTTATACCTATGAAATTGTCGTTTAATATACAGAAAGTTAAAGTATTTTTTTTTTATAAATATTTTTCATTTCTATTAATCAAAATATGCACCCATGCTATTGATGCAATTTGATGCAAATGTACCAATATTGTTTTGATGCTAACGTTAAAAGCTGCTGCTATCTCATCCACAGATTGAGTATCGTCAGCTTCCACTATCGCCTTTAATGCGTCGTTACTGATTTTAGTTTTCGGGCGACCACGGAGTTAATTTTTTAAGATCAAAATTTCGATGTTGGAAGCGTTCAGACCAATAACGAGTCGTGCGTTCGGTTGTAGTGTTCACTCGGCACTCCGTACACGTCATTAATATTGCGAGCCGTTTGTGCGGGATTGCTACCGCGATGGAACTCGTATATATAATGTATAAATATCATAATTACTCGTATTTTTATTGCGTTCAGATTGATGAAAAACAAACAAATGTAGTGAAAACAAAACACTAATTAATAAACAAACGATTGAATTCAAAAATAGAACTCCATACTTTTAAAATAAAATACATTTGAATATAGAATTTATTGCCGGCCATTCATAAATTACGTTTCCAATGGCCAGTAAGTATTGTAGAACGGCAATTTCAAAAGACCTATTATAACTTCAAATGTCTAATAAAATTAAAAAGCTGTAAATAAAAAAATACGTTTCATTCTTGTCGCGAGATGTACATATGTATGTCACCAACTGCATAATACTTTATTCCTTCGTCAACTTGTTTTCATCTTTTTAGTTAGCTTTTATGCAGTTAGGTTTTTTTTATTTTTATAATGTTTCAAAGTAATCTGTAAGTTGAAATTATATCTGTAAAATAAAAATCGTTCTGTTTAAAAAAAAACAGTTTTTATTTTTGTAGGAAAACAGTTAAAATAATTTTATAAAAT
Organism: Brenthis hecate; assembly: GCA_951806755.1. Classification (NCBI taxonomy): domain Eukaryota; kingdom Metazoa; phylum Arthropoda; class Insecta; order Lepidoptera; family Nymphalidae; genus Brenthis; species Brenthis hecate. Next base: position 3,390,199 of record OX638258.1, on the reverse strand, counting down.
ACTAAATTTCAAATAATGCTAATCAATCTGAATATTCTAATCAATATTAAAAAAGCCTTCCCCATACTATCCAACAGCCGTCAAAAATGGCGGCTCGAATTTGGGTTACGTGTTATTATATTAATAATTACTTAAAATCCAATAGAAATTTTACAAATTCAATTATACGTAGTTATTTAGTTATAAATTTAAATCATGTTAATAAAAATATAATGCTTTCGCTAGTGTATTTTTTATTCAGAAAAAGTGAAAATATAAGGACTTAGCGCGCGTGAATGCTTACGATGTTTGACAAATATAACAATTTCTGTATAAAATCTTTATTCAATACACATCCTATGAAATACAAACTGTTAATTACTTACCCTTCCATCATATTCCAATCCTTATACTAATAATTTTACACTATTTTATTAATTTTTTACTCACAAGTATTGAGTTCGAAGACCGCCAAAATTTAAATAAATTGTCTGCACAAATTACAAAAAATTATGTTATTGGAGTTATTACTTTTTTGAAATGTATTATGATATTATTGCTTGTATTTTCCTTTACACGTTACAAAAGTTAGATAAAAATAAATATAGTTTAAATGCGAGAAATCACACATTAAATGACATCGGGACCAATCGACCTTTAAAAGGTCGCTTGACAGACAGGGGTCTTTTTGACATCGACCTTTAAAAGGTCGATCGACAGACGAGGTATTAAGCCTATAAAGGTGTATTATGTGTGTTGTATTTATCATAAACTATTGTTTCGCTTTATCTACTAGATGGCGCATAAATAACAAAGGACACTATAGCGGCATAGCCTCTTTTGTGTAATGTACTCTGTGACGTCCGGTTGGCGGTTTCACTCTAGTCTCTACTAACCTATAGCTAGTCTGTGTTCTGTAATGTCATCCATGACCAGTAAACGTCAACCTTTCGTGTAGATAGGAAGTTAAAATTAAAAAAATATGTTCTTTTTGAATTATGTAGGTAAATAAGAAATACAAGTTATAGGTATTTATTTGATTTCATTCCCCGAGTGATTTTATAAATAAGAATCATATTTATTTGTGTAAAAATATTTGTTGTAAAATTCTATTGAATGTGACATCGTTCAAGTAAAGAAAGTTTTGTTTGTTATAACAAACGAGCTATAGCTTGAAGTGAAAGTGTTTTTATTATGTATCGTGCTAAATCGTGAAGAAATGTGTCCTATTTATCATTAATAATTAGGCCAATTCAATAAAAGTGTTAATGCTCGCAAGTTATAAATAATAATTTTAAACCTGCTAAGTGCTAACGATTGTTTATAAAAGATGGCTCTTAAAATGGAACAGAAGAGCGATCTTGAATTTATACTAAAAAATTTGCTGGCTGGTGGTAAGTCCGTTTTATATTAGCAAAAGTTTATCACAATATTGAAACTTTATATTAGAAGTTTAAAATTTGTTCTGTTATAAAAACGATTATTATTTAAAGCATAAAATATTCTTTGAATAGGTGTTGCAGGCATGTGTTCTAAAACGACTGTAGCTCCCCTTGACCGTATTAAGATACTTCTTCAGGCTCAGTCATCACATTACAAGCATCATGGGGTATTTAGTGGACTAATGGCAATTGTTAAGCATGAATCCCTTATTGCATTATATAAGGGAAATGGTGCTCAAATGGTCAGAATATTCCCATATGCAGCTACACAGTTTACAAGTTTTGAAATTTATAAACGAGTAAGTATTCATACAATTTTTAATTTACTATTTTAGAGTAGGGAATAAGGAAACAATAAAATAAGATGTCAATATATTCTTATATTTAGTATCTTAATTAATCGAATTTGTAAAAAGGCTGCAATCTAACTAAAATGAGAAATCTTTGTTCATTAGTATGATAGTGATAAGAAATAAGAATATTGCATACCAGTCACCTTAACACCTCCAGGTAAATTTCTAAGAAATTAATTAAAATTCTAAGAAATCTATTGTTAACTGTAACGCCGGCGTGTCCGCGGTCGTGGAGGGAATAACTATTAGCTTCATTAATAAGTAACAGCCAATGTAAGTAAATAATCTTAAGTACATATAACTAAGTGGCATTCATGTAGATGTTGTAAATTACTTAACTAACATACTAAATAACACTAAGTACAGTTGCAAAACTATGTATAACTTACCATTGCATAAAATTGTTGAGAAGTCGACTTTAATAGAAAGAAACACTAAGTATATAAGTATATAAAGATAACAAGAAATTATAAAAGATCTGATAAACTCAAGTCAAAATGAAAAAATCATTTTTCTTTTATGAGCATGTGAAATCATACTTTATTTAAGTACTAATTTATCCTTAATTTAATTATATAATACTCAGATATATTGACAAGAATACTTTTTTTAATATAAAATTAGTATTTTTTATTTCAAAACTGGAATTTACTAACTTATTTAAGAACATGATTCACCTTTTTTAAAAATATATTAATTTTTTTTTGTTAAATCTTGTGAATTAGACAATTCCAGCTGATAGATTTTTAATATACTATAGAATAATATAATTATTATGTTAATACTAAATTCAATTTGACATACAAAATTTAGGCCTTATAGCGCTTGGCTTAGAATAGGACTACCCCATCTCCTGTCAGTAGAAAGCAACTAAAGGATCTAGGGATATCGCACTTTGAGTCTCTTGCTCGATGGCAGGCGAACAACAGCATTCCCAAAGAAATATCAGGCAGACGGCCAGTCATAAAACTTTTACCAAAAACTATATTTTTTTATCTGTTGTTATGTAAAAAATGTTTTTTTTTATGTGTACTGCAATAAAAAGAAACAACGTTAAAGTACACAGTATTTATGAAACTCATAATCTGTTGAATAAGTTAATCAAAAAGTCATGTAAACATCATCATACCTATATGTGATTCTAAAAAGGCACAAAGTGATAAGCATTTATCTAAACGTGCGAAAATCACGAACCGTAATAACAAATAAATTTTATAATAATAATTAACATACATAAAAACTATGACTATTTTTGTATAAGTGATTCATACTGAAAGTCTGAATCAAAATTTTATTTCTAAAATTTCTGTTCCTTAGAAACTGTAAGCAAACAACTTATTTCTAATTAGGCATATAATTAATATACTAAGTAGAAGTAAAATAACAGTAAATATATAACGGCATATGAAACCAAACGTAACGCGACGCCGTTACGGTGAAATAGTAGGATTTTTTCTCTCGATTATCAATTTATAGGTGCATTTTATGTACATACTTGATACTAGGGACCCACCCTCGCTTCGCTCAAGTCCGCCCTTACTTACATATTAGCGTTTAGTATAGATTTCTCAGACATGAGATATTTTCCCGCAGTAAAAAGTATCCTATATGTTGACGGATAACCACCTATCGTCATACCATCTCATCACACAGACAAAAATTCTAAAAACTGTAGATTCTGTATCGATAATAAGGACTATTTCAATAAGATTTTCCAGAACATATTTAATATAAAAATTTGACTTAGTTAGAATTTTATTATATACTAGCATTGCCCGCGGCTCCGCCCGCGTTCAGAGGACCAAAACCAAATTCTTATGTTTTACATATAATAGTGTACTCTTACATTGTAGTTTTTGTATTTTTTCTCAGAAATGAGACATTTTCCCGCGGTAAAAAGTATCCTATTTGTTGACCCGGACAATCAGCTATCACCATACCAAATTTCATCAAAATCCCTCCAGTGGCTTTTCTGTGATGCGGTAACTAACAGACAGACAAAATATTCTAAAATCTATAGATTCGGCCTCTGTATCGATAATAATGTCTATTTTAATAAGATTTTCCATTAAATATTTAAGTACAGATTCGGCTTGGTTACATTTTTATATAGATATAGATTCTAAAAGATATTTTTGTATATTAAATCAAATTTGAATGTATTAAATTGTTATATTTTTAAACTTTTTGTCGTTGATAGTTAATTGTTTGGCACTATCACGATTTCAATAAATTGACTCCAAAATAAGACAAAAGTGAATTTTTTCGATACTATGCTAAATTTCGAAATATTCGCCTACCTTTAAAGAGCGTCTATGTTAAAAAAACGACCTAGTATAACGAGAAGTCTAAGCCGGAAGCTACGCTAGTCGCTGCGTTTAGCTTTTCCTAACACCTTTGTTTTTACACCTACATATATCATAGTTAGATCTATCATCGAACGTGAACTACACATTTGTACTAATGTATGTACAATACTACGAGTAGGGTTACGAGTTCTGGGTTCAAGTTAAAAAATGATTTAATCACTATTATTTGATAGAAATAAAATTAATTATTATAATCAATTGATGTAAAACCTTAAGTGACGTTCAGAATTTCAAGAGATGTCAAAAAGTTAAATTTTTCATGTTCATCTTATTTTGGGTGGATTTATCGAAATCAATCATTAAAAACCTCGGTTAAACAGAAATTGTAGTTATTGTTACGACAAAACTGTATGTAAAATGAACACTGTTGTTTTAGCAGATTCCGAAGTATAAAATCTTTTAAACAATATGATGATACATCAAATGAATGATGTCCATATTGCGTATGGTATTCAGCATAAAAGCTACAACGACTTTATTGCAATTATCACTGGTGAATAACCAAGTAAATAAACCACTTACCAGGACGACACGTTTGGCTCAGTTTGTAGTGACTCTACTTGCTGTGCCAGCGGTCGCGTGTTCGTGTTCGAGTCCCGCTGGGGCATTCATTTGTGTGATTAGCACGAATGTTTGTACTCCAGTCATGGGTGTTTATATTTATTTATAAATAGCATTGCCCGCGGCTCCGCCCGCATTCAGATGACTAGAAACCAAATTCTTAGGTTTTAAACTTTAACATATTAGTATACTCTTACATTGCAGTTTTTGTATGTTTTCTCCGAAATGAGACATTTTCCCGCGGTAAAAAGTATCCTATATGTTGACCCGGGTAACCAGCTTCATCATACCAAATTTCATCGAAATCGCTCCAGTGGTTTTTCTGTGATGTAACAGACAGACAGACAAAAATTCAAAAAACTATAGATTCGGCCTCTGTATCGATAATAATGTCTATTTCAATAAGATTTTCCAAAAAATATTTAATGTACAGATTCGGCTTAGTTACAATTTTATTATATATATATATATATATATATATATATATATATATATATATATATAATATATATATATGTATGTATTTAAAGTTATATATGTGTAGTGTATCAACTATCTGGTATCCATAACACAAACCTCGTAGCTTACCACGGAACTAGATGGTGCTATGTTAATGTCCCAACTAAAAATAAAAAATAAAAAAGGTAAATAAATAAATGTTCGACGAATAAGACGAATGAAAATAGGAAAATTTAAAATTTATAACATTATGTCGAAAATCTTGAAGCAATGGAATGCTATGAATATGGACAAAATTTAGCGAGTGGCATACTAACACCGTTTTTAGAGGTGCGGTCAATGGTGTAAAGACCGCTGTGATCGTGTGTCGTTTAATTCCGGATCGTATTCGTTTCCATAAAACACGTCATTGAAGCTTTCTTTAAAATACATATGTACATATATGTATATATGTAAGTATCTATGTAAGTGAGTATATATGTATATATATTTAAATAATAATTGATGTTTGTAGTTTGTACCTATACCGCACCTCATTTTTTTTGTTTTTCTCACGCTCTAGGGTTTCTGATAAAGATCATTTAAATAAATAATTCTTTGTACACATGGTATCTGTTTTCTATTTTATATGTATTTTTTTGGTAAATAAATAAAATAAATAAATATATTACAATGGCAGTTATTGTAGGATAATTACTTTAATAAATTCTTTGTAAGTTTTTAACTCATTAATTTTTATTTTTTTAATGTTTTTTTTTAAGTATTGCTTAGCAAATATCTACATATTTTTAATATATTACTAGTATTTAATTATAAAATTACTTCGTGTGTGCATAAAATATATATTACAAATTCAAATTTATTACTAAAATTTTACTATTTGCACGTGCAATTATGCAGCACATGTCAAATGAACGTGCAATTTATATTTAAATGTTGCGTCACGAGTCCCGAGCCCGACAGATATGTTTTGAACAGCTGTGTGTTTCCCATGCCTGTTCCATAGAATGATGAGTCCATAACCACTTGTCTTCTGCACAATATGTAGGCTTCTAGCAAGTAAACCTAATTACAATTAGCAAATATTACGTATTGATTCTTATACAAACAATATAAATATGTACTTACTATATGGTACCATATGATGGTACCATAAAATAAATTATTAGAACCCCTAGTGTTTTGAACTAGTTTAACGTGAACATAAAGCTACATTAACAGTAGGCAGAGTTAAATTTTAATAATCGTGTGAATCCTTACATTGTTGATTTTTTAAAATGAAGATGCCAAACAGCACTAATTTAGTAATGTGCGCGTATTGTATAAGGTTTAAAAGTTGAATCTAAAATAACAATCAATACACACGTGAGTCTGATTCTGATAATAATAGAAAGGTAGAGTCACGAAAAGTAAAAATTAGCGTGTGTATCTGATAGAGCCGTAAATTTGGCCTCAAACGTATCAATCTAACAGAATAACTTGTATCGAATGAAAATGCAACTCTTAAGTAGAGCTTGGGACATTTTTTGTTTGTCTTGCTTCAAATATTTTCCTTTAAAATTACTGTTATTTTTTTGTTGACATATAATTTTAAACTTTATGTATTCAACTTTTGTGTAAACTATCCATAAAGCAAGGCGTGACTCAAATTTTAAAATCATCCATCAATTAATTCTCTGAACTGAATATTCTCCGAAACTCAAACGTTACTTCCAAGTTTTCCTGTCACTTATTACAACTACGCATGCGATCTCTTTATCTCGATCTATACCTACATATAATAAAATTGTAACTAAGCCGAATCTGTACATTACATATTATATGAATCGATACAGAGGCCGAATCTATAGTTTTTAGAATTTTTGTCTGTCTGTTTGTTACCGCATCACAGTAAAACCACTGTAGGGATTTTGATGAAATTTGGGATGGTCATAGCTGGTTATCCGGGTCCTAGTAAGAAATAATATTATGTCGTTAGTTGTTTCCAGCCCACAAGGAATGGCCCACTCTACGTCACAATGTGTGTTTGGCCGAGTATTACTCGAAAATGACTTAGTTGTTTTCAAAATAACTTTTTTACTGTAAAAATCATAGCACAATTTAATCTACACTAATAGTATAGAGGTAAAGTTTGTGAGTTTGTGACGTTGTAGGTTGTAAACTCTGGATCTATTGAACCGATTTAGATGAAGTTTGGTAAGAAGATAGTTTGAGACCCTGGGAAGGACGTCCCTTAAAGGGGTGAAAATGAGGATGAAAATTTGTATGGGGAATCAAGCTAGGGACGAACCCGAGCCAAGCGAGGGTGAGTCGGTACTAATATAATAATTTTAAGTAACTCTAAGGTTTAGGACTTGTCAAAGCCAATTAAATGAGCACATAGGTTTTAGTAATATCTACAGAATAATTCCACCAGTCACCATTATTCACAAAAGTTCCAACGGCCACCAGATCATATCATCTGGATGGTATCAATTTATTATATCCTCACCCGAATTATTATTGAAACCTACTTGCCAAGTTTCAAATTGATTTGTTTACATATTTATAAGTGAAACCGATGTAAAAGAGTTTAAAATATAGCAGTTAAATTCAATTGGTCAGGATTGCTTGAGCTCCCCTTCTTTATAAGAACATGATATCTTCTATATTAAGCGAGGGTCATACGCGGGTCAAGCTTTCCATTTATTTATTACAATTGTCCCGCCATTGACTCGTGTATTGAGTCTATGGCATCTCAACGAGACTTGAATACAAAATAATTTCATCAGTGGTAACACGCTCGCTTCAAAATCAAGTGAAGCGGGTTCAAACTGGCGGGGTTTCAGTTCAGTGCACGGCTTATGTAGTATGTATTGTGTATATTATGTCTAAAAAACTAATTAGTATTCGAAAAACATGTATTCGCCGACTCGCACTTGGCCAGCTTTGTGGAGTTTAGCTTGATCATCTGATCCTCTCGCATTGAATTAGAATATCTGAATTAAAGTTATTCCCATAGGTTAAGATTTTGTTAAATGCTCTTTAAGGTAATATATAATTTAGGTAATTATAATAATTTGTCGATAATCTTTTAATAATCAGTATGTTTCTTTATTATAATAAAATATATTTTACTTTTAAAAATGAAAACTTTATTTAAAGCGATTTAGTCAATTCTTAGGATATTATTACGGCATAACTGAGGCAAAAATTTCTAAGTTATATACCGTCATATCCACACACCGTCACATTAAGGATCGTTATTTATATATGCATATGCGCATTCAAATGTCATTAGATTCCGTTCATTATTATAATTTTTTAAGTACTACAGTTTAGTTGTATAACTCGAACAGTAGGCACAAATGTATGCCATAATTTATCCACACAATGGTTAAAGTTCAGTGCAACATTGTAAACTGAATACTGCTTTATATTCCTAACGTCACTTTAAAAAATCTATTATAATTTTAAAAGAAGATTCTTTATGTCTCGTAGAGATTGTGTAGAATATAAATGAATAACATTAATATTTTTTACATAATTTGAATAATCTATACCTACAGATAAATAAAATTGAAGTGTCTGTTTCTAATGTCAAAATAACAGGTTTTTACTAAATCCATATGATGTTATATATTATTACGGTACCTACTTATAAGAAAAACACAATTTTTAAAATTTTTGTTTGTTTGTCTGTCTGTTTGTTCCGACTAATCTCCGAAACAGCTGGACTGATTTTGACGGGACTTTTACTGGCAGTTAACTCTGCTGATATAATATGATGTAACTTATGCTACTTTTATTTTAGAAAAATAATTAGGATTTCTGCTGAAAAAAAAACGTATCTAGGGGACGCACGCGAGAGAAGCGAAAGGAAGTTGCTAGTTTTTAAATTAGACCAAAAGTATCTGCGTGAGTAAATATGTACCCAGTAAATATAATGTAGATAGGTATAACAATAGACAAATATAATATAATCGAGTTGTAAGGTGATTTTACACAAAAATACTCTATTTTTAAGTCGGTTAACTGATATAGAGCACAAAACGTCATTTTGTAACAGCGAAGAATAATTTAGTCAATTTTTAAAATCAGTACTGAACCATAACCCACTTTTTAACTATTAGCTTTGTCAAGTTCTATTTATAACCAAGTATTATTGTTGTATTGACTTAATGATTTCCTATTATAACTAAACGGTGTGGTTAGTTACATAGAACTTTGTTGTATTTCACAAAAGTTTTCTGAACGTATGAAAGAAAGATAATGTCTATATTAAACGATGGACTTTATACTGCTATTTTGGAACAGATCCAATCGTTATCCATACATATAATAAAATTCTAACTAAGCTAAATCTGTACATTAAATATTTTTTGGAAAATCTTATTGAAATAGACATGTCTATCGATACAGAGGCTGAATCTATAGTTTTTAGAATTTTTGTCTGTCTGTCTGACTGTCTGTTACCGCATTACACAAAAACCACTGGAGGGATTTTGATGAAATTTGGTATGGTGATAGCTGGTTATCCGGGTCAACATATAGGACACTTTTTACCGCGGGAAAATATCTCATTTCTGAGAAAAAATACAAAAACTGCATAGTAAGAGTAAACTTAATGTAAAACCTAAGAATTTGCTTTTTCTTCATCTGAACGCGGGCGGAGCCGCGGGCAATGCTAGTTGTAAATAAAGGCTGAACAGAAGGGAATATCGTACCGTATATTATATGTAAATATAAAGTCTCCAAGGCAAAATATGGTATTTCTATAAATTATAAATTTTAAATATTTACATATCAATAGTATGTAGAAAAGCAAATGTTGGGGAAGATAAGCTAAATCGCTTTTACTGTGTTAAGAGTGTTTACTTTTTCAATATTTAATTTAAAGCGGCATTAGACGTGCTCTTCAAAAACATCTTCTAAAATTTTACGCTAACATAGATAAGAAAAATTTCTGTTTTGAAGTAGCATAAATATGTTAAAAATATTCCATGAAAATGTAGTGTCAATATTTTTTATTAGTACATATATTATAAACTAGCAGAACCCGCGGTTTCGCTCGCGTTCAATCTAAAAAAAAGACTGGCTTTACAATAATGTATGGAAATCTGCCTGAATTGTTGACATTTATGATTATTGTTCCGCTCTCTTGTGTAGTAGCGTGATAATATATACCTACTAATGCCTCTAGCCTTCCTCAATAAAAGGGCTGTCTAATGCAAAAGGAATTTTTCAAATCGGAGTAATAGTTCCTGAGGTTAGCGCGTTCAAACAAACAAACTCTGTCTGTGCATAATTATTGGTATAGATAATATTACTCACCAACTGGATGTCCGACCATGTCCATTATATAAATATAAAAAATCGGGTAAATACGAATGTGACTCGTACATTGAGGATACCGTAGAATCAAACATTATATTTACTATTAGTACTTAATAATAGACTTGCAACGAATAGTATATTCGGCCATATGCCGAATACCGAATATTCGGTGGGCTTTCTGGCCAAATAGCCGAAAATTAGACAAAAGTATTCCGTCTGTTCAAAACTTGTGGCGGGAAAACTTGTATCGATGTGTTTGTTACTTGTTTGTCTTTTCTTTGAAGCTGAGATTGTCACTTCTAAATTTTAATGATGATAATGCAAGTGCATAGAAGTTTTTTTTTTGGTTAATTTTTGTAATAAAGAACTTGATTATAGGTACATAACTTATATTAATGATTATAAGAAAAATATATTATTATAAAATAAATCAATAATTTCCATTTTACCAATTATCAGATTACAAGTTACAACAAAACATTTAACTTAAGTATTCGGTATTTAGCTGAGTAGTATCTAGATATTCGGTATTCGGCCGTATAGGAAAAAAGTAGCCGAATAGGCCGAATACCGAATAATAGCCGAATATTTGTTGCAAGTCTATTTAATATATTTTTACGTAAAAAGTAAAATAAAATATTTACCTGTAGCTTTTGCTTTGGCTACAAAAAATGCCTTTATAATTTAAACTTTAAAGGTATATTTTGAATTTACTATAAGTAACTAATTCTCTACACTATTGTTATAGTACCTAAGCGGACTAAGCATACCCATTGTGCAACACGGCGACAAGTTCGTAGCGGGTGCGGCGGCGGGCTTGACTGCGGTGACCCTCACATATCCCCTCGACACCATTAGAGCGAGACTCGCCTTCCAAGTGACCGGGGAACACCGGTACACGGGAATTGGTCATGCTGCTGCCACCATATTTAAGACTGTGAGTAATAAGATACCGTGTACGATTTTGTATATTAATTTATTAAAATTTAACTATATCACCCTGGCTGATTTTTTTTCTTTATTTTTTATTGAATTGATACATTTATAAAAATGATAATGAAAACTCCATTCAAACTTTTTTACTCTATCGGCGATGGTGATATGTACGTAATATAATAATAATGAGTCTCCATGGCGCGAGGCAATTTTCGTATGTTTTATACCTATGTACGTATTTCAGTCTGATTGAGACGAAAATATTAATATTAGTATTACCCTGGGGTCTCATCACTAAAAAAAAAAATTAGTTCAAATAAATGTCAATAGATGACGTTACATGTATCGATTTGTTATTAGAGTTGTATTAAATTAACAAAAGATAAAGAAGGAGTTCCCAAAAAGGTGTATTATCGTTTTAAAAAATATTCTAAGTGAATGGAAACGAAATAATGCGCTCTTAAAACAAATTGCGTAGTTTTACTAATTATTGAAATATCAGCAGTCAGATGATGGGTTTGTAGTGTATATTCACAGTTGGCGCTTTCACTTTTTATGAATTGATTATCACGGGTAAAATCACTGATTTTTTTTATTCGAATGCAGGATGAATTTTAAAATATTTAGCATTCGTTACTTTGCACATATTTGTAAAATAAAACAGTTTAACTGTTTGCGAATCAGCGACATCTATTATCTATTCAATCATACAAAAATTGCCCGAATTAACGCTGTCCAATTTCTTTGTATGGGATGAGGCATCTGTACTAGTATAATATATGTGATCTGTAGTATTACGCAGATATTACTATTCAAAACCTGAAACTAGTTACTAATAAATTATTTTTACTTAAATAAAACATAAAATTGATTCAAAACTTCGTTGAGAGTGTATTCAAACGTGTTTATGTATTTTTAGGAGGGTGGTATACGCGCGTTATACCGCGGCTTTGTGCCAACGATGGTGGGAATGGTTCCGTACGCCGGCTTTAGTTTCTACTGCTTCGAGTCCCTTAAGTTCTTATGTATGAAATATCTTCCGAGCACACTTTGTCGCAAATGTGAAAGAAATACTGGTAAGTAAATATAATTTGTAGGTTAAATTGCACTACCTATTCGTATTATTCACATTATATAAATATATTTTTTGTTTTTAATTAATATTTTTTGAAAATTATCTGACTTGAAATACTTGAAAAAATGGGTTACTGTTAGGCACCTCACGTTTAGTTAGTAACTTACTTTACGTTCAGAATTGACTATAAATTAACTTAATCATTTGTTGTATGGTAACTTTGACACATAATAATTATATAACCAGGGGGTCTAGTGCTGACGGTGTCAGGTAAGTTGGTGTGCGGGGGGCTGGCGGGCGCGGTGGCGCAGTCCGTGTCCTACCCGCTGGACGTGACGCGCCGGCGCATGCAGCTCGCCTGCATGACGCCCGAGACGGCCAAGTTTGGGTGAGTCGGGTTTGTTTGTTTGTGTGTATGGTAGGGTTCGTGGTTGTATGAGTTAATGTTCTTACAGAGACAACGCTTTATGTAAACGTGCAATAGTTAGATTACTACAGAAAGTCACACATGGCTACTTTTTGTTGTGTCGAATTTTCGTGACACCGGAGTATGAGTGACAGGAATAGAGAATGAATAGATGAATGCGCTTCTCTATCTCCTGGTTCCGGTGTAGTCTACAGTGAGATTGGCTGCTATGGCCGAAATTGTTCATAAGAACTTCGTTACATAATGCCGCGTGTGCGTTTTCTATCAATCGTAACGCGTGCGACCTAATTGTCAAAAGTTCGAGCCGGATAAAATCGGTTTTGTCAACGGGTAGCGTACCTATGCATGAACTTGTCGGTGACCTGTCACACGCACTCCACCCCGACAAGTAGTTATCGTTCCGCTAAATAATATGAAGCTTTGTCTCTGTAGGGATACTTACTCATGTGGTTGTAGTTTTAAGTGTATCTGCACACTGCACAGCTTGTAAATAATAATCGGCGTGACTGAATGAGGTTACGTTTCTCTAAGTTTTTCTTTGTTTTTTTTTTATTTATTTAGTAATTTATTTATTTTAAAAATTCTATTGAAAGATCTTTGGTGCTTATTAAAATATCACATCTAATAGAATATTCTTATATGTTATGTATGCATTATACATTTGCACCAAGTGCCAGGTTAATAATTTCAATTTTGTGCAGTTTTGAATTATCCTTAACGTTGTCGAGAGTGTATAAAATATTAAAATTAAATCAGATAATGCATTATAATATTATTATTTAGTATTTAGCTATTGTAATTTAATTATATACAGCAAAAAAAACAGACACTAACATGTTGTGTAACAATTATACCTATTCCTTCTTCTCTATTCTTATAAATAGTTATTTTTAATATAGCCTTCAATTATATATTTACTTGCTATGTTATATAATAATAATTAAATATTATATAATTTTTATTACATATTTCTTGCACTGGTGTTGGCAACACTAACAGAAGGTTGGTATATATGTATTTTTTTTTATTTAATGATATCAATTATTATTATTTTTTTAGTTATCTCTTTATTTTATTTTAAACACTAATGCCTCTGATATTTAATAGTCACTTAATATTATGAATAGCGACTGCTGTTAATTTAATAATATCTTATATGATTACATATTTAATGATTTATTTATTTATATGTGTTTTGTGTAGAGAATAAATTTAAATTTATTCATTATCGAATTCAAATTTATTAATGATTTTTTTAGAACGGGTATGGTTAAAACATTAACACTCATATACCGCGAAAATGGTATAGTCAAAGGGCTGTATCGCGGTATGACCATCAACTACATACGAGCTATACCAATGGTGGCCACTTCCTTCTCTACATACGAATTGATGAAACAACTTCTACAACTCGACACCGGAATGAAAATATCGTAGAACACGAAATAAATAATTTTAGTTAGGACAATAAATTTCTGACGGATATGTAGCATTGTCAGTGTTGCAATTATATATTTAAACTAGCATTGCCCGCGGCTCCGCCCGCGTTCAGATGACCAAAAACCAAATTCTTAGGTTTTACATATTAGTATACTCTTATATTGCAGTTTTTGTATTTTTTCTCAGAAATGATATATTTTCCCGCGGTAAAAAGTATCCTATATGTTGACCCGGATAACCAGCTATCATCATACGAAATTTCATCAAAATCTGTTCAGTGGTTTTTCAGTGATGCGGTAACAGACAGACAGACAAAAATTCTAAAAACTATACATTCGAACTCTGTATCGATAATAATGTGTATGTCAATTAGATTTTCCAAAAAATATTTATTGTACAAATTCGACTTAGTTTGAATTTTATTATATGTGTAGATAAAGATATCTCAACAAATTCTTAATTTGGGTACACTGTTTATATTTAAATATTTGTTAATATTTAAATTCAAGTTAAAATAATTGATTTTTTAAGCAACTACGCAACAGTATTGCTTTTTTAACTAAGATTAAACTAAATTCTAATACATGTACTTTTTTAAGTAAAAGTGCTCTTGTATACTGTAATAATTTTTTTTTGGTTTGAATTTGTAAACACTGCCAAGTTCCGTATCTGTCGGGAGAAACACAAAAATATTTTTTGTACTAGAATTAGTGAAGCATCGTACAGGTTGTAGGTATTAATTAGGCTACTTATATTATTAAATAAAAAATGTTGTAAAACTTTGTTTCAATATCAAGGATGATTATTATTTGATTTTTTTTTGTTTATCAACAATCAGTATTTTCTTACTTCGTAAGCTTTAAGCTCTAAAAACTAAATGTCCTAGATATTTGATTATTTTAATTAACCAATAAGAAAAGTGAGATTTTATGCCTTCTCGGTATTACAGTATTTGTTCAGTATAAAAAATATATTCAAAGCTTTTCAAAGTCCCATTGCTGGGCACGGGCCTCCCTTCAGTACGAGGGGGATCAGGCCTTAGTCCACCACGCTGGCCAAGTGCGGATTAGCGGACTGAGCACGTCTTTCGAAAACTTGCTAGGTTCTCTCAGAAGTTCTTTTCGCCGTAAAATAAGTGGTAATCACGTTGAAAATGATTCTCAAATGAATATGTTAGAAGTGTGAGACCCGGGGCTTGAACCAGCTACGTTCGTTTAGTTTTCTTAACAGCACTTCACCACTGGGCTTCGTCCGAAAATAATAATAATATTAAATAAAATCCGAACGCATCCCTTTTATTAAAATATTAACGGCAATCGAGATTGTTTAATGTATAAAAAATGTTTTGTATATTTTGTAAATTTAAAGGAAAAATTATTTAATGAGGTATATTTTATATATATTCAAACCTTGAATGATGAAATCATTATTATACTTACTTAAAATATTTTTTAAGTTATACTTTTTTTGGCACGTTTGGAAAAAATTATGAAAGTAAAGTTTTTACGATGCGCGCGCGCACACCGACAGCCAAAAAGCGACATGGTGAAGTTAGCTGCATTCCTTTTACGGGATGAAAATTGAAATCTATTTTTTGTTCTGTTGTGCCAAAGAAGTATAACTTCTTATGTGCGTACATACATAAGTACGCACACACGTTTTTTGTGTATTTTTTATTTTTCAAAATATAATTGTTTATTTTTATAGCATCCAGGGTAAAAGTAAATGGTTACTTTTATTTTTAAGTTTTGAATAATAATTTGACAATAATGTTTACTTGTGTATAATAAACATTGTTAATTGAAAAATAAGAAAGATTATAATACTTTTTTATAAACGGTTTGGGGTACAAATATTATAAAATGATATAAGACTTTTTATAATAAGGATATATATTTTCTTTTAATAACTAAAGTTGCTCTCGCATTATTTTTGTTTCGAACGAAAACTGAAAGTAATTTTTTTAACTAATATAAAATCTCTTCAAGAGTATCTATATAAAGTTAAAATTTTTAAATTTCTCAACATGATGCCGCTTGCTATTCTATAATAAATCATATTCAGACGTAACCTACCACGTGTAAAATTTAATAATTATTTAAATTGATTTTTTCGAAAGTTGTTATACATAGTTCGTATTCAGTGATGAAGATGTTGCTCTCTCAAGAATTCATATTATAATTTGTATATTTTATGAGCTTACAAATGTTGAAATGTAAATTTGTTTTATATCTAAATCATTTTGTATGAAAAAAAATTTTCAATGACACTGTACTATTATGCTGTTATGTACAGAGATACTTGTATAATTATATTTTTAAGATTTTCGACACCTGACGTAAAGTGAATTTAAATCTACATCCGAACTTACTTATTATTATTATTACATCTGAACTAAGTATTGTCTGTCCGTAATTTATTTGAAATTATATTTCGACATTTTAATTATAGTATAAGCAGGAAACATCTAACATATTTTCAACAAAAAAGGATAGTTTTACAATTTGACTATATCAGTATTGATCACAAAAAGAAGCTAATTGTACCAAGTGAAAAGCACAATGTCTTGTAAAGATTAAACATTATTATTATGCAATATTTATTTTATGAAATAAATTTATTTCCATAAATTTTCTTTTTAATTTATGAACACACATGTAGCTATAGTAAATTAGCGACTCACCCTCGCTCCACTCGGGTTCGTCCCTAGATACGTTACTAGTATAGTATTATATGATCTGTGATACATTTTAAGGATTAGTATATATTTCTCAGAGATGATATATTTTCCGCAGTAAAAAGTGTCGTATAAGTTTACCCGGATAAGTAACCAGCTATCATCATACCAAACTTCATCAAAATCTGTCCAGTGGCTTATCGTGATGCGTTCCCAGACAGACGGACAAAAACTTATAAACTATAGATTCGGCCACTGTATCGACAATAATGACTATTTCAATTAGATTTTCAATAAAAAATATTTAATGTACAGATTCAACTCGGCTAGGATTTTATTATATGTACCCATATAGAAAGTCTATTCATATTAATATTTTCATATATTATTGATAATTTTCATTCGCACAAATCCATTAAGGAATTTTTATTATAACATAGAAATCTTGAGCTACTTCCAAGTCAAAAAGAGGAGATCAGCGACGTAATAAAACATTTTTATATAATTAATTTTATTTATTATCTAATTCCTATCAACGGGCATAGTACAGAGTTGAAAGAATAAACCGTTTCCACTTTTATTGCATTTATCGACTTCAATTTTTGATTTAACCATATAATATAATGTGTATACAACAACGACGCAATGCTAATATTTGCAGTCGTCTCTCATACAACACTCGCATACAATAATTGCAACTTGTCTGAGGTGCGAATGTTGCATGCGTATGCGGTTTGCCAGGAAAGCCTTAATTATAGACGCGAGCTTCGATCGTGTGAAATATTTTTACGAACGCAATAAAATCAATATTATGTAATACGTTATTTTTACTCTATTCCATACAAAGGAAGCTCGATATCATACATTTTTTTTAGTTTTTAAGGTTTTATTCGTTTACCTAACTTACTTATTTAATACTTAACAAAACGTGTGGCGTCCGATGTCATTGGTGGGTAAGTCTTTGTATCGAGTACACACGCGCTCAATAAAATCGAAGTGCAGATTTGGAAATGTAATTATGCTTCGTAAGCGAATTCTAAATTATAATTACATGGAAATTACTGTATCTATTTTTCATATTGAAAACTGCGACAAAAAATGAATTGTTAAATAATAAAAAAAAAACAACTCACGTGTTCAATCGCCACAATATATATTTAGGATATTTTAAATTAAGATGGACGATTAAAAATGACGTTAATGATATAATTTAAATTTATAATATAGACAAATTTAGATGGTAGCCGCCGTTGGTTTTTAAAAGTATTCGATCATTATTTAAATCGATTTTGAAATATCTCATTAGAAAGTCTTTGTCGAGTCATTCACCATCGTCCATCTGCTAAAAATTAAAATTCCAATGTATATCTCATATATATACTCATAAAAAATTGTATATTTTGTTACCTACCATCATCTTGGAAGGGAATATGCATGCGCTTACGTTAAACCATAACAATCTACGTAATGCCTTGATCTTAGATATTTACAAGATCGTCTAAAATGAAGAAAGTAAAAAGGTTGCAGCTCCACGCTCGTGAAACACTTTATTCTGTTAAAACAGGTACTGTGGCACAAAAATAGGAGAATATGGACAAATCAACCTAAAAATGCACGTCTCAACATTTTATGGCAGAATGGAACGAGCATTCTAGACGCACACTCTAATACATTTCAACTCCGTCGGACGATAATATATTATTGAATTATGCAAATTCCACCATTCTGTCATAAAATTAAATGCTTGCTATTGTTCTACGCGAGAAACATGACGAGTGCGCTCAGTTGTGCGTCGCTCGTGAGCGCGTCCAATACGTAAAATCGGAAAACAAAAAAAAAATGTATATATATAAATTTAAAAGCTAAATTTTAAAAGTATAAAAACGAGGCTCCATAATATTTAGTATCGAGTGAACTGCAATATGCGTTGCTGTGACAAACCGCAACTTGTGCTCGTGAGTCACCGGGAAGCGATACGATGGTATGTCCATTCCCGACGATCGTCGGGGGCCTCGAGGCGAGTAAATAATGAAATAAAACTACCGAATAGCAAATGTACGCTGTTTAATGAGGTCTAAGTGTCTTTGATACATCGTAAGTTACATATAAAAGTGAACCGTCGCGCCGTCGCCACGCAATGAACATACCAGCATAAGTAGCGCGAGCGAACTGCCCGCCGGCTCTTAGACTATCTGACACTGCCGTTGACCTTGAATTGGAAACGAATTGATGTTACAAAATGTATTCATGTGTTCATATAGTTACCAAGGCAGAGCCGGCGCGGGGCAGTTCGTCCAAGGCGAGGCAAGAACCTAAAACTGCAGTGACTTCGACCGAGAACGTTATCAGGGCTGCCAGATCGTATAATTGGATTCGAAAATTGTAAAATATGGTTGTTTTATGTATATTTCATTTTATGTTATTACATATTTTTAGTGATTTTTTTTATTCATCACATATCTACTATTTCTCAACAGTTTTGTTAATTTGTATAATAAAATTTGATTTGGTATAATTTGAGTAATCCAGCGGTATAGAATAAATTGGCTCTATTGGCAGCAGTTGTATCTACTGGCAGCCCTGGACGTTATGCAAACAAATCACCTAACGTTTAAATTTTACACATACACCGCCACAGCCTCTCCCCATCTCCCCCTTGCCCGCTCTCAATCTCTGTAATCACTAGTCTATACATTAATGTACTATGCGCAGTAACGCTACATATTTATTTATACACACACCGACATTCGAATAAAGTATATATGCAAGGACTTCTGTTCACAATATATTTTATATTTATAAAATTGCGTGCGTATTTCGCTTCAATGTAATACTGACATTGTCAAAAAGTTTTCGGTATTGACATACACTTACTTCTAATCATATTTTACATAACAACAAAGACTTCACTTTAGACAGAAGCGAGATACTGAAAACCTATCATATAAAACACTTGTGTGAGATACACAATAATTCAACCTAACCGTAAAAGTCGAATTCCAAAACTTTTTGACACAAGCAGTATATTGGAATAATTACAATTTGTTAAAAATATCGAATTTTTGTAAATATAGCGCTTCCAAATAATGATTCGTTCACGATGTAGATCTCCATTATATTATCAACTGACTTAATCTTCTAAAAGATATCTTTTTATTAATCATTTTATCCATGAAACCACAGCGAGATCGACCCAAAATAAGATGCGTGCAATAGTATGCATGTGCGAAAGACTTAAAACAATATCCTGTAGACATCGTATTTTTGCATTTTATTAAAACAGCTCTTTACATGCTCTAAAATATAATAAATACGCATCACGAAGCACACAACCATACTCATATATTGACAATACTATTCCCTTATTTTCTTTTTAATTTACATATTATGAAAACAAATCACGTCTAAACGCACACACATACACAGGAGCATACAAATTATAATATAGATTACCCGATTTATCATTTCTTTATTGCTTTAAAGTTCACTTTAACAGTTTTACGGCGGTTTTCAATAACCTATATCTGAAATATTTCTTATTAGGAGATAGAAATATGACTTAAGCTTCATACAAATTATGTCAAATTCTTTTTACTAGTAAGCAATATCACAGATAGATAGGTTATTGGGATTCGCCGTTAGTGGCAAAGAATGAGTATTAAACCGGAAGTTTGGTAGGTCGGTGTGACGGGGGGTCGGTAGTCACGTGAGGGATACTTTATACCCATCCTCTATCACAGCCTCAGTGTGACAAAGGGTTAAGTTTATACTAAATTTTAATACACCGACGGTATGATCGAGGAAATGTTTATGCTTAGTTGGGTGTGTCGGTGTCGGTGTGATAGAGGTTGGGTATAAATAGGCGCGGTCATATGGCGGCAAGCCAGTGCGCCATGCGCAGCAGGCTGTGGCGGTCGAGGCGGGGGCGGGCGGAGCGGGCGCGGGCGGGGCGGGAGGTCGCGCGGGACGCGGGCGGGCGGCGCGCGGGGCGGCGGCGCAGCGCCCGCCGCTCCTGCTCCAGTTGCGCCTTCGCTGTGAACAGCGCGACTGTTTTAATTAAATACTATAATAAAAATTACATTTTGAAATTAGACAAGTGATGTCCAAATTGTTTTATTAGCAAGCTATACGATCAATAAGAATCAAACATTATTTTCACAAAAAAAACCCTAGACATATAAAAAAGAAATTCACATTAATTAATTTGTAAACAAACAGACTTCTCTAAAACCTAACAAAACAATAAATTAAAAAGATACCAATGTAGATAAGATACTTACGTGCAGCCTACATGAAGTAATCCGGCGTCCGCCGCGTCACGTGCGGCTCGCCGCGCCGCGGGGCCGGGTCGAACTGAAGGCTGCACAAACAGACATTGTTATATATAAATAATGTACAATTACCATTGTAATATAAACCAATATTGAATAAAAGGTCATAAACTTAAATATCCACAGTATTAGGACACAAGTCCGTAGAATTCGATTTGTTTGAACAAATACAAATTGTCATCACTTTGCGCTGATAATCATTCCATAACTTAACTATCTATTTTTCGTGTACATCCCATTATCCCATAATCCCTAATAATTAAAAATAAATGCGAAAGTTTAGATGGATGGATGTTATTTACTCCTTCACGCCAGAACGGCTGAACGGATCTGGATGAAATTATAGTCCGGAATAGTACATAGTTTTTTTATTTTATAGCCTTTTTACTTTTAATCTCGGGAAAATGTACGGTTCCCGTAGGATAGATTTGTTTTGGTTTTTTACTAGGAACAGATCCGAGCGAAAAGAGTGACTTGCTAGTATTGTATAATTTTTCAGGATAATAAAATGTAGCTATGTTTATATCCGAGATATAAGCTATTTTAATAGCAAATTTCAATCAAATCTGTCAAGCTTTAAACTAGTTTTCACAATCTGCGTTATAAACAATGCAATATTTATTATATAACCAATACCGTAGAAAAAAAAACCTTATTACTTCAGAGAGTAAAAAGTAAATAATTGTCCGTATAATCACATAATAGCGTCATGCCCATTAATTATAATAATATAATGAAGTAAACTTACAATGAATACTTGAGCGCATCATCCAATTCCATTATGGCGGCTTGATTTCCACACCTGCGATAAAAAGAAACATTACATAAATCCTTTAACAACAAATTAAAAAGTATAAAAATATGCATAAAAAGTAAATATAAATAATTTACGTAATAAATGTTTATTTATTACGCCATTTGTAACCTATTATGTATTATTTCATAAAACTTCATATACATACATACAAGCAATATCTTTATTTGGATTTAAACCTATATGATTATATGACCATAATTGCCGTTTAAAACTTGTATTGCATAAAAGATACATAGTATATATTTTTTATTATTTTTTTATTTATTAGATACAATAAAAAGATGGATATACAGTACAATAGGATAAAACGACATGGGACGTGGCGTTATCACACATTTATCTTTGTCATTTTAAATTTTCTTCTTAATTTGTTAAATGAACCTATGGAAATAATATATTGATTTCATTAAAAGGTATTTTCTATTATTTTAAAGATAACTATATTTAAGAGCGGATTTTTTCTTGAAATTTTCCCAAGGAGGGTTGACGTCGGGCACCTGGCCGGTCGTAAAACTTTTGCCAAATCCTATCAGCAGTACAGAAGATGTACTGCGCCGACCCCAAGTGATTGGGAAATGGGCAAGGAAAAGAAGAAGAAGATTTTTTCTTGAAATTCATGTGGAGTAAATACATACTTTTAAAGTATAACCTATAATTGAAAAAAAAAAAACAAAAAAAAAGGTCATGCTCTTTATCGAAAGACAAATTAAACGTAGATAATTAAAAGGAGAAGTTACCTATAGCAATAATTGGGCGCGGAGAATATAGTGACGACGTTGCGGTCGTGACACCAGTTGTAGCCCTCCATGACGAGCTGGTGGGCGCGCGACACGAGCGTCAGCCCGTTGCTGTGGTTGAACGTCTCCGAGATGTCCTGGCCGAAGGTGTAGCCGGCGCCTCGGGGCGATATACCCCATCCGCCTCTGAACAATTCACATACACATTTAGTAAATATTTATCTTAACACAGTATAAAAATATATATATAGTTTGCTTTAGGATTTTGGTAGATGATCGCCTTTGATTTTAACGGACATGCTGTCAAATACAAGGGTTGTCAAAAGTATCAATCGTTCCGTATGTACGTAGGATAAGTAGATAATTATTGTTTTACAATATTGTAAACAATTATTATTTCAAAACAGCAACTGTTGAGTTGTCACCGGCTCTTCTCAGCAGAACTGCCTTCCGAGCCGGTGGTAGATTCCTCACGGACTGACTACACTGACATTTAATTTAATATAAATTTAAACTGTAAAATTAACGATTCAAAAGTGCTTGTAAAAGCCTATTTGAATAAAGTATATTTTTATTTCACATTTAAAAGTTAAACGCAATAGTTCGTTGGATCTCGTAGCAAGTTAAGTTTATACCCGGCAACCCTAACACCGTTTCCCGACTGTGATATCAAAATATATATGGCAGTAGGGAGCACTTCATATCTTATAATTAATTATATACAGATACATACATGACTTTTGTACTCATAATAAGTGCTAATAAATATTTTTATTATTTAAAAAATGTAATTTCATCACGATTGGTTTAATATCACCTACATAAAATATATACACCACTAAACATTATTATCTATGAAGCCTTGACTTGAAAAATTGTTGAAGCATAAAATACACCCAGTTGTACTTTTCAAGATTTAGTATTTCAAGTTTTACCGAGATTAAAAACAAAATGGAGTTATTACATTTTTCTTATTATAAGTATAAAAATATTAATTTTAATTATTATATTTGACATTGAAATTACCTGGAGGTTATAACGACTTCCAAGGTGAGTTGTCTTCTTTAAAAACCACTTTCGTAATAACTAATTTCAACACAATATTTTACTTATACAAATATTATAATAAGACTGTTTTTAAGGTAACATATTCTAATAAGAGTAGAAGCGATATATTTTTCAAAGAAAAATCCATTATGTTCTAAGAGTCATTATTATAATTGCATATATAGGTACATTTAAGTTCAAGAATTGTTTGTGGGAATAAGAATGTAGCAATGACCTAACTAGATTTTAAAGTTATTGCACAGAGTGACGGATCCACTTGGAATAATGTTAACTTATATAATAATCAACTACACAAACCTACAAATCAATTTTATGTAAAAATCCTGTGTAGAATAATAATAAATAATGTATGACCAATGCGATAAGTCATGCGTTTGATTTTCATCCGATGCAAATATTTATTTGTAAATATTTAGGTATTAAGTATTGAAACGAAATAAAAAAAAAATAAACACCTTTAATCACCAATCTTGATAAATAAATCTTGCACTTTTCTATTTATAACTTGACTGGATCAAATAGAAGAAGTTGATAAATTATACTGAGATAAGTTGGTCAGGAAGCGTATGTGACCTTAACCGGCATATAAGGTTATATTATGTAAAGATCAGAAAAAAAACAATTATTTATATCTAGACACAAGAAAAATGGCGATTGATTAAGTATGTATAAATATATATAGTTATAAAAAGTTTGTTTTGCTTTCTAGTAACTATATTCATGATTATATACCTATCTATACATATAATAAAATTGTAACTAAACCGAATCTGTACATTTAATATTTTTGGGAAAATCTTATTGAAATAGACATTATTATCGATACAGAGGACGAATCTATAGTTTTTAGAATTTTTGTCTATCTGTCTGTCTGTCTGTTACCGCATCACACAAAAACCACTGAAGGGATTTTGATGAAATTTGGTATGGTGATACCTGGTTATCTGGGTCAACATAAAGGATACATTTTACTGCTGGAAAATATCTCATCTCTGAGAAATCTATAGTAAACGCTAAAACGTAACTAGCCCCCGCGCTCCACTCGGGTTTGTCGCCTAGCCGAGTCGCTAGTAAACTATAAGGCATAAACCATACTATATTGTACTATAGAGAATTTTCAAATCAGAAAATTCCTTAGAAAAACGTTCGTGTAATTACACTCAAACATGCGAGCACTCAAATCCAATTTAACGATAGAAAAAATTAAATACAATTACAATGTTAATCTCATATTTAGTTACATCGACACGTTTAACCTGATCGATTGGATTTAAACTATGTTAGGTAAGTACTATAAATACATTACAGAATATCTACACGAAAGCAGACCAGAAAGCACTGCTCTGGCCTTTAGTACTGAGGTAGCGGGTTCAATTTTGATGGATATATGCATATTTTGCTTCAATGTATGATAACAAGTAAAGGAAAAAAGACGGAGCGTAATGAATCATTATGTTTTCCTCCCTGGAAGTATTAATGTACATAATTATCGCTAAACTATGAGACACGAAGATAGCTGAGACATGCCCTTGTCCATAACATTAAAAATGATTCACTATCGTCAAGATAAAGCTATCAAGTAGACTGGTCAGTCTGTTTATTCCAATTATATTGTGTCTATTATAATTTTCTATATTGATTTTAGTGACCTAGATATGTGTGTTTTGATGATATGCATTTTGTTCTAATTTTAGAATTTTATTTGCACGAAGGTGTTTTTAATGAATATATGATTTAAAATATGCAAATATTAAAGCTTGCACGATAACGTTATTCAATACAAAAAACACCTAAAATTATATTCGCATGACGAAACATAATTTAATTAAACATCATTACTTCTTAGTAAGTCATCGAAGTGTTTATTATGAGACATCTCTCTAGTGATGTAACATTTTGTACCTATTTATTAATCAAACAAACTAACTGCAGCACCGTTCTTCCGGACGGAATGGATTAATACTACTAAATAATGAACTCATATTATCTAACATCCATACTAATATTTTAAATGTAAAAGTATGTTTGTTTGTTTGTTTGTTTGTTTGTTTGACCTTCTTTCACGTCGAAACGCAGTGACGGATTGGCGTGATTTTTTGTGTGGAGATAGTTGGAGGGCTGGAGTCACAATGGTTACTTTTTATAGCGGGAGAATATCTCATTCCCACGGGATAACACGTCATAATACAATCCAAAAAAATATTTATGATCAGCATTACTTGAAACTTGGTATTATTTCTCTTCAAAAAAATTAAATAAATACGTGTTTTCGCATGTTTCGATATTCATCCTATTAGGGGGTGAAAATATATGGTATTGAAAATTTGGATGAAACTACCTTTTTAGAGATTTTTTTGTAGATTCTATTCGGTCACGTAAAGAACATCAAATCCTATACATACATTAGAATCAAATATAAATAAAGCACGAAGAAGGAAGCTAAAAATTTAGAATGGAATATGCTAAATTCAAGGCTAAAAGTGCAACATTTCGTATCAAATTCCATTCGCTCATTAACTGTTAGATTTTTGTGTATAACTCACCTGTCATCAGGGTCACTCCATAACAGATCGCACATGGGTCCCTCATGGGGCACCTCTTGCACACGGTCCAACGCTCGGATGTGGTCCAGGGTGTCTATAGACGGGCTGAGACCGCCGTGCAGGCAGAATATCTGTCCGTCCACTAAAGCGGTGAGGGGCAAAAAGTCGAATAGATCCGTGAAGTGTTTCCATACAGAGGCATTGCCGTATTTGCGGAGACATTCGTCGTAGAAGCCGTACACTTGGGTGATTTGACGTGACTCGTGGTTACCGCGGAGGATTGTTATTCTCTCGCGGTACCTAACCTGTAATGAAAAGAGAAAATTATGACAACATTGTATTTATAGTTTCGTATTATATTCTTGGGAATACATTATTTGACAGTAGTAAAAATCATATTACGTAGAATAGAGCTTCTTAAGAACATGTTTTTATCTTAATTATTTAAAAACAAGCGACTTACTGTCGCCTCATTCGGTTTCGTCCCTAGCTTGATTCGCCATACAAATTTTCATCCCCATTTTCACCCCCTTAAGGGATGATTTCCGGGATAAAAGGTATCATATGTCCTTCTCGGGGTCTCAAACTATCTTCTTACCAAATTTCAAAAATCACAAACTTTACCTCGTTATAATATATAGATAAAACAAATATAGATAAAATTTTACTTCCTAAGGGGTCAAAACTCGTGATGCAAACGCAGTAGGCGTTTCCGTCAACATGTCTTATTACACTACAAAGTGACTCGATGACGTAACCGATTACTATAATAAATAGTACCTATAGCATAAAGCCTCTTTTTGTGTTAATAAATAATCAATACAACCAATGCAAGTTGGTACGTGTTATAGCTAAATAGACGTAAAAGTTTTGTGTACGACTTCGTTAATCGACTCGCGTAATAAAACCAAGCCTGAAAAGTGATTCACATACCAACGCGAAGAATTAGTGTTACTATTAACACACATACGACCTTTATAATGTAAATTCATTCAAAAATAACACACATCTGTCCGATATAAGTTATTGATTGGAAATAGGGCAAAAAGAAATAAAGCCCAGTTGTGATTTAAACTAATAAGACTTGTTTTTTGGGTAATGGGATTTTAACACATTGGATAACAGAATCGGGGGATCTAACGTGCGCAATATTAGTGGGGAGGGGGGTTGGTCGGGGTCGCAGAAAATGTGACGTAGCGTGGCGAACGGAGGGGTCTAAAAGGTAAAATTTAGCGTGACGTATTTTATGAACGGCCCCATATAGGTTACAATACATATTACAATATTTTCATTTTAAACATTAAAAAAAATAAAATAAAGAAAACTGTTTTAATGCATATAAACTTAAAACACGTCATTCTATCGTTTATATTAATGTGGCACGAGCTAACACTATACTAATTTACATGTAGAGACCATACTCATTCAAAGAGAATCCCATAGCAATATCACAAAGCATTAAATTAGGCGAATGAATGAATATATGTAGTACAATTTATTCGAATGTGAATTATCTAGATTGCCATATTGAGACTAAACAAAACGATTCACCAATTATTACAGTGTGCTAAAGTTCAAAAAGTCAAAAATAATCATTATATTATATCGGCATTCTTTTAAAGTAAGTTTATTAACTCAAAGTAAATATTATTAAGTAATTGATTAACATTTCAGTAATTCCCCGCTATAAATTAGATACCTAGTCTATCTGTTAGATATCTAATTTTTTTTAGAGGAAAAAGGTGCTGTTTCGTCGGTAAATCGGCTATCATAAAATATCATATTTGTGAAAGTAAAAGTGATAATAATCTCTTTGATAAATGTAATACAAACAGTGACCTGCGTTTATCTTAGATACCGGCTGATACGGCGGCTTGGTCTCACGTAGCTACATTAGAGACTATGAGAATGTTTTGCTAAACAGTTGTTGAGATGGGTTGTTGTGAATCTAAACGTTCGATGCAACATGTCTTATATGATCACTAGTACTGCCCAAGGCTCCGCCCGCGTTCAAATGACCAAAAACCAAATTCTTAGGTTTTACATATTAGTATACTCTTACAATGCAGTTTTTGTATTTTTTCTCAGAAATGAGATATTTTTCCGTGGTAAAAAGTATCCTATATGTTGACTCGGATAACCAGCTACCACCATACTAAATTTCATCAAAATCCCTCCAGTGGTTTTTCCATGATGAAATTCTAAAAACTATAAATTTGGCCTCTGTATCGATAATAATGTCTATTTCAATAAGATTTCCCAAAAAATATTTAATGTACAGATTCGGCTTAGTTACAATTTTATCATATGTATAGATAATGGATAGGTGAAAATTCATAACATTCTTTGCTTTTACGTTATGACCCACTGACTCAAAAATATTATTATTTATAATGCAAATTATTAATATAAATGTGAAATGAGCGTTGACTATCTTGTATGTTTTGCTTATAATAATGTAATTCCTATATTATAAGTTTAAATAGAAAACCCGCGTTTTTATTCAAAAACGTGGCACACGATATCATTATCATATATAGTTGTGTCTAGACAACTCCCTAAAAGATAAACAAATCTCATTTGATTGAAACACACAAAAAAGGTTCAATAAATCTCACAATTCTCATTTCATGGATTGGAATGAGAAGTAAACAACATGTTTTTGATCGGATCGATTTCTCGGAATGGATCTTATAATAGATGAAGACTGTAGAGAAGCTACCATAATATTATTATTCTATTTACAGGTCTTCTTATCTATTATTATTCTATAGAAAAATTAAACAAAGAGTATTTAAAAACATAGACAATTAAATATTTATTTAAAAGTATATTTATTGCAAATTTAGTATGTGACTAGCGTCTCACCTCTCTCCGCTCGGATTCGTTCCTAGGTACGTTTGAACGTTTAGTATAGATTTCACATAGATGAGATATTTTCCCGCAGTAAAAAGTGTCCTACATGTTGACCCGGATAAGAAGCTATCATTGTACCAAATTTCATTAAAATCTTTCTAGTGGTTTTCTAGTGATGCGTTCCCAGACAGACAGACAGACAAACATTCCAAAAACTATAGATTCGGCCTCTGTGTCGATAATAATGACTATTAAAAATATTTAATGTACAGATTCAAATCAGAATTTTATTATATGTATAGATTATATTATAATAAATAACTCGTATATCAATCAATCTGTCAGTAAGTACGTTCTTACACAAATGAGTCTTGTCAGTTGTCACTCCCTCACACATCACTTGCATAACGTTAAGTCATTGAACGCAATAAACAATCTCAAGTATTATACAATAGAGATCCCACAGGGCACTGTAATGGTTCCTACAAAATTCATATTAGTCATTGTAAGGTATTATCATGCTTCGTTAGTTGATATTACTCATTCTGTACCAAGCTTTTAAATACGTAGGTATATTTAAAACAACTAATTCTAAAGTAAGACCGAATATTATTCAAGTGATCTTATAATATTAAATGAGCAGTTCTGTATATATTTAAATTTAAACGCAAAATTGTCATTTTACACCGACTTATGCAATGAAACTGACAGCATAATGCAATCGAAAACTACTACGAAGCATTCTTTTGTTTTACCGGAAAACAAATGTCCAAAACAAACTAGCAACGACTGCGGGAATATATCTCACTTCTCAGTAGTGTCTGACAATCCAGCCGGGGAAGAAGCTAAGAGATACACTGATAGGCGGTCGATTGCTCCTGGTACCTCTAGGATAGTTGAATGGACCGTGGGAGCAACCCCAAGGCTGTTGTAGACTGCCTCTGCAGCTAGACGTTGGAGCTTCGTGGTTAGGTACGTAAGTGCTGTTAAAAAGCTCCTGAAAAGTTGGGTTTTTATCCATAGCGGATTTTGCAGGCTCAACGACGTTTTGTAGATTGAACGCGTGCGAAGCCGCGGGTTCCGCTAGTTTATAAATATTCTACAAAAACAGTCCGTTCCTTGTCTACACTAATATTACGAAGTAATGTTTATAAGTTTGGATGTAAAGAATAATCTCTTAAACTACTGATCCCTTTCTGAAAATTCATTCAAAAAAAGAGAGAGTTCAAGCTAGTGATTTATAAAACTGAACGTTACCTTTAACGCAACAAGCAATGTGACGGTCTCCACACTGTAGTAGCCGCGGTCCACATAATCGCCCATGAACAGATAGTTGGTGTCGGGCGAGCGGCCGCCGATGCGGAACAGCTCCATCAGGTCGTGGAACTGGCCGTGCACGTCGCCGCATACAGTCACCGGACATTTCACTTCTTGCACATTCGACTCTTTACTAAGAATCTCTTTTGCCTGAAAAGATTATTTTTAATAAGGCACAGGAATAAATGAATCGCACTACTATTATATATGCGAAAGTTTGTATGTGTGTGTATGTTTGTTACTACTTCAAACTGAAAAGGCTGGACAGATTTAGATGAACTTTGGTATGCAGACAGATTAGGAATTAAGAGTAACATTTAGGCTAGTTTAGTGTTAGGAACCCACCCGAGTGAAGCGTGACTTAGTCACAAGTAATTCAAAGATTCAATACAGATACATTTTTATGGCAGGCTTGTAATATTTCCTTCTTAGGTCTCTACGTATTGATATGATATCCGGGACACTTTTGTAGCATATATGAATTTAAATCGATAAAATGTAAATTCAGTCTGAACTCAATAACGAAGATGTTACTTTCAATAGATATTCAAGGTTAGACGAAGCTATTAATACCTTCAGATAACTTCAGAAAAAGGTTCCTAAATCCTAATAAAAATGAATGTTTGATCATCACAACGTATACATTAGATGCAAAACCGTACGTACATCCGATTGCTATGAAATATTGGTGATATAATGTGTAACGCCTGCAGAGATTCCTATCGTAACACTCTCAAAGTACCTACCTACAAACTTATGCAACGTAGCGCACAAATTTTATCTGATAATTTGATTTTTATTAGTTTAAATAGTATTTAAATATATGTAAGTAAATGGTGCTGGTGAAGATGGTCTAGGTGGGTTAGGCAGATTATAATTAATAGTTTCCTATGCCTATACGCTTCAACTATGAGTACATTAACACATTGTTGTAGCATTGGTACGTTCACCTTGCGAAAACTTAGTGACCTTTAAGCAACTACAATATGTACATACTATACATTAAATATATGAGCCGACATTTAAATATTTGACTATCCACACTCACGCAAAGATTCATTAAGTATTTAAGGTATTTTAATAAACAAATAGAAGCTGCCCAGGCATAATTTGCAGTACCATAACTTTATATGAACAAAAATTGAATAAAAGCAGTTTAAAATTACTGTGGAAAGTCATTAAATTTTGTTAAAATGATAATACACTCTATAAATAAAACCAATTCAAAATAAACCATATAAAATGAAACCCCCAGTTACGAGGAATTGTATCAAATCCGACTGCCAGATGTTAGGAATAGGAAATTGTTTATTATTTCATCGCAAGCGGGCACGACTCTCGCATTCAAAAGGGCATAACTGCTAGTTCTGGTGATATTACCAATAGAATAAGCAATAAAAGATCGTGCATTTGCAGTAAAATATGCATAATATTCATGGAAATAATTATTACATACTTCACGTTACATAATTATTGTAAAATGGAGAAATAATACGTAATATTTACTAAAAGAGCATGAAAACAGATTTATGTGTAATGTTCCTGCTTTTACACAAGTCGTTGTTTTCCTTCAAGATTTAGCACAAGAACTTGTTACGTGACGGTTCAAAGTAGGTTCGTAAGATTTTCTTAAAAGCTCTAGGTGGTTTACGTAAGTTTTTTTTTTTGAATTTTTACTTAAAAAATCCAGCTTTACATTTTATTTTTAAGGAAAATGTAATAATGCACATTTTCATTAGGATAAAAGTTTTAATTAGACATTCGTATCAGTACAAACAAAGCTGGTTAAGAAGCTTTCGCTTTACAAAAAGGCAGTGATCGTATAGTCAGAACGAACATGAACGCACCGATCAAGATGCCCTCAACTGGTTTCAAATCCAGTCAGTTCATAGGAAGTCTTTGTAAGGTATTTCCCTGAACAAGATTAGTTTATTACGTATTGAGGAATAAGATAAAAATTTTCCGCCCCTGAAGCACGAAAAATAAGAAACCTGACTAATATTATAAATACACTAGCATTGCCCGCGGCTCCGCCCGCGTTCATATGACCAAAATAGCGCTATTGTTATTTTTTTCAAGATAAGCTATTTTTAATAGTTTTTGCCTTATTTAGTAAGTTACATTGCTAAAATATATACAGTATCTTCGATGTTTTATTCTTACCATGTATTTTTTCTCAGAAATGCGATAGGTATTTTCCCGCGGTAAAAGGTATCCTATATGTTGACCCGAATAACCAGCTATGACCATTAAAATCCCTCCAGTAGTTTTTCTGTAATGCGGTAATAGACAGACAGACAAAAATTCTAAAAACTATAGATTCGGTCTCGGTATCGATAATTATGTCTATTTCAGTAAGATTTTCTGGCTTTGAATGGTTTTACATTTATCTCTCGACATTTGCCTGAGAAACATCCTTTCTGATAAGTCATTTGCATAGTGAAATAAGACAATTTAAAATTGAATATTTTAAAATTGAGTACATAATTGTATTATTGAAGCGACTTGTTTGGTCGAATTGTTTTACTTTTATAAAATTAACGTATCGGATTTTTTCGCGTATTTATTTCGACTTTTGGTTCCCGACGCGACGTTTTGACTGCTTTACAGCAATCATAGTCACAGGAGAGACGTTTAGACGTTTTTTTTTTTCACGTTTTAGACGTTTAAAAGTTTGAGATCCGCAAAAAATCCGAAAAGATAGTTTCATTTAAAATGTCAAAATATATTCGCGTAAATCTAAGAGAGTTTTTGTTTCACGTATAAAACCCTTATTAATATCGATCGAAGCTCATGTTTGAAAGAATTTTATCCAGTGGATATATTTCAATCAACATGAAAACAACTTAGGTATACCTAAACTATAATAAAAATAAGATAGCTTACAGTTTTATGTACATACTAGCATTGCCCGCGGCTCCGCCCGCGTTCAGGTGACCAAAAACCAATTTTTTTGGTTTTTTATATTAGTATACTCTTACAATGCAGTTTTTGTTTTTTTTCTCAAAAATGAGATATTTTCCCGCGGTAAAAAGTATCCTATATGTTGACCCGGATAACCAACTATGACCATACCAAACATCAAAATCCGTACAGTGGTTTTTCCGTGATGCGGTAACAGACAGACAGACAGACAGACAAAAATTCTAAAAACTATAGATTCGGCCTCTGTATCGATAATAATGTCTATTTGAATAAGATTTTCCAAAAAATATTTAATATACAGATTCGACTTAGTTACAATTTTATTATATGTATAGAGATATCAGGTACAAATCATACTCAAGAGACACATAATATACCGATTTCTCTCAATATAAATTCCCAACCACTCATTACCAGTTTATCTTTGGTAGAGATTAAGGATTAGAGAGTGCCAAATGTAGTTTTATAGCTACTGCTTTATACCGAAGCAACCAGAGTATATAAAAATTAATTTCTACGCAAAATAAGCTTTCAAAGCTATGAAAGATGACCTGAATATTTTCAGGCTAATCCTTAACCTACGGAGTGCACTTTAAAGGGTGGCAGCTCGAGCGAGGTGGGCGTTGGGGAGATTTCAGCGAGTTCAAAGGATGTATTTACGAGCATGGCTACACTGTTGATCGAGAATATCGGATAGCAAAGTAAACGAAAAATGCACATTTAATTGAATTCGTCAAAATTAAGCTAGCTTACGAAAAAAAAAATTATCCCATGACTTTAACATGCCTATTTATGTAAAAAATAGACAAGTAATATTTACAAATATAGAATAACTGGTAGGTACGAGTAAAAAAGAAAAGGCTAAAATACGCGTGTGGCCATGAGTAGTTAAAAAATCAAAATGATTTTGGTATACAATATAAGAAGGTTGGTCGAATATCACTAATATTAAATACCTACTATATTAATATGAAAATGAATAAAATAAAGTAAACTAAAAATAATTATTTCACAACACTGAATTCTAATAGGAATTTCATAAAAAACTAAAGCTGTTTAACAAGAAGGACCTTGGCATTGAAATAATATAAGAATTATAAATATTAAATGTAAACTTTAAAGTTTTATCATTTTGCTACTAGTAGCAGTATAAGACCTTCAAAACATTTTTGCCTAATGTTAAAATCATAACCTATACATATAATAAAAATGTAACTAAGCCGAATCTGTACATTAAATATTTTTTGGAAAATCTTATTGAAATAAAAATTATTATCGATACAGAGGCCGAATCTATAGTTTTTAGAATTTTTGTCTGTCAGTTACCGCATCACAGAAAAACCACTGGAGGGATTTCGATGAAATTTAGTATGGTGATAGCTGGTTATCCGGGTCAACATATAGGATACTTTTTATTGCGGGAAAATGTCTCATTTTTGAGAAAAAATATAAAAACTGCAATGTAAGAGTATAGTAATATGTAAAACCTAAAAATTTGGTTTTTGGTCCTCAGAACGCGGGCGGAGCCGCTGGCAATGCTAGTAGTATAATATGTGAATGATTAAAGTTAATAATTTTATTTTATCAACCAATCTCATTCATGTCTTTTCCATTCTAGACGATATTGGGGATATAATCTGTGCTCAACATTAACAAGAAAATTGAATTGATGATTAAAGTCGTTAATTTGGTAAGCTGTGGTAGACTCATGGCGTTCAGTAAAAAATTGTAATAATTTAATGCTGAATAAAATAATTTGAATTTGTGTAATATATTAAAGAGTAAAATTTATAATATAACTATATATATATATATATATATATATATATATATATATATATATATATATATATAATGTAACAAAATTATATTAATAATTAAAATAGGTATGAAAAAAGTTATGAAAAAGACAATAAATGGTACATATATAATGAAAGCTGACTTAAGTTATGAGTGATATGGATACTACATAAATTACATTTTAAAACCATAAACCGTACCAACTGCAGAGATAGATGTCAGGCAAAGCTGTTATTCGTATTGATTTATGTGACCCAAAAATGAAAGTTATAAAGAAAATGAACAATTCTATTTATTTGGCCACAAGTACAAATTGGTAAGTTTGTTTACATTGAATGAAGGTAAAAAAGGACTCATATCATATCAAACTAACTGTATTTAATCCAATGCTTGGGTCTCCATATTCTGAGGAAACTTTTTGTATAACACTTAAACATCCCGAAAGCACTATTTAATGTGACATGAAATTAAAATATATTTCTATATTATCATTTGAGTTCATAATCATATATATACATATATATTTGTCCTAGCTTTTCTGACATATAATACTTTAATAGTATCCCAAACAATAAATAATTATATGAATTTACAAAACACTTAAGTTGATTTTTTATAATAATAGAATAAAAACATTTTGTTCTATGGCAGCCCTTTCGTTTTCGGAATAGAAGACTCGCTAACTATTACCAGAATGCCAACTGCAATATATCTAAGTTAAATGTCATCACATTTAGTTTAGCAATTTAACTGAATAAGTAATAGCAGATCACTCTTGGCATATTAATAATTCAAATGGACATAATGTATGAAAAAAATAAACAATATATACTTTACTTGACATTTAGTATGTGTTCATTTGTAACAAACACAGTTTGTAATAAACTTGGTACAAATTCTCCTGAGTTTAATATTAAATTATCAAGAAGAATGAAAATAAATACAGTAAAAATTGTATCATAATATGACAAAATATTTTATTCCAAATAAAAATTATAACATTATTTGTCAGTTAACACACTTTAAATGATTGATGAATAGTATTATTTCTATTTTATCTGGTGGTTTAAGATAGGTTTTTGTAAAACAAGAATGTTGCTACACTTATCTATACATATAATAAAATTCTAAGTCAAATCTGTACATTAAATATTTTTTGGGAAATCTAATTAAAATAGACATTATTATCGATACAGAGTCCGAATCTATAGTTTTTAGAATTTTTGTCTGCCTGTCTGTTACCGCATCACGGGAAAACCACTGGACAGATTTTGATGAAATTTGTTATGATGATAGCTGGTTATCCGGGTCAACATATAGGCTACTTTTTACCACGGGAAAATATCTCATTTCTGAGAAAAAATACAAAAACACAAAAACTGCATTGTAAGAATATACTAATATGTAAAACCTAAGAATTAGGTTTTTGGTCATCTGAACGCGGGCGGAGCCGCGGGCAATGCTAGTAAAAAATAAATTGATAATGGCAGAAAGTACATTCATACAAAAATAAATTTGAGATTTCGTTTTTTATTGTAAGACTGTTATTTGTCAAATTAAGCTTTTGTTACTTTTGATTGTTAAGTTACTACTGATCAAAACTAAAACATGTTTTGATTAAGGACATAATTTTTTATGCACTACATTTTCAAAACAAAATTTAATTTTTAAAAATGGGATAGATTTTTTTTCTTTTAATTTGTCTCTCTCCCAACTAATTCATTTACATATATTGTAAATTAAGTTACTTTCATGAAAACAGTGGTATATCTTAGACAAATAAAAACAATAACTTCATACTTTTTTGCTTACCATAAACAAATAGAAATATTATAAACAATAATATACACAGCAAACTATTCATTGTTTTGAAATATGTAATTAGTTATTATTTTAAGGTGGTTTGAATGTTTTGACAATCACAGACATTTTATTAAAAAAAAAAACATCAAGAAATGCTAATAAATCAATTTCTTGTTAGTAATTACATAAACAATGAAAAAGATAATTAGAGAAGAAAACAAATTAAAGACAAAGAATTGCAAAATATAAATACTCCGAAAGTGTCTTTTAATAAATATTTCTAATTAGAAACTGCACGGTGAATGTATTTTTATAATTATATATGAAAATATTTCAATGGTATTCATGGAATTATTTTGATGCAAAATATCTTAATTTATTTATAATTCACATTATTTGATGATATTTAATCATGATGGAACAAATTAGGAGTTGTTCTCAAATCTCTTTGTATCTATCTACTTATCAAGGGGCCAAAGGAAATGAGTAGTAAGTTATCCAGGATATGTTATATCATTTACAAATTTAAAACTTTAGTTCTTATATAGTAAATTTGTCTATGATTGGAGTAATATCTCATTAATCATTACATCAAGGAGTTATAAAAATCTGTAATCTGTCATACAAGTGGAGTTTTGAAATCTATCATGAACTCTTAATATTACCAACAAGATTGGGTTCTATAGAAATAAAAATTATAAGCAACATTTCCGTGCCTCATCTATAAATATCCTATTCAATTAGGCTATTTCACTGGCATGAAATAAAAACTATAAACTACTTGGGTGTGTCAATACAAACAAACATTATCAGGTATACCCTAGATATCTGTTTGTACCATTTTTAAGACGAACCGATTAAAAAGCAGAGGCTACACTTAAATTTCTACACACTACATACGCGATCTCGTTCTCACCTATGTGTGTACATGAATCATTCGACATAAGTATATGTGGATACCAACCTCTACTTAGGTTCCATATTAAAAACAAAATCGATCTAAGATGAAATATGAAAGCGGATTAGTTAATTCTAAGCATTATTACCTTATCGCATAACGTTTTCACTTGGTTTTCTGTCAATTGCTTGCATTCATTTAGCTGTTCTATCCATTGATCCAATTCTTTTAATGACGCCTTGTCTTCCATAATTTGTGTCTGTGAATTAACGCACTAGACGTTAACTTGTTTTTGAGATATCTTTATCTATTAAATGTACACAAAACCATGCGAATTTTGTATTTTACACTGTGCCCAGAAATACTGACTATGGCAGACACTTACAAAATGGCGTAGGTACCAATTGCGTGACGTCAATTTGATTCAAAAGAGCGACAGTATCCCCCAAGCGGAATACAAAAGCACTATAACATGATGCCAAATATTGATGCATTCACAAGCTCGTTAAAATATATATAAAATATATGATTAACCAAGTCGCACCATAGTAGTAGTGAGTAAAAAATTAAATTCGTAGTTTATTTACTTGCTCACGACAAATATCAATAAGAACTTAAAAATGCATAATATTTTTTGGCACATAAATAGCTTCTTAATTTTATTAATATGGCAATACAGCCAATAAACAATGTTATTTCAAATATTACCTAACTGTAACGGATTTGTATTTGATAAAAAAATAATTACTTACTACCGAATATGTCTGCGTATTTCTATGTTATATAAAATACCAAAATAATGATTATTTATTTAAGTAACTAAATTAATAGCCTTAGAATTCAAAATTCGCATATTTGCATGAATTAAAAACATATAAATTATAAAATACTTATAGGGCAATCTGAATATGTTATATTTAAGAAAGAACTATTTAAATCATTAATTGATAAGTAATAAATTAGTAACGAATCAAAGTAATAAAAGGAATTTTTATTGATTATTGATTGAATTGAATTAAAAAATCTGTTAATAAATAATCATATAAACAAGATTTTTTCGGAAAGTATTTTGTTCAATTGAATTTCGCGCGCGTTTAAACTGCAAAAAATCTGAAAATAATAAAATTTAAAACCTATATTTAAGAAAGTAGAAGAAAACATATTTGACTTTGCCACAGATTGTACTTGTAGTGATTCCACTTTTAGATCCATTTTACAATTTTAATATTCACTAGATTTTTTACAATTTAATAATTTTATCACCATCTAAATGATCTTATGATAAGAATTTTGTGTCAAAAATATAATAGTGCCTTTCATGGAGAGTAGAATAGATAAGGAGATCTATCTTAGATGGGAGACAAGTTGAAAAAATGATCACCTGTAAGCGGTAGATAACAGTTTATAAACCTATTAGAATGGCGCTAGGGTAGCAAGAGAATATGATGGGCATCTATGAATTATTTGTATCAGTTGTAAGCGGAGTAGACCATCTTTTTTTGTTGACGCTGGGGAAACCCATCAGCGGAGTAGACCAGGGTCAATAATTTTTGAAACCAAAATAAATAATAGTAGGATGGAACCCATTGGAAAAGTAAGAGAATATAACAAAAATAAAAGGAAAAATAATTAACGGGTGATCTGAGGTCGGCAAGTGGGAGGGGGTGATTTTTTAAGGGTAAAAGACGGTTTATCTCGATTTCCGGCAAAACTACAAGTCCTATGGAAAAAAGTTAAATGGCAAAGTTTTTGGTATAAAATATCTGCTTTTTAAAAAAAGTCGGTGGGCTTTTTGCTCCTTGAAATCTCTATTTTCTGATGGTGAAAAAATTACATTACTATGGTAAACTAAAGCAGTACTCAAAGTCCTTGATTGTGCGGAGCGTTGCTGCAGTTGAAAAATTCGTAGTTGAGCATTATGCCGTATGCGCTTTAATACCTACTGTAATGGGAAAAAATTGCCTTTTTTCCCCGCCAAATGTCGCGATCACTATAGCCCTCAATATATTGTAAAGTTATGTAGCATAAATGGTTTTTTTTTTTAATTTTATTTTAAATTTAACTAAAATGGCAAATCATGCAGTGCCAGAATGCAAAGAAAATGGATATCATTTGTTCTCAAAAGACAAAAACTAAAGAAATTGTGGGCTAAAGCAATAGGGCGACCAAAACTGCGAAATAACAATCTTTATATTTAAGGCTATGTGGACTAAGGCTGTGTGATTTTAAGACTCTTAAATCGTTTACAGGTGTTGTTTT
Organism: Brenthis hecate; assembly: GCA_951806755.1. Lineage (NCBI taxonomy): Eukaryota > Metazoa > Arthropoda > Insecta > Lepidoptera > Nymphalidae > Brenthis > Brenthis hecate. Next base: position 3,349,811 of record OX638258.1, on the reverse strand, counting down.
TTGTACTGTTTTACGTATTAATTACAGAGTGTCATACAAACTTTCAACCCACATTTTGCCTCTTTATTCCCATAAAACCTATTTCTATTTGGGATGCTGACTGATTGATTGATAACGAATGTAAATGGGCCATATGCCCTCCACGCCCTCCTTTCGAGAAATCTTCTCTATTGGAACATACCCTAAATATTTTGAATTTTCATTCATAAAATTTTGTCTATGATGAATGATCGCAATTCATATTTCATTCTCTCAATCATTCATTCTTCGGAGATCACTGGAGTAGTTAAGTAAACTGTTCCTTTCTTTTGACGCGAGCTCGGTGCAACGTTAGGTGGGTCTAGGCTCATCTGCAAATAAATATGTCTGAAACTTTACAACTTAGGGGTAACCTTTATGGTCACAGTGGATGGGTTACCCAAATTGCCACTAATCCAAAGTATCCGGATACTATTTTGTCATCATCACGAGGTAAGTTAACAAAATGTCCCAATGTGCATTGGCACGTAACCTATCTCGAAACTAATCTTGTAACATCACGTACGATTTATACTAAATAACTAAAATACGAACGTTATAAGCAAATAGATATTGTTAATATTTTATTTCAATTCATATTTTTAACTATTACATTATGATGAATTCTACTTTTGCCACGCGAGTCCTGAGCGGCAAGCGGATATGGGGCTGATAATATGAATTATAGGTTATGTTTGCAGATACCTGTAAACACAATTTTAAATAATTAATTTCATTTCAGACAAAACTCTTATTGTGTGGAAGCTGACTCGCGATGAAACTAACTACGGTATACCGCAGAAACGTTTATACGGTCACTCCCACTTCATCTCTGACGTAGTGCTCTCCAGCGATGGAAACTACGCTCTGTCCGGTTCCTGGGATAAAACTCTTCGTCTTTGGGATCTTGCTGCTGGCAAAACTACCAGGCGTTTCGAAGACCATACTAAGGTGTGATAGAAGTCTTAATTTGTTAGGGTTAGTGCCGATGCGCGGCAGAAGATAGTTTTTAAGCGCCTTTGCGAGGCAGAAGATAACTGTGAAAGGTTATGTAGTGTGTATGTGCCTTTGCGAGGCAGAAGATAAAAGAATCACCATGTGACATCAAATCCTGTAAGTAGATTTGTATCAACCAATATGGATATGAGGTATAACACACATCAAATAGTTGTACCAATAGTTAGATATAGGAATCGAAATTATATTGCATTACTAAAACTGTAAACCTACAGTAATTAAGACATTAGTAAGTACATCATCATTATCTTAAATCTTTGGCAATATTGCATTAGCTAACACTTATGGTATTATATTGTAGTTGTCTTGCACTTTTTAAATTATTAGTCATGTGAAATTTAACTAACAAGTATTGTTTTAATGCAGGATGTCCTCTCAGTAGCATTCTCAGTCGACAATCGTCAGATTGTATCTGGCTCCCGAGACAAGACCATTAAGCTATGGAATACTTTGGCTGAATGCAAGTACACTATCCAGGATGATGGTCACACAGATTGGGTGTCATGTGTGCGATTCTCACCAAACCATGCCAACCCCATCATTGTCTCCGCTGGTTGGGACCGCACTGTCAAGGTAAATACTTTTATATGTACATAATTCTGTAAATAATTTTTTTGTTTATAATTTTAATATTCAAATTTTTTTGATACCTATTATGCTATACAAATATGAACTAATCTTTATAATATTTTTCAATAGGTCTGGCACTTGACCAACTGCAAGTTGAAGATCAACCATTTGGGCCACTCTGGATACCTTAACACAGTAACTGTTTCTCCTGATGGTTCCCTATGTGCATCCGGTGGCAAGGACATGAAGGCCATGCTTTGGGACTTGAATGATGGAAAGCATCTTCATACCTTAGACCATAACGATATCATCACAGCTCTCTGCTTCTCACCCAACAGATACTGGCTCTGTGCTGCATATGGACCACTGATCAGGATCTGGGTAAGTTTGCATAAGTTTCTTCATACATCTTTATATAATGATTGTTTGATGACACATTTGGCTCAGTTTGTAGTGACCTGACCCTACTTGCTGTGCCAGCGGTCGCGGGTTCGAGTCCCGCTGGTGGCATTCATTTGTGGTTATTATATGTATGTATTTAAAATTATATATGTGTAGTGTATCAGCTATCCGGTATCCATAACACAAGCCTTGTAGCTTACCATGGAACAAAACTAGATGGTGCTGTGTGTTAATGTCCCAACATATTATATTGTTTACATATGACTCATGCTATTTTTATATCTCAACAGGATCTTGAAAGCAAGGAGATGGTTGAAGAATTGAAACCACCTGATGTTGTTAAGGACACCAAAACTGATCCCCCTCAATGTCTGTCTTTGGCATGGTCTACTGATGGCCAGACCCTCTTTGCTGGTTACACTGACAACATTATCAGAGTCTGGCAGGTTTCAGTCTCTGCACGATAGGACCCTTGAAAGATAATGGTTTCGTTTATTTTTGTCTTAATAATAAAGTATAAAAATAAATGGAATTGACTTGACTAATAAAGTGTTTTTATTATGATCTCCAAGTAGATAAGCTACTTAAAATGCAGTTGTGTATCTGCTATCTTTTTGTATATAATGTTCTTTATTATGTAAATAAACTTTTGTTAAGTATCGGTAATCTTTATTGCTTACTCCTTTTATATATTTTGGAAGTTAAATAAAACATCGTTTAAAATTAACCATTTATTATACATATGTAAAAAAATAGTCTCCCATTATATCTCTACAACCTTAAGTCACATACACCCGGAATTATAAAACTCGCTTTTATATAAATACAATTCCAACTTAAAGATACTGTGGGTAGTTTTGTTTGCAAACCCTTTATATATGCCTATTCAATTATAAAAAGAATTAGGGTTCAGCACTCAAATTAAAACGCACCTAGAGACTGACCCGAGCGAAGCGAGGGTAAGTCGCTAATATATAATACTGCTGCAATTTGTCTATGACGTGGTAAACTCTAAACAAACGTCCACATTCATTTGTGATTATAATAGTAGTATCATTCCAAGTATTGTTATGCTGATGGCTTCGATAAAATTGTCTATAAATAATAATGAGAATTGTACCTTGACACTTAGGCTATACTAAATATAAAAAGCACGTAGACGTACATGATATTCATAGCATAAGTGCCTGTGCACACATCCACTTTTTTTGTAGAACTATTTGTTTCAAGTGTTCTACTCTCGCCGAGCACCACTTGCTACTATAGTGGATAACTATATAAAAATAAATATATAAGTAACTAGCATTGCCCACGGCTCCGCCCGCGTTCAGATGACCAAAAAACCGAATTCTTAAGTTTTACATATTAGTATACTCTTTACATTGCAGTTTTTGTATTTTTTCTCAGAAATGAGATATTTTCTCGCAGTAAAAAGTATCCTATATGTTGACCCGGATAACCAGCTACCATCATACCAAATTTCATCAAAATCCCTCCAGTGGTTTTTCCGTGATGCGGTAACAGACAGAAAGACCAAAATTCTAAAAAAAATAGATTCGGCCTCTATATCGATAATAATGTCTATTGCAATAAGATTTTCAAAAAAATATTTAATGTACAGATTGGCTTAGTTAGAATTTTATTATATGTATAGATTTGCTATTTTAAAGCAATTCTCAACAGATTTACAATTTATATTGTAATATTGTATCCAATAAAACAAGATAAACTATACAAGTATAATTTGGTATTATACTATACAATTATTTTCATATACTTTCATTTACAATTTTTTATCATTAGGGAACTTAGTAAATTTTGCTATAAGATTTAACTCGCAAAATAACTTAGTTAATTATAAATACCATATTTTTATGTTCACAAAGTAAATAGCAAGTACGTGTATGATTAATTAAAAAAAATGGCAATTGAACCTGCAACTTCATATATAAGCAATAAATTTCCCTCATCAGCATCTTCCTGCCCATTTCCCAAATAGGTACTTGGGGTTGGTGCAGTACAACTTCCATACTGCTGATAGGATTTGGCAAAAGTTTTATGACTGACCGCTTGCCTGACATCAACCCTCCTTAGGAATTTCACTCATGCTTCATAATACTTAACAGAATAAAAAGTCCATACAAAAAGTAAATTTTTTTTAGCAAGTTAAATTGTCTTTCCAAAAAAATGGTAGCTAGGCCTTATTTATACTGTATAGAATTAATTTCTATTTTTTATGTGAAAAATCTTTTGCTGGTAACAACCTTTAGTAACAAATATTCATATATGATATTGTAAGTATATCAGAAATATGCATCACAATTATATTTTATCAAATTTTGTTAACTGTTTCCCTGTCCCATGGGTCATATATGAACATTTTGATTGTTTAACTATCGTGTCTATTTTGCAGATAGTTAATCTGTTAAAATTGAAATCACTGTTGGAAAAAAGCTCCTAAACATTTTTTAGCCTATCATTGTCATAATGATATCTTCTAAGAAACATGGTAAATATTAAACACTGTTTAATATTTGGCCTTGGCTATCTAATAGATGAGGGCCATCTACCAGCATTTTTGGGCCATCTCCAACTTTAGTATAAATTAAATATTTAATTAAATCCATATCAAGTGGCTGTATTGGAAATTCTTTCAGAATCTCTGTATTTTGTATTTTTGGAATTTCTAAACCTTTAATAAACTCATTATGCGAAGATGGGAATGTTTTCTTTATAAGAGAAATTACTTCAGGCACATCTTTTTCTAATAAATACAAACATGCATTTGGCCCTGCATCAAATGTATAAGCTACTTTTACTTCACCAGATAAATCATTATACTTGTGAATAATATCTACTATTCTGTGAGAAACATCAGTCATATACACACAAGGAGGATATGTGTCTAAACAAACTGCATGGAACTGGTTACTGTCTTTCATTGTCAATTCTGCAAATTTAGAGAAGTTTTTGGTTTGTATAGCTTCACATATTTCCTCAATCCGCTTTGGAACACAATTTTTAACTCGATGTTTAAGTAATTCTGAAGTTTCCACTGACAACTTCATTCCCTTTGATGAACTTGTGTGCTTCATTGTGTCTTTTACCACAAGTATGAGCACTCTCATTTCAGGCCAATGTAAATGATCCGTTACTTGAGAAGCTATTGAATCACTTCCATCAGGGTTAGTACCGGCATGCCACCTTACGAAACCACCGTACATACTTCTACAAGCACTTCCAGATCCAAGTCTAGCAATTGCACTAACATTTTTTTTTATTTTATATAATTTAGCTAATGCAGTCACTAAGCAAGCGTATCCTGCTGCAGACGACGCCAATCCTGCGGCAGTAGGAAAATTATTTTCAGAACAAATACGAATACTCCACTTCAAAAAGTTTTCATCAACACTTTTTTGTTCTTTGGCTAGACCTTTAATTGTGTTTAAACAGTTCTGCAGTCGTTGATTATTAAAAGAAGCTTGAATTCCATTTAACCATATCTCATTTTCGGCCAGATCTGGATGAGCACATACAGAAGTTTTAGCGCACATAACACTCGTATCTAAAGTAGCACTAACGGAATCATTTAACGGTAATATCAGCTCTTCATCGCGTTTACCCCAGTACTTTATTACTGCAATATTTATTGGAGATATTACTGTGATAACACCACTCATTTTTAAAATAAAAATATCGAATTTATCTTATAACTTAAATAGTTATATGCCGCGCTTGAACTCGATACTGTTTGTCTTTGTACCTATTGTGATACGAGTATCAACAAACAACGTCAGCTACAAACTGAATTCTGAATGAAATGTGAATGCTGAACTGAAATTTTTATTTTTCATTCATGATCAAAACAAATGTATGACATATTGATGCGATGCGTTTAAAAAATTATAACGATTTGAAATCTTATATATTTTATGCAATAATTAATTATCAATTTATCCTTCATCTGCTTCATTTAGTAAATCAGTTATAAGTAATTGAAAATTAACAAAATTTTTATATTATAAAAATAACTATGTACACAAAGATTAAATTTAAATTTTTAAGTCTGTAAACTTATATTGTATAGTCTGCTTCGAAGAGAGAGGGCAAAAGTCGGTGTTGTCAGGACAAATTAAGCATTTTTTTTTGTTAGAAACATCAACGCTGCCATTTTCGTTTTGTGGCACGGTTGAAGCGGCAGCCGTAGTGAAATATCTTTAAAATATCTGTTATTTATTTGTAATATATGTGCTCAAAATTGATAATATAGTGTTCGCTTACTTGTGGAAATCGTGTAAGACATTTTATAAGTGCGTTTAAACTTTCAAGTAATTGTTGACTTCCTTGGGTGGATCGGGTGAGTACATCTTGCATCAATATTTCACATATTTTCCGCCGCTATACGATTCTTTACTAATCCACTACATTCAAATAAAAAACCTTACCTTACACCTTAGATTTTGTCTTTAAATATGATAAAAGTAGCTCAAGTATGAGTGTATGCAATGCACCAAAGAAATGGGCGTTGTGATTTGAAGAGTTCATAGTATCGTCATCCTATTTTAATGTGTTTATTGATGTTATTTTAAGCTGTAAGATACATCATTATTTATTGGTCCAAATTTAATATTTATTCTGACATGAAAAATAATTAGAATATTTTTTAAATGAGTTTCCTAACAAGATTTTTATTTACTTTTTAAAGTTAACTTTGAATATATGTTTCAAATATATCATTAAGATGACTTTGAATGATATTTTTAATTACCTAGTTGTATCAGATAATTTCAATTTGTATTTGAAAAACTTATATTACTTAGTTATATCCTGTTCCTTTTATATAATTATCTGAATTTATTATTTATTATAATATGATCTCAGCTTACTAATTTGTACACAAAATTTCTATTTTATTATACTTTAATTGATAATTTTGATTTATTTAGTGAAAGTAGAGCTTTTCTGTCCACTTGTTGGAGTCACAATTTTTCTAATAATTTTTAGATTCCAATAATTGCTAATAAAGAAAAAATATTAACTACCTGAACTATTATATTGTATTCTAAAAAGTAAATTTATAGTAACTTTTGTATTTTTAGTTTTTTATAAGATAATATATGAAAATTTGGTGACCTTTTTTTTATTGGGTAGTACAATGATATTTTGCATGATTCAAAAAAACTTGCATTACTTTTTATTTTTAGAAAGATATTTAAATCTTGTCATTTAATTTGTTACATAAAAATAAAGAATATTATGTTAATTTAAAGACATGGAATTATATTTTTTTAAGAATCTTCTAGGTGCCATAATTAAGATTATGAAACATGGTTCAAATTAAAAAAAAATCCTTTCTCCTTTTCATGTGAACTTGAATGTTTTGTTCTTATTTCAATAGAAGTTGCTTTCATTCACTGATATTTTCTAGTTATATAAAATTATATAAGTTTAAAGTTGGGTTTTAATTAATTAGCTTTATGTTATATTAAATAATTATATTCTTTATATTCATAGTTATAAAATTTATGATTTATAAATTTTTAAATTTTCCTGTTCCATAATTATTTTATAATTACACTACTGCCTCGGTGGTGTAGTGGCTAGCATGTACGGCTGCACACCCGGAGGTCCTGGGTTCGAGTCCCGGGTCGGGCCAAGTTTAGTTATCGAGTCTTTCTGTATAAGTAAGCCTCAGTAACAGCCCGGAGTTGGGAAGTTGGCGGTGTTTCACCCCCGTGCCTCGGAGAGCACGTAAAGCCGTCGGTCCTGCGCCTTAACTCTCACTGGTCGTGTCGAGCAGTCGTCCCACCGGAGTATGAGAGTGACAGGAATAGAGAGTGCACGTTGTGTCTGCGCGTACACTTGTGCACTATAATATCTCCTGCGCAGTTGGCTAGTCTCAATGAGATTGGCCGTCGTGGCCGGAATCGGTCGGGAGAACATCATCATCATCATAATTACACTATGGGACTTTAACACGTGAATTTATTAGTGGTTATATACCTTATTCCTGACGTTTCGACTGGGTTGCACCAGCCATGGTCATGGGCAAACCTTGTATAAGTCCCGTAGTGTAATTATTAGATATTTATGATTTAATAATAATAATAATACCTTTATTGACGTAAATACAAAAGGGTTACAAGACATATTTTTAAAACTATAATTAGCACAATCTTTAAGATTTATGTAAACAATTGTAGTTTAAAAAGTAAAGAAAAATATTTACATTTTTTTGTTGTTGATTAGCACCAATGAGTAACTGCTAAGACTGAACGTAATTAATACAGCAGAATAAGTAAATCAAATTGACTACCATATTATGTTGATGCATAAAGTGATATCGTGCGTGTAAGAGAAAATATGTCGAATAAAATTGGTTCGTCAATTAAAACTACGAGACATTGTTGCTATTAACGCTTACCCATTTTAAAATTGCGTGCTGTTTGAATGTACGTTACATTAAAATTAATTTCCATAAATTGTTAAATGGGGACACCAATAGAAAGGAATTCTTGGAATTCAAATTCTAAAATACGGGAAATCCGTTAAATATAAAACCTGAGTGATGCTAGGGTAGATAGCTAGTAGTATATTATTAAGATTGATACAAACTTTCATCCCTATTTTATCCTCCATAAGGGATGATTTCCGGGATAAAATGTATCCTATGTCCTTCCCAGCGTCTCAAACTATCTTAAACTTACCAAATTTTATCTAAATCGGTTCAGTAAATCCAGAGATTACCCCTTACAAAGTCACAAACTCACAAACTCACAAACTTTACCTCTTTATAATATTAGTATAGATTTCGTGTTTTTTTGTCTTTGTTTACATCCGTGTACGTTATCGCGTTACAAATAAATCATGTATATAATATAACAAAACAGACAATTGAGACTAAGAAAGTAGTTGCTTTTTAAATGTGTCAAATATTCAGGTTGCCCCACTTGTGTGATTCAAATGAATCAGGTTAATTGGGCACTTCAAGACCTATCAATATCACCACACTAAAATACGATAAAATAAGCTAAAGATTGAGAAGATTGTTTATTACTTCTAGTTGTCAGCATGTATGGTATTTGAACTAATTTTAAAGAAAAGAGCTTTTTACTTCTGGTCGTTACTGTGTACGTGTGTCTTATCGAAATTTATTAATTTTTGGATATTTCTTTCGTCGCAAAATGAAATAGTTTTTGAAGCTATACTTCTTTTGGCACGTTTGGAAAAAAATATGAGAGTAAAATTTTTACGATTCGCTCGCACGCCGACTTCAAAAAAGCGACATGATGAAGTTAGCTGAAAGCGACATGATGAAGTTAGCTGAAAGCGACATGATGAAGTTAGCTGTATTCCTTTCCCAAACCGAGAATTGTAACACACGAGATGAAATCTTTAGCTATTTTTGTTCTGTACGCCAAAGAAGTGTAACTTTCTTACGTGCGTACGTAAGTACACAACACGTTTTTTTTTTATATAACATATATACATTTTTTGTGCTAATCATAAACTTACCAATATATTTTTTTTAAAACATCAGAATGCGATAAGCAAAGAGTTTCTGTTATTAGCATGAAATCTTTAAAATCGTCTAAAATCTAAAAAAAAAACAAGGGGAGATGTCAATAAGCTATCATATCCCCACTATGCGTACTACACTTTCACGCATTCCCATTTTTAACCCCCAACGCAAAAACAGGGTTGTTATAAGTTTGGCGTCGATGTCTGTCTGTGTGTGTGGGTGTGTGCGTGTCTGTCTGTGGCATCGTAGCTCTGAAACGGATGGACCGATTTCGATGCTGTTTTTTTCATGTGAAAGCCAGTTTCCTTGCGGTGGTTCTTAGAGCTATGTTTGGTTAATATAGGTCCAGCAGTGTAAGAGTATCAGCTCTTTTCCAAAATGATGTAAGTCATTTTGGCGTATGATTACTCGATTAAGTGCTTCACGTGTGCCAGTGTAATTGTTAAATGACAATAAATTTGCGTAAAGGGTTTTTTAAATTTTTAATATGTATTAGTGTAATACTATATGCATCAAAAATCTACATCACACATACATATAAAAACTAAAGCGTTTGAAACATATATTTTAATCAATAAAACGAATAGGCATGGTCATTCGATTATTTAAAGAAAGCAACGAAAGTCGATATTACAGTTGCAGTGATCATTGTAGATAGCGTGGAAAAGATAGCGCAAGGCGTAGAAAATAACCCACATTATAGTAGGGCTCGAGCGCTAGCTTCGATTAAAATTATAATACATTTTTTACTAGGTAGGTCTGCGGCTACAACTGGATTTATTTCTATACTAGCATTGCCCGCGACTCCGCCTGCGTTCAGATGACCAAAAAACCGAATCCTTAGGTTTTACATATAAGTATACTCTTACAATGTAGTTTTTGTATTTTTTCTCAGAAATGAGATATTTTCCCGCGGTAAAAAGTATCCTATATGTTGACCCGGATAACCAGCTATCATAATTCCAAATTTCATCAAAATCTGTCCAGTGGTTTTCTCGTGATGCGATAACAGACAGACAAAAATTCTAAAAACTATAGATTCGGACTCAGTATCGATAATAATGTCTATTTCAATTAGATTTTCCAAAAAAATATTTAATGTACAGATTCGACTTAGTTACAATTTTATTATATGTATAGATAATCTAGAACTAATAGTTCTCAACTCTTATTTGTATAAGTTGCAATGAACGCTTTGCTCATACTGTCGTATTTGGATCTAAACAGCTGATTGAATTCAATTGAAAAATAAGTTATTTTTTATTTAGCTTACTATATATAGGTCAACAATAATGTACGTGTACGTAACAATATGTATCTAAAGTCTATCTATTTCATACTAACCGTTAAAACGTACCTCGGGACGAACCCAAGCGAAGCGAGGGTGAGTCGCTAGTTCTTTATACATTATCATATTATTTATTTCAATTCATATTGGATTTGCGTTTAAAAATAAGAAATTTTCTTCTAGTATTTTGAGTGTTATAAGGGCAAAATATTTTCAATTCGATTCAATTTTATTGATACGGGATAAAATGTTTTAAAATATTGTTTAGAAACTGTTCCATTTATTCTTTCAATCATAGTTTTTTTTTACGATATTACCTTCAAAGTATCACGTTTTTATTGATAGTGAAAACATCTGAAGTGTATACGACGTGTTTTTGTTAAGTGTAACGCATTTATTATTGAACATTGAACTAAAGAGTTAACGCAGCGGATGTGTCAAATTTATTCCTCCCACACGCATTGCTATTGGCTGCAAAGTGTAAGTATTACTGATAATACACTAATTTTTAATATATTATTATTTTTCACATGAGTCACAATTTTTTCTCATGAGCCTGAAATTTCAAAATTGTATAGTATTTAAATTAATGTATGATGACATTATTTCATTAATAAAATTACCGCACAGACTTTCTGATGAATTAGATTATGTTAAGACCAGTCAACTAACAAGTACCTATTACTAACTACATACTTGGAGCGTTTGTAGGTCGTGAAATTAAACGTTTGACACCATATTAATCTTATCTGTATGAGCTTGGATTCTGACGTAATCACTGTTTTTAATAAAATCTAGCTTTATACCGCATTATATTATAGAAATATTATTTAAATTAACTTTCTCAATGACTTGTTACTAACCATTGACAGAATAATTCTGAATATTGAAATTAAATATGCAAAATTTAATAACGTATAAGATGTCGATAGATTCAAATAGGTGTAGGTGAAATTAATTGAACTTTCCTTTTTGTCGACATCTCTTGAGTATTTATACTGTGTGTTAGTTTAATATGTATACTTGTGGTGTTATTTATGTATATTAGTAATAAATAAATAAATGTGTTGGGACATTAACACACAGCACCATCTAGTTCCATGGTAAGCTACGAGGCTTGTGTTACGGATACCAGATAGTTGATGTGTAGTGAGTAGTGACACATATATTAGTTTAAATATATACATGTTATAAATATAAACACCCATGATTGGAGTACAAACATTCGTGCTCATCGCACAAATGAGTGCCCCCAGCGGGACTCGAACCCGCGACCGCTGGCACAGCAAGGACGGTCACTACAAACTGAGCCAAACGTGTCGTCAAATTAAATTGTGAAAAATATACATTAAATTATGTGAGATGATTTCATTATAACTGGCTCACATTAAAATTATCATTAGATGTGTTGTAAAAACATTATACGTTAATATTTTTTTCTCTCATTTTGTTTTTATTGAAAGTATAAAGATTTTTCGTAGCAATAAACATACATTTTTAAATAAATAACACTTCAGCCCCTTTTAACATCTCCCAGTAGGGGGCCCAATAGGGCATGGGTTTATCTTCTTTACAAGAAGATTCTTAACAAGGAGTCCATATAGGTACTGACCGAACAGGAGTTTGCGGACTTCATACGTCTTTCAAAAACTAGTTAGGTTCTATTCAATATTTCTCTACTTTGATTTCACCGTATTAGGAATTAATTGATGTTTTTTTTGTTTATTAATGAGTCCAATTAAAACTTTAGTATAATATTTATTGCGCTATAATTAAGATACGTCTAGATCGTTTTTTATCAATTTATCTAGATTGCCTTGATCTGGTACCAATTGAATTAAAGTAAATGTAATCTGACATTTAGATTGAATCACCAGTTTTATACCGACTTAACTTCTTATTCGGCAAATATGTTTTTCGAAACAAAAGTTTTAAGGTTATCGCTCTTTAAAATGAACTTACATATTTATATTTTTATTGTGCCTTTATTTCTGACATAATTTGAAATAAATATTATATACTTATACGTTTAATAAATTATTTTTAATGGAATATTCAATAATATTGTTTTAACATGCAGCCAATACTTTAAGCTATTTATATTAGAATTAACGACTCAACAAAAACAAAATTCTTAGGTTTTACATATTAGTATACTCTCTACTACTACTCTTACATTACAGTTTTTGTATTTTTTCTCAGAAATGAGATATTTTCCCGCGGTAGAAAGTATCCTATATATTGACCCGGATAACCAGCTATCACCATACCAAATTTCATCAAAATCCCTCCAGTGGTTTTTCTGTGATGCGGTAACAGACAGACAGATAGCCAGACAAAAATTCTAAAAACTATACATTCGGCCTCTGTATCAATAATAATATCTTTTTCAATAGGATTTTCCAAAAAAATATCTAATGTACAGATTCGGCTTAGTTACAATTTTATTATATGTATAGATAATTCAAATAATATATCCAAATAAAGTGACAGTTTTGAATACAAATATATCGAGCCGAGCCAAGCAAGCTACTAACATTATGAAAACAATCGTTTTAGGAACCTTGACATATCACACGAAATATAATATACTTTCTTTACTATAAAGTAGTAATGGTCTGGAATTTTTGTGTTTTGAAATGTTTTTTTTTTCGATAATATTATTGAGTGAGAGTCAAAACTTATTCGATTTTTTTTTCTGATTCTATATATGTTTTCGTACTTGTTTTAGAGGCTGTTTTACTTATCTTACGCCGTCTGTTGTTTACACTCAAATTTAGATATCCATTTACAAGCATATGCTGGTAATAGTTTGACCTTAATATGGCATCTATATAACTTCTACTATGAAACTCCTTAACTTTACAAAAAAAATATTTAAGAGAGCTCGTTTTTTTAAAAGACTTTTTTATTTTCTATTCACTGCGATGATATTATAGTGATGGAATATTCATTTGTGACGACTGACGAATTACATAGGAATGATCAGAAGCTCTATCTTAAAATTTAAATGTTTTAACTGGCGTCCATAAAATTCACGCAATTTATTTAATTACTTTAGAAAAACAGACAACATATAAATGTTGTATTTGAACTTTGTGAATTCAAATATGCATAAAATAAAAATAAATACATATATGAGTTAAATACGAGTAAAAATGTCATAAAAGTTAATTAATATAACTTGAAAGTTTAAAAATGGCTAAGATATTTATTATTAAATATAAACGTTTTAAAGTCGTTAACCTCATTTATTTTTCTATTTGTTATTATGTAATACTAGCGACTCACCCTTGTTTCGCTCGGGTTCGCCTCTATAAAAACAAATCTATCCCACAGAAGACGTACATTTTTCAGGAATAAAAAGTAGCCTATGTGTTATGCTGATGTTGAGCTATATTATTGTAAAGTTTCATTAAAATCCATTCAGTACCTAGTTTTTGCGTGATCAAATAACAAACATCCATACATATACATCCAGACGTCCAAACATTCTCACAAACTTTCGCATTTATAGTATTAGTAGATGTATAGTATAAATAAACATAGCTGTTACTAGCATACAGGATAATCTTATCGAACACAGGATGAGACCGCTTCGTGTTGCATAAAAATAACATATTTGTAAATACTGTTTCAACGTGTTTTTCTAACTTAGTTATAAACTCTTTACGTAAAGTTCTAATTATAAATGTTATAGTATAAACTATAAATGGATGTGCAATACTTGTTAATTACAAACCGCGTATAAGTAATATATTACAAAGAACAAGTAAATATATTGCAACTCGGTCGGCTTTATCGATATTGATGAAAAAAAAATATAAATAGATATGGGGTTGCTACTTTAAAATCTTCTAAAACGTTCATATTTTTAATTTTTGTTGTATAAACTACTAAGGTATGTTGAATATTTTCTATCTTTTCGGATTATTTCGCGGATTTATTTTTATTTTTGGTTCCCGCCTTTGAGATGTCTAAAACCTTTGTCTATCCCGTGACCATGATTTCTGTAAAGCATTCGAACCGTCGGGAACCAAAAATCAAAATAAGTCCGCGAAATAATCTGAAAAGACAATTTTATTTAAAATTCATTTCTACATTGATACCACAGAAATACATATATCAAGAAATAATTATGTTTCTACAGATTTTTTACAGCGAATTAAACCTCTTCCTTTTACTTTTTATAAGCTATTAATGCTCGGATAGATCATCTGTTATCTAATCATGCAATGCAGTACCGTGCAATTCTAAGGTTTTACATATTATGAGTATACTCTTACAATGCAGTTTTTGTATTTTTTCTCAGAAATTAGATATTTTCCCGCGGTACAAAGTATCCTATATGCAGACCCGGATAACTAGCTATCATCATACCAAATTTCATCAAAATCTGTGCTGTGGTTTTCTCGTGATGCGGTAACAGAGAGAGAGAGACAGACAGACAAAAATTCTGAAAACTATAGATTCGGACTCTGTATCGATAATAATGCCTGCCTCGGTGGTGTAATGGCTAGCATGTACGTGTGCACACCCGGAGGTCTTGGGTTCGAGTCCCGGGTCGGGCCAAGTTTAGTTATTGAGTCTTTCTGTATATTAAGCCTCAGTAACAGCATTGAGTTGGGAATTTGGTGGTGTTTAACCCCCGTGCCTCGGAGAACACGTAAAGCCGTCGGTCCTGCGCCTTAACTCTCACTGGTCGTGTCGAGTGGTCGTCCCACCAGAGTATGAGAGTGACAGGAATAGAGAGTGCACTTGTGTCTGCGCGTACACTTGTGCTCTATAATATCTCCTGCGCAGTTGGCTAGTCTCAATGAGATTGGCGGCCGTGGCCGGAATCGGTCAGGAGAACATCAATAATGTCTATTTTAATAAGATTTTCCAAAAAAATATTTAATGTACAGATTCGAGTTAGTTACAATTTTATTATATTATCTGTATAAAAAGTGGTATTGCAAAAAGTAATCGAGCACGCGCAGGCTGCAAAGTTAGGTTTCAAACAAAGCAGGGCTGGAAACTAGTTTTACAATAATTTACATATAGTTTTTATTATGATCTTTCATTATTTTCCGGTGAAAGTAGCTGTTATTCATTCATAAGTAATAACAGACTTAATTCGCAT
Organism: Brenthis hecate; assembly: GCA_951806755.1. Taxonomy (NCBI): domain Eukaryota; kingdom Metazoa; phylum Arthropoda; class Insecta; order Lepidoptera; family Nymphalidae; genus Brenthis; species Brenthis hecate. The sequence continues at coordinate 3,333,869 of OX638258.1, read as the reverse complement.
TCAAAAATGGGCTATATGTCAATTTGTTAACCACGTGTCTATAGAGATTTGGTAGAGATCTAGCATATTCATAGAAGTCATAAAATTTTAAATCGACCGGTGCTCCACTCTAGTACCTACTTCAAAATTAAAAATTTATTTTACGTTCTGCATGCTTTACTATCTTTTCTGCACCGTGAGAGAATAGTTTAAAAACTTTTTGCTGTAAATTCATGCGGTTAGGTTATTTTAAATAAAACTATCTTGTCGGATTTTTACGTGGATTTATTTGGACTTTTGGTTCCCAACGTTTCGAATGCTTTACAGCAAACATGGTCACAGGAGAGAAATTATAAATACTAATAATTATTTTTATTGTACATATTATTCTAATTATTACATTAATTTATATTATGATTATTTAATTATAGTAGTTAATATGTGTAATTCCTTAATTTAATTTCATCTATTATAAATATTTATTAGAAATTAATTGTACTTAACATTTTATATATTCTTGTTTTAAAACCGGAAATGTAATTAATGATGTATATGCCTATAATTAATGCTTGTACTAGAATAAGTGATCTTATAATATAATAATTTAGAATGTAGGTACAATGTATTGTTGGCATATCTTGCAAATAAATAAATAAATAAATAAATAAATAAATAAATAAATAAATAAATAAATAAATAAATAAATAAATAAATAAATAAATAAATAAATAAATAAATAAATAAATAAATAAATAAATAAATAAATAAATAAATCCGAAAAGATAGTTTTATTTAAAATGTCAAATATTCGCGTAAATCTAGGCAGGGTTCAAAAAGATAATTAATTATCTTTGATAAATACATATAATCGAAAATATTTAATTTGCAACTCTTCAAATTATCGATAAGTCATATATTCCACTAATAAATAGTGCTAAATAGTGCCTGTATAGTTGGTTAAATTTATTCTGTTTTTGTTTCAAAGTTTGTATGTGTCAAAATTATGAACAAAATAATAATAAAACATTACCTTGATTGTTAAAAGTGTATAATTTATTCTAACGTAAATTATGATAGGCAAGTAGTCAAATACCAGTACCTATACAAGGATTGCTAAGTTTATCTCTGTTTGGTAATTATCTTGATAATTATCGCGATAATATCAATAGATATATTTATCTTGATAATTTCATTCTCTGGATTTAAATACTATGTGGTTAGGTTAGCAGGTATATCGTCTTTACCATTCAATGTTTTAAATCTAGAAGTTGTGTGTTATATTATTAATTCATTAAATCTCACAAAAATATGCAAAATTTCTTTAATAAAGAGTGGTTCGATTCGATGTTATTATTAAAGTATTCTTGTATAATGTATATAATTTTTAATTTTCCAAACTTTCATCACATATATCACTTTCTGATTTATTCATGGTCAATTGACGTTTAATAAATAAATGTATAGTTTTTCCTATTATATAATTATGCAGCATGTTATTATGTTTTATCGACTATGCATATCGCAGCTTTCCATTTTATCACATTTGGAGTTTCTTTTAAGGAATGCAGCACTCTCATTTTATAGTTTGTCGTAGCTTAATTATAAAGAGAAAAAAATATTTAATTGTTTGTTTTTTTAAAAGAATATCGACCGTTCCTTTTGAAAGTTAAAAGAATACCTACTGGATGTTATCTGGAACACAAGGTTTTTTTTTCTCGAAACGTTTTTCGCCATTTGCGTTTCTTTAAAATTTTAAAACTATGTATATGTTTTAAACTTGAGTATGTCGCTTTGAGTATTCACGAATATGTTCCGAAAGCTCTAATTCTTCCCCCCTCTTCATACATGAGGCAGTGTTACATGTTTTTGAATCACCTGATTATAAATTCCTTGGCTATAACCCCTTGTTTAACGTTAATTATTTTTATTAATTGTATTTTTAGAATATAATGAAATAATTATAGTAAAAATATCATTTTATAGAAAACTAGGATTGCCCGCAGCTCCTCCCGTGTTCAGGTGACCAAAACCAAATTCTTAGGTTTTACATATTGATATTAGTATACTCTTACATTGCAGTTTTTGTATTTTGTCTCAGAAATGAGACATTTTCCCGCGGTAAAAAGTATCCTAAATGTTGACCCGGATAACCAGCTATCACCATACCAAATTTCATCAAAATCCCTCCAGTGGTTTTTCTGTGATGAGGTAACAGGTAGACAGACAGACAAAAATTCAAAAAACTATAGTTTCGACCTCTGTATCGATAATAATGTTTATTTCAATAAGATTTTCTAAAAAATATCTTGGATTAGTTACAATTTTACTATATATGTATAGATAAAAAAACGTGTGTGTGTACTATGTACGCAAGTAAGAAGTTATACTTCTTTGCAAAATACATAAAGATTTCATCCCGTATGTCACAACTCTCTGTAAAAGGAATGCAGCTAACTTCATTATGTCGCTTTTTGGCTGTTGGTGTGCGCGCGCATCGTAAAAACTTTACTCTCATCAGTTTTTCCAAACGTGCCAAAAGAAGTATAATTTCAACAATATCCAAATTGTATTTCAGTGACAGAAAAGGGAAACTTACTAATTTGCATACTAATTTTTACTTCCACGTGGCATGCACATTTCACGCGCACTGAACATCGTGGTTTGGCGCGAGTAAATTGCAAAATTACCAGGAACTATGTCGGAAAGTGGTCGAGACGGGAAAGCGTCAAGCGTGAAATATTGAATTTACTTACCAAAGGAAGTAATCGACTTATCAATACCGATCGGTCTTAATAAAGTCAGTCTCTGACTCTAAATGATATTCATTTTTATGCAATTTTACACGATTTATGCGTTATTGCGTTTTACTAGATATTTTAATTTGACATTGCAATTTCTTATTTCAAAAGAGAGCTTATTTCTAAAGCTCAAATAAGAAAACATATTGCTTTGCACTGTAAATAATCTTGGCAATTTTCTGTCGGATCCCTCGATCAATGCTGAGTTTATACTCAACTAGCATTGCCCGCGGTTCCGCCCGCGTTTTGATGACCAAAAACCAAATTCTTAGGTTTTTCATATTAGTATACTCTTACATTGCGGTTTTTGGATTTTTTCTCAGAAATGAGATATTTTCCCGCGGTAAAGTAACCAGCTATCACCCTACCAAATTTCATCAAAATCTCTCCAGGGTTTTCCGTGATATGGTAACAGACAAAAATTCTAAAAACTATAGATTCAAATTATATTAAATATTTTAATAAGGTTTTCCAAAAAATATTTAATGTACAGATTCGGCATAGTTAGAATTTTATTATATGTATAGATATTTTCTTACATTTGTAAATAAATCGTTCATCTTAAGTAAAGTCATGAGAATTATTTATTTCAATAAACAAACTCTGAAGCATGTAACATTTATATATCTGCAAAGTAACATTGAGAGCAATTAACGGATTAGTGTTTACGAGTATCTTATGAGTTATGTTAATTCACTGCCTCGACGATCGTTGGTTCCGGCAGGACAAAACTATAATTATTTGGTAGCATCTACATTTAGAATGGATATTTTAACGATAAAATTATAATGTACGTAAAGAAATTTTGTTTTACATTTACTGCTTGCTGAGTTTCTCCATACTGTTTTGAATTTCTTAACGGAAAGAGTATAGTAATTTTATAGGGGTATTCAGAAGGGGCATGGATCTTGAGGACATTATGGAATTGAAAATTGTTCGCTGTTCGACCAACATATCCGTAGTTTTGTATTATCTCACGATCATTAGAGTTGTAAAAACTAAGCTTAAATATTTCAAGAATGTACGTACGCACGCAGTTTTTGCGTATGTCGTATAACTGTTCCTAGCATTATGGCGTAATGCGTTCTGTTGCTGGCTAGGTTCAGTGCCCGCCTAATGTTTTAAATGTACTATTACTGGCCGTTGTTTTCTATATTATAGCAAAAATTATTGATAAAATAATATGTATCGAAACAAAATAAAAGCGAAAGTTGATAAAATGATAATTCGTGTTAGTTATTTTATCATCGTCACCTCAATTCTGATATGTGTTGATTATTATGATTTTAGCTTCTATGTTAGTTTGAAGTAATTAAAAGTATAATAATGATCTCAGATTTTACTGAACAAATTAAAATACACTATTTTTCATGAATTCATTTTTTCACTAACATGTAGATCTGTGATTTTTTTACTTTGGCTATCTATCAAAGGTTATATTTATTATTATATACGGTATATAAAAATATCCATTGATAGATAACCAAAGTACACAATGTACTTACCTGAAGACATTTTATATATATATATATATATATATATATATATATATATATATATATATATATATATATATATATTTGTGTGTGTGTGTGTGTGTGTGGTGTGTGTGTGTGTGTGTGTGTGTGTGTGTGTGTGTGTGTGTGTGTGTGTGTGTGTGTGTGTGTGTGTGTGTGTGTGTGTGTGTTGCCTCCTTAGATGTCTAACAGCAGCCTTCGTTACTCTACGAGTAGGTCATAGTCGTGAGGTCATAACGATTACTTTCTGTTTGAAATAACAAACAACGATGAATTCTGTCAACAGTGATGTTCACGAGGTAGCCGGCAGCGAGGTGCAGCCATGCCGCTGCCAAAGCGCTGTGTGGAGCCGGTGCACGTGTCGCGCGGCACTGTGCCCGAGCGCCTCACCGTGCCCTCGGAACTCGAAGCCGTCACCAACGGGACACTCGCGAATACTGTCAGGTAACTGAATATTTATCGTCATCATCATCATATCAGCCGAAAGGCGAAAGATGTCCACTGTCCCCCAAAGATTTCCACAATTGCCGGCTTCTATATATGTAACTAAATATTGTTATCATTTTACTACATAGTTTCTTGGGGAGGGTCAGAACTAATGTTCCTATAAGTTTAATGATATTTAATGAACTATAATGAGTAAGTATCCTATGGGAAAGAATTACCGGAATATTAAGTATTCTATATTAATATATAGAGTTTACAGGATTAACAGGAATAGGATTAACATTCAAGACATCATCTATGTATGCGTGTTGTAGTAGATAGAGACTTTTTTGTGGGTGTTAGTAAGAGTCCCTTGCCTGTTGACTGCCTGCAGGGACCACATAATGAATTTTCCCAACAACATAAAAGAGGACATAATGTGCGCCAAATTAATATATCACGCGGATAAATAATTTAAATACTTTCATAGGTTAAATACATTTTTAATAATGTTAGATTACCAGCTGTGCCCTTCCATTTCTTCCATTTAAAAGCCGCCGCACACGGGTCGCCTGTCGTTGTCGCTTTATGTGTATCCTTCAGTTTGCCAAATCGATTGACTTTTACGGTTACTGCTCCGTTCCGTTGCATCGTAACGTGACGTTATTTATATAGCCTCTAACGTTCCTCATAAACATGCTATTTAATGCAAAAATATTTCCAATCGGCCTGGTTGTTCCTGTTTTAAACGCGTTTAAACATACTTATCTCAGGAACTTATACTATCTGCTTTATAAAATTATGTATATCCAGTATGCCTTGCATAGTTTTACACGTGTCTAAATTGTAAACGCTGAAAATCTGGTGACCTTTTTGAATGAAGATTAACTAGTTCATAGTTCTTGCCAAATTCGTCATATCGTCCAGATCGGAATAAACATTTGTGTGTCAACAAACTCCTGTACTGTCTTACAAAAGTTTACTTCGTACGGAGATCAATATTTGACCTTAAACGTACATAACGTATTAAGTGATGTCATCGCATTTAACTAAATCGGTATGGACGTCTTATGCCCGATTTCACCAACGTCACCTAAGTTTAAAGGATCCCCTAAGCATGGTTAGGGGGCTGTTAGGGGACAGTTTCTGTTTCACCGACAGTTAGGGGTCACCTAAATATTAAAAGGCCCCCTAAATTTAGGGGCTCGAAATATGGGCTTAAAGAGGATCGTAAAACGAAATTTAATTTAGGGGCTAGTTTAGGGGACTTTTAAGCTAGGGATCCCATACGTAGGTGGTAGCTTATGGGTTGTTGGTGAAATCGGGCATTAGAGTATTTTATTTACATAATTAAAATTATATCAAGTCGGTCAAACTTTCGTTGGGAAATAATGTCAATTGTTACATGAGATTTATAATCACATTAAAAACCGTAAAAAGCCACGTAGAAGCGTTCTCTTCACACGTAAAACTTTTAAATGATGTATATTCTCATGAAATTGTTCTATTGTACACGACATGACCGTTGGGAAAGAAAATGGACAGTTGAAAAATGAATAAATGAAAGTACTTATCTATAAGTAGTATAAAGTATTAAGATCCAAGAAGAAAAAATGAGAGCTATGTATATTAAATCTTATAACCTTTCGTATTACCTCATAATGCTACCTAGTGAAACGTCAATATTATACATATCTTGCATTCTAGTCAGGTCACCGCAAATTGCGCAGTTGTACCGCATGCAGACAGCACTGATCGCCTCTACTAAATAAGATAATGCTTTGAAGATGTTCCCTTTTAATCGTACCTATGTGACGCTAGCTTACCGATAACTCTAAAAATATTCCAACAATATGGTTATTGTTCGAAAACCGAATACATTTGGGTTTTTGCTTATAGAAATCCAGAGTAAAATATATAACTTTAAAAGAATATTCTTAAATTCATATTATGTCTTAGGTTTGAACAACATATTTAAAAATATGATTTGTCTACTTTATCTATCTATACTAATATTATAAAGAGGTAAAGTTTGTGAATTTGTGAGATTGTAGGGGATAATCTCTGGATCTAATGAATCGATTTAGATGAAATTTGGTACGAAGATAGTTTGAGAACCTGGGAAGGACATAGCTTTTTATCCCGGAAGTCATCCTTTAAGGGGATGAAAGTTTGTATTGGGAATCAAGCTAGGGACGAACCCGAGTGAAGCGAGTTTGAGTTGCTAGTTAAATAAATAAAATTCAAGAATATGACGTCTTTTTGAAAGTCAGCTTAATAACTTATACTATTGAAAAGATACCATGCTATATAGATGCATGTAAAAAAATTAAACACTTTTATACGTTACCGTTGAAATAATAATTTAGTATCTACATGCGAATTGAATTTGGTCACTTTATAGATACAATTGGCCTAATTTCGGCCATGGACGACATATTAAAAATTGAGGACTGATTATTCACTCGAACTCTGGTTAAAGTAGTAAACAAAGGATACACGGCTTAAATCCAAACTGGTTATTTCCTTGCAGACAGTTATCATCATTGTCTAAGCATGCGGAGGACATGTTCGGAGAGCTGACGCGCGAGGCGACGGGTCTGGCGGAAAGGACGAACGTACTTCAGGCGAGAATAGATAGGCTCGCTATAAAAGTTACACAGCTGGATTCTGGAGTCGAAGAAGGTAAATAATTCTACTATTTTAATTTCGATTTTTTTTTGTATAACTGATTTTTTACTTGTATTTAGTAATTTTAAATAAAACATTTTTTCGTGAGAGTCTTTTCCGTTATGTTTGCTGTGATGTGTTCGAAACCACTAAAACCAAATATCTAAAACGAAACGCCAAGAAACCCAAAAATAATTTTGTTTAAATCAGATATTCGCGTAAATCTAAGAAAGTACCAGTAAGCAACTAATATACCATGATTGCAGTATATTTTAGTCGTGCTTCTAAGAACCGTGACATTTATATTATACGTTTATTAAACACTGTTTTAACTATAATTAACAGTGTTCGATGACGTTCTCGAAAAACCGTGTTTGTGAAATATACTCGTGAATGCTTAATTAATTAAAATATCATAATGTTATAATTACAACTTAATTGGTAATTGTGACTATCTCTCAAATTGAATTTTACTGGGAACTCGGAAATGTAGAGAATTTTTCAAATATAATAGATTGTTTGAACTTAGTGCCATATCGTTTGAAAATTAAAAAATAGCGGTCTTTGTAACAAAAATATTGATGAAGTGAACATTGCGCAATAGGTTCTATTAAGATTTACGATCAGCAAGGAAACTCAAGTGCCTGACTCGCATTTTGTCAGTATTTAATCGTTTTAAATTTCATTTATTTACTATTTAAATTCATCGATGTGGTTCTGCACAATACTCGCGTCTGTTTTATAAAATATAACGAAAGCGTAATTCCCCTAATATATGAATCCTAATTTCATTCGACTTTACCTTGTATTTAGCCCTTATTATTTGATAATAAAACAATAAAATTTAATTATTACCTTTGTACCCGCAAATCTTACAAAAATAAACTGCCCGTATCTTTGTTTAGGCTGTGCTTTTGTGAACGAATTACCAGCCACCATACAAAAAAAATTGTTTTAATTCCAGTATCGCTCCAAGACATCCAAATGAGAAAGGCCTTCCGTTCGTCCCGCACTTTCCAACAACAGCTGTTCTCACGGACAACTATGCCTTCAGCGATGTTAGCTACATACGCGCGTTGCGACCGACCGCCGCCACTAGAGAAATTAAACGAGTTTAGAGATGATGGTCGAGATGCTAGAAAGTTCTACACTGATCCAGATTACTTCTTCGAACTGTGGCGCAGGGAGATGTTGCAGGATACTGAGAGGATTCAGCACGATAGGGGGAAGAAGGTAGATGCTGTGTTTTTTACGATGCATACTTCGCATTAATCTAAAGTTTTAAGGCGTTTGACGAAATGTTAATAGTTCTATGTTAGGAGGCTTAGACAAAAGGTCATTCGGTTATCTTTGAAGAAAAGGGGAATTTTCATCCATAATATATATATATAAAAATCAAATAAATTCAAAAAGATAAATTTCTTATCCTAAAGTTAAAAATTGTTTTTACTATTTAACTATAACTAATTATTAGAATTTATATTATTAAATAAAAAATATTTAAAAATATATTTGGTATCTCACACAATAATGTCGGTATTCAAAATGTCGAGAAGCATGCACACACGAACATTTTTGTTTACACAAATTTAGCATTGTGTTATATTCCGATAATATAGACAGACATTAGTATTTTATAGTCATTGAGTTACGTTTATAACTACGAATATAAAAGCTTTATAAAATTCTTAAAATTTTCTCCTTAAATTTTAAATGATTAACACCTTTGTAATCAAAAATCGAATGGCTCTATGAAATTGTATTAAATTTAATTAATTAAATGAATGACTCCCCAGGTGCGTCAGCCCCGCAGCGGCGGCGCGGACGGGCGCGGCACGCGGCGCGTGCGCGTGCCGCACTCCACGCGCGACCGCCAGAAGGCGGAGGTGGTGACGCGCGGCGAGCACATCATGGCGCCCAACCAGCTCAGGAGATACAACATTGAACAGTATCGACCCGACCCGCTCTATCAGAGTTAGTATTACTTCACTACATAGTATAAAACGAAATCGCTTCCCCCTGTCTGTCTGTCCGGTGCGGTTCTTTTTAATAGATAGAGTGATTCAAGAGGAAGGTTTATATGTATAATACGTGCATATTATAGTACAGAAAAGCCGAGAAATTCAAAGATTTGTATTTCATACCAACTGTTACAACATGCCTAGGGACGAACCCGAGCGAAGCTAGGGTGAGTCGCTAGTTAGTAATAAAATCAATATATGAAATGAAATGAAACTTTATTCAAATAGACCTATTACAAGCACTTTTGAATCGTCAGTTTAAAGAGCATCAGTGTAGTCAGTCCGTGAGGAAGCTACCACCGGCTCGCAAAACAGATCTGCTGAGAAGAGCCGGCAGGAAACTCAACAGTTGCTCTTTTAAATATCGAAGTTACATTCATAAACATAATATTACAGATACATATAGTAGGCGATTGTAGGCAAGGATGGTCAAAAAATACCAATTTTCATGGAGAATGGTTTCGAAATGTGCTACCATTTCGAAACCATTCTCCATGTTGTAGTTACAGTAAATCTTAAAACCGTTTCCCGATTGTCATATAAAAGTTATGATGACTGGGAGCGCCTCACCCCTGTTTCCCCCCGTACGTTTGCCTTGTGTAGACACATTTGTTAGAAGACTATATGCTATATAGTCCATATTATAGTATATGGATAAAAAGATTATAGTATTAGGATTCTTCTAGAAAAAGTAGTAGCTATTGTGGAAATAGATCTAGTTATATGAATTGGCACATGAGTAAGGACTATATTAAAAATTAGAGTGGATATTTTTCTTTAAATTTATATGGGGTTTGGGTAAATGAAGAGCGGGGGACATGGCTAAACTCCACCAACTTGATAGTTGGGGGTCAAAATAAGAAACTGCATAGTCGTTCTGATAAGCTGTATAGTAGATTTAATATCCAAATAATGATTAATTACTAAATGTATAATATGTACAATTGTTTTTATGTAAAATTTATATTGACAGCAACAACAGTAACCGATGGAGGATATCGAGCTCCCCAAAACCAAAGGCCGCCTTCGTCACAGCCCGCCAGACCAAACTCCATTGAAATAGAGAATCAGCAGAATAGAAGACTCACTGGGAATGGACATGGTAAATGTTTTATTAAATCACGAAATATTTGGGTTTTTTTTTCTACTAGTCTCCCAAATATGAGTTGATAAAATCTGTCTTTTATTTTATAAATAACAATGAAATGCTGTTTCTTTGTAAGTGTATCAATTGATAACGACTCGACCACTACAATAGTCCGAATAAGCTTTTTGAGGGGAAAAATATCAAAGTTGACCGGACGCTAGGCAATTCGAAAAATTCGATTTTATCGATTGAAATTAGATTTGAACAACTATTGATAGTTGACAACGTAATTCGGGTCAGTCGGTTTTTATAACTATTTGCTTCCCAATACAAATTTCATCAAAATCGTTACAATAGATCCAGAGATTACCCCCCCCCCTACAATGTCACAAACTCACAAACTTTACCTCTTTATAATATAGATGAATAATCATTTAAATAATAACATTCCAGTAATGGGAGAGGAGAGTCCATATGGGCCAGTAGAGCCGATATATGGCGGCAGTATCGCGGGCACGCCGCGCCGCGCGCGGCCCTCCATCCCGCCGCCGGCGCCGCCCGCGCCCCTGCAGCCGGACACGCCCCCGCACCATACGCCTACTAGGTATTTATTTGTTTTATTTATTTACTAGCAAAACACGCGGCTTCGCTCGCGCTATAACTACGAAAAAACTCTAAAAAAGTAGGTTTCATACAAACTTTCTTCCCCTTATGAGATGAATTTTGAAAAATGCTAAAACACGTATGTATTTAATTGTATTGGAGAGCATTAATTCCAAGTTTCAATTAATTCTGATCATAAATAATTTTTTGGGTTGTATTATAACGTGTTTTCCCGTGGGAATAAGATAATCTCCCGCGGCAAAAAGTAGCCTATGTCACTCTCCAGCCTTCCAACTATCTTCACACAAAAAATCACGCCAATCTGTCACTCCGTTTCGACGTGAAAGAAGGACAAACAAACATACTTTCACATTTATAATATTAAGTATGGATGTGTGATATTTGTTATGTATGTATGTTAGAGTTTCCCTGAAGGATCGAATCCGAAATAAAGAGATCCGACGGAAAAGAAAGTTATCGACATAGCTCAAATAAGTTGAAGTGGCAGTGGGCTGGTCACGTTTGTCGCAGAACCAATAACCGGTGGAGTAGACGGACAGAGGGTTTTGTAGTGGAGACCATGGTTCGACAGATGTAGTGTAGGATGCCTTCCAACTAGATGGAACTACGATATATGTAAAGTGGCTGGTAGCGATTAGATGCATACAGCTGAAGATTGAGCCCAGTGGCGTGCCATAAGAGAGGCCTATGTCCAGCAATGGATGAAACATCATGATGATGATCTCGCAGGCATATATTTGTTATAAAAAGTATTTATATCGTTTATATTTATATAGTTTATAAAAAGAATCATAAACTATATGATACTTTTTATAAACGGCTCCATCGGACGGCAAATTGCAAAATCTTTTTGAACTAATATTACTTTGCCGAATTTGACCTTGATTTAAAAATAAATAAAAGGTTCTCTAAAAGTATACACAGCATCCTGTGTTATTTTTAACACAGTTCAACATAGATATACCTGGTTTTCAAGGTCATATGCTATTAATAATTAATTTTTAACCGTAAATCCGTTCTCGTTAGAGATACGACGATAAAAATTAGCCTATAGTATTTATTCAAATTATAAGAACTCTTTGTTCCAAACATTCAAATACAGGGTGAAGGTGTAACACACACACATACATACATACACACAAACTTTCACATTTATTATATAAGTATGATTTAAATGTATACAATATTTGCAGATCAACACTGCCACCGCCGCCGCCGCCGCCCGAGAGCACGTCGCCGCCGCCCATCCTCAACGGCGCGTCGCCCCCGCACCGCACCGCCCTCGACGCACACCTCGATCAGATGCATGCTGTTATCGGTAATGTATACTTACATAAAGTACTGTTATAAATATTTTATAATTTATAACATAGTATTAGTGTAACTTTCTCAATGGTAGGTTTTTCTCTCAACAAATTCTCAGCAACACCTTGGTTTTGGGAAGTCGTTGGTGTTTTATCACCCTGCCTCGAAAAACGCGGACACCGGCCGGTCCTGTGGCTTAATCTCTTACAGCGATTGTTGAAACTTTGTCCCAGTGGAGTATGAGTAAAAGGAATAAAGAGTGTACGTCTCAGTAAGATAGACCGCCGTGGCCGAAATAAATCTGGAGGATAATATTATTATTATTAGTATTATGTAATACTGCACACAAAAGTTTTATTTTAAGTTTAATTGCATATGTCTATAATACATGTATAAACCACAGGGATGATGTCGAACGAGGACCTCCCACCGCGCGCCCCCACGCCTCCGCCCGCGCCGCCGGCCCCTCCCCCGCCGGAGGAGGAGCGCCCCAGGCCTCCGTCGCCGGCCTCGCTCCTGCGCGGCGCCTCCGCCCTGAAGCCCCCGCGCCCCGCGGCCGACCCCGCGCCCGACCCGCGCTCGGATCTGCTCAAGGCTATACGTGAAGGTAATACTACTTTCTTCTTTATATAGTCCGGTCGAATTAGACATAAAAATCGTGGTCAAATAACAAACACTCTGACAGAGCCGAAATTCGGTAGAGACCTTGAGCACACCAGTAGAAATAAAGGCCGGCAACGCATCTGCAAGCCCTGTGGTGTTGCAGATGTCCATGGGCGGCGGTGATCACTTTCCATCAGGTGAGCCTCCTGTCCGTTTGCCCCCTTAGTCCCATAAAAAAAAAAAAAAGTGTGAAAAGTCACCATCGATCCCATGCGTGTTAAAAAGTTATTCAAGATCAAAAGTCAAAATTTACGGTTTTTTTATTTTTTCTCGAAAACTAAGTAATAATGTAACACCTTCTACTTTTAGATTACTTTCGCGATATCTTAGGAATGGTGATAGTTAGGAAAAAAAGTATTACGACCATTTTTGTAGATAATTTTATGATCTACAATTTTTGTCTGAACTATATTTTCGATAAAACTTACCGTTATCGGGAAACATAAAAAAAAAACGTAAATTCAGACTTTTGATCTTGAATAACTTTTTAACACGCATGGGATCGATGGGGACTTTCTATACTTTATTTCTACTGGTGTACCCAAGGTCTACCAAAATTCAGCTCTGTCGGAGTTTTTGTTATTTGAAATGTCTATTTTGACTGGACTAATAATATATATTGTATTTTTTATTGTGTAAACATGTAATACGAAGAAATAAAAAGAAAATTACGTGTGCAAGGTGGACTTACATATCTCTGAAAGATAAGTTTCTTTGTGTTTAAAACTTTCTTAATTTTTTTTTACTCTTTTTTTTCTTTCTTCTTTTTAATGTTATCTTTAACGTTTTCCTAACTTTTTGTAACATAGTACCCCGTTTAGGAATATTACAAGGATTGAGAGTACTTGATATATGTATTTGGTTCATTTAGTCTATTGAATATAATGTACAGCTGCTGATATGGAGGTCTTGGGTTCGAATCTTGTGTCGAGTTAAGTTTAGTTATTGGATTTTTCTGTCAAAAAATTTCAGTAATATCCCAAAGGGAAATCGGCGGTCAATCACCCCCTTGCTTTGGAGAGGATTTAGTCATTGTTTAATTTTTATATTTATATTACAAATTTTAATAATAAAACATTTTATGATTTAAATATTCATGACTACATGGCACGATTATGTGCTTAGCATAGCAGCATTTACATCTGTAAATGATGTCATCATAATTAATGGCTTCACACTGTTTTGTGGCACAAATACAGAATTATTGATTAATCACACTTGCTATTCACTACTAAATATATGTTGTAATGTTTGTTTGGTATTTTGAACGTAACACGAATCTAATACAAAAAAATAAATGTCTATATTTCAGCGCCTGTTATGTTTTTGTGTTACATATATTCTGTTTATTTTTTTTAACATAACAAAATTTAAGTATAATAAATTGCAACTTTTCAATTTAAACACAACGAATTAATATATAACAATATAACATTTCCAATTCCAGGTATAAAACTTCGCAAAGTAGAGAAGCGTAGCGAAGAGAACACGGGCAAGTACGACACGCTGCGGGGAGTGCCCGCGTTGCTCGATGTCGCCTCCATCTTGGCGCGGCGGGTGGCGGTCGAGCAGAGTGACACCTCCTCAAACGACTCCGACTCCGACTACGATGAGGAGTGGCCAACCGACTCCCGCGCGTGACGTCGCGCCTCCCCGCGCCCCCCGCGCGACCCCACACCCCCCAACACCACCAATCCCAGTGATGGTCACATCCAAATCAAACACCCACCAACCACACAGAATGATATCACGCAAGATGAGTGCTATGTGAGAAATTCCTCGTTTTTAAGTCGAGATATTGAAGCGCAGAAAGTTAAAGTTGAAAAGAGCAGTCCACCCAAAAATGTACCACCGCCACGGAAGAGTAGTCTCATCAAGGAGAGTTCGAAGGATGGTTCCAGCAGTTCTAATTCCCCAGCAGTTAAAACGCCGTCGCCGCCTGATATGAAAGTGTGCTCACCGCCTAAGGAGGTGGTTAATAAAATTAATCATCTTCCATCATTCAGAAATGAAGTGAAACAGATACAGAAAAGTGAAGTCACTTCACCGCCGGTTAGCAAAGTTACATCTCCGCCGCTCAAAAAGATAGTGTCGCCGCCATCGAATAGAGATTCCCCTCCTTCAACTAAAAGTGAGGTAGTTTCACCCCCATTTAACAAGGGTGTGACATCCCCACCCGTAAATTCTTTTAAGTTTAACAGAACTGATTCTAAATCAGATGAAAATATCCTCGCGAACAAGAAGAAAGAAACAATACTAGCAAAAGAAGCTCCTATTAAATCGGAGAAACTGTCGTTAATAACAACTTCAAATGAAATTTCAGATAAAGTAATAGAGAGTGACGCTAACACTAATGCTAATAATTCTAATAATAAAACTGGTGATGTAGAAAACGGAGATAAAACTGTGAAAGTTGCCGAATCAAATGGAGTAGGAGATAAGATAAGGAAATTCGAGAAAGCGGCAGAAGATGCCAGTGCAAATGCTGGAAGGTTATCCCGACCAGGCTCTGTTCGGGGCCGCTCTCGTACTGACAGGCTTGGTTCCGATAGCAAAGAAGATCTGCCACCGCCTGCCACGCCTTTCAAGGATCACGTGTTTTTTGATCTTGGGAATACCGATAAAAGTACCACAGAAGCTCACGTCCCAAACAATACAGAGCCACAAGAAAAGCAAATCGTAACTAAAGGTTTAGTAAACTCGGCAGCACTAAAGTGGCAGCGCAATGAAGCACCCGAAGAGAAGATACAAAAACCCGAACCGCAGAAAATTATCAAGCCCGAGTTTAAGCCGATGCCGTCGCCCGTAGACGTGACTATCAGGTCGCCCAGTCTCGGCTCAAAACTGCCAGACCAGTTTCCTTCCCATGGAACCGCTTTCCGCAATGTAGCATCCCCTGACACTGCCCGTCCTTCACACAAAGTCAACGAAGATGTAAATACTCAAAATTATAAATGTAAACTTAAAAATAAAGAGAAGTACTCCGTCAGCAAAGGGTCAAGCTACTTCACGAGAGGATCAGAAGAAATATGGCTCGTAAAGAAGAAAGATATAGAAGAAATTGAGGAGAGAGTTCTGGACTCGTTTCGTCGTGCTGGAGGGAATATGTGCATGAGAAGTGAATCGATGCGGCCTTCGTCTGATAGTGGGCAAAGCACAGCGTTTACACACGCAACAATGGGTCGTACAAAACGGCAAATGTACGGTCGGAGCGAGTCTCTAGACCCTCAGTGGGCTGGAACTAGAGCGCAAACTTTAAAACGTCAGTCCTCAGTAGCGTGCACATGCGGTCATGATAAGAAGACTCGAGCCAAAAGCGTCGACACCAACACCCGACCCCGCTCCCGCTCGCACGGCGACGACAACAACCAGGCCCATGTCCTAGACAAGTATGAGACCCTGGTATAGCCGGATCGAGTCCCCCATACATGAGTTAGTAAAGGCTGTCGCGCCTTTTATAACCCTGCTGTATAAAAATGGCCGCGAGTTCCATTCGATGCCCTTACTGCATGGTGTTTTGTAATTTAATAAGGTCGCATAACCGTTTTCGAGTGTCGATTGTTTTTCAGAGTTTTCGCTAGGCATTAATGTATGTGGGATAGCTTTAGGAGCGATTGAACCGTTTTAATGTAAACCAAATATATAAATATTGAATCAAACTAGTTACGTGAGACTTGTAAGTAGCGGTATGACTATCCCCCTCCCTAATCATAGAGATGTAAGAGTTGGCAGATTTCGTATTTTATGTGGCGCTTGCGTTGTTACCTGTAAGTCTATTTACTTTTTAAGGATAACCCACTTTCAGTACGGAACCCCTGAGCACAATCTCCATATACGGTGCTTTCGCTTGTTAAAATTGAATCTGTTTCTCGTAAAAATCTTTAGTGGTTGTGACAACGTGTTTGAGATTTAAATATATTTTAATTTACTTCGTAAAATGCTTTAAAGTATGTTGATTATCTTAACGTAGCTAGTCCGTTTTTGGAAAGAGATGTTGATGATTTATATGACACACATTCTGCCGATATAGTATTCTCTCGCAATATTAGTGATGGACGTTTTCTATTGACATGTTTATTAGGAATATTTGTAATTTAGAAGCCTATACTTTACACTATAGTGTGATTGTGTAATGTAATGGTAGTGAGTAAACTTAATATTTGAAAATATGCCACAGAGTATAATCATAATTTAAAAAAGCAAATACAGATGCAACGAGTTATCTGCAGTCTGATCTAAGCAGTTATGGTACCGGAATATTTTCAATACTAAATTTACTCCATACTTGTACCCTATCAAGTGTAGATTAACAGTAAAATAAAAATAATAAATCATATTTATATTGTGACCTGCATAAGTAGTGCCAATAATCAAAGTTATCATTTAAATCCGTAGCTTCCATTTTATAAATTATATTCACTATAGTGTTTGGAAGTTTTAAAATTTTGTATTAAAGGACTAGCAGATAGCAGATGAGATTTTTTTACTTTTTTAATTTTTTTTTACTATTTAAGGATTGTTTTTTTTTACATATTTGTATATGCATTCCACAAAGTTCAGTTGCTCACTATGTCCCCGCAACTAATGATACTATAATGGAAAAATGAGCAACGAATGTGTACCAAATTTTTTAAATATGTAGAATTGTATGTAGTTAGGCTTAAGTTGACACTTCGTTTAAGTACCTTATAATTCTTTTATATAATGAGCGGCAAAGATGAACTGCTTTTTCTAGATAAAGAATTAAAAACCTTATAACATGGATATGCCCTATCCCTCGTACATATACTCCTGTGTTTATATTTTATATTCTGTGTGTTCCATTAGTGTATAAGGTAATTGGAAATCAAAAATCAATAATATTTGTACCATCTTCGTGTAACCTTCAAAAGTATTTAATCTACTCTCATCGATATTTGCATTGTCAGTACACACATACGGGCGATATTGTAGCATAGTAGTATAACGTACGTATATGATCACGACTAGCGCTAAGAAATGTAAATTATAAATGTAAGAAATTAATAAAGCATGTTTTATATTTTGTAGATTATGTAAACGAACGCTCCTTTATTTTGCCATATTTCGGCAAACGCTAATTATTTATTTGCATTTTTTACCTTTAAAGTTTATAATTTTAATGTTAAATATGAAGCAAGTTGTTATATTCGCTGAAATTGAATAGTCCATGTAATATATGACATTTATTGTTTTGTGGGTTATCTATCAATATCAATGCAATTGACGTTGAGTTAAACATAAATCTATTAATAATTACAGCGCGTGTTATTTCGTAGCTGTAATTTCATAATTATTTCGAACAATATTATAACCCATATTGCAATTAATGTAAACTAAGCTGAAGTGCTTCATAACCGGACTAGTGTCATTTCTATTAAGAAAATATTTTATAACTTGTTTATTTGCTAATACAATAAAATATAAAAAATACTGTTTTATTATTTACCATTTCCTAAAGAACAATATATCACCTAATATTAATCGTAAAGGGTTGTATTTTAAAAATGTATAAATTAAAAAAAAAATTATGGTCCTATTATTTTTTTAAAACGGACCTTAAGCTCATCGTTACATTGGGCCTTTTCCAATTAGTCCGGTCAATTTAGACATTCGAAGGTACATAAAATCCCAACAAGCTGAAAATCTGTAAAATTGTTCAAAACATAATAATAAACAATGTTTAAAAGTTCCCCATCATTCCCGTGTGTGGAAAAATTTTTTATTCAAGGTCAAAGGTCAAAAAAATGAATTTTTCGCGATTTTCAGCAAAACGGTAAGTTTTATCATAAAAGTACTTCAGACAAAAATTGTAGATCATAAAATTATCTATAAAAAATGTATCAATACTTTTTTTCTTAGCCGCCGTTTCTGAGATATAACGATTCAAAAAGTTATAAAAGTTGTTATCGGCATAATATGCACACGTTTCCACGCCACCTATGAGGTAGTGTACTTAGCGCGTTTTTTTTAACGTGGTCAGTTGTGATCCTGTTTAATGTAAAACTATTGCAAAATAACGGAAGTTTTCAAAGATAAAAGCGATGTAAATTAAAAAAAGTGGTGTAGTTCATTTGCCTGATTCGTAAGTTTCAAATTCTTCTTGTTCTTCTTCTCCTACTTCTTCTTCATCTTCATTTTGGATGCAAGTAAATTGCGTCAACGATGTATCGCATGACACTTCGTCGGAATCAAACGAATCCTCATCCTCAGCAGTCATGATACAATGGCAAATATTTGTGCATATTAATTTTAAATGATCTAAATTTGATCGTATATTTTTTTAAATCACTCGTTCCACAAGATATGTCAATGATTCTGGGATTTCATTATTTAAATCTTCAAACATGCGACTTGGTGGAGGGTAGTTAGAATTATCAAATACTGCGGTTTGAATAACTTTTAGTGTAGACGTAATAAGCACGTAATTTGTAAGATGAAAGTTTATTAATAACATATTTGATCAAACAATTTATTTAAAAAATAATTTATTGTTGATTTTTTTAAAAACCGCTAGACCGATTTCGATAAAATTTGTACCTGGGAAGTATACCCTTTCAAACAAAACAAAAATTTTCCAAATCAGTTCCGCCGTCTTCGAGTAATCGGTGAACATACATAAAAAAAAGATTCCGACAAATTGAGAACCTCCTCGTTTTTGGAAGTCGGTTAAAAATCAGCTTACAACTATGTCGTCTGTAAAACATTCAAAAAAACATGCATAGCCTTGTACCAATTTTATTTATTTATTTGTAAAAAGCACACTTACAACATACATATAAAACATTTTCAATTTAATTAATGAAATAATAATATATCGTATAAGTGTACATAGCATTTAAATATTCATAAAAATTTAAAAATAATGATTATTATTATTACAGATGTCATAATACAAAAGAAATTGATAATAATACATAATAATAAGAAGTAAAATTAAAATTATCATTATAAACAAAAAAAAATACAATAATTAAGATTAACAATCATGCATTTTATAATAATTAAATAACTTATATCTAAAAAAATTATAGTTTAACTGGTACAGCACTAGTTACACGTGCCGGTATTTAGAGAAAAGTATAGCAACAATGAACTGCATTGAAAAGAAAGGGATGCATAGTCCGAGAATGTCCGAATACATCAACGCGAGTTGCGTTGCGACTAATATAAATTGAGCTCTGATTTAATTACATTTAATGAATTTGGAAATTAAAATTCACTTACCTATGAAAAGTGATGCAATTTTCTTTTAAATTATATGTTTGGCTACTATTTCCACACCCTATTTTATTGTACAGGGAGCCATGTTGCGCGTCTGTTGTATTTTTTGTGTCGGAAATTCACGAGTCTCAAGCAATGTGTTCGCGGGTCACGGATGTGGTCGCTACTAAAGTAAATCGCGCGATCGTTTTGTCAAATCAGACGTATTTGTCTAACGTGTTGTCTGAAAGTGTTCGCCTTGCGTGAGGTGTCTATCGGGCAAGTAGTCGTTGTTTTACCTGATATTTTTATAGTTATAACTTATGTCAATTTTATATTTTAAGTATAAGTTACAATTACCGATAAAAAAAAATTTCAACATATATATATATATATATATATATATATATATATATATATATATATATATATATATATATATATATATATATATATATATATATATATATTATAATATATAACAACTCTAGAGATGTATTATATACGTGGCGTATTCATGCATAATTATGACGATAAGAACTTTTATAACTTTTTGAATCGTCATATCTCAGAAACGGTGGCTTGTAAGAAAAAAAGTATTGATACATTTTTTATAGATAATTTTATGATCTACAATTTTCGTCTGAGGTACTTTTATGATAAAACTTACCGTTTTGCTGAAAATCGCGAAAAACTCATTTTTTTGACCTTTGACCTTGAATAAAAAATTTTCCATACACGGGAATGATGGGGAAATTTTAAACATTGTTTATAATTATGTTTTGAACAATTTTACTGATTTTCAGCTTGTTGGGATTTTATGTACCTTCACTCTCATTTTTTGGTCTACATATACCAGACTAAATTGCACTAGCTCGTATTATGCGGCATAAAGCTCAATTTCGATTTTTTCAACTACAGCAATGCTCCGCACAATCGAGCACTTTGAAAATTACTGCTTTGGCGTGACCAACCAACTCAGTAGCAGAAAATATAAAAAGTGTTTTTTTGCATTGTTAGTGTTTGTGTGCCGAAGTGCGGCATTATGCTCTGTTATTGGAAAACTGATTGCTATCCATTTTGTCCTCGATAGTCTCCTTCAACCCCGGCCGAGCTCCATACAGGCGCATATTCATAAAACCGCAGGCGAATAAGACAAAGCGGGGGCCGGGCGGGTCAAGATAGTCAAAGAAAGATTTTTCCCTATTTACCATTATAAATTAAAAAATAGTTACACGGGATATGTTAATTAATATTTTATTATATTATAAAATATACTAAAGTTAAATATGCTTAAAATGTTTTATTTTTATAAATCATATGTGCTATATATTGCCCTCACATCCTAGTCCCCAGGGATAAGTAATATCAACGGTTAAAACTTGAAAATTCCAAAAATGACAAAATGTTGCATACGTCACAGTAGTGACGTATGTAACTGCGATAGAAATAAGCTGTTGTCCCACTCGTTGTCACCAAATGTAGAGATAGCATGTTAATTACCCAGCAAATGAAAGGGATAGATAGATCCACCAAGAGCTTTTATCAGCCCCGACCGAGTTCCATACAGGCGCATATTCATAAAACCGCAGGCGAATAAGACGAAGCGGGGGCCGGGGGGGTCGAGATAGTCAAAGAAATATTTTTCCCCATTTACCATTACAAATTAAGAAATAGCTACATGGAATATGTTAATTAATATTTTATTATATTATAAAATATACTTAAGTTAAATATGCTTAAAATGTTTTTTTTTATAAATCATATGTGCTATATATTGATTTATATAATTATATTCTAAATGATTTTAACTATTATCGAATATCTTATATTTTAATTATATTTCATATCAAACATAAAATATCTATTAACATAAGTTTTTATGTTATAAAAATTGATTTATATTTTAGAGCTGTGTCATGATATTTGCTTTAATATGGGGATAGTTATGGCATAAATGGCAAGTCAAAATATGCTGTCACTTTCACGGCTATTGTATTTCTTTTGAGTCGCCACGCATCTCTTTCTAAGGGTATGACGTCATATGCGAATCTGGGAGAATTTAGTTCGTAGTGATGTAAAAATCGGTATTCATTACGATTACGGTTAAGTAGGGATGTACTTTATCGTAATGTTATCGGTATTCAACAACTGTTATCGGTTTTATAGTAAGGTTTTCATTTTAATGATATTAATTATAATTAGAAATAAAATACAAAGATAGGTTTCTCGTTTTTTTATTTTACTATTTTAATGCTACCAATAGTTCGGAAAAATGCCTCAGACCTGAGAAGAACTAGCAAGGACTGAGGTCCTTAACGGGGTAACCTCTTTTTTCTTAACATTTATTTTCTTAACATTTATTTATATTGTTATTACAATAAAAGGACATTTTTAAAGAATTTTATCAATTGAATACAAAATACAAAAAATATAAATTAGTACAACGATTTGGTATAAAAGATTACAATGCAATAAAATTAGAAGTAACATAGAACAATAGTTTTTGTTAATAACAATATCATATTAAGCGAGTAGTAGGTTTAATTGTTGGTATAAATTAAAATCTAGCTTTTGTTTGAAGTTTTAGCTCTAGAGCCACCTTCATCTTTAGTTTATAATATGCGAAGATTCGAGATTAGCGCATTTGAAAAAACAAACATTTTAGTCTTACATACATTTAAAAAAAAATGCAAATTTCAGTAAAAAATGAATAATAAAATTAATTTTCTTAAAAGCTTAAGAAATTTAACATCAAAATGTACATAGTAATAGTAAAAATTTGGTGTAAAAAGAAATAACAGCTAAACATACTCTAAAATAAAATGTCTAAATACATAGTTCTATCAAATGTAACAATTATAATTAATATATTAAAATTATATACTGCTATAGTAGTATATTTTAAGAAATTATAATATTATTTCACAGAAATCAAATGAAATATTCATACATTATTTTTATACTTAATAGAAACATAATGAAAATGGAAAATTCTAAGTGATTATCTTTTAAATAACCAAGAAATGAAACAAACAAGAGTAATAAATATTAAAAGTTAATTAATGAATAAATATTGGAAAATCATTCATTACTCTGAAGACTAGATGAGTTCAACCATAGCTAGGCTCTTCTGAAACTTTCATATTAAGCAAATTTTCTATTTCCAGACCCTTTTTTCTCGAATCCACTTTATGCATTCTTCAATTAAAATTTATACACCATTGTCTAACTTTTATACATATCATAAATAATGAGAATGCTCTTTAAAATATTTCTTTATGATCTACACAAGTGTACCAAGAGGTATAAAGTTTTTCAAATACTTTTATTAAATCGGGAAATATGTAAACTTTACAAATCTTTGGTAATTGTCTTTCAATTATGTAAATTGCATACCATACTAGAGATGACAGATTCTTAGAAGGATAATGTATTTTATTATTAATGAATAAAATAATCTCAGTTGTGAATAAGCCATTCTCAATATTTACATTTAATGTATTACAATAATTGTGTTCTTCCTGGAAACTAAAAGCCTTTATCAGGAGACTTATAGATGCTGAAACACTTCGACTAAACACCTGAGCAGCATATACTTGACCTGTAAATATATTATTATAATAAATTAATGTAATACAACAAATGCAATAGTCAATTAATTTATAAGTATAGTATAATTACTAATAACTATTATAGATGAATAGTAGCTTATGTACTTATAGTAAGTTTATAATTATTAGGGTCTAGGTAGATAAGCCAATTAGGCCCTTAACATTATACAATAGATAGGCTATAGAGTTGATAAATTGTTTTTAATGGAGTATTACTGGATTAGAATAGTATAATAATATCAATAACTTCAAGAAGTTTGTTCTTAAAAACAATTTTATGTTAAAGATAAGATAATATCCAAGATCTAAAGTAATATATACCTTAATTTATTAAACTTAACAATATAGTTACTTTCATCATAACAAAAGAGTTTGAATTAATATACTTGTCAGTAAGTTTTTTTGCCTTGCAGCACCTTTATGGTCATCTACTTTATACAACATATGAACATAATCCCATTGAGCACGCTGACTGCCAAGGAGCAAATTATTTTTCTTAAAATTATTACTGAAACATTTAAGTAAATGAGGTACATCATACTTATGATAGATTTTGTTCCGATTAACTTCATAAAGATAGCACTTGATGCATTATTGACACAACGAAGTATATTTACCTTAGTATCAGAAATTAATGAATTTATTGCAGCTACATTGGCAGAACCCTGGTCAGATAGAGTTACTCTAGAATAAACACTGTTTATAAGAATTTCTATAAGTATACGTTATAAAATCGAAGTGCATCTTTATAAGGCATTCTATGGCATGAAAAACCTTCTTTTCCTCTCTGACAATTTGGAATATCACAATGCTTTCCCATGTTTACACAACATTAATAAAAAAACCAAACAAAGGAAGAGAAACACTAATGAAAAAATCACTAAATTTTGTATCCAAGCACAAATCTTAACTATATCACTGCTCTACTTAATCAACACTTATCCACATTCATCAATACTAATCTAAAAATTGATCAAATGTAAATTTAAAGTGTAAAATAATATAAAAACGGCAATCCCTCACATCCTAGTCCCCAGGGATGAGTAATAACAACGGTTAAAACTTGAAAATTTCAAAAATGACAAAATGTTGCAGTGACGTCACAGCAGTGACGTAGATAACTGCGACAGAAATAGGTTGTTGTCCCGCTCGTTGTCGCCAAATGTAGAGATAGCATGCTAATTACCAAGCAAATGAAAGGGATATATAGATTCACCAAGAGCTTGTATGAAACAAATTCATCTATTTTATTTGTCATCCATGGCTTTTATGGAACTAATTTATCTATTTTATTTGTCATCCATGGTCTCCTTAATGTGGTTTCCGGCCACAGACAATATAACCTAATGTCTGTGTCTCCGGCGGAATTCTGCAGATATGTTTTATTTAAATATTTATTGACAACTGTGACAAACAGTCCTAAAATACGCAAAGGATACGTTCAAACATATGTGCAAAGAATTACTTTTCTTTTCAATAAAATTAGCTGGAATGAAAGATTAAAAAACTTTTTTATTATTAAGTTAAGTAAATAAATTATTCACATATTTTAAAACCCTGCAATATATTATCTAACTTCAATTTTATGTTCTTGATCATTTATCTATTATAAAACAAACGCACTGTTTCTACATGCGGGTTGAGCCGTACTAAATGTTATTTCGTTTTACGTAATACTTTTCTCATTTTAGTCAAAATATGATATCTTAATAATTTGTTTCATAATTATTACATTATAATTTTTAAATTAAAAAAAACTTTTATATATGGAAAATATGTATTACGAGCGACTATTTGTTTTAGCATGCAAATATAGTGAAAAGTTGCTAAAATTATTGTATGAAAATTTTTACTAACAGTGAATGGAACGTACCTAATGTTCAATTAACAATTTAGTTCGTTTGATTGGCAGACAGTAGAAATTGCTTGTTGTAATGTAATCTTAAATTAATACAAAGCATATTTTTTCATTTTATTTCTTCGGTTATTCAATGATTTCATCAAATTTCTATATAGTATTATACTGTCGGATTTAAGAAAATTAAGTTAGTGTAAATTGAATTAGTGTCTTCTTTTATTTTGGCGCCGTTGCATTATATTTTATTAAGAGTGGAGTCGTTACAGAATATTGCAAAATGACTTCAGCTTTATATTTGGAGCATTACCTGGACAGCTTGCAGCATTTACCAATAGAACTACAAAGAAATTTTAAATTAATGCGGGACCTCGATGATCGGGCTCACGGTCTAATGAGGACAATTGATCTTATGGCCGATGAATTGCTGCCCAATATTCCGAAAATGGATGAAGAAACGAAAAAAGAAAAGGTAAATACTATTCAGGGATTATTTAACAAAGCTAAAGAATATGGAGATGATAAAGTGCAACTCGCCATACAAACATACGAGCTTGTAGATAAACACATACGTCGCCTTGATTCTGACCTCGCACGATTTGAATCTGAAATTCAGGAGAAAGTAATGAGTTCTCGAGCAGCGCAACAAGCTGCCGCGGACCAAGAGTCTAATCCAACTACCGTTAAAAAGGGAAGGAAAAAGCATAAGGGTAGTGAAAAAGCTGCAGCAACAACAGGTAAGAAAAAGCGTCCGGGCGCATCGAGCGAAGAGGATGCGGTCGCAAGCGGTCGGTCTGCAGCTAAAAAGAAGACGCAACGAAAAGGTGCTACAACTACAGCCATTGCTGTTAAGGCACAGGAGGAAAATGCGGATCTGGACTCTGTAGCGGGCATGGCTCATCCTAGTGATGTGCTTGACATGCCTGTCGACCCTAATGAACCAACATACTGCCTTTGTCATCAAGTGTCTTACGGCGAGATGATAGGTTGTGATAATCCAGACTGCCCTATTGAGTGGTTCCATTTTGCTTGTGTAGATCTTAAAATTAAGCCAAAAGGCAAGTGGTACTGCCCTAAGTGTACTCAAGACAGAAAAAAGAAATGATCCACAGTTAAACCACCTGTTAAACAAGCAGAAAAGACTGTGACAGTAAAGAAAGAAACAAAGTGATTATATTAGGTTTTAGGCATAGTATCTAATATAACATATTGTTTTCTATTAAAGTATATAATGTGGATTAATATAGAATTAATTTATTTTTAGTGTAAATTGAGCAAATTAATCTAAGAGTAAATTAAATTGGAAAGATTATGCCTATAATATAGTAAATATTCAATAAGCAATAAAATATGTGTTTTGATGGATGAATATTATGTTATAAAACTTTGTTCGTAGGATTGATAAATTAGAAGTAACTAGAATATAGTTAAAATAATATTGTTTACAAAATCAATTATACATATATAACATTTAGACAGTGTTTGAAAATGATGTGTATTAATTAATTTCAAAATACTGACAAACCTTGAATTTTAGTGCTTCCATTGCAAATTCAATTATACATTATCTTAATATTGTATGTGATTAATATTCACATTTTTATGACAAATAGGTTCAATATTAGAGTGGAGATTAAATGCAGTACTTATAAGTTACTCAAGTAAAGACTGAGATTAATTCTAAATCAAACATGTTTTTAACATTCTATATAAGTCAACGAACAGGTGAATGTGCCGACATCATTTCATTCATATATTTCATTCTGATATTTAAGCTGAAATAGTATATGAATTAAAAAATAGTCACATAGAAAGTTTATGAACAAATTTAATACAATTATAGAAAAAAATATGTGGTTCAGTAATTACTGTATGAAATTAACATAATTGGTCCAAAATTTTGTTTCTTAATAATCAAATATTTGGGTTTGTCAAAATCACAATTTAAACATTATATTTAAATATTTTATAATAAGGACAAAATGCATTATAATATTTACCCAATTGAAAACACCAATATATGTGAATTGATAATGATATTTTATGATCAGTAAATCCATTAAAATTAGAGTAAGTGTTTAAAATGAATGGAAATAGGCAGCTAATGTTGTTTTTATAGTTGGAACCATATATTGTTATTTATGTACAAAATGCTATATTAAATAAAAAACTTAGTAGTCATAGAAATTGTTCCCGTTAATACACATTGCTTGTTACTTATTTCACTAACTAAATTTAAAGGGCTTACAATAAGATTAATTAAAGTGTGCATTTACTAAAAATTATTATTAAATGAATCTTTCTCTTTTTAATGAATGAATTAATTATAATTAAGGATTCTATTTTATATTATTGGACTTAATTTATTCAGACTTCTTAAATTTTCTTTGCATTAACAATGAATACGAGGCTGTTGGGAGGCAAAAGTGAAAATTTTGTAGATAAATTAGACGTCCTATGTAAAGTTTTTAGAGTTTTGCTAGACTAGAATATGTAAAATTTAAATAATATATTTATTACTATTTTCAAACACACGCCATATATGTAAGTCTCAATTGTAGAAGAATTAAGCTTTACATTTTTATATGAGCTATGTCACGCTGTACTGTTCAGTATGATATATAAATTGCACTTAAGATCATAATATGAAAATTAGGTACCAATTATTGTTATAACATTATAAGTTATACAATGCCAATATCTATATTATTTATGTTATTTTTATTACACATAATGAAATGAAATCTTTGTTTTATTTATTTACACACTTTTATATTACAACAAATAGTTTATTTTTAACTGTGCTTATAGTTATTGTAATTTTTTAAATTAGTATTTGTTAATAGTTTAGTTAATGTTTGTTAATATATTTTAAATTAGTCTTATCTACTCTGTCGTCGACGTTTCAAACAGTTATGCAGATTTGTTTTCTGTATAATTACAAAAATATAATTTAATCGTGCTTATAAATTGCGCGTCCAAAGCAGCAGCTCAATATATTCTATTTATTTAGTATAAGAATTATAAAATATGAGCGTAATAAATTTTTTTTACTATTTTTTTTATAACATTGAGATTTAAAAAGTCTTAAAGACGAGAATATTAACAAGATGAATACTCAATACATACGTATTTAGATAACACAAAGATTTTCCCTATTTATTTATTAATCAGACAATATTATTTTAAACTACGTGTCGATTAATTATTGTAATATAGAAAGCAGGCTTCACTAGATGTTCGCTCACTATAATAAAAAAAAAATGGCGTTACAATTAAAAATTTAGATACGTTTAAAGCATTGAAAAATTAATCTTAAATTCCTAACAATGGTCTCTAAAAATAGGCATTAAAATATATTTTAGAATATAAAATTGAAAAGAAGTAAATTAAAAAAAAAAATTACAAGAAAATTGTAGGGCACGGAGTAGTATGTGTAAGGTCCATTATCACTAAATATTAATTATTTTATGTGCTTTAAACTAAGTAATTTTGAGTAAGAAGGTAATTTGAATTAATCTATACATATAATAAAATTTTAACTAGCCGAATCTGTACATTAAATATTTTTTGGAAAATCTTATTAAAATAAACATTATATTATCGATACAGAGGCCGAATCTATAGTTTTTAGAATTTTTGTCTGTCTGTTACCGCATCACGGAAAAACCACTGGAGGGATTTTGATGAAATTTGGTATGATGATAGCTGGTTATCCGGGTCAACATAGAGGATACTTTTTACAGCGGGAAAATATCTCATCTCTGAGAAATCGTCACTAAAGGTTAAAACGTAAGTAGAGACGAAACCGAGCGAAGCGTGGGCGAGTCGCTAGTAATAATAATAATATCGTCGGGAGGCAGCCGGCTTTATCGCACGAGAGATCAGCCGTCCTAGACAAGGTCTGCCTCGTTAGGCCAGCCATCGGGTTGTCGTGGTTGAGTGCGTAAATGATGCTCCAGCGCCGTTTTAAGACGGGGAAGTTCCCGTTGTGTTTTCTTGGGTAGTACTTACCTAGATATATACTGGCTCTTCTAGCAGGTGAGTCGAGAGTTACCATATAACAGAGAGATGATATACACAAAGGCATTTCCCAATATTAAAAAAAAAACTCCCTTATTTCGTCATAATATTTAGACTTATATTAAGGGCTGCGTCTCATACACTAAACAGTAAACTTGTGCTAATGATTTTCTAGAATGTAACACACCTTAGGGAATAAAGTATTTAGCCTTTGGGCTATTTCTGTAAAAATAGACTAATTTTTTCCAAAAATAGTCTATTTTTAATATTAATATTTGACTTATTATATCTGTATAAATATTATAAATGTGTAACTTTGTGAGTTTGTATGGATGTTGGTTACGCTTTCACTCCAGAACGGCTGAACGGATCTGGATGAAATTTGGCACAAAGATAGATTATAATCTAGAATAACACATAGGCATAAGCTACTTTTTATCCCGGAAAATATACGGTTCTTAAGGGATAGACTTGTTTTTGCTAATCATATTATACTTATGCAAAAGTTATTATAAAATAAACTATCTATAGTTCTGCTGAGTTTCTTTCAGCAGTTCTTAGAATTATAACATTTAGCGTTGTGTCAATATTAAATAAAACAAATAACATTTTTTTCTTCTCCATTCGACGTGACATATGCATAGTAATATGTGCTCTACTGGCACGCTCAATTTACATAAACAAATAAGTATTTAGACAAGTGTAAATACATTCAGTCATCCACACTAATTGGATAATTAATGTCTTTCTATTGCACTCAATAGGTTAGCAAACTAAAAGGATAAAGTCAGGCAATACATTGTCTTAAATCGTTTCATCTATATATCCATGTACATATGTGAAGAAAGAAAAGGAAGTGGACGTAAAACAATAATTGTTTTTAGTATTTACTCTCACTGAGATTACTGCTGACTCGGTAGACAAGTCTCCTACATAGGTGCACGTACAAGGATTACAGATTTTGATTCAGAGAGAACCAAATTAAGCGCGGATCCAGTCCTCAAAAAAGGTTGTAGTCACAGCAACCCAAAAAATGACTAAGTACGTATCGGAGTAGCAGCTTACTCATGTTCAATAAATAAATAAATAAATATTTTGGGGCATTGACACACAGCGCCATCTAGTTCCATGATAAGCTACGAGGCTTGTGTTATGGATACCAGATAGTTGATACACTATACATATATAACTTTAAATACATACATATTATAAATAAAAGCACCCATGACTGGAGTACAAACATTCGTGCTTATCACACAAATGAATGCCCCCAGCGGGACTCGAAACCGCGACCGCTGGCACAGCAAGTAGGGTCACTACAAACTGAGCCACACGCGTCGTCGAATATATTTAATTTCTCCTCTTCATTTCTTTCTGGCCTGACTTAAGTATTTGTAAAAAAGCTTTTTTCTTTATTTATTAAGGCATTGGATGTAACATCTCGATAGACTTAACGAACTCAATTAAGATTGTGAGCATACCCACCGTGCCATAACGGTGGATCCGCGCTTGAACCAAATCCGCCTAATCAATAGCGATTACGAGCTTAATTAAAGCGATTTTATAGACAACGCGTTGTATTTATGACTTTATATTTATGTTTCAGACTAAAGAATTATATAGAAGGATTGTCCCAAAAAAAGAGCCAAAAATAATAGCGTGATTTTGCTGTTTATGCTACTATTCTCGATTTTATCATAGAGATAGTTTACATTCTTAAAAATAATACTTTTCATATTTTCTTTTCAATTATGAATAGTCGTTAATTTATAATTGAAAAGAAAATATCACATATATATTATGTGATACACTATTCCAGTCATTATACAGGATAAGAACTACGGAGAATAGGGAATATGCATGGTTTTTTAAAAAAAAATATACAATAGCAAACATCGTTATATAATTATAAAAAAAATATCCAGCTCCAAAAAACTAAAATTTAGTTTAAAAACATATTTAAAAACACCTTATCAATATGGATACTTTAAAAACCCCCCATTTCGCGTTTGGTGTGACGTCAAAGTATGATTTGTACAGAAAAATGACGATTCAATTTATAGCGACAAATTCGCTAATGGTCTGACCAATGGCGTGCGTTTCAACTACTTTGAATTACCCACCTATATTTGCAATTTTTAATAATTATTTTCTTAATCAAAAAGTAATTACATAAAAAATATTGATATAGGCTTAATTCAAAAGCAATAATGATTGTAAATAAAACTATTTCACCTTTGTTTAAATCACACGCATATTCCTTATTAGACGATGAAATATTATGAAGGGTCTCATACAATTTTCTTAGCAAATGATGCAAGAGTCTGCGTTGATCGATCATGTTTGATGCAACAACGGAGCTTTTGCTTGCAGATCGGGTTTTACTCGACCTCACCGTTTTTTACCACCAAATAATTACGTTTTAATGCACGAACAGGGTTCAACGTAACCTACATTACAATTTAGGCCTCGGAATTTCGTTCTCATGTATAATGTAAATAAATGGAATAATCACATAAGTGCTTGTTATTATGATTTAGTGATTTTAAGTATTGTATGTATACAAATTGTTTTATGTTAAATATGTTTTATTTACGAATAATCTTAATACATTTTATTCATATAGACGTATTCTTTTAATCATATAGACGTGTATAGTACTTGTTAAATTTTAAGTTAGGTACCCTGTTGAAAAACTCCAATAGGATCCCATCAAAAGCGACAAAAGCCACATAGAAACCAATAAACATTTATTGATTTCTATGTGGCTTTTGTCACATTGATGGGATCCTATTGGAGTTTTTAAATAGGGTACTGGATCCTGTGACGGATGTATCGATTTTAATGAAACTACTTAAAGATGGTTTCTCCTACTATGCTTAGGTTTTACTTAATATTAGTTAAAAAGTTTATTTTTTTGTTTGTTTTGGAATTAATAGACCGAATTAAAAAAATCTATAACAATTTATATCTTATTTGTCGAGCGAGTTTTTCTCTAGCATAATTACCGCATTATGACACTTAAGAGCGGAGAAACTATAAATAATTAAACTACACGAGAAGAGCCGCGAGTAAAACTTATGTATGAGATAAGAGAATGTGTTAGCGAGCAAACAGTAATACAGAAAAATTTAAAAACCCGACTGCGTACTCAAAAGGTTATTAAATGCGCCTGATCAGTTTATGGAGGTACAAGACTTTAGAAATAATTTGCTATGTAATTTTTTAACAATAAAAACTTAGAAAATATTTATTTATTTAATGGTCAAATCAAAATTTTTATTAGCTTATTTTTATATAAAGCTAAGGTAAAGTTACGTACGTATATTTTTAAGTAAAATATTATGATAATTATTAATTGTGTAAATTGTGTAAAATGTAGAATTTGAAAAAATGTTTTTGGGTACATACCTATCGCGTTACCTAATATTTAAACAGCATGAATTTAATTTACTATACTTCTTCGAATATTTTCAAAGATTGTATTTAGTAATAATATATACTTATGTAGCGGTCCTGTATCGCATGCCCATATCAAAGGGTTGTTCCGCGACTCAGTTGCAGTTATCTGTAGAGCGCGCGCGGGAAAAGTTGCGTCTCATATATTTTTTTAAATTTCTACAAAGTTATAGAAAAATATCATAATGACTATGCTTCTTAGAAAAATGTGGAAAAATCATTCAAAGCACAAAAGTAAGTAATATTTTAATTTCGCTCTTTTGTATTATACTTTGCTTATTTATTTAAAAATTAATAGGTAAATTATAAAATAAAATATTACATATATTTTCTATATTTTATTTTTAAAATCTTACACATATTTATAATAGCGTCAATTAACTTAAAGTATTTAGTCAATCACTACATTATTACTGAAATAATAAAAAAGAATATTCTATCCGAAAAAAATATTTAAACGTTATTTATATTTTTTATAAATTTGAAATTAAAACTTATAGCATAGTTTTGGAATTAAAACTTATAGCACGCGCTTTTCTCATAGCTTAGAAAAAAGTTGTTGTGTAAGTTTTCTGTAAGAGTCAGGTATCAGCATTGAGCTTAGATTTATGTGATTAAAGATTAAATGAATGCAGTCTAGTATTAACGCAAAAAGAAAAGTGGAACGACATTTTATCTACGTTGTAATCAGTAGAAATATTGCTCAGGTATAATAATATGAAATGTATAATTTGACTACATACTGGATGAATACTTCTGTTAGTAAAAGACATTTTGTAATCATATCTATTATCTATTATTTTTAGAATTATTTACGATATTTGGAATAAAATCGTTTTATTTTCTAATAATATTTATACAAAAAATTTACTTAGAAAAACGATTAGGTACATAAAGAATAAATTATTTTATAAATAAATAATTTCTCAATATATTTGAAGTAAATGAAATTTGATAAAGGCTATTTTTCAATTAAATATGAATATAAAACGATTGCTAGTTCAATTACCCAACCTTTATTTTCTCTTGTCTGAAAAAGAAAAATATCTTCAAGTTACCAACAGCCTTCGAATACTTCATTAGTAAGAATTTAGTACAAATATTCAGAGATTGCTTTCTCTAAATGTGGTTGAAGTGGTTGAAGTTATTTTTCATTTGCCAATTGCTTGGCACTTGGAAACACTGTCTCCAGGACACACCTAAGTCTGAGCAAGTTTTTGTGTTCGCAAGCAAGTTAGCTTTACCAGCATGGGCTAACATGCTTCCCATGTACGGAAATGACTAACATACGTCGCTACACTCTGACTTACATACAGAGAGATGCTTTTCCTTATTATTTAATGGAAATAAGTAAGTAAACTAGAGTAAAATTTTATTATGTTCTCGATCCTACTCAGTTTTGTCGACAAATATAACTGCCATGCCTACTATTTCAAAATATTAAAGTTCTCAAAGTTTGCTCATAATTTATCAAAAATTGATAAAGTTAGAGGAAAATAAATATTAATTCATATTTTTAGGTTTTCTATTCTATTTTTTCAAAATAATATTTAAAAATTCTAGGCATGGAAACAAAATTTTATTTGTCTTTAAAGAATTACACGAGCAATTCATTTATTCGTTATTTTTAATATCAAGTAATTAATAAGAAAGACCAGGAAATATTGATTGGGGAAAAAAACTCTTAAATGTATGTACAATTGGTACATATGTATAAAATGTGTAAAGGTAAATTACAGATTCCACTTTATGTTTTTTTGCGATATTGTTAATTTTCCATGAACAAGCCAGGCTGGCTCCTATTTTATGCCTATACTAGTATTGCCCGTGGCTCTGCCCGCGTTCAGATGACCTAAAACCAAATTAGGTTAGTTTAGGTTTTACATATTAGTATACTCTTACAATGCAGTTTTTGTATTTTTTCTCACAAATGAGATATTTTCTCGCGGTAAAAAGTATCCTATATGTTGACCCGGATAACTATATAATAATAACTATATAACCTATATCATCATATAAAATTTCATCAAAATCTGTCCAGTGGTTTTCTCGTGATGCGGTAACAGACAGACAGACAGACAAAAATTCTAAAAACTATAGATTCGGACTCTGTATCGATAATAAAGTGTATTTCAATTAGATTTTCCAAAAAATATTAGATGTACAGATTCGACTTAGTTAAAATTTTATTATATGTATAGATTTGATAAATCTTATCATCGTGTAAAACTGGCATAGCATTTATTATTAAATAGCGAGCGACCTACTCTCAGGCGCATCAATAGGTATGTACCCTAAAAGTAGCCTATGATTTACTCCAGGTGATAGTTTATCTGTGGGCTAAATTTTATTCGAATCCGTTTTTTTCAAATTAAAGAAATATTTACGTACAATTACATATATGATGCTTATCATTTCATAAACTCCACATTAATTATGGCTATGCTCATATCTTTATAATACCTATATCCTCGTGGCGAAATGTGACACGTGTCTGATTTATGTTACGGCGGAGGTCGCAGGTTCTTGCAGTGATTTAGGCATCATAGTTCATAGATATGTTTCAATGTGCATAATATAGGGAAATGGTTTTAGAATTTTAAAGCTAAACATGATTTAAAATGGAGGTTTAAAGATATTCTAGCATTATGTGAAAGTTGTATTTGCGTTAATCCCTCCACGACCGCGGACACGCCGGCGTGTCAGTTAACAATAGATTTCTTAGAATTTTAATTAATTTCTTAGAAATTTACTTGGAGGTGCTAATAAGGCTTATATACAAGATTTAAATTTTACCTTATTTTTGTTATCTATACCTATAGATAAAAATATTTTAAGTGTCTATATGTAATGTCAAAATAACAGTTTTTTACTCAATTATTATCTTAAATTATATACGATACTTATTAGAAAACACAATTTTAAAATTTTTGTCTGTCTGTCTGTCAGTCTGCCTGTCTGTTTGTTCCGGCCAATATCCAAAACGGCTGAACTGATTTTGGCGGGATTTTCACTGGCAGAAAGCTAATAACGAGTTATAAGGAGTAACTTAGGCCACTTTTATTTTAGAAAAAGAATTAGGCTTCCGCTTAAAAAAATACATACCTAGGGACCGAGCGAAGCGAGGTTGAGTCGCTAGTTTATTTAATATTTTACAAATAAAAATATAGTAACAATTATTGCGAGTATTCTTTTCTAAAAATATAGAGTTCCTAGAATTCTAGTTTCAGCTAACAATGTACAATGTACCTACACTACATCCTTTCCAAGGCTAGAGAGTCCTAATTTGATAACATTTGCAATTTGCGTAGCAATCGCGTAATTTGTAAACATGAATGAAAGATAAAAGCGTATGATCCACTTTTTAATAAATTAAACGAATTTTAGGACTATAATATACTTTAATATGTATAGAAATGAGAAAATATCACTGAATAGATATTTTAAACTAATTAAAATTCTTTATTTACCGTTATTTCTATGTCTCTCACTGACGAGAAAAATTATATAGACTTTGACACATTTGTACATAGCTTTCTACTAAGCAAAAAGGCATCCGTTTAGCCCAGCAGTACCTACTTTCTAGCGCGGCGTCAACAGACTTTTATCTAGGGTTTATGAACGTCGTAATTATAACTGTTAACATCTCATCGGTAAAGATTTATTAATATATATTGCTTTTTATTATACATATCTTATTTTACCGACGGACGATAAGGAGAACCAATCAATATACGATTATCTGCTCATTAATTTTATTCTATGACTATATTATATATATATATATAATTATATATATAGCTTTCCCACTTACAAACAATCACAGTATGCACCATAGTAAAAGTAAAAACAAAGTATAGGTACCCATAAAATAAAATAATGATAAATGCCATACAACAAGAACAAATTAAATTAATTAAAATAATAGGCAATTAAAACAATACATTAAATTAAATGAAATATAAACAAAAAATTTCATCATCACACTGAGTCATAAAACTTATTATATTTTTAAATATATTAAATGTGTCGTGAACAATGTCTAATCTAAGTTACAGATTAGATTCGTCAGTTGGTTGTGAGTAGGGTTGAAGTTTCGCTTTTGGAGAATTCTTGTATAAATCGCTCCTGTAAGCTTTCAATGATTTTTGATATTGCGTTAATTCTTCAATAAGAAATTCAAAATTCAAACATAGTATTTTATTGAGCACTAGCATTGCCCGCGGCTCCGCCCGCATTCATATTACCAAAAAACAAATTCTTAGGTTTTACATATTAGTGTACTCTTACATTGCAGTTTTTCTATTTTTTCTCAGAAATGAGATATTTTCCCGCGGTAAAAAGTATCCTATATGTTGACCCGGATAACCAGCTATCATCATACCAAATTTCATCAAAATCTCTTCTGTGGTTTTTCCGTGATGCGGTAACAGACAGACAGACAGACAGACAAAAATTCTAAAAACTATAGATTCGGCCTCTGCATCGATAATAATGTCTATTTCAATAAGATTTTCCAAAAATATTTAATGGACAGCTTCGGCTTAGTTACAATTTTATTATATGTATAGATTAACAAGTAGACGATTCGAACAAGAGTGAATATGGTCTATGCCATTTCTTACCATCTCGTGACATGAGCGCGTCACCAGCGAAGGCTAGCACAATGAAAATACCGATCAATTATCAAAAATAATGAATAACGGAAGTAGCAAATAAGAAATCGTACGCACTTAAATATGTTGTGGGTAGGTACATCACGATTCTCGACGGATGATAACGCTATCGATGTGGGCACAATGACAAAAAATTGATCTAAATA
Organism: Brenthis hecate; assembly: GCA_951806755.1. Classification (NCBI taxonomy): domain Eukaryota; kingdom Metazoa; phylum Arthropoda; class Insecta; order Lepidoptera; family Nymphalidae; genus Brenthis; species Brenthis hecate. The sequence continues at coordinate 3,295,785 of OX638258.1, read as the reverse complement.
ATGTATAGGTATGTGTATTCGGCCCTTTTTAACGTCCCACTGCTGGGCAAGGGCCCTTTAATAATCCCGGGCCAAGTGCGGTTTGGCGAGTTTCACATGTCTTTCAAAAACTTGCTAGGTTCTAGGTTCTGCAGACATGCAGGTTTCCTCACGATGTTTTCCTTCACCGTAAGGCAAATGGCAATCATGTTAAAATGATTCGCACATGAAAATATTAGTGTCACGATACCCGGGATTTGAACATGCTTCACTCGGCTTCCCAAGCGAGCGCGCTACCACTGGGCTACCACTGCCTAATATATCTAAATAATATACATATATTAATAATTAATCTTTAATAAACGTATAATTATCCTTAAGAGTTATGCATGATGCCATAATAAAACAAATGAAAAAATTACTCTGTCTATCTGTTTGTTACAAAAGATTGCCGTGGAAATTTGGCAAGGACATTGATTGCATTATCTTTTAAACCCGTCCCGTTTACCATGCAAGCGGAGCCGCAGATAAAAACTAGCAAAAATAAACATGTCTAAATCAATAAAAGAAATAGGCTACAATAATAGTGTAGTATATCAGTTATTACTTAATTTTAAATTTTGAAGTGAAAAAAGAAGACGATAAAAAAATCAAATTAAGAGAGTGATGCCAATGGTAAAAAACACGTAAAACTACATAATTATTCGTACGTCAAAACTTTAATGTCCACGAAAGATTAGAAAAAATTAACCATATAGGAAATTAAACCTTAGTAGGTATCGATAACAGATCGTATTATATTTAATGCTATTTCATAAATCGATATCGGTTAAGTTACTCGGAGTCAGTATCGATAGTTAGTTATAAGATTATTATTATATTATTATTACGTGACCTGCTAGTATTGAAATTGCGCCTAATATACTGACCTATGGCCTATATCTATTATCACCCGTCTGGCCTAGATAATGTCGATAAATACTTTAATGCAAAATGCGAGAGAGTTTCGCGAATATTTTTCTGAGACGCATTTTGTGTGAATAAATTATTAAAATAAGTTAGGTCATGGTGATGGTCGCAAGATATTAGCTATCATTAGTATTTGTTTCTTAATAAGAGACTTTTTGAGTTTTTAACTCTAGTCCGTTTTATAAATTTGAAATTATGTATTTGTTACATGTAGTACATCAAAAATTAAAAGAAAGCTGCAATTTTTTCCTAATAACTATAATTAATGTAAATTGGTTTATAATTATTATTATTAAATATTAATGATAAAAAAATAAATAAAAGAAATAAATATGTTGGGACATTAGCACACAACACCATCTAGTTCCATGGTAAGCTACGAGGCTTGTGTTATAGATACCAGGTAGTTGATACACTACATGTATATCACTATAAATACATACATATTATAAATATAAACACCCATGACTGGAGTACAAACATTCGTGCTCATCACACAAATGATTGCCCCCCAGCGGGACTCGAACCCGCGACCGCTGGCACAGCAAGTATGGTCACTACAAAACTGAGCCAAACGTGTCGTCTAATATATGATAATAAAACTTATTATTATTATTAATAAAAATAATATATTATTATTAAAAAAAAACTAAAAATATGCTTTAAGCCAACTCGTCAAGAATTCTATGTAAATATGTAGTAAGGAGTTTTTGAATAATTCTACAGCACCACCTTTATCTACTTGCTGGATCAAATCATCCCGTTAGTGTTAAATATTTAAAATCAATCTCCAATATTTGATAACATCTCTATTCACTTAAGGAATGAGGTGAAGCTAATAAAAACATTTATATTAAAAAAATGTGTTTTAATAATTGTTTTTAGTATGTTTAATCATTTTGTTATCTATTATAGCTAGGGTTAGGGTTTTATTTTAAGATTTTACAGTAAAAAAATGTATCTAGTCTTAATCTTATGAGATTAAATTGTTCTATAGCAAATATTGGACTTCAACTAAATTTTATATATACTAATAATATAAAGAAGTAAAGTTTGTGAGTTTGTGACGTTGTAGCCTGTAGGGGGTAATCTCTGGATATACTGAATCGATTTAGGTGAAATTTGGTAAGAAGATATTACGAGGGAAGGACATAGGATACTTTTTATCCCGGAAATCATCCTTTAAGGGGGTGAAAATGGGGATGAAAATTTGTATGGGGAATCAAGCTAGGAACGAACCCGAGCGAAGCGATGGTAAGTCGCTAGTCTATTATAAAGGTAATTTAGAGCAATTGCGATATAGAGCGCAATGCAATAAATATAAAATTGTAATTCGCCTTCATTATTACACCCTGTTGCAAAACACTTGACTCAGTTTACCCTAAACCCTCAATTATGGTAAATTTAGTGCAATAAATTCTTGTTTCATTACGCCGGTAAATTAGATAAATTATTTAACTATTGGCGCTCCAACTTTGATTAAAGTATAAGCAGTTTTTTTATATTAGCTTATTTTGCTTGGGAATTATGATTTTTTAATAAATTATTTTTATTAAATATTTATATTAAATATATATTAAATTAATATATATATTAAATAACGTTGATAATGTTGATATGTTAATATTTTACTGTTCTTTTATTAATATTGTTAAATCTACCTTTTCGGATTGTTTCTATGTTTTGTTTCCTACCTTTGAGGCGTCTACAACGAAAAAGCATTCAAAATGTCAGGAACAAAAAATGTAAATAAATCCTCGAATAAATCCTAAAAGATAGTTTTATTTAAAATGTAAAATATACGCGTAACTCTAAGAAAATATTAATAATGTATTTTTTAAATTTTGTTAAATCTCCAAGAAAGCTTTAAATTTTTAAATTGTATAGAATTCTATACAAACTTCTAATATAGGTATTTCCTTTTGAGACGTACCTATACTCAAGAGTCTATTTTTCAGTTTTTTTTTGTATAGAAAACTTACATCTAAAATGTCACAATTCAATACAGTGTACGTTGTTAGGCGTTGTCTTTTAGAAAGTGAAGCTTTCATCTACAGTTCTTCTCCTGTGTTATGGCGATAAAAATATCTCTTTCACCTTATTTCACAGACAGACAGACATTTTTTTTTAAATAATAATTGCTTGGACTTCAATTACGTGCAATTTAAGTACGTCAAATTAATTAAGAGATAAGTTAAATATATAAGTTGTAATTATTGTGAATTAAAATTTTAAATATCTTTAAAAAAAATTAACATTTTATTTGGTTGCTTTGGCTTCAAATAAGAATTAGCTAAAGTAAGCGTAAGAAAATCAAAAGTTATAGTATTATTACATTCAATATTCACTATGAAACGATCAATTGCACAATTATGTTTGATTATAATAACAGTTTATTGCTAATAATGATATTATTACGCGGCCATAAAGGAAATCGTGGCAGTTGCGATTAGCTTATCGCGGTCGTTCACTACGACGATTTGTGCTTTCTATTATGTTATAAGATACTTTATATATTTTTTTTCACATAATATATATATATATATATATATATATATATATATATATATATATATATATATATATGTATAATAAATATATCATGTACTTTTGTTTGTTTTGTTAATTTTACACACATTTTTAAGTCGACTACTAACGCATGTAAGTCTTTTCGGCGGCTCTCCTGAAAATACTAGGTAATTGAAATAAATATATGTACAACCATTAGGAATTTATTAATATAAAAAATAGACTCTGTATAAAATAATGAGATTAAGTTTATATTATCAGAATACTTCAGCAACACTTAGTGGTCTTTTTACTTGGGAATTGTAGCTTTGTTTGAATTGTATTTATATAATATGATACATATGTCATATTTATTTTAGTACTAGATAGAAAGTAATTGGCATTGTTTTTTTTTCAAGAGCTTTGTGAAGAGTGGGCCCTAGCAGAGTGTGAGGGAGAGGGATGGTGGCGAGAGGCGCGAGATGGGAGGGGCAGTTGTGAGGTGCGGTACGCGGGCACCGCGCCGGTGGAGAGAGCCGCTTCTGCACCGGCTACTGCACTTGCTGTGCGATCTGCTTTACATACTGCGAAGGGTAAGTATTGTATAAATATGTGGGCTTTGCACGTTATAGTATTAGGCCTAGGTAGATAGAGTACAGGAAAAGTTTGATGGTAAATTAAAAAAAAATATTTATTCTCAATCTTATAATAAGACCAACTTGTTCTATCGCCAATTTTGGACTTCAACTAGAATTTACTCAGTATAATACATAAGGTATTTTTAAGCGATAGTGAGAAATATAATAAAAGTCAATAATAATTTATTGCTCGAGAAACCTAGGAAAAAGCTGAAATTTATATTATAATAGCATTGCCCGCGGCTCCGCCCGCGTTCAAATGACCGAAAACCAAATTCTTAGGTTTTACATATTGGTATACTCTTACATTGCAGTTTTTGTATTTTTTCTCGGAAATGAGACATTTTCCCGCGGTAAAAAGTGTCCTATATGTTGACCCGGATAACCAGCTATCACCATACCAAATTTCATCAAAATTCCTACAGTGGTTTTTCTGTGATGCGGTAACAAACAAACAGACAAAAATTCTAAAAACTATAGATTCGGCCTCTGTATCGATAATAATGTTTATTTTAATAAGATTTTCAAATAAATACTTAATGTACAGACTCGGCTTAATTATAATTTTATTATATGTATAGATATACGGAGCCTACGCACGCGCAATTCGATATACGCGGTGACATATTATATTCTTCAATTCAATTCTCTTCATAATGGCTTCAAAACGTGCCAGTGTAGCACACATTGCATCGCCAGTATCACGTAGAATGGAGAAAACATGAATGATTGGTTGATAAATAAGATTGTCAACAGATCACGAAAGTCTCAGAAGCACGGGGAGAAACCCCCCCAAATTTCCACCTCTGGGCACTCAATAATTACTTGGCCGTACCTCAAACTCGAACCCAAGACCCCTGAATTTGCAGTCATACACATAAACTACTTGACCGATGAGACAGTCAACATATTTAACTATGAATGTTTATAAACATAGTTAATATAAAAAATCTGTTTGCGCGTTTTCAGCTATGAATAAGAAGTTGCAGAGGGTGAATCTGGATATCAGCGCTAAGGGCATATTGGTTTCCGATGCAGAATCACAGGAAAACGTCTTCAGTGTATCTATTTACGAGTATGTATAATATTAATTGCCATTTCATTAATAATTAAATTACAGAGCCTTTTCTTCGATCTCTTTTATTAGTTAGTTGATTTAGTTAGTTGCTAATGCGGAAAATATGAATGAATTCTAATTTAAGGAGCTATTTTGAAATAATAATCTTTAAAAATAAATAAATAAATAATTGAAGTGTCTATTTGTAATGCCAAAAACAGCTTTTTACAAAATACATATGAATTATATGAAAGTATATACGGTACTTATAAGACAAAAAATTAATTTTAAATTTTTTTCTGACTGTTCCGTCTAATCTCCGAAATGGCGGCACCGATATTGACGGGACTTTCACTTGCAAATACCTTCTGTTTTAAGGAGTAACTACTATTATTTAAAAAAGAGAATTAAGGTTCCGCGCAAAAAATCAAAACCCATGAAAATGTGAACAAAATCCGCGTACCTAGCACCCGACGCACCCTAGCGGAGCAAAGATAAATCGCTAATTAGAAATTAACCTCTCTTTAAAAGCTACAAAAGTACCAAGTTTAAAAATTTTATATCCATTCTAATAAGGATGTAAAGTTTGTGAGTTTGTGACGTTGTAGGGGGTAATCTCTCTATCTACTATACCGATTTAGATGATATTTGGTAAGAAGATAGTTTGAGGCCCTGGGAAGGATATAGGATACTTTTTATCCCGGAAATCATCCCTTAAGGAGGTTAAAATGGGGATGAACGTTTGTATGGAGAATCATGCTAGGGAAGAATCCGAGCGAAGCAAGGGTGAGTCGCTAGTTTAATATATAGGTAACAAATAATACCTAGATATAAATTCTGAAGCTTACAGCAAAATATACAAGAAAATTCTCGTCCTTAAACAATTAATAATTAATATGTATCACCTGCATCTTGAGTTTTAACCATTAAATAAAAAAAATGTTACTTAAAAAATAATTAAAATATGTTCTTATAAGCAAGATTGTTTTTCCTGAGAGAAACCAGAAGTATTTATATATTTATGTAATAACAGAAAAATCATTGACATCTTTATCTGTCTGTGACCTGTAGTCTTGTCTCAAGAACATTGTACTGTTATAAAAAAATATGTCAATAAATAACTTGGCATCGCATTGTTTGTGTAATTAATACCGTAATGAGTTGAATTAAAATGAATTATTGCTTATATTTTTATAACTTATTTAAACAGCACATAAGAAACAAATTACTTCTACTTTGGTCGATATTTCGTTTGTTTTTACAACTTTGTAATCAAATCGGGAAGTCAGTTTCGACCTACATCTAATAGACTTATAAGATACTAGCAGAACTAGAAAAAACTCTAAATTGGTAGGTTTCGTACAAACTTTCATCCCCTATTTTACCCTCTTATGGGATAAATTTTGAATAATGCTAAAACATATATCTATTTAATTGTATTAAAGACCATTAATACCAAGTTCCTAGTAATTCTGATCATAAATTTTTTTTGGGTTGTATTATAATGTGCTTTTCCCGTGGGAATGAGATAATCTCCCACGGTAAAAAGTAGCCTATGTTACTCTCCAGCTCTCCAACTATCTTTGTACAAAAAATCACGCCAATCCGTCCCTCTGTTTTGCCGTGAAAGAAGGACAGACAAACAAACAAACAAACAAATAAACTTTCACATTCATAATATTAAAAAAAAATGGATATCGAGTTAGAGCTTCATTTCATTTCATTCGTGTTAAAAAACATTACCGTAGGTCAGAAATATGTTTTTCTTAGGATTTTTAAAGTATAATAATCATTTTATTATTATGTGATGTTACGATCGCTTCAAAGTATATTATTACAATAACATCCACTAATCTATTGGTATTTTACATACACATTTTTAACTGCCTCGGTGGTGTAGTGGCTAGCATGTACGGCTGCACACTCGGAGGTCCTGGGTTCGAGTCCCGGGTCGGGCCAAGTTTAGTTATTGAGTCTTTCTATATAGTAAGTCTCAGTAACAGCCCGGAGTTGGGAAGTTGGCGGTGTTCCACCCCCGTGCCTCGGAGAGCACGTAAAGCCGTCGGTCCTGCGCCTTAACTCTCACTGGTCGTGTCGAGTGGTCGTCCCACCAGAGTATGAGAGTGACAGGAATAGATAGTGCACTTGTGTCTGCGCGTACACTTGAGCACTATAATATCTCCTGCGCAGTTGGCTAGTCTTAATGAGATTGGCCGCCGTAGCCGGAATCGGCCAATAGAACATCATCATCACATACACGCGACCATTTACAAACAGACCGCGCCGTTTGTAGATTAAGATGTATCATACGATAGGCCTAAGACAGAAATTACCTTTTTTAATCTACCTATTATATTTTAGTTTCTATAACCAAATTAAAATATATTTTTATAGTTACTATAACTATAAAAGTATATTGTTAGCGAGAAAAAACTTAATCAAAATGTATGAATATTTGTTTCTTGAATGAAAAGTGTACATGACTCTATTTTCTGAAACCAAACTTTTAAGGTCCGAATTTAAGCTCTAATATAGTTTAACTTTAATTTTTTTTAAATAGAAATTATAGATGCGAAAGTTTGTGTGTGAATGTATGTTACTCCTTCACGCTGAAACGGCTGGACAGATTTAGACGAAATTAAGTACACAGATAGATCATGCCCTAGATTCTAGAGTATCTAACATATGTATGTAATATATATTGTTATACACTTAGGACCTAGTTATACATATAAATAATCCTTCCAACTACCATGTCTTTATTAATATTTAATCATTTCTAGGATCTCATACTGTTCGGCAGACGCGGCAAATGCCCGCGTCTTTGCCGTAGTTGAGGGCAGAAATGTTAATGGAGAGGAAACACATGTCGCCCACGTGTTTGTTTGTTCGCGGCGGAAACAAGCGCGCGCCCTGGCTCTGTCTCTCGCGCACTCCTTTAATGACGCCTACCAGGTGAGATGAGGATATTTTATTATTATTTGAGAAAATATTATTTACTTTCGAAAATATTATTACGTAAGTTATATACGTTATGTAATATGAAATAGCTTAGATTCAGTGTTTTGTTTGGTGAAAACTTTATATCTACAGCTTTACAATGATGTGCGAATATTTACACGCTGTTAATGTCTTTATTCTTTAATCTATTCAAGCATGAGACAAAATGTAAACAAACAAACCGAAGAAATGTTCTTTTTGACTTACATGTAATTAAAATAACAATAATGAATTATTTTGAAAATGACGAATGTAAAAGTGCCAATGGAAACCTTTTGCTATTAATCTTATACTATTATTAAACATTTATGTACCAATTATTATAGTTAAAGTGTATAATATGAATTTTTTTAATCATTAATTATATTTCATTAAATTTTCAATAAAAACTTTGATACAAATACCCAAGAGTGTATGTAATGAATAACAAAATTGAAACGCATTTTAATACTATTGAATTAAAATGTGCCTACAATTAAGTCAAATTATATTTTAAATTTTAAAGTTTTTTCCACCATCTACGTGGATGTGACAGCTGGTATATTATATGCTATCTTTCCAGTTATTATTGTTGTGAAAACAACGTCATAAAACATACTTTGGTTTTGTTATGTTACTTGTTACGTATGTACGATATTTGTCCATTACTTGATGTAATTTTAGTTGTTGTTTACATAAGTGAAAACAAGAGTGTTTATATTTTTAGTTTATATTTAATAACAAATTTTTAGAATCACTGGATAGAATTTATTATTGTGTATTGTGTGACTCGTCTACACAGAGTCAGTAATTTTTTTTATGGACAATGTATTATGTATACGCTTATACAACAAAATCCAAGAAAATGTTCAAAAAGCTTCTATCGTCAAATTAAAAAAAAAACAAATTTAAAAAAAGATTTCCTTAAATAATATTACTATTCTACATCGTAAAATCACAGATCATATAATACTATACTAGAGGAATCGTACCTACAAACGCAACAAAAATACTTTTTTTTTAAACAATACCAATATCGGCCAGCCGATGGATATACAAAGATAAAACGCGTAGCTAATAGCTATACATTATTACATATTTTGTTTTGTAGCACTCTAAGACAATATTAAAAAAAAATATAATTTGTAAAGTTGTTGCTAGATGTCGCCTTTTTTCAATTCTCCTCTCTTTACTATGAAACTAAATGGTGTTGTGTATTAATGTCCCAACTTATTTATTTATTTATTATAGCGTGTTTTCCCGTGGGAATGAGATAATCTCCCGCCGTGAAAAGCCTATATCATTCTCCAGTCCTCCACACAAAAAATCACGCCAATTCGTTATCCATTTCGACGTGAAAGAAGGACAAACAAACAAATAAACACACTTTCATATTTATAATATTAGTATGGATATATGTATAGATACGGTTGTTACATACACTTATGGGGGGTTATCTCTAGATAGTTTTTAAAAATGATTTTGTTTTTCATGAACTTATAGTTAGTTATAAGTTATATACTACTTATTTCGTAAACATTATATCGTCCCTCTAAAAATAATGATAGAGACAACATAATAATCATCTATATTAATATTATAAAGAGGAAAGATTTGTTTTTTTTTGTTTGTTAGTTTGTACCGAATAGGCTACGAAACTACTGAACCGATTTCGATGAAATTTGGTAAGAAGATAGTTTCGAGTCCCTGGGAAGGACGTAAGATAGTTTTTATCCCCGAAACCGTCCCTTAAAAGGGGTGAAAATGGGGATGAAAGTTTGTATGGGGAAGTAACCTAGGGACGAAACCGAGCGAAGCGAGGGTGAGACGTTAGTCTAAAATACTTTCAATGAAAGTTTATTTGGTTAAGATATTGTTGTTCTTTTAGATAAGGGATATTATCGATGGTTCGCAAAAATAGCTTTTTTAAGACTATGTGAGAATTTATAATTAGACTCCTATATATATATATATATATATATATATATATATATATATATATATATATATATATATATGTATAATACTTCTTACTTAATTCTGTATTTACTTCTATACTTTGATCGGTTTCAGGCTTGGCAAGCGAATGAAGCTGCTTCCATGAAGTCGGGAGGCAAACGCCTAGTAACTCCGTGGGTAAGTTAATTTATATAAGCCTTATCGTACTTTTCAGTGATTCACTCCTTAATGTATAGACATACTCTTACCAAAACTAGTTGTCTACAGAAATATTTTAACCACTTAGAACATTCGTTAAAGAGTTTTAATTTAAAGCCTTTATGATGAGAATAAGATAAACGGCGCGAGCAGAACAATAGTAAGTCATTGAAGCCAAACGAGACCAATGACAGAAGTAAAGAATGTTAATCTCAAAATTATTTTGAATATTTTAAAATGAACTATCGACCTCGCTCGGGTGCGTCCCTAGGTACGCTATAATTTTTTTGAGCGGAACTCTAATTCTTTTTCTAAAAAAAAGTTTTCTAAGTTACTCCTTATAACATCAGCTATCTGCCAGTGAAAGTTCCATCAAAATCAGTCCAGCCGTTTCAGAAATAAACCGGAACAAACAGACAGACGGCCAAAAAATTTTAAAATCTCGTTTTTCGTTAGTACCGTATATAATTTCATATGCATTAAGTAAAAAGCTGTTATTTTGATATTATAAACAGACACTTCAATTTTATTTAACTATATAGAATTATTTACTGATTTTAATGTTTTTCTGAAGAGGTTTTAGCTATGCAAGTCTTCAGGAATGGTATTATGAAACACCTTACTATAATACCATTCCAGGCTTTTATGTCTATATTTTTCATGCTCCACCCATCTCATAGTATAAGGCATTTTATGAAAAACAGGTGAATTTTCCCGACGAATCTGAGGAAGAAATCGAAAGCGAGCCGTGGCTTGCTCCTGCTCCGCTCGTCACATTCGCTTAAACATACATATTTAAGTTTTTACTATATATTACTATAACTTAAGCTTTATGTGTCTATACATAATTTAATTTTTTTTGTCGTTTAAGAACAAACATATCAATTGTACATATAAAAAATCTTTATCGTTATTTTTTTAATTATTAATATTGCTTTTTTAGCTAAAATTAGTTATTTTACGTATAGACACATGAATGTGTATAATGTATGTATATTACATATTTGGTTAGATATCCGGAATGAGGCTTTATTTTATTATAAGAGATGAAAATTTCAATAATTTTCGCTTTAATATTATATTAAGTGACGATTCAATATTTACAACAAAAAATACAAATAAACCTAACATATATATATATATATATATATATATATATATATATATATATATATATATATATATATATATATACACACACACACATACATAATATTTTTTATATTAAAAAAATATAAGTTTTTACATGAGACTAATGTTTAACTCCCATTATTTTTTAGCTATACATATCTTTTCTATTTTTCATTAAATATCAATTATGTTATTGATGCTTTATTCATTAAGTTAACGATAGTTATTATGTGCTATGACTGTAAAAAATAAATATTATTTTAAAATTTGTTATAAGTAATATAGATTATTTAATATTAAGTTTTAATATAAAAGTTAAATCTTTACGATTCATGTATTAAGGATTTTACGGAGAATTTGTATACGAAATAAACGATTTTTATAAATATTTAATTTCTTTTTTTTAATGCGTCGATCCATAAAGTAACTAATATTTATATTTTTTAAGAATTTTAATTATGTTAACACGCATTCGTCAAATTTACAATATAAAAGCAAATTCTTTTATTAATTTTAATTCTATTGTTCGAGTATCATACGAGTAGTTAATACTCCTACATAAAACGTCTGTGGATGTGAAAAAGTTACTATCTGTAACACTATATAATGACCTAACTATTGAGACATCTAAAACCTTAGGTCTCTCTTGTGACTGTAATTGCTGTAAAGCATTTGAAATATTTGAAACAAAAAATCAAAATAAATCCGCTAAAAATTAGAAAAGTAAGTACAATGTATTAAATAATACACCAAGTGATACAATCAAAAGTGTATGTTAATTTATTACTTAAATATTACAATTGTCTACATAGTTTAAGACTGATCTAGCCGGCACTGTGAGTAAAGCTCCAGCCTGCGTCTTCCCGAGGCTGTGGTGTGGAGTGGTTCGGAGCACGAGGCGCCGTTGTAGTTGATCATCATGTAGTCGAAGCAGTCTGTCACACCATCTCGATTGCAATCCTACAATTTTAAAGAGAAAATAACACTTTTTTTACAAAAATAATAAATTTCAAAAACGAGTTATAAGACAAGGAAATAATATCTTCTAACATCTATAACAATAGGTAACTTACAGAACTACTTATGATGTTCTCTTGACCGATTCCGGCCACGGCGGCCAATCTCATAGAGACTAGCCAACTGCGCAGGAGATATTATAGTGCTCAAGTGTACGCGCAGACACAACGTGCACTCTCTATTCCTGTCACTCTCATACTCCGGTGGGACGACTGCTCGACACGACCAGTGAGAGTTAAGGCGCAGGACCGACGGCTTTACGTGCTCTTCGAGGCACGGGGGTGATACACCGTCTACTTTCCAACTCCGGGCTGTTACTGAGACTTACTATACAGAAAGACTCAATAACTAAACTTGGCCCGACCCGGGACTCGAACCCAGGACCTCCGAGTTTGCAGCCGTACATGCTAGCCACTACACCACCGAGGCAGTTAAGAACTACTTATACTACTTATATTAAAAAATTCAAATTATTCATCAAAACAAAGTAATCAAATACAGTGAGATAATAAGGAATAAATTAATAATAATAGGTTTAACGGAAAATAACAAACTAAAAATATAAACTATAAATATTTTCTTTTCTTTATGCAAATTTTAAATTACAATAATTGCCTTTTCCATATGCTATGTGGATAACTCTACATTTTTTTTTTATCTTGCTTATGGTCCCAAAAACATTTAGCACTAGGCTCTTAATTTTTGTAATATTTATTTTTATAACGTGCTTAAGTTTATTCTCGTGGAATTAAAGAAAATGTGTTTTAAAGTGAAATTTCTTTAGAATCGTTGTTATTTGAAACTCGATGAAACGGAAATGCCTCACATAGAGATACAAACACATAAATATATAGGACTATTGCCCGCGGCTCCGCCCGTGTTCAGATGACCAAAAACCAAATTCTTAGGTTTTACATATTAATATACTCTTACATTGCAGTTTTTGTATTTTTTCTCAGAAATGATATATTTTCCCGGGATACAAGTATCCTATATGTTGACCCGGATAACCAGCTATCACCATGCCAAATTTCATCAAAATCTCTCCAGTGGTTTTTCTATGACGCGGTAACAGACAGACAAACAGACAAAAATTCTAAAAACTATAGATTCGGCCTTTGTATCGATAATAATGTTTATTTCATTAAGATTTTCCAAAAAATATTTAATGTGCAGATTCGGCTTAGTTACAATTTTTTGTATGTATAGATTAAGCCAGCGAGAGAATGAGATAGAATACATTACACAGAAAGTGAAAAATAGTAAAATTAATACTGAATAAATAATATGTAATGTATATTTATGGGGACTATATATTATTACTTTTATGCAGACGATTTTATGTGCATTTACCTTTCCAAACTTCGCCATGTAGTTTTCAACTATTTTTCTTGCACAGTGATATTCTCTGGCACAGTCTTCATAGGCTGAAATATTAAACATATTACTATTAAGACATTTTAGAAAATGATATAAAAATGGGTCTTTAAATTCTTATAAATAAAGGAGAAACGATGAAAATTCTTCAAGGCTTTCGTAGGGTAGGTATTCATTAAGATTATGCCTAATCTGCTTAGATTTTAGAAATTCAAATATTTGTAAATTTTTAATATTACATTTAGAACATCCTGTTCTAGAAATCATTTTTTGGGGTTTCGTTGCCTACAGGCTATGGTTTTTCATCATATAACATGATCAACTTCGAAAGGGTGTTTAGAAATAAGATAAAAAATAAAATAAGATAAAAAATAAAAAATGTATTATTTTTCCGAATATAGTCGGTTTGCACGAATATATACAACTTTTTTGTTTTCTAATGTAAAATAAGTAATGTTTAGGTACAGGAGTTTCTATATGTGAAAAAATAACCTTAACCTACCGAGCTGAAAATTTATGCTTTTAGATCCCAATGTTTTTTATAGAAACATAAAAAAAGTCAAGTTAACAATAGTCAGACGAATAATATATTTTTACTCATCTGATTATACATATATTATCGGACGAATAGACACTTCCAATAAATAAATAATTATACTCTAAAGTAAACCAGCTCTTTATACTATTATGGTAGAAATTACGTCTAAAATAACGAACTATTTATTGACTTTTAAATTATGATTTTCATAAAATATATAACAAACACTATAAAATGTAAACCTATTTTTATTTAGCTAAAATTACATTATAAAAAAACCACATAAATTCTTTGGGATCCTGTGTGCAGCGAAAAATTCACTTTTCCAATTTATAAAGTTTGTATCTTACATTTAAATTAATAACCATTTTTTTTCACAAAAAGACAAAGATATCAAATTTCAATTAATATTTAGTTATATAGATATTCAAACGTACCTTCTTTCCTATCGGGGCTGTCTTCTGGAAGAGTGGGTTTTTCAGCATCAATCCAGTACAGTCTGGATATGTAAAAAGGTCCACAGTATCCACCGGAACATCCATGAGATAGATCACATCCGGCGACATGACATAGGCATCGTAAACAAGTATCGTTTAGGTTTGAAACTTTGATATCTAGGAAATAAATTTGTTTATAAATAATAACAATATTAGATATGTATGTATAGCCTCAGTCAGACCGCAATGTGCAGACTATGCCATGAGACAGAGGAAACTGCTATGCACATCCTCTGCTCGTGCGGTCCACTCATGCACCGCAGAAGTATCTATCTAGGGCAGCATATTATGCAACCAGAAGAGATACAGATGCTCCCCGCTCAGAAAATCTGGAAGTTCCTGGGGTCAATAGGACTAAGCGGAGAACTTTAATTCATTCCAAAGGGAGCTACAGTGGACCATAACTGGTCGACGTAGCTAGGGTCGACCTCGGCACCACACCCAATAAAATAAATAAATAATAAATATGTATGTATATATTTTGATTGGAAACTAGAACGGAATTAAAAGACTTATTTAAAAAAAAGGCTACATTAAACATCAGTATCAAACATTTTGATATAAATCATTCTTATTGATGTTAAACATATTTTAATTTACTCGTGATACTCGAAAAGGTACTAAGCAATATTTTTTAACTAAAAACTACTACCTACTATTGGAGTTCATTTTACTTACAACGTACACTTGACTTTAAAATCGCTTTGGAATTTTCCTTGTCCTGTGAATTATTGAAATCGATTCATAATTGGCAACGGTATTGGGTAACGAATTAACCCGGCGTCATTGAGGTTGGGTCAGGAAGACCCAGTGTGTTTAAGAATCCCCCCCAACGTGCGTTCACCTTGTCGTGGTGGGGGGGCTCAGTAGTGCCTGGCAATACAGCCGGGCGCGAAGCCAAGAAACGCACAGGGAGGTGGCCCGCTTCGGTGGGCGGTGGGAGGCGGCTCTCTTCGGAGGGCGGTGTACCATGCGGGTTGCTCCTGGTACTTCTCTGATAGCAGAGTGGACTGTGGAGCAGCCCCATGGTTGTTGTGGTCTGCTTCGGCAGACCTGCCGTCGGGGCGTCGTAGTTGAATGCGTAAGCGATCCTGCGACGCCCCATTAAGACGGGGGAAGGTCTTGTTGGGTTTTAGTGGGTAGTACTGGCTTCGCCGGTGAGTCCCACACTTCGTGCGTAAATGCATTTCCCAACGTTAAAAAAAAAAAAAAAAAAAAAAGTGTGTTTAAGAATGCGTATATTTTTTTATGTGCGCGCGCGACGTTTCCATTCTTCTCAGTAGCTGGACCCAACGCTGTGTTCTAAAAGTTTTTGAAAAGAAATCAGTCGAGCGGTGACCACGCTGGGAGCTACACAAGTGCATTTGACAAAAAGGTAAATTTTACCCATGCTCACAGTTGGCGTTACAATTTCGCACCTTGTTTTTGTATGATTTTTTATCACTTAATTTTGTTTTTTGGTGTTTATTTAAGTATTTTCTTATTATTTTGATATTATTAGTTTTTCCTTGCTTCAAAGTAGTTAGAAACATGGATAGAGAGAGAACCAACGAATTTTGTCAATTCTTGAGGAACACGGATAGAGAGAGCCAACGAATTTTGTCAATTCTTGAGGAATCTGAATCAGAAGAAGGCGAAAAATGCGTAAGAGAATCCGGGAGCTTACTGGTGATTTATCTGAAGAGCCTCCTGCTAAAATACTAAATGCCGGCAAAAGATGCCAAATATGCCCAGCAAAAAAGGATCGCAAAACGAAACAAACATGTCGAGGTTGTGACAAATATATTGGCCCTGAGCATATCATACCTTTCTGCAGTGATTGTGTAAATAATGAGGATATCAATTAGTTTTGTTAAACTTTTTTTTCATAGATTTATTAATAAGGTATAATTGAAGTTACATATATGACTGAAAAGATTATATTTTAGAGTAATAAGGCTGTAAAACTCGAAGGGGTCTCATTTTTGTTAAGTTTTTGAGAATTTAAGTTTAATTTAAAAAAATATCAATAAATGTTCTGTGATTGAATCTTTTTTCTTTTATTCCTATAATTAGAGGGTAAATATACACTATAATGACAAAGATTACGAATATATTCTATAAAACATGAAAATGTCGTACATTACAAATACGGGTTATATTGACCCACCTCAACATCCGTGTAACAATTTCGTACCACAATGACGCCGGGTTAAGTGCCTTTGAAGTTGAAAAAAAAACACTTATCTATTTTTGTGATGGACAATAAATGAATTAGAATACTAATCTAGTCCTCAAGTACCTCAACAGTACCTTTAAGTGCAGTCGGAGTAGCCCCCAGTCGAGTAGTAGGTTAAATTTCGTATGTATAGTGACACAAAATTTTTGATATATATATTTTTGATATATATAGTGATACAAAATTTTTATCCAGGTCAGATAAAATCGAATACAAAATCGATGGATTGTAAAATACTAAGCATATATATATATATATATATATATAATATATATATATATATATATATATATATATATATATATGCCTTAAGACATAAATCACATACTTTCATTTTTACTGAAATAAAAGTTAAAAATTTCCAACGTTCTTTTAGAGAAATATTATTCGAGTATAAATAAGTAATAAATAAAATAAAACATTCCAAATAATAAACAAACCTGTTTCACTTTTAACAAAATATGCACTGATTAAAATAAAAAGTAATGATTTTAAAAGCATTTCTTTGTCTTAATAGTCACTGTAGTCTCCTTTAGTCTTTCTTCACGCACTATATATCTTATAAAATTGTTTCTAAATAATTTAAGGCATGGATGACATAATATATACACAAAAAATCTATCATGGAGATTATTAAACGGATGTATTCGTAACATATAAGTGGAAAAACCCGTATGAACCAAACTTTGACTGCGTACTGCGAATATTCGAACTGATTAGTAGTTAGAACTGATTTAGTAGGTAATATATCGGAGTCGATATTGAATCGGTATTGGAAATAATTACTATTGTTATTGTAACTATTAATCTATCTATACTATAATAAAACAGTAGACGTCAAATGTCTGTACATAGCAAAAAAATGCTAAAAACCGAGTTACGGGGATGTAAGAAGACAAATAGAACAAATCCACATTTTTTTCAAATTTTTTGTTTCTCTGTCTGTTTGTCTGTTTGTACGGGCTAATCTCAGAATCTATTGGACCGATTTAAATGAAATTGTATTGGTGGTACTTTATATCCCCGGGCAATATCTTAGATACTTTTTATCCCGGAAAATTTAATAGTTCCCGTGGGATAGTTAAAAAACTATAATATGTTATACAGCTTAGTACACAACAACTTATGCACCTAATTTAGTAAAATTTTACATTATGATACCTTATATTGCCGGTCAAACAACATGTTACTTTTCATTCCGGAAAAATTAACGGTTCCCGTGGGAACTAATAGATCTCTATTCGTGTTTTTCTAGAGGTGAACCCGAGCGAAGCGAAGGTAAGCCGCTAGTATCGAATAATATAAAAATTGTATCGATGTTAATTTTATTGTGTAATGTACTTGACATTATTAAATACTAAAAAAAATTGCTTGACGGATATTTGAGATTTAATATGTAACTAGCGACTAACCCTCGCTTCGCTCAGGTTCGTTCCTACGTTTTAACGTTAAGTATAGATTTCTCAGAAATGAGATATTTTCCCGCAGTAAAAAGTATCCTATATGTTGAGTAGTTACTATCATTATACCAAATTTCATCAAAATCTGTCCAATGGTTTTCTCGTAATGTGGTCACAGATAGACAGAGACAAAAGTTCTAAAAACTATAGATTTGGCCTGTGTATCGATAATAATCACTATTTCAATAAGATTTTCCAAAAAACATTTAATGTACAGAATTGACTCAGAATTTTATTATATGTATAGATAAAACAAACGATTTTTTTATAGAATTTTTACTCGCAAAAGCAATAGCTTGAACTTGTGTCGACGACACACACAAGTAAGAGCTACATAAATAATTAATAATGTCCAATCCGATATCGATATCATCCGATCATTCGATAATCATGTTCATTCGATAATCATGTTTCAGTAACGTATTAATATTAATACCTGGTAACCTGTAAAACAAACATCGAAAAGTTATTTTATTACACGTAAAATTACTTTTACGCGCTCGATAACGTGTACGTTATTGTAAAGGTAAATAATGGTAGGGGCTCAGAATCAATTATTTTATCATACCAACCACATCTCCGTGTTATCTAATTCTGGGAAACAAAATGACGGTCGAATAGTTCATCGAATGAAATATATTCACAAATCGTTACAGCGTTCGGACGTTTAGAAGGTTATCTGGATTAAGAAAGGTCGCTCAATTTTAGGTTTTGTTTTTTGTTGTGTTATTACTGTCTATTGGATGGAATATTTTTTACTTTATTTAATTCATTACTTTTTGAGTTAGTGCTCTTCCGTGAGAGCTAGTTTGAGCTTCCGTGAGAAGCAGTAATTTAATAGTCCTAGTACACTTCGTTTTGCGTTTTTTTCGGAAAATACACCTATAATTAAAGATAAACTTAAAAAGCAAAATTTTATCTCTATTACTAAATTTGATCCAAATTCTTAGAGCCGTTTCCAAAGTACACGAAATAAATTTATATATACAAGAATTGCTCATTTAATATTAGAAGATAAATATTAAACATACTCTAGGACAATAAGGAAGAGATTTTTCTGTAAATCGATGGCAAAGAGTCAATCACAAAGTATTGGAAACTTGGTTAAATATTACCCGTTATATTGTTAATGTATCTATATATTTTGCATATAACGAAAAAGAATAAGATTGCAAAGCCACATTGCATATATCACACTGGGGCAGTCTATGCATGAAATGTTATAGTGCACTAGTGCGTGCACCACACTCTTTATTTCCGCTACCCTCAAATTTCAATGGGACGACAATCTCACGCAAGTGGTGGTGTCGCAAGTGAGCACCCAGCGGAAGGTACTTTCCGAGGCGACTGCCAACTTTCCAACCCCAGGCCGTTACTGAAAATTTCTTGACAAAGCTAGATCTGGAATTTGTGCCCAGGCACAACTATTGTCTCTTAAACGCCATGTCTGCACAGGTGTGCAGACATGGCGTTTAAGAGACAATAGTTTTATGGCCTATTTTATTCAATTAGTGGTCCGTTTTTAATGTAGAAGATTCATGATTTCATTTTTCACTTGGGTGGCAGGAATACCTTTACAGTTTAAAATTAGTGTGCTATATATGAAATAAGTTTATAGGTATTGAAATGCATTACTTCCGCTATTGTATGAGTTTTATTGTATCATCTATCCCATAAGGGACTAGGGCCGACCTCGGCACCACACCCAATACAATAATAATAAATAAGAATTTTTATTTTATGTATAAATTAGTATATTAAGTTTAAATTAAAACGATAAATGATAATCACTTTATTATGATGTCCTTAATTAATTATAATGACAGTGGAAATACTTATCGATAAGTTCTAATAGCAACAAATAAATAGTTCAAAGCCGTATTTATTCATACTTTTGACCTCAAAGACAACAATGCACTAAATGCATAAATTATTATAAATGCAATCATTTAAGAGTATCATAGCAACTACTTGTGATATCCATACTTTTATATTATAAATGTGAAAGTGTGTTTGTTTTTTGTCTTTCTTTCACGCGCGTCGCAACGAAGTGACGGATTGGCGTAATTTTTTGTGCGGAGATAGTTGGAGGGCTAGAGAGTGACGTAGGCTACTTTTTATCCCCGGAGATTATCTCACTCCCACGGGAAAACACGGTATAATACAACCAAAAAAAAATATTATCAGAAGTACTTGAAACTTGGTATTAATGCTCTTCAATACAATTAAAGAAATACGTGTCTTAGCATTTTTCGAAAATTCATCCCATAAGGGGGTAAAATAGGAGATAAAAGTTTGTATGAAACCTACCTTTTTAGAGTTTTTTTTGTAGTTTTAGCGCGAGTGAAACCGCGGGTTCCGCTAATTGATTATAAATCTAAGCAACAATAAAATAGATAACAATTCATAGAATAACAAGAAATGATTTTATGTATATGGAATAATAATACTGCTAGTAGATTATAAATTTGTTAAAAATATATTTCCTCTGCATACAGCGGTCCTTTAAAACAATAATGAATGTAAAAATAAGGAAACCTCTTTTTTTGGTTTTACATGACCAATTTTTCTTAGCGCTTTAATGTAGAATTTTTTTTAAATATTAGAAATATGTACCAAGTTCATAATTGCCATGTGCCAACTCCACACTCAGATTGATTGACGACTGGTTCAAAAGAGTGTATTGACCATTTTCACTCCATTCCATTGACCATATATTGACTTCCATCAAAATTCAAGGCTAATAAATATTCTAGTATATTGTTCAATAAATTTATTCAATTTTATATCTACTCGATAAACAGCTTACCAAAGTAAAATTATGTTCAAATTTTCATCAACATTATCGCTACGATCTAATCTTGATCAACTAAGCTTTTTAAAAAACTCTTTAAAAGCCCATTCGTTTGAACAGGATTCAATAGATACACATACGGACAGGTTTTAAATTTTAAACGGCTCTCGTTTTTGGTCTGGGGCCAGTAAAATAGAAATATCTAGAAAGGTCATAAAACATGATAGCAAGCAAGGTGAGTATTAAATTGCCTATTTAATTATTATATATTATTTAATAACCAGCAGTAGACAAAACTAAGGATTTCATGATAACTAATCATAGTTTGAATGACTGTTCAAGTCAACGCGAATATTTTTGATGTATGACGAAAAACTTTTCACAAAGTTGCCCGATTTTATGATATTCGATAATGCAACCTTAAAAAATGAAACAAGTACATGTAATATTATAGTTTAATCATATAATTATTTAAATATCTTGTGGGAAAGATATTTAAATTCCTAAATTAAAATGAGTGTTATTTCGTAAAATCATTTTTACAATTCTTATAATTTCAGTTGTTTAAGTAACTAAATAACTTATCTAAAATCGATGTACATATTATATCTAACCTCAACATCATTTGTTTTTTTTTTATGTCAGTTATATTAATATGGTGACTTTGTTAAGCCTACAGTCAGACTATAATTTATTATTATAACAATTTTCTTGAGCAAAAGATTTTAATAATTTAGCCCTGTATTTGAGAGACGTAGGCGATGCATTGGTTGAAAACATTGACGTAATTGAAGGGTAGGTCTCCAGTACAACCGTACCCTCCTAACTTGTGGATGGCCATGAAATCGTAGCAGTTGATTACGCCATCTTTGTTGCAATCCTGAAAATAAAATTAAAAAAAATATAGTAGTCATCTACTACTCTTACAAAATATGTATTTGCATTTATGAAATGAGTAACTATTTTTTTCTAAATTACAAGATTTACCTTCTACAAAAATTGTTTATAAACAAATAAATTATAAATACATCCTGTTAGTTTATACTTTTGCTTTTATTTTTAAAATAAAAAAAAATAATTCATGGAAGCTGTGCCACAACACAAGTGACATTTCACGGCCGAACAACCGCGAAGACACAATTGTAAACTAGTTTCATGACATCATTCGCCAGTTATTTGACAATGTTAAACGAATATGCAAATTATTTAACAAATAAATAAGACGCACAATACAATATTAACCACAAATATAAGCTTTAATCTTAATAAACATCACAATATAATGAATATTATAATATTTGTATGTGTATGTTATCTAGCAATATCTTAAGTTTGTTACATTTAACCTTAAGCAAATGGCAGCTATAATCATTTGTTTTTGTTTATGGATCAACTTGTGATTCAAACGATCCCACGCTTATTCTGCTTTATAATTTATAATTCAGTTTACTTTAAAACTTCTTAAAATATTTACATATATGTACATAATATGTATAAAATGCGTTGTAACTATTATTTATTATTGAAAAATTAAATGCGGAATATTTTACCTGTCCAAATTTCCTCATGTAGCCTTGGACGGTCTCAGCAGCACAGTATGGGTTGTTGGTACAGCTCGAGTATGCTGAAAATAAAAAAAAATACTTTAATCACACTATAAATTATATATAACGATTTTGGAATAATATTATTAAATCAGAAAAAATATGTAAGCGTTTTTACTAAATTAATATTATAAGTTGTAACAGGATAAAAACAGTCACTCTCACATTAAATAGCGGATGCATTTTGGTTTGATTCATCTGTGGCCTAGAGAAGGAGACCTTGGCTTATTTCCATGGTCAGTGTTTACTCATTTTCGAATTATTGATTCCGAGAACATAACCCTGATATTTCATTTAAGTATACATACATATGTGACATAAATTTATTTTTTAGAATCTATCAATCTTAAGAGCTCACAAAATACACAAAAACAAAATGATATTTTTATAAGCATTAGAAGTATTATACTTTTGCTAAAAGATGAAGTTTTACTATCAGATTGAAAATAGTTTGTAAAATATACTTTTGTTATTTATTATATTCTACACATATTCTACACATACATATTATACCTTACTTTAAACCGTGTTAGGTGTATTGTATACGTACGAGAAATTATTATTAAAAAATATTTGTTTACTATATAATTAACACCTCCGGGTAAATTTCTAGGAAATTAATTAAATTTCTAAAAAAATCTATTGTTAACTGTAACGTCGGCGTGTCCGCGGTCGTTGAGGGATTAAATTAAAATACTGAACAGCCTACTGAAGACTTTCTATTAATACCGTTAAAGACGCCTTGAGTTAGAGATCAGAAATAATACAAATAGGCACTATAGTAGTAACTTGGACAATGCGATACTATATACGAGAAGGAACTCGCTAAACGCTATGTGGAGAAAATGTTTTGTAGTAAAACTTACCATCAGGGGCATCAGGAGATACTCCATCAAGAGTTGGTTTGCCGGCATCTGCCCAGTATGCCCAGGTTATGCGAAATAGACCGCAGTGATCGCCTTCACACTGCAAACCTGCTTTGCAACCTGACACCGCTTGGCAAATGCAACCAAGACAGGCTTCCGTAACGGGACGTTCTCCTATAAAAAAAATATAATTATAAAATTATTCTTATTTTTATTATACTAACTAGCGGCTCACCCTCGCTTCGCTCGGGTTCGTCGCTAGGTACGTTTTAAATATATATAAATAGTTATTAGCCAGCGTTAGCCATATAATATTTTAATTTTATTTATTAATAATATTGACATTAATATTTATACGATACTAACGTCACTCAATTGTTTTGCCTTCCCGGAACCTCTCCACTAACACTTAAACTTTATGGTATAGTATTAAAGTTCAAATTGACTTTTAAGTATTATTACGAATCTTTTGTATGGGAGTATAGAAAAGTGTTGTTTTTAGACTTTTTCAGGCATTTTTTTAAATTTTTCTCTCCGTAAGAACTATCCTCGTACTTCAAGGAATATTCTAAAAAAAGAATGAGCGAAATCGGTTCAGCTGCTCTCGAGATATGCGCTTACCAACACATTTAGCGATTCATTTTTATATTATAGATTAGACCTACTAAGCCTTATTAGCAAATTAACTAATTTTGTAAATGGATAATATAAGTCATATAAGGGTCTGCAAAAAAGATTATTAATTCAACGTTATTTTAATAAAAAAGTAAACGATAAATGAATCAGTGTGCACACTTGAAATGCAAATTTGCAACCGCAATATGAAATTTTGTTTACAACAAATAGAACTTTTTCTTAAAAAAAGACGTGTGTGTGTGTACTTATGTACGCTCGTAAGAAGTTCTACTCCTTTGGCCTAACAGAACAAAAATAGCTAAAGGTTCCATCTCGTATGCCACAACTCTCATCGTAAAAATTTTACTCTAATAATTTTTTCCGAACGTGCCAAAAAAAGTATAACTTCAAAAATATTATAAGCAAATAATAGTCAATCATGATTCATCTACATAAATCTATACTTATAATAAAATTGTAACTAAGCCGAATCTGTACATTAAATATTTTTTGGAAAATATTATTGAAATAAACATTATTATCGATCGGCCGAATCTATAGTTTTTAGAATTTTCGTCTGTCTGTTTGTCTGTTACCGCATCACAGAAAAACCACTGGAGGGATTTTGATGAAATTTGGTATGGTGATAGCTGGTTATCCTGGCCAACATATAGAATACTTTTTACCCCGGGAAAATGTCTCATTTCTGAGAAATAAATACAAAAACTGCAATGTAAGAATATGCTAATATGTAAAATCTAAGAATTTGGTTTTTGGTCATCTGAACGCGGGCGGAGCCGCGGGCAATGCTAGTTTTAGCTAAACGTTCAAAATATTTTCAGTAAAGTATCACATAAGAGCAATTACATCTCACATACGTACATAAGTACGTGTATTTGCATAATGTGAAACCATAAGTTGCAAGATAGAGTCATACACTCAAGCCTTTACTAAGATCCGGTAAGGCTATTTGTTAGTCATTGTTATTGATCTGATAGTTATGTGGTCTTTGACCTTTTATTGTCTGTTAATTAAATCATAACTGGAATTACTGTGCAATATTCCTAGAATATGTAAGCGCACCTAATAAGAAACATTCTCGTGTAATGGGATACTTCGAAGAAGTATCTTATATCAAAGTATCTTTCCAAGATATAATTTTCATTACACATACCATGAACGAATAAGTCACTGGACCAGACATATAAGCGGACGTACCTTTATCTGTCTTATTAGTAGCCAGGAAATTTCAGCCTTTGTCGTTTGTTTTTTGCGTCAGTCTCAAGCATTTACTTGTCAACAAACAATCTGCCAAAAATGACTAAATGTTCTGTTAAATGGTGTAAAAACTATAGCGGCGGAAGCAGCACTGTTTCTTTTCACTTGTAAATACATTATTTTATTACATTTATTGTTATTTATCACACAATTTAATAAAATTGTAAAATAAAATGTCATATTATCCAACTATGTTAAATATAGTCGATATTTCTATGTATTGTTGACATCTGACAACCATCATAAAATCCCTGGATTATACCATTCAGAACAAATGACTAAACTGTCGAGTGAGTCCATTTGACATCGACTAGTGCTTGACAATGTCGAAAAATATATCGATATTTGACGAAATAACTGAACGAATTGTGTTATTTGTACAGTACAATAACATAAAATACTTTTATCACAGTATCCTACAATCTGATGACAATAAATTTATAAAAATATTTTCTAAGTCACATAAAAATATAAATGCAAAAATTATAATTAGTATGTGTACTTAATTTTTTATTTTATTTTATACCACATTTATATACTTTGGAATATTATTCCATTGTAATAATAATAAAGATCATTTTATTTCAACACATAAATTACACAAAATCAAACAATAATGTTTTAGCACTAAACTTCTGGGTTGGCGATTTGTAATAAAACACTTTATATTTTTTTAATCTTTAAAAAATAATTTTTATTATATATTAATGGAATATACACCCGATATTCATTTGTTCATTAACATTATTATAGACCAACAGAATGCTGCCATCAATGCCATCGTATTTATATAAATCAAATTAAAAAATAATTATTATTTGACACATTATTATTGCCTCTTTAATTCATTTATTTTAATTTATTATAATAAATACAGATATTTTAAATTAAAAGATGTAAAATATGATGACTATGCTAACCAATGTCTAAAATGTCATTAATTGGTTCATCGATATATGTATTTTATCGATTACGTTCAAGCACTAGAAATATTGTATTGTGTACCTGTGTGTATAATAATGTAATAAAATCTTTGTGTGCGTTATGCGTCTTTTGGTTGAACGAGTTTTCATACATTTGTATTTTATGTCTCGTCCAGTGGTTTATTCGTTCATGACACATACATACAACATTTTAGTCAATTTTGCTTGTGCTAGATTGATCTTCACTTTAAAACAGGTAATCCGAATTATAAAAGTTCACTGTAATTGATCATGTCTGCCGACTTCAAAACAACTTATAATTCTTCCGCTTTTTGGGGTGGTTTGCTTTCTTGAAATATTACATGGGTTATTTACATGGGACTATTTCTGAGGTTAATGAAATTTGGTCATTTTTTTTAAATAACTCTAAATACAGCTTTACATATGACACTTCGTTTACATATACTGTGTTTTTGTAAGAGTTCAGACTGGGAACAGTAGCTAGTGTAAAAATATCATTTGTTTCGACTTAATACCCGTAATAATGTAATAAAGTAATGATTTGTACAGTAATAACTAAGTGTACATTTGTTTTGTATATATAATTAAGTATATTTGTATTCTTTATTGTAGTTAGGTATTAAAAAAAATGACAATGGTTAATTTTTGCTGTTATTATTATAAATATTACATTTTTTTTTAAACTTTATTAATTACTAATATTATTTAGTGTAGCTATTATTATATTATGTATAACCATAAAGAATATTAAAAATACCCGTCTTGTTCAATAAACTGGGTAAACCCAGAGACGATGACGTGTTCAATGCTTGACATGACTTGCATTGTCTCCCAGTGAGAAAACATTTGACTACCCTTGAATTTGTATACAGGCATTGCACCTGTGCGATTTTTGTACTATTAAATATACAACAGTATTTTAAAGAGTTACTTAAGATGCTCATAAGCTTATTGATAACTTCCGCTTGAACAAATAAAACGAATCTTTTATCTTTATTATTTGTATGTGTATGTATGTTTGTTACTCCTTAACGCCAAAGCAGCTAAACAGATTTAGATGAAATTTAGAATAAAGATAGATTTTGATATTGTGTAATATATAGGCTATTCTTAGGCACATAGCAATTTACCGTAGCGTTACGAGAATACATATATATCGCTTGCATAAAAGTATAAGTAGGTGATAATTCATTAATATTATTAGACCGATAAAAATATTACATGATCTAAGCAAATATAATTTATAATCTTTTTTATTTTGATTAGAAAAAAATAATACATATTTATTATTTAGGTATTTATTATGTCATCATTAAATTATATTTGTCAGGTGTTGCTTGTAAGTAATTAATCTAAAAATATTTATTAACGATGATGAATTACGATACTGAAATACATAGTTACAAAAGTACAAAGTTACAAAATTACAAAATTTGTGAGTTTGTGACGTTGTAGGAGATAATCTCTGGATCTACTGAACCGATTTAGAAAAAATTGGTAAGAAGATAGTTTGAGACCCTGGAAAGGACATAGGATACTTTTTATTCTGGGAATCCTTAAGGGGGTGAAAATAGGGATGAAAGTTTGTATTGGGAAGCAAGCTAGGGACGAACCCGAGCGAAGCGAGGGTGAGTCGCTAGTTAATAATAAAATACAATTTGTACCTATTGTTAAGACAACATTTATACAAGGCTATGTTACCGTGCTGCTATAAATATTATAGGTATGTATAGTAATGTACGTAGACTTGGCATCGTGTAAAGGAAAAACGAAGTATAAAAGAATGATGAGGTTCTAACAGAATAACTTTATAGTATTTATTTAATATTTTGCTCTTTCATTAAACTTGTATAATGATAAAAATGTTAAGTTAATAATAATATTGAAAAACTTTATTGTACACACAAAAAACAATATCGCTGAAACAGCGATTTCTTCCAGGCAACAGTTAGGTGTAGAAAATAGCAAAGTGTGTTGTGGAAGGGCTGTGAATACGTTTTCTATTGTTCGTAATCTCTTTATGGTAGAATAATAACGCATAATATTGTCTATAGGAATCTTTCTCTTAGCTATTTCTCACCGCTTTCCTTTTTAATAACCTATTAAAAATCAAGATAGAAGTGAAAAATTGACGAAAGGTCTATAGATATATCGTCTATAGATATATAGGTAGAAACTGTTTCAGACTCATTGACGTTCCATTGACTTATTTTTAAAATTTTTATCCTTTTTTTACCTTGTCGAATCTTTTTTGTTGATGGTTCATAATAAAGCTTTACATGTATGTATGTATGTATGTATGTATGTATGTATGTATGTATGTATGTATGTATGTATGTATGTATGTATGTATGTATGTATGTATGTATGTATGTATGTATGTAAATGCCTTGTGGGAAATAATTATGCAAACAAAAAAAATAGCCACTATATAGTTAGATAGCTTTGTAGGACATCACTTTACGCTGTCCTCGCCCTCATTTATTTGACAAGTAGATATTTGTTAATCATGTATCATTCAAATATAGTAAATTATTATACTTATAGAAAAAAGACAAACTTATAAACAAAACATTAATATAGGTAAGGTATTGCGGAAACATAGCAAATAATTGATCTATAGATCATGATCTAAGATAATAAGTATGCTAACGGATATGATATGAATATATCAGACAGAAACAGTCCAAGCAAGAAGACAATTTACATAATAGCTTGTATCATATTTTTTTATTCGTGACAAAGACAATTATATATAATATGTATCATCGTTAAGGTAGTAGCATATATAAATATGATATATATAAATCGGATTTCGGACTACTATTATATTACACTAGCGACTCACCCTCGCTTCGCTCGGGTTAGTCCCTAGCTTGTTTCCCCATACAAACTTTCATCCCCATTTTCACCCCCTTAAAGGATGATTTCCGGGATAAAAGTATTCTATGTCCTTCCCAGTGTCTCAAACTATCTTCTTACCAAATTTCTTCTAAATCGGTTCAGTAGATCCAGAGATTACTCCCTATAACGTTACAGATTCACAATCTCACAAACTCACAAACTTTACCTCTTTATAATATTAGTATAGATGAAAAAGTGTCTTTGTTTACTACTCCTTCCTGCTTAAACGGCTGGACTTATTTGGATGATATTTGGTAAGCATATAGATTATAACCTATATATAAGTCGCATCTTATACAATAATTTGTTTTAAACCAATATATACTAAAGATTATAAATCCGAAAGTTGATTGATAAACGCTGAAACGGACTTGTGTGTTTGCCTTTGGGGTGGATTTGCCATGCGAGCGGAGTCGCAAGTAAAAACTAAAGTAACTAATGGAAATATTTTGGTAAAATTAGAGTCCCTCTACACATATACTTTTTAACGTCTCTGTTAATAACATGAACTTCTATTTTCATTTGGAAGAAGATTACGAATCGGAAGGATTTTTTTCATAGAAATAGTTACAGCCGCTAGAATAGTGATCTATGTATACAATGTATCTCGATACAACAAGTTGTTTCTATGGGATATTTAAATATAAATATAGGTAAGTATAAGTATAAATTTCTTGTTATTTAGGATTGTAAAAAAATAAATAAAAGTTCACGCGTTGATGTCTTTAATATGAGAGATTTTTAAAACCTTGAACTATTTAAAAAAAAAAGAATATTTATAAAATTATCTATTTCATGTTATAATAATATTTTTTTTTTACTTTATCCATACTTGATGAGTACAAAAGCATTTGTCCTAATATTTTTCTGTATGAACAAGTAATATATTTGTAATAATTATTTACATAAGTAAACTAATATACAAATATGTCATCGTGAGTAAGAAATCATATTGTAATAAAACCAGTTATTATTATAAATGCTACTATTTTGGAACTAAGAAAAGGTACTTTTGCATAGTAGTAACTTGATCTGGTCACACAGGACCTGCGAAGCAGGTAAATGATAGATAAAACGAAACAAATGAATATACGTATATGTGTGTGTATATATATATATATATATATATATATATATATATATATATATATATACATACATACATGTATATATTGCTGACTTTGTCGTAAAATAATTTCGTCGTCGTCTAATTATTGTGAGTTATACCAACTAAAACACATTGACATGCAATTTAAAATAGCTAAGACTATCACGACGCATTGGAAGGGCCACAGTAAGTATTTATTCATAACAAATACGAATTTAATATTTACGAAACATACATAAATATTGAGAAAGCCATTTCACGTGTAAAGTAGAAGTTTCAGCTTTTCTTTTTTACCGTAATAAAGTTTCATATAGAACACCAGTAGAGACCTAACAATGTTGTTCGACGAGTGCTTAAGTTGGAACCGGATCAATCGGCACGCGGATCCAGCGGATGTCATTACCAAGTAAAATGTTCACAGCCAAGACTACTTTAATGTAAAGCTGGTTTTACATTTGAAGAGAAATTATTGCTAGAATAAAAATAGACTTCTAAATGTAAACTAACGACCCGCTCAGCTTTTAAGTTTTTGAAATATACTATATATAAATAGGCAACGATAAAATAGTTCATTGCTTTTTCTGCTCTGTTTGTCAATCAATTTTCTTTTTTTTATTATTTATTAGCTATTGATGAGCTATGGTATGGTCGAATTTTGACTATTGTGCGAACGTAGTAATATTAGAACTACTTAATTTAGCGAGATAAAAGGTAGCCCATATATTAAAAAATAAAGAAATATTTTTAAATTAACGACACAATCTAACTGCATTACCTTTTAAAGTGTAAATTTAATTCACAATTTTAAATTTCTGTAAATTAAGATATAAATAAAATTACAATGACATTATTACCTATAAATCATCGTAATTGAAAAAAAAACACACACACACACATCTGATGTTATCGATGAATCTCACCATGGATATGAGCAGGTATTATCAAGCATGCTAAAATTTGGTCCTTTACAGAATTTTTATCTATAGAATGTACATTAATTATTTTTATGGCATAGCTTGAGTCAATCCTTACTTTATAAAAATGTAAACTTTAATGCGAGTTCAGGGCATTGAGACGCTGATCTAGCGGATGTCATTATCATCTTAGCATACAAATAACCGTAGTAAACTATATAATGATAAAGACAGCAATTATCTCTAAATGATGCCTATATGTTAACTTATACAAAATATAGTTATTATAATATTCTCAGAAATGTGTCTTTAGTGTTATAAGCGCAAGTGTTTTTCTTTGTTCTTCTATCACACAGAAACTTTTTACGAATGTTCAATGTACATATTATGTACATATGTGCTAAAGAGTACGTAACCTTGTATAATAAAAATGCATATTTTAGCGCATTATGTAGAAAAATAAGCTCATTAAAACATCAAAAATTAAAACCAGTAGATTATATAATAATTTATATTGCAATGGAGATTATATTGATAGTTTCCTTTTCAGATAGCGAAATAATATTTATTGTTGAACTGGTAAAGAAATTCACAAAATTCTGCATCTTTTGTTTGACCCCAACCTTATGAATAAAGTACGCAAATATTACGTAAAATGTGTTATGTTCATTTTATTATCATTATGACATTGAACAACTCCAATGATACGGACAAACATAAATAAAACCTTGTGTAATTAAGACCACCAAGACTGACCTTTGATTTTATCCAAATAAAATATTATCTTTTCATATATTAAATAATTATTGCAATATCGACCAATTTGTTATTTTATATTACATGTTCTTATACTTTTTGGGTTTATCTGCCAAAGAAACTTTCATAGTACATATTTTCACCAATACCAAGAATATGAACTCCAAATTTTCTATTTCTAACTATCTATACATATAATAAAATTGTAACTAAACCGAATCTGTACATTAAATATTTTTTGGAAAATTTTATTGAAATAGACAATATTATCGATATAGAGGTCGAATCTATAGTTTTTAGAATTTTTGCCTGTCTGTTACCGCATCACGGAAAAACCGCTGGAGGAATTTTGATGAAATTTGGTATGATGGTTGGTAGCTGGTTACCCGGGTCGACTATAAGATACTTTTTAACGCGAGAAAATGTCTCAATTTTGAGAAAAAATACAAAATCTGCAATGTAAGAGTATACTAATATGTAGAACCTAAGAATTTGGTTTTTGGTCATGAACGCGGGCGGATATATTATACCTACGTATAATTAAAATAAACAAATTATATCAAAATGATGGTTAAGTTTCAATTGCATTTCAATAGGCGTGTAACAAAGCAATTATGCAAAATAATGACTAATCCGGAAGATTTTTTCTTAAGAATTACGTATCAATTTCAATGTTATTCATTATTATTAGCATAATTTTTAGAACTCAATCTGATTACATGTAATCAATTATAAATTATACGTTTTGCAATAGTGATAATTAATTGAGCTATCTAGTAAAACGTTTTATTTCAATGCGCTTGATTTTCTCAGGTTTCTTTAAGTATACCTTGAGTATCTTTTATGATCTTTTTGCAATGTATGTTATATATACACATACATATATTACAATGGAAAAGCTTCATCTAGCTACTATCAATACGTAGAACAGAGCTCTAAGTCCTAAAAGATCTTAAAGATAGAAATAAGAAAAATATAATAATAAAATAAAATATAATAATATGATATAATTAAGGTTATCATTATATATAACAATAATTATAATAATATTAAGGTTTTCAATTGAAGTAGAAGTCGACATACAACTATTTCCAAGTTAATTAGATCATTCATCATGCTTATAAAATGGTTGTATCGTCATAATGCCAATAAGAGAATATGCCATTTTTGTATTTTATTACACTCATTTACTTCATTCTCGAATAGCTTATTCAGTAGTAATTGATCTGGGTTCAGTGTACATTGGTTTTGTATATACTCGTATGTATATTTGTTCTAAAGTGTTTGAAAAAATAATATACAACAGACTTAACGAGTATTTAAACGCTAAAAACTTTTTAATTGAACAGCAATATGGTTTTAGATCTAAATCTAACACATTATCAGCAGCAATTGATGTAGTTACAAAAATAAAGACAAATATTGATCGAAAACATGTCTGTTTAGGAATATTCATAGATTTAAAAAAGGCTTTTGATACTGTAAGCCACTCAAAACTATTACAAAAGCTAAATAATATAGGAATTACAGGCACAGCACTAGATATGTTTGCTTCTTATCTCACTAACCGCCAACAGATTGTACAAATATCTAGATATAAAAGTGACCCTCAACAAATTACATGTGGTATTCCACAAGGCTCAATATTAGGACCTTTATTATTCCTAATATACATAAACAACATAGTCAATTTAAAACTAACAGGTGATTTATCACTCTATGCAGATGACACTTGTCTTTTTTACTTTGCACATTCAATTCACGAAGTTATATCACAAGCACAAAAGGATTTGGACATATTAAATGAGTGGTTTTCATACAATCTTCTCACAATTAACACGACTAAAACATCTTATATGATTTTCTGTGCTAAAAATAAAAAAATACCTACCTACACACCACTTAAAATTAATAATATTACTATAAATAGATCTAAAAAAGAAAAATACCTAGGCCTATTACTAGATGACAAACTTATATGGAACTCCCACATTGACAAAATAACATCAAAATTTGCATTTGCAATTTTTGCATTTGCATTTGCAAATTTGCATTACGAAAGATATCAAACTGTATTCCATATAAAATCAAACCAACTATTTATAACGCCCTAGCCAAGCCACACCTGGACTACCTTATAGAGATATGGGGTTCAGCCGCACAAACGCACATAAACAAGTTACAGCGAGCCCAAAACAAACTAATAAAGACTCTATTCCACTACAATTACCTAACACCGACTACAGAGCTATACAGAAAAACCAAACTCTTGAATATCAAAGAATTATATACATACAACACATGCCTTATTATTAAAAAAATTGTAACTAAAAGTATACATTCAACGTTAACATTCACACCAAAATATATTAAACATAACCTTAGAAACAAAAACAAACTTGAATTTTGGCAGCCTCGAACGAAATCCTATGGCAATAAAAATATAATGTGTGAAGGTGTACTTTTATATAATAATCTACCGGATACTTTAAAAAATTGTAATAATATTAAGCCTTTTAAGAATAAGTTAAAATCATATGTTATAGATAAAATTTTATAACTGCATGTCTTCAATTTAAAAAAATATGAATATTATATTAGTATAATATTAATATTTTTTTAAAAAGATTATCTTTTTGTAATACATATGTACATGATATAGTAACAAATTAAAGTTAAATAAGAAAAAATAACAAAAAAATATATAATGCATGCTACCGTGTAAATACTGTTAATATTATCTTTATATATATTGTACTTAATCTCTATATAAGTGAACAGTGTGTTCTTTAGAGAAATAAATGTCTTTTAAATTGGACCTTCTTTATTGCGTGCTTGACTACTGTTGAATGAATAAAAAACTAAATTTAATGTTGAAAATGAGCGTTTTTTTCTCTCTATTTAGTAAGCAAAATGGCTAATATGACCTACATTTCACTAAAATAAAAAGGCATATAAAGTTCTTCGTGAAAGTAGTTTTTTTTTCTAGTTGTAAACGAAAATACCGCTATAATATTAAAGCAAAATATAAAAAAACAAGTCATTTCAATGTCAAGCTTAGAATTTTTTTTAAAACTAGTAAGAATACAAACGCTCGGATCTTGAACTCGAAATAATTAATTTATTTTTTTAATATTAATAATTGTTTGAAATTATTAAGAATAATTTTATTAAAGATTTATCATAGTTTATTGTTAAACAGGCACTGTCTATTACGATAGAGATTAGAGACCACTGCTTT
Source organism: Brenthis hecate (assembly GCA_951806755.1). NCBI lineage: Eukaryota > Metazoa > Arthropoda > Insecta > Lepidoptera > Nymphalidae > Brenthis > Brenthis hecate. The sequence continues at coordinate 3,260,236 of OX638258.1, read as the reverse complement.
TACCCGCTCCCGTTTTGTAAAGACTTATACGGCTTATAAAGCAGATCGTGGTTCGTGACTCCTTGGCCCGAGTCTCAGACCGAACCAAAATAGTTACTGGTTTTTTCTGCCAGGAATTACTCAGTAGCAACTGGGAGTTGATAAGTGAGAAGCACGATAAGCTGTTGATCCTATCTTTCACCGGTCGTGTCGAATTGTCGTCCTCTTAGAATAAGCGGGTTAAATGAATACAGTACACGTACAAACTTGTGCACAATTTAGACTTAAATCAGTCTTAATGAGAGTGGCCGCCGTAAGAGAAATCGTTTAGAATTAGAATGTAATTACTAACTACATACATATATGAGCTATACCGTGAATCTGGTTATCATTTTTGAAAGACTTCAAAAAGATTCAATTCTCACATTTGTAGTGAAGTGCATGTTATTTTGTGTTTACATGTTCGATATCGATATAAATGTCCAATGATGAACATTGATCACAGATTTTTATAATTCTTTTAAAATTTCAAGTAAAAATTATTTTAGATGTTAAAATTGGTGCATCTTTTAGTTAAACAATTATATAAGTTGCAAAAATCATTAAATAAGAAAAAAAATGTTACATAAACAATACTTTTATTTTTATTACGTTATATAGTTGTCTAGTTGGGTAACTCTAAAATAATTTATCAAAAATTGCTTATGGGAAAACTATTTAATAGAATATGTAATCAATTACCTTATTGTACTTTAAAAGTATAGAGGAATGAGATTGAAAATTACAATTTCCATCAAACATTATTATTGATACAGAGGCCGAATCTATAGCTTTTAGAATTTTTGTTTGTCTGTCTGTTACCGCATCACGGAAAAACCACTGGAGGGATTTTCATGAAATTTGGTATGGTGATAGCTATAGCTAGGTTATCCGGGTCGACATATAAGATACTTTTTAACGCGGGAAAATATCTCATTTATGAGTAAAAATGCAAATCTGCAATGTAAGAGTATACCTTTAAATAATATTTACTTAAATAATTGAATATCCTAACACATACATCTCTTTTGAAACGAAAGAAAAACGTATTTATTTTACTAACCAATATCAGCAAGGCAGACTCCAACCAGCAATAATATGGCACTAAACTTAATCACGGCTGACGCCATAGCGACAGTTTATAACTAGATATTATATAAAATATTTTAAATTATTAGCGTCGTATGCGCACGCGCATCTGTTCTCGACTGGCATTGGTCGTGGCCTTAAACCCTCTTATATGGACGTACGTTGAGTCAGTGGATACCATAAAATTATGTTTATTTTTAGTTTATTTTGGTTTATTTTTCATTTTATTTACATTTTCATCTTCCACTTAAGGTAGTTTTATGTTACTGTGAAGAAAAAGGAGTAAGCGTACCTGCAGGTGACTTCTAATAAATAAGGCTAATAAAAGAACTCGTTTACTCTATAGGTATACAAAAATCTAAATGCATAAATATATGAATAATGAAAATTAAGTTTCTAAATAATTAACTTGACTGCTACTTAAGTAATACAGATCACATTTCTATGTGATCACATTATAATAATATATTAGTAAGTAACTGCCTCGGTGGTGTAGTGGCTGGCATGTACGGCTGCATACCCGGAGGTCCTGGGTTTGAGTCCCGGGTCGGGCCAAGTTTAGTTATTGAGTCTTTCAGTATAGTAAGCCTCAGTAACAGCCCGAAGTTGGGAAGTTGGCGGTGTTTTACCCTCGTGCCTCGGAGAGCACGTAAAGCCGTCGGTCCTGCGCCTTAACTCTCACTGGTCGTGTCGAGCAGTCGTCCCACCGGAGTATGAGAGTGACAGGAATAGAGAGCGCACTTGTGTCTGCGCGTACACTTGTGCACTATAATATCTCCTGCACAGTTGGCTAGTCCCAAAGAGATGGGCCGCCGTGGCCGGAATCGGTCAGGAGAACATCATCATCATCAGTAAGTAACAGTATAAATATAGTACTAAAGTCTTCACCTACGTTGTAGTTAAAAATAAAAAAGTAAAAAATGTAGTCTTAAAAAAATTTGCCTATTTCATTATACTTATTAATAAAAAAAAACAGATATAAGAGGTTAGCAAATGTATGAATCTATTCTAATATTATAAAGAAAAAATACTTTAGTTTGTAATCGATTAACTCTGAAATTACTAAACTGTTTTAAACTTTTCTTTACTACTGAAAAATTACGTTATCCTAGAGTATATTTTATAGCTGTAGAAGGCTATATTTTATTTCAGTTATAACTAGGTTCCAGCTTAAAATATAATCGAGGGACGGGGGTCACTTATTGTTTATTAAAACACAATATTGTTGATGTAATTCTATAAGCATAATTCGAACTTTGAGAAGAAAGTATCTCTACTGTCTTGGGAATTGGTAAGATTTTATATTTAAACACTAGCATTGCCCGCGACTCCGCCCGCGTTCAGATGACCAAAAACCAAATTCTTAGGTTTTACATATTAGTATACTCTTTTATTGCAGTTTTTGTATTTTTTCTCAGAAATGATATATTTTCCCGGGATAAAAAGTATCCTATATGTTGACCCGGATAACCAGCTGTCATCATACCAATGTTCATCAAAATCTGTCCAGTGGTTTTCTCGTGATGCGGTAACAGACAGACTGACAGACAGACAAAAATTCTAAAAACTATAGATTCGGCCTCTATATCGATAATAATGTCTATTTCAATAAGATTTTCCAAAAATTATTTAATGTACAGATTCGGTATAGTTACAATTTTATTATATGTATAGATTATTAAGAATTTTGATGAATATTCTACTCACAAAAATCGATAATGGCTGTCTTTATTTTTTTATATTTACGAACAGATGATTTGCAGTGCAGAGCTTGATACCAGTGAGAAATTTATGAGTAAGAATGGTCTCAATTTTTTTTATATTAGATATTTTCTGACTGTGTTTTATACGAGCTATGCAAAAAGAATTTTTCAAGTCGGATCAGTAGTTCCTGAGATTAGCGCATTCAAACAAACAAACTCTGACTCTTTATAATATTAGTATACATAGATTACTTTAAGGATATTTCGTACTAATTATTTCATAACAGTGAATCCGGGTAAAACATATTTTCTCGGAAGATCTTCCTCGATCGCTCGATACCTTGAAATATATTTTTTTAATTAGCTGTTCTATCTTTGTTATTTATTTTTAATAGGTATATGAATATTTGACTAACTTTTTATTGTATTTCCCAGTACTTTTCTAATATATTGTATTTAAAAATATTAATTATTTATCTAAGTAATATTATTGCTTTTTATATAATTTAAAAGAAGTTAAAATATTAATATAGATTGATATTATTTAAAGTTAAGCAATACTATTGCTACCTTTATAGACAAAAAAAATAAATAAATTTGTCTATAAAAAAAAATTAAAGTTGCTTGATATTTTAACTTTTAATAATAGCAATCTAAATTAATATTGTATTTATTTATAACACGAGATAATTTCTAATTAGACGCGAAAAACCTATTATAACACATAGTGACAAAGGACAAAACAGTAAACATATAAAAATCCCTAGAAATTCCATGATATTTATAAATTTTCTAGAATACTGTTAATATTAACGAATGTATAAAATATTTTTGTAAAGTTATTGCCATTTAGAAACGTAGGAGCCGGATGTATGTAATTGTAAATAGTTTTTATTAATTAAAATATTAATTAAATATCATTTAGCGGATGATTTACTTATATATCATATTGGGTAAAATTTTTAATAATTACTATAACTATTTAACAGGAATGACGTCTAAAGTCGTCACGTTTTACAAACAATTCAACATTATTGATACTTAATAAAAAATATGTATGTATAAAATTGAATCTATGAGAATTCACATATGAATTACTAGCTTTTTCCTGCGGCTCCGCTCGTATAGTATATTAATCACCAACAAATCATATACTAAAACCTTCTCCGAAACACGCTACATCTTATGGTATTAGTATTATTCCGATGGGTTCAGTAATTATCGCAGTATAACCGAACAAAAAAATTAGCCCTCCATTGATTAGTATACATGTCCTCCTGGCCAATTCCGGAGATGGCGACCTGTCTCATTGTGAGTAGCCAACTGCACAGGGGATATTATTATACGGTGTGTGTATGCGCGAACATACATACATACATACATAAGTGCACTCTCTATTTCTTATAATCTCTTTCCGATAGGACCACCATTCGTCATGACCGACCAAAGATAATAAGTTGTGGGACTGATAGCTTAACGTGTTCTCTTCAAGCTGCTACTGAATATTTCGTAGTACAAAATCCAACACTATGTTGGATCGAGCCAGGACTTTAACATATCCTTCAAAAACTTACTAAGCTCTCTCAGACATGCAGGTTTCGTGACGATGTTTTTCTTCACTATAAGACAAATGGTAATCGTCAAAATATCAGAAGTACAAGACCCGGGATACAAACTCACTTCACTTGGTTTCCCAATCAAACGCGTGACCACTGGGCTAAAGTATTAAGTGGTGAATAGAGTATTGAGCCTTCAAAGTCTTCGCTATGTGTTCAATATATGTTTTTATGAAAAAAAAAATTAAAATATTCAATATTTCATTCGTGATTGAAACTTCGTAATTGTTTAATACACGAAATAGATTCATATCTCTTACAGGAAGGGAAAACCCTCGTTAACTACTCGTGATTCCAACGTGCTTATTTTATGACTAAGTTCTTATTCTTTTTTATTTAGTTGACATCACAGAGTCCTTACATATTTATACTAAACTAGATACTGTTTGCCGCTTCTAAAAGGCATATTTTTTCTTTAATCGTTTTTGTAAACAACTTACTTCAAAGCTATTTTCACATACTATCACATTTGAACAGACATTATTGAACAAACATTATTATCGATACAGAGGCCGAATCTATAGTTTTTAGATTTTTGTCTGTCTGTCTGTTACCGCATCACGGAAAAACCACTTTATTAGACTAGATTTTGATGAAACTTGGTATGGTGATAGCTGATTATCCGGGTCAACATATAGGGTACTTTTTACCGCGGAAAAATGTCTCATTTTTGAGAAAAAATACAAAAACTGCAATTTAAGAGTATACTATGTAAAACCTAAGAATTTGGTTTTTGGTCATCTGAACGCGGGCGGAGCCGCGGGCAATTCTAGTTAATATATATTTATCAGACAATAACAACGGTAACCATGTTAACATGGCAATGTATTCAATCTCATTCTCTCGCCGCCCGGTTCTATTTTAGTGTCGCATTTTCGTTTCATTTCCGTTTCATCGACTTTCAAATCACAATGATTCTAAAGAAGATTCACTTCAAAAAAGGGTAGGCTAAAAGAATTATGAAGGAATTAAGTTTATAAAATTCAATATTTAAAATAATTATTCTATTCAAATTCATCACGTAAGTTTATGCAGGATTTTTGGATTATGTGTTGACGCAATGAATATACCAAGGTATAGGAAGTGAAATTTAAAAACAAATGCACATAAGTAGAGCGAGTACCGTTCATATTAAATACAGTCTGACTCACTATTTAGTTATTATTTAACATTGACGTAAATTTGTTACACGAGAGCAATTTTTCGTTCACTTAGAGATGTTTTTAAAACTATAATAATATACCTTTTTGGGATCTATTTTTTATCTTTTTTTATCTTGCAACTTCAATAAAAAATATCATAATGTCTTTCTATCTATCTATCTATACAGTAATAAAACTGTAGAGGTTGAACGTCTGTTACATAGAAAAAAAATGCTAAAAATCGAGTCAAGGGGATGTAAGAAGAAATACGAGTATAGGACAAATCCAGATTCATTTTTTTTGTTTCTCTATCTGTTTGTCTGTTTGTACGGGCTAATCTCAATTTTAAAATTTTGCATGGTGGTACCTTATATCCCTGGTCAACATCTTAAATACTTTTCATACCAGGAAATTAAAGAGTTCCCGTGGGATATTTAAAAAACTATAGTAACTTATACAGCTTAGTACACAAAAATTACTGATTCGATTTTAATGAACCTTTCCAATAATATAGTTCATACATCACAATAACAAATAGGCTACTTTTTATCCCGGAAAAATGTACGGTTCCCGTGGGATAAATTGGTCTTTATTTGTCTAGAGGCGAACCCGAGCGAAGCGAGGGTGAGCCGCTAGTGAAAGGAATATAATACAAATCAAATACATACAGTATTGTAATATTTTATATCATCACATTTTTATACGGACCGTACGTGTTTTAATGATTTATTTTTTACATTTGAAGGTAGCATACACGCGAAAATACGGTATTTATTTCGTTTATTTTAATAATAGGAGATCCATTTTAGAGTAAGATAGCAAACATACCGCAAAAATAGGCTTTTAACATGGACGAATTAGCCACTAATTCGTTCATGGCTTTTAACTATAAGACAGCTAGCTATACGGAGTGAAAATAAAAATCAAAATATTAGAGTTTGTTCTTATTCTATATATTAAATTATGTAGATAACGAGTGTCCAAATCACGGTAGTATTATTCGTAAACTGCATTGTCTCTTAACAAGCCGTAACAAGCAAAATTACAGCAGACACGAACTTTATTTCATTATTAAACGCTCGAAAGTCCCGAAATGTTCTCATTTTCTTCGACTGCGGCACTGAATTTGTAACATGTAACTCATTACGCGTACAGTGCACTACATTTATTGAAATATAAACTTTAAACCAATATCAAGAAGAACTATATTTATTACTAGCGACTCACCCTCGCTTCGCTCGGGTTCGTCTCTAGGTACGTTTTAAAATAAAATGGATATAGTATGTTATCCTTAAGAGATAGGCATATGCCATCGCGGACTTTTCTGAAGACCTATATAAGACACACAATTCCACCATACAATATTTTGTTATATCTCAAAGGGTTTAGGCAGCGTTTTCGTTGAAAGCTCCCAGACGTCTTATTTTTTCCGACACCTCCAACAAATATCGTTATATTTTACCCAATGTATACAAAAACTTATTAAATCATATACTAAAACCTTCCTCTTGAATCACTCTATCTATTAAAAACCCCCATCAAAATCCGTTGCGTAGTTTTAAAGATTTAAGCATACATAGGGATATAGGGACAGAGAAAGCGACTTTGTTTTATACTATGTAGTGATGATAAACATTGTTGAACATCGTATAATCCAATTATTCAGTAAATTTCAAATTTATAATGCACACGTTAAGCTACAATTACGATACAAAAATATTTCTACAAAATTATCGTAATTTTTCAAATACAAATATATTTATATTTAAGGTGAAATAATCTCCAGTTTTTGTTGCTGTGTAATGTACCGGAATCCAAATTTTGGAGGAAATATGTATACACATGTCACATAGACATACAAATATTATACACTACTCTATCGCAGCTGTTATCTGCTCGGACTAAATCTGTATGATCTATTGATAATCGAACATCTACTATATCTCCGATATAGTAGATCACAAGCGTGATCGATACCTATCTATTCTCCTGCGCAGATGAGTCTCAGTGAGATTGGCCACCGCGCCGTGGGCGAAATTGGCCAGGTAGACCTTTTTAATTATTTTGTGTACTGCTATGGCCGAACCTAATACCACCTTCTTTTTTTAAAAGCCACTTAAAAATATAAGTTGGGCGATACACTTACGTAGAAGAAACTAAAGTAAAAATAACCTAAAATACTCTTTTTATCATTGAAATCTGAAATAGAAGCACTATTGATTATCTCATATTTTTTACGCTACTTGCTTTTGTTACGCTAAATGCGCGCTAAAACCAATAAAAAAACTGATTTTATAACTTTAATGAAGTTCAAATATCTGAAACTAAAAAAAATCAAATACCGGACTGTATGTAAATGTACACGTATTATGCGAAATATTCATGGATTACAAACTGTTGAAATTTAAAGCTTTGCGAAGTAACATACGTTGGGCTACATCAATATTTGCAACTCAGTCACACGTTATCAAAGAGTTACGCCATATGGCATACGATTTTCAACCGACTTCAAAAAGGAGGAGGTTCTCAATTCGACTGTATGTTTTTTTTTTATGTTTGTTACCTCGGAACTCCGTCATTTATTAACCGATTTGGACAATTTTTGTGTTGTTTGAAAGTGTATACTTCCAGATTGGTCCCATTTAAATTTCAAAGCAAAATACCACCCCTAAGGGTGGAAAAATGGCTAATGATGAATTTAACCTACTTCTAATTGTCATATTGACTTGAAACTTTGCAAGTGTTTCTATTTCCGTTGATAGTACAGTGGTTCGGTATTGTTAACCTGATCTGATGGTAAGGCCAGAAGGTGGATAGGTGGAACTCTTCAACGGCTAATAGTAAATACTTTGAGTTTGGGCTTGTTTTGTTTGATTTGACAAGCCGAATACGTTAAAATTCTTACTTTGCTACTACTGTCGACACTAAAAAGGGAAAAATAAAAACTTTTTAACAAAAAAATAAAAACCGACTTCAAACAAAAGCACTAAAAATCATAAATAACTGATTGGTAGTTTTCATTTACTATACATACCTAATCAAATATTTTCGAAGTCGGTGTGCTTTGGCTAAGTAATTAAAGCCTACCTATTAAATATATACATAATCAAATATTTTCGAAATCGGTGCCAGCCCATATAAAGCAAAGCACACCGACTTCGAACTACCAATCAGTTATTTTTTGATTTTTAGTGCTTTTGTTTGAAGTCGGTTTTTATTTTTTTGTTAAAAAGTTTTTATTAGCAGGTAACTTCGATCAACAATGTAGTATTGTTAATGGAAGGTAGGTAATATTTAGTTTACAATTACTTGCATTATTTTACTAATATTATAAATGTGAAAGTTTAGATGTTTGGATGGATGTTTGTTACTCAATGCCAGAACTGCTGAGCGGATGTGGATGAAACTTGGAACAGAAATAGATTATAGTCTGGAATAGCACATAGACTACTTTTTATCGCGGAATAATGTACAGTTCTTGTGGCATAGATTTTTTTGTTTTTCTAAAAGCAAGCCTGAGCAAAGCCAGGAAAAACCGCAAGTCTATAATAATTTCGATACGTATAATGCCATTTATTGACATTTATTTCTTTCATAACACATTTCTTTGTTTCTGATGAGACCCCATTACTATGACTATATTAACGATTAATCATAAAAGAGATAAAATATGTATGTGGTCTCATTATCAAAATTCAACTATTAAAAAGAAAAAAAGGTAATTAAATATAAAACTTTTAAATGTGATTTTAATTTAAATTCATTATAATTTACTTATTGATTTACAGTCAATAATTATTACAAATTTATTGCAACCCAAAACAAAATAACGTTTATATATTTTTTATTACTTCGTTTGAATATTACGGTGTTTTATTATTATAACTCTTACTAATGAGAAACAAGTTTGTGATTATGAGGACATCAACCTAAGGATTCACCTTTGCTTTTTTTAAATATAACTTAAATTATTGACCTCTTTCACTTTGGCCGCCACCATGATTGTGCCAATAATTTTAAAACTTTTGTCTGCTGTCTTGTGGAAATCCTTTCCTCCTTTGCATAAGATTTTATCACAAATAATACCTCTTGTATTGAAATCAAAAAAACTTAATAATTGTTGCAGAAAGACAAAATATTAAAGTTGTAAAAAACAATTTAAGTAAACCTTGGTAGCGATCAGATAACGATATGAACTCAAATTGAGTTAACTATTTTGCAATTATAGACAGACGATCTTATTTATTCAGGTATAAATCTAGATATATGAATTACTTATACAATGATTAGGTGAGTATTTTATTTATGACGATTTAAAAATATCGTTGAATTCATTTATGTCAGCAAAAAGCTTTGCAAATATATGTATGTAGGCAGTGCCGAATTTAATCTTTGCGCCGCTCCTGGGCATTGTAAAAAATGCCGCCCTACTATCGAAATTTTGAATAAAATGTTGAAAGTTTGATTTTTTCAAATTATTAATTATTTGAAAAAATGCAATAAAATTTAAAAAATGCAATAAATGCTATTAACTTTTCGAAAAATGTACCTACTACTTTTTTTTCTGGGCCCTGGGCTTTAGCCCCGAGTGTCCCTAGTGTAAATCCAGCACTGTAGTCTGTATGTAACTTGATTGATGTTCTCCTGACCGATTCCGGCCACGGCAGCCAATCTCATTGAGACTAGCCAACTGCGCAGGAGATATTATAGTGCACAAGTGTACGCGCAGACACAACGTGCACTCTCTATTCCTGTCACTCTCATACTCCGGTGGGACGACTGCTCGACACGACCGGTGAGAGTTAAGGCGCAGGACCGACGGCTTTACGTGCTCTCCGAGGCACGGGGGTGAAACACCGCGGACTTCCCAACTCCGGGCTATTACTGAGGCTTACTATACAGAAAGACTCTAGTAACTAAACTTGGCCCGACACGGGACTCGAACCCAGGACCTCCGGGTGTGCAGTCGTACATGCTAGCTACTACACCACCGAGGCAGTTACTAATTTATATATAAATGATGTATCTCCTAAATCCTAATACATTTGTATGTATGTATTCAGCCCTTTTTAACGTCCCACTGCTGGGCACGGGCCTCCCTTCAATACGAGGGGGATCAGGCCATAGTCCACAACGCTGGCCAAGTGCGGGTTGGCGGACTTCACATGTCTTTCGAAAACTTGCTAGATTCACTCAGACATGCAGGTTTCCTTACGATGTTTTTCTTTCACCGTAAGGCAAGTGGTAATCATGTTAGAAATAATTCGCACATGAAAATATCAGAGGTGCGAGACTCGGGATTTGAACCCGCTTCACTCGGTTTCCCAAGCAAGCGCATTACCACTGGGCTACCACTGCCTCTAATACATTTAGCGATGTATAACTCGCATGACGCGTCATCTAAAAAGAACGCTGGCTGTCAAGCTGCGCAGAAGCGATTTATCGGTCAAAATGGTGGTAAAAAGCGGGGCGCGGGGCGGCTCGGGGCCGAGGGGCACGCGCCGCATGTTCGTCAGTGCCGTAGAGTGTATTGCTACATATATAAAGTCAGTTCGAAATACCATCGCGCACACAAAAGCTTTTAATTACGAAATGGTTTTATATATAGAAAAGAGAAAAATTGTTTTTGACGTATATTGTTTTACAAAGAGTATAATAATAGATATATACGGAAAGTTTTTTTTGCAATTTCATATTGCACAATTATTAGTACAAATACAGCAATTATTTTTAGTTAGCGCTATCTATTGTCTATTCGGGCAAACATATATATGAGTTCGAAAATACACTGAATGGGGAAGAATTTTATCTTTTTCTCCCGCCAGATGTCGCGATTACTATAGCCCTGAGTATATTGTAAAGCTCTATAGCGTGGATGGTTATTATTTCATATTTTTTTTTAATTTAATTAAATTTACCAATTTTGCAGTGCCAGCCTGCAAAAAAAATGGCTACCAAAAGATAAAAAAAATTAAAAATTTATGGGATAAAGCAATAAGACGACCGAAATCGATGAAATCACAATCTTTATTTTTAAGGCTACGTAGAAATCATTTTAAAGAAAGTGACTTTAATCTCTTAAATCATCTATGGGTGAATATTTTTTATTTTTTGGATTTTTTGCGTATTAATAATTACAGAGTTTCATACAAACTTTTATCCCCCATTTTACCCCATGGGTTTGAATTTCAAAAAATGCGAAAACACCTATTTATTTAATTGTATTGAAGAGCATTAATACCAAGTTTCAAATAATACTGAATATAAATAATTCTTTGCCCATATAAACTTTATTACCCCCTTTTACCCCTTTATGGGATGAATTTCGAAAAAAATTAACAAATACATATCTTATTTTTTATCTTAAAGCTAAACACCAGTTTCTGTGTCTTTCAGATTAAGAATGACAGAGTTTCATACAATCTTTAATCCACTATTTTACGCACTTAGAGGATGAATTTCGAAAAATTCTTTCTTATATTATTATCGGATGCCTACATCATATACGGAATACGTCCTTTAAATTTCATGTTTTTATGACCAGCAGCTTAAACAGTGTGTTGATCCATCAGTCAGTCAGAACCATCGCAGGATGCACCTCTCCTTCTCAGTTTTTCCTTCAGCTGGTCTAATTTTTAGGTACAATACATTGCACAGGTAAGATGCGAACACAATAGAAGCAAAAAACAAGGTATAAAAGAGATATAGCAATAAATTGCTTTATCTCAGACTAAATGTAAATAGGCCATATGTGTGGCGCCCTCCTTTCGAGAAATCTTCCCCGTTAAAGCGTAGTAATGGTAATGTTGCAATACTGGTCATCTGCACTGCATTGTTTATACTATTGATTTAACAATAACTTAAAATTAAATCTTTTTACTGTATACAAAGTCAACAAACAACTTGAGAAATCTACCGTCAACATATTTTTTGATTTCCTATAAAATTGGCAACACTTGAATGTCTAGCAATGTCATGTGACGACAGAGAGTAATGTCAATGTCAAGTATTAAATTTGTTCTACATTACCAAAAGTTGTTGTCCGGAGTTAGTGATCATTAAAATCTGTCTGTTATTGGTTAAAAATGTGTCAAGTGTTCAATTTAGCCAATAATATACGTCTGTATCGTACATTGTTGTAAACGAAAAACTATTCATTAAATTTTGTGCTAAGTAATGAAATAGATATTTAGAGTAGAAAATAAAAAATCCTATTAGATAAGTTATTTGAATTAAATGAACTGATTTGATTAAACTAAGTAGTGCTGAATATAACAGGTAATAAATTGAGTGGTGAAGAGAGATTGAAAATACAATATTATTGAACATAATACGCAATGCGACGAAATTGAATTAAATAAGGATTTCAGTTAATTAAAGACTTAAATGTACGTTAAATACTTCAATAATAGTTTCTAGCACGTGAATAGTTCTAAATTGCGTGTAGGAACACTTGTGTGTTTATAGATGTATGAGCTATCAGAACACTAAAAATAGGTCAGCTAAAGTATTAGCCTATGTGAAACCTTACCAATTTGATAATAAATTATGAAATGAAACCACATAAGTCTTAACATGTATTTATTTTACTATAAATCGCTTCTAAAGTGGCCTTGGCACGAATTTTCCTTGATCACAACATTTGATAGTTCTTAGCAGTTTTTCAGATAATTAAACTAAAAACCTTTACAAAAACCCTTAAGATTGCTTAATGATCTCTTATCCTCAGTGATATCAAGAAAATAAAAGCTTATAGTAAAGGAAATCATATCAGATTAATTGCAGAAATATAAATAACCTTGGTGATTTATATTGTTTTTTAAATAATGATATGAATAAAAAGTAGTTACTATTTAAGTTATTTTAAAACTGATATTCATTTATCATAATATAATTTAACATTTTGGGCCAAAAATTAGAAAGGTAAGAAAATTGATTACAAAAAAACTAAATATAATTTAAAACTGTGTTAATTTCAGAGGGTATGCGTATATTAATATTTTCCATAGCATTTTTGCTATGCAGTGTTTATGTGACCCAAGCATTTGAGGACACTACTCTTGAAGATGATGATTTTGCTGAATTTGAACAATTCGAAGCAGAAGATGGCACAGATGGAGGTACAAATTATTTCTATAAGTAATAGAATTTATCATTGAACTTTATTCAACATTTATAACTAAAAAGAACCAATTGAAAAAAATGTACTATATTTTTATAAAAAAAACTAACTTTTTAACTTTTTCAATTTACTTGAGGTCAATTAGGATTCATACAAATATATTATTTGAAAAGTGTTGACCTATTTTTTTAAACTTTTTATACTTACCTTCACTTCTCTTGCGTTCATCCCTAGGTATGCTGGTTTTGTTTTCATGATTGTTGATGGGTTTTAATTTTTTTGCTCAGAACCCTAATAATTTTTCTTTAATAATAGTAAGTTACTTCTTATAACATCAGCTATCTGCTAGTGAAAGTCCCATCAAAATCAGTCCAGCTGTTTCAGAGATTATCTTAAACAGACAGATTAACACTTTATAATTGTTTATTTCTTATATGTACCTTGTACTTTCTTATGAATTTAGTAAAAAACTGTGATTTTGACATTACAAATAGACACTTCTATTTTATTTATCTGTATAGGTAATTTAGGAATTTCTTTAAAATATAAAAATATGTATTTTTTTAGACTTCAATGAAGAAGATGTGCCAGTATTAAAGCAGAAATTGTCTTCAAATAAAGATCAGTTTGAAGCTACAGTAGAAATAGAAGATGACATCATTGCTGAGGTAATAATATATAATGCTCAAAACTTGAGCTTGGTCAAATATGTATGTCAATCTCTAAATGTACCTGTCTAATGTGAAGTTTTGCCACAGATCATATAATCCTATACTAAGTTTTGCATTTTATAGCCCATATGTTAAGGAAAATTATATTATTAGTAATATTTAAAATTAAATAAACCTTTATATACCTATACTATATCATTTCTACTTAACATACCATTTCTATTTAAAATTACATAAGTTTTAAAAAAAAAAACAACCTTTTAATAGCTTTTGACCTATGTATTTTGATTGTTTATAAACATTCACTCTCCCTAACTTTGCTTAAGTACTACGATATCACATGCAACTTTTGTTAAATTTGTATAAACTAATATATATTCCATTGGAATACCATATAATGTAACTCCTACTTCCTATAAAATATATATATACTTTTTGTTAGTGAAAGAATTTGTAGAATTAAACCAGTAGCGAAAGCTTTATAATATTGTATTCAGCCTTTTTTAACTTCCCACTGCTGGGCATGGTCCTCCCCGGCCAGAGTGGGTTGGTGACTTCACATGTCTTTTGAAAACTTACTAGGTTCTCTAAAACATGCAAGTTTCTTCACGATGTTTTCCTTCACCGTTAAGGCAAGTGGTAATGATATTGGCACATGAAAATATCAGAGGTGCAAGATCTGGGATTTGAACCCACTTCAGTCGGTTTCCCAAGTGTGTTACCACTGGGCTACCTCTGCTTACCTATTATATTCTTGCCTATATATTAACTCCAGCTAATATCATTTTTAAAATACATTTAAAAATATATACATATATTATAATTTACAGGATGAGGACAATGAATTTGAACATTTCCAAGATCCAGAAGAATTTGAGGGCTTCCAAGAAACTACACCTCGTACTGCTGAGCAACCTAAAATTACTATATCAAAGGTATTTTTATAAATTCTAATGTAAATTAGCCAAATTGTAAAAAAATATATGTTTATTTAATGCTCTAGTAATAGTAATCTTGGGACTATCTTATCTAAATGCCAAAGTCAAGAGACAAGGTTTTAATTCATTTGCAAAGATGCTATTATACTTAAACATGGGTATAATAGCTGTATTTCTAAGACTGATATCTATCTGTCAAATAGACATAAGGTATCTTTACAAGTATAAAGCTTAAAAATTCAAATGCATTCAAATGTAATTTTAACTGAATAATGTTTATTAGTCAATCTATCTGTTGACTGTAAGTATTGCTTAAAAGTAGTCCATATATGTGTACATATAAATAAAATAGAGTGTAATTTCAAGTCTGTAATTTCAAAATAACTATATAAATAATATATTATGATACCTGTACCAATTTTTAAAAACAACCCTTTTAAAAAAAATTGGTCTGTCTGTTTGTCCGGGGTAATCTTTGGAATGCCTTAACGAATTGTAATGAGACTTCACTGGAAGATAGAAGAGTTTGTAAAGTTACATATGGAGTATGTTTTATTTCTGAAATATTTAGGGTGCCTTAAAAATTACGCAAAATTCTTTTTTTTTAAATCTTTTTTGTAGTTAAACTTTAATTATAAATAAATTACAATAATTCTACAGAAATTTAAGTTTCGTACATAATTCCCAAGCCGTGCCATCCATATTTATTCTTTGTTTGTTTGTCCTTCATTCATGTCGAAACAGAATGGCGGATTGGCGTTAATTTTTGAATGGAAATAGTTTAGTTTAGGGCTGGAGAGT
Source organism: Brenthis hecate (assembly GCA_951806755.1). Taxonomy (NCBI): domain Eukaryota; kingdom Metazoa; phylum Arthropoda; class Insecta; order Lepidoptera; family Nymphalidae; genus Brenthis; species Brenthis hecate. The sequence continues at coordinate 3,244,136 of OX638258.1, read as the reverse complement.
GACATAGACTACCTTTTACACGTGCGAGATTATCTCACAATATTTAATAGATAATCCCACGAAAAAACACGTTATAATACAATCCACAACGATTCATCACACCATATGAACGTAATATATATTATATAATATATAGACTATCTATTCCATACTAACCGATAAAAAGTACCCCGAGCGAAGCGAGGGTGATTCGCTAGTCTTCTATAAATATTGTGTTATTCCCAGGTTCCCATAACGGTGAGGCCCCGCTGGGATGCGTACTGGTTGGAAGGCATCCTCTGCTGTTTGCTCGCAGCGTATGCACTGGCATATGCCATTGGTCGCGCAAAGAACACATCTATAGCTGTCAACTTCCTAAAACTACACAAACCTCTGTTAGATGAGAACTTTACGTTAGTCGGTGAGTTTATTTGTATGGAGAATTTTGATATATAGTAAAACCGATATACTAAACTTAATAATTACCTTATTAAGTTAACTACCTGTATGATTGGGATTATTCCTTATTTTTATGGGGTTATCCCATGAATTATCACCATCACATATTTAGCTATAGATAACTTGATATTGATATTGACACAGCAAGAGCCATGATATGGTATTATATGGTAGCCCAGTGAAAACTAAACCGGAAGCGTTTCAGTTTTAGGTCAAAACCATATGGTTAGACCAAAATCTGTTTAAAAAATTGAACGGTTTTCCGAGCTTTGGTCTCAATGACATACATACGTTAATAAAACTTTCAGGCGAAACGGGACTGGATGTGGTGGCATCGGAGGAGCGCGGCTGGCGGCGCGAGGCCGAGCACTGCTTCACCATGTGGTGCAGCGGCCGGCAGTGCTGCGAGGGGATGCTGCTCACTTTGAAACTAATTAAGGTAACTGGTTCGATTTTGGTTGAAGATATAGTGGTTTTTCACAAAAGGTGGAAAAATTGATCTTCCAAAAAGATGGAGAAGATTGGCAACATGCCGCATAGATAGGCCTAATGTTGGAGGAGGTTTATGTCCAAGACAACCTGACATCGCTGCCAATGTCAATTTATTTATATGTATTCAATTTTTATTAGTTATTTTTTATAAACTTATATTGGCACAATTAATTAATTAGTTCTAAAAATGTACATTAGGTCTATATGTTTATTAAAAATTTGCAATAGGTAGGTATATAGGCTCACTACTGAAATATTGGTCAGACCAAATATGACGTCAAAGTATTATCATAACAGCGATTAGCGATTTTATCGCTACAAATTGAGTCGCCGTTTTTCTGTGTATATCATACTGTGACGTCACGCCAAGCGCGCGAAATATGATATTCCAAAGAAAATATTATACTAAATTTCAGTTTTTGGAGCTGGATATTTGTTTTTACAATTATATAACTATGTTAGCTATTGAATAAAAAATTAAAAAAAAATCACGCATAGTCCCTATTGAATTGTAATCTATACTTAATATTATAAAGTGGTTAAATTTGTGAGTTCGTGAGATTTGAGTTTGTGACTTTGTAGGGGGTAAACTCTGGATCTGCTGAGCTGATTTGGATGAAATTTGGCAAGAAGATTGTTTGAGAGCCTGGGAAAGACATAGGGTACTTTATATCCCGGAAATCATCTTTTAAGGGGGTGAAAATGGGGATGAAAGCTTGTATGGGGAATCAAGCTAGGGACGAAACTGAGCGAACCTGGGGCGAGTCGCTAGTATAACGTAATATATTTGGTACAGCGTCAAGACCTAGTGCATGTGTTGCTGGGCGTGGTGAGGCCGACGCCGGACACGTTGCTTATACGTGTGGAACTTGGCAAGGACGATTGTGACCCCTTTGTGCTGTGTGTGGCGCAGAAGAAGATAGCCACCCGACTGGCTAAGGAGATGCAGGACTTGGTGAGATTGTAGCTGGTTTATTTTTGTATGTGGGTTTAGAAGGTGTGGGGTTTTTTTTCAATAGGGGATGGGGTATCTAAGTATATAAAATGTAGATTTTGGAGGATTATTTGATCTCTCCTTCCAAATGCTGGCCAAATGTCAATTGTTGGACTGTTGACGTTAAAAAATTTAGACAGTTTTGCTTATGATGTTTTGATTTACTGTATTAGAAAGTTAGTCAGCACAATCAATAGTTGCTCTATAGAAGCTTTTTCCTTTAGGGTTCTGTAGCCAAAAAGCCAATCAGAACTTTTATGATGTTTTCATGTCCATCCATATGTTACAATAATATTATTTTAAGAGACATGTAAATCACTAGACTATTCTGTAGTCAAATTACGAAAATTAAGTAAAGATGGGTGGCAGTCGAGCACCCGAGCTTATTTATCTATTTATATAGAAGTAGGTTATCATCCTTTGATAACAATATAAATACCAAAAAAAAATCACGAAATGTCGCTATATGACATTGTCCGGATAAGAGCAGATAGAAAAAGGCTCAAATGAAAAATATTGTTTTTTTGGTGAAAAATTGCGGTTTTTCAGAAAAGACATCTATTTAGACATACTTAAAAAAAGCAAAACGCAAAACGAGCAAAGCCTTATCTAAGCAATAAATTTGATCCAAATTGTGAGAGCCGTTTCCGAGATACACGAATTAAATGTATACAAAAGAAATGCTTATTTAATATTATAAGATGCATATTAATATCACAGATCACATAAGTACTACTTTAGTACAGATGCCTCATCCCATACAAAGAAATTGGACACCGGTATTTCGAGCTATTTTTGTTTGCTTGAATATATTAATAGATGTTGATCCACAAATAGTCAAACTGTTTTATTTTATAAATATGTGCAAACTAACGTATGGCAAATATTGTAAAATTCATTCTGCATTCGTTTAAATAAAATTCAGTGTTTTTTTTTAATAGTGATAATAATTTAATTTAAAGGAAAAGCACCATCTGTGAATATACCCTACAAACCCATCATCTGATTGCTGATATTTCAATAATCAGTAAAATTGTGCAAATTTGATTTATGAGCGCATTACTCTTCACTAAGGGTATTTTTTAAAACCATAATATACTGAGTTTTTTATTTTTTGTTTATTTAATACGACTTTAATAACAAGTGTATACATAATACTTTCTTAGATTTACGCGAATATTTGACATTTTAAATAAAACTATCTTTTCGGATTTTTTCGCGGATTTATTTGGATTCTTGGTTCCCGACGTTTCGAATGCTTTACAGCAATCATGGTCACGGGAGAGACTGGGGTGTTAGATGTCTCGAAGGTATTTTATGGTTTTAAGAACTCATTATATTATGGTATTAATGCATTTTGTTAATTGTGGGCAGGCTGTCTGTAACAACTATACCTTCGATACATCTAACACCTCAGTCTCTCCTGTGCATGAATGCTGTAAAGCATTCGAAACGTCGGGAACCAAGAATCCAAATAAATCAGCGAAAAAATCCGAAAAGATAGTTTTATTTAAAAAGTCTGTACATGTAACATTACAAATATGAATATGTTGGGACATTAACACACAGCACCACCTAGTTAGTTCCATAGTAAGCTATGAGGCTTGTTATGGATACCAGATAGTTGATACACACATATATAACTTTAAATACATACATATTATAAATATAAACACCCATGACTGGAGTACAAACATTCGTACTCATCAACATCAACAAATGAATGGCCCCAGCGGGACTCGAACCCGCGACCGCTGGCACAGCAAGTAGGGTCACTACAAACTGAGCCAAACGTTTCGCTAAAATATGATATATAATGAATGTGTATATGCGTGTCCCAGAGCATGTTCTGCCCGGAGCGCCGCGCGGGCGACAAGCACGGGCTGCCGGCGGCGCTGGGCGTGCTGTCGGAGTGCGCGGAGGCCACGGCCGGCGTGCTGGACGCGCGCGTGTGCGCCGCGCTGCAGCGCCACCACGCCAGCCTGCACTACCTGCACATCTCCGACAGATACGCGGGGCCCAAGCAGATAGAGTGAGTTACACGTTCCATTTTTAAATCTGTTTTAGGTCATCGACCCCGAATCGAAAGGCTTAAGGTGTGTTAGGCTGCACCCGTTCGATTTTTAAACCGGTTTTGGGCGTTGAATAGAAAAGTTCAAGATTTCGGTTTTGTTCTTTAATCGGTTAAAACCCGGACAGAGTTTTTGATAATTTTCGGTTATGTGATCGAAAATTAACCAGGTAAAATGTTTTTGTGAGTTTGTATTTGTCCAATATTTAGTCCAAATTTAGCCCGCTTTGTAACACTATTTCTCACTACCATAGGTTGGCTGGAAGAGATCTCTTCTAGAGATAAGTCCACCTTTGTAAACAATAACTATTTTTAAATTACTGTATTGATTTTTTAAGTGCAATAAAGAATAGTAATAATATTAGCTAATGGTGAATTGGTTAGAAGAAGGATATGTGTAAGTTCCTGTTGATGTATCGGTATATAAGCCTAACCTTCATAGAATAACAGTTAACTATAATTATTATTTCGGTTAACTAAAACGTTTGTTTTTATTAATCGATTAATGAACGAGCGATGAATCGACCACTACATTACCGATATTAACCGTTTATTTTTAAACCGGTTCCGAGTCCTAGATTTTATATGTAATACTAGCGACCTACCGTCCCTATGAGTCTAATAGTAACCTATCTGTTACTTCAGTTCAAAGATTAGTAACCTATCTGTTACTTCAGTTTAAAGATGATGAAACAAGAAACATACACATATATACACATAAATTTCGAATTTGCTGCGCATATTCAATTAAATCAAATCAAATTGTTTTTTTTTCCTCAAATATTGCTTAATTGGACTGCATATTTGTGCTCATCATAAAAATTAATGCCTCCAGCGGGACTCGAACCCGCGACCGCTTGCACAGCAAGTAAGGTCACTACAAACTGAGCCAAACGTGTCGTCAAGTTATAAATATAACATGAACCTACAATTTCTAGAGAAACGGTAGCAACTAAGCCGCCGGACACGGAAAGAGTGATGCTAGTCAGTTTCGCGCTGGGCGCCGACGGCGGCGGGGAGGAGGTGCGCCCGTTGCTCCTACTGGTGTTCTACATATTGGATAAGATAAAACGTTTAAGATTGAGCAAAGAGGTATGTTACTTGACTGTGGATACTGAATTTGGCTAAGGAAACAATTTCTAGGCCTAGATGAAATCCTTATTCATATTATAAATGTGAAAGTGTGTGTGTGTGTGTTTGTTTGTCTTTCTTTCATGTCGAATCAGAGTGACGGATTGGTGTGATTTTTTTTGTGGAGCTAGTTGGAGGGCTGAAGTGGCATAGGCTCTTTTTGCTCTTTTTATGTTAATAAAAAAATAATTTCATCGTAACCGCCTTCCGAGCCGGTGGTAGCTTCCTCACACCAACTATACTGACTTTTAAAATTAAATTAACTCAGAAGTATTTTTATAAGTCTAATTGAATTAAGTTAATTTTCATTTCAAAGCACATCTAACTTACCTAATGTATGGATTACTTGTACTACTTATGTGTATTCAGTCCTTTTCAACGTCCCACTGTTGGGCACGGGCCTCCCTTCAGTACGAGAGGGATCAGGCTATAGTCCACCAAGCTGGCCAAGTGCGGGTTGCCGAACTTCACATGTCTTTTGAAAACTTGCTATGTTCTCTCAGACATGCAGGTTTCCTCAAGATGTTGTTTTATACACCGTTAAGACAAGTGGTAATCATGTTAGAAATATTCGCGCATGAAAATATCAGAAGTGCGAGACCCGGGATTTGAACCCGCTTCACTCGGTTTTCCAAGCGAGTGCGTTACCACTGGGCTACCAATGCCTTCGCAATGCTTATATTATGTAATATTAATTTACAGGCATTAGCGAAATGTGAGAAGCGTCGCACCAAAGCGGCCGAGGCGTGGGTGCGCGGCGCGCACGCGGCGCGGCAGGAGCAGGCGGCGCAGAGGCGAGAGGAGAAACGCAAGCAGGAGAAGGAGAAAATACTTGCGGTTAGTTTTCAGATCGACAGTGTGTGTTGAAGCGGCCTTAGTTTTATTTTTTTTACGATCAGAATTTGACAGTGTGTAGTCGGCTTTAGGGTTTTTTTATATATGTAAAACGTATTCGTACAATTTTTTATTTATTTTACGGCTCTGTAAAATGTTTATTTTAAAAGTCAGACAAAAGCTGCACAAAATTAATAAAAATTTCTATACTTTCTTTAAGCTGGACCAATTTTACCCGTTGGCCAATAAAGCCTCATAAGTCATAACAGCTATTCATTTTAGCCTGTAAAATATAAAAAAAACTTAAAAGAGCTAGTACTCTTATAAGATTTGCAATTCGAATTTGATTTACTTTATGGCTGTTGATATTAATTCAATATAAGCTAAATATGCAGTACCTGCCACCTTACATATTTTTTTTTTGTTTAAATTATAAGGAATTTCATTTCATAATTCTTATATTATAGGAGGACGACCCCGAAAAACAACGCCGCTGGGAACTCAAAGAACAAAAACGTCAACAAAAACGTAAAGCGCCGAAAATGAAGCAACTTAAAGTGAAAGCGCTGTAAAGCAATAGAAATGCAATATTATTTATCTTTTGTTAAATATCCTTAAGTGTTACTTTCAATCTTGTGAATAAATAATTTCCTTTATACATATCATAGTTTTATTTTATTGTTAAGTGACAATTATATTGTCTAACAGCCTCAATAAATAAATAAAAAAAAATATGCGGGATGATTTTACTTTATTTGGTATTTTAAATACCAAAAAAAAGAGGTAAAGTTAGAAATACTTTGAAATTTTTAAGTTTTATTAAGAAATAAACATATTCTTTAAAAAAATATGAATTCAATTGCCAAAGGTATACAAAAAACAATGTTCGAATTGTGTGCCTATTCTATACATATAATAAAATTGGAACTGATCGCTTATCAAAACAATCAATAGATGGAAGATATTGGAGAAAAACTATTACTGGGGGTTTTTATTAACGCAATAGAACCTAAAACAATGATTGTTAGATTTTTGTCTGTTTGTGCGCGCTAATCTTAGAAACGGCTTAACCGATTTGGGTGTGGTGTTCACTAATGTATTGTGGTAAGCTTCACTTAACATTTAATATTTGTTTTATTTCAATTGGTTCATAAATAAAAAAGTTATGTCAATTTAAAGAATCATTTAGGGATGGTTGACAGACCCATGCAAAGCAAGTGTGTAACTAGTTTTTAATATGTATGTCCATTGAGGTCAAGTTCCATTTCAATACTAAATTGTGTAATATTGATATTTAAAATATAAGATAAATACATATTTCATAAAAAAAGTGTAGTCCTTTTCAAAATAATATATAAATAATTTTCTTTTAAATATCAATTATCGATTGTAAAGATTACATTAAAATGGGTGAAGTCTGCATATAGTAAAACAGGATAAGGATTTTCTTTAGCTATAAAAAGTAATCAATTTCTTTTCTCAGGATTAACCATTAAAACATTTTCATGTTTACAAAAGTTTGGGGATAGATAAAAAGAAGCAAATTCATATTTCAAGGCAATATTTATTTTAAATATTTGTTGTTAAATAAGAAAAAAAAATAACAAAAATATGTTAACAAACATATGCATTTAAAACTATTTCTAAGTCGCAAGCTGAAGTGGTAAATAAGTGTAATGTTTTGTTTTAATCAACACAACATTAATAATTTTCATCAATATAAATGATGTTATGAGATCTTCCCTTAAACACTTATTAATAACAACCATCTCAACTAATCACACTCAATTTTTAACACTACTCAAAATAAAATATAAATAAACTCAGACACTAATTGGAAGCCAGTAATGCATGTGACTTATGCTAGAACAAATTAAGCTTGTTCATGATTATATTAAATCATAGGTAACCATAAAACCTTCACTCCAGTTGTGTTATTTAGGTGCATAAAAATATGGAGCATAGCCTTCATGTACTAAGTCCATATACTTAACACAAAACAAAATCTTTAAACACAATGTAAAAACATATCAATAAATAATTTACAGGCACAGAGGGCCTCACAATCATTAAATAAATATTTTTATATGCCTGCATCATCCTATACCAGTAGGAAATTATTATAGACATTTACATACATTTTGCACCTACTACACCTAGAAATACACAGATTAATTTGTCTTCTACAACTGTTGAGCAAAATTGCCATTTTCCATTGATACTCACCATTATTAGAATGACAACATGCAAAATTAATTTAAATTAGGATCTAGGAACATTTATAATCATTTGCTAACTTTCATACTATCATACAAGTTCATACAAAAAAAATACATCTGTAGTCCTTTGATCACTCAACTCTACTAGCTACCAGTCGCAATGCACTTTAATAATGCACTACACAGAGTTGAAGGTTTAATTTGATTGTCATTCATCAACTTGCAACTTCTGGATTCTAGTGGAAACACAATCCATGTCAGGAGAAATTTCAACCTTCGGTGGAGACTCCACAGTGAGGTTTAAGTTTTCCAGTGACTGGCATCGCTTTGCAGGGCTCTTAATATCAATATTCTCTCTCATACAGGTACTGGTAGATGGTTGATGGTCCAGCAAATTATATTTGAAATCACAGATGCTATCGTTTACATCACAGCCGATGGCGTCTGAGTTTTCACTCTTTGTTCTGTGCCTCACTGGTAAAACGTACGGACAAAGTCTGTTTTTGTTTGTGCTTCTTTTCATACAATACCCCACAGTGACGTTGGACACGTACCGCGTGTTCAGCCGCATCACGCCCAAATTAGATTTAGATTCTCTTAAAAATTCACACCGCGCTTCGGTTATTGCACTCAACATACCCAAATCGTGTAATGCTTTATCCAAATTGTCCAGGTTCATGTGATGGCGAGGTTTCTGTAAACAACGTAATAAAACAGCATGAAATATGTGGATATTATAGTGATAGCTTGTTATTTAAAAAGTCATGAAGTTACAAACATTTTTTTCGAATTCATTGCATTTCATCATGAAGTGATCTCAATAATATTTATGAAATATGCAAAAACCGTGCGAAAATAAACATCACAAAAAAGTCATAATAAGTGATGACATTTAACGTGGCTTGCCATGTGTAAAGCAAATGGAAAAGTGATTCCAGCTATAAATAAAAATAATGCTGGCACATTTAAATAGTGCAAAAATGTTAAAACTACAAAAGTGTCTGTATTGAAGTTAAAGTTACATTTTATTATTTGCAAGATTAATTGACGGATTTCCAAACTATAAAAACTTTCACAAGAATCTTTTTATTGTATCATCTCAGTGTAAATATAATATATAGAAATGGCTGAAATGCTAAAACATTGGCTTTCTCAAAGATTACAAAGGCCAATATCATGGGAAGCCGAAGAATTTGGAGAAAAAATGAAAAATGGATATGTAATTGCTTCTGTCCTCCGAAGCTATCACGTAATTAGTGACGATAAATATTATCTTATGAGACCGAGCAATGTTGATGAAGATGTTAAAAGAAATTGGAAATACCTTAAAGAATGGCTTCGTGATATTGAAATTAATATAACTGACATTGATATGTATAGTATCATGAGTGGAAAGGGTTCTACGTTGCTTCGCTTATTTTATCAACTTTTTCTCCATTTAGACAAGAGAGACCGTACTAATTTTATTAAGCAAGAAAGAAAAGCTACATCAACCTTAATAGATAAAATAGGGCATCGTTTTGTTGTTAAAAAGCTACATGAAGTTCAAGAGCCATCCATCGATGATTTGTCTAAGCCACTATTGGACCAAAAAATGTTTATTGAATGGCAAAGAAAAAAAGAAAAAGAAGTCAAAGAAATGTACGATTATATGCGGCATAAATATTCAAAAGTCATTGCAAAAATAGAGGAATCTAATATACCTATAAAACACCAAGTGTCTAATCTAAAAAAGATATCCAATAAAGATAAAAATGATATGGAAAAATTCTCACTGAAGTATCCTTGCGAATTTCATAACTATACGTATGAAGAATTAGTTGAATTAGAAGAAAAAGCGAGAGAAAGAAAGAAATCACTGATAGATTCAGACTGGGCAAGAAGTTATATGGATAACCTTTACGTTAAAATACATAACAAAGCTGATTCTGAGGAATTTCAAAAACAATTGACCAATGTTATTAGTGGATCATTATGGGATTTGTCTGTAGGTGAAGAAGAATCAAAATTAGACACAGAACTAGCCAAAAAAGTGATGAAGTTATCGCAGTTTGAAAAACAAATGTGTACACAAATTATGGAAACTAAACAGCAAGCTCGTAATTTAGTCAGGAATAGAATTGCGAGTCAAGACGAGTTTAATGATCAAAGAACAGAACAATTTAATCAATTCCTTAATAATGTAAAGGAAGAAATTAATTTAGGTCTTAGTGAAATTGATTTTGAAAAGCACAGACAGAATATGCTGCACAAAAAACTGTATGCTGAAAAAATGAAAAGAAAAAGACAACATTATTATGAGATTTGTTACGATACAATGCTTTCTATTATTGATTTTGCCACCAAATATGCTTATTTTAAAAAATTACTAGAGGATGACATCCCTGACCATTTTATACATGAATGGAAACTATTATATTATAAGCAGCAACCAATATTTGATATTCTTGAGCCAATGGAAAATATTCTAAAAGAAATTTCTCAAGAAGAAGAGATACTTGATCAAGAAGAAATATTACATTTAGAATTAGATAGACAAGAAACTTTGAATGAAAGCGAGTTCTTAGATTATCATAATTATTCATATCCATGGACATTGGATTTTCTAATACCAAATTACGACCCAGAATCAGAAGACAGAAAATTTGAATATTTAGGAGCCCGAATACTAGGGCATGTAGTATATACGTTGCTTGAAATTAAATATCCTTATCCTCCACAAAAAATTCCAGCCAATTTGCCTCATTTCTCATCAAAAGCTATCGTACGTGGTATTCCTGATAGACTAATAACATCAGCTTTGCAAACGCTTTTGTCTGTACAAAAAATACACGTCGTACGATTGGAATCAGCTATAAATTTTTGCCTCAGAAAGTTTAAGTCTGAAATGATTGGATGTACAGATATTGAATTGTCGTATGATACATTTATAGGAGCAGCTCAAGAAGAAGAAGAAAAAGCATTAATAAAATTAATGAAAGCAGAAGATGAAATGTTGGTTAAGGGTAGTGATGCTAATGTAACAGCGTTATCAGGACAATTGATTGCTAATATTAAACAAACGCAAACACCAAAAACAATTCCTGAGGAAGATATAACTTTATCTATTCCTGCAGACCTTGGTCGGTATGCTTATCAGTGTTTGAACTTTGGTGATTCTCTTACCGACCACTTGGTCTCTGCTATTATAGTTGAATATATAAAAGATCAAAAAAATATTAATGGATTTGTGATTATAAATTATCCTAATACTTATCGCGAGGCACAAATTTTAGAAGAAACTTTTTCAGGGCGGGCACCACCTGATGAAAATGAGCTAGAAGATAAAGATGAAATTTACCTTGAAGAAAGTATTATTAAACACAGAAAGAAAGAAAAAGATCCCTATAAAAATCTAAGAACATCGAAACTAGTTAACGATCCACACAAAAAAAGGAACTTTAAACCTTTTAGTAGTTATTTTACTTGCTATTTAAATTTAAAAGAAACCGAGGATATTCTCCAAGAGTTTGTTATATGGAGTTTAACAGAAGAAAATTCTGAACTTATTGATAGATTTTATGCCGTAATGGGAATTAATTATAGTATGTACTATGAAATAATTGAAAAAGAGCAACTGGTGCTTATATGTAAATATATTATTGGAGATTACGCAATGCATATTAAGTCGACTGATAAACTATTCGGTGAAAACGTTTTAAGCAGCCTCGATTTCCCTACATCCGATGATAAACGAACTAAGTCTAAAATTGTGAAACCAGAAATATCTAATGGAAAATCGAAAGAAAGATTACGACGTAGTTCGAAATTAAGTTGGTTATCTTTCGCTAACGAGTTACAAATTGTAAAGGCATCTGAATCTTTCAACGATATTAATGAAGAATCTGTGTTGGATTTGAATGAAAAAGAAAATGAAGATAAGTTGTCAGCAACAACAGTTAGTTCACAAGAGATTAAGTTATTAGCTGGAGAAGAGGACTGGATATATGGTGATATAAAAATTCCTGAGGGTATAGGAATAGCATTATCGACTTGTTGGGAAGAAATAGAAAAAACTTATATCCACGATATCCAACAATTATTTTTTGCGAAAAGATTACAGATAAATTGTATCATACCATATACTAGATTCCTTAAAAATAAAATGGATCAAATAATTACTCTTCCATCTCGCAAGCAAGATTTAGTTAGTAGTTTTCAGAAGGAATATAATGATTTTGAAAATGATTGGCGTGACATTCATTTGACTAAGAATGAATGGCATTGCAGAATAAAAGAATTGCAAAACAGATTATTTAAAATATGTGATGAGCGAAAGCTTTTTGCCGAACAACAAAAACAGGCACTTATATATGAAAATTGGACAATGGAAGAATTAACCACGATGGCCAATACATATATTTCATGCATGCAAGCCGAATTAAATAGGTAGTTTGTAGTTATTAGCTTCACTGTTGTCAAGTTAGCTTTTAGAGTTTTTAAATTTATTTATTTTTTTCAGATCTATTTTGTCATATCAAACTATGCATGATTTTTATTTCGCTATGATAAAGCGGTCTCCCCCCAACGATAGATTAGTATCTAAAGAACTCACAAAAATATTTAAAGAAACAGATGAGACTTCTGGAAGCAAGAAAGGGGGCGAAGACAAAGTATTTAGACAGCTAAAAAATTGTTTTCAAGATATGCAAATGAAGAATATTGAAATTGATTACAGTAACAATCCTTTCAACATGATTATAGAAAATAATGTAAAGTTTGCGTTAAAATTTATAAAAGATACAAATGATTCTTATCGATCCCTAATTAGTAGGGAATACAGTGAAATAGCAAAAATAGTTCCTCCTATTAAAAAAAAGGAAGAAAACACTTCAGAAGACTCAATTAGTTCTGAAGAAATATTTAAGAGCAACGCTTTAAAGTGCATAGAAGAATGGACGATGGGTATCAATGGGGAAATGTTCAGAGCTAACTTACGCTTATTGGCTTTACAATACAAATGCTATAGAGATATGAAGCTATTTAATGATAATATTTTTAAAGCATTTACAGATATCCAGAATGATATAAATAATTATTATTTAAATGAAATTAAGGCAGTTGATCGCCTTTGTAAATATTTACAAATTGCTGTTGAAAACGGAAAGAAAATACCAGAAAGCCTTATACTTGAACAAGATTTATTCGTCATAGATCCAAATGTTTTACAGTTTTCGGAACCGCAACCAGAACTATATGCTGACATTTCACATGAAATTGTCTCTGATATGGAATTTAAAATTAGCCAATTAGCTAGATTACGTGATCAATTTAAAATTTTAGCTCCGACGGGTATTGCTCTGCAGCAAGCATTTATTTATTTGATACAAGACTTTATATTTTTCGGCAGAGAGTCTTGTGACGGCCCTATGTTTCCTGAAGCTTGGAAACATGTAGATCCTGAACAAATACCTAAATTAGTATTTTTATTATTTGGTGACACTGCTTATATCGATTGGCGAGATTTTTTAATATATTGTCTAAATTTTACATTCCCTACTATAGATGAACTATTATTGCTACGAAAGAAGTTCCGTTGTGAAGACCTTGAATCTACTGAATTGATTTCCAGAAACAAATTCTTTGAACAGACGCTTTGGTTTGAAAAAGATTTAAATTCCAAAGGTAGAAATGCTCATTTAAGAAATAATTTATGCAAACATTTCCTTTTTGAATTATTTGAAAGTGCTGAAAATTTTATGAATTACTCAGCATTTTTGCTAGCTTTTTGTAAGGGATCGAATCCGATCGAAGGTTTTGTAATGGCTTTATCGATTGCTATAGGGAAAAAGATATGCTATTCACTAGAGGAGTGTCAAGAAATAGTTTGTAAATTAATTAAAGAAAAGAGGTACAGGGATGAATGTCTAGCTTGTGCAAATAAATGCACAGCGCAATTTTTAAATAAATTAATTACTAATGTGGTAAATATATGTGAAGGCACAACTATTGTTGAATTAGAATATACTGAGCCTCCACCTTATATGGACAAAAAAGGTAAGAAGAGTAAAAGTGTTACAAAAGCTAAGAAAATCGAAAATGTACAAAGTGCAAAATTACCCAAAGTACAGAAAAGCCTAACAAGCCGTAGTAAAACGGGACCATCTATAACTGATGTGCAAATGACATATATCTGTAAGCCATGTGAAGAGGATGTTGAAGTAGTGGAAGGGAAGGCACTAGAAAAAGAAGAAATACAGGAAGAGGTTAAAGCAGAACCAGAGCCAGATCCTAATTTGGCTTACGCAGTTAGTCAATCGGCCATTTACAATGTGCTTAATATTTGCTTACCTTGGTACTTCGAATTAGTACCAGAAGAAAAGGTCACACCATATATAGAACAAGTAAAGGAAATATTAAAGCGCCTCGAAGAAGACACTGACAATAAAGATATTTACGTGTGTAAATTTGTAAATGAACCCAATGTTTGTAAATTACTTCACAGCACCAAAAAATTTGTTGCTCTTAATCTAGCAGATGAAATTCGTAAAGTGTTTATGTGAGAATAAGTTTTGGGTTTTTATTGTCCATATTTTATTTAATCTATTCTTAAAGGCGAAATTAATAGGTACCAAATTTCAAAATCCTTGAATCTCTCACCTTCTATTGCTACAAGTATCTAGTATTTGAATAGACTTTATATTATGATGTTACGGATTACTATTTTTATTACTTTACGGATTATTATTTCTTGACAAATATTTATTTTAGATTACCTACTTGAGAAGATATATTTTTTTAATTATGTAATTAAAAAATATTAGAATGTCATTACACATTGATACAATACTCTTGACAATTTTTGTACTATTTTTTTTATTTAAAGAATCATACATCGCTCTTATAATATAAAATGTTACTAGATTATTACTACTTTATAAACGGTTACAATATTATAGTCATTAGTCACAGTAAAACATTAAAATACATAAGAAAAGTGCAGTAGGTAAATATGATATTGCCGCACATAGAAATTGGTGTTGCACAAGATTTTTAGGTCAACAAGGTATTTTCTATCTTCAAACCCACTCTTCTGGAGCATAAACACACATAGCTTGACGGTAAGAGGGTTGGCAAGCGATCAAAAGGTCGCGAGATCGATACTCGTGTCTGGACCTTTTCGCTATCCCTGATGTAATTACTACATTTTACTTGTTTACTCTTTTTATTATCTTATGAAAATAATTAAACAATGATTTAACTTCAATAATAGTTAAAGGAAGATTATGTGCAATATATTAATAATGAATGTAAATAGCTCTTGCATAGTGCCCTTTAAAAATACTGTTTGCTAAATGAAGTACGAGTACTTAAGTACAAAAATTCGTATCGAATCACATTTTTGTTGAAACTTGTCACATGTTAGGTTATATAGTTATTATAAGCTACAAATACACGCAGTCGCGAATGTGCTTGAAATAATGTTAACTTAAGAATGTGAGCTATCTATACATATAATAAAATTCTGAGTCAAATCTGTGCATTAAATATTTTTTGGAAAATCTTATTGAAATAGACATTATTATCGACACAGAGGCCGAATCTACGGTTTTTAGAATTTTTGTCTGTGTGTCTGTCTGTCTGTCTGTCTGTCCGTCCGTCCGTCCGTCCTTCTGTCTGTTACCACATCACAGAAAAACTACTGGACGGATTTTGATGAAATTTGGTATGGTCACAGCTGATTATCCGGGTCAACACATGGGATACTTTTTACCGCTGAAAAATATCTCATTTCTGAGAAAAAATACAAAAACTGGTTAGAATAAAAAAAACTATGATACTATACCTATACATTTAAGCAAGTTCACTTACTAAATATGAAAAAAACTATTAAAAATAGCTAATCATGAAAAAGTATATCAATAGCACTATTTTATTCATTAAAAAAATATTTTAATGAATATTTATTTTTGTATTATTTAGATATTTCAATTTGTCAATAGATGTCGCCATGTCTCTTCAAAATACGTAGTTTTAATTGCAAAAAAATTGAATGTACAAATTAGACCTTTCTATGATTTTATTAGAATTACTACTAAATTACCCGCGGCCCCGCCCGTGTTCAAATTATCAAAATAAAATCTTTTTGGCTTTATAAATTAGTTACATCTATAGATACATTAAAATTTAATTAAGCCGTATCTGTGCTTTAAATATTTTTTAGAAAATCTAATTGAAATACACATTATTATCGCTAACAGAGCCCGAACCTATAGTTTTAAGAATTTCTGTCTGTCTGTGACCGCATCATAGAAAAATCACTGGAGGGATTTTAAAGAAATTTGGTATGGTAATAGCTGGTTTTCCGGCTCAACTTACTAATACGAGTATACTAATATGTATGCAATGCTAGTTTCCATAAAAAACTACTTTAAGCCCCACGACGAAAACAGCAGTCGTATCGTAAATATTCTTTAAAAAAAAAAACATTTTTTTAATAGCTTTTTCGAGCTCATGTTCAATTATTTTATTATTTAATTTTGCTATTTCAAAAATGAAGAAGGTACTCATTTAATATAAATACACATTATATTATACACTGTATATTTTCGCTAATGGTAGACCGAATGGTGGATTCTTGATTCATTTTTCATTAGTTAATAGAATACATGGGTTTTCTCATATAACTTTTAGCAACACATTAGGCTATTTCGAAAAAAAAAATTTTTAACCCCGACACAAAAAGAGGGGTGTAATAAGTTTAACGTGTGTATCTGTGTCTCTGTCTGTGGCATCATAGCGCCCAAACGGCTGAACCGATTTTAATTTGTTTTTTGTTGTTTGTAAGGTAATAATTTAATTGAGAGGCTTGCAGACTTGAGGTTTTGCTGGCTATCAACTCTTATATACGGTAAAAGGATATGAACAACTTACACAGATCTAATCCTTTTGAAATTAAGCATTCCGTTGCTTCAATGACATTGCAACGGCATGGTAATGGCCTTAATGAATAGGTAGGTAAGTGTAATGTTTTTTTTATTTAAATGTGATCTCTTGTTTTGACTATATTTAAATTACTAAATTACTGCTTCAAAACGTTATTGTTTGGATATGTGGATTAGTACATAAGCTATATAACATCGACGTATACACTGCACAAGCAGAACCGTGGGTAAAACTAGTGAGTTATGCGTTTCAATTTAAACACACATATTACGTATCAATTTAAAGTTTTAAACAGAAGACTCATAGCGCATCTCTGAGTAACTTTCTTTTAATATGTGAAGTAGTCTAAATTAAAAACACATCTAGGTTTCATTTTAATCAACCTAGTAGTTCTGCTGCCATATAAAGGTGGTGGCATAATATTTATTTATTGTGAAGTTATAGGCAAAACCGAGAACAATCGTATTTTATCTTTCACTAGCGGCAAACCCTTGCTTCGCTCGGGTTCGGCCCTAGGTACGTTGTAATGGTTAGTAGGGCACATATTGCACTAGGTTGGTTTCTCTTAAAAACAAAAGATATAAATTACTCTTACAGGATAAGTGAAACGCAAACCTGTAGAAATACCTATACTTTAAAAAATAAAGTACAAAAGCAAACAATAATCTAAAAATTGAACTAAAAATAACGAAACAAGATAAAGTAAGAACGAAGTCGTAGTAATTTCCTTGGGCGTTGTAAAACTATTTGCAATTTGACACAAGGACAAACTGCAAACATCTTTCACCGAACTTCTCAAGAAAAAAAACTAAAGTAAATTGTTATTTTATATAATATTTTTTTTTATAAACAATAAAACACTGTAGGCGTTTTTTACATAAATTATAGTGTATAGAATCTTTAATTAAGTAAATACTTTCACAAAGACAGTTTAATAGGCTGTTTTCCAGTTCATTACAGTGATTCAGGGCATGTCTAAAAGCTGTTTGTTAAAGACAATGTATATAAATTACGAGTCGTGTGTGATTTTTAAAGGCAATGAATAAACATGAAGGGCCTCTACACACACAAAATCGGCAAAGTTTCCACTTCATGAATTTTTTGTACTTAACAAGAAATATTTTAAATTGGCGCAGATTTTATACTTGAACATAATATTATGAAATTCTTCGTTATAATAAATACTGTCCATTATAATTTAATAATTTAACAAGTACATTTTATGTAAGTGAATCGTGAATGTAGCTTGAAAACAATAGGTAGGTATATGTATTTACAAATCTGTTAATATATCTCTATAGTCTGTAGGGAAAGATAGAAAATATTTATGTTGCTTCAGAGCTCTAACAGTCTCTAATTAAGGTTTTATCAAGAGGTTTGGTTTGCCTTGGGCGTTATGTATGATGTCATATATTATTTATTTTATTTACTTAATTTGTAATAACAAAATGGATACAAATATACTCCTTAAATAATTATTGTATAACAAAACATAGGCAATGGAGTGTTGAGACGCAAGCACTTTTTTCTTTAACATTGGGAAATGCATTTACGCACGAGGTGTGGGTCTCACCGGCAATGCCAGTACTACCCACTAAAACCCAACAAAACCTTCCCCCGTCTTAATGAGGTGTCGCAGGATCGCTTACGCATTCAACTACGACGCCCCGACGGCAGGTCACAACAACCACTGGGTTGCTTCAACGTCCACTCTGCTATCAGAGAAGTACCAGGAGCAACCCGCATGGTACACCGCCCTCCGAAGAGGGCCACCTCCCACCGCCCACCGAAGTGGGCCACCTCCCTGTGCGTTTCTTGGCTTCGCGCCCGGCTGTATTGCCGGGCACTACTGAGCCCCCCCACCACGACAAGCACGTTGGGGGGGAAGACGCAAGCACTAGGATACCTGGTGTCGCGTACGTCTAACCTTCCACAGATCCGTCTTATGTAATTTAAGACTA
Source organism: Brenthis hecate (assembly GCA_951806755.1). Taxonomy (NCBI): domain Eukaryota; kingdom Metazoa; phylum Arthropoda; class Insecta; order Lepidoptera; family Nymphalidae; genus Brenthis; species Brenthis hecate. Next base: position 3,225,071 of record OX638258.1, on the reverse strand, counting down.
TAGTCTTAAATTACTTAAGGTGATAAGTTATTAATTTAGTAATCAAAGAAAAATATAATAATATCAGAGCCTTACCTATTTGTCATGTAATTAATTAATTTACTTCGTAATTATTTAAACTTAAATGAAATCTCGTAAATTCAACAATAAAACTACCTTTATTTCATTTTCTTAAACGTTGTTTCTATTCGTCTTAATATATTTTTCGAACAATGTTTGAACGAACGTCGTTTAAAATTGAAAATTCAGTAGTCTTCTTACAATAAAAGGAAGCGGCAGGAAAAATCTTTTGAGTCTTGCTTGCGTTGTATAGAGTTACATAATAGCCCCCATTTTTAATAGTGAATGTTTCATCACGAAGAATACGGTTCTCGATTTGATACTAAAATTTGAATGCAAGCTTTACGTAAAGGCCTTCTCATTTACTTTGGCAAAATTACAGAGCAAATTATGATTTTTTCCACAATAATTCTATTTTAATGAGTAACGATGACTAAATGTAATAATTTTTATTTGAGTTAGGTTATTCCTCTGGTTTGTTATTATTACATGTTTTATTCCATCTGGTAAGCTTTTCATAGCATGATAAAGTTAGACCGTGTCATTGAATTTTTTGACTAATTGAACATTACTAAGAAGTGAGTAAGACCTTATAAAACATACCAATAATTTTAAATACGCTAAGGAAATATATCTGTAATTTTAAGAATACCTGTCTCATACAATTATAACGGGACATATTTAAATAAAAATAAAATTACAAAAACAAATACACCCGTAAAAAAACATGGAAATAATATGATACAGGAATATCCTGCCTAATGTATGTCTGATTTATAGTATGTATGCATTTAAAGTTATATATTATGTGGTGTAGTGTGTAAACTATCTGGTATCCATAACACAGGCCTCGTAGCTTACCATCTAACTACAAGTAGATAGCGCTGCGTGTTAATGTCCCAACATATAAAAAAAGTAAAAATTGGACATCAGATGGAGGTCGTTGTTAATTATTTACAGATGTAGTTGAGAGGCGGCCCGTGTCGCATAGGTATTGGAAGAGTTACTACGGAAGTTGCTTCTGGTAATTTTCCGATTACAAAGTGAAGTTTTCTAGTTGATGAGTCATCACAGTTCACATAAGCACCTGTTGTATAGGTGGGATGAAAAATTGCGTCATGCAACGTCAAAAAAGGAATATAGGAATATAAACCATGCCATTGGAGACAATACATGTTTTATACTTGCTATGAATCTTATTACGTGTGTGTCTGACTGCATAATAGGTACTAGGTATAATTCCTAAACTTTTTGTAATGTCTGCATTTGAAGGCTCCTTTTTATAATTTACATTTAAAATAACTTGGCTGTCTGGTTTTATATGAGTGCTGAGAGGGTAACTTAGGCTAGTGTATTAATAAATATTGATTGTTGAAAGAAGGCGTTAACGATGACGCACAACGTCTACGAGTTGCTTTTATTGCGAAAACTATATACAATTCATACCGTTACAACCTACGCATTTATTGGATAATCTTTTTAATTATTTAAATTAGTTTCTGCCCATCACTCCACATTCGAATATTTTTAGCATCCATTGATTCTAAAGTAATAATTTCCAAAACATTAATATTGACATTAATAAATCAATCGGAAAAAAATCGACACAGTCTAATATTAATTGATCAACTAAGCGATTACTTTTATTATTTCCCAGTGCTGCATGTCATTTTAATCAGAATCTAATATTTCTCCGAACGGAAATCAAACATGCGACCACCGTTTCGTGGATAGCAGCTGCAGAAGATGTATCTATTTGACATTAACGTAAGTACATCTGATGAGGAAACGGCAGTCGGAACATCACAATATCTACTCAATTGACTTTACACTAGCATTGCCCGCGGCTCCGACCGCGTTCAGGTGACTAAAAACCAAATTCTTAGGTTTTACATATTAGTATACTCTTACTTTACAGATTTTGTATTTTTTCTTAGAAATGAGATATTTTTCCGGGGTAAAAAGTATCCTATATGTTGAACCGGATAACCAGCTATCACCATACCAAATTTCATCAAAATCCCTCTAGTGGTTTTTCTGTGATGCGGTAACAGATAGACAGACAGACAAAAATTGTAAAAACTATAGCTTCGGCCTCTGTATCGATAATAATGCTTATTTCAATAAGATTTTCCAAAAAATATCTAATGTACAGATTCGCCTTAGTTACAATTTTATTATAGGTATGTATAGATTATCCAAATACATAAAAATTAATTTCGTGTAAATGAAACACAATTAAAGTAATCAAATCTTCAACCTAAGTGGATAGACTGCCAGGTGTGCTCGCCAACATCCCTATTTCTAGTTTAGGTTAGTGAGCCAAGTTCAGTGGACTCGTTATAATAATAATTACAATTGCGATCTGCTGGATAGCCTGATCGGCGTGTAGTGGCTATTACTCGTCACGTATGAAACTGCTAGCAGGGAGCCCCTAACAAGAGGCGGAAAACGAAAAATATCAATAATAAATCATGGCGACATTTAATGTTATTTTAGGATGCGTCCTAAAACCGTTGTTAATAAGTTTCATTCTCACCGGCATACAAAATAAAGTGGTCTGCGCATTTGATCGTAAGCAATCCAATCCAAATTTTTGAAATTTTCCAGTAACTCTTCAACTAAAGCAAAGACAAAAGAGTTCGATGCAAACGATGAACAGTTTGAAATCGATGAAGGTCGTCTCCTACCATTTCTTTACACGCTATTTTTTTACGATTTTTGATAAATTTATCAATGATCAAGATTATCAGATTCTAAATTTAGTGCATCAAAATATATAAGAAACATTTTTCAATTTACTCGAATTTTTGATGGTGTATGAGCCAAAAAAAGGACCTCTAGATTTGGATTCAGCGCAACAAAATATGAAGGTAGTTAGGTAGGTCTGGTCAAATGTACAGACCACTTTTTTTTGTGCCGGTGAATTAAAATTAAAACTCATGTTTTCTATTTGATAAATGTATACATATGTACAATGTTTCAATAGAAGCCTAAACGACCATATTATTAGCTTAGGTAGTAAAATGTGTTAGAGGTCTTTAAGGAACGCTGATATTACGTTAAACCAACGTAGTTAATTTGAATACTAATTATCTCATCAATTTCTTTTATTAATTACATTTGCGACTTACCCTCGCTGAGCTCGGGTGCTTTCTCGGCTACTTAGCATTAGCCTATGTGTTAATCCTAGTCAGTGCCGGATTAACCACGTAGCAAGAGTAGCAATTGCTACGGGCCCCGCGCAAAAGGGGGCCCCGCATATTTAAACACGCTCATCTCTGCCTGAGCGTGATTTTTTGAGTGAAACTTATTAAGACGTGGTATATTGAATTTATTTGATGTCACAAAGCGTGAAACGTCACACCTTTTCCTACTAATAGACCAATCGGAATCTGCTTATTTTTAAGAGAAAAAATATATATTGAAAACCTGAAGTTTTAAGATTTTAAATGGTTAGTAGGTATATAAGGAATTCAAATTCGTAAATGCGCCCGAGAAATGGCGGGTCGCAAAGCGTTGAAAAATAGTTTTTTTTTCAATTTCCGCTTTACTGTGACGTTCTATCGAAAAATGTTTTGTACAAAAGTTGTAGGTTTAATAGAAATCTACAATTTTTATAAAAAACACTTTTTACAATAATCTCAAAGTTTTCGAGATATTTGCAAAAAACTCGGGTTTTAACTTTAAATTCTGGTTTTTTTTTTATTTTTAATTTCTAGAATAATTTTTTAATTTACATGAAACTAAGGGAATAGAAATGAATTGAATAAGCGGATTCCGATTGGTCTAAAAATATAAAATTAGCTATTTCTAAAAATATAATGTACTTTGTATTAAATATAAATACCTTGGGTCTTTGCGCTTCGCTCGGAGTTTTAGGCCAAAAGTACAATTAAAAAAAAAACTAAAAACTACAAAAATAAAACAAAAGTAAAAGCTTTGTATCCCACCGGGATTTGAATCGATTCACCTGTGATTTTCAATCTTGCGACTCGGCTGCTTGACCACGATGGTTATACCTGAGCGTGCGAAATTAGCGACCATATTTTTTTGCGTGGAATAATGCGAAAGAAAACCGCATGAAAACTCGGAAACACGCGCTTTCCTAGACATAAGGTCTAATCTAGATCGATTTTTTGCCCCCGAAAACCCCACATGCCAAATCTCAGCAAAATCGTTAGAGCCGTTTCCGAGATCGCCGGTATAAATAAACAAAAATTGGTCGTATTAGAATTTAGAAATATCTATTAAAAAAAATTGCCCCGCGCTTGCTTAATCCGGTACTGATCCTAGGCCATACGTAATCTGCCTATGTAGTAAATTCTATCTAAATCGGCAAACACACACACACACTTCCTTCGGCCACGGCCGCCAGTCTCACTGAGACTAATTGTGCAGGAGATAACATTGTAGTGCACAAGCGTTCGCGCAGACACCCGAACACTCTCTATTTATTTCACTCTCAAATTTCAAAGGATCTTCGACACGACCGGTGTGAAATCAGCCCCAGGATCGACAGCTTTACGTGCTCTACGAGTTAGGGGGGTGAAACAGCACCAACTTTCCAAATCCGGGTCTTTTGGGACTTTCTTAACAGAAAGACTCAATAACTAAACTTCGTCTGACCCAGGACTTGAATTCAGGACCTCCGTCCGGAGGTATCGGTACACCACCGAGGGAAGCAATTAACAAACACACACACTGATGCATCCGCACATACGCATAAACACAACTCTCGCATTTATAATAGTCCTATGGAGGGTAAGGACGAGTCTCTTATATGGCAAACAAGTTGAAAAAGTGTCCACTTGTATACTTAAAATAGATGGCGCTGGCGTATGAAAAATTACAATATAAATATAGCTGTTGAAGACTGAGTGAACTGTGAACTGTGAAGTGTGTTCAAGAAGAGTTCAAAATTTTAAATTTTTCATGATTAAAGTAGTTAATGAAATACTAATGTATAAAACCTATTTACGTAGTCTAAAATAATTTAGTCAATACCATCCTTGTTTATTTTTCTATGTTGCTCTAATTACTTTTGGCACTTCCTTTAAAAATTATCCTACGCTACCGAAGCGCCACCCTTATTGGACGCGTTTTCATGGAACCTTTTTATATTCAATGACTCATCCTTACCTCTACGCTCCATCTGTAGTCTGATTATAATTTTTTTATTTAAATTCCAACTAATTACAGGTTATATATTTTTGTTTACATTACCTTCTCCAAAAATCACTGTCCTATTACAATTTTTAAAATTAACTTGACCTCTCCAAATAAAAGAATAAGAAAAACGGAGAGCGCAAAAACAAATGATTGGTTTTTTATAATATTAGGCAAAACCTAAGGAAAGTTATTAGTTTTAAACATATTTATATCAGTTATTACCAAACAGTACAATTTGATATGACGAGTTAATGCTACATAAAAAAAACAAAATGAGACAAAACTTTTTCTTTTAGAATGTCACTGTCATTAGTATTATAAGAATCTCTTGCACTGAACTTGTAATGAAACGTAACAGTTTTGTCTTGCCAAATTCGTTAAAATTACCGTTATTCTTGTATAGTGTTTTATTCAGAGTAATATTGAAAAACATAATGAAATTCATGTATCTTGAAAAATCAATTTCTTTTAACGATACTGATATTAGTTTCCTTTAAATGTTCGTATTTAAAATCAATATTGTTGTCTGAAATAAGGAATACTTATTAAAATGTCAGGCAGTATTCGTTCTACGGAATGGCAACTCCAAGCTCGACTCTCAGATAAACGTCAGTCGAATATTGCGGTTTGCGGTAGTCGGTGTTCAGGTGGTGGATTTTCCGTATTTTTCTAATAATTTTTCGCACTTTCACCGTATATTTCTTATGTTTACAATATTTTGAATATTTAAAAATTGTGTTGAATTAACTGTAAAATCAGTGTACTTTCTAATAATTTGTGCTTTGTCATTTTAAGTTTTATTTAGAAGAAGACAGCAGTGTGTTTTTTGGACTGACAGGTTTTTGTTGGGAAATCTGCACTCGTTTTGGCGCAAGTTATTTGGTATCCAGCAACGAATAATATAAGAGGTAAGTAGTTGTCCATCCATTAATATTTAATATTTATTTACAATTTCACTAATATAAACATTGATAGTTGTGTAGTATGCGTCGTTCTATATTTAGCATGTTGTCCTCCACTGGGGATAATGTTTATTAAAAGTTATTTAAGTACATACTGTTAATATTTTCAAAAACATAAGATGTACTAGGAAAAAGTAATTCAACTTTGTTAATTAATTCTATGATATTATTAGATTGATTCTATAAGATAATAACTCATTAAATTATGTACATTTAATTTAAAGATTCTGTGCAAGATTTAAAAATATTAATATATTGCAAATCATTTTATTTTGACTTTTAGTATGAATAATGGTTGTTAAATCAAAGGTTCAATATATATTTACATTGTTTTATATATTTTCTTATTTTCATTATAGAAAGCTTCATATGAATTATTTTCAAACATAAGTAAATTTTAAAAAGGGAATTCTATTATGATCCTTTGTTTGTTTTAGTAGTGTAATTGTGGTTGATTATCTTGTTTAATTGAATTAAATTCTGTTTTATGACTTGATATTAAGGTAGACTACTTCACCAATATTATGTAGAATGATATAGGAGCTTGGTCAGTAATATAATCCTAAAAAAACTTTTCTACTTCCAATATTATTATTAGTATTAAGTATATATGTATTAATTAATTTGACTTAAGAATTTAAAAATGTATTATTTTATATTAGACATAGTGTAAAAATCATTAAAAAAAATTTTTGTCTAAAAAATATTATGAAGCTAGTTTGTACTTTGATAAACTTCCAAGTTTATTATAATGTCACCACCGAATATGGAGATTGGTGTTATCAGTGTAACTGACGGAGAGAATTGACATATAAGTGACTACCATATATGTTTTAACAGATCGGACTACTCATATTTTATTTTTCTCAAAAATTTAAATCATATTCATACTATTATGTCAAATTAAATTACCATTATTAGCTTACACATCCTTCTGTTTACAATTTTACAAAGATTATTCACTCCTATTATATTAAAAAGATAGTAATATTATAAAGGGGCAGAGTTTGTTTGTTTGAATGTGCTAATCTAAGAAACCACTAATCCAATTTGGAAATTTCATTTTGCATACATAGCCTGTTTATTGACAGAAGCTATAGGCTATATATCAATCATGCTACTACCAAAGGGAGTGTAGAAGTAATATAATATATATAGTCTATCTATTCCATACTAACCATTAAAACTTACCTAGGGATGAACCCGAGCAAAGCACGGGTGAGCTGCTTGTTGTTATTATATTAAGTATACTATGATTATAATTTTTTTTATTATTATTATTTATATACTGTCTTTCCACCTCTTAAAGGAAGTCGGTTAGACTATTATAAAAACTCCATTTAGTATTGTTTTGAAACGATCAAATGCAGTGTGACAACTACAGTAAAAAGATAGAATTTGTTTATTGATTTGTATGTATGTAAAGCAAAAGCGGTAGGGACTAGTAAAGCTATTTTAATTTTTTTTCTAATAAAAAGTTTCATTTTATTACAATGTGAAGAAATCTGCTGTAAAAAGTTGTACCACATATATTTATTGAACATTAAGACGAAATATTTTTAACATCTGCATTAATTAATTTCATTTTGCGCAACTGGCAGTGCGGTTGTTACGTACATAACAAGTGGACAACTGGACAGCTTTGTAGCCGTTGTCATAAGGATGCAGTCTATTATTATCAGAATGTTCTAGTTCAATTCAATTATATTTTTGGTCTATATGGTATAATAGCAAAAGGTCGCATATGTTACTTTTCGCCCCTTTAAATCGGACAAATGCGAGTCTCGCTCGCACACTTAAGCTCTTGTAATAATTTTAATTTGATTTTCAGAGTATTTAGCATAGACACTACGAAAAAAAAGTTGTGTGTATGGGCTTAAAGTAATGTGTAACTGAAAATATCTCACATCTCATAAACTCTAATCTCACGTCTCTGACATATGGCGTATGGATAAGACGAAATTATATTCTATTTTTGCTTTCTGGGCACGTAATCCTGAAAAAACACGTCGATCCATAACCCTGAATGAAAGATAAACTTAATTAAAGCTGTAAAATTAATTACGCATTTATAACTTTAAAAGAAAGGATTTTTATATTAATTTTTATATCGATACAGATAAATAAAATTGAAGTGTGTGTTTGTAATATAAAAATAACAGTTTTTTCACTAAATTCCGTATGAAATTATATACGGTACTTATAAGAAAACCACAATTTTTAACATTTGTGTCTGTCTGTTTGTTTGTTTGTTTGTTTGTTTGTTTGTTTGTTTGTTTGTTTGTTCCAGCTAATTTCGGAAACGGCTGGACCGATTTTGACGAGACATTCACTGGCAGATAGCTGATATTATAAGGAGTAACTTAGGTTACTTTTATTTTAGATAAAATTTGGGCTCCGATAAAAAATTAAAACGTACGCTAGTGTTTAAATATTATCTCACATGTTTAACAAATATAGATTTAACATATATCTTAAGGGAAAGAGAACGGTATCCTAACTGGGTGGCCATTTTAAACATTGCCCTTTGTTATAATCAGACCGGAGCAAACGTTAGAAGTCTCGCACACTGTAGACTTTTTATCGGCTGATATTTATTCCAGTTCATTAATCAGTCACCCTGAACAGTGAACATGTATGTAAGTGCGTTCATTAATACGATTTAATATCGGTCATTAATACCATACATCTTCCTACTGATTACAAATCCAAATTCATTATAGACCGATAAAAATTCAGCATTGTGCAGGGCATAAATAATAAATATATTTTGCTCCTTGTTTTTGCGTATATTTTAAAACACTATTACGAATTAGATATTTTTGATGATTTATTGTAATTTTCTATTGTATTTTGAAAGATAATATATACATATATAATATATATTTAACTAGAGGTAATTTGTCTCGTGAACATTTGTGTCTATCTTTTATGAAATGTGTGCAACACCTGTAATTAGCCAGCGCTTAGAATTTATTATCTGTTGTAGTATTATTATTATGCTTTTCTTAGTGTGCGTTTAGTTGGTGTTAAATAAATAAAACATGTTTGACACTCGTGCTAAAATGCTGTCTGATTATGTAACGTGTTACTAAAATATAACCTGTCTTTATGTAGATGTACTTAAATGCCAAAAAAAACATATATTATTAACATAAAATATATATTATTATTATTATATCACAAAAACCCCCAAATAAAATTTCAGAATGTATAAGCTTTTTATATGATTAAGGAAACTGTATCAAAAAATAGAAAATGTAAGGCTTAATCAATTTTAACAAAAAAATTGCTGACTTATAAGTCAGCAATCCTCTATAGAGGATTCGTTTAATGAAGTAATTTAATTTCAATTTTTATACTGGGAAATGGTAGTGTCACAGATCTGTCTACGGGTGGTTGGTGGCTGAAGAGAAGCGCGAGCGTCTGCGCATCGACAGTTATCATTATATTAGATGCCTTTTCCTTGTGGAGTAAAAGTATGAAACATAGGTTCTTATTTGTTCTGCCTTGCTAGTATGTAGTATTGAAATACTACGTGTTAATTGCATCAAAACCCGGTATTATAAAAAACAACACAACACGTAATGCAGAAATCGAACCTACCACATGGTCCTCGAAGTTTTAATATACATATATTTATTTATACGTACGATTCTATAGCACTTCGCCATTTCGATATTTAGGTATCCACGTAATATTTACAATTTATTTTAGGTATATTGGGGATACTATTTATGCAACCTTGAATATGTCGGTAATACTAAATACTAAATATAATAATAAATACTTTGTATTTAGATGTATGATTATGACAAAATTTATTTACTCTTGTTTCGTCATCTTTGCTTTCATTTATCAACTTTTTTGTGCATTTTAGTAAATTACACACGGATTGACAGTACTTTTTGCTTTTCAGAATCCTGCCTTTTCGTCCATTCCATTCCAATCCTGAAGAAAGAAGTACTTAAGCTTTTTCCTCTTTCTAAATCTATGAAGATATTATATTAGCAATTTTAAACAAAAAATGAGCAGTCATTCAAGGCTACCAGTTACTGATTTGTTTTAAATTTCATAAAATTGTTTCTCATCGGCCTCCTATACCTACCTATTAATATTATTACGTAGTCCTTCAGTCAGATAGATTCAACGACTTCGACTACATAACATGAATGAATCCACTAGCACAAACAAATTTATATTTTAGCAGAGTAATTTTTTTATCTATAATATTAGCATAGTAATTTTTTTATCTATAATATGTATAAACAAAGTCTGGTTTTTATATATATTACAGATCGAGAACAGCTAAACCGATTTTTATGATTTTTGTTTTGTTGGATTTGTCTTGACCCCGAATAGCAGAATAACTATTAAGTAAAAAATCGGAAAAATTCACGAAAAAAAAAAGAAAAAAAAAACTATTCCATACTATGCGTCAAAACGTACCTAGGGGTGAGTCGCTAGTACATATATAAATAAGAAAAATGTTTCAGTAAACTCATTTGACACACAACCTTGACAATTATTTAGACTTGAATTTTGCTATCTATGTATTGCTAAAATGTACTTAATCTATTTAAATTAGTGATATCGTACATTTTTTATTATCATTTTGATGAAATTATTTATGTTTCCTGATAACATGCAGTCTATTAATATATATGTGATAATTTTATACAACGATAACACCAGCTTTGGTTTATTTTTAGTTTTCATTCATACAAGATATTAAAAACTGAACTTGAAATTAAAAAAAAAGGAATTCAGATAAAAGCCAGACGTCTTTCAGAACTTCTTTCTGTTTGACGCTATCGTTTGATACTAAGAAGTAAATGGGTGGCGTCAGTCAACTAGAAAATTAACAAGTTTCAAAATGAATTGAGGTTTTGCGTCAGTCACTGCCTGCGGCCGGCTTTCTGATTAGTTACGTTATTTTGTAGAATGCCATTAATAGGTAAATGTTTTATCAATGCAATTTCTATATTTTTAAGTGGGCAAATGCTATATTAAGCAGTGGTAGCCAAATGGTAATGCGCTCGCTTGGGAAACCGAGTGAAGCGGGTTCAATTCCCGGATCTCGCACCTCTGATATTTTCATGTGCGAATCATTTCTAACATGATTACCACTTGCCTTACGGCGACGGAAAGCATCGTGAGGAAACTTGCATGTCTGAGAGAACCTAGCGAGTTTCCAAAAGAATATGTAGTCCGCCCGCACTTGGCCAGCGTGGTGGACGATGGCCTGATCCCCATCGTATTGAAGGTAGGCCCGTTCCCAGCAGTGGGACGATAAAAAAGGGCTGAATACAATACAGTGCTATATTTAAGCTTTACATACAATTTCAGATTCATATGGGAATCATTTATGATAAAAACTTTGATTAATATGTAAATTTAACAAAGGAATTCAACTTTCAAATGAATTCTAGTTTTAGGTATTTAAAGGGAATCCGATAGATTGATTAAAAATGCTTGTCACATTTTACATATTGAAACAAAATATTATCTAACTATTGGAAACATGCGATGGTAATGTAATCTATTATTCAATTTTACTTAATGTTTTTGTATCACGTTGTGATATAATCGTCTTTTAATAAATTTGCTTGCAGCCCTTTTTAACGTCCCACCGCTGGGCACGGGCCTCCCTTGAATACGAGGGGGATCAGGCCATAGTCCACCACGCTGGCCAAGTGGGGGTTGGCAAACTAAAGAGTTGCTTATATGCTGATTAAATCACCAACACCTAAACTGATGGGTTTTAATGGCTGATATTTTGATAGTGTACTATAATGGCACATGTAACTGCTGGAAAAGTTTTTTTGTAATTCCACACCTAACATGTTGAAAAGCAACGAAGTTTGAATAGGAAGCCATATTATTTTCTATTTATCTTCGGATATTCTATACAATAAAGAAGCTGACTAAAGCCCCGGAAATGTTATTGGAAGTATCTACAAGATATGATATGTACTTTGCTAATAAGAAAATATGTACTCAAAGCGCTATATAAACTCGTCATCTTACTTAATGGTTATCTGATAATAATGTACCTAACACATGTTAAATATTTAACCGCGGTTTTATTACAGAGTTAAACTTTACGTCGACGTCGACGGCACACGATTAACAGACGGTATATAATTAATTCTGTGGTTTACAAAACTGTTAAATTAGTTCGATTCGACGCCATAATTTATTTTGTAATAGATATCGGTTTTTCTTTTCTATAGGTACGTGACGTTTTCTCCAAAGCACGATTATCCGTATTATAATGGAAAACAAGGATTGGTTTCTCTCTTTAGTCAAGTAAAAGTCCAGCAAAGGGAAATAAAGCTATACTTTTATACTTTTGATTTGTGTATTTATAAGTAGGGGACAATCTTGAAAATTAATGATTGAATGCAAAAAAATCTTTCAATCATAGATAGCTACATTATTCCTGAGTGCTTTAAGCTATAAATCTAATATGAATTGTTTGTTTTAGCTTAGCTTTTTCGGTTTTTGTCTAGAATTAAAAGAAATAAAATATTATTTACGTAGAAAAGTAATAATATTAAGCTTAAATAATCATGATTTTTAAAATTAAGACTTATGCCTTAAGTACATATATTGGAATGACCATTAAAAACCTATACCTATTTAGACAGCGCTAGATTTACTGTAGGGGCACCCGGGGCTAGTGCCCAGGGCGGCAAATTTTTATGGGCGCCAAATTCGGATGGTGGGAAAAAAATTTTTTCTTCACGTTATCGAAAATGCTTTTTTTATTTTACAAAAAAAAACATTAACTAATAGGTACTTCTTCGAAAACTTGATATCATTTATAAATTATTTGTAAGTTTTTCAAAAAATTAAGAATTAAAAAAATTTAACTTTCAACATTTTATTCAAAATTTCGATAATTCTTTACTATGCCCAGGGGCGGCTCCTAGGTTAAATCCGGCACTGCCTTACAAATCACAACATTCGATACTGGTATGGATATTGGATAGTCCTAATGGAATATTTTATGTATGTATGTATGTATGTATTTACTGCGTGTGAACGTTAGCTGATAATCTATATAACACGAGTCAATTAGTTCTATTTTCGAACAAGTTTATTATTCAATGCGTGAGATTTATTTACGTTGCCTGGCTCTGACGTTAGGACTAAAAAAATCTATTGCTCGCAAGGAAAACATGGATTATAGACATTTTATTACTCTTTTAATTTAAATCTCTCGGAATAACGAAAGGAATGTGTTATTTTTTTTTTGTTTTGTTTACTTTTTAATGTAATATAAACGTTCTAGCTTTAATCTGGGGTAGAAACACAGTGCTTTTTTAGTTCAACTACTTATATGCGAGTGCGTTAAATGGACTGATTAACTGTTTGTCTATTTTTCTGTGTTATTCGTTTAGACTGAAAAAATCTAAAAACTGTTGATTTCGCATCTGCTCCTTGCCAATCATCACTTACACCATTTTTTTATAGGAGAATGGTTTAAGAGAGCACAGAGGACGAACATACAAAGAAACATTCATTTTTATTTATATAGATAATTTAATGTTATTTAACGATCCACTAACGTGTGAGAAAATTATTGATTTTTGTGTGTTCTGTTTTACCTAAAATGTTAGTGAATATATTAGAAGACCAATAAAAATTACCACTCTGAAGTAAAAGGTGATTTTTTTATAATTATTTTTTATAATGAATAGATACAATAGCAACTTTAAAAAATATTTATAATGTGAAATTAAAAATTATACCTATAATCGTTCTTAGAATATGAAATTAAAGTAGTAAACCGTCACCTTAAGATGAGAACGTCAAAGTGTATGTGAAGTAATAAGAGTGTGTTTGTTAGTTCTTCATGCTGTAAAACTCAACAAAGTACGAAATTTCCGATTACAGCTTATCCATGTATCTAACACATGAGAGAAGGCGTCAACATATAGGATACTTTTTACTGCGGGAAAATGTCTCATTTCTAAGAAAAAATGCGAAAAACTGCAATGTCTCTTACATTACACATATACTAATATGTAAAACTTAAGAATTTAGTTTTTGGTCATCTGAACGCGGGCGCAGAAGCGGGCAATGCTAGTACCTAATATAAATAAAATAACATGTATTTTAATGAACAATGGGCAATAAACTTATCACAAAATATCTAGGAGTAATTATTCTGTTAAGAATATTTTTACCTACGAGAGTAGTTAATTAAGAAATAAAAATGAAATGCTGTTTGAAGATAAGCGCATTACTTGAAATCTGCTGCGCCAATGTGGCTTTTTTTATGAAAAATGTTCGTGATGTATGAGGTTTTGGGAAGAGAATTGAAAAAGTTATCGGTGAAAGTGGGAAAATTAGGAAAAATTGAAAGTGCTTTTATCTATTGAGTTTATGTATAAATTACAAACTTTTTAGTTATTTGGACCGAACGATGTTTACATATATGGTTAACTAGTTTGAAAAAAAATACCTGAATCTTATATTATCAGGGATCATCATTGTAATTAATACATTGTAGATAGTATAATATTTTCTTTAACTGCGTTTTATTTCAGAATATCATATTAGATATTAATATATAAATAATATTTTCAACAAAACCACTAATGGAAGTGGAACCTGGCGTTAAATGTCAAAATCATAATATTTTTTTTTGTTTCTGTCTATTTGTTCGTGCAAGCACGTTAACGGTTTGTTGACTGGTATAAAATGTCATTTGATTTTAATAGTTTCTATTGATGTGTTTTGTAATCTTTGTAATTTTATTTATGAATACTGCAAATAATAAATATAATTTTTTCCATAAAAAAGTGTATAACGCTAGGAAACTAGAAAATGCCATGCCATAAAATTGTTTTTTTTTTATTTTAATGCTGCCAATGATATATGATATAATATATGATGCTATTTTGTTACATTGCAAATTTAAAAACATGCTACGACGTCATCGTTTAATAAATAAAATAAAAAAGCAAGAGGATGTTTGTTGGTATAATCTTTAGGCAATTGTAGCCCAGTGATGACGCGCTCTCTCGGAAAACCAAAGGAAGCTGGTTCAAATCTCGGGACTTGCACCTCTGATTTTCATGCGCGAATAATTTTTAACCACTAAACCTTACAGTATTAGAAAACATCGTGAGGAAACCTACATGTTTCAGAGAACCTAGCAAGTTTTCCAAGAACATGTGAAGTCCACCAACCCACACTTAGCCAGTGTGGTGAACTATGGCCAGTTTCCCCTCGCACGAGAGGAAGTTCGTGCCCAGCAGTGGGACTTTAAAAAAGTCACTTAGAGGGTCAATAGCATGTAATGATTATGATAAAGATAAGATAAGTTCGATTCCTTCACATGGCAATTAGACTAGCCATACAGCTTTTGCAGAAGCAACGCCACAATTATAGCTTTTACATCTCAAAAGCAAACAGATTGTATACATTTTAGATCTATATAACCAATGTACATACATATACAACCACAGATATAAATTAACATTCTTATAACAACGTATTAGAAACGTTTCTAGCCTCTTAGTATTTCAAAGTCTTCCAACTAATACCTAGTAACGTATACGATTCTATTCTTTATAAAAACTATGTCAATGTTTATTATGGCTTGAATGGCATCAATTAGTTTCAGTAACAATGCTAATTATATCGACTATTGGTTCCACACGAACGTATGTGTATTGAATGGTACTAAAGCCTTGAAGATGTTTACAAGAATATATAATAGTGCAAGAAATAACAATATATTAGTTGAAATAATGGAAATATGTGTATATTAAATAAAGTTATGTAAATTGTCATTTGTTTTGTACGTTTTACTTTATTCAAACAAAAACAAAATAGTCGTAATAAATTATGTTTAAAAAAAACATGGAGAATTTAAAATGAACACTATTATTAAGTCTAGAATTTTTTTTATAAAATAACCTTATGCCTGCAGATTTGCTCGCGTAAGCAGTGTTTTTTTCTTTTCTTTGAACGTTCTTGGGCAACGCCATTTTTTGGTAAGTCCACTAATGTGCTGTTAAAATGACATTAAAATTAAAATTTTATCCAACGAGAACGCATTACATAAATAAAAATATGAATTTAAAAATAAGATTTAATTGTTTAAACGTGATTAACAAACATATTAAAGAAATTTCACATTTGTTATACATACATATATGTATACACCATAAACAAGATTACCGAAATTACAATATCAAACAAATAGTAATACCTCAACTTAAATCTCAAGTGTTTACATTTATTCCAATTAATGTACTACACACGTCCGAGATTCAGTTACGAAGTAGACTGCAGCTTACAGCTGTTCATGCTTGAAATTAAGCTGCTATGAGACTGGTCGATATGCTACTATATAGTGAAACCATTGTGGTTAGATACCATTCTGTTGTTTCACTAACGGGACAAGCAAAAGTAAACTAGTAATGTACATACATATATCCGGTTTCCCATTTTCATTAGTGTCAGATACTGTGTTTGGACTTTACGAAGGTGGTTCTTAGCAATTGATATAATATTGGGAGGTTTTAAATGGACTTTAGTCTATATCGAAATATATTTAAAAAGTGAAAGAATTATCATTTTCAGCATTTGAATATTATTTTCTGTTTAAAATTTCTTTTTTTCTCTATAATATTAATTGTCAAAATTACGCGAAAAAGTTGACACTTCGTTGACAAGTGATGTTGACAGATTATGAATTACAAAATACATAATTTTTAATTTCATAAATCGTGGTTGTGGGCTATTACTGGGGTAAAGTCGGTATTAACTCAAAAGATAATGTACATTACGTTGTTAAAGAAGTAAATTAAATTATATTTTATTGTTATGGTGCCAATCTATTGGTCTTTACACTGGGCCTGAATCATTTTATTGATTATTATATATATATATATATATATATATATATATATATATATATATATATATATATATATATATATATATATATATATAAACGGAACTAGCGGTTCACCCTCGCTTCGCACGGGTTTGTCGCTAGGTACGTTTTAAATAGATATAAATAGTTATTAGCCAGCGTTAGCCATATAAATTTTTTTTTTGTTAATAGCATTGACAAATATTGACATTAATATTTATACGATACTAACGTCACTCAATTGTTTTGCCTTCACGGAACCTCTCCACTTAAACTACCACCAAACTTAAACTTTATGGTATGGTATTAAAGTTCAAATTGATTTTTAAGTAGGTATTATTAGTAATCTTTTGTATGGGAGTATAGAAAAGTGTGGTTTTTAAACTTTTTCAGGCAATTTTTTGAATTTTTCTCTCCGTAAGAACCATCTTCGTACTTCATGAAATATTCTAAAAAAAGAATTAGCGAAATCGGTTCAGCTGCTCTCGAGATTTGCGCTTACCAACACATTCAGCGATTAAATTTTATATTATAGATAATCGTTAACAAGGGTGGTAATAGTGTGTTATTAATCATTTATTTGACTTTCACATTAATTGTACACTATGTCATGAAAATTTCTACACAAATTAAATTAAAATGTACCAAGTAATTTCGTTTTAATAAAGAATTAAAATACCTACCCAATTTCGTTTCATAATAAAAAAGTTGCGGATGTCTCTCTTTGGCCAGAAACGAAACCATTAAATTTTCGAGATAACATCTTATAATGTTAAAGAAATAAAAAGCAATTGTGAAAAACACAGTTCAGAATAAGAAAATGTTATTTTTAAACGAATATATTTTATTCTTAATGTTTAAATAAAATATTTTATTTTAAAACTCGTGTTACGAGACTGCCACGTATGTATTTCTATATAGCCCATATTTGACTCCCGCTTAGTTTAACAGTTGAAGCTCAGGCTGTGTCTTTATAACTACTTAACCAATATTCTTAATGTCTTATTAAGAAGCTAAGGTATAGGTTTCACCCAACCATTTGAAAGCCTTCTTAACCTTTTCTTAAATGATCCGTGATTAAACAAGTAAACAAATATTCTAGTAAGTGTATCTGTTAGAGTCAAAACTCTGTTCCAGTCAAAACTACTTTTGACCAACCTCGTTAGTCAAACTTTTGACTGTATGTATTTGTCAGTCAAAAATAGTTTTGACTGGAAATATGCAAAATATACTGTAACATATCTACTGTTAGCAATTAAAATGAAATGTAGAATTCGCTGTTAGATTTCGAGAAAAAGGAAGTTACGTCATCACCGACAAAGGTCTTCAAGTCGTAGTCACGTCATAATTGGAGGTACCCAAGAAAACATTTAATGAAGTCTCTAACTTAATTAGTCGTGATATTGTCGTATCTATATACGAATTACGATTCAAATTGTTATTGCCCAGATTATCTCAGAAGCTTCGATTCACTAAACTATTAGCTTTATTTAGAGAATATTTTCCACCAAAATATATAGCCTTGGTTGAAACAAGCGTGTGACTGAAAAGCGTATATGTTGTATATAATGTAGGTAAGCATTAAATATACATTTCATAATATGTATATGGTAACATTTAATAGTATATACATTTGATACATTGATATATGGAAGTTAAAACTAAGGAGAAAAACAGATTTAACTTCTTTTCTTGTATAAATAATTACTATGTGAATAAAGTTTTAACATAGGTAACATAACATACTCGTAAATACATAGGCACCATACAATAAATGAAACAATTCGTACATTTGGTAAGAAAACTATTTACCTACTTTGCTTTTAAAAGTTACTGAAAAATACCTAATTGAGGCGTGCACTTAAGTTTTCGACCGACTTCAAAAAGGAGGAGGTTCTCAATTCGACTGTATGTTTTTTTTTTTTTTATGTTTGTTACCTCAGAACTCCGTCATTTATTAACCAATTTGGACAATTTTTGTGTTGTTTGAAAGGGTATACTTCCAGATTGGTCCCATTTAAATTTCAAAAAAAAAAATACCACCCCTAAGGGTGGAAAAACAACTAATGATGAATTTAACCTACTTCTAATTGTCATATTGACTTGAAACTTTGCAGGTATTTCTATTTCCGTTGATAGTACAGTGGTTCGGTGTTGTTGACCTGATCTGATGGCAAGGCTAGAAGGTGGATAGGTGGAACTCTTCAACGGCTAATAGTAGATACTTTGAGTTTGGGCTTATTTTGTTTGATTTGACAAGCCTAACACGTTAGAATCCTTACTTTGCTACTATTGTCTACACTAAAAAGGGTAAAATAAAAACTTTTTAACAAAAAAATAAAAACCGACTTCAAACAAAAGCACTAAAAAGTGAAAAATAACTGATCGGTAGTTTTCATTTACTATACATACCTAATCAAATATTTTCGAAGTCGGTGTGCTTTGCTTTGTATGGGCTGGGACCGATTTCAAAAATATTTGATTAGATATGTATTTAATAGGTAGGCTTTAATTACTTAGCCAAAGCACACCGACTTCGAAAATATTTGATTAGGTATGTATAGTAAATGAAAACTACCAATCAGTTATTTTTCACTTTTTAGTGCTTTTGTTTGAAGTCGGTTTTTATTTTTTTGTTAAAAAGTTTTGTTATCTCATTTCACAGTACCAAGAAAAAGTTGCAAGGAGTTCAGTTTTACAGTAGCTATTGGTTAGATTACTGTACGTAATGACTTCATCTAGATAGTGGAATACAGGCACGAAAGAAATAAGGTTGCTTTAACGTAAATTTTATTTTATCTATACATATAATAAAATTGTAACTAAGTCGAATCTGTACATTAAATATTTTTTGGAAAATCCAATTGAAATAGACATTATTATCAATACAGAGTTCGAATCTATAGTTTTTAGAATTTTTGTCTGTCTGTCTGTCTGTCTGTCTATCTGTCTGTCTGTCTGTTACCGCATCACGGAAAAACCACTGGAGGGATTTTGATGAAATTTGGTATGGTGATAGCTGGTTATCCGGGTCAACATATAGGATACTTTTTACCGCGGGGAAATGTCCCAATTCTAAAAAAAATACAAAAACTACAATGTAATAGTACAATGTAATGTAAGAGTATACTAATATGAAAAACCAATTTGGTTTTTGGTTATCTGAACTCGGGCGGAGCCGCGGGCAATGCTAGTAATTAATAAAAACATACAATTGAAAACGACTGAAATAAAATCCTCAGTTAGTAATAAATAATTCTTGTTTAAAGACATTAAGTCCTTGGTATTCACCACGAAATACAAAAAAAATCTTTATTCCATGTTAAAAATGGCTAAATCGACTTTAATGTTTGATAAATAGAATATTTAAAAATTAATAGGACTCTCATACTAGAAACACGTTTTAGGCCATCGTAGTTGGCAATAAGGTTCTGCTACTAAAAATACATAACAAGGCTAAAAAGGTTGCTAATTAATTATTTAATCTTTCGATTTTCGACGAGAAACGAAACCTATAACTCTATATATAATATCTATAAGTATATAATTAAATACCTTAAGCTTTATTTTCAACAACAGTTAAATTATTGATTTTTCTTGCCTTGAATGAAGTCTGGAATAGCACATAGGTTACTTTTTATCCCGGAAAAATGTACGGTTCCCGTGGGATAGATTTGTTTTTGTCTAGAGACGAAGTCGCTAGTCCTTACAGAACAGTACAATCCTTAGATGATTAAAATCAATTCATTTTATTGAAATATCAAATTGGTAATACTCATCAGTTTAATTGCTAAGCAACAAGCAACATTGGCAGGTGCAATACTTCACAGGGCAAATGCCACCGCACCGTCTACGCCCCAATTAATTACGTGAGACCTTAACACATTCTGTTAGCCTAATTGATAACATTTTCGTTAGTACCTATTCACTTTGATTCCTGAGTATATATAAAAAGTTAAAGACCTTTAGTACTATCATAATCAAAAACGAAAATATTTTTGCTTCTAATATATTTGTTACCTAATTTAATATTTGCTCTATATATATATATATATATATATATATATATATATATATATATATATATATATATATATATATATATACACATACATAGTACATACATATATCATTGATGTATAGTTTTTGCAAATCAATGACATATGTATATCTAAATTATAAAAAACGTTACGCACTCAACGGTCCCTTTGGGCCCGTTGGGATCAAGTGATCAAGTGTCCTGTAGGTGTACTTGATCATAGATCTAAAGTGCAAGAAATATACGAAAAACTCGAATAAGAGCTTTGGTCTCCAATGGATTCTCAGGTACTATATCTAAATCTATAACAGATAAAAAATGAATTAAAATCAATAGGAGCTACATGTGTACCTACCTAGCAGTTGTTAAAATTAAATTTTAAAACATATAAAATAAAATAATTTGTATATATTTTCTTTTTTTAAGAACAGTTTTTCCAATGTTTGAAGTATACTTAAATATATTCAAGAAATAGTTAATTTACATTTATTTAAAGTATTTAAATTTTTTGTGCTATTATTTATTCCACCAATTATATATCAGTCTCATAGTAAAATATAACCTTGAACTCTATAGAGTCATTAAATTACAGTAACGAGGCCTGTAGGTTCATTTCGGTGATAAAATGCTTTGAACCTTAGATAGTAAACAGAAACCCATAAAACGATGTTATGGTATCAATGGTTATGAGGGATACTTACAAAAGATTTAATAAATATAAATATTTCCTTATAAATGTTATTTAAGCAATCGTGTTTTTTTACATAAATTATAAGGTTTATATATATACAAAAATTAAAGGGTGCGTGTATGAATTGTGTAAACACACAAAAAGTAAAACTTCTGTAGGTTATCGGTACTCTTTATGAAATTTAATTTATGTTTTAAATAATTGGGATAGGTGTGATACTAAAAAAACGTGTGTGTGTACTTATGAACGCACATAAGAAGTTATACTTCTTTAGTGTAACAGAACAAAAATAGCTAAAGATTTCATCCCGTATGTCACAACTCTGTAAAAGGAATGATAAATTTTAATATAATTAGATAGCGCATATTAAGCATATTATAATAATATATTTATAGAATATCATTTTAGGAAAGAATTTAATATTATATATCATTTGTCAGACAATAACAACGGTTACCATGGCAACAATCGTTCGCCTCGCCTGGTCACACACACTTCGTAACGCTCTCGTCACGCATTCACCAGCTTATTCCCCACCTCCCAATTCAAGCGTGCGTAAAGAATTGAAGTGTTTGCTTACTACTGCAAACTACTGTTTACCAGATGTGTATGAAAGTATATGCGGTATTTATAAGAAAAAAACTATTTTTAATTTTTATTCTTATTTTTTTGTCTCTCTGTTCCGGCTAATCTCCGAAACTGCTGGACCGATTTTGACGGGACTTTTGCTGGCGGATAGCTGGTGCTATGAGTAACTTAAACTACCTTTATTTTATAATAAAAGTTAGACTTCCGAGCAAAAAATTAAAACCTATGAAATTTTGAATAAAATCTGCGTAGCTTGGGGCTCCCCGAGCGAAGTGAGGGTAAGTCACTAGTTGGTTTCACAACTATGGATTATCATCTAAATATTTATTTCGGTCCAACGTTATTCGTTCGTTTTTAAATATTAAATTTGTACTGTACGAAAATGAATTATAACGCGTATTAATTGATAATATCTACGCAATGCGATAGGCAAGCCCGCAGTGTGACGTGACAACACGTCATAAACATAAACATTTTGTATGAAAGCTGGTTATTTTTACACAGATCGACAATAAACAGAATTTTATCACTGTTTATTTTATTAAGTTATGTATAAGGATAACTTGATAGGTACTTGAGAAGGCAGTAAAGAGCTGCGTGAGCTAAATTCGCTGTTACAAATGTGTTTTTTGTTACTTAGGGTATAATTGTATTACATTAAACTGAGTGTAATAATGAAAATAATATTTTTATAAAATTCTAAGTAGTGTTTTATTGAAACTAATAATAAGTAGAAAAATTCACTTTTGTTCAAAATTAAAAAATCTAAGCTTTGTCTTTATGAAAAGATAATAAAATATACTAAAAAATAAAGTCAGCATAAATATATATCTTTTAATTTATTTAAACCTTAATTTTTAAATGGCATCAGAAACTGAAGGTACTTTAGAAACTTGAGTAATTTATAAATACATTTATTTGAAGTAAAATGATTGAAAACATTTTTTTATTGTATTTATTCCAATTATTATCAATTATTTTTATAATAAACTCGTTTTTATCGCTTCGTTTGTTTGTTAATTTAGATAAGTATTGTTGATTTTTAATGTAAAACTTTAAAGCAAGTAATGATCCAATTATAAAACAAGTGGTGTTAGCTTATCTACAAGTAGTTTATTTGTTTATGTTTAATTTTAATAACATCCTCGACTTACCTTGTGTCTTGAACATTTTTACTTGTTTACTCTATAAACTGATTTCTAAAATAAATATTACTGATAAGTGATAAAATTTATGTACAATGTACATACGCCACAGATTTCACGCCACAGATTCAGAAGTCCTTGGTTTGAGTATCGGGTTGGGCTAAATATAATACCTACAAGAAAATTTTCTGTCAAGAAATTCTTAGTAACATCTGGTGTTCTGTGTGTTTGAGTGCCTCAGAGACCATGTAAAGCTGTTGGTTCTGCGCCTGATGATCTCTCATCGCTCTAGTTTTCGTTTCGGTTTCGGACGTTGAGAGTGAAAGGGATAGAGGGTCTTTTGTGTTATTTTTGTGTACTTGTGCTCTGCATCTCCTGAGCACATAACTCGTCTTAGAGAGACTGACTGGCCGCCGTGACTAAAAGCAGTCATTATTATTATTGTTTGATGATAAGGTTTTACGCTGTTCTGAAGTTGAAAATAAACAATACTCATAGCTTTAAAAAAATATTTTTTATTAAGGGTTATACAAAGGTTAAGTTATTAAAAAATATATAAATGTCATGTTAGCAATGAGACGTGTAATTTCCGCCAATGTCAAGAAGAGGTTTACACTGAATTCTCACTCAAAAAGAACTCTTTATATTGACGAATTTGAAAAAGCGACTTTGGACATTTTTGTTGTATACTTCTTGCACCGTTTACTTGATAATTAAATAAATTTTACATTATGTTTTACTTAAGAAATATCGGGAATTATATGTCCATCCATTTTAACTTTCTACCTCCGTTGGCAATTGAGATATCTATAGATGAAAAATTTCATTACTTTCTTTGTGTTTTCTTTATCTTTAGCTAATAATATTACTTGGTTTGTAGACTTGTCAAATAAAGAAGTTGATAAAATGTTAGTTTTCGCTATGTCTATTTAACTACGTTGTTTATTATAACTTCAGTTCTTAGTAATTGTATGGCTCAAACTGGAATTAATGTATTTACGTAGCGAAAAAATTAAAGAATTGTTTTTAAATGGGCGTTACTACATAATATAGAAAATAATATTACGTATTTATTAACATATTACATATTTAAAATAATATTACATACTAGCATTGCCCGCGGCTCCGCCCGCGTTCAGATGACAAAGAACTAAATTCTTAGGTTTTGCATATTAGCATACTCTTACAATGCAGTTTTTTGTATTTTTGATGCGGTAACAGATAGACATACAGACAAACAGAAAAAGAAATCTAAAAACGATAGATTCGGTCTCCGTATTGATAATAATGTTTATTTCAATAAGATTTTCCAAAAAATATTTAATGTACAGATTCGGCTTAGTTACAATTGTATTATAAGTATGTATAGATTTGATAACTAATTACGAATAGAAGGTACATGCAACTGATACGCAGCGCCACTTTATTGTTCTCAATCCATCAGTTATTCAAACTGCATAATACCTACAAGTCCGACATACCTAGCCATCTTCAACTGTTTGCATTAAAATTATGTGCAACAAATCGCGCCAGAACTGTTGTAAACAAGGAAAAAGTTATTATTATACTCCGGACCTCATATTCATAATAATAGTAAATATATCTTGAAAGAACTACTTAACCGATTAAAAAAACAAGTACCTAAAAAAACGACCTACCTAACCATTTAATTAGGAAAATTCAATCGAATTTTGATCTAATTTTTATTAAAAAAAAAAAATCATTATTAAAAAAGATCAGTATTGTGTAATACTTACATACATATATTAAACGAGCAATTGTTGTATTTATATATATATATATATATATATATATATATATATATATATATATATATATATATAATCTGAATCTCGGAAACGGCTCCAACGATTTTCATGAAATTTAGGGTGCAGGCGGTTTTGGGGGCGATAAGTCTATCTTGATTAATCTTATGTCTGGGAAAACGCGTGTTTTCGAGTTTTCATGCGTGTTTCTTACGCACGCAAAATGTGGTCGCTAATTTCGTGTGCACGGGCATAAGCATCGTGGTCAAGCGGCCAATGATGAAATTATCATAGGTATTTGGGTTGGAAACCCAGTCATATTTAAAGTTTTTCTTTATTTTTTGTATTTATTCAAGTTTTTAGTTTAAAAAAAAGAAGAAAATTGTATTTTTGGCCACAAACTTCGAGCTCGGTCGCCCAAGTACTATTATTAAGTGTAGTCAACATTATAGGTAGGTATGTACCTGCTCGGTTAATTGGGTATTGTATCTTTTGTATTTTATGAGTTTCTATCTTTAGTAAACAATGTATTTCAGTTGGAAAAGCCTCTGTTGAAATTAACATCGTAAAAAAGCAAGTGTATGTGCGTTGCGTGTACGTTAGTTCCTTACACTGTAACATCTTATACATAAATGTACATCTAGACTACTTTGTATCGATAATGATATCACGCGAGCAAAGCCGTAAGCAAGTAGGTACTATCACGGTAATCTAATATGTAATATTACCGTGGTACTATTATTGAATATATTCAACTACTTGCCCGCTATTCATTTGGTTCTCGGCTTAAAACTAAAATTAAGTATGATGTTCTTTCAATAACAATACTTGTCGAATACTTTCTTGTGTAGATCAACATTTAAGATTATTAATATAAATAATCTAAGATCAATATAAATAATATGGTCATGGTCAGCCAATGCGTTTGTACTATTAAGATGTTTATATTATTTAACTAAAATTGTATGTACCTAAGTATATATCATAATTCATAGTACATTATTATTTATTAACCCGTGATATAAATTATTATGTTCTACAATCGGATTTTTAAATATCTACAATAAAAATAATTTCCATAGCATTATCTATTTAAAAATACAGACAAAATAAATTATATTTATAATTAATTATACCTACACTATTATTATTATTTGTATGTGTGTAAGTATCTGTTACAGCTAGGAATAAAGTGTACCTACTGAAATTCGAATGACATGAAGGTGGCCAACATCGATAACTGACAGCTGTCATTTTGACGTACGGCTGCTGATAACTCTGTTCACCTACTAGAATGGGTCATGATTTATGTTAAACTATAAAATGATCTCGACACCTTTTTTATACGATTACGAAAACAGGATTCATACGATTTATTATACTAGTGTCATAATAAATCGTATGAATACATTATATATACCTACATATATTTTATATACATTTTTCAAAAAAGAGCAGTACGGGTTATTTATGATCTAAGAGCTCGTGATTCCCTGCGAGACGTTTTCAAAAAAAAAGGTATTCTTACGGTTGCGTCACAATATATGTATACTGTATAATATATTACTTGCTCGAAAAAATTACATAATTATTTAAAAAATAGTGATAGACGCATAATAAACACATAATAGCAATAGAAATAAGCTTGTTACGCCCAGATTTCGACTCCAAAAGGTGAATAAATCCTTCATAATCCTGAGTATGTATACGCATGTATAATAAAATTCCACAAACTGTCCTAGATTTACCTTATCAACAATTTAAAGATAAAATTAAAACTATTATATTCAGGAAAGGATATTAGGACTCTGTTCAAGAGATTCTTATTGATGGAAATGTGTGGAATTGAGAAATATTAACTCATATGCGGGCGATATTTAAAACGAAGAAAAAACGAAGAGTTTCTTTCGCCAGTTCTTGTCTCATGACCCATGACGTTCAGTAAAAAAATGTAATAATTTAATGTTGAATAAAATATTTCGATTTTTTTCAATTTTGAACGGCAACTGGTTGAGTTTCTCGCCGGCTCTTCCCAGCAGAAGTGCTTTCCGAGTCGTCGGTAGCTTCCTCACGGACTGACCACACTGACGCTCTTTCAATTTTATTGACGATTCAAAAGTGCTTATAATAAGTCTGATTGAATAAAGTTTATTTCTATCATCATCATTTTATTTCATTTTATATACACATACATATTTTAGAAAAAAGTTTTTTTTCTAATTGAGTTTAATACAATAAACGCGTGATTTAAAAAAAATCATTAAATCAATCTTATTAAATATTAATCTTAAATGTTATAAAAATATTAGATAAAAGTTTTCTTATTTAATTATCTAAAAACTAAATATGTATGTATGTGCCCTTTTTGCGCGGGATTTCTGTGCAGTGTAACAATAAGTGAACTTGAAGCAAAAAAAACCATCATGGACGCGTCGTATAATCTATTTTCGGAAGATTATCCTGAGAATATAAGTAATTCTTTATGTTTCAAACAATACAATTCTAATAACACTGTGTATTTATTATACTGAAATAAATAGATCCTAATTAGACAAATTGTTTGTTTAATTTATTTTCGACAAGTTTCACAATTACAAAATACCTAGTACACATGTGGTTTTAGTAGTTCTGTAAAGTTATTTAGGTTGTTACCGTACATATTATTTTCATTAATATCATTGAGATATGAAACTATGTATTCTATTTTATGACATTTTGTAGCAGTTTAATTTAAGTAATTTACAGCTTCCTCTCCTTTGATATCCAACGGCATAAAGACAAACATGTAAATTAAATTATCTCGTAGCGCTGTTTAGTTAACAACTGCGAGTTTTAAAATTTAAATGGTCTGTTCTGAAATAGGACAAGAATGTTAAAATACTTATTTAAAGTTATACTTCTTTTAGGATGTTTGGAAAAAATTATGAGAGTCAAATTTTTACGAGTATGTCCGTGCACACCGACAGCCAAAAAGCGACATCATGAAGTTGCAATGGTAACCGTTGTTATTATCTGACAAATGATATATAATAATTATTATATTCTTTCCTTAAATGATATTCTATAAATATATGATTGTAATATGAATAATAAGTATGCCTTATTTAATTTTATTTTATTAATTTATCATTCCTTTTACAGACAGAGAGCTGTGACATACGGGATGAAATCTTTAGCTATTTTTGTTCTGTTACGCCAAAGAAGTATAACTTCTTATGTGCGTACATAAGTACACACACACGTTTTTTGTTATTTAATAGTATAGTAATCTTCTTGAATTGCTGTTTAAATGTTTAGAAAATATCTTCAAGTAGGTTTATTTATTCGTTTCAAATGTCGCCTGCGTGCGAGAAGCTAATAAACCGTCTATCAAGTGTCTTCATTTCCGTAGGATGAGGTCACCGTCACCCGTCATTTCGCGCCAGAATATTATACGGGATGACAGCAACAGACATCCAATAGGTATTTTGTTGCCATTTTCGTTTAGAATTTCATCAAAATTTTCGTTGCAAGAATTCTTATAAAGCATCCCGTATGTTATTTATTATTGTATGATTTATAAAGAATTAACTTTATTTCATTTCCATTTTCTTACTTCTGAGTTCTTTCTCACTCATAATTTTTTTTATATGTTCGGAATGAGCAAAATTTTAAATGTTGAGTAACATTAACTAAGAAAATGCAATTAAGATGTTTTTTTTTTAATTAAATATAAATTTTATCAACTGTTTTGATGAACCCTTTTATCCTGCATCGAAGGTTAAAAAGATTTCTACTTTCTAAAGAAGTTCTTATTAAAATTTACTCATATAAAATTGGTTTAACTTTTTAGTAAACTATATAATATTAAACAAAAATATAGTGTCAAAATTGTAGTAATTTTTTTACTCTAAACACAGGTAGAGCTCTAGCTGAAACGTTATTGTTTGCTAAAACGTTAGTTAGTCCTGGTCTGAGAAAACTACGAAAAAAAGTAATCATGCAAACACGAGAATAGAGTCATGTTTTATTTATCTCAAGAGAGCGGTTGCTTCCTTATTTTATCTTTATAACAAGACAAACTAACATTTCCGTATGTTTATAGCTTAAGGATAAAAGGAAAGAGTTGATCTGAAAGAGTATGGAACCCTCATCACTTCACCACTTTGTAGCGGTTCCTTCACGCAATCACTTAAACTTGTTTACGTACATATATAGGAATACTGAAATTTGATTTTCCTTGTTAATAAAAACTCTGATATTACAAAACACTTTAGTACTGAAGAGCTTTCAATCTTTCAAAGCAAAGTTTAATGTATTTGAGTACTTTTCACTTTATCTGATACTTTTAGTATCTACTATCTACTGATTTCTTATCAGTCAATATGTGACATTAACAAACATACTTATACCTACTTGTACTTCTTATCTGCTTAATAAACATTATCTACTGCTGCGGCTTCAATCACGCATTACTAGATTTTTATTTAATTCACAAAGTTGTAAATAGACTCCCAAGATAAACAGTTATTTAATGATATGCGATAAAAATGACGTATTTAAAGTAATCATGATATACAAAATTTTCAGAAAGATAATTATATTTATGTACCGACTAATTTAATTATACGCAATTTAATCGACGCTGTTTATGTTCCATTCGCCTCGCTTCGCTCGGGTTCTTTCCTAGGTACGTATTATTATTTTGAGCGGAACTCTAATACTTTTGCTGAAATAAAAGTAGTCTAAGTTACTCCTTATAACATCAACTACCTGCCAGTGAAAGTGCCGTCAAAATCGACCCAGCCGTTTCGGAGATTAGCTGGAACAAACAGACAGACAGACAATTTTTTTTTATAAATACCGTATAAAATTCCATATGCATTTAGTAAAAAGCTGTTATTTTGACATTACAAAACAGCCACTTTAATTTTATTTTTCTGTATAGATGTATAGATGACGCGAATAGCGATATATGTATTTGTTTATGAACCAACAAAATCGATCGAGTAATATCACTATGGAAACAAATTTGTTAAACCTATACTCGTCTGTACTCAGACGGTGAGCTAATATTTTGGTCATTTTTATGCATATGACAAAAATATTTCGTAATCCGTATACGTAAATCCTCAGACACGCAGACGCACTGTATATACATTGACTGTCGTATAAGCATAAACAGTGATGTGTCATATCAATCACGATAACACATTTATAGTATAGCACTCGAATGATACACGACAAATCAGAACGTACTCGTAACAAACTATAAAACTGACAAGTTTTAGTATTTATATTGTGAAGGAAAAATAAAAATAGTTCTTTCACAAATCACTTTATATTACAGATTTTATAATTATTACTATGTATTAACTTTTAAATCTATATGCACTTGTAATTATTTAATTAGAACACTTTAACACTGCAGAATAATAAATTTCATTCCGATCAAGATTTTTATATCCCACACAATCCCCATCAACTCTACTCGCCTTACACCTCCTCACCAGCTACACTCAATCTGCGACCCGCGGGCCGCATGCGGCAGCATCAAAAATCGCATAATAACATATCTTTGTTAAAAAAGTAACTACATCGTTAACTTCGAATTACGTTATCATTAAGACCTAAATAATTTTTGCTTTCGGCCCACGACACCATGACTGAAACGTGTTTGCGGCTCCTATAAAAAAAAGGTTGAGTATGGCTGCTCCTCACTATATGTTACTTGTTACAAAAGTATGTTTTTATTGAAGCAGAAAATTATGAAATAAATTATTTTTTATGTTAATGTCTATTTTAATAAATATTATTAGTAAAATGTAAAATAGATAAGTAAAGCGTTTACTTATAAATTTTAGAGGCTGACTAAATACTACAAAAATATATTCCATCCAATCACAGTCCATCAATCTATTTTCTCATTATAGTCCCTGTCCTATTGTCTTTCGCCATTGCTTATTTGAAGGGATTTTCTTTCTAAACAGATCACAGACTATGACATTTCATAATTATATATAATATAATAATTTAACATATTATTTTTGTCTCGATTTTTTGTTCCGGAGATTTCCAATGATTTACAGCAAACATGGGCACGGCAGAGACCTTTTTGACATTTCAATCACTATAGCTACTGCAGAGGACGTCTGCTATAATAACAATGACCTTTGAGACGTCAAAAATATTAGTTTTCTCCCGTGATCATGTTTGTTCGTTTGGATTTGAAATAAACATATCTATACTAAGCCATCATAACGTTTTAAATTGTAATATAAAACACTAGCATTGCCCGCGGCGTCGCCCGCGTTCAGATGACCAAAAGCCAAATTCTTAGATTTTACATATTAGTATACGTTGACCCGTATATGTTGACCCGGAAAACCAGCTATCATCATACTAAATTTTATCAAAATCTGTCCAGTGGTTTTCTCGTGATGCAGTAACAGACAGACAGACAAAAATTCCAAAAACTATAGATTCGGACTCTGTATCGATAAGAATGTCTATTTCAATTAGATTTTCCAAAAAATATTTAATGTACAGGTTCGACTTAGTTACAATTTTATTATATGTATAGATTTCCATAGGGACTAACACATGTATGTTTCATTTGATAATTTAACTCCCTTACGTCGTAAATTTCTAAGAAATCTATTGTTGTGGAGGGATTAATATAAATAATATCTCATTTTGTAGATTAAAACTATAACGAGGATATATAAATACTCGAATTCTAAACGCCTATTTTCTCATATGTACTCAGTACTCCTACCTACATACGTATAGATTTAGACGTAACAGTTTATTTGTAGTAACGTTTTAATTAAGGTCTCGCTCGCGAAAATAGGTTTACTGTATAAAAGCATAAAAAGAATGGGCCATATAGTTTTATAAATGTTTATAATTGAACAGAACTGTTAGCTCATGGTTTCTGATTATATATAACTAGAAGAACCCGCGGCTTCGCTCGCTATAAAACTACAAAAAATCTCTAAGAAGGTAGTTTCATACAAACTTTCATCCCCTATTTTACCCTTATAGGATGAATTTCGAAAAATGTTGAAACACTTATTTATTTAATTTTATTGAAGAGCATTAATACCGAGTTTCATGTTATTCTGATCATAAATATTTTTTGTATTGTATTACAACGTGTTTTCCCTTGGTTGTGAGATGATCTCCCGTGATAAAAAGTAGCCTATGTCACTCTCCAGCCCTCCAACTGTGTCCACATAAAAAAATCGAGTTATAATGCATTATATATCTATATTATTTTGTTAATTTTGTTATTTTATATTGAACTTAGTGACTTCCCTCGCTTCGTTAGGATGCATTCTTGGTACATTCATGTGGCGTTGCTACAGTTTAATAGACCTTTGTAAAAGGAATCATTCTGTAATACATTGGTTTCATATCATTGTTTACGCGGCGCACGACAGTAAATGTATAAAAATACTTTACCAGACTGATATCGGACCGAGAACGAACTGTAATCGGCACTATAATGTAGATCAGCCATAAAGCTCCCATCATCCGGCATGATTTTTTCGCACATCTTCAACAATCATCGTCCTATTTCCGGCAATTTACATAAAAACTTAAATACACCTAAACTTTGCTCATGAATTTGCCGTCCTTTGATGAAAACCCTATGAAAATCCCTTTGATAGTTTTTGAGTTTATCGGTTCAGACAAACAAACAAATGCGTCCGTGGGGACTTTGTTTTATAATGTGTAGTTAATTACTTTAAAAGGGGCTTTTGTTAATTCGCTACGATAGGTGCGAGCGACCATTCACATATGAACAGTGGACACTAATATAACAACTAAAAAGCAGTTCCAACTTCAATGTCACTAGAGTAATTAGTCCAGTCATTTATTATTCTGATTTATAAACTTTTATACGCTATAAAGTTTCATCAAAATTCGTTCAGTAGTTTTTGTGTAATAGAGAATCAAGAACCGATACAACCATCCTCATAAACTTTCACGGTTTATAATAGGTATTAGTAGGATTTTTATATAGCTTAGTTATTTAAGAATCATTAAAAATATGTCCACAACTTGATAAAATATTGTGTAATACACGCACAAGGAGTACCTTCTTTGTTGATGTCGATCGAAAGTTAAGTCCTGATAAGACTTAATTATTTTATTAAGTAATATAGTAAAGTCGATTTATTGATCCATATCAATGTTTATATGAATCCATGGACAGTTGACAAATCTAAACTATCTACTTTTGTTTCACATGAAATGTTTCACATATAATTCTGTCATTTTTCAATTTAATCCTCAAAATCCTCTCGTACAGGAGTTACGGGACCCTGTCTCCGACAAAGACAAATCGCATTAAGAAGAGACAGTCAAAGGACACTCGGCACGAAAAGTGGATTTCCTTTTCCGCCTTACGGATTTCATCTAAAGCCCAAAGAACCGTCGATAACATTCGTTGAGATAAATGCTTGTGCCTACTATGTACTTATAGTATAATAATAATATTATATTGCATCATATCGGCACCTTCCCTATTTGGTATAGATCTTAATGTTTTAATTAGTAATGTTATATAGAGGCACGAGTAGTCGCTATCCGCACTTTGTCGCGAACCGTTCTATCTAATCTCCTACAATATAAATATATACTTCAAGGTGTTTTTATTCCCTTCCACACGGCATAAGTTTTCAAGCTATTTAAATATACTGACTGAACACAATTTCATGCCATACTACCAAGTGGCATATGCTCTAGTCATGAAAAATCTAAAACGTGTGAAGTTTATTATAAAATACTTACTAAAAACATAAAATACCTATGTGTATGTACTCGGTCAAGAGCGAGTCGTACTCGCAAAGAGGATATTAGGAAAATATAAATGATTTATATATATTTCTTCGTAATTCGTAAATTATAATTGAGCCCCTAAAACTATAAATGGTAAAGGGACAAGGTCAATTCTAATACCACTGGCAGCCCCCACGCATGTGTTTTATTCATTTAGATTGACATCTCATTTTACGTATAAGAGTTATGGACTAATAATACGTTTTAATATCTATAACCTTGAACTACTTAAAATACTAGGGGATGTATGTATATATATATATATATATATATACATACATACATTATATATATATATATATATATATATATATATATATATATATATATATATATAATGTAATATAATGTTGTAAAAAAAAAAAAATTTATATGAAATTTTGATAATTGTACGTAACTATATTTTGTCTAATATTTTTTAAGTTTTTCTGAAATTTAAGTTCAAAATGTAATTTTTTTTAACGAATAGGATTATTAATAATTATATCTCAACGGCAGCGGTCCCATGATATTGAAAATTTTCATCTCTAAGAATGGAACAATAACTAGGTTCTGTTATATTTAGTATTAAGTTAGGTTTTTAGTTTAAATAAATAATTTTCTTTAACTTTAAAAGTGTATGTATGTAAATGTAGTAAAAAAAGTACGCATAAAGTGTCTATAAAGATTAACATTTTTATTTTTCAGGTATGCCAGTTACGAACGTTGTAATCAGTAAGTTAAATGTTATTCACATTTCAAGTACCTAAACATTAACTTTTTATTACACTGTATCAATAATTACCTAAGCAATAAAGCATATTTAATGTGCACATTATCGTTAGCTTATGCGTAAAAATAACTTTATTACAAAAATAAGTTTTTGCTAATATTATAAATATGTAATAATGTGTTTGTTTGTTACACTATACTTAACCGCTGAATTGATCTTAATTATACATATATCGTATATTCAGTTTCTTTCTTTTTTTTAAAAGAGACTTAAGAGAGAGAGAGAGAGAGAGAGAGAGAGAGATAAAAGGGACATGGAACTTTTTTTATGCTGTTAAAGTTCCCTCGGAAGAATATCTTAGATAATCTTTTATATGGTAGGGCATAATATGTAGATAGGAGTTCTATGAGAATGTTATGTATGTATTATGCAGAAAATATTTATTAGACATTATCTTCATGATTATTTTTATTATTGCTTAAGTCGAAGTAGGTATCTTATATCCCGAGTTAAAGAAATAAATTGCGTATTCTTTGTGGGGGGCTTTCTTTAATTCTACGCGTATAAAGTGCTATTACTCATTTAAGTCCATTGCTAATATCCACAATTCGATGTTTCTGTAACAAGTGTACATGAATACTATTTTACAAAACGTTTGTCATGATATATGTATATACTAACGACTCACCCTCGCTCCGCTTGGGTTCGTGCCTAGTTACGTTTTAACGTTAGTATAGATTTCTCAGAGATGAGATATTTTCCCGCAGTAAAAAGTATCCTATATGTTGACTTGGATAGCCAGCTATCATCATATCAAATTTCATCAAAATCTGTCTAGCGGTTTTCTCGTAATGCGGTAACAGACAGACAGACAAAAATTCTAAAAGCTATAGATTCGGCCTCTGTATCGATAATAAAGACTATTTCAATAAGATTTTCCAAAAAATATTTAATGTACAGATTCGACTCGGTTAGAATTTTATTATACCTATGTATAGATTAAATTAACTAATTGCATGTATAACCAATGCATAGATTGCCTGGGTTTTGTGGTGTATTAAATCAATATTCCTAGGCAGATAAGCGTGGAATGTTCGCTATTCAGACCAATGGCGGTATGCGATGATTAGCCATCGGAATTTTTGACAATAACATGTTGGTATCCCTGTCCCGGAGTTTGAAAGTTGGCCAATGTCGATCCATTGTTACTTTGCAACTCCAATCTATACGTGCTTTCGTAAAGTTTGCTCTAAGTTATTTCAACGTCAGGAAGTACTGAATTAAAATTGTTAACGTAACTATTTTAGTCTTGTTAAGTCAGAGATTTCTTCAAGTATTTTTACTAAATAATAATATTATTGTTGAGTAAAAATCTCGCTTTAATTGAAATTCTTTTGCGTACACATATTAAACCTCTTCTAGAGGCCAGTATTTTGTTTTTATAACTAGCAATGTACAATTTTTTTTACATCTTCTATAGGCACACAAAAATGTTAATATTTTCTTTATTCCTGGATAATGTATTATTTTAAATTTTTATTGTTCATATTATTATTAATTTATTTATTTAATGCTCCTTCAATCGCTTCACGTTTCATTCATTTTCGACAGACGTTGGTATCGCTCATGCTAATAAATATTTAGTGTTTATGGCTTAAACAAGAATTAATAACTACATACAAGACAAAGTTGTCGCGCTCGCTTTGGCTAAGTATCTACTTAGTTTTCTCATTTTAATAATACCTTAAACTTTCTTAATTAGATGAAAGTGGAAAGTTAAGGAAACAATTCAGTATAAATAAAACGCTCATCTTAATAGTTATATAAAAATAGTTTAAAAACAGATAATCCCGCATTCAAACACGACACGTTTCAAATTACGTTTAGAAGTATATTGAAATCGACTTACTAGATTTGGTTTTATTATTTATAATTAACTAGTAACTTATCCTTGTATCTATATATGTGGCCTATGTTGTTCTAGGGTTCTATATATGTCCCCCCCAACGTGCGTTCACCTTGTCGTGGTGGGGGGGCTCAGTAGTGCCCGGCAATACAGCCGGGCGCGAAGCCAAGAAACGCACAGGGAGGTGGTCCACTTCGGTGGGCGGTGGGAGGTGGCCCTCTTCGTAGGGCGGTATACCATACGGGTTGCTCCTGGTACTTCTCTGATAGCAGAGTGGACCTTGGAGCAACCCCGTGGTTGTTGTGGTCTGCTTCGGCAGACCTGCCGTCGGGGCGTCGTAGTTGAATGCGCAAGCGATCCTGCGACGCCCCATTAAGACGGAGGAAGGCTTTGTTGAGTTTTAGTGGGTAGTACTGGCTTTGCCGGTGAGTCCCACACCTCGTGCGTAAATGTATTTCCCAACGTTAAAAAAAAAGGGGTTCTATATATGTACTGTACCTACATGCAAATCCGTCCAGCCTCAGGTACGATAGAGTGTCAAACGTACAAAATTTTGTATTTGTAATTAATAATTACAAGTGAAGATAATAAAAGAGTCTTAATATAATGGTTAGTTAACGGAACCATCATATCTAATAAAAATATATATTTTTTTTTATCTGTGACCCACTTATCGCTGGATTTTCCACATTGTGTAAATGAATCTACAACACTCCAGATGCGTTAGGTAGTGATAATGAAATAATTCATCAACGTATTTTCGGTAAACATCTTTTCGTAGTCGCTTTAGTTTATAATTAAATTAATTACAGAATTTTTTTTGGAATCTAACAGTATGTTAAGATATCAAGTATGATTATATCGCGATCCTAGGAGGAGTCTATCTTATGCAATATTGATGAGAGAAACCAAAACCTATAAAACTCAGTTTGATATTTACGTAGTGATAATAATAGGTTAGTTTTTGTTTCAAGATAACGAGTTATTTTATTATATTTATTAGCGGCTCACTCTCGCTTCGCTCGGGTTAGCCTCTAGAAAAACAAAAACAAATCTTTCTCACGGGAATAGCTTTTATGTCATTCTGATGTATAAGTTATATTATTGCAAAATTTCATTAAAATCCATTCAGTCGTTATTTTAAGTGAAAGCGTAACAAACATCCATACATCCATGCTCACAAACTTTCGCATTCATAATATTAGTAAAGATATTAAGAGTTATTGAATTAAATATAATAATTAGATGAACTGCCACGTTGGTCTTATACCTATCTGGAGGTTCTTGGTTCGAGTCTTGAGTTGGATCAAGTGTAACTATTGAGTTGGCCTGTCAAGAAATTGTAACTACGGAAGTTGACGGTGTTGTCTGTGATACCCCCTCGTCTCGGAGAGCACTTAAAGCCGTCGGCACCTAATGCACTTAATCTTTTACTTCGAGTGTCGGATTGTTACCCCACAGAAGTTTGAGAGTGAAAAGAATATATTTAGTCTCAGTTTGATTGGCCGCTATAGCGTTCTTATAACTTATTGGACCATTCTTTCGAGTAAGTGGAAAAATCTATACTAATATTGTAAAGAGGTAAAGTTTGTGAGTTTGTGACGTTGTAGGGGGTAATCTCTGGATCTACTGAACCGATTTAGATACAATTTGATAAGAAGATAGTATGAGAACCTGAAAAGGACATAGGATACTTTATATCCTGGAAATCATCCGTTAAAGGGGTGAAAATGGGGATGTAAGTTTGTATTGGGAAGCAAGCTAGGGACGAAGCGAGGGTGCGTCGCTAGTATTAAATAATATTACTTTTATGTAGGCATATTTTATGAACTTATGTCGAACGTTCGTGAATACTCGCTTAAGTACAGAGTTACAGATTTAATAGTCGCATCTCGGTTCGTTAATTTGTCGGTATCGCCATGATTTCATTTAATTATGTAAAAGCGCCCGTGACTAATTGCCCTCCTTATCTCCTATTCAATTTGCGCCTAAAACAACGACTCCAGGCGTTCTGTAATTGCTTGTAATAATTGTTGTCCTTGTCTTTTTAAGAAGCTAATATAGAGATAGTAGTAGTAGATCGAAAAAACTCAACTATTTTGTACAATTACCGACTTTGAAAACGAAGATATTTAGATATAATTACACAATTCTTATGAATATTACTTTGAATATGTTTTGAGATATTGTAAACCGTTTTCATGATTATTACTTTAATGAATAGGACACTTCAAAGGTATATTATGTATTATGTTATATACATACAGACTTAAAGTCATTTTTAACTTAACGAAGTTATTTAGTTTATTTGATATTTTTATATATGTATAATATGTTTATTTATTTTAAAAGAGAAATTGACAAAATACCAACAAAGTACTTTAGAATACTTGTTAATTTCATGTTTAAATATTTTAAAAGCATATTTTATAAGAAAAGTGGTTATGTGGGACTCACCGGCAAAACCAGTACTACCTATTAAAACTCAATCGAACCTCCTCCGTCTTAAGGGGGCGTTGCAGGATCGCTTACGAACTTAACTACGATACCCCGATGACGGGCCTGCCGCAGCAGTTGCTCCAACTGTCCACTATGCTATCACAGAAGTACCAGAAACAAACCGCATGGCACACCGCCCACCGAGGCGGACCGCCTCCCTGTGCGTCTTGAGTTCGCGCCCGGCTGGATTATAAAATAATAAATGATTTTATAGAAGATGGCATACCTTGGGAATGAAATGATCGCCTCCAGGCTACTTCAATTTCCCCCCTAACGTGCGTTCACCTTGTCGTGGTGGGGGGGGGGGGGGCTCAGTAGTGCCCGGCAATACAGCCGGGCGCGAAGCCAAGAAACGCACAGGGAGGTGGCCCAGTTCTGTGGGCGGTGGGAGGTGGCCCTCTTCGGAGGGCGATGTACCATGCGGGTTGCTCCTGGTACTTCTCTGATAGCAGAGTGGACCTTGGAGCAACCCCATGGTTGTTGTGGTCTGCTTCGGCAGACCTGCCGTCGGGGCGTCGTAGTTGAATGCGTAAGCGATCCTGCGACGCCCCATTAAGACGGGGGAAGGCTTTGTTGGGTTTTAGTGGGTAGTACTGGCTTTGCCGGTGAGTCCCACACCTTGTGCGTAAATGCATTTCCCAACTTTAAAAAAAAGGCTACTTCAACTTGATAGAAATATTGTAAATTATAATTTAACTTTATAAAAAAAAATGCAATAATATTAGTCCTGCTGAGTTTTTTTTCGCCAGTTCTTCGCAGGTCTGAGGCTCCTTCTTTCCGAACTGGTAGTAGACTCATGACGTTCAGTAAAAAAATGTAATAATTTAATGCTGAATAAAATATTTTGAATTTTGAATTTTTGATTGCCGGACGCTAATGGACCCTTCCACCACGACAAGGTGAACGCACATTGGGGCGAGGCGCTAATATATCATGACCAGATTATGATTATAGTTTAATTTTCGCATAATGCAGTATATGCAAATACTCTTAACTAATATTTAACAGCTCGTGGAATTGAATTAATGTAATAATAAATTTTAATTAATTTTCAATGATGCGTTTATACGAACTATATGTAGTTACAGATTTTATCATCTGAAAACATATTATGTGTAAACACTTATATGCACATTATTTACTGACTTTTTCGGGGGTACGCATTTATATCTTGACACTAAAAAGGCAAAAAAATCTTGATGACTAACTATATCTGTAATGTATGAAGAAATATGTAGGTAATTTTAGATCTATTAAGTAGTACCTACCCATAAGATTATGATCGAATGAAAATAGGTGTACTGAAGATAATTTTACTAGAAAAGGAAGAAAAAAAGAAAAATTTATCAATATTTAAGTAAATTATAGAATACTAGCGACTCACCTTCGCTTCGCCTTGGGTTCGTCTCTAGACAAAAACAAATTACGGGAACCGTACATTTTTCCGGGTAATAAAAAGTAACCAATGTTGTACTCTAGGCTATATATCTATCTATCTATATCTACTCTATTATACTATCTATCTCTGGGCCAAATTTCATCGAGATCCGTTCAGCCGTTCTAGCGTAAAAGAGTAACTGCAAACATCCATCCAAATTTTCGCACAAACTTTCACGTTTATAATATTAGTATAGATATGGATAAGTAATGTTGAATGTTTTCATAACTTAAATCGCAATATTTTTTGGTATAAGAAGTTTAGTCCGTTTCGTTTTTTACCTAAAGAATCAGCATTGCTATTCGACGAAAAAATGCAGCTAGCATTCTTGCCAGTTTTTTTTTATGGGACTAAGGGGGCAAACGGGCAGGAGGCTCACCTGATGGAGAGTAATCACCGCCGCCCATGGACATCTGCAACACCGCGGGGCTTGCAGATGCGTTGCCGGCCTTTCAGGAAAGAATACGCTCTCTTCTTGAAGGTGGCCAGGTCGTAGCGGTTCGGAAAGACCGCCGGCGATAGCTGGTTCCACAGAGTGGTTGTACGGGGCAGAAAATGCCTTAAAAATTGCACTGAAATTCTTTGAAACTTTGAAAATTGAAGAATTGTACGTGGACATGACTTTTGTAGTAATTATTAAGTGTAAGTTCGTTTTGTATACTATATACATATATATAAATATATGCCTATTCGTAGGTGTAATTTCACTGTTTTCTTATAGATAAATTTTATATATACAATAAAAAAAACATTTTATAGCAACAATATAGCTGCAATAGAATAAACAAAGGATATGATATAAAGACAGGTTTATAAAGATTACCCCCCAAACTTTTTATATCTTGTCTTAAAAAACTTCGTAAGCCTAAAGCTGGAGTGCTAGTGTAGTACAAAATGTCTATTTAAACGTAAAAGGTCGTCATAAAACAAGGTTTATTTGAAGTGTTAAAGTTAATGCACATAACAGTAAGTGGTCGTAAAATTTTGTGAAACGAAACTAATGCACGAGTTGCTAAGACAAAAATAATGCTATGACTCATATATACTTTAGTTTAACAATCTTTCTTATAGAATTAAAATGTTAGGCGAATGAAATATAAGGTTCTTTTGATTTAATGAATTTTCTATAAATAATACGAAGAGCGTATCTAACCGCTACGAATTGTAAGCCAGTAATTACATGTACCAATTAAGCGTTACGGGCTAAATAATAGAAATATAATATCAATGTTTTATACATATGTTGTTTTTATAACATGTTCTTTGTTATTATTAAACAACATTTAAGACAGATTATATTCAATAATTATAAGTTAAATAAACCCTACGCAAATTAATTGCTATTTAACGATTGCACTGGCACGCGTGAAGCACTTAATCGAGTAATCATACGCCAAAAGGCCTTACATCTTTTTGGAAAAGAGCTGATACTCTTACACTGCTGGACCAATATTAACCAAACATAGCTAAGAGCCACCACAAGGAAACTGCCACAGACAGACAGACACACACACACAGAGATAGACAGACGTCGACGTCAAACTTATAAGACCCCTCTTTTTGCATCGGGGGTTAAAAAATCATTGTCAAATTAAAAATACCAAACTAAAACCACCACAGTAACTCTTGTATGTTTAACAAATCAAACTTAAAATTTATTTGAAATGTAGTACTGAATAAATGGTGATAATTTATCTGGCAGTCGTATCGTATATAAACAAATAGGACCATATATCTCCAAATAGAAGTTCACATATGTCGTCGGCGTCAATAACTTGTGCCTTATCTTGTTAGATTTATATTTATTATAGGCTTCAGTCTTGCGTGTACGTGATGTTGTTGATGAGATGTATTGTCGTTTTATTGCGTTAGGTACAGAAAAGGGTGAAACAAAAGAGGGTTTAACAACCTCCTTTGACTAGTTACTGGAAAATTCTCGATTTATTCAGGAATGGTTGTCGATTTGATCGAGAATAGTTTTAAAGAAAGACAACTGGCGTTTGATTTTTATATCTTTAACAATACTTACAGCCGTTTTGTGTGTTCTTTGCTATATCTTTTCGGCATTGTTTTCAATAAGCCTGTTTTTTATAATCTACTTGTCGCCTCTAGTTAGCGTCTTGTTTCATCACATGTTGCCAGAAACTTCAGAACTATAACTGACATGAAAAAAAATCAAATAAATATTTTTAAAACCCACGACATTAAAGCGTAATATAGATTATTAATTGACGTCGTGCGTAACCTGTGTTGTAGAATGCTAATATTAACAATAAAGCTACTGGCGCATATTACTTAATGTGTACAGTCTACAACGTAGGTTACGTACGGCGGCTATTAATAATATCTATACATACTAATAAATGGAAAGCCGATTTTTTTGTTCGGTTATACTGCGATAACTACTGAACCGATCGGAATAATACTCATACCATAAGATGCAGCGTGTTTCAGAGAAGGTTTTAGTATATGATATGTTGGTGATTAATGTACTAAGCGGGCGGAGCCGGAGGAAAACGCTAGTATTTTATATTTCGTTTTAATGTTGTGGGTTTTTTAAATTTTAAATTTATGTTTTATTTGTGGCTTTTTTTAAATTTAAATAGTAAATGCAATACATTTATATAAATAATATAATCGTTTTGGAGAAAGATGTGTATTGTGTATACTGTAGCGTCCCCTGGCAGTCTGTAACATTATAAAACTTAGCTAAGAACATGCTCATAAATAATACTTATACAAAGCAAAATCGTTTCGAAATCGGCCTAGCCATTTCCGAGAAAAATGGTATCAGACATACACACAAACACCTCTCACCCCAAACGCATGTACCGTTTCCGTGGCCGTCCCGGGTAAGTATAGAATTAATGAAAAATAACAGCCTACTACGACGGAATCCCTATCATTTACTATAATAGAACAAATGTTTCATGATAAAATAATCTCGTCATTTTATCGGAAAGGTCCTCAGGGAGCTTCCAACCTCTATCAAGATCTTTGTAAATAAATCATAATTTTTGTTCAGTATCCACAATTTACATAATAAGGCACGTCGATGGTTTGAAATTATATAATGCGAAAACGTGAAAGTTAAATTAAAGCATATATACGATAGAAACAGTTATTTATCTGTAATTCAAAGTAATATTTAGACCCTCGCCCTCCATGTGCCAATATTTATGCTTGCTCTGGTCAATGTTATCTATAATTCATATGAATGGGTCCAAGTAATATGAGAGGGCTTTTCTATTATAAGCCAATAGCCTTATAAAACCACCAGCCGCCCGCCCTCGCCTTTCTCTGGCCTCTACACGTTGCATATTTTTCGGTAAGTTTTTACAATATTTCTATATATGAACTACCTGCAAGCTAATGTAATAAAATTGAATAAGTAAATGACATATGCTTTGCCTGTCGTAATTAATTTGTTAGAAGTGAATGCTTACGGGAATCGAACATGAGACATTCGGTGTATTAAAGAGGTCGGAGGCGATAGACTACATACTATGTAAATTTTGGTGTTATTAAATTATTGTTATTATATTTTACTGGTATACAAAGGCCGTGAAAGGGGTTCTAACAATAAGATAAATTAGTACAATAGAAAATTATCTCTGACTAACATTAAGAATTTATAATTTTATCGATGTGCTATAGCGTTACTACAACCCTGCTGAGCAAGTATGCATAAAACAAAATAATGCCTTTTTCTGTCTTTGCGCTTTTATCATATTTTAGTTCACCTATACCTATAATAAAATTGTAACTAACCCAATCTGTACATTAAATATTTTTTGGAAAATCTTATTGAAATCTATAGTTTTTAGAATTTTTGTCGGTCTGTTGTCTGTTACCGCATCACAGAA
Organism: Brenthis hecate; assembly: GCA_951806755.1. Classification (NCBI taxonomy): domain Eukaryota; kingdom Metazoa; phylum Arthropoda; class Insecta; order Lepidoptera; family Nymphalidae; genus Brenthis; species Brenthis hecate. The sequence continues at coordinate 3,180,495 of OX638258.1, read as the reverse complement.
AATCCAGTGGAGGGATTTTGATGAAATTTGGTATGGTGATAGTTGGTTATCCGGGTCAACATATAGGATACTTTTTACCGCGGGAAAATATCTCATTTCTAAGAAAAAAATACAAAAACTGCATTGTAAGAGTATACTAATATGTAAAACCTAAGCCATCATATACCTAATCATAATACCATCTGAACGCGGGCGATGCCGCGGGCCATGCTAGTATTGTATAAATAACAGCATTTTCAGCCTTGTCTGAAAACTTGTGAGATCGACATATTTGTCCTTCTATTATTGTGTAATGTACTTTAATTTTAAGCTTACGAGTAAATAAGCTTTATTGGCAAAGACAAACTTTATAATAGCAAAACCCCTAAAAGCGTTCATTACTTTGTTACAGGCTGAGAAGCAACATTTTTACAGTATACTAAAATTCAATTCTAACCTTATTAAACATTCAAAATAACTAAGGGACGGAGTGTAAAGTGCTTCGTAGAAAATCTTAACATTTTTAGAATAGCTCTGAGCACCTGATTTCTATCGGGTCGTGTTGGCATGCCGTTTTATTAGTCTATAAAAATGCATAAATTGAGAGTGCACCTGTGTTTGCGCATATTCTTATATTTATTTATTGATGATGATGATAAATGGCTAATCCAAATAAGATTGGCCGACATAATTGAAATGTCGGCCAATCTCAGACGATTATTAGAAAAATCGTAATGCTGTTAGTATGCCTAAATTCATGCTTAATACTAATTTTAATACACTTATTCCCTATAATACTTTCTTAAATTAAATTTTCATTTAAAACACTAATTCATTTTATTTATTTATTTTATTTAACACTTTATTGCACAAGAAAATAGTACATTAACATAAAAAAAATATATTGTACAATTAAAGAGATGTGCAAAGGCGGACTTACTAAAAGTTATCTCTTACAGGCAACCGATAGAAAAGGATATAAGGAAATAAGTGAGCGGAAAGGTGCATAAAGTGCAAATCATTAAAAATTAATATAAATAAACATACATAAAAATTTACATATATATTTTTATTATATATACATAATAAACATATACATAATAATAAAATAATGTCTATATATTATATATATATATATATATATATATATATATATATATATTATATATATATATATATATATATGCATAAACAAATTACGTAGTAGGCACAATGACAGAATAGCCCTACTGTGATAGATAGTGTCTTTTAAGACGTTTTTTAAATGTGCTCGACATTTTTATTTCAATTGGAAGCTCATTCCAAAAAAAATTAATTATAATTTTCAAAGTTAATTATTTTAAAACTGAGATTACGTTTTATGTAATTATATACATATATTGAAAACAATAATAAGAAACACAGTTTAAATATAATATTTTCAACATTTTGATAGTGATACCAACTTATTGTTATTTTTTCACTTACTGTAATCATCCGAGAAAAGAAGTTTAGCAAATAAAGAAATTATATTTTATAAAACATACATACCTATTTACAGCTGCTTATTAATGATAGATTTAATTAAAAATGTTGACTCGATAACTTTTACATGATATATGTTTCGAGGAGTGAAGTTTGAATTATCGATGCAATATGGTAAAAACTTTATACGTTCACAGTGCATTGATTTTTGAAAATCCTGGCCTCAGTTGCGCAATTACGCAGTAACCGACACAGCCGCTGCATTTCTGCAGTTTATCTGTCCCCTTTTTACACTACTGGAAAGTAAAGGACAGTTATATATTTTATCCCATGCAATGTCATCAATTTTGTTCAAGTAAGTTAGAAACTTTGGCGCGCTGATTCACAGGATGACTTTAAGGTTTTTTTGTTTATTTTTATTCTAATATGATAATAATTTAATTTTCACTATTCTTTAATATAAGTTGTATCAACTAGAAAATTTATATTTTAGCACAATTCATATCTTCTGTGATACTAAAAAACTTTACGAATATAATGAGTTGGGTAGAAGTGGGTAACAAACTTATACCTGCTATTTTCGTATAGTTTTTATTATTGTATTGTTAAATATTCAAATCGAATAATGTACTGTTTGTGTAATTTAGAATGCTATCTACGTGTATCAAAGACAGTTGCGGAGTTTCGTAGCAATTCGCTACGGTTCGTAGCAATGCGATGAGTTGTCGCTGGAATTGTTTCGTAGAGGTTGCTGTGCTACGATTCACGTGCAAATAAGTTATTGGGTACATAAATATTAAATTGTAATTTCACACTTCATGTTTATTTATTAACATATTGTAATAAGTACAACATAGTGTTTCTATAATTTAAAAAAAAAAGGCCTACAGAAAAGTCCGTAATAGGATCTGTGATATACTAACATATTTTTTTTATATATTTTAAACGTACCTAGACGACGCAGCTACGAGTAGACGACGGTACGGTACCAGGGACGTATTCGAGCACCGAGCGGGGGTAAATTATTATTATAAAATAAATAACTACATTTTTTATTCGTTCGTTCTGTTAATAATGATGTGTATGACTTCACCAATAAATGTATGTATGTATGTATATTTAAAAACTTATCAGTTTGAAAATTTGGAAATAATAGTAAGAGTATTTTAATACAAATTGAAGTTGAAATGCTTCTTACTTACATATATCTATTCAGCTATAATATTACCCAAGAAAAGGCTTTAAATTGCGGCTTTATACGACTGATTTTATTTTGACAAAATATGACATAGTTTTTGTATCGCAGATTACGTTTTATAACATTCTAACCCATTTCAAGCTGTTTTACGTCTTTATACCGCATTAATTTGATATAATCCTAATATAGGTCTTATTTTTGTAGTAAATCTTTTAAATTAATGAATAAGTCATTGAAATAGAACTAAAATATGATAATTAGGTCATTCTAAAGTTAAAAGTACGTAGTGATGAACAAAAGCACGTGAAAAAATTCAGCGCAAAGCGAAATAGTTCATTCAAATAATATGCTGAAGCAGCGAATAATGTAGCTCAGTATTTCTAGGGTAAGTGATATTTTAGTATGAAAAAATTGGAACTGGTATACATTTTCATACATTGGCAACATTCAGAACTCTTGAAATGCCTTGACCTAGTGCAGCTTGAAGCAATTGTTCTAGTTCTTACATTTAACAAAACAAAGTAAACAATAGGTCTAACGTCAACGTTGCCAAATAAATAGCGATTTTAGAATATGTGGATATATAATAAAATTCTAACTAAGCCGAATCTGTACATTAAATATTTTTTGGAAAACCTTATAGAAATAGACATTATTATCGATACAGAGGCCGAATCTATAGTTTTTAGATTTTTTTGTCTGTTTGTCTGTCTGTTACCGCATCACGGATAAACCACTGGAGGTAATTTGATGAAATTTAGTATGGTGATAGCTGGTTATCCGGTTCAACATATAGGATGCTTTTTACCGCGGGAATATATTTCATTTCTGAGAAAAAATACAAAAACTGCAATGTAAGAGTATAATAATATGTAAAACCTAAGAATTTGGTTTTTGGTCATCTGAACGCAGGCGGATCCGCGGGCAATGCTAGTGTGGATATATATTTAAGATGGGTCAAAGGTTAATACTATAACGAGACACTTATAGTGCTAGATGCTACGATATATTATTAGATTAAATGAAGTAAATAAAGCGCAAATATTGTTATTTCTTTTTGAAACAGCGGCCGGCACAAACTTTATAGGTTTTCGTTTGATTTTATTGACTTAATAAATTCTTATTTCAATCTCAATGTCGTGTTTTCGTAAATAACCTATTTGGCGTCTCAAGAGCTTTTCCAAAAATAATTTATAATCTATAGAAAATTAAAGGGTTCACAAATACTTCAAAATGAAGCAAAGTACATACATATTTCAAGTATTGCTTGCATTAATTATATTTTGATAACACAATTAAAGTATAGTATATAAAATTACAAAACTTAGCATTATTAAGTGTTATTTGCAATTTAAACTTCTAACTACAAGGTCTCATAAGCTGAAACACTAAGTGTAGGTCAGACATGTCCTAGTCCAATAAGTTGACCAAACTTTATCATCTATTATAACAGGAACGCAAAGTACGGTTGCTCAATGTAGATAAGCGTTGGCACAAATGTTGGTAACTATTTGACAAGTTTCCTAACGGTAGAACTTACCAGCAGTCGTTACCCAGAGTTTGTCAAACTTCACTCGTTTTATATCTAGTTACATAATATATGTCTATCCTTAATGTCTTGTACGAGAATACGGAAAATTGTTTTGTTATTTTGGTTGGGTTTATTATAACTTGTATAAAATTAATGAAAAAAAGAATATGAAATGTTGTTGACATTGGCTTTTTATGAAAAGTCAATGTCAACAATAGCAATATGTATTTGTAGTACTGTAATCATGTAATATTAAGATGTTGGTACACATAATAACATTCTTTATTTGTAACTAGCGACTCACCGTCGCTTCGCACGGGTTCATCCCTAGGTTGATTCCCCATAGAAACTTTCATCCCCATTTTCACCCGCTTTTGGAATGATTTCCGTGATAAAAAGTATCCTATGTCCTTCCCAGGGTCTCAAACTATCTTCTTACCAAATTTTATCTAAATCGGTTCTGTAGATCCAGAGATTACCCCCTACAACGTCATATATTAGTATTATATAAATATTAGTAAAGATAGAAATGTTTCTCTCTTATTATTATGAATTCAGTTATTTATGAGTAACAAGACGATTTTAAATGAAACATCGTATTTCAATAATACAAATAAACGAAAATAACTGCTACTAAATGGTAATATAAAATAATGAGCTTACCATTTGTTGTTATAAAATGATTTGTTACACGTCACTGTTAAATCTATTTTATTAATTTTATATAGGTATGCCAAAATTCATAAATTTAAATCAATTCAGTATTAATTCAATTTAATTTGTATAGTAAATATTAAATGTAAAATTGGAAGTTAAAATAAATAAGTACATTATAAAATAATAAAAACACATATTACCTACTTTTACTCTAAAATATATTTCAAAAGAGACAAATTAGTAGCCGTTTCAAGTTAAACCATTCTAAAACTTTTACTTGTCTACATTTAACTCAAACTTCAAGTAATTCTATTGTTAGGATTTAGAATGACCATTTTTATTTCGTCCTATCCCTTTTGAAAGGGGAGGAATTTTGAATAAAATCGTCGTTTGTAGTCGGTCTCTCTGTTCTGAAAGTAAAATTTCCAATGTTCCGTGAGACAATATCATGCGGGTCAGTGCTGAATTAAGAGGCCTATGCATAAGCAATTATATTCTAATTTCTTTGCCACTTGTACTGTATACAGTATCCGGTTCTAATATAGCGTGTTGTTTAAATGGTGTTCTATCGAATGCTATGAATTTCTAGAAAATTATTTGCACGTTGTTTATTACACACTAGCTAAGCCTACTGAAGTCCTGTCGAAATATTAATGAAGTGTGTGATTTTAGTGTTTATAAAAAAATGTGTAGTGTTAGATTTACTTTTGGTTCTTCTCAGTTTCCCGAGCAACTTTTCTATTGTTTTTCTCTAAAAGTCTCATATCTAGTATTTCGCACATTTTAGGAAAAAAACAGCTAAAGGCCGAAAGCGGTTGAGCCACTTCAAGTGATTAAACAAGTAACATCAAACAGTATTTCATTTTTATTTATATAGATTAGTGAACCCTAAGTATGAAGATAGGATTCTAAACTAACTTATAGTCCACGGCATCGCTAGATGTAGGGATTTTTTTTTAATGTTGGGAAATGCATTTACGCACGAGGTGTGGGACTCACCGTCAAAGTCAGTACTACCCACTAAAACCCAACAAAGCCTTCCCCCGTCTTAATGGGGCGTCGCAGGATCGCTTACGCATTCAACTACGACGCCCCGACGGCAGGTCTGCCGAAGCAGACCACAACAACCACGGGGTTGCTCCAAGGTCCACTCTGCCATCAGAGAAGTACCAGGAGCAACCCGCATAGTACACCGCCCTCCGAAGAGGGCCACCTTCCACCGCCCACTGAAGTGAGCCACCTCCCTGTGCGTTTCTTGGCTTCGTGATCGGCTGGATTACCGGACGCTACTGAGCCCCCCCACCACGACAAGGTGAACGCACGTGGGGGGGGGGGGGGTTTGGGGGGGAGATGTAGGGATAACAAGTAGCTTATTTGTACCCTACCCTGATAATATGATATTAAGCGACCCGAAATGGAATACGGATATAAAACAAGACTTAATTTTTTTCCTCATTCCTACGCTTGCACGTATCATCTAAAATCGTTTGAAGTACCCACAAAAACACATCTGTACTACCACCAGATTTCATGTGAAAAATAATTAAATCGCTCAATACTTACAAAATTATAGAATAAGTTTTAATAATAAGTGATTCCATATAAAGCAACATAGTATTTCCAGTGATTCGCGTAAAAACATACATTCAAACCATTATGCGGGTAGATTAAAAAAAAAAGACTGTTATGAACATTGAATGCAAAATAATAACAAAGTAGCAATTAAAACGCGAAATTAAACATCTATTCATATATTTCTATATTTAGTGTTAGCACAGTAAGATGTTCGTTCAGCTCTCGCGCCAAGGACCGGCCAAGAGGCTCTCGTCAGTCAGAACTAGGCCGTCTCACCCGACAGAAGGGACAGCCGTGGCGAAAACTCTTCATGAATAATGTCAACACTGCACAACCGAGGATCATTGTTTAGTTTCACAAAATATATCCAGTTAAAATCACTATTAGTCATACTATTATTATAAATGCAAAATATATGTTGTGTATGTTTGTTACTTTTTCACGCTCATATAGTTAGGCGGATTTAGATGAGTACGATATTAGACCTGGGGGTCATATAGGCTATTGTTAGTTACAACATTTGTGAATAGATGGCGTTGCCTGTATATAATATTATAACTACAATCTATACTAATATTATAAAGAAGTAAAGTTTGTGAGTTTGCGTCGTTGTAGGGGGGTAATCTCTGGATCTACTGAACCGATTTAGATGAAATTTAGTAAGAAGATAGTTTGAGACCCTGGGAAAGATATAGGATACTTTTATCCCGGAAAGCATCCCTTAAGGGGGTGAAAAGGGGGTTGAAAGTTTGTATGGGGAATGAAGCTAGGGACGAACCCGAGCGAATCGAGCGTGACTCGCTAGTATAAAATAAAGGCAGTAGTAGTTAGTTGATAAACAAGTTTTTCAAATCATTTCAAGATGAAAAGATAACAAGGAAGGGGCAAGAAACATTAATTAGTCTATGATTTGTTGAACTTATTCTTTTAGCTTATATTTTTTGTTAGCAGTTGTGATTTTCGAGTCTTTTCCGAGGTCCATTTCGCACTTTATTTAGAATTTGATTCATGTGAGCTATACGATAATTAAATTATAGATCTATATTATGAATAATCAAGAAATTTTAATTTACCTTAAGTGTACTTTTCTGTTCTCAAAATGAAAATTTTAAGGTTTATTACACAGAAAATGTATACCTGACACGTTATGTATTTTAATTTTATTTAATGAATCCTTTTGATTAAATTTCGGGAACGAGGGTCTATCTCCAAATCTTGCTACTGAGAATTTCTTTAGACAGACAAACCCAATATTTTTATGGCTTAACTTGAAATTCAAACCCACGACCTCATGATCTCTAATTAAATATACCAAACAATACTATAGATCCACAAAGCAGCTATAGTTATACCTGTTGAAAATAATTTTGTACAACAATGCAATATTATTATTGTCGGGAGGTTTTGTTTTAATCTTTTGTCGTGTCTTATTATGGAGTGTTAGATTATATTATCAAAACACAAAGAACAACGTTTCTCAGACATAATACAGCCATTTTAAATAGTGGTCTTATTATATAAGCAGTCTTGTATATAATTTGTGTACGGAGGCGACATGTAAATACTTGTTTGCTAGTTGATGCTAACCTAAGGAGTGTATGTAGGCATTTCCTACTTAATTGTGTAGGGTTTAGGAATTGCCTCCGGCGCTCAGAACTCATTAAGGGCACGCGCTGACATTACGAGTTTTGAAGTAATTTTGTTAATAGCACCTGCCTATGGGCTACGTTATGAAGCCTTAGATACGTGCGTCTGTTTTATGTATGTCCTTTTTTTCATCTGCTTATATATATATATATATATATGTGTATATATATATATATATATATATATATATATATATATATATATATATAGTGTATATATATATGTATCCATACTAATATCCATACTTAATATTATAAATGTGCCAGTGTGTTTGTTTGTCCTTCTTTCACGTCAAAACGGAGTGACAGATAAGCGTGATTTTTTGTGTGACGATAGTTGGAGGGCTAGAGAGTGACATGGGCTACTTTTTACCGTGAGAGATTATCTAATTCCCACGTTATAATGCAATCCATAAAAATATTGATGATCAGAATTACTTGAAACTTGGTATTAATACTCTTCATTAAAATTTAATAAATACATGTTTTAGCATTTTTAATTCATCCTATAAGAGGGTAAAATAGGGGATGAAGTTTGTATGAAACTACCTTTTTAGTTTTTTTTTGTAGTTTTATATGAGATTAACTTCGAAATCGATTAAATTTACCCAATTTGGTAAGTTTATGAGAGAACGGAATAAAAACATTTTTTTTTAATAATAGTTACGTTTTTCGTATTCTATAATAAAATCTGTATAAAAAAGGCAGAAATTGACCATAGAATAAACCTACATCGTAACATATAATTTATATATATATATATATATATATATATATATATATATATATATATATATATATATATAATAGACATACATATGTATATAGCTCTTCATTGTACACTCGTAAGAGAATATATACAGACTACTTGGAAAATGAACAGGAGGCGGCCTTATCACTGAAACAGCAATTTCTTCCAGACAATCTACTCGTAGGTAGGAAATACCAAACTGTAACAGAAGGGGTTCGAATAATAATAAGAAATAGATATTATTATTTAGCTCTTATCTACGAGTAAAGGCCTCCAAGTATATAACTACAATACAATCTGATAAATACATGGGTACATACATAGAATAAATATATATAAAAATAAAAAGCAAGATAATTAATAATTATACAGGGGATATTTTAGACCCCCTTCCCCCCTTCCTTCTCTGCCTCGGTGGTGGCTAGCATGTACGGCTGCACACCCGGAGGTCCTGGGTTCGAGTCCCGGGTCGGGCCAAGTTTAGTTATTGAGTCTTTCTGTATAGTCTCAGTAACAGCCCGGAGTTGGGAAGTTGGCGGTGTTTCACTCCCGTGCCTCGGTGAGCACGTAAAGCTGTCGGTCCTGCGCCTTAACTCTCACTGGTCGGTTCGAGTGGTTGTCCCACCGGAGTATGAGAGTGACAGGAATAGAGAGTACACTTGTGTTTGCGCGTACACGCGCTGCACTATAATATCTCCTGCGCAGTTGGCTAGTCTCAATGAGATTGGCCGCCGTGGCCGGAGTCGGTCAGGAGAACATCACTTTAATTTCCGCGGCGCGGCGCTGTAATTTAACGATGAATCCTTATAGATCTTAAAAACAAAAACAGAATCAGAAACATTTTTTCGATATCTCGCTTTGTTTTCGAGATATCGATATCCAAAAATCGAAAACAAAGTGAGATATCGAAAAATTATATTCTTATTTTTCGTTTTTTTTTTCAACATCTATAAGAATTTATCATTAAATTACGGCGCAACGGAAATCAAATATAAATTTCAATTAATTTAAAGACAGTTTTCCATTTTGTTACCTCCACACGAATCTCGTGTACGAATTAGGTACTTAATGTGCATGTATCTGTTGTAATTTCAGGGAACTCCGGTTTCAGATGCCGGGACGTCTTATTTAAATATCTCGACTAAACTCTTCTGAAGCTTTATTAGATTACAGACTCCGTGGTGTTGATTTCCTTCACTGCTACCTTATTAACAAATTAAATTTTTAATATTTAGTTTCCTTTAAGTCTTTTCCTTTTAAACTGTGGGATTAGTCAGTTTTTTGCAATGGTAGGATTGTTTAGAATTAGAGAGAACATAGTTATCCTATACATACATATATGTATAGGAAATAAAACTCATATCCTAACATTGTGCACAACAATTTGTCGTATACATAGTTACATTTTGTGAGTAATATGAATTTAAAAGTTCAGTTGATCGTTTAGTTATAATTTAGATTAAGTTATAAGTTATTACTTATTACTTTATATTTACAGATTTGAAATTGGATAGTTTTTGGTTGTTTTATTTATTTATTGCTCGTAAACTTTCATCTCAACAAAGTATCCTATGTCCTTCCCAGGGTCTCAAACTATTTTCTTACCAAATTTCATTTGAATCAATTCAGTAGATCCAGAGGTTACCCTCTACAACGTTACAAACTCACAAACCCACAAACTCACAAACTTTACCTCTTTATAGTATTATAGTATAGATAACTTATAACTTTCTCAATCAATAGGTTGCAAATAACAAAAATAATTTTACAATTTCGACTGGTACGTACAGATGTTAACCGGTTTTTACAGATGTTAACAAACAATGAAACAAAGAAACAAAGGAAAAAAATTGTAATAGATAACATTTTTGCAAATTTTTTTAACAGTTATTTTCAAAAAATAAATAATAACTATAAAAATGTATCGTATAATCAACAATTTTAATATAAAGTTTGTTATGTAACTTAAGTTTTCCGTTATAAAGTGATTTCACTAAAACAATAGCCTTTGTATCACCCTATGCCCAAGGGATGTGGATGGGATAGGTAATTAAGTATATGGACTACGTAGTTCCTAGTTTCTAATGAGCTTTCTATGAATAACAAACTATTATTCTATTGATTTTAACTTGTATCCATAAATTGATTTTCAATTAGCTAATTATAATTAAAAGGAGTTTCATATAACAGTGTTACTAGTGTAGTGAACAAAATTTGTTGAATTTATGTTATAAACTTTTGTCATAATTTTAAATGTCATTTTAAGCAAAACAAAGAAATAAAAAACAAAAAAAAACGTGTTTCGTGGCTCTTGACCTGTGATATCTTGTGACACGTACACTAAATTATAATATGAGATTTTTCGGTCAACTTAAAAAACGCCATGTTTTGCAGATACTTTTAGTAGATTTTGAAATATAGCATATTTTCTAATAAACTTTAATTTTTACGATCTTAAGCGCTACTTACTCGATATCAAATTTATAAATAAATACCCGGTATCGGTTTTTACTGTTTGAGGAAAAATCGAATTAATACTTCATGGTATGATGGCGAATTAATATGGTACGGAACCCTTGGTGCATGAGTTAGACTCTCACATGCCTAGCTTTTTTTTAGTATAGTATATTTTTCCCCCTTAACAATTCTGTCTATGCAAAAAATATTTACAATTACAAACCCAGTGGTAAAGCGCTCACTTGGGAAACCGAGTGAAGCGGGTTCAAATCTCGGGTTTTGCATCTCTGATACTTTTATGTGCGAATCATTTCAAACATTAAGAAGATTATGACTTGTATAACGTTGAAAGAAAACATGTGAGAAATCTGCATGTCTGAGAGAACCTAGTAAGTTTTCAAAAGACGCGCATTTGGCCAGCTTGGTGGACTATAACCTGGTCCCCCTTGTATTGAAGAGAGGCTCGTGCCCAGCAGTGGGATGGTAAAAACGGTTGAATACATACAATAGGTTTTTTTATATCAATGCATCAATTGGTTCATCTCATGGAATTATTATTAGATAATGTAAGAAATGATTGAATTGAAATATGTATTATAAAGAGGTAAAGTTTGTGAGTTTGTGACGTGTAGGGGGTAATCTCTGGATCTTCTGAACTGATTTAGATAAAATTTGGTGAGAAGGTAGTTTGATGCCATGGGAAGGATATAGGATACTTTTTATCCTGGAAATCATCCCTTAAGGGGGTAAAAAAGGGGTGAAATTTTGTATTGGGAAGCAAGCCAGAGACGAACCCGAGCGAAGCGAGGGTAATTCGCTAGTAAATAATATAAATAAAAAAGGTACGTAGGGTCGCACCCGAGCAACATCAGGGTAAGTGCTAGTGTTAAATATAATATTGGTATGGTATAATAATACTAAACAACAAAAAATAACGTGTAACGATCTGACTGTTAAAATAAGTAACGTAAATTGTGAATGCAAAAATAAATGCACTAGGGGATTACCGTTTACATTTCCAAAGTTAAAACTAACTAGGAAGCCAGTTTGCATCACAGTATCACATACCACTTAAGTGGTACACGTCTGGTGTGTATGTACTTGTAATTTCGTCGGACGTCGCATTGCAGTTGTTTGGTAAACGCAACAGCTACCATAATATTATAATATTATATGGCGTGCCGTGATCAAATTTAAATTGCCCACTGAATATGGGCTTGTTGGATGAGCTCCCGAGATTCATCTGCTTAGAAATTATGTTATATATATGTAATAATGTTCAAACTTGAGTAAACAATTTTAATATGTTCCAATATCAGATTTTGTTTTAAATATTTGAAAATGAAATTTTACTAAAGCTTGATCATTTTGAAGTTATTCTTCTTTTGGGACGTTTGGGAAAACGTATGAGAGTAAAATTCTTACGATGCGCGTGCACACCGACGGCCAAAAAGCGACATGATGAAGTTAGCTGATAACTCTCTGTTGCCATGGTTATTTACGACAAATGATATATAATATTATGTTCTTTCCTTAAACGATATTCTATAAACATATGATTGTAATATGAATAATATGTCTTATTTAATTTTTTGTATTAATTTATCAGTCCTTTTACAAACAGAGAGTTGTGACATACGGGATGAAATCTTTAGCTATTTTTGTTATGTTACGCCAAAGAAGTATAACTTCTTACGTGCGTACATAAGTATACACACACGTTTTTTATTTTAAATAATCTATGCCTAAGTTAGTCTACAGTATAGTTTTACTGCAATATTTATTCTAGATCGATTCATGCTTATTTTATGTCAACACTTTTACTAAGTGGTTTGCTTTTAACGCAACGGTATTATCTTATCAAATATCTCTCTACGTTGATGGAATATTGATATGAAATTTCAATATGTCAGATTCGAGTTAGGATTTGTTTGGATTAAAAGCTTATTATTACTAAAGCTTTTGTTTTTATAGAATTGATATACAGTATCTGTATGTTTACATTAGTAAACTTTTTGGGGTATTTACGACCAATATGTGCTGGCATTAATAACTAGCTAACCCATGTGTTCACAATAAAAAACCGCGTAGGCGTTTCGAATTCAATTCTTATACGTAGTAATTTTCGTTTTGTCTATAATAGATGATATACCGATCTTTTTCTCTTTCAGTAATTTTATATTTATATTGTCAATGTAATTGGTACTGGTGTATTCTCTTCTTTCAAATGCAGATTCTATTACCGACTAGGAAAATTATTGTAATGAACCCCAACTACATAACTAAGTAAGGTACATAAATACTTCGTAAATTTAGTATTTCGAAATCCTTGTTAACATAACTGATTTTGGGTTGTATAACGCCACCTTTTAATACAGGTAGCGAACTAAACCATAAAGTACTACGAGTAACTGACTTTCGCATTAAGATAAGGAGTTCATTTTCATTTAATTCTTTCGACATTTTTATGGTAATCTCTTTCTGCAAAGAGGACACAAAGTTTGATGGCTCGGATTGAAACCGAAAAGCTACCTTTTATGGAGCTTTTCTGCTGGAACGAAAATGGCAACTTTTATACACTAACTTGTTTTATAATATGTAATTGAAATGTGTTTCATGTTAAGCTCAATGAGGTTAAATTAAAATTAATTTATGTTTAACTACATTTGTAGACCTATTTTATTGAATGTAATTATACAGTCATTTCGAATTTATACAATAAAAGTAAAAAGTGAACAGTGACCATGAGCAGAGAGTAAATGTAAAAATTATGTCTGCTACAATTTTTTTAAGGCATAATTTCGGAAAAATGTTTAAACTTAATTTCTAGATTTGATACAGTTTTTTTTTAAATTTGATTAAACGAAAATAAATGTAAATGTTGATATCACGTACAGACCACTTATACGCACATATAACATTACTAGCATTGCCCGCGGCTCCGCCCGCGTGCAGATGACCAAAAACTAAATTCTTAGGATTTACATATTAGTATACTCTTATATTGCAGTTTTTGTATTTTTTCCCAGAAGTGAGATATTTTCCCGCGGTAAAAAGTATCCTATATGTTGACCCGGATAACCAGCTATCATCATACCAAATGTCATCAAAATCCCTCTAGTGGTTTTTCCGTGATGCGGTAACAGACAGACAGACAGAAATTTTAAAAACGATTGATTTGGCCTCTGAATCGAAAATAATGTCTATATTAATAAGATTTTCCAAAAAAATATTTAATGTACAGATTCCGCTCAGTTAGAATTTTATTATAGGTATGTATAGATTAAACAGAGCAACTTAAATAAGTAATATCTGGTTTTCCTTCCCTTGAAAGAAATTATAAAAGAACTATTCAATCCTATTTAGTCAAAAATTGTGGATTACACAAAAAGATCTTTGTGCGCAGATCAACTCTTTGTTCATTAAAGCCCCTTTACACGAGTTTAGATGTAAAAGGATCACCATTATATCCCGTTTCTCTTCATTTAGTATCATTAAATGTCCGCACAGTGTTTAATATTTTCATAAATTTTTAATGTCTCATTCTTTAACGCGTGGATTAACTTTTATGATGGACTTATTTAAGCCTTTATTATACTTTTTATCCCCTTTCATATAAAACAGATTAAGCGGCATTCTTCTACCGCTACGATAAATTTTTTGCCAAAGTCTAACAAAAATAAATTTAAAAACTTTACTTAAATGTAAAAATCGATTAAGCTGCACAGTGTTTGGCAGTTAAAAGAACGATGAAGTTTATTACTGCTTAAGATTGATAAAACAATAGTAAATTCTCAATATTCGATTGTCTAACGATTCTCATATTATCGCTTTATCAATGCATCGAGATGATACAAGTAAAATGAAACTACTCTATTAAGCTATCTCGCGGCATCATATCCCGCGGTATTCATTTTCCATTCCTGGGACAAAAATAAACTATATCACTCTCGATCTAGTGCTATTATTTTGATAAGTGATAAAACTACTCTAAAATTATTTTAGTCGATTCTGAGATATGATACGATAATGGTTACAACACAGAATTTGATAAATTGGTTGATGAATAACCATATCTGCTATTATTATCTATCTGCTCATTGAGTTGCCACTATATTTTGAATCTCAGATAGACACTTCAATTTTATTTATAAACTAGTGACTTAGCTCGCTTCACCCTAGCTAAACCCTATTTTCAAAATTGCATCACTTTCAAAGATAACTCACAAACTTACAAATCCACAAACTTTACCTGTTTATACTATTAATTATATAAGTAATATATTTATTATTAGTTAAAGTATAAAATTAATAAAGTATCTATCGAAATTTCATTTTATATAAGTTAATTTATTTTTGTAAAATAAATCCGTCTTAAAAGCTTTTTTAAACATAATAAAAAAAGATTTCGGCGGTCAATTAAGTGCAGTTCCCACTTAAAGTTCTTAAACCCTCAGCTAAATTTAAAGTATTCGTAAGGCATTTTTTAAAAGTAGGGCACTGAAAATCCACTGTGATTCGAGGTTATCACTTTTCTATTACGTAAGGATAGCAGATTGGTAACGTTGCGCTGGTCTGCTTATATTTGCCAATATGTATGTGGTACTTTTACAAGTAGCAAATAAGCACATATAATGTAATATATATATATATATATATATATATATATATATATATATATATATATATATATATATATATTTCTCTCTGTATACTTTTTCTAAAGCATGTCGATTTACCTTAATATAGATTTAAAACTTACCAATGTTATTTATAATATAACTTTAAACAAATAAATATTTAAAAAAATACTAGATAGCTAGGTGTGATGAAATAAATCTATCGAATATTATACCTATACATATACCTATAATAGACGAAAATGCACATTAATTGGTTAAATGCCAGTATAAAAAAACTTAAATATATGCCAGCAGTACGAGTTAAATCATTGGAATTGCCAGTTATATGTAGTTTATATTTTATGCTTGAGTAAAGAAAGAGATTTAAAAAAATGAATTATGTATACTTTATACTAATATTATAAATGTGAATGTTTAGATGTTTGGATGGATGTTTGTTACTCAATCATGCCAGAACTGCTGAACGGATCTGGATGCAATTTGGCACAGAGATATACTTTAAGATTATAGTCTGGAATAGCATATAGGCTGCTTTTTATCTTGGAAAAATGTACGGTTCCCGTGGGATAGATTTGTTTTTGTTTTGTTTTTCGCTAGTAGATTTATAGTATTTCATTTAATAAAATCAATTGCATTAAAAACTTCCTATTTAATCATAACACTCACATTAACAAATTATGCAAAATGCTGATTGCCATTCCCGAATTAATATTTACTATCCATTCAAGTAATTAATTTTGATTGTACATTGTACCTACTATAGGCAATACCGTGTATGTATAAAAATGTGTTTTTTTGTGAAATAAATATAAATATTATAAATATAAAACTAAAAACGCTTACTGTTTGTTACTGGTGATCTACCAGTTTTGAATTACCGTTTTTATAAGTCAGCGTTTATCTTCTACAGATAACTAAACCAGCGAAATTTGGTTATGGCTTGACAATCGATACATTAATATAAAGAATATTCTCGAAGTTTCTTTCAAATATATTCAATAATTATACTATAAAAATATCATTATTTTATAATCACAATATCGTGCAGTTATAAATATGTTAGCAACACCGTCGCCCCGCTTGTTTCCAAGCGATTGCGCGCCTTTTTACTTTTTGTTTTTCTTTTTCTCTTCAATGCCGTGGCAAAGACGCAAAGTTTCACGCTTTATCCACGCTGTGGAATTGTGAGATTTAAAATTTCACACTATCTGCAATTTAACGATATTAAAACTTGTCGCGCGTTAAATAAAGTTTTTTTATATATTTTTTTAAATTAGTTATTAGCTACAGTATCTACAACCGTACATTATTCAGCCAATGATATGTCAAACAATAATCGATTCTTCTATCGATCTATCGATTTTTATTAAAGCTTTTATTTTAAATTTTCTCTCTATTAGAGTTCTAAATTTAAAACTACATACATATTTAGAAAAGACGCTTTTAATTTATCTACACAAAAATTTTACTCAAGTTTTCACTAAAAAAAGCTCATGACCGTTTAAAATATGCTTTTTCATCAGCATAGATTGTCTGAACAGCTAAAATAAAATATAAAATGTCGCATAAAAGCTGAACAAGGTAAAATCAGAGGACCGCTATTATGGTGCAGGCTTTGTGTGGCTTAACTATCACGTTAGATATAGGCTCCTCTACACACGATTGGTATTAAAGAAGAGCTGTAATACTAAATAGCGTTAGTTATAATTAAAATGTACTGAGTAGTATAGTTAGGTATGTTTTCAATTTGGTTTGGGTAATTTTAGTATTTGCAACACTGTTGAAGTTTATTTATTATAAGTAGTATGCAAAATAAAATTTTAAGAAATCGTAAATATCAGTAAAACCTACTCTTCTCACATGTACATGTTTTAATATATGATTTTTTACTTTTTTATATATTTACATAATGCTATTGACGAAAAGTATTTGTTTTAAATAATAGAACGTTAATAAAAATATCTTTAAACTATTTATCTGTTCTATTTTATCTTTAGGTTATCAGAAACAGCTGTTGTAGGCCGCCATTATGGAAGCTGGCTTTGTGTGGCTTAACGATCACGTTGAAACTAGGCTTTTCTATACACGATAGGTATTAAACCAGAGTTGCAATACTAGCAGAGCATTGCAATGGACGTAAATGATAAAATATAATTAGTGCAATTCGTACTTAGAGCATGCACGATATATATATATATATATATATATATATATATATATATATATATATATATATATATATATATATATATATATATATATATATATATATATATATATATATATATATATATATATATATATATTACTAGCGAAACCCGCGGCTTCGCTCGCGATAAAACTACGAAAAATCTTTAAAAAGGTAGTTTCATACAAACTTTCATCCCCTATTTCACCTTCTTGTAAGATGAATTTTGAAAAATGCTAAAACACGTATTTACATTTTATTGAAGGGCATTAATACCAAGTCTCAAGTAATTCTGATCATAAATATTTTTTTGGTTGTATTATAACGCGTTTTCCCGTGGGAATGAGATAATTTCCCACGGTAAAATGTAGCCAATGTCACTCTCCATCCCTCCAACTATTTCTACACAAAAAGTCACGCCAAAACAAACACACACTTTCACATTTATAATATCAGTATGGATTGTTAGTTTTCATTACTCATTTTTGTGGGTATGTTATGTGATATGTTCATAATTATTTTAATGAAAAGGCTGGCTTTAAGGGTGGTTCAATGTTTATTTTGATGTTTAGTTTATTTTTTTTTATTAACTAACATATTTTTAATATAAAATTATACTAATATAAAATTGAGTAACTTATGTTTTTAATTATTGTTTTTTTATTTTTCAATATTCTTTATTTTTTATTTTCTATACATATCTAACAATGATTTGTTTTGTTTTAATGAAAATGAGCGTTTCTTAACGAAAATACTACCTTATAGGTAGTTATTTCCTTAGATACTAATACTAACAAAGTATTAAATATTTGTATTAAATTGTAAAACTTTTGTTTGGCATATTGAGTAAGCAATAGGCAAGGGCATATTGAGTCTTACGGGGAAGAAGTTATTCATCATTCTGTCTATTTACTTACACAATGACTTAATAAAGTTTATAAAAAGTTGCTTTATTTGGTGATGGATTGGTGTTATCTACGTGGAGATATATTTTTTACAATTTCCTTAAAATAAAAAAAAAAAACATTAGGCGGGGATATGTCAATTATCATTGTGTGGAAAGCTGCATTATTTTTAATGAGTATTTAATATAATTAATATCTATGCATATAATAAAATTATAACTGATCGTTGTCTGTTCATTGAAGATATTTGAGAAAAGCTATCCTGATCCTGACACTGGGCCCAAAACAATGATTTTCAAAATTTTTGTCTGTTTGTCTGAGCGCACTAATATCAGAAACGGCTTAACCCATTTGGGTGCGGTTTTCACTAATGTATTCTGGTAAGCTTCACTTAACATTTACTATTGTTATATTTCATTTCGTTCATAAATAAAAAAGTTACGTCAGTCTAAAGAATCACCTAGGGACAAACCCGAGCGAAACGAAGGTGAATCGGTAGTTTAAAATAATTTAAGACGTAAATAAAGGAATTCTCCTTAAAGAGAATATTTTAAGGTCTGTGATATAAAATACACATAATGTTGACATCTTAAAAATGCTTCACTAAAAAAAACCAGTTAGAAATAACAATCCCAATTTAAAGCCTCTCCAGAGGTTTTCCCCTCAATTACATGTATGATATAGGTAGCACCACCCTAGACTATAAGGGTCCTGTTTTTGCCTTTTGGTTACAAAACTCTAACAAATGCACAGACTAACTTATGCATAACCCTAGTGTATTCTTAGTGGTTCTCATTAGTTAACTTAATCTATTGCAGAGGGTGAAATGAAAAATATGGCCATGCTTTGCCTTCTTAAACGGTAATGAGAACAGTAATACATTAAGTGGTAATGATAAAACGAGAAAGCTTTGTTGTTTCAACCTTTAGGCTTTAACGCTAATTTGTTTTCCTACAATTTTCCCCGTAATTGCTTGTAAAAATAAATTTATTTTAAGAGCAGCGTGAATTTAAGCCATTAATAAATTAGCTATTCTGTTAAATCGCATCATTTACAAAAGGGAACAGTCTGTGACATTTTATATCTAGCTCTTTCAATCAGTTAAGGAATCAGTTTATATAATATTTTCTTAGATTTACGCGAATGTTTGACATTATTAAATAAAACTATCTTTTCGGATTATTTCGCGGATTTATTTTAATTTTTGGTTCCCGACGTTTCGAATGCTTTACAGCATCCATGGTCACGGGAGAGACTGAGGTGTTACATGTCTTGAATGTATAGTTGTTACAGACAGCCTACCCACAATTAACAAAATGAAAGTTGCACCCATTACATTACAATATTTTAACTTTAAACATTTTTATAATTTTATAATTTTAATTATAATTGAATATGGAAAATTGTTTATTTAATTTTTGCTATTATTTTTATAATTATTACAATTTTAAAAATATTAATTAGTAATCTATATTTAGTGTTGCCATTATTATATTTATAACCATAAAGAAAAATATAAAATATAGTATTAATTATTTAAGCCATATAATTTAAAAAGTTAAAATTAATTAAGGATAATAATTTTAATTTAGTTTGCTATTATTTAAAAAACAAATTACTAAGCAACACTATTAATATATACTTTTACAAATGAAAAATGAAAAATATTAATCAGATAAGCTGTCATTTTGATCTACACAGTATGAACTTACTACATCTGCCTGTCTGTTATGTTTATATTTATTATTTGATTTTATTATATTAATAACAGGATCCCATGACGATGGTAGTACCCAGCCATCTTCCCTATTGAAATTTGGATGTTTTTTAATTTCAATGGCTTCTCGAATCATTCTTGGGCGATATCGGTTTTCTTTCGCCAGGATTTGAGGTCTATCGAAACGAATATAATGGCTTGGGCGGTCCTGGCTATGTTTGCAGACAGCAGATGTTGTATTGCGACGGTGCTTCACATCAGCTATGTGTTCTTTGACCCGGGTTCTAATGGATCGCTTTGTTTGTCCAATGTAAGAGAGCCCACAATCGCAATCAAGCTTGTAAACTCCTGCATCTTGTAATAATTATAAAAATAATAGCAAAAATTAAATAAACAATTTTCCATATTCAATTATAATTAAAATTATAAAATTATAAAAATGTTTAAAGTTAAAATATTGTAATGTAATTGGTGCAACTTTCATTTTGTTAATTGTGGGTAGGCTGTCTGTAACAACTATACATTCAAGACATGTAACACCTCAGTCTTTCCCGTGACCATGGATGCTGTAAAGCATTCGAAACGTCGGGAACCAAAAATCAAAATAAATCCGCGAAATAATCCGAAAAGATAGTTTTATTTAATAAGAATCAGTTTATTTTTTAACTAGAGACTCACCCTCGCTTCGTTTCATTTTTTTGAACGGAACCCTAATTCTTTTTCTAAAAGAAAAGTAGCTTATGTTACTCCCTATAACATTAGCTATCTTCTAGTAAAAGTCCCGTTAAAATCAGTCCAGCCGTTTCAGAGATTATCCGGAACAAACAGACAGACAGACAAAAATTAAAAAAATTGTGTTTTCTTATACCTAAGTACCGTAATATATAATTTCATATGCATTTAGTAAAACGTTGTTATTTTGACATAACAAACAAACACTTCAATTTATCTGTAAAGATAACGAAACTATAATAAAAAAAGCAGATTTCTGTTTCTAAATGTTATAAAAGTTTGGCCAAAATCAATATAACGCCTTGTACAACAAAGTGTGTGTAGGTAGTAGGTACGTGGTGAATACAATACTTCTGGCGTAAAGGGCTCTCGAAATAAAACGATGTTGAGATCAGATTTTTCCGCCTAAGCACTTTCATGAAAATTATGTATAGTATTTGTATGCATTCAGTAGTTGTTTATATTTTAATACAAAACGAAGATCAATAGATTCAATAAATTCTATTCACTGAAAATATAGCAACTTTTTAGTTAATTGACGGTAATAATAGTTTTTTTTTGTTTATTTATTTCACTGATTTCAAAGGATTTAGAATGATTTCTATTTGAGTGGGTAGCTGTAGTCCGTACACAAAAGCTTTTTGGCTTAAAAGTGTGAAACACTAGACAATGCCTCTGAACTTTTTTATTATTTACAATGGAAAACAGTTTTTGCTTTACCTTTAATATTTATATAAATAAAAATACACGTATATTTCTATTATGGAATAAAATTTCAATAACTTTGCTATATAATTCAATATCCTATCACCAGCATTCATCGGTGTCTTCGAAGCGGACTTTAACAAACATCTATATAGCTAAACAGATATTTATCAACCGACTTCAAAAAGGAGGAGGTTCTCAATTCGACTGTATGTTTTTTTTTTTTTATGTTTGTTACCTCAGATCTCCGTCATTTATTAACCGATTTGGACAATTTTTGTTTTGTTTGAAAGGATATACTTCCAGATTGGTCCCATTTAAATTTCAAAAAAAAAATACCACCCCTAAGGGTGGAAAAACAACTAATGATGAATTTAACCTACTTCTAATTGTCATATTGACTTGAAACTTTGCAAGTATTTCTATTTCCGTTGATAGTACAGTGGTTCGGTGTTGTTGACCTGATCTGATGGCAAGGCCAGAAGGTGGATAGGTGGAACTCTTCAACGGCTAATAGTAGATACTTTGAGTTTGGGCTTATTTGGTTTGATTTGACAAGCCTAACACGTTAGAATCCTTACTTTTCTACTACTGTCTACACTAAAAAGGGAAAAATAAAAACTTTTTAACAAAAAAATAAAAACCGACTTCAAACAAAAGCACTAAAAAGTAAAAAATAACTGATTGGTAGTTTTCATTTGCTATACATACCTAATCAAATATTTTCGAAGTCGGTGTGCTTTGGCTAAGTAATTATAGCCTACCTATTAAATACATACCTAATCAAATATTTTCGAAATCGGTGCCAGCCCATACAAAGCAAAGCACACCGACTTCGAAAATATTTGATTAGGTATGTATAGCAAATGAAAACTACCAATCAGTTATTTTTTACTTTTTAGTGCTTTTGTTTGAAGTCGGTTTATTTTTTTGTTAAAAAGTTTTTTCGTACTAGCGGCTCACCCTCACTTCGCTCGGGTTCGCCTCTAGGAAAACAAAAAACAAATCTATCCCTCGGGAACCGTATATTTCTCCGGAATAAAAAGAAGTTTTTGTGTTATTCCAGACTATAATCTATCTCTGTGCCAAATTTCATCCAGATCCGTTCTGCCGTCCTGGCGTGAAAGAGTAACGAGCATCCATACATACAAACTTTTACATTTGTAATATTTATAAAGGTGATTATTGAACCCTCGTATTACTCTAAATAATGTCATACTAGAGACTTATCCTCGCTCCATTTTTATGTGTCCCAAGTTACCTAGCAAGTAGTCTATGTGTTACTCCAGGTCATAACCTATCTCCGTACTAAATGTCATCCAAATCCGTCCAGGCTCCAGCCGTTTCAAGATGGGTCAGGATAACAAACATTCACACGCATACGTACAAACTTGTGCATTAATAAAAGTAGACTTATTAGGCTTATCTACGATTAATTAATAATCAATACTAATATTATAAATGTGAAAGTGTGTGTGTGTGTTTGTTTGTTTGTTTGTTTGTTTGTTTGTTTGTTTGTTTGTTTGTTTGTTTGTCTTCCTTTCACGTCGAAACGGCTCCGCGGATTGGCGTGATTTTTGTGTAGAGATAGTTGGAGGGCTGGAGAGTGACATAGGCTACTTTTTACCGCGGGAGACTATATCTTTCCCACGGGAAAACACGTAATAATACAATCCAAAAAAATATTTATCATCAGAATTACTTGAAACTTCGTATAAATGCTTTTCAATACAATTAATTAAATAGGTGTTTTAGCATTTTTCGAAATTCATC
Organism: Brenthis hecate; assembly: GCA_951806755.1. Classification (NCBI taxonomy): domain Eukaryota; kingdom Metazoa; phylum Arthropoda; class Insecta; order Lepidoptera; family Nymphalidae; genus Brenthis; species Brenthis hecate. The sequence continues at coordinate 3,156,574 of OX638258.1, read as the reverse complement.
CCATAAGGGGGTAAAATAACGGATGAAAGTTTGTATGAAACCTACCATTTTAGAGTTTTTTTTCTTGTAGTTTTAGCGCGAGCGAAGCTGCAGGTTCTGCTAGTATATAATAAAGTAATGTTTAAATAAAATCTTAGGCACTAATAAGCCTCAATTATCTTTTGAAAGTTCATTCGATCGGGTGGATTTCAAGAGACATTAATTTACATTATTCACACTCATATAAAGCAAGGGTCATGTTTACTTTGTGAATTCAATAGAAATGAACTTGCGTGTTCGAAACCTAGTAAATCCCAGCCCTCATTAATTATTACTAATAATATAACAAAAAAGTGTGTGTGTGCAATTCACACATGGTAGAAGTGAAACCTAATATTATATATTTGTCAGACATCAACAACGGTTACCATGGCAACATAGCAATTATTCTATCTCGTTCTCTTGCCGGCTTAACCTTATAGGTATATTTAAATTAAAAATATTTTATTCAGCATTAAATTATTACAATTTTTTACTGAACGTCATGAGTCTACTACCAGTTCGGAAAGAAGAAGCCTCAGACCTGAGAAGAACTGGAGAAAGAAACTCAGCGGGACTAATATTAACTTGTTATCTTTTTTTAAAGTAAAATTATAATTTGCAATATTTCTATCAAGTTAAAGTAGCCTAAAGGCGACCATTTCATTCCCAAGGTGTACCGTCTTCTATAAAATCATTTATTGTATGATAGCCTTTAGCACACAAACGTTCTTTAACATTTTTTTGAATTTGGAGATAGAAGCCTTTTGAACATTTTATAGGATCCTTTTGTACAAGCGTATACATCTATAATATAAAAATGAATCGCTGAATGTGTTGGTAAGCGCAAATCTCGCGAGCAGCTGAACCGATTTCGCTAATTCTTTTCTCAGAATATTCCTTGAAGTACGAGGATGGTTCTTACGGAGAGAAAAATTTAAAAAATTGCCTGAAAAAGTCTAAAAACAACACTTTTCTATACTCCCATACTAAAGATTCGTGATAATACTTAAAAGTCAATTTGAACTTTAATACCATACCTTAAAGTTTAAGTGTTAGTGGAGAGGTTCCGGGAAGGCAAAACAATTAAGTGAATATTTGTCAATATTATTAACAAAAAAAAAATGTATATGGCTAACGCTGGCTAATAACTATTTATATCTATTAAAAACGTATATAGCGACAAACCCGAGCGAAGCGAGGGTGAGTCGCTAGTTGTCCATAAAAAGAATTACTGACTCAGTGTAGACGGGTCATAGGCATTACAAGTTTGTGTTTGCTCCTAGTATTAATGTTATGCATGTTATGTTTATGTGTTTGTCTTCTTTTAGTGTCTCATTTCCGTTTCATCGGGTTTTAAATCACAACGATTCTAAAGAAGTTTCACTTCAAAAAGGCCAAGAGCGATGATATAGCCCTTTCTTTGTGCCGATATTTAAATTAGATTTTGTGGGATATACGTAATTATATAAGAATTTACTATTCATATAGCTAAATACTACTTACTTGTTTTGGCGGTCCAAAGAGAAACGTTCCTAAAAGAGTCCTTCGCCCAAGTGTACTTTCGTTCAGATTACGTGACAGCAGAGCGCACTGGTCATAAATAATGGTGTTTGTTAAGTGGAACAACATCTTTCTGAGAAATAGTAAGATAAGATATTTAAGCAAAAGTATAATGTGGCGTCTTTCGTACATAAGTTGTATCAAGTTTTGCTTTAGGAAATTGTAGATTTAAGAAGATTTTGCTAATCTGCTTGTTTTTATTGATTTATTAATGCCTGGACAGCGCCAAAATTTTTAAGACGATAATATTGAAAATCGACTGGTTTTCTGTGCACTGTAGGACCAAATTTTAAAGTTTATTTTCTTGTGGTCCTACAATCTAAACAGTACCAGTACAGGGGTAGAATTTCGTTGTTAAAATAATTATTAATCTATATATACTCGTACTGTTACGAAAGAAAAAGGGCGCCATATCGACTTGGGCCTAGGGCGCCATCGAACCTAAATCCACTATTGTGTCTGGATCAAGTTATTGGACCTTATAGGGTGTTGACATATTTCATATGAAACGTTACTTTAATATTGAAGTGCTAAGGATGTTTAAAGAGGTGACGAAGGATATATGAAAAATTAGGGTGAATAGGGTTAGGTGCTCGTATGTGATACAATTTTAACTATTTTTTTAAATAAACATTTTTTTTTAATTTATGTAACAAAATCATAATAGAAAGTTTTTTTCTTTACAGGTATATTACAAATTCATTATAAGCTTGAAACATTACAAATGGACGTGTAAGTATTAATCTAATCTACTTTTAATTGCCGTAGTTTTATAACTTGGAAGTATGTGAAATCCGGATGATATTATATATATTTGGTACTTAACTGGGTTCAGTGAAGCCAGTGGGAAGATAGTGACGAGTCCGTTAGTTAGACAAAAACGTATTTTTAGTATATAAAGCTATAATAAAATATTATTATTAATGCATTCAAGAGAAAAATGAAAGCATTGTATGTTCTAGTTGTTTATTATTGTATAGGCAAAAAACTGTTGTTTGAGTATCGGTTTAAGTACTCGTGTAACATTTTCTATTCAGTCCCTCAGCATCTTGACTGAATGGGATAAAATCCAAGGCAACTTATTGGAACGAGATGTAAAGTAGATTCTCTTTAGTGGTGAATTAGGCCATAGATATACGCATGCAGATTTCCTTACAATGTTTTCCATTTGAACATGTATTAATACTCCGTTTTTATAGTGTATTTTTGAATGATATTGAATATAAATATTTCAGCTCCAAATTCTCAGAAGTGCAAGAATCCAGAACTAAGTTCGCTTCTCCGCTTTCAAAAAGAGCGTATTACCAATGAGCGATAAATAAACAAACTCACTTTAAAGTTAATGATATTATTCACAGAATATTGACCGTATTTAGGTGCTCGTTTAAACGTGATTAAAGTTTTAAGTGTTATGCATAATGCAACATAAATATTTATCTAGAATTAAATATCAGGCCGCAAATTTTATCTACTTTAACTTATTTGTAAATTTTTACAATCTAATATATAAAAATCTCGTGTCACGGTGTTTGTGGTCGCACTCCTCCGAAACGGATCGACTGATTTTAATGTTTTTTTTTTGTATTTGGTAGATATTAGAATAGGTCGTAAAGTAGTTTTCACCCTCCTACCCTCTTTTTAATCGCGATTTTAGTATTTTTGTACGAGCAATATTATATAACTACATAGCGACGAACGAGTCGCTGTATAACATAAAGCCAAAGAGTTTTTTTATAGATTGAACTCGGGCGTAGCCGCGGGTTTTGCTAGTTTTTACATATTATTTTGTTATTTATCAAACTTGTACATGTATATCAAATTAATTTTGTCAAGTAAAAACTTTTGTGCTTATGAATCTAATCTTTGGCAATGATTAATTACACTAACTATAAGGGTTCAACCCTCTTTCGAGTGTGGCAATTATATAAGCATTTCGTTAAGCCACATGAAAGACGCATTGTAGCGTAGAGATCATGTTGATATAAAAATTCATAATCAAACTGAGATACAGCAAACCTCTGCTTTTAGACAGTATTATAAAATACTAATAGGGTTGTTTAGTAATTTACTAATAAACGAGTAAAAAGTAAAAATAAGTACTCGTAATACTTTGTTTTATGTAGTTAGTGTACATATATTATGTGGTAATACTTATTATACCGAAGATATTTCTTTGTACAACAACATTTAAAGGATCGATAAATCGCCTGATTTGTCTAATTCGCTTTGCCATCGTTATCACTTTTATTTATTATATTTAATATTATAAAATAACAGCAGCATCTGCATAGTTAGTTATTATCCCTACAATTTATGGCATTACTTTGTGGATAAATACTACATGATAATATGACTTCAATAGCAAGAAAAAATGTAACTTCCGCCGCATAAATTTATTATATTTTTATTGATAATCCCTTTCTCCGAGATGTACTTTCTTCTTGGGATCTCTTGTATTTTATGCATTGCCCGCAGCTCCGCCCGCGTTCAGATGACCAAAAACAAAATTGTTAGGTTTTACATATTAGTATACTCTTACAAAACAGTTTTTGTATTTTTTCTCAGAAATGAGATATTTTCACGCGGTAAAAAGTATCCTATATGTTGACCCGGATAATCAGCTATCACATTTCATCAAAATCCCTCTAGTGGTTTTTCTGTGATGCGGTAACAGACAGACAGACAAAAATTCAAAAAACTATAGATTCGGCCTCTGTATCGATAATAATGTTTATTTCAATAAGATTTTCCAAAAAATGTTAAATGTACAGATTCGGCTTAGTTACAATTTTATTATATGTATAGATTTAAAGGAAAATTTATTTATATTTGCAATTGCATTAAGCCACTCCACAATTTAGTAATTGTGTTCATTAATTATTTGTAGCAGAATAATCTGTTTATTTTGAGCTTTGTGGAAGCTTCCGTAATCCGTCGACGGTGAGCCTCTAATCTTTCTCGCCCTGAATGTACTGTTCTTCCTTGGCCTTGGATCATTTGTGAACAGCATTCACAGATAATTAAATTTTGTAATAACCTTCAAATATTCAAATTCTTTCAGTTACTCAGTTCATTTATTTGTTTAAGCTGTTATGACGCTTGTTGAAGTATCGTAAAATGAAACTATAAAACTCGTCTATTTTTAGCACAAATATTAGTGTTACTTTTGTTCTAATATAAGTTTAATATGACTTATGTTAAGGCAGTGGTAGCCCAGTGGAGTAACCACGTTATAATTTATTTTTAACAAGGATTAAAAAAATATGTTACATTCTATACCTAACTGTTTACAAATTAGAATTTGCTAATTGGGAGTTTTTTTTTAATTTGTATTTATGAAATCTTAATACTAAGGTATAAAATAGCATTTCCACCGTTCCCTTGAGTTTTAATTATCCTTAATAATAATAATAATATATATATATATATATATATATATATATATATATATATATATATATATATATATTTAATATATATGTTAGTTTAAGGTATATATTATGCTATGGGCCTCTGTTTACATATTTAAGATCTTTTTGTAAATATTGCCTGAAATAAATGATTAAATAAAATAAATAAATAATAAAAGTTATACAATGATACTCATACGAGTATAATAATAAAGATTTGCTATTTGCCATATTGGTATGATTGAAATTAATGCGCAATTTATTGGCATTTAACGCTAAACGCAGGTGGCTAGTTATCACCCTAATTTGTAAATCATTTTAGTGCTTTAATTATAGCGATAATTCACATTAAGCGTATACATAACCGGACTAGAGGAGGTATTTGACGGTGATATAGGTACATGGGAGAGAAATTTTATGATTTTTGTCCATGGCACGCTTTGAAGCCACAAGAGAATTGAATTGATTTTTGTGCTGCAGTGAGGTCGAGACGAAGCAAGGACCAGTTGCTTGTAGATAATATAAATAATTTCTTCATTGTAATATTTGACGTCTAGTATATTAACTGTACTATATCTACACGACGGAAGGGACCAACGGCGGGGAAAAGAAAGGTAGGAAGACCAATGAAACGGTGGACTGATGAAATAAAAAAGTGGCAGGAGAACAATGGATGAAGATTGGCAAAAATAAAAAAGCATGGAAGGAGCTGGAGGAGGCCTTCACCCAAACAGGGATCCATATCTCGGAACGATTAAAAAAAGAATAATCATACTAATAACCTAGATTTAGCAAACATACTAACAACAACTAACAACTTTTGAAATATAACTTTAAGATATGAAATAAATGTGGCTTAATTATTATTATTATATTAACTGTGCCTGTCATTTTTTAATTTCGCACAAAAATCCTGCTTAACTTACAGATTTTATAGTGTATCTCCGGCATTTTTACTCCGCGCAATACTCAGAAACAAATTGTATATTGCTTATCTTTAATTATTCGAGTTCGAAGTACCTACTAATGGCGTCAGCCTGAAAACAGACCTGTTCTGTAAAATGTTACCTTTTAACTTAATACCGTTCAAGTAAGTCTTCGAGAGGTTCGTTAAATACTTTCATTAGTACGTTTTGACACAAGTGCCTGTGATTTATATGGTAATATATATAGAATTGAAGCGGCAATAATTTTACAATTTATATTTTAACTGGTTTAAATTAAAAAACGGGGATGGCTATTAGTAATACGTGTGTAAATTCCTATTTAATTTTTTGATTGATTTTATAAGCACGAGATACTACTCTATTTAATTGTATACTTTTTGTACGTTATGCGATATCTGCGTGCTTTTTTGAAATTAATAAGTTCAAAAGTTTGCTTTCTATAAAAGATTGCTTATCACCTCCTTACGGGTATTATACCTCTAAGGAGGTATAAGCACTTTTGAAGTAATTTTTGAAGTCAGATACAATATGAAGTAATTTTTGAAGTCAGATACAGAACTTTATAATTAAAATGTAATTTTTGCTAGTCTCAGATTCGCTTGGAGTACTGGATAAGCTTAATTTATATAAAGCTCATGGCTCATAAATTTATTTTATGCAAAATTTACTGCCTCGTCAGTCTAGTGGTTAGCATGTACGGCAGTAGATCCAAAGGTCGTGAATTCGAATCCGGTCCTGGCCGGCTGTTGTGGTTTCCTGATAAAAAACAGTAATTCTATGATGCTGTAAGGAAAAACATTACATAAAGACTAGGTAGAACTGCTAATTACCATACAATTTCTAAAGTAAATCAACTGTTGGAGGCATTAAATTGTAATATTTAAAATAATTTGAAACTATTTACAACACTAGGCTCTTTAAAATTAAATAAGCAAGTTTCGACGAAACTACATACATATATTCAGAAATTTACCAGCAATGTGGGTGGTTTAAATGTGTTTCATTAGGGAAACGTTGCTGTTTTATATGTCCTCCATTTGCTATTTGAGTGGAGTTAGATCGTGGGTCAACGATACAAAAGTTTTGAGGGTTTTACCTACTTTTGTAGTTTTAGCTAAGAGTAAGTGATCATAATGATGCAGTCCTATAGTTCTAACACAACTAATGGTAGCAGAGTCGATTCTTATCCATCGAAATATTAATATTTGATGCGACTATATTGCTTTTGTTATAGTGATAGTTAGTATGGCTGAAGTAAATGTTTATTCTTTATTTATACATATATGTATTAAATATAAGGACTGTAGATTTTTTATATTACATAATTAATTATTTTTACTAGAGATATCCAAGCTTTGTCCAGATATAAAGTGATACAATAAGTTTTTAATAAATCTGTCTTTTCGGTTTTTTCGTGGATTTGTTTTGATTTTTGGTTCCCGGCGTTTCAAATGCTTTACAGCAATCATGGTCACGGTAGATACTAGTCATACTATCTAAAATCTAAGGAAATATTCCAGTAATTTTACTTACCTTTTATAATATTAATATAAAATTATCCCATATATTTGTTATTAGAGCACCTTCGCGTGGTTTTTGTAACAATTCTTAAAAGTTAAGATTAGAAATGGATACATTACAAACACACCGACAATAAATCATTTTTTTATATACTTCAAAATAAACAGCAAAATCAAATTTGTATCATATGTATGTATTATATTTAAATTCTTTGAAATATATGTCTAAATTAGCAATATTATATTATTAAACGTGCAAACAAAACTTTGCATATTGTATTATACAACGTGTATCACGTTTCCATATCATTTAATTCCGGTCTACCTCAGTCGGATTTCCACGACATTGAAATAAGCCGCCACTTCCATTCAATTTAGCCAATTATCAATAGATATTTGAAAGCTAATTAAATTTAACGCTAGTATCGGTATCAAAATATTGTAATTATTGTTCTAATATAATTGTTTATTATTTTAAATGCTTCATACGTTTGGCTAATTTTAGGCTAATTAATATATGAAAATGCGAAAATTTATGTGTATATTTGTTACTTTTCACAATGCATCGAGGAGTTCCAGGACTTTGGATAAGTACATGAATAGACCTGGAGCAAAACATAGGCCACTGTTAATATTAAAATGCGCCAAAAGGTGGCGCTTTTTCTATACCATAGTATAAAAACAAAAGGCACCGAGGGTCACATCCTATCGAAGGGAGGGTAAGTCGCGAGTGCGGGTATTATAATTATATTTTTATTTGACAGATTTGGTGAGTCAAAGCTAATAATTAGCAAAAACGAAAATTCCACACCACTTGATTTCATTATCACTTGACTTTTAGCATTATACGGTGATAGTGCATAATTTGTAAATATTTAGTAAGAATATGGAAAATTAGTAATTTTCTAATATGCAGTATTATTCTAGTTAAAACTTGCAAATAAATTATATTTTGTCAATTATTTTTTTAAACGTTATGTTTTTAAATGAAAAATAATGCTCTTATTTTTTCTCTAGATTTTTAACGCGATTGTATTAATTAACTTCACTTAAAACTTATTATAATGTAATGAAACTTTCAAGTCGATTATACTTCCTTTTAATCGTATTGTCGATTTGAAAGTTTGTAATCGTAAAAATGCGTAATCTTACCAAGACAATAACGCAATACCATGGTGCTTATTTGATGATGCGTGGAGCCACAATCTGGAACTTAACATTTACTAATAAATACATCAACGTACTTAAACACATCAGACAACGTAAAACTAATATAGTAAATTATGTATTTTATTGTGTGTTATCTATACATTACATACCTATAATAAAATTGTAACTAAGCCGAATCTGTACATTAAATTTTTTTGGAAAATCTTATTGAAATAAACATTGTTATCGATGCAGAGGCCGAATCTATCTAGTTTTTAGAATTTTTGTCTGTCTGTCTATCTGCCCGTCCGTCTCACAGAAAAACCACTGGAGGGATTTTAATGAAATTTGGTATGGTGATAGCTGGTTATCTGGGTTAACATATAGGATACTTTTTACCGCGAGAAAATTTCTCATTTCTGAGAAAAAATACAACAACTGCAATGTAAGATTATACTTATCTGTAAAACCTAAGAAATCGGTTTTTGGTCATCTAAACGCGGGCGGAGCCGCGGGCAGTGCGAGTTTAAAATAAAACAGCGACAAAATCCAAAAAGATAGTTTCATATAAAGGGTATTATTTGCTTATTTGAAACTATAATTATTTATTTAGTACATTGGCTGGCAATACAAATAAATGACATATAGCATTACACTTCGTTTGGACATTTTGTAATTACCTTAATTGATCCTCGATTAAATGTGTTTAATTTTAAAGCAGGTGCATGTGAACGGTGAAATTTTGGTTGGCGATGTAATGAGCATACGATTGAAGAGCTTTCACCCCTTTTATACGCGATATATTCCAGTATTTCAGTACACAGCTTGTTCGATTGCTGTTAATAATAATTCAACACATACCTACTAGCAAATGAAATATCATCAGATAAGTAAACAATGTATATTATAAGTTGTGACGGTTCGTAATTTTACATATATTTGTTAACAATAAAATTATATAAAAGTGACGGTTTAAGTCTATCAATTTATTCGTAATACAAAGAAAATTGTTTTTAAATATCACGACGAATCAACAACGTGTTATCTTTGAATACACAATCAACTTTTACATATATTTTATATTGTAAAATAAGCTTTTGCATGCGGGCTTGGACACGTTTAAAAATATTATAATTTAGTTCTCAATTATTTACCATGGATCCTTTTGCATATGACGCTTCATATAATGAGGAACTTAGATTTTTTTTTATATTTAATAGCAACAATTAAAAAATATATATACTGAATCGAAACCGTTACTATTTTATTATTTGTACACTGTCTTATTGCTATTGTTATTATTTATCACTAACTTATACGGTAGTATAATGAGATTGTAGGTTTGACTCCTGAATCGGACTAAAAGATTTATTAGTTGTGTCTGTTACAATATGAAACAGAAAATACTAACTTTGTTTAGACTTTTCAATAGTGTCGTGTCGTTCTTGCCTGAACTCTCTCATATCATGTCGAAGGCAATCAGTCTACAAGAGTCTGGAGATATGTATTAACTTATGTTAGTGTATACGCAGTTTGGCGTAGTGTTGAAAATATAAATATTATAGTTTATACATATAAATTATACATAAATTATATAAAAGAAAAGGCAAAAATATGCATTGCACGACCAAGACACTGTATTTATTTTATTCAGCCCTTTTTTTTTTTAACGTCCCACTGCTGGGCACGGGCCTCCCTACAGTACGAGGGGAATCAGGCTATAGTCCACCACGCTGGCCAAGTGCAGATTGGCGGACTTTACACGTCTTTTGAAAACTTGCTAGGTTCCCTCAGACATGCAGGTTTCCTCACGATGTTTTCCTTCACCGTTAAGACAAGTGGTAATCATGTAGGAAATGATTCGCACATGAAAATATCAGAGGTGCGAGACCCGGGATTTGAACTCGCTTCACTCGGTTTCCCAAGCGAGTGCGTTACTACTGAACTACCACTGCCTTTAGAGACACTGTATACTTTACATTAAACAGTGAAAATACTTTTCAGTGCAAAAGTGTACTTATCTAGAAGATGTTGAAAATAGGCTAAGATGTACAAAAGGCTTATGTTCTCTATAATAGAGAGTACAATTTATCATTCCTTACAAATGACTGACGCTGTGTGCTCGTCCTTTTGTTATGCAAACAACTCTTTTATTGTGCTACCGTGCGTATTTACGGCTTGAACAATCTTATTTTGTGGTGGCTTGTTATGTAATATACTTAAAACTTATCTAAATCATGAGCTTTTCATTAGCTTTTTCTATAATAATAAACTTAATTGTACTATTATAAATATAGAGATTTGACTTATGAAAATTTGTCTATTTTTTTATTTGCCACTCCTTCAGGGGCTTAATTTAAACATATCTTGTAACTAACTACTCATGTAGTATTATCATTATCGGAACAGGCTGTGTAAATTTTAGACCCTTTAAGTTATTTTTTGTGGTGCATGAGTGTTGATAAATCAGTTAGAACAAGCAATTTAATTTTGTAGAACGTTTCTATGCCATATCCATTTACTCAATATTTCAGTGAACATCGAAAATACAGTATGAATATTTTTCGTTGAACGTTCTTTCCAACATACTTGTACTTAGACAGTATTATCTTGGTTCATCCCAGTGCTTTTACGAACGGTAAAACTTCTGCTAAGCCGAAGCCTGAGCCGAGCTGATTATGCTAATTCCGAAAAGGGAGCCAAGACAGCCTTGTTCGACAAAGTTTAGTGAATAAAACGGTTTTATTTAATTTTCGAAATCAGCCCCTTCTAGCACAATTGCCTCAGGTAATTTTCATCGCCAGTCTGTATAAGAGCTAGAGCGTTTCCTTGCGTTTCGCATCTTCTAGTTAACTTATGTATAGGTATGTTATATCCGGTCCTTTCAAATTACACATCATCCCCTATTTGATTCCCAAAAGATGTACGAGTACTACCCATAACTTTGAATTAGAATAATTGTTATTTTTAATAAACGGGATTATTTCCAATTTTCATACAAATTTTCAACCCTTTTTTTATTCCTTCAGGCGATGAACTTCCACAGATCCTTTTTTAATGGATGCTCCGTATCTTCTTGACAAATGCGATGTTTGTCGTAGTTTCTGAGATTAGTGATTATTCAGTACCTATGTACACAGCCCTTTTTAGCGTCTCACATCTGGGCACCGGCCTTCCTTCAATATGAGGGGGATCAGACCATAGTCCACAACGCTGCCAAGTACGGGTTGGCGGACTTCACATGTCTTTTGGAAACTTGGTTCTCTCAAACATTCAGATTTCCTCGCGATGTTTTCCTTAACGGTAAGACTGTAAGTATACTTTATTTTTTATATATTTATATATAGAAAATAATATGAATCTCTTAGTGGAAAATTACATTCAAATGTTTGTCATTTTAAAACTGTATCTATTATTGAAATGAAATCTATTTTTAAAATCAAAAAAATCTTTCGTCATCTAAATTTTTCGAGCTAGACAAAAAATCTCATTAATTAATTAATTATCATAACTGACGAATGATGAATGACGTCTTTATCGTGCACGCACTGGAAGCTGTACTAAATCTTTTCACAAAACTTTTAATTAACTTTCCACTTTCGTATCTCACTTGAATATCTAACACATTCATAAAAATTATGTATGCAACATTCGTCCATTTACATTCTTAATTTTCGTATTAGATTTACTATTATAATGAACTAACGACTCACCCCCGCTTCACTCGAGTTCGTCTCCGTCTGGGTTCAGGTTGATTTCACCCCCATTTTCACCCCCCTTAAGGAATGATTTCCCGGATAAAAACTATCCTATGTTCTTCCCAGGGTGGCAAATTATCTTGTTACCAAATTTAATCTAAATCGGGCAAATAGTTTCGAAGCTTATTCGGTATAAACAAACAAAACAAATCTTTCTTCTTTATAATATTAGTAGGTATAGATTAATAAAATAAATAAAAATGAACCGAAAACATGCTGATTATATTAAATTTAAAGTTATAAATAATTAATTGTATTAGTTTTTAACCGCGAAGTGTTTAATATAAACAAATAAATGATTACCACAAACTTGTTTAATGAAAAATTGATGAAAGGCTCTACAGTAATTTAATGATTCACGTCCCTAAGTAAATAGTTGCTCTCGACTCATATTTTACGAAACCCGTCCCGGTTTCGTAGTAAAGTTCACTGAATACTGAATAGTTTTTGACATTAGATAAATCTTTATATATATATAATTCTTCTGTGAGTGTGTATGTCACTGAACTTCTCTCAAACGACTGGACCGATTTTGATGAAATTTTTTGTGTGTGTTCAAGGGGATCTGGAAATGGTTTAGATTCACAATTTTGTCCAAAAAGTTTGAAATTTTCAAATTAAAGACGTGTAGACAGGACAACGTCTGTCGGGTCCGCTAGTATATTATAAACTAGCAGAACCCGCGACTTCGCTTTCACGGCTCGGCTTTCTTTTTTAAAACTACATAAAAACTGTATAAAAAGTAGGTTTCGTACAAACTTTCGTCCCCTATTTTATCCCATTATAGGATGAATTTCGAAAAATGCTAAAACACGTATTTGTTTAATTGTATTGAATAGCATTAGTGCCAAGTTTCAAGTATTTCTGATCATAAATATTTTTTTGGGTTGTATTATAACGTTATTCTCGTGGGAATGAGATGATCTCCCGATATAAAAAGTAGCCTATGTCATTCTCCAGCTCTCCAACTATCTTCACACGAAAAATCACATCACTCCATTTCGACTGAAAGAAAGACAAACAAACACACTTTCACATTTATAATATTAGTATGGATGATATGTAAAATGTTATATGTTAGTTAACTATACTACTAAGTTCTTTCATTGTAGTACATACATATATGCATACCTATATACTACTTGTAGCTTAAAATCATGTAAAATAACCAATTTTAACCATAAAAAGTTTGTATTTTATTTTTGTTTATTGAAAAATATAATTACGCTAGATAATATGCAATTAGATATTTTTAGTAGAAGTTGCACTTACAGGCGGTTTGTTAAATCAAAATAAATTTATATACCTCTCATCGGAACTTGTTCTAATTTCGTTCCGCCGTTCAGAGTCGCTATTTGCCGCACTTAGTAATTTGATAGCTCTTATGTCGGCTGGTGGAGTTGTGTTAACTTAGCTTTTTAATTTTTACCAATTATGGCGTAGTTATTTATTTACTTTTTTTTTAATTTCTACCACAATGAAGTTTATTTGGAATGTAGGTAAGAATTAAACACTTGATTCAAAATTAGGTAACTATTAGTGCGCTTTATAAACCATGTACCTGATGACATGGAAATAATCTATTTAAATATTTTACATGGCACATTACTAATCAAGCTGGCCCAGTCATGGTAATTAAAAACGCCACAAAGATTCTACATAAAATTTTAAAAACAGATAAATAATATTGTACATATTATTTATCTGTTAACAATTTATGAAACAAATAATAATTTATGTATAGAGTATAATAAAACCAAAGTAAACTGTAAAGAAGTACTTAACACAAAGTACTTATTCGTTAAAGGACCAATTAATATCCTGAAAGTCAAAGAACTTTTTCTACGTCACGTTTCTAAAAGCGGCTTTTTTCATTCATTTTGGCTTAACTGGCAATGTACTGCTTCGCAGAATGCCTTTTGTCTGAATAGGGTTGGTTTTTACAGTAAATACACATAAATTTAGAAA